>CP136059.1:358779977-361549251 GCA_032464435.1 Aegilops umbellulata
GAAAATGAGACTGAGACCTACTTTTCGAATTGTCAGAGGCTATGAGATCCACTTTCTTTTGGAAAGCAGAAGGGAGAAGCAGCATTTCAACTATGTGAGGATGGACTCTAGACCCACTCGTTCTGATTCTGTGATTGCAATTTCTCAAAATGGATGATAAAGTTGATCCTGTTTACTAACTCACTCTCAAAGTAGAAGTACCGGACCAGGTAACCAGAAGATAAGGCGACTCGGCAAGACTGGACTAGTTTAACACGGCTATCTAGTGGAACACTATATATATAGGACTTGTAGAGCTTGAAAAAGCTTGTTTTGGTCTTTTTTTCTCTTTTCTGGGCACTGAACTTCATAGACAGACTTACCAACTGATGAGCCAAAGTAGCAAATTTCTTCTTCCTGGGAGGGGCGAACTCTACATTGGTAGATCGAACTTTCATTTCTTCCTTCCATTTCATCTGTTCAAGTAGTCTCCTTTTCAAGTAGATACGCTTTGATACCAGACTGGTGTGCATTCTATGCTTAACCAGCGAGCGAAGGAGTGAGCCAATTCCTCTGTTCCGGTAGAGCCAATTCCTTTGAAGAATTGTTTACTTTCTTGTCTTTCCTCCAGTGAACAGAGTGGAAGACCAGGTATCTTCGTAGTTGGCTCTGGAATGATTGCTTGCAGGATTTCATATTTTCTAGTGATCAGCTTAGTTGGAAGAGATAGATAGGAGAAGCGAATGCCAGATGCGCGGTGTGCCAATCAATCCAATTTCGTGAGATCGAGTCAAGATAAGAAGGAAAAATTCTTTGGAGTAAAGTCGCCTGGAAGAAAGAATAGGAATTGATCTAGCTATAGTATAGATAGAGTGTCAGATGAAATGCTTGACAAGGCAAGGAAACAGAACTTCCACATCCTCTGTTCACACTACCTGGATTGGAATTGGTTCTATCGAGATATACTGACTTGAAACAGGAATTTCTTGGTAACTGCTGCTTCTTTGAAGCAAGTGCTTTCGGGTTGGCTCTTCTGATATGTGTATTTGCTACCCATACGGAACAATTTCATTGATGAAAGATGGATGGCTATTCTCCACATTTGCCAGCACAGTGCACTTTTTCTTCTATTTCGTGATTCCTTTCTTTCTGTCGCCATTTGAAAATGGATTTCTCCTCCTGGTTTTAGTCACACACGTCTTTTCCACCTAGGAAGGATGCCCCTACGATCATTCCATGCTCTGCCTTTGCCCGAGCGGTCCCCAGGGAAGGAAGCCAATAATGGGAGTGTCAGGGCAGAACTTCATTAATGAAAGGATTTGCACTGCCCCACCGTGCCGCAGGGACGAACTTCAATAGCCCATCATAGCACTCTCAGTCAGGGGGTTAGGGAACTCTTGAAGATATCGATAGAATAACATTTCTTTTTCATAAGTTTCAGTGGACGCAGAGCCAACAAGTGCAGTTTTTCAGCGTAAGGTCAGGTTACAGAAAGGCCTATTTTGATAAGCAAGGCATTGCAAACAAATAGGTAGAGCAGAGAGCTAACCTAAGGAGCGAGCTTGTTGTAGTTGGTCTAAAGGGGGAAATAAAGGACCGTCCCGCTACTACTTCCTTGATTCCCGGGAAAGAAGGAAGACCGAGGGTAACTAACTCTTCCTTCTGAAAAATCTATATCCCAGCTCGTTTTCATCGAGCCTTCCCCCCGTTTGGAGTATAGCCAAGTGGTAAGGCATCGGTTTTTGGTACCGGCATGCAAAGGTTTGAATCCTTTTACTCCAGAGCATACTTATTCTAGAAAATAGAAAAAGAAAAAGAAAGTCTCATCCCTAATAAATAAATGAAAGTAGATTTACATTATTTTTGTATTTCTAGGGGGAATGTTGAGGCAAACTTACAATGCTGACAAGCTGGTTAGGTGCCGAGTTGGATTAGACATTGCAGGTTTCAGTTTAAGAATTGGGAAGAGGTTAAGAACCTAGTGGAATCCACTGCGAGGGGAAGTGCTGAAGTGAAGAAAAGCCCCAATTTTGGAGAGGATTGCATAATTGGAGAGTAGAATTGGAGCAAAGCCGTGATCTGGTAGGCGACTGGTACAAGTGCTAGACTGGAGCTAGACAAGAAGCGTTGAGCAGGAACTTGAGCAATTCCAAAAACCTTAGAAGAAACTGGATATGTGGCAACAAGAAGGGCTTAGCCAGAATCTTGAAACAGGTATGATACCGACACATATCAGCCTGATGTGATGTACCTGAATTCATTCATGTTCTGTGGAGTCTTTCTTTTAATATTCTTATTTTTTCTCAGTTTAATTAGGAAGCAAATGCGGTTTCAAGATGAACTCAACCTCGAAAAGGAATTCAATTAGCTGTGCAGTTAGCCCTTTTATCTTTAATAATTGGTTGAAATGGATATTGCCTGTCACTTGAAAATAAGGTTGTTTCATTTAGAATTCAGCAAGTTTCTTACAAAATTGTTGTTAAACAGGTTGACGTTCCACTGGGAATGGAATAACAAAGGCTTTTGGCAGTTTGTGGATCGAGATGTGATTCGCTTTTTGAGTAATAGTTTCTTTCATTTGGTGTGCTCTTCCTGGAACCGGTAATAGGACAAATTTGGTGCATTCTACTTTGCTGTTATGGTATTTACAATCCTTGAATTGTTTGAACCTGACTCTCATTATCTGTCTTCATGGTCTTGAGGGTATTTTTGATATCGTGGAGGTAACTGACGATGAATTCGTCTCTTGCCTCACCGATCTGAACACGGAGTTTCCGAAGCTACAAGAGTGCTTGGTTAAACGGTGCCATTAAGTTTCAACTGTCTTTAAACTTACTACTTCAAATGCAATTATCAACTCCTTGCAAAATTGTTGGCTTTCTCATCTACAAAAGGCAACTCTGGTATTCAAGGAAACAAATAATTAGGTTCCACTCACTATGTCAACTAAAGCAACTGCATCTGGAGCACTTACCAGGGAAAGTCGAATAAATAATGATGTAGTACGAGGGGATTTTTTTTCTCACTATTGCCATCCTGTGTTCAGTTCCAATTTCGTAGTAGGAGACAGACTCAAAGTCAATAGATTCCTGTCCTTTTCTATAGAAATAGGCTTGGTCAAGTGCTTAAAAAAGAGGTGACCCGAATGATTTCAATGAATTGCTATTTGGTCAGATTGGAACAATTGGATTCGAAAGGAAAGAAAGAGTGTGAACGAAGAGGGCCGCCCATGATCGATTGGATTCGGCAAATAAAGTAGAGGGCCCGCCCGTGTCACCACCAGTCCACCGAACCAGCTGTAGATCGCTAACTCTCTTGTCGACGCCCGGAACTTATGTACGAGTTAAGAATGAATTGTTCCCGAGTAGAGAGGGCAGGATAAGGATTCAGTAAGAAGGAGAGTCTACTTATGGAAATGCCATCCTCTCTTTCCTCAATAACGGAGTGACTAGCTACCCCGAATTTTTATTCCAGTTCCATTCTTACTGGTGCAGGAGTCCAAAGTGCATCTTCCAACTCCCTAACTGCGTCTTCCATGAAGTTCGGGAGACCCCTCACGTGCCGCTGCCCATGAGACTCGCCTTTGTACTCTTTGCGCACCGCTTCGACTTGACCCCGCTACTACCTCGTATCCAAATACCTGCGATCTAGCTCATTCTTTTTTAAGCCCTGCAAGCCTAATAGAACCTTGTTTCCTGGGCCAAGTCAGCCTATAAGTAAGTAGGGCTGAAGACAATTTGTTTGTTAGTTTTTCAATCTTCTTCCTTCTATGCTTAGAGTAAGTGGAAATGACCTCCTTGATCAGCAAGTAAGCGAGCGGTAGTTCAGTCTCCGACAAGTGAGGCCGAATAGCCCCAGGTGTCCTTTTTCCTTCTAAACTAGCTGCTCTCGCTTGACTCTTCTAGTGAGCAAGCAAACTGGTCGGGGAACAGGGTCGGATCAAAGTAAGGAATGGGAATAGCACCACTCGTTGAAGGTAAGCCAGAAACAGGGGTTGTCCTCTCCCTTACTTAAGTCCTAGTCCATCTTTTCGTGCCCCAAAGGGGAAGTCAAGCAATAATGAGGGAACTTGACCCACACCTGACGAAAGAGTTTGGTAGCTCGAAGGAAGCAGAAGCAAAACCTGCTTTCTTTCTGTCCCAACCTCCAAGGGTTCCTTCCTGTATGACATAGTCCATTGGATTGGGGCAATGGTACGCACCTATGTTTGGTGTCCCCTCTCTCACTTCCTCGTCAGATCCTGGTCCCAAAGGGCAATACATTGAGTCGGAAAGACGGGGGGCTTTCGTAAATTCCATTCTGTAGCCGAACTAGCCCCTGGATCAGCTCTCATAGTGGGAGAATCAGAGTCAAGTTAGGCGCAAAAGAGGGGGTTGACATCATTCATCGTGATTGGATCAATCAGACTCCCCCACAGGAAATGCCAAGGGGCGCCCTTTCTCATTATCATCTACCGCCCATTTCTTCATCATCTGCTGCTGCCTTAAGTGCGTAAAGTAGGCTCAGCTTCTTAGGTTTCTAAATATCTTGTAGTAGCCGAAGGTAGTCCAGTCCGCTTGTTAGATTGAATTGAATCTTATATAACCTACGTAGCTAAAGATAAAATCATAATAGTCTAAGTGGACCTCTCAAAGGTATAAATAAGTAGACATTAGTCTTACTGGTTCGGTCTTTTTCTTTTTTTGCTATGATGCCCACATTTCATACTTCTCAATTCTTATTTATTCAAGGGTTCGTATGTACTGAGTGACTCTAGGTCTATTCAGATGCAGCTTCAAGAGAGCTTTATTCGGCCTTTGTATGACCGTCTTCCCTTCCTGTCTATCTCCTTCGGTCAGGTAGTTCTGCTTCCGATGCCGGAGGAGCAGGGTGGGATAGAAGGGTAGTTTGTGAGTTCGAGATGTCTGAGCTTGGAGGTTCCGCTTTTCTAATGTGATAATAAAGCAACAAGCAACGCCGCTCCCGTGCGCTCATCCCTTGCTTGTTCTTGAGCGCTAGTCATTCATCCCTAGCTGGGTTCTTGGGATATCTTGATTCTCTTTATGATGATGTAAGGGTCGGCAACAATGAATAAGGAATCGATCGGAAGTTCGCGCCAATCGATCTTCTGTAGGAGTAGGAGGTAGCGCGAATCCCCTCTTTCTTCGTTTAGAAGAGTGCTGGACCTCCACAACGTCAAACCATAGAACACAGCTCCTTTCGGTCGAACCCTAGGAAAGACGACTTTACCTTTTTCGTAGATAGGCTGAGTTCGAGCTACTGTAGTCTCCCCCGTTGACCTTCTTTTTTAGATAGAATCCTCAATGAGTGGAAAGGACTCCCAGACTTGCTCCACAGTACTATACCATATAGAGCCGCGCCCTTGTGATATGATAAGAAGAAAAGGGGCCAGGCCGCCCTCTTTTCTTTTCCGCACCAAGCCTTCTTGTAAAATCGGGTGTATAGCTCAGTTGGTAGAGCATTGGGCTTTTAACCTAATGGTCGCAGGTTCAAGTCCTGCTATACCCAAAACAAAAAAAACCACTCTTGTATTCGTAAGGATGCATAGTAGCCTTCAAAGAGCACTCTTTGGCCTTGAGAAAAGCCCCTTTCTCATCAACATCTCGACTTCGCTCGTTGTTTGAGGTAAGTATAAAGGAGATCATATCTGTCCCGGGAATCGAAGGATACAGAAATATGGAATCGAGCACAGATTATAGGAAACAAGCAAACAGAACAGGTTGGATCCCATATTTAACTGCACAGAGCAACAACCTACTATTGATTGATGATCTTACCTTCCTGAGAGTCGAGGAACAGCAGATGAGATAGCCGAAAGGGGGGACCCCGGGTAATAGGTTTCCTTTTCCGGTTTCGGCTTGAGAGAAATCAGGAACTGAACTGAGCACTCCACAAGTATGGATTGGATTGTTTCATTCTGATACCAACTTTCATGCTGGAAGATAAGGTTGCCATACTGGGAAAGGGGGAAAGGAAATAGGATCCCCTCTCTTCTCTACAGGAATGAACTTCTCCTCGCCGACCACTGGCACTATACTTAGGTCAGGCGCAATAGGTGACTTAGGTTGGGTTGTCTGGATCAATCCTACAACGAATAGCTCTCTTTCCTTTTAATGGAACACTCACTAGATTCTGCTAAATAAGGATAACTGCAAAGATAAGCCGGGTCATCCGAAAATCCAGGAAATATTTCCTTGATTTTCTGCATGGCATATTTCCTATCATTTCACAACCTACTTTTTTTCTTAGTTAGATACTATAGCACCTTCCCTTCATGGGGAGATGTTTATATACCATCTAAATTCATTCATTCATTCATTACTTACTTGCTCTTCTTTCCCAGTGATCGGAATAGGGATTTCCATGGATTGTAGGCCCTCGATTGTAATGATGGTATCAATGAAAGATGAAATAACATGATACTATTTAAAGCAATGGTTGATAGAGCGAGGTCTAACCTTGATTGGGTAGACCGAGAAGCAAACCACTAAGCAACTGGACTGCAGCCCCGAGAAAACAAGCAGTTCGGAAAAGCAAGTCAGGAATACGGTGGCAATGCAGCAACGATACGCATTCCCGCAAGGGGTAGTGAAAAGCCATTAGGGGGAAGAGATAGGTTTCTTATTCTAAGCCAAATTACTATACCATAAGGAGATTACAATTATGAGATGACACTTGAGAGGGCACTTTAAAGTGATTGAACCCACTTTCCATGTTAGTTTAAGCAACAATATCGCTAGGGACCAAAGTAGTGAAAACGACAGCTCCATTTTCCAAAACTTTCTGTTTCATAAGACTGTGAAACCACACAATTTGACATTCCCCTTGGGAAATAGGGAAAAACAGGCCCCGGATTCCGATAACTTATGTCTCGCCTAGTGGAAAAGTACACAATTGACTAAGAAGATTGGAAGGTGGTACGAAAATACTCATCGGGTCTTTCGTTCCAGTAGTCATGATATAGCTTCTAGCTTTGACCGCTCTTAAGGTGCCCGCACTCTTGGCTTGAATCGCCGACTTGTGTTTCGGTTTAACCGAAAAGAAGAATCCTATCATTTCACTACTCGACAGAGGCTCCTCATTCATCCATCGGATAGGACGCCCCATCTATGGACCAAGAGAACGAGATATTGACTTTTTTTACATCTGTAACTACATTCTCACATTTCTTTTTTGATCTCATGACTTTTTATGCGATCGGAAAACGAATGAAATCAGAAAGATAGGCGGACGACTTGACCATAAGGTCGGATGTTTCCGTGAGCAGTAAGCAACGGATCTCCCCTTTTTGGGGGAAAGCTGGTGGCCCTTTTGGCGTGTTAATTCTTTCGACGGGGCGTCCTTCTTTGTTCGATAGATCCGGTCGAGGTGGTTTTCGTTTACCAGCGCGTAGGTGGTCTAAGTTCCTATGACCGAGTCTTTCTGGCCCCTGTGAACATATTTTCTTAATGTATTAAAGAGGGCCTCTCTAACCGGTGAAAAGTGGTAGGTGTCCACTAACGGCTATTCCTGGCTCGGCTCCGATAACGCAATTCCGGGAGGAGTCGGTAGTTGGGCACTGGACCCCTTCGGACCTGGAGAACGTGTGACACTGGGTCGGGGTTTGGTGAACCAACAGGTCGCTCCTTTAGTTGAAGTATCGGGCCCCTTTTTCATTGCCTAGGTTACACCTTCGGAATACCCCAGACGGGGATTTCGCTCTATTCCCCCCAATCTTCACTTTACGCCACGCCGACTCTCCGTCGTGGAATTAGACCAAGGGTCGAAGACCCATACCATAGGACCCCGTCTCCCGTATCTTATCTTTCGCGCGTAGGAGATCGAGACACAGCCTTAGGGCTATGGAGAAAGTGGATCGATTGCCCTAGAATTACAACTACGTAGAGGGTCTCTACAAGTCTATAAATAAGTTCCAAAAAATTGATCGGTAGTAGTCCGGTCGCACCCGAACAATAATATTCCAGAGGGAAATGCACCTTAGATCAAATATTTTGAGCCGGCTTCCGTGGAAAATTCAGACTTTCTTTTTGATGCTGCGATCACATAAAAACATAAACTTTGAAGCTCAATAGCTAAATACATGGCAATTAAATCATGAGCCGGGATCATTAAGAGCATACTACGAGTAGGAAGTGGAATTAATACAATGAATTCAGAAGCATCAAACCTCTCTTGTTCGAAAAAATCGAAACACATCGAAATGGTACCAGCCGTACTTAATAATAGAAGGATTTGGCAGAAATATGTAAAATTGTCCCTCCTAAAAAATTATTCCAGAATAAATGGGCAATAGTTAGGAGAGGTGCGCCAGCGGCGAGCAGAAGCAAGGTTATTAGATACCGAAGGAAAGCCCGGCCAGAACCACACGTGCAAGTTTCCCTGCATGTGGCTCGTCCGTGATAACTTCTTCGGATTTGCGTGAACTAGCGGACCGATCACTAAGTGGTTAGTACCTCCAGCATGAGCGAACCTTTTCAGAACTGGTTAGGAATGGGCGCCACTATCCCAGCCCGGATCCAGCCAGGTTCTATTGATCATGTCCCCTTCCCAACAGTTGTATCTTGTCTTGGGGCGTCTTTCTTTGGCTTTACTATCAAGCCAGACGCGGCGCCCTTTCGCATTATCATCTACCTCCCTTTCTTTCCTCCCGTCCCTTCACACATGAAGATCGTCGTATGTATGTTCGACTTCGGTTGCCGGCGCAATAGAATTGGCGGGAGTATATTATGGCAGGATCAGTCACCTGGGCAAACCAAAACCCTCCTCCAAGAAGAATTGTGCTATGCCCCCCCGATATCCCTATAGAGCGAAAGAGCTGCCTGGTGATCCCTAGGTTGCAGCACGTCCGGTCGTTAACTCCTCGCTAGCTGCCACCGTTTCTAGGACCGACCGACGCCTCACCTGCATGCAAAGGTACCTACGTAGTGTAGTGTCGGTCGCACATTCATAATAGCGTTTGGACTCATGTGCCTTCCTGAACTATGGGAGTTCCCTTGCTCCTGCTGAGTACGATTAGCCGGCCTTGCGGCGGCAAAAGGATTAGGACGTCCCCCCATGCTAAGGTTCCCTGCGGTCCGGCCGCATTAGGTTAGGGAGCTGGGCGATAATAGCTCCTCCGCATCCCAAGCGCGCTGCCCTCCTAGGCGCGCAACACTAAGTAATCCAAGCCAACCCACATTACTAACTAACGGTGGATAATCATCTTTCTTAGAGGTACTAAATACAACTCCATGAATGAGCAAAATGAAGGTTGCGTTAATGATAAAGATCTCTGGGGAAACCGCTAAAAAAAGATAGGGCTGGGTGTTGGCCGCGGCGGCGGTTGTGAGAAGGAGAGAGTGTGTCCGTCTCCTTACTGTCTAACTAGGCCGAGTCCGTAAAGGCCTTGAATGTCCAAGCCTGGCCGTCATAGAATCAGATTGACATCCAGCCCTCCACATCAAATATAGGGGACCGTAACAGTTTTCGAAGGTAGAATATTCAATCCAAATTTATTGATTCGACACAAGAGAAGCCAAAGAATATTCTCAACTATTAGTAGTTGAGTTGTCAATTCAACCACACCTGGATAACTTAATATCTGCAGCAAAGTATTTAGTAGCAAAGTAGTATGAAAGTAACGGTAACGGTGATAAAAGTAACAGTAGTAGCTTTATAGTAATTGTAACAATGACAACGGAAAAATAACTAAGCAAAGAGTAATATGTGAAAAGCTCGTAAGCATTGGATCGGTGATGGAGAATTATGTCGGATGCGATTTCTCATGCAAAAGTTATAACATAGGGTGACACAGAACTAGCTCCAGTTCATCAATGTAATGTAGGCATGTATTCCGAAAATAGTCATACGTGCTTATGGTAAAGAACTTGCATGACATCTTTTGTCCTACCCTCCCGTGGCAGCGGGGTCCTATTGGAAACTAAGGGTTATTAAGGCCTCCTTTTAATAGAGTACCGGACCAAAGCATTAACACTTAGTGAATACATGAACTCCTCAAACTACGGTCATCACCGGTAAGTATCCCGATTATTGTCACTTCGGGGTTAACGGATCATAACACATAATAGGTGACTATAGACTTGCAAGTTAGGATCAAGAACTCACATATATTCATGAAAACATAATAGGTTTAGATCTGAAATCATGGCACTCGGGCCCTAGTGACAAGCATTAAGCATAACAAAGTCATAGCAAGATCAATCTCAGAACATAATGGATACTAGGGATCAAACCCTAACAAAACTAACTCGATTACATAGTAAATCTCATCCAACCCATCACCGTCCAGCAAGCCTATGATGGAATTACTCACGCACGGCGGTGAGCATCATGAAATTGGTGATGAACGTTGATGATGACGACAGCGACGGATTCCCCTCTCCGAAGCCCCGAACGGACTCCAGATCAGCCCTCCCGGGAGAGATTAGGGCTTGGCGGCGGCTCCGTATCGTAAAACGTGATGAATCCTTTTCTCTGATTTTTTTCTTCCCGAACGTGAATATATGAAGTTGGAGTTGAGGTCGGTGGAGCACTAGGAGGCCCACGAGGCAGGGGGCACGCTCAGGGGGTAGGCGCGCCCCCACCCTCGTGTATAGGGTGTGCCCCCCTGGCCTTGATTCTTTCGCCGATATTTTTTATTATTTCCAAAAATATTCTCCGTGAAGTTTCAGGTCATTACGAGAACTTTTATTTCTGCATAAAAATAACACCATGGCAATTCTGCTGAAAACAACGTCAGTCCGGGTTAGTTCTATTCAAATCATGCAAGCTGGAGTTCAAAATAAGGGCAAAAGTGTTTGAAAAAGTAGATACGATGGAGACGCATCAACTCCCCCAAGCTTAAACCTTTGCTTGTCCTCAAGCAATTCAGTTGACAAACTGAAAGTGATAAAGAAAAATTTTACAAACTCTGTTTGCTCTTGTTGTTGTAAATATGTAAAGCCAGGATTCAAGCTTTCAGCAAAAATTATGGACTAACCATATTAACAATAACATTTAGATCTCACATTTACTCATATCAATGGCATAATCAACTAGTGGGCAATAATAATAAATCTCGAATGACAACACTTTCTCAAAACAATCATAATATGATATAACAAGATGGTATCTCGCTACCCCTTTCTGAGACCGCAAAACATAAATGCAGAGCACCTCTGAAGATGAAGGACTGACTAAACATTGTAATTCATGGTAAAAGAGATCCAGTCATGGTCATACTCAATATAAATTAATAGTAATGGATGCAAATGACAGTGGAGCTCTCCAACTGGTGCTTTTTAATGAGAGGGTGATGACTCAACATAAAAGTAAATAGACAGGCCCTTCGCAGAGGGAAGCAGGGATTTGTAGAGGCGCTAGAGCTCGAGTTTTGAAATAGAGATGGATAATATTTTGGGTGGCATACTTTCATTGTCAACATAACAACCGAGAGATCTCGACATCTTCCATGCTACACACATTATAGGCGGTTCCCAAACAGAATGGTAAAGTTTATACCCACCACCACCAACACGCATCAATCCATGGCTGGCCCGAACAATGGGTGCCTCCAACTAACAACAGTCCCGGGGGAGTTTTGTTTGCAATTATTTTGATTTGATTTGAGCATGGGACTGGACATCCCGGTGGCCAGCCATTTTCTTGTGAGTGAGGAGCGGAGCCCACTCCTCTTGAGAATAACCCGCCTAGCATGGAAGATACAGACAACCCTAGTTGATACATGAGCTATTCGAGCATACAAGACAAAATTTTATTTGAAGGTTTAGAGTTTGGCACATACAAATTTACTTGGAACGGCAGGTAGATACCGCATATAAGAAGGTATGGTGGACTCATATGGAATAACTTTGGGGTTTATGGAAGTGGATGCAAAAGAAGTATTCCCGCTTAGTACAAGTGAAGGCTAGAAAAAGACTGGGAAGCGACCAACAAGAGAGCGACAACAGTCATGAACATGCATTAAAATTAATAAACGTTGAGTGCGAGCACGAGTAGGATATAATCCACCATGAACATAAATATCGTGGAGGCTATGTTGATTTTTTTTTCAACTACATGTGTGAACATGTGCCAAGTCAAGTCACTCGAATCATTCAAAGGAGGATACCACCCTATCATACCACATCACAACCGTTGTAATAGCATGTTGGCACGCAAGGTAAACCATTATAAACTCCTAGCTAATTAAGCATGGCATAAGCAACTATAATCTCTAATTGTCATTGCAAACATGTTTCATTCATAATAGGCTGAATCAGGAACGATGAACCAATCATATTTACAAAAACAAGAGAGGCCGAGTTCATACCAGCTTCTCTCATCTCAATCAGTCCATCGTATATTGTCATTATTGCCTTTCACTTGCACGACCGAACGGTGTGGATAATAATAATAGTGCACGTGCATTGGACTAAACTGGAATCTGCGAGCATTTAATACAAAGAAGAAGACAAGGTAATATGGGCTCTTGGTTAAATCAACAATAATGCATATAAGAGCCACTTCAACATTTCTGTTATGGTCTTCTCCTCTCGACCCCCAAAGGAAAGAAAAGAAATAAAACTATTTACACGGGAAAGATCCCAACAAGCAAAAGAAGAACGAGAAATCTTTTTGAGTTTTCTTTTAATGACTACTACTACAGGCATGGAAAGTAAACTAGCTAAAAGCTACAACGAATATTTTTGATTTTTCTTAAGGTTATTCAAACACACAAGAAGAAGGCTTAAAACTGAAAATAAACTAACATGGATAGTACAATGAAAAAGTATGAGCACCGACAACTGGAATGAGTTGTGAACATGAATGTAATGTCGGTGAGAAACACATACTCCCCCAAGCTTAGGCTTTTGCCTAAGTTAGTCTATGCCCAAGGATCAAAGCTACTCTCGCCGGTGTACTGAGAAGGATCCTCGGGGTGCCACTGGTTGGCGATCTCCTCCGGATCCCACTGATAAACAGACTGACGGTGAGGATCAAGTGGTGGCTGCGGCTCGGGCTCTGGAGCTGGTGCTAGGTTCCGGTAGGCATGAATGGACTCCGGCAGAACAAGGTACATGCGTGAAGATAAGTTGAACAAAGAAGGAGCTGGCAAAGTAATAGTCTCAAAGTAATTTTTATCAAATATCAGTCTATAGTTAAGCATCTTTTTCTTATTCTTAACAATAAAATCATGTGCTACCATACTCTTATAGTCTAAAAAAACAAGAGGCAGCAACTTCTCTTCTTTCTCATAATGCCTATTAGGTATGTTAAAATGTGCAGCAAGGCGCGAGGCGAAGATACCTCCCAAGATGGGACCCTTCATACGGTTCAGATTTAACTGCTTGGCAACAATAGCGCCTAGACTAAAAGTGTTATCACGAAACAAGGCATGGCACAAAATAACAATATCAGGGGCACTAAGGTTTCCATAGTTCCCGCGACCAATTAAACATCTACTAGCAAATATTGCAAAGTAACGTAGAACAGGAAAGTGTATGCTGGTGATTCTTGCATCAGAAACTTTCCTCGTTTCCCCTACAACAATCATATCAATAAAACCTTCCATATCATTATGATGTGGTTCCTCTATGCTACCCGCAAAGGGTAACTTGCAAACCTCACAAAAATAATAAAGTGACATCTCCTTATACTCATCATATAAACAAAAATCCACCGAAGGTGGTGATCTCCTAGCATGGAA
This sequence comes from Aegilops umbellulata, assembly GCA_032464435.1. Lineage (NCBI taxonomy): Eukaryota > Viridiplantae > Streptophyta > Magnoliopsida > Poales > Poaceae > Aegilops > Aegilops umbellulata. Next base: position 358,793,644 of record CP136059.1, read on the forward strand.
ATGAAAATTTTGCACAAAAATATTAGTGAGTAGGAGATACTGATCGAGCCGGTCGTGGAGGAAGTCGATGAGGCCTACATTCTCAGCCAAATGATAAAAATCATCATGAATCCCGGCTGCTCTCAAGAAATCATCACAAGGCCATTCACACGGCCAAACCTCCGTGGTGCGAGGGAGATTATATTTGGGCTTTTTATCCTCTTCACTTTGCTTATCCTTCGAGCCTCGGCTCGAAGAGCCCCTCAATAATCTCTTCATCATTTTCTGAAAATTTCTGAAATTTTTAGTAACTCAAAATAAAAGTGAACCAAACTCAACAAAATCGATAGCAACTACTCCCACAAGTGCCTAGAGACTATATCATGCATTAGAACTACTTGGGACCATATAGATTTGACATGCAAGCTCAAGAACAGGGTCACCTAAGCAGCAAAAATTTGCAATAAATAAAGCACTAGAACAAAAACTAATTGGACCATTGGAGGAGTCACATACCGAAGAACAATCCCCCAAAGCAGTTTTGTGAGTGGATCTTTGAGCAAGGAGATCGAAAATGGCAGCAAGATGAGGTAGAACTCGGGGTTGAGCTGGTTGGTGATTTTTTTTGGAGGAAGGAGTGTGGGGGTGCTGGAATAAGTGGAGGGGGGCCACCAGGGGCCCACGAGGCAGGGGGCGCGCCCAGGGGGTGGGCATGCCCTGGACCCTCATGGCCAGGTGCTGGCTCCCCCTAATGTGCTCTCAGTGCCAATAATTCTTAAATATTCTAGAAAAAAATAATATTTCAATTTTAGGGCATTTGGAGAACTTTTATTTTTGGGTTTTTTTGCAAGGATAATTCAGAAAACTGACAGAAAATACTATTTTGCTTTATTTAATCTAAATAACAGAAAGTAAAAGGTGGGTACAGAAGGTTGTGCTTTCTAACTTCATCCATCTCATGATCATCAAAAGTAATCCACTAACAAGGTTGATCAAGTCTTGTTAACAAACTCATTCTGAATCCCATGAAACCGGATAATTTTTTAATAGCACTAGGTTACCTCAACGGGGATATGCATGTCCCCAACAATAAGAATATCATATTTCTTCTTGATAGTAGGAAGAGGAAAATCAAAACCTCCAATAGTAATCGTTGGAATTTTTCCAATAGAATTGATACTGTGGACTTGAGGTTGTTTCCTCGGAAAGTGTACCGTATGCTCATTATCATTAACATGAAAAGTGACATTGTCTTTGTTGCAATCAATAACAGCCCCTGCAGTATTCAAAAAGGGTCCACCAAGGATAATCGGCATACTATCGTCCTCGGGAATATCAAGAACAACAAAGTCCGTTAGAATAGTAACGTTTGCAACCACAACAAGCACATCCTCACAAATACCGACAGGTATAGCGGTTGATTTATCAGCCATTAGCAAAGATATTTCAGTAGGTGTCAACTTATTCAAATCAAGTCTACGATATAAAGAGAGAGGCATAACACTAACACCGGCTCCAAGATCACATAAAGCAGTTTTAACATAATTTCTTTTAATGGAGCAAGGTATAGTTGGTACTCCTGGATCTCCAAGTTTCTTAGGTATTCCACCCTTAACGGTATAATTAGCAAGCATGGTGGAAATCTCAGCTTCCGGTATCTTTCTCAAAACATAAGGATAACATAAGGATTCATTTTAAGCATATCAGTCAAACGCATACGCAAAAAGATAGGTCTAATCATTTCAGCAAAGCACTCAAAATCCTCATCATCCTTTTTCTTGGATGGTTTAGGAGGAAAAGGCATGGGTTTCTGAACCCATGGTTCTCTTTCTTTACCGTGCTTCCTAGCAATGAAGTCTCTCTTATCATAACGTTGATTCTTTGATTGTGGGTTATCAAGATCAACAGTAGGTTCAATTTCTACATCATCGTTATTGCTAGGTTGAGCATCAACAGAACATCATCATTCCAATATATGAATCTGTACCTCTTGACCATTTCGAGACTCCTCGTCATGTCTATGATCTCATCCGGGACTCCGAACAAACTTCGGTCATCAAATCACATAACTCATAATACAAATCGTCATTGAACGTTAAGCGTGCGGACCCTACGGGTTCGAGAACTATGTAGACATGACCGAGACACATCTCCGGTCAATAACCAATAGCGGACCTGGATGCTCATATTGGCTCCTACATTTTCTACGAAGATCTTTATTGGTCAAACCGCGTAACAACATACGTTGTTCCCTGTCACATCCCTAGTTCTGGTATGCTCAAGGCTAGCTAGACATGTGTGCATCATGTTTAAATTTTATTTAAATTTGAAATGGGGATTTGTGAAACCCTCAGAAATCATTTCTGGGAATGACCCAGATAAAAATTGCTTCAATTTGGCCCAAGAAAATGTTCCTGATTTTCTATAAAAATATTGGCCAGTGGTAAAATTCCAATCAATATTTTTGGGAGCTCAGAAGTAATTATTTTTGGCCATTTGAATTAATCCAGTAATTATTTGCTTTGGATATATATTTGTTATATATATAATATATGTCCAAAAATTATGTTAGTTGTTGAGGAGCTCTGGAATAATACCACTAGCTCCTGCAAAAATTGGCATAAGAAAATAAAATGATTTGATATTTTATTAAATCAAACAAATGTTAGAAAAATAGAAAACATAAACAGAAAGAAAAAAGAACCTACCTGGACTTACCTGCGGCCTGGCACTGTGCGGCTTGGCCTGGCCCAGCAGGCCGGCCCAGCCCACCACCGCCGTCGTCCTCCTGGCGCCAGTCGGCCAGGCGTGTGGCCGACCCGCGCGCACGGGCAGAGCGTCACGCCACCAGCTCGCCTGCCTGGCTCCCCCTCGTCGCTCTGGTTGCCCCGCGCGTCGCCACGATGCCCCGCACCTCTTTCCCTCTCCCTTGCTCTCCCTCCTTCCCTGGTTCTCTCCCGCGCGACCGCCCGAGCGCCACCGCCGCCACCGGCCACTTTTGCCGCGCCCACCGTAGTCCCCTCGCCCTCTCCCCGTGCTCAAAAGCTCCGCCCCATCGCCGGCTATCTCCTCGTCAAGACACGCACCTTGGGAGGCCCTAGAGAGCCGCCTCACCGCCGTCTTCATCTCCGGTCGTCAGAGATCGTCTTCGCCGCCCCGTCGCCTTCAACGCGTCCCCGAGCTCGCCGACCCCGCTGTTGGATTCGCCGTGAGCTCCCACCTCGAATCCCCCTCTCCCCCTTGTCTTTTGCGTGCTGCAGCCGCGATTTCGGTCGAGGTCTGACTCCGGCCGCCGCCCCGCAGCCTCTCACCAGTTCCCCTGGATGCGGACGACGACGGGCTACGCCCCGGTGGTCTTCGCGCATCCAAACGCCGCCCGTAGCGCAACTCCGGCGAAGAACCGCCGCGGCTCGAGGTCGTCGCCAGACGAACTCCGGCGAGGCCGACGTGGCTGTCATTAGCGCCTATTCCCGCAGCCTAAACCACCCCCAGCCGCTGACCGTGGGCCCCAGGGCCAAGTCAAACCCCGGTCAGTGCGGGTTTGACCGGGTTTAACCACTGTGTCACTGACGTGTGGCCCCCACACGTCAGGTTTGACCCAGTTAGCGCCGCTGACTTGCTGACGCAAGCATGACGCAAGGCTGACGCAGTTATTTATTTTCTGGAATTATTTTTAAACAGGAAATTCCAGAAAATATTCAAAACTTCAAAAATTCATAGAAATTCATCCGTAGCTCGGATTGAAATAAATTATATATGAAAAATCATCAGAAAAATGCAATCTATTCATCTGTACCAGTTTAATGCATGACAAATCAAGTTATACCTGCTGTATATATGAAAACAATGTAATGGCATTTATAAAGGACTTACCTTGGAAGTGCATTGGAATCTTTGGTTCAAATGAACTTCAACCAAATGAACTCTAGCTGCATTAGCTCAAACCACATCACATCTTCATGCCATGTTCATGCATCATATTGTTGCATATGATTGTGTATTGATTTCCGACACCGTTCCTTCTCGATAGGTCCTGCTACGGAGACCGTTCCAGAGTACCTATCAGAGGAGCAGTGGCCCCCTTGTTGATCTACCAGGCAAGCAAACCCCCTTGTTCATTCCAATATGGTCCCACTCTCTCGCTCTTGCTCTCTTTTATTGCATTAGGACAACAACGATTCAACTGCTACTTTATGCTGCGGTAGTTGAACCCATTCCTCTGCATGACCTGTCATTGCCACAGTAAATAGTTGAAACCCACTAGCATGTGTAGGAGTTGATTGAGCCATGTTGTGTTCCTACCATGCCATGCCTGCTATTGCTTAGAGTTGTGTCAGGTCTAATTCCTTGGGAATGGATTGGAGTGATATGATATGTTCTGATGCTGAGAGTTAAGCGTGTGAACACGATTTGGTAAAGGTAGCGGTGAGAGGCCATGTAGGAGTACATGGTGGGTTGTCTCATTGGGACCGTCCTTAAGAACCGAGTTCTGTGTAAGTTGTACAATGACTAGCTACTACCACACATTGGGCTCCGGGCGCTCCAAGCTCTCTCGACTTATTAACCAACTTGATCTCTGTCCAGGAGTTGCAACTAGTTTCTGGTGTTTGTAGGTAGTGCTATTTTTCTACCGAGTGGCACCCGGCAGGGTGGGCTCGGGACAGACTAGGCACAGGTGGCACGGTGTAGCAAGTGGCACCGGGATGGTGGGCTTGGGAACCCTGCTCACATCGTTTGGGGCCGTGAGTGACACCTCGGCCGGATCTCCTTGCGGATGGAACCCGAATAGGCGATAAACCTGGACTAGAGTCTTGTGTGGTTAGTCAGGTCGTGGCCGACACCCTCGCCAGGCTTCCGCTTGAAGGTTGCCGAGATACATGACGTGTACATGGTGATAAGTGGTGAGAGCATGTGTGAAGAAGTACACCCCTGCAGGGTTATCATGATCTATTCGAATAGCCGTGTCCTCGGTTATGGACTTCTTGGATGCTTACGTGGTACATAGACAACTTAAAGTGGATACTCTAAAATGCTCAAGACAAGTGTGAGTGCTATGGATGGCCTTCTCGTAGTGAGACGGGGATGAATCCATAGTAGTGTATTGATGTGGTGATTAGTGGACTCGTGTGCGCTGCTTCACCTCAAAGAAGTTCTTGTAGTCGTAGAACAGGATAGCCACTGAGTCAAAGCTGGCTTGCTGCAACTAAACCCCACATTACCTCCTTAATACTAATGCATGTATGATAGGATCTGATGTAAGTCTTGCTGAGTACCTTTGTACTGATGTTTGCTTTATTTATGTTTTGCAGCGGAGACTTCGGTCTTTCTAGTAATTCTGCTTGGACTTCGACGAGTAGCTTGTTACCTCAGCTACGGTCTTGTACCCTTGGAGGGTCTTGTAGATAGTCAGGCTTCTCAGCCTTTTTCTTTTGTAGTTGTCTGTACTCAGACATGTAATGCTTCCGCTTGTTGCTTGTATGCTCTGAATGTTGGGTCATGTGACCCCTGTTTGTATTTAATGCTATGTGGCTCTTCTGGGCCTTATCTATATGAGTTTGCGTTATGTTGTGATGCCATGTTGTACAACACATACTTGCATGTTATGCGTACGTGTAACGTGTATTGCTATGTGTGGGATCCGACAATCTAGTTGTTTATCCTTGGCAGCCTATCATATGGGGAAATGTAGTCTAGTGCTTTCTGAGCGATAGTAGTCCGCTACAGCCCGGTTCACCGGAGTCCTGCTAGCCCAGCACTACTGCTCGGAACACTTGACTGGCCGGCATGTGTTTCACTTCGTTCCTATGTCTGTCCCTTCTGGGAAATGTCACGCGGTGACATCCGGAGTCCTGTTAGCCCAGTGCTACAGCCCGGATTCACACGTTGATGACCGACATGCTCGATGTGATTCATGTTTGCCTGTCCTCATGGGTTAGTGCCGCTTTGGATTCGCGACTAGCCATGTCGGCCCGGGTTCTTTGTCATATGGATGCTAGCGACACTATCATATACGTGAGCCGAAAGGCGCAAACGGTCCCGGGCCAGGTAAGGTGGCACCCGTGGGAATACCGTGCGTGAGGCCGCAAAGTGATATGATGTGTTACATGCTAGATCGGTGTGACTTAGGATCGGGGTCCCGACAGCTTTGGTATAAGAGCCTGACTGCCTGCAGGATTTCCAAGCCAACCTGGTCGAAGTTGAGTCTAGAAATTCTTTAGTTATGTAAGGGAATTGATTGTGGAAGGGAACGTAAGGCTCTTTTACTCCTTATATCCCATGCCCTTCTGATCTGAGTCATCCTATCTTTCCTACGGGGTTAAGGAAATAGGCTTCCTCTTCTATCTGTCAGGATCACGTGTTACTACTACGTAGTCTCTTAGGATTGGTTGATCAGAGTCATATCCCAGTTCAACTACTTCCAGTGTAGCCTGTTTAGTAATATTTCAGAACCTTGAGTGATGATGTTGAGTATGGTGCGACCCCGTCTTTTGCAGAATTGTCTCATTTTGAGCATTTTACTGCCGCTATGCTGCCGGAATTGTCCTAGGAGTTTGAGAGATACTAAATTCTTGTGCTACCTTCTGCATCCTATAGTTGATGCTGAATCCATCCTTGTTTCCTTGGTTTCGTTCTTCAGGATGTTGCCGGTTGATCGAAGTTCTGTTGCTCGTAGCCGGTGTTGGGGAACGTGGTAATTTCAAAAAAATTCCTACGCACACACAAGATCATGGTGATGCATAGCAACGAGAGGGGAGAGTGTTGTCTACGTACCCTCGTAGACCGAAGCGGAAGCGTTGACACAATGTAGAGGAAGTAGTCGTACGTCCTCCCGATCCGACCGATCCAAGCACCGTTACTCCGGCGCCTCCGAGTTCTTGACACACGTACATCTCGATGACGTTCTCCGGGCTCCAATCCAGCAAAGCTCTCGGGGACGAGTTTCGTCAGCACGACGGCGTGGTGACGATCTTGATGAACTACCGACGCAGGGCTTCGCCTAAGCACCGCCACAATATGACCGAGGTGGAATATGGTGGAGGGGGGCACCGCACACGGCTGAGGAACGATCACGAAGATCAACTTGTGTGTTTTGGGGTGCCCCCTGCCCCCGTATATAAAGGAGCAAGGGGAGGCCGGCCGGCCCTATTGGGGTGCGCCAAAGGGAGGGGGGAGTCCTCCTCCTAGTGGGAGTAGGACTCCCCTTTCCTAGTCCAACTAGGAAGAGAGGGGGGGAGGAAAGAGAGGGAGAGGGAGAGGGAAAGGGGGGCCGCGCCCCCCCTCCTTGTCCAATTCGGACTCCCATGAGGGGGGGCGCGCGCCACCTCCTGGCTGCTGCCCTCTCTCTCCCCTTGGGCCCAATAAGGCCCATTACTTCCTCGGGGGGTTCCGGTAACCCCTCCGGCACTCCGGTTTTATCCGAAACCACTCGGAACCATTCCGATGTCCGAATATTGTCGTCCAATATATCAATCTTTACGTCTCGACCATTCCGAGACTCCTCGTCATGTCCGTGATCTCATCCGGGACTCCGAACTAACTTCGGTACATCAAAATGCATAAACTCATAATAACTATCATCATAACCTTAAGCGTGCGGACCCTACGGTTCGAGAACAGTGTAGACATGACTGAGACAAATCTCTGGTCAATAAGCAATAGCGGGACCTGGATGCCCATATTGTCTCCTACACATTCTATGAAGATCTTTATCAGTTAGACCGCATAACAACATACGTTGTTCCCTTTGTCATCGGTATGTTACTTGCCCGAGATTCGATCGTCAGTATCCAATACCTAGTTCAATCTCGTTACCGGCAAGTCTCTTTACTTGTTCCGTAATACATCATCTTGCAACTATCTTATTGGTTGCAATGCTTGCAAGGCTTATGTGATGTGCATTACCGAGAAGGCCCTGAGATACCTCTCCGACATTCGGAGTGACAAATCCTAATCTCGAAATACGCCAACCCAACAAATACTTTCAGAGACACCTGTAGAGCTCCTTTATAATCACCCAGTTACATTGTGACGTTTGGTAGCACACAAAGTGTTCCTACGGTAAACGGGAGTTGCATAATCTCATAGTCAAAGGAACATGTATAAGTCATGGAGAAAGCAATAGCAACATACTAAACGATCGGGTGCTAAGCTAATGGAATGGGTCATGTCAATCAGATCATTCAACTAATGATGTGACCTTGTTAATCAAATGACAACTCCTTTGTCTATGGTTAGGAAACTTAACCATCTTTGATTAACAAGCTAGTCAAGTAGAGGCGTACTAGTGACACTCTGTTTGTCTATGTATCCACACATGTATTATGTTTCCGATTAATACAATTCTAGCATGAATAATATACATTTATCATGATATATAAGGAAATAAATAATAACTTTATTATTGCCTCTAGGGCATATTTCCTTCATTCTCCCACTTGCACTAGAGTCAATAATCTAGATTACACAGTAATGATTCTAACACCCATGGAGTCTTGGTGCTGATCATGTTTTGCTCGTGGAAGAGGCTTAGTCAACGGGTATGCTACATTCAGATCCGTATGTATCTTGCGAATCTCTATGTCTCCCACCTGGACCAAATCCCGGATGGAATTGAAGCGTCTCTTGATGTGCTTGGTTCTCTTGTGAAATCTGGATTCCTTTGCCAAGGCAATTGCACCAGTATTGTCACAAAAGTTTTTCATTGGACCCGATGCACTAGGTATGACACCTAGATCGGATATGAACTCCTTCATCCAGACTCCTTCATTTGCTGCTTCCGAAGCAGCTATGTACTCCGCTTCACATGTAGATCCCGCCACGACGCTTTGTTTAGAACTGCACCATCTGACAGCTCCACCGTTTAATGTAAATACGTATCCGGTTTGCGATTTAGAATCGTCCGGATCAGTGTCAAAGCTTGCATCAACGTAACCGTTTACGACGAGCTCTTTGTCACGTCCATATACGAGAAACATTTCCTTAGTCCTTTTTAGGTACTTCAGGATATTCTTGACCGTTGTCTAGTGATCCACTCCTGGATTACTTTGGTACCTCCCTGCTAAACTTATAGCAAGGCACACATCAGGTCTGGTACACAGCATTGCATACATGATAGAGCCTATGGCTGAAGCATAGGCAACATCTTTCATCTTCTCTCTATCTTCTGCAGTGGTCGGGCATTGAGTCTTACTCAACTTCACACCTTGTAACACAGGCAAGAACCCTTTCTTTGCTTGATCCATTTTGAACTTCTTCAAAACTTTGTCAAGGTATGTGCTTTGTGAAAGTCCAATTAAGCGTCTTGATCTATCTCTATAGATCTTAATGCCCAATATGTAAGCAGCTTCACCGAGGTCTTTCATTGAAAAACTCTTATTCAAGTATCCCTTTATGCTATCCAGAAATTCTATATCATTTCCAATCAGTAATATGTCATCTACATATAATATCAGAAATGCTACAGAGCTCCCACTCACTTTCTTGTAAATACAGGCTTCTCCAAAAGTCTGTATAAACCTAAATGCTTTGATCACACTGTCAAAGCGTTTATTCCAACTCCGAGATGCTTGCACCAGTCCATAAATGGATCGCTGGAGCTTGCACACTTTGTTAGCTCCCTTTGGATAGATAAAACCTTCTGGTTGCATCATATACAACTCTTCTTCCAGAAATCCATTCAGGAATGCAGTCTTTACATCCATTTGCCAAATTTCATAATCATAAAATGCGGCAATTGCTAACATGATTCGGACAGACTTAAGCATCGCTACGGGTGAGAAGGTCTCATCGTAGTCAATCCCTTGAACTTGTCGAAAACCTTTCGCGACAAGTCGAGCTTTGTAGACAGTAACATTACCGTCAGCGTCAGTCTTCTTCTTAAAGATCCACTTATTCTCTATTGCTTGCCGACCCTCGGGAAAGTCAACCAAAGTCCATACTTTGTTGTCATACATGAATCCCATCTCAGATTTCATGGCTTCTAGCCATTTTGCGGAATTTGGGCTCACCATCGCTTCTTCATAGTTCGTAGGTTCGTCATGTTCTAGTAGCATGACTTCCAGAACGGGATTGCCGTACCACTCTGGTGCGGATCTTACTCTGGTTGATCTATGAGGTTCTGTAGTAACTTGATCTGAAGTTTCATGATCAATATCATCAGCTTCCTCACTAATTGGTGTAGGTGCTACAGAAACAGATTTCTGTGATGTACTACTTTCCAATAAGGGAGCAGGTACAGTTACCTCATCAAGTTCTACTTTCCTCCCACTCACTTCTTTCGAGAGAAACTCCTTTTCTAGAAAGGTTCCGAATTTAGCAGCAAAAGTCTTGCCTTCGGATCTGTGATAGAAGGTGTATCCAACAGTTTCTTTTGGATATCCTATGAAGACACATTTTTCCGATTTGGGTTTGAGCTTATCAGGTTGAAGCTTTTTCACATAAGCATCGCTGCCCCGAACTTTAAGAAACGACAACTTTGGTTTCTTGCTAAACCATAGTTCATAAGGCGTCGTCTCAACGGATTTCGATGGTGTCCTATTTAACGTGAATGCGGCCGTCTCTAAAGCATAACCCCAAAACGATAGCGGTAAATCTATAAGAGACATCATAGATCGCACCATATCTAGTAAAGTACGATTACGACGTTCGGACACACCATTGCGTTGTGGTGTTCCGGGTGGCGTGAGTTGCGAAACTATTCCGCATTGTTTTAAATGTAGACCAAACTCGTAACTCAAATATTCTCCTCCACGATCAGATTGTAGAAACTTTATTTTCTTGTTACGATGATTTTCAACTTCACTCTGAAATTCTTTGAACTTTTCAAATGTTTCAGACTTGTGTTTCATTAAGTAGACATAACCATATCTGCTTAAATCATCTGTGAAGGTGAGAAAATAACGATATCCGCCACGAGCCTCAACATTTATCGGACCACATACATCTGTATGTATGATCTCCAATAAATCTGTTGCTCTCTCCATAGTACCGGAGAACGGTGTTTTGGTCATCTTGCCCATGAGGCACGATTCGCAAGTGCCAAGTGATTCATAATCAAGTGGCTCCAAAAGTCCATCAGTATGGAGTTTCTTCATGCGTTTTACACCGATATGACCTAAACGGCAGTGCCATAAATAAGTTGCACTATCATTATCAACTCTGCATCTTTTGGCTTCAACACTATGAATATGTGTATCACTACTATCGAGATTCATCAAAAATAGACCACTCTTCAAGGGTGCATGACCATAAAAGATATTACTCATATAAATAGAACAACCATTATTCTTTGATTTAAATGAATAACCGTCTCGCATCAAACAAGATCCAAATATAATGTTCATGCTCAACGCTGGCACCAAATAACAATTATTCAGGTCTAATACTAATCCCGAAGGTAGATGTAGAGTTAGCGTGCCGACTGCGATCACATCGACTTTGGAACCGTTTCCCACGCGCATCGTCACCTCGTCCTTAACCAATCTTCGCTTAATCCGTAGTCCCTGTTTCGAGTTGCAAATATTAGCAACAGAACCAGTATCAAATACCCAGGTGCTACTGCGAGCATTAGTAAGGTACACATCAATAACATGTATATCACATATACCTTTGTTCACCTTGCCACCCTTCTTATCCGCCAAATACTTGGGGCAGTTCCGCTTACAGTGACCAGTCTGCTTGCAGTAGAAGCACTCAGTTTCAGGCTTAGGTCCAGACTTGGGTTTCTTCTCTTGAGCAGCAACTTTTTTGCTGTTCTTCTTGAAGTTCCCCTTCTTCTTCCCTTTGCCCTTTTTCTTGAAACTAGTGGTCTTATTGACCATCAACACTTGATGCTCCTTCTTGATTTCTACCTCCGCAGCCTTTAGCATTGCGAAGAGCTCGGGCATTGTCTTATCTATCCCTTGCATATTATAGTTCATCACGAAGCCTTTGTAGCTTGGTGGCAGTGATTGGAGAATTCTGTCAATGACACAATCATCCGGAAGATTGACTCCCAGTTGATTCAAGTGATTATAATACCCAGACATTCTGAGTATATGCTCACTGACAGAACCATTCTCCTCCATCTTGCAGCTATAGAACTTATTGGAGACTTCATATCTCTCAATCCGGGCATTCTGTTGGAATATTAACTTCAACTCCTGGAACATCTCATATGCTCCATGATGTTCAAAACGTCGTTGAAGTCCCGGTTCTAAGCCGTAAAGCATGGCACACTGAACTATCGAGTAGTCATCAGGTTTGCTCTGCCACACGTTCATAACATCTAGCGTTGCTCCAGCAGCAGGCCTGACACCCAGCGGTGCTTCCAGGACGTAACTCTTTTGTGCAGCAATGAGGATAATCCTCAAGTTACGGACCCAGTCCGTGTAATTGCTACCGTCATCTTTCAACTTTGCTTTCTCAAGGAACGCATTAAAATTCAACGGAACAACAGCACGAGCCATCTATCTACAATCAACATAAACAAGCAAGATACTATCAGGGACTAAGTTCATGATAAATTTAAGTTCAATTAATCATATTACTTAAGAACTCCCACTTAGATAGACATCTCTCTAATCCTCTAAGTGATCACGTGATCCAAATCAACTAAACCATGTCCGATCATCACGTGAGATGGAGTAGTTTCAATGGTGAACATCACTATGTTGATCATATCTACTATATGATTCACGCTCGACCTTTCGGTCTCCGTGTTCCGAGGCCATATCTGTTATATGCTAGGCTCGTCAAGTTAAACCTGAGTATTCCGCGTGTGCAACTGTTTTGCACCCGTTGTATTTGAACGTAGAGCCTATCACACCCGATCATCACGTGGTGTCTCAGCACGAAGAACTTTCACAACGGTGCATACTCAGGGAGAACACTATTACTATGATAATTTAGTGGGAGATCATCTTATAATGCTACCGTCAATCAAAGCAAGATAAGATGCATAAAAAGATAAACATCACATGCAATCAATATAAGTGATATGATATGGCCATCATCATCTTGTGCTTGTGATCTCCATCTCCGCAGCACCATCATGATCACCATCGTCACCGGCGCGACACCTTGATCTCCATCGTAGCATCGTTGTCGTCTCGCCAATCTTATGCTTCTACGACTATCGCTACCGCTTAGTGATAAAGTAAAGCATTACAGGGCGATTGCATTGCATACAATAAAGCGACAACCATACGGCTCCTGCCGGTTGCCGATAACTCGGTTACAAAACATGATCATCTCATACAATAAAATTTAGCATCATGTCTTGACCATATCACATCACAACATGCCCTGCAAAAACAAGTTAGACGTCCTCTACTTTGTTTGTTGCAAATTTTACGTGGCTGCTACGGGCTTAAGCAAGAACCAATCTCACCTACGCATCAAAACCACAACGATAGTTTGTCAAATAGACTCCGTTTTAACCTTCTCAAGGACCGGGCGTAGCCATACTCGGTTCAACTAAAGTTGGAGAAACTGACACCCGCCAGCCACCTATGTGCAAAGCACGGGGGTAGAACCAGTCTCGCGTAAGCGTACGCGTAATGTCGGTCCGGGCCGCTTCATCCAACAATACCGCCGAACCAAAGTATGACATGCTGGTAGGTAGTATGACTTATATCGTCCACAACTCACTTGTGTTCTACTCGTGCATAACATCAAACCATAAAAACAAGGCTCGGATGCCACTGTTGGGGAACGTAGTAATTTCAAAAAATTTCCTACGCACACGCAAGATCATGGTGATGCATAGCAACGAGAGGGGAGAGTGTTGTCTATGTACCCTCGTAGACCGAAGCAGAAGCGTCGACACAACATAGAGGAAGTAGTCGTACGTCCTCCCGATCCGACCGATCCAAGCACCGTTACTCCGGCGCCTCCGAGTTCTTGACACACGTACAGCTCGATGACGTTCTCCGGGCTCCGATCCAGCAAAGCTCTCGGGGACGAGTTTCGTCAGCACGACGGCGTGGTGACGATCTTGATGAACTACCGACGCAGGGCTTCGCCTAAGCACCGCGACAATATGACCGAGGTGTAATATGGTGGAGGGGGGCACCGCACACAACTGAGGAACGATCACGAAGATCAACTTGTGTGTTTTGGGGTGCCCCCTGCCCCCGTATATAAAGGAGCAAGGGGGAGGCCGGCCGGCCCTATTGGGGCGCGCCAAAGGGAGGGGGGAGTCCTCCTCCTAGTGGGAGTAGGACTCCCCTTTCCTAGTCCAACTAGGAAGAGAGGGGGGAAGGAAAGAGAGGGAGAGGGAGAGGGAAAGGGGGGCCGCGCCCCCCCTCCTTGTCCAATTCGGACTCCCATGAGGGGGGCGCGCGCCACCTCCTGGCTGCTGCCCTCTCTCTCCCCTTGGGCCCAATAAGGCCCATTACTTCCCCGGGGGGTTCCGGTAACCCCTCTGGCACTCCGGTTTTATCCGAAACCACTCGGAACCATTCTGATGTCCGATTATAGTCGTCCAATATAGAAATCTTTACGTATCGACCATTCCGAGACTCCTCGTCATGTCCGTGATCTCATCCGGAACTCCGAACTAACTTCGTTACATCAAAATGCATAAACTCATAATAACTATCATCGTAACCTTAAGCGTGCGGACCCTACGGTTCGAGAACAGTGTAGACATGACTGAGACAAATCTCTGGTCAATAACCAAGAGAGGGACCTGGATGCCCATATTGGCTCCTACACATTCTGCGAAGATCTTTATCGGTCAGACCGCATAACAACATACGTTGTTCCCTTTGTCATCGGTATGTTACTTGCCCGAGATTCGATCGTCAGTATCCAATACCTAGTTCAATCTCGTTACCGGCAAGTCTCTTTACTCGTTCCGTAATACATCATCTTGCAACTATCTTATTGGTTGCAATGCTTGCAAGGCTTATGTGATGTGCATTACCGAGAAGGCCCTGAGATACCTCTCCGACATTCGGAGTGACAAATCCTAATCTCGAAATACGCCGACCCAACAAATACTTTCAGAGACACCCGTAGAGCTCCTTTATAATCACCTAGTTACGTTGTGACGTTTGGTAGCACACAAAGTGTTCCTACGGTAAACGGGAGTTGCATAATCTCATAGTCAAAGGAACATGTATAAGTCATGCAGAAAGCAATAGCAACATACTAAACGATCGGGCGCTAAGCTAATGGAATGGGTCATGTCAATCAGATCATTCAACTAATGATGTGACCTTGTTAATCAAATGACAACTCCTTTGTCTATGGTTAGGAAACTTAACAATCTTTGATTAACAAGCTAGTCAAGTAGAGGCGTACTAGTGACACTCTGTTTGTCTAGGTATCCACACATGTATTATGTTTCCGGTTAATACAATTCTAGCATGAATAATAAACATTTATCATGATATATAAGGAAATAAATAATAACTTTATTATTGCCTCTAGGGCATATTTCCTTCAGCCGGAACCACGGAGATGGTAGGGATGAGGATCCTCCCGACCAATCTTCATTGGCAGAGTTCATGTTAGAGATGGAGAAGAACAAGCGAGAGTCTAACCACTTGTTAGCACGTATTGAGGAGAACACCTCCCATCAGCACAAAGAGTCAGCGACCATCTATGACTTCATTCGTCTAAAACCACCTACCTTCCATCATTCCATTGAGCCACTCGATGCAGATGACTGGCTCCGTAGTATTACTCACAAGCTGCGTTCTGTGAACGTAGCTGAAGGAGACAAGATCACCTATGCTGCATATCATCTGGAAGGTCATGCTAGTCTTTGGTCGCAGAACTATGAGGCTATGCTTCCAGCCGGCCAGATACCGACCTGGAAAGATTTCACTGAGGCTTTTCGCGAGCATCACATTCCTCTAGCTCTCATTGACCACAAGAGAGAAGAGTTCTGTAGTTTCACCCAGGGTAAGATGGATGTTGATGCTTACAGTAGAGAGTTTGAGAACCTCGCCCGCTATGCTACAGAAGAAGTGTCCACAGACGCCAAGAAGCAGGCTAGGTTCCGGAAGGGTCTCAACCCCAAGTTGCGTCGTGATCTCCACTTGCACCATTGCAATACATTCCAGGCTCTTGCGAACAAGGCCATTAACGCAGAGACAACTCAGCTCACCTATGAGGAGTATCGTAAGCACACCCGTGATTTGGGTTCTTTCTCCGGTTCTAGTTCGCAGAAGCGCCGGATTTGGGTTCCGAACTCCGCTCTTCCACCCGGTTATACACCGAGGCCATCTTGTGTGGCACCTCACCCAGTTCAGCAGTATGCTCCACCCAGACCTATTGGTAGACCGCTTGTCAATGCGGGTCCACATCCAACTTCAGGGACTTGCTTCACATGCGGAGAGCCGGGACACTATGCACGTGACTGCTCTCAAGCCAGCTATGCTCCACCCCCGCCCGAGAAGTCTGTTGGCTGTGATAAGCCATCACACAAGATGATCAGTGTCAAGTCAGCTCCCACTGAACGTGGACGTGTGCATCACGTCTCAGCTAAAGACGCTCATGATGATCCAGATGTCGTTCTTGGTACACTCCTTGTCAATTGCCATCCCGCCTCGGTTCTATTCGATACTGGAGCATCTCACTCCTTCATTTCCGAAAGCTATGCCAGCTTGCACAACATATCATTTTGTGATATGCCCTCTCCACTAGTCATTCAAACTCCTGGATCCAAATGGCAAACTTCTAGTGTAAGCCATGGTAATGAAATCCTTGTCGATAGACTTGTATTCCTTGCATCACTTATAGCCCTCAAGTCTACAGATATTAACATCATCTTGGGTATGGACTGGATGAAAGCTCATTATGCCAAGATTGATTGTTACACCAGGTCTGTTCAGCTCACACACCCATCTGGCAAGATATTCACTGTCTCCACCAGAGTTGCAACGCGCCAACTCTATTCTCTTAATGCCAGCCCCCTCCCAGACCTTAAAGATATCCCGGTAGTCCGTGACTTTCCGGATGTCTTTCCAGAAGAACTGCCAGGTATTCCACCTGACAGGGATGTAGAGTTTGTCATAGATCTTATTCCAGGAACCGCCCCAATTTCTAGGAGACCTTACAAGATGGCACCCTTAGGACTAGCCGAGCTTAAGAAACAACTCGATGAGTCCTTGCAAAAGGGTTTCATCCGTCCTAGTTCTTCTCCTTGGGCTTGCCCCGTCCTCTTCGTCAAGAAGAAGGATGGTACGGACCGGATGGTTGTAGATTATCGCCCCGTTAATTTGGTCACGATAAAGAACAAGTATCCGCCCCCCAGGATCAACGACCTGTATGATCAGCTCACTGGATCCTCAGTCTTTTCCAAGATGGATTTGAGGTTAGGCTACCATCAAATCAAGATTAGAAACGGGGACATTCCTAAGACGGCTTTTGTCACTCGTTATGGCCAGTACGAGTACACCGTCATGTCCTTTGGTCTAACCAATGCTCTAGCTACCTTCTCTCGCTTGATGAACTCGATCTTCATGGAGTACTTAGATAAGTTCGTCATGGTTTACCTTGATGATATTCTTATTTACTCGAAGAACGAGGAAGAGCATGCCGAACATCTTAGACTTGTGCTAGAAAAACTCAGAGAGCACCGCCTTTATGCCAAGTTCTCCAAGTGCGAATTTTGGTTGCCAGGAGTGACCTATCTGGGCCACGTGATCTCTGGTAAGGGCATTGCTGTCAATCACGAGAGAGTTCAGGCCGTTCTTGATTGGACTCCACCTGAAACAGTTAAACAAGTTAGGAGTTTCCTTGGTCTAGCCAGTTATTGTCGCCGCTTTGTTGAAAACTTCTCTAAGGTGGCCAAACCCCTCACGGAACTTCTCAAGAAAGATAAAAAGTTTGAGTGGTCCCCACAATGTGAGTACAGTTTTCAGGAACTGAAAAGACGCCTGACTTCTGCTCCCATACTTGTGCCACCGGATTTCACTAAAGACTTTGTTATCTACTGTGATGCCTCACGACAGGGACTAGGTTGCATCCTTATGCAAGATCGTCATGTGATTGCCTATGCATCTCGACAGTTGCATCCACATGAGGATAATTATCCTACACATGATCTAGAGCCTGCAGCCGTAGTCTATGCATTTAAGACATGGCAACATTACCTTCTTGGTAAACGTTGTGAGATTTACACCGAGCACCAGAGTCTCAAGTATATCTTCACCCAACCAGATTTGAACCTTAGGCAAAGACGTTGGTTGGAGTTGATCTCAGATTACGACTTAGGGATTACCTACACCCCAGGCAAAGGCAATGTCATGGCTGATGCACTAAGTCGTAAGTCCTATTGCAACAATCTTATGTTGCAGCAGGGCCAACCCCTTCTTCATGAGGAATTCTGTAAGCTTAACCTTCACATTGCTCCTCACGGATTCCTTTCTACCTTGGTGGAGAAACCTACTCTTGTGGACCAGATCACCTCTGCTCAGAAGCAGGATACGGGAATTTCCCGAATCAAGAGAAACATTAAGAAGGGAGTTGGTGGAAGTTTCTCTATAGATGATCGAGGTGTTGTTTTCTTTGAGAATCGCTTGGTGGTTCCCAAGAATCAACATCTTTGACAATTAATCCTTAAGGAGGCTCATGAATCTCCTCTCACGATTCATCCCGGTAGTACTAAGATGTATCAGGACCTACGCTAGAGGTTCTGGTGGACTAGGATGAAGAGAGAAATCGCTCAGTTCATTGCTAATTGTGACGTTTGTCGTCGCGTTAAGGCAGAACATCAAAGACCTGCTGGCACCCTTCAGCCTTTAGCTATTCCTGAGTGGAAATGGGATAAGGTTGGTATGGACTTCATCACCGGCTTTCCCAGGACCAAGAAAGGGAATAATGCTATCTTCGTAGTCATTGATCGTCTTTCCAAAGTGGCTCACTTCCTACCTGTTCGAGAGAATATCACCGCTAGTCAGCTCGCTGAATTATATATTTCTCGAATAGTGTCACTTCATGGTGTTCCACTAGAGATCAATTCAGACCGTGGTAGTCTTTTCACTTCTCATTTCTGGGAGAGTTTCCAAACTGCCATGGGCACCCATCTTTCCTTCAGTACCGCTTTCCACCCTCAATCAAGTGGTCAGGTGGAACAGGTCAACCAAATTCTCGAAGACATGCTTAGAGCTTGTGTTATCTCATTCGGTATGGATTGGGAGAAGTGTCTTCCTTTCGCTGAGTTTGCTTATAACAATAGCTACCAATCCAGCCTCAAGAAAGCTCCTTTTGAGATTCTATATGGACGAAGATGTCGAACACCTTTGAACTGGTCAGAAACCGGTGAAAGACAATTCTTTGGACCGGATATGATCCAGGAGGCAGAAGAGCAAGTTCGCATCATTCGTGAGAATTTAAAAACAGCCCAATCTCGTCAAAAGAGCCAGTATGACCGTCGTCATAAGGAAGTGGCTTATGAAGTTGGCGACAAGGCTTACCTTCAGGTTACTCCTTTGAAGGGTACCCATTGTTTCGGTATCAAGGGCAAGTTGGATCCTCGTTACATTTGTCCTTTTCGCATTCTCGCTAAACGAGGAGAGGTTGCCTACCAGTTAGAACTACCCCCACATCTTTCTCGAGTTCATGATGTCTTCCACGTCTCTCAACTCAGGCGTTGCTTCTCGGATCCCATCCGTGGAGTGGACCACGAAACGCTTGATCTCCAAGATAACCTCACATATCGAGAGTACCCTGTTCGCATTCTTGATCAAGCAGAGCATGTTACTCAACGTCAGAACATCAAGTTTCTCAAAGTTCAGTGGTCTCATCATTCTGAGAGAGAAGCTACCTGGGAGCGAGAAGATCGTCTTTGACTGGAGTACCCCACCTTCTTTCCATCGACCCCTGAATCTCGGGACGAGATTCTTTCAAGTGGGGGCGAGTTGTCACATCCCTAGTTCTGGTATGCTCAAGGCTAGCTAGACATGTGTGCATCATGTTTATATTTTATTTAAATTTGAAATGGGGATTTGTGAAACCCTCAGAAATCATTTTTGGGAATGACCCAGATAAAAATTGCTTCAATTTGGCCCAAGAAAATGTTCCTGATTTTCAATAAAAATATTGGCCAGTGGTAAAATTCCAATCAATATTTTTGGGAGCTCAGAAGTATTTATTTTTGGCCATTTGAATTAATCCAGTAATTATTTGCTTTGGATATATATTTGTTATATATATAATATATGTCCAAAAATTATGTTGGTTGTTGAGGAGCTCTGGAATAATACCACTAGCTCCTGCAAAAATTGGCATAAGAAAATAAAATGATTTGGTATTTTATTAAATCAAAAAAATGTCAGAAAAATAGAAAACATAAACAGAAATAAAAAAGAACCTACCTGGACTTACCTGCGGCCTGGCACTGTGCGGCTTGGCCTGGCCCAGCAGGCCGGCCCAGCCCACCACCGCCGTCGTCCTCCTCCTGGCGCCAGTCGGCCAGGCGTGCGGCCGACCCGCGCGCACGGGCAGAGCGCCACGCCACCAGCTCGCCTGCCTGGCTCCCCCTCGTCGCACTGGTTGCCCCGCGCGTCGCCACGACGCCCCGCACGTCTTTCCTTCTCCCTCACTCTCCCTCCTTCCCTGGTTCTCTCCCGCGCGACCGCCCGAGCGCCACTGCCGCCACCGGCCACTTTTGCCGCGCCCACAGTAGTCCCCTCGCCCTCTCCCCATGCTCAGAAGCTCCGCCCCATCGCCGGCTATCTCCCCGTCAAGACACGCACCTCGGGAGGCCCTGGAGAGCCGCCTCGCCGCCGTCTTCATCTCCGGTCGTCGGAGATCGTCTTCGCCGCCCCGTCACCTTCAACGCGTCCCCGAGCTCGCCGACCCCGCTGTTGGATTCGCCGTGAGCTCCCACCTCGAATCCCCCTCTCCCCCTTGTCTTTTGCATGCTGCAGCCGCGATTTCGGTCGAGGCCTGACTCCGGCCGCCGCCCCGAGCTTCGCTCCGGCGAGCTCCGCCGCCCCCTCAGCCTCTCACCAGCTCCCCTGGATGCGGACGACGACGGGCTACGCCCCGGTGGTCTTCGCGCGTCCAAACGCCGCCCGTAGCGCAACTCCGGCGAAGAACCGCCGCGGCTCGAGGTCGTCGCCAGCCGAACTCCAGCGAGGCCGACGTGGCTGTCATTAGCGCCTAATCCCGCAGCCTAAACCACCCCCAGCCGCTGACCGTGGGCCCCAGGGCCAAGTCAAACCCCGGTCAGTGCAGGTTTGACCGGGTTTAACCACTGTGTCACTGACGTGTGGCCCCCACACGTCAGGTTTGACCCAGTCAGCGTCGCTGACTTGCTGACGCAAGCATGACGCAAGGCTGACGCAGTTATTTATTTTCTGGAATTATTTTTAAACAGGAAATTCCAGAAAATATTCAAAACTTCAAAAATTCATAGAAATTCAACCGTAGCTCGGATTGAAATAAACTATATATGAAAAATCATCAGAAAAATGCAATCTATTCATATGTACCAGTTTCATGCATGACAAATCAAGTTATACCTGATGTATATATGAAAACAATGTAATGGCATTTATAAAGGACTTACCTTGGAAGTGCATTTGAATCTTTGGTTCAAATGAACTTCAACCAAATGAACTCTAGCTGCATTAGCTCAAACCACATCACATCTTCATGCCATGTTCATGCATCATATTGTTGCATATGATTGTGTATTGATTTCCGACACCGTTCCTTCTCGATAGGTCCTGCTACGGAGACCGTTCCAGAGTACCTGTCAGAGGAGCAGTGCCCCCCCTTGTTGATCTACCAGGCAAGCAAACCCCCTTGTTCATTCCGATATGATCCCACTCTCTCACTCCTGCTCTCTTTTATTGCATTAGGACAACAACGATTCAACTGCTACTTTATGCTGCGGTAGTTGAACCCATTCCTCTGCATGACCTGTCATTGCCACAGTAAATAGTTGAAACCCACTAGCATGTGTAGGAGTTGATTGAGCCATGTTGTGTTCCTACCATGCCATTCCTGCTATTGCTTAGAGTTGTGTCAGGTCTGATTCATTGGGAATGGATTGGAGTGATATGATATGTTCTGATGCTGAGAGTTAAGCGTGTGAACACGATTTGGTAAAGGTAGCGGTGAGAGGCCATGTAGGAGTACATGGTGGGTTGTCTCATTGGGACCGTCCTTAAGAACCGAGTTCTGTGTAAGTTGTCCAATGACTAGCTACTACCACACATTGGGCTCCGGGCGCTCCAAGCTCTCTCGACTTATTAACCAACTTGATCTCTGTCCAGGAGTTGCAACTAGTTTCTGGTGTTTGTAAGTAGTGCTATTTTTCTACCGAGTGGCACCCGGCAGGGTGGGCTCGGGACAGACTAGGCACAGGTGGCACGGTGTAGCAAGTGGCACCCGGATGGTGGCTTGGGAACCCTGCTCACATCGTTTGGGGCCGTGAGCGATACCTCGGCCGAATCTCCTTGCGGATGGAACCCGAATAGGCGATAAACCTGGACTAGAGTCTTGTGTGGTTAGTCAGGTCGTGGCCGACACCCTCGCCAGGCTTCCGCTTGAAGGTTGCCGAGATACATGACGTGTACATGGTGATAAGTGGTGAGAGCATGTGTGAAGAAGTACACCCCTGCAGGGTTATCATGATCTATTCGAATAGCCGTGTCCTCGGTTATGGACTTCTTGGATGCTTACGTGGTACATGGACAACTTAAAGTGGATACTCTAATATGCTCAAGACAAGTGTGAGTGCTATGGATGGCCTTCTCGTAGTGAGACGGGGATGAATCCATAGT
The DNA here is from genome assembly GCA_032464435.1 of Aegilops umbellulata. NCBI lineage: Eukaryota > Viridiplantae > Streptophyta > Magnoliopsida > Poales > Poaceae > Aegilops > Aegilops umbellulata. Next base: position 358,816,356 of record CP136059.1, read on the forward strand.
AGTGTATTGATGTGGTGATTAGTGGACTCGTGTGCGCTGCTTCACCTCAAAGAAGTTCTTGTAGTCGTAGAACAGGATAGCCACTGAGTCAAAGCTGGCTTGCTGCAACTAAACCCCACATTACCTCCTTGATACTAATGCATGTATGATAGGATCTGATGTAAGTCTTGCTGAGTACCTTTGTACTCATGTTTGCTTTATTTATGTTTTGCAGCGGAGACTTCGGTCTTTCTAGTAATTCCACTTGGACTTCGACGAGTAGCTTGTTACCTCAGCTACGATCTTGTACCCTTGGAGGGTCTTGTAGATAGTCAGGCTTCTCAGCCTTTTTCTTTTGTAGTTGTCTATACTCAGACATGTAATGCTTTCGCTTGTTGCTTGTATGCTCTGAATGTTGGGTCATGTGACCCCTGTTTGTATTTAATGCTATGTGGCTCTTTTGGGCCTTATCTATATGAGTTTGCGTTATGTTGTGATGCCATGTTGTACAGCACATACTTGCATGTTATGCGTACGTGTAACGTGTATTGCTATGTGTGGGATCCGACAATCTAGTTGTTTATCCTTGGCAGCCTATCATATGGGGAAATGTAGTCTAGTGCTTTCTGAGCGATAGTAGTCCGCTACAGCCTGGTTCACCGGAGTCCTGCTAGCCCAGCACTACTGCTCGGAACACTTGACTGGCCGGCATGTGTTCCACTTCGTTCCTATGTCTGTCCCTTCGGGGAAATGTCACGCGGTGACATCCGGAGTCCTGTTAGCCCAGTGCTACAGCCCGGATTCACACGTTGATGACCGACATGATCGATGTGATTCATGTATGCCTGTCCTCATGGGTTAGTGCCGCTTTGGATTCGCGACTAGCCATGTCAGCCCGGGTTCTTTGTCATATGGATGCTAGCGACACTATCATATACGTGAGTCGAAAGGCACAAACGGTCCCGGGCCAGGTAAGGTGGCACCCGTGGGAATACCGTGCGTGAGGCCGCAAAGTGATATGATGTGTTACATGCTAGAACGGTGTGACTTAGGATCGGGGTCCTGACATTCCCTTTGTCATCGGTATGTTACTTGTCCGAGATTCGATCATCGGTATCATCATACCTAGTTCAATCTCGTTACCGGCAAATCTCTTTACTTGTTCCGTAATGCATCATCCCGTAACTAACTCATTAGTCACATTGCTTGCAAGGGCTATACTGATGTACATTACCGAGAGGGCCCAGAGATACCTTTCCGATACATGGAGTGACAAATCCTAATCTCAATCTATGCCAAGTCGACAAACACCGTCGGAAACACCTGTAGAGCCTCTTTATTATCACCCAGTTACGTTGTGACATTTGATAGCACATAAGGTGTTCCTCCGGTATTCGGGAGTTGCATAATCTCATAGTCAGAGGAACATGCATAAGCCATGAAGAAAGCAATAGCAATAAAACAGAACGATCATTAATGCTAAGCTAACGGATGGGTCTTGTCCATCACATCATTCTCTAATGATGTGATCCCATTCATCAAATGACAGCACATGTCTATGGTCAGGAAACTTAACCATCTTTGATTAACGAGCTAGTCTAGTAGAGGCATACTAGGGACACTCTGTTTTCTATGTATTCACACATGTACTAAGTTTCCGGTTAATACAATTCTAGCATGAATAATAAACATTTATCATGATATAAGGAAATATAAATGACAACTTTATTATTGCCTCTAGGGCATATTTTCTTCAGTGTCCCACTTGCACTAGAGTCAATAATCTAGATTACATAGTAATGATTCTAACACCCATGGAGTCTCGGTGCTAATCATGTTTTGCTCGTGTGATAGGCTTAGTCAATGGGTCTTCAACATTCAGATCCGTATGTATTTTGCAAATCTCTACGTCTCCCTCCTTGACATGATCGTGGATGGAATTGAAGCATCTCTTGATGTGTTTGGTTCTCTTGTGAAATTTGGATTTCTTCGCCAAGGCAATTGCTCCAGTATTGTCACAAAAGATTTTCATTGGATCCGATGCACTAGTTATTACACCTAGGTCGGATATGAACTCCTTCATCCAGAATCCTTCATTTGCTACTTCCGAAGCAACTATGTACTCCGTTTCACACGTAGATCCCGCCATGACGCTCTGCTTGGAACTGCACTGACTGACAGCTCCACCATTCAATATAAATACATATCCGGTTTGTGACTTAGAGTCATCCGGATCAGTGTCAAAGCTTGCATTCGACGTAACCATTTACGACGAGCTCTTTGTCACCTCCATAAATGAGAAACATATCCTTAGTCCTTTTCAGGTATTTTAGGATGCTCTTGACCGCTATCCAGTGATCCACTCCTGGATTACTTTGGTACCTCCCTGCTACACTAATAGCAAGGCACACATCAGGTCTGGTACACAACATTGCATGAGATCACAGCCAATATGATCCATGGACGAACTTTAATTACCTAGGGTACATCCTGGTAAATGGTGTTCAGTCGGAGGTACTTCTTGCTAAAATTAATGCTTGTACGAGTAAACTTTCGAGTACATAAGAGACAGCACAGACAATCTGAACTTTGCTTGTAGGTTTATCCTCAAATAGTGGCTCGCCAAAATTCTACATTGCAGATGAGAAAGGAGGCGGTTGAGAAAATGAACCACCCAAATTTTTTGTGCAGTTCAACTAAAATGGAGCATCCCTGGCGTGCAGACTTATTAAGTGCCAGATGAATATACGCGTCAACCAACCTGTCTGGAATCTTTAGACTCCATGCCATACAGTTCGCTACCATATGTGTCGATAACCAAAAGGCACAAGTTGGGACCAAAGACTAGACTGTGTTTTTCTGGGCTATGCGTCAAGCAATATTTTTGGCGTTCACTCTCCTAATACTTGGAGTTTCACAATTGGTTGACGCCAGTTGATAGTCGAATGAATATAGGCACTTCTTGTTGTCAACATCGATGCTTGTCTGAGTGAACTTTCGAGTACATAGCAACAACATAAGTACCTGTCCATCTGATCTTTTTGTGCAGTTCTACTGAAATCACCCGATGTAATGATTTGCATGCGAGTTCAGGCTCCAAGTTACTCCTTTATGAAATCGGCAAACAGTAGCACAATACCAAATTACCAATACATATGAAAAGCATAGTAATCAGGATAAAGACCAGTACCAACCTGTGTGAGGTAGCATATCAATTACTATTTCCTTTGACTGGAAGCCAAGACAAGTCAAGCGACTGACAACAAAGGAAGAATGCAAGCCGAGATTAGCGACTAACAGGAAATGAAGGAAGCTGTTGAGGCAATGAAGCACCCAAAGTTTTTGTGCAGTTCCACCAAAATCGAGCATCCCTGTTGGCACATATATTGAGAGAGTGAGATTACTGTAATAGTGGCACTAGTTGATGAAACATACACTAACAAATAGAAGAACCCTCATTATCTCAATGGGTAAAGTTAGCATTCCCTCCCTGCTCCACCACATGATTCACCTCCATAGACAAACATACACACGTACATGATTCAGCATAGGGTGCTACTAAAGATTTGTTTAACTCCGACAGGAAAATTAGGCAGCAATAAATTAGTGGTACTTAAGTACTCCTAATTAATTGAGACAGCTGAAGTGCAAGGGCTCCCTGGAGGATCGTCTCACATGTAAGGTAGTCCTTGCCGGAGCCTTTGAATGGCCTCGACTGAGGCCTATGGCTTCAGCAGGATCGCCTTGGCACTGTTTACTCTTCTTCTTCTTCCTCTTCATGCTCTGTTTCTCATTCTCCTCACCAGTTGGTCAAACCAAGTACATGATTAGCCTTCTATTTCAGAATTGGTTTTGTCAGTGAGGGAGTACAAGTGTACTAGTAAAAAATAGCATTATTTTCTCATGGCAGTCGCAAAATAGAGATGAACACATGCATTAAATATCATTCTTACCTAAAGGAAGGTTATGGTGCCAATATGGATGATGAGGATTGGAACACACATCTCCCTTTGTGCAGTTCCACCGAAATGAACCAACTGTTCCATTCTGACATTCCAGTTAAACAGCACAAAAGTCACTTCTTTTAAGAAGAGTCTTGTGCAGTGCATCAAAAGGTCACAACAACAACCAGGTGAAATGGATATCCCATGTTTGCACAAAAAGCTACTCCCTCCATTCCAAAATAAATGACCCAACTTTGTACTAAAGTTAGTACAAAGTTGAGTCATATATTTTGGAACGGAGGCAGTACAGAAGAAACAGTCAGAGTCTCAAACAATTACAAGTAAAAACATTTGGCTAAACTTGTCATGGCTTATAATAGTGGCATGGCTTCATTTTTACCAGGGGCATTAGATTAAGAACAACTAAATATTTGGTATAAGGGCATGGGATAGTGGGTGCACTAGCAGTCCAGCACCATGTACCTAAACAGGGGCATAAAGTGGTGATTCATAGTTTGTTGCCCCGAGAAACAAACATCCAAGAAACATATCTGGGTTGGTCCCATTTTTGTTCACTCTAGCCACCTACTCCTATGTGTGGATAGAAAATCTAGTCCTGGTCATACCACTGTGTACAACGTTACCCCTATATTTCCCTTTTCGACCAAGAGACCGGTTGGATGACCAGTCTGTACTACTTTCACCCCCTTTCCTTCCTGTTTGTACCAAGTTCGATGTACTACATACTAAATTCCCCCACCCCCACTTTATTTCTTGTTTGAACCAAGTACAAGATTCGACTCCATGAAGCAGCTTTACCTCTGACAATAGAAGAAAAAAAAGGTGACGTTGGACCATCCGATCGAGAGGGGCTGAGAGGTAGAAAATGATGCACATGCAGCGATGTAGCGAGCTGGGGAAGTAGAGCTAAGGCGGTTTCAAAGGAACATATACCTGAAGGTTGTCGGGATGTGGATAGGTGGGCAGCGGGAGGCCGGATCCGCCCACACTAGGGAAACGAGAAGGGATAGGAGGACCTCCCGCGCCGGCGCTCGGCCAGAGATAACGGTGCGGCCGGTAGTAGGTCTCCTCCCTCGCTGTCGACGACGGCCTAAACGCAGCCCCTCCTCCCCTTCACCGGCGGAGGGGGATACGTTCGGATCTGTAACCAGTGGTGAGGATAGAAAGACAGTGTTTTTTGAATGAAGGGAGAAAGACAGTGTTACCACCCTTATCTTGTTTAGATCTGGAGAGGATGAGAGTGTGTGAATAGAGCAACCCTGGCAAACAAGCGCGGAGGCTCCGGCCTATATATACGTAGTGGGGTAGTTTTCCTTTTTCACTCCATCAAAACAATCGTTTAAAATTGTGTACTACGTGCCAGGTCGCCGTTTTTCAACTCTGGTACAAGTCCCTCCATTAAATGAACAACTGCTACCTCTTGAGCTTGTGTTGGTTTTCCCCGAAGAGGAGAGGATGATGCAGCAGAGTAGCGTAAGTATTTCGCTCAGTTTTTGAGAACCAAGGTATCAATCCAGTAGGAGGCCACGCTCAAGTCCCTCGTACCTGCACAAATCGATAGCAACTCACAACCAATGCGATTAGGGGTTGTCAATCCCTTCACGGTCTCTTACGAGAGTGAGATCTAATAGAGATAATATTTTTGGTGTTTTTGATATAAAGATGCAAAGTGAAAAGTAAAAGGCAAAGTAAAAACAAAGCAAGATTAAAGTGATGGAGATTGATATGGTGAGAATAGACCCGGGGGCCATAGGTTTCACTAGTGGCTTCTCTCAAGAGCATAAGTTCTCTACGGTGGGTGAACAAATTACTGTTGAGCAATTGACAGAATTGAGCATAGTTATGAGAATATCTAGGCATGATAAAGTATATAGGCATCACGTACGTGACAAGTAGATCGAAACGATTCTGCATCTACTACTACTACTCCACTCATCGACCGCTATCCAACATGCATCTAGAGTATTAAGTTAAAAACAGAGTAACGCTTTAAGCAAGATGACATGATGTAGAGAGATAAATTCATGCAATATGAAATAAACCCCATCTTGTTATCCTCGATGGCAACGATACAATACGTGCCTTGCTGCCCCTTCTGTCACTGGGAAAGGACACCGCAAGATCGAACCCAAAGCTAAGCACTTCTCCCATGGCAAGAACTACCAATCTAGTTGGCCAAACCAAACGGATAATTCAAAGAGACTTGCAAAGATAACCAATCATACATAAAAGAATTCAGAGAAGATTCAAATATTATTCATAGATAGACTTGATCATAAACCCACAATTCATCGGTCTCAACAAACACACCGCAAAAGAAGAAGATTACATCAAATAGATCTCCACAAGAGAGGGGGAGAACATTGTATTGAGATCCAAAAAGAGAGAAGAAGCCATCTAGCTAATAACTATGGACCCGAAGGTCTGAGGTAAACTACTCACACTTCATCGGAGAGGCTATGATGATGTAGAAGCCCTCCATGATGACGGCCCTCGCCGGCGGAGTTCCGGAACAGCCCCCAAGATGGGATCTCGTGGATACAGAAAGTTGCGGCGATGGAATTAGGTTTTTGGCTCCTGTTCTGATCGTTTGGGGGTACGTGGGTATATATAGGAGTAAGAAGTACGTCAGTGGAGCTTCGGTGGGCCCACGAGGGTGGGGGGCGCGCCTGGGGGTGTAGGGCGCGCCCCCCTACCTTGTGCCCTCCTCGGAGCTTTCCTAGCGTAGGGTCCAAGTCTCCTGGATCTTATTCGGGAAGAAAATCACATTCCAGAAAGGATTTTTCTATTTGGACTCCATTTGATATTCTGTTTCTTCAAAACACAGAAATAGGCAAAAAAACAGCAATTCTGGGCTGGGCCTCCGGTTAATAGGTTAGTCCCAAAAATAATATAAAAGTGGAAAATAAAGCCCAATATAGTCCAAAACAGTAGATAATATAGCATGGAGCAATCAAAAATTATAGATACGGTGGAGACGTATCAGGCATCCCCAAGCATAATTCCTGCTCGTCCTCGAGCTGGTAAATGATAAAAAGAGAATTTTTGATGCGGAGTGCTACTTGCATAATTTCAATGCAAAATTTCTTAATTGTGGTATGAATATTCAGATTTGAAAGATTCAAGACAAAAGTTCATATTGACATAATAATAATAATACTTCAAGCATACTAATAAAGCAATTATGTCTTCTCTAAATAACATGGCCAAAGAAAGTTACCCCTACAAATTCATATAGTCTGGCTATGCTCCATCTTCACCACACAAAGTATTTAAATCATGCACAACCCCGATGACAAGCCAAGCAATTGTTTCATACTTTAACATTTTCAAAACTTTTTCAACCTTCACGCAATACATGAGCGTGAGCCATGGATATAGCACTATATGTGGAATAGAACGGTGGTTGTGGAGAAGACAAAAAGAGGGAAAGATAGTCTCACATCAACTAGGCGTATCAATGGGCTATGGAGATGCCCATTAATATATATCAATGTGAGTGAGTAGAGATTGCCATGCAACAGATGCACCAGATCTATAAGTATATGAAACCTCAACAAAAGAAACTAAGTGGGTGTGCATCCAACCTGCTTGCTCACGAAGACCTAGGGCATTTTGAGGAAGCCCGTCATTGGAATATAGAAGCCAAGTTCTATAATGAAAAATTCCCACTAGTATATGAAAGTGACAACATAGGAGACTCTCTATCATGAAGATCATGGTGCTACTTTGAAGCACAAGTGTGGTAAAAGGATAGTAACATTGTCCCTTCCCTCTTTTTCTCTCATTTTTTATTTGGGCCTTTTTTTATGGCCTCTTTTTTTATTTTTTTTATTTTTGTCCGGAGTCTCATCCCGACTTGTGGGGGAATCATGGTCACCATCACTATTTCCTCACTTGGGACAATGCTCTAAAAATGATGATCATCACACTTTTATTTTTCTTACAACTCAACAATTACAACTCGATACTTAGAACAGGGTATGACTCTATATGAATGCCTCTGGCGGGGTACCGGGATATGCAATGAATCAAGAGTGACATATATGAAATAATTATGAATGGTGGCTTTGCCACAAATACGATGTCAACTACATGATCATGCTAGCAATATGACAATGATGGAGCGTGTCATAATAAATGGAACGGTGGAAATTTGCATGGCAATATATCTCGGAATGGCTATGGAAATGCCATGATAGGTAGGTATGGTGGCTGTTTTGAGGAAGATATATGGTGGGTGTATGATACCGGCGAAAAGTGCGCGGTATTAGAGAGGCTAGCAATGGTGGAAGGATGGGAAAAAGTGCATATAATCCATGGACTCGGCATTAGTCATAAAGAACTCATATACTTATTGCAAAAATTTAGAAGTTATCAAAGCAAAGTATTACGAGCATGATCCTAGGGGGATAGATTGGTAGGAAAAGACCATCGCTCGTCCCCGACCGCCACTCATAAGGAGGACAATCAATAAACACTTCATGCTCCGACTTCGTTACATAACGGTTCACCATACGTGCATGCTACGGGAATCACAAACTTCAACGCAAGTATTCTTTAAATTCACAACTACTTCCACTAGCATGACTCTAATATTATCATCTCCATATCTCAAAACAATTATCATGCTTCAATCTTTTCTTAGTATTCAACGCACTCAAAATAATATTTCACAAATCATGAATACCAAGCATATTAATATTAATCAATTAACCATGCTATTACGACTCTCAAAGTAATTTAAGTGAAGCATGAGAGATCAATAGTTTCTTTAAAAAAACCACCACCGTGCTCTAAAAGATCTAAGTGCAGCACATAGAGCAAAATTATAAAGCTCAAAAGATATAAGTGAAGCACATAGAGCAAAACTACATAGCTCAAAAGATATAAGTGAAGCACAAAGAGTATTCTAACAAATTTTAATTCATAGATGACTCTCTCAAAAGGTGTGTACAGAAAGGATGATTGTGGCACACTAACAAACAAAGACACAAATAATACGAGACGCTCCAAGCAAAACACATATCATGTTGGTGAATAAAAATATAGCTCCAAGTAAATTACCGATGGAAGTGGACGAAAGAGGGGATGCCTTCCAGGGCATCCCCAAGCTTTGACTTTTTGGTGTCCTTGGATTATCTTGGGGGTGCCATGGGCATCCCCAAGCTTAGGCTCTTGCCACTCCTTGTTCCATAATCCATCAAAAGAATTCACCCAAAACTTGAAAACTTCACAACACAAAACTCAATAGAAATCTCGTGAGCTCCGTTAGAGAAGGAAAACATAAAACTACTTCAAGGTACTGTAATGAACTCATTCTTTATTTATTTTGGTGTTAAACCTACTGTATTCCAACTTCTCTATGGATTATAAACTATTTTACTAACCATAGATTGATCAAAATAAGCAAACATCACACGAAAAACAGAATCTGTCAAAAACAGAATAGTCTGTAGTAATCTCTAACTAACGCAAACTTCTGGAACTCCAAAAAAGCTACCCAAATTAGAAGACATATCAAAAAAAATTATTGATCAGCAGCAATTGGAATCAGTATTTTATCACGTTCTGATGATTTTTAATAATTCGGGCACTGAACGCAAAGTTTCTGGAAATTACAGCAAGATCAAATAACTATCATCCAAGAAGATCCAATAGGTCTAGCTTGGCACAAACACTAATTAAAACATAAAACCACATCCAAACAGAAGGTAGATGGTTTATTTATTCCCTAACAGAATAAAAACACAAAAAACTAAAAACAAATTGGGTTGCCTCCCAACAAGCGCCATCATTTAACGCCCCTAGCTAGGCATAAAAGCGAGGATAGATCTAGGTATTGCCATCTTTGGAAGGCAATCCATAAGTGGCTCTCATGATGGTTTAATATGGCAATTTTATTTTATTTCTTGGAAAGTGTTCCATGCCCTTTTTTAATGGAAATTGGAATCTAATATTCCCTTCCTTCATATCGATAATTGCACCAACCGTTCTATGGAAAGGTCTACCAAGAATAATAGGGAAAGAAGGATTGCAATCTATATCAAGAACAATGAAATCTACGGGCACATAATTACTATTTTCAACAATAAGAACATCATTAATCCTGCCCATAGGTTTCTTAATAGTAGAATCCGCAAGATGCAAGTTTAAAGAGCAATTTTCAAGATCGCGGAAATCTAGCAAATCACACAAAGTCTTGGGGATAGTGGAGACACTAGCACCCAAATCACACAAAGCATAAAACTCATGATCTTTAATTTTAATTTTAATGGTTGGCTCCCACTCATCATAGAGTTTTCTAGGGATAGAAACTTTCAACTCAAGTTTTTCTTCATAAGATTGCATCAAGGCATCAACAATATGTTCGGTGAAGGCTTTCTTTTGACTATAAGCATGTGGAGAATTTAGCACGGATTGCAACAAGGAAATACAATCATTCAAAGAGAAAATTTCATAATAAAATTCCTTGAAATCCAATATAGTGGGTTTAGCAACATCTAAATTTTTATTTCTTTCAATCCCACTTTCATCAATTTCATCATAAAGATATAAATACTCCGAATTTTTGGAACGCCTTATAGGTAAAGGAGAATCATATTCAGTTTCATCAAGATTCATATTGCAAAACAAAGATTTGATAGGGGACACATCAATAACTTTTAGATCTTCATCTTGATTTTCATAGGTATTGGAAGAACACGCTTTAATAAAGGCATCTTTTGAAGCACGCATCCTAGCGGTTCTTTGCTTGCACTCATCAATGGAAATTCTCATAGCTTTGAGAGACTCATTGATATCATGCTTAGGAGGAATAGATATATGCTTTAAAGAATCAACCTCAAGAGAAATTCTATCAACGTTCCTAGCCAAATCATCAACTTTAAGCAATTTCTCTTCAAGCAAAGCATTAAAATTCTTTTGTGAATTCATAAACTCTTTAACACTATTCTCAAATTCAGAGGGCATCTTATTATAATTTCCATTAGAGTTGTTGTAGGAATTTCCATAATTATTAGAAGGATTACTAGGATATGGCCTAGGATTAAAATTCCCGCTATATGCATTGTTACCAAAATTATTCCTACCAAAAAAATTCACATCCATAGATTCATTGTTATTCTCAATCAAAGTAGACAAAGGCATATCATTAGGATCAGAAGAAACACTCTTAGTAGCAAACAATTTCATAAGTTCATCCATCTTTCCACTCAAAACATTGATTTCTTCTATCGCATGCACTTTTTTAGTAGAAGATCTTTCAGTATGCCATTGAGAATAATTAACCATAATATTATCTAGGAGTTTAGTAGCATCTCATAAAGTGATTTCCATAAAAGTGCCTCCCGCGGCCGAATCTAAAAGATTTCTAGAAGCAAAATTTAATCCGGCATAAATTTTTTGTATAATCATCCACAAATTTAAACCATGAGTAGGGCAATTACGTATCATTAATTTCATTCTCTCCCAAGCTTGTGCAACATGTTTGTGATCAAGTTGCTTAAAATTCATAATATCATTTCTAAGAGAGATGATCTTAGTGGGAGGAAAATACTTAGAGATAAAAGCATCTTTGCACTTGTTCCAAGAATCAATACTATTTTTAGGCAAAGACGAAAACCAAGCTTTAGCACGATCTCTAAGCGAAAAAGGAAATAGCTTCAATTCAACGACATCATTATCGACATCTTTTTTCTTTTGCATATCACATAAATCAACGAAGCTATTCAGATGAGTAGCGGCATCTTCACTAGGAAGGCCGGCGAATTGATCTTTCATAACAAGATTCAACAAAGCAGTATTGATTTCACAAGATTTAGTATTGGCAAGAGGAGCAATCAGAGTGCTAAGGAAATCACTATTGTTGGTATTGGTGAAGTCACACAATTTGGTAGTATCTTGAGCCATCGTGACAAACAAGCAATCCAACACACGAGCAAACAAAAGACAAGCGAGAAAAAGGCAAACGGAGAAGGAGAAGGGGAAGGAGAAGGAGTAAGAGAAAGAGAGGGCAAATAAAACGGCAAGGGTGAAGTGGGGGAGAGGAAAACGAGAGGCAAATGGCAACTCATGTAATGCGAGAGATAGGGATTGTGATGGGTACTTGGTATGTTGACTTTTTGCGTAGACTCCCCGGCAACGGCGCCAGAAATTCTTCTTGCTACCTCTTGAGATTGCGTTGGTTTTCCCCGAAGAGGAGAGGATGATGCAGCAGAGTAGCGTAAGAATTTCACTCAGTTTTTGAGAACCAAGGTATCAATCCAGTAGGAGGCCACACTCAAGTCCCTCGTACCTGCACAAATCGATAGCAACTCGCAACCAACGCGATTAGGGGTTGTCAATCCCTTCACGGTCTCTTACGAGAGTGAGATCTAATAGAGATAATATTTTTTGTGTTTTTGATATAAAGATGCAAAGTGAAAAGTAAAAGGCAAAGTAAGAACAAAGCAAGATTAAAGTGATGGAGATTGATATGGTGAGAATAGACCCGGGGGCCATAGGTTTCACTAGTGGCTTCTCTCAAGAGCATAAGTTTTCTACGGTGGGTGAGCAAATTACTGTTGAGCAATTGACAGAATTGAGCATAGTTATGAGAATATCTAGGCATGATCATGTATATAGGCATCACGTCCGTGACAAGTAGATCGAAACGATTCTGCATCTACTACTATTACTCCACTCATCGATCGCTATCCAGCATGCATCTAGAGTATTAAGTTAAAAACAGAGTAACGCTTTAAGCAAGATGACATGATGTAGAGAGATAAATTCATGCAATATGAAATAAACCCCATCTTGTTATCCTCGATGGCAACGATACAATACGTGCCTTGCTGCCCCTTCTGTCACTGGGAAAGGACACCACAAGATCGAACCCAAAGCTAAGCACTTCTCCCATGGCAAGAACTACCAATCTAGTTGGCCAAACCAAACGGATAATTCGAAGAGACTTGCAAAGATAACCAATCATACATAAAAGAATTCAGAGAAGATTCAAATATTATTCATAGATAGACTTGATCATAAATCCACAATTCATCGGTCTCAACAAACACACCACAAAAGAAGAAGATTACATCAAATAGATCTCCACAAGAGAGGGGGAGAACATTGTATTGAGATCCAAAAAGAGAGAAGAAGCCATCTAGCTAATAACTATGGACCCCGAAGGTCTGAGGTAAACTACTCACACTTCATCGGAGAGGCTATGATGATGTAGAAGCCCTCCGTGATGACGGCCCTCTCCGGCGGAGCTCCGGTAACAGGCCCCAAGATGGGATCTCGTGGATACAGAAAGTTGCGGTGGTGGAATTAGGTTTTGACTCCTGTTCTGATCGTTTGGGGGTACGTGGGTATATATAGGAGGAAGAAGTACGTCAGTGGAGCTTCGATGGGCCCACGAGGGTGGGGGCATGCCTGGGGGTGTAGGGCGCGCCCCCCTACCTCGTGCCCTCCTCGGAGCTTTCTTGGCGTAGGGTCCAAGTCTCCTGGATCTTATTCGGGAAGAAAATCACGTTCCAGAAAGGATTTTTCTGTTTGGACTCCGTTTGATATTCTGTTTCTTCGAAACACTGAAATAGGCAAAAAACAACAATTCTGGGCTGGGCCTCCGGTTAATAGGTTAGTCCCAAAAATAATATAAAAGTGGAAAATAAATCCCAATATAGTCCAAAATAGTAGATAATATAGCATGGAGCAATCAAAAATTATAGATACGTTGGAGACGTATCAACAACCACCCCTCGTAAAAATTGTGAACAAGCCCACGGCTAAAATTATCGGAAACGTGGGTTTCCCCAACATGCATTATTATTTATATTTTCTACTCCCTCCGTTCCTAAATATAAGTCTTTTTTATTAGCCACACCTAAGACAAGAATTTTTTTATTAGCAGTGAACCCCACATGTCATAGACACAAAAAGTGTGGCAAGATTCCCTTAGGCAAGCCAAAGTGTGTCTAACAATTTGAGCAAGTCAAGTTAGGCAAGTGTGGGAAAAATAATGTGGCAACATAAGACAAACATAGTCACAATCCAAAGAACCCCATATTTTTTGTGAAATGCATGAAAATTTGATTAGTTAAATTTATATTCAAAATTTGGCAAGGTGCATCAAATCAAGACATGCAAGTATCAAAAGGGAAGTCACGGCTTGCATGCATGTGTTGTACTCCCTCTGTTTCCAAATATAAGTCTTTTTAGAGATTGCAACAAGTGACTATATATGAAGCAAAATATGTCTACATACATCCGTATGTAGTAGTCCATTTGAAATGTGTAAAAAGACTTATATCGAGTGCAGTGCTTTGATGTGTCACGTCAACTCGTACAAGACCGAGAAGTTTGATTACTACAACGCCCTCTCCCTCATGGACTGAGCTCTAGTGCCTTTACTTCACCTGCCTTTGGCTGCATGACAGGTGGGCCAACCACCTGTTGGGCTCACCTGTCATAGACGCAAAGGCAGGAGCAGTAAGTCAATGAAGCAGCGTCCCTCCCTTGCGCATGAGCGTGGTGGCTGGCAGGACTAGTAGGAGCTTTTGCTACACGCTTCTTGACGGCGGCAAACTTGCGGATGGACTTGACCATCATGTCATCTATGAGAGAGGCGAAGCCGGCGTCGGCGATGGCTACGACGCCGGCGGTCGCCAGCACTGTCTGGAAACGCTGCACGGTGTGGGGCCATAGGCCGGCACCTTGGATGATTTGGCACAGCCGACTGCCGCTCGCGACTATCGCCTCCATAGATGCTTCTGGCTTCTGCTCACTTGGACTTGGATTGGAGTGAGCAGTGTTGCGCAGAAACTAAGGAGTAGATGGATTGGAGTGGTGGGGCGTCTTTATATGAGAATCCAAACTCTATTGCATTCACATCGTGCTGGCTCTATTCTGCTTCTCCAATTAATTCCCTCTGCATGTAGAGTAATTTGAGGATGCATCATTGACCGTTCAACGTCTCGGGAACCGCTACCCTCTCCCTCCTTGGCATTCAAGCACCTATGGAGGTGACTGCCACTCGCGTCTATTGTGTGTCAGGAGACATTCCCATCGACGACGAGGTGCCTATGGTGACTTCGTAAATTTCAAGATGATAGTACTAGTATACTCAATATTGTGCACCGTGACCAAGGCCGAGAGGAAAACGAGAGAACCACGTATTTATTTATGGTGTAGATTCACTCATTTTGCTCCATATGTACTCCGTCTCGGTGTAGTCTAGTCACTTGTTGAAATCTCTAGAAAGTCAAATACTCCTTTCTAGTTTACAAGGCTATACTAGCAAGTACTACAATAGTGGGCTCACATAGAAATTTTGTCTTATGCAAGAGCCTGGCTATATGCATGCTCCAAGGTTCGTAACTGCCACGTTCGGGTTGCACTTGGCTCTTCGCCTCTTCGAGAAGACGAACAATGATGTTACTACTACTTCTTCTATAGTATCGAATCCACTGCTGCATGTCCGTCCACCGTGAGCGGGAGGGATAGCTTGTTGTAGTACTATAAGCAAAAGCATGTCCTCGTCTGTGAGACACCGCGCCCATGGGCGAGGGAGAAGGCGTGTAGTAGTAAAATCAAGCTTCTCCTCATTGTACGAGTTGACGCAACACATCATAGCACTGGCCCCACATGGTCGCCTCTAAACTTGGCTGAAAGACCCGCAGTGTACAATACTCCATTTGCTGCAACCTCTAACATTTACCCCACCACAAATTAAAATATATATTCCTATCTTGACCAGATGAGCGTGCAAACTAGAATCAGCAGGATGACAGGTAGGGCCAGAACATTATTTTAATCAAAAAAATATAGCATGGAGCCGACCCCAATGATTTTAAGCTTACAGGCACGGTACACGCTATCCTAGACTACTCTACACATGAAATTGCCACACGAGCGTCTGGGCTGCTCTTGGCTCTTCGCCTCTTCGGGAAGTCAAACAATGATGGAGTACTACTACAGTGGGGGAGTACTACAGTATGCTTCTGGCCATCTGACACCGATTGAATTGCTGCATGTCCACCCCGTACGGGAGGGAGAGCGTGTAGCGAACAAAAGCTTCTCCTAGTCCTGCTAGCCACCACGTTCATGGGCGAGGGAGGACGCAGCTTCATTGACTTGCTGCTCCTGCCTTTGCGTCCATGACAGGTGGGCCCAACAGGTCGGTGGCCCACCTGTCATGTAGCCAAAGGCAAGTGCGGCTAAGGCGAGAGGGTGTTGTAGTAATCAAACTTCTCGGTCTTGTACGAGTTGACGCGACACATCAAAGCACTGCACTCGATATATTTCAATAATTTGCATTTACCAATGCATTAATTACAACGCATGCATGCATGCCGTGACTCTCCTTTTGATACTTGCATGTGTTGAATTAATGCACCTTGAAGTAGTATGAATATGTGACGGTAAAGCTTTGTAATGCCTCGGCCCTAATAAAGCGAGATATGGTTGTGCACAAGGAGGGCGAGATCATGTAGATGGAACAGGACCCGGCGATGGAGCTCTCTATGGTCTGGATGGACCTCACCTTGCTCCACTGCCCCTTATGCCTCCGCCCCTTGAAGCCTCCAGTGTATGAGGTTCGAATACACCTCGTCCGTTCGGCTGATCGAGCAAGGTGCAGGTTTCTTGATTGATGTGTTGTTCGATTGATTTGTGCAGTGCAAGGGAGGGCACCTGGCTTGCGCGGACTGCCGCGTCGAGCACCTCGAGAACTAGCGGCAGTGCCAGAAGTGCGAGCGCGGCGGTGGCTTCGACATGCGGAACACGGCGGTGGACGCCGTCCTCTCCTCGGTGAGGGTGGAGTGCCCGCATGAAGGCTGTGGGCTCTATGTCACTTACCACAAGCTCGCCGGCCACCAGAGCGTGTGTCCGCTCGCGTCCTGCAAATGCCCCGTGCCCATCTGCAGCTACGAAGGCCCGCCGCTGGTGCTCTCCCACCACATCAGCACCGTGCATCCCATGCCCATGCACAGGATCCAGTACGGCAAGGCGCTCCAGCTGCGAGTGCCACTGCCGGAGCCACGGCTCTTGCTGATCGCGAAGGAGGAGGACCGTGCGTTTTTCTTGGTCGGCAGCATGCTCGACATCGGCGCGCCTATCGCCGTGTCGGTCGTCTGCATCAGAGTGGGGGCGTCCCCACTACCGCACTATGTGGCCAAGCTGTGGGCAAACGGCTCGCCGGGGGAGCCCAAAGGCAGGACCGACGCCGTCAAGGTGGAAATGGAGGTGACAAGCAACAGGGATCCCGGCGACGTTGCTGTGCAGGAGCTGACCTTCTTCACAGTTTCGCCAAAGCTACTGGCCGGGGCTAAGCTGGTGTCCCTCCACATTCAGATTGACAAGCTCGTGTCCTAAATGATTCTATAGTGCCTTCTGTTTATCTTAGTAATATGCTAATATAGGGGTTATCTCGGTCTACTTTAGCTTAAGAGATGGTGGGTTTTGGTGGCGATGCAACAATTACCTCGACATCAGATCAACAGTGAAAGTAATTTCGAACTATCGAATGGATATTTTTTGTCTGTTGGATATAAAGATCCTTTGGGTAAGAAGTAATAGCTTATATGCTTTTTTTCGAAACGGAACAGTGATAGTATAATTTTGGTTGACATGCACTAATATTTTTCAAACGAACGTCGGGTTGTAGCTAGAAGGGCGGTTGGGACGCGGCATCGGGCCATACCACGGTGACCCCCGATTGGGACGCACCGAATGTGGATTTTCTCCCTCGGTGATGTCGACCGCGTCTACGCAGAACATTGTTCCCTTCCCCCAGCTGTGGGATCAGGCCGGAATGTAACCAGCGGTGTGGCCACCATCGTTCTATGCTTGTGAAGAGAGCAACCCAAGCAAGCAGGCTTGTAGCTTAGGCTCCTGCTAGTGTATATATAGTGGTTTTCTTTTTCTCTCCATATCAACTATTTTATATTGCGTACGTGTCATTGAAGAGTGAAATGATGGTTGCTTCTTCTGACTAACTTACTGTGTGATTTGACTGATCCTTTAGTGGCCCCTACACGTACTCCCCCTACGTGCATGCAACAGTCACACGTACACATAGACGGAAAAACGCGCGCAAGGCCCTAATGCATGCATGTCCAAGCACACGACGGAACACACACGGTCACGCTCAAGTGCTCAACCTACACGTGCATGCACACACATACTCAGCCAGGGTGAGCTAGTGATCATATAAACACCGGAAAATGTATATATTGAGCACAATGAGCGTATTATGAAGTGCACTGACCGTATTTTTTACAAATATACAATGACAGATAGTGTAATTATCTCGTTTGAAATTAAGCCATATTAACCGGAGAGGAGGCAGTATGGACTAGCATTACTTTGTTGTGTCCCGTCAACCTGCCGAACGAGGAGAAGCTTGCAGGACGGGAGAAGCTTGCGCACGGTGGCTCGCGGGACAAGGAGAAACTTTTGACTAATGCAAGCTCTCCTTCGCTCAGGCGGTGGACGTGCAACAGTTAATTCGGTGTCAGATTGCCAGAAGCATACACTATACTAGTACTATTATTGTTCCACTTCCCGAAGAGGCGAACAGCCAAGCGCAAAGTTTACTAGTACTAGTACTACTACTATAGTCTATAGAGGTATGTACTATACTAGTACTAGGAACCGGATGGAGGAGCGTCTGCACTCTTATTATATTTTTAAAATGTGATAAAGCAATCTTCAACACATTTGGTTCTCTTCGAGGGTTCTCGCATGTGATAATGGAAGTTGATTGCATGGACCACTCACCACAATTCTTGCTTAATTCTGGCTCATATCCTGTTACAAATAGGAGCGCTCGGTAATATTTCCTCTTTTTTTGTTATTCAGCATGTAAACAGGTCAGCAAACCTTGCGGCACATCTTTGTGCGAAGCGTGCTTGCTGCACTTTGAATGTGGCCGAGAGCTGGCTTGATGAAACACCTCGCTTCCTACTTCTTTTTTTGCGGGGTACCTCGCTTCCTAGTGACTAGTGTCTTGGCTTATTGTCCTAACAATGCTTATATATGAATAAAGCTCTCTCATTTACCCACAAAAAATATTAAGCCATATTAACCGGAAAGGAGGGAGTATGGACTAGCACTACTTGTTGGTGTGTCCCGTCAACTCGTAGAACGAGGAGAAGCTTGCAAGACAAGGTGAAGCTCGCTTATGCATTTTGACTAATGCAACGTACCCTCGCCTAGGCGGTGGGCATGCATCAGTTCATTCGGTGTCAGATTGCGAGAGGCATACACTGTAGTACCGAACATGCGGAGTACCATCATTGTTCGACTTCACGAAGAGGCGAAGAGCCAAGCGCAAGGTTTAGTAGTACGAGTAGTACTACTACTAGAACCGCATGGTGGAGCCTCCGTACCCTTATTTTTTTAATCTCTGATAAAGTACACATTTATTCCGGAGAAGGGCGGAAAACGGCAGCCCAACATATAATGATGATATCGATAACCATGCTCGAATATATCTTGGCCTCCGTGCGAGCCTGTCTGTGTGTTCTCACTCCTCGTCTCTCTCAAGGAATGGCGGGTTGGCCATTTTGCCGTCAATTGAGATCGGTTTGCTCACACCCCGGTCCCACATGTCAGTGATATGCCAAGAGGAGGTGCATTGACCGACTGGCCATACGCGTACTTGGTTTTGCACCTTCATACTACTCCTCCCTCCGTCACATTTCAAAGGGCGCGCTTCATTATTATGCATTTCTCTCACTGCATTTCCACTACCAGAGATACTTTAGACGTGTCTGTTTTAATGCTTAATTAATTAGGGTGTGGTAATCGCAATCAAGTCCACAATTTTTTCTCGATGTAGTACTACGGAGTGGAGTAAGTGCATGCATGTGTGTACCTGGGGTGGAAGCACTGCATGCATGTGTGTACAAATTATTTCCTCTAGTAATAGACGCCGTGCTATAACTACCAATGCTATTTTTCAGGCTGATCGTTATTCGCCTTGGTTCCAGAGATTTTTTATTTTTCGGAAGCACGCTCTATAAACAGTGCCGGATGGAGTAGTATGAGCGGATTCAAAGAAGAGCGTATTGATGGTTGCTTCTTCCGAGCAACTTACAGTGGGAAAGGTGGGGCTTATGATTTGACTGCTCATTACTCACTATTAATGCGGCGCAACGACCGGGCTGAGTCTTCCATGCGGCTGTGCACTACCCCCTCGGTTCTTAAATATACTCCGGAGTATTTGTCTTTCTAGAGATTTCAATGAGTGACTACTCAAATATTTGTCTTTTTAGAGATTCAAATAGACTACTACATACGGATGTATATAGACATATTTTAGAGTGTAGATTCACTCATTTTGCTCCGTATGTAGTCACTTGGTGTAATATCTAGAAAGACAAATATTTAGGAACGGAGGGAGTACAGGTACAAAGCAAAATGAGTGAATATACACTCTAAAATATGCCCATTTGAAATTTGTAAAAAGACAAATATTTAGGAATGAAGGCGTATAATTTTGTGCATGGCACATGGAACCGGATGCCGAAGAGGCTTCTGGCAATTCTATCAAGCTTACAACATTTGTTTACATAATTGACGTACTATACAAATAATTTTCCAGTGACATGAAATTGTACAATGGTGTGAGCTTTCAGCTTTTGTTTCGTGTGTCTTGCCACCGATGCTCTTTCGAAAACAATAAAAAACTAACTTCCTTGCTAATCAGAGCTGATATTTACATCACAACTGAAGACAAAGTTGTGAGAAGGTGTTAAATTAAAATTGATCCATGCTTTCATTGGCAACAACGTCCCCCCAGCTCTGTCTAAATCAACAGGGCATGTTGGGAAAAAAAGTAGCTGTCTGGAGCATGCAACATTCCGATCATTTTGTGCAGTTCCACTAAAATAGAGCTGAGCGTCCCTGTTCCAAAGATATTAAGTGCGATTACGATAATAGAGGACTGCTGATGAAACAATAAACACACAAATAGAAGACGGACACCTTTGCAGTCTCTCTTAAGACTAACTAGTTGGAGAAGATTAGGCTCAGAGTTGGATGAGGAGGATAGAGCAAAACCAATCTCCCTTTGTGCAGTCGCACTGAAATGTAGAGACGTTGCCCGTGTGACATTATGGTAGAACTACACAAAACACAAAACATTATGGTAGAACTGCACAAACCTATCCGAAAGGTCGCAATAGCAACGAGGTGAAATGGATAGCCCTGTTTGCAAAAAATAGGTAGAAAGGAAACAATTACTGGCCAATAACAGTTGGTGACACATGCGATGACAAAAAGGAAGCATATTCCTTGTCCTAAGGGAAGATAACAACATGGTTGTGTTTGTCTAAAATGATGTGATGACGAGATTGCAATATGGAAAGTACGCTGATAACCCACAAGTATAGGGGATCAATTGTAGCCTCTTTCGATAAGTAAGAGTGTCGAACCCAACGAGGAGCTAAAGGTAGAACAAATATTCCCTCAAGTTCTATCGACAACCGATACAACTCTACTCACGCTTGACGTTCACTTTACCGAAAACAAGTATGAAACTAGAAGTACTTTGTAGGTGTTTTTGGATAGGTTTGCAAGAATATAAAGAGAGCGTAAATAAAAAGTATGGGCTATTTAAATAAAGACACAACTAAATTAGTTTTAGTAGAGAGCTTTTTGTTACGAGAAAGTTATTTGTCCCTAGGCAATCGATAACTAGACCGGTAATCATTATTGCAATTTTATTCGAGGGAGAGGCATAAGCTAACATAATTTCTCTACTTGGATCATATGCACTTATGATTGGAACTCTAGAAAGCATCCGCAACTACTAAAGATCATTAAGGTAAAACCCAACCATAGCATTAAAGCATCAAGTCCCCTTTATCCCATACGCAAACAACCTACTTACTCGGGTCTGTGCTTCTGTCACTCACGCCACCCATCATAAGCAAATCATGAACATATTGCAAACCCTACAGCGGGAATCCCTCACGCTTGCGTGACACGGAGAGCACCATAGGACAACACCAATAATAAAACATGCAACTCAAATCAATCTTGATCATCAAATAACCCATAGGACAAAACGGATCTACTCAAACATCATAGGATAGCCATACATCATTGGGAAATAATATATAGCGTTGAGCACCGTGTTTAAGTAGAGATTACAGCGGGCAAGAGAGAGGTTACACCGCTGCATAGAGGGGGGAAGAGTTGGTGACGATGGTGGTGAAGTTGATGGTGGCCACGGCAGCGTTCCGGCGCCACCGGAAGAGAAGGGGAGAGGGGGCCCCCTTCGTCTTAGTCTTCCTTGACCTCCTCCCAAGATGGGAGAAGGGTTTCCCCTCTGGTCCTTGGCCTCCATAGCGTGGGAGGGGCGAGAGCCCCTCTGAGATTGGATCTGTCACTCTGTCTCTCTCTGTTTTTGTGTTCTGTTATGCTGCCCTTTCACCGTTTCTTTCATATCCGGAGATCCGTAACTCCGATTGGGTTGAATCTTTCGCCCAGATTTTTCTCATAAAATTAGCTTTCTTGCGGAAAAAGAAGAGCGTCAACCGCCTTACGGGGTGCCCATGAGGGTCCAGGGCGCGCCTGCCCCCCTGGGGCGCGCCCCTGCCTCGTGGCCCCCTCGGGCACCGTCTCGCGTTGATTTTACTTCCCAAAAATCTTAAATATTCCAAAATAATTCTCCTTCCATTTTTATCCCGTTTGGACTCCGTTTGATATTGGGTTTCTGCGAAACATAAACATGCAACAAACAGGAACTGGCACTGGGCACTGGATCAATATGTTAGTCCCAAAAATAGTATAAAAAGTTGCCAAAAGTATATGAAAGTTGAATAATATTGGCATGGAACAATAAAAAATTATAGATACGGCGAAGACGTATCAGCACCCCCAAGCTTAATTCCTGCTCATCCTCGAGTAGGTAAATGATAAAAAGATAATTTTTGATGTGGAATGCTACCTAGCATAATCTTGATCATGTATCTAATCATGGCATGAATACTAAGACAAGAGTGATTCAAAGCAATAGTCTATCTTTTGACAGAAAAACAATAATACTTCAAGCATACCAACCAAGCGTAGCAATGATATCAAAAAACGGACAAGCCATGAAAACATAATGCTAGCTATCTTACGATCATGCAAAGCAATATGACAATAAATGCTCAAGTCATGTATATGATGATGATGGAAGTTGCATGGCAATATATCTTGGAATGGCTATGGAAATGCCATGATAGGTAGTATGGTGGCTGTTTTGAGGAAGATATAAGGAGGCTTATGTGTGACAGAGCGTATCGTATCACGGGGTTTGGATGCACCGGCGAAGTTTGCGCCAACTCTCGAGGTGAGAAAGGGCAATGCACGGTACCGAAGAGGCTAGCAATGATGGAAGGGTGAGAGTGCGTATAATCCATGGACTCACATTAGTCATAAAGAACTCATATACTTATTGCAAAAGTTTATTAGCCCTCGAAGCAAAGTACTACTACGCATGTCCCTAGGGGGATAGATTGGTAGGAAAATACCATCGCTCGTCCCCAACCGCCACTCATAAGGAAGACAATCAATAAATACCTCATGCTCTGACTTCGTTACATAACGATTCACCATACGTGCATGCTACAGGAATCACAAACCTCAACACAAGTATTTCTACAATCCACAACTACCCACTAGCATGACTCCAATATCACCATCTTTATATCGCAAAACTATTGCAAGGAATCAAACATATCATATTCAGTGATCTACAAGTTTTATGTAGGATTTTATGACTAACCATGTGAATGACCAATTCCTGTCATCTCTCTAAATAGATATAAGTGAAGCAATACAGTTTAATTCTTTCTACAAAAGATATTCCCACACTCTAACAAGTATAAGTGAAGCAAAAGAGCATTCTACAAATGGCGGTTTTCTATGTGAAGAGAAACAGACAATCCAAACTTCAAATGATATAAGTGAAGCACACGAAGCATTCTATAAAGCCATACACAAAGAATATAAGTGAAGTGCAAAGAGCATTATATAAATCAACCAAGTACTATCTCAGACCAGCATGGTGCATAAAATAAAAATGAAAACTAAAGCAAAATACGCTCCAAGATTTGCACATATCACATGAACGTAACGAATCCGAAAACATACTGATACCTGTTGAAGAAAGAGGGGATGCCTTCCGGGGCATCCCCAAGCTTAGACGCTTGAGTCTCCTTGAATATTTACTTGGGGTGCCTCGGGCATCCCCAAGCTTGAGCTCTTGCCTCTCTTCCTTCTTCTCACATCGAAACCTTCTCGATCATCGAACACTTCACCCACACAAAACTTCAACAGAAAACTCGGTAAGATCCGTTAGTATAATAGAGCAAATCACTACTCTAAGTACTGTTGCAAACAAATTCATATTTTGTTTTTGCATTATATCTACTGTAATATAAATATTTCATGGCTTAATCCACTGGTATAAATTGATAGTTTATTCAAAACAAGCAAACTATGCATCAAAAACAGAATCTGTCTAAAACGGAACAGTCTGTAATAATCTGAACATTAACCATACTTCTGGTACTTGAACAATTCTTCCAAAATTAGGAAAAATAAAAAATTTGTATATAAAGACAGTTCATAAAGAATCAGAACCATTTGACGTTCCAGTAAAAAAATAAAAATCGCGCACTACAGCCAAAGTTTCTGTCCTGCACCGCACAAACCAACAAGCATTGTAAACATCCTAAAGGCAAACCTTGGCACATTATTTTTATAATACAATGGAATTGTACAAGGGGATAATTATTTTTATTGAAAAGTTTCTGTAATCAAGATTCACAAAGTTTTCGTGAGCATGAACAAAGTTCAAGGCTAGCTCCCACTTTAACAATGCTCGTCTTTCTCACTTTCGCTTTTCTTTTTGAAAAAGTTTTTAGGTTCCCCTCTTTATTTTTTTGTTTTTAAACTATATAAAAGCACTCAACAGAAATAAATGACTCTCTAAAACTTCCGGGTTGTCTCCCTGGCAGCACTTTCTTTAAAGCCATTAAGCTAGGCATATAGTGCTCAAGTAGTGAATCCACCCGGATCCCAAGGTATATCAAAGCCAATTTTAATTAGGAATGATTTGTAATTTAGTAGTGAGCACAAAGTAACATATATCAAGCAATGACGAATTTTAACTCTCTTCCTATGCATCGGCATGTCATAAAAGAACAATTCATGCACACCTAGTAAAGGCCAATGCATAGTGTAAACAGTTTTTTGCAATTTTATCGTATTGGAAACATAGAGAGGTGGAGATATAGTTCCTCTCTCATAATAATTGCAAGTAGGAGCAGCAAGCACATGCATATTATATTCATCAAAATCATCATGTGCAACTGTATAAGGCAACCCATCAATACAATCCTTAATAAGAGAAAACTTCTCTGATATAGTGTAGTTTGGAGAATTCAAAAAGATAATAGGACGATCATGCGTGGGTGCAATAGCAACAATTTCATGCTTAACATAAGGAACTATAGCAAGTTCATCTCCATAAGCATAATTCATATTGGCATCTTGGCCACAAGCATAGCAAGCATCAAGTTCATCAAAAAGGGATATTTCAAGAGAATCAACGGGATTATAACAATCATCATAGAAATCATCCTTCAGTAAGCACGAAGGCAAATTAAACAATGTATGAGTTGAAGAGTTACTATCATTAGAAGGTGGGCACGGGTAGCTAATCCTCTCTTCCTCCTTTTGTTCTTCGCTCTCCTCATCATCTTTTTCATCCATTGAGCTCACAGTTTCATCAATTTCTTCTTCCATAGAATCCTGCAAAATATTAGTCTCTTCTTGGACAACGGAGACTTTCTCAATAAGCCCATCAATATAGGAATTATATTCATAATTATCATAGCAATATTTCAATATAGAAAAAATTTCAGGCCTATAAACATCATCATCAAAAGCTTCATACTTTTCAAACAAAGATTCAATTTCATAAGCACCCTTAAAAGCAGCAAATTCTTCTATTTGTTCCACATCATAGTAATCATATATACCTCTAGCATAAGAAGCTAAGGTTTCATTATAATTAAATTTGCATGAAAAGGGAAGGTGTGGAGCCTTCATCCTAGAGCAACAAGTATAATCATAACTCGAGCATACTTGCCGAGCATACCACTTCAACATATAAATTTGGTCCCATAATAGTTTCCCTTTTTGAGTCAAGCGATAATCCCTAAAGTATTCACATTGATCCAATGTGTCTCCCATTACCAAATTGAATGGGGTTTTCTCAGGATTATCAAAGTAGTACATAATATATGTCACATAATGAGCATCGAGGGTTTTAAGAGGTTCCCCATCTCCATGAGTAGCAAGTAAACCGAATTTTTTTGGTATTTCGTGTTCCATATCCAAAACTAAAGATAGAGAACAACTAAGAACAGCAAATAAAAATTACTTAGTGATAAAGCAAACAAGCACACACGAGAATATTCACCCCACGCTATTGCTCCCTGGCAACAGCGCTAGAAAAAGGTCTTGATAACCCACAAGTATAGGGGATCAATTGTAGCCTCTTTCGATAAGTAAGAGTGTCGAACCCAACGAGGAACTACTAGGGAAAAGCCTAGCAGTAGCGCGGGTTTTGGGTGTATCAGTAGCGCGGGTGCCCGCGCTACTGATACGGCACCACAGCTAACTTGTAGCAGTAGCGCGTGTTGACACACGCTACTGCTATACATGGTTAGCTGTAGCGTGCGTTGCAAACAGCGCTACTCCTAATTAGCTGTAGCGGGTCTTATACCCCGCGCTACTGCTATTACTTTCAAAAACAAAAACAAAATCTCGATCCCGTGCGTGCTGTCAATGGCAGCAATGGTAAGATCTAGCGATGATTGGCGTCGCCGGAGGCATGAACGGACAGCGGAAGACCAGATCCAGCAGTGGCTGTTGGAGAGGGCCCGTTTCTATGGCAGAGCCAGGCCGCAGCATGGGGCTCCTCTTCCCGACCATCCCAGATAGCTCCGGGTCATCCATGGCGACGACCTGCACGGGCATGGAAATGGGAGGGTGAGTCAAACCAGAGGGAGAGAGAGAAAAGGAAAATCGAGGGAGAGAGGAAGGTGATGTAGGGAGCAGCGGAGCTAGTCACCGGTGGTGAGGTGCTCCGGTGTGGTGGCGCGGGGCGGCGGCCTCCTAGACGCCGTTGGAAGACCGACGAGCTCCTAGACGCCGGTGGCGCGAGCCGGCGGCCTCTTTCGGCGCCATGGAGGAGGATGGGTGCATGGGCAAGAGGTCCATGTGAGAGCGTATGGAAAGTGAGAGGAGAGAGTGGTGGAAGAGAGGAGGGATTTGGGGGAGGAGATGGGGATTCGGCCGAGGATATGGCGACTTCACCTACCTCGTACTTAGTAGTAGCGAGGGGTATAAAACCGCGCTACTACTATCCACTTAGTAGTAGCGCGGGTTTATACCCCTCGCTACTACTATGGCATGTGTCGGGGGCACAGTAGAGACCGCTTAGTAATAGCGAGGGTTAAAAACCCGCACTACTACTATCAACTTAGTAGTAGTGAGGGTTAAAAACCCGCGCTACTGCTAATTAGCAGTAGCGCTTCTTTTTGTGTCGCGCTGCTGCTAAGATTTTGTGTATAAGGTTTTCCCTAGTAGTGAGGAGCTAAAGGTAGAACAAATATTCCCTCAAGTTCTATCGACCACCGATACAACTCTACGCATGCTTGACGTTCGCTTTACCAGAAACAAGTATGGAACTAGAAGTACTTTGTAGGTGTTTTTGGATAGGTTTGCAAGAATATAAAGAGAGCGTAAATAAAAAGTAGGGGCTATTTAAATAAAGACACAACTAAATTAGTTTTAGTAGAGAGCTTTTTGTTACGAGAAAGTTATTTGTCCCTAGGCAATCGATAACTAGACCGGTGATCATTATTGCAATTTTATTTGAGGGAGAGGCATAAGCTAACATACTTTCTCTACTTGGATCATATGCACTTATGATTGGAACTCTAGCAAGCATCCGCAACTACTAAAGATCATTAAGGTAAAACCCAAACATAGCATTAAAGCATCAGGTCCCCTTTATCCCATACGCAAACAACCTACTTACTTGGGTCTGTGCTTCTGTCACTCACGCCACCCACCACTACAAAAAAAGACACATCCGTGACATTTTGGGCCGAACGAATTTTTTTCTGTCATACATATGACACTTCTATGATGATAATTCTAACAAAACCCGGTATCATCATAGATGTGGTGGGCTCCTACTTCTATGACAAAAAATCATGACAGAAAATGGGATTTTCGTCCTGGGCGGGCCGGAGACGCAGCTGCATGACATTCTTTGGGCCGTCCATGACGGAAAAAACCGTGGTAGAAGCGAGGGGGAGGAAAATTTCGGGGTGTTCCCGGTTACGGTGGGAGGTCGGGGGCCGAGCGATGCGCGTTTCTGTCATACACGTACGCGCGTGTGCGTTGGCTCTAACCGAACCCGAGCGAGGCATTGGGCTCTAACTGAACCCGAGCGATTGCACTGCAGGTTACGCGTTACTGAACCCAAGCAATCGATCGATGGCTGTTAACTGAACCCGATTGAGCGATTCCTTCGCTACTGCTGCTAACTGAAGCCGGTCGATTGGATGAACAGTGAGTGTTGCGCGCGGGGGGGGGGGGGGGGTTGGATGAACAGTGAGCGGTGGCGTTGCCTCTGGATGAACAGGACCCCGTGGTGTGGAGGGCTGGATGAACAGTAGACGATGGAGGGGTGCCCGTGGAGGGGTGGTTGAACAGTAGCCGGTGGAGTAGCGCGCGGTGGAGGCTGGATGAACAGGAGCCCGTGGAGGCTGGAGGAGGTCGACGGTGGAGATGAACAATATCCCGTGGATTCCCGTTTTGCGGTATGTCACACCCCTCCCGATGAGCAGGACCCCCGTTTCGACCGTAGGAGGTCCATTTCATCCGTTTTGCGGTACGCCACACCCCTCCCGATCAACAGGACCCCCGCTTCGACCATAGGAGGTCTGTTTCCTCCGTTTTGCGGTACGCCACACCCCTCCCGATCAACAGGACCCCCGTTTCGACCGTAGGAGGTCCGTTTCCTCCGTTTTGCGGTACGCCACACCCCTCCCGATTAACAGGACCCCGTTCCGAACGTAGGAGGTATGTTTCCTCCGTTGTGCGGTATGCCAGGCCTCGTTTCCATCGCCTGTTCCATCCAAGCCCTCCCGATGAACACGACCACGCATTCCATTCCGAGCCAGCCGGTTGGCTCCCACGTGTTTTGTCGCCTCCCGATGAACACGACGCATTCCGTTGCCTCCCCATGAACATGACGACGACGTTGTTTCTCCGTTCTGACCCAGCCATGTACACGAGCCCTGGCCGTACGTATGCGCGAGTAGGCGTTCGAGACCCCGCCCGTATGTACAAATACGTGGCCCTATTTTCTTTCTTGCACCCTGGCCGCTATACGCACGTGTACATGCTACATGCGCGCCTCTACTACAACACGTACGCGCCTCTACTACGACACGTGCACGCCTCTACATCGACCAGTATGTATGTACGTACACGTTCGCGACCAGAATGACAACGCTACGTACGCTTTGACCAGGTGGGTCCCGACTGTCGGGCACTTCCTTGCCTGCGAAGATGTAGCTGGTGGGTCCCAGCAGTCAGGGGGGCAAATCATTTTGGTTTTTTTGCCCGGACGCACTTCCTTGCATGCGAAGATGTAGCTGGTGGGTCCCAGCAGTCAGGGGGGCGAATCATTTTTTTGCCCGGACGCACTTCCTTGCGTGCGAAGGTGTAGCTGGTGGGTCCTAGCAGTCAGGAGGGAAACATTTTTTTCGTGAAATACGGTGGCCCGTCCGGTGGGTCCGTGCTGTCAGGTGGAGGAATCATTATTTTCCGCGTAATAAGCAGGCACTTCCTTGCTGCCGCCGTGGACCCAGCTGTCAGCCTCTCCACGTATAGTCTACGTCCGATGGAAGTCGTTCCTTGACCACGTTGACCATGCCGCGCTGAGAGCACCAGGACGGTGGACGACGGCGAGGCCTAGGAATGGGACGAGGTGGAGCCGGTGAATACGCGGCAGTGGATGCCCACGCGGAGAGGAGTATGAGGGTTCACTCGTTCGGCTGCTGTGTGAGGCTGCTGTCGCTGCAGGGCCTGGCCAGCGGTGGGAATAGTAGGGCGCGCTGAGGCCTCCGCGGCAGCACAGCCTGCCACGGGAGGCAGGAGCAAGCGGCACGACCGGCGCTGCTTTTGGCGGCTGGAGCAAGAAGACCAGAGGTTGAATAAGCACTACGACCATTGGATGGACATCGTACCGTCACTGGAGCTAGAATCGTTCAGATTGACTAAGTTGACAAAGCCTTCCGTCCCCGTCAACTTAGTAGGTCCACAAGTCAGCCTCCCACCAAGGTGGGTCCCAGCTAGCAGGGGGAGTATTCATTTTTTTGTGCGTAATAAGGAGGCACTTCTAGTGGGTCCGAGCTGACAGCGGGGGGAACGTTTTTTTTGCGAAATACGGTGGCCCGTCCGGTGGGTCCCAGCAGTCAGGGGGGGAACGTTTTTTTCGCGAAATAATTTTGCCCGTCCGATGGGTCCCCGCTGTCAGGTGGAGGAATAATTATTTTGCGCGTAATAAGGAGGCACTTCCTTGCAGCCGTTGTGGACCCAGCTGTCAGCCTCTACATGTACAGTACTCTTCCGATGGAAGTCGGTCGTGGACCACGTTGACCACGCCGCGCCGAGAGCACCAGGGTGGTGGACGACGGCGAGGCCTAGGAAGGGGACGACGCGGAGATGGGGAAGACGCAACAGTGGAAGCCCGCACGGAGAGGAGTACGAGGGTTCACTGGTTCGGCTGCGGTGTGAGGCTGTCGTCGCCGCAAAATAACAGGGGGTGTGGGTGAATGGAGGGATGGCCTAGCCAGCGGTGGGAGTAGTATGGGGGCGGTGAGGCCTCCGCGGCAGCACAGCCTGCCACGGGACGCAGAAGCAGGCGGCACGACCGGTGCTGCTTTGGGCGGCTGGACCAAGAAGACCAGAGGTTGAAGAATCACTGCGGCCGTTGGACGGACATCGTACGGTCACTAAATCTAGAATCGTTTATATTGACTAAGTAGACAAAGCCCTTGGTAAGCTCCAACTTAGTAGTCCCACAGGTCAGCCTCCGATACAGTGCGCCCCAGATGTCAGGGGGAGGAATCATTTTTTGGGCGGCCGAAGCTAAGAATATCCGAGATTGAAGAAGAAGCACGAAACCCATTGGATAGACATCCAACGGCCACTGCTGCTAGAACTGTGTGTTGACTATAATAAGTTGACAAAGCCTTGCATACGCGTCAACTTATTTTTTTAGGGGACGCGTCACTTAGTAGGCCCACAAGTGTGTGGCAGAGAACTTATAGCCCATTTGCGTTTTGTAAGAATGTACAACCCATTTTTGAATTCTAATGGAATTTACAACAGCCCATTTACAGTTTGTTAAAAGTACAACCCATTTTCTAGCTAGGACAACGATTAATAATTTCAACCAACCGTTGAAGACATAATTCAATAAAATTTCCCACATTTTGATGGGATTCGAAATATTTTTATCCCGAAATTTCTAGTCAGATTAAATATAAATTTGTATTACATAAAAATCCAACGAAACATTGCGCGCGCAACAATGAAAATTTAAGATTTTCAAAATCCATAAATAATATTTTATAAAATAATTTCGTGTTTGGTGCATTTTTTATAGTTACTACCTAGTTTTTATAATTACAT
The DNA here is from genome assembly GCA_032464435.1 of Aegilops umbellulata. Classification (NCBI taxonomy): domain Eukaryota; kingdom Viridiplantae; phylum Streptophyta; class Magnoliopsida; order Poales; family Poaceae; genus Aegilops; species Aegilops umbellulata. The sequence goes on from CP136059.1 coordinate 358,848,074, forward strand.
CCCATTTATTATGTTTTAAAGCCCATTTTCCTGTTAAGCCTAATGCATCCCTCCTAGGAAAGATTTACAGCCCAGCCAGGCGGAGAATAACAAGTTGACCTTGCCTGGGTATTCCTGAAAAAGACGTATAGCTGGGCTAGCGATTTTCATCTTGAAAAAAATAGTATCTGGGATGGATATCTGGCCTGGGCTAGACGGGCCACAGCCCGCCCAGTTAATACCCTGCTCTCCTCTGAACAACAACGAAATCATCGCCAGGAAAAACTCTGCAGTGCTCACGCCTCAAAAACACAAATACTGCTCGAGCTGCTTGGTTCCAGCTGTCGGCCGCACCTTGTGCAATTCTCTCGTCTATATTGACTACATAGGTTGACAATTGTGTGGGATCGTGAAGTCAGGAAACCAGGAGAAAGCAAAAAAAATATAGTTGTACATAAGATGGAGGCACTTGCGTATGTACGGCTATGGCCCTAGTGGGTCCCTAGTGTCATCCAGTCAAAATAGAGTCATCTCCTGAATCCCCATGTTCGTTGACGATGTTAAGAATGCTCGGCGCCACGGCGAGCGCAACAACTCGCGGGCCCTACGGATGGTCTGATACAGTGCCCGCTGCTCATTCAGGAAGCCAAGATCATCGGACACCTATGAGCACCTTCGAGAAAATGAGACGGCATGAAACGGTAAGGCCGCGCTTGGGAGCTCTTGTTTATTTCAAACCTGTATTAACATACAAGTGTAATTTACTCGTCGTCGGAAACAACGCGTAAAATACAGGCGTAATGAAACCTAGGGCCCGACGTCTGTAAGTAAAACCGGTGGGTTACGCGTGTAATTTCAGAGACCAGTGTATATTTTACGAGCACTGCTATATGGACGGCATTACCAGACGATACATGCACGACGTGCATATCATGCCATCCATGGACAAGGCTGAAACAGCAGCTAACGGCTGGATTAGCAATCGTCCGAGTGTCGTTCAACGTTTTTATCGTGTGTGAAGTACTTTCGATATTTTACTAGTCGAAATTGACCAACCAAGCGCCTTCGCCCGAGACCATCTGCTTTAATTTACAAGCGTCAGTTTTACAAGCGGTTTTGGTTGGAAAACGACGATCCAATCACGGCCTAATATCATGAGTTGGTCGGAAGATCATATGGTTTCACGTCTAACCTACCCGACTTGTCATATAGGCTATGAATGAAACATCAGACGATGAACTTAAGCATGGAAACAACAAAAGAGGATGATCTTCTTAACAAGCAAATCACTAGCATTAGATCCACATGCAAAACAATACGAAGCGTTATTCTCAGGAGGCACGGTGAACAGCTCGTGATGCCGCATGACACAACATTCCAAGCTCAACTTTGCAATCAAACACAAGGCCTGGCATTACATAGACAATATTCAGAACAAACTCTTAACAAAGGAATATCTCAGCAGAGTAACTATTTACTTCTAAGCTAAACACAGGAATAGGAAAAAATACTCGACGCTGCTCACAGCAAGGGCATCCCACTCAAAAATATCAAATGCATGTCTTCTGGCTGACATCAATGAGCAAATTTTGACAAGGTTTTCCAATTCCAATATATTAAACTAACGTCTTCTTGCTAACATCAATGATTAAACTTTGACAAGCTTTTCCCATTCAAAATATGTAATGCCTATGATCATGGAGTCCTGTCGTAGCTTCTTGTACTTGTTTGGGCACTTTTTGCCCAGGGCACTCCACGTGTTGTTAAATTGCCAATGGTCTCTACAGACTTGTCATGTCACCGGTGTCTAATAATACTCTGTAATGCTTCTCGGTCATTCATTCTGTAATGTAGCGCAAACAGTGACTGCTTCTTTCTACAAAGTGGAACGACCAACTGGACCCAGTAATGCAACAGTTTGCCTTGGACACATTGGCTCCTTTTGTGCAGTTCAACTAAAATCAAAGTCAGAATAAAACCGAGCTTTAATTTTGATATCCCTGTAAGCAACAATAGGTATAAGGGAAACAATTACCGAGAAATAATGGTTGATGACTTGTACTCCCAGAAGAAAAGCATCTACTGGTCTACTTTATCTTAATGGGAAACAAAGCAGGAGAGTAGCAATTCTCCATCAGTGTGATTCATTCATATTGACTGAGACATTATTTTAACAATGCCTTGTTTCAACATGTATAAAGAACGACAAAGCAGAAAAGTACCATTCCTAAGACAATGCAACTGATTCATTTTAACAGAGACATTATCTTTACAATACCTTGGTTAAATATGTAGAAAGAACTACAAAGAAGGATAGAACCATTCCTAACAAGTGTTGCAGTTTTGAACTAAGATTCAGTAGTTAATTAATTCTGAGAGTGGCATTGCTTAATTTTACCAGTGGCATTAGATTAACGAAAAGCATAAATAGTTCCAGGGGAGAGTGGGCACAACAACAGTATGTGCTTCCATCTACTTATAAAGGGGGTGATGCAGAGTTTGTTGTAACAAAGCAACAAGCATCATGTCTGGGTTGGTCCCATTTTTGTTCACTACTTAATGGGAAAAGACAGCAATGCAATAGCTTCAATTCAACATTTATTTAAAACAGTACCAATATAAGTAGCACAACATCTCAAAGAACACTGCACAATCATGTGGATGAATAGATATCCCTGTTTAAACAGAGGCAAAAAAGGAATAAATTACTGGCTAATAAAGGAGGATGAAACATGCGGCCACAAAAAAATGGTAATCCCGTCAATCCCTAACAAGTGTTGCAGATTTGAAATAAGATTCAGCAGTTAATTCTGAGAGTGGCATCAATTACTGGCTTATAAAGGGGGTGATGCTGAATGTGTTGTAACAAAGCAACAAGCATCATGTCTGGGTTGGTTCCATTTTTGTTCACTACTTAATGGGAAAAGACAGCAATACAATATCTTCAATTCAACATTTATTTAAAACAGTACCAAAACAAGTAGCACAACATCTCAAAGCACACTGCACATCATGTGGTTGAGACCAAGATTTGAAACAACTCGCCACGAAGACTGGAAACAAATCTCGGTCTCCTTTTGTGCAGTTCCACCAAAATTAAGCAAAGTCACCGGTGTGACATTCAAGTTGAACTGCACAAAACACTCTTAAAACATAAGTGTTTCGAGTAGCGAAGCAAAATGTCGCAATAGCAACAAGTTGAATCGATACCCCTATTTTAACAGAGGCAAAAAAGGAAACAATTACTTGCCGATAAAGGAGGATGAAACAAACGGTGACAGAAAGAAGCATCTAACTTATCTTGGATGGAAAACAAAGTAGGACAGTAGCATTTCTAAAATGGTTGCATTGGTTCATATTAACAGAGACATTCTCTTGAAACAACATTCGTTAAAAATGTAATTTACTTTTAACAGTGGCATTGATTCAATTTTCCAGGGCATTCTTAGATTAACAACAGCAAAATAGCTGTATGGGACATGCCAGCACCATGTGCGTCCACACGTATAAATGGGTGATGCAGAGTATGTAGCCAAGTAGCATATATGCGCTGGTCCCATATTTTTTCTCTTTGAACCTTCCTCCTATGTGAGGGCAGCAAATCTAGTCCTGCACAAACTACCCGACCCCCCAGTTTCTTTCCCTTTTCAACCAAGAGATCGGTTCCTTACATATGTGTGTACTGGGTTACCCCCTTTTTCCCTTTTCAACCTACAAAGCGGCTGGATAGCCAGTCTATACTACTTTTCGCCCCTCCTTTCCTCATTGAACCATGTCCTAGATTCTTGCTCCAACCCACCGCACCCTTCTTTCCTCTTTGAACCAAGACCTAGATTCGACTACAGATCGAAAAAGATCCACTTGCAGCTAGAGCAACGGCGGTTTCAAAGAAACTTATACCTTAGGGTCGTCGGGATATGGCAAGGCGTGCGGCGGGAGGTCGGATCTGCTCACACTACGTACGTCAGCGAGGAAGAAGGGGTCGGTGGCCCTCCCGCACAGGCACTGGGTGAAAGAGAATAGCGCAACCGGCAGTGGATTGCCTCCCTCGCCGAAGGCGATAGAGTGAACGCTCCACCTCCTCCCCTTCCCGGTGCGACGGGATATGGATGCCTCCTTCACCAGCTGTGAGGAGGGAGAGTGAGACAAGAGGCCAACGCAGTCTTGTTTAGATCTGGTGAAGAGAGGGTGACAGACTGTGAATATAGCAAACCCTAGCAAATGAACGCTGAGCCTCCAGCGTGTAACATATATGTAGTGCGGCGAGCGTGTGGAAGGGCAAACCCTAGCGAACAAGCGTTTAGGCTCCCGCTTATATATATACTACTATAGTACGGACTGAGCTCCGGTGCCTTCACTGCACCTGCTTTTGGCTGTATGACAGGTGAGCCAGCCACATTTTGGGCCCACCTGTAATAAATCCAACGGCAGGTGCACTAAGTCAATGAAGCTGCGTCCATATAGTACTCTCGTGTATACGACTAATATATAGTGGAGTGGTTTTCTTATTCTCTCCATAACAATCGTTTTAAATTGTGTAAGTACGAAATGAAACTCTTTATTTAATGTACAGTGAAGAAAACTAGTACTACTTTCGATGAACTAACGATCCACGCCCATGCGTCCTGGTCGCACTTCCTTTCCTTCACGTGTGGTACACTACCCTCCCTTAAGTAAACAACCACACATGCGCCAAATTATCGGAAACGTGTGAGAGTGTGTACAAATAAAGAATTTTAATATCAATTATCGGAAAGGTTTGAGAGTATTACAAAGTTTGACTTCAGTCAAATCTAATATGCAGAGTAAATAAAAATGGAGGGCTACTACGTCCATCCGGGTTTTTAGTCCACACCATTTTTTAAATCAAAGTTAATAGCTGGACAAATAAAATTACAGGGGAGCTGGAGACAAAGTTGTGAGAAGGCTTAGAAATCAATACAAAACTTATGCTCTTAGTACCAACGTCGATCCTTCTTAGAGGAAACATTTGGTTCATAGCCAATTGTGTGATAAAACTGCACCAACGTGAAAGACGAATGTGTCTCCAATGCAACCAAGGTGAACTGACGAATGATATCATCTTTGTGCGTAACAAGCAAAGAGCACTGATGGAAGACAACTTGTTTTTCATTGAAAATCGATCAGCTTCACCAGCCGATGCAAGCATGAGGCGCAACCATGAGCATCGATAGGTCATCATGGTGATGCATCATCCATTTGGCATCAAGTTTGGGTGAGGCACCTATGAAGTTCGACAAATCCTCACCGTGGTCTGTTTCTTCTCAGTAATCAAGCTCGAGGAAAGAAGAACCACGTGGCAGAGGACAGTGAGGCGGAACAACAATGGCCATCCAATTTTGTGCAGTTCCACTAAAATTGAGGAAGACATGCCCGGGTATGGAGACAAGCATCGCTGTTTCCAAAAATATAAAAAAGGGTTAGCAACGACATCTCAAATGTCAATAAGAATTAATGAAAAGTACACCATCAAACAGAAGCATCATAATTATCTTGATGGGAACTAAACCAGGATACCCGAGAAAAAAAAGCATTTCTTCATTTAACCAGCGATAGTACTACCACCATATGGACAATGACCGCACAACCACCATGTACTTTTTGTCGAAACAACATGTATACCTCCACCAAGGCATAAATCAGGACAACTTTTCGAGTGGCATTTCCTCTATAATAGTACTAGTAGGTGATGTTGGACCAGCCGACAAACCCTAGCTACTATGCATGGGGAACAGGGGAGTAGTCGCATAGAAGAAAACCCACACGCAGCGACCTGGGGAGCTGGACCAGTACAATAAGTTATACCTCAGGTGGGTGAGATGTCGTTTAGGCGGGCGGGTGGGATCTGCCCACACGACGGCAGCGAACAAGGGCGCGGAGGATCTTCGTCCGCGCCAGCGCCGGCTCCGAGAGGATGGTGCGCATCGGCTTCCTCCTTCGCCGATGGCGACAACGTCAACGCTGCACCTCTTCACCTCCCACAGCAGACAGGATTCGGCCGGATCTGTGACCACCGGTGAGGAGAGAGATAGAGTGGACACTGTCATCTTGTTTTGATATGGAGAGGGTGAGAGAGGGAGACGCGAGAAACTCTATCAAACAAGAGGCTATAATGGAGTAAAAAAATCTCTCCATAGCAGTGGTTTTAAATAGAATACACGCGTTCCCAGAAAAAAGAAACGAAAACTGGCAGACAATTTTTTAAGTGTCTGTTTAGGACACATCTAGATGTGACATAGTTATGTCACATCTAAGTTGATGTCCACTCTATTTGTGGTCTATTTTTTCCTAGTTTTTTTGTTTCTTGTTGCTACATTATATAGTTGTGGGAGCTTAGATGTGATATCGTTAAATAACATCTAGATGTGAATTAGACAAACTAATTTTCTAACGTACCAAGAAAGAAAACTCGATCAAAAACACGCCCCCACTTCCAGGTCGCGAGAGTCATCGCACACACACACACATAGACATAGACATGCATATCCGTGTTTACGTAAACTTCCATTTCCATCTCCATTTCCAATCATATTTGTCCAACTGGCACATTATTTACGTTCTTAATTATATATGCAGCAATATTAACGTACAACATCTCTTGTTTGCGCATGTCTGGACCACTGCCACGGCCGGTCCTGACCAACCCGAACCCTCTTCATCACCCGCGCGTGCTTCCCGCCCGAAATGGTCAGTACCGCATTCATGCCTGGCCAGAGAGGACGCGACCTCTCACTGGCGCCAGCATTGAAGCGGCGCGCCGGCCGAGAGAGCGTCGCCGGCGCCGCTTCCGGATGCACGCGGCTGCTCCGCGTTCAAAGGTCGCAATAGCCGGCTACAACATGCATGTAAAAAGTTCTTGGGAGTCCGTGCTATAGCTAGCTATCCTCCCTCAACTCGTCAATCTCTTCCAGTAGTGCTAGTACTCCATGGCAAGATCCATCGACAAGCAGGCGGGGAAGTTATCGTGTACTCGGTTTGTGGTGAGTGGCATGCCGAGCGACCGTGTGGGGTCGAGCCGTGGAGGAGGGTGAGACACGAACACGACAAACGTGATTTAAACGTTGGTTTTTCTCGATGGCGCGATCCAACGAAATGAAATGTTGGTTTCTCTCCGTTTCCATTTTTTCTCCGGAAAAATGGAAACTTTCCACTCCATTTTCATTTCTATTCCAAGGTTGCCCCGTTACAACATTTCATCAAATACAAAGGAAAACTGACATGCATGCTGATGCATCTCAATGATTCACAGATCATAGCCAATATTTACTTCACAACTAAAGAAAAAAGTTGTGAGAGCGTGTACAAAAGAAAAACTACCGATGGGGTCACTACGACTTAAACCCTAAACCCTAAACATGATTTAATTTCCTGGCCAGGTAGAACCTGTTGAAGGAAAGACGGCTGGCACCCTCGGATGATACGATGCTTTTGTCCAGTTCCACTAAAATCGACCTGAGCATCCCTGATGGCAAAGATATTGAAGAAGTGTGATTAGAATAATAGTACATGCACTAGTTCATGAGACATAAACTCATCACAAGTAGAAGCCGGTAGAAGTAGAGAAAGATCGACATGGAGATGGAGATACGACAGTAGAGCAAGACGGCTCCAAAAGGAAGATGGGACGCCGGGCTGTAGCTAGAAGGGCGGTTGGGACGCTGCATCGGCCCATACCGCGGTGACCCCCGATTGGGACGTACTGACTATGGGTTTTCTCCCTCGCCAATGTCGACCGTGTCGACGCAGAACATTGTTCCCTTCCCCCAGCTGCGGGATCAGGCCCGTCGTTCTATGCTTGTGAAGAGAGAAACCTAAGCAAGCAGGCTTGTAGCTTAGGCTCCTGCTAGTGTATATATAGTGGTTTTCTTTTTCTCTCCATATCAACCATTTTATATTGCGTACGTGTCATTCAAGAGTGAAATGATGGTTGCTTCTTCCGAATACTGCTCCTTAGTGGCCCCTGCACGTACTCCCCCTACGTGTATGCAACAGTCACACGTACACATGGACGAAAAAACGCGCGCGACGCCCTAATGCATGCATGTCTGAGCACACGACGGAACACACGTGGTCACGCAATCGTGCTCAACCTACACGTGCATGCACACACATACTCAGTCAGGGTGAGCTAGTGACCGTATAAACACCGGAAAATATATATATTGAGTGCAATGAGCATATTATGAAGTCCACTGACCGTATTTTTACAAATATACAGTGACAGACAGTGTATTTATCTCGTTTGAAATTAAGCCATATTAACCGAAGATGAGGCAGTATGGACTAGCATTACTTTGCTGTGTCCCGTCAACTTGCCAAATGAGGAGAAGGTTGCGGGACGGGAGAAGCTTGCGTGCGGTGGCTCACAGGACAAGGGGAAACTTTTGACTAATGCAAGCTCTTCCTCGCTCAGGCGGTGGACGTGCAACAGTTAATTCGGCGTCAGATTGCCAGAAGCGTACACTATACTACTAGTGCTATTATTGTTCGACTTCCCGAACAGGCAAACAGCCAAGCGCAAAGTTTACTAGTACTACTACTATAGTCTATAAAGGTACGTACTATACTAGTACTAGGAACCGGATGGAGGAGCGTTTGCACTCTTATTATAATTTTAAAATGTGATAAAGCAATCTTCAAGACATTTGGTTCTCTTCGAGGGTTCTCGCATGTGATAATGGAAGTTGATTGCATGGAACACTCGCCACAATTCTCGCTTAATTCTGGCTCATATCCTGTTACAAATAGTAGCGCTCGGTAATATTTCCTCTTTTTTGTTATTCAGCATGTAAACAGGTCAGCAAACCTTGCTGCGCATCTTCGTGCAAACCGTGCTTGCTGCACTTTGAATGTGGCCGAGAGCTGGCTTGATGAAACACCTCGCTTCCTACTTCTTTTTTTGCGGGGTACCTCTCTTCCTAGTGACCAGTGTCTTGGCTGATCGTCCTAAGAATGCTTATATATGAATAAAGCTCTCTCGTTTACCCGCAAAAAAGATTAAGCCATATTAACCAAAAAGGAGGGAGTATGGACTAGCACTACTTTTTGGTGTGTCCCGTCAACTCGCAGAACGAGGAGAAGCTTGTAGGACAAGGTGAAGCTCGCTTACGCCTTTTGACTAATGCAACCTACCCTCGGTGGACATGCATCAGTCCATTCGGTGTCAGATTGTCAAAGGCATACACTGTAGTACCCAACATGCGGAGACCATCATTGTTCGACTTCACGAAGAGGCGAAGAGCCAAGCGCAGTAGTACGAGTAGTACTACTACTAGAACCGCATGGTGGAGCGTCTGTACTCTTATTTTTTTTATCTCTGATAAAGTACACGTTTATTCCGGAGAAGGGCGGAAAACGGCTGCCCAACATGTAATGAACGATATCGATCAACCAACCATGCTCGAATATATCTTGGCCTTCGTGTGAGCCCGTCTGTGTGTTCTCGCTCCTCGTCTCTCTCAAGGAACGGCGGGTTGGCTCTTTGCCGTCAATTGAGATCGGTTTGCTCACACTCATGTCCCACATGTCAGTGATATGCCAAGAGGAGGTGCGTTGACCGACTGGCCATACGCGTACTTGGTTTTGCACCTTCATACTACTCCTCCCCCCGTCACAGTGTACAGGGCGCGTTTCATTATGATGCATTTCTCTCAATGCATTTCCACCACTAGAGAGACTTTAGACGCGTTTGGTCTAATGCTCAATTAATTAGGGCGTGGTAACCGTAATCAAGTCCACAATTTTCTCCCCATGTAATGTACTACTACGGAGTCGATTAAGTGCATGCATGTGTGTACCCGGGGTGGAAGCACTGCATGCATGTGTGTATGCATTATTCCCTCTAGTAATAGACGACGTGCTATAACTACCAATGCTATTTTTCAGGTTGATCGCTAGTCGCCTTGGTCCTAAAATTTTTTTTTCTTTTTTCTGAAGTGCGTTGTATAAACAGTGACGGATGGAGTAGTATGAGTGGATTCAAAGAAGAGCGTATTGATGGTTGCTTCTTTAGAGCAACTTACAGTGGGAAAGGTGGGGCTTATGATTTGACTGCTCATTACTCACTATTAATGCGGCACAACGACTGGGCTGAGTCTCCCATGCGGTTGTGCACTTCGGTTCTTAAATATACTCCGGAGTATTTGTCTTTCTAGAGATTTCAACGAGTGACTACTCAAATACTTGTCTTTTTAGAGATTTCAAATGGACTCGCACATACGGATGTATATAGACATATTTTAGAGTGTAGATTCACTCATTTTGCTCTGTATGTAGTCACTTGTTGAAATCTCTAGAAAGACGAATAGAATATTTAGGAACGGAGGGAGTACACATACGAAGCAAAATGAGTAAATCTACACTCTAAAATATGCTCGTCTGAAATTTGTAAAAAGACAAATATTTAGGAACGAAGGAGTATAATTTTGTTCATGGCACATGGACCCGAATGATGAAGAGGATTCTGGCAATGCTATCAAGGTTCCATCATTTGTTTACATAATTGACGTACTATACAAATAATTTTCCAGCGACATGAAATTGTACAATGGTGTGAGCTTTCAGCTTTTGTTTCGCGTGTCTTGCCATCGATGCTCTTTCGGAAACAATAAAAAACTAACTTCCTTGCTAATGCATGTCAATTATTAGCAGATCAGAGCTAATAATTACATCACAACTGAAGACACAATTGTGAGAAGGTGTTAAATTAAAATTGATCCATGCTTTCATTGGCTGCAACGTCCCCCCAGCTCTGTCAAAATCAACAAGGCATGTTGGGAAAAAATAGCTGTCTAGAGCATGCAACATTCCGATCATTTTGTGCAGTTCCAGTAAAATAGAGCTAAGCGTCCCTGTTCCAAAGATATTAAGTGTGATTACGATAATAGAGGACTGCCGATGAAACAATAAACACACAAATAGAAGCTGGTCACCTTTGCAGTCTCTCTTATGACTAACTAGTTGGAGAAGATTAGGCTCGGAGTTGGATGAGGAGGATAGAGCAAAACCAATCTCCCTTTATGCAGTCGCACTGAAATGTAAAGACGTTGCCCGTGTGACATTTTAGTACAACTGCACAAAACACTCTTAAGAAAAAAGTGATTTGTGCAGTTCACCAAAAGGTCACAATAGCAACAAGGTGAAATGGATAGCCCTATTTGCAAAAAAGAGGTAGAAAGGAAACAATTACTGGCCAATAACAGTTGATGACACATGCGACGACAAAATAGAAGCATATTCCTTGTCCTAAGGGAAGATAACAACACGGTTGTATTTGTCTAAAACGGTGTGAGGACGAGAATGTAATATGGAAAGTACGCCGGACGAGCTACGTTTTGGGCAAAGAACTATGGAAGATCCACATGCAGCGACGTGGGAAGACAGGCAGTGGAGCAAGGCCGGAGGGGATACCTGGAGGTCGTCGGGATGTAACTAGGTGAGCGGCGGCGGGTGGAATCTGCGAGCAGGTGGCATAGGCCCTGCCGCGCCGGAGCTTGGTCAGAGAGAACGACGTGTACCGCAGATCGGGACATGCTGCCTCGGCACCGTCGAACGGAGTAACGATGCACTTCCTCCCTTTCCCCGGTGGACGGGATGCGGCGGATCAGTGACCAACGGTGAGAGAGAGAGAGAGGCCACCGCACTCCCTTTCCCCCGACGGACGGGATGCGGCCGGATCAGTGACCAACGGTGAGAGAGAGAGAGGCCACCGCAGCCTTGTGTGAGATACTCTGAAGAGCGACTAACCAGGCAGGCATGCTCCATTGTATATAGTGAGCGGACTACCTTTTTCTCCATAAAAATCGTTTTATATTCTGTGTACGTGCCATTGAGCGCTATAACTTTATTTAAAAATAACGCGGCAACACGTCAAGTCAAACTTTGTTTCGTGCACGCGTGGTACACGACCTCCCTAGGTAAACAATCACTACAGGCGTTCAAATTAGCACGTGGGCTGCCATTTCGTAAAGAAATGAGCTCCACCGTGTACCCACGCGGGTGTGGCTGGGCATGAAGCGTGAGTACGTGCACGGTGCACCTATTCTCTTCTTGTATACGTACACTACCTACATGGGGTTATGTGAGAGAGATACAAACCTAAAGAAATATAGTGTGTGGGTGCTTGAGAGTTTTTTTTTGGGGGGGGGGTCAATCAAAAAATGTAACATATACAATGTGTGTGAAATAGAGTCCTGGATATAACATATATATAGAGGGGGCGATCCACGAGAAGAGAGTGGAGGTATAATCGGCTTGCGGTGTCCATAGAATCGAAGAGAGGGATGATGTGTGTGTGTGTGCGCGCGCGATCGATAAAGTGTCAAAGATATAGAGTGGATGGCCTACTGGAACGTGAGATGGGACATGTGCAGTTTGTCTCTGTGGCATGGATACCTACCTGCAGCGCTCGACTATCGGTGTGTGGTGGGGGGAGAGGGAGGCCCAATTAACTATAGAGGTACAATGGCTGGTATATGTGTGGAGGAGGAGAGAGGCCTACCTCATGTATTAAGGAGATCGATCTGCCTCATGTATTAAGGGAGATCGATCGGCATCCATGCGTATGTGCAGGAGAGGAATAAGGTTGGGAGAGAGACAGAGCTAGAGTGTTGGAGGGGGTGGTAGTGGAGTTGCTTCTAAGAAATGGTGGGATAGGCTTGCTAGACAAACGGAGGGCACGCCCGCAATATCAATAAGGGAGGAGATGGCTGCTAGTTGTCTGTGCACGTGCGTGTGAGAGATGGGTCAGGAGGCACGCACGAATGCTGAGGGGGGACGATGTGGCTGTGGTAAGCAGACATAACTACATAGGAAGATCAATCACCCTTTGTTAGAGAAAGGAGAGACATAACTTGTGAGGTACGTCGATCGATGGGGGGGTAGTTAAAGTCGATCTAGTTATATGTTGGGAGATCGATCGGTATACATGCATGTGTGTGTTAGAAGAAAATGAGGCACGAGAGAAGGATGGAGAGAGAGAGGGATGCATGTAGGAGGTGGTACGAGAGGCATACTATATCGAGGGGGGAGGAGTGTGCGAGTACAAGAACGATGAAAAGAGTGGTGGGAGTGAGGTATGGACGGTGACAAGAGAACAGGGTAAGCTTGTGTTTGTGCTAGGCACACCTGGCTAGAGAGGCATATCGATCGATGTGTGCCGTAAAGAAGGAGCTGGGGGCCTACACACACCGTGGGTGAACGACCTAAAGTGAAAAGACGATTTTGCGCGATGGAGCTAGAGAATGCTGAGGGAGGGTGAGAGGGATGCGGGCGTGTGCATGCACAAGAGAAAGTTAGCGCTAGCTACAAAGATAAGAGGGTTGTGTGGGTGTAAAAGACGAACAGAGATCATATATACTTCATTATAAAAAGCGAATTTGGATATTTGAAGAATTTATCATAGTGTTTCAAACCGACGCATGTGTGAATATATATAACTGTGATACACATGGTGTGGTTATGAACATGTTATACTACATTTAATATATTTTATCTCTACTCTTATAAAAAACGGAGTTGTTGATGATGGTGTGCCTACCATCCTGCATTATAGGCCATCCGATTTATATCTGGCGGATAGCAAGGAAACTATGATGGTTGAAGTTGGTAACAATCATGATTGTAGATTCTTATTGAAATAGAGAAACGAATTCAAATTTAGTTCGAATTGCAACGGTAGTATAGACATTTGGAATGCACTAAAATGTTGGTATGAGTAGGTTACATGCATTATACAGCAAGCGAGAAAATTTAGTCGGACATAACATGGATTCATACTCCCTCCTTCCATCTATATAGGGCGCAGTGAGATTTTTAAGACCGCCTTTGACTATTGACAAGATTAATAGTACATGACATGCACAATGTGAAAATTATATCATTGAAAGAACCTTTCGTAGACGAATTTAACGGTGTGCTTTGTGTAAGTTGCATGTCATATATCATTGCTCTAATATTTGGTCAAAGTTAGCATCGAAAAACACATTAGGCCCTATATAGATGGAAGGAGGGAGTAGCTTTGAATAGCATTTGTATAGTAAAACGGGGCAAGACTCTCTCTTTGTGTGGTATGAATAGTTTTATTTTTTTCGTTTTATTTTTGGTCGAGGGAAGTGCGAATTGATTTGGTACGTACAAGTACAATATTACTACACGTTAGGCTTGTCCCTAAAATTCAACCTGCGTATTGTTATATCCCAAAAATTCAGATATCATGCTCCCAAAACTGGCGCCTTCACAACCCGCGCCTTGCTATCCCAAAATTACAACACGCGCGAAAACTCCCTCCAGCTGCCAAATCCCGACACGCGAAATCCCCCTTCTAACCCTGAGCCGAAAGGGCCACTAGTTCAAATCGATGGGGGCTACTTTTGTAACACACCCTACATTTTGGACAAGCGTGTCCCTAAGTCATGCTTCACCCCCTCCCATCGCCCCCTTTTCGCCATTCGAAATCCCAGGCCGCCATAACCTCTCCGCTCCAGCCGCGAAACCCCACCCTCCTTCGTCAGCCACGTCACCGTTGCCCAGCCGGAGCCTCTACCCCGACGACGTCGTCCACCGCAACAGCTCGACGTCCCTCGTCCACCTCCCCGGATGAGGATCCGTCGTCCATCTCGCCGTCCCGCCGGTTCAGCCGCCCCGTCCTCCACCTCCAAGGAGCTGCTCCGACGATCGCCTTGTCTATCGCGGCTGCTCCACCCCCACAGTGCCGCCTTAACCTGCTCCACCGGAACCGCAACATCCTCACCGACTCCTCGGACGAAGCCGAGGCCTAGTCGGCGCCACCAAAGAGGTTGTACACTCATCGCATCGCACCTTCTCCTTAACTCGACCTCCCGGCACCGACGGTGCTCCATCCCACACCCCCATGGAGCGGCTACCTTGAAGCCGGCGCCGCGGGCGACATCTCCATGATGGCTCTCCCCAGTGCGAGGCCCCTTCGGCGGCGGCGTCCATACCAGCTGGATCTGCTGCTGCTGCTCCGGCTCTCGCTCGCTCGCTCACGCTGCTGCTGCTGCTCAAGCGCTCGCTCGATTGCTCGCTCGCCCAGCTGTTGCTGCTGCTCTCCCCTCGCTCGTGCTGCTGCTCTGCTCCGATTAAGCCACACTTCAGTCGACTGAATCGACTTTTGGGTCAGTCAATTTTCAAGGGTTGGGGGGGCTCACCGGAGTTAAGGAAGAACCACCCACAGCGGGGACGGGGGCTCGCCGGAGAGGTACCCCACTATATATCTTAGGTTTCAGGGTGGGGGCGGGGGGCCTAGAGGGCTGGTTGGGGCGGCGGTGGCGAGCTGTTTCGGGGCGGTGAGGCGGCGCTGGGGCCGGCGGTTCGGCCGGTGGTGGCTGGCGGCTCAGGGGGTGCAGGTTGAAGATGAACTGTAGGCCCTCCCTAAACTACAAGTCAAGTGCCTCTCTGCTACCATTGCGTTCAGTTTCGACAGTAGCATTCAGATTCCACAGTAAATTTCAGTTTCGATAGTTAAGTTCAGAGTCAGCAGTTTTTACCTCATCTGTTGTAGTCAGGTGGTTTTTGGTGATGTTAATTTTACATCCATTTTACATCATCTATTGGAGATGCTATTAGAATCCCACTTGAGATTGACGATGTATGTCTTGTGCTGCTTCAGCCTTGACATCTTACAGCTCACCGAAGCTGCTCCAACAGCAGAACGATCCATCACAATAGAGCAGTGCCCTGGATGCCGTCTACAGATTCCTCAGATCTTCCTCCACACCTCCGACAGCCACCTCTGCCTCAGTTGCTTCAGCGACCAACCCAATGATGCTGAGGTCGACACGGCTACGGCAAAGAGGTTGTACACTTGTTGCATCACTTATTACTATACATTCACGTCGATCCATTAGGGCTATTTTGGTTCAACGAAAAAACGTCGATCCACTGGTTGTTACCATCACTCTAAATTTTTGTATGCTCTCCTTACATAATCTCACCATATTTTTTTCGTATGCATGTCAGATATTGTACACAGTCATGCTGAACATGTAGAGAAAAAGAGAAGAGTTTTGCGCGGCAATACAATGTCATGCAGACATCGCTCCATGGTGGGTTCAATGGCAAACCTTCCCCACCCCTCTCCAGATTGTAATCCAGAGGAAGATATCTGTTCTGAGGCGGAGTCAGACGCTGCCTGACCACTCCTATTTACCCCCCCCCCCAAGGTGTTTGCTCTACCTTGGCATGATGATGTTAGTCATATCATGCATATGTTGCCTTGCAGTGCCTACTTTTGACATCATATATGTCATCTGCTTAGTTTAGACATGTTCTGTAATGCCACCTGTTTAGTTTCTATATCATATATGGGAATTATGCAGTCTCATGTCTTTTAGCCAGCCATAATATATGTGAAATGTGCAATGCCATCTTGTTTAACCAGGCATCATATATTTGAATGATATCTTGCCCATTCTTTTTTTCATTACATTTCCATTTGCCGACAATGTTTGTACATTAAACTACTCTTCCTGCCATTTGGGTGGGAGATGGAAAAATCTGGAGTGAAAACAAGGCCTTCAGAGAAGACAGTGCTACCTGTCGAAGCAGATCTCTTGTTGGGCCCCGATAGCTCCTCAGAGATTGATTCAGAGACAGATGACCAGTCCTATTCCTCCACTGAGGTGTATGCTCTAACTTGGCACGGCTATATTGCTCATATCATGCATACGGTGTCTTGCATTGCATAGTTTAGACATCATATACACAATATTCAACACCATGTTCTTAGTTCAGACATCATATCGAATGCCCCCTGTTTAGCATATAAATCACATATGTGAATTAAATGATGCGATCCTGATTACTTAGATAACATGTAGGTGAATTATGTCATGCAATCCTGTTTAGTTATTCATCATATCTTTGAATTATGTTATGCTATGCTATCCAGTTTAGATAGACATCATATGTGAAATTATGTCATGCTATCCGTTTTAGTTAAACAATATACATGTCAACTATTTCATGCCCTCTTTTTTCCACACTATCTATTGCATCTATCTCTCATACAATGTTTGTACATTCAACTATGTTTCCTGTTTATCAGCCATTTGAATTGGAGCGGGTGATGCCAGCATCTAGCGGACTAAAAACACGGTCTTCAAATAAAACAGTGCTACCTCTTGGTGGAGATAGCACCCCGGTTGTACACGCACAAGAACCAGCCCTACCACACATAACCCAAACTCTCGCATATTGTACCCCTACTACGATGGACAGAGAACTAGCTTCACCCAATCTAACCCCAACCCCAGCCGATAGTATCCCAGTTCCTGTTGACACAGCACACTAGTGCAGAACCGGGCAATAGCACCAGTTAGTAAGGCTCTTTAGTGTCGGTTCCACAACCGGCACTAAAGTGTGGTCACTAAAGGCCCCCACCCCTTTAGTATCGGTTCAGCATGAACCGGTGCTAAAGGCCAACCACGTGGCACGAGGCAGCTACGGGGGTAGGGAGCCCTTTAGTGCTGGTTGGTAACACCAACCGGTATTAAAATGTTGGGGGGTTTTGGGTTTATGATTTCTTTTTCATTATTTTTGTGTTTTCCATTTAATTCTTTTTCGTTTGCTGGTATTTTACGATACTACACATTGTACATGTTATGCAATGCATACACACACACACACACACACACACACACACACACACAATTAGATAGCTATATACAATTTCTCCTACAATGTTGCCTTCGGAGCAAGTGGCATTATCCTAATTGGTGCCTTCGGAGCACGATGACAATTGGAAGTGGTTCATGGGGGCGGTAGCGGGTAATAGTATTCTCCCTTCGAATCTATGACCTGGTCGAGCAAAAATACCGCTATTTCCTCTTGAAGTGCTTGTACGCGCTTCGTTTCTAGGAGCTTGTCCCGCACCTCTGTGAACTGTTAAGAAGGAGATCAAAATATGCATGTGTATTAGTTGTGTGACTAGATATCTATAATGGTGTAAAAATTGTGAATAGTGTTCTGACAAACGTACCCATTTCTGTCTTTGAGATCTGCTCCTTCGGACGTCATCATGCGAATGTTCTCACAAACGCAGAATGCACACATATCAGTCCCCTACGCCTGCTGAAGGGCCTTTACGAGAATGGAGTTTGATCAGATAATAATTAATCAAGCATGATAATTAAAGAGATGGCAGCTAGCTAGCTAGCTAGCAAGTAGTACTTAATTACTTACCTTGGGTCAAAACCATTTCAGCTTTTGTTTCCATTCCCCTGGAGTGACGCTGATGAATCTTGCCCAAGCCCTGCCCGCCGACAAAGAAAATGAATAAAGGGGTTATTAAATAGTTCATATCAGGAAATGAAGAACTAAATAGGCTGAGATATATAGTTAATAATGATTGAAATTACCTGTTGACTATCCCAAACAAGTTTTTATAGTCAGTTTTTATTTTGAGTAGTGAGTCCAGTATTTCAACTGTTCCGGCGTCAACTTTAATGATACACAAGATCCAGTGAAATCTGCATGCACACACGTTGTCTTAATTAAGCGGGCATATGTAAGCAAAAACATGTAGCTAGCTAGTAGGCAAAAACAGAGAATTTGTAGTACAAGACAGTGTGACTCAGTGGAAGTTGTAAGGAAGTAGTATATCTTCATTGTATTTGAGGCGCTTCAAGAAATCTAGCATGTTGTCCTCTACATGCTTTGCATGATATGCATCTATTTTCCATGTGTATTCATTAACGGTGTTTGGGTCAATGAACCCAATGCCATAGCGTCCACCTTTTTTCATTTCATACATCTTCATCCTGCATAATACCACAGAAAACAATATAGTAAGGATATAATTACAGGTAATGATTGATCAAAAGGATCACTACAGCTAGCTTTGAGAGACTTAAATTACAGAAAGAAATCACTTACAGACAATAGCAACTGACAATAGATTTGTCGAGTGCGTCTTGATTGTATAACTGAAACAGTTCAGAATACTCAACGGCCACAGCTTTCTCATAGTAGTAATGATCCTTCTCGACATTCACCATGAGGGACTCTTGATTGGAAATCTTGGTAATGTTCATGTACCATTGATGCAATTCGTACATTCTCGTTGGGAGCTTCTTGACCTCGTCTGGCTTGACCAAAGGTTCGCCCCGGACATATTTCTGTTTTATTTCCTCCTCTGTAAGCACAGGCATGGGCTCGATCTCGAGGAGTTGTCCAATAGTGATGTTGAGAACTTCAGCCTGCATTATATGCTCCTCGGTTATAACCACATTTCCCACCTCAGGAACGTAAACTGTTTGCCCACAATAATATTGGGCGCGCGTACTGTCACGTGTTGTTGGCACAACAAGCGAGGGGATCGATTGCGCCGCTTGTTCTCCCAGCTGGGGAACGGTTTTCCCGCATTTTTTGACAGCTGCTTGTTGGTTGCTCGGGCTCGAGCTCGCCTCCCTCTGTATACATGCTCGATTTAACTTCCTGATGTGGCGCTCATAGTCTGTGTCAACAGGCTTCGGAGCTGGTGGTTGAGCCATACGAATGAAGTGGTCAATCGTTTCCTCAGGCACTTTCTCTCTTGGCGGCGGTGGCGGTTTCGGTGCAAAATGGGCTTCCACCTCGGCCTTTGATATGGCTGCGTTTTCTTCCTCGGACTTGTCATAAGGCCTCTGCGGAAGAGGCGCGAGGCTTGGACCATATTTATATCGCTTGCCTCGGTCTGTACTTCCTGTACTACCTCGACTCGTACCGCTACGCACCATAGTTGTGGGGTGTCTCTTCTGTGATTGCTTAGGCCGCGGAGACGGCTGACGTGGCTGAGTTGGACGAGGAGGAGTGGCCTGAAGCTGTGTCGGACTTGGAGGAGAAGTGGCCTGAAGTTGTGCCGGACTTGGAGGAGGAGTGGACGTCTAACGCTGTGTCGGGCTTGGAGGAGGAGTGGCCTGACACTTTGCCGGACTTGGAGGAGGAGGAGTGGCCTGACACTTTGCCGGACTTGGAGGAGGAGGAGTGGCTTGACGCTTTGCCGGACTTGGAGGAGGAGGAGTGGCCTCACGCGTTGGTGGACTTGGAGGAGCGGGAGTCTGCTGACTCGGTGGCGGACTTCGACGAGGAGTCGGGTGACGCGGTGTCGGTGGCCTTCGAAAGACGATGCAATCCTTTCTCCATAGGATGACACGATGTATGGCCTCTCCGAGTGTGTGCTCGTCGTCACCTCCAGGAATGTCAAGCTGTAGCCCTGAATATGGGTCCACCACCTCATCAACCACGACACGAGCATAGCCCGCTGGAATCGGGTTGCAATGGAAGGTTGCCTCGGGGGGATTTGAAAAACCAACGGCGTCCGCCACCTTCATGGATATGTTCTTCATTTTGAGGTGTAGCTCGCAGTTAGTGTTCTCCGTGATGTCATCCACGAGGTATCTATTCAGCATTGCGTCAAACGTGGCGGAACCCACGCTGCTTCTCGGCATGGATGGGGCGGTGCTATCCAATGCTGGATCATCCGCTAGCTGCTGCAGTTGCTGAGACCCCTTTGCTGGCTAAGTGAGTCGATCTGCTCCTGCTGCCGCTGGAATTTGACTGGCAAGTCCGCTTGACTTGCTTCTAGGCCTTGAAGGCGTTCATAGTCCCGCTTCTTCTGCTCCTCCTCCATCTTCCTCTTCTTCTCCTCCGCAATCTTCTTTCTCGCATGGGTTCTGTAGTCGGCGTTCCAGTCCGAAAACCCCTCATACCACGGAATAGCGCCCTTGCCTCGTGTTCTTCCTGGGTGTTCAGGATTTCCCAGGGCACGCGTAAGCTCGTGTTCTCTCTGTTGGGCTGGAACACCCCTGATCGAGCCTCTTCTATTGCAACAAGTATCGCATCGTCGGCTCCGTTCAGACATGCCTTTGTCGAAACTTTGCATGTCTTCGGGTCCAACACCCCCCATGCGCATAGAACCAAGTCCTGCACCTGGGGGGCCAGCTCTTAGTAACCGAAGTGACACCTGCATCCTCCATCTCTTTCTCAGACTTATCCCACTTAGGCATTGCCACCGCATAGCCACCTGGCCCCAGCTTATGGAACTTATCCTTTTTTTCGGCATTCTTCTTGTTTATTCTCGACCGTTCCTTAGCTAATTCCGAATCCTTGAATTTCACGAAATCGTCCCAATGAGCACTTTGGTTCTCTAGTGTTCCCTCGAATACTGGAGTCTTCCTTCCTCCCTTGACGTACTTGTCCCATACACGATTCTTGTGGTTCTTGAATGCAACCGCCATCTTCCTAAGAGCAGCGTCCTTGACTTTCTGCACATTTTCTTCTGTGAAATGATCTGGTAGGGTGAAATGTTCCATGAGAGTATCCCAAAGCAGACCTTTTTGTCTGTTGTCGACAAAAGTAACATCTGGACGTGGCTTTGCTGGCTCTCTCCATTCTTGAAGGGACATCGGGAGTTGGTCCTTCACAAGAACTCCGCACTGACGAACGAACTTGTCCGCAATCTTCTTAGGCGCTAATGGTTCTCCATTAGGTCTGATTGCCTCGATATTGTACTTTACGCCCTCCTTCAACTTTTTGTTTGGGCCTCGTTTTGTCCTGTTGTCTGAAGATTTGCTCGATCCGGATGGCTGAAAGAAGAAAGATCGATTCGTTAATATATCTTCAAGTCATTTAAAACATGTGATGATCACCAGATGCCTGCTTATATAAATATATATACCTCGCCGGTCTTTGTTGTTTCAAGATCAACATTTTCTTCGTCATCATCATAATCATAGTTCATGACTTTAGCAATTCGGTCGTCGCGATCGAATATCATATCAACCTCCCCGGTGTTGTTTAGAAATTCGGAGCCGTCATAATCTTCTTCATTCTGATCATCATCTGGCCCGCGAGGATGGCGTATCATATCGAACATGGCCTGTTCTCCCTCTCTGCCGGTATTGTCCGCCATAGCTTTTATGTAACTAATCCAAAAGAAATATAAACCAATTTAGAATTCAAATTACATCGTCTCGAATAATAGATATAATCTCGAATACATCGTCTCGAATAATAGATATAATCTCGAATACATCGTCTCGAATAATATATAATCTCGAATACATCGTCTCGAATATTATATATCTAATACATCACTGGCTAGCTAGGTAGATAATTAATAAAGATCGAATACTACAGAAGAATCTAGGACACTCGTGGTTCCTGCGGCGCGGGCGGTGGACACCCAAAGCGAAGGAACCCTCACAGGATCATAGCTGAAGTGAGATCCCTGAAGAAACTGCCAGGTATTGGAGAACCTACCGCCCTCTAACGCAACCATGTAGCGATGGACGTGCTCGTCCTCAACCTGACACGGCGACATACCACCTCCGGCGGGGCCGGCTCCCTCCGCACTGAAACTGGCCCACGCGAACGCCACCAAACGAGATCAGGGTCGACGACGGGACCCGGGGCCGGGTTCCTCATCAAGCGGCGCGCCCCTCCAGGCAGCACCTCCCAGTGCCAGCCCGGCGGAGCCCAGTCCCAGACATGGGTCAGCCGGACGTCGTCGCGGATGTGTCGACGGCGAGGATGCGGGCCGGGCATCGTCGAGAACAAATACTAGCTATATGCTCGCAAAAAGTAACATTTTTTTAATGATTGGATTTTGATAACTAAAATTTCTAACATTTCTATATAACTAACATTTCTATAACATTTCTAATATTTCTAGGACTAAAAAAAAGAAATTTTCTAACTTTTTATAACTATTTCTATAACTAAAAAACAAAAATATTTCTAACAATTCTAACATTTCTAACTATTCTAACAATTCTAAAATTTCTAACTATTCTAACAATTCTAACATTTCTAACTATTTCTAAAAAACAGAAAAATTTCTAAATTTTTAATAACTATTTCTATAACTAAAAAATAGAAAAATTTCTAACAATTCTAACATTTCTAACTATTCTAACAATTCTAACATTTCTAACAATTCTAACATTTCTAACTATTTCTAAAAAACAGAAAAATTTCTAACAATTTCTAAAAAACAGAAAAATTTCTAAATATTTGTATAACTAAAAAACAAAAAAATGTATGTGTGTGTGTGTGCGCGCGCTCACCGGCGAGGCGAGAGGCGACAGGGACGACGACGGGCGCGGCGACGACGGGGACAGGGACGGGGCGGCGACGACGGGGACGGGGACGTACGGGCCGGGGCGGCGACGACGACGGGGACATACGGGGGCGGCGATGAAGGGGACGGGGACGATGCGGGACGGGGCGGCGGTGACGACAGGGACGATGGGGCGGCGACGGGGGCGGCGACGAGGGATGGAGACGTACGGGGGCGGCGGGCGACGGTGCAGAGGAGAAGAAGCAGATGAGAAACTGAAATTTTTATAAGTGTTGTTTATATAGGAGGGGCCTTTAGTACTGGTTTGAGCCATCAACCGGTACTAAAGGCCTGTTTTGGCCAGGACAAGTGGCGGGAAGCGACCCCCTTTAGTACCGGTTCGTGGCTCCAACCGGTACTAAAGGCCCCCCCTTTAGTACCGGTCGGTGCCACGAACCGGTACTAAAGAAGGGTGCGCTGCCAGGCGAGGGGCGCAAAGTTTTGTCCCACCTCGCCTAGCGAAGGGCAGCCGCACTGGTTTATAAACCCAGCCGCGGCTGCTCCTTTGAGCTCCTCTCAAATGCAGGCCTTCTAGGCCTAACTGTGTTGTGCTGCCCCGTGGGCCTACTGGGCCTTTGCGGGCCTGCATCCTGGCCCAACAACAGGTTGGGTTTCTAGTCGTATGCAGGCCGCTCTGGCCTAGTAGGCGGGGATTTTTTTTATTTTTTTGCTTTATTTATTTTTGAGTTGCTTTTTGTGTATTTAGAGTTTCTTTGTGAATATTTTTGCTTTAGGTACAAAAAATTACAAACTTTCTGTTAGTGCCCGTAGTTTTCAAATTTGAATAGTTTAAATTTTGAATTATTTGAAATTAGTGTGAATCACTAGTTTGTGAATAAATTAACTTTAAAAATCAGTAAAGGCATGAAAGAATTTGTTTGCACATAAAATTTCTTCGCGTTTCAAATGCCAAAACACATAACTACCCTAATTATTACAGAGATTCCCTTCTGGGTGTGAAGATAGTGAAGCCGATCACATCCCAGATCTTTGGGTGTGAAACTTTTTCTTCGCGTGTGTCCCTTTGCGCCGTAACCATGGAAAATCTTCATCATTTAACGGGATGCTCGGGTCAATATTCACTATGAATGGAGCAATTTCATCAAACTTTTCATAATCTTCTGACTTGTCTGTCTTGTCATCCACTCCCACAAATGTTTCTCTTCCCAGAAAGAACTATGTGCCGCTTTGGCTCATCGTACGATGCATTCGCTTCCTTATCTTTTCTTTTTCTCGGCTTGGTAGACTTGTCCTTCACATAGAAAACCTGTGCCACATCATTGGCTAGGACGAATGGTTCGTCTGCATACGCAAGATTGTTGAGATCCACTGTTGTCATTCCGTACTGCGGGTCTTCCGTTACCCCGCCTCGTGTCATATTGACCCATTTGCACCGAAACAAAGGGACCTTCAAACCACGTCGATAGTCAAGTTCCCATATGTCATGTATATAACCATAATATGTTTCCTTTCCCGTCTTGGTTTCTGCATCAAAGCGGACACCACTGTTTTGGTTGGTTCTCTTCTTATCTTGGGCGATCGTGTAAAATGTATTACCATTTATCTCGTACCCTTTGAAAGTCATTATATTCGAAGATGGTAACTGGGACAGCAAGTACAGGTCATCTTCAATAGAGGCGTCATGCATGGTACGTGTCTGCAACCAGCTGGCAAAACTCCTGGTTTGTTCACGTGTAATCCAGTCATCAGACCGCTCCGGGTGTTTGGAGCGTAGCAAATTCTTGTGTTCATCCATATACGGAGCCACCAAGGCGGAATTCTGTAGAACTGTGTAGTGTGCTTCAGTGGGAGAATGTCCGTCCATACATATTATTTGTTCCCCTCCTAGCGTGCCTTTTCCATCCAGTCTGCCCTTATGCCGCGATTCAGGAACACCAATCGGCTTAAGGTCAGGAATAAAGTAGATACAAAACTTTAAGACTCCCATATTTTGATGGCCCTTGGAGATGCTTCCTTCTGGCCTAGCACGGTTATGAACATATTTCTTTAAGACTCCCATGAACCTCTCAAAGGGGAACATATTGTGTAGAAATACAGGACCCAAAACGTTAATCTCTTCGCATAGGTGAACTAGGACGTGCGTCATGATGTTGAAGAAGGATGGTGGAAACACCAACTCGAAACTGACAAGACATTGCACCAAATCATTCTCTAACCTTGGTATGATTTCTGGATCGATTACCTTCTAAGACATTGCATTGAGAAATGCACATAGCTTCACAATGGCTAATCGAACGTTTTCCGGTAGAAGCCCCCTCAATGCAACCGGAAGCAGTTGCGTCATAATCACGTGGCAGTCATGAGACTTTAGGTTCTGGAACTTTTTCTCTGCCATGTTTATTATTCCCTTTATATTCGACGAGAAGCCAGACGGTACCTTAATACTGAGCAGGCATCCAAAGAAGATTTCCTTCTCTTCTTTGGTAAGAGCGTAGCTTGCATGACCCTGATGTATGCCGTCTTTTCCGTGCATACATTGCTGGTCCTCCCGTGCCTCAGGTGTATCTTTTGTCTTCCCATACACGTCCAAGAAGCCAAGCAGGGTCACACAAAGATTCTTCGTCACGTGCATCACGTCGATTGTGGAGCGGACCTCTAGGTCTTTCCAATAGGGCAGGTCCCAAAATATAGATTTCTTCTTCCACATGGGTGCACGTCCATCAGCGTCATTCGGAACAGGTTGTCCACCAGGACCCTTTCCAAAGACCACCTTCAAATCCTTGACCATATCATGTACATCAGCACCAGTACGGTGGCGAGGCTTCGTCCGGTGATCCGCCTCACCTTTGAAATGCTTGCCTTTCTTTCTTACGGGATGCCTGCTCGGAAGAAATCGACGATGTCCCAGGTACACATTCTTCTTACAATTAACCAAATATATATTGTCGGTATCGTCCAAACAGTGCGTGCATGCGCGGTATCCCTTGTTTGTCTGTCGTGAAAGGTTAATGAGAGCAGGCCAATCATTGATGGTCACGAACAGCAACGCCTTTAGGTCAAATTCTTCCCCCATGTGCTCATCCCACGCATGTACACCTGTTCCATTCCACAGTTGTAAGAGTTCTTCAACTAATGGCCTTAGGTACACATCAATGTCGTTGCCGGGTTGCTTAGGGCCTTGGATGAGCACTGGCATCATAATGAACTTTCGCTTCATGCACAACCAAGGAGGAAGGTTATACAAACATAGAGTCACAGGCCAGGTGCTATGGTTGTTGCTCTGCTCCCCAAAAGGATTAATGCCATCTGCGCTTAGACCAAACCATACGCTCCTTGCGTCATCTGCAAACTCCTTCCCGTACTTTCTTTCGATTTTTCTCCACTGCGACCCGTCAGCGGGTACTCTCAACTTTCTGTCTTTCTTACGATCTTCTCTGTGCCATCGCATCGCCTTGGCATGCTCTTTGTTTTGGAACAAATGTTTCAACCGTGGTATTATAGGAGCATACCACATCACCTTGGCAGGAATCTTCTTCCTGGGGCGCTCACCCTCGACATCACCAGGGTCATCGCGGCTGATCATATAGCGCAATGCACCACATACCGGGCAAGCGTTCAAATCCTCGTACTCACTGCGGTAGAGGATGCAATCATTAGGGCATGCATGTATCTTCTGCACCTCTAACCCTAGAGGGCAGACAACCTTCTTTGCTTCGTACGTACTCTCAGGCAATTCGTTGTCCTTTGGAAGCATATCCTTTATGATTACCAGCAACTTTCTAAATCCCTTGTCAGATACACCATTCTCTGCCTTCCATTGCAGCAATTCCAGTGTGGTGCCCAGCTTTTTCTTGTCACCTACGCAATTCGGGTACAACAATTTTTTGTGATCCTCTAACATGCGCTGCAACTTCTTCTTCTCCAAATCACTTGCGCAGTTTCTCTTTGCATCGGCAATGGCCCGACCTAGATCATCAACGGGCTCATCTGATGCCTCTTCTTCAGCTTCTTCCCGCATTGCCGGCTCAGCTTCTTCCCGCATTACCGGCTCAGCTTCTTCCCCATTGTTGTATCATCGTATTCAGGGAACCCATGGCCAGGATAGCTGTCGTCATCCTCTTCTTCTTCATTATCTTCCATCATAACCCCTCTTTCTCCGTGCTTGGTCCAAACATTATAGTGGGGCATGAAACCGGACTCAAACAGGTGGACGTGAATGGTTCTTGACGTAGAGTAATTGTGACCATTCTTACAGCCAGCACATGGACAAGGCATAAAACCATCCGCCCGCTTGTTTGCCTCAGCCGCAAGCAGAAAAGTATGCACGCCCTCAACAAACTGGGGAGAGCATCGGTCATCGTACATCCATTGCCGGCTCATCTTCATTACACAACACCGAATAGACCAAATTAATACAAGTTCATACATAAAGTTCATACAACACTTAAATGCAACAAACAAATAACTCTCTAGCTAAATCATTTAAATGCAACAACAAATGCGATCAAGATCGCAACTAAGGTAACAATTGATCCAACAGCATAATGATACCAAGCCTCACTATCGATGGCATATTTTCTAATCTTTCTAATATTCAAGCGCATTTTCTCCATCTTGATCTTGTGATCATCGACGACATCGGCAACATTCAACTCCAATTCCATCTTCTCCCCCTCAATTCTTTTCAATTTTTCTTTCAAGTACTCGTTTTCTCTTTCAACTAAATTTAACCTCTCGACAATAGGGTCGGTTGGAATTTCCGGTTCACATACCTCCTAGAAAATATTTCTATGTCAACTTGATGAGCATAATTTGTCATAAACACGAAATGCAACTAGTTTTAAAAGAGAATATATATACCACATCAGAAGCATAACAAGGACGAGGGCCGACGGGGACGGATATAAAAACCATGGCACTATATGTATAACAAACACCGTACGGGTAAGATAATTATACGAGTAACTATATATCCAAATCACACAAACATCAATTTTTATATAAAATTTCATGAACAAGAGGCTCACCACAAGGTGGTGCCGGCGACGGGACGGTGCGGGCGATCGACGGTGGTTACGACGAAGATTTAGAAGGCACTAAGTAAACCACACCTACATATGCAAACTAAGTGTTATTTTTGACCTCAAATTGCATATAAATCAAATACTAGCACATATATATATATATATCCTCCCAAATTACTAAACTCACAAATTAATCACTATATGAAGCATTGCAAGAGCTAATCTAGCAATGAGAGATGAAAGGACAAAGTTGCTAGCCTTTGTGATCATTTGAATCGATGGGGGCCTTCAAATCTTGACAAATTCTGGGCAAAATGTGTGATGAGCTCGAGAGGAAGAGGGGAAGAACAGAGAGGAGAGGGGAAAGGGGAAGAACAGAGCGAGCTCGGGTGGACGAAGGGTTTATGTAGGACAACCTTTAGTACCGGTTCGTGCCAAGAACCGGTACTAAAGGGGCTGGAGGGGGCCCAATTTGACAACATCCTGCCACCACTCTCATTAGTACCGGTTCGTGGTACGAACCGGTGCTAAAGGTTCATCACGAACCGGTACTAATGAAAGCGGCCCAATTAGCCATTGGAACCGGCACAAATGTATACATTAGTGCCGGCTCTAATTCCAACTGGCACTAATGTGCTTCACGTTTGACCCTTTTTCTACTAGTGGCACCATCTCCACCACAGAGCTCCCAAAACAGAGCAGATACACTACAAGGATTCTGGTCTGTTGCAACAAAATTTATTGCTACAACTAAGGTTTGTTGCAATAAAATGCAATATTACCACAAATTCTCCGGTTGTGGTAATAGGCCGCACATATTGTCATAACTTAGTTTGGTCACGACAAATACTAGATTTGTTGCAATAGAGGCCTCATATTGCAACGAAGTGTGTCGGCGTTGCAATATGGTAGCGGTATTGCGACAAAAAAATTCCGTTGCATGAGGGCAGTCATTTTGTTGTAATAGAGACTACGCATTTCAACAGCTAACTATTTGTGGCAATATTCAGAAAGATATTGCAACGTCAGGGTGACGTTGCATTAGTTGCACATATTGTTGCAAAAAAAGTGGCTACCTATTGCAACAAACTGCATCGGCGTTGCAATATGGTAGCGATATTGCGACAAACAAAATCCGTTGCGCGAGGCAGTCATTTTGTTGTAATAGAGACTAAGTATTTCAACAGAATAACTATTTATGGTAATATTCGGAATATATTGCAACATCGGTGTGACTTTGCATTAGTTACAAGTTAAATAGTGTGAAAATATATTATTTGAATTTATAGATATTAAGTTATGATTTTTGCAAGCTTTTAGGAGTAATTAAATATTTTTAATCGCACCGATTTGAATTAACCAAAACAGTGGAAAAGTTTATAAATGGATAGAACACACTTTCTTGATAGGAATACATATTTAATTTGTTAAATTTGGATTTGAAATAGGCAAGTTGTTGCCATTTTAAAACTACGGTATTTTCTGCCAAAAACATGGACCTGCCAGATGGAACTCGAAAATAGAGGGTCCCTGGTGTGAAAATTGCTAGATCCAGATCTGGAGCTCAATCTGACCGAGGACTTCTTTAGCCGCAGCCATTGACCTGCGGGCCCGGGGACTCGCTGGGGCTGACAGGCGTGGGTGACATCCACGGCGACCTCCATGGGTGATGACAAGTGGGGCCGGCCAGCGCGCGGTAAACCCAAAAAAATTGCAGTCTTTCACTTGGGCAAGAATTCGAACGCCCATCCACCATGTTGCAGATCAAGGTTCAGACCACTGGGTTGGGCATGTATTTGTCAAATTTTACTTGTATTCTTATAGCAAATTAGAGAATAGGTTGCTTTTGACAAATCTGTGATATGCCAATAAGTAAATCTCAAAACTAAATTGGTTTGGTTGATAATTTACATAGTTGAATCTCTATGATTTTTGTTTAATAAAAAGCGACATGATTATGTTGGACCTACTCTGGCGCGGTGGACCCTGGCCTGTAGGCCATACTGTTCAGACTAGTGGGACTTGCCTTGCTGAGAACGGGGCCACGCACCGAATGGGGACCTCCTATCTGCTGCATTCTACGGCAGACTGGAGGGGCTTCGCACAGGGGGACTTCTCCTGGGCCAGCCCACGTGGGAGCAGCCAATGGCGTAAAATACAACGCAAAAAGCGAGCTGCTTTGAGCAGGATTTGAACTCATGATACGACGATTGTAGAGACAGGTGCCTAACCAATAGAGCAGATCAACGCTAGTGTTATATCTGCAACGCCAAATCCTTTCGAACTAACCATATCGGCAGATCCAAAAAAATCCTTTTTTGTAGAACATTTAAAGAAAATTCTGAATACTTTTAAAACAAAAAATATCTGAACATTTTTTTAAATGAACAAGTATTGGAAAAATTGCCGAATTTTTTTGATTTGTAACCAAGTTTCAAAAAGGGAAGAAGGTAGGAATTTGTGAACAAATTTTGTAAAAGATGAACATTTTTTAAAATTTCCATTTTTTTGACAAACACGAACAAAATTAAAGCTGGGAACTTTTTTCTAATTTATGAACAAATGTTGATAAAAAAGAATAATTTTTGAAAACATGACATTTTGTACAAAAGGGAACATCTTTTTGCATCTGTGAACAAAATCTGAAACTCTGAACAAATTTTAAAATGTGACCATTACGAACATTTATTGAGTCTATGAACAAAATTAAAAAACAGGAACATTTTTTGGACTTATGAACAAATTTTGAACGGCAGACATTTTTTCAAATATCAAGAACACTTTTGGAATTTGTGAACAAAATTTGAAACACAAACCTTTTTTGAAAGGTGAACATGTTTTCAAATAGGCGAACATTTTTTAGAAATCATGAATGTTGTTTGGACTTCTGAACAAAAAATAAAAAACAGGAACATTTTTTGAAAGGTGAACATGTTTTCAAATATGCGAACATTTTTCAGAATCACGAATGTTGTTTGAACTTCTGAACAAAAATTAAAAAACAGGAATATTTTTTGAACTGTTCGAACTTTTTTGAAATTTCAAACAAATTTTAAATTCTGAAAAAGAAAAAAAAGGAATGAAAAAACGGGCAGAAAAGGGGATTACAAAATAAATAGAAAAAAGAAAGAGAAATACGAAAAAAATAAAGAAAAAATATGTAACGGAAAAAAGAAAAAGAGAAAAACAGATTAAGAAAAACTGCAAATAAAAAAGCGAAAACCACTAAAATCCGGCCCAGGAACCTTCTAGAAGCTTCCCAAAACCGATCAGGGAACTTCTAGGAGGTTCCCAAAACCGGAAACTGTAGCGTTTTATCATGTAAATGGGCCGGCCCACCTTGTTCGCAAGTCAATAGCTCTCTGTCCGAGGCTCCAGCAGTTTGACAGCGTGCGTCGAATAGGGTTTTTCCACCGAATGGCCATTAAAACAACAAAATTCTGGCGCGGTGGACCCTGACATTCAGACAAGTTGGACTTGACAACTGAGCCACGCTCCGAATGGCCGTTGAAGCAGAAAAAACAAACAATGTTGTACTTGTCCACTAGCTTGTCAAACCACCACACCAATACCAACTTATTGCTGATTAAACTTGTCTGTCCTTTTAACGTGAGGCACCGAGTGGGCTTGGCCTGGGTGGGACGAGGGTAAGGGACCTCATTTCCCAGCGCGGCCTTTTCGGCTGGCCCATGCCGGATCGGACAACCCCTTTTTTATTTCGTTTTTTCTTCTTTACAATAATTCTTGATTTCAAAAAGTGCTTAATATAAATAAATTCCAAGTCCAAAAAAGTGTACAAGAATTCAAAAATGTACATCGTTTCGTTTGAGTAATCATACAAAATGTCCATGATTTTTACAACAAATCGCTTATTAAATAAATCTTCACGATTTGAGAAAACAAGTTGGGATCCTTTTTCATGATTTCGAAAATAGTTCGCATATCCAAAAAATGTTCATGAATTCGAACAAAGTGTAATTGAATTAAAAAAAAGTCATGAATTTCTAAAATATGTTCACAAAATTCGAAATTGTTCACAAATTTCGAAAATTGGTCCGAAATTCCAGAAAAACATATCGCTTTTAAAAAAATCACTGATTCCAAAAATGTTCATGAGTTCGAAGAGTGTTCATTTCTGAGAGCACTTTTTTAAAGATATTTGCAGTATTTCAAGATTGTTATCTTTCCTGGAAGGTCGCATATAATGACACAATGTTGAAGGTTTTCTATTTTTATATATATTTTAAAATGTCTTATGTCGTTTTCAAAACGGCGGGCATGACCGTTTGTAATTAGGGATGGAATCTTGTGAAAAATTTGTTGAATCTCTGATGAAATGACTATTCGTGTACCTGGAAATGGTTTTTGAAAAAATATATAAGCAATGATGCTAGTGTAGTTCAAATTTGACTCAGATCTTATTGGACCGGCGAAAATTTTATATTTTGATAAGTGGATCGAAAGCATTTGACATACAAAAATTTGGTCGATTGTACATAAAATATGGTCTAATAGTTTTGAATAATTGAAGTGGTGCCATTTTGCAACCAATATTTGTTAGGTTCTTCACCAAAAACCTATTTTTGGCACTCCGAAAATAGAAAAATGGTTTTTTTGCAAAGTAAATAGAAACTCCCAAAACCAACATTGTTTGTCATCCTAATATACAAAAATGTGCACAATATTGGGTCACTTGAACAAATTGCCAGGAAGGAAATCTTTTTATGGAGACGGGAATTAAGTTTCTTTTCCTTTTATAGTAGTTTCTTTTCTAGGAATCAGCCGGCTGATCTTAGGAAAAGATCAGCCGCCTAGCCAGCCGTTGATTAGCGTTGATTTTGGCCACACGATTCCTGGACCACGCCATCGCTTTTCATCCGGGGGCCGGCGATGCTCCGTTGCAGCACCTGCGAGGTTTCGCCGGCCGGCGATGCTCCATAACAACAACAAAGATGCTCTGTTGTAGCACTCGTGATGTTTCGGAGGCCGGTGATGCGCCATTGCAGCACCTGCGAGGTTTTGGTGGCCCGGCGATACTCCATCGCAGCACCAATGATGCTCCATTGCAGCTTCGGCGGCCCGACGAAGCTCCATTGTAGCACCCTGGCTCGCTGCGTGTTAGTCATGCGTGCCCAGCAGCGGTGGCCATGAGTCATAGTAGCAGCTCGGGCGATCGGGCGAAGCTCCATGGCAGCAGCTCAACTCATTTGTGCAGTGGTCATGCGTGCACGGCGGCGGTGGCCATGGGTCGTAGCGGCCGGCGGCCCGACGAAACACTATGGCAGCACCTCGGCTCTTTGCGTGGTGGTCATGTGTGCCCGGCGGCGGTGGCCATGGGTCGTACCGGCCGGCGGGCGGCGAAACTCCATTGCAGCACCCTATCTCGCTTGGTGGTGGTCATGCCATTGTAGCACCCCGGCTCACTGTGTGGTGGTCATGCCATTGTAGCACCCCGGCTCACTGTGTGGTGGTCATGTGTGCCCGCCGGCGGTGGCCATGGGTCGTAGCAGCGGCGGTCCAAAGGGTGCAGTAGAGACAACAACTTGCTGCAGCAGAATGAGGGAGTGCGCAGAGCCGAGGAAAGATGAGACGAGATGGAGGCCACGCGCTGGGAGAGGAGGAGAGATGAGACGAGACGACAAAGACACGTTAGAAGGCAGACATATGGATCAGAGCATAAGGGAGATGGAAGAGACACGCCAGGATACGTGGCAGCCGAACGAGTCGGCTAATTTCTTCCTAGAAATCAGTCGTTGATTCTAACAGTTTTCCTTTCTTTTAAGGAAAAATATAAAGAAATAAATAATAAGAAAGAAAAAATGTGTGGTAAAGTCTTTTCTTTAGACAAGTTTTTTTTGAGAATTTTTTTTAGACAAGTGTTAGGTGAGATCAGACTCACATTTTGGCGCCCAGAGTTTTGTGTAAGCCCGCGAACGATTTCGTTTGGTTTTCAATCTGATAGCCCGCGAATAATAAATCAAGACCCAGGCCGTGAACGCGAAATCCCACCCACCCACCCCCCTGAGCTAATCTCTCGCTCGTCTCTCCCTCTTCCCCGCACCACTCCTCGCCGCCGCCACCACCTACGGCGCCCGATCCCGTCTGATTCCGGCGTCCTCTGGCGGCGCCTAGCACACCACCGTGCCCCCCTCCCAACGCGCCATCCTCCCATCGGGCCAGATCTGGCGCGCGCGTCCTCCAGCGGCCAAGCGCGACCAGTGGCGGAGCCAGGAAATTTGTATCACTCGGGTCAAAGGCTGCTAAAATAAGCTGGGGAGGGCCAAGACATTGAAAAATAGGGTTTTACCAGTACATAATCACTTATTTTTGCACTGTTCATCAACAAATTAGCACTACATCCATATTGTTAGGGGGGCCAGGGCCCCTGCTGGTCCCCCCTGTCTCCGCCACTGAGCGCGACCCTGCCCAGCAGCTAGGGTTTGGGCCAGCACATCGCCGGGCATGGAGCCTCGTCCCGCTGTCTCCTTCTTCTACAACTTCTCTTCTTGTCCTCTTGATGTGTGCGTGTATTGTGTCAATGAAGGGAATTCAAGGCCATGGCCGGAGAGAGAGGAGCTGCTCCTAGTATAGGACGCCATGGAAGGTTGTCCTTGTTCTGTTCTTTTAATTTTTTTTGTTTCTCTTCCCGATCTAGACATATTGAAGGCTCTGTTTTTTGCAGGTGCTGCTCTGATGAGGAGAAACTGCTTCTGCTGGACGTCCTCCTCCCCTCCTACCCCCACCTAGGGCTCTCGGAGGAGGCGAAGCAATGGGATAGCCACGTCATGAAGGGCTGCAAGGGAGATATGTCCATCGATTGCCTCAGGTTCTTCTTTGATCGTAGATCGTTTTCTTACGATGCCGACGACAGAATCCCATAATGTATGTCCATTGCCAATCTATGGATCGTACAAAGAAGATTGACTAAGAGCTTAGATGTGTCTGCAGATGCATAAAAAACATGGTGATTAGAAGGATTTGTACGGGTAAGATGCAAACAGTGCTGGCCGATATTAGCATGCAGTTTTTTTATTGGTTCTTATAATTTATCTGTTTCCCGGCATATGTCCCTGATTCTTTTCATCAATTTAGCGGCGAATCACGTCATCCGATTGACTCATATTGCAACAGGGAAAGGCAGATATGCCATGGCCTTTGCCTCCATGTGCCATTGGCCTTTGTGGGTTTCTTTTATTTGGGGGAAAACGAGATTGAGATGTAGACTATGAACATCGCAGACTGATAATGTAACTGGCCTTCTGCTCAGATTTTACTAAATTGGATAATGAAGTGCAATACAGGACCCTCGGCTATGGAATAATTACTCTTTTATATCTCACTGTCCTGCCTTTGATTCGAGGTAAAAATGGTGCATCACGTCTCCGTACAAGGTGTCAATTTTAGCATCTATTTATCCGGCCAAATCGCATATGCGAAGCTTTTCTTGATGCATAGTTTTGTACCATAGCCTAAGAATCAGAGGTTGATCTATATATGTGATTATTGTTGTCAAGCGATTTGTTTTGTCACAATCACTTTGCTCTGCACAGGTGTTCATGTGTTGGAAGCTTGGAACCCCAGTTAGCCGGTGGCCTCTCTGATTTAAGGTGACGCGTGTGTTAAATAAAACTGATGTTGTAGTAATTAAGCTCAAAATATGAACACTGTTGTGCTTTCTAAGTTTAACAAAACACTGTCAGTAGAACTGCTAGGCCTAGGTTGACCTTATTTGCACAATATGCAAAAACAAATATTTATCAGGACAACTATTATAAAATATATGAGACATCTCATTTGTTATGGTCTCCTGTCTTTCACACAAGATAAATGTTATTTGAGCTAATTTCTATGTGCAGGTATGAGGATGTAGGTACGAAGGAGCAGCTCGGCATTTACTTACAAAAAGGTACTATTAAGTTTTGCCTACAAATATGCAGTATCATGAATACGTGGGTTCACTGAACTTGGGATTTACATATAACCGCACTTTCACTTCTCCCTCTTCTAATTCTCATGTGGTAATTTGTTTGATATTTTTAGGCTTGGGCACTCTCATAAATGGCTCCATTTTTGTTTACCTTTTACTCATTTGTAACAAAGATGATTTCTCTGTTGCCGTTGAGGTAAATGACCATTCATAATCGTACGTGTGATTTCTACACATCTTTATATGTTCAAAACTGAACATTATCTACAAAGGTGATGCCATGAATTATATGGTATACACAGCAGAACAAATCAGTGGTCAATAATCACAACTTCTGTATCTTTTACAAGCATGGGTCCATGTTATATTGTTTGTAGTGCACTGACATGTTATGTTGGACTCATTAACTAGAACTATTTTTTTATTTCTTGATTCCAGGATACAAAGATCTAGCTCGACTGGACTATCACGGACAATTTAGTCTTTGCCCTTAATTAGGATGGCTAAATTACGTTTGAGTGTCATTTGATGGATATTTGCTATGAGAATTATGAATTTTATGAATCTACATATTATATGTATGATTTTGAATATTTTAATTGAATGCATGTATTTCTTTTACGGTTGCAATAGACTATTACCACAACCCACTTTTGGTTGCCACATGTTAGCGCCACGAAAAGTATAAATTGTCGCAATAGTTTCTTGCAACAAACATTTCACCTGTTGTGATACTATTTATCACCATCAAAATTAGTATGTTGCAATTTCCTGTTACGACGACCAAAATATTTGTTGCCATAAGATAATGCCACAAGCGTAGCGGTTCGTGGCAAAATGCTTAATACCACGAAAACAAGAATTGTTGTCATAGTTTATTGCCACAATCGACTATTGCCACGTAAGAGTATGCGCCACAGAATGAGCGTCGTTGGCATAGATTGTTGCCACAAATGTCTATCGCCACGAGCTATTAGTTGCCATGATTTGTTACATGTTGCATTAAAGGTATCTCCACAAAGCAAATTGTGGCATCAGGCGAGTGTTGCCATGGGAAAACATGTGGCAACTTCCCACATGGTTGTTGCTATAGCAGACTTTATTGCCACAATTGCTTTTTTGTGGCAATAACCTATTACCATGTGTCCAGTCGCAACGGCTGCCAACGAATGTTGTTTCGTGGCAATAGGTACTTATCGCCACAAATCGACATGTATTGCCACGATCAATTTTGTTGCAATAGACTCGGATCCTTGTAGTGATAGTAAGGCAGCTCCAGTGCCCAAAGGGCCAGTACCACCACGGCGAACCCCAACTCCACCAGTTAGTACGCCTATTCCTGTGGAGGAAGTACAACCAGCTAGTCGTAGTTTAGCATCTATCGCATTTGACGTTGTTAAAACGTATGTGCGTATCTTCCCATCTTGGAAATATTATACTGAAGATGAAGGAAAATGCCAGTTGCAGGTGTTTGTCCAGGAGTTATGTGTAAGTAATGTTATTCATGGCAATTACTTTGCTTTGTCCCATACTTCCTACCTCCATGATGGTTATAATACAACAATTTTTGCAATTTTTCTCTATAGAGAAGGACCGATTTGGAAACTCATGATGAGGTAACCTGTGCTAATACCTCTGCTATCTTCAAGAATGCTTGGTGGCAATATTGGAATTGCCTGAAGAAACCGTACTTCACTAGCAAAGAAACTCATCAAATTCCCTTACGTTCTCTTCAGACACATTTACTGGACGATGACTGGGAACGCCTTGTTCTGTACTGGTCCCGAACTAAGAATGTGGTAAGGTCTATGAGCTCATTTTCTATTTTTAAGTACTATAGTTTTGCGTCTTACTGTACTCTGTTCATGTAGAACAAGTGCCTAAACCTGAAGAACAACTATTCTAATTTAAGATTCCATTGCTATCATAGTTCAAAAAAGCGCTAGGCGTTAATTTTGCGTTTTGCCACCGCCTTGCGCTTTACTGACCAAAGCACATGCTTATGCGCAGTTATGCACAGATTAAGCATAGTTATATGCAATGCGTTTTGCCAACGCCTAGAGCCTAGGCGCTCTGAAGCGCTCCCTTAGGCATGCCTTTTT
Source organism: Aegilops umbellulata (assembly GCA_032464435.1). Lineage (NCBI taxonomy): Eukaryota > Viridiplantae > Streptophyta > Magnoliopsida > Poales > Poaceae > Aegilops > Aegilops umbellulata. The sequence continues at coordinate 358,886,207 of CP136059.1, forward strand.
TAACTATGATTGCTATCGTGCATACTGTATTTACTCATACAAACTTACTTTTGAATTGAAGGATCCAATCAAAACTCCAATGGCACAACAGGTATGTTCACACATGTTTCTTTAACAGGCTTGCTCTTATGAATAGCTCTGTTGATTTCAATTTCAATTGTGTATACAGTTGACTTCTCATATCATGCACATTACTAGCATCACAACAGAGCCAATAGTGTTGTTGTACATGTAGACCCATGGTACCCATCTGAAATCTTGTTGTGCCGTGTAGTTTTCCACGCTTTATATTCTTTCACTGCTGCTTTGTCTTGAACTGATATGATTTGAACCGTGTCTCTATTTTAATTTGGCAAGACAATGCAGTGACCATAGGACATATATATATATTTTTGTTTGATGCTTTTATTACGTACTAGTACTTGGCAATAGAAGATTGGTAGTTTAATCCTGTCCACCTTACTAATGAACTGGTTCACCGAAATGAGTTTCATATACTAGTACATGCTAAACCTGTTATGTGTCTGCTTATTTCTTCTTTTAGAATGCTGATAGAATATTGGGAAAGAGTGCCTTATTAAGCAATGGTAAAGGAAGTAATGCAGATAAGGTTCAGGATAGTGACACATCCTTGTTGGTCTCCAATAAAGCTGATAAAACAGCTAAGGAAGACTATCTCGAAGACAGTGAGACAACCCCAAAGTCCTGTCTTGGTTTAGTGTTCGAGTTACTGGCCACTACCGCTTGCACAAGCTATTGAAACTCACTGTCTGAATTAGTTCGGTTTCTTGAGTCTCAACTACAAGCTGAAAGACATCGATCAGTTGTGCTGCGACAAGAAGCGGAAAGACTGCGGAAGTCCCTGGAGCATTCAGATGCATACTCTATGGTACAACAACAAGCGTTGGAGGATTTTAGCACCAAAGAGGACAAAGCTAATAATCTTGCTAAGCTTACTGCCAGCATGGTGGATACCCAGGATAATGTTTCTTGAGCTCTTCTGAAGTTGTTTCAGTTATGCTCTTGTTTTGCTGCCGTGTTTATTTTCACTGGTGGCCAATTTTGACGGCCAGTGTATGTAGGCCCTGTTTGGTTCAGCTTTTATCGATGGATTCCGCTGCCGCGCAGCAGAATCTGAACCAAAGGGCAAACGCATCAGAATCCGATTCTAGAAATCCGCTGCCAAAATCTGAACCAAAAGCGGAAGCAGCCTAGGACGTGCTTTCCAAAATCTGATTCCGCTGCGGGCCAAAATCTGAAAAAGCTGTATCAGCTGGTTTGCCAAATGACCTACATCTTTTTCACATCAGATTTTCCACAGCTTTTTTTCCACAACAAATTTTTCACAGCTGCTTTTAGAAATCCACAGCCGAACCAAACAGGGTCGTAATATGCTGCTTTGTTCCCTATATTTGCACTGACGGCGAACTTTGATGCCCAGTGGATGTAATATGTGTAATAGCGGTAATAGGCTAGCGTTAATTGCTTGCTTATTTATTTCCTTGTTGTGTTGTTTAGTTGTTTGCTTATAGTCACTGCAATTCTTTTTCTTTGTTTTTCTAGTGGCCACAATAACCTATTTTTGGAAACAAGGCCAAAATTATCATGGAAACACACGGACTGTTGTAACCATGGGCCTCCTGTGGGCCGTATAATCCATGGGCCTTCAACGGGCGGTAGGATCTATTGGCCTTCTATACGGGCCGTAGGATCCATGGGCCTTTTACGGGTCGTACGATCCATGGGCCTTCTACGGGGCGTAAAAGCATTTCGACAATCATGGGCCGTACTATTTGTGGACAATAACGGGCCGTTAATAGGCCGTATTTGATAACTCTATGAAAACAGCCCAATGGGTTTTTGTCGACATGAAAACGGCCCAACATATTAACGGGCCACAAACGGGCCGACTGTAACCCCGGGCTGAATTTGGCCCACAAGTAAAAAATGACAGTAACGGGCCGTAAGTAACCGAATGCTGGAATGAGCCCAAGAATCAATGGGCCCTGAGAAGGACGAAAGATAACATGGGCTGGAAACGGCCCAACGGAATAATGGGCCATTAATGGGTATAAAGTGATACACTGTTCATTACGGGCCAGTTTTACCACGGGCCGTTAAGGGGCCAAGGGTTACTAAGGGCCTCACATGGGCAGAAAGACGTCATGGGCCATACATGGGCTGGAAGTTAAAACATGATGGAATTATATTGGACAGCCCAGATGACGCTACTGAGCCTAATTCGGATAGGCCATAAATGGGCCCTGGGTTAGCGGGCTGTAAATGGGCTATATGCGAACAGGCCGTTAACGGGCTTGCCGTGGGCCGGCCCGCCACCTTTTGACCAAGTCAAATGGGCCGGCCTTTTCACAGGAATGGGCCTCTGTTGGTCTGTGCCACGTATCAACGTATCATAGGAGCTTTGGGTCCAATGAGTGGATGACATATGTCCCAACGGTGAGCCGACACGTGTTTCCTCCAGCCAATGATGATTTTACACGTGGAAAATCCCCATTGGTCGGGGCTGGTAATGGGTTATCGGATCCAAAACCAGACCCGATAGCTTAACGACGTTCCGTTACGGTGGATGCCACGTGTCGGTCACCCTTGACGAAAGCATTTCTGTGACGCACAATTTATCGTCATGGAAGTGGACACTTATGTGATGATAATTTTGGTAATGTCATGGAACACTTCTATGACAGCACAAGTATAACTATCTTGATTCTGTCATAAATTTGTCATGGATATACATGCATGACAGAAAACGTGACCTACTATGACAAACACGTATCATCACGGAAGTGTATTTTTTTGTAGTGAAATAGACCACTCATCAAGGGTGCATGACCATAAAAGATATTACTCATATAAATAGAACACCCATTATTCTCTGATTTAAATGAATAATCGTCTTGCATCAAACAAGATCTAGATATAATGTTCATGCTTAACGCTGGCATCAAATAACAATTATTCAGGTCTAAAACTAATCCTGAAGGTAGATGTAGAGGTAGCGTGCCGACAGTGATCAAATCAACTTTGGAACCATTTCCCACGCGCATCGTCACCTCGTCCTTAGCCAATCTTCATTTAATCCGTAGCCCCCGTTTTGAGTTGCAAATATGAGCAACAGAACCAGTGTCAAATACCCAGGCGCTACTACGAGCATTAGTAAGGTACACATCAATAACATGTATATCAAATATATCTTTCACTTTACCATCCTTCTTATCCACCAAATACTTGGGGCAATTCCGCTTCCAGTGACCAGTCCCTTCTTTGTAGAAGCACTTAGTCTCAGGCTTAGGTCCAGACTTGGGCTTCTTCACTTGAGCAGCAACTTGCTTGCCGTACTTCTTGAAGTTCCCCTTCTTCCCTTTGCCCTTCTTCTTGAAACTAGTGGTCTTGTTAACCATCAACACTTGATGCCCCTTCTTGATTTCTACCTCCGCAGCTTTTAGCATCGCGAAGTGCTCGGGAATTGTCTTATCCGTCCCTTGAATATTATAGTTCATCATGAAGCTTTTGTAGCTTGGTGGTAGTGATTGAAGAACTTTGTCAATGGCACTATCATCAGGAAGATTAACTCCCAGTTGAGTCAAGTGGTTGTGATACCCATACATTTTGAGTATATGTTCACTAATAGAACTATTCTCCTCCATCTTGCAGCTATAGAACTTATTGGAGGCTTCATATCTGTCAATTCGGGCATTTGCTTGAAATATTAGCTTCAACTCCTGGAACATCTAATATGCTCCATGACGTTCAAAACATCGTTGAAGTCCCAATTCTAACCGTAAAGCATGGCACACTGAACTATCGAGTAGTCATCAGCTTCGCTCTTCCAGACGTTCATAACATCCGGAGTTGCTCCTGCAGCGGTGCTTCCAAGATGTAATTCTTCTGTGCACCAATGAGGATAATCCTCAAGTTATGGACCCAGTTCGTGTAGTTGCTACCATCATCTTTCAACTTAGCTTTCTCTAAGAACGCATAAAAATTCAAGGGAACGGTAGCATGAGCCATTGATCAACAACAACATAGACATGCAAATACTATCAGGTACTAAGCTCATGATAAATTAAAGTTCAATTAATCATATTACTGAAGAACTCCCACTTAGATAGACATCCCTCTAGTCATCTAAATGATGACGTGATACAAATCAACTAAACCATGTCCGATCATCATGTGAGATGGAGTAGTTTTGAAGGGTGAACATCACTATGTTGATCATATCTACTATATGAATCACGCTCGACCTTTCGGTCTCAGTGTTCCGAGGCCATATCTGCATATGCTAGGCTCGTCAAGTTTAACCCGAGTATTCCGCGTGTGCAAAACTGGCTTGCACCCGTTGTATGTGAACGTAGAGCTTATCACACCCGATCATCACGTGGTGTCTCGGCACGATGAACTGTAGCAATGGTGCATACTCAGAGAGAACACCTATACCTTGAAATTTAGTGAGAGATCATCTTATAATGATACCACCGTACTAAGCAAAATAAGATGCATAAAGGATAAACATCACATGCAATCAAAATAAGTGATATGATATGGCCATCATCATCTTGTGCCTTTGATCTACATCTCCAAAGCACCGTCATGATCACCATCGTCACCGGCTTGACACCTTGATCTCCATCGTAGCATCGTTGTCGTCTCGCCAACTATTGCTACCGTTGAGTGATAAAGTAAAGTAATTGCATGGCGATTGCATTTCATACAATAAAGCGACAACTATAAGGCTCCTGCCAGTTGCCGATAACTTTTACAAAACATGATCATCTCATACAACAATTTATATCTCATCACGTCTTGACCATATCACATCAAAACAAGCCCTGCAAAAAACAAGTTAGATGTCCTCTACTTTTTTGTTGCAAGTTTTACGTGGCTGCTACGGGCTTTTAGCAAGAACCGTTCTTGCCTACGCATCAAATCCACAACGATTTTTCGTCAAGTGTGCTATTTTAACCTTCAACAAGGACCGAGCGTAGTCAAACTCGATTCAACTAAAGTTGGAGAAACAGACACCCGCTAGCCACCTGTGTGCGAAGCACATCAGTAGAACCAGTCTCATGAACGCGGTCATGTAATGTCGGTCCGGGCCGCTTCATCCAACAATACCGCCGAATCAAAGTAAGACGTTGCTGGTAAGCAGTATGACTATTATCGCCCAATACTCATTGTGCTCTACTCGTGCATATAACATCTACGCATAGACCAGGCTCGGATACCACTATTGGGGAACACAGTATTTCAAAAAATTTACCTCCGATCATGCAAGATCTACCTAGGAGATTCATAGCAACGAGCGGGGAGAGTGTGTCCATGTACCCTCGTAGACCGAAATCGGAAAAGTTTAGTAATGCGGTTGATGTAGTCGAACGTCTTCGCGGTCCAACCGATCCAAGCACCAAACGTACGGCACCTCCGCGTTCAGCACACATTCAGCTCAATGACGTCCCTCGAGCTCTTGATCCAGTTGAGGACGAGGGAGAGTTCCGTCCGCGCGATGGCATGGTGAAGGTGATGATGAAGTTACCGATGCAGGGCTTCGCCTAAGCACTACGACGATATGACCGAGGTGTGTAACTGTGGAGGGGGGCACCGCGCACACGGCTAAGAGCAGACTTGGTGTGCATTTGGGGTGCCCCGTCCCACGTATATAAATGGAGGGAGGAGAGGAGGCCGGCCATAGGGGGGAGCGCGCCATAGGGGAGTCCAACTAGGGTTCCCAATCCTAGTTGGAGTCCCCTTCCTTTCTAAGAGAGGGAGAGAAAGAGAAAGAGGAAGAGGGGAGAAGGAAAGAGGGGGCGCCGCCCCCTCCCTAGTCCAATTCGAACTGCCCTCCTCTCCTTTCCACTAAGGCCCATGAAGGCCCATGAACTTCCCGGGGAGGGGGGGGGGTCCGGTAACCCCCGGTACTCCAAAACTCATCCGAAACAACCCGAACCATTCCGGTGTCTGAATGTCACCTTCCAATATATGAATCTTTACCTCTCGACCATTTCGAAACTCCTCGTCATGTTCGTGATCTCATCCGGGGCTCCGAACAAACTTCGGTCATCAAATCACATAACTCATAATACAAATCGTCATCGAACGTTAAGCGTGCGGACCCTACGGGTTCGAGAACTATGTAGACATGACCGAGACACATCTCCGGTTAATAACCAAATGGAACCTGGATGCTCATATTGGCTCCTACATATTCTACGAAGATCTTTATCGGTCAAACCGCATAACAACATACATTGTTCTCTTTGTCATCGGTATGTTACTTGCCCGAGATTCGATCGTCGGTATCATCATACCTAGTTCAATCTCGTTACCGGCAAGTCTCTTTACTCATTCTATAATGCATCATCCCGTAACTAACTCATTAGTCACATTTCTTGCAAGGCTTATAGTGATGTACATTACTGAGAGGGCCCAGAGATACCTCTCCGATACACGGAGTGAAAAATCCTAATCTTGATCTATGCCAACCCAACAAACACCTTTGGAGACACCTGTAGAGCATCTTTATAATCACTCAGTTACGCTGTGACATTTGATAGCACACAAGGTGTTCCTCCGGTATTTGGGAGTTGCATAATCTCATAGTTAGAAGAACATGTATAATTCATGAAGAAAGCAATAGCAATAAAACTTAACGATCATAATGCTAAGCTAATGGATGGGTCTTGTCCATCACATCATTCTCTAATTATGTGATCCCGTTCATCAAATGACAACACATGTCTATGGTCAGGAAACTTAACCATCTTTGATTAACGAGCTAGTCAAGTAGAGGCATACTAGAGACACTCTGTTTTGTCTATGTGTTCACACATGTAATAAGTTTCCGGTTAATATAATTTTAGCATGAATAATAAACATTTATCATGATATAAGGAAATATAAATAACAACTTTATTATTGCCTCTAGAGCATATTTCCTTCATAAATATTATGTCTTTATTGAGTTGGATGAGAGAGAAGAAGAGAGAGAAGAGAAGCGAGTTGTAGATTTACAGCCGGCTGTAGCACGGGCTCCAATAAGCTATGTGAAGTGTACGGTGGGCCATGTGGTAAAAAATAGTACTTTTACATCGGTTATAGATGACATGGCAATATGTGATAGCCATCAGTCGGCTATATTATTAACCATGCTCTAAGCAGGTTAGCTGTTAGGTCATGAGGGATTGGGGAAGGAGGAGGTGCCGCCTATGTAACGGTTCACACACCACCATCTCTGTGCAGACCACTCCATCAACCTTTTCCCCGCGGGTTCCATTGAGGATGACGCACCGTCGTAGTTGTGCCCGACGGCCCAACGGTGAGGGCGTGGCGGGGCTAGGACGAACGAGAAGGAGAAGTCGGTAGCAAGGGCGATAATGTTGGCCGACGACGCGGAAGGATAAGGCGGCTCGACGAAGGGGAAACCTTTTCTCATGTGACACTTTTTGGTACATCTGAAGGAAGGAGTGGTCGGCGACGAGGCGACAGAAGGAGACATAGGTGGCGGAGGTGCGCACAAGGTCAGCTGGGTTGGGGATGCGGAGGAAAATTTCCAGCAGGAGCTCGTCGGGGATCGGTGGAGAGGCCGTCTCCCGAGGCCATGCCCCTAACAGACACGGCATGGACTGATGCCGGTGCTCGAGGATGGTCGGTTGCAAGTGAAGGTTCATGCCGGCCACGCGCTCGTCCTCCGTGCCGCCGACCATCCCACCACCGAACCTTAGGATGAGATTTGAAATTCTGGTTTGACGGCGTCGAGTGATTAAGAACCTGATTTGGGGGAAGGAGGCACTTCCTGCAACAATTTGGAAACTCCGCGGGGGCTTATGCAAATGCACCAATGGCTGCCACCCAAGGCCCATTTGATAATCCTGTCCCTTGCTTGCACATCCTACGGGCATAATCTCTTGCGTCAGATTAACTTCGTGAACATGAGATCTCGGCGGAGGGACCAAATCACAAAAATCAAAGAAAAACAGAAAATAGAATAAATAAATCATATCGACACAAACATGTAACATAAGTATTTTTACTTTATTTTTTATGACGGTGAACATGCAAGTATCCACCCCTGCCATCTATGGATACGCTTATAAGATGGTTGACGCCTTTATGCACATGCTTAACTGCAAGTGAGCGTATTGCAACAGTTTATTCAGTGTCTGAAACCGAACCATTGGTGGCTTGATCCAACGGATCTCAAGTTTTCCTGAACGGATCAAGGGAGGCCTATCTTTTTTGACGCGTGAGCATCCAGCAATGGCGTGTGAGAAAAGTGGTGTGCAGTCCTTGCAGCAGTACACACGTAAGAATCAGCAAGTGTTAACATATGATTTTGCCTTGAACAGCACGAGATTCTTCCAGTGAAAAGCCCGAATTAATTTCTCTTCTTTTGACAGTAACATACCCACGCGCAGTTCTCCAGTTTATGTTCTAGTATGTGCATTGTCACTTTTTCCTTTGCCATTTAGCGTCAAGGTTACGGCCGTGTGCATCTTTATATAGCTGGTGCACAAAAAGAAACACACCTCAGTGCTTTCTAGAAAGTTTGGTCGCCGCCTTTCCTCCGCCGCTAGTTTCCCGTGTGAAGCAAGACCTTTCATTTTCTCCAAGCGTTTGAAATGGACATGGAGGGCTCAAGCTCCACGAATAAGAGCCATCAGAAACAATAAAGTTTGGCACTTCTTCCACTTGTGCGCCCATTTCCCTTTCGGTCAGAATCATTGCTCCTTTATGGAAATTCTACTTGGCCACCACTCGATGGAACTTTCAGGGGAATATTGGGTGAGATATGTTCCTGCAGAAAAATATAAACATATACTGTACTAGCATATTGGAAGGGAATCACGCTACATTTCCTTTTCTGCGTCCTGCTCAAGAATCCAATGCCTTCTGCCTCCTCCCAGTTGCGCAAGTGCGTGCGCGTGTGTGTGTGCCTATATATATATAGGACCGGCGGCGATCATTGGTACACCGTGCCATCAAGAGCAAAACAAGCAGTAGTGTAAGATCACCTTGAGACTAGGATACAAGTTCCATCCATCTCTCTGAAGAATCGGTTGAGAAATTAGCCAGCTCTTTCTTGGAATTTTTGGTGGTTCCTAGCTAGAGGAAATGGCGCTGAGGAGGATTGTCAAGGAGCTCAAGGACCTGCAGAGGGACCCACCAACCTCTTGTAGCGCAGGTACCTCTTGTTATTTTTTTCCCACTTGACACCGCTGTCAAGTGGGTCGATGAAACAAGTTCATCTTCACCATTTATATCATCATGGTCATGGCTATAACCATCATCATCATCGTTGTTGTTCTTGTATGCAGGGCCAGTGTCGTCGAACGACATGTTCCACTGGCAAGCGACGATCATGGGGCCGAGCGACAGCCCCTACTCCGGCGGCGTGTTCCTGGTGACCATCCACTTCCCGCCGGACTACCCGTTCAAGCCCCCCAAGGTGGCCTTCAAGACCAAGGTGTTCCACCCCAACATCAACAGCAACGGCAACATCTGCCTCGACATCCTCAAGGACCAGTGGAGCCCCGCCCTCACCATTTCCAAGGTAACCATAATCAGTTGTTCATCTATCATACTCCGTATCTATCTATCCACAAAGACGACGGCGAAGGTGATGGTTTTGGCGCATGGATGCAGGTTCTGCTGTCGATATGCTCGCTGCTGACGGACCCGAACCCGGACGACCCGCTGGTGCCAGAGATCGCGCACATGTGCAAGGCCGACCGGACCAGGTACGAGTCCACGGCCAGGGGCTGGACGCACAAGTACGCCATGGGATAGATGACTATAAAGAAGAGCTTGATCGAGCTCGATCGAGCTCAAAGATGTGGAAACCATGTACCGATTAATAATAATAATCAATCAACCTTTTGCTTCAAATTATACTAGCTGATGCTGAGTATGAACTTAATCATCGTCTGTCCTCTCCCGTGCGAAAGCATATGCTCACCCCTATGAACGCACGCACATGTATCCTACCTTTATGAGAACCTTCAAGAAATTCAGCCGGCACATCATCTTGAAATTAATGAAGTCATCACAAATGCCTTGGTAGTCAATGAGAATGTCTCCTCACTGAACACACATAGTCGAGAAGGCCTGGAATAAATCTAGAAAATACGAGCACTAGTGTCAAGTTTAGAACTTCAAATCTGGTAGGCTAGGGATACCACTATCCTTCTGAGAGCATGTCCAACAGCTTTTCCATATTAGATTGCTAAAAAATAGTGATAGAAAGAGGAGAGAGAAGGTTCAGCAATCTAAACCAAGTTGTGCTTTGACAACCTTTGTATATTGGATTACTATATTTGTACAAAACAAATAATGACATGTGGGGATAGTTTGTCATACACATTACACACTAGCTTAATTATGATTCCATGGAAAAAAGGTATACACACATTACACGTACACAACACAAACATGCGCGTGACATACAGGGTCCGCCGGTCATTGAGACAAAAATATAAAAGGGACAACTTTAACTTTAGGAGGCTTTGTAAAATTATAGCAAGTTGCCTCTCCACTTTGCAAAAATACAAAGTCTGGTTGCAAGTATAGCAAGCTTTGTAAAAAAATTGGTGGGAAACAACTTATACAAAGACTGTTTGAGAAGATCTTTTGGCCAAGGTTGCTAAAATAGCAATTGAGTGCAAATATACAAAGGCTGTTGCAGATGCCCTAACCATTCAACCACATGTGTGCGTGTGTGTATTGTAATAAAAATATTTAAGCAAAATTATATCTCTCCAGCATTATTAATTAACTCTGTTTAAATATATATTTTAAATGGAGGCAAAAGCTTTGGCTCATCTATCAATTAAGAAGAGAGTATAATTTAAATTTAAAGGCCCTGAGTTGCACGAAACGAAAGTGTTACTCTCCCGAAATAATGGTTCCCAATTCTTTTGCATCCACGGTAACCCACAACTTGTCCTCGAACTTATGCAAATTACAAGTTTTATGATGATTGGGAAAAAAATAGGAGCCACACATCTAAAGCAAGGGACAAACCGAAAACAAAGAGATCATGGCCACAACCAGTAAAGGCGGTGAAGACCGTGTTAGAGACATCGCCGGCGAAGGTTAGGCAGAAGGTTAACATGTGAGGGTGCGGAGGAGGGGAGGGGGAGGCGAACTAATTAATAGCCAGTCCCCAAAATAATGATATGCACACAAATTAAAAGACAATAGAAATATAGAATAGTCTTTGTAGCTAGAATTGTGGTTTGACTTGTTGGGTTTTGTTTGATGGATTGGATCGGAACGGAGATGCGTATATTTACAGGCTAGCTGCCTAGCTTGGAATAGTAGACGATGATAACACATCCTTGGTTGACAAGGCGAATGAAGCTTCAACATTTGTGTGCAAGGAATTTCGGGTCTCCATCTTGCATTGCTCCATGTGCATGGTTGAGGAGGGGGGGAGGAAGTTTGAACCGTTTTGTGAGAGAGTAATTTTGTGTTGTATAATGTAGGTGTCGGGGAGGACGACGTCTTTCAAGTGCTGCGCACTCACTAGAGCTTTTGTAGATTGTGTTGCTCTCTTCTATAAAATTAAGACACGTGCTTTACGTGCTCTTGAAAAAAATAAAAGGAGGGACGTGCGCGACCGGCCGTCTTGGACCGAGTCTGTTCTGACGTATCTTGCCTTGCTCCACATCCACACATGCATGCACGGCCGGCCGGCCTGGTTAGTGGACCTCGACGCTGCTAGAGAAAGGTAAGCCTACCCGTGCTTGTCCAGAACCATCCATCTTTCAGCTGTAGCCAAGGATTCTCACGCATAATAGAAACACAAAACAAGAAACAACTGCATGCAGCCAAGGTTACAACGTGCAGAGAGGAAGGAGCGCCACGAGAAAACTGCCTCCTTGTCACCCGAGTCCAGGCGGTGTGACCAAAGGTCTAGGTCAGAGATCAGGTTCCTAATTGTTATTACAGAACGTTGATCGATACTCCTAAACAGCATGTCATTACGTGCTGCCCAAATCTTCCAGAGTAAGGCGAGGAGGACGAAGGACCATGTATTTGTGGGTAGATGTTGGGGCAGTGGTGTATCCCAGAGCTCGTTGAGGTCGTCGGACAAGGGCAGGAAGCCTAATCGTTGCCAAATCCTATTGGCAAGGGGGCATGTGATGAAGATGTGAGTGGAATCTTCAGGTGATGTAGCACAGCAAGGGCATAGGTTGGAGGAGATTATATGCTTATGGGCGAGGTTCACAGCAGAGTTGAGGCGATCTTTGAAGAGAAGCCATGCAAAAATCTTGATCTTGCGGGGAACCTTGGTGCCCCAGATGAGGGGGGCAATGGGATCTGTGTCTGGCTTAGTCATGAGTGTGCCGTATGCTTGCTTGGTGGAGAAGTCATGCCCCTGGAGTAGGAACCGTTGGTCTTCCTCAGTCGACGGCGTGAAGTCCTGCAAAACAGCCAAAAGCGAAGCAAGCTCTCGTTCTGCTGTTAGAGAGAGACGATTACGGAGGTTGGCTTCGATGCTGAAACGCAAAATGTTAGCTACTTTAACCATTTGTAGGATGGAGTGCAAGAAGAGGTGTGGAAAGGTGGTAGCTAGGGGTTTTGGTGTGAGCCATGTATCCAGCCAGAAGTATGTGTGCGTGCCACTGTTGGTGAGAACAAAGGTTATTGACTGAAAGGTGGGTATCTGTTGGGTTATCGTGCGGCACAAGAATGTGGTTTGGGGGGCTGAAGAGACGAGCGCGTTTGGATGTTGGAGGTCTAGCCAATCTAGCCAAGGTGACTGAACGGAGGAGAGTGCTTTGACGGCAAACTTCATTAAGAGGCAGTTGTTTTGAACGTGTAGGTTTTTGAGTCCTAAACCACCGATTTTTTTGGCGAGCAAACGTTTTTCCACGCAATCAGGCACTGAGCACCCGAGCAGGCATCTTCACCAGCCCAGAAAAATGACCTCCTTAGCGAGTCAATGACTTTGAGGGTCTTTTTTGGGATACGGAATACAGACATGAAGTATGTAAGGAGAGAGTCGAGGACCGCAGATATGAGGATGAGCTGATCGCCTTTGTCCAGAAGTTTTGCGCGCCAACCAGTTAGTAATTTTCGAGAGCGTGCAATCAAGGGGCGAACGCATTGGAGGGGGGCTTGGTGGGAGCAAGGGGAAGTCCTAGATAAGTTTGAGGGAAGGGTGCTCGCGAGCAACCCATGGCGAGAGCAGCATCATCAGCTACAGATCCACCTGTGTGTAGGGTAGCCATGGTGGTTTTGGAGAAGTTGATGGTGAGGCCGGTGGCTTGCGCAAAGTTATTCAGGATTTTTTTGAGGGCTGCGACAGCAAGTGGGGAGGCGGCTGCGATAATGAGTGTATCATCGGCGTATTGGAGAATGGTGGGAGGCAGGTGGGTGAAGATGGGATGGTGGAGGAGATCTGGCTCGGGGTTTTGTATGATGAGTTGCTGGAGTAGATCTGCGACGATGAGGAACAGGTAAGGCGAGGCTGGGTCACCCTGCCGCAGGCCTTTCTTGCATTGAATCCAGTTGCCGGGAATGCCATTTAGGAGGACAGCAGTTTTGCCCGTGTGTAAGATGTTTCGAATCTAGGTTCGAAAGGTTTGGGAGAATCCACGGGCATCTAAGATCCTAGCGAGGGCAGGCTAGGCGACAGAATCGAAAGCCTTTCTGAAGTCGAGTTTGAAAACCATGGTGGTTTTTTTGCGGGAGTGGCAAGAGCTGATTTTCTTAATAAAACTCATGTTTTCTTGATTAAGAGTGCTAAACAAAGCTCTCCTACAGTGGCCGCGGCACAGCGGCAGGCTTTGTAGCTTCCATTATGAATGGTCATTTAGAAGTATATTATGGAAATAATAACTGTGACAAATGCTGCAAAATTTTATTTCTGAAATTTGATTCACAATTAGACAAAAAATGAGAAAAGGTAGTGAATGGTGACACCTCTTTTTACGTCCGAAATTTGATTCACAACTTTACACACACAAAATGAGAAGAAAAAAAGTGAACAGTGTCATTTTGGTGCTATTCTCATCAAATTTATCTTATCTATTCTTGAGTTCTGCATTAAATTTCGAATTACAACTCTGTGCCATAGTTTATAGAGTGTTGCTTTTTTTTGTCCAAAATTGTAAAGACATTTCTAATGTTAAACTAAGGGTCTACTGTAGAGAGATAGTGATATTTGTATTATATATTACAATTCTTCTAGACATTTGTCAAAATTAGATCTCGGACAATTTTTGTGATAAACCTAATACCCCAAACGGTTTTGGTGATTACCATATGAGATAAGTGCATAACACAAAACAGTTTTGACGAAACCTGACGTAGGTGATATCACTGCTAGAGATTAGGCTATCACAAATGGTTGATAACCAACAATCGCTACTGATGTCATAACATCTCTCACAAGTTTTCCCATGTCCATAGATTTTAGTCACCCGTGAATGATGACTCATCTCCGTCAAGCGCATTAGTCCGGGACAAAATAAGTGAAATATTTATTTGAAGATTACCTGTCCATGAACATTAATTAGTGCACTTCCTGATACAAAGATAGTTTTCAAAATCCAGATTTATTTGAAGGGTCGCCGCAGATGAGCTATTTATTAAAAAAAACGTTTGTCATTTTCTCATAGACCAGGGGTTTTGATTGTAGATCCCCTATTACTTGGCGGTGTAAGGCTAGTAATTTGTATGCTTGGTTATTATTTGTGTTTTATTGCTATGGCTTATGGTTTATTTTTGCAGGAATTAATTGGAGGACAGTTAGATAGAGGTAGCACATAAATGTAAATTTGTTAAGATATTTCATTGCTATTTGAGGTAAGTGGATAAACGCAAATAAGTTGTGTTTTCTCATGTACATCGTCTCGTACATATGGTTGATCTAACCACAATGGCCTTGTTAGGCTGATATCACAAATAGCTTATGAGAAATTTTACAATCCGCTTTGTTTGGGCTACATATTCGAGAATTATCGTGACTGTGGATTCCTGAGAATCAGATGTGGTTGTGGACTCTGGAGAATCAGAAGCAGACTTTTTGTTTACAGATGTTTCTCAGCTGTTGGAACTATGAGTGTGGTAAATGTTTATAACACCCCTTCAATGATGAGTTTGCTGTTTATATGTTGAATAAGAGTAAATTAGCTGCTTTTGTCTGCTTTAAACTAATATAGCACAAACATATACTAATTAAGCGCAAATTAACTAATTGTCCCATTTAGTTTTGAACTGCTCTTGCGGTAATGTCTCCGTATCTTCTAAAACTAACAGCTATACCTTCTTGTGTACCTTGATGTTTCTGAGAAAACGAATCATGCCTGGCCACAATCAGTGAGCTTTATTGCAATGGAGATACGACATAATAATCTTGGCTAACATGAACCGTGACGATGCATGCATGCCGAGCACACTAGCATATTACAGTATTACATGCATGATGGAGCGTACGTGATCGTCCTAGCCGATGCTGGGGACCCTGGCGACGTCGCCGCGGGTGTTGACGAAGATGCGGACGCGCTTGTCGTTGAAGTCGCCGGTGACGTTGTTGCCGACGGGCACCACGAACACACGCACGTCCGGGCGGTCGCTGAGGATCTTCTGCTTGGCTACCTCGGCGCCCCCAGCAGCTCCGGCCACGACGACTTGGCGTCACCCATCTCCGCAGAAACTGAAGACCTGCAAATCCATGGAAGTATAAATGAGAAATTGCATGGAGATACAAGAACACATATGTAGTATAGGACATGAGTTTGCTGCAAGCTTGTGCTCACCTGTATGTACGTGTCCGAAGCTGGAGCAGGTGATGTGGTTTGGTTGCTGGTGCTACTGCTTGTGGTTTTTGGATTGGATTGAGGAGATGGTCTGTATTTATAGCACGTAGAGATGCATGGGAACCTGCACGGATCGGGCATCTTTGGCAGTGCGAAGCTTCAACATTGGAGGCTATAATTTTCCAGCTTTGACTGTGCGAGCGAGAGTGACGCTTGCTTGCTCGTCCGGGGTCCGGCCTAGTTCTTCTTCTGCTGCTTCGTGTGGTTGTGGAGGGACACAGCCGTCTTGGACCGGGTATTTCTGTACGCGTTCTGACGTACATGAGTACATACACGATGTACGGCCGGCATAGTCGTTGTTGTTCGTCAGGCACCGATATAATCAACGATTTGTACGCCTGCGGATACTTGTCCGCACGTAGCACCCAAGGATTTGCTGCACCTGCTACTGTGCAATAGGTGTGGCTTGGTCACTATGGGCCTGTTTGGTAGCCTACTTTTTTTGTTTCTTTGTATTGGTGTGGCTCACTTTGGACAGGTTGAAAATAAAAATAAAAATTGGAACGAAGACGCTAGAAGCGTCCGGCTTTAAATTAATAAAGCCACCAGGCAGCATCCAACAAGGTTTAAAGTTTAAACGACATCACGGACAGACCAAAAGATACATCACGAAAGCATAAGTCCAAAAGCACGCAGACTTAAACATAGTAGAAAGCTAACACGCCCCATACAGCCAGCCTGCTGTAATGTGAAGAGACACCCAAGAAAGGCTCAAACATGTGTCGAGTCCTGCCTTGCCAACACCTGGGTATTTCTGATCTGAAAATCATATTGCACACATCGTAGACTGCATTCACTAGTAGAAAACCGGCCTTTTGTCTCGGTTTATAAGAGCCTTTAGTCCCGGTTCCTAAACCGGGACTAAAGGATCGTTACTAATACCCTCACCCATTAGTCCCGGTTCAAATCAGAACCGGGACAGATGGGCCTCCACGTGGCCGCAGCCGGCAGCCCAGGCAGGGGGGCCTTTGGTCCCGGTTGATGACATAAACCGGGATCAAAAGGCTTCCACGCGTCAGCAGGAGGTTTTTCTTTTTTTTTAAAAAAAAGTGGCTGTTTTAGGGGTTTAGGGGGTTATTTTTAGGTTGTTATTAGCTAGCTAATAGACAGAAGTGTCCTCTCTTATATGTAGTCCTTGCAAGGACTACATATGTTCATTTCACCTGCAGATATATATATATATATATATATATATATATATATATATATATATATATATATATATAATAACTCATGCATGCTCGCATCATACATCATCATATATAATAACAAGTCCTACTAATTAATCAAGCATCATCATACAACTTCTACTTGTTATTAATAATAAGTCATACGATCATCATCCTCATATTCATCGAACCCAACCCTACATAATTGTTCTTAGCACATGATCATCCGTATCAGGTAGGATCGGACCTAAACACACTTAAGGTAAAATAGCATAAAACAATATAGACCCTGACTCTCCATTATGAAGAATGGAGATCATCCTGTCTCCAATTCTTGCGCCCCGCTTCCTTTTGCTTCCAAGAAGCTCCTTACGATTGTCCATACATTTTTTCCATCCTTTGATTGTCATGTCTCCACTTGTTTTAGAAATCCGGTATGGACAGTTGAGATTCGTAGGATGACCCGGATATATGTTCAAAACACGAAGGCTGCCGCCATTCTGATACATCAAATGAGGCACACAATCCTTTGGGATAAGCTGTTGAAAAACATAATAATAACTTCATAGTTAGCAATGATGTACTAGTTTTAGAAGTATGCAAAAAGATGCACGGATGTCATAATAGTAAAAAAACTTACCAGGGTATCTCCATGTTAGTTACCGTAGTTCAACACGTGCACTAGTGGCACGTATTGACCATAATGTTGAGAAGTTCGATTGTAGATATTGTAATTCTCAATATCATTACAAAATCCAACCAGATGAGTTTTCTCCTTGTAAGTTAACTCAGAGCCATCGGTGTAGTAAGTTCTATCTACCATCTTCTGCACATTCTTTGATACTTCAAAATAAGCAGTCAATGAAAATAAGCTGTCAACTATTTTGAAATGAACAATATAAGTTCTATTAATAATTAACTATGTTTGAGAAACTCACATAGCGGTAGAACTGGAGGAGTATCAACAAGGACCCAAATGTCCATATTGTCTTGCTCGATTTCAGGATCACCAAGATCCATGGTGACAAGCATACCCTCATCAAAACCATATAATTTGCAAAATACTTCCCAATTTTTGCAACCAAAATGGGTTACGCTCTCAGCATTATACAACTTTACTTCAAAATCCACATCATGATGGGTCCTTAGGTGAATTTTCTTCGTTTCAAAATTTTCATGGTCTTCAAAATCCATCCTCTCCAAGACATAGCGTCTTGCATGGCATGGGATCAACTATACTCAAATTGTAAAAGATGAAAATTACACGTTGAAATAGTTGAAGTCATGCTTAATTATGAAAAAAAAAAACACTTGTCGTCGTTGCGTACCGTTTCAACTTCGAAGGTCTCCTCGAGCTTAATGCTGAAGCGTCGACCATCGTCCAGGTGAGGCCTGTCGCACTCACCTCGATCGTCGTGGCACCAGTCGCACTCCCCCGGGAGACTTTCATCGTCCGATGATGACATTTCCTATACGTTCATAATTCAAAGACTAAATTAGATCATTATTATTCAACTAATCATATGCATATGCCTTGCATAGTGCTCTCCAATTTGAGCATTCAATAAGAAAAATCAAATCGCAAAATTAAGTAGTATTCAAATTAGGATGCCTTCAATTATAAGAAAAACTACATCATCTCCATGTGTCCGTACATCAAATATTATCACTAATACACGTCGAATACTATATATCATACATATCGCCAGTACAGCTAGAACCGTAGCGCCCGACGGGTATCGGCGCGGGCGGTGGACACCCAAAGGGAAGGAACCATCACAGGATCATAGCTCCAGTGAGATCCCTGAAGAACCTGCCAGGTATTCTCGAACCTACCCTCCAACGCAACCATGTACCGACGGACGTGCTGGTCCTCCTAGCTGACACGGTGACGTACCACCTCCGCGGTGTCCGGAAGCCTCGGCACCGTCACTGGCCCATGCGACCGCCACCAAACAAGGATCGGGTCAACGACGGGCTGGCTCCTCACCAAGCTACGCCCCCCGGAAGGTAGCGCCTCCCAGTACCACCCCGGCGGAGCCCAGTCCCGGACATGGCCCATCTGGTCAAGCAAGTGTCGTCCGCCCCCGACTCGACGACGAGAATGCGGGATAGGCATCGTCCACGTCGATGCGGGAATAATTGCTTTAACTAAAAAATAAACTAGTTCTATTAGTTTTCTTGCTAAAAATAAACTACTTCTATAGTAAAATAAACCAGTTTTATTAAATCAACTAGTTCAACTACTAAGCACTTACTATAAATAGAATAATGTAGTACTTACTAAAAATAAACAAGTTTACCTAGTTCTAACTAATTCCATTAAACACTTTCTAAGTAGTAATTATTAAAAGTTAATTATCGGGGAGGGGGGGTATGTCGACAACGACATACCCGATATCAAAAAATAAGAAGAGGAAGAAGAAGAAAAAAAGAGGAGAAGAAGAAAGAAAAAGGGAGAAGAAAAAAAAAGGAGAAGAAGAAGGAATAATAGAGGAGAACAAGAAGAATTCTTCTTCTTCTCCTCTATTCCTTCTTCTTCTCTTCTTTTTTTTCTTCTTTTTCATCTTCTTATTTATTTCTTCTGTTATTTCTCTCCTCTTCTTCTTCTCCCTTCTTCCTCTTCTTATTTTCCTTTTTTCTCTCCTTCTTTTTCTTCTAAATATGAACATATACATAAATGACTTTGATCATACATAATGTTCAGATTCCTACACAATATGAACAAAATTACAACAGAAAAAAATAATAAAAATTCTATGAACAAAATAAAAATTCTATGAACAAAATTACAACAAAAAAATCATAAAAATTCTATGAAAAATTGACATATTATTTGCATATATATGAACACACTCACTTTTGCATATGCAACAATAATATCACCAAAAAAATGTAGGAACAGAAAAAAATTCTAACTTTTGCATCTAAACTATACATCTAAATTAAGTACAACTAAATTAACTATACATCTAAATTAACTATACATCCTAACTATACAACTAAATTAACTATACATTCTAATTAAATTAGGAAATTACGCAAGCCGGGCGGACGACGCGGTCGGGGGCGACGGCAGGGGCGGCGGACGGCGACGGTGAGGGGCACGGCGTCGGCGGCGAGGAGGCAGGGGGGCACGGGGCGGCGACGGCGACGGCGAGGCACGGGCGACGGCGTCGGGGAAGAGAGGGCCACCACGTCGGGGTGGCGCGGGGCGGCGACGGCGACGGTGAGGGGCACGGCGTCGGCGGCGAGGAGGCAGGGGGGCACGGGGCGGCGACGGCGACGGCGAGGCACGGGGCGGCGACGGCGACGGCGAGGCACGGGGCGGCGACGGCGACGGCGAGGCACGGACGACGGCGTCGGGGTAGAGAGGGCGTCGGGGCGGCGCGGGACGGCGTCGGGGCGGCGCGGGACGACGTCGGGGCGGCGCGAGACGGCGTCAGAGGGGCGCGGGACGGCGCGCGGCGACGACGGCGACGGCGAGGCGCAGCCTGGCGGCGTCGTCGATCGGGCGGGGAAGAACGAACTGAATGAAAATTTCACAAGTGCTACTTATATAGACGAAGCATTGGTCCCGGTTCGTGGCACCAACCGGGACCAATGCCCCCCTTTGGTCCCGGTTCGTGCCACCAACCGGGACCAAAGGCCACTTTTCGGCAGCCCATGCCCCCCTTTGGTCCCGGTTCGTGCCACCAACCGGGACCAAAGGCCAATGTCCCAAAAGGCTGCCGAAAAGTGGCCTTTGGTCCCGGTTGGTGGCACGAACCGGGACCAAAGGCCTGCACCTGCCAAAGCCGCGGTGCGGTGGGATGTTTAGTCCCACCTCGCTAGCTGAGGAGCCGCCACACCTGTTTATAAGCGCTGCCTCGCCATCTCCATCGAACTCCTTAGAACTGCAGGCCTATGGGCCTAATCTCACACCGCTATGGCTGTGGGCCTGCTGGGCCTTCTGCGGGCCTGAATCCTGGCCCACGGATGGGCTTCTAGTCGTATTCACGCCGTGGTGGCCCAGTAGGTGGCATCTTTTTTTCTTTTTTCCTATTTATTTTTTTATTTCTACTTAGAACTAAATACTTATAGTTTTTTAGTGATTTCTTTTTTCTTTTAGGTCGCAAAAATTATAAACTTTCTGTTAGTGATTCTAGTTTTCAAATTATAATAGTTATAATTTGAATTCTTTGAAATTTGTGTGAATCTCATGTTTGTGATTAACTTTACTAGTGCCATTAGTGTCAAATTAGAATAGTTAAAATTTGAATTCTTTGAAATTTGTGTGAATCTCAAGTTTGTGATTAACTTTACTAGTGCCATTAGTGTCAAATTAGAATAGTTAAAATTTGAATTCTTTAAAATTTATGTGAATCTCAAGTTTGTGATTAACTTTACTAGTGCCATTATTTTTTCATTTCTACTTAGAACTAAATACTTATAGTTTTTTAGTGATCTCTTTTTTCTTTTAGGTCACAAAAATTATAAACTTTCTGTTAGTGCCATTAGCTTTAAAGTTTGAATAGTTTAAATTTGATTTTTTTTAAATTTGTGTGAATCACTAGTTTACTAAATTTGTGTGAAAACACTTTGTAGAATAGTTAAAATTGATTTTTGAGTCAATCTTTTTCCTGCTATTTAATAGTAGGTGGCACTTTTTTTTTGTCTTCTAGCGATTTCTTTTTTATTTTAGGTCACAAAAATTATAAAATTTCAGTTAGTGCCATTAGTTTTGAAATTAAAATAGTTAAAATTTGTGTGAATCACTAGTTTATGAATAACTTTACAAATATTATAGGCATTTTTTTTCTTTTTTGCTATTTATTTTTTCATTTCTACTTAGAACTAAATACTTATAGTTTTTTAGTGATTTCTTTTTTCTTTTAGGTCACAAAAATTATAAACTTTCTGTTAGTGCCATTAGCTTTAAAATTTGAATAGTTTAAACTTGAATTTTTTAAAATTTGTGTGAATCACTAGTTTATGAATAACTTTACAAATATTATAGGCATTTTTTTCTTTTTTGCTATTTATTTTTTCGTTTCTACTTAGAACTA
Source organism: Aegilops umbellulata (assembly GCA_032464435.1). Taxonomy (NCBI): domain Eukaryota; kingdom Viridiplantae; phylum Streptophyta; class Magnoliopsida; order Poales; family Poaceae; genus Aegilops; species Aegilops umbellulata. The sequence continues at coordinate 358,908,269 of CP136059.1, forward strand.
AATACTTATAGTTTTTTAGTGATTTTTTTTTTTAGGTCACAAAAAATAAAAAGTTCTCTGTTAGTGAACATAGATGCACTTATAGAGAAAATTAAACATAAATTCATAATCAATTTCTATTTATGAATTTAGGTCCAATTTTCCTCTATAGGTGCATTTATTCTCACTTTGAGAGGAGCTCAACAACGCAGAGAGGGACGGGCTTATAAACAGGTGCCAGCACCCTTCGGTTGGCGAGGTGGGACTAAACTATGGGTGCAACGAGGGCCGACCCTTTAGTCCCGGTTCGTGGCACGAACCGGGACTAAAGGGGAGCCTTTGGTCCCGGCTCATGCCACGAACCGGGACCAATGGTGGTGTGCCAAGAGCCAGGCCCATTGGTCCTGGTTCGTCCCACCAACCGGGACCAAAAGGTCCAGACGAACCGGGACCAATGGCCCATGTGGCCCGGCCGGCCCCCTGGGCTCACGAACCGGGTCCAATGCCCCCATTGGTCCCGGTTCTAGATTGAACCGGGACTAATGGGCTGACCCGGCCTGGACCGTTGCCCCCTTTTCTACTAGTGATTGCATCAGTGAGTGGTTCATGCATGTTGTTTTGTAGTTTGCATTTGTGTTTCAATGATGAGTAGATGCAAACCACATATGTTTGGATGTGTGCATTGTGTTGTTCTGCTCACCCCTTTCAAATCTGGTGAACTTACCACTTGTATCTGTGGCTCACTTTGGACAAGCTGAACAAATGTTTGCCAAAAATCATATTGTGCACATAGTTTGGTAGCCTGCATTGCATCAGTGAGTAGTTTACGCATGTTGTTTGGTAGTCTGCATTTGTGTTTCATGGATGAGGAGGTGCAAAACCACAACTGCTCGGCTGTGTCCATTGTGCTGTTCTGCTCACCTCTTTCAAATCTGATGAACTTACCACTCAAATGTAGCACACTTCATAGAAAGGCATCACATATCCAGGAGGAACACAATTAACAGCACTCCTGCACAATTACCACACAATTAAACAGTGCATCAGTTTTAAAATAACCGGGGCAAAAAATCCTAGTATGCTGATCCCTGGGCAAAATTTACAGTTCACCGGTAAAAGAGAGAACATTTTAGACAGTGAAGAGCTCAGACAACACAATTCTGAGCGCACTAGTCAGGTCACCTTGACAACAATGCTTGGTATGGTTGGAATTTTTTCACCGGGTCTGGCGGGGCTATTGTTGGTGGCTTGGGGCGAAAGCTTACGTCTTCAACAGGAGTTGATGCTAGCAGCAGCGACGACCAAGGGTGTTCTTTTTCTTCTTGAAGACGCCTCTAAAGGGCTCGGCCGCTCATCTCCGGGTTGTGGGTATGTTGGCAATGGAGTTCGAATTGGCCGGTGTCGACATTGTTTTTTTTTTCTATTTTGTTGTTTGGGTTTGTGCATGGTTATCCTTAATCACTTGTGTGTTTTTTAGCCTAGTCTTTTCATAAACCAGGCCATTCCATATTTTTGTCCTCTTTAATGAAATCAGAATTGTTCCTGCCTTGCACGTCAAAAATATATTCTTATATCCATGTTCATGAAATGTTTGTAATTGTACCCCTTTGTTCACAAATATAAGATGTTTTGTATATTTCAATATGGACTACATATGGACTAAAGTGAGTGACAAAACACAGTAAAACATGTCTATATACATTCAATTCCCAAAAAAGTTAGAACATCTCATATTTGTGAACGAAGGGAGTAGAATTTTATGCACATAAGTCATGCTTCTGTGGTATTTAGAGGCAAGCTAAGAATGGTAGACGATGATAAGGTATATTTGGTTGACAATGCGATGCTTCAACATGTGAGCCTTGGCTACCTTTACCTGGTATGTACTTCCTTCGTTCCAAAATACTTGTCGTGATTTTAGTTTAAATTTGACATTTTGTTCGACCAATGCAACACTTTGGTCTCCATCTTGGACCAAGCCTGTCTGACATATTTGCAACTGTCCGTACATGCACGCACCGCCGGCCTGCACGGTTAGTGGACCTCGGCACGCCTCAATAGAGAAGGGCAAGTCTATGCCTGCTTAACATCTGAGTTATATGTAAACAAATACATGCGGTGATCAACTATAGCCAAGGATTCTCCCGCACAAAAACATAAAACAAAGCCACACTATAGCCAAGGATTGACAGTACTTTTTTTAAATTAAACTCGTGTTTGCTTAAGAATGCAAAATTAAGCTCTTCTGGAGTGGCTGCCACACAGCAGCAGCCTTTGTGGCTTCACAACCGCAAATTTTGTGGATTCTGAACCACGAGAACTCTTTATTTTAGTATGTATCAGTAATAGGAATTGGTATTTATCAAGATTTTGTTCTCTCCCTGTGCATTGACATGGTAGAGGGCGCTCTCTTATCCAAGGAGGAGTATTATCTTAAATGGTGTTTTTTACTAGTTTGTTCTATTAATGCAGAAATAAGTAAAAAAAAGTCTAATTATACCAATCTTGAATTTTCAAGAACCCTTTGAGAAGGCGTTCAAGAGGTTCTGAAGGCTTCCCACCGGAGGTCGTCGTATACACCCGGTGCCCATGACGTTCAAGAAAGAGTTCATGGGTATATGAATGGCTATTTAAAAGTTATGACAAAAAGGAACCATGAAAAATGCTACTCCCTCCAATCCAATTTAATTAACGCTGATTTAGTACAGCATTAAGGGAGTACAAAATACTACGTCTGAATTTGATTCTCAACTTTATACACAAAAAGGGAGAAAAGATTAAGTCAATGCTATCATTTCGGTACTACTCTCATCACAATTTGTCTTTTTCATTCTAGAGTTATATATTAAATTTGGAACTACAACTTTGTGGCGCAGTTTATTGAGTGTTGCTAAAAATATATAGAAAAATAAAAAATCTTAAGCCATGACACACGATTCATGTGGCCGTAACTAAAAACGCACGTTATATATCATGTGGCCGTAAGCTAGCTGGAGACCCTTCACCATTCTGCAGTTTTATTGCAATGAACCAAGTCTGTCCACAATCAGTGAGCTTTATTGCAATGGAGATACAATATAATGTTGAATAGTACATAGGTGCGTACGCGTACAATACATAATAATCTTGGCTAACATGAACCATGACGATGCATGCATGCCGATCACACTAGATCGTCCTAGCCGATGTTGGGGACCCTGGCGACGTCGCCTCGGGTGCTGACGAAGACGCGGACGCGCTTGTCGTCGAAGTCGGTGGTGACGACGGAGCCGACGGGAGCCACGAACACGCGCACGTCCGGGCGGTCGCTCAGGATCTTCCGCTTGGCCACCTCGGACGGCGCCCCCAGCACCTCTGGCCATGACGACTTGGCGTCACCCATCTCTGCAAGAACAACAACAATGAACACAGTTGTCGGCGGAGATCGAACAAGGGTATGTACACGTTTGCTTCAAGTTCTCACCCCTGTATGTATCTGGAGCTGGAAGCTGTGGACTGTGGTGTGGTTTGCTTGCTGGTGCTGCTGTTGGTTTCTGGATTGGAAGGAGGAGATGGTCCGTATGTATAGCACGTAGAGATGCATGGGAACCAGCTGAGATCGGGGATCTTTGACAGCGGGACGCTTCAACATTTTAGGCTTTAATTTTTTCAACTTTGACTGTGCGAGGGACACTTGCTTGCTCCGGGTTGTTTTATCTTCTTCTTCTTGTGGTTGTGTAGGGACACAGCCGTCTTGGACTGGGTCTTTCTGTGCGCGTTCCGACTTGATCCATAAATTTTTTTTTTGCGGGTAAACTTGATCCATAATGCATGGCCGGCTTGATGATTGTAGTTCGGCAAGCACCGATAATAATCAACGATTTGTACGCCTGCGGATACTTGTCCGCATGTACCAGTGGCCAAGGATTTGCTGCAGCTGCTACTGTGGGGTGGCTGGGTGGTGGCAAAGCTGGGCTGCAGGTGTCATCGGCCGATGCTGCGGCGTACATGTTTTGGAACCTTGCCGTGAAAATTTTGCTTCGGCTCGGTCGGAGCCCTTGTCGCCAAGTACTAGCTAGCCATCCTGGAGGTGTCATTGTCAGGTTACCTCTGTCCTCCCCTTCCGAACTCCGGAGAAGCGCTTGCTCCAACAGCATTGAATGGACCATGGGGCCGCACCTTAGTGCATCTCCAGCCGCGCCTTCAACAGGCCTCCCAAGGTCTCTTTTTCGGCGCCGGCACCCAAAAAACAGCTCAGTCGTGTCCCAGGACCCCAGTTTTCGCCGGTTAGGGCCAAAACTGGCGCCGGCGGAGCCAGGCCTAACCCGGCGCGCCCGGGGGCGCCGGGGCGATCGTTTTTGGCGTGAAAAAACAGCGGGCCCACCGAGTCAGCGACCCATGCCTCGTCGTCCTCACATCGCCTCGGTTTCCCGCGGAGAATCAATGCCAAGGCTGCCGCTGGTCAACCTTCCATTGATTCCTCATGGGCGGCGCTGTGCGGCGACGCGCCCCCTCCCCGACACGCGTACACATGGCGCGACCCCCTCGGCCGCTATATAAAGCAGCGCCTCCCTCGCCGGTGGACACACCCGCCCGCAGCCCCTCTCTCCATGTGCACAGACACTGTCGACGAGCCCTCTTTCCTTTCTCTCCCGTTCACAGCCACCGCAGACGATGGGCGGAAGGTTCCCCGGCGATGGGGCGGCGGCAAATGGCTTTGGCCGCCGCTCTCTGAACGAGTGGGAAACCCATCTCCTGCACAAAGCCAAGTATCCGGCGCCTCCCGACATGCGCGCGCCGGGACGATGGAGGCTCAGCGTCGGGGGCGTCCCCGTCCCCCCGCTGCCCGACGTCATTGTTGGGGAACGTAGTAATTTCAAAAAAATTCCTACGAACACGGAAGATCATGGTGATGCATAGCAACGAGAGAGGAGAGTGTTGTCCACATACCCTCGTAGACCCAAAGCGGAAGCGTTAGCACAACGCGGTTGATGTAGTCGTACGTCTTCACGATCCGACCGATCAAGTGCCGAACGTACGGCACCTCCGAGTTCAGCACACGTTCTGCCCGATGACGTCCCTCGAACTCCGATCCAGCAGAGTGTTCAGGGAGAGTTTCGTCAGCACGACGGCATGGTGACGATGATGACGTTCTACCGACGCAGGACTTCGCCTAAGCACCGCTACAGTATTATCGAGGTGGACTATGGTGGAGGAGGACACCGCACACGGCTAAAAGATCAAACGATCAATTGTTGTGTCTATGGGGTGCCCCCTTGCCCCCGTATATAAAGGAGCAAGGGGGAAGGTGCGGCTGGCCAGGAGGAGGCACGCCAGGAGGAATCCGACTCCTGCCGGGAGTAGGACTCCCTCCCTTCCTTATTGGAATAGGAGAAGGGGGGAAAGAAGTGGAGGAGAAGAAGGAAAGGGGGACGCCGCCCCCTTCTCCTTGTCCTATTCGGACTAGGGGGGAGGGGCGCGCGGCCCTTGCCCTGGCCGCCTCTCCTCTTCTCCACTAAGGCCCACTATGGCCCATTAACCCCCCGGGGGGTTCCGGTAACCCCTCGGTACTCCGGTAAAATCCCGATTTCACCCGGTACACTTCCGATATCCAAATATAGGCTTCCAATATATCAATATTCATGTCTCGACCATTTCGAGACTCCTCGTCATGTCCGTGATCACATCCGGGACTCCGAACAACCTTCGGTACATCAAAAACTCATAAACTCATAATATAACCGTCATCGAAACTTTAAACGTGCGGACCCTACGGGTTCGAGAACTATGTAGACATGACCGAGACACGTCTCCAATCAATAACCAATAGCAAAACCTGGATGCTCATATTGGCTCCCACATATTCTATGAAGATCTTTATCGGTCAGACCGCATAACAACATACGTTGTTCCCTTTGTCAACGGTATGTTACTTGCCCGAGATTCGATCATCGGTATCTCAATACCTAGTTCAATCTCGTTACCGGCAAGTCTCTTTACTCGTTCTGTAATACATCATCCCGCAACTAACTCATTAGTTGCAATGCTTGCAAGGCTTATAGTGATGAGCATTACCGAGTGGGCCCAAAGATACCTCTCCGACAATCGGAGTGACAAATCCTAATCTCGAAATACGCTAACCCAATAAGTACCTTCGGAGACACCTGTAGAGCACCTTTATAATCACCTAGTTACGTTGTGACGTTTGGTAGCACACAAAGTGTTCCTCCGGTAAATGGGAGTTGCATAATCTCATAGTCATAGGAACATGTATAAGTCATGAAGAAAGCAATAACAACAAACTAAACGATCAAGTGCTAAGCTAACGGAATGGGTCAAGTCAATCACATCATTCTCCTAATGATGTGATCCCATTAATCAAATGACAACTCTTTGTCTATGTTTAGGAAACACAACCATGTTTGATCAACGAGCTAGTCAAGTAGAGGCATACTAGTGACACTCTGTTTGTCTATGTATTCACACATGTATTATGTTTACGGTTAATACAATTCTAGCATGAATAATAAACATTTATCATGAAATAAGGAAATAAATAATAACTTTATTATTGCCTCTAGGGCATATTTCCTTCAGTATCCCACTTGCACTAGAGTCAATCATCTAGATCACATCACCATGTGATTAACATCAATAGTTCACATCATCATGTGATTAACACCCATAGTTCACATCGTCATGTGACGAACACCCAAAGGGTTTACTAGATTCAGTAATCTAGTTCACATCACTATGTGATTAACACCCAAAGAGTTCTAAGGTGTGATCATGTTTTGCTTGTGAGAAGTTTAGTCAACGGGTCTGCCACATTCAGATCAGTTTGTATTTTGCAAATTTCTATGTCAATAATGCTCTGCACGGAGCTACTCTAGCTAATTGCTCCCACTTCCAATATGTATCCAGTTTGAGATTTAGAGTCAATTGGATCAGTGTCAAAACTTGCATCGATGTAACCCTTTACGACGAACCTTTTGTCACCTCCATAATCGAGAAACATATCCTTATTCCACTAAGGATAATTTTGACCGTTGTCCAGTGATCTACTCCTAGATTACTATTGTACTCCCTTGCTAAACACAGTGTAGGGTATACAATAGTTCTGGTACACAGCATGGCATACTTTATAGAACCTATGGCTGAGGCATAAGGAATGACTTTCATTATCTTTCTATCTTCTGTGGTGGTCGGGCTTTGAGTGTTACTCAATTTCACACCTTGTAACACAGGCAAGAACTCTTTCTTTGACTGTTCCATTTTGAACTACTTCAAAATCTTGTCAAGGTATGTACTCATTGAAAAACTGATCAAGCGTCTTGATCTATCTTTATAGATCTTGATGCTCAATATGTAAGCAGCTTCACCGAGGTCTTTCTTTGAAAAACTCCTTTCAAATACTCCTTTATGCTTTGCAGAATAATTCTACATTATCTCCGATCAACAATATGTCATTCACATATACTTATCGGAAATGTTTGTAGTGCTCCCACTCACTTTCTTGTAAATACAGGCTTCACCGCAAGTCTGTATAAAACTATATGCTTTGATCAACTTATCAAAGCGTATATTCTAACTCCGAGATACTTGCACCAGTCCATAGATGGATTGTTGGAGCTTGCACATTTTGTTAGCACCTTTAGGATTGACAAAACCTTTTAGTTGCATCATATAAAACTCTTCTTTAATAAATCCATTATGGAATGTAGTTTTGTTTATCTATTTGCCAGATTTCATAAAATGCAGCAATTGATAACATGATTCAGAAAGACTTAAGCATAGATACGAGTGAGAAACACTCATCGTAGTCAACACCTTGAACTTGTCGAAAACCTTTTGCGACAATTCTAGCTTTGTAGATAGTAACACTACTACCAACGTCCGTCTTCCTCTTGAAGATCCATTTAATCTCAATAGCTCGCCGATCATTGGGCAAGTCAATCAAAGTCCATACTTTGTTCTCATACATGAATCTCATCTCAGATTTCATGGCCTCACGCCATTTCGCGGAATCTGGGCTCATCATCGCTTCCTCATAGTTCGTAGGTTCGTCATGGTCAAGTAACATGACCTCCAAAACAGGATCACCGTACCACTCTGGTGCGGATCTCACTCTAGTTTACCTATGAGGTTTGGTAGTAACTTGATCTGAAGTTACATGATCATCATCATTAGCTTCCTTACCAATTGGTGTAGTAGTCACAGGAACAGATTTCTGTGATGAGCTACTTTCCAATAAGGGAGCAGGTATAGTTACCTCATCAAGTTCTACTTTCCTCCCACTCACTTCTTTCGAGAAAAAATCCTTCTCTAGAAACGATCCATTCTTAGCAACGAATTTGCCTTCGGATCTGTGATAGAAGGTGTATCCAACTGTCTCCTTTGGGTATCCTATGAAGACACATTTCTCCGATTTGGGTTTGAGCTTATCAGGATGAAACTTTTTCTTATAAGCATCGCAACCCCAAACTTTAAGAAATGACAACTTCGGTTTCTTGCCAAACCACAGTTCATATTGTGTCGTCTCAATGGATTTAGATGGTGCCCTATTTAACGTGAATGTAGCTGTCTCTAATGCATAACCCCAAAACGATAGTGGTAGATCGGTAAGATACATCATAAGTCGCACCATATCTAATAAAGTACGGTCATGACGTTCGGACACACCATTACACTATGGTGTTCTAGGTGGCGTAAGTAGTGAAACTATTTCACATTGTTTTAACTGAAGGCCAAACTCGTAACTCAAATATTTTACCTCTGCGATCATATCATAGAAACTTTTATTTTCTTGTTACGATGATTCTCCACTTCACTCTGAAATTCTTTGAACTTTTCAAATGTTTCAGACTTGTGTTTCATCAAGTAGATATACCCATATCTCCTCAAATCATTTGTGAAGGTCAGAAAATAATGATACCCACCGCGAGCCTCAATATACATACATTAGTATGTATGATTTCCAACAAATATGTTGCTCGCTCCATTGTTCCGGAGAACGGCGTTTTAGTCATCTTGCCCAAGAGGCATGGTTCGCAAGCATCAAGTGATTCATAATCAAGTGATTCCAAAAGCCCATCAGCATGGAGTTTCTTCATGCGTTTTACACCAATATGACCTAAACGGCAGTGCCACAAATAAGTTCACTATCATTATTAACTTCGCATCTTTTTGGCTTCAATATTATGAATATGTGTATCACTACGATCGAGATCCAACAAACCATTTTCGTTGGTGTGTATGACCATAGAAGGTTCTATTCATGTAAACAGAACAACAATTGTTCTCAAACTTAAATGAATAACCGTATTGCAATAAACATGATCAAATCATATTTATGCTCAATGCAAACACCAAATAACACTTATTTAGGTTCAACACTAATCCCGAAAGTATAGGGAGTGTGCGATGATGATCATATCAATCTTGGAACCACTTCCAACACACATCGTCACTTCATCCTTTACTAGTTTCTGTTTATTCTGCAACTCCCGTTTCGAGTTACTACTCTTAGCAACTGAACCAATATCAAATGCCGAGGGGTTTCTATAAACACTAGTAAAGTACACATCAATAACATGTATATCCAATATGCCTTTGTTCACTTTGCCATCCTTCTTATCCGCCAAGTACTTGGGGTGGTTCCACTTCTAGTGACCAGTCCCTTTGCAGTAGAAGCACTTAGTCTCAGGATTAGATACAGACTTGGCCTTCTTCACTTGAGCAGCAACTTGCTTGTTGTTTTTCTTGAAGTTCCCCTTCTTCCCTTTGCCCTTTTCTTGAAACTAGTGGTCTTGTCAACCATCAACACTTGATGTTTTTCTTGATTTCTACCTTCGTCGATTTCAGCATCACGAAGAGCTTGGGAATCGTTTCCGTTATCCCTTGCATATTATAGTTCATCACGAAGTTCTACTAACCTGGTGATGGTGACAAGAGAATTTTTTCAATCACTATCTTATCTGGAAGATTAACTCCCACTTGATTCAAGCGATTGTAGTACCTAGACAATCTGAGCACATGCTCACTGCTTGAGCTATTCTCCTCCATCTTTTAGCTATAGAACTTGGTGGAGACTTCATATCTCTCAACTCGGGTATTTGCTTGAAATATTAACTTCAACTCCTGGAACATCTCATATGGTCCATGACGTTCAAAACGTCTTTGAAGTCTCGATTTTAAGCCGTTAAGCATGGCGCACTAAACTATCAAGTAGTCATCATATTGAGCTAGCCAAATGTTCATAACGTTTGCATCTGCTCCTGCAATAGGTCTATCACCTAGCGGTGCATCAAGGACATAATTCTTCTGTGCAGCAATGAGGATAAATCTCAGATCATGGACCAAGTCTGCATCATTGCTACTAACATCTTTCAACTTAGTTTTCTCTAGGAACACATATAAAACATAGGGAAACAACAACACGAGCTATTGATCTATAACATTATTTGCAAAATACTATCAGGACTAAGTTCATGATAAATTAAAGTTCAATTAATCATATTACTTAAGAACTCCCACTTAGATAGACATCCCTCTAATCATCTAAGTGATCACGTGATCCAAATCAACTAAACCATAACCAATCATCACATGAAATGGAGTAGTTTTCAATGGTGAACATCACTATGTTGATCATATCTACTATATGATTCACGCTCGACCTTTTAGTCTCAGTGTTCCGAGGCCATATCTACATATGCTAGGCTCGTCAAGTTTAACCTGAGTATTCTGCGTGTGCAAAACTGGCTTGCACCCGTTGTAGATGGACGTAGAGCTTATCACACCCGATCATCACGTGGTGTCTGGGCACGACGAACTTTGGCAACGGTGCATACTCAGGGAGAACACTTTTATCTTGAAATTTAGTGAGAGATCATCTTATAATGCTAACGTCAATCAAAGCAAGATAAGATGCATAAAAGATAAACATCACATGCAATCAATATAAGTGATATGATATGGCCATCATCATCTTGTGCTTCTGATCTCCATCTCCGAAGCACCGTCATGATCACCATCGTCACCGGCGCGACACCTTGATCTCCATCGTAGCATCGTTGTCGTCTCGCCAATCTTATGCTTCTACGACTATCGCTACCGCTTAGTGATAAAGTAAAGCATTACAGGGCGATTGCATTGCATACAATAAAGCGACAACCATATGGCTCCTGCCAGTCGCCGATAACTCGGTTACAAAACATGATCATCTCATACAATAAAATTTAGCATCATGTCTTGATCATATCACATCACAAAATGCCCTGCAAAAACAAGTTAGACGTCCTCTACTTTGTTGTTGCAAGTTTTACGTGGCTGCTACTGGGCTTAGTAAGAACCATTCTTACCAACGCATCAAAACCACAACAATAGTTTGTCAAGTTGGTTTTGTTTTAACCTTCGCAAGGACCGGGCGTAGCCACACTCGGTTCAACTAAAGTTGGAGAAACTGACACCCGCCAGCCACCTGTGTGCAAAGCCTCCACCCGCCAGCCACCTGTGTGCAAAGCACGTCGGTAGAACCAGTCTCGCGTAAGCGTACGCGTAATGTCGGTCCGGGCAGCTTCATCCAACAATACTGCCAAACCAAAGTATGACATGCTGGTAAGCAGTATGACTTATATCGCCCATAACTCACTTGTGTTCTACTCATGCATATGACATCTACGCATAAAACCTGGCTCGGATGCCACTGTTGGGGAACACAGTAATTTCAAAAAATTTCCTACGAACACGCAAGATCATGGTGATGCATAGCAACGAGAGGGGAGAGTGTTGTCCACGTACCCTCGTAGACAGAAAGCGGAAGCGTTAGCACAACGCGGTTGATGTAGTCGTACATCTTCACGATCCGACCAATCAAGTACCGAACGTACGGCACCTCCGAGTTCAGCACAAGTTCAGACCGATGACGTCCCTCGAACTCCGATCCAGCAGAGTGTTGAAGGAGAGTTTCGTAAGCACGACGACGTGGTGACGATGATGATGTTCTACCGACGCAGGGCTTCACCTAAGCACCGCTAAAGTATTATCGAGGTGGACTATGGTGGAGGGGGCACCGCACACGGCTAAATGATCAAACGATCAATTATTGTGTCTATGGGGTGCCCTCTTGCCCCCGTATATAAAGGAGCAAGGGGGAGGTGCGGCCGGCCAGGAGGAGGCGCGCCAGGAGGAGTCCTACTCCTACCGGGAGTAGGACTCCCTCCCTTCCTTGTTGGAATAGGAGAAGGGGGGAAAGAAGTGGAGGGGAAGAAGGAAAGGGGGGCGCCGCCCCCTTCTCCTTCTCCTATTCGGACTAGGGGGGAGGGGCGCGCGGCCCTTGTCCTGGCCGCCTCTCCTCTTCTCCACTAAGGACCACTATGGCATATTAACCCCCCGGGGGGTTCCGGTAACCCCTCGGTACAAAATCCCGATTTCACCCGGTACACTTCCGATATCCAAATATAGGCTTCCAATATATCAATCTTCATGTCTCAACCATTTCGAGACTCCTCGTCATGTCCGTGATCACATCCGGGACTCCGAACAACCTTCAGTACATCAAAACTCATAAACTCATAATATAACCGTCATCGAAACTTTAAGCATGTGGACCCTACGGGTTCGAGAACTATGTAGACATGACCGAGACACGTCTCCGGTCAATAACCAGTAGCGGAACCTAGATGCTCATATTGGGTCCCATATATTCTACGAAGATCTTTATCGGTCAGACCGCATAACAACATACGTTGTTCCCTTTGTCATCGGTATGTTATTTGCCCGAGACTCGATCGTCGGTATCTCAATACCTAGTTCAATCTCGTTACCGGCGAGTCTCTTTACTCGTTCCGTAATACATCATCCCGCAACTAACTCATTAGTTGCAATGCTTGCAAGGCTTATAGTGATGAGCATTACCGAGTGGGCCCAGAGATACCTCTCCGACAATCGGAGTGACAAATCCTAATCTCGAAATACGCCAACCCAACAAGTACCTTCGGAGACACCTGTAGAGCACCTTTATAATCACCCAGTTATGTTGTGACGTTTGGTAGCACACAAAGTGTTCCTCCGGTAAACGGCAGTTGCATAATCTCGTAGTCATAGGAACATGTATAAGTCATGAAGAAAGCAATAGCAACAAACTAGACGATCAAGTGCTAAGCTAACGGAATGGGTCAAGTCAATCACATCATTCTCCTAATGATGTGATCCCGTTAATCAAATGACAACTCTTTGTCTATGTTTAGGAAACACAACCATCTTTGATCAACGAGCTAGTCAAGTAGAGGCATACTAGTGACACTCTGTTTGTCTATGTATTCACACATGTATTATGTTTCCGGTTAATATAATTCTAGCATGAATAATAAATATTTATCATGAAATAAGGAAATAAATAATAACTTTATTATTGCCTCTAGGGCATATTTCCTTCACTCACGCGCCCCGACTACTTCCGCGCCGAGATCGAGTGTGCGCAGGCGTCTCTGACGGAGGAGCAGCGGGCCCTCCCGGAGTACGCCGCCGCAAACCACCAGGCGTGGGCGGCGTACTTCGAACGCCAGCAGGCGGAGCGGGTAGCCTCCACCAACAACGCGTCGGTGGTGCGGAGGACCAAAGCAGCACCTCAAGAGCGGCAACGAGCCTCCGCTAACGTACCCGGCCGCCCCAGTCCCCCACCGGAGTTGCGGCCAATGGATGCCGAGGAGGACCGTCTCCTCTTCCTCCTCCTCCCACTCCTCCTCGCACTCCTCTGGGTCACCGGCGCTCTTCAGCGTCAAGGCGGAGCCCGCGGAAACGTGCTTGGCCGGCGCACCCGCCTCGCCGGTATTGTCATCAACGAGGGCACGCGTGCCTCCTCCTCCTCGGCTCCTCCCCACTTTGTCAAGCCGAAGACGGAGCCGGGCCTCGCCGCCGTGAAGACGGAGCCGGAGCTCGACGACGAGGCGGCCACGAAGTGGGCGCGGGAAGACTAGGCGCGGCTGGAGATGAAGTGCCAGCGCCGCGCCCTGGCAGTGATCGCCGCGCGCCGCCGTGGTCGCGAGGAAGGGGGCGTCATCGTGCTTGAAGACAGTGACGACGACGCGCCACCACCGGCCAAACTTATACGCCAGGGCGACCCCGGGCAGGGGTCCAGCAGCGTGAAGAAGGAGAAGGACGACGGCGGCGACGGCGACGAAGACGACGACTATGTCGTGCTCAGCGAGCTTTTTATTTAGTAATTTTAAGTTTTCTATGTAGAAAAATGTAGAACACCGAAATTTGTGTCCTGTTTGCCAAATCTTTGCAATGTTTGCCGAATTTTAGCTAAATCTATTTTCTAAAATATTTAAAAATAGGCGATTGGGGGCGACCCTGGGGGCGGCGGCTGGGAACCCGATCATCTCCACGCCGATTTTTAACGCCGGTTTGCTTCTAAACGGCGATTTTCTGAGCCTCTAGGAGGCCAACGGCTGGAGATGCTCTTACATCACGAGTTCACGATCATTAGAAAGCATCGTGTTCGTGTCGGCTTTGCTTGTCGATATGGCCGGGTGGCTGCTTGATATTGGGAGGGGGCTCTGGATCCGTTGGTGTGGCATCTTGTTTAACAATTCTTTCCGGCGTGCCTGAGAGGTTTACTGTGTGCAAATAGTAATCGGTGAACGTTCGCCAGGAAGCAAATGCCAACAAACACCTAAATTGACGCACGATCTCAATCCTACAGTACGGATTGGGGTTTTTTTACACTCAAAATTAAAGAAATGCTATGGCAGGTTTGCAAATAAAGCCCCTCGAGTTTTGATAATTCAACCTGGAGCCCGGGGAACAGTACCTCGACTTAAAATATTAAAATATCTCAAAAACATCATTTTTTTTGTGGTGCAAGATGCTCCTGTACATGAACTTCGTGCAAAATTTTGTGAAGTTTGGACATTCGAGGAGCTCGCGACAAAAAAAACAAAATCAGTCATGAATAGTATGATTTTCAAAAGTTTCTCCGACTTTCGAAATTTGTCTTTTTTGCCGTGAGCTCCTCGAATGGCCAAACTTCACAAAATTTTGCACGGAGTTCACATACCGGAGCATCTAGCACCACAAAAAAAATTGGAATTTTTTTAACATTTTTCAAATTTCAAATGGCGGCACTGTTTATGGCCGCGCTCATCTGAGCCCAGGCACCAAATCGCCGCTCTCCTCGGGTTTCAAATACACCGAAACTGCCATACGAACGTTCGCAAATGTCATATCTTGTAGCGAACGTTTTAGCAGATATGCCAACCCATATTGTGCCTTGTTGCATCGTTGTGGAGTCCGATCTCACGTGAAGAAGCCTTTGGGGTGATGATGACATGAGATGGATGGTCGTTTGCGGGTAAGTTCTTTTCTCTTTCTAAAATGTTTGTTGTTAGAGTCCGAGCGGTCTAGCCGCCGGCGTGAGTAGCCATATTTTGGCATGGACCAGCATGGGTTCCCATCGCCTATTGCGGCGAGGGTTTTGTCAATGTCTGTAGCTAAGACTTAACCAAGTCTCTGTCGGCTAACGTTATGTGTTTTGGCCTATTATGACTCTCTTGTAGTTGGGTTGCATTTGTCATTGTGGGCTTTAGCTGTATGCATTGACTCACTAGCGGAGCTATCTACAAAGCTGCATGCAGGTGCCACGCCCCCCAGCCTAGGGACGCGGCTCCTCTGACGTACGGCCCACACACTGCCGTGTGGGCCTGGACCCACCTGTCAGTGGCCTTACGTCAGGGGGCCGTACGTCAGGCGATCCTGCTCCCAGACTAGGCTAGTTTTGTGAAGAACTTTTTTTAAAGGCCTGAGATTGACTCACTGCATTTACTGTTTATCTGCCTTTTCACTGTGTGGCTAGACATTTTGGGCTGTGCTTGTCCATCATATCTTGTTTTTTTATTATTTTTTCACTAACGTCGCTGATGGTCTGTTCTTGCTCTTCATCTCGCTCTCTCTTGTTGTCCTTTCATCCTTTCTTCCAAAAAATCAGTTGACATTTTTAAGACACAAAAAGGTAATCTTTAATGTAACAAAGAAATAAAAAGAAAACAAAATGACGTGTGGTTGATGGATATGCGACTGTGTGCGACTGACTAGTGTTCAACCGTGTAATAGAGATAAAAGCAAGTTGCACTTGAACAACAGTTACTTGTGCGTGATTGAGGACATGCAATTACATGTGGCAACAATTAATTTTTCCAAAGCTATGTACGGATGACATCTAGATGATTGAGTAATAAATTCTTTTTCACCTGCAAAAGTGTATATTTTATTTTGTTTATACTAAAAAAATGTAAACAGATAAAAAACCATGTTTCACCGATCATGAAAACTCCTCATGAATACCAATTTGAATGTTCATGGGTTGGTTCATGGGTGATTAAGAAATGTTCATCCAATTTCTTATAATAGTTTTTCACAAATAATAATATTTCATACAGACTTTAAATATGCTCCTCATCTATTTAAAAAAAACTATGTGAAGTGCTCGTGTGCTTAAAATTTGCATGTATCTTTTTTAAATTTAAAATTGCTTTGGCGGTAAAATTGTGCGAACAATTTTAAAATTATGTTCTACATTGCGAGAAGTATGTTTGATGTAGTTCGGAAATGTTAACATAACTCATTAGCATGATATACTCCCTTGTATTAATTTTTTTATGACAAATAAAATTGTGAAAATTTTATTATATTCTATGAACAAGTTATTATATAAACCTGGTTTTGAAATAAGTCCAAAACATTATATACACAGGGAAAAACAGAAATATAAAGGAAAATCTGAACAAAAAGGGTAAAATATAATAGGAAATAAAGTACAAAAATAAAAAATAAAAAGGAAAACCATAAAACAAATGAAAAAGAAAAGTAAAATGGCAAAAAATAAAGAAAATGCTCTATTTGAATGGTAAAAAAAAGAGTACCAGTGTACGGGAGAGTGTTCGTTTGGTCCTGCCTAATGCATTTTCGCCCCCGCTGCAGTACTAGATTGGCTTGATTTTCTTCTGGTTTTTCCTTTCGTTGTTTCTGATTGGGAAGATCCTTGCGGTGGTTGATGTCCTGGTTTCTTCCCTTTTCTTTACTTTTTTTTATATTTTTTCCTTTGGGTTTTCTTTATTTTTTCACCAGTTTTCTCCGGGCTTATGTTTTTCTTTGATTTTTACTTGTTTTCTTTATGTCTTTCTCCATTTTTCCTTTTCTTTCTTTTTTCTTCCTCTTTCTTTGTTTCTTTCTTGGTTTCCGGACATATTTTTTTCTTTCTTCGTTGTTCTTTTTTGTTTCTTTCTTGGTTTTCATCGGGTTTCTTCTTTTTCTTTGTTTTTTCTCAGCTTTTCAATACATGGTCATTATTTTTACTATTTACTCCCTCCGTTCCTAATATAAGTCTTTCTAGAGATTCTAATATGGACCATATACAGAGCAAAATGAGTGAATCTACACTCTAAACTATGTCTATATACATTCGTATGTAGTCCATATTAAAATCTTTAAAAAGACTTATATTTAGGAACGGATGGAGTACGTTTTTATTTATTTAAATGCATAAATAATATTTTTAAATAAAGAATTAACATTTTTTAATATATGGTCAATATTTTTCTATACACATTTTCAAATGCTTGATTAACACTTTCCAAATACAAGATTAACATTTTTCTAATCCATGGTCAAAAACTTTCCCTACACATTTATCATTTTTAAATGCAAGATTAGCTATTTTTAATACATGGTCAACACTTAAAAACAGTGCCACTGCTAGGATTCAAAGACACAACTTGTTGGATGCAGCCACGACGCATTACCAGCTGAGCTGACCACCTATTCTGTTTCATTTGCAGGTTAATTTATATTTCTACCTTAGTAAATGAGAGCGAGAAAGAAAGACCACAACGCCTTTGATGAGGAGACAAAACCATTTGCTCCAAGTTTTTTAAAGGGCCGATGCAAAGTGTTTTGTACTCCACTTGTCTCTTTTTTGTAGTGATGAATGTTTTCTTGAGAGATAAATGTTTCACTCCTATAGAATTCGAACAACGGTCTTTTTCTCATTTGTTATATCTCGGTAAATTCTTTTGTAATGAGATTGATAATTATATGTACCACAAACCTGATAGCTTATGTACAAATATCGTCGTAGCTTTTTTTTAAAACCTAATGTAAACATACACTCGATACTTTTTTGTATGAATAGTATGGTAACTCACACATCGCATATCTGATAACTTATGCATCAGGGTCCTGGTACCTTCAGCGACGGGGGGGGGGGGGGGGGGGAGGGGGGGAGTTGATCAAATATACCCCGGACCTGATAACTTATGTACCCCTGTCCTGGTAACTTTGGCGACCGAGGGGGGGGGGGAGTTGACGAACTTTTGTGTGAATAGCATGGTAACTCACACAGCGCAGACCTGATAACTTTTGCACCCATCCTGGTAACTTTGGCAACGAATGCAGGGGGGAGGAATTGATGAAATATCCCCTCGGTAGATTTTTGTGTCGATATCATGATAAGTCACACATCGTATACCTGATAACTTATGGACCCCGGTCCCGATAACTTTGGTATAGGGGTGGGGGTGGGGGGGAGTTGACGAAACATCCCCTCGGTAACTTTTTGTGTGAATAGTATGGTAACCCACACATCGCACATCTGATAACTTATGCACCCCAGTCCTGATAGCTTTGGCATGAGGAGGGTGGGGGGTAACATTTGTGTGAATAGCATGGTAACCCACACATTTGCAGACATGATAACTTATTTACCCTGGTCCTGGTAACTTTGGCGAGGGGGTTGATTAAATATACCCACGGTAACTTTCATGTTAATAACACGGTAACTTTCATGTTAATAACACGGTAACTCACGCCTCGCAGACTTGATAACTTGTATACCCTGGTCCTGATAACTTTGGGGACCGGGTGGGGGAGGGAGGGACATCATGAAATATTACCCCGGTAACTTTCATTGATGAAGTGGAATTTTTCCAGAAAAATAGCTTTCTTTTTTCTTATGACAGTAGTAAGAAAGAGTTAAAAACAATTTTGTTTTCAACTAACGAACAACAAACTAGGTTGGCGTGATGGTTGTTGGGCTTTGTACTTGGACCTGTCCTTTCCACCCGACGCAGTTTTGAATCTCATGTAGGTGATTTTTTCGCGTTTTTAATTATGGTGCAATAAATCAATCGGGAGGAGCATAGGAATATACGGGTGGAGCGTTGTTTCCCCCGTCGAGGGGATCGTGCGGATCTGTCGCTAACGACCAGTCGACTGGTCACTAGCACAGTCCGTTATATAAATTTATAAATTTTAAAATGTTTGATTGATATTTTCTGAATACGTGTTTAACATATTTTTAAATAAAATATAGGATTAACTTTTTTTTAGTACACAGTCAAGATTTTTTCTATACACATTTAACAGTTTTCAAATGTTTCATTAACATTTTGAAATACTTGACTAAATTTTTTTAAATACATGTTCATAAATTTTCACATACATTGTATTATTGTATATTTTTGGTATATATGAGAAATATTTTCTTTATAGACATTCAACATTTTCCAAATGGTTGATGATCATTTCTTTAAAAAACTTTAATGTAATTTTTTTGTTATGATATGTTTATATAGAATATTCGTAAGTATAAATGAAATCAAAAAAATGTGAATAAAAACAAAAAACGAGGTCACGGCTAGATCACGCTAGGTTTCGCTATAAGCGAGACATAGCACGAAATCACTAGTTAAGGGGTACCGCTTGCAAAGGTTACTCCCACATTATCACTCGCTGACAAGTGGTGCAGTTTGTACCAACCGGTGAGTTTTTTGCTGAGTTTTTTTTTTGTAGATCCATGTATTTAAAATGTTTATCTGTTGAACTGTGTGTCCAAATCGTGAACTATTTTAACCACTGAATTTCCCAAGTCATGATCTTTGAAACTAGATCACATGTTAATATGTTTCGACGAACATTTTTTCCACAAAAAATCAGAAGTAAAAAAACAGAGCCAGAACACGGTTGTTTTCAATTTTCCCCCTTTTCAAGAGATACAATTGTGCTTCTCGTAGAAACAAATCCATGCCTCCACGAGAAGCAAATATGTATTTTTCGTGGAAGCAAAATGCCCGATTTTTTCACTTTCAGAGAGGCACAAATGTGTTTCTCGCGGAAAAAAATGTGCCTCCACAAGAAGCAATTTGTGCTTCACGTGCACGAGAAAAAAAACATATTTTCAAGAGGCGTCGTTGTGCTTATAGCGGAATTAAATATGTACCTCCACGAGAAACAAATCCATTTTTATCGTGGAAGAAAAAAACACTTTTTTCTTTGCGAGACGCACGGATGTGCTTCTCGCGAACGCAAATCCATGCCTCCACGAGAAACAATTCTGTTTTTCTTGTGGAAGCAAATAATGTTAAGAAAATGAAAGTATCCCCCGCATAACTAAAATGTGCTGAGTTAAAAAAAATGTGGGTTTGAAAAATGTTCTTGGATTCAAAGAATACTCACAGATTTGAAAATTTGCCAAACTCAAAAAATGTTCATCAGTTTGTGAAAAGGTTTATGAATTCAAAAAGTCATTCATGGATATAAAAAATGTTCCAAATTAAAAATATATTCTCCAATTCAAATTTTTTTATCAATTCCAAAATTATTCATGAATTAAAAAAGCAATTAGCCAATTCAAAAAATTTGCACATATTCAAATAATATTTTTCTAATTCCAGTAAAATGTTCATTGATTCAAAAGAGTTCTCACATTAAAGATAACTCCACAAATTTAAAAAATGAACAAAACACTCGAAAACTCAGGATTCTAGAAATTGTTTGGGAATTCAGAAAATGTTCATGTATTTAAAAAAATGTTCACTACTTTGGAAAAACATCTTTACTTTCAGAAGAAATCAAGATTTTGTAAAAAAAATAAAAGTTGAAAATTCTTGTCTCTTTTGAAAAGAGTTTACAAATTTAAAATATTGTTGAAATTTTTTTAAAAACAATATCACAGATTTGAAAAGTGAAAAGGAAAAAAGCCAGAGAAAAACAAGAAAGCAGAAATAAACGTGGGCAAGACTGCGCCTTTGTTCGCTTTCTCGAGAGAGAGCTCGTAATTGCCGTCTAGGTTAACTGGCTCTCACGCACATAGTATATGGCAATCGTTGACTGCTTGCTGGTCCAGCAGCAACCTCTGACCGTTGACCATGTAGAGTTGATGATTGAATTTTTCAAAGCAGGAAAAGGCTCACAATTGTTAAGAAAAAGTTCAAACTTAAAAAAAACTTTTATGAAATCTGGGAAAAAGCTTGCAAATTTTATAAAAGTTCACGAATGTGAAACATGTTCAAGTCTTGAAACAGCTCACAAAGATGAAAAAATTCACTAATTTGAAAAAAAATCAGAAAAGTTTTGATAGAATCTTCAGAAAAATTGAAAATTTTATCAAATTTGAAAAGAAAAAGTTAACAAATTTGGAAAAAGTTCTTAAATGTGAAAAAATGATAAATGAGAAAACAAAGAAAAAATAAGAATGGAAAACAAAACAAAACGAGGAACATGTAGAAAAACCCACGCGAGCTGGCCCATTTGGATACCAGTGTTGTGGAGGGAGTGTCCACCGGTTTACAGAATGCACCTTAACCGGCGCTTAAGGCGCCAAATAGGAGTTGGAGTTCCAATGTTGGCCACGATTATATGAGCCCAAAAATAAGAGAATTTTCCTAGTCTTCAGTCACTAGGAATGAATATGGACCGAGCATGCAAAGAGCACAGCTCCGCGACAAGGGCCAACCCATTTTAAGAAGTCTTTTTTTCTTACATTGGAGACTTTGTAGAAGCCCAACAAGACAGTCGCCCGCATGAGTCTGCGGTTTTCTTTTGTGTTTTCTGTTCCTTTTTTCGGGTTTTCTCTAATTTCCTTTTTGTTATGTATTTTCTAAATTAATGAGCATATTAAAAATAATAGTTCATGGAATATATTTTATTGTTTTTTATCTGATGAGCATTTCTAAAGATTTTTGAATATGTTATTAAATTGACATACATTGACATTTTCTAAGTCCGTGTAAAATGATTTTTTTTTCAAGCAAGGAGTTGTCGATTTTTTAACCGTTTTCTATTTGGGAGGAAAAATAAATTAGCCGTCCGGTTTTCTCGGGAGCGAAAGGGTGGTGCCGGTTTTCTCCTGAGCCCGTTTGAATCCCTACCCTGTGCTATGACGTTTAAATGAAGTTTGAGGCAAGCTCCTTTTAGGGCGACTTTTCACTTCATTTAACTCCGCAACTTTTTTTTAACTAATGGACTAGTGGCTACAACATTTTTATTGGACACTAATAACGCGCGAACATTTCTAGCTAGACCTCAAACAGAGGTGGTGCCACTGGTGATCCCAAAGGCGCGCGGGCGCCGCCTTCACTAGCTCGGTTGTCGCCGCGATGACGAGTCGTCATTGTCGCGGAGCATCGCCACGGCGGGTGAGGGCAGCCAGGCTGCCAGCGCAACGCGGCACGTTGCACGGTGTTCGCCAAGTCCTACGAGGTGTCGGCCTGTGTCCGCGAAAACCTCGACCTCGTGAAGGCCTGGGGCTGTGGGCGACCGATGGCCACCATGGAGATGGTCGCGTGCCTTTAGGAGGGGCACGGTCAAGGATCCCACACCAGGTTCGGTGTCGACCGCAACGGCCCTCCACATGAAGCATGAGGGAGCGGATCAGCTCCTCTGCGAGCGCCAGACGGCTACCAGGCAAGGCGTCTGCTCCCCCACTCCCTTCCACCGCTTGAAGGACCACTCCGACGATGATGACACAAACAACGATGGCGGTGCCACTGATGAGCGATATTTTTGCGCTCATGCGTGCCATCATTGTTTAAGACGGACCTGAATTTTTTGAGAGAATCTCGCCAATACCGGTACTAATCACTAACGAATGCAAGAAATTGTGAGATTCTTTGTTTAATGTGTTTCCAGACGAAATAGGCTCAAATAGGGAAGAATATCATCATATAGGAGGAAACAAGAAGTGTGGAGAAGAAGGCAAGTCAATTGAAGGCACAACATGCTATATATCAATGAAGATGCCGTCCCTTTGCCAGACCCAACCGGGCAGAATCGTACAAAACAGACATCCATTGGAGGTCGTGCGTTCGAGTTGGCCTTAGGTTGCTCGTAATGTGAGGATCATAAGTGGTATTATACATGCCAACTATGTTTTTTTGTGATGTGGCATATAATTAAACGAGGAAATGGAGGATGTGGTATTGTATTAAATGTTGTACTACTTTGTGTCATGCATGTCAATTAATAATACAATCATACTAACATATGATACTATGCATTACGAAAATAGTATCATATACTAGTATTATATAGATTATATATTTCAGTGGGGTCCGCAATATTTTTAACCCTGATATTTCAAGGCAGATTCAAACTGATTTCAAAATAAATTTAAATTATTTTTAAAATTTTAAAAATTAAATAAATTTAAAATTTCAAAATTCATTTTTTTTAAATATGCGAAGTTTCCGAAATTTCAAAAATTTCAGTGAGGTCCGAAATTATTTTGTTTCCGAAATAAAAAAAAAATCGATGCATGATACTCCTGTTACGTGCAGCATTAGGTGTAGAAATTATCATAAAGTGATGAGGTAGGGCCCACTTCATTTCTTTGACGGAGCAGGCTGCAGCTTTATGCAAAAAAATTCAGATTTTTTCATACGTCAACCTAGCAGAAGACATCTATGGAGAAACGGTGCAATTGTACAATAAGATGGAAAATAAAGATAAATATGATTGATTATGCATGATAAAATATATGTTCGGAAACACTAACGCCCACACTTGTGGGCATTAGCCAACTCGCCCACACGCCTTCATTGCCGTCCAGCGCCTTTTGCACGAATCTTGGCATGAAAAGTCAGTTTTTGTGTGCCACGTAGGACATCTCGTGCGTGTGGCGTGTGAGGGAGTTCGTCCGCACGCCGGTTTTTCTCCGCACTCAACGGTCGCCAGTCGGGGTGTGCGATGGAACTGCTATCGCGCCCGCACACCGCGCACCACTTCTGTTCCCCGTCTCCCACGACTGCCCATTCTCCCACTCCCCACACCCAAGCTGTCATTTGCCATGTTTTTGAAGAGTACATGGCAACTGCCCTATTTGTGACTGTAAGCAGATGACAACTCTCTTTTACCCGAACGTGTTATTTATTGCCACGTCTGTTTGTTGCGTTACATGACAACTATCTAGTGTTAGTAGGTGGCAACTCCTAAAGATACCACCCTCGCCCACATGCCCGTCTCCTCTCCCGCACACCAAAATCTATCAGTTGCCATGTGTTTTTGCAGGGTACATGGCAACTGCCCTAACGTGCTTGTAAGCAGATGGCAACTCTCTCTTTTACCCGAAACATGTTTTTTGCCATGTTTTTTAATGCTACATGGCAACTGCCCTAGTGTGCTTGTAAGCATAATATGGCAACTGCCGTCTCCTCTCCACACACCCAAAGCTATCAGTTGCCATGTGTTTTTGCAGGGTACATGGCAACTGCCCTAGTGTGCTTGTAAGCAGAACATGGCAACTGCCGTCTCCTCTCCCACACACCAAAAGCTATCAGTTGCCATGTGTTTTTGCAGGGTACATGGCAACTGCCCTAGGGTACATGGCAACTCTCTTTTTACCCGAACATATTTTTGCTATGTTTTTGTAGTGCTACATGGCAACTGTCTAGTGTTAGTAGGTGGCAATTCCTAAAGTTTTCAAATCATGGCAATCATAGTAGACCACACCATACATGGCAATTGCTGCAGTTGCCAAAAAATGACATCCGGCACTTTGACCTGAGATGGCAACTGCAGTTGAGCAACCATGGCAACTGTAGTTCAACAACATGACAACTGCAGTTAAACGAACATGAAAGAGGGTCTGGACCATGCCAATCACGGCGGGACACATGGTTACTGCCACGCGCGGCGTGTGGCTCACAGGCGGGGAGGTGCGACGGTCGAGACGGGTCGTGCGGGCCGCGTGGTCGCTCGCCCGGACGTGCTGGTGCGGGCGATCGCGCTGCACACCGAACGTGCGGGCTGTGGCAGGGCGCGCCCGGACGTGCTCGTGCGGGCGGGCCTGTGTCGATGCCACACGGGACGTGCGGCACATACCCCCTAGGTGCCACACGTGTGGCAGTTATCGGGACCCATTATGTTTACTAACTCCGCGTCAATGATAAAAAAGATATATACAGTAATTGCGACATCACGCATAATCCACTCACAATTGCTAGGGTGGCAACTCACTCTGAAACCATGTAAGTTACGCGCAACTAATGTCATGGAGTGCAAACGAGAAGATTGCCTTTCGTCAACTCTTGTGATCGATGAACAGACAGTTCAGTGTGCCATTCCAAGGCAAATATTTCTGAACATCACAAGAACAGGCGGCAAGGATGACCGTTCACCTGTGCTTCCATCGGTACCTAGAAGACGGGGAGTGGATAGCGCCGGTGCCGGTGCGGGTGCGACGACTCTGCTGCTTCTGCTTCTCGTGGCCGCCTGTCGCCGGCGCCTTACCATGGCCATGCCGGCGACCGGTGGTATTCTTACCCCCGTCGTCCTCCGTGTCCGTGTCCGTCTCCGTCATCATATCTCCAAAGCAGGCAGCGGCATCCACCGGCAGCTCCTCAAATGAATCGTCTTCTTCTACGTCATCATCCACCCGTCCATTGAAGGAAGAATACCACGGTGAACTGCGGAAAGGACTAGGAGTAGGAAGAACAAGCCTATGGTCCCTCTGTCGCGTGGCCCACACAAACATCTCCTTCCAGCTCGCCGCCGGCAAGTCGTCGTCGGAATCGATGTCGCAGAGGAGCGACCACCACAACGTGTTCCCCGGGAGCGCCTTGTACCTTGGCAGCCAGAGCTGGCGGTCCCGGTCGGCCACAAAGCGCCTCAGCTCGGTGCAGGTGCTCTCCACGCTCGCGAGGTCCTTCCCGTCGGCGAGCCTCTCCAGGATCGCCACCATGGCGTCGCCTGGGAGGGACGTGAGGGTGGGGGCTCGCGGCGCTCGCCCCGGCACCACGCCGTGCTCACCGCATATGTCTGATAGGATGCGACGGCAGAACCCGTCGGTGACCGACCTCCAGAGCGTGGCCGTCCGGGAGCCGTCGCTCCGCAGCAGCTTGCGCCCTGTGTCGTCAAGACCGCCGGACAGGAGCGGCGCGAGGGAGAGCGCGTCCAGGCAGACCCAGTACGTGCGGATCCGGACAGAGCAGACCTGCAGGTAGAAGATGACGTGCCGCCCGTTGGTGCACACCCTCAACGCGGCGGCGTCCATGTCGTGCCGGGGCAGCAGCTGCGTTGCGGTGTACTCCAGGGACAGGGTCGAGGCCGTCGCGCCCACCTCTGTCGGAAGCCGGCAGGTAGAAGACGGGTCCCCGCTGTGGCGGCGGGCCACGATGAAGCCCGACTCGAGGAAGGCGGCGTGGACCACGATCACTAGACGACCCAGGAGGCGCTCGGCGTCCCACTGGCTGGCGTCCACTACTCCGTGGAGGGGAGAGACCTTCGACCCCATGGCTGGCGACGAGCATGATGTGAGGTCAGGTGATCCCTTTGATGATTGTTTTAAGAGGAGACGTCTGGTGAGTTTTCAATGGCAAGAGCTAAGCTGGTTTGGCGAAGCCCATTGCAACGAGACACAACAAGTCCCCATCCGACTTCTTGGAAATTTCACCGTTGGTTTGTAGTAGTTTTTTTTTTCAAACACAGTATAGACGCAGAAGCTAATAAATACTAAAGATACACATGTACACCCTACCCTACCTCTGTGCGCACTTTCGAGAGACCGAGTTGTCATATCGTCGTGAAATTGATGAAGTCACCGCATACGCCCCGCAATTTTACTTTTTGAAGCTTGCCTTTTACCGCAATTCATTTCAGGTTTCTGTAGGGTCCATTTCCGTGCTCGTGTTTTTCTAGTTCTACTCGGTTTTGGCCAAGCCGTCTAACATTTATCATAGTTGCCCTTCACCCCTCAGCCCACCCTCACAAATGCCCAAACGAAGGCTTATCGTTAAGCCAAAGTAGTTGACCATTACTTAGCTCAGTTACTGACGCGTGGGACACACCCTGGCGGCCCATCTGTCAATGGATGCTCGATCATTGGTGGCCCCAGCGCCCATCTATCAATGGTTGTGCGGTCATAGGTGGCCCCAATGCCTATCTATCAGTGGCTGGCTAATTAGTTGGCCCCAAGGCCCATCTGCCAGTGGCTGCTAATTGGCCAAAAAAGGTTGGCTTATAATGCCGCACAAGGGGCTGGAACTTGAGCTCGGTCGCTCAAAATGCATCGGATGGGCCATTTGAGCTAATATGTGTGCATGTGTTTCTGTAACAGAACCGTGTCATTTTGTCGTGATGGACGCGAAGGATGGACCCAAGATTCGATGAACTTCAAAATGGTGGACCGTTGTCGGTGTCAAACGAAGCAGCGGAAGCTCGCCGGAGGATTGTCTCTATGTGCTCGTGCGAGTCGAGTGGTGCATAGCACATTCATAGGTTAACATGCATAGCACATTCGGTTAATATCTGTTATGAAAATAATTTGGACTGGGTTATTTGTCCAATGTTCTGAAGATTACTGGTCCCTTTGCACAATTATTCTATCCAACAGTAGTAGTCCATGCCAAAACCGAGCAAAAATAGTCCAACATAGTAGGACAGTAGCATGTACTTGCAAAACAACCAAAAGTAGTGCAACATGTCCAATGTTTTGTCTATATGAAGTACTCAATGCCAACCCCACTAAAAGTAGTCCAACATAGAAGGATTTCAGTTTTTATCATTTCCCCGCAAACTAGATTACATAAAAAGGACTCCATGAAAAAGGAATTCACTTTTTGAGACTTTTTCATTTTTCTTTATCTTTTTTCAAAATTGGCCCAAACTTGCAAGGATGTCTATTTAGAGCAAATGGTTGAGAATTTTACCTTCGTTTGTGGCTAGTACCTACACTCATAATATGCTAAATGGAAATGATTTTTTACCCATCTTACAACCAAACTAAAGAACACTTGTAGTTCAAATTTGAATTAATTTAGGCAAATCTCTAGAAATTCATTAAATAAATGAAATATAGAAAAACACTCTGAAATCCATAAAAATTTGCAGTTCGCATCCAATGTGGTCTACTTTGGGTGATAATTGCAAAGGTATAACTTTTAGTCTTATTTGTGGTACTTCTTTCACACAAAAATCACTTTGGCACTTGTTAAATGAAAACAAATTAATTTATAACAAAATATTTGAACCTCCTTTGGCAATATTGTTTCAAAGGTAATACCCCTCCTTTGGCATCCAATGTGGTCTACTTCGGGTGAAATTTTAAAAAGGTAATACCACTGCGTGTCCGACACCATGATGCCACAGCGAGCGAGAAGCTCGGCTTCTTCGGCTATGAGGCTGCACAACATCCCTGGTAATGCCACTACACGGCATTACTGTTGAATAATTAGGCATTTTCCCGTTTAGTTTAATCCAGAAAAATAATGGATAAAACATGAATAGCAATATATTGATGAAACTAGAAACTAGCAACAATTCGTTGAGACTAGTCATGCAATCAAAATCATAAGCAAAATGCAGCATATCCATGTCAATTGCTATTAGCAATAAACCAAATGCTAGCCCTAATAGTGAGGATAAGATGACATACGGTGTAGTAGCAGAAGGTGCAGATGTCCCGATCGTCATGTCGCTGAAGAGGCCGTTGATGTCAGGGAAGAAGTCGTTGTTGGGGAACTCGTCGTCAGTGATGTCGCCGTTCGCAGCCACGCATGACTCCAGCAGTCGTGTAAGGACGCTCCCCAAAAACCTGATCGCCCCTCTCCCGTACCGGATCACAAGAGGCGGGGTTTTAGAGGCATGCTGTCTCACTCTCTGGTGTACGTCAGGAAGCGAGATGGGAAAGAGGTAGGCGGTGCAATGCTCTGGAACAATGCGAAGAAGTTGTGTCTTGTTGGGAAGAGGAGCGACCTCTTATAGGAGTAACGAGATGAAACTGAAATGGACGCACTAATTCTCATTAAGGAGAGGAGAAACAGACGCACTAAAAATCCTATTAAGTGGTCAGTTTCGTCTCCCATTAGTAGGCAAATCGTTTCAAGTTCTTGCATGACAAAATATGCTAGCACGCAAGGTATGAAGAAACCAATGTACTAATGAAGAAATGAAACCGAAACCAAAATATTGATGCCATCAATGAGGAGATGAATGTCATCATTCACCACCATTCAGTTTCATTTTCCACTAGCGCAAATATTTTAACTTCTTTCTTGTCATGCATGAACGTGCCACATGGGCCTATGGATTTTCCTAGAAATTATTGGATATAAGAGATGGTTTAAATCCCAATAATTCTAACAATCCCCCACCAGATCCCAGGGGCACATCAAGTTTGCCTATGGTTCCAAAACATTGTTTATACACCGATGTTTCGGTGGAGACTGTTAAGTTGAACTTCCACCTAGAACTCCACGCTACACTCACAACTTGAACAGTGGACTACGCCTTGAACTGCAAGTTTTGTGCAAACAAGTTTCACGTAAAAGCCTTGACCGATACTAGATCGCTGAAAACTTTCCCGGGGGTAGGAGCATATACGTCATACTCCGGGGCCTCTTCATGAGTTTATTAGAGAACACCCAACTCTCACAGACCGCGACGTTTAACAGTCTAACTCATATAGGTGTGTTCTTTCTAGATGTTCTGTAGGACAACATCTTTGCCTACCCAAGCCATTCATAACACATTAAGATAAATATCAGCCTACCATACAGATTAGGAGAGAATTGCATCATAATGGAGTGGATTTTTGTCAAATAAATATTCTCCTCTCAGTTATCCAATAGTTTGTCTCGCCAATTCTAATTCACGGGATCTCCGATCACAAAGAATGAGTTACCACCATGAACAACTTATGTAGTGGGTCTCAATCCCATCTCCTTCGATGCATTGTCTATCACATTTCGTGATAAACCCTTTGTGAAGGGATCTGCTAGATTCTTCAATGTGTTTATATAGTCCAACGCTATAACTCCAGAGTTTCTCATGAACCTGACAGATGTCAGTCTCCTTCTCACGTGTCTTGATGACTTCTTATTATCCTTAGAACTGTTTACCTTGATGATCATTGTTTGATTATCACAGTTCATTAGAGTAGCTGGTATTGGTTTTTCAACCACTGGCAAGTCCATTAAAAGTTCTCGAAGCCATTCTGCTTCAACTGTTGCCGTGTCTAATGTTGTGAGTTCTGCTTCCATTGTTGACCTTGTTAAGATGGTCTGCTTGCAAGACTTCCAGGAAACAGCAGCACCACCAAGTGTAAACACATAACCACTTGTCGCTTTAAGCTCATCGGCATCAGATATCCAATTTGCATCACTATAACCTTCAAGTACTCTTGGATACCCGGTATAGTGAAGCCCATAACTCGCAGTACCTTTCAGATAGCGCATTATTCTCTCAAGTGCATGCCAATGAACATCTCCCGGGTTTGAAACAAACCGGCTTAGTTTACTCATAGAAAACAAGATGTTAGGCCTCGTAGCACTAGCTAAATACATAAGCGAGCCAATGATTTGAGAATATCTCAATTGATCCTTTGTTTCTCCTTCGTTCTTCCGAATTAAAACACTCGGATCATAAGGTGTCGGAGAAGGTTTGCAATCTGAATATCCAAAGCGATCCAGAATCTTCTCCACATAGTGAGACTGCAAGAGAGTGATCCCACCATCACCACCTCATAAAAGCTTGATGTTCAAGATAACATCAGCTACTCCAAGGTCTTTCATCTCAAAGTTTTGATTCAGAAAATCTTTCACTTCCTGAATGACCTTGATATTTGTTCCAAATATAAGTATGGCATCAACATACAAACATAATATAACTCCTTCGCCCCCCACCATGGCGATAGTACACACACTTGTCGGCTTCGTTTGCAACAAAGCCCGTAGATGTCAAAGTTCTTTCGAACTTCTCGTGCCACTGCTTAGGTGCTTGTCTCAAACCATACAAAGATTTCAATAATTTACACACTTTTCCTTCCTGACCATCTACTAAAAAACCATCGGGTTGTTCCATGTAAATTTCCTCCTCCAACTCTCCATTTAGGAAAGCTGTCTTAACGTCCATTTGATGAACGAGAAGATTGTGTGAGGCGGCCAATGAGAGTAGTAATCGAATGGTAGTCAATCTGGCCACAGGCGCATAAGTATCAAAGAAATATTCACCTTATTTTTGGGTATAGCCCTTGGCAACAAGTCGTGCTTTGTACTTTTCAATTGTATCATCGGGCCTAAGCTTTTTCTTAAACACCCACTTACACCCTACAGGTTTACACCCATAAGGACGATCAGTGATCTCCCATGTCCCATTAGCCATGATAGAATCCATCTCACTACGCACAACTTCTTTCCAGTAGTTAGCATCAGAAGATGCATAAGCTTCTGAAATAGAAGTGGGAGTATCATTCACGAGGTACACAATGAAATCTTCACCAAATGACTTTGTGGTCCTTTGTCTCTTGCTCCTTCTAGGAGCTTCATTGTCATCCTCCTCAGGAATATCTGTGTGTTTCTTCTCGGAATGTTCCAATGGAACAGTAGGTCCAGGAGTTGTCTCTGATCTCTGACTAGATGAGCTAGGCATATCCTTCATAGGAAAAATATCCTCAAAGAAAGTCACATCACACTAAAAAAATACACTTCCGTGATGATACGTGCTTGTCACAGTAGGTCGCGTTTTTTTCATGCATGTACATCCATGACGATTTTATGACAGAATCAAGATGGTCATACCTGTGCTGTCGTAGAAGTGCTCCATGACATTACCAAAATTACCATCACGGAAGTGTCCACTTCCATGACGATAAATCACGCGTCACAGAAGTGCTTTCGTCAAGGGTGACCGACACGTGGCATCCACCGTAACGGAACGCCGTTAAGCTATCGGGTCGGGTTTTGGATCCGATAACCCGTTAACAGCCCCGACCAATGGGGATTTTCCACGTGTAAAATCATCATTGGCTGGAGGAAACACGTGTTGGCTCATCGTTGGGACAGATGTCATCCACTCATTGGACGGAAGGCGCCTATGATACGTCGACACGTGGCACGGCCCAACAGAGGCCCATTCCTGTGAAAAGGCCGACCCATTTGACTTGGTCAAAAGGTGGCGGGCCGGCCCATGGAAAGCCTGTTAATGGCCTGTTCGCATATAGCCCATTTACAGCCCGCTAACCCAAGGCCCGTTACGCCCTATCCGAATTAGGCCTAGTAGCGTCATCTGGGCCATCCAATATGATTCCAGCCCATTTTCACTTCTGGCGCATGTATGGCCCATGACGTCTTTCGGCCCATATGAGGCCCTATGTAACTCTTGGCCTATTAACGGCCCGTGGTGAAACTGGCCCGTAATGAACAGTGTATCACTTTACACCCATTAACGGCCCGTGGTGAAACTGGCCCATAATGAACAGTGTATTACTTTATACCCATTAACGGCCCGTTATTCCGTTGGGCCGTTTCCAGCC
Source organism: Aegilops umbellulata (assembly GCA_032464435.1). Lineage (NCBI taxonomy): Eukaryota > Viridiplantae > Streptophyta > Magnoliopsida > Poales > Poaceae > Aegilops > Aegilops umbellulata. The sequence continues at coordinate 358,940,811 of CP136059.1, forward strand.
CATGTTATCTTTCGGCCTTCTCAGAGCCCATTTATTCTTGGGCTCATTTCCAGCATTCGTTTACTTACGGCCCGTTACTGTCATTTTCTGCTTGTGGGCCAAATTCAGCCCGTGGTTACAGTCGGCCCATTTGTGGTCCGTTAATACGTTGGGCCGTTTTCATAGTGTCATCAAATACGGCCTATTAACGATGGCCTGTTATGGTCGGCCCATGAACACACGATTCCAACTCTAGCCCATTTACAGCCATAACGCGGTCTGTTTGGCCCATGTTTGGCCAATCAATCATACGGCCCGTATAAGGCCCATTGATGATACGGCCCGCAGAAGGCCCATTGTTTCTACGACCCGTAGAAGGCCCATTGTTTCTACGGCCCGTAGAAGGCCCACTGTTTCTACGACCAGTAGGAGGCCCAGTGTCACTACAGTAAATATTAGCCCATGGTTATTGTGGCCTAGTTTTAAAAAATAGGTTATGCAGCAACTAGCTAACCGTGGAAAAAGAACTGCAATGACTACGCAAACAAATAAACAAGACAACAAGGAAATAAATAAGCAAGCAACTAACACTAGGCTATCATGGCTATTACACATATAACATCCACTGGGCATCAAAGTTCGCCACCAGTGCAAAATATAGGGAGCAAAGCAGCATATCATATACACTGGTTGTCAAAGTTGGCGACCAGCGCAAATAAATGCCGCAACAAAACAAATCCAGAACTGAAACCACTTCAGAAGATCTCAAGAAACAATATCCTGGGTACCCATAATGCTGGCCAGATGCTTAGCAAGCTTATTAACTTTCTCTTGTTTGGTGCTTAAATCCTCCATCGCTTGCTGTTGCACCAGAAAATATGCATCTGAATTCTGAAGGGACTTCCTCAGTCCTTCAGCTTCCTATCGCAGCACATTTGATCGATGTCTTTCAACTTGAAGTTGAGACTCAAGAAGACGAACTGATTCAGGCAGTGAGTTCGAAGAGCTTGTGCAAGTAGTAGTGGCTAGTAACTCAAACACTACATCAAGACAGGACTTTTGGGTTCCCTCACTATCGTCAAGATAGTTTTTATCAGCTTTCTTGGAGACCAACAGGGATGTCTCACTATCTTGAACCTTATCTGCATTACTTCCTTTACCATTGGATAACGCGGTACTGTTCTCCAATATTTTGTCCGCATTCTAAAAGAGAAACAAGCAGACACATCACATGTTTACCATGTTGTATATGAAACTCATTTTGGTAAATGAGTTCAGTAGTAAAGTGGACAAGGTAACAGCATGAAACAAACATATATCTATGTACCATGGTCACTTTATGGTCTATATCATTCTAGTTTTTGTTGCCAAATCAAGATAGAGACATAGTTCAAATAATATTTGTTCAAGACAAAGCAGAATAGACAGAATATTAGTGTGGGTAACTATAGAGCAATAACAACACTTGTAATGTGCATGACATGAGAACATAATTGTTTATTCAATTGAAACTGAAATCAACATAGAGCAGGTTACAACAGCAAACCAGTTAAAGAAATAGGTTTAAAACATACCTGTTGCGCCATTGGAGTTTCAATTCCATCTTTCAAATTTGAAAGTAGTTGGTATGAGTAAATACAGTAATGCAAGAGCAAAGGAGTATGAACCATAGCTACATAACCTGACCTGAGAACAAATTTTCTTCTCCTTTAAGCGTTGAGTTGGGATTCGGAGTGGTGGTCCTCATGCTTTGGGCACTGCAGTTCCCTTACTAACTGCTCGTGTTTGGGTGCTCTGTGGTGGAGACGGTGCTGTGTCAACTGGAACTGGGTTACTATCTGCCGGGGTTGGGGTTAGAAGGGGTGTAGCTGGTTCTCTGTCCAACTAGGTAGGGGTACAATCTGCGAGAGTCTGGGTTATGTGTGGTGGATCTGGTCCTTGGGCAAGTACAACCGTGGTTCTATCTGCATCAACTGGTAGCACTATCTTTTCTGAAGACCGTGTTGTTACTCCCTTAGATACTGCCATCACGCTCTCCAATTCAAATGGCTCATAAACAAGAAAAGTAATTGAAAGTATAGACATTGTATGATATCAATGGATAGTGGGGAATAAAAGAGCGCATGAAATAATTCATATTTATGTTGTCTAACCAAACAGGATAGCATGACACAATTTCACATATATGATGGCTAACTAAACAGGATAGCATGACACAATTTCACATTATGATGGCTAACTAAAAAAGATGGACAGACGTAGTTCAAAATATGAGACTATGTAAACAGGATGACATGACATAACTATATAATGTGTTTATTAAATAGGTTGGCATGCCATAATTCACATACATTCACGGATAGAATGCCATAATTCAAAATATGATGACTGCAAACACTAAACAGGATGAGATGATATAACTATATGATGTCTTTATTAAATGGGTTGCCATGCCATAATTCAGATAGATGATGTGTATGTACTATGTAAACATGATGGCATGATATAATTCAAATATATGATTTATATAGTAAGCAAGTAAGCAGATGGCAATCCATATACGATGTTAAAACTAAGCAATGCAAGACAACATGCATGACATGGGTAATATAACCCTGCCAAGTTTGAGCATAGACCTCAGGGGGGAAATAGGACTGGTCATCAGTCTCTGAATCCTCCTCTGAGGAGCTCTCTGTAACCAGCAAGATGTCTGCTTTAGCAGGTAGCATTGTCTGCTCTGAATACCTTGTTTTCACTCCAGATACTTCCATCACCGCTTTAAATGGCTGATGCACAGGAAGTGTAGTTGCATATACAAACATTGTCGACAAATGGAACATGTAATACAAAAAAAATGATAGCATGATATAATTCACATACATGATGATTGGCTAAACAGCATGGCATTGCATAATTCACATATATAATGCCTTTGCAACAAGATAGCATTGTATAGTTCACATATATAATGTCTTGCAACAAGATGGCAATGCATAATTCACATATATGGTAATTAGACACTGAACAGGTGGCATTCACACAAAGCATGTCTAAACTAATCAAATTACATAGCAATGCGAGACACCATACGCACGATATGAGCAACATAACCCTGCCAAGTTAGAACATACACCTCGGGGGGGGGGGATAGGACTGGTCATCTGTCTCTGAATCCTCCTCTGAGGAGCTATCCGTAACCAGCGAGATATGCGCTTCGTTAGATAGCATAGTCTGCTCTGAAGACCTTGTTTTCACTCCAGAATTTGCCATCACCGTGTCAAATGGCTGATGCACACGAAGAGCAGTTGATGTACTAACATTGTTGACAAATGTAATATGTAACGAAAAAAAGGATGGCCTGATATAATTTACATATAAGATGACTGGCTAAGCAGGATGGCATTGCAAAATTCACATATATGATGCCTGGCTAAACAAGATGGCGTTGCATAATTCACATAAACGATGAATAAACTAAACATATGGCATTGGCACAAAGGATGTCTAAACTAAGCAGATGACATATTTGATGTATAAAGTAAGCAATGCAAGACACCATATGCATGATATAACCAACATCAGCATGCCAAGTTAGAGCGAAGACCTCAGGGGGTAAATAGGAGTTGTCTTCTCCTTCTGAATCCCCCTCAGAACAGATATCTTCCTCTCGATTACAATCTAGAATGCGTGGAGGGGGGGCTGCCTTTGCACCTACCACGGAGCGACATCTGCATGAAATTTTATTGCCACGCAAGGCTCGTCTCTTTTGCTCTACATGTTCAGTTCCATTGTTTACAATAACTGACATGGATAGGAATAAAACATAGTGAGATTATGTAAGGAGTGCATGCAGAAATCCAGAGTGATGGTAGCAACCTATGGATAGACACAAAACCAATAATAGCAGGAAGATAATGGCTTCAGTTAAAAATACAGATAATGGCTTCTTTACTGTTTGTTTCCCACCCAACGTGAAACTCATAGTAGACACCGGAGATTAATCAGATAGTAGATAGATACTATTGATAGCGGCCCCGATATGTACCCCACAACCATTTAAAAACTCAAGTTTGACCATTAGTTTGGAGCTGACGCAGAGTCTAATCGGTGAACAGGACGATAAAGTAGCATGTAATATTAAGCGATGCATAACGTAAGCAGACACGAAAGAGTGCGACCTCTCTTGCGGAACCGTGTAGTCCTCTAGGTCATCTGCTCGGTTGATGATGGTAATGCAGTTTTCATGGCTGCCAGCGGCGGGGAAGAAGATCTGAGGCGGCGAAAGACAGTTTGGAGGCCGGATCCCTGCTGTGCTGGACCCTTCTGTCGTTGGAGCAGCTGAGCTGGGGTGGACGACGGCGCAGTAGGAGCGGGACAGACCACACAAGGTTTTCTTTGGCAACTATCTGTAAGAGAAGTAATTCTGTAAGGGCTCGTTTGAATTGGAGGATTCCAACAATGCAGGGATAGGAAATAGACAGGAATAGGATAGGAATGCACGTGCAAAACAGAGATTTTAAAAACATAGGATTTCTGCCAATCTGGGTGTTTGATTCACAACAATTGGAAGATCACAAGATGCAAAGAAGCATGGTGAGATTAAGTCAAACCACAAGAAAATGTACGGTTATAATGCTATTATGCTACTATCTCTTAGTCGTGTGCTTCATGAATAGGAATTTGAAAAGGAGGACAAGTGAAAATTAAAATTCCTACGTTTTTTCTTTCAAGGAGACACTAAAGGAACAAATCCGTGTGCTCAGTGGACAATATATAGAACATGTAGAGTAAAAAAGAGATGCAACAAGTGTACAACCTCTTTGGCGAAGCCATGTCGATCTCAGCGTGATTGGGTTGGCCGGTGAGGATGCTCCGGCTGACTTTGCTGTCGGAGGAGGGGAAGAAGATCTTAGGCGTCTGGAGATGGAGCCCGAGGTACTGCTCCACTGTGATGGAGGGTTTCGTCGTTGGAGCAGCTCCGGTGAGTTGTACGACGCCGAGGCTGAAGCAGGACAAGAGAGACAACGAACAACGTTAACCTGAGTGGAATTCTAATAGCATCTCCAATACATGACGTAAAATACATAACCACAAAGTGCTATATGTAAAATACATCAGCCGATCATCTATGAACTTAACTGTTGAAACTGAACATAACTGTCGAAACTGAACTTAACTCTCGAAACTGCATTTTGCTGTCGAAACTGAATTTTGCTGTCGATACTGAACGCACTAGCAAGGTGAGGCTACACGTCGGTCGACTGACTTTTTCATCTCTGGTCAGTCGATTTTGCAGCCATTGGATATGAAATCAAGGGCATGCGGTTCATCTTCAACCTCCACCCTCCTGAGCTGCCAACCACCACCGGCCAAACAGCAGCACCCCGTCGCCCGCGGCCGGCGGTGCACCGCCCCGCACGCCCCGAAAACACTCCCCACCACCGGTCCGCCGCCGCCCCGGCCATCCCTCTAGGCCCCCCCGTGCCGAGCTTTTTCTCTGGCGATCCCCACGCCACTGCCCCGCCAACGCCCCACCACCGCCGGCGACCACCGCCTCCATCCTGAACCCTAAGATAGATAGTGGGGTACCTCTCCGGCAAGCCCCCTTCCCCGCTGCGGCTAGTTCTTCCTTCACCCCGGCGAGCCCCCCCCCCCCCCAGAAAATCGACTGACCCAAAAGTCGATTCAGTCGACTGAAGTGTAGCTAAATCGGAGAAGCATCGCAAGCAAGAGCAAGAGCGAGAGCAGCAGCGCGAGCAAGAGCAATAGCAAGAGCAGACCAGGCAGGGCACCGAGAGCAAGAGCACAGCAGTGGCACGAGCGAGAGCTAAAGCAGCAGTAGCTCCTACTGATGTGGACGTCGCCGCCGAGGGAGCGACGCCGTGGAGGAAGTGGCCGGCGATGCTGCCGTGGATGGAGCCGCGTCATGTCGGCTCGGGACCGAGCGCCGGCAGCATCGTGAGATCTAATCAAGAAGAAAATGCGGCGATTAGTGAACAACCTTTTTGGTGGCGCCGATTAGGCCGCAGCTTCATCCTAGGAAACGGTGATGATGATGCTCTTCCGGTGGTGCAGGTGAAGACGACGGTGTGGGAATGGAGGTGGCGCGAAAGACGAGGGGAACGTTGGGGCAACTCCTTGGAGGTGGACGACAGGGTGGCTGAACCGGCGGGACGATGAGATCGACGACAGATCCTCATCCGGTATGGTGGATGAGGGACGTCGAGGTGTTGCTGTGGACGGCGTCATCGGGGAAGAGGCTCCGGCTGGGTGGCGGACGGAGCAGGGTGTGGGGTTTCGTCGCGGGTTTTCGCGGCCTCGGTGTACGAATGGGTGGGCGGATGGGATGGCAGTGGGGAACCATGGCTTAGAGACACGCTTGTCCAAAATGTGGGGTAAGTTACGAAAGTACCCCCACCGATTTGAGGCGGTTCTTTCGGTTCAGGGGTACCACGGGCATTTCACGTGTCGGGATTTCATAGGAGGTGGGAGTTTTCACGCGCGTTGTAATTTCGGAATAGCAAGGCGCGGGTTGAGATGGAGGGAGTTGTCGGAGCACAACGAGACAAAGATATATCTTAAATATTTTGGGCTAACAAGGCGCGGGTTGAAATTTTCGAACAAGCCTAACGTGTACTGTACCAAATCAATGCGCACTACAAATTTCATTCAAAACTTTGAATTCATGTTATGTTCAATTAAAATATTTCGCTACGTGTATAATGCATGCAACCTACTACTCAAATGAACGTTTTAGTGCATTCCAAATGTATATACTACCGCTTCAATATGAACTAAATTTGAATTCGTTTCTCTATTTGACTAAGATCTACAGTAATGATTGTTGTGAAGCCAAAGCATTTGAATTCGTTTCTCTGTTTTAATAAGATCTACAATCATCATTATTGTCAAGTTAAACCATCGTTTGTGCATTATCTTCACAGCACACCACATGATTAGTCTCGAGTTACATATGAACTATGTGTACTATATGAACTCGAACTAGATTTTTTGAATCCACTTTATTTTGATTTCAAATCACATTACATTTCTAGCTCTAGCTAGATCTTCATAATCTAAACCATGTCTCATATGTATAATGTGTTTATCACATTATGTATGGTGCCCCGCCCCCTACGCCTACAAGTATTTAGATGTGAGTTTCAAACACCACACATTACCACAAATTCAAATAAAATGTGAGAATGTTCGATATATAGTATTGTTTAGATTGTTCAATATTTAGTTGTAAGCTGCAAACGCCACACATTATCACAAATTCAAATAAAATGTGAGATTGTTTGATGTATAGTATGGTTTAGATTGTTCGGCATTTAGCTGTGAGTTGCAAACGCCATGCATTATCACATTATGGTATAACATGTGCACAACACGTGTATCACTGCTATATTCATGCATGTAATGTTTAAAACACTATGATCTCCTATTCAAATATATGAATCCACTTCCATATCAAATTATGATCTTTGTTAGTCTCTTACACCCACACAATCCTCTAACCTTTGTAGCTACCACTAACTTTATCTTGTGCATGCACATGCCCTCCTCGCCCTCCCCCTCCCTCGGCATTCTATCCACCGGGCACATTCATTTTTTCTTTAGGTCGTTCTCCCAGAGTCTCCACAACTCCTTTCCGACACACGCCGATCGATAAACCTCTCGAGCGATGCCTACCTACAACATACACACACACACACCTTCAATCTCCTCCTTTATGTGTCCTTGCCTCGAGTCTCTCATACGGTCAGATACACGTGTAAACTCTAGCCCCTCTTTTCATCGATCTCACAACCGCACACTCCTCCCCCTATCTAGCTAGTAGTTGGGCCTCTCGCACCACCTCCTAGCTCCATTCTCTCTGTCTATCTGTCTCGCTGGGCCTTATTTGCCTCTAACAAATGGACGTACACCGGACGATCTCTTGCTATACATATAGCTATCTAGGTCCTTATAACTCGTTTTTACGCACACGTCAATCAATCTACCTCATTAGTTGTGTCTCTCCCTTCCTCCGACAAACAATAATTGATCTACCGATCTAGTTAGGTTTGCTTACCAAACACATGGTTTCCCTTTATCATCCATGGATGCGTCCCGACAGATCTATCACGCATAGGCACACACAGAAACACATCCCCACTCTTATTGATAACATTGCAATTCCACCCTTAGTTTGTCTAGTAGGACTCTCCCACCATCTTCGAGAAGCAACTCCATCACCCATCCAACACTCTACCCCTCTCCCTGCCTCTCCCTCCCTCTCTCTCTCTCTCCTGTCTCTCTCTGTCCCATCATATTTCCTGTCCTTCAGTTATGTATGGATGTCGACCGATCTCCCTCAAGACATAGCTGGGTCTCTCCTTCTCAACACATATACGAGTCGTTCTACCTCTATAGTTAGGCCTCTGCCTACCCCTCCCCCCACCCCCCTCCCCCCACACACACCGATACATCGAGCGCTCTAGTCATGTCTCCCTGCCACACACAAACTTGACATGTGCCCTCTAACGTTCCAGTAGGCCAGTCGCCCTATATCTTTTACTTGCACACACACACAATTTCGATGGCTCTCTTCATCGATCTCGCACCCACCCACTTGATCCTCTCTTCGACTCTATCGATAGCTATGACCCCTCCCTCTCTTCTCATGTATTGCCCGACCTTCTATGTATGATATGGATAGGACTCCATTTCACACACATTGCATGCAAAATTTTGTTTGAGATGTCATCGACACATATTCCCACAAATAATTCACGAAATCAACCCCCACCCCCACCCCAAAACAAAAAACACTCACGAACGCGGTTTGTATCTCTCACACACACCCACGTAGGTGGGGCACGTGCACGAAGAGAAGAGGTGCATGCACGACGCACGTACTCCCGTCTCTTTCCCAACCACACCCGCGCGGGTACACGGTGGAGCTCATTTCTGTACGAAAAAGGCAGCCCACGTGGTAATTTGGCACGTGTACTGGTTGTCCACTTGGTGGAGGGAGGATCGTCTACCACGGGTAAACAAACAAATTGCGACTTGATGTGTTATGTTAAAAAAAGAGGCAAACCATGTGGGGCCTACCTTAGAGGCAAGGCTCTATACACTGGAGTACTTTTGATGTGTCCCGTCAACTCGCAGAACGAGGAGAAGCTTGCTTAGTACGCCGTCTCCCCCGCCCACGGGCGCGGTGGCTCGCAGGATGAGGTGAAGCTTGCTCCGCCTTACGCCCGCTCCCTCGCCCATGCACGCGGTGGCTCGCAGGACGAGGAGAAAAATTTACTACTCCCTCCGTTTACTCCTCGTCCCTACTACCATGGTTATAGAGATTATATCATATTGTTTGGAATATATATGTCCTTTAGTAGATTTCAATATGAACTACTAGTACATACTCCAAACACTGATGTATATAGACGTATTTTAGAGTGTAGATCCACTCATTTTGCTCCGTATGTAGCACTCGCCCTTGCCCCTCGACCCTCGCCCACGTGGTGGACGTGCATCAATTCATTCGGTCTCATATAGCCAGAATGATATATACTACACTACCATTATTGCTCGACTTCCCGAAGAGGCGAAGAGCCAATCGCAAGGTTAATATTTTGGAGATGCCAAGCACAAGGTTATAGAAGAACGAGTAGTAGGTGTCGCGTCATTTATAAATAAAGTTTTTTTCTTCAGTGGCACGTACGCAATATGATAGGTTCATATGGAGAGAAAAGGAAACCACTCCACTATATACATAGTCAGGACGGGCCAGCCTACACGGTTGCTTGCTGGGGTTGCTCTCTTCACACTCTCTCACACAAAACGACTGTGGCCACATCTCTAACATCCCGGCGGATCACGTCCTGTTGGGGAAGGGGTGGATGCTTAGTGTAGATGCGGTGGCCATCACCGACGGCGAAAGCCCACTGTCGGCACGTCCCGAACAGGGGTCCCCGCTGTTCTCTCTCACAAAGCCGGTGAGGTTGCCTTCGTCCCTTGCTCACTGCCGCGACGTGGGCAGTTGCCGCCTCCGGCCGCCCTCCTCAAGGTTGAGCTGCGTCCCTCAGGTACAACTCCCTTTATAGCCGGCTTGCACCACTACTCCAGCTGCCCACATCACTCCCTGTGGATATTTCTCTACTTCTTTGCCCCGCACATACCTCTACTGGCTTCTACGTACTGTATTTGTGATGAGTTCATGTCTCATCAACTAGTCGCAGTAATCTTATTCTAATCTTGCTTCTTCAATTTCTTTGCCACAGGGATGCTCATCTCGATTTTGGTGAAACTGCACAAAAAGGATCCGATGGTCAAAAGGTTGCAAACTTCATTTATTAGGAAGCTCGAATGTTGCCAGCAAATTGAAGCCTGGTCAGGGTTCACGGTTCAAGGGCTAGGGACTGCATGGATCATTTTTTTCTTTAGCTGCCTCTGTTCCAAAATAAGTGTCAACTTTAGTAGTAGTACAACTTTGTACTAAAGTTTGCACAAAGTTGAGACACTTATTCTGGAATGGAGGGAGTAGATATTTGCTATGATCTGTCAATCATTGAGATGCATTAGCATGCATGTTAGTCTCCTTTGTATTTGATGAAATGTTGCAAGGGCAACCTTGGACACAAGATACATGTAACAGAAGCTGGAAACTTCATAGCATTGTACAAATTTATCTCGCTGATAAATTACAGTACGTACTATACTAGTACTTCCTCCGTTCCTAAATATAAATATTTGTAGAGATTTCACCATGAACCACATGCGAATGTATATAGATGCATTTTAAGTGTAGATTCATTCATTTTGTTCCGTATGTAGTGGAATCTCTACAAAGACTTATCTACTAGTAATAGCTAGCCCCCACTACTAGGAATTCTCTATCCTCTCCTTGAGCCACATCATCAAAATTGATGTAGCCGTTAGATGAAGTAAATCAGTCCATAATAGCCGTCTGACCTACACGTTGAGAGGCTCCGCACTAAGCCACATGCAAGCATGCAGAAATACCGTGGCACATGCATGTGAGTGGGTTTTAAATCACATCAACATGTCTGCATGCAAGCATGCACCGGTAGCATGCATGTAAGTGAGCTTTTAAGTCCCATTAACATGTCAAAAAGAAAAATATAATCCCATTATGCAGTAGGAGTTGGCTGATCTTTTTTCCTTACGTGGGATGATCTAAATGACGATGGGAGTTTATTTAGTTTGGCTACCACATTTGTCATGTGGTTATAGAGTTTTTTTAGTTCTATGAAATCGATAATTTTGCGCAGAGAGATATACCGCTGTTCCGCGGCAACGCGCGGGGATTCATCTAGTAATATTTAGGAACGGAGAGAGTACTATGTAAAGAGTTAGGTGTCACACGGTGATAGTGTGAGGTGGGCCATGTAATCACTGAGCCTGCGTATTTTCACTGCTCTTGCACGCCTCTGCTGTAAGAATGGAGAAAATTGTAATCTAGTAGTACCTCCTTTCGCCGAAAGCGTGGGACATCCAGCAGTCCTACCACCTTAGTAATAAAGACCAATGAGCCGTCAAATCACATAGACCCAGCAGTAAGTTGGACGGATGAAGCAACCATCACTCTTGCGCCAGTGAGAGGTCGCGTCCGCTCTGCCTGGGCATGAATGCGGCACCGATTCTTTGGAGCGGCGCTGACCGTTTTGGGCGAGAAACGCGCGCGGGCGATGGAGGGGCTTTGGGTGGGCCAGGCTGGTCAGGAGCGGGCGTGGCAGCTGTCCACATGTACCTACCAGACACGCCCGGAAATGAGAGGATGCACCGACTCTCGCGGCTAACATCGTACACTACACAACATTTCTCTGTAGGAGTAGGTCGATCTTTCGCTCTCTCTAACACACACATGCTGTTAAACACACACACACACACACGCACACACACACGCACCTTGGTCCCGTTGCACCTTCTAACGTGACGTATTACACCTAGACAGAGGGATTAGTAAGTATACGAGATACAGTGGCACACTGACTTAAGTCGAATACAATTGCCCAAAAATTGTGTGCATGTTATAATAAGGATTCACTTAAAATAGTACGTGAGCAAACAGAGGGATCAATTGGATAGTGTTCCCAAGCAGTAGCGAGATGTGTGAGGTAAGATACACCGCTGGCGCTTTTAATTTTTCTTATTAATTTGTTTGTTTCACCCTCTGACTGGTGGGACCCAACGTACTACATGGAGAGAGGTAAGGTGACTAAGGCTGCATTATTTCTGCACCACTGTGGATAGTCTTACCACCAAAGCCACATGACACGATTATGATTGAAATCCCAATGACTCCCACTCACACAAAAAAGCACGGCATGCTTGTCACATGAATGCAAGAATGTATAAAAGGTTATTTCCCTCTCGTTGAACATAACTGGAGGGTTGTGTAGCTAGTTAGCCTGTTCGCTCATCAAACTTGAGGTCTCGGGTTCGATAACTACACTTGAGCATAATTTGTTCTAGGAGGATTCTTTGACTGGTCAAAATGTTTTCTAGGGTTTGCACGCTTCACACTCTCTCTCTCCAGTATATATATATACATGCTGGAGCCTCAGCGCTTGTAGTTGCTCTCTTCACACTCTCTCGCCCTCTCCAGATCTAAACAAGACTTCTTTGGCCTCTCTCTCCCCTCACTGCTGCTCAAAGAGCCGGCAGGATCCGTCCGCCGGGAAGGGAAGGAGGCTTTACGCTGTCGCCATCGGCGAGGGACTACCGGCGCAGCTGTTCACTTTCCACCCAACGGCGGCACAGGAGGGCCTCTGACCCCTTGTTCTTCGCCGCCGTCCCGTCGCCCACCGAACCACGCCCCAAGAACCTTAAGGTATAATTTACTTACTCCACATGCATTGCTCTAGCTGCATGTATACCATGAATCTAGGACGCGGTTCAAAGAGGGAAGGAGTGGGGGAAATTAGTGGGAAAAGTTGTATATAGCATGAATCTAGGACGTGGTTCAAAGAGGAAATGAAGGGGGAAAGTTGTATAGCATGAATCTAGGACGTGGTTCAAAGAGGAAAGGAATGGGGGAAAGTAGTGGGGAAAGTTGTATTGCATAAATCTAGGACGTGGTTCAAAGAGGAAAGGAAGGGGCGAAAGTACTAGTTCAAAAAGGAAAGGAAGGGACAAGGCTGTAGAGTTTGAGCAGGACTAGATTTGATGCACTCACATAGGGAAAGGTGTCTAAAGATAACAAAACTGGGAACAACACAAATATGCTCCTTGGTTGTTTGTTCTTTGTTGCAACAGACTGTGCATGACCACAGTACATCGGTAGATGCACATGGTGCTGGTGCGTCCACTGTCCCGTGCAACTCATTAGCTGTTGTTAATTTAAGGCCCTGTTTGGTTAAAAACTCCCTAGTCCCTACCTGCTTGGTTCCAGGGACTAAACATGGACTAGAGGTTATTAAATGACATGCTAAAAGACCATGTTACCCCTAGTAATGAACTAATAGAGACAAGGTGCGATACGTGGCAGGGGCAACTGTTGGAAAAAGTCCCAAAAAGACTCCCTCGGGGTCTTCTTTCTTTAGTCCCAAATGCCCACTTTTAGTCCCTAAAAGTCCCTCCTGTTTAGTTTAGATGGGACTGACACGGAGTTTTTTTAGTCCCTACACCAAAATGTCCCTGTAAACAAACACCCTCTAATAATGTCGCTGGAAAATTGATGCAATGCCACAGTTAAAAGAAAATTACATGTTTAACGAATTTTATTGTTAATATAATCTCTATGTTAATATTAATCAATGTCACCATTTGAGAAATGCTACTGTCTTGCTTTCTTTCCCATTTAGATAAGGTAGATGCTTCTTTTTGTTGGCTTCTGTGTCATCCACCGTTATTGACCACTAATTGTTTCCTTTGCACCTCTGTGTAAACAGGGTTATCTACTTCACCTCATTGCCATTGTGACCTTTTGTTGCACTGCACAAAACACTTTTGTTTTAAGAGTGTTTTGTGCAGTTCAACCAAAATGTCACACCGACAACGTTGCTTGATTGCTTGATCTTAGTGGAACTGCACAAGAGGAGATCTTACTACCTATCCGTTAAGGCGAATTAAGTTCAAATCTTCTTCTTGTGAGTTGTTTGAATTCCGCATCATGAGAGGTCAGTACTAGCCTTCTTTCACATGATTCTGCAGTGTGCTTTCATATGTTGTGCTACTTGTATGATAATGTTGCTTGATTTTAGTGAACTGCACAAATGGAGACAGGACTTCCAATCTGTATGTGCGCCGTAATATCCCATTGAGGTAAGATAAGGATATTTCACAACTGCTGGCCTGTATTTTGCCACTTTCATCAGAAAATTAAGTTTAGGACTATGCTTGTGCTCCCTAATTGACATGCTAAATCTTACATTGAAGGCGAAGCTTGTCTGTTATTGAACCAAGTGATGAAGGGGAAGAACAAGCGGAAGAAAAACAAAAATCAACTCCCAGTGCTGTAATGAAGCACTGGAACTGTGATGACACAAGTAATGATATAGTTTTGCATCTTAATTTATTGCTATGGATGGAACGAGCAATTGTTTTGCCACTGATTAGATGCCACTCTTAATGTAATACATAATTATCTCTACTTGTGCAAACAGGGATCTTCTTTGAAGATACCATATATTTTAGTGGAACTGCACAAGAAGATGTTGGAAACATTAAACTAATCGAGGAATATATAGTAAGCATGGCGACCACCGTAGATAGCAACAGATGGTTCCGGAGAAGTGCTTCATCTGTATGCTCTACACAATAAGCCTCCTGACAAAGGTTGGTACTAGCCCACTGATTTCATCCATATGATTGAGCTTTGTCATCTCTATTTGTGTTGTGCTACTGTTTAGATACTGTCATGAAAAAGTGGTATTGTCCTTGAGAAGTGCTTCATCTGTGTTGTTTTAAATATTTCCTTTCCTTTTTTTCGAGCAAACAGGGATGCTAGCATTTAGTAGTCCTCTTGTCTTTGCACAACATGATCATCTTCCTCTGAAGAAGAATATGGAGTACGTGAAGTGACTAGTTCCGATTATGCCAGGATGAAGAAGCCCTGTCTATCTTCTCATCAGAAGGAGCAGTTGAAGGATGGTTACATTACTCCCCACAAGACAAAACTAACTTTAGCTCAGAAGGACTGACAAATCTCCATTTTTTTGCTGTGATGCGCGAGTATAATGTTGTTCTAGGATTCTTTCTGGTGAGTTCCATTTTTCTAAAAGTGTGCTCTACATGGACCATGTATGTGCCTGTTGAAACTGTAAATTCATAGTACAATTTGCTTTATACTAATCACTTTTTTGTATTTATGCAAACAGGGGTGCTCAACTTGATTTCAATGGGAACTGCACAAAATGTTCATGAATACATCGAATCATTCATTTCCACCACAAGAAAGGAGGTGCCGATAAGTTCAAGGCGTTGCAACATATAAGGGTGAAATCATACAAGCTACGCGTGAATTCGGTTGATTTTGATGGAACTGCACAAAAAGAACAGCTCGTTTATTTCGCACGACGTGCCATGTCAATGTCCGAACTGATGGCAAACCCTGCCCATTCCACAATCGTAGGCATTTGATATTTTGGAATGGGACAACCTTGTCAAATTTTTCTCATTGATTTTAGCAAGACATGCGTTTGATATTTTCGAATGGGACGCCCTTTGCTGTCAGCAGCGTCGATCAATTTTTTCTGTATTGTTTTGAATGTTCTCTATGAATTGCCAGGCCTGTGTGTTTGATTGCAATGTACATAAACGCTAAAAAGCTGCTCAAACTCTTTGCACTCCTTCTGTTCCTTTTTACTTCGCACATTGTGAAAGTGCATACTTTTTTGTATAAGATTGGTCAAAGTAGAGATACTTTGACTGCAGACAAAACTTGTATGCAGACTAGAAAGGACCGGAGGGAGTACATGTGAAACTGCTGCAAACGAGGTGATCACCCTGGGAATAATGCTAGTACGTATTGTTTTGCATGTTCATCCAATGCCAGTGATACAGGAATTCGAACTAATCAAAATAAATTCATTCATACATGGTCGGATTTCATATAAACATGCCGGGTTTCATTACATTACATACATTCTTAAACTAAAAAGGGGTGCGCTGGAGGTATAATTAACTAACCGAAGCTACCCACCTGTGTCCCGCTGAGCCGAACAGAAGCTTCAGTGACTTAACTGTAGGTGCAGTTGCGTAACTGACATGTGGCCTGTTGGGCCCACGTGTCAGTCAGCCAACTGCACCAGCAGTTAAGTAGAAGTAGCGTTCTTCTCCAACGCAGCTCTCCGACTGCACGTCGCCGCCAAGAAGCTAACCGGCCGTCAATGGTCAACCCGCCTAGCTTGGCTTCAACCGGAGGGTAGCAGCGGTGGCCTTACTTGGACCCGAGCGGCGGCGACCTACCGTGTTCTACTCTTCCTTGTTTTCTGTGTGGTGCGGCCTCGTTGGCAGCGGGGCGGGGCCTCGGCGGAGCCGGCAATGTCCTTTGTTTCGTTGCCGGCGGGCGGCACCTTAGCGGAGCGGTGGAAGTCCTCCCCCCGTTGCCGGCAGGGTGGGGCCTCGGCTGAGCCGGCGATGTCCTCTGCCTCGTTGTTGGCGGGGCGGGGCCTCAGTGGAGCCGGCGGTGTCCTCTGCCTCGTTGTTGGTGCCGCGGGGCCTCGGCGGAGCAGGGCCTCGTCGATGCCAGCGGAGTGGGGACTCGTCGGAGCCGGCATTGTCCTCTGCCTTGTCTCGGTCTCGCCAAACAGTGCCTCGCCCACTTCAGCGCCCTCTTTGCTAGCCTCTTTGTAGGCGGCCGCAACCTCCGCATCTGCCTCACGCATCTGCCTCACCCTGTCCATATATTGGGCACGGGCCTTGCCGATGGTCATGGTGAAATGCACCGGCAAGGATGGCGCGGAGGAGGGGGTTGGCGCCGGATCGTCGACTACCATGTTCTCCATTGGGACGTCGTTGTCCTCCGGCTGCCTGCCGGCCAGCCGGTCGGCAGCAATGGCTGCCATCTCCTTGTGGTCCGTCGTCCGCCCGTCCCGAAGAGCGCTGGAGCACGAGATAGCCATGGTGGGCAGTAGTGGTGTGGACAAGCATACTAAGGCATAGCCTAGTGGTGGGAAGGGGCTGATGCCTTCCCACCCACCCAGGTTCAAGGCATGGTACTTGCAATTTGGGTTTGTTACACCAATTATACTATAGGGGGTTCCCTTACAGTCTTTCTGTCAAAAAAAAAGTAGTGGTGTGGACAGGAGAAAGGGAACGGATGCGGATGACTGCAGCTATGGCCGCGCAGCAGTTTATATAGCAATGGTGAGCGGGCGGAGGGACGGACGTGTGGTGCTGGAGTAGCCGCCTCGGCAACCGCGTATCATTAATGTGGGCGGCAGATGGACGGACGGATGACACTTGTGTCATTTGAAGGTGGAGCAATCGCCTGCACCAGGAAGCGGGGCGGGCGGCGCTGACTGTTTCGGGCGGAAAGCGCGCGCGGGCGAGGAGATGACTTTACTTGGAGAGGAAGACAATGGGACCCACCAGGTCCACAGCCTCACGTACGCAAGTGCCTCCTTGTTATATATATATATATATATATATATATATATATATATATATATATATATATATATATATATATATATATATATATATATATATAACTATAATTTATTTTGCTTCCTCCTGGTTTCCTAACATCACGGTCCAACACCATTTTCAACCTATGTAGTAGTCAATAAACGAGAGAATTGCACGAGAAGCGGCCAACAGCTGGGACCAAGCAGCTCGAGCAGTATTTGTATTTTTGAGGTGTGAGCACCGCAGGGTTTTTTGATGTTTAGTCCAGATATTAATTTTCCTCCTCTGGACAACAACAAAAACATCGTTGCAGGTATTAACTGGGCAGGCTGTGGCCCGTCTAGCCCAGGCCAGATATCCAGCCTACATATTAATTTTTTTCAAGCTGAAAATGGCTAGCCTAGCTATACTTTTTTTTAGGAATACCCAAGCAAGGTCAAGTTGTTATTCTCCGTCCTGCTGGGCTGCAAATCTTTCCTAGGAGGGATGCATTAGGCTTAACAAGAAAATGGGCTTTAAAAAATAATAAATGGGATGTAATTATAAAAACTGGGCAGTAACTATAAAAAATGCACCAAACACGTGATTACTTTATAAAATATTATTTTTGGCTATTGAAAATTTTAATTTCATTAATTGTTGTGAGCGGAATGTTTCGTTTGATTTTACGTAATATAAATTTATATTGAAATTGTATTTAATCTGACTAGAAATTTCGGGATAAAAATATTTCGGATCCCATCAAAATGTGGGATATTTTATTCAATTCTGTTTTGAATGGTTGGTTAAAATGGGCTGTACTTTTAACAAACTGTAAATGGGCTGTAGTAAATTCCATTAGAATTCAAAAATGGGCTACACATTCTTACAAATCTCAAATGGGCTATAAGTTCTCTGCCACACACTTCTGGCCTTACTAAGTTGACGTGTCCCCTAAAAAAACAGAGTTGACGCGTATGCAAGGCTTTGTCAACTTATAGTCAACACACGGTTCTAGTAGTACTGGTCGTTGGATGTCCATCGAATGGATGCCGTGCTTCTTCTTCAATCTCGAATATTCTATCTTCACCCGCCCAAAAAATGATTCCTCCCCCTGACATCTGGGGCGCACCGTTTCGAAAGCTTACCTGTGGGCCTACTAAGTTGACGTACCAAGGGCTTTATCAACTTAGTCAATATAAACGATTCTAGCTGCGGTGACCGTACGATGTCCATCCAACGGCCGTCGTGCTTCTTCAACCTCTGGTCTTCTTGCTCCAACCGCCCAAAGCAGCGCCGGTCATGTCGCCTGCTCCTGCCTCCCGTGGCCGGCTGTGCTGCCGCGGAGGCCTCACCGCCCCCTACTACTCCCACCGCTGGCCAGGCCATCCCTCCACTCACCCACACCACCTGTTATTCTGCGGCGACGGCAGCGCAGCCGAACCAGTGAACCCTCGTACTCCTCTCCACGTGTGCATCCACTGGCGCGTCTTCCCCGGCTCTGCGTCGTCCCCTTCCTAGGCCTCGCCGTCGTCCACCGCCCTGGTGCTCTCGGCGCGGCGTGGTCAACGTGGTCAAGGAACGACTTCCATCGGACGTGGACTGTACATGGAGAGGCTGACAGCTGGGTCCACGGCAGCCGCAAGGAAGTGCCTCCTTATTACGCGCAAAATAATTATTCCTACACGTGACAGCGGGGACCCACCGGACGGGCCACCGTATTTCGCGAAAAATGATTCGCCCCCTGACTGCTAGGACCCACGAGATACATCTTCGCACGCAAGGAAGTGCGTCCGAAAAAAACGATTCGCCCCCCTGACTGCTGGGACCCACCAGCTACATCTTCGCATGCAAGGAAGTGCGTCCGGAAAAAAATGATTCGCCTCCCGACTGCTGGGACCCACCAGCTACACCTTCGCACGCAAGGAAGTGCATGCGGGCAAAAAAAACGATTCACCCCCTGACTGCTGGGACCCAGCAGCTACACCTTCGCACGCAAGGAAGTGCGTCCAGGCAAAAAAACAAAACGATTCGTCCCCCTGACTGCTGGGACCTATCAGCTACATCTTCGCAGGCAAGGAAGTGCTTGACAGTCGGGACCCACCTGGTCGAAGCGTACGTAGCGTTGTCATTCTGGTCGTGAACGTGTACGTACATACTGGTCGATGTAGAGGCGCACACGCGTCGTAGTAGAGGCGCGCACGTTTCGTAGTAGAGGCGCGCACGTAGCATGTACACGTACGTACAGCGGCCAGGGTGCAAAAAAGAAAATACGGCCACGTATGTGTACATACGGGCGGGGTCTTGAACGCCTACTCGCGCATAAGTACGGCGAGGGCTTGTTGACATGGCTGGGTCGGAACGGAGAAACAACGTCTTCGTCGTGTTCATGGGGAGGCAACGGAATGCGTCGTGTTCATGGGGAGGCAACGGAATGCGTCGTGTTCATCGGGAGGCAACAGAACGCGTGGGAGCCAACCGGCTGGGTCAGAACGGAATGCGTGGTCGTGTTCATCGGGAGGGTTGGACAGAACAGGCGACGGAAACGAGGCCTGGCGTACCCCAGAACGGAGGAAACGGCCTTGTGTTCGACCATCCACGTTCGAAACGGGATCTTGTTCATCGGGAGGGGTCTGGAGTACCACAAAACAGACGAAACTGACGTCCTATGGTCGAAACGGGGGTCCTGTTGATCGGGAGGGGTGTGGCGTACCGCAAAACGGACGAAACGGACCTCCGACGGTCGGAACGGGGGTCATGTTCATTGGGAGGGGTGTGGCGTACCGCAAAACGGGACTTTTGTTCGGCAACCCCGTTTGACTGGGGAGAGTAGGGAGGCGTCCTCTCATGTATTATACCATGTTCCTCACAAAATAACTTGAACTCGTTGGAAAAATACTCTCCACCGCGATCCGACCTAAACCTTTTGATCTTTCGATCGAGTTGATTCTCTGCTTCGTCTTTATAGATTTTAAAGTAGTGCAAAGCCTCATCTTTTGTTTTCAACAAATAAATCATGCAATATCTAGTAGAGTCATCGATTAGAGTCATGAAATATCTTTTTCCACCTTTTGTCAACACACCATTCATCTCACAAATATCTGAATGTATGAGTTCAAGTGGTGCCAAATTCCTCGCCTCAACAGTCACATGAGACTTGCGAGGTTGCTTTGCTTGCACACAAATTTGGCACTTAGAACCTTTGACAATTGTAAATTTTGGGATTAAACTCAAATTTGCTAGCCGCGTCATGACACCAAAGTTAATATGACAAAGTCGTGAATGCCAAACATTTGATTCGGTTTCACTGCAAACATGATTAATAACTTTAGTGCAAAAGTCTGACAAAGATAAGCGGAACAAGCCTCCGCTCTCATAGCCCTTCCCAACAAATTTTCCACACTTAGATACTACAACCTTATTGGAATCAAATACCAATTTATAACCATCTCGACACAAACAAGAACCGCTGACAAGATTTTTATTTATAGCAGGGACATGCTGCACGTTCTTCAGTCGCACGATCTTTCCCGAAGTAAACTTCAGATCGACCGTACCAACACCATGAACAGAAGCATGTGTCCCGTTTCCCATCAGCACGGGTGTAGATCTTGGGACCCGACATCTTTCATGTCAACATCGCCAATAACAACATTAGCGGTCTTGCTATTGTTCTCATTCTGACGCATGTCCCAGTGGTCCTTGCAGGATGAAGCCCAATGTTCTTCACTGCCACATACATGGCACTTTCCTTTCTTCTTATAAGTATCCTTCTTCTTCTTGAAGTTGACAGATTGTGGGGCTTTGTACTTGCCATCAAATTTTCCTTTGCCCGCATAGTTTTTGTTCTTGGGTTTGTGGGTTTGGAAATTTCTCGTTTGTACCAAATTGGCACTGGAATTCCCCTCATGGAAATGAGCACGTGTGTCTTTTGCCCTCGCCTTCTCTTCTACATCAAGAGTGCCAATTAGATTGACAACAATAAACTCTTGCCTCTTATGCTTCAGAGAGGTAGCACAATTCGTCCATGAAGGCGGAAGCTTGGCAATGATGCCTCCGGCAATGAATTTGTCCGGTAACACACAATTGAGATGCTCAAGTTCTTTAGTGAGAAACTGAATCTCATGAGCCTGCTCAACAACGGAGCGGTCATCAGTCATCTTGTAGTCATGGTATTGTTCCATGATATACAACTCACTTCCTGCGTCCGCGACTCCAAACTTGGCTTCGAGCGCATCCCACATATCTTTACCAACCATGATGGTCATGAATGGATCGACAATCTTGTCGCCAAAACACTCAAGACAGCACCTCTGAAGAGGGTGTCTGTAGCCTGGAAAGCTTGCTCCTGCTCAGCACGCCACCTCTTATAGTTCACGCCCTCAAATGGTGCGGGCTTGAGAGTTGCAGCAAAAGCAATAGGAGAAAATTGCCTACACATTTCAGGTTTTTGGATTGTTGAATAATTAGGCATTTTCCCGTTTAGTTTAACCCAGAAAAATAATGGATAAAACATGAATAGCAATATATTGATGAAACTAGAAACTAGCAACAATTCGTTGAGACTAGTCATGCAATCAAAATCATAAGCAAAATGCATCATATCCATGTCAATTGCTATTAGCAATAAACCAAATTCTAGCCCTAACAGTAAGGATAAGATGACATACGGCGTAGTAGCAGAAGGTTCAGATGTCCCGATCGTCATGTCGCTGAAGAGGTCATTGACGTCGGGGAAGAAGTCGTCGTTGGGGAACTCGTCGTCAGTGATGTTGCCGTTCGTAGCCACGATGAACAAGACTCCAGCAGTCGCGTAAGGACGCTCCCCAAAAACCTGATCGCCCCTCTCCCGTACCGGATCACAAGAGGCGGGTTTCGGAGGCCTGCTGTCTCACTCTCTGGTGTACGCCAGGAAGCGAGATGGGAAAGAGTTAGGCGGTGCAATGCTCTGGAACAATGCGAAGAAGTTGTGTCTCGTTGGGAAGATGAGCGACCTCTTATAGGTGTAACGAGATGAAACTGAAATGGACGCACTAATTCTCATTAAGGAGAGGAGAAATAGATGCGCTAAAAATCCTATTAAGTGGTCAGTTTCGTCTCTCATTAGTAGGCAAATCGTTTCAAGTTCTTGCATGACAAAATATGCTAGCACACACGGTATGAAGAAACCAATGTACTAATGAAGAAATGAAACCGAAACCAAAATATTGATGCCATCAATGAGGAGATGAATGTCATCATTCACCACCATTCGGTTTCATTTCCCACTAGCGCAAATATTTTAACTTCTTTCTTGTCATGCATGAACGTGCCACATGGGCCTATGGGATTTTCCTAGAAATTACTCCCTCCATCACAGTTTGTTGGGCGTATCTCGCGTCGCTCTGGGCCCAAGGTGCGGTGTGATTGGTAGGAAATAAGGAGGCGCTGGAGCTGCGTTATTGAAGGAGATGTGCCTAATGAATCGCTAAACCAACGCCTTGTAACCTCCCCGTCCAGTAAAAGAAGGAATCAATCCAGGGGTAACTGCGTGCACTCATGTTCACACTTGCATGCGGGAGGCCATGCGGAGCAAATAAGAAACCGGTTCCCACTTGTACTCATGTTCACACTTGCATGCGCTGCGCAAACCATTCATGTTCCCACTTGCATGCGGTTGAGGAAGAGAAACGGAAGGAGCCTAAGGCCTTGTACAATGGGAGGTGCTTTGAGAGATGCTTACAAAAATAAACCAGATTTTTCTGAAGCATCGGTGCCTATTTCTATAGGAGAGACGCTTAGTTAAGCGTCTATCTTGTACAAATAAGCACCGGTGCTTAAGGAAAGCCTGGTTTATTTCTCTAAGCACCTCTCATTGTACAAGGCCTAATGCGCCCCAATTAATAGGATAGTTAAGGAGTTGCGCCCTTTTTCCGTGAGATTGTGAAAAAAATCTGATTTTGAAGAGGCGCCCAATAAACTGTGATGTTGTGGATATAAGTCATATAACAGATGGTTTGAATCCCAATAATTCTAACAATTACCACTAGTGAACTAAGCATTACTTTTTAAGTTCCGCCTCTAGTAAGGACAAGCAATGTGATATACCGATATGTGATGTTGTGGGATCAAAACATTGAGATTTTTTTATTTTGATAGCACTTTTAAATATAATGTTGGAACATGGGCCCTGCATGTCAATGTGGAACTACCACAAACTCAAATGGACGGACGCCACCGAAGAAAAGTCAACTAATGCAATATCTACAAACCATTTAGGGCTCCTTTGATTCATGGATTTTAATAGGTATTTTGGAGGTTTAGAATCCTTAGAAACTTTTCATGTTTTGGTTGTTTGATTCATAGGATTGAATCCTATTTCTTATTCCCTCGTTTGTTGAATCCGTGCGAAACAAAGAGTCCCTAGTCACTTTCCCGCAAAAGAAAAGAGGCCCTTAGTCACGGAGAAGATTTACGGGCTGATGTGGCGTCATCTGGTTGGGTTAGTAAGGGATCCGTAGAGAAATTCAAGGGGAGAGGTTAGTGGGATTGGTGGAGGATTAGCCCATAACCCTGTCTGTAACCACTTTGTCAGAAATTGTCAGGCACGGCCCACTTAAATTCTTTGACGGAGCGGGCTACAATTTTATGACACTTTTCAGAATTTATCATACGTCAACCCGTTGTACAATAAGATGGAAAATATAGAGATAAAATATTCTAAAGGTGATTGATTGTGCTTGTGCATGATAATAAAGGAATTGAGTTCAGGTGGACACGATCACCCGTTGCCTTTTCAAGTGGACTTGAGGCCATGGGATCTTAAAAAAGATGAGTAGTTCATATATTTATTCTTGCCCATATTCGCAAAAGAGAAAAGAGCACTCCAACAACTCTAACTATTCTGTCAGTACAAATGACACTACACGACTGTTATCATTTTTTTAGAAAAGGACACGACTGTTATCATAAAGTGGATGAGCAACATTCATCTTAATGTACAGGCAATATACATAGTACCACAATTTATTCAACTGGAGTTTGGTGAAGTGCAAATGAGAAGATTGTGTTTTGTTAACTCTTGTGATCGATGAACAGACAGTTCAGTGTGCCATTCCAAGGCAAATATTTCTGAACATCACAAGAACAGGCGGCAAGGATGACCGTTCACCTGTGCTTCCATCGGTACCTAGAGGACGGGGAGTGGATAGCGCCGGTGCCGGTGCGGGTGCGGCGACCCTGCTGCTTCTGCTTCTCGCGGCCGCCTGTCGCCGGCGCCTTACCATGGCCATGGCGGCGACCGGTGGTATTCTTGCCCCCGTTGTCCTCTGGCATCATCTCTCCAAAGTAGGCAGCGGCATCCACCAGCAGCTCAAATGAATCGGATCCAAAATGCCAATTCCATGAATCGAGGATAGAAAATCGCAGTGGGTTGAGGATACGAGTCGGACGAAGAAACCACCAATGTTCCCTCCGTCGCGTGGCCCGCACAAACATCTCCTTCCAGCTCGTGCTCGTCTCCGGCAGGTCGTCGTGGGAATCGCCGTCGCCGCCGAGCGACCAGCACCACCACCACAGCCTGTTCCACCGTAGCGCCTTGTACCTGGGCATCCAGAGCTGGCGGTCCCGGTCGGGCTCGGCCACCAAGCGCCTCAGCTCGGTGCAGGTGCTCTCCACCCTCAGGAGGTCCTTCCCGTCGGCGAGCCTCTCCAGGATCGCCGCCATGATGTCGCTTGGGAGGGACATGAAGGTGGGGACTCGTCCCGGCATGACGCCGTGCTCACGGCATAGATCCGAGAAGATGCGCCGGCTGAATCCGTCGCTGACCTTCCTCCAGAGCGCGGCCGTCGGGGAGCCGCCGTTCCCCAGCAGCCTGCGCGCCGTGCCATCCAGATCACCCGACAGGAGCGGCGCGACGGAGAGCGCGTCCAGGCACACCCTGTACATGCCGGTCCGGACAGAGCAGGCCTGGAGGTAGAAGATGACGTGCCGCCCGTCGGTGCACACGCTCAGCGCGGCGCCGTCCATGTCGTGCCGGGGCAGCAGCTGTGGCGCGGTGTACTCCAGGCCCAGGGACAGGGTCGAGGCCGTCTCGCCCAGCTCTGTCGGAAGCCAGCAGGTAGACGACAGATCCCGATCCCGACGGTGGGGGCGGGAGACGATGAAGCCCGCGTCGAGGAAGGCGGCGTGGACCACGATCACTAGACGGCCTAGGATGCGCTCGGCGTCCCACCGGCGGGCGTCCACTACCCCGTGGAGGGGAGAGACCTTCGACGACATGGCAGGCTACGAGCGCGAGGTGAGGTCCGGTGATCCCTTGATTAATTGTCTAAAGAGGAGTGTGGTGAGTTTTCAATGGCGGAGCTAGCTGGTTTTAACCTTTTTGACGAAGCCCATTGCGGTGACTTTTTGTTCTGAAAACGAATTGCAATGCAAATGAGACACCACAAGTCCCCATCCCACGTCTTGAAAATTTCACCACAGGTCCCTATGCTCCCAACTCCCTGATGATATATTTTTTGGAGCTTGCTTTTTATGTACGGCGACTCCTTTTTTCTAGGTTTGTGTTGTGTGTTGTATGGTGGCCAAGTTGGGTTTGTAAGGTGGTGTTTGGTTCTTTAGTCCTAGACTTTTTCTAGTCCCTAAGACTTTTTAAAAAAGACTTTTATGAAGGTGCTTCTAAAGACTTTTATTAAAAAGTCTCAAAAAAGTCCCTCCAAACACCTGTTTGGTTTGCTAGGGACTTCTAGGGACTTTTTTTTAGTCCCAACACAAAAAAGTCCCTGAAACCAAACACCCCCTAAATGGATCATCCTTTGCCGTCTGTCAGCGATTTCTAGCTGCCGTCTGATCCACACGGGGGCCAACAGAGGCTGAAGAAGTCAAACCAAGGTGCAAACTAAGCAGCATACACCATACTTTATTACAAGTTTGACTGAGATTTAGTCAAGTCTCAGACTCCAGACATTTAATTTGCAGGCATCACTATGCATAACAAGTCTTTCAGGATGTTCTATAACCCTTTTTAGAGTTTGGAAAACCCAGGCCCAACTCTTATGCATGGGACTTTGTCTCTACTACACCATATAACACGGAAAAAACCCAGTTATGTGCATCAATTGCACATGCAGCTACCAACTGCCATCTAAACCTATCAATAAGTGTCATAGCATCCACATTAAGGTAGGGCCTACGTCCAGCTAAAAATCCACTCCAGCAACTTTAAAAACTAACAAAGACCCTTCTGAAACACTCCTTCTCATAACTCTTTCCCTTGAACTGGAAAGGAACAGAGTGCCTGCCAGTTTCTACAACACTTTCATGTGGCGCTCTCTACTTCATTTTTGAACGAGTACAGAAGCTGGAAACTATCCTCATAGTTTCCATAAATGTTGTGAATAGCACTTGTTTACCATAATAAAATCTCGTGTAAGGCATTTCTGGAACATACTTGTTCTTCAAATTGGTTTGCAATTCAGTAGGACCTATGTTAGAGTTTTCTCTTACCCAGTTCTACACAACATCAGCTATCCATCTTCTCTTGGCTGCCCTCAATCTTTGAGTTCTGTTCACATTAGGACAATTGTGCTCATAAGGATTTGCTTTGATCTACAAATAAAATATGGTTAGCAACTGAATATGAAACTAAATTAATTTTACTATGTTAGAACATCATATGCAAAATAGTCAGCAATGTATATGCAATTTGTTAGTACCTGAAATAAAGTTTTGACCTCGACCTACATCTTGGAAAAGCACAATACGCAGTGAACCTTGTTGGATCACTGTGATCAATTTTGTACTCTGCTTCATGTTTTATGGAGAATGTAGCTACAACATTTCGACGGTCAACGGCAGAAGGAAAGATCACCCCTTCAGCGATACTTGGATTATCTCTTTCATACATCATCTCAGGCCTGTCCTCATCATCATTCTTAAAAGATCCCATGTCAATGTTCTCGTCTTCCTCTTCTTCATCTGTATTTGAAAAACTTTGCTGGATGTAGTCCTAATCCTGCTGCTCTGGATTCCTCTCATGGCCTAGATCAGGGAACATTCTCTCGTCCTCTTCTTTTGAACCTAGAACATCATCGGGCTCTCCCTCCTCAATTATAGGATCTGTGGGAATCTGAGTGGGAGACTTAACATTTTGACTCTCACCATAACCAGGTCGAGATGGCACATTTGCACTAGGAGTTCCTGGAGGATGATAGCAACTACTTGGAGCTGCTATGTTGCTCCTTGAACTAGTACCAGAAGATTTTGGTTTGTTTTCCTGGGGCAGGGGGCTTTGTTGTCCTAGCAGCTGCTTCTGGTCTGGATCTCTGTATGACAGTGGCTTCAATTTTGTAGTTTATAACCGTGCAGTTGTTCCAAACATCAGAACTAGCTCATCATCACACTGCAAAGGGATCCGTCCAAGGAAATTGTTTCTGGTCCCAATATCTAAACTCAACTGCATCGTACAGACCCCACGAATATTTAGCATATATTGCATCCCTAAAATTAATGAATTTGCTTGTAGCATCACCCACAAGGGGGAAAGTGAAGCATGTGCGTTGATCCTTAGTACTAGCCATTGCTAAAGCAGTCATTTCCATTCTAACCGACAGAAAAAATGTGCATGTTGTATTCGTCCTATGACTACAAGCACGGCCAAAATCATCACACACAACTACCAAACACAAGTATGTAATCATGAGAGAGGAGCAGATGAACTTACCCGTCCGGGATCTCCTGCCCTCTCCTTTTCATAGACGACACTCATTTCATCGCTGTCTCATGAGGTATGGGTCTTCACCATCGTAATCGATGCAGTCGTGGCAAGGATCTCTCATGACATTGACCACACGACGGCAAGGGCTCAGATGAGTCGCCGCCAATAGCTAGGGTTAGCGTTTGCATGCGTCGCCACTCTAGAGAGTGATTCGGGAGAGAGAGCGAAATGAGAAGCGACATCTATGCGGAAACCATGTGTAATTAAGGAAAGGGCAGGGGAATCTACTGTCCAAAACGGTGCTCCACCGTGGTCAAACATCACTAACCAGATGGAGCCGTCACGAAAGGGCATTCAAGCGAGTCCTAGGACAAATCTAACTATAAATCTGAGGCGGAAACATAACGACAAACCCTATGGGTGGGTTGTAATGAGGGGAAAAGATGCAATTGTCCCTGTAAGAAACCATAGATGAAGTCTGTCCTTGTATATTTATGTAGCATATGGATTTATTTGATAAGAACCATGCATGAACTAATCACAATTTGTTAAGTAGTCCACTAGTAAGGACAAGCAGTGTAGTATAATGATACTAGATTGTTACTCTATTTTGCCCATAAGGAAGAACCCTAGAAAAACCCTCCCTCTGATCTAGATCATTGCAGTCAGTTGCATCTTCCCGTGACAAAAATGGAGATGGCAACAGACTTTACAAACCCCAAACTGGATACAGGTCCAGAGCGTTGGTACTTTGAGCAATATTAGTAGAAAGTAGAAATGCTCATAGCAGATTTGCACATTGTGAAACAATATAGGACCAGAGCATTAGCACCTGAGGAACCAAAACATGTGGTCATTCGAACATAATGTTCAACACGCAAATCATCATAGTTGCGAGCAGTGCTTCACCTTGCCATTCAGTAAACCCATCGCAAGCAAAGCTCCAATCAACATAATTTGGGAATAGAAAGAGCATGAACAAAATTGGGCGTGCAGAATTTGGGGGAAGAAGAGGTAAGACAGGTAGGCAAAGGGGTGATTAGTTAGGACCCTAAGCATCAATCATGGGTGTCTAAGAAGATTTTGCTGGGTAGCGAAGAGAATGGGAAGGAGCAGTGATACATATTATATGGAGGTGCGTACAATAAGGGGAGGGCATAAATCGACAACATAACTAACCTTCTATTATCGCGCGACTGTGACCGCCTCATATCTATTACCATTCATGGCCTGTGGGGACTACGATTTAGTTCCGGAATCACTTGTGAAGGTACTTGAATCATCAACAGACGATTCAATGTTCGCGCTACCTCTTCTAGGTGTTGCCCGCGGATGTACCTGGTCGGCCGCCTTGGTCGTACCAGTTGTAGGATCGACATGGTTGCCACCCCCGCTTAACTTACCATGGCCCATGGTGGTGGTGGGGGTGGGGGGGGGGGCTAGTGAGCTAGTGCGCACGGGGAGCTCCTATTTGCCGACCTGGGCGCCGGAAGTCGTGGAAGCGCGCCACCCCAAGCC
This sequence comes from Aegilops umbellulata, assembly GCA_032464435.1. Taxonomy (NCBI): domain Eukaryota; kingdom Viridiplantae; phylum Streptophyta; class Magnoliopsida; order Poales; family Poaceae; genus Aegilops; species Aegilops umbellulata. Next base: position 358,970,569 of record CP136059.1, read on the forward strand.
CCCTCGCGCCCTGTTGAACCGGCCCATGCACTAGGCAGGATGCCCCATGTCTTTCTATTTTATTTTTTTCTTTTTGTAAAAAAAATCATGATTTCCAAAAAAGATCCAAATTTCTCAATAATTACGAATTTTGAACAAGAAATCATAAAATAACCATGAATTCAAAAAAAATGTTCATGATTTTGAAAAAAGTTCGAGAAATCATAAAATGCTTGCACACTAAAAAAATGTTCGTGATTTTGAGAAATTTTCGCATATTCAAAAAATATTCACGATTTTGATTTTTTGCGTATTCCAATAAATGTTCATGAATTGTACAAAAATTTGCATTAAAATAATGTTCATGATTTTCTAAAAGGTTCCCAGAAATGAAAAATCTTTATTGGTTAAAAAAGTGTTTGCTGATTCAAAAAATGTTCATGAATTCGGAAAATGATGATGCATTTCGAAAAAAATGTTCATGTATTCCAAAAATGTTCCCAATTTTCAATTTTTTTACAAGTTTCAAAAACTATTCAGAACTTTAAAATGTGGCCGCGAATTGTAAAAAGGTTTATGAATTTGACAAATGTTCATGATTTTACAAAAATATTCAAAAAATTGCAAAAAATGCAAATGGTTCATGATTTCAAAGTAATGATCATAAATTTAAAAAATGTTCACAAATTTTAGAGATGCTCGCAAAAATTAAATAGAAAAAGAAACAAAAATAAAAAATAAAAACATAAAACGAAAAGAAACATAAAAGAAAAAAGAAAAAGAAAATAAAGAAAAACTGGAAGAAAAAACAAGGGAAAACGAATAAACTGGTTCACCAACCCAAAACCGGTGGGGAATAAACACTAAATGGGCCGGCCCAAACACTGGATCGTGCGCTGGAGGGGTGCACGCTAGGTTGCTCACGCGCGACCTATGCGTCAAGTAGGATTGGACGTGCGAACGCTAGACGATGAAGATTGTTTTGCCATGATTTTTTTTGAGAGAAAACCATGATATTTTTATATAACAAAGAAAACACCATGAGGCTCAAATACACATAAGTTGACTGATTTTGACACTGCAACATTTGGTCTCTACGTGAATCGATGGGTGGCGGAAGTAAGTAGCCCACGTGGGAATGGAAATTGATCAAACAGCCAGGGATGACCTCAGGTGATGATCCAAAGGTGAGAAACGTAAATGGCCTGAGATGGCTAAAAAGTTGTGCGGTTGTAATGTCTCTAAATGTGATGTTTTGGGATCAAAATAGTGCGATGTTTTTTTACTTTGGTAGCACTTTTATATATAAAGTTGACATGTGGGCCCCAAACGTCAATGCAGAACTACCCGTAAAAGTGCACAATCTCAAATGCACCCACACAATCAAAGAAAGTTAATCTCCCTAAAGGAGGCTTTGCATTTATATTGTGATGGTTAGGCTAGAAAGTCAATCTCCAATAATCATCAATCTTCTTTGGTACTCATTGCTCCAACGATACTAAGCAATAGGTAATGGGAATTTTGGGGTCACAAATGAATCATTCCATGATACATATCTTAGAATGCCTACTCATGTGGGCAGGTCGCCAGCCAGGACATTCAAATTCCTAAATGACAAAGTTTGGCAGCGCATCATTAGTTTTTCATATCGACCCCCTTCTTGGGCAGGAAAAGAAGTTTTGCTGAAATCTGTGGTTCAGGCTATTCCGACATATATTATGAGCTGTTTCTAAATACCCATTTCTACATGTGAAGGGATGAGACAAGCTGTTGCTGATTATTGGTGGGGTAGAGAAGATGGTAAGAGGAAAGTTCACCGGCGTTCATGGGAATGGTTATCCACACCAAAAAAGCTTGGTGGACTAGGTTTCCGTGATTTTTCACTCTTCAACCAAGCTATGATTGGTAGACAATGTTGGAGGCTTCTTACTGAGCCAGATTCTCTTTGTGCTCGGGTTCTCAAAGGACCCTATTTTCCCTACTACGATTTTTGGGATGCACCCAAGACCAGGTCTTCATCCTATACTTGGAGAAGTATTCACTATGACTGAGAGCTTGTTAAGGCTGGTGTTCGTTGGGGAATTGCTAATGGCCAAAAGGTTAAAATTATGATAGATCACCGGATTCCCGGATGACCACCGCACATGTTGCAAGCTCTATCTCCAATTCCAGAATATGCTAAAATGTGTTGTCTCATGGATGAACATGGTCATAGGAACGAAGAAAATGTTAGAGCTTTCTTCCCGGAGAAAACGGTTGAACTCGTATAACAACCACAAATTAGTAGCCATGGAGGAGAGGATTTTGTGTATTGGCATCATACTCGCTTTGGACTATATACTATCCGTTCAGCTTACAATCTTGATCGATCTACGGATTTCTTTTTATCACACAGTAAGACTGGCCATGGACTCCCGTCAAGTAGGGAAGTTGAGGAGAAATATTGGAAGGCAATCTGAGCAATCAAGGCCCCAAACAAAATGAACATAGTGCTCTGGAGGTTCACACACGACTGCCTCCCATCCGGACTTTAATTATGCCATCGGAATATCCCCACAAATCCTGCTTGTGTGCATTGTGGGAGAGACGAGAGTATTGAGCACATTTTGTTGTTCTGTCATTTTGCTTCCGAGGTTTGGAACAAGGTCAAAAAATGGTTCGACATCCACCTATGTCGCAAAAACTTCCACTCAACGAAACACAAAGGCTATTCGATTTCATTGACAGAGCATCACCAGAGCAGTCCACTATCTTGGCAATCACTGTATGGCATATTTGGGAAGCAAGGAATGTGGTAAGGAATGGTGAAGGTAATATCCATCCACACTGTGTTGCCTCAAAGATCCACGCTTATGTTGATTTGGTTCTGCTGCATCTCTTTAGGACTATTGCAGGGCACAGTGAAACGTCTCCAACGTATCTACTTTTCCAAACACTTTTGCCCTTGTTTTGGACTCTAACTTGCATGATTTGAATGGAACTAACCCAGACTGACGATGTTTTTCAGCAGAATTGCCATGGTGTTATTTTTGTGCAGAAATAAAAGTTCTCGGACTGACCTGAAAATTCACGGAGACACATTTTGGAATATATAAAAAATACTGGCGAAAGAATCAGTGTAAGGGTCCCATACCCTGTCCACAAGGGTGCAGGGTACCCCCCGGGGCGCGCCCCTGCCTCCTGGGCCCCTTGAGGCTCCATCAACGTCAACTCCAACTCTATATATTCATGTTCGGGGAGAAAAAAATCAGAGAGAAGGATTCATCGCGTTTTATGATATGGAGCTGCCGCCAAGCCCTAATCTTCATCGAGAGGGCTGATCCGGAGTCTGTTCGGGGCTCTGGAGAGGGGAATCCATCACCATCGTCATCATCAACCTTCCTCCATCACCAATTTCATGATGCTCACCGCCGTGCGTGAGTAATTCCATTGTAGGCTTGCTGGACGGTGATGGGTCGGATGAGATTTACCATGTAATCGAGTAGGTTTTGTTAGGGTTTGATCCCTAGTATCCATTATGTTCTAAGATTGATGTTGCTATGACTTTGCTATGCTTAATGCTTGTCACTAGGGCCCGAGTGCCATGATTTCAGATCTGAACCTATTATGTTTTCATGAATATGTGTGAGTTCTTGATCCTATTTTGCAAGTCAATAGTCACCTACTATGTGTTATGATCGGGTAACCCCGAAGTGACAAAAATCGGGACCACTCCCGGTGATGACCGTAGTTTGAGGAGTTCATGTATTCACTAAGTGTTAATGCTTTGGTCCGGTACTCTATTAAAATGAGGCCTTAATATCCTTTAGTTTCCAATAGGACCCCGCTGCCATGGGAGGGTAGGACAAAAGATGTCATGCAAGTTCTTTTCCATAAGCACATATGACTGTATTCGGAATACATGCCTACATTACATTGATGAACTGGAGCTAGTTCTGTGTCACCCTATGTTATAACTGTTGCATGAGGAATCGCATCCGACATAATTATCCATCATTAATCCATTGCCTACGAGCTTTTCACATATTGATCTTTGCTTAGTTACTTTCCCCTTGCGACTATTATAATTACTACAAAAAGTACAACTGTTACTTTTGCCACCGTTATCGTTACTTCAATACTACTTTGCTATTGAATACTTTGCTGCAGATATTAAGTCTTTCAAGTGTGGTTGAATTGACAACTCAACTGCTAATACTTGAGAATATTCTTTGGCTCCCCTTGTGTCGAATCAATAAATTTATGTTGAATACTCTACCCTCAAAAACTACTGCGATCCCCTATACTTGTGGGTTATCAAGACTATTTTCTGGCGCCATTGCCGGGGAGCATAGCTCTATTCTTTGATTCACTTGGGATTTATATCTGTTGATCACTATGAGGAACTTGAAAGATGAAAGAACCAAGATTTTCCCCTCAACTACGAGGGGAGGTAAGGAACTGCCATCTAGCTCTGCACTTGATTCACCTTCTATTTGAGTAAACTTGCGACACCTACTCCTGCTATTGATTCTGATATGTCACATGTTATTGATGATGCCACTTCTGCTATGCATTATGCTTATGATGAAACTACTTCTATGCTTGATAATATTGTGCCATTAGGTGAATTTCTTGATGAACAACTTGCTAGGGTTAGAGAAAATGAAATTATTGAAACTGATAATACTGATGGAAGTGATGATAAAGATTCTCCCCATAGATATGATATGCTTGATGTGCCTGAGGGTTATGTTATGGATGAAGAAACTTCTAAAGATCTTTTAGCTTGCAAAGATAGATATGATCTTAAGAAACTGTTAGCTAAGCTGAAAGAAAAGTCTTTGAATGCTAGAATGAAATATGACCCTGCTTTTGCTACTTCAGCTATCTGTATTTCTGATAAGGATTATGATTTCTCTATCGATCCTGAATTAATTACTTTTGTTGAATCTGATCCTTTTTATGGCTATGAATCTGAAACTGTTGTGGCACATCTTACTAAATTGAATGATATAGCCACCCTATTCACTCATGAGGAAAAAAAATTCTTACTTCTATATCCTTAAGTTATTTCCGTTCTCATTAAAGGGTGATGCTAAGACATGGTTTAATTCTCTTGCTCCTGGTTGTGTGCGTAGTCCCTAGGATATGATTTATTACTTCTCTGCTAAATATTCCCCCGCTCATAAGAAATAAGCTGCCTTAAGGGAAATATATTATTTTGTGCAAATTGAAGAAGAGAGTCTCCCACAAGCTTGGGGGAGGCTTCTCCGATTATTTAATGCTTTGCCTGATCATCCTCTCAAGAAAAATGAAATACTTGATATCTTTTATAATGGACTAACCGATGCTTCCAGAGATCACCTGGATAGTTGTGCTGGTTGTGTTTTTAGGGAAAGAACTGTTGAGCAAGCTGAATTGCTATAGAATAATATGTTGAGTAATGATAATGATCGGACACTTCCTGAACCAACACCTAAGCCATCTCCGAAGAAAAGGGGTATTCTATTTGTCAGTCCTGAAGATATGCAAGAGGCAAAGAAATCTATGAAATAAAGAGGTATTAAAGCCGAAGATGTTAAGAATTTACCACCTATCGAAGAAATACATGGTCTTAATAACCCGACACAGGTAGAAAAGGTAAATTCCCTCTATAGATTTGATGAAGGTGATATTCCTCATAATAAGTCTGCTAGCCAATGCTTGGATGAGTTTGATAATTTTATTGTTAAACAAGAAAACTTCAATGCTTATGCTGGTAGACAATTGAAACATAATGCTTATATGATTGAACACTTGAGTGATTATATGTCTAGAGTTAAATGTGACCTTAAACTTATTAGTAAACATGCTTCTATGGTTACCATTCAAGTAGAACAAGTGCTTAAAGCACAAGATGATTTGCTCAATGAATTGAATAATAAGGAAAATGAAAATGATGTTAGAGTTGTGACTAGAGGTGGTAAAATGACTCAGGAACCTTTGTATCCTGAGGGTCACCCCAAGAGAGTTGAGCAAGATTCTCAAAGAACTAATGTTGATACACCTAGTCCTTCTAAGAAAAAGAAAAAGAAAAATGATAGGACTTTGCATGCTTCTAGTGAACCTGTTGTTGACACACCTGAGAATCTCAATGATATTTCTATTTATGATGCTGAAACACAATTTGGTAATGAACATGAACCTAGTGATAATATTAATGAAGATGTTCATGTTGATGCTCAACCTAGCCATAACAATGATGTATAGATTGAACCTGTTGTTGATCTTGATAACCCATAATCAAAGAATCAATGTTATGATAAGAGAGACTTCATTGCTAGGAAGCACGGTAAATAAAGATAACCATGGGTTCAAAAACCCATGCCTTTTCCTCCTAAACCATCCAAGAAAAAGGATGACGAGGATTTTGAGCGCTTTGCTGAAATGATTAGACCTATCTTTTTGCATATGCGCTTTACTGGTATGCTTAAAATGAATCCTTATGCTAAGTATATGAAAGATATTGTTACAAATAAAACAAAGATATCGGAAGCTGAAATTCCCACCATGCTTGCCAATTATACTTTTAAAGGTGGAATACCTAAGAAACTAGGAGATCCTGGAGTACCAACTATACCATGCTCCATTAAAAGAAACTATGTTAAAACTTCTTTATGTGATCTTGGAGCCGGTGTTAGTGTTATGCCTCTCTCTTTATATCATAGACTTGATTTGAATAAGTTGACACCTACTGAAATATCTTTGCAAATGGCCGATAAATCAATTGCTATACATGTCGGTATCTGTGAGGATGTGCCTGTTGTGGTTGCAAATGTTACTATTTTAACGGACTTTGTTATTCTTGATATTCCCGAGGACAATAGTATGTCGATTATCCTTGGTAGACCCTTTTTGAATACTGCAGGGGCTGTTATTAATTGCAACAAAGGCAATGTCACTTTTCATGTTAATGGTAATGAGCATATGATAACCCATAAGTATAGGGGATCGCAACAGCTTTCGAGGGTAGAGTATTCAACCCCAATTTATTGATTCGACACAAGGGGAGCCAAAGAATATTCTCAAGTATTAGCAGCTGAGTTGTCAATTCAACCACACCTAGAAACTTAATATCAGCAGCAAAGTGTTTAGTAGAAAAGTAATATGATAGTGGTGGTAACGGTAACAAAAGAGTAATGAAAGCAAAATAATATTTTTGGTATTTTGTAGTGATTGTAACAATAGCAACGGGAAAGTAAATAAGCGTAAACCAGTAGATGGAAAGCTCGTAGGCATCGGATCAGTGATGGATAATTATGCCGGATGCGGTTCATCATGTAACAGTCATAACACAGGGTGACACAGAACTAGCTCCAATTCATCAATGTAATGTAGGCATGTATTCTGTATATCGTCATACGTGCTTATGGAAAAAAATTTGCATGACGTCTTTTGTCCTACCCACCCGTGGCAGCGGGGTCCTATTGGGAACTAAGGGATATTAAGGCCTCCTTTTAATAGAGAACCGGAACAAAGCATTAGCACATAGCGAATACTTGAACTCCTCAAACTATGGTCATCACCGGGAGTGGTCCCGATTATTGTCACTTCGGGGTTGCCGGATCATAACACATAGTAGGTGACTATAGACTTGCAAGATAGGATCAAGAACTCACATATATTCATGAAAACATAATAGGTTCAGATCTGAAATCATGGCACTCGGGCCCTAGTGACAAGCGCTAAGCATAGCAAAGTCATAGCAACATCAATCTCAGAACATAATGGATAGTAGGGATCAAACCCTAACAAAAGTAACTCGATTACATGATAAATCTCATCCAACTCATCACCGTCCAGCAAGCCTACGATGGAATTACTCACGCACGGCGGTGAGCATCATGAAATTGGTGATGGAGGATGGTTGATGATGACGACGGCGATGAATCCCCCTCTCCGGAGCCCCGAACGGACTCCAGATCAGCCCTCCCTAGAGGTTTTAGGGCTTGGCGACGGCTCCGTATCGTAAAACGCGATGATTTCTTCTCCTCTATTTTTTTCTCCCCGAAAGCAAATATATAGAGTTGGAGTTGGCGTCGGAAGGTCTCTAGGGGGCCCACGAGGTAGGGGGGCGCGCCGCCCCCCACCCTCGTGGACAGGGTGTGGGCCCCTTGATCTACATCTTTGGCGAGGATTTTTTATTATTTTTATAAGATCTTCCGTGGAGTTTCAGGTCATTCTGAGAACATTTGTTTTCTGCACATAAAACAACATCATGGCAATTCTGCTGAAAACAACGTCTGTCCGGGTTAGTTCCATTCAAATCATACAAGTTAGAGTCCAAAACAAGGGCAAAAGTGTTTGAAAAAGTAGATACGACGGAGACGTATCAACTCCCCCAAGCTTAAACCCTTGCTTGTCCTCAAGCAATTCAGTTGACAAACTGAAAGAGAAAAAGAAAGACTTTTACAAACTCTGTTTGCTCTTGTTGATGTAAATATGTCAAGCCATCATTCAAGTTTTCAGCAAAGATTATAACTAACCACATTTGCAATAATTCTCAGGTCTCATAATTACTCCTATCAATAGCTTAATCAACTAGCGAGCCATAAAAATAAATCTCGGATGACAACACTTATCTCAAAACAATCATAATATGATATAACAAGATGGTATCTCGCTAGCCCTTTCTGAGACCGCAAAACATAAATGCAGAGCACCTTTAAGATCAAGGACTGACTAGACATTGTAATTCATGGTAAAAGAGATCCCATCATAGTCACACCCAATATAAATTAATAATGATGAATGCAAATGACAGATGTGCTCTCCAGCTGGTGCTTTTAATAAGAGGGTGATGACTCAACACAAAAGTAAATAGATAGGCCCTTCGCAGAGGGAAGCGGGGATTTGTAGAGGTGCCAGAGCTCGGTTTTGAAATAGAGATAAATAATATTTTAAGCGATATACTTTCATTGCCAACATAGAAACTAAGAGATGGCGATATCTTCCATGTCACACACATTATAGGCGGTTCCCAAACAGAATGGTAAAGTTTATACTCCCCCTCCACCAACAAGCATCAATCCATGGCTTGCTCGAAACAACGAGTGCCTCCAACTAACATCAGGTCCCAGGGGGAGTTTTGTTTGCAATTAATTTTAATTTAGTTTGCATAAAGCATGGGACTGGGCATCCCAGTGACCAGCCATTTTCTCGTGAGTGAGGAGCGGAGTCCACTCCTCTTGAGAATAACCCGCCTAACATGGAAGATAAGGGCAGCCTTGGCTGATACATGAGCTATTCGAGCATACAAAACAGAATGTTTATTTGAAGGATTAGAGTTTGGCACATACAAATTTACTTGGAACGACAGGTACATACCGCATATAGGAAGGTATAGTGGACTCCTCTGGAATAACTTTGGGGTTTAAGGGATTGGATGCACAAACAGTATTCCCTCTTAGTACAGGTGAAGGCTAGCAAAAGACTGGGAAGCGACCAACTAGAGAGCGACAACAACCATGTACATGCATTAAAATTAATAAACATTGGATGCGAGCATGAGTAGGATATAATCCTCCATGAACATAAATATCGTGAAGGCTATGTTGATTTATTTCAACTACATACGTGAACATGTGCCAAGTCAAGTCACTTAAATCATTCAAAGGAGAATACCACCCCATCATACCACATCATAACCATCTCAATAGCATGTTGGCACGCAAGGTAAACCATTATAACTCATAGCTAATCAAGCATGGCACAAGTAACTACGATCTCTAATTGTCACTGCAAACATGTTTATTCATAATAAGCTGAATCAAGAACAATGAACTCATCATATTTACAAAAACAAAAGAGGTCGAAGTCATACCATCTTTTCTCATCTCAGTCGGTCCATCATATATCATCATAAGTGCCTTTCACTTGCACGACCGAATGATGTGAATAATAATAAGAGTGCACGTGCATTGGACTAAGATGGCATCTGCGAGCATTCAATAAACATGAGAAGACAAGGCAATATGGGCTCTTGGTTAAATCAACAATAATGCATATAAGAGCCACTTCAACAATTTAATCATGGTCTTCTCCTATTGACCCCCAAAGGAAAGAAAAGAAATAAAAACTATTTACACATGAAAGCTCCCAACAAGCAAAAGAAGAACGGGAAATATTTTTGGGTTTCCTTTTTTAATTATTACTACAGCAGAAAAGTAAACTACTACTAATATTTTTGGTTTTTCTTAAGGTTTATCAAACACACAGAAGAAAGCAGGAAAAAGAAAATAAACTAGCATGGATATTACAAAGAGTATGCGCACTGACATCTAGCAATGAGTGTGTGTGAACATAAATCTAATGTCGGTGAGAAATACGTACTCACCCAAACTTAGGCTTTTGGCCTAAGTTGGTTTATTGCCAGGGATAGTCTGGTGGATACCCATAGGTGTAGCTGGGGTCGTACTGCGACGAAGAAGACTCTGACTGCCATTGGCGGACAGCCATCTCCGGATCCCAAGAATAAACAGACTGTCGTGGAGGCTCATCTTGTGGTTCTGGTTCCGGGGCTGGTGTAGGATTCAGGTAGGCTTGGACGGCAGCCCACGTAACGAGATAGGGTCTGAGGACGTTGGTCGTGGACGAAGTCGGTGAGGCCGGCATTCTCGATCAATGAATAGAAATCCTCATAAATCCCGGCCTGTCTCAAGAAATTATCGGAAGGCCATTCACACGGCCGGATCTCCGCGGTACGAGGCAAATTATATTTGGGCCTCTGTGATTCTTCATTTTGTTTCTCCTTAGAGCTTCGGCTCGATGAGCCCCTCAAAAGTCTCTTCATTATTTTCTGAAATAATCTGAAATTTTTAGTAACTTCAGACAAAAGTGAACCAACTTCAATAAAACTGATAGCAACCACTCCTACAAGTGACTGGAACCTATATCAAGCATTAGAACTACTTGGAACCATATAAATTTGACATGCAAGCTCAAGAACATGGTCACCTATGCAGCACAAATTTGCAATGAATAAACACTAGAACAAAAATTAATTGGACCAATGGAGTAGTCACATACCAAGGAACAATCTCCCCAAGCAGTTTTGCGAGAGGTGCTTTGAGCAAGGAGATCGAAAATTACAGCAAAGAGGGCTGGAACTCACGCTTGAATTGGTTTTTCGTGTTTATGGGAGGAAGAAGAAGAGGATGGGTGCAGGAATAAGTGGAGGAGGGTCACCGTGGGCCCACGAGGCAGGGGGGCGCGCCCAGGGGGGTAGGGCGCGACCTCCACCCTCGTGGCCAAATGGCAGCTCCCCCCGCTGTAATTTTTCCACCATAAATCCTCAAATATTCCCGAAAAAATCATATTAAATTGGCATGGCATTCTGAGGACTTTTATTTTCGGGATATTTTTATATCGCATGGATAAATCAGGAAACAAACAGAAAAATATTATTTTTACTTCATTTCAAGTAAATAACAGAAAGTATAGAGAGGGTACAGAAGGTTGTGCTTCTAGTTTCATCCATCTCATGCTCATCAAAAGGAATCCACTAACAAGGTTGATCATGTCTTATTAACAAACTCATTCCGATAATCATGAAACCGGAGAAATTTCGAATAATACTAGGTTACCTCAATGGGGATATGCACATCCCCAATAATAAGTATATCATATTTCTTTTTGACAGTAGGAAGAGGAAATTCAATACCTCCAAATATAATTGATGGAATTTTTCCAATAGAGTTGATACTGTGGACTTGAGGTAGTTTCCTTGGAAAGTGTACCGTATGCTCATTACCATTAACATGAAAAGTGACATTGCCTTTGTTGCAATCAATAACAGCCCCTGCAGTATTAAGAAAAGGTCTACCAATAATAATAGACAAACTATCATCCTCGGGAATATCAAGAATAACAAAGTCCGTTAAAATAGTAACGTTTGCAACCACAACAGGCACATCCTCACAAATACCGACAGGTATAGCAGTTGATTTATCAGCCATTTGCAAAGATATTTCAGTAGGTGTCAACTTATTCAAGTCAAGTCTATGATATAAAGAGAGAGGCATAACACTAACACCGGCTCCAAGATCACATAAAGCAGTTTTAACATAGTTTCTTTTAATGGAGCATGGTATAGTAGGTACTCCTGGATCTCCAAGTTTCTTTGATATTCCATCCTTAAAAGTATTATTAGCAATCATGGTGGAAATTTCAGCTTCTGGTATCTTTCTTTTATTTGTAAAGATATCTTTCATGTACTTAGCATAAGGATTCATTTTGAGCATATCAGTCAATCGCATACTCAAAAAGATAGGTCTAATCATTTCAGCAAAGCGCTCAAAATCCTCATCATCCTTTTTTTGGATGGTTTCAGAGGAAAAGGCATGGGTTTCTGAACCCAAGGTTCTCTTTCTTTACCATGTTTCCTAGCAACAAAGTCTCTCTTATCATAACGTTGATTCTTTGATTGTGGGTTATCAAGATCAAAAGCAGGTTCAATTTCTACATCATTATCATTACTAGGTTGAGCATCATCATGAACATCATCATTAACATTTTCATTAGTTTCATGTTCATTACCAGATTGTGTTTCAGCATCAGACATAGAGATATCATTTGGATTATCAGGTGGTTCGGCAATAGGTTCACTAGAAGTTTGCAAAGTTCTATATTTTTTCTTTTTCTTCTTTTTAGAAGAACTAGGTGTATCAACATTATTTCTCTGAGAATCTTGCTCAATTCTTTTAGGGTGGCCTTCAGGATACAAAGGTTCCTGAGTCATTCTACCAGTTCTAGTAGCCACTCTAACAGCATAATCATTTTTCTTACTATTCATTTCATCAAGCAATTCTTTTTGAGCCTTAAGTACTTGTTCTACTTGAGTGGTAACCATAGAAGCATGATTGCTAACAAGTTTAAGTTCACATCTAATATTAGCCATATAATCACCCAAGTATTTAATCATATCGGAATCGTATTTCAATTGTCTACCAAAATAAGCATTGAAGTCTTCTTGCTTAAACATAAAGTTATCAAACTCATCCAAGCACTGACTAGCCATTTTAGTAGGAGGGACTTCAGCTTTATCATATCTATAGAGCGAACTTACCTTGACTACCTGTGTCGGGTTATCAAGATCAGGAGGTTCTTCAATAGGTAATGGATCAAGATCATATGTTTCTTCAATAGTTTAGACCATGTATTTCTTCAATAGGAGGTAATTTCTTAATATCTTCAGCTTTAATACCTTTTTCTTTCATAGATTTCTTTGCCTCTTGCATATCTTCGGGACTGAGAAATAGAACACCTTTCTTCTCCGGAGTTGGTTTAGGAATAGGATCATTAGTTGGAGCAGGAGCTGGCTCAGGAGGTGCCCAATTATTTTCATTTGTCAACATATTATTGAATAGAATTTCAGCTTCATCCGGTGTTCTTTCCCTGAAAAGAGAACCAGCACAACTATCCAGGTAATCTCTGGAAGCATCGGTTAGTCCATTATAAAAGATATCAAGTATTTCATTTTTCTTAAGAGGATGATCAGGCAAAGCATTAAGTAACTTGAGAAGCCTCCCCCAAGCTTGTGGGAGACTCTCTTCTTCAATTTGCACAAAGTTGTATATTTCCTTTAAAGCAACTTGTTTCTTATGAGCAGGGAAATATTTAGTAGAGAAGTAATAAATCATATCCTGGGGACTACACACACAACCAGGATCAAGACAATTAAACCATATCTTAGCATCACCCTTTAATGAGAATGGAAATATTTTGAGTATATAAAAGTAGCGAGATCTCTCATCATTAGTGAACAGGGTGTCTATATCATTTAATTTAGTAAGATGTGCCACAACAGTTTCAGATTCATAACCATGGAAAGGATCAGATTCAACCTAAGTAATTATATCAGGATCAACATAGAATTCATAATCCTTATCAGGAACACAGATAGGCGAAGTAGCAAAAGCAGGGTCAGGTTTCATTTTATCCTTAAGAGATTATTTGTTCCATTTAATTAATAGCCTTTTAAGTTCATGGCGATCTCTGCAAGCTAAAATAGCGGCAGAAGATTCCGTATAAAAACATAACCCTCGGGAATAACAAGCCTATCTTCATCATCACTTTCATCATTATAATCAGATTCAATAACTTCTTTCTCTCTAGCCCTAGCAATGTGTTCATCAAGAAATTCACTAAGGGGAACAGTAGTATCAGGCATAGAAGTAGTTTCATCATAAGTATCATGCATAGCAGAAGTCACATCATCAATAACATGCGACATATCAGAACGAATAGCAGAAGCAGGTTTAGGTGTCGCAATCTTACTCATAACAGAAGGTGAATCAAGTGCATAGCTAGATGGCAGTTCCTTACCTCCCCTCGTAGTTGAGGGATAAATTGTTGTCTTAGCGTCTTTCAAGTTCTTCATAGTGTCCAGCAGATATAAATCCCAAGGGACTCAAATAATAGAGCTATGCTCCCCGGCAACGGCGCCAGAAATTAGTCTTGATAACCCACAAGTATAGGGGATCGCAACAGCTTTCGAGGGTAGAGTATTCAACCCAAATTTATTGATTCAACACAAGGGGAGCCAAAGAATATTCTCAAGTATTAGCAGCTGAGTTGTCAATTCAACCACACCTGGAAACTTAATATCTGCAGCAAAGTGTTTAGTAGCAAAGTAATATGATAAAGGTGGTAACGGTAACAAAAGAGTAATGAAAGAAAAATAATATTTTTGGTATTTTGTAGTGATTGTAACAATAGCAACGGGAAAGTAAATAAGCGTAAACCAGTAGATGGAAAGCTCGTAGGCATCGGATCAGTGATGGATAATTATGCCAGATGCGGTTCATCATGTAACAGTCATAACATAGGGTGACACAGAACTAGCTCCAATTCATCAATGTAATGTAGGCATGTATTCCATATATAGTCATACGTGCTTATGGAAAAGAACTTGCATGACATCTTTTGTCCTACCCTCCCGTGGCAGTAGGGTCCTATTGGAAACTAAAGGATATTAAGGCCTCCTTTTAATAGAGAACCGGAACAAAGCATTAGCGCATAGTGAATACATGAACTCCTCAAACTATGGTCATCACCGGGAGTGGTCCCGACTATTGTCACTTCGGGGTTGCCGGATCATAACACATAGTAGGTGACTATGGACTTGCAAGATAGGATCAAGAACTCACATATATTCATGAAAACATAATAGGTTCAGATCTGAAATCATGGCACTCGGGCCCTAGTGACAAGCATTAAGCATAGGAAAGTCATAGCAACATCAATCTCAGAACATAATGAATACTAGGGATCAAACCTGAAAGCACAAGTGCTCCCCAGGTGGTTTTGGTAATTAATGTCAACATATCTCTTGTTGGACTAACGTTTCTATCTAGCATGTTTCAGATAAGTTCAACAATGGAGTGTCATGGACTAAAGGTTGTGGGAACTCCTTCAAGATGCTAAGGACAAAGGATTGGCTAAAGCTTCAAGCTCAAGACTCTTCATTTTACATTTTTAGTGATCCAAGATCACATTGAGTCCATAGGAAAAGCCAATACTATCAAGGAGGGGTGAGGTGTTGCTTAAAGAGCCTCTTGCTTCATGTGCTTAATGATATGCTCCAAAATCCTCAGCTACTTTCCCATATCCACATATGACCTAAACCCTAAGCCAAACTCGGACCTACCGATTCTTTCTATCCGGCGCCACCGAGTTTCACTTGTCATAGCCACTGCCAAACCCTAGCAAATCGGTTCTACCGACAGGGATCTCGGTCTCACCAAGATGGGATTGTAATCTCACTGTGTATGTCCATTACCAAAATCGGTCTCACCGAGTTTAGGCAATCGGTACTACCAAGATTACAATGCAAACTCTCTGGTTAACTTATTACCAAAATCGGTCCCACCGAGTTTGCCTGACCAACTCTCTGGTTAGCTAATTACCAAATCGGTCTCACCGAGTTTGTGTAATCGGTCTCACCGAGATTACGTTATGCCCTAACCCTAACCGTATCGGTCCTACCGAGTTGCATGTCAGTCCCACCGAAAATCTCTAACGGTCACTAGGTTTACTATTTTGGTCCGACCGAGTTTGTTGATTCGGTCCCACCGAGATTGGTAAATTGTGTGTAACGGTTGGATTTTGTGTGGAGGCTATATATACCCCTCCACCTCCTCTTCACTCGTTGAGAGAGCCATCAGAACACATCTACACTTCCAACTCATATGTTCTGAGAGAGAACCACCTACTCATGTGTTGAGACCAAGATATACCATTCCTACCATATGAATCTTGATCTCTAGCCTTCCCCAAGTTGCTTTCCACTCAAATCTTCTTTCTACCAAATCCAAATCCTGTGAGAGAGAGTTGAGTGTTGGGGAGACTATCATTTGAAGCACAAGGGCAAGGAGTTCATCATCAACACACCATTTGTTACTTCTTGGAGAGTGGTGTCTCCTAGATTGGCTAGGTGTCACTTGGGAGCCTCTAACAAGATTGTGGAGTTGAACCAAGGAGTTTGTAAGGGCAAGGAGATCGCCTACTTCGTGAAGATCTACCGCTTGTGAGGCAAGTCCTTCGTGGGCGATGGCCATGGTGGGATAGACAAGGTTGCTTCTTCATGGACCCTTCGTGGGTGGAGCCCTCCGTGGACTCGCGCAACCGTTACCCTTCGTGGGTTGAAGTCTCCATCAACGTGGATGTAGGATAGCACCACCTATCCGAACCATGGGAAAAACATCCTTGTCTCCAATTGCGTTTGAATTCTCCAAACCCTTCCCTTTACATTGTTGCAAGTTGCATGCTTTACATTCCGCTGCTCATATACTCTTTGCATGCTTGCTTGATATGTATTGTGTATGTTGAAGTTGTGCCTAAAACTCCACTCAAACTGAAAATGTTTAAAGATTGCAACTTTAGCACTAAGTGTCTAATCACCCCCCCTCTAGACACACCTACTTCTAGATCCTACAAGTGGTATCAGAGCTTTGGTCTCCATTGCCTTGGTTTAATCACCATTGGAGGAAGATGGATGTGTCTACTTTAGGGAGTCTTAGACATAGAGTGCCTATTCTTGATGGAGAGTATTTTCATGAGTGGAAGAATGAGATGCTTGTAATTTTCAATCAATATCATTTGAACAAGTACATTGCTAGCCCTTGTGCACCTAATATTGATTCTTTGCATCCTACCCTAAATGAAGACGTTGACATGATTCGCAATCTTAGAACTGTTGAGCTCGTCATTAGAGGATTGCCCAAAAACTTGATTGCTAGTTTACCTACTCTTAATTGTGCCTATACTATATGGAAATTTCTTGAGGAACGATTCTCCGATTATTCCTTGAAAAATTTGGATGAAATTCTCCATAAATCTATTGCCTTGAGTAAAATGAACTCTAGTGAACCTAGTTTTGGTAATATTCTATTTAAGCTTACTAATCTCATGCATGCTAAAGGAAATGTTGGAATCATTAGTGATATTATATCCGAAGCTATAAGAATTCATAAAAGTGACCACCTTGATGATCATTTATCTAATGAATTACCCTCTCTAGGATATGATCAATCATAAGATGATGTTGAACATGGATACTATGATGAAGATGATGATAGTGACTTCGATCTTGATGATGCGATGAGACATTTTGGTCTTATGGCAAATCTTCGGGGATATGTGTCAGGAGGAAAGGAATGGGTTCTCGACAGTGGATGTACTGATCATATGACCGGAGATGAAGAGATGTTCCGTGAGCTTGCTGAAAATGACGGCCCTCGAAAATATGTCACTTTTGGTGATAATTCAAAGGGTAAGGTGGTTGGCCTTGGTAAGGTGGCCATCTCACACGATAGCTCCATCTAAAATGTCATGCTCGTTGAGTCTCTTGGCTACAACTTACTTTCAGTATCTAGACTTGCTGATTTCGGTTTGAATGTCCTATTTACTGAGGTAGATTGCCAAGTGTTTCGTCGAGACAATCATAAAATGGTTTTTACCGGTATACGTAGAGGTGACCTTTACATTGTCGATTTCTCTAAAAAGGCACAACCTAAAACTTGCTTTATCGCTAAATCCTCAAAAGGTTGGTTGTGGCATAGACGACTAGGTCACGTTGGCATGAGAAACCTTGACAAGCTTATTAAAGGAAGTCATATCCTTGGAGTTAACAATGTCATATTTGATAAGGATAGACTTTGCAGTGCTTGTCAAGCAGGTAAACAGGTTGGAGGAAGGCATCCCGTGAAGAACATCATGACCACAAGGAGGCCACTCGAGCTACTTCATATGGATCTTTTTGGTCCCAATGCCTACAAGAGTCTCGGTGGAAATTCTTTTGGTCTAGTTATAGTCGATGATTTTTCAAGATTTACGTGGGTGTTCTTTCTTGATGATAAATCGCAGGTCCAAAAGATCTTAAAAAATTTCGCTAGGAAGGCCCAAAATCAGTTTGACGTGAATATCAAGAAGGTTCGGAGTGACAACGGAACGGAGTTCAAGAACGCAAATGTGGACACCTTGACGAAGAAGGGATTTCACACGAGTTCTCGGCTACGTACACACCTCAACAAAATGGAGTTGTTGAGAGGAAGAACCAGACGCTCATCGAAATGGTGAGAACGATGCTTGATGAGTACAAGATGCCGAAGCACTTTTGGGCAGAAGCGGCGGAGACAGCTTGTCATGCAACAAATCGCTTGTATCTTCACAAGCTACTCGGCAAGACGGCATACGAGCTCCTCACTGGTAACAAACCCCAAGTTGGATACTTTCGAGTATTCGGCTCAAAGTGCTACATTCTTGATAAGCATCGTCGTTCAAAGTTATCCCCTAAATCTCATGTGGGTTTCCTACTTGGTTATGGCTCAAAACTCTCACACTTACCGTGTCTACAACAATTTCACCCGAAAGGTTGAAGAGACGGTAGATGTGAAGTTTGATGAATCTAACGGCTCGCAAGTAGAGCAATTGCCAATTGATGTAGGAGAAAAAGACCCTTCAGAAGCAATCCAAGACTTGTCCATTGGCAAAGTTTGTCCAATGGAGGTGAAGGAGAATGCTTCATCCGTCCATGTGGAAGCCTCTACTTCACGACAAGGTGAACCAAGAATCGACACGGAGGCATCCACAAGTGGGACACACCAAGATGAAGAAAATGAGGAAATGCATCAAGAGGAACATCAACAACCTCCTTCTCCACCACGACAAGAGAACAACAACGTCAACAATGAAGAAGACCAAGAAGAAGAACAAGATGAAGAAGATGTTCAACGAAGACCCAAGCAAAAGCTTTCATGAGTTCGAGCAAGAATTGCCAAAGATCATCCCGTCGAGCAAATCTACAATGATATTCCAACTGGGAGAATTACTCGCTCAAAAACTCGTTTAGCTAACTTTTGCGAAAATTATTCATTCATCTCTAGCATTGAACCTATGAAGGTTGAAGAAGCATTGGAAGACCCGGACTGGATAAACGCTATGCATGAAGAGCTACACAACTTTGAGAGAAACCAAGTGTGGACATTGGTTGAGAAGCCCGACAACAACCACAACATCATTGGTACCAAATGGGTGTTTCGCAACAAGCAAGATGAAGATGGACAAGTGGTTCGCAGCAAGGCATGTCTCGTCGCCCAAGGGTACACACAAGTCGAAGGTATGGACTATGGTGAGACATATTCTCCCGTTGCTAGACTTGAGTCCATTCGCATCTTACTTTCCTATGCTAATCACCATAATATCACCTTGTACCAAATGGACATTAAAAGTGCTTTTCTAAATGGTGAAATAGAAGAGGAAGTTTAGGTCAAACAACCTCCCGGATTTGTCAATCCTAAGAAACCAAATCATGTTTACAAACTTCACAAAGCCCTTTATGGTCTTAAACAAGCTCCTAGAGCATGGTATAAATGCTTGACCAAGTTCCTTATTGCAAGTGGTTTTGAAATTGGAAAAATTGATTCCACACTTTTTACTAAAAGGGTTAATGGAGAACTATTTGTATGCCAAATTTATGTTGATGATATCATATTTGGATCAACTAACCCTCTTTTTAGTGAAAAGTTTGGGAAGCTTATGTCGGAGAAATTTGAGATGTCTATGATGAGTGAACTCAAATTCTTCCTCGGTTTGCAAATCAAGCAAACTAAGGAAGGTACATTTGTCTCTCAAACGAAGTACACCAAAGACTTATTCAAGAAGTTCAATATGCAAGAATGCAAAGGTATGCCTACACCCATGCCTACTAGTGGACATCTTGATTTGACCAAAGATGGTGAACCGGTTGATCAAAAGGTTTATCGCTCTATGATTGGTTCATTGTTATACCTATGTGCTTCACGTCCCGACATTATGCTAAGTGTGTGCATGTGTGCACGATATCAAGCTGATCCTAAAGAATGTCATCTTAAAGCGGTGAAAAGGATAGTGAGATACCTAATTCATACACCAAATTTTGGCATTTGGTATCCTAAGAGGTCCTCTTTTGATCTTGTTGGCTATTCCGACTCGGATTATGCCGGAGACAAGGTTGATAGAAAGTCCACTTCGGGTACTTGTCAATTTCTTGGTAGATCTCTTGTGTCTTGGTCCTCCAAGAAACAAAACTCGGGATCCTTATCCACCGCTGAAGCGGAATACATTGCCGCTGGTTCATGTTGTGCTCAATTACTTTGGATGACCCAAACTCTTAAAGATTATGGGGTCTATGTGAAACATGTTCCACTGCTTTGTGACAATGAAAGTGCTATCAAAATTGGTCATAATCCTGTACAACATTCTCGAACTAAGCATATTGAAGTTCGTCATCATTTCATTCGAGATCATGTTGCTAAGGGTGGCATTGATGTTAAGCATGTTCGCACCGATAAGCAATTAGCGGATATATTCACTAAACCACTTGATGAGAAAGTGTTTTGCAGGTTGAGAGGAGAATTGAACATTATTGATGCTTCAAATTTGGAGTAGAAACTCCATTGGATACATGCAACACATGAGCTTATGACTAATCCATGATATATCTCTTATGATGACTATCTTGTGTCTTGGATATATTTTGTAAGTTGCATGTTATCTAACCCATGTAGGTACTTGGTTGGATCTAATTCTATGAGATTGCAACTTACTCACATCTTAAGCAATCTCTACATCACCAAGTCTCTACACAACGGTGGTTGACGACAAGGAAGCACGAAACCATTCGAACATATCCTTTGACAAATTCTATGTTGAGCTTCATGATTGTCATTTTTGGATATACAAGTGCTTTTCCTTGCAAGAACTAACCCATGTAGGTAGATCAACTCAAATTCCAAGTGGTGCTCCCAACTCTTGATGAGCTACATCAACTTTGAGCACCCACACAAGTTCCACTACATGAGCAAGACCCACACCACCACCCAAGGTATGATATTCCATCTTAGAGAAGCTTTACTCCAAGTCATAAGTCAAAGCAAGTCAACAAGATGAGAATACATCAAGATGCTTAAACTAAAAATGGTAACCCCATTTAGAGCTTAAACGA
Organism: Aegilops umbellulata; assembly: GCA_032464435.1. Lineage (NCBI taxonomy): Eukaryota > Viridiplantae > Streptophyta > Magnoliopsida > Poales > Poaceae > Aegilops > Aegilops umbellulata. Next base: position 358,992,053 of record CP136059.1, read on the forward strand.
TGAGTATGACCTATGATCAAGTGTTCTCACTTGACTCCTAAGTCAATATACTCTAACATAAGTGACTATGTCACCGCCCAACTCTAGATGAAGTTCTCTTGTGTTCTCTTCTGTGTTATTGCATTTGTCCCTTGCATATTTGTTTCCCTCTTTTTAAAAAAAAACTTCATCTAGAACCTTCATTTTTCTTATTTTTGTTCTGCATATTTATGCATCTAATTCCTTGCAAATCTTTCAGTTAATTCATTGCAAATCTTTGTGAGATCTTATTTGACTAGTGAGCTGAGGTGACAAGTGTTTTCTCTGTGATGAACTCGGTTTCACCGAATTATAGTTTTCGGTCTAACCGAATCCTTTCGGTTCCACCGAAACACGCCAACTCGGTGCCACCGACTTCACAACAGGAAAAAAAGTTTGCCACTTGTTCTATATTTCTTCTGATCCAGCTCCACTCAATGAATCTTGTCCTCTACAAGCATAACAGTTTTATCCACTGCTTTGTGCTGAGTCTCAAGGACCAAACCAATTCGACGGATTCCAAAAAAACCTTCTTGGAAATTGATGTCAAAGGGGGAGAGAGAGATCACATCAAAGCTTATCACCTACAATGGAGAAAATATTAAGGGGGAGAGAATACTCAAGGATCCCAAGTATTAAGGGGGAGAAAGAGATCTCCAGGGGGAGAGAATACTCAAGGATCCCAGATGCTTGATGTTCAAGAGGAGAGATTCCACATGTCTTTTTGGGAGAAAGACATGTTCATATGTGCTTATTTGCATTAAGTTCTATTCATTTATATCTTTCAGCTCTGATTTTCTGTTCCCTATCTTCTCCCAATATCACATGTCAGATTCAGGGGGAGCAAGACATCTAAGGGAAAGAAATCATTCAAATTCATTGCATATCTTTACTCTTGGGGACATGTCTAATCCAATGTGGTACCTTGTACTCACTATCTACATGTCATCCCAGTCTTGGTATTCTTGTGGTTTCTTTTGTTTGCTCTGACTAGTGGATGTACTTGTGTTATCTAACCTTGTTTGTGCAGGTTCATTCCATCCTAAGCCAACTCAAAACTACAAGGTAAGTATATGCATCAAAATCATGAGTATGAGGAATTCTTGCTTATGTACATACTGTTTGCAAGAAGGACTCATAAGCATGAAGGTATTTCTTTAATAATCTTTTGCTCTGATGCATATGGCCAAGATACATGTAACACATTGCCTACTCTGTCATGATTATGCTCTCACATGCTTCTATATTTTATTCACATGATTGCATACATGTAGGGGGAGCCTATGTTTGTTACATGTCCTACCAAAGTTTTACTTGCTATTCTTTGTATCTTTATCTAAAGCTTTGATGTATGTTGCCATCAATTACCAAAAGGGGGGAGATTGAAAGCACAAGTGCTCCCCAGGTAGTTTTGGTAATTAATGTCAACATATCTCTTGTTGGACTAACGTTTCTATCTAGCATGTTTCAGATAAGTTCAACAATGGAGTGGCATGGACTAAAGGTTGTGGGAACTCCTTCAAGATGCTAAGGACAAAGGATTGGCTAAAGCTTCAAGCTCAAGACTCTTCATTTTACATTTTTAGTGATCCAAGATCACATTGAGTCCATAGGAAAAGCCAATACTATCAAGGAGGGATGAGGTGTTGCTTAATGAGCCTCTTGCTTCATGTGCTTAATGATATGCTCCAAAATCCTCAGCTACTTACCCATATCCACATATGACCTAAACCCTAAGCCAAACTCGCACCTACCGATTCTTTCTATCCGGCGCCACCGAGTTTCACTTGTCATAGCCACTGCCAAACCCTAGCAAATCGGTTCTACCGACAGGGATCTCGGTCTCACCGAGATGGGATTGTAATCTCACTGTGTATGTCCATTACCACAATCGGTCTCACCGAGTTTAGGCAATCGGTACTACCAAGGTTACAATGCAAACTCTCTGGTTAACTTATTACCAAAATCGGTCCAACCGAGTTTAGTAATCGGTTCCACCGAGTTTGCCTGACCAACTCTCTGGTTAGCTATTTACCAAATCGGTCTCACCGAGTTTGTGTAATCGGTCTCACCGAGATTACGTTATGCCCTAACCCTAACCGTATCGGTCCTACCGAGTTGCATGTCAGTCCCACCGAAAATCTCTAACGGTCACTGGGTTTACTATTTCGGTCCGACCTAGTTTGTTGATTCGGTCCCACCGAGATTGGTAAATTGTGTGTAACGGTTGGATTTTGTGTGGAGGCTATATATACCCCTCCACCTCCTCGTCACTCGTTGAGAGATCCATCAGAACACATCTACACTTCCAACTCATATGTTCTAAGAGAGAACCACCTACTCATGTGTTGAGACCAAGATATACCATTCCTACCATATGAATCTTGATCTCTAGCCTTCCCCAAGTTGCTTTCCACTCAAATCTTCTTTCTACCAAATCCAAATCCTGTGAGAGAGAGTTGAGTGTTGGGGAGACTATCATTTGAAGCACAAGAGCAAGGAGTTCATCATCAACACACCATTTGTTACTTCTTGGAGAGTGGTGTCTCCTAGATTGGCTAGGTGTCACTTGGGAGCCTCCGACAAGATTGTGGAGTTGAACCAAGGAGTTTGTAAGGGCAAGGAGATCACCTACTTCGTGAAGATCTACCGCTAGTGAGGCAAGTCCTTCGTGGGCGATGGCCATGGTGGGATAGACAAGGTTGCTTCTTTGTGGACCCTTCATGGGTGGAGCCCTCCGTGGACTCGCGCAACCGTTACCCTTCGCGGGTTGAAGTCTCCATCAACGTGGATGTAGGATAGCACCACCTATCCGAACCACGGGAAAAACATCCTTGTCTCCAATTGTGTTTGAATTCTCCAAACCCTTCCCTTTACATTCTTGCAAATTGCATGCTTTACATTCCGCTGCTCATATACTCTTTGCATGCTTGCTTGATATGTATTGTGTATGTTGAAATTGTGCCTAAAACTCCACTCAAACCGAAAATGTTTAAAGATTGCAACTTTAGCACTAAGTGTCTAATCACCCCCCCTCTAGGCACACCTACTTCTAGAAGGTCTCCAGGGAGACCACGAGGTAGGGGGGCGCGCCCTAGGGGTGTGGGCCCCTTGATCTACATCTTTGGCGAGGAATTTTTATTATTTGTTATAAGATCTTCCGTGGAGTTTCAGGTCATTCCGAGAACTTTTGTTTTCTGCACATAAAACAACATCATGGCAATTCAGCTGTAAACAGCGTCAGTGTCATATCCCTAGTTCTGGTGATGCTTAGTGCTTGCATTAGAGTGTTGCATCATGTTTAAATTCTATTAAATTTGAAATGGGAAATGTTTCAAACCCTAGCACTAAAGCAAATTCAAATAGATGCAAATTAAAAATGGAATTTCAACTAACCCAAAATGCTTTTCAAAAATGTTCATGGCCTTTGGAAAATGTTGCAAACAACAACCAGAGGTGATGCACATTTTTGCTATACATTTTGGGTTTTTGAATGAACCCATATGTATTTGAATTGGAGCTGTTTAAAATAATATAAATATTTTGAAGGCTCCAAAAATGTTGGAAATTGGTGAGGGCCTCTGGTATATTATAACCAGTGGTCACCAGGAATCTCAACATTTCTATAACTGTGATAGTATTTATTTTAAGTCAAAAACAAATGTCAGAAATAGAAAAGAAAACAAAAATATGGAAAACCCTTACCTGGGCCACTTGCTGGCCTGGCTCTGGGCCGGCCCACCTGGCCCATGCCAGTCACCTCCTACCTTTGCCAGTAGGCAGAGGAGGGGGGGACAGCGCACCGCCGCCGAGCATGCGCGAGGCCACCTCCTGCTTCGCCGTGTCGACGCCTCCTCCTCCCTGTCCCCGGGCCTGTGGACGCCTCGACCCCCCCTCTCACTCGCTCCCTGGCCTCTCTCCTCCTCTCTGCTCCCTCGCCCGAACACGCCCGAGCACCGCCGTCGCCGCCGCTCGGCGTTGCCGTGCCCACCGCCGTCGCCTTGCCTCCTCGAGCTATCCAGAGCCTCCGCCACCTCTCGCTTCACCCCTGCACCGAAGGAAGGAAGCACGGAGGCCCAGAGCAGCCGCCATCATCATCGTCTTCAAGCTTCGGCTCCGGCGCCCTTCTCCGTCGATTCGGCCACTCCGGCGCGCCCCCGAGCCCGCTAACCATCCCTGCAGCTCCGCGGTGAGCCGTTGACCCGATTCCCCCTTGCCCCGTCGTCCCTCGCGTGCTCTAGCCCCGATCCCCAACCATGCCGAAGCTCCTCGCCGCCGGGCATGGCGCCGCCGCGGCCACAGCCTCTGCCGCACGCGTCCGAGCGTGTCACCGTGCTCGGTGCACCCCCAGGAGGCCGTAGCACCCTTCTGCGCCCCCTGCCGTGCCTCCTAGCGTCGTTCCCGTGCACGCCCGAACTCCGGCCGCCGCCTGGCTCGACGCCGGCGTCATCTCTGGCCACCCCGCGCACACTGCTGGCCCCACTCGATGCGCGAGAGCGCCAGCAGCCCATAGGAGCAAGCCGCACCCCCAGTCGACGCCTGTAGCGCCGCCCCGACCAACTCCGGCGAGTTCCCGCCGCTGCTGTGGTCGCCGGCGTCACCTGCTGACGTGGCGCCGGTTAATTAGCGCTAATGACCCAGCTAACCACCCCCAGAGCCACTGCCATGTGGGTCCCAATGCCTAAACTAATTAGTATTATTTTCCTGTTAGATTAACACTAACCACAGTGGGCCCCGCCTGTCAACGTTGACTTGACCACGTCAGCTTTGACCGGGTCCCACATGTCAGCCTCTGTAGCTGACTCTGTGTCACTGACCAGTAGGCCCTACTGGTCAGGTTTGACCTGGACCGCGGCCGTTGACCGTTGACATCACAATGACGTCATGCTGACGCAGTAACTCCTTTTTCTGGATTTATTCTTATTCAGGAAATTCCAGAATATATTGCAAACTTCTAAAATTCATAGAAATTCAACCGTAGCTCCAAATGCAAAGATTTATATATGAAAAATGATCAGAAAAATTCAATCTATCCATCTGTACCATTTTCATGCATGTTAGAACACTGTAACCTTGCTGTTTAGGTGAAACAAGATAATGCACCATTATGACTTTATAAATGAGCTTACATTTGAATCTTTGATTCAATTGGGTTCAAATCAACCTGTCCTAGTATGCATTAGTCAAAACACATCATATTGCCATGTCATGATCATGCATCATATTGTTGCATTGCATTGATTGCGTTTCCTTCTTGTTTGCCGGTAACCGTCCCCTCTCAGTCGACGATGTTTTCGACGATGAGTTCGATGACACCGATGAAGAGCTATGTTATCTTCAGAAGTGCCAGGCAAGCAAAACCCCCTTGTTCATTCCGATACAATCCCACTCTCTCGCTCCTGCTCTCTTTTACTGCATTAGGACAACAACGATTCATGTGTTACTTGCTGCGGTAGCTGAACCCCTTTATCCTTTGCATGACCTGTCATTCCACAGTAATTAGATGAAACCCACTAGCATGAGTAGGAGTTGTTTGAGCCCTGTTGTGCCTACTCATACATGCTTGTTTGTCATGCCTGCTACTGCTTAGAGTTGAGTCAGGTCTGATTCATCGGGGATGAATTGGAAGGTGTGAACATGTCCTACTGTGTGTGAGCTAAGTGTGTGAACACGATTTGGTAAAGGTAGCGGTGAGAGGCCATGTAGGAGTACATGGTGGGTTGTCTCATTGTAGCCGTCCTCAGGAACTGAGTTCTGTGTTTGTGATCCATGAAACAGTTACTACCACGCATTGGGCCCGAAACCAATGGACCCTCTCGGCTTCTTGATCACCCTTGTCCTCTGTCCAGGAGTTGCAAAGTAGTTTCTGGTGTTTGTAGTATGCTGGGGGCCGCACGCAGCGCTGACCGTAGGGGTGGGCTGTGTTGCGGTAGGCACGTGGTCGGGCAGCCGGGCGCCCGTTTGGTGTCTCGGACCCTGTACACATCGTTTGGGGCTGTGAGCGAAACTCCGGCCGGATCTCCTCATGGATGGAACCCGAATAGGCGATAAACCTGGACTAGAGACTTGAGTGTTTAGGTAGGCCGTGGCCGACACCCTCGCTGGGCTTCCGCTTGAAGGTTGCCGAGTACATGTCGTGTAAACGGCGGTAAGTGGTGAGAGCGTGTGTGAAGAAGTACACCCCTGCAGGGTTAACATCATCTATTCGAATAGCCGTGTCCGCGGTAATGGACTTCTGGGTTGCCTATAACAGTTCATAGACAAGTGAAAGTGGATACTCTAAAATGCGCAAGATAAGCGTGAGTGCTATGGATGGCGTTCTCGTAGGGAGACGGGAGCGGATCCATAGTGGTGTATTGATATGGTGAATATGTGGACTCGTGTGCGCCACCTCAAAAGAGTTACTCGCAGTCGTAGTTCAGGATAGCCACCGAGTCAAAGCTGGCTTGCTGTAGTTAAACTCCACCACCCCCCTTTTGATACTGATGCATATGTAGCTAGTTCTGATGTAAGTCTTGCTGAGTACGATTGTACTCACGCTTGCCTATTTTATGTTTTGCAGAGAGAGATGTCAGTCTCGTTAGTAGTACCGCTTGGACTTCGACGTTTAGCTTGATACCTCAGCTACGATCTTGTGCCCTCGACAGGATCTGGTAGATAGTCAGACTTCTCAGCCTTTTTCATTTGTAGATGTCTGTACTCAGACATGTTAAGCTTCCGCATGTGTTTTGATTTGTATGCTCTGATTGTTGGGTCATGAGACCCATGTTGTAATATCTCGCTCCTCGGAGCCTAATGAATAAATACTTGAGTCGTATAGTCCTGTTGTGATGCCATGTTGTATCTACACATATCGAGCGTATTGTGTGTATGATTGAAATGCTTGCTATGTGTGGGATCCGACTATCTAGTTGTTTATCCTTGGTAGCCTATCATATGGGGAAATGTAGTCTAGTGCTTCTGAGCGATAGTAGTCCGCTACAGCCCGGTTCACCGGAGTCCTGCTAGCCCAGCACTACTGCTCGGAACACTTGACTGGCCGGCATGTGATTCACTTCGTTCCTGTGTCTGTTCCTTCGGGGAAATGTCACGCGGTGACATCCGGAGTCCTGCCTAGCCTGCTACAGCCCGGGTTACCGGAGTCCTGTTAGCCCAGTGCTACAGCCCGGATTCACACGTTGATGACCGACATGCTCGATGTGATTCATGAATGCCTGTCCTCAAAGGTTAGCGCCGCTTTGGGTTCACGGCTAGCCATGTCGGCCCGGGTTCTCTGTCATATGGATGCTAGCGACACTATCATATACATGAGCCAAAAGACGCAAACGGTCCCGGGCCAGGTAAGGTGGCACCCGTGGGAGTACCGTGCGTGAGGCCGCAAAGTGATATGAGGTGTTACATGCTGGATCGATGTGGCTTAGGATCGGGGTCCTGACAGCGTTGGTATCAGAGCCTGACTGCCTGTAGGATTACCAAGCCAAACTGGTCGAAGTTGTGTCTAGAAATGCTTTAGTTATGTAAGGGAATTGATTGTGGAAGGGAACGTAAGGCTCTTTTTACTCCTTATACCTCATGGCCTTCTGATCTGAGTCATCCTCTTCTCTTCTACGGGGTTTAAAAACTAGGCCTTCTCATCTATCTCCCAGGATGACGTGTTACTAAACCATAGTTGCCTAGGATTGTTGAGTTCAAGCCTCAGTTCGGTTCCTACTACTTCTATGTGTTCATAGTTGGCCTCAGAACATTGATATTGTGATGTTGAGTGGTTATGCCACCATTTTGCAGGATGTCTTAAATCATTTTGAGCATTTACAACCGTTATGCTGTCCGAGTCACCCCAGGTTTCTAAACAGTCAGATGCATTTGCAAATCTTTTCTTCCTGTTCCCGATGCCCTTTTGGTCAGAATAAGCACACTAACCGGTGCGTTGAGGTAATTTATTGCCTTGACATATATGTTGGAGCTACTACTATGACCTTAGGTATCTTGTGAATCATCTAACAATCTGTCCATGTCTTGTGTTTCTAGTGTGATGATTCTGGCCACCATTCTCGAAAGCATCCCGTGATGCCAATTAGTAGTAGGTATTATACTCCTGGGTTTTCGAACCCGAGATTCACCCTACATCATGTTGTTAGTATTTGCTAGATCCCTTAAGATATTAGTAAACTTTGCGATAGTCCTCGAGGTCCGTGGTATTCCCTTCTTCCAAATACTATGAACCATTTATGGCAGGAGTTCTTTTGAACCAAAAGCTCACAATCAGAGTACTCTTGAGGAGTTCTCCATTCATAATTGTGATTCTGCCAGTTCTACCTTTCTGCATGGATTATCTGGAAGAAATATGTTGAACTCGGTTTGGCATACTAATCCATGCATCCACAACTCAGAAAAACATATGTTCCTTTGAGTTGTCCCTCTTTAGTCGTCCTCTGACCTTCGTCTATCAATTGATAGTCAAGAGTATGCGTGCATTCGTTCGTCGATGCCTAATATTCTTGTGGTCCGTCAAGTCATTCTATTCCAGAATGACTTGGAGAAACAAACTCCAGTACCTCATCCATTTCTGGGATTGGGTCAAAGTAATTGTATCCCGCAGATCGAAATGCCAATCCAGCTTCTGCTCTGTTCTACCTTGGAGTGTTACCATCTTTATGTCAAGAGTGTCATGAGAATTGCACCACCTCTTATGAATTCTTGACGAAGTGATACTTCTTGCCATCGTTCTTCATTCCTCGGTCTCTGTGTTGTTGCAACCGGAATACCGACAAGTGAATTGTGATGTGTGAAATCAATACTCCGAGCAACCCGTTGTTTGGTAGTAAATGGACAATATTCTCATTCTTAGCGTGTTGGTTATTAAATCATCATCCTAAGATTGGTCGTGCTACCAAGTCCTTATTTCTGGTGCACTCTTCGATCAATGAGTTAGGATTATTCAATCCCCTGCTTATTTGATCATGTCATCTTGCCCTGAAAAGCAAGATTGTTCTCGAGCTTAGTATCATATCGGTGGTTCGTGATTTTCCAAATATCTTCTTGGAAGTATTACCAGGTTGTCACCTGACCGTTATGTTGAGCTCGTGATCAAGTTGGTTTTCTTATAAATCACCCCTTCTCCAAGAATCTGTGTTGGATATCCCTGAACTAGTTGGTTAAGCTAGACAACAACTTGGAGAGTTGGAAGGTAAAAGCTTGCTTAAGTTAGTTCATCTCTAAGGGATATCTTCTGTGTGTGTGTTGAAGAAAGTTGATATCTTCATCAATTGGTCCTCGTGATCAGTTGTTGGATCTATTGCCTTGTCAAAACCTTGACTTGAGTATGGGCTATCGTCGAGTCAAATCAGAACCAATGATGCTCATAATGTTGTCTTACTCGTGGTTGATCCCTCGGGCATACACCATTACACCTTTTGGTCTGACCAATGCTATCACCGTATTCACATGATGGTGGAAGTCCAGTGATATGGAAATACCGATGAGTGTTGTTGAGCCCATCAGCAGCATTTTGTCTCCCCCATGATTCATGTTGAACGCTACACTAGCATTGGAAACTTTGTAAGCAATGCCTTCGTGTTCCGCTCATGAAGCCTATGTTTTGGATGAAAGAAGTGACTTCCTCGAATTCATGTGCATTTGGTGTAAGTTGCCGCCATGAATTTGAGAAAGGTTTGTTTTGTTTCCTCTGGAATCATCCCAAGTTAGTCACGCATATGTGCGAAGTACTCTGTTGTTTGATAGGTTGGCCGCCTCCACTCCATAGGTGTTCCTAGCACACCAAGCCACTGATTGAATTGTTCAAGGAGAAGAAGTTCTTTCTTAGGATCCGGACTTATGAAAGAACTTCGTTACCCTCGATGATGGTTCCCAACCAGAACTCGGTAGTGTTTTATTATAAGACTACCATGTGGTCATGCTTGTCTAGGACAGTATGTTCACAGATGGGTAGCAGAACCAACTCATGTTTTGGAGCTTGCTATCATAGTTCATCTCCTGAGAATCTGGCAACATCGTCTCGTCGATTTGTGCTGCAAACTTTGTTTTCCAGACAGGTTGTCTGAAATATTCCGTTACCAATCAGATCTGAATGTCAGGCAGATATGATGGTTGGAACTTTTTCCAAGATCTATTATGTAGGTCCCGACAAGGTTGATGTCTGGCCGACACACCTAGCCGGAAGAGCTGTCATGGTAGTATCTTGATTGAACTAATTGACCATCTTCTCCATGAGGATCTCGTGCGACTTATTTTAGAAGTTGTTCCTTAGGGATCCTTGTGCTATTAGTATTCCTCGATTATGCTATAACCATTCCAACAGTGGAATTGCTCTTGACTGTTGAGTTATCTCCCAGTTACCAGAATCATTCCCAGCATTTGCATTTTGTTCCCAGCTTGCACCTCAATAGTTGTTGTCCAGGATCATATTGAAGAGTGGACTTGTCATGGTCCCATCCATTTCCAGTGATAAGCAAAATCATTCATTGCGTTGTCTTCAACAAGGTAGTCCCCATCATCCAACCTAGTCCGAGTATGTCACCTTTCCGAACTCCTTCAAACGATCGTTTGTGATTGCCTTAGGCTGGAATAAAGAGTTCCAATGATCTCCGTATCAAAAGTAATTCTTTTTGCCACTTAGGGGAATAGTGCTTGAGTCACCTTCCCTGAGGTGCCCCGTTTCGTAATCATGGAAAATGTCCTCGCCACCTTGACACCATCCACCATCTCTCTAAGCGTTGAATTGTTACCACCAAATCAAACCTCGTTGTTGTTCTTCCGTCCCTCACGATGCGTTTTGTGCCTCAACTCGAGATGTTCCAATATCTCATTCCACGAGTTAATCCTGAATGCTCGATCTTCGAGGAGATCGTTTCCTATAGAGTTTCTTTCTGTCACCATCGTGTTGGATGAAGATCTCAAAAGCAAGGACGTCAAGATCAATATGATGCAATGAAGCTACTTCTTCGAGAAGGGCAGTTGGGTCAAGGAGACCGTGATAGTTGTGACCTCCTTTCTTCTAACCTCACGACTTGAATCTCGGGGCGAGATTCTTGTTTAGTGGGGGTGAGTTGTCACATCCCTAGTTCTGGTGATGCTTAGTGCTTGCATTAGAGTGTTGCATCATGTTTAAATTCTATTAAATTTGAAATGGGAAATGTTTCAAACCCTAGCACTAAAGCAAATTCAAATAGATGCAAATTAAAAATGGAATTTCAACTAACCCAAAATGCTTTTCAAAAATGTTCATGGCCTTTGGAAAATGTTGCAAACAACAACCAGAGGTGATGCACATTTTTGCTATACATTTTGGGTTTTTGAATGAACCCATATGTATTTGAATTGGAGCTGTTTAAAATAATATAAATATTTTGAAGGCTCCAAAAATGTTGGAAATTGGTGAGGGCCTCTGGTATATTATAACCAGTGGTCACAAGGAATCTCAACATTTCTATAACTGTGATAGTATTTATTTTAAGTCAAAAACAAATGTCAGAAATAGAAAAGAAAACAAAAATATGGAAAACCCTTACCTGGGCCACTTGCTGGCCTGGCTCTGGGCCGGCCCACCTGGCCCATGCCAGTCACCTCCTACCTTTGCCAGTAGGCAGAGGAGGGGGGGACAGCGCACCGCCGCCGAGCATGCGCGAGGCCACCTCCTGCTTCGCCGTGTCGATGCCTCCTCCTCCCTGTCCCCGCGCCTGTGGACGCCTCGACCCCCCCCCTCTCACTCGCTCCCTGTCCTCTCTCCTCCTCTCTGCTCCCTCTCCCGAACACGCCCGAGCGCCGCCGTCGCCGCCGCTCGGCGTTGCCGTGCCCACCGCCGTCGCCTTGCCTCCTCGAGCTATCCAGAGCCTCCGCCACCTCTCGCTTCACCCCTGCACCGAAGGAAGGAAGCACGGAGGCCCCGAGCAGCCGCCATCATCATCGTCTTCAAGCTTCGGCTCCGGCGCCCTTCTCCGTCGATTCGGCCACTCCGGCGCGCCCCCGAGCCCGCTAACCATCCCTGCAGCTCCGCGGTGAGCCGTTGACCCGATTCCCCCTTGCCCCGTCGTCCCTCGCGTGCTCTAGCCCCGATCCCCAACCATGCCGAAGCTCCTCGCCGCCGGGCATGGCGCCGCCGCGGCCACAGCCTCTGCCGCACGCGTCCGAGCGTGTCACCGTGCTCGGTGCACCCCCAGGAGGCCGTAGCACCCTTCTGCGCCCCCTGTCGTGCCTCCTAGCGTCGTTCCCGTGCACGCCCGAACTCCGGCCGCTGCCTGGCTCGACGCCGGCGTCATCTCCGGCCACCCCGCACACACCCCTGGCCCCACTCGATGCGCGAGAGCGCCAGCAGCCCATAGGAGCAAGCCGCACCCCCAGCCGACGCCTGTAGCGCCGCCCCGACCAACTCCGGCGAGTTCCCGCCGCTGCTGTGGTCGCCGGCGTCACCTGCTGACGTGGCGCCGGTTAATTAGCGCTAATGACCCAGCTAACCACCCCCAGAGCCACTGCCATGTGGGTCCTAATGCCTAAACTAATTAGTATTATTTTCCTGTTAGATTAACACTAACCACAGTGGGCCCCGCCTGTCAACGTTGACTTGACCATGTCAGCTTTGACCGGGTCCCACATGTCAGCCTCTGTAGCTGACTCTGTGTCACTGACCAGTAGGCCCTACTGGTCAGGTTTGACCTGGACCGCGGCCGTTGACCGTTGACATCACAATGACGTCATGCTGACGCAGTAACTCCTTTTTCTGGATTTATTCTTATTCAGGAAATTCCAGAATATATTGCAAACTTCTAAAATTCATAGAAATTCAACCGTAGCTCCAAATGCAAAGATTTATATATGAAAAATGATCAGAAAAATTCAATATATCCATCTGTACCATTTTCATGCATGTTAGAACACTGTAACCTTGCTGTTTAGGTGAAACAAGATAATGCACCATTATGACTTTATAAATGAGCTTACATTTGAATCTTTGATTCAAATGGGTTCAAATCAACCTGTCCTAGTATGCATTAGTCAAAACACATCATATTGCCATGTCATGATCATGCATCATATTGTTGCATTGCATTGATTGCGTTTCCTTCTTGTTTGCCGGTAACCGTCCCCTCTCAGTCGACGATGTTTTCGACGATGAGTTCGATGACACCGATGAAGAGCTATGTTATCTTCAGAAGTGCCAGGCAAGCAAAACCCCCTTGTTCATTCCGATACAATCCCACTCTCTCGCTCCTGCTCTCTTTTACTGCATTAGGACAACAACGATTCATGTGTTACTTGCTGCGGTAGCTGAACCCCTTTATCCTTTGCATGACCTGTCATTCCACAGTAATTAGATGAAACCCACTAGCATGAGTAGGAGTTGTTTGAGCCCTGTTGTGCCTACTCATACATGCTTGTTTGTCATGCCTGCTACTGCTTAGAGTTGAGTCAGGTCTGATTCATCGGGGATGAATTGGAAGGTGTGAACATGTCCTACTGTGTGTGAGCTAAGTGTGTGAACACGATTTGGTAAAGGTAGCGGTGAGAGGCCATGTAGGAGTACATGGTGGGTTGTCTCATTGTAGCCGTCGTCAGGAACTGAGTTCTGTGTTTGTGATCCATGAAACAGTTACTACCACGCATTGGGCCCGAAACCAATGGACCCTCTCGGCTTCTTGATCACCCTTGTCCTCTGTCCAGGAGTTGCAAAGTAGTTTCTGGTGTTTGTAGTATGCTGGGGGCCGCACGCAGCGCTGACCGTAGGGGTGGGCTGTGTTGCGGTAGGCACGTGGCCGGGCAGCCGGGCGCCCGTTTGGTGTCTCGGACCCTGTACACATCGTTTGGGGCTGTGAGCGAAACTCCGGCCGGATCTCCTCATGGATGGAACCCGAATAGGCGATAAACCTGGACTAGAGACTTGAGTGTTTAGGTAGGCCGTGGCCGACACCCTCGCTGGGCTTCCGCTTGAAGGTTGCCGAGTACATGTCGTGTAAACGGCGGTAAGTGGTGAGAGCGTGTGTGAAGAAGTACACCCCTGCAGGGTTAACATCATCTATTCGAATAGCCGTGTCCGCGGTAATGGACTTCTGGGTTGCCTATAACAGTTCATAGACAAGTGAAAGTGGATACTCTAAAATGCGCAAGATAAGCGTGAGTGCTATGGATGGCGTTCTCGTAGGGAGACGGGAGCGGATCCATAGTGGTGTATTGATATGGTGAATATGTGGACTCGTGTGCGCCACCTCAAAAGAGTTACTCGCAGTCGTAGTTCAGGATAGCCACCGAGTCAAAGCTGGCTTGCTGCAATTAAACTCCACCACCCCCCTTTTGATACTGATGCATATGTAGCTAGTTCTGATGTAAGTCTTGCTGAGTACGATTGTACTCACGCTTGCCTATTTTATGTTTTGCAGAGAGAGATGTCAGTCTCATTAGTAGTACCACTTGGACTTCGACGTTTAGCTTGATACCTCAGCTACGATCTTGTGCCCTCGACAGGATCTGGTAGATAGTCAGACTTCTCAGCCTTTTTCATTTGTAGATGTCTGTACTCAGACATGTTAAGCTTCCGCATGTGTTTTGATTTGTATGCTCTGATTGTTGGGTCATGAGACCCATGTTGTAATATCTCGCTCCTCGGAGCCTAATGAATAAATACTTGAGTCGTATAGTCCTGTTGTGATGCCATGTTGTATCTACACATATCGAGCGTATTGTGTGTATGATTGAAATGCTTGCTATGTGTGGGATCCGACTATCTAGTTGTTTATCCTTGGTAGCCTATCATATGGGGAAATGTAGTCTAGTGCTTCTGAGCGATAGTAGTCCGCTACAGCCCGGTTCACCGGAGTCCTGCTAGCCCAGCACTACTGCTCGGAACACTTGACTGGCCGGCATGTGATTCACTTCGTTCCTGTGTCTGTTTCTTCGGGGAAATGTCACGCGGTGACATCCGGAGTCCTGCCTAGCCTGCTACAGCCCGGGTTACCGGAGTCCTGTTAGCCCAGTGCTACAGCCCGGATTCACACGTTGATGACCGACATGCTCGATGTGATTCATGTATGCCTGTCCTCATAGGTTAGCGCCGCTTTGGGTTCACGACTAGCCATGTCGGCCCGGGTTCTCTGTCATATGGATGCTAGCGACACTATCATATACGTGAGCCAAAAGACGCAAACGGTCCCGGGCCAGGTAAGGTGGCACCCGTGGGAGTACCGTGCGTGAGGCCGCAAAGTGATATGAGGTGTTACATGCTGGATCGATGTGGCTTAGGATCGGGATCCTGACAGTCAGTCCGGTTTAGTTCCATTCAAATCATACAAGTTAGAGTCCAAAACAAGGGCAAAAGTGTTTGGAAAAGTAGATACGAGGGAGACGTATCAGCATACGGTACACTTTCCGAGGAAACAACCTCAAGCCCATGGTATCAATTCTATTGGAAAATTTTCAACGATCACTATTGGAGGTTTTGAATTCCCTCTCCCTACTTTCAAGAAGAAATATGATATTCTTATTGTTGGGGACATGCATATCCCCGTTGAGGTAACCTAGTGTTATTAAAAAATTCTCCGGTTTCATGTTATTCGGAAAGAGTATTTTAACAAGACTTGATCAACCATGTTAGTGGATTCATTTTGATGAGCATGAGATGGATGAAGTTAGAAAGCACAACTTGATGTACCTTCCTTTTACTTTCTGTTATATAGATTAAATAAAGCAAAAATAGTATTTTCTATCTGTTTTCTGAATTATCCTTGCAATAAAAATACCTTGAAAATAAAAGTTCTCCAAATATCCTGAAAATGATATATGATTTTTTGTAAAATATTTAACAGTTACTGGCACTGAGAACACACCAGGGGGCCCCACCACTTGTCCATGAGGGTGCAGGGCACCTCCCTCGGGCGCACCCCCTGCCTCGTAGACCCCACGTGGACCCCCTCCACTTATTCCAGCACCCACTCACTTCATCTCTCTCCAGAAAAAATCATCTCGTAGCTTAAACCCGTGTTCTAGCTCATCTTGCTGCCATTTTTATCTCCTTTATCAAAGCTCCATTCACAAAACTGCTTTGAGGGATTGTTCTTCGGTATGTGACTCCTCCAACGATCCAGTTAGTTCTTGTTCTAGTGATTTATTTATTGCAATTTTTTGCTACATAGGTGACCCTGTTCTTGAGCTTGCATGTCAAATTTATGTGGTCAAAATTAGTTTTAATGCATGATATAGCCTCTAGGCACTTGTAGGAGCACTTTCTATCAATCTTGTTGAGTTTGGTTCACTTTGATTTTGAGTCACTAAAAATTATAAAAAAAATTCAGAGAAATAATATGATGAAGAGATTGTTGAGGGGCTCTTCGAGCCAAAGCTCGAAGGATAAGCAGAATGAGGAAAATAAAAAAGCCCAAATACAATCTTCCTTGCACTACGGAGGTTCGGCCGTGTGAATGGCCTTGTGATGAGTTCTTAAGAACCGCCGGAATTTACGATGATTTCTATAAATTGGATGAGAGTGCAGGCCTCACCGACTTCCTCCACGACCAGCGCGAACAGTATCTCCTACTCACTAATATATATTTTCGTGCAAAAATTTTATTTCCATGCTAAGAAATCACCATCTTCAGTGTAGTTTCACTTATATGATGAGGTTAAGGAGATGTCACTCCATGATTTTTGTCGAGTC
Organism: Aegilops umbellulata; assembly: GCA_032464435.1. NCBI lineage: Eukaryota > Viridiplantae > Streptophyta > Magnoliopsida > Poales > Poaceae > Aegilops > Aegilops umbellulata. The sequence goes on from CP136059.1 coordinate 359,008,728, forward strand.
TGTAAGATACTGTCGGGGGAAATCTGGCCTCCACGAGCACCTATGGGGACGGAGCCCCTTGTCGGTTCGGCGGGGGCGGAGGATGCACAAAGAGCAGATCGAGGCGGCACACGCACACAACGATTTTACCCAGCTTCGGGCCGCATGGATGCGTAAAACCCTACTGCTGCATGTCTGGTTGATTTGGGTCCTTTCTCTGGAGCGCAAGAAGCTACAGTAAGTCGAAGCTGGACGTAGGCGAGGGCCTATTGGGTCCGATCCCCCCTCTACGTGCGCATGGGCCTCCTTTTATATGCCAAGGGGTTTCCCACAGGGAGCGACGCAGGTGAGGGTAAAAATGGCAAGGGATTGTGTGAATAGTGGCCGCACAGTGCTATCGCACCTAACTCTGACGGCGGGGGACAAGGGCATTAAATGCCCGTCTAGATCGCCTGAACAGTGCCGAGGCGGACCGTTAGGAGCGCCTCCGCTCGCCACGGGGGCGACTCTGCCAACGTCGCATGCCACCGTGCGTCTCAGGTTGCGCGACGTCCCGCCACGTGCCTCCGGGGAAGCCCCAGAGCGACGCGTGGGCAGGTGAGCTGGAGCGCGGGCCTGATATGGTGGTTTGCCATGGCAAGTGGCTTGCCGTGGTAGTTGTCTTGCCGCACCTGGGAGCTTGCCGCTCGCCAGGCCTTGCCGGGGCGCGCGGCGCGCCGCGGCGGGCTTCTCTTGGGGTGCCTTGGCTTGGCCGTCCCGGCGAGCTCCTCCCGCCGGGGTCTTGGTGCTTCGGCTCAGTCGTCCCGGCAAGATCCTCTTGCCGGGGCCTTGTCGCCTTGGCCCGGCAAGCTCCTCTTGCCGGACCTTGCCTTCTCGACCCGGCAAGCTCCTCTTGCTGGGGCTTGGTCTTCTAGGCTCGATCACTTGGCCTTCGTCCGGCCCGGAAAGGGCCGTGGAGACTCTTGTCGCTCCCCTGGTAGGCCTTGCCGCGGGAGGCTACTACTGCCCGTGCACAAGTTCGGGGTACTAAGGTACCCCTACTTTAGTACACCGACAGGAGCCCCCGGGTCTGGGCCATACACGGTGCCGAGCGTTGTTGGGCCAGGCCCTAACAGTGCGCGGGCACGCGTGGCCTGGGTTGCGCTGCTCCTTAACTCCGTGCTCGTCGCGCCCTCCCAAGTGGCGCACGCTTATCGCGGCGTCGTGGGGGGGGGGGGCGAGGCGTGCGAGGCGTGCGTGACATGGGTGGCGTGCGCGGGGCTGAGGCCCGCAGGCATACGTCACGTCATGCACGATCTCTTTTATTTGGAGAAGCGAAACGTCCGCCCCCACTTTCGAGTGGGGGGGAAGAGAGGTCGCCTCACCAGTCGCCTCGGCCCTGCCCGCCCGCCTCGCGTCCTCCATGCACTTGGGGTCGCGGTGATGGAGGCAGGAAGCCGGGCCGACGCGGGTCGAGGTAGAGGGTCGGCCCCGTCGCCTGCCCTTCCTCTGCTTTCATTGGTTGGGCGGGGCGGCCGAGCCCCCACTTCGCCCCTTTATAAGGAGCGGAAGGGGATGACGAGGGTCCGCATTCCTTCCTTCTTCCTCCTCTTAGATCCCTGGTCCCCTTTCCCCAGCTCTCATGGAGGAAGGGAACCCTGGTCCTTCTTCGGTGGCGGCAAGGGTTGCCGCGAGGCAGCGTGCCCCTCCTCCCCTTGCACCCGCGGTGGCGGAGCCAACCGTAAGGGGAAGGGGGAGGGGGCGAGGTCGTGGACGAGGCCGTGGACGGGGCCGAGGCGCTCGAGGCGGGCAGGGCGGCGCGCCGGCCTCGCCTCCGCCGGCGGCTCCGTTTCCCCCGGCGGTTCATCTCGGGGACGACCCCTGCGAGTTCATCATCAGGCTGCGCCGGGCGCCTCGCCGTCGCCTCCGCCTCCCGGCCCCCTTTGCGGACGTCTTGGAGGCGGAACAACACGAGACGCTGAGGCTGCGCATGAGGGGCTGCGGGATCAGTGGTACGCGAGTCCACGTCGAATCCCGAGCACCCGGCGTGATGTGCCTGGGCCGAGGGTGGAAGTCGTTCGCCCGGATCCATAGCTTGACGACGGGGTTCACCCTCCATTTCAAGCTGATGGAGGGCGATCTGCTCTCCGTCAAGGTCTTCGGGGACCTCGGCACCCGGGCCCGGTGCTGCGTGGATAGCTCCTCCGACAGCGAAGGCTCCTCCTCGAGCGAGAGTGACGAGGAGGGGAGCGACAGTGACGACGAGGGCGGGCGGTCGCCGGGGTGACGGGCACGACTAGGTGCTAGTCGCAGCTCCGCGTGGCACCGGCGGCCCCCATCGTCTGCGTCCCTGGCGCCGTGAACTCCCCGGGGTCGTCCCCTTGGGTGGCTGGCGTAGGGAGGATGCGGAAGAGGAAGAGGACGGGCGGCAAGGTCGCTGCCTCGTCTTCCAACCTTGCCCCAGACTCCGTCACCACCCCTGCTCGCGGCGACGACCACCGGGGTCTTCTCTCCGGCCCGGCAAGCTCCTCTTGCCGGGGCTTCGTCTTCTCGGGCGGCCGGAGTGGCGAGGCCGCGAAAGAGGCTGGCGGCAAGGCCGTCAACTCGGAGTACGAGGGCTAGATGCCCTCGACAGCGTGTTGACGTCCCGCCGCCTCCTTCTCGAGCTCCGCTTCCGGCGTCGCCGTCTTCTTTCGGCCTCCGGAGCTCCGGGGTGGGGCCTCGGACGCTCTCTTGGCGTATTCTGCCACCCGTAGCTCGTCTAGGCGCCCTTTTGCCCTTCTCGCCTCCTTGCCGTACCTCCTGAGGAGAGAGACAAGAAAGGGATTACGGGCACCTTATCTCTTTTCATCCTGTAAGCCCTCGGGCCTTAGTTGCATTAAAATCTTGTAATCCCACCTCTCATGTTTTTCATTCTCTCTGAACTGTACCTGAGTGGAATGTTTTTAATGAAAAGGGGTTGTTCGCCGGATCATTTGTCTCGTGGGTACATCCCGCGGCAAGGGGCGGACCCTTTGCACCGTTAAGATAGACACTTCTCTGCCCGGCAACGGACCCTGCCGCCCCCCGCGCCCCTTGGCCCTCCTCCCGCTCTAGGCGGAGGCAGGGAGAAGGCGGGTTCTGGCCCCTCGCTTCCTCCCCTTGCCGCCGCGGCTACTGTCCGAAGCGGGCCCCAGGAACGCGCTCCGGGGTTTGCCGCTTAAGAGAGCACGGCAGCTTTTTAGGAGGAGGCAAGGTTTTCACATTCCGCAGCTCACGAGAGAATGCATGATAAGGGATGTGAAGACTTATCTGAGGTTGCAGCCCCCGGCAACTCTGGCTTGTCGGGAGGCGGGTGCTGGCTCGTCCTTCTCCCTTTCTTCGTCCTTGAGCAGCTCGGCAAGGGTAGGCAGTTCCCGCGAGCCAAAGGGAAAGGATGGGAAAAAGACGCGGACTCGACCTCCAAGTTAGGGGTTAGCGACTGTTAGGCACTATCGACCCTAACCAAGGACGAGACTCGACTCAGCATGCATGCTAAAACTTGGGGGGCCCAGCGCGTAATTGCGGCCAGGGTCTGCGCCTGGCTTTGTACAAAGGATTACATGCGTCTGCGGCAAGACTTTTGTACAAAGAGTTGGTTGCCGGACGGGGTCCGACAACCGCGCCTTACGGGTAAAACTTGCGAAGATGCTCAATGTTCCAGGAATTGCTCACCGGAGTACCATCTTCGGTCTCGAGGTGGACGGCGCCGGGCCTCGTGACTCGTTTCACCCGGTAAGGGCCTTCCCACTTCGGCGTCAACTTGTTGTGTATCTTGGCCGACTGAACGCGCCGAAGAACAAGGTCGCCTTCCTCGAGGCTCCTGGCCTTAACTTTGCGACTATGATAGCGACGCAGAGCTTGCTGGTAGCAAGCAGATCGCACAGCGGCCTGGAGACGATCCTCCTCGAGGAGCAGTGCGTCATCTTCAGGCGACCGCTCTTGCTCAAGCTCATCATAAGCGAGCACTCGAGGTGACCCGTATACGAGTTCCGTGGGGGTAACTGCTTCTGCTCCATAGACTAGAGCAAATGGTGTCTGGCCGGTGGCTCGATTTGGCGTCGTTCTGACCGACCAAAGAACCGCCGGCAGCTCCTCGATCCAGTTCCGTCCGCGCTTGAGCAGCTTGTCAAAACTTCTGGTCTTGAGCCCGCGCAGTACCTCGGCGTTGGCCCTTTCCGCTTGACCGTTGCTCCGGGGATGAGCAACAGAAGCGAAGCAGACCTTGGTGTCGAGATCTTGGGTGTACTGCATGAAGGCGTGGCTTGTGAACTGCGTACCGTTGTCGGTGATGATCCTGTTGGGGATCCCGAAGCGGCAAACAATCGACCTGAAGAATTTGATCGCGGACTGGGCGGTCACCTGCCTCACTGGTTCCACTTCTGGCCACTTTGTGAACTTGTCGATGGCAACGAACAAGTACTCAAAGCCCCCGACGGATCGGGGGAAGGGGCCGAGGATATCGAGCCCCCAGACCGAGAAGGGCCAGGATAAAGGGATCGTCTGGAGAGCTTGAGCTGGCTGGTGTATCTTCTTGGAATGGAACTGGCACGCTTCACACTTGGTTACTTGTGCAGTTGCATCCTGGAAGGCTGTGGGCCAGAAGAAGCCCTGCCGGAACGCCTTTCCGGCAAGTGCTCTGGCGCCAATGTGGTGCCCACATATGCCTCCGTGTATCTCCGCCAACAGCCTCTGTCCGTCTTCCCGGTGGATGCACTTTAATTTCACCCCATTGCGTCTTCTTCTGTACAGTGCGCTGTCGACGAACTGGTACATACTGGACTGCCGGGCTACTCTTTCAGCTTCTTCTTGTTCTTCGGGAAGCTCTCCCGTTTGGAGGAAACGGACGATCTGCTGTGCCCACGTCGGAGCCTGGGGCTCGACGACGAGGACCAAAGGCATGTCGGCGGCTGCGGGAACATCAGCTTCTACGGCGAGGACTCGGGGCTCAGCCGGAGCTTGATGTTCCTCGGCAAGCTTGCCGGGGCGTGGCTTGCCGGGAGCGCCTGCTTCGTCGGGGCAAACCCTGGGGCTTGCCGGAGCAGGCAGCTCCTCAGCACTCTTGGCGTCGATCTCGGGGACTCTCTTGGCGGCGGCTTCGGGAAGCTCTGCCGGGAGAGAGCCGTCAGAGACCGGTCTTCTCTTCTTGCTTGGCCCAGTCGATGGCGTCACGGATGGCTGAGTCAGCTTGAGCACAAAGGTCCCTGGTTCCACAGGTAGCTTTAGTGCGGCGCATTTTGACAGGCCGTCGGCGATATCGTTCTCTGCTCTTGGAACGTATTCCATTTGCAGGCCGTCAAAGCGCTCTTCCAGCTTCCTCACTCCATCAACGTAAGCTTCCATCAACGGGCACTGGTAATCCTTGTTCACTTGGCGGACGACGAGCTGCGAGTCACCCCTGACAATGAGCTTCTTGATCCCAAGTTCCGCCGCGATCCTGAGACCGGCGAGAAAACCTTCATACTCTGCCGTATTGTTGGTTGCTTGCTCCTTGGGAAAGTGCATCTGGACGACGTACTTGAGGTGCTCTCCGGTGGGCGCGATGAGCAGCACGCCGGCACCGGCGCCTTCCACCGAAAAGGCACCATCCAAGTACATCAGCCACTCTTTGGTTGCTTCCTTGCCGGGGATGCTCGTCTCTGGAATTTCTTCGTCCGGTGTCGGCGTCCACTCTGCTATGAACTCTGCCAATGCTCGGCTCTGGATGGTTGATGTGCTCTCGAACTTGAGGCCAAAGCTTGACAGTTCCAGTGCCCACTCGACAATCCTGCATGTCGCCTCGGGATTCTGCAGTATCCTCTTAAGCGGAAAGTGAGTGACCACTGTGATCTCGTGTGCTTGGAAGTAATGGCGCAGCTTCCTCGAGGCCATGAGGAGGCCGAAGAGCAACTTCTGCACACCAGAGTACCTCGACCTAGCCCCCTGCAAGAGGGAACTGACGAAGTAAACTGGGCGCTGCACCATCCTCTTCCTCTGCACTTCCCCTTGCGCTTGCGCGGATCCGCCTTTGTCGGGGCCAGAGCTTGACGGGGAAGCCCCCTGCTTGCCATCGGACGCGCTTGTCGTGGCTGCTGGCTCGTCATCAGCTTCCCTCTCCGCAACTAACGCAGCACTAGCCACCTGATTGGTTGCCGCTAGGTAGAGCAGCAACTTCTCTTGTGGTCTAGGCGCGACAAGTATAGGGGCGGAGGACAGGTATTTCTTCAAGTCTTGCAGCGCAGCCTCCGCTTCTGGAGTCCATTTTACTGGACCTGCCTTTTTCAAGATTTTGAAAAACGGCAGGGCGCGTTCCGCGGACCTGGAAATAAATCTGCTGAGAGCCGCCACGCAGCCGGCAAGTCTTCGCACGTCCTTGACACGCGTTGGTGCTTCAATCTGCTCGATGGCCTTGATCTTGTCGGGGTTGGCTTCGATCCCACGCTGAGACACAAAGAACCCGAGAAGCTTGCCGGAGGGAACTCCGAACACGCACTTCTCGGGGTTGAGCTTGAGGCTGATCTTGCGCAAGTTTGCAAAGGTCTCTTCCAAGTCTTGTACCAAGGTTGCCTTGTCTCTGCTCTTGACCACAATGTCGTCCATGTAGGCCTCCACATTTCTATGGATCTGTGGCTCAAAAGCAGTGTGGACAACCCTCGCAAATGTCGAGCCCGCGTTCTTCAGTCCAAAAGGCATCCGCACAAAACAGTACGTGCCGCACGGAGTGATGAACGCAGTCTTCTCTTCGTCTTCTTCGGCCATGAAGACCTGGTGGTACCCGGAGTAGGCGTCAAGGAATGAAAGCAAGTTGCATCCGGCCGTGGAGTCAACAATCTGGTCGATGCGCGGCAAGGGAAATGGATCTTTAGGGCAAGCTCTGTTGACATCGGTGAAATCGATGCAAAGCCTCCACTTCCCGTTTGCCTTGCGCACGACGACAGGATTGGCCAACCACGTCGGATGGAGCACGCCTCTGACGAGGCCTGCCGCTTCCAACTTCTTGATTTCCTCCGCGATAAACTCTTGGCGCTCCACCGCTTGTTTCCTGACCTTTTGCTTGACGGGCCGCGCATGAGGACAGACGGCAAGGTGGTGCTCAATCACTTCCCTGGGAACGCCGGGGATGTCAGATGGTTGCCAGGCAAACACATCGACATTCGCCCGCAGGAAAGCAACGAGCGCGCCTTCCTATTTGGGGCCGAGAGTGGCACCGATGGTGAAGGTACCACCAGTGCCGTCCTCCTTGGCGGGCACCTTCTTGGTCGCGGGTGGAGCAGCCATCGTCTTCTCGTGTCTGCCGGCGGGGCTCGATGGCACGTCCTCGGCGGTAGCGCAGCACTCCGAAGAGGCGCGCTTGCCGAAGTGGGCACCACAGCATTCGCCGGGCTTGGCCTTCTTGCCGGCGGGGCTCGATGGCACGTCCTCGACGGCAGCGCAGCACTCCGAAGAGGCGCGCTTGCCGGAGTGGGCGCCAGAGCATTCGCCGGGCTTGTTCTTCTTCCCGGCGGGGCTCGATGGCACGTCCTCGACAGCGGCGCAGCACTCCGAAGAGGCGCGCTTGCCGGAGTGGGCGCCAGAGCACTTGCCGGACTTCTTCTTTCCCCCGGAAGCTCCAGCGGCGAGCGGACCGCGGGCCGTTGCCGCTGTTGCGTCCCGGTATAATTGGTCGGCGCAGATAAGGGCATCCTTCTTGTCGCCGGAGACAGAGATGACGCTTATCGGGCCGGGCATCTTGAGCATGTTATACGCATAGTGAGAGGCCGCCATGAACTTGGCGAGAGCTGGTCGGCCGAGGATCCCGTTGTAAGGCAACGGAAGGTCGGCGATGTCAAAGGTGACCTTCTCAGTTCTGAAATTCAGCTCGCTGCCAAATGTTACCGGCAGCATGATCTTTCCCTTCGGCTTGCTCCTTCCCGGGTTGATTCCTTGGAATGTGCCGGTTTCTTCGAGCTCGCTGTCGGGAACTTGGAGTCTCCGGAGAACAGCAGAGGAGATCAGATTCAAGCCGGCCCCGCCGTCAACTAGCATCTTAGTGACCTTGAGGTTGCGGATCGTTGGGGAAACCAACATCGGCAAGCACCCGACCGCGGTTGTGCGATCAGGGTGGTCCTCAATGTCGAAGATGATAGGCGTGCTGGACCATCTCAGGGGTCTGCGTGACTCGACGGGTGGCTCCACTGCATTGACCTCCCGCACCCACCGTTTAAGCTGGTGGTGGGAAGCGTGCAGGGAGGCACCACCGTCGACACACAAGACCTCAGTGGCTTTCTGAAACTCCTGTTCGCTGGTCTCGGGGTCTTCCATGTCTTCGTCGTCGTCTTCGTCTTCGCTCTTGTCGCGGCCCCGGGGAGGTCTGTCTGCTTGCCGCTGCTTGTCCTTGCCGCGGCGCTCCCCCGGGCCGGGACGCTTCGTGCCGGATCCCCCGCCACCTGCTTGGGCCCTCTCCTTGTCGCGTCGTGCGTACTCGGCCTTTTGCAGGTCGACGAGTCGCTCGATTTGCTTGCAACTCTGGAGGTTGTGGCCCCTGGTCCGGTGGATCTTGCAGTACTTCTTGTCGGTACCATCCCGCTTATCGGCAGCCGCCACCACCCGGCAGTTGGCGCACCCGGCAACCTCCTTGCCGGGGCCTCCCGCCTGGGCTCTCTTGGCGGAGCCCTCGCTGCCGGACTTCTCGACAACTACTACCTCTGGGTTTTTCTTCTTCTTGCCGTTCCGCCGCCGGCCTCTCCTTGCCGGGGCGGTACCTTCACTGTCGGAGTCTCCTTCTCCAACGCTTTCTCCGGGGAGCCGCCTCCCCTCCTCAGCGCGTGCACACTTGTCGGCCAGGGCGTAAAGCTCGCTGACCTCCTTGATTTTGCACATCGCCATCTCCTCCCGCATCCTGCGGTTACGCACGTTCTGGTGGAACGCGCTGATCACCGCGGCGGGGTGGACGTCTGGGATGTTGTAGTGCACACGGCTGAACCTCTGGATGAACTTGCGTAAAGGCTCCCCCTCCTTCTGAACAAGCAGATGAAGGTCGCTCGCCTGGCCATGGGGTTTGTGGCCGCCCGTGAAGGCGCCCACGAACTGATGGCATAGATCTGGCCAGGAGGAGATGGAGCCGTCCGGCAAGTGCATGAGCCAGGATCTGACGTTGGGCTTGAGTACCAGCGGGAAGTAGTTGGCAAGGATCTTATCGTCCCGTCCCCCGGCAGCCTGCACCGCAATGGTGTAGATGCTAAGGAACTCAGACGGATGTGACTTGCCGTCGTACTTCTCGGGCACGTCGGGCTTGAAGTTCTTTGTGCTGGGCCACTGGACTTGCCGCAGCTCGCGGGTGAACGCAGGGCAACCCACCGAATACGGCAGTTCGCCTGGTTCCCCCGGCGCGTGCATGTCTCCAGTGGGCCCAACGCGCTGGTCTGATTGACGCCGCGCCTCTCTTCTGCGCTCGATGCGGGTTCGAGCGTCTTCTTCCCTTCGTTCGTGAAGGACTTGGCATTGGTCGCGGCGAGTTCGCGGGTTCGACGACGCGGTAGAATCGTCATCGAGGTGAGCCCGGCGAGTCGGCGACCGTGGCTTCTGGGGCGGGGAGTGCACGGTGGTCGCGCCCCCGCCATGCTTGGCGCCATCGGTTCTCGCCTGGGTGACTGGCCGCGGCTGCGACGCGCTGTGCTGCCGCGGAGTGTCACCGTTGGCGAAACCGATGAGGCTTTGGATGGTTGCCCTCCAGCCGTCGAGCTTGTCCGCCGTTGGAGGGTAGTCTAGGAGCAGCTGAGCTCGCGCGAGAGCTTCCGCTGGGGTGGCGGGCAGAGGCGGCGAGCGGCGCGAGGAGCGGGATGTGCTCCAACTCCTAACCACGTTAGAAGGAGCAGCACCCGGTCCAGGCAGCTGCGCGACGCTCGTCCCGGCACGCTGGATCGCATGCCGGTCCTGAGCGCCCTGGGATCCACCAGCGTGGCTCTGGTCCAGCGAGCGTATGGTACCATGGGTACCATGGCGCTGCTGGTTTCGCGCCTCCTGCGAGGGGCGCGGGGCGAGCTCGGACGCCGCGGGACCAAGAACTGGTTCGACGGTGCCCGTTCCTCCGCCGGCGTCCTCCCCACCACCCGTCTGCTCCATGGGCGGTGGGTTCGACGCTGACGGGCCGGTCACCTCCGGAGCTTTCTTCTTCGGCGCCATGCTGGCGCAGACGATGAGAGTCTGGCTTGCGCGGACGCCGGATCTGATTCACACAACCTCAACGCTCCCCTACCTGGCGCGCAAAAGATGTCGGGGGAAATCTGGCCTCCACGAGCACCTATGGGGACGGAGCCCCTTGTCGGTTCGGCGGGGGCGGAGGATGCACAAAGAGCAGATCGAGGCGGCACACGCACACAACGATTTTACCCAGCTTCGGGCCGCATGGATGCGTAAAACCCTACTGCTGCATGTCTGGTTGATTCGGGTCCTTGCTCTGGAGCGCAAGAAGCTACAGTAAGTCGAAGCTGGACGTAGGCGAGGGCCTATTGGGTCCGATCCCCCCTCTACGTGCGCATGGGCCTCCTTTTATATGCCAAGGGGTTTCCCACAGGGAGCGACGCAGGTGAGGGTAAAAATGGCAAGGGATTGTGTGAATAGTGGCCGCACAGTGCTATCGCACCTAACTCTGACGGCGGGGGACAAGGGCATTAAATGCCCGTCTGGATCGCCTGAACAGTGCCGAGGCGGACCGTTAGGAGCGCCTCCGCTCGCCACGGGGGCGACTCTGCCAACGTCACATGCCACCGCGCGTCTCAGGTTGCGCGGCGTCCCGCCACGTGCCTCCGGGGAAGCCCCAGAGCGACGCGTGGGCAGGTGAGCTGGAGCGCGGGCCTGATATGGTGGTTTGCCGCGGCAAGTGGCTTGCCGCGGTAGTTGTCTTGCCGCACCTGGGAGCTTGCCGCTCGCCAGGCCTTGCCGGGGCGCGCGGCGCGCCGCGGCGGGCTTCTCTTGGGGTGCCTTGGCTTGGCCGTCCCGGCGAGCTCCTCCCGCCGGGGTCTTGGTGCTTCGGCTCAGTCGTCCCGGCAAGCTCCTCTTGCCGGGGCCTTGTCGCCTTGGCCCGGCAAGCTCCTCTTGCCGGACCTTGCCTTCTCGACCCGGCAAGCTCCTCTTGCCGGGGCTTGGTCTTCTAGGCTCGATCACTTGGCCTTCGTCCGGCCCGGAAAGGGCCGTGGAGACTCTTGTCGCTCCCCTGGTAGGCCTCGCCGCGGGAGGCTACTACTGCCCGTGCACAAGTTTGGGGTACTAAGGTACCCCTACTTTAGTACACCGACAGATACCCTTTGAGGGCAGCATCAAGGAACCACGCCGTAGTGATGTGGATGGGTTTATTGATAGAATTGCCGTAGGAGAAACTAGGAAAGTTTCCGATGCAAGAATTACCAGTATACATTTTCCTGTTTTACGTTACTTTGCGATATTTGCTAGTACATGCTTAATTGGTCGCGGGAACTGTGGAAATCTTAGTGCTCCTGATATTGTTATCATGCGCCATACGCTGTTTCGTGATACCACTTTCAGTTTAGGCGCTATTGTTGCTAAACGATTAAATATGAATCGTACAAAGGGCCCCATTTTTTGAGGCATCTTTGCTTCATGCCTTGCTGAACATTTTGGGATACCTATTAGGCATTATGAGAAAAAGGTAAAATTGTTGCCCCCTATTTTTCTAGATTATAAGAGTATGGTAGCACATGATTTTATTGTTAAAGATAAGAAGAAGAGGCTTAAGTATAATTTGATATTTGATAAAACTCACTGTGAGATTATTACCTTTCCTGCACCCTCTTTGTTTAACATACTTTCAGGCACGTACCTCATCTTACCAAAGGCCATTTATGCATACTGGAGGCTGACACAAGTTCCAGAGCCTGAGCCTGAGCCACCACTTGACCCTTATCGTCTGTCTGTTTATCAGTGGGATCCGGAGGAGATCGCGAACAAGTGGCACCCTGAGGACCCTCCTCAGTACACCGGAGGGAGTAGCTTCGATCCGTGGGCATAGACCAACTTAGGCCAAAAGCCTAAGCTTGGGGGAGTACGTATTTCTCACCGACATTACATTCATGTTCACACACTCATGCCAGTTGTCGGTGCTCATACTTTTTCATTGTACTATCCATGCTAGTTTATCTTCTTTTCTAGCATTCTTCTTGTGTGTTGAAAAACCTTAAGAAAAACAAAAAATTAGATGTAGCTAGTTTATTTTCCATGCCTGCAGTAGTAGTAATTAAAAAAAACCAAAAAGATTTCTCGTTCTTCTTTTGCTTGTGGGGAGCTTTCCCGTGTAAATAGTTTTATTTATTTTCTTATTCTTTGGGGGTTGATACGTCTCCATCGTATCTATAATTTTTGATTGTTCCATGCCAATATTATACAACTTTCATATACTTTTGGCAACTTTTTATACTATTTTTGGGACTAACATATTGATCCAGCGCCCAGTGACAGTTCCTGTTTGTTGCATGTTTGTCGTTTCGCAGAAAATCCATATCAAACGGAGTCCAAACAGGATAAAAACTGACGGAGATTTTTTTGGAATAAATGTGAATTTTGGGAAGTGGAATCGACACGAGACGATGCTCGAGGGGGCCACGAGGCAGGAGGGGCGCCCCAGCATGGCAGGCGCGCCCCTGACCCTCTTGGACACCCCGTAAGGCGGTTGTTGCCCTTGTTTCGTCGCAAGAAAGCTAATATCCGGATAAAAATCGTGTTCAAATTTCAATCCAATCGGAGTTACGTATCTCTGGTTATAAAAGAAACGATGATAGGGCAGAATCAGAGAGCGCTGAAACAGAGCGAGACAGAGAGACATATCCAATCTCGGAGGGGCTCTTGCCCCTCCTATGCCATAGAGACTACGGACTAGCGGGGAAACCCTTCTCCCATCTAGGGAGAAGGTCAATGAATAAGAATAAGAAGGGGGGCCTCTCCCCCTCTCTTCCGTTGGCGCCGGAACACCATCGGGGCCATCATCGTCACCGCAATCTACACCAACAACTTCACCGCCCTCATCACCAACTCTTCCGCCCTCTATGCAGCGGTGTAACCCCTCTTTTACCCGTTGTAATATCTAATTAAACATGGTGCTCAATGCTATATATTATTTCCCAATGATGTATGGCTATCCTAGGATGTTTGAGTAGATCTGTTTTGTCCTATGGGTTAATTGATGATCATGATTGGTTTGATTTGCATGTTTTATTATTGGTGTTGTCCTATGGTGCTCTCCCTGGCGCGCAAGTGTGAGGGATTTCCGCTATAGGGTGTTAAAATATTTTCATGGTTTGCTTATTGTCTGTGTTGCGTGAGTGACTGAAACACAAACACGAATAAGTGGGTCATGGTGTATGGGAATAAAGAGGACTTGATACTTTAATGCTATGGTTGGTTTTTATGTTAATGATCTTTAGTAGTTGTGGATGCTTGCTAGAGTTCCAGTCATAAGTGCATATGATCCAAGAAGAGAAAGTATGTTAGCTTATGCCTCTCCCTCAAATAAAATTGCAATAATGATTTCCGGTCTAGTTAACGATTGGCTATGGACAAATAACTTTCTCGTGACAAAAAGCTCTCTACTAAAACTAACTTTATTGCTTCTTCATCTAAACAGCCCCTAGTTTTTATTTACGCGCTCTTTATTATCTTGCAAATCTATCCAACAACACTTCTAGTTTCATACTTGTTCTAGGTAAAGCGAACGTCAAGCGTGCGTAGAGTTGTATCGATGGTCGATAGAACTTGAGGGAATATTTGTTCTACCTTTAGCTCCTCATTGGGTTCGCGTTCCAAAGCGAAAGGTTTCCGTGATATGATATAGGCAAGAAATAAGAAATAACGGTTGCAAAAAACCCATTTTTTTCAAAAGTGACACTCTTACTTATTGAAAGAGGCTACAATTGATCCCCTGTACTTGTGGGTTATCAAGACCTTTCTCTGGCGCCGTTGTCGGGGAGTTATAGCGTGGGGTGAATATTCTCGTGTGTATGCTTGTTTGCTTTATCACTAAGTAATTTTTATTTGCTGTTATAAGTTGTTCTCTATCTTTAGTTATGGATATGGAACATGAAATACCAAAAACAATTAGGTGTACTTGCTACTCATGGAGATGGGGAACCTCCTAAAACCCTCGATGCTGGTTATGTGAAAAATATTATGTACTACTTTGATAATCCTGAGAAAACCCCATTCAACTATGTAATGGGAGACTTGTTGGATCAACGTGAATACTTTAGGGATTATCGCTTGACTCAAAAAGGGAAACTATTATGGGATCAAATTCATATGTTGCATTGGTATGCTTGGGAACTATGCTTGAGATATGATTATACCTGTTGCTCTAGGATGAAGGTACCACACCTTCCCTTTTCATGCAAATTTAATGATGATAAAACCTTGGCTTCTTATGCTAATGGTATATATGATTACTATGATGAGGAACAAATAGAAGAATTCGTTGCTTTTCTGGGTGCTTATGAAATTGAATCTTTGTTTAAAGAGTGTCAAAATCTTGATGATGCTGTTTACAAACCTGAAAATTTTGCTATACTTAAATATTGCTATGAGAATTATGAATTCAGTTCCGATATTGATGATTTTATTGAGAGAGTCTCCGCTGTCCAAGAAGAGACTAATATTTTGCAGGAGTCTATGGAAGAAGAAATTGATGAAACTGTGAGCTCATTGGATGAAAAAGATGATGAGGAGAGTGAAGAACAAAAGGAGGAAGAATGTATTAGCTACCCGTGCCCACCTTCTAATGAGAGTAACCCTCCAAATCATACATTGTTTAATGTCCCTTCGTGCTTACCGAAGGATGATTGCTATGATAACTATTATGATCTCGTTGATTCTTTTGAAATATCCCTTTTTGATGATGCTTGCTATGCTTGTGGCCAAGATGCCAATATGAATTATTATTATGGAGATGAACTTGCTATAGTTCCTTATGTTAAACATGAAATTGTTGCTATTGCATCCACGCATGATAATCCTACTATCTTTTTGAATTCTCCCGACTACACTATATCGGAGAAATTTACCCTTATTAAGGATTATATTGATGGGTTGGGTTTTACTACTACACATGAGGATTTTGATAGATATAATATGCATGTGTTTGCTGCTCCTACTTGCAATTATTATGAGAGAGGAACTACATCTCCGCCTCTCCATGTTTCCAACACGATAAAATTGCAAGAAACTTCTTATGCTATGCATTGGCCTTTACTTGATGTGCATGAATTGTTCTGTTATGACATGCCGATGCATAGGGAGAGAGTTAGACTTCGTTGTTTTTTTTTGACAGAAAGACTGTAAGGGAACCCCCTACAGTATAATTGGTGCAACAAACCCAAATTACAAGTACCATGCCTTGAACCTGGGTGGGCGGGAAGGCATCAGCCCCTTCCCACCACTAGGCTATGCCTTAGTCTGCTTTTATATGTTGTTGCATATTATATGTTGCTTTTTGCTCACTACTAAATGCCAAATCATTGTTAATTAAAACTGGCTTTGATATACCTTGGGATCCGGGTGGATCCATTACTTGAGCACTATATACCTAGCTTAATGGCTTTAAAGAAAGCGCTGCCAGGGAGACAACCTGGAAGTTTTAGAGAGTCATTTATTTCTGTTGAGTGCTTTTATAAAGTTTTAAAACAAAAAAAATAAAGAGGGGAACCCAAAACTTTTCAAAAAGGAAAGTGAAAGTGAGAGAGACAAGCATTGTTGAAGTGGGGGAGCTCCTTGAACTTTGTTCATGCTCACGAAAACTTTGTGAATCTTGATTACAGAAACTTTTCAACAAAAATAATTATCCCCTTTTACAAATCCATTGTATCATAAAAATAATGTGCCAAGATTTTCCTTTAGGATGTTTAGATTGCTTGTTGGTTTGTGCGGTGCAAAACAGAAACTTTGGCTGTAGTGTGCGATTTTACATTTCTTACTGGAATGTCAAATGGTTATGAAACTTCTTGCAATGTGTTTCTATACAAATTGTTTATTTGTCCTAATTTTGGCAGAAGTTTTGGAGTACCATAGGTATGGTGAATGTTCAGATTACTACAGACTGTCATGTTTAAGACAGATTCTGATTTTGATGCATAGTTTGCTTGTTTTGATGAAACTATCGATTTCTATCAGTGGATTAAGCCATGGAAAAGTTATATTACAGTAGATAAAATGCAAAAAAAATGAATTGGTTTGCAACAATACTTAGAGTAGTGATTTGCTTTATTATACTAACGGATCTTACCGAGCTTTCTGTTGAGTTTTGTGTGGATGAAGTATTCGAAGATCGAGGATGTCTCGATGTGAGCAGAAGAAGGAGAGGCAAGAGCTCAAGCTTGGGGATGCCCAAGGCACCCCAAGTAAATATTCAAGGAGACTCAAGTGTCTAAGCTTGGGGATGCCCCGGAAGGCATCCCATCTTTCTTCAACAAGTATCAGTATGTTTTCGGATTCGTTTCGTTCATGCGGTATGTGGAAATCTTGGAGCGTCTTTTGCATTTAGTTTTCACTTTTCTTTTATGCACCATGCTGGTATGAGATAGTCCTTGGTTGATTTATAGAATGCTCTTTGCACTTCACTTATATCTTTTGAGTATGGCTTTATAGAATGCTTCATGTGCTTCACTTATATCTTTTGAAGTTTGGATTTCCTGTTTCTCTTCACATAGAAAACCGCCATTTGTAGAATGCTCTTTGCTTCACTTATATTTGTTAGAGCATGGGCATATCTTTTGTAGAAAGAATTAAACTCTCTTGCTTCACTTATATCTATTTGGAGAGTTGATAGGAATTGGTCATTCACATGGTTGGTCATAAAATCCTACATAAAACTTGTAGTTCACTGAATATGATATGTTTGATTCCTTGCAATAGTTTGCGATATAAAGATGGTGATATTAGAGTCATGCTAGTGGGTAGTTGTGGATTGTAGAAATACTTGTGTTGAAGTTTGTGGTTCCCATAGCATGCACGTATGGTGAACCATTATGTGATGAAGTCGGAGCATGAGGTATTTATTGATTGTCTTCCTTATGAGTGGCGGTCGGGGACGAGCGATGGTCTTTTCCTACCAATCTATCCCCTAGGAGCATGCGCGTAGTACTTTGTTTTGATGACTAATATATTTTTGCATTAAGTATGTGAGTTCCTTATGACTAATGTTGAGTCCATGGATTATACACACTCTCACCCTTCCATCATTGCTAGCCTCTTCGGTACCGTGCATTGCCCTTTCTCACCTCGAGAGTTGGTGCAAACTTCACCGGTGCATCCAAACCCCGTGATATGATACGCTCTGTCACACATAAGCCTCCTTATATCTTCCTCAAAACAGCCACCATACCTACCTATCATGGCATTTCCATAGCCATTCCGAGATATATTGCCATGCAACTTCCATCATCGTCATACAGATGACTTGAGCATTCATTGTCATATTGATTTGCATGATCGTAAGATAGCTAGCATGGTATTTTCATGGATTGTCCGTTTTTTGATATCTTTGCTACGCTAGATCATTGCACATCCCGGTACACCGCCGGAGGCATTCATATAGAGTCATATCTTTGTTCTAGTATTGAGTTGTAAGTAAATAAAAGTGTGATGATCATCATTATTAGAACATTGTCCCAGGTGAGGTTATCAAAATAAAAGAGGCCAAAGAATCCCAAATAAAGAAGAGGCCAAAGAAGCTCACCAAAAAAGAGAAAAAAAATAAAAAAATAAAAAAATGAGAGAAAAGAGAGAAGGGACAATGTTACTATCCTTTTACCACACTTGTGCTTCAGAGTAGCACCATGTTCTTCATATAGAGAGTCTCTTGAGTTATCACTTTCATATACTAGTGGGAGTTTTCATTATAGAACTTGGCTTGTATATTCCGATGATGGGCTTCCTCAAATGCCCGAGGTCTTCATGAGCAAGCAAGTTGGATGCACACCCACTTAGTTTTTAGTTTGAACTTTCATACACTTATAGCTCTTAGTGCATCCGTTGCATGGCAATCCCTACTCCTCACATTGACATCAATTGATGGGCATCTCCATAGCCCATTGATTAGCCGCGTCGATGTGAGACTTTCTCCTTTTTGTCTTCTCCACACAACCTCCACCATCATATTCTATTCCACCCATAGTGCTATGTCCATGGCTCACGCTCATGTATTGCGTGAAAGTTGAGAACATCAAAAGTATGAAAAAATTGCTTGGCTTGTCATCGGGGTTGTGCATGATTTGAATATTTTGTGTGGTGAAGATGGAGCATAGCCAGACTATATGATTTTGTAGGGATAACTTTCTTTGGCCATGTTGTTTTGAAAAGACATGATTTCTTTATTAGTATGCTTGAAGTATTATTGTCTTAATGTCAAATGATAGACTATTGCTTTGAATCACTCGTGTCTTAATATTCATGCCATGATTAGATTACATGATCAAGATTATGCTAGGTAGCATTCCACATCAAAAATTATCTTTTCAATCATTTACCTACTCGAGGACGAGCAGGAATTAAGCTTGGGGATGCTGATACGTCTCCATCGTATCTATAATTTTTTATTGTTCCATGACAATATTATACAACTTTCATATACTTTTGGCAACTTTTTATACTATTTTTGGGACTAACGTATTGATCCAGTGCCCAGTGTCAGTTCCTGTTTGTTGCATGTTTTTTGTTTCGTAGAAAATCCATATCAAACAGAGTCGAAACGGGATAAAAACTCATAGAGATTTTTTTGGAATAAATGTGAATTTTGGGAGGTGGAATCAACGCGAGACAATGCCCGAGGGGGCCACGAGGCAGGGGGCGCGCACGAGGGGGGCACGCACGCCCCTGACCCTCGTGGACACCCCGTAAGGCGGTTGTTGCCCTTCTGTCGCCGCAAGAAAGCTAATATCCGGATAAAAATCGTGTTCAAATTTCAATCCAATCGGAGTTACCGATCTCCGGTTATAAAATAAACGGTGAAAGGGTAGAATCAGAGAGAACAGAAACAGAGCGAGACAGAGAGACAGATCCAATCTCGGAGGGGCTCTCGCCCCTCCTATGCCATGGAGACCAACGAACAGAGGGGAAACCCTTCTCCCATCTAGGGACAAGGTCAAGGAAGAAGAAGAATAAAGGGGGCCTCCCGCCCTCTTTTCTGGTGGCGCCAGAACACCATCGGGGCCATCATCGTCACCGCAATCTACACCAACAACTTCACCGCCCTCATCACCAACTCTTCCCCCCTCTATGCAGCGGTGTAACCCCTCTTTTACCCGTTGTAATATCTACTTAAACATGGTGCTCAACGCTATATATTATTTCCCAATGATGTATGGCTATCATATGATGTTTGAGTAGATCCGTTTTGTCCTATGGGTTAATTGATGATCGTGATTGGTTTGAGTTGCATGTTTTATTGTTGGTGCTGTCCTATGGTGCTCTTCGTGTCATGCAAGGGTGAGGGATTCCTGTTTTAGGGTGTTGCAATATGTTCATGGTTTGCTTATTATTTGCGTTGCGTGAGTGACTGAAACACAAAGACGGATAAGTGGGTCATGGTGTATGGGAATAAAGAGGACTTGATACTTTAATGCTATGGTTGGGTTTTACCTTAATGATCTTTAGTAGTTGCGGATGCTTGCTAGAGTTCCAATCATAAGTGCATATGATCCAAGAAGAGAAAGTATGTTAGCTTATGCCTCTCCCTCAAATAAAGTTGCAATAATGACTTCCGGTCTAGTTATCGATTGCCTAGGGAGAAATAACTTTCTCGTGACAAAAAGCTCTCTACTAAAACTAACTTTATTGCTTCTTCATCTAAACAGCCCCTAGTTTTTATTTAGTGCTCTTTATTATCTTGCAAACCTATCCAACAACACTTCTAGTTTCATACTTGTTCTAGGTAAAGCGAACGTCAAGCGTGCGTATAATTGTATCGGTGGTCGATAGAACTTGAGGGAATATTTGTTCTACCTTTAGCTCCTCGTTGGGTTCGACACGCTTACTTATCGAAAGAGGCTACAATTGATCCCCTATACTTGTGGGTTATCAGCGGTCGAGAGGAGAAGACCATGATGAAAATGTTGAGTGGCTCTCATATGCATTATTGTTGATTTAACTAAGAGCCCATGTTACCTTGTCTTCTTCCTTGTATTAAATGCTTGCAGATTCCAGCTTAGTCCAATGCAGGTGCACTATTATTCTTATCCACACCGTTCATTCGTGCAAGTGAAAGTAAATAACAATGATATATGATGGACTGGTTGAGATGAGAGAAGCTGGTATGAAGTCGACCTATCTTGTTTTTGTAAATATGATTAGTTCATCGTTCCTGATTCAGCCTATTATGAATGAAACATGTTTGCAGTGACAATTAGAGATTATAGTTTCTCATGCCATGCTTAATTAGCTAGGAGTTTATAATGGTTTACCTTGCATGCCAACATGCTATTAAAATGGTTGTGATGTGGTATGATAGGGTGGTATCCTCCTTTGAACGATTCGAGTGACTTGACTTGGCACATGTTCCCGCATGTGGTTGAAACAAAATCAACATAGCCTCCATGATACTTATGTTCATGCTGATTTATATCCTACTCATTCTTCCACTCATTGTTTATTATCTTAACGCATGTTCAGTACTGTTGTCGCTCTCTAGTTGGTCGCTTCCCAGTCTCTTTCTAGCCTTCACTTGTACTAAGCGGGAATACTGCTTGTGCATCCACTTCCATAAACCCCAAAGTTATTCCATATGAGTCCACCATACCTTCCTATCAGCGGTATCTACCTGCCGTTCCAAGTAAATTTGTATGTGCTAAACTCTAAACCTTCAAATGAAATTATGTTTTATATGCTCGAATAGCTCATGTATCAACGAGGGATGTCTATATCTTCCATGCTAGGAGGGTTATTCTCAAGATGAGTGGACTCCGCTCATCATTCACGAGAAAATGGCTGGTATCCGGGATGCCCAGTCCCATGCTCAAATCAAAATAATTGCAAACAAAACTCCCTCAAGATTGTTGTTAGTTGGAGGCACCCGTTGTTTCGGACAAGCCATGGATTGATGTTTATTGGTGGTGTCGTGGTTCTAAGTCTGACAGTAGAATGGGGGGTAGGAATATAGAGGCAAGATCCTAGCTATGGAGAAGTTGTACACACGAGTTTTACGAGTTCAGCCCTTCTCGGAGGAAGTAACAGCCCTACGTCTCGGTGCCCGAAGGTGGTCGACTGAATTATATGCGTGTGTGTTACAGAGGGTGTGAACCCTTGTGCCTGTGGAGGAAGGTGGCTTATATAGAGTGCGCCAGGATCCCGGCCAGCCCACGTTACAAGGGATTTAAGGTACATCAAGAGGGGGACGTTACTGGTAATGTCCGTAATAAAGCGCTATAAATGGCTATTAAGTCTAGGGGTTAATATCTGACTATTGTTGTGCAGAGTGACTTTAGGTCTTCTGTCCGTCGAGTGTTTCTTGTTACGGTCGAGTGACCTTGATTCCTCCGAGTGGAGATGTTATTGGTCGAGTGGATGATGGTATCCCTCAAATGCAGCTGGATTTAGAGTGATGTCCTTGGGGAGGGTATTTAGGTCAGGCCTTGTGACCCTACCCTAGGTACATGTCCTCATCATTAGCCCCCGAATGGATCAGGGTTTGAGTGGAGAAGGAGTTGAAAATACTTCCGACTCATTTTTCGCGCTTCGGATGTGTCTTGTTTTGGACCAGCGAACCGAGGTGGCGACACCAACTTCTTTTTCAGTCGCCTTGATCCATCCCCGGTTTTGTCGAGTGAACTTTTGCTGGAAGAAGTCCGAGTGTTAAATGTGGAGGAGATCTTCCGTCTGACAAGTTGTTCTGCTGTCCGCGGATCTCGCGGGATTCAAATTTCGGGAAGCGCGCGGGGCGGAGGAGGCCGCAGTAATCGGACTGGATAAGGCAAGGCCGCCTTGATACCCGCACCACCTTTTTTTCCACGTATCACGCGCGCGACTGTTGCAGGATTTGATAAGATTGCGCGGGCCTATAGGTCAGTCACTCGGAAGCAACCTCATATAAGGCGCCGGACCGGGGTTTTTGAACAGTGCACCCTCATTCTTCTTCCCCTTCTCAGTTTTCCCCACTGCGCCTACTCCTGCTATAGCACCGCCGCTCTGTCTGAGCTACATCTTCAGCGATGGGGAAAGAAAAGACGGTGGCTCTAGAGCGCGTGAAGAAGGCGACGGCGAAGGCGAAGGGGAAAAAGTCCAGCCGGGGCAGATCCTCGTCGCGGTCCGGTTTGCCGCGTAGCTGGATCCAGGGCGACTGGATCCGGTCCACGATCCGCCAGGACGACCTCGACGATCTGGCGGAGGAGGGGCTGATTCCTCACGGATCGGCACGGCTCCCGGGGGATGAGACCGAACCTCGACCGCAAGAGGATGAGTGCGTCCTCCTCGCCACTCACGTCGACTGTGGATTTTCTTTACCTCCGCATCCTTTTTTCTGGGCTTTCTTGAATTTCTTTGGAGCGCAACTTCATCACTTTTCTCCCAACGCCATCATATATCTTGCTGCTTTCGTGTCTCTGTGCGCAAACTTCTTGGGTTGTCGACCACACTGGGGTCTCTTCAAGCACATTTTCACGCGTTGCTCCCAATCGGTCAAAAAGGCTGACCCGAGTGATGAGAGGACCCAAGTGATCCAGATGTGTGGGGGTCTTGGGGTTCAGATGAGGGGTAAGAGCTCTTTCGTAGCCATAGTTCTTCCGGAGTTGGTACGAGGGTGGCAGTCGACCTGGTTTTACTGCAAAGACCAGCCGACTCCAGGCCAGCCGACTGGAATCCCTCCTTTTTCTATGGCTCGCGTAGAGAAGCCCTCCGCCTTAAAAGTGACTCCAGGGGAAAAAGCAGAGGTGAAAGTGTTGGTCGAGCGAGTGGTCTATCTCATCCGTGAGGGCGTAACTAGAATAGATCTGCTGGAAGTCTTCCTCAGACGACGCATTCAGCCACTTCAAGCCCGAGACCATCCGATGTGGATGTATTCGGGCATTGAAGATTCCACTCGGGTGCACCCAGAAGAAGTCGACGAGGATACGGTGGAGAAGTGGTTGAGGAGTATCACTAGCAACAAGGATAACCCCGGGGGGGCAGGAGAATCCCTCCACTCGACCAATCCTAGGAACCAGACAAGGTCCAACTCTGAATTACCGAGTGTCATCTTGATTTAACATGCAACTGTTTATGCTTCACCGACTGACTTTGTCTTGCTTGTTTTCTTCTAGGCCCTTACTGAAATGTATTTGATGCCCAACGGAGAGTAGGAGCAGGACCCGGAAGGGGAGGCAAGCGGAGGTGAAAGCAGCGAGTGGCATTCCGACGGAGAGGGGGACGAGGAGAGCGACGACCAGAGTGATGAAGAAGAAGTAGACTCTCCTCCCCGTAGGGAAAGGCGATCCAAGCTTACTCACGACCCGGCGAGTGCCTATGACAAGGCGACCGTTCAGGCCGGGCAATCGTCAAAGCATCCTCGGACGTCCTCTCCGGCACCAACCGAAAAGGCCCCAAAGCAGTCCAAGGTTGTCGTGCAGAAGACTCGGAAGGCGCTGCGGAGAATCAAAATTGATGTTCCTGTTGCTTCTGCGTGAGTGTTCTTCCTTCGCTTTTACTCGACGTTCTGTGCTGCTTATTTTTCCCTTGGTTTGACCGAATGAATCTTGAAACTGGCAGTGCCTCTACCTCTGGGACTTCTGCTTATAAGAACGAGGATGAGGAAATGGAAGATGCGGTCATCTCCAATCCAGGTACAATCTTCATGATTTTGTCTTCGCTCTGTCGATTGAACTGTGATATATCCAATCGGGTGATGAAATTTTGGCGAATGATATTTTTACAGCTCTCAATGTCATTGACCTCCCCGACGACGATGAGTACAAGCCATAGAGGCCCTTGGGGAGAAGAAACAGGAAAATGTCCAGTGGCAAGACGCTTCAGTCGACGCCGGTAGCAGAACCGACAGTTCAGGAGGTCGGCGATGCCAATCGGACTTCCGTCTCCTTCTCTATACCGTTGTCGAGTTCTCGGCCTTCTGCGTCAGCTGCACAGGCTCCCGTCGATCCACCTTCACTTTTTGCTACACATCACGTCCCAGAGGACCAAGTGGGTGCTGACAAAGATGCTATACGCCAGGCGCGCATTATGATGGAGAAGATGAACATGGTGCGGGAAGCCTGCCAAGCTGCTTATGATGCAAGCTCCGCTCTCCAGAGTAACGTCCAGGTTAGTAGATCGTCGACTGACTCTTCTGGCTTGTTCTGTTAGGATATGGTACCTGAAAACTTTCTTTCCAAGAATCTTTCCGTCTGTCTGCGCCTTGCATCTGTACACCCACTGGGTGTTTTGATTTGTCACTAAACAGATTTGCACTTTGAGCTGGTAATGTTGTTGTCGATTGAATATTTTGACCAGTGGGGGCACGCTAAGTGCACCTACTGGGTGTAGTCCCCGAGACCATAATTGACTGCGGTCAGTCGACTATGGTTTGAGCATCAGAATTTGAATATCCTCACTCGGTCTAGTCTGGCCATGTCGAGTGTAAACTTGAACCAGTGGAGGCATGCTGAGTGCACCCACTGGGTATAGTCCCCGAGACCGTGGTCGACTGCCGGCAGTCGACTATGGTCTGAAGACTCTGTTGTTTTTTGGGGGGGGGCACTCGTGCTGGACAGGCCTTGTCGAGTGTAAACTGAACCAGTGGGGGCACGCTAAGTGCACCCACTGGGTGTAGTCCCCGAGACTACTGTTGGATGTTTGATTCAGCAGTAGTCTTAGAATTTCTTGGCTTTATCCTTTTACTTCTCCGAAATAACCAATCTTTTCACCAGTCGACTGACCTGTTCTTTGGTTGCAGAAATCTTGTGATCTTGGAGCTTGTTTTGCTGACCGGGAGAAGCAACAGATTCAACTCAACCTCGATCTGGAGCTGGCCAAGACAGAACTATAGAAAGCCAAGGATGACGCCTCTGGTAAGGAAGGCATGTCGACTGAGTTATCCCTGAACCGGATTTCATTCTGCTTTTTTTGAATCCAACATTATCTCTTTCAGAGAAACTGAACCAAGCTCTGGCCAAAAAGGATCAAGATCTGGCGGCCGCGTAGAAAAAAGCTGATGAGAAAACCGCACTCGCTGAACAAAAGTTGGCTTCAGTCAGCAAATTAGAGGAAGAAAACTCCAAGCTGAAAACTGCCCTTGACCAAGCCAATAAGGAAGCGACTCGCCTGAAGAAGGACAAGGAAAATCTGAACGAGAAGATGGAAGGTATTGCCCGCAGGAGGAACGATCTGGAGAATTATCTGGGAAGTCTTGCTAAGAAGTTGTTCGTCATGCTTGAAGGTGTTTTCTTTGATCCGACTGATTTATTCTTGTCGACTCGACACATGATCATTGACTTACCCTTGAATTGTGTATGCAGAGTTTTGCCGGGACTCCGAGGAAGAGACCGGACGAATTGAACTAAGCTTGGACCCCATCAACTCTCTAGTGAAGGATGAAGCTGCCATGAATGTTCTCCGACTAGAATCCCGCATCACTGGTGTTGTTGATTATCTCGCCCGACTGAAAGCCGCGATGTCGCGGATTGACACAGCTCTCTGGCCCAAGGCAACACTTCAGAATGACCTCGAGTCTATGATGGCTCGGCTCAATGAAGTTCCAGTCGAACTCAAGAATGGAAGAAGTCTTCTGCCAGGAGCGGCGCTGATGTGGCTCTATCTCTGGTTCGCGTCCACTGTCGAGAAGCTCGGGAAGAGAAGCTGGCGGCGATTAAAGTTTCTAACACCAAGAGGCACGACTTCCAGTCTTTCATGGAGACTTTCCTCGCTGCTGCCACTCGGATTGCTGACAGAATCGACCTGGACGAATTCGTCGAGCCTGCCAGCCCTCCTCCTGCGGAGTGAACAAACTTTTATGCCCTGACGTAAATTTGCCTCGGAATGCCAAGTGATTTTGTAACCGTTAAACTCCTTCAGGCTGAATGCCTGAGTACTTTGATCTATGGTCCGGCACTTTAGGATTTATCCGAACTTGGTTTATCTCTGAATATGCTCGTGCTTGCCCTCGAGTGGAATTTGTTCTCCACACGCAATAATCTTTGTGCTTGAGATGTGGCTCTGGGGTGGATACTCCAGTCGACTTGCACCTCGTCGTCTTTGTGGATTGGGATGGAGTGCACGTTGTATTTGTGGCACAGCTCCGAAGAAGAAGGTTGCAGTTGACCTGCACCTCATTGTCTTTGCGGATAGGGATGGAGCGCACATTGTATTTGTGGCGCAGCTCCGAAGGAGAAGGTTGCAGTCGACCTGCACCTCGTCGTCCTTGCAGATAGGGATGGAGCGCACATTGTATTTGTGGCGCAGCTCCGAAGAAGAAGGTTGCAGTCGACCTGCACCTCGTCGTCCTTGCGGATAGGGATGGAGCGCACATTGTATTTGTGACGCAGCTCCAAAGGAGAAGGTTGCAGTCGACCTGCACCTCGTCGTCCTTGCGGATAGGGATGGAGTGCACATTGTATTTGTGGCGCAGCTTCGAAGGAGAAGGTTGCAGCCGACCTGCACCTCGTCATCCTTGCGGATAGGGATGGACTTCAAACTTAGGCAAGTACTGGACTGTAGCTAAGCCCCCGAGTGGGAAGGTTGCTCAGCACTCGGTAGGATTTTTCAAACTTAGGCGAGTACTGGACTGCAGCTAAGCCCCCGAGTGGGAGGGTTGCTCACCACTCAGTAGGATTTTTCAAACTTAGGCGAGTACTGGACTGCAGCTAAGCCCCCGAGTGGGAGGGTTGCTCACCACTCAGTAGGATTTTTCAAACTTAGGCGAGTACTGGACTGCAGCTAAGCCCCCGAGTGGGAGGGTTGCTCACCACTCGGTAGGATTTTTTAAACTTAGGCGAGTATTAGACTGCAGCTAAGCCCCCGAGTGGGAGGGTTTCTTCCTACTCGGTAGGATTTTTCAAACTTAGGCGAAATGGATTCGCAGCTAAGCCCCCGAGTGAGAGGCTTTCTCACCACTCGGTAGGATTTTTCAAACTTAGGCAAAACGGATTCGCAACAAAGTCACCCACTGGGTGATTTCAGACACAAACAAAAGCAACAACAATCGTTTAAGAAGACTGTAAAGCTCTTGTCTTTGATAAACAAACTACAAAGGTATTTCTTATTACATCTCATCTGAATGAGTACTTAGGTATAAAAGGGGCGGAGCAGCTCCGCGTTCCAAGCCCGTGGCTCGTCTTTCTTATGCTCGACATTGTAAAGATGATATGCTCCATTGTGGAGAACTCTGGTGACAATGAAGGGACCTTCCCAAGCAGGGGTGAGCTTGTGTGGTTTCTGCTGATCCACTCGAAGAACCAAGTCTCCCTCTTGAAAGGCTCGACCCCTCACGTTTCTAGCGTGGAATCGACGCAAGTCTTGCTGATAAATGGTCGACCGGATTAAGGCCATCTCTCTTTCCTCCTCTAGGAGATCGACTGCATCCTGCCGGGCCTGTTCTGCTTCATCTTCAGAGAAAAGCTCGACTCGGGGTGCGTTGTGAAGCAAGTCACTCGGTAGAACAGCTTCAGCTCCATAGACCAAGAAGAATGGAGTTCGGCCAGTCGACCGATTGGGAGTTGTCCTCAATCCCCAAAGAACTGATGGAAGTTCATCAACCCAGGTGCCTGCTGCGTGCTTGAGATCAGGCATCAGTCGGGGTTTCAATCCTTTGAGAATCAAGCCATTTGCTCTTTCTGCTTGTCCATTCGACTGGGGATGGGCGACTGAAGCATAGTCGACTCGTGTGCCTTGGAAAGCGCAGAAAGTTCTCAACTCATCAGAATCGAAGTTCGATCCGTTGTTAGTGATGATGTTGTGCGGAACCCCATATCTAAATGTCAATTCTCTGATGAAGCTGACGGCAGTACTAGCTTCAAGAGTCTTGATAGGCTTGGCTTCAATCCATTTGGTAAACTTGTCGACTGCTACAAGCACATGAGTAAAGCCGCTCCTACCAGTCCTCAGGGGTCCAACCATATCTAATCCCCAAACAGCAAAGGGCCAGACGAGTGGAATGGTCTTTAGGGCTGACGCAGGCTTGTGGGACATATTGGAGTAAAACTGGCAGCCTTCACATTTGTTGACTATATCTTTCGCCATTTCATTTTCTCGTGGCCAATAAAATGCAGCTCGGTATCCTTTGGCCACAATGGTCCGCGAGGATGCATGGTGGCCACAGATCCCCGAGTGGATGTCGTTGAGGATCACTCGACCTTCTTCTGGCGTTATGCATTTCTGGCTGACTCCAGTCACACTTTCTCTGAACAGATGTCCTCTTATCACAGTAAAGGCTTTGGATCGACGGACGATTTGTCGAGCCTCCTCTTCATCCTCTGGGAGTTCCTTCCTAAGGATATACGCAATATATGGCACTGTCCGGTCGGGAGTGATGACCAAAACCTCCATGATCAGGTCGACCACGGCGGGGACTTCGACTTCAGTCAGATCTGTGGCACTCTTAGGCTGCGGGGGCTCTTCCGTGAAAGGATCTTCTTGAACTGAAGGTTGTGAATGTGTTCCAAAAACACATTGCTGGGAATGGCTTCCCTCTTGGAACCTATCTTCGCCAAATCATCGGCTGCTTGACTTTTTAGTCGTGGTATATGATGGAGCTCTAACCCCTGGAACTTATTTTCCAACTTCCTCACCGCATTGCAGTAACCAGTCATAGTCGGGCTTCTGACGTCCCACTCCTTCATCACCTGATTGACTACTAGATCTCAGTCGCTGTAGACCATGAGGCGACGGACGCCGAGTGAGATGGCCATACGTAACCCATATAAGAGTGCTTCATATTCCGGTTTGTTATTGCAGGAATCAAAGTGAATCTGGAGAACATATCTGAGCTTGTCTCCTCGGGGGGACACTAGTACCACCCCAGCACCGGAACCATTTAGCATCTTGGAACCATCAAAGAACATGGTCCAGTGCTCCGAGTGGACTTGAGTCGGCAGATGCTGTTCGATCCACTCGGCAATGAAATCTGCTATTGCTTGGGACTTGATAGCTTTCTTTGCCTCAAACTTGATATCCAAGGGAAGGAGTTCAATCGCCCACTTTGCCACTCGACCAGTTGCATCTAGGGGTGGGCATATAAACCGATGACCGAAGTACTGAACCGAACTAACCGTGACCGAACCCGAAGACACCGAAACCGAATTCTTTGACCATAAATTCGGTCAGCCAATCTGGAAAACCGATCTTTCTTCGGTAAATTCGGCTGTAGGTATCGAGTAACCGAATACACTGAAGTACTAAATAAATCGGTGGACTCTACAGAATCCCATGTAGCCACAACCCACACCGCCCAACTTCTAGGCCTGGAGAGCGATAAATCAGCGGCGCCTCGACGCACAAACCTGACCTAGCCGCCGCCCGCTACTCTCTTGACCACCGCAACCTTGCCGCCCGGCCCTACCTTCTTCTTCTACCCGTCACCTACCTTCTTCTTCTACCCATCCCCGCGGCCGGCGGCGCGGTCCACTTCCACCCCTGACCCGCTTGTGGAGATGGAAGATGACTAACGAGGCGGCAACCATCTTTTCCACTGAAGCCCGATGGAAAGAAGGGAGTGGGGAGGCGCACGGATCTGGGGATCTGATTTTCAAGAGGGGCTAGAGAGGGATCAGGTGAAGGAGGCGGCGCATGAATAGCAGCTTCTAATTACAGTGTATTTTTGCTATAATTGATCTTCGTTGATGTCTTATTTGCCAGATGCTTGGATATCTGTTGCTTGCAAAATTTTCTTTTGTCAGTTGTGTTCAAGACTGATTCTACTTTGTTTTTGAGCCAAGACTCAAATCTGATGTTCAATCTGTGTTGAAATTTGGAACGGCAATGTTCAATCTCAGTTTGTGTTTGAATTATCATTTTTATGTCAGATAATGTGCTGCAATTCTGTATCTTTGAAAAAATGTGATGTAATTCTGCTTAAAATTTTGAAATGTTATACATCGATGCTGGTCTGGCAAAACATCAGTGTTGTTCGGTCATAACCGAGACCGGAACCGAAGTCTACGACACCGAAACTCTTGGTTAGTAATTTTCTAGGAAACCGATCAGTCAACAAAGTCTGGAAACCAAAATTTTAGAAAACCCGAAGCACCGAACCGATCGGTTCGGGGGAACCGAACGCCCAGGACTAGTTGCATCTCTGATGTTCAGAATCTCTGATAATGGAGCGTCACTGACGACTGTAATGGAGTGGTCGGAGAAATAATGTGCAACCTTCTTCGTGGTCATATAAATCCCATAAACAAGCTTCTGATAATGTGGATATCTTTGCTTTGATGGACTCAACACTTCAGAAACATAATATACTGGGCGCTGAACTTTATAGGCTTTTCCTTCTTCTTCCTGCTCGACCGTAAGTACTGTACTGATGACTTGTCCAGTGTCTGCAATGTAAAGCAGTAAAGGCTCTTTGCTGATTGGGGCAGCAAGCACCGGCTGGGTGGAAAGCAGGGCTTTGAGCTCTGCAAATGCTGCATCAGCTTCAGGAGTCCACTCAAACTTATCAGACTTCTTCATCAGTTGGTAAAGAGGCAATGCCTTTTCACCGAGGCGAGAAATGAATCGACTTAAGGCGGCCAAACAACCAGTAAGCTTCTGGACATTATGCACACGCACGGGGCGTTTCATTCGGAGAATGGCACTAACTTTCTCTGGATTAGCGTCGATCCCCCGTTCGGAAACGAGGAAACCAAGTAATTTTCCGCATGGAACTCCGAATGTGCACTTTGATGGATTAAGATTGATATCATTCCTTCTGAGGTTGGCAAAAGTTTTAGCAAGGTCAGCCAGCAGGTCGGAACCTTTACGTGACTTGACCACAATGTCATCCATGTATGCTTCCACATTCCAACTGATTTGAGTGAGTAAACACTTCTGAATCATCCTCATGAATGTGGCTCCAGCGTTCTTCAGGCCGAATGGCATGGTGACAGAACAGAAGCACCCAAATGGAGTGATGAAAGCTGTTTGTATCTCATCGGGTCCATACAGTCGGATCTGATGATACCCGGAATAAGCGTCCAAAAAGGACAAGCGCTTGCACCCCGCAGTCGAGTCGACTATCTGGTCGATGCGGGGGAGAGGAAAGTGATCTTTCGGGCAGGCCCGATTGATATGCTTGAAGTCAATGCACATGCGAAGTGAGTCGTCCTTCTTGGGGACCATGACAACATTGGCTAGCCACTCGGAGTGGTAAATCTCTCGGATAAACTCAGCTGCTAGGAGCCGAGCTACTTCTTCACCAATTGTTTTTCTCTTCCGAACGGCGGACCGTCGAAGATGTTCTTTGACTGGTTTCACTTTTGGGTCGACTCGCAAAAGGTGCTCAGCCAGCCCCCTGGGAACACCTGGCATGTTAGAAGGTTTCCATGCAAAGATGTCCCAGTTCTCATGGAGGAACTGGATGAGTGCTTCTTCCTATTTGGAGTCGAGTGTTGTTGAAATGTGAGTTGGAGCGGCAGCATTGGGATCGGTCGGGTGAATACGAATCAGCTTCGTTTCACCAGACGACTGAAATGCTGAATCTGTGGCGGGCTTCTTAGCTCGCAACAGATCACTCGGATCTACATTTTTCTGATACTCATGTAATTCCACTACCGCCATTTGTGCATCGACGATCTTTGAGCCTTTCTGGAAACACTTTTCTGCCTTCTTTCGATTGCCAGTGATAGTGATCACTCCTTTAGGACCAGGCATCTTCAATTTGAGGTACATGTAACATGGTCGAGCCATGAAACGTGCATAAGCCGGCCTGCCCAGAATAGCGTGATAAGCACTCTGGAAATCCACGACTTCAAATGTCAACTTTTCTTTGCGGTAATTCTTGGAATCACCGAAAACCACATCGAGGGTGATTTGGCCGAGTGACTCAGCCTTGTTGCCAGGAATAACTCCATGGAAACTCATATTGCTTTCACTAAGCCTGGACATTGGAATGCCCATTCCCTTCAAGGTCTCCGCATATAGTATATTCAGGCCACTGCCACCATCCATCAGAACCTTAGTCAACCTAGTGCCTTCAACGACTGGGTCGACCACCAACGCTTGCCTCCCAGGGGTGGCTATGTGCGCTAGGTGGTCGGATTGATCGAATGTAATGGTCGTCTGAGACCACTTCAAATAACCGGGTGTCACCGGAGCGGCCATGTTTACGTCTCTGTTGATGACTTTCAGTCGACTTTTGCTCTCGACATCAGCAAAAATCATCAGAGTGGAATTGACTAGGGGTAACCATCATCACTGTCCTCTTTGTCTTCAACTTTGTCTGACTCTTTTTCCTTTTCTTTCGGCTGTTTCTCTCGGAACTGCTAGATCAGGAGCCGACATTGTCGAGTGGTATGTTTCGAGTAAATGAGATTACCCTGTTCATCTTTTTTAGTGTGAATGTGGCATGGTAAATCCAACACATCATTCCCGTCTGAATCTTTTACTTTCTTAGGGTTCCATGGCCCTTTGGGATTCCCCTTGAACTTTCTTTGAGTCACGACTAAGGCTTCTCCAGGAGCAGCTGGCTCGGCTTTGCGCTTCTGCTTCTGACTGGAGTTCCCTCCTCCGGTTTTGTGGGCGATTGTTTTGTGCTTGCCACTCCGGAGCCGATCCTCCTCTTCACCATTGGCATACTTGGTGGCAATTTCCATCATTCAACTAAGAGACATATCTCCGGTGCGACCGAACTTCAGATTCAACTCTTGATACTTGACACCTTCCTTGAACGCACAAACTGCTTGGTGATCTGACACATTTTCCACCGTGTGGTGCAACGTGATCCATCTCTGGATATAATCCCTCAAGGTTTCATTCGGCTTCTGCACACAAGATTGCAGCTCTGTTAGCCCTGCTCGCCATTTGCATGTACCTTCAAATTTCCTAACAAACACTCGGGTGAGTTCCTCCCAACTGTAAATGCTGCCTGGCGCCAACTAATTCAACCATGCTCTGGTCGAGCCCTCCAACATCAAAGGAAGGTGCTTCATGGCCACTTCATCATTGCCGCCACCGATCTGAACAGCCACTCGGTAGTCCTCAAGCCAAGTGGCAGGCTTGGATTCACCAGTGAACTTGATGACTCCAGTCGCCAGCCTGAAGTTGGGAGGAATTACTGTGGCCCAGATGGCTCTGTTGAAACACTCGGGACCTGAAACATGCACTCTGCTGTCAGTCGGATAATTTCTATCGTGGTCATCTCTGTGTGCCCTGTTCCTATCAACCAGACCTTGAATGAGAATGGATCTCGCGTCAAAGCCTGGCTCCCGGGGGTCGACTGGAATCCTTCGCCCACCACTGTGAGGGCGTCTGTCATCGTGTTGCCGAGGTGCGTATGACCCACTCCTTGGAGGAGGTGTGGGCACTCGACGACGATCATCGTGGTCGAGTCGGTGATCATACTGCTCACGGTTTCTGTATTGATCTCGACGGTCTCCATGTCCCTCACACCTCGGGGGCGATCTTGGGCTGTGAGCCGACTAGACTGTGTCTGCTACAACAGATCTGCTATGGATCCTATTCCGCGACTATGACACGGTTGTATTTTGTTCTCCTGCTGCCCGGATTAAAGCTCTGATCTGCATCAAACCTCTGCCAGCTTCTGACTGGGAAGGTTGAATCGACTCTGCTATTCGGGATGCAGCTGTGAGATTCTGAATAGGAGTTCGATATACCTGAGATGGAGGCGGAAAGAGCTGTCGTCGACTAGACTCGGGAATCCGCTGCCGAGCACGCTCGTCGAGTGCATGCTAGAGGTCCTCCAGGTGAGTGCGCTCAGCCTAGTTGGCCAGGAGCGCTTCCTCCAAGGCCTGGGCCTCGGGGGTTTCTCCGACGATAGGAGTGTGAAGCGCGTCCATGTTACGACGACGCAACTCTTCCCTCCGCGGCGAACATAGGGGCTCGGGGCGATACTTGTCATGGATGCGTGACGGCTCACCACCGCCATCGCCACCGTCGCCGCGGGGGAAGCCAGGTGGGCTGCGTGGTCCGTCGACCATCAAGACTTCAGCTGCAGGGTCGTTGTTGTCGCACTCGGATGCAGTCTCGACGGAGCTAGTCGATAGGTCGAACAGGCCATAGAGAGTTTCATCAGGCTCGATTGCCGCGACTTGTGGGGTGCCCGACTGGCGAGCCACCGCGTGCTTCACCCATCGCTGGAGCCGCGACCGGCCATAACGCTTACGCCGGCGAGCTGCAGGGGATGAAGACGCCACGGAAGTCAATCGATACTGGGTCGACGGCTGCCGCAGAAGGACGCCACGAACGCATGCGCGAAAGTGCGTCGCCCCACGGACGGGGAGCACCTCGACGTCGAGTGGAGCCTTTTGGAGCCAAGCGCAGTCGTCGGCGATGAACACGAGCGCGCCGAGACGGATCTCATGGCCCTCGGCCAATCCTCCGCCCGAAACCATGTTGATGGGGATCGGAAAAATTTGCAACTTCTCCAACAAATCGCTAAGATACCTGTTGTCGGTGTACTAAAGTAGGGGTACCTTAGTACCCCGAACTTGTGCACGGGCAGTCGTAGCACCCCACGGCAAGGCTTGCCAGGTGATCGCCAAAACTCTCCATGGTCCCTCCTCGGGCCATCCAAGAACAAAGTATTTGAGCCAAGGCCCCAGCAGGAGGAGCTTGCCGGGAAGGCCACCCGAAGAGAGCAAGGCCCCGGCAAGAGGAGCTTGCCGGGAAGACCGCTCGAAGCACAAGGCCCCGGCAAGAGGAGCTTGCCGGGAAGGCCGACCGAGGCACGACAAGAGACTTGCTGCGACGCGCCACGCATCCCGGCAAGGACCGGTGAGCGACAAGCTCCCGGGCGCAACAAGGCATCAACCACGGCAAGTCACCACCCCGCGCCTGCGTTCCAGCTCATCCACGCACGCGTCGCTCTGGGGCCATTCCAAGCGTACGTGGCGAGAGGCTGCGCAGCCAGGGGCATGCGGTGGCGAAGCAACGCTAACAGGGTAGCCGTCGTGTCAAACGGTGGCGCCCCTGACGGTCCCTTTTCTGCACTGTTTGGGTGACCTAGACGGGCATTTAATGCCCTTGTCCCCTGCCGTCAGAGTTAGGTATGATAGCACTGTGCAAACAGCTGTACCCAACACAGCGTTTTCCAGTTTTGCCCCCGCCTACGTTGCCACCTGTGGGTAACCCCTTGCACATATAAAAGGAGGCCCCATGCGCAACGGGGGGGAGGAGGCCACTCACGCTCGGTCTGATTAGTTGCCTGAGTGTACTGTAGCACTCAGCGCTCCCGAAACAAGAACACAATACAAACCACAAAGCAGCAGTAGGGTTTTACGCATCCGTGCGGCCCGAAGCTGGGTAAAACCCCTCGTGTGCATCGCCTCGATCCGCTCTTCGCGCGACCTCCGCCCCCCGCCGAACCAAGAAAGGGGCTCGGTCCCCATAGGTGTTCGTGGAGGCAGATTTCCCCCGACATCTTTGGTGCGCCAGGTAGGGGGCGTCGAGGTTGTGTGAACCTGATCCGGCGTCTGCACAGGCTAGATCTCCATCATCTTCATCGACATGCCGCCGAAGAAGAAGGCTCCGGAGGTGGCTGGTCCGTCCGCGTCGAACCCACCACCCCTGGAGCAAACGGGTGGTGGGGACGGCACCGGCGGCGGAACGGGCATCGCCAAGCCAGCTCATGGTGCCACGGCATCCGAACATGCACCAAGCTCATGGTGCCACGGCATCCGAACATACGCCGACACCTCTCGGCGCAGGTAAGCCCTGGTATGACCAGGCAACCTTTCACTCTATTCCATGGAGCGGGGACAGTTAGCCCCACGGATCTCGCATACGGGCCACCTCGAGTGCTCGCTCACGCTGAGTTCAAGCAAGAGCAGCCGCGACGAGATGCCGCGCTGCTCCTTGAGGAGGACCGTCTTCAGGCCGCTGTGCGAGCTGCTCGCTACCAGCAAGCTTTGCGCTGCTTTTATAGCCGCAAAGTTAGTGCCAGAAGTTTCGAGGAAGTGGGAAGGCCCTTACCGGGTGAAACAAGTCGCTAGGCCTGGCGCTGTCCGCCTTGAGACCGAAGATACCACTCCGGTGAGCAACTCCCGAAATGTTGGGCATCTTCGTAAGTTTCGCCCGTAAGGCGCGGTTGTCGGACCCCGTCCGGCAACCACCCTTTTGTACAAAGTCTTGCCGCTGTTGCATGTGATCCTTTGTACAGAGCCAGACGCAGACCCTGTGCGCAGATTGAGTTCATGTGTTCCGCGCATCTTGTCGATCTCATGCTCTTTATTCTTTGCATGCATTATCTGACACTCTGTGCAGCACTGACCCCCGGCAAGCGATGGCGAGCCCCATGTTTCGCCTTGCTAGAAAGCGACCTTGCCGGGCAGCGAGCCACGGAAAAGCTAAGTTGCCAAAGTTTGAGCAATCAAGTTTTTAAATTTTAAGGTTATCTTCCTCGAACGACCGTACTTTGTACGGAAAACCTGTGCGCGGAGGAACCAGCTCGTGGCTAGTCGCACCCTTACTTCATTTCGAGTCCGCTCAACGATTTAAGTATGTTGCGACCAGACTCGCGCCCTTACTTTGTTTCGAGCTCGCTCAGTGACTTGAGCATGACGCGACTGCAGTTGCGCCCTTATTTCGCTTCGAGCCTGCTCAACAACTTAAGTGAACCGCGGCTAGTCACGACAAGGTTTCTTGCCGGCAACGGCACCGCCAGCGGGCTGCTGATGTCCCGCACTCAGCAAGTGTGCCTACGCCGGCAAGTTCCCTAAAAGCGTAGGGCAATAGCGTACAAAGGAGGGAATCAAATAGAGGAAGTAACAGTGCATTCACTACCTAAGATAAAGTTGTATTACAAGATAGCTTGTCGCAGCCCTAATGAATTGTTTTCATAACTCGGCCAGCGGCGGCAAGAAAAGAAAAGGGCAGGCGGCCTAATCCACGCGGTCGCCCTCGATCCTCTTGATCCCGGCCACCCTTTCCATAATGGGCGCGACGAGGGCCCTGATCTCCTCGAGGTCAGCATCTACCAGCAGGGATCTGAGGACGTTGGTGAGCTTGAGGCCCGGGTTGCGGAAGACGATCTTCACCAGCACCTTCTTGAGGACTCCAGCGCAGGCATCGCGCGTCTCGTCGGCCAGCCGCTCCGGGATCGCATCCCGGAGTGCCTGAAGGGCCGTCGCCACGCCTTTGAAGAACGAAGTGAGCTTAGCGCTGGGTGGGAGGTTCACGTCGGAGGGATACTCGTGACCCTCCATCCCCAGCAGTGACAGCTCCTTGTCGATGGAGGCGGCGATGTCCACCAGACCCTCCGTCCACTGCTCCACCGCTGCCCTGAAGTCGTTCTGGGTAACTGCGGCACTCTCCAACAGCGCCTCGCTGTCCGCGATCTCCTTCCGCAAGGTCGCCTCTTGCTCCTTGGCGCTGTCTAGCGTCTTGGACAAGGTGGCCAGCTTCATCTCGAGATCGGCATTGGAGTCCTTGGCGGCGTCAAGCTCCCTGATCTTATCGGCGAAGCGTCCTTGCAGCTCGCCGAGGGTATAAGCACCTTTCTCGCGCTCTTGTTTGAGCGCGGCGAGCTCCTGACCGCTCGCCTTAAGATCAGTGTTGAGCTGCGCCACCCTCGCCTCCAGCTCCTTCTTGGCGGCCTCGGCGGCCGCGGCAGCATCTTGCACTTCCTTCAGGGCTCCGCCAAGCGCTTGCTCGCGCGCGGCGACCTCCTCCTCGTGGCTGGCGAGGCTGGCTTTCTGCTGCACCAGCTCGCCCTCCCGCGCGGACAGCCCCTCGGCGGCAAGCCTCTGCTGCTCTTCGGATTCGGCCTTCTCGAGGATGAAGGCCGTCCGCGCCTTGTCGAGTTGCCTCCGCTCCTCCGCCAAGGATCGGAGGGCCTCCTGGTTGAGCTCCCGGAGCTCCTCGGCGCGCTTCTCCATGTCCACTCCCGCCTTCGCGACAAGCGCTTCCCGGCGTTCCACCTTGGCTTGTCGGGCGCGGTAGAGTGACACCAGCTTCCGGAGTAGCCGCTCCTCCTCAGGCTCGCCGCCGTTGCTGCTTGGCGCATCAACCAGCGTCAGCCCGGCGGAGGCGAGCACCTCTCCATCCAAGGTCTCCCCCTCGACCGGCGCCCTGGAAGTCGACTCCCAGGGGAGCTTGATGAAGATATCATCGCCGGCCTTCAGGTAGACGCCTGGCTCGGGCTCCTCGGGGCCCGACACTGCTGCGGAGGCGGGATCGGCGGTCGGCGCAGCGCTTGGCGCTCCTGCGGCCCCAGGGCCGTCAGTACGATCGCCGACCCCCTCGCCCGCGGCTGCTGCGGCAGCCTTGGCGGCCTCTTCGCCGACCGGATCTTCAGCACCATCCGTCTCTCCGGTGGCGGCCACGTCGTCGGTATGGCCGCGCGCCTCCTCCTTGACGACGACCTCGGTCTCCATCGGGTCCGTGGCGGACGGGTCTGAGGGCCGAAAGAGGGAGAGAAATCAAGCAACTATCCAAAGAAGAAGAACCCCAGGGGAGTTTCGAGACAAGAAAGTTACTTGCGCCAGGGTCTGCAGTCACGATCTCCGTCGCCAAGGGGTCGCCGGTGTTGTCCCTTACCGGAGACTGCTCCCTTGTTGGGGACTGCTCCCTCGCCGGAGACTGCTCCCTTGCCGGGGACTGCTCCCTTGCCGGGGATTCCTCCCTTGCCGGGGAACTCCCCCTTGGTGGTGTAGTTGTAGCAGGTGGCGCATCAGGGGCGGTCTCCGGACGCTCCTGGTGGGGCTGCTCTGCTCCTACGCAAATCGTCAGCCAGATATCAAAAAACGAAGGGTACCCGGGCGCGCCCAACGGCAGAAAGCGAATCATATGCTTACGCTGGGGGCTGCGCTGGGGGCTGCTCTGAGGATTAGTTGGTGGGTCCGACAAGGTCATCTCAGGCGCACCCCCTGCCGTCACGGTGGGCTCGTCGTCAAGGATGACCACCGGGACCTTGGCTCTCTTTGCCGCCCTCTGAGCTAGAGTCCTGAAAAGGAGCAAATTCAGAGGAAAGCAAATGAGATGCGAGACACAACTGCAAGAATTAAAGAAATACAAGTACAACGGGGATCTTACTCCTCTCCCTCTTCCTCGTCGGAGCTAAGCGCGGAGAAGTCGAAGACTGGCCCGCTTCTGGCGCGTGGAGGCGGAGGAGTAGGCTCCCTCGGCCGCTTGGCGGAGGCAGTGGTGGCGCTAGCCCGAGACGGCCTTGCCCCGGCTGCCGCCGTGGCGCGAGGGGCGGTAGGAGCAGAAGCGGCGGCCCGCGAAGACCCCGCTCCTGCTGCCACAGCGGAGCGTGTCACGCGGCGCTGCGGCTACTGGCTCGTCTGCCGCCCCACCACGTCTTCGGCCTTGCGGAGACGCCTCCGTGGTTGAGCCGGGGGCTCCGTTTGCGACGAGCTGCCCGAAGGTCGGGAGGAAGAGGCGTCAACCTCCGGCAACCGCTCGTGTCCTCGGTGGGCTTGTCCGCCCCGACGCCGTGCCCGGCAGGCTCTTCCTCGCCGACAAACTCCGCTCGATCGGCAAGGATTTCCGTCTCCGCTGCGTCCGCCTCCGCCAATGTGAATCCAAATTCGCCCGCGGCCGCGGCTGCCGCCGCCTCTTCCATCCTGGAGGCGATGCGCGCCAACTCCTCGTCGGTGGTGTCCCGGGTGAGGCCCTTCTGCTCGGCGGGGTCGACTGGCACCTCCACCAAGTCGTCGAAGAACGCCCGCACGACATCGCCGGCGGGCTCCTGCCAAGTGGGGTCGATCCCGTGCGAGTCGCACAGCGGCATCATTGCAAGGATGCGGCTGAGCGATGAATTGTTGCACAACGGGACGACGCCTCGTGGCAGCTTGAACCATTCGGGGTGGTCGGGGTCGTGCTTGAACAGCTCCCTGAGCGTCCCGTCAAGCTCCAAGACAGTGAAATTGAAGTTGAGGCCAGGGCGCAGCCTCATGATGTCCGCCGCATTCTGGAACTCCCAGGCTGGTCTCCCTTTCTCCTGCAGGGGAGCGATGCGGCGGCGGAGGAAATCTGCGCCAACGGCGCCAACTGTGAGCCCGTCACGCCTAAGCCGCAGGATCCGGGTAACGGTAATCTGCAGCTTGTCGTCGTCTGGGGCCACGTCGCTCCAATCCCTGCCGCGCACCATAGGAGTTCGGCACACAGCAGTGAATGGCTGCGGGTTCTCCTCGACAATCAGGCCCCAGTCTGCTCTCCATTCCTCCCATTTGCTGCAGAGCTCTCCCTCCAGATAAGCATCCTTCTTGCCGGGCTTCGAGATCCAGGCGATTCCGCCGAAGAGGGGCTCTCCTCTCTCTACTCGAGGCGTGAAGAAGTGGCGGAAAAGGGCTGCGTTTGGAAAGACTCCGACAAAGTTTTCGCAAAGATGTGCGAAAATTGCCATGGTCAGGACAGCATTGGGGGTGAAATCAAGGAGGTGGAACCCGTAGGTGTTCATGATGTCGCAGAAAAATTCAGAGAAGGGCGGGCAGAGCCCGCAATAGAAGAACAAAGGAAAGAAGGGATACCCGGTCGGATACTCCTTCTGGGCGGCGGCGGGAAGAACCCTCGTGCGCGGATGTGCTCGCGTCCCCGTCGACCAGAAGAGGTAGAATTCCTCCCTCAAGTCCAACGCCTCGAGCTCAGGGGGGAAGGTTGCCTGCTCCTTTCGCAGCGCCTCAAGTCGCTGCGCCTCGGCCGACTTCACAGCCTTCCCTTTTCCCTTGTCGCCCTTCGGGGCCATGGCGGAAGCAGGGAGGGAGGTCGGCGGCGTCGGTAGCACTGGTGGCGACGGAAGGGGCGGAACGCTGCTTCTCTTGGGAAGTGGCGGAGATTTTCGAGGAATCGCAACTGGCGGGTGGGTGGACTGCCCCTGTTTCCCCTGCTTATAAGGGGGGAGGGGGCGTTTCGCCTTTCCGAATAAACAAATCACCTGCGACGTGACGCGGGGCCGAGCCCAGCCCCGCGCACGCCGCCCACATCACGCACGCCTCTCCCAACGATGCCGCGTTCGACGCGTGCCGTTCGGGGAGGGCGTGGTGGACGCAGAAGAAGATGC
Source organism: Aegilops umbellulata (assembly GCA_032464435.1). Classification (NCBI taxonomy): domain Eukaryota; kingdom Viridiplantae; phylum Streptophyta; class Magnoliopsida; order Poales; family Poaceae; genus Aegilops; species Aegilops umbellulata. The sequence goes on from CP136059.1 coordinate 359,049,766, forward strand.
AGCGTGACCCAGGCAGCGCGTGCCCGTGCACTGTTTTGGGCCTGGCGCAACAGCGCTCGGCACCGTGTATGGCCCAGGCCCGGGGGCTCCTGTCGGTGTACTAAAGTAGGGGTACCTTAGTACCCCGAACTTGTGCACGGGCAGTCGTAGCACCCCGTGGCAAGGCTTGCCAGGTGATCGCCAAAACTCTCCATGGTCCCTCCTCGGGCCATCCAAGAACAAAGTATTTGAGCCAAGGCCCCAGCAGGAGGAGCTTGCCGGGAAGGCCACCCGAAGAGAGCAAGGCCCCGGCAAGAGGAGCTTGCCGGGACGACCGCTCGAAGCACAAGGCCCCGGCAAGAGGAGCTTGCTGGGAAGGCCGACCGAGGCACGACAAGAGACTTGCTGCGACGCGCCACGCGTCCCGGCAAGGACCGGTGAGCGACAAGCTCCCGGGCGCGACAAGGCATCAACCGCGGCAAAGGTGCTTGCCGCGGCAAGTCACCACCCCGCGCCTGCGTTCCAGCTCATCCACCCACGCGTCGCTCTGGGGCCATTCCAGGCGTACGTGGCGAGAGGCTGCACAGCCAGGGGCATGCGGTGGCGAAGCAACGCTGACAGGGTAGCCGTCGTGGCAAACGGTGGCGCCCCTGACGGTCCCTTTTCTGCATTGTTTGGGCGACCTAGACGGGCATTTAATGCCCTTGTCCCCTGCCTTCAGAGTTAGGTATGATAGCACTGTGCAAACAGCTGTACCCAACACAGCGTTTTCCAGTTTTGCCCCCGCCTATGTTGCCACCTGTGGGTAACCCCTTGCACATATAAAAGGAGGCCCCATGCGCAACGGGGGGGAGGAGGCCACTCACGCTCGGTCTGATTAGTTGCCTGAGTGTACTGTAGCACTCAGCGCTCCCGAAACAAGAACACAATACAAACCACAAAGCAGCAGTAGGGTTTTACGCATCCGTGCGGCCCGAAGCTGGGTAAAACCCCTTGTGTGCATCGCCTCGATCCGCTCTTCGCGCGACCTCCGCCCCCCGCCGAACCAAGAAAGGGGCTCGGTCCCCATAGGTGTTCGTGGAGGCAGATTTCCCCCGACACCTGCCCCACGGTGGGCGGCAACTATCGTGGTTCTAAGTCTGATAGTAGAATGGGGGGGTAGGAATATAGAGGCAAGATCCTAGCTATGGAGAAGTTGTACACACGAGTTTTATGAGTTCAGGCCCTTCTCGGAGGAAGTAACAGCCCTATGTCTAGGTGCCCGGAGGCGGTCAACTGAATTATATGCGTGTGTTTTACAGAGGGTGCGAACCCTTGTGCCTGTGGAGGAGGGTGGCTTATATCGAGTGCGCCAGGACCCCAGCCAGCCCACGTTACAAGGGATTTAAGGTACATCAAGAGGGGGACATTACCGGTAACGCCCGTAATAAAGAGCTATAACTGGCTATTAAGTCTAGGGGTTAATATCTGACTGTTGTTGTGCAGAGTGACTTTAGGTCTTCTGTCTGTCGAGTGTTTCCTGTTATGGTCGAGTGACCTTGATTCCTCCGAGTGGAGATGTTATTGGTCGAGTGGATGATGGTATCCCTCGAATGCTGCTGGCTTTAGAGTGCTGTCCTTGGGGAGGGTATTTAGGTCAGGCCTTGTGACCCTACCCTAGGTACATGTCCTCATCAGGTGGTGGGGGAGTATAAACTTTACCATTCTGTTTGGGAACCGCCTATAATGTGTGTAGCATGGAAGATGTCGAGATCTCTGGGTTGTTATGTTGACAATGATAGTATACCACTCAAAATATTATTTATCTCTGTTTCAAAACTTAAGCTCTTGCACCTCTGCAAATCCCTGCTTCCCTCTGTGAAGGGCCTATCTATTTACTTTTATGTTGAGTCATCATCCTCTTATAAAAAAGCACCAGTTGGAGAGCACCGCTGTCATTCATATGCATTGCTATTAATTTACATTGAGTATGACTGTGACTGGATCTCTTTTACCATGAATTACAATGTCTAGTCAGTCCTTGATCTTCAGGGGTACTCTGCATTTATGTTTTGCGGTCTCAGAAAGGGCTAGCGAGATACCATCTTGTTATATCATATTATGATTGTTTTGAGAAAGTGTTGTCATTCGAGATTTATTATTATTGCTCGCTAGTTGATTATGCCATTGATATGAGTAAACATGAGACCTATTGTTATTGTGAATATGGTTAGTTCATAATCTTTGCTGAAAACTTGAATGCTAGCTTTACATATTTGCAACAACAAGAGCAAACAGAGTTTGTAAAAGTTTTTCTTTATCACTTTCAGTTTGTCAACTGAATTGCTTGAGGACAAGCAAAGGTTTAAGCTTGGGGGAGTTGATACGTCTCCATCGTATCTACTTTTCCAAACACTTTTGCCCTTGTTTTGGACTCTAACTTGCATGATTTGAATGGAACTATCCCGGTCTGACGTTGTTTTCAGTAGAATTGCCATGATGTTATTTTTGTGCGGAATTAAAAATTCTCGGAATGATTTGAAAATTCACAGAGACACGTTTTGGAATATATAAAAAATAATGGCGAAAGAATCAGCGTAAGGGGGCCCACACCCTGTCCACGAGGGTGCAGGGCGTCCCCCCTGGGGCGCGCCCCCTGCCTCGTGGGCCCCCTGAGGCTCCACCGACGTCAACTCCAACTCTATATATTCACGTTCGGGGAGAAAAAAATCAGAGAGAAGGATTCATCACGTTTTACTATATGCAGCCGCCGCCAAGCCCTAATCTTCATCGGGAGGGCTGATCTGGAGTTTGTTCGGGGCTTCGGAGAGGGGAATCCGTCGCCATCGTCATCATCAACCTTCCTCCATCACCAATTTCATGATGCTCACCGCCGTGCTTGAGTAATTCCATCGTAGGCTTGCTGGACGGTGATGGGTTGGATGAGATTTATCATGTAATCGAGTTAGTTTTGTTAGGGTTTGATCCCTAGTATCCATTATGTTCTAAGATTGATGTTGCCATGACTTTGCTATGCTTAATGCTTGTCACTTAGGCCTGAGTGCCATGATTTCAGATCTGAACCTATTATGTTTTCATGAATATATGTGAGTTCTTGATCCTATTTTGCAAGTCAATAGTCACCTACTATGTGTTATGATAGGGTAAACCCGAAGTGACAATGATTGGGACCACTCCCGGTGATGACCGTAGTTTGAGGAGTTCATGTATTCACTAAGTGTTAATGCTTTGGTCCGGTACTCTATTAAAAGGAGGCTTTAATATCCCTTAGTTTCCAATAGGACCCCGCTGCCACGGGAGGGTAGGACAAAAGATGGCATGCAAGTTCTTTACCATAAGCACGTATGACTATATTCGGAATACATGCCTACATTACATTGATGAACTGGAGCTAGTTCTGTGTCACCCTATGTTATAACTGTTGCATTAGGAATCGCATCCGACATAATTATCCATCATTGATCCATTGCCTATGAGCTTTTCACATGTTGATCTTTGCTTAGTTACTTTTTCGTTGCCACTGTTACGATTACTACAAAAACTACTACTGTTACTTTTGCCACCGTTACCGTGACTTCCATACTAATTTGCTACTAAATACTTTGCTGCAGATATTAAGTCTTTCAGGTGTGGTTGAATTGACAACTCAACTGCTAATACTTAAGAATATTCTTTGGCTCCCCTTGTGTCGAATCAATAAATTTGGGTTGAATACTCTACCCTCAAAGCCTGTTGCGATCCCCTATACTTGTGGGTTATCACACAGTCGTGAGACACCGTCAAATTCATCGGTTAAATGGTCTCCGCCGCCGCCCGGATCAGTCTTTATTAACGTCGACGTAGCTATCTTCTCAAACCTGCACAAACTGGGAATTGGCATCCTGATTCGGAACCACAAAGGCTAATGCTTGGTCACTTGCACCGAGCCACTTAAAGGGATGGTACAGCCAGAACTTGCTGAAAGCTGGGCGCTCCGTCAAGCTGTGATTCTCGCCCGTGATGAGGGACTAACCTCTGTCATTTTCGCTTCTGATTGCCTCTCCTTAGTACAACGAGTGAACTCTTCATCCATAGACAGGTCTGAAGTGGGTGTAGTAGTGTCAGATATTAAGCCGTTGGTTGCTTGTTTTTCTTTAGTTTCCTTCTGCCATGTCAAGTGGTCGTTGAATGTTGCTACTCACATACTAGCTAGGTATTGTGAGTTTGCTAGTTCAAAAGTTGTGTACTATTCTACTCTAGAATGTATCAGGCGACTTATGAGGAGGGAACGGGGCAATTATTAAGCCCAGATAAATGTTCCATTTTATTTGGTAAAAGGTGTAGTATGGAAGATCATGTGGCTATTTTGGTGGTTCTCAAAATCACCTCTGATGGTTTTGAGGACAAATATCTTGGTTTACCTGTGCCAGAAGGACGTATGAAGGCGGGAAAATTTCAGTCTACAAAAGATAAAGCGCTAAAGCGGGGTTCTGAATGGATAGAAAATTACGCCTCTAATGGGGTGAAGGAAATCCAGATTAAATCAGTCATACAGGCTCTCCCGGTCTATGCAATGGGCATCTAAAAATTTCCTGCATCTCTTTGTGAAGAGTTATCCTAGATCATTAGGAATTTTTGGTGGGGTGATGAGGAGAACAGAAAGAAAACTCATTGGCTAGTGTGGGATAAGATGACGAGACCCAAAGGTGAAGGAGGTATTGGCTTTCGAGATCTAAGATTATTTAATCAAGCACTTCTCGCAAAACAAGCCTGGCGATTGTTGGTTTTTCCGGACTCATTATTTGCAAAGGTGATGAAAGCAAAGTACTATCCTCATGGGCACCTGTTGGACACTGTATTCCCTCAGGTGACATCGACTACTTGGCAAGGTATTATGCATGGTCTTGAACTACTGAAAAAATGTATCATTTGGAGAGTTGTCGATGGCACGAGTATAAATATCTGGAGGGATAACTGGCTGCCTAGAGATTTGGGTCTTCAAATTTCTGCAGAAAAGAATAGAACCAGACTTAGATGTGTGTCTGAGCTATTCATGAGGGGCTCTAAAAGATGGGATGAGTATCTAATCAGGAATTTGTTTTATTCTTATGATGCCGAGGAAATTTTAAAAGTTACGTATTCCGACTGTAGGTGCGGAAGATTTTATTGCTTGGCACTATGAGAAAAATGGAATGTTCTCGGTTAAAAGTGCGTACAGGCTGGCGCTGAATTTCAAGAACAATAAGAGTGAGACGGGGAGCTCTAGTGATGCTGTGAATGGATAAAGGAGGCTTTGGAACATTATTTGGAAGGCTCAGGTCCCTCAGAAAATCAGAATTTTTGCTTGGCGTGCTGCTACTAATAGTATGGCGGTTCAAGTTAACAGGGTTAAACACCATCAAACTGCCATTGGCTTATGTTCGATTTGTGGCGTCGAAGATGAATGTGTGTTTATGCTCTGGTGAGATGTCCCAAGGCGCGAGCGCTCTGTATGGCGGTAAGGGAGGTATGGAACTTACCAGATGATGAGATATTCAATTTTTCGGGGCCTGATTGGCTACTTATTTTATTGGAGCAGTTAACGTCGCTGGTGCGTGAGCAAGTTATATTCATGTTTTGGAGGGCATGGCACCTGAGGACTGACTTGATCTTTGGTAAGGGAAAGGAAACTATCTCTACCTCTGTGAGCTTTATTCAAAACTACTGGGGGTCCTTCTCGTCCTGTCATACCAATAGGAAGATGGAGGTTACCAACAAAGGTAAGGAAAGGGTCAATGGGTTTTCTGATACCATTGAAGTGAAAGAAAAAGTTGTGAATTGGCAGCCACCCGACCCGGAGTCCGTTAAGATTAATGTTGATGCAAGCTTTGTAGAGGCCACTAGCTCTACGAGTGTGGGTGTGGTTGCCAGGAATCATTTGGGAGAAGTGATCATTCATGGGATTATATTGGGGGTTTCCAATAGCGTGGATGAAGCGGAACTTAGAGCGACCCTCGCAGGGCTTTACATCGGTATTACTCTACACAAGCCCATCATCTTAGAAACTGATTGTTCTTTTGTGGCTTCCTTTCTAGGAAACGATTATTTGGACAGGTCTTCCCTGGTTGATCTGAAGATGGAAGAATTGAGCATTTCCAGGTTGATGACAAGTTTCAAGATTTCCAAGATTAACAGAAGGGCCAATAGGGTGGCGCATGAAATTGCTAAATTCAGTTTTGTTAATAGGTCTGATGGTGTGAGTCTTGATAGTGTTCCGCCCTGCGTGGCTGAAGTTGTAATAGACGATTGTATGAACAATTTTAATTAATTAATATATGGGAGGGGTTTAAAAAAAAGAATGTATCAGGCAAACTCTATGTACTGATGTATACTAATTAATAAAAGGCAGCATTCTCAAAAAAGAAAAGGAAAGTGTCAAGTACTATTCACATCAATCATGCATACTGCAGAAAGAGTAATGCTACAGATACGTACATTTTAGTTGCATAGGAGATTTACGGGCTGGTGTGGCGCCATCTCTATGGGTTAGTGACAGAACCATAGCGAAAGTCAAGAGGAAAGGTTAGTGGAATTGGTGGAGGATTAGTCATAACCCTGTCTTTAACCACTTTGTCCGTAGGTTTAGGATTATTGGCCTAACTTCATTTCGTTGACGGAGCAGGTTGTAGTTTTATAACAAAATTTCAGAATTTGTCATCGGTCAACATAGTCGAAAGTCAACACATCTATGAAGAAACGGTGCAATAAGATGGAAAATAAAATACGCTAAAGGGGATTGATTGTGCATGACAATTAAGCAATTAAGTTCAGGTGGGCGATCGCCCTCCGTTGCCTTTTCACACTACAGGGAAATTAAATGAAGTTGAGTATGAAACATACTTGGTGAAGGATAGGAAGATGAGTACAGGTTACAAAAAAAGCATTCCGTCTACTCTAACTGTTATGCACAAATACATTGCACGAATGTTCTAATAAAGTGGATCGGCAACATGGATCTTGTATATGCGATGTACATGTAGTAGCACGGTGAAGTGCAAATGAGAACATTGCCTTTTTTGTCAACTCTTGTGATCGATGAACAGACAGTTCAGTTCAGTGTGCCATTCAAAGGCAGATGTTTCTGAAAATCAGAAGAACTGGAAGCGAAAGGGAAGAAACAGAGCAAGGATGACCGGCAGGTCACCTGTGCTTCCATCGGTACCTAGAAGACGGGGAGTGGATAGCGCCGGTGCCGGTGCGGGTGCGACGACCCTGCTGCCTCTGCTTCTCGTGGCCGCCTATCGCCGGCGCCTTACCACGGCCATGGCGGCGACCGGTGGTACTCTTGCCCACGTCGCCCTCCGTCTCCGTCATCATCTCTCCAAAGCAGGCGGCAGCATCCACCGGCAGCTCCTCAAATGAGTATCTTAACCATTTCAACTCATCGAGGATAGAAAACCGCCGTATGACGAGGATACGAGTAGGACGAACAAGAAGCCTATCTTCCCACCGTCGCGTGGCCCTCACAAACATCTCCTTCCAGCTCGTCTCCGGCGGGTTGTCGTGGGAATCGCTGTCGCCGCCGACCGACCAGCACCACCACCACCACAGCCAGTTCAACCGTAGCGCCTTGTACCTGGGCATCCAGAGCTGGCGGTCCCGGTCGGGCTCGGCCACCAAGCGCCTCAGCTCGGTGCAGGTGCTCTCCACCCTCAACAGGTCCTTCCCGTCGGCAAGCCTCTCCAGGATCGCCGCCATCATGTCGCTCGGGAGGGACATGAAGGTGGGGGCTCGTCCCGGCACCACGCCGTGCACAAGGCATAGATCCGAGAAGATGCGCCGGCTGAACCCGTCGCTGACCGTCCTCCAGAGCGCGGCCGTCGGGGAGCCGTCGTTCCCCAACAGCCTGCGCGCCGTGCCGTGCAGATGGCCGGACAGGAGCGGCGCGACGGAGAGCGCGTCCAGGCACACCAAGTGCGGGCTGATCCGGGCAGAGGAGATCTGCAGGTAGAAGATGACGTGCCGCCCGTTGGTGCACACCCTCAGCGCGGCGACGCCCATGTCATGCCGGGGCAGCAGCTGCGGCGCGGTGTACTCCAGGGACAGCGTCGAGGCCGTCGCGCCCACCTCGGTCGGAAGCCGGCAGGTATAAGACAGATCCCGATCCCGGCGGTGGCGGCGAGGCACGCTGAAGCCCGCCTCGAGGAAGGCGGCGTGGACCACGATCACTAGACGACCCAGGCGGCGCTCGGCGTTCCACCGGCGAGCGTCCACTACTCCGTGGAGGGGCGAGACCATGGACGACATGGCTGGCTACGAGCGCGCGGTGAGGCCAGGTGCGCCTTTTGATTGTGTAAAGAGGGGTCTGGTGATGGTGAGTTTTCACTGGCGAAGCTAGCTGCTTTGACGAAGCCCTGAATGATATTTTTTGTTTTTGGAGCTTGCTTTTCTTGTACGGCAACCCCTTTTTCCTAGATTCGTGTTGTCTTGTATGGTAGCCGCTTCTAGGCGGGTTTGTGCGGCCCCGTCCGTTTGGGGTAAAAGGGACAAAAAAGGCGGTCCAGCGCGCGGGATCAAACGGATTTTTGTCTGCTTTGTGTCCGCTTTTGACCCATCCCCGGCCCAAACTTGCGCCGGTTTTGGGGTGAAACGGACAGCACGCGGACGGCCGGGACGCGCACGCTTGTCTTCCCCTGGCCCGCCTGTCGGTGGGAGAAACCAAAAACCCCCCGACGGCCATTTGGCGCCATTTCCCCCAAACCCTCCCACGTCCCTCCCGCCGCCCCCCCCCCCCTCTCTCCCCCGTCCATGGCCGACGCCCCGCCAAGTTCCGGCGGCCTGGCCGTCGACCCGACCGCAAAGGTGAAGAAGAAGGCGCCAAGGAAGCCGCGGTCGGAGTACACGCCGGAGGAGATCGCCAAGTTGGACGCGGAATCGGCGAAGAGGAGGTAACGGAGAGCGGCCGTCAAGATGAATGCCGCCGCGGCCAAGTTCGCCGCCCAGCGCGAGGAGCTGGAGGCCGTGCGGCGCAAGGCCGCTGCCGACGAGAAGGAGGACCTCGTCAACAAAGCGCACGCCATCCTCATGCTTGGCATGGGCCGTCCGGCGGGGTTCCATGCAGCAGCCGTCGGCCCGGCGAGCACAGCCTCGTCGGTCGCCCGGCCTACGCACTGCCAGTCGCCGACGTCGCGCGCCGCGCCCATGTCGCCCGGCTTTCCTCCACCCAAGCACGACGGCCAGACCCGTTTCTCGGCGTCGCCGGACGTGGGCTTGTTCGCGCCGTCCACACCACGCCCCGCGCCCGTCATCGACCTCAACGTGACGCCTGGATCCAGCAGCAGTGGGCGGCCTTCCGTCGAGATGCAAAGAAAGCAGGCGCGTGCACCGTTCACGGGCACCATGCCCCCCCCCCCGCGTGTTGTTTGACGAAATGCCAACCTCAACGCCGACGGCGGACGACCCCTTCTACAACCAGTACATGGAGGACGTGATCTTCCAGGGTGGGCATGGCCGTGCCTACGACCCCGATGAGACCCAAAGTCAGGATGGCCGCGCCCAGTACGTGCCCGATGAAGAGGCCGACGACCGTGCTGACTAGGACCATGGTGATTCGTGGCATGAAGACGATGACATCTATGTCGAAGGTGAAGATGAAGGCGGAGCCAATGATGTTGATATTAGTGGCGCTCCATTGTTCATAGACGAGCTCACCCAAAGAGCGGAAGCACAAAAGAAGCGGAAGAGCATTCGCACCGGTTCATATACACAAGATGAGGACAAGTTGATTTGCCAATGTTGGATGGAGATAAGCCAAGATCCAAGGACCGGCGCGCAACAAAAGGGCATTGTTTTTTGGACGAGAGTCCACAAAACATTCCATGAAAGGAAGATGTTTGAGCCCTACCAAATTACAAGCAACCGTGGCATCGGTTCGATTCAAAAAAGATGGTTGTTCATCCAACAAAAGTGCAACAAGTATTGTGCCGCATTAGAGAGCGTTGAAGCACGGCCCGTGAGTGGTCTCGGCGTTGGAGACATGGTATGCTCTTCTCTTTATAGCCCTTGCTACGGCCATGAGACTTCGGCCGTGTATATGTTTGCATGTTCACTTGTTGTTGATCATGTGGTGTAGGCATTTCAATCTTTGGAGGCATTCAAGGCCCGGCACAATGACAAGCCATTCACTCTTACGCATTGTTGGACGATCATCAACAATTGCCCTAAGTTCAAGGATCAATACCGTGAACTTCAAAGGAAGAGAGGCAAGAAGACGGCCAAGTTCGCCGGAGGTGGGGATGGCGAGGCGTTGAAGAGGCCGAGGGGCAAGACCAACTCCAAGGTGGACGACATACGTGACGCCTCATCCATGGCCTTGCATGAGACTTTGCATGGCATGATGTCACATAAGGATGTGAGGGACGAGAAGAAGCGGCAAAGCAAGGACGAGCAAATGAAGCAATACCTAGACCTCCAACGACAGAAGCTTGAGATGGAGGAGGCGGCCAAGAAGAGGAAGATAGACATGGAGGAGGCGGCCCGGCAAAGGCAGCTTGACATGGAAGAGGCTGCCCGGCAAAGGCAGCTCGACATCGAGGCCGACAACGTCAAGGCCAGGCAGAGGCAGCTCGACATCGAGGCCACCAATGCCGCCACCAAAGCGAAGGAGGTGGCCCTTGCGATCATGAGTGTGGACTTGTCGAAGATGAGCGACAAGACGAGGGCCTGGTTCGATGCCAGGCAGAAGGAGATGCTCGACGCCGAAGGCCTGAACTAGGTCGTCCGATCGGCGTGGCCGTTCTTTTTGGAGGCTGGCATGGGTGCCGCCCGCCCTCTGGGCCGCTGGCAGTGTGCCAGCGAAAAACATTCATTTTGGAGGCCGGCTGTGTTGCCGGCCGCTGGCTGTGTTGCCGGCGAGGACAACTATTCATTTTGGAGGCTAGCTGTGTTGCCGGCCGCTGGCTGTGTTGCCGGCGATGGTCGTGTAGGCCGTTGGCTTTGTTGCCGGCGTGACGAACTCGGGTCGTGAACTGGGGCTTGGCATTTGAAACGTCCCTTTTCTTTTTAAATAGACGCGGACAGGATGGGGCAAAAGGATGCGGCCGCGCGCTGGGCGCACGGCCACCGCATCCCAAGACAGGCCCGGACACGGCCCCAAATCCCTACCCAAAGGGACAAAAACCGGACAAAACGGACGTCCGTTTGGGGTCGCGCGGTGGAGTTGGCCTAAATGGATCATTCTTTGCAATTTCTAGCCGTCTGATCCACACGAGGGGCCAACAGAGGCTGAAGAAGTCAAACCCTTAGGGGCAAAGCTAAGCAACATACAACACATTTTCATTAGCTATGTTAATCTGCAGACAATTGTTTTGTTATCTAGGGATTCTAATTCATCATCGAAAATTAAAGAACAAAGAATAAAAATGTATTGAGGATAGATTTGAAAATGCGATCGAAAATACGATTCCCTTTTTTTTATGCAAGGAAGGAGTCCTTTTGGACCCTTTTGGTCGTGGCACTTTGAAGGCGCACATGCTGATGAATGGTTTCATGGATGGCTATACTCAGTGACTAAGTGAAGAAGAAGATGATGATGAGGACGTCCAAATGGCAGGGAATAACGACATGGGGCTAGACGAAGAGATGACCAATCGACATGAAGATGATGGCGGCGCCGGACATGTCGACGGGGAAGAGTCCGAAAATGACATCGGCGGAGAAGATTTCGGACACGGCGAAGAAGAGTCCGGACATGGCGGAAAAGAGGCGGCGGTCACGCCGCAGTCTTCGACGCTACTAAGTGCAGTCGTGCAGGACCCTCATGTTCGAGACCTCCTTCACAAGAGTACGACTAGCAAGAGAGCTGCTTCTAGAGAGAGGCCAAGCTGGCGCAACTTGAAGTAGACTCGAGGACTCCATTGTATGACGGTTGCGATCCTGAGGTGACACGCTTGAGTTTCACGCTCGAACTTCTAAAGACGAAGGCCAAAAACAAATGGACAGACAAAAGCCTCGATGTGCATTTGAAGTGTCTACATAATAAAGTTCTTCCCGCGGGGAACCTGTGTCCTACTAGTGTCGAGGAGGCAAAGAAAATTGTTTGCCCTTTTGATTTGCCGCACATTAGGTACCACGCATGCATCAATGATTGCATCATTTATCGGGGGGAGCACGCAGAAAAAACCAGCTGTCCAGTGTGCAATGCTTCTCGATAAAAGAAGGCAGGAAAGAAAGCTCCTCAAAAAGTTGTATGGTACTTTCCGATCTTTCCCCGTCTGCAGCCGTATTTCGTAGATCCTAAGGAAGCAAAGCTCATGCGCTGGCACGCGGAGAGGAAGAAGCCCGACGATGGAGATGATACAAGGCTAAGACACCTCGTAGATGGTAGCCAGGGGAGAGCATTCAACGCCGTATATGGATTTGCTGCAGAAGATCCAAGGAACATCGTGCTTGGTGCGAGTACCGATGACATTAATCCGTTTGGAAACCAGAACACGAACCACAGCACATGGCCCGTGTTTGTATGGATGTACAACCTCCTCCCATGGAAGTGCATGAAGACAAAGTACATACACATGAGCATGCTGATTCAAGGGCCAAAACAACCGGGAAATAGTATTAACCAGTATATGGGGCTTCTGCAAGAGGAGCTAGACACATTATGGAAAACACCGGCATGGACATGGGACACTAGCAAAGGAGAATATATCCATATGAGAGCCGCGCTGATGACGACCGTGCACGACTATCTCGGTTACAGGTACACCTCAGGTCAGGTGTGCCACGGATACTGCAGATGCACGAGGTGCATGGATGATACAACGTGTCAGCAGCATACGTCAACGAAAGATGGCGGGTCCGGGAAAATCGTGTACATGGGGCATTGTAGATGGCTCGAGAAGGATGACCCGTGGAGAAAGCATGGAGATCTATTCAATGGGTTGGCTGAGCTTCGAGGACCTCCATGTAAGAGGAGCGACGCCGAAATCGACGAGCTGTTGAGAAACTGGGAACAATGCCCCGCGCCGGGAAAGATCAAAAAGGCGTCGGAGCCGCTGGTGAAGGTATGGAAAACAATGTCTGTTTTCTGCGACTTGGAGTACTGGCCCAATCACGACACGCCCCATTGCCTTGATCAAATACATATCACGAAGAATGTCCTCAAGAGCTTGCTCGGCACACTGATGAACATGTCGGAGAAGACCAAGGATGGGCCGAAGGCAAGGAAAGACTTGGAAGATTTGAAGATCAGGAAAGTTCTCCACCGTAAAAAGTTGATGGAGGAGACGGAGACGGAGACGGAGGAGGGGGAAAGGGGCAGAAAAGTCAACAAGAAGGAGGAGAATTATTGCCCCCCTTCTTGCTTCACCTTAAGTGCGAAGGAGATCAATCAATTCATCAAGTGCCTTATGGGAATCAAAGTCAGTTCTGGTTACTGTGGGAAGATAAGCAGATTTCTAGACCCCAAGAAGAAAAGGTTCAGCGGGATGAAGTCTCATGACTGTCACGTGATGATGACGCAGATACTCCCGGTTGCATTTAGAGGGATAATTGAGAAGCACGTCCGTGACACGCTTACTGGTCTCTGCAACTTCTTCGACGTTATATCTCAAAAGTCCATAAGTGTGAAGCAGCTCCGAAGGCTACAGGAAGAGATCGTTGTCATACTATGTGAGCTTGAGATGTACTTCCCGCCCGCCCTCTTTGACGTCATGGTGCATCTGTGTGTCCACATTGTGGACGACATTATTGACCTCGGGCCGACATTCCTTCATAGCATGATGTCGTTCGAGAGGATGAATGGGGTCAACAAAGGATTCATTCGTAACATGTCCCGTCCCGAAGGAAGCATCATCCAGGGGTATCTGACGCATGAGTGCGTCTCCTTTTGCGAGAATTATATAAGCGTCGGAGACCCTGTTGTTGGTTTTCCCGTCAAGAAGCACAATGGGAAGCTCGAAGGAGATGGTCACAACAACGGCCGGAGGGAATTGCACGTGGACTACTCGGATCGACGAAACAACTTTGACAGGGCTAACTTAGTAGTGCTACAACACCTAGATGCCGTAGATGATTATGTGGCACAACACACAAACCATCGCAAAGAAGTACCGTGATAAGGGGATGCTCAAGAAGGATGACGAAGTTACTATAGAGCACAACGCCACTTTCTTGCGTTGGTTTAAAGAGCAAGTTCTTGAAAATCCCCCGGAAGAGGGCAGTTCGGACGGATTGCTCATACACGCCTTCGCACATGGCCCCGCGCCCAAGCTCGCGACCTATCAGTCCTACAATTTCAATGGGTACACGTTCTACACGGAGGCCAAAGACATGGACAGTGATTACCAGAACTCTGGGGTGACAATTCAATGCGTGACCGACGCCAACGGCACAACTGAAAGATTCTACGGAAGGGTCGAAGAGATCTGGGAGCTTGACTATGCTGGAATGCATGATGCGACGATGTTCCGTGTCAGATGGGCCAAGGAAGTCGGAAGAGAAAACAAGTATTTCACCACCATGTCTATACCCGACGCGAAGAGCACTCCCGTGAATGTTAACGTCATCGCCAAAAATGAGCCATGGGTACACATTAAGCACGTGACACAATGCTTCTTCATAACTGACCAGGCTAATCCCAGCCGTGTTGTCGTAAGGAGATCCAAAAGAAGCATCGTCGGAATGGATGGAGCCACCAACGTGGAAGACTACGACCAATATGGCAACCCGATGAGGGAAGATGACGATGACGATGAAGCATACGTGAAAGAAGAATCAATACTACATTACCTAAGAAAGATCGTACTCCATGCTCCGAATAAGTCACAAGAGGAGGGGCTCAATTACTCGGCAATGAACAAGAAAGGGAAGAAGCTCAATGTGAAACGTCATCACGCAGTTGATCAGAAACCTACATTTATATATATGTATCTATTTTGTGTACACACTTAAGGGCATGTTCGGATGTCCTCCCGCTCCACGCTTCACCAAATTCTGGAGCGGAGCGGAGGCGAACGGAATATCGCCGAGAAGCTGGCTTCGAGAAGTAGCGATCGATTGTAGTGTAAAAATCTGGAGCGAGGAAGACCCAGCTCCACATAAACCAGAATCTGGAGTTCCCCTATATTACAGCTGAAATGCCACCGCCAAAGATAACGGTTCGGTGAGCCACGCAAAAGAAAACGATTCAGCCCTCGATAGCCACGCATCGCTAGGAATTTCTCCCCTCGACAGCCGTATTGGGCTTGTT
Source organism: Aegilops umbellulata (assembly GCA_032464435.1). Lineage (NCBI taxonomy): Eukaryota > Viridiplantae > Streptophyta > Magnoliopsida > Poales > Poaceae > Aegilops > Aegilops umbellulata. The sequence goes on from CP136059.1 coordinate 359,064,950, forward strand.
CCAGCCGGCCCAATATGGTCCTAGACAGCCCAACAACTGCTCCCAGCCCAAAATCGCGATGGGAAGCTGATTTAGTTGCCGAACGGAACGAGATCGCTGCGCGGAGTGAGAAGCCGAGAAGAGAAGCTGGATTTGGGAAGTTTTGTGAAGTTGGAGGAGATCCGAACAGGCCCTAAGTAACCATTATTGGTCAATTGATATGTTACCACCACATGCATGGTTCCGATGATATTCACACGGTCTGGGAGAGGGAGACGCCGTCATCGGGAGAAAAACAAAAAAACAAAAACAAAAAGGAGAAAGCAATACAAAAGAAAAAGGAAAGTAAACAGAAAATAAAAGAAAAATAAAAAAATAAAAAAAATAAAAACAAGAAAAGGAAAATAATAAAAAATAAAAGAAAAATAGCAGTAGCGCTTGTCGGTGGACCAGCTCTATAGCTAAGTATTTTAGAACTAAAAAATAAAAATTGGAACAGTTAGCAGTAGCGCTTGTTTAGGACAAGCGCTATAGCTAAGTTAGCTATAGCGGTTGTTTCCAAACCAGCGCTACCGCTATTTTGAGTTAACCCCCCTCGCCGCGCGGGCTCAAAATTTCACCAAGTCTCATCCCCCCATCTCCACCTCGTCCCTACGCCTGCTGTCGACGCCCTTGACCTCGCCGCCGCCGGCCGTCGGCCCTGCGCCCGCTGTCGACGCCCTTGACCTCGCTGCCACCGGCCGTCTGCCCTGCGCCCACCCTCGACCTCACCGGCTGTCGCCCCTGTGCCCGCCCTCAACGTTGCCGGCCGTCGCCCCTGCGCCCTCCCTCGACCTAACCGCCGCCCTCCCCACTGCCCCATAAGCCTCTCCCTCTTCTTTGCCGCGGCCATCTCCCCTGCCCTCTCTCTCTCTCTCTCTCTCTCTCTCTCTCCTCTCTCTCTCTCTCTAATTTGAATTTAGCCTAGCTAAGTATTGGATGTATGAACCCTAGCTAGGAGATGTAGCAGAGATAGCAATTTAATTTAGGGCAATTTAGCAATTTTAGTTTAGTGCAATTTAGTTTAGGGCGATTTTGTTTAGGGCAATTTAGTTTAGGAAATTTAGTTTCGTGCAATTTAGTTTAGGGAAATGTTGTTTAGGGAAATTTAGTTTAGGGTATATAAAATACCTATAAATAAAAAACAGTAGCAAATTGGTTTTTGAAGGTATAAAAAACAATAGCTAAAATTTATAAAAACAGTAGCTAATTAGCTTTTGTAGGTATATAAATTAGCTATAAAAATAGTAGCAAAAATTTATAAAAAATTGTAGCTAATTAGGGCAGTAGCAAATATAGCTAGGGCCAATTTTTTTAGCAAATGAGAAAATTTAGGTAGGGAAAATTTGTTTAGGGCAGTAGCTAATGCAATAGCTAATTAATTAGGGTCAATAGCAGAGAGAGAGAGAGATCATTTAGGAAAAACAGTAGCAAATAAAAACTAAAAAATAGTAGCAAATAAAAAACCAGTAGCAAATAAAACCCTAGATGATGTTTTAGGGGCATATAACCTACACAATGTTGCTGTTTTTAACACTTGGTTAATTTGCTAAGTCCTGGCAATCTTTCATATAATGTTGCGATGTTATCTTGAGATAGCATCAAATCTGTCATATGAACTTGTGCCAATTGTCGAAAAATATCTGAGTGGCCTATGATTTGCCGGAATGTTGATTCATTTCCGTTCCGGCAAATTTCAGGTGCTCCATATGTCCACTTTTAGCAAAGTTCATGCCGAAAAATTTCGTGATTTTTGGCATGACTTGTGCAAGAAACTAGGACATATGGAGTACCCAGGATTTGCCGGAAGGGGAATGAATCAACATTCCGACTAAATATAGGCCCTTTTTATCTTCATTATATCTTTATTTACAATTGTTGAATAGGAAACATGTCTACCGATGCCGAAGTAATGGGTGGTTTTGCTCGCCTCGAAGACCCCATCGAGGCAGCAAATCACTATTTCGATTACCTGGACGAACACCATATGGGGTTGCATGGTGGCGGCAGTGGCACCAACCCCGACACCGACACCGATACCAGCACTGGCACCGGCACCGACACCACCCCCGAGATCGGCAACGATGTTGTCGTAACCGGTAAAGCAACGAAGAAGAAGAGGACACGAAGACCAAACGAGCTTGGCATCAGACAAATTGTGGTCACGGAGATGCATGATGTCTACTACGCAACCTTCTTCTTGTAGACGTTGTTGGGCCTCCAAGTGCAGAGGTTTGTAGGACAGTAGCAAATTTCCCTCAAGTCGATGACCTAAGGTTTATCAATTCGTGGGAGGCGTAGGTTGAAGATGGTCTCTCTCAAACAACCCTGCAACCAAATACCAAAGAGTCTCTTGTGTCCCCAACACACCCAATACAATGGTAAATTGTATGGGTGCACTAGTTCGGCGAAGAGATGGTGATACAAGTGCAATATGGATAGTAGATATAGATTTTTGTAATAAGAAAATATAAAAACAGCAAGGTAACAAGTAATAAATGTGAGCACAAACGTTATTGCAATGCTAGGAAACAAGGCAAGGGTTCATACTTTCACTAATGCAAGTTCTCTCAACAATAATAACATAATTGGATCATATGACTATCCCTTAACATGCAACAAAGAGTCACTCCAAAGTCACTAATAGCGGAGAACAAACGAAGAGATTATGGTAGGGTACGAAACCATCTCAAAGTTATTCTTTCTGATCGATCTATTCAAGAGTTCGTACTAGAATAACACCTTAAGACACAAATCAACCAAAACCCTAATGTCACCTAGATACTCCAATGTCACCTCAAGTATCCATGGGTATGATTATACGATATGCATCACACAATATCAGATTCATCTATTCAACCAAGACAAAGAACTTCAAAGAGTGCCCCAAAGTTTCTACCGGAGAGTCAAGACGAAAACGTGTGCCAACCCCTATGCATAAGTTCACAAGGTTACGGAACTCGCAAGTTGATCACCTAAACATAAATCAAGTGAATCACGTGATATCCCATTGTCACCACAGATAAGCACATGCAAGACATACATCAAGTGTTCTCAAATCCTTAAAGACTCAATCCGATAAGATAACTTCAAAGGGAAAACTCAATCCATCACAAGAGAGTAGAGGGGGAGAAACATCATAAGATCCAACTACAATGGCAAAGCTCGCGATACATCAAGATTGTACCACCTCAAGAACACGAGAAAGAAAGATCAAACACATAGATACTAGTACATACCCTCAGCCCCGAGGGTGAAATACTCCCTCCTCGTCATGGAGAGCGCCGGGATGCTGAAGATGGCCACCGGTGAGGGATCCCCCCTCCGGCAGGGTGCCGGAACAAGGTCCCGATTGGTCTTTGGTGGCTACAGAGGCTTGCGGCGGCGGAACTCCTGATCTAGGTTTCTTTTTGGAAGTTTCTGTATATATAAGAGGTTATGGCGTCGAGAACAAGTCAGGGGGGTCTCCGGGCTGTCCACGAGGCAGGGAGGCGTGCCCCCACCCTCAAGGGCAGCCCGGGACTCTTCTGACCCAACTCTTTTACTCCCTGACCTTCTTCTGGTCCAAAAATAAGCTCCGTCAAGTTTCAGGTCAATTGGACTCCGTTTGGTTTTGCTTTTCTGTGATACTCAAAAACAAGGGAAAAAACAGAAACTGGCACTGGGCTCTAGGTTAATAGGTTAGTCCCAAAAATCATATAAATAGCATATAATTGCATATAAACATCCTAGATGGATAATATACTAGCATGGAATAATAAAAAATTATAGATACGTTGGAGACGTATCAGCATCCCCAAGCTTAATTCCTGCTCGTCCTCGAGTAGGTAAATGATAAAAATAGAATTTTTGATGTGGAATGCTACATAACATAATTTTCAATGTAATTCCCTTTATTGTGGCATGAATGTTCAGATCCATAAGATTCAAAATAAAATTTTAATATTGACATAAAAACAATAATACTTCAAGCATACTAACAAAGCAATCATGTCTTCTCAAAATAACATGGCCAAAGCAAGCTATCCCTACAAAATCATATAGTCTGGCTATGCTCTATCTTCATCACACAAAATATTTAAATCATGCACAACCCCGATGACAAGCCAAGCAATTGTTTCATACTTTTGATGTTGTCAAACTTTTTCAATCTTCACGCAATACATGAGCGTGAGCCATGGATATAGCACTATAGGTGGAATAGAATATGGTGGTTGTGGAGAAGACAAAAAGGAGAAGATAGTCTGACATCAACTAGGCGTATCAACGGGCTATGGAGATGCCCATCAATAGATATCAATGTGAGTGAGTAGGGATTGCAATGCAACGGATGCACTAGAGCTATAAGTGTATGAAAGCTCAACAAAAGAAACTAAGTGGGTGCATCCAACTCGCTTGCTCACGAAGACCTAGGGCATTTTGAGGAAGCCCATCATTGGAATATACAAGCCAAGTTCTATAATTAAAGATTCCCACTAGTATATGAAAGTGACAACATAGGAGACTCTCTTTCATGAATCTCATGGTGCTAGTTTGAAGCAGAAGTGTTGTAAAAGGATAGTAGCATTACCCCTTCTCTCCTTTTCCCGCATTTTTTGGTTTTTTTTTGCCTTCTCTTTTTTATGGCCTATTTTTTCTCTTTTTTGGGCTTCTTTGGCCTCTTTTATTTATTTTTTTCGTCTGGCATCTCATCCCGACTTGTGGGGGAATCATAGTCTCCATCATCCTTTCCTCACTGGGACAATGCTCTAATAATGGTGATCATCACACTTTTATTGGCTTACAACTCAAGATTTACAACTCAATACTTAGAACAAAATATGACTCTATGCGAATGCCTCCGGCGGTGTACCGGGGTGTGCAATGAATCAAGAGTGACATGTATGAAAGAATTATGAACGGTGTATTTGCCACAAATACGATGTCAACTACATGATCATGCAAAGCAATATGACGATGATGGAGCGTGTCATAATAAACGGAACGGTGGAAAGTTGCATGGCAATATATCTCAGAATGGCTATGGAAATGCCATAATAGGTAGGTATAGTGGTTGTTTTGAGGAAGGTATATGGTGGGTGTATGATACCGGCGAAAGGTGCGCGATATTAGAGAGGCTAGAAATGGTGGAAGGGTGAGAGTGCGTATAATCCATGGACTCAACATTAGTCATAAAGAACTCATATACTTATTGCAAAAATCTATTAGTTATTGAAACGAATTACTATGCGCATGCTCCTAGGGGGATAGATTGGTAGGAAAAGACCATCGCTCGTCCCCGACTGCCACTCATAAGGAAGACAATCAATAAATAAATCATGCTCCGACTTCATCACATAATGGTTCACCATACGTGCATGCTACGGGAATCACAAACTTTAACACAAGTATCTCTCAAATTCACAACTACTCAACTAGCATGACTCTAATATCGCCATCTTCATATCTCAAAACAATCATAAATAATCAAACTTCTCATAGTATTCAATGCACTTTATATGAAAGTTTTTATTATATCCCTCTTGGATGCCCATCATATTAAGAATAAATTCATAACCAAAGCAAATTACCGTGCTATTCTAAAATACTCTCAAAATAATATAAGTGAAGCATGAGAGTTCATATATTTCTTGAAAATAAAACCACCGCCGTGCTCTAAAAGGATATAAGTGAAGCACTAGAGCAAATGACAAACTACTCCGAAAGATATAAGTGAAGATCAATGAGTAGTTGAATAATTATGTAACTATGTGAAGAATCTCTAACATTTAAGAATTTCAGATCTTGGTATTTTATTCAAACATCAAGCGAATCAAAAGAAAAGAAAATGACGCTCCAAGCAAAATGCATATCATGTGGTGAATAAAAATATAGCTCCAAGTAAAGTTACCGATGAACTAAGACGAAAGAGGGGATGCCATCCGGGGCATCCCCAAGCTTAGGATCTTGGTTGTCCTTTAATATTACCTTTGGGTTCCTTGGGCATCCCCAAGCTTAGGCTCTTAACACTCCTTATTCCATAGTCCATCGAATCTTTACTCAAAACTTGAAAACTTCACAACACAAAACTTAACACAAAACCCGTGAGCTCCGTTAGTATAAGAAAATAAATCAACACTTAGGTACTGTTGTGAACTCATTATAAATTCATATTGGTGTAATATCTACTGTATTCTAACTTCTCTATGGTTCATACCCTCCGATACAACTCATAGATTCATCAAAATAAGCAAAAAACACATAGAAAGCAGAATCTGTCAAAAATAGAACAGTCTGTAGTAATCTGTGTCATTCGAATACTTATTTAACTCCAAAAATTCTGAAATAAATTGGTGGACCTGATGAATTTGTCTATTAATCATCTGCAAAAATAATCAACCTAAAATCACTCTCCAGTAAAAAATGGCAGCTAATCTCGTGAGCGCTAAAGTTTCTGTTTTTTACAGCAAGATCATAAAGCCTTCACCCATGTCTTCCCAAAGGTTCTACTTGGCACAAACACTAATTAAAACATAAAAACACATCTAAACAGAGGCTAGATGAATTATTTATTACTAAACAGGAGTAAAAGCAAAGGACAAAATTTGGTTGCCTCCCAACAAGCGCTATTGTTTAACGCCCCTAGCTAGGCATGATGATTTCAATGATGCTCACATAGAAGATAAAAATTGTAATATAAAGGGAGCATCATGAAGAATATAACTAGCACATTTAAGTCTAACCCACTTCCTATGCATAGGGATTTTGTGAGCAAACAACTTATGGGAACAATAATCAACTATCATAGGAAGGCAAAACAAGCATAACTTCAAAACTTTAAGCACATAGAGAGGAAACTTGATATTATTGCAATTCCTACTAGCATATATTCCTCCCTCATAATAATTTTCAGTAGCATCATGAATGAATTCAACAATATAAATATCACATAAAGCATTCTTTTCATGAGCCACAAGCATAGAATTTTTATTACTCTCCACATAAGAAAATTTCTTCTCATGAATAGTAGTCGGAGCAAACTCAACAAAATAACTATCATGTGAGGCATAATCCAATTGAAAATAAAAATCATGATGAAAAGTTTCATGGTTATCATTAATATTTATAGCATAGTCATGACCTCTCCAAATCCACTTTCATAATTATCACAATAAGAGTCAACATCCTCCAAAATAGTGGGATAATTACTTCCTAAAGTTGACACTCTTCCAAACCGACTTTCATCAATATAATCATCATTGTCGGTGTCAAAACCGGCGGATCTCGGGTAGGGGGTCCCGAACTGTGCGTCTAGGCCGAATGGTAATAGGAGACAGGGGACACGAAGTTTACCCAGGTTCGGGCCCTCTCGATGGAGGTAAAACCCTACTCCTGCTTGATTAATATTGATGATATGGGTAGTACAAGAGTAGATCTACCACGAGATCAAGGAGGCTAAACCCTAGAAGCTAGCCTATGGTATGATTGTTGTATGATGAAGTTGTCCTACGGACTAAAACCGTCCGGTTTATATAGACACCGGATAGGGTTAGGGTTATACAAAGTCGGTTACAATGGTAGGAGATCTTGAATATCTGCATCGCCAAGCTTGCCTTCCACGCCAAGGAAAGTCCCTTCCGGACACGGGACGAAGTCTTCAATCTTGTATCTTCATAGTCCTGGAGTCCGGCTGAAGGTATTGTCCGGCTATCCGAACACCCCCTAATCCAAGACTCCCTCAGTAGCCCCTGAACCAGGCTTCAATGACGACGAGTCCGGCGCGCAGATTGTCTTCGGCATTGCAAGGCGGGTTCCTCCTCCAAGTTCTTCATAAGAGATTTGTAAACACCAAGAGTAGTGTCCGGCTCTGCAAAATAAGTTTCCACATATTGCCATAGAGAGAATAATATTAACACAAATCAAATCTGCTGACGTATTCCGCAGTGTGTCATCATACTACGGCCAAGTCTTTTACTCAAATCGTTTTCGCTTCTCCACCTCAGCACGTTCTGTGAGGCGGTTTCCTTGGCACGTCTTGTCAAAGCAGAGATCGTGTCCCCTTTATTTACGGGATTCTCATCAATACGGTCGTGGGTAACCCAATTCTCGGAATAATGGGGCCACGGATAGGCTAACCCGGGACCCATAACCTTTCAAGACATCGGGGCAGGCTTCGCCCCTCAAGAATCCCAAGACAGTGGGCCGCCTCTGGGAGTCGGCTGCAGCACCGCCGACTACCCACTCACGGACGAATCCCAGAGACGACTACGACATGAGCCAACTCCTAGCTGGCGACTTCCAGAGAAGCCGACTACGGGGAGTCGGCCCGCGACTTCACCGCCTCATGCCTTCGTGAGGAGGGACGGGACGGGGCGTGGCCTCAGTACGGGCCACGCCCGCCCCTTACCAAGGGCAGGCATGGCCATAGTGCATCGTACTAATGGAGATCTCCGTCCGGTGCGGCACCGTTGCCATGCCAGCTCTGACATCAGCCCCAAGGGGCGGAACCCTGTTCCCACGTTGGCCCGCCTGTACGGCCTGGAGACGGCGGGCCCCGCCAGTCGGCGGGGGGACAGAAGACGGCGAGAGCGCCACAAGACGGACCCCGTGGGAGTCGGCCTCCGAGAGTCGGCCGGCTCCTCCCACGGGCCCCGCATGCCATTAACCAGATGAGATGGGGAGTGGCGACAGTGATCGCCCGTCAGGCGGCGGCACTGTTGCCACGACCCAACGACCAAGCCAACGTCACTAGAAGCACGGCTACAGTGGTCAAGTCAGTCGGCGGGCCCACAGGCGGTGGACCCCAGAAGTCGGCGGAGAAGACGGCGGTCTGAGAGACAGACGGCTGGGACCCGCGCCCAGCCGGATTACCATTGTACCCCCGGGGGGTAGGCCTATATAAACCCCCCGGAGCACCCATGCAAAGGATTCGATTTTTTAGACACTAGACCAGAGAACACAAGGGGGAGAGAGCTAGCCTTGCCCTCTCCTACCTCCAGGAAACAGCTCGAGGAGCAACTTTGTATACACATTGCTATAGTGATCATGCGAAGACCCCGCAGAGCAGCAGTAGGGGTGTTAACTACTCGGAGAGCCCCGAAGCTGGGTAAGATTCGCCGGCGTTCATGTCTACGCCTCATCCCGCTTCCAGGCACCGGCGACGTTCTACTCGCCCCCACCATGATCAGCCATCCTTTGGCATATGTCGCATCCAACCCCCGACATTTGGCGCCCACCATGGGGCGAGGTGCACCGTCGTCCGGAGACCTGTTCTGGACGGGAACCCTTTTCCTCCCTGGTGAACGCAGCCAGCCCGGCACTCCAGAAGGAGTTTGCGCCGATGCGCTGCGCGGCGCTGAGATCGCCGGCGCGGCCATCTGCCTCGCCAAACTTGTCGGCGAGGTTCGCCTCTCCGACGAGCCTACATCCGACGCAGGCACCGGTGGCCCCGAGAGCCTTCTCGCGGGCCTCCTCGACGGACTCCATGTTGCCGGCGAGCCTGCCGCTGACCTGGAGTCCGTAGGCTCCACCGATCCGATGCTGGTCGATTCCGACACCGCGTCGCTCGACGCGTTCCCTACCAACGTGGTAGTCTACGACGAGCCGCTCCCTCGCGCGGAGAGTGGCGAAAGCACTATCACAGAAGTGCTCGTCATCAGCCATGGCGAGCACTCCGATGAAGGGGCCCATGACCCGCTCAATGCGGCGCTACAAGACCTGGATGCGCCCATCCCAGAAGACGCTGATGCCGAGACGCTGGAGGCACGCCGCCTCCAGCTCGTCGAAGGCGCGAAGAAGTTGGCAAGCATGAGACGCTTGTCAGAAGCCTACCAGCGCGAGATGGATCGTGTTGTGGTCGGCTCGCCAGCCCCAGTGGGGCCTAGCCGCCTAGGCATGGTCCGGCAACGCGGCGCGGACATCGCCGGCATGTTCGGGGCCAATCGCCCCGTATACGCCACGCCCGCAGAGAACATCCGAGCCGCCCAGGCGGCGGCAGACGAGTTGGACAACCTCAAAGGCGAAGAGCGCCGACTGATGACGGAGCGAGTCCAGCGACTCCTCGACGCGGCTACCTCGCAGAACGCAGCCGGCTGCCACACAGAGGCGCCGCAACGGCAGAACGACGACCTGCCACCCCGCCGAGACAAAGGCGCGACGTCTCGGACGCCGGCTGGCGGCGTCCGCGGAAGGAAAGACAAGGATCCGGCTGCCAGCCGCAGTCGGACTCACATCTCCATCGAGCGCGTCCAAGACGGCCGCCCGAGAGCAGTAGAGCGGCGAGACGACTATGTGCCTCCTCCACCTCATAGAGAAAGGCGAGTCTCCCCGCCACCCGTTGAGCATCCGACTCTTGGAGGCCGCCTCGGCCGCCAAGAAGGAGTCGGGGAGAGTGATGCCCGCCACCGGATCGACCGACTCCACCGATCCCTGGCGCTGGAAGAAGAAGACGAGTTGGGTCCGCCGTGTTTCGGCCCCCGCATGCGAGATGAGCCCTTTCCCAAAGGGTTCACTCTCCCCAGAGATACCCCCAAGTACACCGGCTCCATGAAGCCGGAGGATTGGCTGGTTGACTACTCCACAGCAGTCAGCATAGCAACCGGAAACAAGCGAGTTGCCGTGAAGTACGTTCCGCACATGCTCCCGGGCATGGCCCGGACATTGTTGAACAGCATGAAGCCCCGCAGCATCAACAACTGGGTTGACTTCACCGAAGCTTTCGTCCGCAACTTCACGAGCACGTACAAGCGACCCCCCAAGCCTCGCCAGCTCTCCTTGTGCATGCAAGGCCCCAACGAGTCGACTCGCGACTACCTCACGCGCTGGGCCCAACTCTGAAACTCCTGCGAGGGCGTGCACGAGGTGCAGGCCATCGAGTACTTCACCGCCGGGTGCAGAGAAGGCACCCTCCTCAAGCACAAGCTCCTCTGCAACGAGCCAGAGACCCTGGACGAGCTGCTGATCATAGCAGATAAGTACGCCACAGCCGACTCTTCCATGAAGACAGAGATCCAAGTTAGCACAGCCGGCAAAGTGGCCCCTCAGGCTCCCAGAACTCTGGCCGGAGACGCCAGTCGGCGACAGCAGCAGAATGACTTCAAGCGCAAGGCCCCGCAGCCGGCTTCCAGCAGCCGGCAGGTGGAGACAGTCGAAGACCAGCAGCCAGAGGGGCAGCCACAGCCCAAGCGGCAGAAGGGCGGCAAGTCCAACTGGTTGCCGGCTTTCTCTTACGAGCAGACTCTAGATGGTCCCTGCAAGTTCCACAGCGGCGCGAAGCCGTCAAACCACACCACCCGGAAGTGTCACTGGCTCACCAGGATCGCCAAGGGAGACGGCCTGGTGCCTCCGCTGCCTGCTGGGCAGTCGCCTCCGCCTCCACCCCAGCAGCCGGCTGCCAGGCCAGTCGACGCAGTACAAGACGAGTACCCAGAAGAGCATGGGGCCTATGTGGTGTTCACCAGTGTGGCAGACGACAAACGCAGCAAGCGGCTGCAGCGGCAAGAGGTGAACGCAGTGGCGTCGGACGCCCCAGAGTTCATGCACTGGTCCGAGAAGCCTATCAGCTGGAGCAGAGCTGATCACCCAGAGGTGATGCAAAGCCTAGGCTCATACGCCTTAGTCCTGGAGGCCACCTTTGCCACCGATAAGCGGGCCGCTCGTTTCTCACGAGTGCTGATAGATGGAGGCAGCAGCATCAACATCCTGTATAAGGATACCATGGAGAAATTATGAATCAAGCAAAGACAGCTTCAGAGCAGCCGGACTGTATTCCATGGCATTGTCCGTGGCCTTTCCTACTCCCCAATCGGCAAGATTTTGATGGATGTCCTCTTTGGAGACAAGAGTCATTTCCGCCGAGAGCCAGTCTGGTTTGAAGTGGTGGACCTTGAGAGCCCGTACCACGCGCTGCTTGGCCGACCTGCTTTGTCCAAGTTCATGGCGGTCCCCCACTACGCCTACCTCAAGATGAAGATGCCGAGTTCCAAGGGGATTCTGACTATAGCCAGCGACTACAAAAAGTCGTCCGCTTGTGCGGCCAAGAGCAGTCGGCTGGCCGAGTCCCTGGTTATTGCAGCAGAGAAGCGGCTTCTTGATCGGATTCTGGCGATAGCCGGCAAGCAACCAGATATGTCGCCCGACCCCAAGGAGTCGGAAGCTGAGGGCTCGTTCAAACCGGCAAAGGAGACAAAGAAGATACCCTTGGACCCAGAGCACCCGGAGAGGTACGCTGTCATAGGTGCAAACCTTGACAGCAAATAGGAAGGTGAGCTCGTCGATTTCCTCCGTGAGAATCGGGACATCTTCGCATGGTCCCCCAAAGACATGCCAGGTGTACCGACGGAATTCGCCGAGCACAAGCTACATGTCCGATCTGATGCGAAGCCCGTCAGGCAGCCCTTGCGCCGCCTATCAGAAGAGAAAAGAAGAGTTGTTGGAGAAGAGATAGCCCGGCTCCTTGCAGCCGGCTTTATCATGGAGGTGTTTTTTCTAGAATGGCTAGCAAACTCAGTCTTGGTGCTGAAGAAGAACAAGCAGTGGCGGATGTGTATAGACTACATAAGCCTCAACAAAGCTTGCCCCAAGGACCCGTTTGCTTTGCCGAGAATCGATCAGGTGATAGACTCCACAGCCGTATGCGAGCTGTTGAGTTTCTTAGATGCCTATTCAGGATATCATCAGATCGAGCTGAACCCTGCAGACAGACTGAAGACCGCTTTCATCACGCCGTTTGGAGCCTTCTGCTACCTGACCATGACGTTCGGCTTGAGGAATGCCGGCGCCACCTTCCAGCGTTGCATGCAGAAGTGCCTCCTCAAGCAACTCGGCAGAAATGCCCACGTCTACGTGGATGATGTGGTGGTGAAGACGGAGAAGCGCGGAACTCTACTGGAAGACCTCAAGGAGACCTTTGAGAACCTGTGCCGATTCCGGATCAAGCTCAACCCCGAGAAGTGCATTTTTGGAGTACCAGCCGGCCAGCTTCTCGGCTTCCTAGTCTCTGAACGAGGCATAGAGTGCAACCCTGTAAAGATCAAGGACATCGAGAGGATGGAGGTACCCAGCCGACTGTTGGATGTGCAAAAATTCACTGGCTACCTGGCATCCATCAGCCGGTTCATCAGTCGGCTGGGCGAGAAAGCTCTCCCCTTGTACCAGCTCATGAAGAAGACCAATTTTTTCGAGTGGAACCACAAGGCGGACGAGGCCTTTCTCCAGCTGAAGAAGATGTTGGTTACTCCCCCTGTGTTGGCGGCTCCGACTCCCAAAGAGCCCATGCTCATGTACATCGCCGCCACCAGCCGGGTAGTCAGCACAGTCATCATAGTTGAGAGCAAGGAGGAAGGCAAGGCACTACCTGTCCAGAGACCGGTATATTACCTGAGCGAAGTACTGTCGACCTCCAAGCAGAACTACCCCCACTACCAGAAGATGTGTTACGTGTGCACTTTGCCGCCAAGAAGCTGAAGCCTTATTTCCAAGAGCATCCAATCACTGTGGTCTACATGGCCCCGCTAGCCGAGATCATTGGGAGCCGAGATGCGTCTGGTCGAGTGGCCAAATGGGCCATAGAGTTGGCCCCCTACACAATCTACTATCAGCCCCGCACCACCATCAAGTCACAAGCACTGGCCGACTTCCTTGTCTACTGGGCCGAGACCCAGTACCTGCCGCCAGCGCCCGACTCCACCCATTGGCGGATGCACTTCGATGGCTCCAAGATGCGCACTGGCTTGGGAGCCGGCGTTGTTCTCACTTCTCCCAAAGGCGACAAGCTCAAGTATGCGCTGCAGATCCATTTCGCCGCCTCCAACAACGTCGCTGAGTATGAGGCACTCATTCACGGGCTCCGGCTTGCCAAAGAGCTTGGCATTCGCCGGATCCTGTGTTATGGCGACTCCGACTTGGTGGTCCAGCAGTCATCTGGCGACTGGGATGCCAAGGACGCAAACATGGCAAGCTACCGTTTCTTCGTGCAGCAACTCAGCGGATATTTCGAGGGGTGCGAGTTCCTCCACGTGCCAAGAAACGACAACGACCAAGCAGATACTTTGGCACGAATCGGCTCCACCCGCCAAGCAATACCTTCTGGCGTCGCTCTTCAGCGCCTCCTCAAGTCGTCCATCAAGCCTTCACCAGAGTCAGATTCCATTTTTGTGCCGGCTCCTCCTGAAGAAGTCGGATCCGGCTCAAGAGCCCCAGCAGACGGCACAAAGACCATTAAAGACGACTCCAAGAACGCTGCAGTCAAAGCCGGCCCGGGGACTTCAGAACCCGGCCCGAGGACTGCCGCGACTAGACAAAAGACTCCAGAGCTCGGCTCAGGGACTGCTCCAGTCGGCCCGGGGACTGCTCCAGTCGGCCCGGGGACTGCACCAGTTGGCCCGGGGACTTCGTTGATCCAGCAAGCGGTCGCAGACTCCAGCCCACCGCCTCCCAGCCCAGCCGCCCTCTTCCAAGTAACAGTTCTGACAGTTGAAGAAATAGCAGCACCCTCATGGGCATAGCCCATCCTCAAATTCCTAGTGAACAAGGAGCTGCCAACTGACGAAACCTTGGCTCGGCAAGTACAACGCCGGGCAGCAGCATACACTATAGTCAATAGAGAGCTAGCCAGGCGCAGCGTCACCGGTGTTTACCAGCGTTGCGTCGAGCTGGAGCAAGGCCAAGCAATTCTTAGAGACATCCATCAAGGCGAATGCGGCCACCATGCGGCCTCAAGAGCACTCGTCGCCAAAGCTTTCTGGCACGGTTTCTTCTGGCCGACTGCCCTAGAAGAAGCCAAAGAGTTGGTTCAGAAGTGCAAGGGGTGCCAGAAGTTCCGCTCCAAGCCGCATCAGCCGGCTTCTGCGCTCAAGACCATCCCAATCGCCTGGCCCTTTGCAGTTTGGGGCCTGGATATGGTGGGACCATTCAAGACGGCACGAGGTGGCCTGACTCGCCTACTTGTCGCAGTGGACAAGTTCACCAAGTGGATATAAGTGAAACCCATCAAGAAGTTGAATGGTCCGACTGTCGTGACTTTCATCTCCAACATCACAATTCGGTACAGCATACCGCACAGCATCATCACCGACAACGGCACCAACTTTGCCAAGGGCGCTTTGGCCCGTTTCTGCGTGATGCAGGGCATCCGACTGGACTTAGCGTCCGTTTCCCATCCGCAGTCAAACGGCCAGGTGGAGCGGGCGAATGGCCTCATCCTGTCCGGCATCAAGCCTCGGCTGATCGAACCGCTGGAGCGTTCAGCCGGCTGTTGGCTTGACGAGTTGCCAGCCGTCCTCTGGAGTCTGCGCACGACTCCGAACAAGTCAACCGGCTTCATGCCCTTCTTCCTCGTCTACGGCGCTGAAGCCGTCATCCCAACGGATATAGAGTTTGACTCCCCGCGAGTCACGATGTACACCAAGGAGGAAGCAGAAGAAGCACGACAAGACGGCGTCGATCTGCTGGAAGAGGGTCGGATGTTGGCACTCAGCCGATCCAGCATCTACCAGCAGAGCCTGCGCCGATACTACAACAGGAAGGTCAAGCCGAGATCCTTCCAAGAGGGTGACCTTGTGCTCCGACTGATCCAGCGAACAGCCGGCCAACACAAGTTGTCGGCGCCTTGGGAAGGCCCCTTCATCATCAGCAAAGTGTTGGGCAACGACTCCTACTACCTGATCGACGCTCAGAAGCCCTGAGCGCGCAAGAGGGACGACTCCGGCAAAGAGACAGAACGACCATGGAACGCAAATCTTCTCCGAAGATTTTACAGTTGATGCAGTATGTACCATGCTACCCTTTTGTATTGAAGTACCAAGACTTTGGGCCCCCCGAGACGAGCTCGGGGACTGCCCTTTTGTTATCTGTATGATAAGTATTATGCCTCCGAGTATTCTACTCTTTGTTATGCCGCTTGGCACCGGGCTCGACTAGTCGGCCCGGGGACTCGCCGTCTTGCGCTATGAAAACGCTTCCTGCAGTCGGACAAGTAGTGTGTGGTGCCTAAGACGTCTCCTGTCAGAAGCCGTAGCTCATAGAGCGACTGTCTGGTGGGCAGGAGTAAGGAAGAAGGGCCGCCCACATGAAAAATGGCTAAGGACTCAAAGCATAAACATAGCTTAAGCCGGCTTTCCAGCCGTTCCTCGCAAAGCCGACTCTTGAATAGTCGGCTTGCCGTTTTCTATCCGACTTGCTAAGAAAACTCTAGAATGGCTAAGTACTTGCCTTCCCAAATTAGCCAAGTATTTGATCCAGCGGCAGTCCGCAGAGCGGCTGTCCGACTGGCAAAGACGGCATGGGAAGGCGGCAAAGGAAAAAGCCAAAAGAGCAATGAGCAAGAAATGATAGAACCCAGATAAATATTTACATAACATAGGCCCTTGGCCGAATCCTCGAATGGAAGTTCAAAGTACACCCCGCGGGTGGAATTGTGCGAATTAACAAAGTTTTTTGAGAAATTATTAAAACAGATAAATGAAGACAAGGCGGCGGCCTACGAAGCAGCAGACGGGTTTGGAGGCTCGGAGGAGATGGTGGTGTCGGACATTGGGGCGGCCGGCTGAGCAGTCTCGGCTTGACCTCCTCCAGCGGCAGTCGGCTCGGTTGGGCGCGGCTCGTTGCTGGAGGCACGGTCGAGCTGAGGCTGATCGCCCGCTCCGTCTTCTGGCGCCTCCCTCTCACCTCCGACCTCCGCCTCGCCTCCCTCCTCGGCACTGGAGCCGATCACCTCCGCCGAGTCCTCGTCATACTCCGGGTTCATCCCGAACCACTCCGGAGGCGCCTCCTCGCCATTGTCAGCACGCTCAGGAATGAATACATCAGTATCGGCGTACTCGGCGATCGCCGCGGCGCGCTTGACAAGGGCGTCCTCCACGGCTGCCAGCTCCGGCTGGGCCTTGGCCCGGAGCGTGGCCAGCTGGTCCAGGTTCAAGTCTGGATACCACGCCTTGACAAACTCCAAGGCCTGGCGCGCTCCAGCCCACGCCGAGGAGCCTTTCCAAGCCTCCAGACGGCCTGCTGCGACCTCCAGCCAGTCGGCAGTCCGGCTGGGAGTGCGCAGAATCGGCATGTCTGGCCACAAGGCAGCAATCGCTTGGGCGCCAATGCGTTGAAGCCGGCACAGCATCCGGTGAGCCGGCCGCAGGTGACTCAATGCTCAGAAGCTGTTCATCGAGGGTCCGGGGGGCATTGGCGGCAACCTCCTCGCCAGCTGCTCTCCGCGCCTCGCGATCGGCCTCGATGGCTTGGGTAGCGGCTTGCGTGTGGCCCGGGAAGAAGTCTGCCAAGACTGAAAGAGGCAAGTCAGAAAAACCGGAGTCGGCTCGACCTGAAGTCGGCGGCTCAAAGAAAGAAAGTAAAGAAGACTCACCATCGACGATATCCTCAATCTCATGAAAGCCGGCAGTCAGCATCGCCTCCTTGTCGGTCCAGGAGGAGCGCTCGGTCTCAAACTCGGCCAGGAGCGCAGTCTCTTTCCTCTCCGCCTCCTCCTGCGCCTTCTTGAGCAGCTCCTTCTGCTCCGCCAGCTGCGTAGCCAGCAGGTCGCGCTCGGCGACGAGCTTGCTGCACTCCGCCTCCTTGGCACGCAAGGCGGTGTTGGCTTCGCCCAGCTGCTGCTGAAGAACGACGTTCGCCTCTGAAGAAAGAAGAAAAAAAGATGTGAGTCGTCAACAAAGAAGATCGCCGGGAAGATCCGGCCCGACTGCTCAGCAGTCGGCCCGATCTCGGCGACTACAGCCCACGGGTGCGCCAGCGCGCCCCCGCGAAGAAGTAAACTCACTCCGGCTCTCCGACAAGTCGGCAGTCCGCTTGCCGAGCTCTTCAACGTTGCGGTTGAAGACGGTGACCCGGAGGTTGTGGTAATCCTGAGATAGGCATTTCAAAACAAGGATAAGCATTTGGAACTCGCCAATAGAGTTCTGATCCGCCTGCTCAGTAGCCGGCCCGGAACTCGGGGACTACACCCAGTGGGTGCGCTGGCGCGCCCCCATAGAAAAGAGCAAGAAAAAGCAAAGTCAGAAGAAAGCATACCCGAATGGCCGCTCGCGACGCCAGATGCGCCTTGCTGCAGCTCTGGATGGCGTCGCCTTCGGCTCGCAGCTTCGCGCCTGGTTTAGCGGGCCTGTACCGCCTCCTCGCACCCACCCGACAGGCGCAGCGCTCGTCGCCTCGACGTCTGGGATGGCCGAGCTGGCTGCGCCGGCCTCCAGAGGGCGTAGCACCGAAGTCACCTTTTCAAGACGGCGGCGCGTTGGCGAGGCGACTTGGAGGAGCAGCTGCGCCACGGCCTCGTCGTTAGTCGGCGGCACCGGAGGGTTCGCTGGCTGTTCGCCTTGCGCGCTCCCAGACGGCGGTGGAGGCGGCGGTGGCGGCACGATCGTGCCCGACTCGGAGACCTCGCCGCCCTCCCTCTCCTTGATGGGATGATCGCCGCCGGCTTCCCCAGTCTGCTCCGAGAAATCCGGAGGCGGCGGTGCCGAGTTCAGCGGGATGACGAGCAGTGCCGACTGGCGGCGCGCGGCTTCCTGTGCTTGCCGCCTTGCCGCGATGGCAGCTTCGGCGTCATCCAGTTTCTTCTGGGCAGAGGCGGCCGCCTTCTCTGCCTCCGCCTTCTCTCCGCGGGCGTCTTCGTCCTCGTCGCGCTTCTCCTGCGCATTTCGCTCCGTCGCCTCCCGGAGATCGGCGGCGGGGTCAATGCGCCGAGTGGCGGCCGACGACTCTGCCGACCCCTGGATGGAGGCGGCAGTAACCCTCCCAAGGGTGAGGGGAGCCCTGGAGCGGGGATAGCATATAAAGGATTTGGACAAAATCCACCAGAAGATAAAACAAGACAAAAGACAGAAGTGGCGGCTTCTTCACTTCCCTGCGGAAGCGCTGGGTCCTCGCAACCGCCTCTTCCTGCTTGGTCGCGGCGGCCACCCCCTTGAACTTCTTCTCTCGGCCGCCAGTGGAACTCGGCCCGGCCCGGCGCTTCCTCGCATCGCCTAGACTGCCCAAGGCGGTTGATGAGCTTGCGCCGTGGTGGCCGGCTCTTGCTTGGTGGCGCGGGGCGACTTCTCCATCGTCACCAACGGGCCAGTTGGCAAAGGTGGCCGAGGGCCTGAGGCCGCCTTCCTCTCCTCCGCCGCCTCCGTCGGCGTCGGCCTCCATCGCCGCCGCCCCTAGGTCGGGGTCGTCGACGTCACTCTCCGCTCGGTCGGGGGCGAACTGGCGGGCCGACCCCGCGGAGCCGGCCAAGGGCTGGACGAGAGGGTTCTGGTTCAAAGGCTAAAAAGGTAAGAAGTCGGATTCGGCTGCAGAAAGAAGAAGAAGAAGAAGAAGAAAGTCAACTTAGAACCGGCGGGGGGTTGGCACGTGAGTACGGCTCCATGCCGAACTGCCAATCCTCCGAGAGGCCGCAATTCGCGATGAAATTCACCGTGTCCGCCACCTCCGCGTGGGGCATGTCCTTGGTGCACATCCGACTGGGGTCCCGGTGGCCGCTCATCTGACAGATCAGATGAGGCCGGCCTTGGAGCGGGAGGACTCGACGCGCCACGAAGGCGGCCAGCAAGTCGGCCCCAGTCAGACCCTCCGACTGCGTCAGCACTCGAAGTCGCGCGATGGCGGCGGCAACAGCCGGAGTCAGCATCTTGGCACGGTAGGACCAGCTGGGGAGCCTCCCAGCCGGTGCGCCGGCTTCGTAAGCCGGCAGATTGACCCAGTCGCCGTCTGGGGTGACGTTCTTCACGTAGAAGTAGGAGCGCTGCCACATCTTCACCGACTTGATTAGCTGGATGGCGGGGAACGGGTTGTCGGCCGTCGTTCTCCGCATTGCGATGAAGGCGCCGCACTGGGCTGGCACGCCGGCGACATGCGTGCCGAGCTTGGACTGAAAGAATTCTCCCCACAGCTCGATGGTGGGGAGAACGCCGAGGAAACCCTCGCACAAAGTGGTGAAGGCCGCCAGCAGCACCACCGTGTTCGGGGTGAGGTGGTGCGGCTGGAGGTCGTGGAACTCCAAAAACGAGCGGAAGAACCTGCTCGACGGCAGCCCCAGGCCACGCATGAGGTGCGAGCGGAACACGAGCTGCTCGCCCTCCGCCGGCGCCGGCGTCACCTCCTTCGCCGGCGGGGCACGGGCCCGCACTAAGTGCGCGCCGGGGAGGCGGCGCGTCTTGCGGAGGAATTCAATGATGTCGTCGTCGATCTCAGACCCGTCCCACACACCGGAGCGCACGGCGGCGGGCGCGGCGGCAGAAGATGAGCTCATCGCTGCAAGCAGGATGTGGTTCGGTGCGGCAGCGGCTGGAGGAAGAAGAAAGAGGAAGAAGCAACGGGAAGCGGGGGAGAGCGGGCGCGCGTGCTTCGCCGCCCCGCTCCCCCGCCTACTTATAGGCCTGCGGGCTGAGAAGCCGAGGGGGCGCCGTGGGATTAACTGCGCCCACGCCCCCACGACCCCCACGATTTACCACACGAGTTACTGCACGCAGTTTACTGCGCTGGAATCCCAACCGCCCGCACGGCCGCAGCGGATCCGTTCAAAGGCCGAGGCGCGGTAATGGCGGGTCCCACCTGCGGGCCTGTCCCGTCACGCACATGGGCTGGCAGACTGGCCCGGCCACGTGGCGCCCCCCGGCAGGTCTGCGGCGGGCGGCGGGCGTGTAGCTTATCAAGCACACCGTCTGAATCCCGCCGCGACTTTCAAACCCTTTAAGGAGCAAGACGACCTTCGACAAGTCCGGCTTCCCGATAGGCGGCTTGGCAGAGACGGCCTGAGCAAGATCACCCCCCGATAGTCGGCTTGATGGAAGACGGCGGGCAAGGCCTAGATCCAACCGCTGGAAGGAAGAAACTGTTGAGGATCCTCGATGTATCTCCCTCGGCGCCTCACTAGCTTCGGGGACTACTGTCGGAGTAATGGGCCACGGGTAGGCTAACCTGGGACCCAGAACCTTTCAAGACATCAAGGCAGGCTTCGCCCCTCAAGAATCCCAAGATAGAGGGCCGCCTCTGGGAGTCGGCTGCAGCACCGCCGACTACCCACTCACGGACGAATCCCAGAGACAACTACGACATGAGCCGACTCCCAGCTGGCGACTTCCAGAGAAGCCGACTATGGGGAGTCAGCCCGCGACTTCACCACCTCATGCCTTCGTGAGGAGGGACGGGACGGGGCGTGGCCTCAGTACGGGCCACGGCCACCCCTTACCAAGGGCAGGCATGGCCACAGTGCGTCGTACTAACGGAGATCTCCGTCCGGCGCGGCACTGTTAGCATGCCAGCTCTGACATCAGCCCCAAGGGGCGGAACCCTGTTCCCACGTTGGCCCGCCTGTACGGCCTGGAGACGGCGGGCCCCGCCAGTCGGCGGGGGGACAGAAGACGGCGAGAGCGCCACAAGACAGACCCCGTGGGAGTCGGCCTCTGAGAGTCGGTCGGCTCCTCCCACGGGCCCCGCATGCCATTAACCAGATGAGATGGGGAGTGGCGACAGTGATCACCCGTCAGGCGGCGGCACTGTTGCCACGACCCCACGACCAAGCCAACGTCACCAGAAGCACGGCTACAGTGGTCAAGTCAGTCGGCGGGCCCACAGGCGGTGGACCCCAGAAGTCGGCGGAGAATACGGCGGCCTGAGAGACAGACGGCTGGGACCCACGCCCAGACGGATTACCATTGTACCCCCGGGGGGTAGGCCTATATAAACCCCCCGGAGCACCCATGCAAAGGGTTCGATTCTTTAGACACTAGACCAGAGAACACAAGGGGGAGAGAGCTAGCCTTGCCCTCTCCTACCTCCAGGAAACAGCTCGAGGAGCAACTTTGTATACACATTGCTATAGTGATCATGCGGAGACCTCGCAGAGCAGCAGTAGGGGTGTTATCTCCTCGGAGAGCCCCGAAGCTGGGTAAGATTCGCCGGCGTTCATGTCTATGCCTCATCCCGCTTCCAGGCACCGGCGACGTTCTACTCGCCCCCACCATGATAAGCCATCCTTTGGCATATGTCGCATCCAACCCCCAACACCAATCGTGCCCGTTAGCACATTTCCTTGATTAAAGGTGAGTCCAAAACGGTTACGGGGAGGGCTCTTGGTATTCAACCTCTTATAAAGAGACCAAGGCCTTACTCCTTTATCCAATCTCAAACGAGTTCGCCCCGTCGCCTCGAGTTCCAACACCCTAGGCTCTAGATTCCAGGCGCTTCGGACCTTCGACAATGTCCGGCTCCGACCTTCAAGGCCGATGGATGCCCTCCTCCGTCACGGAGGAGGATCTGCTAAAGTTGAGAGAAGCTAGGTTCTTGACCGACGAAATTTCGCATAGGTTGCCTGCTCAAGGGCAGGCCGTTCCCAGTCCTCAGCCCGTTGAGAGCATGGTGTTCATATCTCACTTCCTTCGGGGGTTAGGCTTCCCAATGGATCCCTTTGTGAGGGGGCTGCTATTTTATTACGGGCTGGAATTTCACGACTTAGCTTCGGAGCCCATCCTCCATATTTCCTCTTTCATCGTCGTGTGTGAAGCGTTCCTCCGTGTTACCCCTCACTTAGGATTATGGCTCAAGACCTTTAAAGTGGAGCCGAAGATGGTCGAGGGACGGCACACAGAGTGCGGAGGCGCTGTTATAAGTAGGAATGTTGATGCTCCCTGGCCCGAGGGCTCTTTTCAAGAGGAGCTCGGCTTATGGCAACGGGAGTGGTTCTATATCACTGCTCCGAGGGGCACCAAATGGGTGGCGCCGCCTGCCTTTCGCTCGGGTCCCCCACAACAGCTAGGGTCATGGGTCAATAAAGGTCTAGACTGGGGGCCATCTCAGGACGTGCCTTTGTTGCAGGGCCGAATCAGGGATCTCTAGGAAAGAGACCTCAACTTGGTCAAAGTGATGCAAGTTATGCTGATTCGCCGAACCTTGCCCGGCAAACGTCGCTCCCTCCGCTTGTGGGAGTTTAATCCGGAGGGACCACGAGTTTTCCAACATTTTATGGGCGCAACGCCCGTGGAGATGTACAAATTGTTCTTTGGATCACAAGCAATGTGTCCGGATTTAACCGAGGATGCAGGTTTAAGCTGCAATCGCCCGAATACTCAAGTGAGTAACCTTGTGCCCGGACTCGCT
Organism: Aegilops umbellulata; assembly: GCA_032464435.1. Classification (NCBI taxonomy): domain Eukaryota; kingdom Viridiplantae; phylum Streptophyta; class Magnoliopsida; order Poales; family Poaceae; genus Aegilops; species Aegilops umbellulata. The sequence goes on from CP136059.1 coordinate 359,088,029, forward strand.
ATCCATATAATTGTCATAAACCTGCCCCTAAAAGAGTTGCCTTTTAAACAGGAGTGGATAGCGAAGGCAAAGCTGATCAGGTGTCCGGCTCTCCTTCCCGAAACCAGGCCGGATCCCATGCTTGTCAGGATATTGAAGATAATGCCTTTGGAGGGAAATCAGGGGGAGGACAAGGAAACTATGGCCTCCTCGAAGGAGGCTGCTCCGAAGGGAGGAACCGACAATTCCTCTCCTAAGGGGAAGAAGAGGGCCGCCTCTGATGACCCGGAGACCATAGCCTTGAAACGGCGGAAAAAATCTTCGTCAGAGGGCCCGACGCCGGGGAGTTCCTCGGCCGAACTACACCCTCAAAGGGATCAGCCCTCCAGCGAGCCGTAAGTAGAGAAAGATTTCCTTTTTGAGGGATGAGAGGAATCCTTGATCTATATCTGAGAAGATTAATTGAAATTTTACCTTGTAGTTCGGGCCTCAGCCCTTCTCAGCAGAGCTCGTCTTCGGGGGATCTTCTTTCGGAGATGATGGAGAGCGGGACGCCTCCCCCTGCCGTACCGCCTAGCGAGGCGGGCGACCATGAAGTGTCGTTGCGAAGGGTTTCTACGAATCCGGCAGGGGCGGAAGAAAGCTATGTGCCCCCCCCCCAAGATTCTCCGCGTCCGGCCTTCGAAAGAGGCCATAGGACAAGTCCGGCACCATTTGGTGCTCGGCCGGAGGAGCTAAAGATTCTGCTGGGGCGAGCTTCCATCTCATAGGAGCACCATGTATTGATGGGCACAGTGATTGAAAGGATTTCATCCGCAGAAAGCGGATTGCATGAGGCCGTCAAGAGTTTACTAACGGATTTTGAGGTACGTTAGATAATGTACACTTTTGTCAGTTGTGCATAAGTAAGATGCGCCCTGTGTAGATAGTAGCCCCTGAGACTCTGCGCGTCCTCAAGGAATGACGGCACGCAGAGGATCATAATCCCAGGCTAAGATGTCGCCTTTGAATGTAGGTGGCGAGGTGTCCGGAATCGAGCCGAACTGATGATTTTGCCGAATTAAAGCGGCAATTGGACGTGGCAGATGTCGACATCGCGCTTGTCAACAAGCGATTTGACGAGGTTCAAGATATGTAATTCCTCGGGCGGCATCGAGTAAGAGGAGCTTCATGCCAGTGTCTTACAATGTGTGTGCTTGACGCAGATGGTGCGGCCACCATGGAGAGTCTTAGGGCAGAACTTGCCCGAGCTAAAGAACAAGCCAGAGAAAGTGATGCGGCTGCCGAGAAAGCCCTTGAAGAGCTGAGAGCCGAACAGGCTGCTCACTGCCGAAGCAAGGATGAGATGGCCGAGATGGCCGTGAAGTTAAAGGGCGCTGCTGACCGTTGCAAACTTCTTGAGGAAGAAGATCGGGCGAGACAAATGGACTTAGACAAGGCAGTTGCCGATGCCAAGGACGCTCGCTCTGCGATGAGAGCTGCGAAGGAGGAGCTGCGTCAGGCCAAACAGATTGCGGCTGGAAAGCCCTTTATGCTACGGAGGAAGTTTCGCGATCCGAAGTTTGCTCCGTTAGACCGGATGTGGAGTGCGGAGGACACCTATCTGGATTTGGCAGCAAGTGCCGCTGATGCGGCCGAACACTTTCGAGATCAAAAAGATCACGAAGTGGAAAAGCTTTTCTGGTCGCAGTTCCACAATCCAGAGCGTCCACTTGCAGTGGACGATCGCCTGGCTCAATGGGCCGAACTGAATAGGTTGTCCGGACTCGCCATGAAGTACGTCATGGGTCATCTGTGGCCGGGGAGATCGGAGCCGAAGAGTTATTTCAGCTTGCTGCAGCAATTCCTTGACGCGGTGCCGCGTATCAATGCGATGAAGAGGTCAACATGCATAGAGGGCGCACGGATGGCTCTTGCCCGTGTCAAGACATACTGGGCAGAGATGGAGACCACCGTTGTTGCGTCCCGAGATTCGGACAAAAGCCGAGTACCCTCCGAGCACTATTTTCAGGAAGTCCTTGAGGGCGCTCGTGTAATAGAGACGCAGTGCTCGAAGGATGCTATGTTATGATAGCATATGTAATTATAAAGCAATATTTTGATAAATTGTAGTGGCCTTTTTATGCTTGTGCCTTCAAGTATTGGGAACACCTCTTGTGCGGCCGTTTTAAGATATATATACAAAATCTGAAAGATGGTAGTCGTTGGCTTCAGCCCCCGCGCACATAGTGCGGGGGTGCTCGCAGAAGACGCATTTTCACACTTAATCCAACGTCTTGGTCCTACAAAGGAGGTGATAGCGTAGCGGGCCAGGCAACCGGACTATAATGCTTTAACACTTTCACTTAGCCATAGGAGCTTGACAGGGGGACTATTTAGGTAGCCCCTTGGTGGCGACTGCGCTTGCCCGAGTTCGGGGTGCGTATGTTCCTGGCCGGGAAACGGCCCTTCGTTAAAGCGGAGGAATCCTATAGATTCCGGTAGGTCATCGAGTGGATGACCAGTCTCACGCTACATCATGACAGTCAGTTTTCGGCTTTCTCTACTGAGGTGCTCGCCCGGCCTAACCGGGGCACAATCGCAGTAGTTCCCCTGGTGCTACCTTAGCCGATAGAACGGAACGTAAGGTAGCCGAACTCAGGAGCCGGGCAACCCAACATTTGACCAAAGACATGATTCGGAGCTGATGCATATAGTGCCAAAACTCGCGGCGCCGAACACTCCCTAAGGTGTTCGGTCTTTATAAGTGCGGGAAAAACAACACTCTTTATTAAAAAGCCCCTAGTGTCCAGGTACGCGCAAAAATTCTGACGTGGCCACATGCCAAGACGCCAGCCGCCTCCTTGGTTATGGCAGAGAAAACCAGGGGATATGTGGCAACAAGAGACAGTAAAAAAGGTTTACGCAGGGTCTTAATCTAAAAAGAATCCTTAGGACGGGTCCCTACTGCACGTCTGCGCCTGTGTCTCTGCTATGCAGTATCCTGGACGGGCGTCGCACGACGTTCATCTGTGAAAGAGAGGAACTGAGTTGAAAATGGGTCGTGCCGAACAAGATTTTAAAATAAACAAAGTATAAAGTAAAAAATATAAAATTGAGCTTTATTGTCTCTTATTGTATATGTACGGAGCCCCTAGTGCGGAGGTATATGGCCACTAAGCCTACATCAATGATAATTTTGTACCGAACTCGTCTATCCGCGTTCGTGGTCTTTAATGACCTATTCCGAAGTTTTTGGCCGGTGAAGCCATTTTACTGTGGGGCTGTCAAAGCAGCCGCATAGTCCTCTGCTTGGGGGAGGCACACTTCGATGCTTCCCCTTCAAAGAGATGATGCCTCGTGGACCGGGCATTTTAAGCGTTAGAGATGCATAATGCGGTATTGCGTTAAAGCGGGCGAAAGCTCCGCGTCCTAGTAGTGCTTGATAGCGACTTGAGAACGGGACGATGTGGAAAGTTAGCTTTTCATGACGGAAGTTATCGGCGTAGCCGAATATAACTTCAAGCCGGAGAAAACCCATGCACCGGGTGTCCGGACCTGGCGTTACTCCTTGAAAGGAGGTTTTGCTGTGACGGATTCTTGTTGGGTCTATCCCCATGCGACGGATTGTGTCCTGATATATCAGGTTTAGTCCACTGCCTCCGTCCATAAGGACATTTGAAAACTTGAGTCCACCAATTATTGGATCGAGTATCAAGGCAGTCCAGCCTGCGTTCCTGATACTTCTAGAATAGTCCAGCTGATCGAAGATGATTGGTTTTGACAACCAGTGGCGGGACCCCTTTGGGATGGGTCGTGTGGTGCGTGCCTTTATGGGCGCCGCACATTTTGTTATGTGCAGTAAGTTTACTATTTTTACTTCTTGTGGGAAGTTCTTTTGTTTCCTGGTGCTCTGCTTTTGGGGTTCGTCTTCGTCTTCACTTGGTGTTTCGAGCCCCTTGTGTTCGGCGTTGAGTCTGCCGGATTGTTTGAAAACCCAACAATCTCTGTGAGTATGGTTAGCAGGCTTCCCGGGAGTACTGTGTATTTGACATATCCTGTCCAGGATTTTGTTTAAGTTGGATAGATCGTCCCTGTTATCCTGGAGGGGCGGCTTTGTCTGATTCTGTCATGAGCTTTTGAATCCGGCGTTGACTGCCGTACTCTTCGGACTTTTTTCCTTAGTCCGGCGATGGTCCTTATTGCGTCGCGGTTTTCCGTTTCCATCCCTAGTTTCAGATGTATTTGGGTCGCTGGTGCTGCATCTTGCCAACCAGCTGCCCTCTCCCGCACAAAAACGGGTCATGAGGCTTGTCAGTGCGGCCATTGTTCTTGGCTTTTCTTGGCCGAGGTGTCTGGCGAGCCATTCGTCTCGGACGTTATGCCTGAAAGTTGCTAAGGCTTCGGCGTCCGGAGAGTCGACTATCTGATTCTTTTTAGTGAGGAATCTATTCCAGAATTGCCGAGCTGATTCTCCGGGCTGTTGTGTTATGTGACTGAGGTCGTCAGCATCCGGAGGACGGACATAAGTCCCTTGAAAATTTGCTCGGAAAGCGTCCTCGAGCTCTTCCCAGCTTCCAATTGTGTTTTTAGGAAGGCTTTTGAGCCAATGTCGGGCTGGTCCTTTAAGTATTAGTGGTAAATATTTGATGGCATGGAGATCATCTCCTCTAGCCATGTGTATGTGGAGGATGTAATCCTCTATCCAGACTCCAGGGTCTGTTGTTCCATCATATGCCTCTATGTTTACGGGTTTGAATCCCGCTGGAAATTCATAATCCAAGACCTCATCGGTGAAACATAGGGGATGTGTGGCGCCCCTGTATTTGGGTGTGCCAGATTCTGATGATGGTTTTATTGCATTGCTTACGAGAGCTTGCTTTCTTGGCCCATAAATGGACCTGGCTGGGCCATCTTTTTCATGTGAATCCGTAAGTGGGTCGCGTGCCGGCTTAAGTGCGGCGCCATTTGCCGTTTTATGCTGGCTATGGGGTCGTCTATCCGACCGTGTGGCTTTCTTACTTTTTGAGGGCTCTAAGGCCTCTTCGTCGAATTCAGGCAGTAGCTTTCGCTTCGGATAGCTTTTAGTGCGGCGACTATCGCCGTATTTGTCTGCGCTGTTGATTACTTTAATCCATCTGATCCTGAGTGCATCCTCTACAGTCTTGAGCTTCCGCTTCTATTTTTTTCAGGCTGCGTGCGGTTGCAATGAGCCTCTTGTGGAGGTTCTTCTTCTCCGCGGGTTTATCCGGTGTAAGGTTGTCCGGAATTCCATTTTCGCCAAGGGAGGGATGCTTGTTTTCTTCATCCGAGCTGCCCTGTTCGAACGGTTGCTCTAGGGCATGCTCGTCGCCTGGTGGCTCATCCTGCTCTATGGCTGGGTCTGTATCGAGGCGGGGCTTGGGTCGGCGTTTACGCCGATGCTTTGATTGTTTTTCGAGGGATTGATCCTTCGTTCTATCCCCGTTTTCCTCGTGGTCGCTACCTTTAGGGGTATCCACCATGTACACATCATGAGGTGAGGTGGCCGTCCAATGCCCTATAGGCATTGGTTCATATGTGTCTCCTGCATCGTCGTCCATACCGTCGATGTCTTCGGAGTCGAAGTTGAGCACGTCGTTTAAATTGTCGACAGTGGCTACCAAGTGGGTGGTGGGTGGGCTCTGAATTTCTTCATCGTCCGTATCCCATCCTCGCTGACCGTAGCCTGGCCAGGGCTCTCTTGATAAAGAGAGAGACTTTAGAGAATTCAGGATGTCGCTGAAGGGCGAGTGCTGAAATATGTCCGCGGCGGCACTGTCACCGAAGGGCGAGTGCTGAAACTCCATTATCGGCGCCCAATCGGATTCGATTGGCAGGGGCACGGGGGGTTCGAAGTCCGGAGTGGAATCCGGATCCTCGGAGTCACGGGTCATGCCGAGTGCGGGGCTGGCGTTCGGCTCGATCGCCTTTGGGATCGCAGCCCCCGAGGTGACGTCCAACCGCTTATCCTCGATTGGCGCAATAGGCTCCGAATTAAGTGTCGGAACCGGTGCGTGTGCGGCCTCCAGGGCACTGTTCGGCGGAAGAGCTAGATCATGCCCCTCGAGACAGTGCGGCGCGCCTGGCTGTGGCTCGAATGCGTCGAAGATCAAATCCCCGCGGATATCTGCCGTGTAGTTTAAGCTTCCAAACCTGACCTGATGGCCAGGGGTGTAGCTTTCCATCTGCTCTAGCTGGCCAAGCGAATTGGCCCGCAGTGCGAAGCCGCCGAAGACGAAGATCTGTCTGGGAGAAAAGCCTCACCCTGGACCGCCTCGTCATTGATGATCGAAGGAGCCATCGGGACTAGAAGTGACGACACAGAGGAACTCTCAATGAAAGCACCAACGTCGGTGTCAAAACCGGCGGATCTCGGGTAGGGGGTCCCGAACTGTGCGTCTAGGCCAGATGGTAACAGGAGATAGGGGACACGAAGTTTACCCAGGTTTGGGCCCTCTCGATGGAGGTAAAACCCTACTCCTGCTTGATTAATATTGATGATATGGGTAGTACAAGAGTAGATCTACCACGAGATCAAGGAGGCTAAACCCTAGAAGCTAGCCTATGGTATGATTGTTGTATGATGAAGTTGTCCTATGGACTAAAACCCTCTGGTTTATATAGACACCGGATAGGGTTAGGGTTATACAAAGTCGGTTACAATGGTAGGAGATCTTGAATATCTGCATCACCAAGCTTGCCTTCCACGCCAAGGAAAGTCCCTTCCGGACATGGGACAAAGTCTTCAATCTTGTATCTTCATAGTCCTGGAGTCCGGCTGAAGGTATTGTCCGGCTATCCGAACACCCCCTAATCCAGGACTCCCTCAATCATAAATAGGAGGCATGCTATCATCATAATAAATTTGCTCATCAAAACTTGGGGGACAAAAATATCATCTTCATCAAACATAGCATCCCCAAGCTTGTGGCTTTGCATATCATTAGCATCATGGGTATTCAAATAATTCATACTAACAACATTCCAATCATGCTCATCATTCACATATTTTATGCCAAGCATTCGATGTAATTCTTCTTCTAGTACTTGAGCACAATTTTCCTTCCCATCATTTTCACGGAAGACATTAAAAAGATGAAGCATATGAGGCACCCTTAATTCCATTTTTTGTAGTTTTCTTTTATAAACTGAACTAGTGATAAAAAAGAAAATAAAAGATTCGATTGCAAGATCTAAATATATACCTTCAAGCACTCACCTCCCCGGCAACGGCGCCAGAAACTGCTTGATGTCTACTACGCAACCTTCTTCTTGTAGACGTTGTTGGGCCTCCAAGTGCAGAGGTTTGTAGGACAGTAGAAAATTTCCCTCAAGTGGATGACCTAAGGTTTATCAATCCGTGGGAGGCGTAGGTTGAAGATGGTCTCTCTCAAACAACCCTGCAACCAAATAACAAAGAGTCTCTTGTGTCCCCAACACACCCAATACAATGGTAAATTGTATGGGTGCACTAGTTCGGCGAAGAGATGGTGATACAAGTGCAATATGGATAGTAGATATAGGTTTTTGTAATAAGAAAATATAAAAACAGCAAGGTAACAAGTAATAAAAGTGAGCACAAACGGTATTGCAATGCTAGGAAAAAAGGCCTAGGGTTCATACTTTCACTAGTGCAAGTTCTTTCAGCAATAATAACATAATTGGATCATATAACTATCCCTTAACATGCAACAAAGAGTCACTCCAAAGTCACTAATAGTGGAGAACAAATGAAGAGATTATGGTAGGGTACGAAACCACCTCAAAGTTATTCTTTCTGGTCGATCTATTCAAGAGTTCTTACTAGAATAACACCTTAAGACACAAAGCAACCAAAACCCTAATGTCACCTAGATACTCCAATGTCACCTCAAGTATCCATGGGTATGATTATACGATATGCATCACACAATCTCAGATTCATCTATTCAACCAACACAAAGAACTTCAAAGAGTGCCCCAAAGTTTCTACCGGACAGTCAAGACGAAAACGTGTGCCAACCCCTATGCATAGGTTCATGAGGTTACAGAACTCGCAAGTTGATCACCAAAACATACATCAAGTGAATCACGTGACATCCCATTGTCACCACAGATAAGCACATGAAAGACATACATCAAGTGTTCTCAAATCCTGAAAGACTCAATCCGATAAGATAACTTCAAAGGGAAAATTCAATCCATCATAAGAGAGTAGAGGGGGAGAAACATCATAAGATCCAACTATAATAGCAAAGCTCGCGATACATCAAGATCGTACCACCTTAAGAACACGAGAGAGAAAGATCAAACACATAGCTACTGGTACATACCCTCAGCCCCGAGGGTGAACTACTCCCTCCACGTCATGGAGAGCTCCGGGATGATGAAGATGGCCACCGGTGAGGGATCCCCCTTCCGGCAGGGTGCCGGAACAGGGTCCCGATTGGTTTTTGGTGGCTACAGAGGCTTGCGGCGGCGGAACTCCTGATTTAGGTTTCTTTCTGGAAGTTTATGTATATATAAGAGGTTTTGGCGTCGAGAACAAGTCAGGGGGGTCTCCGGGCTGTCCACGAGGCAGGGAGGCGCACCCAGGGGGTGGGCGCGCCCCCACCCTCGTGGGCAACCCGGGAATCTTCTGGCCCTACTATTTTACTCCATGGCCTTCTTCTGGTCCAAAAATAAGCTCCGTCAAGTTTCAGGTCAATTGGACTCTGTTTGGTTTTCCTTTTCCGTGATTCTCAAAAACGAGGAGAAAACAGAAACTGGCACTGGGCTCTAGGTTAATAGGCTAGTCACAAAAATCATATAAAATAGCATATAAATGCATATAAAACATCCTAGATGGATAATATAATAGCATGGAACAATCAAAAATTATAGATACGTTGGAGACGTATCAATGCACCCCAAGAACTTAGAGCCAACGGCGCCGGAGGAAGCGCGCTCATGCTGGGGCAATCAACTTGGATGCATCCTCGGGAAACCGCCAACATCAATGACGAGAGGTTGAGGCTCATACCACATATGGAGAACATGCTCCTAAAGAAGTTGCACAATAGGTTCTTGTTCCTCGGCCAGGATGAAGTCAAATATAAAGATCCGTGGAAAGACGTCTCCATGACAAAGATAGACGACAAGGCGATGGTGACGTTCACCAACGACTTGTCCGCCTGGAAAGTTTGGGTGAAAAAAGCGATTGCGAAGAATGAACCATGGTCCAAGATTCATGTTGATAATCCGTCTATAACGGAAGAGGACTTTGCAAAATTCAAGGGGAATTGCGGTAAAGAAAGTGTCGAGGCAAAGTCGGAGAAAATGAAGGCGCTCCAGGCCAGGAATACGCTTCCCCACCGCCTCGAAAGCCGTGGTTACGAGGGGAAGAGGCACGTATGGCCAAGGAGGCCGCCGAACATGAAAGTCACGGAATCCCAGACCCCTTGGTGGAGTTCACCGACCCGCTGGAGCATGACTAGATCACGGCCCGGTACAAGTGGGACAAACTCAAAAATATCTTTTACACGGACCCGAACACGAGGGAGTTCATGAGACTTCTTGTAATTGTTATATTACCACATTATCATATTAGCTTCCTATCAATTTGACTGCAACTTTTGTCACGTTAGTAAACCATCCATGTTCCTTTTGCAGAAAGAGCAGCACCAAAAGGCAGCCGAAAGCGACGAGTCGTCACAGTCGTGGGTGAGGCCCAAGTGGGACACCCCATTCAACTGGGCCCTGAACATACTGAAAAAGGTCCCGGTGGACAAGCCGCCGTCCTATGGACGTGTGCATGGCGTCAGAGATGGCGCCTCATGGAAGACGTGCTACCACGAGGAGCCAGAGGAAAGAAAGAAGAGACGGTTGGTCGTCACTTAGCAGAGCATCGACGAGAAGGTCGCGATTGCGGTCAATAAGACCAAAGCTGAGACCAAACAAGAGTTGATCGGGGTAGTCAATGCAGCGGTCGCTGACGCGGTGGTCAGCTTGATTCCGGCAATTTTCGATTGGTCAAAGAGCAATCCAAATGCATGGCCGGAGGACTTTCCCCTTCCTAGCATTGTCGGGAGCAATTCGGCGAACACCACAGCACCAACACCTGCCCAAGCAACCGCAAAAGGTCCCATTCATGTTCATAGCAGCCCGACCTCCGTCTCTGGCATGCTCGGTGGGCCTTCATCGCTGGCTGAGCTCGACGCCCTCATGATAATTACGTGTCATACCCTTTTCACCAGAATGTCTATAGTCTTTTGTTTCAGTTGCCTTTTGTATGTTTGACGTCGCAGACATGTCTCCTTCATAGGCCGACGACACCCCATGCACCCTACTCTATGACATCAACGGGCAGAAGGCGTCCGTGGGAAAGGCAACGATCGTGAAGCCGAAGGATCGCATGTTCCACAACCGAGAGATGCCCGATGGCGTCTTCAAGGTTAACGTGGCCAGTGTCTTAGTGGGCTTCAAGGATTTCCCTCCTCCGGTACCAGTCGATGACGACGAGATCCCTAAGATGATTGGCGCATGCAAGAGCTGGTTCTTGCCTTGGCCAAAGTCTCTTCTTCGTCTCGAGGCACCCAGTATCACGTCAATGCCACCTTCTCAAGAAGGTATGAACACCACCCCACCTACCAAATTACATGCACCTGTCGTGGCGGGTGATAGCGGACGACGCGAGGGAGAGCCTCCATTAGTGCCAGATGATGCCGCACCCCTGTTAAAGAAGCAAATGTTGATGATGACATGGAGGATGATGATGATGACCCAAACAAGTATTTCAATACCGCCTATGGTTATGGAGGATTGATGGCTCCGAAGACTCGGGCTATGAGCGTGGAGATGATGACTTGATGATGTCTAATTTGCCGGAGCCGGAACGTCCTAAGGCGGAATGCAAAAAGTCTCTCTTCAAGTGATCCTTGTAGGAGACGCCTCCAGATGTCGCCTGTACCCAACAACCCCCCGAGGCCCGTCCACTGATTAGCCCGATGACACTGGGGGTGGTGGTTAGGGAAGGTATGGTGGGCTCACTACCGCCACCCGCCAAGAACCAAAGGAGGAGACCGGACAAGAAAGGCCCTAAAGGCGCTAGAGCTACTTCAAGTAGCCAGCCGCCTCTGAAGCCCCGGGTGGACAGAATACCTGTCGAAGGTGCGCATCATTTCCATGTCGCCGGCCAGCCGATCCTACCTGCGAAAGCGCTAGAGCACATACTGAACAATGCTCTAAAGGGACTCCATGAAGATGTGCTGGCCAAAGAGAAAAGCCTCTCATCTCGGAAAAACCAGGATACCCGCTGACCCACAAGTATATCGTAGTCCTTTCGATAAGTAAGAGTGTCGAACCCAGCGAGGAGTAGAAGGAAATGATAAGCAGTTTTCTGCAAGGTATTCTCTGCAAGCACTGAAATTATAGGTAACAGATAGTTTTGTGATAAGATAATTTGTAACAAGCAACAAGTAACAAAAGTAAATAAAGTGCAGAAAGGTGGCCCAATCGTTTTTGTAGCAAAGGACAAGCCTGGACAAACTCTTATATAGAGAAAGGCGCTCCCGAGGACACATGAGAATTATCGTCAAGCTAGTTTTCATCACGTTCATATGATTTGCGTTCGGTACTTTGATAATTTGATATGTGGGTGGACCGGTGCTTGGGTGCTGCCCTTACTTGAACAAGCATCCCACTTATGATTAACCTCTATTGCAAGCATCCGCAACTACAACAAAAGTATTAAGGTAAACCTAACCATAGCATGAAACATATGGATCCAAATCAGGCCCCTTACGAAGCAACGCATAAAATAGGGTTTAAGATTCTGTCACTCTAGCAACCCATCATCTACTTATTACTTCCTAATGCCTTCCTCTAGGCCCAAATAATGGTGAAGTTTCATGTAGTCGACATTCACATAACACCACTAGAGGAGAGACAACATACATCTCATCAAAATATCGAACGAATACCAAATTCACATGACTACTAATAGCAAGACTTCTCCCATGTCCTCAGGAACAAACGTAACTACTCACAAAGCATATTCATGTTCATAATCAGAGGAGTATTAATGTGCATAAAGGATCTGAACATATGATCTTCCACCAAATAAACCAACTAGCATCAACTACAAGGAGTAATCAACACTACTAGCAACCTACAGGTACCAATCCCGGACTTGGAGACAAGAATTGAATATAAGAGATGAACTAGGGTTTGAGAGGAGATGGTGCTGGTGAACATGTTGATGGAGATTGCCCTCTCCCGATGAGAGGAGCGTTGGTGATGATGATGGCGATGATTTCTCCCTCCCGGAGGGAAGTGTCCCCAGCAGAACAGCTCTGTCGGAGCCCTAGATTGCTTCCGCCAAGGTTCCGCCTCGTGGCGGCGGAGTCTCGTCCCAAAAGCTTGCTTATGATTTTTCTTCGGACGAAAGACTTCATATAGCAGAAGATGGCCACCGGAGGGCCAACAGGGGGCCCACGAGGCAGGGGGCGCGCCCAGGGGGGTAGGGCGCGCCCCCCACCCTCATGGACAGGTGGAGGCCCCCTGACGTAGATTCTTCTTCCAGTATTTTTTATTATTTCCAAAAATAACTTTCGTGAAGTTTCAGGACTTTTGGAGTTGTGTAGAATAGGTCTCTAATATTTGCTCCCTTTTCCAGCCCAGAATTCCAGCTACGGCATTCTCCCTCCTTATGTAAACCTTGTAAAATAAGAGAGAATAGGCATAAGTATTGTGACATAATGTGTAATAATAGCCCATAATGCAATAAATATCAATATAAAAGCATGATGCAAAATGGACGTATCAACTCCCCCAAGCTTAGACCTCGCTTGTCCTCAAGCGGAAGCCGATAACGGTAAATATGTCCACATGTTTAGAGGTAGAGGTGTCGATAAAATAAAATACGGACATGAGGGCATCATGATTATTCTCATAACAACAGCATATATGAATATTGTCATATGATTTCTTATGCTCAAGTAATAATCTATTCACAATGCAAAGTACGAATCAGAAACTTTATTGAGAACTAACAAACTATAATCTCAGTCATTGAGGCAATTGCAATTTATCATAACATCAAAAAGAGTCTATGTCAGAGCTTTCTAGCAAGTCCACATACTCAACTATCATTTAGTCTTTCATAATTGCTAACACTCACGCAATACTTGTGGTTACGGAGTTTTAACCGGACACAGAGAAAGATAGGGGCCTATTGTTTTGCCTCCCAACCTTTTACCTCAAGGGTAATGTGAACAATAATAGTTCATGCTAACCAACATCCAATTAGATATATATCAGGATCTTTCCAACATCCTGTGCTTGCCAAAGGATAAAATGTAAAAAGGAAAGGTGAAGATCACCATGACTCTTGTATAAGGTAGAAGATAATAATAAAAGATAGGCCCTTCGCAGAGGGAAGCAGAGGTTGTCGTGCGCTTTCAAGGTTGGATGCACAAAATCTTAATGCGAAAGAACATCACTTTATATTGCCACTTGTGATATGAACCTTTAATATGCAGTCTGTCACTTTTATTTCTTCCACATCACAAGATCGTATAAAGCTTATTTCCTCCACACCAATCAATCATACATATTTAGAGAGCACTTTTTATTGCTTGCACCGATGACAACTTACTTGAAGGATCTTACTCAATCCATAGGTAGATATGGTGGACTCTCATGGCAAAACTGGTTTAAGGGTATTTGGAAGCACAAGTAGTATCTCTACTTGGTGCAAAGAATTTGGCTAGCATGAGGGGGAAAGGCAAGCTCACCTTGTTGGATGATCTATGACAATATACTTTATCTCAGATATAAGAAAACATAACCCATTACGTTGTCGTCCTTGTCCAACATCAACTCTTTAGCATGTCATATTTTAATGAGTGCTCCCAATCATAAAAGATGTCCAAGATAGTATATTTATATTTGAAACCTCTCTTTCTTTATTACTTCCTATTAATTGCAACTATGACCAAAGCAATGTTTGTCAACTCTCAACAATTTTTAATCATCATACTCTTTCTATGTGAAGTCATTACTCCCCATAAGATCAATATGATCTCTTTGTTTGTTTTTGTTCTTTTTCTCTTTTATTTTATTCACTCAAGATCATAGCAAGATAATCAAGCCCTTGACTCAACACTAATCTTTATTATATAGCTCACGAACTCGATTACATAGAGAGATCATAAAGCAAAACTCAAAACTAGATTATACCAAAACTTTTATTCTACTAGATCAAGATATTACTAAGAGGATTGAACTAAGAGAAACGGTAAAGAAAGGAGTGTGATGGTGATACGTTACCGGGGCACCTCCCCCAAGCTTGGCGGCTGCCAAGGGGAGTCCATACCCATATGATTATGTCTCCTTTGCTGGTGAAGAAGGTGGAGGTGATGATGGATAGTCGCACATCGAGCGTAAGAGGTCCTCCAACTTGCGGATGATGCCCTTGAGTGCAACGATATGCTCCTTCAAAAAAATATTTTCACGTGTGAGATACTTGTTTTGTATATACGAGCTAACTCAATCATCTTGAAAGCTTCGATCTCAATTGGGGTAAGAATATTGTTATCAAGTTGAAGATTGTCTTCAGGAGCTCGATCCTCCGTGGCCTTCTTGATCCCTTCATCCTTGTGGATCTCCATGGGTTCTTCCCTCTTCAGCTCTATCTTCATTAGCCAAGCATCGTTGCCACCATTGTTGGAGGAGGGGGACGACATGATGCCTGGCCTTGACGACCCTGACAGAAAACAGCTCAAAACAAGAACAGAGGACAATTGCGTGATACAGGAGTCAAAACCTTCGGGAGATTATATAATGAATTTTTACCAACCAAAATACATATCGTGCAAGAAAACGGAGTCCGGAGAGCACACGAGGTGCCCACGAGGCAGGGGGCGCGCCCTCCACCCTCATGGGGCCCTTGTGTCCTTCCCGGGCTGCTTCTTATTTTTTTCTATTTTTCTAAATATTCCAAAACGGAGAAAAATTGCCATTAGAACTGTTTTGGAGTCGGTTTACTTACCGTACCACATACCTATACCTTTTCGGAGTCTGAAACATTCAGGAAAGTGTCCCTTATGTACTCCTCCGGGGTTACGGTTTCAATAACATTGGTTTCAACATTTATAGGATTACCTGAGATATAATGTTTGATTCTTTGGCCGTTTACCACCTTCAGATTTTGTGCCTTCGAAGTTGTTGATTTTTGTGGCACCGGAACAATAGACCTCCTCGATAACGTAAGGACCTTCCCATTTAGACAGAAGTTTTCCTGCAAAAAATCTTAAACAAGAGTTGTATAGCAATACATAATCACCTACATTAAACTCACGCTTTTGTATCCTTTTGTCATGCCATATTTTGACTTTTTCTTTTAAAAAAATTGGCATTCTCATAAGCTTGGGTTCTCCATTCATCAAGTGAGCTAATGTCAAATAACCTCTTCTCACCGGCAAGTTTGAAATCATAATTGAGCTCTTTAATAGCCCAATAAGCCTTATGTTCTAGTTTGAGAGGTAAGTGACATGCTTTTCCATAAACTATTTTATACGAAGACATACCCATAGGATTTTTATATGCAGTTCTGTAGGCCCATAATGCATCATCAAGTTTCTTGGACCAATTCTTTCTAGATCTATTAACGGTCTTTTGCAAAATTAATTTGAGCTCTCTATTACTCAATTCTACTTGACCACTAGACTGTGGATGATAAGGAGATGCAATTCTATGATTAACATCGTACTTAGCAAGCATTTTATGAAAAGCACCATGAACAAAATGTGAACCACCATCAGTCATTAAATATCTAGGGACTCCAAACCTCAGAAAAATAACTTCTTTAAGCATCTTAATAGAAGTGTTATGATCAGCACTACTAGTTGGAATAGCTTCTAGCCACTTAGTAATGTAATCAACAGCAACTAAAATATGTGTGTATCCATTGGAGGCAGGAAAAGGTCCCATATAATCGAAGCCCCAAACATCAAATGGTTCAATAACAAGTGAATAGTTCATAGGCATTTCTTGACGTCTACTAATATTACCAATTCTTTGACATTCATCACAAGATAAGACAAACTTACGGGAATCTTTGAAGAGAGTAGGCCAATAAAACCGGATTGTAATACCTTATGTGCAGTTCTATCTCCAGCGTGGTGTCCCCCATAATGTGAGAACCTGGAATTAACTTCCAGACCCTCCTGTGTATATTTGTCAACCCCAGGATCATTGTTGACAACACAGTGAAATGATATCATTGCAGAATACATAAAAGCATTACAAGTAGTATATTTGTCACAAGACATACCTAGTGAGATGTCTCATGACATTTACAATCAGAAAACAGCGGAAAGTAAATTGCATAGTGACCCCATCTCAGCCACAGGCAGTCGATGTAGTCCACGTGACCTCACTCCTACGGATTGCCATAGTAGTTGTAACCATCACCTTCGTCTTCATGGAACTCTGTTGTCAACAAAATTATTGCCATGAATACATTACGTACTCAACATGCCTCCCACGGGGAAGGTCCTAATAGCTACATGTGGCTTCAAAGGAAGGCTATATGGCTCATTTGCATAAAGCTAATTTTGTTTAACAAATAAAGTAGTTGGATGAAAGCGGTTTTAGATGAAAACATGTTTTATCTCCAGAACAACTTTCATCAAGTGAGGATCCTCGATCAACTCACACTCTTTATAGGTTCCAAGAATAGGGGTAAAGAGGAAATAAGTAAGACAGGTCCTGTATGTCAAGAAAGATTCATGTGTTGTCCATGCCCGTGGACACGGCTATTCGAATAGTTTTACACTCTGCAGAGGTCGTACACTTTACCCACACGACACAATCCCGACTTGTTGCCACCAGTGGCCGCTGGCGTAGTACACCATTTGGTATACCGGCAGGGAGATTGTGACGAGGTATTTCATTAGACCAAACTTACTATGCCAAGCCCACTAGGTTTCAACACGGAAGTAACCGCAGTTCACAGTCCGGGCCCCCCTTTTGTGCCGAGGATACTCCTCGCAAGGCAGCTATCCCATCTGCGGTACAACGATGACGACAATAAGAGTGAACTAACTAATTAACCAAGCTAGTGCCCATATAGCATGTGGCTGTACTATTATCACAATCTTCAAATCCAAGACTTATTAGGCCTCATGCGGCACGGACGAATAATTGCCCCCTTCAACTCGTGAAGGGCGGCCAATACAATACAATGCAACACCCAACTTAGTCTATATCGACTACATAAATAGAAAGCATGGAAATAGGACACAACTCTATGAGACTAGCAGTTGACACGCATGAACATGGAAGCATGAAAGTAGCACACAACAATTGTTGTTTATAACATGCAAACACATGGACACATCATACTAAGCATGTAGGCAATTTAAACAACTAAATCATGCCATCAGCAATATCAAGAAATATATTATCACAATCTCTCTCTCTCTCTCTCTCTCTCTCTCTCTCTCGCTCGCTCCCTCTCTCTCTCTCTCCCTCTCCCTCTCCCTCTCCCTCTCCCTCTCTCCCTCTCCCTCTCTCCCTCTCCCTCTCCCTCTCCCTCTCCCTCTCCCTCTCCCTCTCCCTCTCCCTCTCTCTCCCTCTCTCTCCCTCTCTCTCTAGTTATACAATCACAATATCATGGCACGATATTGAAGCAAGAATCCTACTTAATTAAAATATATGAGATCATAAACTACTAACATGTACTTCTACCAAGCAAATATCAACCATATGATTGGTCATACAATATAAAGTAGCAATGATATAACACATACAATCAAAACATGAGTAGGACTTTGAGCAAGTGCTAACATGGCATGGTAATAAACTAAGGTAAATGGACACACATGATAGTTACCAAGATGAAATAAACTAAATTCTATTTTGCAAGAATAAATTATATATAGCAATACAAAACTAAATGATTTCATGAGCAACTATCCATGCAATCTTGTATAACACACATGTATAAAATAAAAGGAACAACTAGCCAATAATATTCTATGCTATGAACTACAATGTACTCATATCCAAACAATAAGGCATGTCATTCGACATCTAGCATAAAGAATACTATGCAACAGCACGTACTAAAAAATATATAAACATTTTTCGTAGACATGGCATATTTGCAAACAAAACAAACGTGCGGCATGGACGAAAATGAATATATAATCAATATCTAACATATATTCATTCTAAACAAAGATGAAATAATCAAGACATTAGGTATTGCATAATCACACAGAGGTTACAGTAATTCTACATAAACCTACGCATGGTAATAATTTGCAAAAACATGTACATATGCATATCATAACTATATACCACAAGAAAGAAAAATATCAACATGAAATAACACGTTGAACAATTTTTTGAATAACTATAATCGGTGAAAGAAATAAATCTAACAAGTCCTACGTCGCATTAAAATTATAAGACGAATAACATACACTCGTAGGCATATCACGAACATAATAAAATAACATACTAACAAGAAAGTTGACCGATCAAATACTCCACATGGTAGTAACACATAAGAACTAATACAAAGGTGTATCTCACTAGTACATGATGCACGGAATTATCTACACAAAATCATATAGAACTATATTAAAAACTAGTGTTACACTTAACAAGAACGACTAGATAAAACCTAAACTGAAATCAATTGACCCAACAAGCAAGATTATTCTACCAACGGGCTTCTATGGCCATAGAGAATATTTCCTCTATTAGGAACAAAGTCATACGATGAATAAAAACTGAAGAAAAAAAATATGTGGATGCCGTTGGATGGACTCCGATTCATGGACATGGCGTGGTTGACGCGGCCAACAAGAGAAATAGGTCGAACTAGGATGTCAAGGAGATAGATTGAACATGGTTTAGTGCATGTGCAAAAGTAATTGGACAGAAACTCACCGAGCGCGACGAATCGATCCGACGAACTCGATGAACAGTGTAGACGAACATGCTGAATTCTTCGCATGTAGTTGATGGAACGCGTTCTTTCTTCTCTGAATGGATTCGTGGTGTGGAGATGAACCATAGGGCGCAAGGGTGCTAATGGAGATGGTCTACGTCACCGGAAACGAGCACCGGCGTCCATGGAGCACCATTCTTTGGAGAGAGAGTTTTCTGTAGAGAAAGAGAAGGGAGAGGTAGGAGTTTCTACGGGGTGGAAGAGGAGATGGAGGCGCACAGAATGGTTCCTTCAGTTTTGGAAAGGGATGAGATATAAGGGAAGTTAGAGGAGGGGACGATTCATTGCTGTAAGTTTGATCTTCTCTCTACTGGTGTGCGTGTAGTGGAGGAGGAGAGGAAGCGCTCGGGGTGCCTGTTGACGTTTCCATTCTTTAGGTGCTAGCGTACAGAGGGTGCTAGTGTACAGAGGAAGGAAAGGAGACGAGGCGTTAGTTGGGGAGATGCCCAACGGAGAGGAATAGGAAGTGAGGAGGAATTAAAGGAAGGTGCAGAGGTTTCCTGCGTATGCACGGAGGTGGCTGTTGAGGTTTCCTCTTATGTGAGTTGTAAACGTACAGGTAGGAGGAGGAGAACGTACAGGTAGGAGGAGGAGAGGGGTTCGTTGGTTGGGAGAGATGGACTAGTTTATTTATCTACAGATTTAGAAACGGTGGCAATTAAAGGAGTTGGAGTTTCCATCATGCATGAACGTTTCCTTTTCTATGTAAGTGTAGTGGTCATTTATCTCCTGTAGATGGGGAACGTACAGAAAGAAGGAGAGGAGGCTCTAGCTGGCGTGGGGAGATGGCCATCGGCTAGGCCCATGAGGAAAATAAACCTAAAAAGAAGTGTGGTTGGGCTGCGCCAGGGAAGAGAGCAAGATAAGAAAACATGATGGGCTTGGTCCATTTGGGTGAGAGGAATAAGCAACACAAAGAAAATAGAGAAGGTAGATTGGGCATTGGATATTGCCCAGAGTTTAGGAAAAGAAATTAAATATATTTCCCTTCTTAGGAAAATCTAGAAAAGGAATAGAAACTAACAAATTCAAAAGAAGTTCCAAAATACAAATGCACATAATTTAATATGCTCAAGGAAGAAAACCAAAACCCAACTAAAAAAAAGGGAAAAAACTGAAATTTAAATTTAAGTTCGCATTAGATCAAATTGAATCCTCCAAATTGTAAAAGTCCAATTTAAGCTTTGTTAACAAATAAAACAAATGAAATTTTCTCGCCCTGATTTTTGAAAAACTTTTTCTTAAACATTCTGAGAATCGGGATGTTACACATAAGCTTCGGAGTGACACTTGCGTAGGATCTGTTCATGTTCATGCTCAGGTACACAACGTCTAATAACACCATCTACCCCTTCTTTATAAAGATGTGGGTCATCCCAAAAGTAATGTCTCAAATCATAGAAAAACTTTTTCTTTTGTTGGTATGTGAAATTAGGTGGTATAAATTTAGCAACAATATAATTAGCATAATAAGCATACCATGGAGTAGTTCGAGAAGCATTTATGGCATTTAATTGTTCATCGGGAAAGCTATCATCAATAGGCAATGGGTCAACAAGAACATTTTTTAACCTAGACAAGTTGTCTGCAACTGTGTTCTCAGCTCCCTTTCTATCAATAATATGCAAATCAAATTCTTGTAGCAAGAGAACCCATCTGATAAGTCTAGGTTTAGCATCTTTCTTTTCCATAAGATATTTAATAGCAGCATGATCAGTGTGAGTAGTTATTTTAGAATCAACAATATAAGATCTGAACTTATCGCAAGAAAATACAACTGCTAAGAATTCTTTTTCAGTAGTAGCATAATTTCTCTGGGCATTGTCTAGAGTCTTACTAGCATATTGAATAACATTTAATTTCTTATCAACTATTTGCCCTAGAACAGCACCTACAACATAACCACTAGCATCACACATTATTTCAAAGGGTAAATTCCAATCAGGTGGCTGAACAATAGGTGCAGAGATCAATGCTTTCTTAAGTATTTCAAATGCTTCTACACAATCATCATCAAAGACAAATGGTATATCCTTTTGTATTAAATTAGTCAGAGGCCGAGAAATTTTTGAGAAGTCCTTAATGAACCTCCTATAAAAACCGGCGTGACCAAGGAAACTTCTTATACCTTTGATGTCCTTGGGACATGGCATTTTTTCAATAGCATCAACCTTGGCTTTATCAACCTCAATACCTCTTTCAGAAACTTTATGCCCCAAGACAATACCTTCATTAACCATAAAGTGGCACTTTTCCCAATTCAAGACAAGATTAGTTTCTTCACATCTCTGCAAAATTCGATCAAGGTTGCTCAAGCAATCATCAAAAGAGGATCCACAAACGGAGAAATCGTCCATGAAAAGCTCACAAATCTTTTCATAGTAATACCTCCTAATGACAAAGAATTATTACTGTAATTCATCTTTGTCATTAGGAACGACAGTAATACCTCCTTTCTTAGGGACACAATGGACAGGACTTACCCACTGACTATCAGCAACGGGATAAATTATACCTGCCTCAAGAAGCTTTAGTATTTCCTTTCTGACCACTTCTTTCATCTTAGGATTTAGCCGTCGTTGGTGATCACGAACTAGTTTGGCATCTTTCTCCAAATTTATTTTGTGTTGACATAGTGTGGGACTAATGCCCTTAAGATCATCAAGAGTGTATCAATAGCAGCGCGGTGCTTCTTTAGAGTTTTCAATAATCTCTCTTCTTCATGCTCTGAAATGTTAGCACTAATAATAACAGGATATATCCTTTTCTCATCAAGATAAGCATATTTAAGAGTATCAGGTAACGGTTTGAGCTCAAACACGGGATCACCCTTGGGTGGAGGAGGATCCCCTAGGATTTCAACGGGCAAATTGTGCTTCAAGATGGGTTCCTGTTTAAAGAATACTTCATCTATTTCCCTTCTTTCATTCATAAACATATCATTTTCATGGTCTAGCAAATATTGTTCTAAAGGATCACTAGGAGGTACGGCAATAGAAGCAAGACCAATAATTTCATCCTTACTAGGCAATTCTTCTTCACAGTGTTGTCTATGAAATTTAGAGAAATTAAACTCACGAGACATATCACCTAAACCAATAGTAACAACATCCTTTTCGCAGTCTATCCTAGCATTAACAGTGTTCAAGAAGGCTCTACCAAATATAATGGGACAAAAACTATCTTGTGGGGAACCAAGAACAAGAAAATCAGCAGGATATTTAGTTTTCCCACACAAGACTTCAACATCTCTAACAATTCCAATGGGTGATATGGTATCTCTATTGGCAAGCTTAATGGTAACATCAATGTCTTCTGTCTCAGCAGGTACAATATCATGCATAATTTCTTTGTATAAGTCATGAGGTATAGCACTAGAACTGGCACCCATATCACATAAGCCATGGTAACAATGATCTCCTATTTTAACAGAAATAACAGGCATGCCTACCATAGGTCTATGTTTATCTTTAGCACAAGGTTTACCAATTCTAACAGTTTCATCACAGAAATAAATAGCATGCCCATCAATATTATCAGATAAGAGATCTTTAACAATAGCAACATTAGGTTCAACTTTAACTTGCTCAGGAGGTGTATAGGTTCTAATATTGCTTTTACGAACCACAGTTGAAGCTTCAGCGTGATCCCTTATCCTAACAGGAAAAGGTGGTTTCTCAACATAAGCAGTAGGAACAATAGGATCATTATAAGTGATAGTCTTTTCTTCAACTTTAATAGGTGCAGCTACTTTTACTTCTATGGGAGGATGATATTTAAACCACTTCTCCTTAGGGAGATCAACATGAGCAGCAAAAGATTCACAGAAAGAAGCTACTATCTTAGAGTCAAGTCCATATTTAGTGCTAAATTTACGGAAAACATCGGTATCCACAAAAGATTTACACAATCAAACTTAGGTGTCATACCTGACTCCTTACCTTCGTCGAGATCCCAATCTTCAGATTTGCGTTTAATTCTTTCCAATAAATCCCATTTGAATTCAATAGTCTTCATCATAAAAGAGCCAGCACAAGAAGTATCGAGCATGGTGCGATTGTTATCAGAAAGCCAAGCATAAATACTTTGAATAATTATTTCTCTTGGGAGCTCATGGTTGGGGCATGAATATAACATTGATTTAAGCCTCCCACAAGCTTGAGCCATGCTTTCTCCTTCATGAGGCCAAAAATTATATATATAATTGCGATCATGATGAACAACATGCATAGGATAAAATTTTTGATGAAATTCCAATTTCAATCGTTTGTAGTTCCATGACCCAATATCATCACATAGCCTATACCATGTCAATGCATCTCTCTTCAAAGATAAAGGGAAGACCTTCTTCTTAATAACATCATCGGGTATACCTGCAAGCTTAAATAATCCACAAACTTCATCCACATATATTAGGTGCTCAAAAGGATGCTTTGTTCCGTCTCCTGCAAAAGGATTAGCTAGCATTTTTTCTAACATACCCGAAGGAATTTCAAAGTAGACATTTTCATTTTCAGTAGGTTGAGGAGCAACTCTTTGCTCTACTGGTCGGGGTGAAGATACCCCAAACAAGCCCCTCAGAGGATTACTTTCCATAATAACAAGTGACAGTAAATTTCAGCAGACTATATAAATTTTTTCCTTACCAAATTCCACCAACCAAAGGCGCTTCACTCCCCGGCAACGGCGCCAGAAAAGAGTCTTGATGACCCACAAGTATAGGGGATCTATCGTAGTACTTTCGATAAGTAAGAGTGTCGAACCCAACGAGGAGCATAAGGAAATGATAAGCGGTTTTCAGCAAGGTATTCTCTGCAAGCACTGAAATTATAGGTAACAGATAGTTTTGTGATAAGATAATTTGTAACAAGCAACAAGTAACAAAAGTAAATAAAGTGCAGAAAGGTGGCCCAATCCTTTTTGTAGCAAAGGACAAGCCTGGACAAACTCTTATATAGAGAAAAGCGCTCCCGAGGACACATGGGAATTATCATCAAGCTAGTTTTCATCACGTTCATATGATTCGCGTTCGGTACTTTGATAAATTGATATGTGGGTGGACTGGTGCTTGGGTGCTGCCCTTACTTGAACAAGCATCCCACTTATGATTAACCTCTATTGCAAGCATCTGCAACTACAACAAAAGTAATAAGGTAAACCTAACCATAGCATGAAACATATGGATCCAAATCAGCCCCTTACGAAGCAACGCATAAACTAGGGTTTAAGCTTCTGTCACTCTAGCAACCCATCATCTACTTATTACTTCCCAATGCCTTCTTCTAGGCCCAAATAATGGTGAAGTGTTATGTAGTCGACGTTCACATAACACCACTAGAGGAGAGACAACATACATCTCATCAAAATATCGAACGAATACCAAATTCACATGACTACAAATAGCAAGACTTCTCCCATGTCCTTAGGAACAAACATAACTACTCACAAAGCATATTCATGTTCATAATCAGAGGAGTATTAATGTGCATAAGGGATCTTAACATATGATCTTCCACCAAATAAACCAACTAGCATCAACTACAAGGAGTAATCAACACTACTAGCAACCTACAGGTACCAATCCCGGACTTGGAGACAAGAATTGGATACAAGAGATGAACTAGGGTTTGAGGGGAGATGGTGCTGGTGAAGATGTTGATGGAGATTGCCCTCTCCCGATGAGAGGAGCGTTGGTGATGACGATGGCGATGATTTCCCCCTCCCGGAGGGAAGTGTCCCCGGCAGAACAGCTCTGCCGGAGCCCTAGATTGGTTCCGCCAAGGTTTCGCCTCGTGGCGGCGGAGTCTCGTCCCGAAAGCTTGCTTATGATTTTTCTTCGGACAAAAGACTTCATATAGCAGAAGATGGCCACCGGAGGGCCAACAGGGGGCCCACGAGGCAGAGGGGGCGCCCCCACCCTCGTGGACAGGTGGAGGCCCCCTGACGTAGATTCTTCTTCCAGTGTTTTTTATTATTTCCAAAAATAACTTTCGTGGAGTTTCAGGACTTTTGGAGTTGTGCAGAATAGGTCTCTAATATTTGCTCCTTTTCCAGCCCAGAATTCCAGCTGCCGACATTCTCCCTCCTTATGTAAACCTTGTAAAATAAGAGAGAATAGGCATAAGTATTGTGACATAATGTGTAATAACATCCCATAATGCAATAAATATGAATATAAAAGCATGATGCAAAATGGATGTATCACCCGCTTTACGCGGCTCAGGTGCTAGGTGGGAAGTTGTACGTCGAGAGATGGCCTGCGAATAGGTTCATCCTGCGATTTGACTACATCTACGACATGTTCCACATGACCAAGCTGGATTTCCAGTTCATCTGCATGTATGCATTGTATCTCAACTACTTCATCAGGATCGAGAACATACAATATATCGGCGTTGCGGACCCGTTCTATATGCACGAGAGCTTCTTGGCAGTTTGCAAAGTGCACCGTGACTATGCGAGCAAGTACCTCGGCGACTTCATGATCGCTAATAAGGACAAGGAAGCGATTCACGTGCCTTATCATCCGACGTAAGTCATCCGCACGTATCCTTTCGTAAGTGTTAATCATTCCTTTGCAAGCATAGAGGCTAATTTGAGGTGTACTTAATTTGTGCAGCGGGGGGGGGCGTCCTCATCGTTCTGTACCCGGAATACTCCCATGCTATATACTTGGACTCATCGAAGAACCTCAGGAAAAAGGATTACAAGCACATAAAGAGTGTTCTCGATAGTGCCCTGTTAACCTTCAGCCTGTCTGGTGGATATATCAAGGTGAAAAGTATAGGGGTCGCGGGCTGGCTTTCGGTCATAAGACCGACTTCTGCTGCATCCAGCAACCGCACACCAGTATGGCTGATGGATTTTACCTCATGCATCACCTGCTCGAGTACAGAAGGGATAATCAATGCCTTTACATGTTAGCTGCTACCAACGATGCCGAGATTGTCAGCTGGGCCACAAGCATAGGAAAGACAATGGATCATCGGAACAGAGCTGAGTTTTATCAGGTATAGTGTGAACTTTCCCAAGTGATCATGAAGCAGGTCCTCGAAGCAACAGGGATGTTCTACCATGGGCCAATCACGCGGGAAGATGTTCGAGCACTGCTACTCGCTCAACGTCTGGACCTGAAGCCTTTCAAGAAGCTCGGGTGCTTCCTCCCTGACTATGAAGATTGGACCGCCGACATGGAGGACTGATTGTTGATGACAATGTGTCACTACTGTCTTTCTATGGCAAAACTTTCAATTTATGGACGGTGAAACTATGTGATGTAACTAAACTGTGGTCCTGAACTAGCGCAGATCACTCTAGTTAATTAGTTTGGGTATGAGGAACTTCGTCATTTATGTTTACTATAGGTTGCTTGTATTTTTCTAATTATGCCTCTTTGTTTTCTTAAGTACATTATGTTGCATATTATCGTTCAATTTATCAACTCACGATGCAGGTACATAGAT
Organism: Aegilops umbellulata; assembly: GCA_032464435.1. Lineage (NCBI taxonomy): Eukaryota > Viridiplantae > Streptophyta > Magnoliopsida > Poales > Poaceae > Aegilops > Aegilops umbellulata. Next base: position 359,114,456 of record CP136059.1, read on the forward strand.
CAGAGATGGCGAAGGGCTACTACGCCGTGTACGTTCACTACAAAAAAATACACTTCCGTGATGATACATGTTTGTCACAGTAGGTCGCTTTTTTGTCATGCATGTACATCCATGACAAATTTATGACAGAATCAAGATAGTCATACATGTGTTGTCGTAGAAGTGTTCCATGACATTACCAAAATTATCATCACGGAAGTGTCCACTTCCATGACGATAAATCGAGCGTCACAGAAGTGCTTTCGTCAAGGGTGACTGACATGTGGCATCCACCGTAACAGAACGCCGTTAAGCTATCGGGTCGGGTTTTGGATCCGATAACCCGTTAACAGCCCCGACCAATGGGAAATTTCCACGTATAAAATTCTTATTGGCCGGACGAAACATGTGTTAGCTCGTCAGTGGGTCAGATAGGCGCCTATGATACGTCGAGACATGGCATGGCCCAACAGAGGCCCATTCCTACGAAAAGGCTGGCCCGTTTGACTTGGTCAAAAGCTGGCGGGCCGGCCCATGGAAAGCCTGTTAACGGCCTGTTCGAATAATATAGCCCATTTATAGCCCGCTAACACAAGGCCCGTTACCCCCTATCCGAATTAGGCCCAGTAGCATCATCTGGGCCATCCAATATGATTCCAGCCCGCTTTCACTTCTGGCCCATGTATGGCCCATGACGTATTTCGGCCCATATGAGGCCCTATGTAACTCTTGGCCTACTAACGGCCCGTGGTGAAACTGGCCCGTAATGAACAGTGTAACACTTTACACCCATTAATGGCCCGTGGTGAAACTGGCCCGTAATGAACAGTGTATCTTATACCCATTAACGGCTCGTTATTCCGTTGGGCCGTTTCCAGCCCATGTTATCTTTCGGCCTTCTTAGAGCCCATTTATTCTTGGGCTCATTTCCAGCATTCGTTTACTTACGGCCCGTTACTGTCATTTTCTGCTTGTGGGCCAAATTCAGCCCGTGGTTACAGTCGGCCCGTTTGTGGTCCGTTAATACGTTGGGCCAATTTCATAGCGTCATCAAATATGGCCTATTAACGATGGCCCGTTATGGTCGGCCCATGAACGGACGATTCCAACTCTAGCCCGTTTACGGCCATAATGCGGTTTGTTTGGCCAATCGATTATACGGCCCGTATAAGGCCCATTGATAATACGGCCCGCAGAAGGCCCATGGTTTCTATGGCCCGTAGAAGGCCCATTGTTTCTACGGCCCGTAGAAGGCCCGCTGTTTCTACGGCCAGTAGGAGGCCCAGTGTCACTACAGTAAATATTAGCCCATGGTTATTGTGGCCTAGTTTTAAAAAATAGGTTATTGCAGCCAGTAGCTAACCGCGGAAAAAGAACTGCAATGACTACAAGCAAACAAATAAACAAGACAACAAGCAAATAAATAAGCAAGCAACTAACGCTAGGCTATCACGGCTATTACACATATTACATCCACTGGGCATCAAAGTTCGCCACCAGTGCAAATATAGGGAACAAAGCAGCATATCATATACACTGGTTGTCAAAGTTGGTGACCAGCGCAAATAAATGCCGCAGCAAAACAAATCCAGAACTGAAACCACTTCAAAAGATCTCAAGAAACAATACACTGGGTACCCATAATGCTGGCAAGATGCTTAGCAAGCTTATTAACTTTCTCTTGTTTGGCGCTTAAATCCTCCAGCGCTTGCTATTGCACCAGAAAATATGCATCTGAATTCTGCAGGGACTTCCTCAGTCCTTCAGCTTCCTGTCGTAGCACATCTGATCGATGTCTTTCAACTTGAAGTTGAGACTCAAGAAGACGAACTGATTCAGGCAGCGAGTTCGAAGAGCTTGTGCCAGCAGTAGTGGCCAGTAACTCGAACACTACATCAAGACAGGACTTTTGGGTTCCCTCACTTTCGTCAAGATAGTTTTTATCAGCTTTCTTGGAGACCAACAGGGATGTCTCTCTATCTTGAACCTTATCTGCATTACTTCCTTTACCATTGGATAACGCGGTACTGTTCTCCAATATTTTGTCTGCATTCTAAATGAGTTCAGTAGTAAAGTGGACAGGATAACAGCATGAAACAAACATATATCTATGGACCATGGTCACTTTATGGTCTACATCATTCTAGTTTTTGTTGCCAAATCAAGATAGAGACACAGTTCAAATAATATTTGTTCAAGACAAAGCAGAATAGACAGAATATAAGTGTGGGTAACTATAGAGCAATAACAACACTTGTAATGTGCATGACATGAGAACATAACTGTTTATTCAATTGAAACTGAAATCAACATAGAGCAGGTTACAACAGCAAACCAGTTAAAGAAACAGGTTTAAAACATACCTGTTGCGCCATTGGAGTTTCAATTCCATCCTTCAAATTTGTAAATAGTTGGTATGAGTAAATACAGTCATGCAAGAGCAAAGGAGTATGAACAATAGCTACAAAACCTGACCTGAGAACAAATCTTCTTCTCCTTTAAGCGTTGAGTTGGGATTCGGAGTGGTGGTCCTCGTGCTTTGGGCACTGCAGTTCCCTTACTAACTGCTCGTGTTTGGGTGCTCTGTGGTGGAGACGGTGCTGTGTCAACTAGAACTAGGTTACTATCTGTCGGGGTTGGGGTTAGAAGGGGTGTAGATGGTTCTCTATCCAACTGGGTAGGGGTACAATCTGCGAGAGTCTGGGTTATGTGCGGTGGATCTGGTCCTTGGGCAAGTACAACTGTGGTTCTATCTGCATCAACTGGTAGCACTATCTTTTTTGAAGACCGTGTTGTTACTCCCTTAGATATTGTCGTCATGCTCTCAAATTCAAATGGCTGATAAATAAGAAAAGTAATTGAAAGTATAGACATTGTATGATAGACAGGTGCAATGGATAGTGGGGAATAAAAGAGGGCATGGAATAATTCATATTTATGTTGTCTAACCAAACAGGATAGCATGACACAATTTCACATATATGATGGCTAACTAAACAGGATAGCATGACACAATTTCACATTATGATGGCTAACTAAAAAAGATGGAAAGACATAGTTCAAAATATGAGACTATGTAAACGGGATGACATGACATAACTATATAATATGTTTATTAAATAGGTTGGCATGCCATAATTCACATACATTCATGGATAGAATGCCATAATTCAAAATATGATGACTGTAAACACTAAACAGGATGAGATGATATAACTATATGATGTCTTTATTAAATCGGTTGCCATGCCATAATTCAGATAGATGATGTGTATGTACTATGTAAACATGATGGCATGATATAATTCAAATATATGATTTATATAGTAAGCAAGTAAGCAGATGGCAATCCATATATGATGTAAAAACTAAGCAATGCAAGACAACATGCATGACATGGGTAATATAACCCTGCCAAGTTTGAGCATAGACCTCAGGGGGAAAAAAGGACTGGTCATCAGTCTCTAAATCCTCCTCTGAGGAGCTCTCTGTAACCAGCAAGATGTCTGCTTCAGCAGGTAGCATTTTCTGCTCTGAATACCTTGTTTTCACTCCAGATACTTCCATCACCGCTTCAAATGGCTGATACACACGAAGAGTAGTTGAATATACAAACGTTGTCGACAAATGGAACACGTAATACAATAAAATGATAGCATGATATAATTCACATACATGATGATTGACTAAACAGCATGGCATTGCATAATTCACATATATAATGCCTTTGCAACAAGATAGCATTGTATAATTCACATATATAATGTCTTGCAACAAGATGGCAATGCATAATTCACATATATGGTAATTAAACACTGAACATGTGGCATTCACACAAAGCATGTCTAAACTAATCAAATGACATAGCAATGCGAGACACCATACGCACGATATGAGCAACATAACCCTGCCAAGTTAGAGCATACACCTCGGGGGGGAATAGGACTGGTCATCTGTCTCTGAATCCTCCTCTGAGGAGCTATCCGTAACCAGCGAGATATGCGCTTCGTCAGATAGCATAGTCTGCTTTGAAGACCTTGTTTTCACTCCAGAATTTGCCATCACCGTGTCAAATGGCTTATGCACACGAAGAGCAGTTGAATGTAATAACATTTTTGACAAATGTCATATGTAACCAAAAAAAGGATGGCCTGATATAATTTACATATAAGATGACTGGCTAAGCAGGATGGCATTGCAAAATTCACATATATGATGCCTGGCTAAACAAGATAGCATTGCATAATTCACATAAACAATGAATAAACTAAACAGATGGCATTCACACAAAGGATGTCTAAACTAAGCACATGACATATTTGATGTATAAAGTAAGCAATGCAAGACACCATATGCATGATATAACCAACATCAGCATGCCAAGTTAGAGCGAAGACCTCAGGGGGTAAATAGGAGTTGTCTTCTCCTTCTGAATCCCCCTCAGAACAGATATCTTCCTCTCGATTACAATCCGAAATGCGAGGAGGGGGGCTGCCTTTGCGCCTACCATGGAGCGACGTCTGCATGAAATTTTATTGCCACGCAAGGCTCGTCTCTTTTGCTCTACATGTTCAGTTTCATTGTTTATAATAACTGTCATGCATAGGAATAAAACATAGTGAGATTATGTAAGGAGTGCATGCAGAAATCCAGAGTGATGGTAGGAACCTGTGGATAGACCCAAAACCAATAATAGCTGGCATATAATGGCTTCAGTTAAAAAATACAGATAATGGCTTCTTTACTGTTTGTTTCCCACCCAACATGAAACTCATAGTAGACACCGGAGATTAACCAGATAGTAGATAGATACTATTGATAGCGGCCCCGATATGTATCCCACAACCATTTAAAAACTCAAGTTTGACCATTAGTTTGGAGCTGACTCAGAGTCTAATCGGTGAACAGGACGATAAAGTAGCATGTCATATTAAGCGATGCATAACGTAAGCAGACACGAAAGAGTGAGACCTCTCTTGCAGACCCGTGTAGTCCTCGAGGTCATCTGCTCGGTTGATGATGGTAGTGCAGTTTTCATGGTTGCCAGCGGTGGGGAAGAAGATCTGAGGCGGCGAAAGACAGTCTAGAGGCCGGATCCCTGCTGTGCTGGACCCTTCTACCGTTGGAGCAGCTGAGCTGGGGTGGACGACGGCGCAGCAGGAGCAGGACAAACCACGCAAGGTTTTCTTTGACAACTATCTATAAGAGAAGTAATTATGTAAGGGCTCGTTTGAATTGGAGGATTCCAACAATGCAGGGATAGAAAATAGACAGGAATAGGATAGGAATGCACGTGTAAAAAAGAGAATTTAAAAACACAGGATTTCTGCCAATCTGGGTGTTTGATTCACAACAATTGGAAGATCACAGGATGCAAAGAAGCATGGTGACATTAAGTCAAACCACAAGAAAATGTACGGTTATAATGCTATTATGCTACTATCTCTTAGTCTTGTGCTTCATGAATAGGAATTTGAAAGGGAGGACAAGTGAAAATTAAAATTCCTACCTTTTTTCTTTCAAGGAGACACTAAAGGAACAAATCTGTGTGCTCAGTGGACAATATATATAACATCTAGAGTAAAAAAGAGATGCAACAAGTGTAGAACCTCTTTGGCGAAGCCATGTCGATCTCAGCGTGATTGGGTTGGCCGGTGAGGATGCTCCGGCTGACTTGGCTGTCGGAGGAGGGGAAGAAGATCTTAGGCGTCTGGAGATGGAGCCCGAGATACTGCTCCACTATGATCGAGGGTTTCGTCGTTGGAGCAGCTCCGGTGAGTTGTACGACACCGAGGCTGAAGCAGGACAAGAGAGACAACAAACAACATTAACCTGAGTGGAATTCTAATAGCATCTCCCATACATGACTTAAAATACATAACCACAAAGTGCTAGATGTAAAATACATCAGCCGCTCATCTCTGAACTTAACTGTCAAAACTGAATTTAACTGTCGAAACTGAACTTAACTGTCGAAACTGAACTTAACTGTCGAAACTGAATTTTGCTGTCGAAACTGAATTTTGCTGTCGAAACTGAACGCACTAGCAAGGTGAGGCTACACGTCGGTCGACTGACTTTTTCATCTCTGGTCAGTCGATTTTGCAGCCATTGGATACGAAATCAAGGGCCTGCGGTTCATCTTCAACCTCCACCCCCCTAAGCCGGCCAAACAGCAGCCCCCCGCCGCCCGCGGCCGGCGGTGCGCCGCCCCGCCTGCCCCGAAAACACTGCCCACCGCTAGTCCGCCACCGCCCCGGCCATCCCTCTAGCCCCCCTCCCCCGTGCCGAGCTTTTTCTCCGGCGATCCCCACGCCACCGCCCCGCCAACGCCCCACCACCATCGGTGACCACCGCCCCCATCCTGAACCCTAAGATAGATAGTGGGGTACCTCTCCGGCGAGCCCCCCTCCCCGCTGCGGCTGGTTCTTCCTTCACCCCGGCAAGCCCCCCACCCCCTGAAAATCGATTGACCCAAAAGTCGATTCAGTCGACTGAAGTGTAGCTAAATCAGAGCAGCATCGCAAGCAAGAGCAAGAGCGAGAGCAGCAGCGAGAGCAAGAGCAATAACAAGAGCAGACTAGGCAGGGGAATGAGAGCAAGAGCAGAGCAGCAGCGCGAGCAATAGCTAAAGCAGCAGCAGGTCCTACTGATGTGGACGTCGCCGCCGAGGGAGCGAGGCCGTGGAGGAAGTGGCCGGCAACGCCGCCATGGATGGAGCCGCGCCGTGTCGGCTCAGGACCGAGCGCTGGAAGCACCGTGAGATCGAATCAAGAAGAAAATGCGGCGATTAGTGTACAACCTCGTTGGTGGCGCCGATTAGGACGCAGCTTCATCCGAGGAAATGGTGATGATGATGCTCTTCTGTTGGTGCAGGTGAAGATGGCGGTGTGGGAAAAGAGGTGGCGCGAAAGACGAGGGGAACGTCGGGGCAGCTCCTTGGAGGTGGAGGACGGGGTGGCTGAACCGGCGGGACGATGAGATCGACGACGGATCCTCATCTGGTACGGTGGATGAGGGACGTCGAGGTGTTGCTGTGGACGACGTCGTCGGGGAAGAGGCTCCGGTTGGGTGGCGGACGGAGCAGGGTGTGGGGTTTCGTCACGGGTATTCGTGGCCTCGGTGTACGAATGGGTGGGCGGATGGGATGGCAGTAGGGAACCATGGCTTAGAGACGCGCTTGTCCGAAATGTGGGGTAAGTTACGAAAGTACCCCCACCGATTTGAGGCGGTTCTTTCGGTTCAGGGGTACCACGGGAATTTCGCGTGTCGGGATTTCACAGAGGTGGGAGTTTTCGTGCGCGTTGTAATTTCGAAATAGCAAGGCGCGGGTTGAGATGGAGGGAGTTGTCGAAGCACAACGAGACAAAGATATATCTTAAATATTTCGGGCTAACAAGGCGTGGGTTGAAATTTCCGGACAAGCCTAACGTGTACTGTCCCAAATCAATGCGCCCTACAAATGTCATTCAAAACTTTGAATTCATGTTATGTTCAATTAAAATATTTCGCTACGTGTATAATGCATGCAACCTACTACTCAAATGAACGTTTTAGTGCATTCCAAACGTATATACTACCGCTTCAATATGAACTAAATTTGAATTCGTTTCTCTATTTGAATAAGTTCTACAGTAATGATTGTTGTGAAGTCAAAGCATTTGAATTTGCTTCTCTGTTTAAATAAGATCTACAATCATCATTATTGTCAAGTTAAACCATCGTTTGTGTATTATCTTCACAGCACACCACATGATTAGTCTCGAGTTACATATGAACTATGTGTACTATATGAACTCGAACTAGATTTTTTCAATCCACTTTATTTTGATTTCAAATCACATTATATTTCTTGATCTAGCTAGATCTTCATAATCTAAACCATGTCTCATATGTATAATGTGTTTATCACATTATGTATGGTGCCCCGCCCCCTACGCCTACAAGTATTTAGATGTGAGTTGCAAACACCACACATTACCACAAATTCAAATAAAATGTGAGAATGTTCGATATATAGTATTGTTTAGATTGTTCGATCTTTAGTTGTAAGCTGCGAACGCCACACATTATCACAAATTCAAATAAAATGTGAGATTGTTTGATGTATAGTATGGTTTAGATTGTTCGGCATTTAGCTGTGAGTTGCAAACGCCATGCATTATCACATTATGGTATAACATGTGCACATCACGTGTATCACCGCTATATTCATGCATGCAATGTTTAAAACACTATGATCTCCTATTCAAATATATGAATCCGCTTTCATATCAAATTATGATCTTTGTTAGTCTCTTACACCCACACAATCCTCTAACCTTTGTAGCTACCACTAACTTTCTCTCGTGCATGCACATGCCCTCCTCGCCCTCCCCCTCCCTCGGCATTCTATCCACCTGGCACATTCTTTTTTTTTTCTTTAGGTCGTTCTCCCAGAGTCTCCACAACTCCTTTCCGACACACACCGATCGATAAACCTCTCCAGCGATGCCTGCCTACAACATACAAACACACCTTCAATCTCCTCCTTTATGTGTCCTTGCCTCGTGTCTCTCATACGGTTAGACACACGTGTAAACTCTCGCCCCTCTTTTCATCGCTCTCACAACCGCACACTCCTCCCCCTATCTAGCTAGTAGTTGGGCCTCTCGCACCACCTCCTAGCTCCATTCTCTCTGTCTATCCATCTCGTTGGGCCTTATTTGCCTCTAACAAATGGACGTACACCGACCAATCTCTCGCTATACATATAGCTAGCTAGGTCCTTATAACTCGTTTTTACCCACACGTCAATCGATCTACCTCATTAGTTGTGTCTCTCCCTTCCTCCGACACACAACAATTGATCTACCGATCTAGTTAGGTTTGCTTACCAAACACATGGTTCCCCTTCATCATCCATGGATGCGTCCCGACAGATCTATCATGCACAGGCACACACAGAAACACATCCCCACTCTTATTGATAACATTGCAGTTCCACCCTCAGTTTGTCTAGTAGGCCTCTCCCACCATCTTTGAGAAGCAACTCCATCACCCATCCAGCACTCTACCCCTCTCCCTCCCTCTCTTCCTCCTCTCTCTCTCTCTCTGTCCCATCATATTTCCCGTCCTTCAGTTATGTATGGATGTCGACCGATCTCCCTCAAGACATAGCTGGGTCTCTCCTTCTCAACACATATACGAGTCATTCTACCTCTATAGTTAGGCCTCTGCCTACCCCTCCCACCACCCCCCTCCCCCACACACACACCGATACATCGAGCGCTATAGTCATGTCTCCCTGCCACACACAAACTTGACGTGTGCCCTCTAACGTTCCGGTAGGCTAGTCGCCCTATATCTTTGACTTGTACACACAAACAATTTTGATGGCTCTCTTCATCGATCTCGCACCCACCCACTTGATCCTCTCTTTGACTCTATCGATAGCTATGACCCCTCCCTCTCTTCTCGTGGATTGCCCGACCCTCTATGTATGATATGGATAGGCCTCCATTTCACACACATTGCATGCAAAATTTTGTTTGAGATGCCATCGACACATATTCCCACAAATAATTCACGAAATCAACCCCCCGCCCCACCCCCCACTCCAAAACAAAAAACACTCACGAACGCGGTTTGTATCTCTCACACACACCCCACGTAGGTGGAGGGCGTGCACCAAGAGAAGAGGTGCATGCACGGCGCACGTACTCCCGTCTCTTTCCCAACCACACCCGCGTGGGTACACGGTGGAGCTCATTTCTGTACGAAAAAGGCAGCCCACGTGGTAATTTGGCACGTGTACTGGTTGTCCACTTGGTGGAGGGAGGATCGTCTACCAAAATTGCGACTTGACGTGTTATGTTAAAAAAAGAGGCAAACCATGTGGGGCCTACCTTAGAGGCAAGGCTCTATACACTGGAGTACTTTTGATGTGTCCCGTCAACTCGCAGAACGAGGAGAAGCTTGCTTAGTACGCCGTCTCCCCCGCCCACGGGCGCGGTGGCTCGCAGGATGAGGTGAAGCTTGCTTACTACGCCTTACGCCCGCTCCCTCGCCCATGCGCGCGGTGGCTCGCAGGACGAGGAGAAAAATTTACTACTCCCTCCGTTTACTCCTCGTCCCTACTACCTTGGTTATAGAGATTATACTATCATATTGTTTGGAATATATATGTCCTTTAGTAGATTTCAATATGAACTACTAGTACATACTCCAAACACTGATGTATATAGACATATTTTAGAGTGTAGATTCACTCATTTTGCTCCGTATGTAGCACTCTCCTTCGCCCCTCGACCCTCGCCCACGTGGTGGACGTGCAGCAATTCATTCGGTCTCATATAGCCAGAACGATATATACTGCACTACCATTATTGCTCGACTTCCCGAAGAGGCGAAGAGCCAATCGCAAGGTTAATATTTTGGAGATGCCAAGCGCAAGGTTATAGGAGAACGAGTATTAGGTGCCGCGTCATTTATAAATAAAGTTTTTTTTCTTCAGTGGCACGTACGCAATATGATAGGTTCATATGGAGAGAAAAGGAAACCGCTCCACTATATACATAGTCAGGATGGGCCAGCCTACACGGTTTCTTGCTAGGGTTGCTCTCTTCACACTCTCTCGCACAAAACGACTGTGGCCACATCTCTAACATCCCGGCGGATCACGTCCGCTTGGGGAAGGGGTGGATGCTTAGTATAGATGCGGTGGCCGTCGCCGACGGCGAAAACCCACTGTCGGCACGTCCCGATCAGGGGTCCCCGCCGTTCTCTCTCACACAGACAGTGAGGTTGCCTTCGTCCCTTGCTCACTGCCGCGACGTGGGCAGTTGCCGCCTCCCGCCGCCCTCCTCAAGGTTGAGATACGTCCCTCAGGTACAACTCCCTTTACAGCCGGCTTGCACCACTGCTCCAGCTGCCCACATCACTCCCTGTGGATATTTCTCTACTTCTTTGCCCCGCACATACCTCTACTGGCTTCTACGTACTGTATTTGTGATGAGTTTATGTCTCATCAACTAGTCCCAGTAACCTTATTCTAATCACGCTTGTTCAATTTCTTTGCCACAAGGATGCTCATCTCGATTTTGGTGAAACTGCACAAAATGATCCGATGGTCAAAAGGTTGCAAACTTCATTTATTAGGAAGCTCGAACGTTGCCAGCAAATTGAAGCCTGGTTACGGTTCACGGTTCAAGGGCTAGGGACTGCATGGATCGTTTTTTTCTTTAGCTGCCTCTGTTCCAAAATAAGTGTCAACTTTAGTAGTAGTACAACTTTGTACCAAAGTTTGCACAAAGTTGAGAAACTTATTTTGGAACAGAGGGAGTACATATTTGCTATGATCTATCAATCATTGAGATGCAATAGCATGCATGTTAGTCTCCTTTGTATTTGATGAAATGTTGCAACGGGCAACCTTGGATGCAAGATACATGTAACAGAAGCTCGAAGCTTCATAGCATTGTACAAATTTATCTCGCTAATAAATTACAGTACGTACTATACTAGTACTTCCTCCATTCCTAAATATAAGTATTTGTAGAGATTTCACCATGAACCACATGCGGATCACTGAGCCTGTGTGTTTTCAGTGCTCTTGCATGCCTCCGCTGTAAGAATGGAGAAAATTGTAATCTAGTAGTAGTATACCTCCTTTCGCCGAAAGCGTGGGACATCCAGCAGTCCTACGACCTCAGTAATAAAGACCAATGAGTCGTCAAATCACATAGACCCAGCAGTAAGTTGGACGGACGAAGCAACCATCACTCTTGCGTCAGTGAGAGGTCGCGTCCGCTCTGCCCGGGCATGAATGCGGCACCGATTCTTTGGAGCGGCGCTGACCGTTTCAGGCGGGAAGCGCGCGCGGGCGATGGAGGGGCTTTGGGTGGGCCAGGCTGGTCAGGAGCGGGCGTGGCACCTGTCCCGTGTCCCTACCGGACACGCCCGGAAACGAGAGGATGCACCGACTCTCGCGGCTAAAATTGTACACTACACAACATCTCTCTATAGGAGTAGGTCGATCTGTCGCTCTCTCTAACACACACATGGTGTTAAACACACACGCGCGCGCGTGCGCGCGCACACGCACGCACCTTGGTCCCGTTGCACCTTCTAACGTGACTTATTACACCTAGACGGAGGGAGTAGTAAGTATACGAGATACGGTGGCACACGGACTTAAGTCGAATACAAGTGCCCAAAATTTGTGTGCATGTTATAATAAGGATTCAGGAATGTATAAAAGGTTATTTCCCTCTCGTTGAACATAACGGGAGGGTTGTGTAGCTGGTTAGCCTGTTCGCTCATCAAACTTGAGGTCTCGGGTTCGATAACTACACTTGAGCATAATTTGTGCCAGGAGGATTCTTTGACTGATCAAAATGTTTTCTAGGGTTTGCACGCTTCACACTCTCTCTCCAGTATATATATACACGCTGGAGCCTCAGCGCTTGTAGTTGCTCTCTTCACACTCTCTCGCCCTCTCCCGCTGGAGCCTCAGCGCTTGTAGTTGCTCTCTTCACACTCTCTCGCCCTCTCCAGATCTAAACAAGACTTCGTTGGCCTCTCTCTCCCCTCACTGCTGCTCAAAGAGCCGACAGGATCCGTCCGCCGGGAAGGGAAGGAAGCTTAACATTGTCGCCGTCGGCGAGGGACTACTGGCGCAGCTGTTCACTTTCCACCCAGCGGCGGCGCGGGAGGGCCTCCAACCCCTTCTTCTTCGCCGCCGTCCCGTCGCCCGCCGAACCACGCCCCAAGAACCTTAAGGTATAATTTACTTACTCCACATGCATTGCTCTAGTTGCATGTATACCATGAATCTAGGACGTGGTTCAAAGAGGAAAGGAGTGGGAAAAGTTGTATATAGCATGAATCTAGGACGTGGTTCAAAGAGGAAATGAAAGGGAAAGTTGTATAGCATTAATCTAGGACGTGGTTCAAAGAGGAAAGGAATGGGGGAAAGTAGTGGGGAAAGTTGTATCGCAGAAATCTAGGACATGGTTCAAAAAGGAAAGGAAGGGGCGAAAGTACTAGTTCAAAAAGGAAAGGAAGGGACAAGGATGTAGAGTTTGAGAAGGACTAGATTTGCTGCGCTCACATAGGGAAAGGCGTCTGATAACAAAACTGGGACCAACACGGACTGACACGGAGTTTTTTTAGTCCCAACACCAAAATGTTCCTGTAAACAAACACCCTCTAATAATGCCGCTGCAAAATTGATGCCATGCCACAGTTAAAAGCAAATTACATGTTTAACGAATTTTATTGTTAATATAATCTCTATGTTAATATTAATCAATGCCACCATTTGAGAAATGCTACTGTCTTTCTTTCTTTCCCATTTAGATAAGGTAGATGCTTCTTTTTGTTGGCTTCTGTGTCATCCACCATTATTGACCACTAATTGTTTCCTTTGCACCTCTGTGTAAACAGGGTTATCTGCTTCACCTCGTTGCCATTGTGACCTTTTGTTGCACTGCACAAAACACTTTTGTTTTAAGAGTGTTTTGTGCAGTTCAACCAAAATGTCACACCGACAACATTGCTTGATTGCTTGATCTTAGTGGAACTGCACAAGAGGAGATCTTACTTCCTATCTGTTAAGGCGAATTTGGTTCAGATCTTCTTCTTGTGAGTTGTTTGAATTCCGCATCATGAGAGGTCAGTACTAGCCTTCTTTCACATGATTCTGCAGTGTGCATTCATATGTTGTGTTACTTGTATGATAATGTTGCTTGATTTTAGTGAACTGCACAAATGGAGACAAGACTTCCAATCTGTATGTGCACCGTAATATCCCATTGAGGTAAGATAAGGATATTTCACAACTGTTGGCCTGTATTTTGCTACTTTCATCAGAAAATTAAGTTTAGTACTATACTTGTGCTCCCTAATTGACATGCCAAATATTACATTGAAGGCAAAGCTTGTTTGTTATTGAACCAAGTGATGAAGGGGAAGAACAAGGGGAAGAAAAACAAAAATCAACTCCCGGTGCTGTAATGAAGCACTGGAACTGTGATGGCACAAGTAATGATATAGTTTTGCATCTTAATTTATTGCTATGGATGGAACGAGCAATTGTTTTGCCACTGATTTGATGCCACTCTTAATGTAATATGTAATTATCTCTACTTGTGCAAACAGGGATCTTCTTTGAAGATACCATATATTTTAGTGGAACTGCACAAGAAGATGTTGGGAACATTAAACTAATCGAGGAGTATATAGTAAGCTTGGCCACCACCGTAGATAGCAACAGATGGTTCCGGAGAAATGCTTCATCTATATGCTCTACACAATAAGCCTCCTGACAAAGGTTGGTACTCGCCCACTGATTTCATCCATATGATTGAGCTTTGTCATCTCTATTGGTGTTGTGCTACTGTTTAGATACTGTCATGAAAAAGTGGTATTGTCCTTGAGAAGTGCTTCATCTGTGTTGTTTTAAATATTTCCTTTCCTTTTTTTCGAGCAAACAGTGATGCTAGCATTTAGTAGTCCTCTTGTCTTTCCACAACAGGATCATCTTCCTCAGAAGAAGAATATGGAGTACGTGAAGTGACTAGTTCCGATTATGCCAGGATGAAGAAGCCCTGTCTATCTTATCATCAGAAGGAGCAGTTGAAGGATGGTTACATTACTCCCCACAAGACCAAACTAACTTCAGCTCAGAAGGACTGACAAAATCTCCATTTTTTGCTGTTGTTCTAGGATTCTTTCTGCTGAGTTCCATTTTTCTAAAAGTGTGCTCTACATGGACCATGTATGTGCCTGTTGAAACTGTCAATTCATAGTACAATTTGCTCTATACTAATCACTTTTTTGTATTTGTGCAAACAGGGGTGCTCAGCTTGATTTCAATGGGAACTGCACAAAATGTTCATGAATACATCGAATCATTCATTTCCACCACAAGAAAGGAGGTGCCGATAAGTTCAAGGCGTTGCAACATATAATGGCGAAATCATACAAGCTACGCGCGAATTTGGTTGATTTTGGTGGAACTGCACAAAAAGAACAGCTGGTTTATTTAGCACGAGGTGCCATGTCAATGTATGAACTGATGGCAAACCCTGCCCATTCCACAATCGCAGGCATTTGATATTTTGGAATGGGACAACCTTGTCAAATTTTGCTCATTGATTTTAGCAAGACATGCGTTTGATATTTTCAAATGGGACGCCCTTTGCTGTCAGCAACGTCGATCAATTTTTTCTTTATTCTTTAGTTGTGAAGTAAAGATTGCCTGTGACATGTGAGTCACTGAGATGCATAATCATCGATTGTTTTGAATATTCTCTATGGATTGCTAGGCCTGTGTGTTTGATTGCAATGTACAGAAACGCTAAAAAGCTGCTCAAACTCTTTGTACTCCTTCTGCTCCTTTTTACTTCGCACATTGTGAAAGTGCATACTTTTTTGGATAAGATTGGTCAAAGTAGAGATACTTTGACTGCAGACAAAACTTGTATGCAGACTAGAAAGGATCGGAGGGAGTACATGTGAAACTGCTGCAAACGAGGTGATCACCCTGGGAATAATGCTAGTACGTATTGTTTTGCATGTTCATCCAATGCCAGTGATACAGGAATTCGAACTAATCGAAATAAATTCATTCATACACAGTCGGATTTCATATAAACATGCCGGATTTCATTACATTTCAACTAAAAAGGGGTGCGCTGGAGGTATAATTAATTAACCGGCCTAGCTTGTCATAGCGATTAGGGCAACTAGGAGCCCAATGACCAGGATCACCACATGACAAACACCTTTCTTCTTGTCATTCTTCTTCTTGAAGTTCGTGTGTTGCACAGCCTTGTTCTTCCCATCAAACTTTGCTTTACCATCAAACTTGCCCTTGTTCTTGAACTTGTGGGGCTGGAAGTTCTTCTGTACCATATTGGCACTAGATCCTCCCTCAATTCCTCAAGCATGTGTGTCCTTTGCTCTTGCCTTTTCTTCCACATCAAGAGTACCAATGAGATCCACGAAGGAGGAAGCTTGGTGACGAAGGAGGTATAATTAATTAACCGAAGCTACCCACATGTGTCTCGCTGAGCCGAACAGAAGCTTCAGTGACTAAACTGCAGGTGCAGTTGCATAACTGACATGTGGCCTGTTGGGCCCACGTGTCAGTCAGCCAACTGCACCAGCAGTTAAGTAGAAGCAGTGTTGTTCTCCAGCAGAACTCCCCGACTCCACGTCGTTGCCAAGAAGCTAACCGGCCGTCAATGGTCAACCTGCCTAGCTTGGCTTCAACAGGAGGGTAGCAGCTGTGGCCTTACTTGGACCCGAGCGGCGGCGACCTACCGTGTTCTACTCTTCCTCATTTTCTGTGTGGTGCGGCCTCGTTGGCAGCGGGGCAAGGCCTCGGCGGAGCCGATGATGTCCTCTGTCTTGTTGCCGGCGGGCGGCGCCTCAGCGGAGTGGTGGAAATCCTCCCCCGCATTGCCGGCAGGGTGGGGCCTCGGCTAAGCCGGCGATGTCCTCTGCCTCGTTGTTGGCGGGGCGGAGCCTCGGCGGAGCAGGCGGTGTCCTCTGCCTCGTTGTTGGCACCGCGGGGCCTCGGCGGAGCAGCGCCTCATCGACGCCAGCGGAGCGGGGACTCGTCGGAGCCGGCATTGTCCTCTGCCTCGTCCTCGGTCTCGCCAAACAGCGCCTCGCCCGCTTCATCGCCCTCTTTGCTAGCCTCTTTGTAGGCGGCCACAGCCTCCGCCACCCGGATGCGGTACCGCCAGCGCTCGAGGCGGCCCTTGCGGGCGGAGCGGTACGAGTCGAGCAGCGCCTCCTGCTCCGCCCGCTCCGCGGCGATCTGCTCCTCCGCCTGTAGGTGCTCCTGGAGGAAATGGTGGTTGTAGGAGGCGTCGGCCTGCGCCTCCCGGAATTGCTCCTGACGCATCTGCCTCACACTATCCATATATTGGGCACGGGCCTCACCGATGGTCATGGTGCAATGCTGTTGGGGAACGTAGTAATTTCAAAAAAATTCCTACGCACACGCAAGATCATGGTGATGCATAGCAACGAGAGGGGAGAGTGTTGTCTACGTACCCTCGTAGACCGAAGCGGAAGCGTTGACGCAACATGGAGGAAATAGTCGTACGTCTTCCCGATCCGACCGATCCAAGCACCGTTACTCCGGCACCTCCGAGTTCTTAGCACACGTCCAGCTCGATGACGCTCCCCGGGCTCCGATCCAGCAAAGCTTCGGGGATGAGTTCCGTCAGCACGACGGCGTGATGACGATGATGATGTTCTACCGACGCAGGGCTTCGCCTAAGCACTGCAACGATATGACCGAGGTGGAATATGGTGGAGGGGGCACCGCACACGGCTAAGGAACGATCACGAAGATCAACTAGAGTGTTCTAGGGTGCCCCCTGCCCCCGTATATAAAGGAGGGAGGGGGAGGTGCGGCCGGCCCCAAAGGGGTGCGCCTGGAGGAGTCCTACTCCCACCGGGAGTAGGACTCCCCCCTCTCTTGCCTTGTTGGAGAAGGAAAGGGGGGCGCCGCCCTCCCCCCTTCCTTGTCCTATTCGGACTAGGGGGGGAGGGGGCGCGCGGCCTGCCCTGGCCGGCCCCTCTCTTCTCCCTTATGACCCATGAAGGCCCATTAACCCCCCGGGGGGTTCCGGTAACCCCTCGGTACTCCGGTAAAATGCCGATTTCACCCGGATCGATTCCGATGTCCAAATATAGGCTTCCAATATATCAATCTTTATGTCTCGACCATTTCGGGACTCCTCGTCATGTCCGTAATCACATCCGGGACTCCGAACTACCTTCGGTACATCAAAATGTATAAACTCATAATAACTGTCATCGTAACGTTAAGCGTGCGGACCCTACGGTTCGAGAACAATGCAGACATGACCGAGACATTTCTCTGGTCAATAACCAATAGCAGGACCTGGATGCCCATATTGGCTCCTACATATTCTACGAAGATCTTTATCGGTCAGACCGCATAACAACATACGTTGTTCCTTTTGTCATTGGTATGTTACTTGCCCGAGATTCGATCGTCGGTATCCAATACCTAGTTCAATCTCGTTGCCGGCAAGTCTCTTTACTCGTTCTGTAATACATCATCTCACAACTAACATATTAGTTGTAACGCTTGCAAGGCTTATGTGATGTGCATTACCGAGAGGGCCCAGAGATACCTCTCCGACTATCGGAGTGACAAATCCTAATCTCGAAATACGCCAACCCAACAAGTACCTTTGGAGACACCTGTAGAGTACCTTTATAATCACCCAGTTACGTTGTGATGTTTGGTAGCACACAAAGTGTTCCTCCGATAAACAGGAGTTGCATAATCTCATAGTCATAGGAACATGTATAAGTCATGAAGAAAGCAATAGCAACATACTAAACGATCGGGTGCTAAGCTAATGGAATGGGTCATGTCAATCAGATCATTCAACTAATGGTGTGACCTCGTTAATCAAATAACAACTCTTTGTTCATGGTTAGGAAACATAACCATCTTTGATTAACAAGCTAGTCAAGTAGAGGCATACTAGTGACACTCTGTTTGTTTATATATTCACACATGTATTATGTTTCCGGCTAATACAATTCTAGCATGAATAATAAACATTTATCATGATATATGAGGAAATAAATAACAACTTTATTATTGCCTCTAGGGCATATTTCCTTCAAATGCACCAGCGAGGATGGCGCGGAGGAGGGGGTTGGCGCTCCATTGGGACGTCGTCATCCTTCGGCTGCCTGCCGGCCAGCCGGTCGGCAGCAATGGCTGCCATCTCCTTGTGGTCCATCGTCCGCCCATCCCGAAGAGCGCTGGAGCGCGAGGAAGCCATGGTGGGCAGTAGTGGTGTGGACAGAAGAAAGGGGACGGATGCGGATGACTGCGGCTATGGCCGGCGCAGCAGTTTATATAGCAATGGTGGGCGGGCGGAGGGACGGACGTGTGGCGCCGGAGTAGCCGCCTCGGCAACCACGTATCATTAATGTGGGCGGCAGATGAACGGACGGACGGCACTTGTCTCGTTTGAAGGCGGAGCAATCGCCTGCACCGGGAAGCGGGGCGGGCGACGCTGATTGTTTCAGGCGGAAAGCGCGCGCGGGCGAGGAGATGACTTTACTTGGAGAGGATGACCATGGGGACCCACCAGGTCAATAGCCTCACTTACGCAAGTGCCTCCTTATTATATATATATATATATATATATATATATGTGTGTGTGTGTGTGTGTGTGTGTGTGTGTGTGTGTGTGTGTGTGTGTGTGTGTGTGTGTGTGTATAAAACTATACTCCCTCCGTCTAGGTGAATAAGTCGTATTAGAAGGTGCATCACGACCTAGGTGCAAGTAGATTGGTGGAAAAGAAGAATATTTCTCTCTTCTAAACACAACATTTAATCACAGCAGTTAAGAGGATGCCTTATTAGCTACCCATGCAGGCCATCGTAATTCATAGCATACAAAGCGCTTTTATTTCTTGCCTAATAATCGCATGGACGTGCTGCATGCATTGGTCCTTGCCCGAGCAAAAAAAGGGAGGAAAGGGGTTTCCATGGGAGACAACGAGGCAGAGGTGGAAGCGCTCGCTTGAGTAATTTATTTTGCTTCCCCCTGGTTTCTTGACATCACGGTCCCACACCATTGTCAACCTATGTAGTAGTCAATAAACGACAGAATTGCACAAGAAGCGGCCGACAGCTGGGACCAAGCAGTTCGAGTAGTATTTGTGTTTTTGAGGTGTGAGCACTGCGGAGTTTTTCGATGTTTAACCTAGATATTAATTTTTCTCCTCTGAACAACAACGAAAACATCGCTGCAGGTATTAACTGGGCGGGCTGTGGCCCGTCTAGCCCAGGCCAGATATCCAGCCCAGATATTAATTTTTTTTCAAGCTGAAAATGGCTAGCCCAGCTATACTTTTTTTAGGAATACCCAGGCAAGGTCAGGTTGTTATTCTCCGCCCCGCTGGGCTGCAAATCTTTCCTAGGAGGGATGCATTAGGCTTAACAACAAAATGGGCTTTAAGAAATAATAAATGGGATGTAATTATAAAAACTGGGCAGTAACTATAAAAAAATGCACCAAACACGTGATTACTTTATAAAATATTATTTTTGGATATTGAAAATTTTAATTTCATTAATTGTTGCGAGCGCAATGTTTCGTTGGATTTTTACATAATATAAATTTATTTAATCTGACTAGAAATTTCGGGATAAAAATATTTCAGATCCCATCAAAATGTGGGTAATTTTATTGAATTCTGTTTTGAACTGTTGGTTGAAATGGGTTGTACTTTTAACAAAGTGTAAATGGGCTGTAGTAAATTCCATTAGAATTCAAAAATGGGCTACACATTCTTACAAATCTCAAATGGGCTATAAGTTCTCTGCCACACACTTCTGGCCTTACTAAGTTGACGCGTCCCCTAAAAAAACAGAGTTGACGCGTATGCAAGGCTTTGTCAACTTATAGTCAACACACGGTTCTAGCAGCAGTGGCCGTTGGATGTCCATCCAACGGATGCCATGCTTCTTGTTCAATCTCGTATATTCTAACTTCACCCGCCCAAAAAATGATTCCTCCTCCTGACATCTGGGGTGCAGTTTCGGAAGCTGACCTGTGGGCCTGCTAAGTTGGCGTACCAAGGGCTTTGTCAACTTAGTCAATATAAACGATTCTAGCTGCAGTGACCGTACGATGTCCATCCAACGGCCGTAGTGCTTCTTCAACCTCTGGTCTTCTTGCTCTAGCCGCCCAAAGCAGTGCCGGTGGTGCCGCTTGCTCCTGCCTCTCGTGGCCGGCTATGCTGCCGCGGAGGCCTCACCGCCCAGTACTATTCCCACCGCTGGCCAGGCCCTGTGGCGACGGCACCCTCACACCGCAGCCGAACGAGTGAACCCTCATACTCCTCTCCGCGTGGGCATCCACTGCCGCGTCTTCACCGGCTCCGCGTCGTCCCCTTCCTAGGCCTCGCCGTCGTCCACCGCCCTGGTGCTCTCGGCGCGGCATGGTCAACGTGGTCAAGGAACGACTTCCATCGGACGTGGACTGTACGTGGAGAGGCTGACAGCTGGGTCCACGGCGGCAGCAAGGAAGTGCCTCCTTATTACGCGGAAAATAATGATTCCTCCACCTGACAGCAGGGACCCACCGGACGCGCCACCGTATTTTACGAAAAAAATGTTTCCCCCTGACTGCTGGGACCCACCAGCTACACCTTCACACGCAAGGAAGTGCGTCCGGAAAAAAACGATTCGCCCCCTGACTGCTGGGACCCACCAGCTACATCTTCACACGCAAGGAAGTGCATCCGGGCAAAAAAAAAAGAAAACCAAAATGATTCGCCCCCTGACTGCTGGGACCCATCCCCCCCCCCCCCCCCCCGCGCGACTGCCGGGACCCACCAGCTACATCTTCACACGCAAGGAAGTGCGTCCGGGCAAAAAGAACGATTCGCCCCCTGACTGCTGGGACCCACCAGCTACATCTTCGCAGGCAAGGAAGTGCCTGACAGTCGGGACCCACCTGGTCGAAGCGTACGTAGCGTTGTCATTCTGGTCGCGAACGTGTATGTACATACTGGTCGACGTAGAGGCGCGCACGTGTCGTAGTAGAGGCGCACACGTAGCATGTACACTTACGTACAGCGGCCAGGGTGCAAGAAAGAAAATACGGCCACGTATGTGTACATACGAGCGGGGTCTCGAACGCCTACTCGCGCATACGTACGGCGAGGGCTCGTTGACATGGCTGGGTCGGAACGGAGAAACAGCGTCGTCGTCGTGTTCATGGGGAGGCAACGGAATGCGTCGTGTTCATCGGGAGGCAACGCGGCTAGGTCGGAACGGAATGTGTGGTCATGTTCATCGGGAGGGCTTGGACGGAAGAGGCGATGAAACGAGGCCTGGCGTGCCGCACAACGGAGGAAACGGACCTCCTACGATCGAAACGGGGGTCCTGTTGATCGGGAGGGGTGTGGCGTACCGCACAACGGAGGAAACGGACCTCCTACGGTCAAAACGGGGGTCCTGTTGATCGGGAGGGGTGTGACGTACCGCAAAACGGAGGAAACGGACCTCCTACGGTCGAAACGGGGGTCCTGTTGATCGGGAGGGGTGTGGCGTACCGCAAAACGGATGAAACGGACTTGTGTTGGAGCGCTATGGTCGAAACGGGGGTCCTGTTCATCGGGAGGGGAGTGGCGTACCGCAAAACGGGACTCCACGGGATACTGTTCATCTCCACCGTCGACCCCCTCCAGCCTCCACGAGCTACTTTTCATCCACCGTCGACCTCCTCCAGCCTCCACGGGCTCCTGTTCATCCAGCATCCACCGCGTGCTACTCCACCGGCTACTGTTCAACCACCCCTCCAACGTCTACTGTTCATCCAGCCCTCCACACCACGGGGTCCTGTTCAACCACCCCTCCACGGGCACCCCTCCACCATCTGATGTTCATCCTGCCCTCCACGGGGTGGTCCTGTTCATCCAGCCCTCCACGGGGTCCTGTTCATCCAGCCCCAACCGGCTCGATCGATCGGGGTCCTGTTCATCCGGAGGCAACACCACGGGGTCCTGTTCATCCACCCCCACCGGGAAATGTTCATCCAACCCCCCCCCCCCTCGCAACGCTCACTGTTCATCTAGAGGCAGCATCGATCGGCTTCAGTTAGCAGTAGTAGCGAAGAAATCGCTCGATCGGGTTCAGTTAACAGCCATCTATCGATCGCTCGGATTCAGTAACGAGTAGCCTGAAGTGCAATGCTCGGGTTCAGTTAGAGCCCAACGCCTCGCTCGGGTTCAGTTAGAGCCAACGCCTCGCACACACGCGCATACGTGTACGAGAGAAACGCGCATCGCTCGGCCCCTGACCTCCCACCGTAACCGGGAACTCCCTGAAATTTTCCTCCCCCTCACTTCTACCACGGTTTTTTCCGTCATGGACGGCCCAAAGAATGTCATGCAGTTGCGTCTCCGGCCCGCCCAGGACGAAAAGCCCATTTTCTGTCATGATTTTTTGTCATAGAAGTAGGAGCCCACCACATCTATGATGATACCGGGTTTTGTCACAATTATCGTCATAGAAGTGTCATATGTATGACAGGAAAAAAATTCGTTCGGCCCAAAATGTCACGGATGTGTCTTTTTTTTTGTAGTGGTTGGGAGGGTTCCAGGAGTCTACGACCACTGGCCAGCCACTCAAACCCAGGTGCACAGGTACCGGGGTGCTAGCCGCAGAGGGTTCGACAGCAGAGTCGAAGCGGAAAGTAGTTACTTGAGGTGGACACTCCAGCATGAGCAGGGGCGGGACCGCCCGTACTACATAGTCGCGCTCTTGCTCATGCCGATCGCTCTTCTCTTCTACATCATGGTTTAGATAGAGATGATGAAACTTGTGTGTGTGCCATGACCATGCAGTTGCACTTATTCGAGACATGACATGATCGCACTTGTGTATCGCTATTTTCGAGATGTGATGATATTTGTGTTGAATGATGATGATGATGATGATGATGATGATGATGATGATGATGATGATGATGATGATGATGATGGTATGACGAGACTACTGTATGTCTATGATATGATGAGAATAGTGTATGTTTAGTATGATCGGATGAAACTATTGTATAGAGTCTGTATAAATACATCACAAATACGTAGGGGGTGCAAATCTGTGAAAGCAGGATCATTAGCAGTAGCGCATGAAAGCACCTAGCAGTAGCACTGGCTTAGTAGCAGCACTTCATATGAACAAGCGCTACAGATAGTTATCAGTAGCGCTGGTCCTGGAAGCGCTACTACTAATAATACTTACCAGTAGCACTGCCCATATGAGCACTACTGCTACAACTTAGCTGTAGCGTGATAGTAGTAGCGCTGGACCCAGCGCTACTGCTATGCATTTCAAGCGCTACTACTAGGGTTTTCCGGGGTATTCCTTTGTTTGGTTAATGGGAAGTCACGAAGGATTAGCAGACAGGTTATGATGAAATCTCAAGATATTTACATCAGTTATGTTCCAATTCTCACCTCCCTTGTTAATAAAATTGTGGTAATTTAGACTCCAAACTAGGGCCTCAAACCCTGCACAGGAATGTTTGGTCTATGGGTGCATATACACCCTATATGTAACTTTTTAATACTTATATAAAAAGCTAAAAAAAATCTGGAACTTTTTTGACAGAAACTTGATCTTCCATTGTACTTGTAACAAAAATTCCACAAAAAGAAAAAATGTCGTTGACTTCTTTTTGTAAAAAAAAATCGGCCAAGATAATGTAAATAATGACCTATAATAGCAATATTTTTTTACCTTGAAGTCAATGCTGATTTTTTATTCATGAAAATTTATATACTAGTGCAAAAAAAAGTCAAGTTTATTCTAAAAAACTTCTAATTTTTTTGACTTTTAAAATAAAATTATATCAGATGTATATACACCTGAGAACCAAAGGGCGTTTCCCTCGATGCTTTCGATATTTCCATTCCCTCGTGCACCGTCAGCCCCTGTTTCTTGTCTGTCCTCAGCTGGACAAGGCACGACGGTGAGCACAGTGCCCAGCACACGCAGAAAAAAAAAGTTCTTTTTTTTAGAAGATCACAGGCAGAAAAATATGAGCGGGCCGCGCTCATCTTCTATGGCCTATGGGCAATGCAGGCCGAAGCTGCTGTCTTAGTTACGTCCCCTTATATGGCCCATGGAATCTAAGGCCTTAAGATGGGCCTTGATACAGTCGAATATATAATGTGGAGTCGGTGCAGTGGCACACTCGACGCTTTGGCCGAGTGGTTAAGGCGTGTGCCTGCTAAGTACATGGGGTTTCCCCGCGAGAGTTCGAATCTCTCAGGCGTCGTTTTTTTTTTCTTCATCCTTACTTTCTGTTCTCATGCTAGAAATATTAGTGATTGTATATCTATTTATTCGAGAAAAATTTCGTCCAAAGGAAAGCCGAGTATTTTCTTCTTTCTAGGGACAACATCTGAAGAAACGAAATGTTCCACCTCTCAAACGCGCCTACAAAATGACCGACCCTTTTTCTATAAAATAGTACTACTTGATTTCATCTATCTTATGTCGAACCAGATACTAACAAAATTCTGGCATGAGCTAATTGTAAACCGCCACGCAAGCCGTTGGATGAGGCATTGTCGTCAAATTCGACAGTTGGGCCACGTGGGCAACCCAACTGAAAATGACCATGTCGTCTCTGCATCGCAGCACCCCTCCATCACTCATCGCCCTCAGTCTCGTGCTGCCGCATCGGCCAGGTAGCATCGAATCTCTCAGGCGTCGTTTTTTTTTTCTTCATCCTTACTTTCTGTTCTCATGCTAGAAATATTAGTGATTGTATATCTATTTATTCGAGAAAATTTTCGTCCAAAGGAAAGCCGAGTATTTTCTTCTTTCTAGGGACAACATCTGAAGAAACGAAATGTTCCACCTCTCAAACGCGCCTACAAAATGACCGACCCTTTTTCTATAAAATAGTACTACTTGATTTCATCTATCTTATGTCGAACCAGATACTAACAAAATTCTGGCATGAGCTAATTGTAAACCGCCACGCAAGCCGTTGGATGAGGCATTGTCGTCAAATTCGACAGTTGGGCCACGTGGGCAACCCAACTGAAAATGACCATGTCGTCTCTGCATCGCAGCACCCCTCCATCACTCATCGCCCTCAGTCTCGTGCTGCCGCATCGGCCAGGTAGCATCGACGCCTTGCAACATATGACGGCCGGCGAGATCAGTGGCTCATCTTCCCCCGCCAACGAGATCAGCGGGTCAGGGCACCACATCCCCGCTGCATTGCAGCTCCGTCATTGACGAGATCCATCGGTCGTAGCACCGCCCATGTTGCACTGCAGCTCCGCCGCCGGTGGGCAGCACCACGCGTATTGCATTACAACTTTTGTTGCGAGCGAGATATGCGGGTGGCAGCACCACGTGTGTTGCGTTGCAGCTTTCGTCGCTCGATGAGATCCACGGGGACGCGATACCACATGTTACAATGCAGCATCCCCTGCCGTCAGTGAGATGCACGGGGTCATAGCGTCGGCTGCTGGTTCACAGCACCACCTCTCTTGCAGCATCTCTACTGTTTCGTGGTCTTCCACAGTCGTCGGCGACCTCTCCTTTGCAGCAGTGCCACATCCTCGAGAGACGGTGCGGAGATCACTTATCAGCAGCGTCACCTCGAAGCAGCGGTGCGTGCCCTTGCAGAAGTGGTGGTTGACCTCACAACTAGTGGCAGCAGAGTGGTCGGTGTTGTGCAGCTCTCCTCTGCTTGCGGCAATGGTAGAGGTTCCCCATGGGTTGTAGTTGTGTGGGTAGCAGTAAGTGTTGCCCAGATAGGAGGGGTTCATTACTGGCGGCGGTGGGCGGGAGGCTCTGCTTGTGTTGGTGAAGGAGGTGAATGGAGGGGGAGGGGCGGCGGAGAGAAAGAGAGTACAGGGAGGATTAGATCATGAAGGAAGATGATGTGAGGATGAGAACCTTCGGCGTAGACAAGGAAAAGCGGTGTGGAGCCGGACGCGCGTCATACGATTGAGGTGGGGTTTTTTTATTGCTAAAATGATCCAAATATATTATCAAAGTTCATCGGAAGTACAAAGCACCTCAAACACCATAAAAATTATATTGATATTCATATTCTGAGACCAACGAATGATCACTACCGTCGTCAAAACGAGCCGCCGACGCACCGCTGTTGTTGTTCCCCTATCAGAGCCGGCTTGACCTTGTCGATGACTGCCAAGAAGTCTGCACGTGCCTCTAAGGACCAACGCCCTGGGGCCACAGATGTTGCCATTGAACTCTTGAATAGATCTGAAGCATCTGACAGCAAATCTCGCCACACGACAAGAAACCGTAACCTCACCGTACCAAGGAGATGACATGAATCTACACCGAGGGTTTGTTGACTACATCCAGAAGGACAAACTCAAGGAGGATTAGAGTCCGGAAGACAAACTCGAGGAAGAAGCACCGCCATCCGCCCGAGCGCCACCTGCAAGGCCTCATAAATCTTAATCTAAACTACTAATCGAAGCGGAGGCACTGGAATTCTCCTCCCCGGCATCAGCCGCCAGGGAGGCAGACAAAGGGGAGGCGAACCCATGGGCTCGTTGGTGAAGCCTGAAGGGGTGAGTTTGCCCTAGCCGTCAAGGGATAGGTGAGGTGCGATCAAGGTGGTTGATGCAGCACAGAAAATCAGTCTGGTGAAACAGAACGTTTTCCAATAAAACTAAATTGTAACTCTAGTTTGCCCTCCTCCTTGATCCAACTGATTGAAACACAGCCACAAATAACCAATCGTTCTAAACCAATAATTTTGTTTGAGTTACAGCGCCAGACAAATTCAGTTGGCTGGCCATCTTCTGAATTGATTCAGACAGGCGGCGTTGCAATGCTTCATTGCTTCTGGCAAGTGGTGGCCAACAAACAAGACCATATCCACCCAAAAGATTTAGTGCCCCATTGACACACAATGGCATGTGTATCCAAGTTTTAAAAATAAATAGAAGTAGTGGCCTGTCTGACTGGCAGATATTGTACCCAGCCAGATACATATCAATAATATCCTATTGCAGCAGATACCACACCAACACCAATATCATACAAAACATACCCTGCTGCCAACATGCTCTCCATGATCTCCAATTATATGCCACAACCCACAAGTGCTAGCTGTGAGTATCAAAACAGGCAGGTCAAAGCACTGCACATGCTCCATTTGCCAGCAATCATACACCGGCGAAAGTAAACCAAACCGAATCATAATTCATAGGATAGGATGCATCTAAACTCAGGCATATAGACCATAACAAGAAAGGAAACATAATTTTCCATTGAAGTGAAAATAACAAGCAAAAATAGAATAAACTGAGTGCGATTACATCATGTCTCTACTTATGGGAACCGAGATAACAACGAGATACTTTTTTTTTACGGGGTCTCAAACACGGGAAATACCGTCTACTAAGCAAGTTACCTAAATTGCCACGACTTGTCAGTCACACGAGATAATCACAAGGCAGGAAGAAGAGAAATCAAACAAATGGATCGCCCGATGCCTCGACAAAGAGACCTTGCTGCAGCTGCCGGTGGGTAACCTAGGGTGGGGTAGGGGGGAGGGACGACGACCATGAGAGTGCAGCTCCGCTGAAGCAAGACGTAACAATAATATAGCATGGCGGCAACTTCGCCCTTGTTCTTTGTCTACCGATGATTAGATCACAAGATGGAGCAAGCCCCCCTCTGCGCCTTTTTCTTCTTCTTCGCCTTTGGTGGCGCAAGTACCACCTTTATTGCCGCATCAAATACACCCTTGACATTCTGAAAATCGACAAGGACCAGAAAAAAAAACTCTGTCAGCATCCCACATTGCATTATGCAATAAGCAAACATGTAAGAAGATAGCTATACTAGTTGGGTCTTCGAGCTGCATTCGATGTAGTAGGGTGCGCCTATTAACTTTTTTAGTTCCTCCCCCTACAGAATTTGGCATCTAAAGTTAGTAACACAACATCGCCTCCTTCAAGGGAAAGAGCAAGAAAGACAATAAGTCAAGTAAAAAAAGATCAAGTCGTGATGTAATGCATCCATACCTGAGCAGTAGTGATAGGAACAGCACCAGGATGGTCCACAAAGAACTGCTTGTCATCTCGAAGATCTGCCAGGGCAATGTACAAAGTGAAAATGGAATACAACTGACAGTCTAAACCATCAAAGGTTCAAGGGTCAAGAACACAAGCACGAAGAACTAAACAGCCAACAATTCATCTAGGTATAGACCAATATTCTCAAGCACAGAAAGCAGTGGTGAAATACTAAGGTTCACAGAAGCTTAGATTCAAGGGTTTTTTTCTCATTTATTTTCATCTGGATAGCATCCCCTGCTTTCACTTGTAGTGTGTGACTGCCATTGCACGTTACTGTGAATAACTTTACAAAGACCTATGTGCCTAGAAACCCAACGTCACTTCCGTCGTAAACACAACAGGATGTCAGATTTCTGAAGAACAATGTGTCCATGTGACGTTCTTACCAAGCTTTGTTCCCACGAGGATAATAGGCACACCTGGTGCATAATGCTTCAGCTCAGGTATCCACTGAAACAAAAACGGAATTCAGGTTCAGGAAATGCATAGGTTGAGCATATATGTATAACCATAAAAATAATGAGAACAAATTAACATAAGTCAAGATATCATCTCTGATGAATAGGAGACTACTGGAAAAAACATTCAAGAAAGGCTATTTCTAGCATGGAATAATTTCTCACTAAAGAAAAATAACCACTCATCAAACATGACATACATGCCAGAAACACAAAAATGTTATCAGATAACTCATGAAGGTGACCATAGAAATGATGGTGAAATGAACTTCTGCAGAGAACTTCTGGAACCAGGAACGGATAGAGCAAATTTATTTGAATATAAAGAGATAATAAGAATCAGACTGTTACCTTCTTTGAAACATTCTCATAGCTGGCCTTGCTGATAAGCGAGAAGGCCAGAAGGAAAACATCAGCTCCACGATAACTCAGCGGTCTCAGTCTGTTGTAGTCCTCCTGACCTGTTGCAGTTCCAAAGAAGAAACTTTTACAACTTGGCACCAAAATCAGACCAAGCAGACAGAACAAACCTGTAACCATCACAAACCAAGACAGAAAGAAGAGCCAGTTACCTGCAGTATCCCATAGCCCGAGGTTGACAGTGTTGCCATCAACCACAACATTAGCACTGAAGTTGTCAAACACCGTTGGCACATAGTCCTGCCAAGAACAGCAGTTGTGGTAAGATAAACAGCAAGTGCAGCCAAATTCTTTCTTCCAAGTTCAAGAAACAGCCACATGGCCGTCGGAGTGAATTAACAACAAGTGCAGCCAAATTCTTTCTTCCAAGTTCTAGATGCAGCCACATGGCCGCCGGACGGACGACAGCGAGGTGAATTAAATTCTTCCACTCATGTAGCCATGCCTGAAGATAAGCATACCAAGATGGCACAAGCACCAGACCCCATGTAGGTGGGTGGTCCAACTGGATATTCTACTGCTGCTGCTACTACCACTACGTGGTCACCATGACTCAGGGCTCCAAGCTAATCTACCCTCCCAAAGCAGAGTAACCCCATCATGGGTGGTGGTATTATCTTGTCTTGTCTCCAAGGTTTCTTTCTTCCTCTCCTCTCCTCGAGAGAGAGAGAGAGTAAAAAGAAATCTTTCGTTTGAAAACGAAGCATGCGTGAAAAGGTAGGTGCTGCAATTGGTGTGTGGATTTGCGTGAAAGAAACAAAGAATGGCACCCACCAACCATACGGATGGTGTGAGTGGTCGAGGTAGGGTACTACCCCGCTACTCGGCTAAAAGGAAAGGCTGGAAAGCGATCTCCGGCTGTTTGAAACGGATCCGCAGCCCCCACATTGCCGGCTGGAGAGTGGAGCCAATTTGGTACAAAATCACGAGCCGACGAAATCCCCCTACTATCTTTTTCCCACTGCAATGTTGCCGTTCCTACTACTGAATGGTAACGAAATCGACAGCGAAAATTTCCCGTACAGAATAAATCCTAATTTGGGGCTGATTTGGGAGTATCAGCAGAAAAGATCCCCATTTCGCTGAGGAGGACCGGCAACCCTAGACGAGAAAAGATCGAAATTGGCGACCGCATTGTGCCCAAATTAGGAGCCGCCGGGGGGCGAATCGAGCGTAGAAACGCCACCCAAATCTAGATCAAGAACCAGCCTCCGCCTCCCCCACCCCCTAATTAGGAACACACACACAAAAAGAATCAATCAACCAATCCGCTCAAAAGGCGCAAGCAGCAACATTTGTCGGCCTCTACAAACGCAAGAACAAGAAGCAACCTGGCATTACCCAAGAACAACAAGTAAGAAAAGAAAGGAAGAGAGTGAGGGACGTACGGTGGGGAAGGTGTTGGAGGTGTAGGAGATGAGCATGCAAGTCTTGCCGACGGCGCCGTCCCCCACGGTGACGCACTTTATGAACCTGGACGCGCTCATCCTCCCTCTTTCCCTCGCTGCCGGTGAAGCTGCGGGCGAGACAGGGGAGGGGAGGAGGGGAAGAAGAAGAAGGGGGCGGAGGGGGGGAGCTGGTTAAGATTTGGGGCCAGAGGAGCGAGGCCCAGGGGCGGGTGTGGAGGTTAAGATTGGGGGGGCGCGGGGGCGGGGACAAATGGAGGGGAGCGCGGGGGAGGGGGAGGAGAGGGATGCGGGGGTGCGGCCGAGGAAGCGGTCTCCGCGCCCGAATCGCTGGGATGCCTCCGCTTAGCCTGGTCTCCCACCCTCTGCTCGCCGAGGGAGAAGAAGAGGGAGAGGGAGAGAGAGAACGGTGGGTGGGGGTGGGGGGTGGGGTGGGGTGGGTGGAGGTGGACACGGTGTGCGCGCGCATCATTTCCTTCTTTATTACCGCCCGCTCCTGCCCGGCCCCGGCAGCCATCATCACGCCCGCCCCATAATTAATTTCCTGGCTAATCCCGCGTGCAAACTCATTCATTCATTCATGAGTTTTGGACAAATGTTTCTTGAGCAAAATATAAAACTTCTCTTTTCTTTCGAGGAAAATATAAACCTTCTTACTGGCTATGTATTGCAAACAGTTGATTGTGTGTACATTTCTAGCCTGATTCCCGAGGCGGACGGTAAGAATCCACCGAGTATCCGATACGGCTAGTTGTATCGTCATAAATGTAGGGGTTGTGCTAAGTTGGTCGCCAGCAAGGCCAGCTTGATTGGACAGAGATCTCACGTGTGGTCGAAAAGGTTGTAACGCTTGCTACGAGGCGGACAGTGAGAATCCGTTATGTATTCTTGGTAGGGTTAGCCGTATCGTCATAAATGTAGGGGTTGTGCTACGCTGGCTGTAAGTAAGACCAGCTTGATTGAACAAAGATCTCACGTGTCGTCCAAAAGGTTGTAACATTTGCTACGAGGCGAAGAGTAAGAATCCATTATGCATACTTGGTAGGGTTAGTTGTATCGTCATAAATGTATGGGTTGTGCTACGCTTGTTCTAAGTAAGGCCGGCTTGATTGGACAGAGATCTCACGTGTCGCCAAAAGGTCGTAACGCTTGCTACGAGGCGAAGAGTAAGAATCCATTATGTATACTTGGTAGGGTTAGCTGTATCGTCATAAATGTATGGGTTGTGCTACGCTGGCCGCCGGTAAGGCCGGCTTGATTGGACAAAGATCTCACGTGTGGTCGAAGAGGTTGTAACGCTTGCTACGAGGCGAACAGTAAGAATCCATTGTGCATCCTTGGCAGGTCTAGCTGTATCGTCGTAAATGTAGGGGTTTTGATACGCTGGCCGCCAGTAAGGCCAGCTTGATTGGACAGAGATCTCACGTGTGGCTGAAAAGATTGTAACGCTTACTACGAGGCGAGCAGTAAGAATCCATTGTGTTCTTGGTTGTATCGTCGTAAATGTATGAGTTGTGCTATGCTAGCCGTAAGTAGGTCTCGCTTGCTTCGATAAAAATTTCATATTTTTGTTTGTCGAAAAGGTATAATGTGTGTTTGTCTACCTTTTTCTTGGGCTCGTTGTCACTAAAGATCTTCTATGTTAGCTTGATGGTATAGTTCTTCCGTAAGGTGCATCAAGGAGGATGACGTTGATGATGACATCATCATAAAATGTAGGGGTTATCCTACGTTGGTCGCAAGTAAGGCCAGCTTGATTCGATGAAGATCTCGCTTTTCATAAAAAAGATGCAACAATTGTTTCGAGCCAGACAATTTGAAAATGTAGGGGTTGGCAGGATTAGTTGTATCGCCATAAATGTAGGGGTTGTGATATGTTGGCCGCTAGTAAGGCCTGCTTGATTGGGCAGATATCTCACGTATGGTCGAAAAGGTTTTAACGCTTACTACGAGGCGGACAGTAAGAATCCACCGTATTCTTAGTTGTGTCGTCATAAATGTACGAGTTATGCTATGCTGGTCATAAGTAAGGCTCTCTTGATTCGATAAAGATTTCTTCTTTTCTTGTCCAAAAGGTATAATGTGCGTTTGTCTACCTTTTTCTTTCGATTATGTTAGCTTGATGATATGGTTCTTCGGTAAGGTGCATCAAGGAGCGGGGCGTTGATGACACCATCATAAATATAGGAGTTATGCTACACTAACCGCAAGTAAGACCAACTTGATTCGATGAAGAGCTCGTTTTTCATCGAAATGATGCAACAGTTGATTTGAGCCATACAATAAGGATCCATCGTTTCCTAGGAAGGGCTACTTGTGTCGTTATAAATGTAGGAGATGTGTTGTGCTGGCCGCAAGTAAGGTCAGCTTGATTCGATGGAGAACTTGCTTTTCATCAAAAAGATGCAACGGTTGTTTTGAGCCAGACAATAAGGATCCATTGTTTCATTTGTAGGGCTAGTTATGTCGTTATAATTGTAGGAGATGTGATATGTTGAACGCAAGTAAGGCCAGCTTGATTCGATTAAGATCTCAATTTTCATCGAATACCAAGATGAAGTAGCCCCTCTTAATAGTAAGACTTCTTACAGGCTAGGAACAAACAGTTGACTGTGTGCAGGTTTCTAGTCTGATTTTCAAGGCGGGTGGTAAGAATCCACCGTGTATCCTTGGTAGGGTTAGTTGTGTCGTCATAAATGGAGGGGTTGTCTCCAAGGGGACAACCATGCCCCTCTATTTATATGTTCAGCCCTGAGGTCGGAACTTGGGGTGGGGGCCTCCCAAAACTTGGTTTGAAACACAAGGAAGAGTCCTCCTCGGATTCCAGCACGAAACGGACCTCGGCGTCTGGCACAGTACTAGATGCCAAGGACCCTGACGTCTGGCCCCTGTCCTCCGAAAAACTCAGGCCTTGTGGGCCTTACCCCTTGGCCCAAGCCAAGGTGTCCTCGCATCAAAACATTTCTAGAAACACCCAAAACTCTTTCGGAACTCTCTCGAAACTATTTCTTATATTCTTAGAACTATTTTGAGAATATTTTCTCATAATTCTTGCTACACTAACACTCATAAATCATGATTCCCTTACGCTTGTGACCCTATAGGTTCGAAAATACATAGACATGAACAAAACCCCTTTCGTTCAATGACCGGTAGTGGAGTCGTGGACATCCATGTCGATCCCTATGAATACACGAATGACATTCGAGTGAACCTTTGGTTATCATGTGATTACTTTTCCTTCGCAATACTTTACAAAACCCGAGGTGAGATATGTTGGTATCCTCTTGAGTCATACACATGCTCACTATACCGGTCTCTGATATGTCTCCAACGTATCTACTTTTTCTCACGCTTTCCCTCTTGTTTTGGACTCTAATTTGCATGATTTGAATGAAACTAACCCCAGACTGACGATGTTTTCAGCAAAACTACCATGGTGTTGTTTTTGTGCAAAAATAAAAGTTCTCGGAATGGAACGAAACTTTGCGAGGATTTTTTATATCAATAATAAGAATTTCTGGAGCCAAGACCCACCGGAGAGGGGCCCCTGGGTGGGCACAACCCACCAGGGCGCGCCCCCTCACCTAGCGCGCCCAGGTGGGTTGTACCCACCTAGTGGCCCCGCAGACCTCAACCCTGACACTATAAATTCCTATTTTCGGAGAAAAATCAGGGAGAAAGAATTATTGCGTTTCACGAGATGGAGTCGCCGCCAAGCCCTATTCTTCCTCGGGAGGGGAGATCTGGAGTCCGTTTGGGGCTCCGGAGAGGGGATCTTTGTTCTTCGTCATCACTAACCCATCTCCATCGCCAATTCCATGATGCTCCCCATCGGGAGTGAGTAATTCCTTCGTAGGCTCGTTGGTCGGTGAGGAGTTGGATGAGATTCATCATGTAATCGAGTTAGTTTTGTTAGGGCTTGATCTCTAGTATCCACTATGTTCTTATATTGATGTTGCGATGACTTTGCTATGCTTAATGCTTGTCACTTTGGGCCCGGGTGCCATGAACTCAGATCTGAACCGTTTATGAATTCATCATTATATCCATGTTTTAGATCCGATCTTGCAAGTTATAGTCACCTACTACATGTTATGATCCGACAACCCCGGAGTGACAACAACCGGGCCCACTCTCGGTGATGACCGTAGTTTGAGGAGTTCATGTATTCACTATGTGTTAATGCTTTGTTCCGGTTCTCTATTGAAAGGAGGCCTTAATATCCCTTAGTTTCCAATATGGACCCCGCTGCCACGGGAGGGTAGGACAGAAGATGTCACGCAAGTTCTTTTAATAAAGCACGTATGACTATTTACGGAATACATGCCTACATTATATCGATGAACTGGAGCAAGTGTCGTATCGCCCTAGGTTATAACTGTCACATGATGAATATGATCTAACAAGTCACCGATCCAATGCCTACGAATTTATTTATATTGTTTTTGCTAAGTTAGTAATGCTATCATCACTGTTACACTTGCTACAAAATTACTGCTATCACTATTACTGTTACCGTTGCTGCTGTCACTATTATCAAAACTATCAAACTACTTTGCTACTAATCACTTTGCTGCAGATAATTAATCTCCAGGTGTGGTTGAATTGACAACTCAGCTGCTAATACCTTGAAATATTCTTTGGCTCCCCTTGTGTCGAATCTATAAATTTGGGTTGAATACTCTACCCTCGAAAATTGTTGTGATCCCCTATACTTGTGGGTTATCAAGACCTTTTTCTGGCGCCGTTGCCGGGGAGCATAGCCATATTTGTTGAGTCACTTGGGATTATTATCAATTTATCACTATGAAGAATCTGAAGGATCCAAAGACTAAGATATTTCCCTCAAAGACGAGGGGAGGTAAGGAACTGCCATCCAGTCCTGCCTTAGATTCACCTTCTGTTTTGAGTAAACTTGCAACACCACCACATGCTATCAATTATAATATGTCGCAAGTTATTGATGATGCTACTTCTACTATGAATGATGCTTATGATGATGCTAGTACCTTGCTTGATAATGATGATGTGCCACTTGGGTGAACTTCTTGATGAACAAATTGCTAGAGTAATACAACATGATGTTGTTGAATCTGATGATGAGCTTGAAACTGAATCTCCTGAAACACCTGCTAGAACTAGCCTTCCTAGATATGAATTGCCTAAGGTACCGGAAGGTTATGTTATGAATGAGGAGACAACTAGAGATATTCTTGCTTGTAAGGATAGAGATGATCTAGAGAAATTATTATGCAAGTATAAAGAAAAATCTCTGAATGCTAGAATGAAATGTGATCCTAAGTCTACTTCACCTATCTTTATTGATGATAAGGATTATGAATTCTCTGTCGACCCAGAGTTAATTACTTTGGTTGAATCCGATCCTTTCCATGGTTATGAAACTGAAACTGTTGTGGCACATCTTACTAAGTTGAATGACATAGCCACCCTTTTTACTCATGATGAGCATACTTGCTATTACTTTATTCTCAAACTGTTTCCGTTTTCATTAAAGGGTGATGCTAAAGCTTGGTACAATACTCTTGCTCTTGGTTGTGTGCGTAGTCCCCAGGATATGATTTATTACTTCTCTGAAAAATATTTCCCTGCTCATAAGAAACAAGCTGCCTTACAGGAAATATTTAACTTTGTGCAAACTAAAGAAGAGAGTCTCCCACAAGCTTGGGGAAGGCTTTGCCAATTACTTAATGCTTTGCCTGATCATCCTCTTAAGAAAAATGAAATAATTGATATCTTCTATAATGGACTAACCGATGCTTCTAGGGATTTCCTAGATAGTTGTGTTGGTTGTGTTTTCAGGGAACAGACTGTTGGACAAGCTGAAGAATTATTGAATAACATATTGAAAAATTATGATGATTGGACTCTTCCTGAATCACCGCCTAAACCCACTCCAAAGAAGAGGGGTATATTATACTCCCTCCATTCCCTTATACAAGGCCACTATCAAAAATACATTTTGCATCTATACAAGGCCACTAACAGTAATCGAGGCAAACATTAATGTTGTTTTCTCATACTACCAACTTTTTTAATACTTGCATGCATGTAATCATAATGAAAGTGTGCTACTTCATTCTCATTCCTTTCTTGCATGCATGCAAGCGTATTAATGATCCCGTTTAACAAAAATAGAAGTCGACTTCCAAAGCACTCATTAAATTTTACTTGGTACCTGTAATTTGAGTTTGTGGCCTTGTATAAGGGGATGGAGGGAGTATCTCAGTTCTGAAGATATGCAAGAGGCAAAGAAATATATGAAGGAAAAAGGTATTAAAGCTGAGGATGTTAAATTTTTTTGAAGAAATACATGGGCTTAATACAGCACCACTGCCTAAGGTGGTAGAGGTAAATTCTCTAATGAAATTCAATGATAATGACAATCCTCACAATACGCACCCAAGACAATGCCTTTATGAGTTTGAAAACTACATTAGAAAACAAGATCACTTCAATGCAAATGTTATGAAACAATTGAAATACAATTCGGAAATGATTGCTCGCTTGAGTGACTTGTTATTTAGAATCTCAAATGATGTTAGAGGTGTAGGAAAACATGCTTCTATGGTACAAACCCAGTTAGAACAAGTTGCTAAATCTCAAAGAGAATTGCTTGATGAAATGAATAACAACATGCATGACTTTGTTGTTAGAGTTGCAACTAGAGGAGGTAAAATGACTCAGGAACCACTTTATCCTGAGGGACACCCAAAAAGAATTGAACAGGATTCACAAAGGAACAACACCACTACACCTAGTCCTTCTAAAAAGAAGAAGAAAAAGAAAAATGATAGGACTTTGCATGCTTCTAGTGAACCTGAAATAGAGAAACCTCCTGATAATGATAATGAAACTTCTATGTGTGATGCTGAAACTCAATCTGGTTATGAACATTCACCTAGTGATAATGAAAAAGATAATACGGATGTTCATGAAGATACTCAACCAAATAATGAAAAAGAACCAGACAATGATGTTGAGATAGAACGACCAGTTGATATTGATAACCCACAACCTAAGAATAAAAGATATGAAAAAAGAGACTTAGATATGACAAAAGAGACTTTATTGCTAGAAAACACTGTAAAGAAAGAGAACCGTGGGTTCAAAAACCTATGCCCTTTCCACCTAAGTCAACTAAAAAGAAAGATGATGAAGAATTTGAATGCTTTGTTGAAATGCTGAGGCCAGTCTTTTTGCGAACTTGCTTGACTGATATCCTTAAAATGCCTCCTTATGCAAAGTATATGAAAGACATCATCACTAATAAGAGAAAAATACCGGAAGCTGAAATCTCCACTATGCTTGCTAATTATACTTTTAAAGATGGAGTACCTAAAAAACTTGGAGATCCGGGAATACCAACTATGCCTTGCTGCATAAAAAAAGAATTATGTGAAAACTGCTTTATGTGATTTAGGAGCTGGTGTTAGTGTTATGCCTTTCTCTTTATATAAAAGACTTGATTTGAATAAACTCACACCTATTGAAATATCTTTGCAAATGGCTGACAAATCAACTGTCATACGTATCGGTATCTGTGAGGATGTGCCCGTTGTTGCTGCTAATGTTACTATTTTGACTGACTTTGTTATACTTGAGATGCCCGAGGATGACAACATGTCGATTATCCTTGGTAGACCCTTCTTGAATACTGCAAGCAAGGTCACTTTTCATATCAATGGTAATGAGCATACGGTGCACTTTCCGAAGAAACAATTCCAAGTGAATGGTATTAATGTTAGGGCCAATTCCAGTTCTGCCCCTAACTCGAACCCACTACTCAGTTTTGCCCCTAATTTTCAGGTATGCTCAGTTTTGCCCCTCCGCCGTTAGTGTCACTTATAGAAATGCCCTTTTGCACCGTTACCGTCCGGTCAAAGTACTTTGACCATCCAGAAAAAAATAGCAAAAAATCGAAAAAATATGAAATTTGGTGGGATCGAAGATAGTCATGTCCGCAAGGTGCGTGCACATTGTTGTGTTGGTTGGACACTCCGGGAGCTCGTGGCAAAGGAAAACAAAAATAATTTATGCCTATGAACTGTAAATTCAAAAAAATAGCAAAAAAGTTCAAAAAAATTGAATTTATTTGGCGTCAAAGAGGCTTGAGTGCACAAGGTGCTTGCAAGTTTTGGTGATCAAATGACGTACGAGGCGCTCTAGAGAAAAAACAAAATAGTGCAGTTTTTCAAAGTTTTTTTGAACTAGAATTTGTTTTTTCTCCACGAGCTCCTACGTTGTCCAAACACAACAAAAACGTGCACACATCTTACGCACCTGAATATCTCCAGTCCCGTGAAATTTCATATTTTTTGAATTTTTTTCTATTTTTTTGAATTTACTGCTCGCATGCGTACAAAATTTATGTTTTCCTTTGACACGAGCTCCTAGAGTGTCCGAACAACATGAAAATGTGCACGCGCCTTGCGGACATGACTATCTTCGATCCCACCAAATTTCATATTTTTTTGATTTTTTTTGCTATTTTTTCAGGATGGTCAAAGACCTTTGACCGGATGGTAACGACAGAGAAGGGCATTTCTATAAGTGAAACTAACGGCGGAGGGGCAAAACTGAGCATACCTAAAAATTAGGGGCAAAACTGAGTAGTGGGTTCTAGTTAAGGGCATAGATGTAAATGTCCCTTAATGTTATTGAAAAATCTCCGACAATCACTATTGCAAGTTTTCAATTACCTCTACCTACTGTCAAAAAGAAATATGAAATGCTTATTGTTGGGGAAATGCATATCCCCATTGAGGTAACTTAGTGATTTACGAAAATTCTTCGGTTTCATGCTAATCGAAAGTGGTTGTTAAGAAGACCTGATCAACCTTATTAATGAATCATTTTTTAGCGGTATGAAGTTAATGAATTTAGTAAGCACTACCTTATGTCCTTACTTTTTGTTCTCTGTTTTTATTAATTAAATAAAATAAAATGCCATGGCTTGTCTGTTTTCTGAATTTCCCGTGCAATAAAAAAATGACCCAAAAATAAAAGTTCTCAGAATGCCCTGAAAATTGAACATGATTTTTTTGAATACTTATGATTTTTTGGTGCAAATAATACCAGAGGGAGGTGCACCAGGTGGGCACAACCCACCTGGGCGCGCCAAGACCCCCAGGCGCGCCCTAGTGGGTTGTGGTCCCCACATGGACCCCCTCACTTGCCTCTTTAGCCCACAACATCACTTACCCCCAGAAAAAATCTCCATTGCGCTCTCTCCCATGTTCTTGAGCTCAAACCCGCGGATTTCGATCTCTTTGCTCGAAGCTCCGTGTTTCGAGGAATTGTTGCTTGGTATGTAACTCCACTATTTGTCCAATTAGTTTTTGTTTTAGTGGTTACACTTTGAATAATTAGATACTCTTGGTGCTGCTGTAGATGTGCTTGCATGTTGAGTTCTTAGTGTTCTAAGTAGTTTGAATGCTTCTATGGCCTCTATGTCTCCCTATGAGTAGTTGCTATCAATTTTGTGAAGTTTTGTTGAGAAAATTTTGTGGACTATAAATTCAGATTTTTGTTCATAGGAAAATTGTACGTGAACATGAATATCTTCAGGAAGTTTGGCTCAAAGAAGAACTCCAAGGGTGTTATTGGGAAGTCTTCTGGCAGTGATCTCCACCCTCGGAGGTTGGCGGATGTACGGCCATGCGAATGGCCGCACACCCCATTCCCGCAAGAGGCTGGAATTCATGAGGAGTGCATGCAATATATTGCCAATGTTGGCCTCACCAACTTCATCGCAGATGAGTGTGACCAGCACCAAATCCTCAAAAACATCTTTGTTCAGAGCTTTACTCTCTTGCCTAGAAATAATCCTCCTGAAGTGAGCTTTGATTTATATGCTGAAAACCATCAGATACCACTTACTGAGTTTTGTGACATATGCATGATCCCATCTGATGGGAGCTTGGTTGAGCCTAGGCCGGGCGAGTTTGAGGCCTTTATCACACTTTGACAGTGGGTGATGAGAGAGGAGTGTCAGCCATCACTGTCGCTGGCTTACATTTTCCTACTGTTCGTTACTTTGCACTTTTTATTACCAAATGATTGCTTGCTAGGGAGAAGGTGGGTGCACTTAGTTCACTAGACCTTGTTGTTTTACATCGTGCACTGGAGGGCGACAACACGCATAGCTTGGGAGCTATCGTGGCTCATCGCCTGCATCTTAATAAATCCCAGGGTAAATACATGATGGGATTTTTGCTACTCGTTTGGCGGCCCACTTCAATGTTGGGATACGCCCTCATGATTACCCTCTGGATAAGGTTTACCTAGATCGTGTAGCCATGGATCACCATCACTTTATTGCACATGATCGTCCTGATATTGCCATTCCTTACAACCTGGTCTATAGCGTTGAAACTCGTGATGTTATTCCATTGTCTGCGCCTGCTTTGTTTGATTCTGCTGCCAGGGGCAGATACCGGATTATGCCTGCAGACATCATCGCCTACTGGAATGCTCACGCTGCTGCAGAGGCTACGGAGGAGCCTCAGCAATGGGATGAGTGGATGCCTGCTCCTCAAGATCCCTACTACCCTCCAGGCTACTGACTGATTACCAACTTAGGCCAAAAGCCTAAGCTTGGGGGAGTACGTGTTCTCACTGATATTACATTCATGTTCACATATCATTCTATTTGTCGGTATTCACACGTTTTCATTGTATCATCCATGCTTAGATTTATTTTCTTACTTTCTTCTTGTGTGCTTGAAAAACTTTAGAAAAAACAAAAAAATAGTTGTAGTAATTTACTTTCTATGCATGCTTAGTGCTACCTTTTGAGCACTGCGTTGGTTTTCCCTTGAAGGGGAAATGGTGATGCAGCAAAGTAGCATAAGTATTTCCCTCAGTTTTTGAGAACCAAGGTATCAACCCAGTAGGAGGCTACGCGCGAGTCCCTCGCACCTACACAAAACAAATAAATCCTCGCAACCAACACGATAAGGGGTTGTCAATCCCTACACGGTCACTTGCGAGAGTGAGATCTGATAGATATGATAAGATAATATTTTTGGTATTTTTATGATAAAGATGCAAAGTAAAGAAAGTAAAATAAAAATGATGCAAGAAATAGCTAAGTGTTGGAAGACTAATATGATGGAAAATAGACCCGGGGGCCATAGGTTTCACTAGTGGCTTCTCTCAAGAGCATAAGTATTTACGGTGGGTGAACAAATTACTGTTGAGCAATTGATAGAATTGAGCATAGTTATGAGAATATCTAGGTATGATCATGTATATAGGCATCACGTCTGAGACAAGTAGACCGACTCCTGCCTGCATCTACTACTATTAATCCACACATCGACCGCTATCCAACATGCATCTAGAGTATTAAGTTCATAAGAACAGAGTAACGCTTTAAGCAAGATGACATGATGTGGAGGGATAAATTCATGCAATATGATAAAAACCCTATCTTGTTATCCTCGATGGCAACAATACAATACGTGCCTTGCTGCCCCTACTGTCACTGGGAAAGGACACTTCAAGATTGAACCCAAAGCTAAGCACTTCTCCCATTGCAAGAAAGATCAATCTAGTAGGCCAAACCAAACTGATAATTCAAAGAGACTTGCAAAGATAACCAATCATACATAAAAGAATTCAGAAGATTCAAACATTGTTCATAGATAAACTTGATCATAAACCCAAAATTCATCGGTCTCAACAAACACACCGCAAAAGAAGATTACATCGAATAGATCTCCACGAGAGGGGGGGGGGACATTGTATTGAGATCCAAAAAGAGAGAAGAAGCCATCTAGCTAATAACTATGGACCCGAAGGTCTGAGGTAAACTACTCACACATCATCGGAGAGGCTATGGTGTTGATGTTAAACCTGATCATTTGTCGGGCCGGGTCGGGTTCGGGCCGGGCTTGACAAAGCCCGAAGGAAAAATCCCAAGCCCGAGCCCGGCCTGGCCCGAAGTACATGAACAGTGACACTTTTTAATTAAATTAATTAATTTCGGGATATTATATTAATTTATTATAACTATATTTCAAATAAAATATGTTTTTATATATATTTCGGGCTTTATTCGGGCTTTCGGGCCGAGCTTCGGGTCAGAAAATGGAGCCCGAGCCCGGCCCGAATGTCGGGCTTTGGGTTCGGACTGGCGGGCCAGGTTGTCCATGACCAGGTATAGTTGATGTAGAAGCCCTCCATGATCGATGCCCCCTCCGGTGGAGCTACGGAACAGGCCCCAAGATGGGATCTCGTGGGTACAGAAGGTTGCGGCGGTGGAATTAGGTTTTTGGCTCCGTATCTGATCGTTTAGGGGTACGTAGGTATATATAGGAGGAATGAGTACGTCGTTGGAGCAACAGGGGACCCACGAGGGTGGAGGGCGCGCTTGGGGGGTAGGCGCACCCCCCTACCTCGTGGCTTCCTCTTTGATTTCTTGACATAGGGTCCAAGTCCTCTGTATTATATTCGTTCCAAAAATCATGTTCCCGAAGGTTTCATTCCGTTTGGACTCCGTTTGATATTCTTTTTCTCGGAAACTCTGAAATAGGCAAAAAAATAGCAATTCTGGGCTGGGCCTTCGGCTAATAGGTTAGTCCCAAAAATAATATAAAAGTGAATAATAAAGCCCAATAATGTCCAAAACAGAATATAATATAGCATGGAGCAATCAAAAATTATAGATACGTTGGAGACGTATCACTTAGTAGTAGCACTAAAAAGAAAATCCAAAAAGATTTCCTTGTTCTTCTTTTGCTTGTTGGGAGCTTTCCCGTGCAAATAGTTTTTCTCGTTTTCGCTTTTCCCTTTTATTTCCTTGTTCAAGAAAACCAAAAACTCCAAAAATATTTCAGTGTGTTTCTCTGAATTTCTTTTCCTTTTTATTCAAGTCTTACCAAGGAGAAGACCATGATGAAAATGTTGAGTGGCTCTCATATGAATAAATGTTAAACTAATGGAGAGCCCATTTTACCTTGTCTTCTCCTGTTGAATAAAATGTTTTGCAGATTCCAGCTTAGTCCATGGCACTGTTGCACTATTATTAATTTCATATCGTTCGGTCATGCAAGTGAAAGGCAATAATGACGATATTCGATGAACTGGCCGTGGCAGAGAGAAACTGGTATGAACTCGACTTGTTCTGTTTGTGTAAATATGTTTAACCTAGTATCCATGATTCAGCCCGTTATGATTAAACATGTTTGCAATGACAATTAGAGATTATAGTTTCTCATGCCATGCATAAGTAGCTGGGAGTTGATAATGATTTAGCTTGGATATCAACATAGCGTTAAAATGATTGTGATGTAGTATGATGATATGGTATCATCCTCTGAATGTTTGAGTGGCTTGACTTGGCACATGTTCATGCATGTAGTTGAATCAAAACCAACATAGCCTCTATGATATTTATGTTCATGGTGTTCATATCCTACTCATGCTAGTGTCTAATGTTACTTATGCATAATGCATGGTTATGATCATTGTTGCTCTCTAGTTGGCCGCTTCTCAATCTTAATTGCTAGCCTTTGCTTGTACTAAGTGGGAATTCTGCTTGTACATCAAAAACCTTGAACCCAAAGTTATTCAGATGAGTCCACCATACCTACCTATATACGGTATTACCCTGCCGTCCTAACTAAATTTGCATGTCCCACCTCTAAAAAACTTCTAAAAATTATCCTTTTTGTGTGCCTGGATCGTTCATGGAACAACAAGAGGTGGTCAGTATCTTCCATGCTAAGCGGGTTATTCTAAGGTCGAGTGTTTATTCACTCCCCATCGCACCAGGAAATGGGTGGTAATAGGGATTCCCAGTCCCGAACTCAAAAATGCAAATA
Organism: Aegilops umbellulata; assembly: GCA_032464435.1. Taxonomy (NCBI): domain Eukaryota; kingdom Viridiplantae; phylum Streptophyta; class Magnoliopsida; order Poales; family Poaceae; genus Aegilops; species Aegilops umbellulata. The sequence goes on from CP136059.1 coordinate 359,159,240, forward strand.
ATTAAACAAAACTCCCCTGGGACTGATGTTGGTATGGACGGCACCCGTTGTTTCGGGCAAGCCGTGGAGTGTGATTGATGGTGGAGGGGGAGTAAACCTTTACTTTTATCGCTTGGGAACCGCCACTAGCGTGCTAGCATGGAAGATGTTGATAACTGATGGCCGTGAAGTGAATAAGAAAGTGCATGTCTCAAAATAATCATTTATCTTTGTTTTAAAAACTGAGCTCTGGCACCTCTGCAAATCACTGCTTCCCTCTGTGAAGGTACTTTCTATTTACTTTTATGTTGTGTCATCACCTTCTAAAAACAAGCGCCAGAAACTGAGTAGAGCACAACTGTCACGATTTATGCATTATGTATAGCTAATGTTGGGTGCATCATGACTGGATCTTTTCTACCATGAATTACAATGTTTAGTCGCTGCTTGAACTTTGGAGGTGCTCTACATTTATGTTTTGCAGTCTCAGAAATGGCTAGCGAGATACCACTATTGTCATATTATATCATGGTTGTTTTGACAATGTGTTGCTGTTTGACATATTTTATTATTGCTCGCTAGCTGATAATGTCATTAATATGAATCATTATAATTTTTAAGAGTTATTGTTGACATGGTTAGTTATAATGTTGGCTGAAAACCTGGGTGTTGTTTAAGCTTATTTATGCAAACATGAGCAAAAGAGTTCATAAAAGTTTTTCTTTCTCACTTTCAGCTTATCAACTGAATTGCTTGAGGACAAGCAAAGGTTTAAGCTTGGGGGAGTTGATACGTCTCCAACGTATCTACTTTTTCTCACGCTTTTCCTCTTGTTTTGGACTCTAATTTGCATGATTTGAATGAAACTAAACCCGGACTGACGCTATTTTCAGCAGAACTACCATGGTGTTGTTTTTGTGCAGAAATAAAAGTTCTCGGAATGGAACGAAACTTTGTGAGGATTTTTTATATCAATAATAATAATTTCTGGAGCCAAGACCCACCGGAGAGGGGCCCCTGGGTGGGCACAACCCACCAGGGCACGCCCCCCTCTCCTGGCGTGTCCAGGTGGGTTGTACCCACCTGGTGGCCCCGCAGACCTCAACCCTGACACTATAAATTCCTATTTTCGGAGAAAAAATCAGGGAGAAAGAATTATCGCATTTCACGAGATGGAGCCGCCGCCAAGCCCTGTTCTTCCCCGGGAGGGTAGATCTGGAGTGCGTTTGGGGCTCCGGAGAGGGGGATCTCCGTTCTTTGTCATCACCAACCCATCTCCATCGCCAATTCCATGATGCTCCCCACCGGAGTGAGTAATTCCTTCCTAGGCTCGCTTGTCGGTGAGGAGTTGGATGAGATTCATCATGTAATCGAGTTAGTTTCGTTAGGGCCTGATCCCTAGTACCCACTATGTTCTTAGATTGATGTTGCTATGACTTTGCTATGCTTAATGCTTGTAACTTTGGGCCCGGGTGCCATGAACTCAGATTTGAACCTTTTATGAATTCATCATTATATCCATGTTTTAGATCCGATCTTGCAAGTTATAGTCACCTACTACGTGTTATGATCCAACAACCCCGGAGTGACAACAACCGGGCCCACTCTCGGTGATGACCGTAGTTTGAGGAGTTCATGTATTCACTATGTGTTAATGCTTTGTTCCGGTTCTCTATTAAAAGGAGGCCTTAATATCCCTTAGTTTCCAATATGGACCCCGCTGCCACGGGAGGGTAGGACAAAAGATGTCATGCAAGTTCTTTTAATAATTTACGAAATACATGCCTACATTATATCGATGAACTGGAGCTAGTGTCGTATTGCCCTAGGTTATAACTATCACATGATGAATATCATCCAATAAGTCACCGATCCAATGCCTACGAATTTATTTATATTGTTTTTGCCAAGTTACTACTGCTATCATCACTGTTACACTTGCTACAAAATTACTCCTATCACTGTTACTGTTACCATTGCTCCTGTCACTATTATCAAAACTGTCAAACTACTTTGCTACTGATCACTTTGCTGCAGATAATTAATCTCTAGGTGTGGTTGAATTGACAACTCAACTGCTAATACCTTCAAATATTCTTTAGCTCCCTTGTGTCGAATCTATAAATTTGGGTTGAATACTCTACCCTCGAAAACTATTGCGATCCCCTATACTTGTGGGTTATCAGTCTCCTCATTACCACTTTTGTTCTTATTTCTTATTGTTGTGTTCCGGCATCCCCGTGACGAAGTCACCTGTGTCTGGTCTGACGATGATGGATGCCATCACATCAAGAGGGCCCTAACAATATCTATCCATTGAAACATGATGCAAATTCCACTCTTGAGCTATCATGTCCCCTGTCAAACTTTCTGATGAACCTGTAAGTTGCCTTTATGATCACCAAGTTACTAATGATGTTTGAGTAACCCCAAAGCTCGTCGTGTGGTAACAAGTGACTACGATACTCTCATGTTCTAAGGAACTAAAATCACAAGTTAACACTCCATGTTATAAAAATTGACTTATGACAATATTATCTCAAAGTATAACAAACAAGTATTTGGGTCGATTCAATATTATCGTTCTTCTAACGTCATACTCTCAATGTTGTTCTGAGACTATCATTACACTTCACAATATCTCAAGATCCGTAAAACGTGTTCACCAACAACACTTGAGCTAGTATTAGAAGCGGGACTAGGAATCTTATTTTACCGTTTTTTCGTCCTACACGTGCATATGAGTTTTTCACTGAATCGCATATTCCAGAATCATAGCAGTTGGAGCATAGAATATAAACTCTAAGTTATGAACACAAAAATATAATAATACAATTTTATTGCCTCTATGGCATACTTCCAACAGGAGATGTGTCCTCCCATGATGATAGGAGTGCTGGTGATAATGATATAAAAGTGAAAAGGCATTTATTGCATCCAAAAGTGGGAATATAGCTTTAAAATAATATAAATAACAGTAGGAAAACATGATGCAAAATGGACGTATCAGTCGCCACAAGGGATCTAGAGCGAACGATGGCGTCCGGTACAACCACACGTGCTTGTTATGTCTGTCGTACCAGCAGCTATCGCAATCCCTTGGTTCAATATTTCTACCATGTGCAACTGGACCGAGGATCAGATACACATAGCCACCAGAAACCCCTCTAGAACGAAGAACCCTAGCCTTTGGAAGGGACCGGGAGGGGAAATCATCAACACCTTGTACAAGGAGGCACCGACATCAACCATCTCCATCATTATCTTCACCGCCGTCTCATCTCCATCTCGTTATAATACCAAACCATAGACGATTCCATGTGTCTTACTCTGATCTATCATTCATGTTTGTCACTTCCATTCATATGATGCCTGCTATCTCCATGTATGAGTAATTCCGTTAGTTCTCAGGGATATGGATGAATCCTAGTATGTATAGGTACTAAATGTTGGGACACGTAGTAGAAAACAAAAAAATGGCCCTACGAACACCCAGGAACAATATGAAGATGCATATAGGGTTTGGATCATAGATCATTACCGACTCTGGAGTGCAGCGGAAGTAGACGAGATGGTGTAGATCGTACTTGGAGTCTCTCGAACCATTGATGACGATCCCGCGGACCGCTCTCGAACCCCTCGAACGAAAGATCGAAAACACGACATCTCTACTTGGTTGCAAGCGTACGGTCTTTAGGATCCGGCAGTGTTTCACCGTCCAGAGCTAATCATTGCCGGAGAATTAGAGGGAGGAGATAAGGACCACACTGGAGTTCTAATTATGAGGATTAGTGGAACTAGGTCTAGCTCTAATTAGTCAACTAGGACCAACTAGAACTAGAACAAGATGAACTAGAGTAGGCTCCAAAACTTGTGTCAATATTATGGCCAATACCTCAAGTAAGGCTAAACAGAGAATTACGACAGAGGTTTCTCCCATAGGATCCCTCGCATAAGAACTTGTCCCATATATTCATATATAAAAGTACAAAGTGAAGCATGAAACTAGTTCATTTAAACAACATAATTTACACATGGCTTTCAGTTTTGGGAGGCCCCGAAGGGATTACACAAACTAATTAGGATACCTTATTCTTCTTGGCAATCACAGCGCCTTCGATATGGTGGCTATTCTACAAGTGGTGGTGGTACTACTACTAAGGTGAGAGTGCTCTGGAGGCTCTTCTTGCTCGAAGCTCTGGACTCCGTCTCTATATATAGGTTAAAGGGGAAGAAGAGGGCAGCCACCAAGGAGGGAAAATCCCTCCTTGGGGCATCCCCTATGTACTCTTTTCTCCATTTCTCCGTTTTTCCATGAACTTAATACACTAGATGCATGCTGGATAGCGGTCGATGTGTGGAGTAATAGTAGTAGATGCAGGCAGGAGTCAGTCTACTAATCTTGGACGTGATGCCTATATATTGATCATTGCATGGAAATCATCATAATTATTTGATGTTTTATCAATTGCCCAACAGTAATTTGTTTACCCACCGTGTGCTATTTCTTGAGACAAGCCACTAGTGAAATCTACGACCCCCCGGTCTATTCTTCATCATATTTGCTTTCCGATCTATTATTTGACACTTTTATTTTCAGATCTATTATTCCCAAAACCCAAAAATACCTTGCTGAAAATTTTTGTTACTTATTTTATTTCGCGTTTTAACGAGATCTGTTTATCCAATTGATTGCACTCTGACTATAGCGCCAGAAAAGCTCCTGTCTGCTAGGACTACATCGGTATTTCCCCAAAGAGGAAGGGATGATGCAGCACAACGACGGTAGGTATTTCCCTTAGTGAAGAAACCAAGGTTATCGAAGCAGTAGGAGAACCAAGCAACACAACATAAACAACACCTGCACACAGATAACAACACTTCGCAACCCGACGCGTTAAAGGGGTTGTCAATCCCTTTCGGGTAACGATGCCAGAAATTTGTTGTAGATGGAAATAATAGATCGCAAATAAAATAAAGTGCACCAAAGTATTTTTGTATTTTTAGTTTAATGGATCTAAATAAAATGCAAAGGAAAAGTAGATCGCAAGCAAATATATGAGGAAGAAGACCCGGGGCCGTAGGTTTCACTAGTGGCTTCTCTAGAGAAAGATAGCAAACGGTGGGTAAACGAATTACTGTTGGGCAATTGATAGAACTTCAAATAATTATGATGATATCCAGGCAATGATCATTACATAGGCATCACCTCCAAGATTAGTAGACCGACTCCTGCCTGCATCTACTACTATTACTCCACACATCGACCGCTATCTAGCATGCATCTAGTGTATTAAGTTCATGGAAAAATGGAGTAATGCAATAAGAATGATGACATGGTGTAGACAAGATCCATTTATCTATTGCGTAGATATAGATCCCATCTTTTTATCCTTAGTAGCAACGATACATACGTGTCATTTCCCTTTCTGTCACTGGGATCAAGCACCGTAAGATCGAACCCACTATCGGGCACCTCTTCCCATTGCAAGATAAATAGATCAAGTTGGCCAAACAAAACCCAAATATCGGAGAAGAAATACGAGGCTATAAGAGATCATGCATATAAGAGATCAAAGAAACTCAAATAACTTTCATGGATATAAAAAGATATAACTGATCATAAACTCGAAGTTCATCAGATCCCAACAAACACACCACAAAAGAGTTACATCATATGGATCTCAAGAGACCATTGTGTTGAGAATTCAGCGAGAGAGAGAAAGCCAGCTATTATCTACGAACCCGAAGGTCTACAAAGAACTACTCACGCATCATCGGAGAGGCACCAATGGAGGTGGTGAACCCCATCCGAGATGGTGTCTAGATTGGATCTGGTGGTTCTGGACTCGCCTAGGGTTCTGGGATTTTTGGGGTATTTATAGAGCAAAGAGGCGGTCCAGGGGGCACCCGAGGTGGGCATAACCTACCAGGGTGCGCCTGGGCCTCCTGGCGAGCCCTGGTGGGTTGTGCCCTCCTCGGGACTCCCCCAGGTGCAACCAGGGCCCAACATCTTCCATCTGGTCCATAAAAAATCATCGTGGAGTTTCGTGGCATTTGGACTCTGTCTGATATTGATTTCCTGCGATGTAAAAAACATGGGAAAGCCAGCAACTGGCACTTGGCACTATGTCAATAGGTTAGTGCCAAAAAATGATATAAAATGACTATAAAATGGTTATAAAACATCCAAGATTGATAATATAACAACATGGAACAATCAAAAATTATAGATACGTTGGAGACGTATCACCAATCTATCACAATTTTTATCGCGTCAACTTGACAATTTTTGGCGCCGTTGCTCGAAAAAGGGATTGACAACCCCTTATACGCGTTGGGTTGCAAGTACTTGTTCTTTGTGTGCAGGTACCGTTTACATAGTGTTGCTTGGTTCTCCTACTGGATTGATACCTTGGTTTCATAACTGAGGGAAATACCTGCCGTAGTTGTGCTGCATCATCCCTTTTTCTTTGAGGAAATACCAACGTAGTTCAAGCGACATCAGAAGGAATTTCTGGCACCGTAGCCGGGGAAACATCATCAACATATATCAGGTTCCTAATCACAAATCTCATCTCCTTGTAATTTACATTATTTTCCATTTGCCTCTCATTTTCATCCCCCCACTTCACAAAAAATTGCCGTTTTATTCGCCCTTTTTTTCTTTCACCTTTTTCTCATCAGATCTATCTTTTTTTGTGCAATCTTGTTCGTGTAGTCATGATGTCTCAAGAAAATACCAAGTTGTGTGATGTGTCCAATACCAGTAATAATGATTTTATTAGCACTCCGGTTGCTCCTCCCGCCACTAGTGCGGAGTCTTGTGATATTAATGTCGCTTTGTTGAATCTTGTCATGAAAGATCAATTTTCTGGTACTCCTAATGAGGATCACGCGTGCCATGTTAACACATTCGTAGAATTATGCGATATGCAAAAGAAAAAACATGTGGATAATGATATTTTGAAGTTGAAATTATTTCCGTTTTCTTTGCGAGATCGTGCAAAAATTTGGTTTTCCTCTTTGCCTCGCAATAGTATTGATTCTTGGGATAAGTGCAAAGATGCTTTTATTAGTAAGTATTTTGCGCCCACTAAAATTATTTTCCTTAGGACTCAAATCATGAATTTTAAGAAACTTGAGCATGAACATGTTGCACAATCTTGGGAAAGAATGGAATTGATGCTAAGGAATTGTCCTACTCATGGTTTAAATCTTTGGATGATCATACAAAATTCTATGCGGGATTGAACTTTGTTTCTAGAAATATTTTAGCCCCCGCGGGTGGTACTTTTATGGAAATTACTTTGGGCGAAGATACTAAATTTCTAGATAATATTATGGCCAATTATTCACAATGGCATACCGAAAGAGCACCTAGTAGTAAAAAAGTTAATTCGATTGAAGAAATTTCTACTTTAAGTGAAAAAGTTGATGCTATTATGAAATTGGTTGCTAATAAAAGTGCTCCTATTGATCGTAATGATGCCTTTGTCTACTTTGATTGAGCAAAATAGTGATCCCGTAGATGTGAATTTTGTCTAGCGAAACAACTTTAATAACAATGCTTATAGAGGTAATTTTAATCCTAGGCCTTTTCCTGGAAATTCCTCTAGTAATTATGGTAATTCTTCTTACAATAATAGTAGGAACACCTCTGATCTTGAGAATAATATTAAAGAATTTATCAATGCTCAAAAAGTTTTTAATACTACGATAGAACAAAAGTTGAATAAGATAGATGATATGTCTAGAGGCATTGATAGAATTTCTCACGACGTAGAAAATCTCAAGTTGAAATTTTTTTTACCAAAAGTTGAGGAATCAATTAAATCTTTATATTTATCTATGGATGAAAGTAAGAAAATAACCTCTATGCTTAGAGCTAAAATATAATTTTTAGAAAGAGCGTTTTCTAGTGATTGCTTTCAAAAATATGGTGAAGATCTTAAAATGATTGGTGTTTCTGCTATTGATTCCTTGTTTAGTAAAATTAAAATTGATGATAAAGGGACTAGAAAAGAGTCAACTTTAGCTAGAAGGCGTCCCGATAATTCGAAGGGTGAAAATCTTGTTGAAAAAAATGATAAAAGTGGGTTTGGAGAGGTCAAAACTTTAACTAGTGATGTGCCCACTCTTTTGGATTACAAAGTCTTCAATTATGATAATTGTTCTTTGATTGATTGTATTTCTTTGTTGCAATCCATGATAAATTCACCTCATGCCTATGAACAAAATAAAGCTTTTACTGAACATATCGCAGATGCCATGATGAAAGCATTAGAAGAATAGTTGGAGTTAGAGATTTCAATTCCTAGAAAATAACATGATGAACGGGAACCTACTAGCAAAGTCAAGATTAAAAATTATGAGTGTTTTGCTTTATGTGATTTGGGTGCTAGTGTTTCCACAATTTCGAAATCTTTATGTGATGTGCTTGGTCTTACCAGTATTGAAGAATGTTCTCTTAATTTGCACTTGGCGGATTCTACAATTAAAAAGCCTATGGGAAGAATTAATGATGTTCTTATTCTTGCAAATAGGAATTATGTGCCCATATATCTTATTGTTCTTGATATTGATTGCAACCCATCATGTCCAATTATACTTCATAGACCGTTTTTACGCACTATAGGTGCCGTGATTGATACAAAAGAAGGCAATATTAAATTTCAATTTCCACTAAGGAAGGGTATGGAACACTTCTACAAGAATTAGGCCACCATATTAATCAATCATGAGGGCATCTTATGGGTCTAGAACTAAAGATGACAACACTTGAATCTATGCATTATGCCTAGCTAGGGGCATAAAACAGTCGCTTGTTGGGAGGCAACCCAATGAATAAATTTTATTAATTTACCAATTTATTACTATTCTTGAGCATTTGCACAATTATGCTACTGTTATGATTATGTTTTAATTAGTGTTTGTGCCAAGTAAAGCCTTTGGGATCATGTTGGGTGATAGTTGATTTGATCTTGTTGAAAAACAGAAACTTTTTGCGCAATTAACAGAATTTTTTAGAATTACATAAGCGTGATAAAATTCTGAATTTTTTTACACAAGATTGATATACAAATAGCCTACGTTGTCCTAATTTTTCAGAATTTTTGGAGTTACAAAAGTATTCGAAGTTTCAGATACTACATACTGTTCTATTTTTAACAGATTCTGTTTCGTTGCGTCGTGTGCTTATTTTGATGAATCTATGGATTTTACTGGAGGGTATAAGCCATGGAAAAGTTAAAATATAGTAAATATAATGGAAAAATAAAATATGAATGGGTTTGCAATAGTACTTAGTAAAGGAAATATGCCCTAGAGGCAATAATAAAGTTATTGTTTATTTCCTTACTTCATGATAAATGTTTATTATTCATGCTAGAATTGTATTAACCGGAAACTTAGTACATGTGTGAATACATAGACAAAACATAAGTGTCCCTAGTATGCCTCTACTTGACTAGCTCGTTTATCAAAGATGGTTATGTTTCCTAACCATAGACATGTGTTGTCATTTGATGAATGAAATCACATCATTAGGAGAATGATGTGATGGACAAGACCCATTCGCTAGCCTAGCATTATGATTGTTACAGTTTCATTGCTACTGCTTTCTTCATGACTTATACATGTTCCTCAGACTATGAGATTATGCAACTCCCGAATACTAGAGGAACACTTTGTGTGCTATCAAACGTCATGACGTAAATGGGTGATTATAAAAATGCTCTACAGGTGTCTCCGAAGGTATTTGTTGGGTTGGCATAGATCGAGATTAGGATTTGTCAGTCGGTGTTTCAGAGAGGTATCTTTGGGCCCTCTCGGTAATGCTCATCACTATAAGCCTTGCGAGCAATGTTATCGTGGTTTTGTCACGGCAGATGTCCTCATGAAAGGACTTAGTCGTGGAGCCATCTCTATGGGTTAGCTTGAAGGGGTTAAAGCGGACACAGGGACGCAAGGGAGTTTTATACTAGTTCGGCCCCTTCGATGAAGGTAAAAGCCTACGTCTAGTTGTGATGGAATTGATGGGGTTTCGATGACTAGGGAGCAAACAAGCTTCGCCTAAGTCTCGAGTTATTGTCTGTTGTCCTTGAACCGCCGCCGGGTCATCCCCTTATATACATGGGTGACGCCCATCGGTTCACAGAGTCCCAACACCGGCTCATATACGTGTCCGGTTTGGTCTCTTACTTATTCCTAACTTACAATACAAGTTTACATACCAACGCCGGTTTACAGCTACAGGCCTTAAACCGATCGTGGGCCTTAAGCTCTCATCTACCTTCATGGGCTTTAGCATACTTAACTACTGATGAAGTTAACCCGGCCCAGATAGGCCGGTTTACGCCCAGTAGTAATATCCCCAACATTAGGCCCCAGATTGATTTTAACAAGTTCATGTCAATCCTTAGCAAAAACTTCATCTTCAACATCTTCTTGTAATTTGGTGAACCGCCGTGAGGTCATCTTCTTTGATTGCTGTAAACCGGAGTGACGTCATCTGTCATAAAGAAACTATCCATGATACCTTCTTGTTTAATAGATCCGCGATAACCGAGGCGACAACTCCGTTTCCAAAACTCGCAGCCCCTTGATTTACGCGCCTGACACATGTCCCTTGCCTTATAAATAGGACCGAAGGGTCATTTGTTTTTCCCCTTCGTGCCTTTCTGCTTCGTCTTCCTCGCGTCGCCCTAGCTTTGGAGCTCCGCCGTTGCCGTCAACTTCCGCATCGACCTTGGCCGCTGCATCACCCTGAATGTACCAGAGCACCGAGGTGATCTTCCGCATCTTCCTCAGCTCCGGTAAGTCTTCTATCCTTTCCACCTCAGATCTGTTCTAGGGTTTCGTAGTTCTTCAGTGTTCATCGTCCGCTGCTTGTTTATACGATAGCTCTTTATATGAACCTGCAAATCTTTGCTTTGTGTAGTGGTAGTTGTTTAACCTCCGTCTTTACTTACACATCTCAAAGCCATAGATCTACCTGTACCTTTGCTCATTAGCTCAGTATTGCTCTATTTAAACTTGAATATTCATCTCTTTTCTGGACATGTTCCAGATCCAAAATCGTAGTATAACTTTGTGAGATCTGTTTTTGCGTACTTACTCATCTGCAATCTCGATTGTTCCATGGGTAAACTGGGCGGTTTAACTTTGTAGAAAAATTGATAAGCCGATATATGTACCATTAGTCCCCTTGTTGAACCGCCGGAAGTCCTTATCCAGACACTGCTGCTTTGTAAAACTCCGGTTTAGAAATAACTGTCTACGGTTTAGTAATATCAAGGTATACCTTTCCAATATCTTCTTGAACCGGCAATTGCTACTTTGCACACTGCACTATGGCCAAACAAGTGTACGAGTGCAACTGGGTTCCTTCTCGTGTGACTGAGATTCAACTGACCAATTTAGTCAAGACTGGCGCTTTAAGCAGACATGACATTATTCATTGGAGAGTTCCAGGCACAGAATGTCCTCCCCAGCCTAAAGAGGGAGAGGTGGTTGTTTTTGCTGATCATCTAGCCCGGGGCTTCAATCCTCCCGGTTCAAAATTTTACCGGGACGTCCTAGCCAATTTCCAACTCCGTCCGCAAGACACAGGCCCAAACTCCATAACCAACATCTGTCACTTTCAAGTGCTCTGTGAGGTGTTCTTTCAAGAGGAGCCCACGGTTGAATTATTTAGAGATTACTTCCATCTAAACCGCCGTACTGAATTCACTCACGGTCCCAACACAGAGTTAGGCGGTATGGCGATTCAAAAGAGGAAAGAGGTCACTTACCCTCACACCAAACTGCACAGCCATCCCAAAGAGTGGAATCAAACATGGTTCTACTGCAAAGATACCTCTCCTTCTGACGAAAATCCTTTGTCGGGTTACCGTCCAGAGCGGCTAAGCAACACACATCCTTTCCCGCAAAGGCTGACCGCTAAGGAGAGAAGCAAATATGCTCCTCAATTATCCAAACTCACGGCCTTCATGGCTAATGGGCTGACAGGGGTCGACCTTGCTCGCTGCTGGATATCGTGGAGCATATTGCCCTTAAGCCAGCGCTCCGGTTTGATGTGCGAGTACACATGAAGTGAAAAAGACCCTCTTCGACACATTGATATCCAGCTCTCAGACGACGAAGTTACAGAAGCTGTGAAAAAGATACTAAATGAACCGGAAGCTGTCTGTGCTCAAACCGGCCTGGCTCCCTTTTGTGCCATTAACAACCCGCCAGCTGTAAGACTCATACCTTGTACTTTTTATTGAATATGCTTGTTCAAATTATCAATTATTAACATCAACATCTTTCAAACATGGCGATGATCCGTTTTGGAGCAAGAAACCTCCACAAGAGAAACCGGAGAAGCCGGAGAGACCAACCCGGCCCAAAACCAAAGTTGTGAAGAGGCCCGCTAACAGGAAGAAAACCACTGCGTCTTCTGATCCGGTAGCTGACGATGATGTGGGTAACCCGGATCTTGAGGTAGAGCTTGATTCACTTGGCTTATTTTTCACACGCCTTATTGATAATGACCATTGTCAGGATGACGCGGAAGGTAGTCAGGCTGATGTTGTAGAGGTAATCATTCTATCCTCCGATTCAAACCCTTTGCCTTCACTAAAAATCCGTCGGGCAAACCGGAAAGTTAAATTTCCTCATCCCCTTGCTTATTTGGACCAAACTTTCTTGTGAAGACACAACAGCACGAAGCCCGCCGCACAACCCGGCACAGCGGCCAGGTAGTTACCTTCGCTGGTTTACCGAACAGTCCGGTTTGGAAACGCCGTTCAGAGGTCTCTAACTCTCTTGTAAATGCTTGTCCTAAAGCGGGTTGTTTCCGTCAACCTCTTAATCCATCTGACTCCGATTATCAGAGCACTTCTCATTCGTCGTCCGGCGAGTCATCAGCCAACCAACTTCCACCACTCAAAACGGTGCTTGGGTGAGTCATATTCCTTATTTCTGACGTATTACTTTGTAACATATAATGTACTGATCCTTCTTATTCCTTTCAGGGCCAAACCTAGGCCAAGCAAGAAGGCTCGTCTGGACAAAGCGGCAGAAGAAAATACCGTTCCTGAACCGGACAGAATACCAGATCCTAAAGCGGCTATTCGTGAAGACGTGCCGAATGACCCACCACTGCAAGACCATGACTTCGTCACTGAAGAGGCACATATTGATACCACAGGCTCTATTGATCAGCCCACAAGTCCTGTCCGGATTGACAGAACAGCTAGCCCGAAGCGAACTGATAAACCGGCGACTCCATTACGAACCGGCGAAGCAAAAGATGATGATGTTATTATTACTGGCATTGGTCGCACAGAGCCGAGCAATCCTGTCGCTTTATCCAAACATACTGCCAAAGAGGAATTTGCTGCAATTGGCAAAGGCAAATGGAATGCCGATTTGGCCACTTACGCCGCTCTGAACGCCCAAGATATCCATTCCGGCTATCTAAACCGGCTGTACACCAGCCGTGACTATGAAGCCGGTCTGGTTAATATGATGGAAGACAAATATGAGGTAACTTCCATATACTTCTCTGTTTGTATATTTCAACCTGTCAACTCCCATAGCCCCCAAGGGCCGGTTTAAGATATCAACTTAAACCGGGACTTGTCAATATGAACTGCAATGTGTTTGAATTTGCTGATGTAGCCCCCAAGGGCCGGTTCAACTCAATGAAGTTGAACCGGGACTTTAGGTAATAAAGATTGCAGCATCAGTGATTATTGAGCAAATAACCATTAGCCCCCAAGTGCCAAGTTGAATACTTGTATTGAGCTTGGGACTTTATAAAAAATTGTAGTATGAAGAGCAAATACGCATTAGTCCCCAAGTGCCAAGTTCAATACTTGTATTGAGCTTGGGACTTTATAAAAAAATGTAGTATGAAGAGCAAATACGCATTAGCCCCCAAGTACCAAGGGCCTAACTTGTTATGCGGTTGGTACTTCAATTTTGTACCGTCATCTGAATCATATTATGGTCTGTATGCAGGCTGAGCTGAGCAAAAGGGAAAGCCAAATCGCCGATCTGCAAGAAAACCTGAATTCCCAACAAGCTGAAACCTCCAAGGCAAAAGATGAATTAACCGGCGCTTTAAGCGTCATGGAAAAGCTTAAGGAGGGCTACAACAAGGAGCGGGCGGATTGGGCCACTGAAAAGTCCGCTTTGACTTAGCGAGCAGAGAATGCCGAGGCTGCACTCAAACCGGTAGTGGATGAACTGACCAGCATAAAGCGGCAAGTGCATGCCATGACCGCTATTGTCTTTGGTAAGCCTTCTTGATTTCTGAAGTAACGAGGCCTTCTTATGTAACTGTCAGTTTATTAACCCATTGTATGACACAGGGACACGCATTGGTCACTTGGGATCAGACATGAGGAAGAAACTAAAAGCCGCTTATACATTGATAGAGCAATTGTACACTGGTGCGCAGCGGATCATCTCTACTGCTTCTCACAACAACCCGGCGCCCGCCTTGATCCAAGAAACCCTTAAAAGGTTGTCTATGCTTCCTGCCCGGGTTGAAGAACTGAAGAAATCTGCTGCTCGAACTGGTGCTATAAACGCCTTGATCCGGGCAAAAGCGTGGGTGCCGGATTTCGATCCTGTTGAAGTGGCTCAGGGCTATCTCAGCTTGAAGGAAGACGGGTCACAGTTCAGTGAAGAGGATCTGCGAGCGATAAACCGGGAGGTGCGCCCTCTAGCTTGTCAATTGGTTGAAGAGGCAAATTTGTCTCACTATCAAGCCCAATATGATGACCAAAACAAACGAATGGCTGCACCAATTCCTAAAGCGGAGAACCTTATCCCTCCAATTTGTAAGCATACTTACGCTCCTGACATTGAACCGTCATTGCTGATCAATGACGAAGCTGTCTTTCAAGCATTAACTGGAATCGACTGGACAACTGTTGATTTCCAGCCGCTGGGTAGAGAAGCAGAAGTTGAAGCAGCGCGGGATGACCCGCAACCTTCAGGCCAAGTGGGTGACTAAGCATGAACCGGATACCGGTTTAAATTACTGCTCCTTTGCGTGACGCAGAAACAATGATCGTATCTGGGCACCGTGTTGCCTTGTAATAGGTTAGCCGATACACTTGATTTTGATATGCCTTCGTGCATAGTTATTGCAACTTGTGCTTCCTTTGGATGATCAATCTCCAAACTATTTTCTGCAGCCAAAAAATCTTAAAGTGCTGCCGCGGTTGTACCGCCAAGCGGGTTATGATATCTATATATATGAAATCGAATATTTTAGATTTAAGCATATGATCAAATATTATGATACATAATACCTGCCATCGTTGGGCATGAAGTTGGCTTTGCCAATCTTGAAGCGGTATTTTATAAACCCATATTGTTGGAGGAGAAAGACAGCTCCTGTGTATATAATGTCGGTTTACTAGGTAAACCGTTCCGGGTTATGATAAACACCGGTGTTACTCCATAATAGGATGTTAACAAAAAATCAAACCGGGCAAATAGTCTCCGCATTAAGAATTGACCGTGTGCCGTCGATGGACAGTCAAACCGGTTTGAAAATTGTCGGTTTAAAAACACACAAAAAGAGATATTTATCAAAAGAAAAAAATAAAATTCAAGCAAAGGCAAATATAAAACCATTTGCAAAAAGAGGCTTGTTTGAGCCGATCAAGTGGCATTACCATGGTCGGACACGACCAAGCTCCCAATAGGCGTAGCTATAGTCCAAGTTAGCCAGGTCCCCAAATGATGCATTGGCATTATGCCGATCAAGAGGTGTAGCGATGGTTCGGGTTCGACCAAAGCCCCCAAGTGATTCTGTGGCCTTAGGCCGATCAAGAGGCGTGACTGGTTCAGACGTGACCAAGTCCCCAAATGATTCTGTGGCTTTCGCCTATCAAAATGTGTTGCATTGGTTCGGACACGACCAAGCCCCCAAGTGGCATGATTGAAGGCTTTTGTGAAAAAGCTAACTCAAGGGGTAAACCGGAGGCCGCTTTAAGACAAAAACTCCGTGTAACCACACATGATGTAAAAATAACAAATACCCCATTTTAGCTGAGGCTCCGGTTTATTGCATTGATCATAATATATACATTGTCATAATATGTACATAAGTAGAGCTAACGGATCAGGTATAGTAAGGCCGAAGATGAGCTATGTTCCACGGCCTGTTGGTCTCCTCCTCTGATGTACGTGAGTCTTTATGCTCTCGAATATCGATCATGTAGTATGACCCGTTGTGCAGATTCTTGCTGACCACGAAAGGTCCTTCCCAAGGTGGGGATAACTTGTGCATTTCAGTCTGGTCTTGGATGAGCTGGAGTACCAAATCTCCCTCTTGAAAGGTTCTGGTTCTAACTCGGCGACTATGATAGCGACGGAGATCTTGCTGGTAAATCGCCGAACTGGCGGCCGCTATGTCTCGCTCCTCATCCAACAAGTCCAAAGCATCTTGCCGTGCTACCTCGTTGTCCGCTTCAACATAAGCCGCTACACGAGGTGAGTCATGACGGATGTCACTAGGGAGAACCGCCTCCGCTCCGTAGACCATAAAGAACGATGTGTATCCTGTCGATCTGTTGGGTGTGGTGTTGATGCTCCATAATACGGATGGTAACTCTTCAACCCAACAACCCGGCGTCCGTTGCAAAGGAACCATAAGCCGGGGCTTAATGCCTCGCAAGATCTCTTGATTAGCCTTCTCTGCTTAACCATTGGACTGCGGGTGAGCCACTTATGAAACGTCAAGCCGGATGTGCTCACGTTGACAGAACTCCTTCATAACACCCTTGGACGAGTTGGTACCATTATCAGTGATGATTCTGTGTGGAAAGCCAAACCGGAAGATCACCTTTTTGATGAATTGAACCGCCATAGATGCATCGCACTTGCTTACTGGCTCTGCTTCCACCCACTTTGTAAACTTGTCAACCGCCACCAAAAGGTGGGTCTTCTTGTCCTTGGACCTTTTGAAAGGCCCAACCATATCCAGCCCCCAAGTTGCGAACGGCCAAGTAATTGGAATCATCCTCAATTCTTGAGCCGGCACATGAGCGCGTCTTGAGAACTTTTGACACCCATCACATCGTCTAACCAGGTCTTCCGCATCAGCATGAGCAGTCAACCAATAGAAGCCGTGGCGAAATGCCTTAGCCACCAAAGACTTTGAACCGGCGTGGTGAACACAATCTCCTTCGTGGATCTCACGCAAGATTTCGCAGCCTTACTCAGGAGACACACAACATTGAAAGGCCCCTGATACGCTGCAACGATGCAGCTCACCATTGATAATAGTCCTGGACTTGGACCGCCGGATTATCTGCCGGGCCAGAATCTCATCTTTTGGTAACTCGCCCCGGTTCATATATGCAAGATAGGGAATCGTCCAATCCGGGATGACATGGAGAGCCGCCACCAATTGAGCCTCCGGATCAAGAATAGCCAAACCCTCTTCACCAGAGAGCTTGTGCAGAATATCCAAGAAGACATTAGGCGGGACCGGTTTACATTGAGAACCCAACCGGCTTAAAGCGTCCGCCGCTTCATTCTTTCGTCGGTCCACGTGATCCACCTGATAACCTTTGAAGTGACCTACAACGATATCCACCTCACGACGATATGCTGCCATGAGCTGGTCCTTAGAATCCCAAGTGCCAGACACCTATTGAGTCACCAGGTCTGAGTCACCAAAGCACTTAACTCGGCTTAGATTCATCTCCTTAGCCATCCGGAGACCATGGAGTAAGGCTTCATACTCAGCTGCATTGTTAGTACAAGGGAACATTAAGCGGGGAATGTAACAAAACTTATCACCTCGTGGGGAAGTTAATACGACTCCAGCCCCCGAGCCCTCCAATTGCCTGGACCCATCAAAATGAATAGTCCAATAAGTGTGATTCGGCTTCTCTTCAGGTGCTTGTAGCTCTGTCCAGTCATTGATGAAATCCACAAGTGCTTGAGACTTGACCACTGTTCGGGGTACATATTTCAACCCATGAGGTCCAAGTTCTATAGCCCACTTAGCAATCCGGCCAGTTGCTTCTCTATTCTGGATTATATCTCCCAAGGGAGCAGAGCTGACCACTGTGATGGGATGACCTTGGAAGTATTGCTTAAGTTTCCGGCTTGCCATGAAAACTCCATATACCAGCTTCTGCCAATGCGGGTACCTTTGCTTGGACTCAATAAGCACCTCGCTGATATAGTAAACCGGACGCTGAACCGGATACTCCTTGCCTGCCTCCTTGCGCTCCACCACAATAGCTACGCTGGCTGCACGAGCATTAGGTGCGACATATAGTAGCAACGGTTCCTTGTCAATTGGAGCAGCAAGAACAGGCGGATTGTTTAGCTGCCGCTTTAAATCCTCAAATGCTTTATCCGCAGCAAAACTCGAGACGAATTGATCCGTCTTCTTCAGCATCTGATACAAAGGGATCGCCTTCTCACCAAGGCGGCTGATAAACCAGCTCAACGCGGCAATCCAGCCTGCCAGGCGTTGAACGTCATTGATACACTTCGGTTTAGCCAGGGAGGTGATAGCGGTGTTCTTCTCCGGATTAGCCTCAATTCCTCTGTTGGACACCAGAAAGCCCAATAACTTGCCTGCCGGTACACCAAAGACACACTTGGCCGGGTTGAGCATCATCTTGTATGTCCGTAGGTTATCAAAGGTTTCCTTCAGATCGTCAACCAGAGTCTCCTTCTCCCTTGACTTAACCACAATATCATCCACATAAGCATGTACATTACGGCCAATCTGTTTATGAAGGCAATTCTGTACACACCGTTGATAAGTTGCCTGAGCACTCTTGAGCCCAAAGGGCATAGATACATAGCAGAAGGCTCCAAAGGGAGTTATGAATGTTGTCTTCTCCTGGTCCTTAACTGCCATCTTGATCTGATGATAACCAGAATATGATTCCAGGAAACTCAAACACTCGCAACCCGCCGTAGCATCAATAATTTGATCAATACGGGGGAGGGCAAAAGGGTCTGCTGGGCAAGCCTTGTTAAGATCTGTGTAATCCACACACATGCGCCAGGTGCCGTTTTTCTTAAGGACCAGCACCGGATTGGCCAACCATTCAGGATGGAAAACTTCAACGATAAAGCCAGCTGCCAAGAGCCTGGCTACCTCTTCTCCAATAGCTTTGCGTCTTTCTTCATTAAACCAGCGGAGAAACTGTTTCACCGGTTTGTACTTGGGATCAACATTAAGAGTGTGCTCAGCGAGTTGCCTCGGTACACCTGGCATGTCAGAAGGCTTCCATGCAAAAATGTCCCGATTCTCACGGATGAACTCGATGAGCGTGCTTTCCTATTTTGGATCCAAGTTGGCACTAATACTAAACTGCTTGGACGAATCGCCAGGTACGAAGTCAACAAGCTTAGTCTCAGCTGCCGATTTGAACTTCAGGGCCGGATCATGCTCCGTAGTTGGCTTCTTCAGCGGAGTCATGTCTGCCGGATCAACATTGTCCTTATAGTATTTCAGCTCCTCGGTGGCGCAAACCGACTCTGCATAAGCCGCATCACCTTCTTCACACTCCAAAGCGATCTTGTGGTTGCCATGAACAGTTATTGTCCCTTGTGACTCGGCATCTTGAGCTGTAAATAAACATAACAGGGTCGTGCCATAAATTTGGCATAAGCCGGCCACCCAAACAGGGCGTGATATGGGCTCTGGATCTTCACCACCTCAAAAGTTAACGTCTCTGACCTGGAATCATGATCATCTCCAAAGGCCACTTCCAAAGCTATCTTGCCAACAGGATATGCCGACTTACCAGGTACCACACCATGGAATACCGTATTGGACGGTTTAAGATTTTTATCTGTTAGTCCCATACGGCGGAAGGTTTCATAGTATAGGATGTTAATGCTGCTCCCTCCATCCATGAGCACCTTTGTGAATTTATAACCTCCCACCTGAGGCGCCACCACCAACGCTAGTTGACCCAGATTGTCAAGCCGGGGAGGGTGATCCTCTCTGCTCCATACAATTGGCTGCTCAGACCAGCGCAAATAACGGGGCATGGCCAGTTCAACAGAGTGTACCGCCTGCTTATGAAGCTTCCGGTCCCGCTTGTCCAAGCTAGTGGTGAAGACATGATATTGCCCACTATTCAACTGCTTCGGGTGACTCTGATAACCCGACTGCTGCTGTTAATTGTAGCCGCTTTGATTACCTTGGTTGTGTTGTCTGCCCTGATTGCCATTAAAGCCTGAACCGGAGTTTCCTCCGCCGTGACCCGGCCCATGAGATCCCGATGCTGAACCACCACCTGACCCGTGATCATACCGGAAAGTGTTAGAATGTTTGAACTCTTGCATGATGTAACAATCTTTCCAAAGGTGGTTGGCCGGCATCTCCTTTGTCCCATGCTTTGGACAAGGCTGGTTTAACAGGTAATTCAAGCGGTCCGGGTTGGGACTAGGCGCACCGCTGCGATTCGGCGGTTTACTCTTTCTTCGCTGGCCCTTGTCCTGTGCGTTGGTGTTAGCCACAAAGTCCATGCTGCTATCCGCTTTACGCTTGCCTCCGTTTCCATGACCCGCCGAGTTGTGCGGCTGTCCCTTGGAGTTGTTGCTCTTCTTTCCCTTCCCTGCCTTATCATCGTCAGACTCGGGATCCTTGGTACTATCGGAGTCAGCATACTTCACTAGTGCAGCCATGAGGGTTCCCATATCATTGCAATGGCGCTTCAACCGCCCCAACTTCAGCTTCAGAGGCTCAAACCGGCAGTTGCCTTCCAAAGTTATCACCGTTGTATCGGCATTGATGCGGTCTGATGAATGCAAGATTTTCGAGACCCGGCGCACCCATCGGCTTGTAGATTCTCCTTCCTCCTGGACACAGGCCGCTAAGTCCACTATTGACATAGGTTGTTTACATGTATCCTTGAAATTCTGGATAAACCGGGCTCGCAATTGGGCCCATGAACTGATAGAGTTGGCCGGCAAACTTTTTAACCAAGTACGGGCCGTCCCTTCAAGCATCATGGTGAAGTACTTTGCACACGCCGTCACATCCACATCAAGCATCTCCATCGCCATCTCATAACTCTCCACCCATGTTTCTGGAGACAAGTCGGCGGTGTAATTTGGCACTTTGCGCGGGCCCTTGAAATCCTTGGGCAGGCTCACATTACGTAAAGCGGGGACAAGGCACGGCACCCCCAAAGAGCTAGAAGTAACTCCTGGCTCGAACGATGTGGTCGGACGAACCGGCGTGAGCTGACGAGCCTCGTACTGCGCCGCTAACTCGGCCTCCCTGCGCGCTCGGGCCCGGTCCACCACTTCCTGGGCATCACCAATACCACCTGCCGGATTGTTGCCACGGGGCGCTTCATAGTTTCATGCATTGCTTGACACGGCCGGTTCATCCATACGCCTGCTGTAACTCCGGCTGGGGCGAGGGGTAGAGTGAATCCGGTCGCGGCTGTATGAATATGCTTCCTGTTGAATCAAAGCTGTTTGAAGAAGCTCCTTAACCCGGCGCGTCTCCACCGCCTGCGAAGAATCACGTTCGATCGGGATGGCCTCCAGTCGTGAAGCGGCAGCCATGAGGTTGTCCATTGGATTGGAATAATGACCCGGAGGCGTCGGGACAGGCTGCGGTATAATGTTATTCTGACAAGGCGGGTCCATCAAGCGTGGCTGAATCGACGCATCAGCTCCGGGAGCTTCCGCCCGGTTTAATACCGGCGGGTTACTGGCCCCTGCTCCTGGAGTGTTGAAGAGGCACCTCGCGTCGTAAACCGGAGGCAGGCGAGACCGGTGCTTCCTTTTCAAGACTTCGTGCAATGCGTTCTGATCCAGCATAAGCCGGTAAGCCTGCGCATCCAAAGCGGCCCGCTCTGCAGTCATCCTGGCATTCTCAGCTGCTAGGTCGGCCTTGGCTTGAGTGATCTGATCCCTCACCTTCGCAATTTCTGCATCATGGGCGTTCTGATCCGCCGGATTAGCTTCTGCCATGAGCGTAGCCAACGTATCAAACAGATCAGATAAAACTTGAGCCGACGGGTGCACAGGGCCTCCTGCCCCGGCTGCCGTCGCCGTCCCCGATCCGGAGATCATTGCTGCTGCAGTCAAAGAGTGGATCGCAGCTTGTGTATCGGCCATGAATACAGATCGGAGGGGTCCGGAATACTGTCGACATCGGAACAACCCCCAATCCGGCCATCTTGTAGCTAATATAACGATTCGGTTTCTCCGGTTGATGACTCGTCGCCGGAATAAACGACAGTCTCGCCACCAGATTCTGATCCATCCTCATAGTCTCCTCCGTGGATGACTCCCACGAAGGCACGCTTCATGGCCGGTTTAACCTGGGCGGGTCGTGCACGCTGAGCCGTTTCGACGAGGTCGGTGCAGACGTCTGGCTCAGGGCCCGGTTCACCGATCTTGCCAATGAAGACGTGTATGCCACCAAAGGGGATCCGGCACCCGTACTCAATTGAGTCGGCCTCGGGGACCCATCCTGCATCGTCGATGTAGAGCTTGCCGCGACGACTCTTGGTCATCCGGCCCATGGCGTAACCCTTGAGTCCTTCGAAATTGCCCTCCAAGAACCTGAAACGATCGTGCGATAGCCCCACGGTGGGCGCCAACTGTCGTGGTTTTGTCACGGCAGATGTCCTCATAAAAGGACTTAGTCATGGAGCCATCACTACGGGTTAGCTCGAATGGGTTAAAGCAGACACATGGACGCAAGGGAGTTTTATACTAGTTCGTCCCCTTTGATGAAGGTAAAAGCCTACGTCTAGTTGTGATGGAATTGATGGGGTTTCGATGATTAGGGAGCAAACAAGCTTCGCCTAAGTCTCGAGTTGTTGTCTGTTGTCCTTGAACCGCCGCCGGGTCGTCCCCTTGTATACATGGGTGACGCTCGTTGGTTCACAGAGTCCCAACACCGGCTCATATACGTGTCTGGTTTGGTCTCTACTTATTCCTAACTTCCAATACAAGTTTACATACCAACGCCGGTTTACAGCTACAGGCCTTAAACCGATCGTGGGCCTTAAGCCCTCATCTACCTTCATGGGTTTTAGCATACTTAACTATTAATGAAGTTAACCCGGCCCAGATAGGACGGTTTACGCCCAGTAGTAATATCCCCAACAAATGTGACTAATGAGTTAGTTACGGGGTGAAGTATTACGGAATGAGTAAAGAGACTTGCTGGTAACGAGATTGAACTAGGTATGAGGATACCGACGATCGAATCACGGGCAAGTAACATACCAATGACAAAGGGAAGAACATATGTTGTTATGTGGTTTGACCAATAAAGATCTTCGTAGAATATGTAGGAGCCAATATGAGCATCCAGGTTCCGCTATTGGTTATTGTTCGGAGATGTGTCTCGGTCATGTCTACATAGTTCTCGAAACCATAGGGTCCGCACGCTTAACGTTCGTTGACGATTTGTATTATGAGTTATGTGATTTGATGTACCAAAGTTTATTTAGAGTCCCAGATGAGACCACGGACATGACGAGGAGTCTCAAAATGGTCGAGAGGTAAATATTCATATATTGGAAGGTTGCATTCGGACATCGGAATGGTTCCGAGTGATTCAGGCATTTTTCCGGAGTACCAGGAGGTTACCGGAACCCCCCGGGGAAAGATATGGGCCTTATGGGCCATAGGAGGGAGGCTAACCAGCCCACAAGGTGCTGGTGCGCCCCCCACAAGGGAGGAGGCAGAATTGGACTTGGGAAGGCGGCACCCCCCTTTCCTTCTCCTACTCCCTCTCCTTCCCCTTTTCTCCCTCCGGTAGAAGGAAAAAAGGGTGGGGCCGAATCCTACTAGGACTGGAGTCCTAGTAGGACTCCCCTCTCCCTGGCGCGCCCCTTGTTGGCCGGCCTGCTCCTCCCCTCCTTTATATACGGGGGCAGGGGGCACCCCAAAGACACACAAGTTGATCTTTAGCCGTGTGTGGTGCCCCCTCCACAGTTTTCCACCTCGGTCATATTGTCATAGTGCTTAGGCAAAGCCCTGCGTCGGTAACTTCACCATCACTGTCACCACGCCATCGTGCCAACGAAACTCTCCCTTGGCCTCAGCTGGATCTAGAGGTCGAGGGACGTCACCGAGCTGAACGTGTAAAGATCGCGGAGGTGCCGTGCATTCGGTACTTGATCGGTTGGATCGCGAAGACGTTCGACTACATCAACCGCGTTGCTAAACGCTTCCGCTTTCAGTCTACGAGGGTACGTGGACACACTCTCCCCGCTCGTTGCTATGCTTCTCCTAGATAGATCTTGCGTAATCGTAGGATTTTTTTGAAATACTATGTTCCCCAACAGTGGCATCTGAGCCAGGTCTATGCGTAGATGTTATATGCACAAGTAGAACACAAAGAGTTGTGGGCGATAATAGTCATACAGCTTACCAGCATGTCATACTTTGATTCGGTGGTATTGTTGGATGAAGCGGCCCAGACCGACATTACATGACCGTGTTCATGAGACTGGTTCTATCACTGTGCTTCGCACACAGGTGGCTAGTGGGTGTCTGTTTCTCCAACTT
Source organism: Aegilops umbellulata (assembly GCA_032464435.1). Lineage (NCBI taxonomy): Eukaryota > Viridiplantae > Streptophyta > Magnoliopsida > Poales > Poaceae > Aegilops > Aegilops umbellulata. The sequence goes on from CP136059.1 coordinate 359,183,765, forward strand.
TAGTTGAATCAAGTTTGATTACGTCCGGTCCTTGTTGAAAGTTAAAATAGCACACTTGACGAAAAATCTTTATGGTTTTGATGCATATGTAAGAATGGTTCTTGCTAAAAGCTCGTAGCAGCCAAGTAAAACTTGCAACAACAAAGTAGAGGACGTGTAACTTGTTTTTGCAGGGTTTGCTGTGATGTGATATGGTCAAGACGTGATGATATATAATTTGTTGTATGAGATGATCATGTTTTGTAACAGTTATCGGCAACTGGTAGGAGCCATATGGTTGTCGCTTTATTGTATGAAATGCAATCACCATGTAATTGCTTTACTTTATCACTAAGTGGTAGCGATAGTCGTACAAGCAATAGTTGGCGAGACGACAACGATGCTTCGATGGAGATCAATGTGTCAGGCCGGTGACGATGGTGATCATGACGGTGCTTTGGAGATGGAGATCAAAGACACAAGATGATGATGGCCATATCATATCACTTATATTAATTGCATGTGATGTTTATCCTTTATGCATCTTATTTTGCTTAGTACGGTGGTAGCATTATAAGATGATCTCTCACTAAAATTTCAAGGTATAAGTGTTCTCCCTGAGTATGCACCGTTGCGACAGATCTTCGTGCTGAGACACCACGTGATGATCGGGTGTGATAAGCTCTACGTTCACATACAACGGGTGCAAGCCAGTTTTGCACACGCAGAATACTTGGGTTAAACTTGACGAGCCTAGCATATGCAGATATGGCCTCGGAACACTCAGACCGAAAGGTCGAACGTGAATCATATAGTAGATATGATCAACATAGTGATGTTCACCATTGAAAGCTACTCCATCTCACGATATGATCGGACATGGTTTAGTTGATATGGATCACGTGATCATTTGGATGACTAGAGGGATGTCTATCTAAGTGGGAGTTCTTTAGTAATATGATTAATTGAACTTTAATTTATCATAAACTTAGTCCTGATAGTATTTGCATAACTACGTTGTAGATCAATAGCTCGCGATGTAGCTCCCCGTTTATTTTTGATATGTTCCTAGAGAAAAACTATGTTGACAGATGATAGTAGCAATGATGCAGACTAGGTCCGTGATCTCAGGATTATCCTCATTGCTGCACAGAAGAATTATGTCCTTGATGTACCGCTAGGTGACGGACCTATTGCAGGAGCAGATGCAGACGTTATTAACATTTGGCAAGCTCGGTATGATAACTACTTGATAGTTTAGTGCGCCATGCTTTACGGCTTAGAACCGGGACTACAAAAACGTTTTGAATGCCACGGAGCATATAAGATGTTCCAAGAGCTGAAATTGGTATTTCAGACTCATGCCCGAGTCGAGATATAAGACCTCTGACAAGTACTTTGCCTACAATATGGAGGAGAATAGCTCAACCAATGAGCATGTGCTCAGAATGTATGAGTACTACAATCGCTTGAATCAAGTGGGAGTTAATCTTCCAGATAAGATAGTGATTGACAAAGTTCTCTAGTCACTATCACCAAGTTACTATAACTTCGTGATGAACTATAATATGCAAGGGGATGACGAAAACGATTCCTGAGCTCGTCACGATGCTGAAATCAGCAAAGGTAGAAATCAAGAAAAGCATGAAGTGTTGATGGTTGACAAGACCACTAGTTTCAAGTAAAAGGGTAAGAAAGGGAACTTCAAGAAGAATGGCAAGCCAGTTGCCACTCCCATGAAGAAGCCCAAAGCTAAACCTAAGCCTGAGACTGAGTGCTTCTACTGCAAAGGGACTGGTCACTAGAAGCGGTACTACCCCAAGTGTTTGGCGGATAAGAAGGATGGCAAAGTGAACAAAAGTATATATGATATACATGTTATTGATGTGTACTTACTAGTGTTCATAGTAACCTCTGGGTATTTGATACTGGTTCAGTTGCTATGATTAGTAACTTGAAATAGGAGTTACAAAATGAACAAAGACTAGTTGAGGGCGAGGTGACGATGTGTGTTGGGAATAATTCCAAGGACGATAAGATCACCATCGCATACTCCCTCTACCTTCGGGATTAGTAATTGAACTAAATAAATGTTATTTGGTGTTTGCGGTGAGCATAAATATGATTGGATCATGTTTGTTGCGATACGGTTATTCATTTAAGTCAGAGAATAATTGTTGTTCTGTTTATAGGAATAAAACCTTCTATGGTCTTACATCCAATGTAAATGGTGTACTGAATCTTGATCACAATGATACACATAATATTGATACCAAAAGATGTAAAGTTGATAATGATAGTGCAAATTATTTGTGGCACTGCCGTTTAGGCCATATTGGTGTAAAGCACATGCCATGCTGATGGGCTTTTGGAATCACTTGATGCTTGTGAACCAGGCCTCATGGGCAAGATGACTAAGACTCCGTTCTCTGGAAAAATGGAGCGAGCCACTGACTTATTGGAAATAATACATACTAATGTATGTGGTCCGATGAGCGTTGAGGCTCGCGGCGGGTATCGTTATTTTTTGACCTTCACAAATGATTTAAGCAGATATGGGTATATCTACTTAATGAAACACACGTCTGAATGAAAAGTTCAAAGAAATTTAGAGTGAAGTTGAGAATCATCGTAACAAGAAAATAAAATTTCTACGATCTGATCATGGAGGCAAATATTTGAGTTACGAGTTTCGCCTTCATTTAAAAACAATATGAAATAGTTTCACAACTCATGCCACCTGGAACACCACAGCGTAATGGTGTGTCCGAACATCATAACCGTACTTTATTAGATATGGTGCAATCTATGATGTCTCTTACCGATTTACCACTATCATTTTGGGGTTATGCATTAGAGACAGCTGCATTCACGTTAAATAGGGCACCATCTAAATCCGTTGAGACGACACTGTATGAACTATGGTTTGGCAAGAAACCTAAGCTGTCGTTTCTTAAAGTTTGGGGTTGTGATGCTTATATGAAAAAGTTTCAGCCTGATAAGCTCAAACCCAAATTGGAGAAGTGCGTCTTCATAGGATACCCAAAAGAAACCGTTGGGTACACCTTCTATCACAGATCCAAAGGCAAGATCTTTGTTGCTAAAGAGTGGATCCTTTCTAGAGAAGAAGTTTCTCTCGAAAGAAGTGAGTGGGAGGAAAGTAGAAATTGATGAGGTAATTGTACCTTCTCTCGAATTGGAAAGTAGCTCATCACTGAAATCGGTTCCAGTGATGCCTACACCAATTAGTGAGGAAGTTAATGATGATGAGCATGAAACTTTAGATCAAGTTACTACCGAACCTCGTAGGTCAACCAGAATACGATCCGCACTAGAGTGGTACGGTGATCCTTAGACCATGATGAACCTACGAACTATGAGGAAGCGATGATGAGCCCAGACTCCGACAAATGGCTTGAGGCCATGAAATCTGAGATAGAATCCATGTATGAGAACAAAGTGTGGACTTTGGTGGACTCGCCCGATGATCGGCAAGCCATTGAGAATAAATGGATCTTCAAGAGGAAGACGGGCGCTGATAGTAGTGTTACTATCTACAAAGCTCGACTTGTCGAAAAGGGTTTTTTGACAAGTTCAAAATGTTGACTATGATGAGATTTTCTTACTCGTATCGATGCTTAAAGTCTGTCTGAATCATGTTAGCAATTGCCACGTTTTATGAAATCTAACAAATGGATATCAAAATTGCATTCCTTAATGGATTTATTCAAGAAGAGTTGTATATGATACAACCAGAAGGTTTTTTCAATCCTAAAGGTGCTAACAAAATGTGCATGCTCCAGCAATCCATCTATGGACTGGTGCAAGCAACTCAGAGTTGGAATATACGCTTTGATAAGTTGATCAAAGCATATAGTTTTATACAGACTTGCGGTGAAGCCTGTATTTACAAGAAAGTGAGTGGGAGCACTACAGCATTTCTGATAAGTATATGTGAGTGATATATTGTTGATCAGAAATAATGTAGAATTTTCTGGGAAGCATAAAGGAGTGTTTCAAAGGAGTTTTTCAAAGAAATACCTCGGTGTAATTTCTTACATATTGAGCATCAAGATCTATAGAGATTGATCAAGACGCTTGATAAGTTTTTTCAATGAGTACATACCTTGACAAGGTTTTGAAGTAGTTCAAAATGGAACAGTCAAAGAAGGAGTTCTTGCCTGTATTGCAAGGTGTAAAGTTGAGTAAGACTCAAAACACGACCACGGCAGAAAATAGAAAGAGAATGAAAGTCATTCCCTATGCCTCAGCCATAGGTTCTATAAAGTATGCTATGCTGTGTACCAAACCTATTGTGTACCTTGTCATGAGTTTGACAAGGGGGTATGATATTGATCCAGGAGTGGATCACTTGACAGCGGTCAAAATTTTCCTTAGAAGACTAAGGAGATATTTCTCAGTTATGGAGGTGATAAAGTGTGACGCCCGGATAATCAAGCCCAGTCGGGTGCACCCGCGAGGGCCATCGCCCGTTGGGCTGCGCCCGTAACCCGCACGCCCGGTTAGCCCACATGGGCCAATGACAGTGGGACCCCACGCCCCAGAACATTTTATAAAAATAAATAAATAATAATTAAAATAAACAATAAATTAATTAGTTAGTTAATTAAGTTAATTAATCATGTTAATTAATCTAATCAATTAGTTAGGTTAATTAAACCCTAATTAGACTAAACAGTCTATGACCAGTGGGACCCACACGTCAGCGACCCACACAATGCCTCTGTTGACTGCTGACGTCATGATGATGTCAGCATGCACAGTTCTAGATAATGTTATATTAAATTAATTAATTAAATTCCAGAAATTAATAAAATCTTTAGAAAATCATATCTTTTAATCCGTAACTCGGATTAAATTATTTTCAACGTGAAAGTTGCTCAGAACGACGAGGCGAACCCGGATATGCAGCCTGTTCATCCGCCACGCATCCCTAACATATCAAACTCGCAACTTTCCCCCTCCGGCTCCTCTGCCCGAAAACGCGGAACCTCGGGGATACTTTCCCGGATGTTTTCCCCCTGCGCCGGTATCACCGCATACCGCGTTAGGGCACCCCTAACACCGATACTTGTCATGTCATGCATTGCTATGCATCTGTTTGCTTAAATATTTATTGTTTCTTCCCCCTCTTCTCTCGCTAGACACCGAGACCGACGCTGCTGCTGCCCCGTTCGACTACGGAGTTGACGACCCCTCTCTCTTACCAGAGCAACCAGGCAAGCTCCCCCCTTGATCACCAGATATCGCCTATTCTTCTCTATACTGCTTGCAAGTGTAGCATGTTACTGCTTTCCGTTAATCCTATACTGCTGCATAGCATGTCCTTGCTACTACTGTTGTTACCTTTACCTGCTATCCTACTGTTTAGTATAGGATGCTAGTGTTGCATCAGTGGCCCTACACTCATGTCCGTCCGCCATGCTATACTACTGGGCCGTGATCACTTCGGGAAGTGATCGCGGGCATATACTATATGCTTTACACTGTTACATTACCTGTGATATTGTTCGGAGATGCGGGCTGAAGGGGCAGGTGGTTCCACCCAGGTAGTGGTGGGCCTGGGTTCTCGACGGCCCCCGACTGTTACTTTGTGGCGGAGCGACAGGGCAGGTTGAGACCACCTAGGAGAGAGGTGGCCTGCCCTGGTCGGCGTTCGCGGATACTTAACACGCTTAACGAGATCTAGGTATTTGATCTGAGTCTGGCCATTTGGTCTATACACACTAACCATCTACTCGGGAGTAGTTATGGGTATCCCGGCGTCGTGGTATCAGCCGAAGCCTTCGTGACGTCAGCGACTGAGTGGCGCGCGCCGGATTGGACTGGAAGGCCACTAGGCTAGGTCTGCTTCCGGCCGCGTTCGCAACGTGCAGGTGTGCTAAGGGCGATGGGCCCAGACCCCTGTGCGCTTAGGTTTAGACCGGCGTGCTGACCTCTCTGTTGTGCCTAGGTGGGGCTGTGACGTGTTGATCTTCCGAGGCCGGGCATGACCCAGAAAAGTGTGTCCGGCCAAATGGGATCAAGCGTGTTGGGCTATGTGGTGCACCCCTGCAGGGAAGTTAATCTATTCGAATAGCCGTGTCCCACAATAAAAGGACGACCCGGAGTTGTACCTTGACCTTATGACAACTAGAACCGGATACTTAATAAAACACACCCTTCCAAGTGCCAGATACAACCCGGTGATTGCTCTCCAACAGGGCATCGCGGAGGGGATCGCCGGGTAGGATTATGCTATGCGATGCTACTTGGAGGACTTCAGTCTACTCTCTTCTATATGCTGCAAGACGGAGGATGCCAGAAGCGTAGTCTTCGACAGGATTAGATATCCCCCTCTTATTCTGGCATTCTGCAGTTCAGTCCACTGATATGGCCCCTTACACATATATCCATGCATATGTAGTGTAGCTCCTTGCTTGCGAGTACTTTGGATGAGTACTCACAGTTGCCTTGTTTCCCCTTTTCCCCATCTCTCTATCCGATTGCTGCAACCAGACAATGGAGCCCAGGATCCATACGCCACCGTCGACGATGACTCCTTCTACACTGGAGGTGCCTACTACTACATGCAGCCAGCTGACGACGACCAGGAGTAGTTAGGAGGATCCCAGGCAGGAGGCCTGCGCCTCGTTCGATCTGTATCCTAGTTTGTGCTAGCCTTCTTAAGGCAAACTTGTTTAACTTATGTCTGTACTCAGATATTGTTGCTTCCGCTGACTCGTCTATGATCGAGCACTTGTATTCGAGCCCTCGAGGCCCCTGGCTTGTATTATGATGCTTGTATGACTTATTTTATGTTTTAGAGTTGTGTTGTGATATCTTCCGTGAGTCCCTGATCTTGATCATACACGTTTGCATGCATGATTAGTGTATGATTGAATCGGGGGCGTCACATAAAGATTTCATCATAAAGGGTTACATCGATGCAAGCTTTGACACCGATCTGGATGACTCTAAGTCTCGATCTAGATACATATTGAAAGTGGGAGCAATTAGCTAGAGTGGCTCCGTGCAGAGCATTGTAGACATAGAAATTTGCAAAATACATACAGATCTGAATGTTGTAGACCCGTAGACTAAAATTTATCTCACAAGAAAAACATGATCACTATCGGTGTCAAAACCGGCGGATCTTGGGTAGGGGGTCCCGAACTATGCGTCTAAGGTCGATGGTAACAGGAGACGAGGGACACGATGTTCACCCAGGTTTGGGCCCTCTCTATGGAGGTAATACCCTACTTCCTGCTTGATTGATCTTGATGAATATGAGTATTACAAGAGTTGATCTACCACGAGATCGTAATGGCTAAAATCCTGGAAGTCTAGCCGGTAACGAGATTGAACTAGGTATGAGGATACCGACGATCGAATCTCGGGCAAGTAACATACCGATGACAAAGGGAACAACGTATGTTGTTATGCGGTTTGACCAATAAAGATCTTCGTAGAATATGTAGGAGCCAATATGAGCATCCAGGTTCCGCTATTGGTTATTGACCGGAGATGTGTCTCGGTCATGTCTACATAGTTCTCAAATCCGTAGGGTCTGCACGCTTAACGTTCGATGACGATTTGTATTTTGAGTTATGTGATTTGATGTACCAAAGTTTGTTTGGAGTCCCGGATGAGATCACGGACATGACGAGGAGTCTCGAAATGGTCGAGAGGTAAAGATTCATATATTGGAAGGTTGCACTCGGACATCGGAATGGTTCCGAGTGATTCGGGCATTTTTCCGGAGTACCAGGAGGTTACCGGAACCCCCCGGGGAAAGATATGGGCCTTATGGGCCATAGGAGGGAGGCTAACCAGCTCACAAGGGGCTGGTGCACCCCCCACAAGGGAGGAGGCCGAATTGGACTTGGGAAGGGGGCACCACCCCCCTTTCCTTCTCCTACTCCCTCTCCTTCCCCTTCCCTAGTAGGACTCCCCTCTCCCTGGCGCGCCCTTTGTTGGCCGGCCTCCTCCTCCCCTCCTTTATATACAGGGGCAGGGGGCACCCCAAAGACACACAAGTTGATCTTTAGCCATGTGCGGTGCCCCCCTCCATAGTTTTCCACCTCGGTCATATTGTCGTAGTGCTTAGGCGAAGCCCTGCATCGGTAACTTCATCATCACTGTCACCACGCCGTCGTGCTAACAAAACTCTCCCTCGGCCTCAAGTGGATCTAGAGTTCGAGGGACGTCACCGAGCTGAACGTGTGCAGATCACGGAGGTGCCGTGCGTTCGGTACTTGATTGATTGGATCGCGAAGACGTTCGACTACATCAACTGTGTTACTAAACGCTTCCGCTTTTGGTGTACGAGGGTACGTGGACACACTCTCCCCGCTCGTTGCTATGCTTCTCCTAGATAGATCTTGCATAATGGTAGGCGATTTTTTTGAAATACTACGTTCCCCAACACTTAGAGTGGTGATTTTCTTTCTTATACTAACGGATCTCACAAAGGTTTTGTTGAGTTTTGTGTGCTTGAAGTTTTCAAGTTTTGGGTGAGATCACAATGGATGAAGGAATAAGGAGTAAGAAGAGCCTAAGCTTGGGGATTCCCCATGGCACCCCAAGTAATATCCAAATAGAAACAAGCAACTAAGCTTGGGGATGCCCCGAAAGGCATCCCCTCTTTCTTCTAACGATCATCGGTATTTTACTTGGAGCTATATTTTTATTCGTCACATATCATGTGTTTTGCTTGGAGCATCTTATATTATATGAGTCTTTGCTTGTTTTGCTTTTTAGTTTGTGTCATCTATCCTTGCTGGACACGCCTATTTGAGAGAGCCAAATTATGCTATTATTTGTTAGAATTGCTCTCTATGCTTCACTTAAATTTTTTGAGCTATGGAATTGCTCTAGTGCTTCACTTATATCTTTTTGAGCACGGTGTGCTTTAATATTTTTGAAGAAATTCTCTCATGCTTCACTTATATTATTTTGAGAGACGAAAAAAATTATGCTCATGTTCTTCACTTAGATTTGTTTGAGCTTATCAAAAGCAACATATGAAATTAGTCCCAAAGTGATAGATATTCAAGAGGGATATAATTAAACTTTCATGAAGATCATTGGACAAAATAAACTTGATTCTTTGTAATAGTTTTGCAGTATGATGATAGTGATATGTGAGTCATGTTGGTGAGTAATTATGCTTTAGTAAGAATATTGGTGTTAAGGTTTGTGATTCCCTATGCAAGCACGAAAGTCAATAGTTATGCAATGAAATTACATCCTACTTGTGGTGCATTATTCGGTGTTAGTTATGCTTAATGCTCGCTTATGTGATTTTTCGTTTCTTGGTTGGATGCTTCTCAACCTATTTGCTAGCCTTCACTTGTACTAAGTAGAATTACTACTTGTGCATCCAAAATCCTTAAACCCAGTTTTGCCATATGAGTCCACCATATCGGCCTATATGCGGTGTTCCCATGCCGTTCTAAGAAAATTTGTATGTGCCATCTCTAAATTTCAAAATAAATTTCCTTTTTGTGTGCTCGTACCGCTCATGAAGCGGCAGGGGTGGCCAATATTTTTCATGCTAGATGTGTTATTATCAAGATGAGTGTTTATTCACTTGTCATTGCACAAGAGTACGGCGGTGATAGGAATGCCCAGTCCCGAAATGAAAAAAGAAATTTACTTTATGTTGTCAAATAATTAATTCCTTGGAAAGTGTTGGTATGGAAGGCACCTGTGGATACGGCCAGCCATGGATTGTGAAAGAATGGTGGAAAAAGGAATAAACTTTATTTTCTGTTTGGGAACCGCCTATGGTATATCTAGCATGAGAAGTGTTGGGAATTGCTAGGTCGTTTTCATTTACAGGAAAAGTATGCCTCTCAAAAAATTTATCTCTCAATTTTAGCTTTGAGCTCTGGCACCTCTACAAATCCCAACTTCCGTCTGCGATGGCCTATCTATTTACTTTATGCAATTTTTATTTTTATTTGAGTCTCCATCTTCTCTTATAAAGCACCAACTAAGGGGCACTATGATCATACTTGAGCATTGGATGTAACTAATATGCGAGTGTGTTTCATGAATGGATCAATGGTTGAGCATGATGGGCTAGGGATAACTTTCTTTAGTGTTGATATTTTGAAAGACATGGTTGCTTGTTGATATGCTTGAGTATTGAAATCTTCATGTCAAAACTAGACTATTGCTTTGAACCATATAAAAGTCCAAATGTCCATGCTACAAAAGAAAATAATATGTGATGAACATGTTAGGCAGCATTCCACATCAAAATTTTGCTTTTTATAATTTACCTACTAGAGGACGAGTAGGAATTAAGCCTGGGGATGCTGATACGTCTCCAATGTATCTATAATTTTTGCTTGTTCCATGTTGTTATATTATCATTCTTGGATGTTTTACAATCATTTTATAGCAACTTTATATCATTTTTTGGAACTAACCTATTGACATAGTGCCTAGTGCTCGTTGCTATTTTTTGCTTATTTTTTACTTCACGGAATATCACTACCAAACGGAGTCCAAACGCAACGAAACTTTTTGGAGAATTTTTATGGACCAAAAGAAACAAGATGGATCAAAGAAGTACCATAAGGGTGCCCCGAGGGGGGCATGATGTCTACTATGCAACTTTGTTCTTGTAGACACGTGTTGGGCCTCCAAGCGCAGAGTTTTATAAGACAATAGCAATTTTCCCCCAAGTGGATGACCTAAGGTTTATAAATCCGTGAGAGGTGTAGGATGAAGATGGTCTCTCTCAAACGACCCTCCAACCAAATACAAGAAATCTCTTGTGTCCCCAACACACCCAATACAATGGAAAATTGTATAGGTGCACTAGTTCGGCGAAGAGATGGTGATAAAAGTGTAATATGGATGGTAGAAATATATTTTTATAATCTGAATAAATAAAAAAGCAAGGTAGAAAATAGTAAACGGGCACAAAAACGGTATTGCAATGCTTGAAAACAAGGCCTAGGGTCCGTACTTTTGCTAGTGCAATCTCTCAACAGTGCTAATATAATCGGATCATATAACCACCCCTCAAAGTGCGATGAAGAATCACTCCAAAGTTCCTATCTAGCAGAGAACATAAGAATAAATTGTTTGTAGTGTATGAAACCACCTCAAAGCTATTCTTTCCGTTCGATCTATTCAAGAGTTCGTGCTAAAATAAAACCAAAGCAAATTCATATTCATAATACTCAATCCAACACAAAGAACTTCAAAGAGTGCCCCAAGATTTATACCGGAGAAATGAAGACAAGAACGTGCATCAACCCCTATGCATAGATTACCCCAATGTCACCTCGGTAATCCACGAGTTGAGTGCCAAAACATATATCAAGTGAATCAATATGATACCCCATTGCCACCATGAGTATTCAATTGCAAGACATATATCAAGTGTTCTCAAATCCATAAAATTATTCAATCCGATAACATCGAAAACTCAAAGGGAAAAACTTAATTCATCACAACAAGATAGAGAGGGGGAAACACCATATGATCCGACTATATTAACAAAGCCCGCGATACATCAAGATCATGACATCTCAAGAACACGAGAGAGAGAGAGAGAGAGAGAGAGAGAGAGAGATTAAACACATAGCTACTGGTACAAACCATCAGCCCTGAGGGTGGACTACTCCCTCCTCATCGTCGTGGCCGCCGGGATGAGGAGATGGCCACCGAAGATGATTCCCCGTCCGGTAGGGTGCCGTACAGGGTCTAGATTGGTTTTCGGTGGCTACAGAGGCCTGCTGCGGCGGAACTTCTGATCTAGGTTAACCTCTGATGGTTTCTCTATTTATAGGATTTTTGGGCGTCGGTTTCATGGTAAGATGGGCCTCGAGGTGAGCACAACCCACCGGGGCACGGTTGGCAAACCAGGCGCGGCCTGGTGGGTTGTTCCCTCCTCGTGGCTCTTCTGGCCCTCCCACAAAGCTTCGGGGGTCTCTTTTGTTCCAAAAAAAATCGTCAAAAAGTTTCGTCCAACTCCGAGAACTTTTATTTCTGCACAAAAAACAACACCACAGTAGTTCTTCTGAAAACAGCGTTAGTCCGGGTTAGTTCCATGCAAATCATACCAAAACCATATAAAATTGTTGTAAACATGGCATGAATACTTCATAAATTATAGATACGTTGGAGACGTATCAGCATCCCTAGGCTTAATTCCTACTCGTCCTTGAGTAGGTAAATGATAAAAGAAATAATTTATGAAGTGTGAATGCTAGCAAAGTGCATAAGTTTGATCAATGATAATTTCAATCACTTTTCCTAGCATCATAACATCAACTCTTTCTTATAAAACTTTTCATGTTAAAGTAGCAACCAATTCACATGTTAAGGTTCAAACAATGAATTCTCTTGAAACTCAGCAACCTATATTCTCAGTCACCACGCAATTGTAATTCAACTTATTCAACATATTTTAAGTAAGAGCTCCACATACTCAACCATCATATAGTCTTCTATGATTTCTAACACTCACCGCATACACATGAGCAAAACGTTTCAACCGAACACATAGAAAGATAGGGGCTTATTGTTTTGCGTCCCAACGTATTCACCTCAAGGGTGATGTCAACAATAATAACTCATGCTACCCATATCCAACTGGATATATGTGTCTAGATCTTTCCTCACCACATGATGCTTGCCAAAAGAGAAAAATAAAAAGGAATAGAGAGAAATACTTTGACTCTTTGCATAAAAGTAAATACTGAAAAGTAAAAGATAGGCCGTTCGCAGAGGGAAGCAGAGGTTGCCATGCGCTTTTGTTTGTATGCTCAACCCCTTAGTGCAAAAGAACGTCACGTTATATTGCCCCTTATTATGCAGTCTGTCGCTTTTATTCTTTGCCATCACAAGTTCGTACAACACTCAATTTTCTCTTACACTAAAAGATCTAACACTTTTAGAAGCAATTTTTATTGCCTTTTTGCACCGATGACAACTTACTTGAAGGATCTTGCTCAAGCCTTAGGTAGGGATGGTGGACTCTTGAAAATAAGACTTGGGTTTAAGGGTTTTTGGTTTAAGGGTTTTTGGATTCACAAGTAGTATCTCTACTTGGTGCAGAATTTTTGGCTAGCAAAGATGGGGGGCAAGCACCACATGTTGAAGGATCTATGACAATATAACTTCTATGTGAATATACAAACATAAACCATTACGTTGTCTTGTCTAACGTCAACAATTTTGGCATATAATATTTTGATGGGGGCTCACAATCACAACAGATTTCCAAGATAGTGTATTTGCATGTGAAAGTTCTCTTCCTTATACTAATTATTCATGAATTGCTTGTATGACCAATATTGTGATTATCAAGCCTCAAAAGATTTCACTTTCTAAACCCAATGTGCAGCTACCACTAGGCAAGATATGATTTCAACTTCATGACACTCAATTTATTCAACAATTTACTAATAGGATATAAGTGAAGCACAAGAGTAAATGACAAGCTACTCCGAAAACATATAAGTGAAGATCATGAGCATACTATTTCTTTCTCTCAAATTAATTTAAGTGAAGCAAGATAGAATTTCTTAAAAAATACTAAAGCACTAGAGCAATTCCATAGAAAAGAGCTTCATTGACGGGATGTGAATGCCGCTTACTTAGCCTCCCTGGCAACTATTTGAGGACTCTATTTTATTTAAAAACTTTCAGATCTAAGTACTTTATTAAAACAGCAAGCAAAAACCAAATAAAATGACATTCTAAGAATAGCACGCATCATGTGAAGAAGCAAAAACTTAGGCTCAACCGATACTAACCGATAATTGTTGAAGAAGAAAGGTGGGATGCCTACCGGGGCATCCCCAAGCTTAGATGCTTGAGACTTCTTGAAATATTATTTTGGGGTGCCTTGGGCATCCCCAAGCTTGATCTTTTGTGTATCCTTAATTCCTTTTACATCACAGTTTTCCTAAATCTCAAAAGCTTCATCCACACAAAACTCAACAAGAACTCGTGAGATAAGTTAGTATAAACCAATGCAAAAACCTTATCATTCCCTACTGTAGAAAATCACTAAAATTATTATTCAACATTGCATACTAAATGCCTATTCATATTTAACACTCCTATCCTCAAATAGAATCATTAAACAAGCAAACATATGCAAACAATGCAAACATAACAGCAATCTGCCAAAATAGTACAGTCTGTAAAGAACGCAAGAGTATCAATACTTCTATAACTCCAAAGATTATGAAAATCTACCAAACTGTACAAAATTTATCATAGATTATTTTGCAAAAGGTTTCAACATTTTATCACATTCTGACTTTTCTAGGGAATTTTTGCAACAGCAGTAAACTTTGTGTTTTCAAACAGCAACATGTAGACTTGTAAAATAAGCATAGTAAAGGCTACCCTTGACATTTTTATTGAAAATAAAGATGCAAAACATTATTCTAAATAACATCAAGCAAATCCTAACAAAGTAAAATGACGCTCCAAGCAAAACACATATCATGTGATGGATAAAAATGTAGCCTCAAGTAAGGTTACCGATAATGTTGGAGACGAAAGAGGGGATGCCTTCCGGGGCATCCCAAGCTTAGTTGCTTGGATCTTCCTTGAATATTACCTTGGGGTGCCTTGTTCATCCCCAAGCTTAGGGCCTTTTCACTCCTTATTATCCTCATATCGACATCTCACCCAAAACTTGAAAACTTCAATCACACAAAACTTAACGGAACTTCGTGAGATAGGTTAGTATGATAAAGAACAAACCATTTCACTTTGGTACTGCCAAAGACAAGATTCATAATTGTCTCCACACAATGCCTACTGTAGCATATCATTTCCACAATTTATATTGAGCAATATGAGCCATAGAAACTAGAAAACAAGCAAACATGCATTGAAAATAGAATCTGTCAAAAACAGAACAGTCTGTAGTAATTTGTACTCAAACAATACTTCTGCTACTCCAAAAATTATGAAAAAATAGGACCACGTGACAAATTTGTATATTAAACTTATGCAAAAATAATCGACTCAAAATCACTCTTCTGTTAAAAATAAGAATTATTTTCATGAGCGCAAAAGTTTCTGTTTTTCAGCAAGATCAAATCAACTAGCACCCAACATGATCCCAAAGGCTTTACTTGGCACTTTATTGAAACAAAAGCAATAAAACATGATCAATACAGTAGCATAATCATGTGAACACACACAAAAATTAGGTAAAAGTGTTGGGTTGTCTCCCAACAAGCGTTTTTCTTTAATGCCTTTTAAGCTAGGCATGATGATTCAATGATGCTCACATAAAAGATAAGAATTGAAACACAAAGAGAGCATCATGCATCATAAGTTCCTCTCTCATAATGATTTTCAGTAGCATCATGAATAGATTCATCAATATAACCATTACATAAAGCATTCTCTTCATGATCCATAAACATAGAAAATTTATTACATTCCACATAAGCAATTTTATTCTCATTCACAATAGTGGGAGTATCATATGAGACTTGAATACTAAAAATTGTTCCCACATTAAGAGAGTAATGTTCAGTAAAAGGATATTCAAAATTATGACAATAATTATCACTACTTTTTATAACATAAGTATCATCTCAATAATCATCATAAGTAGCAACTTTGTTCTCATCATAGATAGGAGGCATGCAACCATCATAGCTAGTTTGATCATTCAAAGTAGGGGGACTAAAAAGATCATCTTCATTAAACATAGCCTCCCCAAGCTTGGGACAAACATTAATTGCATCAAATAAATCCTCAAACATGTCATTCTCATCAAATATAGCATCCCCAAGCTTGTGGCTTGGCATATCATAAGCATAATCACTCTCATCATTAATAGTATGAATAGCACCAACGGTATACCAATTGCTATCATCATAATTTCCCAAGTTGGTGCAAAAAATATTTCCAAGATTATAAGAAGTCTCATTATCCTCCCAATCATAATCATCACAACAAGCAATAGGCATAACAAAATCATCATCAAGTGCATCATCTTCCATAATTATTTTTGATTCATTTTCATGAGGCACAACAATAATAGGAGCAACATTATTTGGGAGAGATACCTTTTTACCTCTATTCTTTCTTCTTTTCTTATTCTTCACCACATCATGTGTGGGTTTAATTAATCTTTTCTTATTGATGAGATTATTTGGATAGGAAGCTCCTCCTCGTTACCTGATTCATCATAATAAACACTAGGAGGGTTTTGGGAAATATTTTCCCTCTCATTAGTACTCTCTTCATATTCTATTTGTTCTCTTGACTTTAGATAGTTGGCAATGTAAGGATTCTCAATGCAACTTACCGCACAAAACATATAAATTTCCTCTAGATCAAAATCAAGAAATCTCTCGAGATTAAGTTTTGGAATACCCTTAGTTATACGTTTCATTTCTTCATACCCCAAAAGAAGACTGAGCTCTTTATGATGCTCAAGGGTAATCAAGTTATCATAATTTTTGGACACGATTTGATCATGAAAGAATTTTCATTGGAGATTTAAATGGCCATGCTCATTGCAAAGTTCACAAGGGTGGCGAAAAAATTAAATCTTTCAGCACAATCATCTATCGTCTCGCAAATTTTTCGTTTCTAAATATTTATGCTTCTTACAAAATCTATATTTCCACAAAAAGTGACATGCTTATAAGAAACATTTTAGTCATGACTTGTGCAATCATCATTAGCATTTTGGATATTCAAAGAATTCACACTAAAAACATTGCAATCATGCTCATCATTCAAATATTTTGTGCCAAACATTTTATTGGCTTCTTCTTCTAACAATTGAGCACAATTTTCCGAACCATCATTTTCAAGAAAGATATTATAAAGATGATCAATAATATGATGCAACCTCAATTCCATTTTTTTGTAGTTTTCTTTTATAAACCAAACTAGTGATAAACAAGAAACTAAAAGATTCAATTGCAAGATCTAAAGATATACCTTAAAGCACTCACCTCCCCGGCAACGGTGCCAGAAAAGAGCTTGATGTCTACTATGCAACTTTATTCTTGTAGACATGTGTTGGGCCTCCAAGCGCAGAGTTTTGTAGGACAGTAGCAATTTTCCCTCAGGTGGATGACCTAAGGTTTATCAATCCATGAGAGGTGTAGGATGAAGATGGTCTCTCTCAAACGACACTACAACCATATACAAGAAATCTCTTGTGTCCCCAACACACCCGATACAATGGCAAGTTGTATAGGTGCACTAGTTCGGCGAAGAGATGGTGATAAAAGTGTAATATGGATGGTAGAAATATATTTTTATAATCTTAATAAATAAAAAAGCAAGGTAGAAAATAGTAAACGGGCACAAAAACGGTATTGCAATGCTTGAAAACAAGGCCTAGGGTCCGTACTTTCGCTAGTGCAATCTCTCAACAGTGCTAATATAATCGGATCATATAACCACCCCTCAAAGTGCGATGAAGAATCACTCCAAAGTTCCTATCTATCAGAGAACATAAGAATAAATTGTTTGTAGTGTATGAAACCACCTCAAAGCTATTCTTTCCGTTCGATCTATTCAAGAGTTCGTGCTAAAATAAAACCAAAGCAAATTCATATTCATAATACTTAATCAAACACAAAGAACTTCAAAGAGTGCCCCAAGATTTATACCGGAGAAATAAAGACAAGAACGTCATCAACCCCTATGCATAGATTACCCTAATGTCACCTCGGGAATCCGTGAGTTGAGTGCCAAAACATATATCAAGTCAATCAATATGATACCCCATTGTCACCACGAGTATTCAATTGCAAGACATATATCAAGTGTTCTCAAATCCATAAAAGTATTCAATCCGATAACATCAAAATCTCAAAGGGAAAAACTCAATTCATCACAACAAGATAGAGAGGGGGAAACACCATATGATCTGACTATATTAACAAAGCCCGTGATACATCAATATCATGACATCCCAAGAACACGAGAGAGAGAGAGAGAGAGAGAGATTAAACACATAGCTACTGGTACAAACCCTCAACCCCGAGGGTGGACTACTCCCTCCTCATCGTGGTGTCCGTCGGGATGATGAAGATGGCCACCGGAGATGATTCCCCCTCCGGCAGGGTGCCGGAAAGGGTCTAGATTGGTTTTCCGTGGCTACAGTGGCCTGCGGCGGCAGAACTTCTGATCTAGGTTTACCTCTGATGGTTTCTCTATTTATAGGACTTTTGGGCGTCGGTTTCACGGTAAGATGGGCCTCGAGGTGAGCACAACCCACCGGGGCACGGACAGCCCACCAGGCGCGCCCTGGTGGGTTGTTCCCTCCTCGTGGCTCTTCTGGCCCTCCCACAAAGCTTCGGGAGTCTCTTTTGTTCCAAAAAAAATCATCAAAAAGTTTCGTCCAATTCCGACAACTTTTATTTCTGCACAAAAAACAACACCATGGTAGTTCTGCTAAAAACAACGTCAGTCTGGGTTAGTTCCATGCAAATCATACCAAAACCATATAAAATTGTTGTAAACATGGCATGATTACTTCATAAATTATAGATACATTGGAGACGTATAAGGGCACAACCCACCTGGGTGCGCCTGAGAATGGGATTGTATCAAGATGTGTCACTCACAAATACTCAAAGGCTTGTGTCCATTGATAAGCCAATTTTAGTTAATTTTGTGATTATTTATTTATATAATTTGGAACAAAGAGAGTAATTAATTGTTGAACAACATTTCGAGTGTCTTTGAGGGCTTAGGTACAAGTTGTCGGTTGTGTGTACAGTCTGATTCAATTTGGGCAAAGTTCTACCTTCTCAGGGACTCGGTTTAGAAAGACCCTCCAAGGTAATTTAAGTTTGTAATCCAAGGCGAATCGTAAGGAGCCAGTGTATCCTTTCCGGACCCGAACCCCTATTTTTTGTAGAAATTGAATTATTTCATATGATTTTTACTTTCCTATAAAAAAATAATCCGCTAACTTTTTGTTAGGGACTCGGCCTAGAAGGACCCTTAGAGGTGTTTTGAGCTTGTCATTCAAGGTGAACCATAAGAAACCAATGTATTGTTGGCAGTGGCGGCGCCAGAGGTCTTCCTGGGATTTCCATGGAATACCAAAGAATTATTGATCTTTTGGTATACTGTTGCTACCTTGTTTTATATTTGCTATCATATTGCTGTTGCATCATACACATGAATACCAATGAATAACTAGGAGGAAATTCCTGGCTCCGCCACTGTCGTTGGTAGTGCTAGTTGTATCGCCATGTTGTGCTATGTGGTAAGTAAGTCCTACTTGATTTTTTTAAACATAAGTCCTACTTGATTTGATAAAGGTCTCACATTTCATCTAAAAGATATAATGTGAATTATTAAATAAGAGGAACATCCTTTTCATCATTTGTGCAGATGCATGCTTCTTTTTATTATTCCCCCTTCATGGTTGTTACACGGATTTCGGTCTATGCTTGCCGCTATGGGTTGTTCAGCAACTTGGGACAAAGAGAGCTTTGCAAATTACAACAATTTCACTTCTAAGATAATTTGTTATCCTCCAATATTATATCCACATCTATCTTTCAAAGAGCATTGTATCATTATGCACGTCCCAAAAAATAATTTAGTTACATGTTTCCGTTGCAAAAGCTGATTCTGATTATTATTTTGTTATTTATTTTAGCATTATATAACAAAGAGAGTAGATAACTACCGGTTTTTGCTAGGTGCAATTTTTTTTTGTCATTGTGTCTGTAACGTGTAAATTTCATACGAAATGGTTCAACTTTTCTAAAAAGTTCGAAGGGTTAGAAATAGTTCAAACTAAAACCACGACACTTATTTTAAAACGGATGGAGTGCATGTTTGTAAGGAGTAGGACTAGGGGGGGTCCGGAAAAGGTGTTTTAAGCTTGTAATCCAAGTCTAACCGAAAGAAACCACCATATCCTTGAAAGAGATATCATCATGAATGTAGGGACGGTGCAATGCTACTCGATTCAGTGAAGATTCTTCTCTTCTCCAATGTATAAACACAACACAATAAAGATCTCACATTAATGGCAATTATTAAAATAATTGCAGGACCTCAGCATCTCCATGCCATCGTTTTCTCTTGCTACATTGTTGCGTCATGTGTCCCTTGATTGTTCAACGGCATTTCGCTGCGCCCGACTGTGCGAGTTGTTTAACGACCTAGACCAAAGAAAGATGCAAAAGTTGTCAACAGCTAATCTCGTATAAGATACAATAATATCCTCCAAAAGTATATCTTACATGTAGCTTCCACCAGGACGATGAGGTTAAGATATGTCCGTATGTTTCCTCAAACAAAAAAAGGTATGTCCGTATGATAATTTTAACAACTTGTTTTCTACCGCGTAAATTTAACGAGTTTTTGCGGGAATGTCATAGGATATAACTATGTTTGGGATATTCCAGCAGGTTCTTAGGCGTTCCAAATGGGGTATCTTAATTCTGAAGGAACGGTGCACTACCAGGGTGGTTGCACAACCGCTCCTGCCCTTTCCTTTTCCTGATATGATATTTTCTAATCATTTTTTCAACTTTGTATTATTATTTTATTACAATATCTATTTATTTATGGCCGCCATCTGCCCACACCACCATACCAACTGTATTCAGTGTCACTTCCTTTCTAGGGTGACATATAGGCACTAGCCACTCTTGCCAGAAAGGGAAAAGTGGGATATGTTGGTTCAAAGGCAAGACACCAAGATTCAGAAGTGCACAGGCATCTCATATAATTGGGCCATATCCTTTCAGTTGTGCATGTACATACATGTTATTATTTCAGAAACCTTTTGCACACCTCTGATTCAGTTCCAGGTCATAGTTATAGATTATTATCATTCACAGCAACATTTCATTAAGAAAACACTCCAATTCCTGCAGAAATGAGGGGAAATTCCAGCACGGCGAAGCGGCCCTCATTTATTTTGGCGGTTCCACTGATTAGGGTGCCAAGCATCCCTCCCTACACTTAGAAGCAAAGCAATATGATACACATATGTATGTGGTCTAGAAACTGCACTGATTACTTGCCTGAACAGAAATGGTTCATCAGCTAACTTCCCATCCAGCTGTGAGTGGGAGCAGTTAGGAACAACCATCATATATATCCCTGTGAGTGCAGTGTGTGTACCATACATAAAACTAAGTTGGGACAGCTAATAAAATCCAGGACCCAACTGGATAGATTAGATTGGACATTGGAGCTCTTGTTCCCTTCCCTCTCCTGTCCTGCCACATCAGCAGTGGAGCCCACCACTCATATATGCTCAATCAGTTTGTGCAAACAAGCATAAACATACGGTTCATCCAAGCTTAACTAAGATCTCAATTGACCTAAGTTGTGCCACACAGATTGAACTGGGATTTCATGGAACATTAGCGAATACGGTACAGTTTGAAGCCGGGGTGAATTTCTCACCCCTGTCAAAATTTATTTCACGGCTCTTGTTGACCTTTTTCTGGTCCAACAAAAGGAGCATCGAACAGTTGGCAAATCCTTGCCTGGTAGACTAAACCAAAGGTTAAGCGCTCTCCCAAGTTCTGAGTACAGGGTTGTCCGGTTACTTGAATTTGTGGATTCTTTTAGCTGAATCCAGTGTGTTCGACAGAAGCATCGCAATTGTCATTGGCCCAACACCGCCGGGAACTGGTGTGATAGCTCCTGCGACCTTGGAGGCCTCCTCAAAGCAGACATCTCCAACTAGCCGATAACCTCGAGGACTTGCTGGATCCTGATGCATTCCAAATCAGCAGTAAGTATACCATGCAGGAAATGTAATACACATGCTGCAAGGGGCACGCCGGTAGCAAAAGAGAAAATATACACGGGAAGACATGAGTCAAGTAGAACCTTCCAGGTGCTGCCCAAACTTAAAAATAATTGACCACTGTGCTTATAAGAAGTCTACAAATTCACCAGAATATTCCAAATGTGGTGTTCATAAAAACTTAAGAAGCTACGCTAGTTGCAACTTCCATAAATATCTGCCCAATGGTGGGAGCACGGGGCTTCATAGAGCTTGATCCCAGGGAGGGACCTGAAGAGAAACACGTACAACCCAGAAAAACCATGCTGAACTCCCCATATTCTGAGATTGTCAAAATTTTGCATATCTAAACCAAAACATGATACATAATGTGCAGCATTATAACTGTTTTAACAAACATTATCAAGCTTTTCCATTGAGAAACAGGCGTATGTTATAAGTAAACAGATCACCTTAGCACTAAAAAGAAAAGAACGGGAAAAGATGGAAAAGGTTCTAGCTAAAAGAGAGTAGGTGCCTTACATCAACCGGATTGATGCCAACATCAATAATAGCAGCTCCAGGCTTTATCCAACTCCCTCTGACCAGGTTAGCAACTCCAACAGCCGCGATTATAATATCTGCTTGTCTTGTTATTTCCTCGGGGTTCTTGGTTTTTGAATGTACAATACTCACAGTTGCATTTGCTTTCTAATAATCATTTGAAAACATATTAAACACTGAAATAAAGTTGACCAAACTATGTTAAATGAAAAACTAGTTCATACTTGTAAGAGTAAAGCAGCAGGCGTCCCCACAATATTGCTCCTTCCAATTACAACAGCTCTCTTCCCTTTTATTTCAACTCCAGATCTGTGTAGCAGCTCCATGCATCCTTTAGGGGTGCATGGAACAAAGAATGGATCCCGACCTTGCATCGCAAGTCGTCCAATGTTCACTGGATGAAAGCCATCAACGTCCTTCTCAATACTAACAGCATTCAATATGTTCTCGTCGTTCATATGCTGCAAATTAATTAGAACACATAGGTGAAAAAAGAAGCTCAAGAATCAATATAGATAGTCATTTTTAATAGAACGCTGACAAAATGTGGTCATCTGTATTATCCATGAGTTCTAAAGAATGTAACCAGATGGCTTCTGTAACAATTATACAACATCTATGCAGTTACTTGAATTTATCAATGGGAATGTTTGGTGTAGGGTTAAGGGAATCTGCCATTATGCCTGATACATATTTCAGTGGCACGCTACATAACATCTAGGTCAGTAATCACTAGACAACAAAAAACTAAATAAGATCAAATATGACAGTCCCTTCAGGCAATGGGTTCAACAATTATACTGGCCATAGAGTAGCGGCTATTGAGAACTCACGCGAGGTAAGGGCAGCTGAACCAAGATGCCATGCACCGACGGGTCATCGTTGAAGGTTGCTATGTGCTTGATGACCTCGTACTCGGAAGCGTCCTCTGGCAGATTGACCTCATATGACTTGATACCAACTGCGTCGCACGCCTTCTTCTTGTTCCGCACGTATGTCTGGGAATCCTTCCTCGAGCCGACTAGGATGACCGCCAGCCCAGGCACCACCCCGATCGCGTCCTTCATCCTGGCGATCTCAATGCCGACCTCCTCCCTTATTTGCTTCGCCACCAGCTTGCCGTCGATGATCTTGGCAGACGCATCAGCCAAAACAGTGGCTGCACAAGCAAACCCATCCATCCACACAATTATAACGCCGGAACAACATGATGTAGCACAAGATTTACAGCTATGCCTATATAACAACTAACAAGCCAAGCCTATTTGGGTAATTCACATGTTGCTACACTTAACTAACGCGACAAGAAGAAAATATTATCTTATCTCAAGGTTGTGCTTCTGCCTAGAGACACCACCGAAGGCGACAGCAGTACACTAACGAATACTTAAAAACTACTAGTGAGGGAAGAAATGAGCGCGCACCTGGGTCAGCGGAAGAGGCGGCGGCGAGCGCGGCCATGCGGCGCGCGCGGGGGAGGAGCGGGAGCGGGGTGGCGGCGGCGAGGAGAGGCCTCCTCGGCAACGGCGCGGGGCCGGGGGAGGGGCGGAAGCGGGGCGGCGGCGGGTGGAGGGCGCGGCGGAGGGGGAGGAGGCGGGAGGTCGCGCAGGAGGAGCAGTCGGAGAGTATGGAGGATGCCATCGCCGCTGGGGTTCTAGGGGTCCGGAGCTGCGGCGGAGACGGCGGCGGGGGCGGGGGCGGGGGCTTCGCGGATGCGGCGGCGGTGGCGGCGCAAAAGGAGCGGTCGGGCGAGAAAGTCGTGGGCACGGGTCTTTGGAGCAGCGACCTAAACCCCAACTTGGCCCAGGTTTTGCAAGTGAAACTTTTGGGGTAATTAAATGTAGTTTTTTTTTTGCGAATGGTAATTAATTGTAGATTTTTTGCGAATGTATTTTAATAAGAACTAAAAGTGTGTGTTTAAAATGCTAAAAGTTATATATTATTCATGAGTATGAAATAAATTTTGGACTGATGGAAATTCACAAACCGCAGGAAAGAGTAGGGGATCGTGAAATAGTACTTGTCTACTTTTTAAAAAGAATGCAAAATCCATGAATTCCCGGAATCTTGTTCCTTGTAGAATCTAAATGACCTTTTAGGGTTCCAGGGTTCCTTTCAAATGTGAGTCCTATCAGGGGTTTTTCAAGTGAATCTAGTTTTTCTCCTAAAAGAATACATACGCAAACACTCATATAAATGCACACCCTGCTTCTATTGATCTTGAACCTGGTGGGCAGGTTCCACCAACAAGAAACCTAACCAGCCGAGCCGTGCTCGGTTCACGATTGAACCTAGCTCTGGTTTATATGAATCCTCCCAACCATGCTCCCCACGCTGCCAAAAACAGTTCATCGCAAAAAGGAAAATGCTGCCTAAAACAAACGGCGTTTTTCGTGCAATAACAGTAATTCTTTTGTTATGGTTAAAACTACAATAATAGGATTTTGATTGGTCAAGCAAAAGTAGTACCAATAAATTAGTTATAAAAGCATTATAATTTTATTTTCAAATGCTTACACTAACGTATTCATATATGAAGCAAAAATAAAAGTTGCATCTTGAAGATTACGTTCATGTCTAAATGTTACTATGTACTCCCTCCATTCTAAAATAAGTGTGTGGTCTCAGTTCAAATGAACTAAATTCGTAACGGAGGGAGTATTTCAGTTCACAAGATGAACATTTTTTAGGTACATCGAGAGCTCGAGAGGCTATTTTATTTTAATTTTCAAAGATGAAAGATTTTTTTCTTTTGGTAGACTATAAATGTACAGGTTTCAGGAACAAAAGCACATGGCGTAGAAAACATCTCTGTAGTACATCATCAAATATTGGCAGTTGAAGCATCAACTTGTACTATGATACAGAAAAAAACACTTTATTAAGCGCCAAACTATTCGTACATCTTACTGGACGTGTCCTATGTGTTCCCAGCAACGGAAGAAATACGCAACACGACCTACAAAAAGTACAGCAAGATGGAGCACATACCCTCAAAATTCATTACACGCGTAAATCGAAAAAAAAGTAACAAGCCATCACTCACTCACATTATATGATTGTTCTGGATTCCCTACAAAAATTTACGAAGCCGCCGGAACGGCAGATTCAACCGGGGACTCTTGCTGCTTCTGCAGTGACTCCCAGTCCACCTCTTTCAGGATCTTGAACCTTTCATCGAGACTCACGAAACCGGATTGAGGGGCTACCGCACCAGAGGTGCCTGCTTTGTGCACGAGGATTACCGTACTGTCCATGGCAGGTCCGTGAAGCTTCCCGGTCAACAGCACTCGGAGTGGCATAAATAGCGACTTTCCCTGATCACAGGTTAATACAGTAATACAATGCGTATTAGTTGTTTCTTTCAGTTGTATATGGCCAGGAAAAGCATTAGTATTCACGGAGCTGAATGAGGAACTTGATATCAGCCAGGATTGTCAAGGTTTGTATTGAACTAATTATTTGTTAGCTGTGCTTTCAACATCTCTCTCTAGTTATCATGGTTTAGGTGAGAGATAGGTTGCTTCCAGAAGTTATAGATTCAGTTCAGGCTGAAAAATATGGCAATAAATCTTGTAGTATGTATGTGTTGAGGCAGTTCAAAATTAAAATTAATTTAGATACTCCAACGGTTTGGCCAAACCATTGAAACAGCCCAGGAACAACCCTAGATTCCGTACAAAATCAAACCACAATCGCCCTCAATAACACTGACCTTCCTTTTGTGAGTCTTGCCAAAAGATTTCACCCACTTCTTCCAACCATCATGGCCTTCAGCTAGTGCTTGACCAAGCTCACCACTATCATAAGCAGCAATGAGACCCGATGCAACCTCAGAAAGTTTGTCTTCCACCACAGATTTAGCTTCATCACTGGAGATTAAAAACACGCGGATAAAAAAACAGTTATTGATAGGAACAAGCCTACCACACTCAGTCAAAGCAATTTACAAGATTACACATTTGGCAACAATTTAGGAGGTAGTCCAGGAAAAGGGTAAATAAATAAATAATGAGACATTAAAGTCTTTTGCAGACCTGCTTAAAGTGTCATGAAGGGGATACGACAATAATTTGCAAAGGGCAGCATCCGCGTCTGTTATCAAGTCAATGCCCTCCTTCAAAAGCTCAGCAGCTTCCTGCGCAAAATAGTGCATATTGTTAAAGCTTCCCAGGATAGCAACTAGTCCTAAACCTCCTGATGTTGCAACATTTGAAGGAAAAATGATTTGTTCCAAGTATTTGGCTTTAAGTCTTTGACACAACATCGCTTTCTTTTGGTGGCTGTGAGAAAGAAACAAAAACTCTTAAAACCAAATACTGTGTCAAATAAGTATTCGTATCCCTTTAGCATGTAGTTCCAAGGTAAAGAACCCCTCGTGTGTACAGAAAATTGAACTCCAGTCTTACTTTAGCAAAACCACTTTCAGACTCCAGAAGAATGCCTGTGCTCCTCCATCTATCTTCGAAGTCCTTGATGAGCAAATCAGAAGGAAGTGACCGTAGATGCTGTCCATTCATCCATCTATAAACAAACCAGATTATTGTGAAAATAGATCAGTGAAGCACGTATACAACTTCCCATGTTCAAGTGAGTGAGAAAGGTCCTGGCAATATGAAAATTGTTAGAACTTTGCTTTACTTCAATTTTGTTCCGTCAAAGACTGCTCCACTTTTATTGACGCGATTGATAGTGAACTTCTCAACTGCAAGTGATGGAACACCAAAGTGAGAATTGATGAAACAAAAGGTCCATATGTTTATCACAAACGCCCAGTGTAGTAAGAGTTGACAAACTAACCCAAGTCATCAATGGTGAAGAACTCATTTTCAGTACCATCACCCCAGCCCAAGAGTGCTAAATAATTGACCATTGCCTGAGGCAGATAGCCCATCTCTTTATACTGTTCAGAGAAAGAAAAACAAATGAGTGTTTCACTTTCAAATCTTTCAAAAGTAAAATATGTCCAGAGAAGATGTGAAATTATCCATAATTAAGTTGAAGAATACAGACAATTAGAGAAGTGTAGCAAGAATACAGTTTGACAGACACATATTTTGATGCAGGTAAGCACCATGTATTTCCAACAATCAGCTAGTTACCTGCCCCACAGAAGTAGCCCCATGACGTTTAGACAGTTTACTTTTATCAGGAGCCAGAATGAGTGAGACATGAGCAAATAAAGGCATTGCAAATCCAAGAGCCTGCAGAGGATTTGCATTTGATGAGATGGACATTTTGAAGGTCAGGACTATGATCACACATTTCGAAGGTCAAGACTATAATCACAACACACGATAAAAGCAGGTGCAGGAAATTACTTTATAAATGAGGGCTTGCCGTAATGTGTTTGGTAGGTGCTCCTCAGCTCTGGAAAAAACAAGAGAATGCATGAATTCTGTGCCAGATGGCCACAAGTAAATGAATTCAGTGCCAGATGTCAGAAGTAAGGACCAAGATGTAATAACTTTTCATTACCTGATAACATGAGAGATGCGCATGGTAGCATCATCAACCGTAACACAGAAGTTATACACTGGCTGGCCATTGCTTCTCATGATCACGAAATCACCAAGTGTGTTTAGATTCCAGCTGACCTTTATAAAACTATCCGATGGTCAGTGTATGTATATCATTGTGTGACTCACACAATTCACAATATTTGAATTGCTAACGTAGTAAACATAAGAGCAGTTGAAGGTGTGAATGTATGGTAATGTGAAAGCATAAGCTCAAACACTTTATGTCATTACCTCACCACGAATAAGGTCGTTAATTTTCAGTGAACCTTCCTTTGGCACTCGGAAACGGTAAGTATAAGGTGTGCCTTTCTCTAACTCTTGTTGAACTTCTGCATCTGAAGCAGTAGCCCACTTCCCCATGTATACAGGAGGGATCTTCATCTGATTCGCAGTTACCTTCATTTTCTCAAGTTCCTAAAGTATCGATAACACTTGTTAGACGGGCTACTATTTGATCAGTAAATATTGCAGCCAGGCCAAGCCATGAGTTTACTCGAAATAACGCCCTCAAATTGTTCACCAGGTTTTAAATGACTCATACAAAGTGGTCATGGTAGAATATGTCACATCTAATGAGAAGCACACAATCCCAAGTATTTTACTCAAATCAACCAAAATAATTCATTTGGAGAACTTTAATCAGCTCCCATGTTTGATAGGGGGAGAAAGATACCTCACTAGAGCAAAAGCAGCGATAAACAGCACCAGACTCCATTAGCTTCTGGGCATGCTCTTTGTACAGAGCATTGCGCTCCGATTGGCGGTAAGGGCCGAAATCGCCACCAATGTCCGGGCCTAAATAGGTACACGTATGAGCACAACAATTTGCAGGTAACAGATTCTACTCTAGTGATTAACTACTCCAATTCAGCGGAATAAGCACACACAATCCAGACTCCAGAGTAGAAATTCGTTCTTAAACTCTAGCCATCGAAATGCCCTCGGTCACCTTCGTCCCAGTCGAGGCCGAGCCAGGTGAGGTCGCTGAGGACGGCCTCCTCGGACTTCTTGGTGGAGCGCTCGAGGTCGGTGTCCTCGACGCGGAGGACGAACTTGCCGCCCCTGGAGCGCGCGAAGAGGTAGTTGAAGAGCGCGGTGCGGGCGCCCCCGACGTGGAGGTTGCCGGTGGGCGACGGCGCGAAGCGGACGCGGACCGGGCCGCCGCCGCCGTCCGCGGAGGCGCGAGCGGCGAGCGCGCGGCGGCCGAGGCGCGGGGTCACGGACGGGAGGAGGCCGACGCGGAGCCGCGACGACGACCCCATGAAGTTGCTCGCCGCCATCTCGTCGCCTTTCTTCGCCGGGCGGTGGATTGGATTGCGACGAGCAGAGGAAGATTTGACGAGGATAGATTGGGTTTGGGGGCCCAAGCCCTAGCCACCGTGCTGCTATAGCCCACGAAGCCCTGATCACCACCTGAGGCGAGGCCTCGTTGGTGTCTGGCTGACGTGTGGGACCTACTATACTTAGCATGTATTTTTTTGAAAAATTTTGTATCTCTATCTCTACTACTTAAAAAGAACATAAAGTTCTCATTTCACTTTTCTTCCCACCAGACCTTCATCCAACCTTCCATGCATATAATAATCAATCACGTTAATTACTTACCTTCTGAACCAATTCCACTTTAATTTACTTACCAAACTTCTAATCAAAATATAAGGTAATTCACGGTCAGAATTTGATAAACATTTATTTACAAAATCACATTATTATTGATAGGTAAACCACAAACTAACATACTAGAATATTTATATCCTGTTGCAACGCACGGGCATTGTTCTAGTACCATTAAACAGATGTCAAATTACAACACGAAATCACGAAAACCATGATAGAAAAAGAGAGAGGACACATGTCCAAAAACATTTGCAAGAAAACTCCATTGAAGCAGATTTCTGCAATAGCCATTGTTGCCACTTAACGTCTTCGGAGACGAAGAAACACTATCGCCCATAAAGGCTTTGTGAGCCGAAGAAAAGGCCTGCCGCCGGCAAGGTCATTGTCGTTGTGGCGCGTCGACCAGGGATCATCTCCGTGCTCCTCGAAGCCCAGATCCACTCCATGCCATCGATGTCGTTGAGGCAAAACACTGGAACTGACACCCACAAGCCTCCAACCTTGTTCTTGGACCTTCATCTTCCCCCGAACAAAGACGACACCACACGAGATGAGATCCGCCATAGACACAACAAACACCACTAGATCCATCACATCAAGAAAATGATGGGATACGGTTCCCACAGATCCCTTGATTTCACCACCAAGGACGTCATCGAGATAGGGCTGAGATTAGGGAATTTTTTATTCTAAACGTCGGTGTCACGGCCATCCAAACGCCACCGTGGAACACACTAATCCTAACCCTAACTACAGCCAAGCGGAAACCCAGGGTTCCCTCACCCATCCATCGTCGAAATGGCGACCGGAGGGCAAGAGAACCAATGGCCTCGCCGGCAAAGCGCTGGCGGACTCTGTCGCCTCCCTGGTCGTTTTTCCTATACGAGAGGGAGCATGTACTAGTAGTTCTGCTCAAACTTGCCACGGTTTAGGCTGGGTTTGAGGGCCCAAGCCCTAGCCACCGTATTTACTATAGCCCAAGAAGACCTGAAGCACCGCTAAAAAAACCGAAGACCTAAAGCTAGGCATGGTTGGTGTCCAACTAACGTGTGGGCCCTACTTAAGGCATCTCCTTTGTGTAAAAACAAAAACTTAGGGCATCTCCAATGCACTAGTCACGAAATCAAACACTGTAACGTGTCCATGGACAGGGATAGGGAAGCTTGCAATCCAACGCCAGTCACCAAAATTTTGCTATTTGTTTGGTTTCATGAATCACTTCCTCCAGTGCATCGGAGCTCAGACACACGTGCATAACCCGATGATGGATAGAGAGGTAGGGCGATCGACTCGGGTGTCAAGCGCAGGGCTCGCACATTCCTCCACTTCCCGGGCACGCACATGACGGTTGCCTTGACCATGTTCTCCACCACCTCACGCCATCGTCGTGTGACCTACTTGCACTGCACCGCACGTGTCGACCTCCACACACTCTTACAGCTGATGGGGATCTTGAGACGATTGTCAATCAGGACCATGCCGCGTCGTGTGATAGCGGGGAGGGAGTGCGGTGGTCGAGCTATGTTCCACGTGGAGCTTGGTGTGGACGCATACAAGAGGCCAACGAGGTACAAGATGGTGAGCTTCCATGAGATGCTACGAGGCTCTTTCGGGTTGTCGTGTGCGGCGATAGAACCCAACAGCAATGACTGGGACATTCAACGTTAGTCGCAACTCCTCATCATCTCCTTGCGCGATACATTACACAACCTAACGCGAGATTTTGACGGTATCCTTGCGATCAACTCCTTGAACACTATACCTAATTATCCTCGCTACCGGCTTGTACTCTTTTCTCATTTTCGTATCCCCGTGTACCCAAGAGTCGTCTTTATAATCACCTAGTTGTAAAGTAACATATGATAACTTGAAAGTAACCATCTGGTATCTGGATTTACGATATTCTCGTGGTCTAATAACATAAGTAAACGTTAACAAAACTATATGAACATCATTATTACCCTAAAAATGTCCTCTCGTTATTGTCGGCATCCTTATCAACAATACATGAGCTAGTCCAAAGGTCTGGCTCTGGATCTGTTTGGTGTTTATCATTCTACACGTGCAATTAGGTTTTCATCCAAATCTCTCGTTCAAAAACCAATGCAATTCTAGCATAGAAATATAAAACCTAATTATGAATATAAAAATAGAATAACAACAATTTTATTATTTCCTCTAAGGCATATTTATAGTAGGCACACAAACACAACAAAGACTCACCATATTCTCCTTGAGACATCACCACCAAGGCAATTCTCAGCAACTAGTGGTAGACTTTAAGACGATCTCCAAACCTTCGCAAAAACACTAGGAGCTCACAAATCAATTTTTTAACTGGGACTTCTACCGCATAGGAGTCTCCAATCTCCAAGAGTACCAAGATCCACCAAGGAAACAAGGAGGAATCAACTTTTCCTTTAGTGGAAACATAGGTTGGGCACTTCTCTTTAACTCCACAAAATATCAACAAGTTTTAGTTGAAGCGAAGGGAGTTCTCCAAGAAATTGGAGCTAGAACAATGGAGAGTGAGAATGGAGGCGTCGCCTCCTTCGTGGGGAAGAAGGGGCCTATTAATAGCGCCCCACCCCCAATCCAACCATTACGACATGTTTTTTGCATGGCCCGAAAGTTTCAGGCAATCCTAGAAGTTCCCACTAGTAGAAAAACCCCCATTCGTCCCGGTTGGTAAGGGTCTTTTGTCTCGGTTTTTGAACCGGGACTAAATGGTCATTACTAATGCCCTAACCCTTTAGTCCCGGTTCTTACACGAACCGGGACAGATGGGCCTCCACGTGGCTGGTGCGGCGAGCCCAGGCAGGAGGGCCTTTGGGCGTCCACGCGTTAGCATTTCAGGGGCTGGGGGTTTTGTTTTTTTAAGGGGGGGGGGTTGGGGGTTTGGGGGTTTAATTTAGGTGTTTCATATATTGTATTAGCTAGCTAATTAATAGAGAGAAGTGTCATCTCTTATGTCCGTGCTTGGTCGACGCTATGTATACTATATACGTATAGAGAGGACTAGACACGCTAGCTAGATAGTAAGCAAACGAAGGAAACAGAAGATCGTCATGAACATATGCATACAGAGAGAAGTGATATCGACCACCTCTCCTTCTTCGAGAGATTGGTCGAACAACAAGTTCTCGTATATCTATCCGACACTACCGGCTACATATATACAATAATTATCTCTTACAATATAATCTCCTAATTATATATGAACACAGGGATCCACATGGTATTCTTCCTCTTCATCGATCACGTGGTGAAGGAAGAATGCCGCCAATTCCTCTTGAATTGCTCGCATACGATCTGGTGCTAGGAGTTCATCCCGCATCCGAAAGATCTAATTTGAAGAAGGGGGTCAATACATATATATAGGAATAAATGAAACTCAACACAAATGATGGTAATAAACTAAAATTGTGAATATTATTGCTTATGCACTTCATATTGTTCGTCAGAGTACCCGCCCCGTTCACAGGTCGTGTGGCGGATGGACTCGCAAACGTAGTAACCATAGAAATCATTCCCTTGATCCTGCCACAACCACTTTACAAGAAATAGAGGTCAATCAAACCGACAAGCAAGCATGCCAAATGGTATTGATGAAACTAGCGCTTGAATCACTAGGAGACGCGCAGAACATGCTACTATAGTACTTACTTTCGGGTGTCTAAATTGCAGCTTCTTCGGCAGTCCCGAAGCTTGTTTGGTGAATTTTTCCAAACCCTGCCAGACAAAGAAAACAATTACTTGATATCAGGAAATGAACAAAGTTGCTGATATGGTGGATAATGATCGATTTAACTTACTTCTCGAGGATTTGAGTCATGTCCGCATACTCCTGGGGATCTTTTCGTCTCGAGTCTAAGATGGTTACTAATCCCTCCTCAAGCTTAATCTCTAGGAGAATATAGTGGAACCTGCGCACGCATGCATAACTCATCAATTACATTACTATAACCTGGACTAATATATAAGGGAAACCGAATATGCACAAGACAGTAACACTCACTTGAAGTTGTAAGGAAAGAGTATTATATCTTTGTTTTCATTTATTACAAATGATCGTAGCAAGTTGGCCTCGGTATCTTCGGCATGATATTCAACCTCATATGCATCTATGAGATTTGTGTTAATGAACCCAATATCACCGACTTGTCTTTTCTTCAATTCGGCGATCTTCAATCTGCATAATATAGTGAGGATAATTATAAATACATGCAATGGAAGAGCTGACCTATATAGAGAGACTTAATGACTGAAGCAGTAGTACTTACAGGCAGTAGCAAGTCACCGTTGCTTTATCGAGGGCCCTTTGATTGAAAAACTGGAAGAACTCCTCAAATGGAACATTCAACAGTTCAATTCCAACGAGGTCATGCTCCTCTCTAATTCTCAGCGTCAAAGTATCCTTTCCCCCAGACTCTCTGCAGGTTTTCATGTACCAATCATGCAATCTTCGCATCATCGTTGATAGAGATCTTTCATCTTTGACGAGAGGCTTCCCGTACTCATCTGTGTACCGGCTCCACCTCCAAGAAATCATAATGTACATTGTCGCGCAGGTAATCTCCAAGATTGCTATAACCGGGCACCATCCTCGGATCATTAGCGACGATGTCGCTAGACACATTGAGCGGGGGGCACGATTAGTTCGCTTGTTCGCCGAGTTGGGCAATTTTTTCCCAGCTCGTCTTTCTTTTATCCTTTGATCACTGACAGTAGTTCCCGACCGCTCCGCTTCGACAAATGTCTTTCCAATAATGCGCTCATAGTTGCCTTTCAGTGGAGACTTTGGTGGTTTTGTCAGGGCAGCTAGAGTGCGCTTTGCTTTCACCGCATCTACCTTCTCCTCCGGAGGTGGATGTCTCTTTGCTTTCAAACCTTCAAAGAAGTCCTTCACTTCGGTCTGCATGATCTTCTTGTTTTCTTCCATGGTCATCTCGTACGGTAACTTCTCTAGAGGCTTGAGAGGTGGACCGTATCTGTATTGCCTCCGGCCTCTGGCTGTACTGCTAGACGCCGGAGCAGACGGAGCGGCTGCGGCTGTCTTCTTTCGTGCTTGCTTACGAGGCGGAGGAGAAGGACTACGAGACGCCAGAGCAGTCGGGGCGGCGGCGGGTCTCTTCCGCCCTTGCTGGCGAGGCGGAGAAGGAGGAGGCTGGTGGCTGCTCGGGTGCGCCGGCGCAGGCGGAGAAGGAGGCGGAGTGCCGCCACGCGCCGGAGAAGGAGGCCGAGTGCCCTGATCGTCACTCGCCGGAGGAGGAGGCGGTGGAGGAGGCGGAGTGCCCTGACTCGCCGGAGGAGGAGGAGGAGGCGGAGGCGTCCAGTTTGGAAGGTTGATGAGCTCCTTCCACCATAGGCATGAAGTCTTCAAAGCAGAACCCAACCTAGTCTCCCCTTCACCGGTAGGGTGGTCAAGCTGGAGGTCCTCAAATCCCTCCGTTATTTCGTCCACCGTCACCCTAGCATATCCTTCTGGAATCGGACGACACTGAAAAGTTGCGCCGGGTTCAGGAGGTCGAACAGAGCCGACAGCCGCCTTGACTTTGAAGTTCTGCCATTGCGTCATAAGGTGGCAATGTTGAGATTCCGTGATAGCATCCACGGGGTAGCTGGTAGGAGCCGTCAAGACATGCTCCGGCTGAAGCAGCTCGGTGGAAGCCACGCTGCTACTCCGCTGAGATGGCGGGGTAGCTTCGGGGGAAGGTTCGGCAGGTCGTTTGCTGCGATTTGCTTCTCGTTCCTCTATCGCTTGTACCCTTGCATGCAGCGCCTGCAGTTCGGTCTGCTACACTTTTTTCCTCCTCTCCTGGCATTTGTAACCAGCCTTCCATGGAACGGAGCCTGGCGTGCCTCGTGTCCGTCCAGGGTGCTCAGGATTCCCGAGGGCCATTGTGAGCTCGTCGTTCTCTCTGTCTGGTACGAACGTCCCTTGCTGCGCTGCATCGATATAGTGCTGAAATCTCTTGACTGGTATTTTCATTTGCTCATCCGTCCAAAGGCACTTCCCTGATACAGGATCCAAGGTTCCGTCAGCCCCGAAGAACCAAGTACGGCAACGGTTTGGCCAGTTCATTGTCTCTGGTTCGATCCCTTTATCAAGCAGATCATTCTCAGCCTTAGCCCACTTAGGCCGGGCTTTGAGGTAGCCACCTGACCCCGTGCGATGGTGAAGCTTCTTCTTCGCAGCATTTTGCTTGTTTGTCGCCGACATCTTCTTACTCTTTTCCGATGTCTTGTGGGCCACAAATGCGGGCCAGTGATCTCTGATCTTCTCATATTTGCCGATGGATTCTGGTGTCTCTTCTTTATCGACAAACCTTTTCAGCTCATTCTTCCACCTCCTGAATAGGTCTGCCATCTTCTTAAGAGCAAAAGACTTGATTAATTGCTCTTTAACTGGCTTCTTCGGATCCTCCTCTGGCGGTAGGGTGAAATTTGACTTCAGCTTAGTCCAAAGATCATTTTTCTGCATATCATTGACATAAGACACCTCAGGGTCTTCGTTCTTAGGCTTATACCATTGGTGGATGCTGATCGGGATCTTGTCCCTAACAAGAACCCCGCACTGAGCAGAAAATGCATCTTTTGTCCGGATGGGTTCAATCGGTTAGCCGTCGCGCGCGATTGCTGTGATCTCAAACCTTTCATACGAGCTCAACTTTTCCTTCGAGCCTCATCTCTTTACCGAAGTTGTGTTCGATCCGGAGGGCTAGGAAAAAGAAGAAAGACAAGAGTTAATTAATATGTGTACATACCAAAACAATGAATGCATCAATTAGCTAGTCAGCACAGGCTTAACTAATATATATACCTGACCGGACTCGGTTCGGTCACCGGAGCCGTCATCACGGTCTCCTTCTTGCACCGTCATTGGGTCACCGGAGCCGTCATCACGGTCTCCTTCTTGCACCGGCATTGGGTCAAAGGAGCCATCATAATCATAGCCTGCTTCTTCACCATGTCCTTCCAGACCATCGGTGTCGTTGAGAAACGATAAGACGACATCACTTCCTTGTGCGATTATGTCCCCCAACATCGCTTCTTCTGCTTCGTCTCGGGGGGTGTGTAGGGGAACGTTGTAGAAAATAAAAATTTTCCTACGGTTTCACCAAGATCCATCTATGAGTTCATCTAGCAACGAGTATTCAGATTGCATCTACATACCTTTATAGATCGCGAGCGGAAGCGTTCACTAGAACGTGGATGATGGAGTTGTACTCGCCGTGATCCAAATCACCGATGACCGAGTGCCGAACGGATGGCACCTCCGCGTTCAACACACGTACGGAGCGGATGACGTCTCCTCCTTCTTGATCCAGCAAGGGGGAAGGAGAGGTTGAGGAAGATGGCTCCAGCAGCAGCACGATGGCGTGGTGTTGGTGGAGAAGCAGCACTCCGGCAGGGCTTCGCTAAGAACATGACGGAGGAGGAGAGGTGTAGCAGGGGAGAGGGAGGCGCCAAGATGCAAGGGTGCGGCTGCCCCCTCCCTCCCCCCTTTTATATAGGCCCCTGGGGGGCGGCCCTTGGAGATTGGATCTCCCAAGGGGGGCGGCGGCAAAAGGGGGTGGAGTACCCCCCCCCCCAAGGCAAGTGGGGCGCCCCCCACCCTAGGGTTTCAACCCTAGGCGCAGGGGTGGGCCTAGGGGGGCGCACCATCCCACTATGGGCTGGTTCCCCCTCCCACTTCAGCCCATGGGGCCCTCCGGGATGGGTGGCCCCACCCGGTGGACCCCCGGGACCCATCCGGTGGTCCCGGTACAATACCGGTGACCCCGAATCTTCCCGGTGGCCGAAACTGCACTTCCTATATATAATTCTTTACCTCCGGACCATTCCGGAACTCCTCGTGACGTCCGAGATCTCATCCAGGACTCCGAACAACTTTCGGATTACTGCATATTCATATCTTTACAACCCTAACATCACCGAACCTTAAGTGTGTAGACCCTACGGGTTCGGGAGACATGCAGACATGACCGAGACACCTCTCCGGCCAATAACCAACAGTGGGATCTGGATACCCATGTTGGCTCCCACATACTCCACGATGATCTCATCGGATGAACCACGATGTCGAGGATTCAATTAATCACGTATTCAATTCCCTTTGTTAATCGGTATCTTACTTGCCCGAGATTCGATCGTCGGTATCCCAATACCTCGTTCAATCTCGTTACCGGCAAGTCACTTTACTCGTACCGTAATGCATGATCCCGTGATCAAACACTTTGATCACACTGAGCTCATTATGATGATGCATTACCGAGTGGGTCCGGTGATACCTCTCCGTCATACGGAGTGACAAATCCCAGTCTCGATCCGTGTCAACCCCACAGACACTTTCGGAGATACCCGTAGTATACCTTTATAGTCACCCAGTTACGTTGTGACGTTTGGCACACCCAAAGCACTCCTACGGTATCCGGGAGTTACACGATCTCATGGTCTAAGGAAAAGATACTTGACATTGGAAAAGCTCTAGCAAACGAATTATACGATCTTGTCCTTTTGCTTAGGATTGGGTCTTGTCCATCACATCATTCTCCTAATGATGTGATCTCGTTATCAATGACATCCAATGTCCATAGTCAGGAAACCATGACTATCAGTTGATCAACGAGCTAGTCAACTAGAGGCTTACTAGGGACATATTGGTGTCTATGTATTCACACATGTATTACAATTTCCGGATAACACAATTATAGCATGAATAAAAGACAATTATCATGAACAAGGAAATATAATAATAATGCTTTTATTATTGCCTCTAGGGCATATTTCCAACAGTCTCCCACTTGCACTAGAGTCAATAATCTAGTTACATTGTGATGAATCGAACACCCATAGAGTTCTGGTGTTGATCATGTTTTGCTCTAGGGAGAGGTTTAGTCAACGGATCTGCGACATTCAGATCCGTATGCACTTTACAAATTTCTATGTCTCCATCTTGAACATTTTCATGAATGGAGTTGAAGCGACGCTTGATGTGCCTGGTCTTCTTGTGAAATCTGGGCTCCTTGGCAAGTGCAATAGCTCCAGTGTTGTCACAGAAGAGTTTGATCGGCCCCGACGCATTGGGTATGACTCCTAGGTCGGTGATGAACTCCTTCACCCAAATTGCTTCATGCGCTGCCTCCGAGGCTGCCATGTACTCCGCTTCACACGTAGATCCGGCCACGACGCTCTGCTTGCAGCTGCACCAGCTTACTGCTCCACCATTCAACATATACACGTATCTGGTTTGTGACTTAGAGTCATCCAGATCTGTGTCGAAGCTAGCGTCGACGTAACCCTTTATGACGAGCTCTTCGTCACCTCCATAAACGAGAAACATGTCCTTAGTACTTTTCAGGTACTTTAGGATATTCTTGACCGCTGTCCAGTGTTCCTTGCCAGGATTACTTTGGTACCTTCCTACCAAACTTACGGCAAGGTTTACATCAGGTCTGGTACACAGCATGGCATACATAATAGACCCTATGGCTGAGGCATAGGGGATGACACTCATCTCTTCTATATCTTCTGCCGTGGTCGGACATTGAGCTGAGCTCAATTTCACACCTTGCAACACAGGCAAGAACCCCTTCTTAGACTGATCCATATTGAACTTCTTCAATATCTTATCAAGGTATGTGCTTTGTGAAAGACCTATGAGGCGTCTTGATCTATCTCTATAGATCTTGATGCCTAATATATAAGCAGCTTCTCCAAGGTCCTTCATTGAAAAACTCTTATTCAAGTAGGCCTTAATGCTGTCCAAAAGTTCTATATCATTTCCCATCGAAAGTATGTCATCTACATATAATATGAGAAATGCTACAGAGCTCCCACTCACTTTCTTGTAAACGCAGGCTTCTCCATAAGTCTGCATAAACCCAAACGCTTTGATCATCTCATCAAAGCGAATGTTCCAACTCCGAGATGCTTGCACCAGCCCATAAATGGATCGCTGGAGCTTGCATACCTTGTTAGCATTCTTAGGGTCGACAAAACCTTCCGGCTGCATCATATACAGTTCTTCCTTAAGATAACCGTTAAGGAATGCCGTTTTGACGTCCGTTTGCCATATCTCATAATCATAGTATGCGGCAATTGCTAACATGATTCGGACGGACTTCAGCTTCGCTACGGGAGAGAAAGTCTCATCGTAGTCAACCCCTTGAACTTGCCGATAACCCTTAGCGACAAGTCGAGCTTTATAGATGGTAACATTACCATCCGCATCCGTCTTCTTCTTAAAGATCCATTTGTTTTCTATCGCTCGCCGATCATCGAGCAAGTCTGTCAAAGTCCATACTTTGTTTTCATACATGGATCCTATCTCGGATTGCATGGCTTCAAGCCATTTGTTGGAGTCTGGGCCCGCCATCGCTTCTTCATAGTTCGAAGGTTCACCGTTATCTAACAATATGATTTCCAGGATAGGGTTGCCATACCACTTTGGTGCGGAACGTGTCCTTGTGGACCTACGAAGTTCAGTAGTAACTTGATCTGAAGTTTCATGATTATCATCATTAACCTCCTCTCTAACCGGTGGAGGCACCACAGAAACATTTTCTTGAGCTGCGCTACTCTCCGGTTCAAGAGGTAATACTTCATCAAGTTCCACTTTCCTCCCACTTACTTCTTTCGAGAGAAACTCTTTCTCCAGAAAGGATCCGTTCTTGGCAACAAAGATCTTGCCTTCGGATCTTAGGTAGAAGGTATACCCAATGGTTTCCTTAGGGTATCCTATGAAGATGCATTTTTCCGACTTGGGTTCGAGCTTTTCAGGTTGAAGTTTCTTGACATAAGCATCGCATCCCCAAACTTTTAGAAACGACAGCTTAGGTTTCTTCCCAAACCATAATTCATACGGTATCGTCTCAACGGATTTAGACGGTGCCCTATTTAAAGTGAATGCATCTGTCTCTAGAGCGTATCCCCAAAATGATAGCGGTAAATCAGTAAGAGAAATCATAGATCGCACCATATCCAATAGAGTGCGATTACGACGTTCGGACACACCGTTACGTTGAGGTGTTCCAGGCGGCGTGAGTTGTGAAACGATTCCACATTTCCTTAAGTGTGTGCCAAATTCGTGAATTAAATATTCTCCCCCACGATCTGATCGTAAGAACTTTATTTTTTTCGGTCACGTTGATTCTCTACCTCATTCTGAAATTCCTTGAACTTTTCAAAGGTCTCAGACTTGTGTTTCATCAAGTAGACATACCCATATCTACTCAAGTCATCCGTGAGAGTGAGAACATAACAATATCCTCCGCGAGCCTCAACACTCATTGGACCGCACACATCAGTATGTATGATTTCCAATAAGTTGGTCGCTCGCTCCATTGTTCCGGAGAACGGAGTCTTGGTCATTTTGCCCATGAGGCATGGTTCGCATGTGTCAAATGATTCATAATCGAGAGACTCTAAAAGTCCATCAGCATGGAGCTTCTTCATGCGCTTGACACCAATGTGACCAAGGCGGCAGTGCCACAAGTATGTGGGACTATCGTTA
The DNA here is from genome assembly GCA_032464435.1 of Aegilops umbellulata. Taxonomy (NCBI): domain Eukaryota; kingdom Viridiplantae; phylum Streptophyta; class Magnoliopsida; order Poales; family Poaceae; genus Aegilops; species Aegilops umbellulata. Next base: position 359,224,713 of record CP136059.1, read on the forward strand.
TCAACTTTACATCTTTTGGTATTCACACTATGAATATGTGTATCATCACGTACGAGATTCATTAAGAATAAACCATTAACCATCGGAGCATGACCATAAAACATATCACTCATATAAATAGAACAACCATTATTCTCGGATTTAAATGAGTAGCCATCTCGTATTAAACGAGATCCAGATACAATGTTCATGCTCAAACTTGGCACCAAATAACAATTATTGAGGTTTAAAACTAATCCCGTAGGTAAATGTAGAGGTAGCGTGCCGACGGCGATCACATCGACCTTGGAACCATTCCCGACGCGCATCGTCACCTCATCCTTCGCCAGTCTCCGCTTATTCCGCAACTCCTGCTTTGAGTTACAAATATGAGCAACGACACCGGTATCAAATACCCAGGAGCTACTACGAGCACTAGTAAGGTACACATCAATTACATGTATATCACATATACCTTTAGTGTTGCCGGCCTTCTTGTCCGCTAAGTATTTGGGGCAGTTCCGCTTCCAGTGACCCTTCCCTTTGCAATAAAAGCACTCAGTCTCAGGCTTGGGTCCATGCTTTGACTTCTTCCCGGCAACTAGCTTACCGGGCGCGGCAACATCCTTGCCGTCCTTCTTGAAGTTCTTCTTACCCTTGCCTTTCTTGAACTTAGTGGTTTTATTGACCATCAACACTTGATGTTCCTTTTTGATTTCAACCTTTGCTGATTTCAGCATAGCAAATACCTCCGGAATGGTCTTTACCATCCCCTGCATATTGTAGTTCATCACAAAGCTCTTGTAGCTAGGTGGGAGCGACTGAAGGATTCTGTCAATGACCGCCTCGTCTGGGAGGTTAATCTCCAGCTGAGTCAAGCGGTTGTGCAACCCAGACATCTTGAGTATGTGTTCACTGACAGAACTGTTTTCCTCCATCTTACAACTGTAGAACTTGTTGGAGACTTCATATCTCTCGACCCGGGCATGAGCTTGGAAAACTAGTTTCAGCTCCTCGAACATCTCATATGCTCCGTGATGCTCAAAACGCTTTTGGAGCCCCGGTTCTAAGCTGTAAAGCATGCCGCACTGAACGAGGGAGTAATCATCAGCACGAGACTGCCAAGCATTCATAATGTCTTGGTTCTCTGGGATGGGTGCTTCACCTAGCGGTGCTTCTAGGACATATTGTTTCCTGGCAGCTATGAGGATGATCCTCAGGTTCCGGACCCAGTCCGTATAGTTGCTGCCATCGTCTTTCAGCTTGGTTTTCTCTAGGAACGCGTTGAAGGTCATGTTGACATTGGCTTGGGCCATTTGATCTACAAGACATATTGCAAAGTTTATTTAGACTAAGTTCATGATAATTAAGTTCATCGAATCAAATTATTTAATGAACTCCCACTCAGATTAGACATCCCTCTAGTCATCTAAGTGTAATATGATCCGACTCGACTAGGCCGTGTCCGATCATCACGTGAGACGGACTAGTCATCATCGGTGAACATCTCTATGTTGATCGTATCTTCCATACGACTCGTGTTCGACCTTTCGGTCTCTTGTGTTCCGAGGCCATGTCTGTACATGCTAGGCTCGTCAAGTCAACCTAAGTGTTTGCATGTGTAAATCTGTCTTACAGCCGTTGTATGTGAACGTTGGAATCTATCACACCCGATCATCACGTGGTGCTTCGAAACAACGAACTATCGCAACGGCGCACAGTTAGGGGGAACACTTTCTTGAAATTGTTATGAGGGATCATCTTATTTACTACCGTCATTCTAAGTAACCAAGATGCAAAAACATGATAAACATCACATGCAATCAAATAATAATAGTGACATGATATGGCCAATATCATATAGCTCCTTTGATCTCCATCTTGGGGCTCCATGATCATCTTGTCACCGGCATGACACCATGATCTCCATCATCATAATCTCCATCATCGTGTCTCCATGAAGTTGCTCGCCAACTATTACTTCTGCTACTATGGCTAACACGTTTAGCAATAAAGTAAAGTAATTTACATGGCGTTTCCATTGACACGCAGGTCATAAAAAATAATGACAACTCCTATGGCTCCTACCGGTTGTCATACTCATCGACATGCAAGTCGTGATTCCTATTACATGAACATGATCTCATACATCACATATATATCATTCATCATTCATCACAACTTTGGCCATATCATATCACAAAGCACTTGCTGCAAAAACAAGTTAGACGTCCTCTAATTGTTGTTGCAAGTTTTACGTGGCTGCAATAGGGTTCTAGCAAGAACGTTTTCTTACCTACGTAAAAGCCACAACGTGATTTGTCAACTTCTATTTACCCTTCATAAGGACCCTTTTCGTCGAATCCGCTCCAACTAAAGTGGGAGAGACAGACACCCGCCAGCCACCTTATGCAACTAGTGCATGTCAGTCGGTGGAACCGGTCTCACGTAAGCGTACGTGTAAGGTTGGTCTGGGCCGCTTCATCCCACAATACCGCTGAAGCAAAATAAGACTAGTAGCGGCAAGAAAGTTGACAACATCTACGCCCACAACAATTGTGTTCTACTCGTGCAAAGAGAACTACGCATAAACTTGGCTCTGATACCACTGTAGGGGAATGTTGCAGAAAATAAAAAATTTCCTATAGTTTCACCAAGATCCATCTATGAGTTCATCTAGCAACGAGTATTCAGATTGCATCTACATACCTTTGTAGATCGCGAGCGGAAGCGTTCACTAGAACGTGGATGGTGGAGTCGTACTCGTCGTGATCCAAATCACCGATGACCGAGTGCCGAACGGACGGCACCTCCGCGTTTAACACACGTACGGAGCGGATGACGTCTCCTCCTTCTTGATCCAGCAAGGGGGGAGGAGAGGTTGAGGAAGATGGCTCCAGCAGCAGCACGACGGCGTGGTGTTGGTGGAGAAGCAGCACTCCGGCAGGGCTTCGCCAAGCACGTGACGGAGGAGGAGAGGTGTAGCAGGGGAGAGGGAGGCGCCAAGATGCAAGGGTGCGGCTGCCCCCTCCCTCCCCACTTTTATATAGGCCCCTTGGGGGGGTCGCCGGCCCTTGGAGATTGGATCTCCCAAGGGGGCGGCGGCCAAGGGGGGTGGGGTACCCCCCAAGGCAAGTGGGGCGCCCCCCCCACCCTAGGGTTTCAACCCTAGGCGCAGGGGGTGGGCCTAGGGGGCGCACCAGCCCACTATGGGCTGGTTCCCCCTCCCACTTCAGCCCATGGGGCCCTCCTGTTGGGGAACGTTGCAGAAAATTAAAATTTTTCCTACGGTTTCACCAAGATCCATCTATGAGTTCACCTAGCAACGAGTATTCAGATTAGATAGCATCTACATACCACTTTGTAGATCGCAATGGAAGCGTTCGAGTGAACGTGGATGAGGTAGTCGTACTTGCCGTGATCCAATTCACCGATGATCTAGTACCGAACGGACGGCACCTCCGCGTTCAGCACACGTACGGGACGGGAGACGTCTCCTCCTTCTTGATCCAGCAAGGCAAAGGAGAGGTTGGGGAAGAAGGCTCCAGCAGCAGCACGACGGCGTGGTGATGGTGGAACTACAGTACTCCGGCAGGGCTTCGCCGTGCACTTACGGAGGAGGAGGAGGTGTTGGGGAGGGAGAGGGAGGCGCCAGGGCAATCGGGTGCGCAGCCCCCCTCCCCTGCCCCCCTTTATATAGGCCTCTTGGGGGGGGGGGGCAGCCCTGGGAGATCCAATCTCCCAAGGGGGCGGCGGCCAGGGAGGTTTCCCTCCCCCCCAAGCCATCTAGGAGGTGCCTTCCACCACTAGGACTCCTCCTAGATGGAACCCTAGGCGCATGGGCTCTTTGGGGATGGTTCCCCTTGGCCCAAGCAGGCCAAGGCGCACCCCCTAAGGCCCATGTGGCCCACCAGGGCAGGTGGCCCCACCTGGTGGACCCCCGGGACCCCTCCGGTGGTCCCGGTACAATACCGATAACACCGAAACTTGTCCCGGTGGCCAAAATAGCACCTCCTATATATAATTCTTTACCTCCGGACCATTCCGGAACTCCTCGTGACGTCCGGGATCTCATCCGGGACTCCGAACAACATTCGGGTTACTGCACATACATATCCCTACAACCCTAGCGTCACCGAACCTTAAGTGTGTAGACCCTACGGGTTCGGGAGACATGCAGACATGACCGAGACGGCTCTCGGGCAATAACCAACAGCGGGATCTGGATACCCATGTTGGCTCCCACATGCTCCACGATGATCTCATCGGATGAACCACGATGTCGAGGATTCAATTAATCCCGTATACGATTCCCTTTGTCAATCGGTATTTTACTTGCCCGAGATTCGATCGTCGGTATCCCAATACCTCGTTCAATCTCGTTATCGGCAAGTCACTTTTCTCGTTCCGTAATGCATGATCCTTGTGATCAAACACTTTGATCACCTTGAGCTCATATGATGATGCATTACCGAGAGGGCCCGGTGATACCTCTCCGTCAAGCGGAGTGACAAATCCCAGTCTCGATCCATGTCAACCCAACAGACACTTTCAGAGATACCCGTAGTATACCTTTATAGTCACCCAGTTACGTTGTGACGTTTGGCACACCCAAAGCACTCCTACGGTATCCGGGAGTTACACGATCTCATGGTCTAAGGAAAGGATACTTGACATTGGATAACTCTAGCAAACAAACTATGCGATCTTATGCTATGTTTAGGATTGGGTCTTGTCCATCACATCATTCTCCTAATGATGTGATCCCGTTATCGATGACATCTAATGTCCATAGTCAGGAAACCATGACTATCTGTCGATCAACAAGCTAGTCAACTAGAGGCTCACTAGGGACATGTTTGTTGTCTGTTATTCACACATGTATTACGATTTCCGGATAACACAATTATAGCACGAATAAAGACAATTATCATGAATAAGGAAATATAATAATAATGCTTTTATTATTGCCTCTAGGGCATATTTCCAACAGTCTCCCACTTGCACTAGAGTCAATAATCTAGTTACATTGTGATGAATCGAACACCCATAGAGTTCTGGTGCTGATCATGTTTTGCCTTAGGGAGAGGTTTAGTCAATGGATCTGCGACATTCAGATCCGTGTGCACTTTACAAATTTCTATGTCTCCATCTTGAACATTTTCACGAATGGAGTTGAAGCGACGCTTGATGTGCCTGGTCTTCTTGTGAAACCTGGGCTCCTTTGCAAGTGCAATAGCTCCAGTGTTGTCACAGAAGAGCTTGATTGGCCCCGACGCATTGGGTATGACTCCGAGGTCGGTGATGAACTCCTTCACCCAAATTGCTTCATGTGCTGCCTCCGAGGCTGCCATGTACTCCGCTTCACATGTAGATCCCGCCACGACGCTTTGCTTGCAACTGCACCAGCTTACTGCCCCACCATTCAAAATATACACGTATCCGGTTTGTGACTTAGAGTCATCCAGATCTGTGTCGAAGCTAGCGTCGACGTAACCTTTTACGACGATCTCTTCGTCACCTCCATAAACGAGAAACATTTCCTTGGTCCTTTTCAGGTACTTCAGGATATTCTTGACCGCTGTCCAGTGTTCCTTGCCTGGATTACTTTGGTACCTTCCTACCAAACTTACGGCAAGGTTTACATCAGGTCTGGTACACAGCATGGCATACATAATAGAACCTATGGCTGAGGCATAGGGGATGACGCTCATCTCTTCTATATCTTCTGCCGTGGTCGGACATTGAGCTGAGCTCAATTTCACACCTTGTAATACAGGTAAGAACCCTTTCTTAGATTGATCCATATTGAACTTCTTCAATATTTTATCAAGGTATGTGCTTTGTGAAAGACCTATGAGGCGTCTCGATCTATCTCTATAGATCTTGATGCCTAATATATAAGCAGCTTCTCCAAGGTCCTTCATTGAAAAACTCTTATTCAAGTAGGCCTTAATGCTGTCCAAGAGTTCTACACAGCATGGTCTACATATAATATGAGAAATGCTACAGAGCTCCCACTCACTTTCTTGTAAACACAGGCTTCTCCATAAGTCTGTGTAAACCCAAACGCTTTGATCATCTCATCAAAGCGAATGTTCCAACTCCGAGATGCTTGCACCAGCCCATAAATCCAGCATTGGAGCTTGCATACCTTGTCAGCATTCTTAGGATCGACAAAACCTTCCGGCTGCATCATATACAATTCTTCCTTAAGGAAACCATTAAGGAATGCCGTTTTGACGTCCATTTGCCATATCTCATAATCATAGTATGCGGCAATTGCTAACATGATTCGGACGGACTTCAGCTTCGCTACCGGTGAGAAAGTCTCATCGTAGTCAACCCCTTGAACTTGTCAATAACCCTTAGCGACAAGCCGAGCTTTATAGATGGTCACATTACCATGCACGTCTGTCTTCTTCTTCAAGATCCATTTATTTTCTATGGCTCGCCGTTCAACGGGCAAGTCAGTCAAAGTCCATATTTCGTTTTCATATATGGATCCTATCTCGGATTTCATGGCTTCCAGCCATTTGTCGGAATCCGGGCCCGCCATTGCTTCCTCATAGTTTGAAGGTTCACCGTTGTCTAACAACATGATTTCCAAGACAGGGTTGCCGTACCACTCTGGTGCGGAACGTGTCCTTGTGGACCTTCGAATTTCAGTAGGAGCTTGATCAGAAGCATCTTGATCATCATCATTAATTTCCTCTCTAGTCGGTGCAGGCTCCTCAGAAACGTTTTCTTGAGTTTCGCCATTTTCCGGTTCAAGAGGTAACACTTCATCAAGTTCTACTTTCCTCCCACTTACTTCTTTCGAGAGAAACTCTTTCTCTAGAAAGGATCCATTCTTGGCAACAAAGATCTTGCCTTCGGATCTGAGGTAGAAGGTATACCCAACAGTTTCTTTAGGGTATCCTATGAAGACGCATTTTTCCGACTTGGGTTCGAGCTTTTCAGGTTGAAGTTTCTTCACATAAGCATCGCATCCCCAAACTTTTAGAAACGACAGCTTAGGTTTCTTCCCAAACCATAATTCATACGGTGTCGTCTCAACGGATTTCGACGGAGCCCTATTTAAAGTGAATGCGGCAGTCTCTAAAGCATAGCCCCAAAAAGATAGCGGTAAGTCGGTAAGAGACATCATAGATCGCACCATATCTAATAGAGTGCGATTACGACGTTCGGACACACCATTACGCTGAGGTGTTCCAGGCGGCGTGAGTTGTGAAACTATTCCACATTTTCTTAAGTGTGTGCCAAATTCGTGACTCAAGTATTCTCCTCCACGATCTGATCGTAGAAACTTGATCTTTCTATCACGTTGATTTTCAACCTCACTCTGAAATTCCTTGAACTTTTCAAAGGTCTCAGACTTGTGTTTCATCAAGTAGATATACCCATATCTACTCAAGTCATCAGTGAGGGTGAGAACATAACGATAGCCACCGCGAGCCTCAACACTCATTGGACCGCACACATCGGTATGTATGATTTCCAATAAGTTGGTTGCTCGCTCCATTGTTCCTGAGAACGGAGTCTTGGTCATTTTACCCATGAGGCATGGTTCGCACGTGTCAAATGATTCATAATCAAGAGACTCTAAAAGTCCATCTGTATGGAGCTTCTTCATGCGTTTGACACCTATGTGACCAAGGCGGCAGTGCCACAAATATGTGGGACTATTGTTATCAACTTTAACTCTTTTGGTACTCAAACTATGAATATGTGTATCATCACGTACGAGATTCATCAAGAATAAACCATTAACCATCGGAGCATGACCATAAAACATATCTCTCATATAAATAGAACAACCATTATTCTCGGATTTAAATGAGTAGCCATCTCGAATTAAACGAGATCCAGATACAATGTTCATGCTCAAACTTGGCACTAAATAACAATTATTGAGGTTTAAAACTAATCCCGTAGGTAAATGTAGAGGCAGCGTGCCGACGGCGATCACATCGACCTTGGAACCATTCCCGACGCGCATCGTCACCTCGTCCTTCGCCAGTCTCCGTTTATTCCGCAGCTCCTGCTTTGAGTTACAAATGTGAGCAACTGCACCGGTATCAAATACCCAAGAGCTACTACGAGTACTGGTAAGGTACACATCAATTACATGTATATCACATATACCTTTGGTTTTGCCGGCCTTCTTGTCCGCTAAGTATTTGGGGCAGTTCCGCTTCCAGTGACCACTTCCCTTGCAATAAAAGCACTCAGTTTCGGGCTTGGGTCCATTCTTTGGCTTCTTCCCGGCAACTTGCTTACCGGACGCGGCAACTTCCTTGCCGTCCTTCTTGAAGTTCTTTTTACCCTTGCCCTTCTTGAACTTAGTGGTTTTATTCACCATCAACACTTGATGCTCCTTCTTGATTTCAACCTCTGCTGATTTCAGCATAGCATATACTTCAGGAATGGTCTTTACCATCCCCTGCATATTGTAGTTCATCACAAAGCTCTTGTAGCTAGGTGGAAGCGACTGGAGGATTCTGTCAATGACCGCTTCATCCGGGAGATTAACTTCCAGTTGAGTCAAGCGGTTGTGCAACCCAGACATTTTGAGTATGTGCTCACTGACAGAGCCATTTTCCTCCATCTTACAGCTAAAGAATTTATCGGAGACTTCATATCTCTCGACCCGGGCATGAGCTTGGAAAACCATTTTCAGCTCTTCGAACATCTCATATGCTCCATGTCTCTCAAAACGCTTTTGGAGCCCCGGCTCTAAGCTGTAAAGCATGCCGCACTGAACGAGGGAGTAATCATCGCAGCGTGACTGCCAAGCGTTCATAACGTCTTGTTCTGCAGGGAGAATAGGTGTGTCACCCAGCGGTGCTCGTAGGACATAATCTTTCTTGGCAGCTATGAGGATAATCCTTAGGTTCCGGACCCAGTCCGTATAGTTGCTACCATCGTCTTTCAGCTTGGTTTTCTCTAGGAACGCGTTGAAGTTGAGGACTACGTTGGCCATTTGATCTACAAGACATATTGTAAATATTTAGACTAAGTTCATGATAATAAAGTTCATTTAATCAAATTATTTAATGAACTCCCACTTAGATAGACATCCCTCTACTAGTCATCTAAGTATTACATGATCCGAGTCAACTAGGCCGTGTCCGATCATCACGTGAGACGGACTAGTCAACATCGGTGAACATCTTCATGTTGATCGTATCTTCTATACGACTCATGCTCGACCTTTCGGTCTTCTGTGTTCCGAGGCCATGTCTGTACATGCTTGGCTCGTCAAGTCAACCTAAGTGTTTTGCGTGTGTAAATCTGTCTTACACCCGTTGTATGCGAACGTAAGGACCTATCACACCCGATCATCACGTGGTGCTTCGGAACGACAAACCTTAGCAACGGTGCACAGTTAGGGTGAACACTTTCTTGAAATTATTATGAGGGATCATATTATTTACTACCGTCGTTCTAAGTAAACAAGATGCAAAACATGATAAACATCACATGCAATCAAATAATAAACGTGACATGATATGGCCAATATCACATAGCTCCTTTGATCTCCATCTTGGGGCTCCATGATCATCTTGTCACCGGCTTGACACCATGATCTTCATCATCATGATCTTCATCATCGTGTCTCCATGAAGTTGCTCGCCAACTATTACTTCTACTACTATGGCTAACGCGTTTAGCAATAAAGTAAAGTAATTTACATGGCGATTCTCAATGACACGCAGGTCATACAAAAAATAAAGACAACTCCTATGGCTCTTGCCGGTTGTCATACTCATCGACATGCAAGTCGTGATTCCTATTACAATAGCATGAACATCTCATACATCACATATAGATCATTCATCATTCATCACAACTTTGGCCATATCATATCACATAACACTTGCTGCAAAAACAAGTTAGACGTCCTCTAATTGTTATTGCAAGTTTTACGTGGCTGAATTAGGGTTCTAGCAAGAACGTTTTCTTACCTACGTAAAACCACAACGTGATTTGTCAACTTCTATTTACCCTTCATAAGGACCCTTTTCATCGAATCCGCTCCAACTAAAGTAGGAGAGACAGACACCCGCCAGCCACCTTATGCAACTAGTGCATGTTAGTCGGTGGAACCGGTCTCACGTAAGCGTACGTGTAAGGTTGGTCCGGGCCGCTTCATCCCACAACACCGCTGAAGCAAGATAAGACTAGTAGCGGCAAGAAGAGTTGACAACATCTACGCCCACAACAAATAGTGTTCTACTCGCGCAAGAAGAACTACGCATAGACCTAGCTCATGATGCCACTGTTGGGGAACGTTGCAGAAAATTAAAATTTTTCCTACGGTTTCACCAAGATCCATCTATGAGTTCATCTAGCAATGAGTATTCAGATTAGATAGCATCTACATACCACTTTGTAGATCGCAACGGAAGCGTTCGAGTGAACGTGGATGAGGTAGTCGTACTTGCCATGATCCAATTCACCGATGATCTAGTACCGAACGGACGGCACCTCCGCGTTCAACACACGTACGGGACGGGAGACGTCTCCTCCTTCTTGATCCAGCAAGGCAAAGGTGAGGTTGGGGAAGAAGGCTCCAGCAGCAGCACGACGGCGTGGTGATGGTGGAACTGCAGTACTCCGGCAGGGCTTCGCCGTGCACTTACGGAGGAGGAGGAGGTGTTGGGGAGGGAGAGGGAGGCGCCAGGGCAATCGGGTGCGCAGACCCCCTCCCCTGCCCCCCTTTATATAGGCCTCTTGGGGGGGGCACCAGCCCTGGGAGATCCAATCTCCCAAGGGGGCGGCGGCCAGGGAGGTTTCCCTCCCCCCCAAGCCATCTAGGAGGTGCCTTCCACCACTAGGACTCCTCCTAGATGGAACCCTAGGCGCATGGGCTCTTTGGGGCTGGTTCCCCTTGGCCCAAGCAGGCCAAGGCGCACCCCCTAAGGCCCATGTGGCCCACCAGGGCAGGTGGCCCCACCTGGTGGACCCCCGGGACCCCTCCGGTGGTCCCGGTACAATACCGATAACACCGAAACTTGTCCCGATGGCCAAAATAGCACTTCCTATATATAATTCTTTACCTCCGGACCATTCCGGAACTCCTCGTGACGTCCGGGATCTCATCCGGGACTCCGAACAACATTCGGGTTACTGCACATACATATCCCTACAACCCTAGCGTCACCGAACCTTAAGTGTGTAGACCCTACGGGTTCGGGAGACATGCAGACATGACCGAGACGGCTCTCGGGCAATAACCAACAGCGGGATCTGGATACCCATGTTGGCTCCCACATGCTCCACGATGATCTCATCGGATGAACCATGATGTCGAGGATTCAATTAATCCCGTATACGATTCCCTTTGTCAATCGGTATTTTACTTGCGCGAGATTCGATCGTCGGTATCCCAATACCTCGTTCAATCTCGTTATCGGCAAGTCACTTTTCTCGTTACGTAATGCATGATCCTTGTGATCAAACACTTTGATCACCTTGAGCTCATATGATGATGCATTACCGAGAGGGCCCGGTGATACCTCTCCGTCAAGCGGAGTGACAAATCCCAGTCTCGATCCATGTCAACCCAACAGACACTTTCAGAGATACCCGTAGTATACCTTTATAGTCACCCAGTTACGTTGTGACGTTTGGCACACCCAAAGCACTCCTACGGTATCCGGGAGTTACACGATCTCATGGTCTAAGGAAAGGATACTTGACATTGGATAACTCTAGCAAACGAACTATGCGATCTTATGCTATGTTTAGGATTGGGTCTTGTCCATCACATCATTCTCCTAATGATGTGATCCCGTTACCGATGACATCTAATGTCCATAGTCAGGAAACCATGACTATCTGTCGATCAACAAGCTAGTCAACTAGAGGCTCACTAGGGACATGTTTGTTGTCTGTTATTCACACATGTATTACGATTTCCGGATAACACAATTATAGCACGAATAAAGACAATTATCATGAATAAGGAAATATAATAATAATGCTTTTATTATTGCCTCTAGGGCATGTTTCCAACACCTCCGGGATGGGTGGCCCCACCCGATGGACCCCCGGGACCCATTTGGTGGTCCCGGTACAATACCGGTGACCCCGAATCTTCCCGATGGCCGAAACTGCACTTCCTATATATAATTCTTTACCTCCGGACCATTCCGGAACTCCTCGTGACGTCCGAGATCTCATCCGGGACTCCGAACAACTTTCGGACTACTGCATATTCATATCTTTACAACCCTAGCGTCACCGAACCTTAAGTGTGTAGACCCTACGGGTTCGGGAGACATGCATACATGACCGAGACACCTCTCCGGCCAATAACCAACAGCGGGATCTGGATACCCATGTTGGCTCCCACATACTCCTCGATGATCTCATCAGATGAACCACGATGTCGAGGATTCAATTAATCCCATATTCAATTCCCTTTGTCAATCGGTATTTTACTTGCCCGAGATTCGATCGTCGGTATCCCAATACCTCTTTCAATCTCGTTACCGGCAAGTCACTTTACTCGTACCGTAATGCATGATCCCGTGATCAAACACTTTGATCACACTGAGCTCATTATGATGATGCATTACCGAGTGGGCCCGGTGATACCTCTCCGTCATACGGAGTGAAAAATCCCAGTCTCGATCCGTGTCAACCCCACAGACACTTTCGGAGATACCCGTAGTATACCTTTATAGTCACCCAGTTACGTTGTGACATTTGGCACACCCAAGGCACTCCTACAGTATCCGGGAGTTACACGATCTCATGGTCTAAGGAAAAGATACTTGACATTGGAAAAGCTCTAGCAAACGAATTATACGATCTTGTGATTATGCTTAGGATTGGGTCTTGTCCATCACATCATTCTCCTAATGATGTGATATCGTTATCAATGACATCCAATGTCCATAGTCAGGAAACCATGACTATCAGTTGATCAACGAGCTAGTCAACTAGAGGCTTACTAGGGACATATTGGTGTCTATGTATTCACACATGTATTACGATTTCCGGATAACACAATTATAACATGAATAAAAGACAATTATCATGAACAAGGAAATATAATAATAATGCTTTTATTATTGCCTCTAGGTCATATTTCCAACAGGGTGTCCATAGTTTCAACAAATATTTACAACATGGCAATTATTATTCAAACATGACAGATGGATATATCAGGGGCAAACGTAGAACTATCTAGCTAATCACAATAAGGAATCATATTAGTGGCCTCGACGCTGCTTCTCTAGGGTTTGGGGTGGCCTCGACAACGCTTCAAGGGTTTGGGGTGGCCTCGAGAACGCTTCAAGGAGGGGGTAATATCGACAACGACAACATACATACACGGGAAAATAATGTTATCGGGGACGGGGTATATCGCCCCCCCCCCCACGTGTTGAAGTTATCGGGAGGGGGTATATCGACCCCCCACGTGTTGAAGTTATCGGGAGGGGTTTATATCGACAACGACGATATACATACATGGGAAAATAATATTATCGGGGAGGGGGTATATCGACCCCCCTCGTGTTGAAGTTATCGGGAGGGGGTATATCGACCCCCCCCCACGTGTTGAAGTTATCGGGAGGGGTTTATATCGACAACGACGACATACGTACATGGGAAAATAATATTATCGGGGAGGGGGTATATCGACCCCCCTCGTGTTGAAGTTATCGATAGGGGGTATATCGACCCCCCCCCACGTGTTGAAGTTATCGGGAGTTTATATCGACACGACATACGTACATGGGAAAATAATATTATCGGGGAGGGGGTATATCGACCCCCCCCCCTCGTGTTGAAGTTATCGGGAGGGGTATATCGACCCCCCACGTGTTGAAGTTATCGGGAGTTTATATCGACACGACATACGCACATGGGAAAATAATATTATCGGGGAGGGGGTATATCGACCCCCCCTCGTGTTGAAGTTATCGGGAGGGGTATATCGACGACGACATATCCGATAAAAAATAAGAAGACGAAGAAGAAATAAAAAGAGGAGAAGAAGAAAGGAATAGAGGAGAAGATTGATGAAAAAAGAAGAAAAAAAGTAAAGGTTTTGCCTAATTCATTGTTCATATGAATATACAAACATTTGCATATTTACAATATTTGATATCACCAAAAAAATCTATGAACAGAAAAAAAATCCTATTTTTTCTAAAAGTCTATCTTTTGCATATATACATGAACATATATATACACAAAGAACATATATACATACATATATACATTTTTATAAAAATGCAAAAAAAACAAAAAATCTAAAAAAAGGACATATAAACAGATATACACACATACATATACTCATACATATACATATAATCAGGAAAAAACATCATATATATGTGAAAAAAAACAGGGAGGAAGAGGGGGCGGTGCCGGCCCTGACCAAAGGGATGAGAGGTGTGGCGCGGTCGGGGTAGGGGCACGGCGCGCATCGGGGTAGAGGCGACGGTGGCGTGGTCGGGGCAGGGGCAGAGGCGACGACGGTGTGGTCGGGGCAGGGCGAGGCAGAGGCGACGGCGGCGCGGGGCAGCTGGGGCGACGACGACGTGGTCGGGGCGGGCCGCCGGCGGCGTGCTCGGGGCAGGGCGGCTGCGCGTCGACGAGCCAGCAGAGGGCGGCGACAGCATCGACGGGGCGAGTTTGGGTAGCCTGGCGGCGTCGTCGGGGCGGGGGAACTGATGCAGATGAATTTGAAAAACGCCAAGTGCTTTCTTATATACTGAGAGCATTGGTCCCGGTTCGTGGCACCAACCGAGACCAATGCCACCCTTTAGTCCCGGTTGGTGGCACCAACCGGGACCAAAGGCCTCTTTTCAGCAGCCCAAAGGGCGGGAAGCAGAGGCCTTTGGTCCCGGTTGGTGGCACCAACTGGGACTAAAGGGGGGCATTGGTCCCGGTTGGTGCCACGAACCGGTACCAATGCGCTCCTTTAGTCCCGGTTGGTAGCACCAACCGGGACCAAAGGCCTTGTGCTGCCCCGCGTCAAAAGTTTAGTACTACCTCGCTAGCTGAGAGAGCTCGAGAGTGGTTTATAAGCACTGTTGCCCCCACCCTCTCGAGCTCCTCTCTATTGTAGGCTTTCAGGCCTAACCGTACGTTGTGTGCCTGTGGGCCTATTGGGCCTCCTGCGGGCCTGAATCCTGACTCATGGTAGGGTTTCTAGTCGTATTCAGGCCGTGGGGCCCAGTAGGTGGCACTTTTTTGTTTTTTTTGTTTTCTTTGTTGCTTTATTTATTTTATTTTGTTTCTACTTACAACAAAATACTTATTGTTGCTATTTTTAATTTTTTCCAGTTTTTTTGTTTTTTGCATTATTTATTTTCTTTTGTTTTTTGCTTTATTTTTTAATTCTTTTTTCTTTTAGGTCAGAAAAATTATAAACTTTCTGTTAGTGCCATTAGTTTTCAAATTTGAATAGTTAAAATTTGAATTCTTTGAAATTTGTGTGAATCACAAGTTTGTGATTAACTTTACTATAAAATAGTTTTTTTCCAGTTTTTTGTTTTGTTTTTTGCATTATTTATTTTATTTTGTTTTTTGCTTTATTTTTTAATTCTTTTTGCTTTTAGATCAGCAAAATTATAAACTTTCTGTTAGTGCCATTAGTTTTAGAAAAATTATAAAATTTCTGTTAGTGCCATTAGTTTTCAAATTTGAATAGTTAAAATTTGAATTCTTTGAAATTTATGTGAATCACAAGTTTGTGATTAACTGTACTATAAAATAGTTTTTTTCCATTTTTTTGTTTTGTTTTTTGCATTATTTATTTTCTTTTGTTTTTTGCTTTAATTTTTAATTCTTTCTGCTTTTAGGTCAGCAAAATTATAAACTTTCTGTTAGTGCCATTAGTTTTAGAAAAATTATAAACTTTCTGTTAGTGCCATTAGTTTTCAAATTTGAATAGTTAAAATTTGAATTCTTTGAAATTTGTGTGAATCCCAAGTTTGTGATTAACTTTACTAAAAAAATGAGCGTAGATGCACCTATAGAGAGAATTCAATCTAAATTCATAATAAATTTCTATGAATTGGTCAAATTCCTTGTATAAGGGCATCTATTTTCACTTTGAGAGGAGCTCAACAAGGCAGAGAGGGACGAGCTTATAAACTGGTGTGAGCGTCCTTCGACGAGGACCAACCCTTTAGTCCTGGTTTGTGGCACAAACCGGGACTAATGGTCATGGGCCAGGGGCGAGGCGCATTGGTCCCGGTTCGTGCGTGGAACCGGGACCAAAAGGTCCAGACGAACCGGGACCAATGGCCCACATGGCTGCCCTCTTGAGTGTTCTTGGTGAGAACATAGTTGACAAGGAGCCAACCGGGATTAATGGTATTACAAGGGCCGAACCATAAGACATTAAAGCATTTCAAATGAACTCTGAAAAAGTTCAAAGTTGGCATGGTATCATAATTTTACACACATAGCATGTGCATGTACAAAACGAACAATGGTATCATACTCGTCTGTTACAAAGTTGGCATGGTATCATCATAATAGTTGCGGGAGAAAGTCTTCACTTTTTCTTCGCTTGTGTCATTTGCTTATTGCACCGTAACCATGGATAATCTTCATCGTTTATCAGGATGCTTGGGTCAGCCTTGACTTTGAAGGGAGGAATTTCATGAAACTTTTCATAATCTTCAGACATGTCTGTCTTGCCCTCCACTCCCACGATATCCCTTTTTCCTGAAAGAACTATGTGGCGCTTTGGCTCATCGTATGATGTATTCGCTTCCTTATCTTTTCTTTTACTCTGTCTGGTAGACATGTCCTTTACATAGATAACATGTGCCACGTCATTGGCTAGGACGAACGGTTCGTCAGTGTACCCAAGATTTTTCAGATCCACTGTTGTCATTCCGTACTGTGGGTCTACCTGTACCCCGCCTCCTGACAGATTGACCCATTTGCACTTAAACAAAGGGACCTTAAAATCATGTCCGTAGTCAAGTTCCCATATGTCCACTATGTAACCATAATATGTGTCCTTTCCCCTCTCGGTTGTTGCATCAAAGCGGACACCGCTGTTTTGGTTGGAGCTCTTTTGATCTTGGTCAATCGTGTAAAATGTATTCCCATTTATCTCGTATCCTTTTGTAAATCAATATAGTCAAAGATGGTCCCCTGGACAACAAGTACAGCTCATCACAAACAGTGTTGTCACCTCTGAGACGTGCTTCCAACCAACTGCTAAAAGTCCTCATGTGTTCACATGTAATCTAGTCATCGCACTGCTCCGGGTGTTTGGAGCGCAGACTGTTCTTGTGTTCATCGACATACGGGGTCAGCAAGGTAGAGTTCTGTAGAACTGTGTAGTGTGCTTGAGACAAATAATATCCGTCCCTGCATATTATTGAGTCCCCTCCAAGCATGCCTTTTCCAGTCAGTCTCCCCTCATACCGCGATTTAGGGAGACCTATCTTCTTAAGGCCAGGAATGAAGTCAACACAAAACCCGATGACATCCTCTGTTTGATGGACCATGGAGATGCTTCCTTCTGGCCTAGCGCGGTTACCGACATATTTCTTTAGGACTCCCATGAACCTCTCAAAGGGGAACATATTGTGTAGAAATACGGGCCCTAGAATGACAATCTCGTCGACTAGATGAACTAGGACGTGCGTCATGATATTGAAGAAGGATGGTGGGAACACCAGCTCGAAACTGACAAGACATTGCGTCACATCACTCCTTAGCCTTGGTACAATTTCCGGATCGATCACCTTCTGAGAGATTGCATTGATGAATGCACATAGCTTCACAATGGCTAATCGGACGTTTTCCAGTAGAAGCCCCCTCAATGCAACCAGAAGCAGTTGCATCATAATCACGTGGCAGTCATGAGACTTTAGGTTCTGGAACTTTTTCTCTGGCATATTTATTATTCCCTTTATATTCAACGAGAAGCCAGTCGGGACCTTCATACTGAGCAGGCATTCAAAGAAGATTTCTTTCTCTTCTTTCGTAAGAGCGTAGCTGGCAGGACCTTCATACTGCTTCGGAGGCATGCCGTATTTTTTGTGCAAACATTGCAGGTCCTCCCGTGCCTCAGGTGTATCTTTTGTCTTTCCATAAGAAGCCTAGCAGGTTCACGCAAAGGTTCTTCGTCACGTGCATCACGTCGATTGAAGAGAGGACCTCTAGGTCTTTCCAGTAGGGTAGGTCCCAAAATATAGATTTCTTCTTCCACATGGGTGCGTGTCCCTCAGCGTCATTCGGAACAGCTAGTCTGTCGGGACCCTTTTCAAAGATTACGTGTAAATCATTGACCATAGCAAGTACGTGATCACCGGTACGCATGGCGGGCTTCTTCTGGTGATCTACCTCGCCTTTGAAATGCTTGCCTTTCTTTCGACATTGATGGTTGGTCGGAAGAAATCGACGATGGCCCAGGTACACATTCTTCCTGCATTTTTCCAGGTATATACTTTCGGTGTCATCTAAACAGTGTGTGCATGCATGGTATCCCTTGTTTGTCTGTCCTGAAAGGTTACTGAGAGCGGGCCAATCGTTGATGGTCACGAACAGCAACGCCTTTAGGTTAAATTCCTCCTGTCTGTGCTCATCCCACGTACGTACAACATTTTCATTCCACAGCTGTAAAAGTTCTTCAACTAATGGCCTTAGGTACACATCAATGTCATTGCCGGGTTGCTTAGGGCCTTGGATGAGAACTGGCACCATAATGAACTTCCGCTTCATGCACATCCAAGGAGTAAGGTTATACATACGTAGAGTCACAGGCCAGGTGCTGTGATTGCTGCTCTGCTCCCCGAAAGGATTAATGCCATCCGCGCTTAAACCAAACCATACGTTCCTTGGGTCACTTGCAAACTCAGCCCAGTACTTTCTCTCGATTTTGCTCCACTGCGACTTGTCAGCGGGTGCTCTCAACTTCTCGTCTTTCTTACGGTCCTCACTGTGCCATCGCATCAACTTGGCATGCTCTTCGTTTCTGAACAGACGTTTCAACCGTGGTATTATAGGAGCATACCACATCACCTTCGCAGGAACCCTCTTCCCGGGGGGCTCGCCGTCAACATCACCAGGGTCATCTCGTCTGATCTTATACCGCAATGCACCGCATACCGGGCATGTGTTCAGATCCTTGTACGCACTGCGGTAGAGGATGCAGTCATTAGGGCATGCATGTATCTTCTGCACCTCCAATCCTAGAGGGCATACGGCCTTCTTTGCTGCGTATGTACTATCGGGCAATTCGTTATCCTTTGGAAGCTTCTTCTTCAATATTTTCAGTAGCTTCTCAAATCCTTTGTCAGGCACAGCATTCTCTGCCTTCCACTGCAGCAATTCCAGTACGGTACCGAGCTTTGTGTTGCCATCTTCGCAATTGGGTTACAACCCTTTTTGTGATCCTCTAACATGCGATCGAACTTCAGCCTCTCCTTTTGACTTTCGCATTGCGTCCTTGCATCGACAATGACCCGACGGAGATCATCATCATCGGGCACATCGTCTGGTTCCTTTTGATCTTCAGCAGCTTCACCCTTTGCAGCATCATTGGGCACATCGTCTGGTTCCTCTTGATCTTCACCAGCTCCCCCCGTTGCAGCATCACCGTATTCAGGGGGCACATAGTTGCCATCGTACTCTTCTTCTTCGCCGTCTTCCATCATAACCCCTATTTCTCCGTGCCTCGTCCAAACATTATAGTGTGGCATGAAACCCTTGTAAAGCAGGTGGGCGTGAAGGATTTTCCGGTCAGAGTAAGACATCGTATTCCCACATTTAGGGCATGGACAACACATAAAACCATTCTGCTTGTTTGCCTCAGCCGCTTCGAGAAAACTCATGCACGCCCTTAATGTACTCGGAGGTGTGTCTGTCACCGTACATCCATTGCCGGTTCATCTGCGTGCATTATATATAATTAAGTGTGTCAAAAACCATTACAGAACATCATGAATAGATAATTAAGTGACCAAATTAATAGAAGTTCATCATCACATTAAAAGCAAAGCACATACATAGTTCTCATCTAACAACACATAGCTCTCCAGAGCATCTAATTAATTAAACCATACATTGAAACTATGTAAAACACTTCAATGCGAAAACAAATGCGATCATAATCGCAACAAAGGTAACAATTGATCCAATGGCATAATGATACCAAGCCTCGGTATGAATGGCATATTTTCTAATGTTTCTAATCTTCAAGTGCATTGCATCCATCTTGATCTTGTGATCATCGACGACATGCGCAACATGCAACTCCAATATCATCTTCTCCTCCTCAATTTTTTTATTTTTTCCTTCAAGAAATTGTTTTCTTCTTCAACTAAATTTAACCTCTCGACAATAGGGTCGGTTGGAATTTCCGGTTCACATACCTCCTAGATAAATAAAGTCTATGTCACGTTGGTCGGCATAATTTTCATAAACAATAAATGAACCAATAGTTATAAAGATAATATATACCACATCCGAATCAGAGATAGGACGAGGGCCGACGGGGGCGGATACCAAAACCATCGCACTATATAATAACAAGCAATAAAATAGTAAGAAAATTAGACAAGTATCTATCTAAAGTAAAAAAATTCTTTCAAAAAGAAGATAAGAACAAGAGGCTCACCACGGTGGTGCCGGCGACGAGATCGGCGCGGGCGATCGACGACGTGAAGACGGGAATGGGACGTGACGGGCCGCTAAACCTAGACAAATCTCGAGGAAAATGGAGCTTTGAGGTCGAGCTTCGAGAGGAGAAAGCTTAACTAGTGTGGCTCGGGCATTTCATCGAACACCTCATGTGCATAGGAGGTGAACTAGAGCACCACAAAAGCCCTCCCCTCACCGGCCAGAGAAAAACAACACACTAGAGTGCTCTGCTCGCGGGCGAGGGGTATATATAGGCACCTCATTGGTCCCGGTTCGTGGCATGAACCGGGACTAAAGGGCATCCATTGGTCCCGGTTCAAGCCACCAACCGGGACCGATGGTGGTGGGCCAGGAGCCAGGACCATTGGTCCCGGTTCGTCCCACCAACCGGGACCAAAAGGTCCAGACGAACCGGGACCAATGGCCCACGTGGCCCGGCCGGCCCCCTGGGTTCACGAACCGGGTCCAATGCCCCCATGGGTCCCGGTTCTGGACTGAACCGGGACTAATGGGCGGACCCGGCCTGAACCTTTGCCCCCTTTTCTACTAGTGTCCAAGCCAAGTTCCGGACAGGTATTAGGGCTTACAAAAGGTTTGCAACAGGGTCGCACACTTTATGGATGCTCCGAAAGTTGTCTGGACCTAACTGAAAGTACCAGCCCAAGGAATTTTTTGGCCAAGTTTTGGGAAGGCTATGTGATTTATAGAAGCAGAAGATCACAAACTCTTTGAACACCTCGAAGGTGACTGTCGGTGTCAAAACTGGCGAATCTCGGGTAGGGGGTCCCGAACTGTGCGTCAAGGTCGGATGGTAACAGGAGACAAGGGACACGATGTTTTTACCCAGGTTCGGGCCCTCTCGATGGAGGTAATACCCTACTCCTGCTTGATTAATATTGATGATATGGGTAGTACAAGAGTAGATCTACCACGAGATTAAGGAGGCTAAACCCTAGAAGCTAGCCTATGGTATGATTGTGTATGATGATGCTTCGTCCTACGGACTACAACCCTCCGGTTTATATAGACACCGGATAGGGTTAGGGTTACACAGAGTCGGTTACAATGGTAGGAGATCTTGAGTATCCGCGTCGCCTAGCTTGCCTTCCACGCCAAGGAAAGTCCCATCCGGACACGGGACGAAGTCTTCAATCTTGTATCTTCATAGTCTAGGAGTCCGGCAAAGGTATAGTCCGGCTACCCGAACACCCCCTAATCCAGGACTCCTTCAGTAGCCCCTGAACCAGGCTTCAATGACGACGAGTCCGGCGCGCAGATTGTCTTCGGCGTTGCAAGGCGGGTTCCTCCTCCAAGTCCTTCATAGAAGATTGTAAACACCAAAAATAGTGTCCGGCTCTACAAAATAAGTTTCCACATATTGCCATAGAGAGAATAATATTAACACAAATCAAATCTGCTGACGTATTCCGCAGTGCGTCATCACACCATGACCAAGCTCTTTATACAAATTGTTTTCACTTTTCCACCTCAGCACGTTTTTAGTGAGGCGGTTTCCTTGGCACGTCTTGTCAAAGTAGAGATTGTGTGCCCCTTTTAACGGGATTCTCATCAATACGGACATGGGTAACCCAATCGTGCCTGTCAGCACGTTCCCTCGATTAAAGGCGATGCCAAAACGGTTACGGGGAGGGCTCTTGGTATTCAGCCTCTTATAAAGAGACCAAGGCCTCGCTCCTTTTCTTAATCTCAAACGAGTTCGCCTGTCGCCTCGAGTTCCAACACCCCAGGCTCCAGATTCCAGGCGCTTCGGACCTTCAACAATGTCCGGTGCTGACCTTCAAGGTCGATGGACGCCTTCCTCCGTCATGGAGGAGGACATATTAAGGTTGAGGGAGGCTAAGTTCCTGACCGGCGAGATTTCGCATAGGTTGCCTGCTCAAGGACAGGTTATTCCCAGTCCCTAGCCCGGCGAGAGCGTGGTGTTCATGTCTCACTTCTTCCGAGGGTTAGGCTTCCCCATGGATCCCTTTGTGAGGGGACTGTTGTTTTATTACGGGTTGGATTTTCATGATTTAGCTCCGGAGTCCATCCTCCATATCTCCTCGTTTATCGTCGTGTGTGAAGCGTTCCTCCATGTTACCCCCCCACTTCGGATTATGGATCAAGACCTTCAAAGTGGAGCCGAAGATGATCGAGGGACGACACGCAGAGTGCGGAGGCGCTGTTATAAGAAAAAATGCCGATGCTCCATGGCCCGAGGGCTCTTTTCAAGAGGAGCTAGGCTTGTGGCAACGAGAGTGGTTTTATATCACCGCTCCCCGGGGCACCACATGGGTGGCGCCTCCTGCCTTTCGCTCGGGTCCCCCACCACAGCTAGCATCGTGGATCAACAGAGGGTTAGATTGGGGTTTGCCCAAAGACGTACCCTTGCTGCAGGGCCGCATTAAGGATCTCTTGGAAGGAGACCTCAACCTGGTCAAGGTGACGCAGGTCATGCTGATTCGCCGGACACTGCCCGGCAAACGTCGCCCCCTTCGCCTGTGGGAGTTCAATCCAGAGGGACCATGAGCTCTCCGGGATTTTATGAGCGCGACGCCCGTGGAGATGTATAAACTGTTCTTCGGATCACAAGAAGTATGTTCGGATGTAACCGAGGACGCAGGCCTAAGCCGCAATCGCCCGGATACTCAAGTAAGTAACCTTGTGCCCGGACCTTTTATCCGTATAATTATTATAAAGTTGCCCTTAAAAGAGCTCCCCTTTTAAACAGAAGTGGATAGCGAAGGCGAAGCTGATCAGGTGTCCGGCTCCCCTTCCCGAAACTAGGCCGGATCCCGTAATAGTCAGGATGCTGGAGGTAGTGCCTTTGGAGGGAAGTAAGGGGGAGGACAAGGAAACTATGGCCTCCTCGAAGGAGGCTGCTCCGAAGGGAAGAATCGACAATTACTCTCCTAGGGGAAAGAAGAGAGCCGCCTCTGATGATCCGAAGACCGTGGTCTCGAAGCGGGGGAAAAGATCCTTGTCAGAGGGTCTGACACCGGGGAGTTCCTTGGCCAGACTACGTACTCAAGGAGATCAGCCCTCCAGTGAGCCGTAAGTAGAGAAAGATTTTCCTTTCAAGGGATGAGGGAAATCCGTGATTTATATCTGAGAAATTTAACCGAATTTTTACCTTGTAGTTCGGACCTCAGCCCTTCTCAGCAGAGCTCGTCTTCGGGGGATCTTCTTCCGGAGATGATGGATAGCGGGACGCCTCCTTCTGCTGTGCCGCCTAACGAGGCGGGCGACCCTAAGGTGTCGTCACGGAGGGTTTCTCCGAGTCTGGCAAGGGCGGAAGATAGCTATGGGGCTCCCCGAAGTTCTCCGTGTCCGGCCTTCGAAAGAGGTCATGGGATGAGTCCGGCACCTTCTGGTGCTCGGCCGGAGGAGCTAAAGGTTCTGCTAGGGCGAGCTTCTATTTCAAAGGAGCACCGTGCATTAATGGGCACGGTGATTGAAAAGATTTCATCCGCAGAGAGCGGATTACGTGTGGCCGTTGAAAGTTTATTGACGGGTTTCGAGGTACATTAGATAATGTGCACTTTTGTTAGTTGCGCGTAAATAAGATGCGCCCTATGTAGATAGTAGCCCCTGAGACTCTGCGTGTTGTCAAGAAATGACGACACGCGGAGGATCATAATCCCAGGTCTAAAATGTCGCCTTTTAATGTAGGCTGCAGGGTGTCCAGAATCAAGCCGAACTGCTGGTTTTGCCGAACTAAAGCAGCAACTGGACATGGCAGATGCCGACATCACGCTTGTCAACAAGCGGTTGGATGAGGCTCAAGGTATGTGATTCCTCGGGCAGCATTAGGTAAGAAGGGTTTTATGCCAGTGTCTTACGATATGTGTGCTTGACGCAGATGGTGCGGCCGCCGTGGAGAGTCTTAGGGCAGAACTTGCCCGAGCTAAAGATCAAGCCAGGAGAAGTGATGCGGCTGCCAAGAAGACCCTTGAAGAGCTGAGGGCCGAATAGGCTGCTCATTGCCGAAGCAAGCAAGAGATGGCCAGTATGGCCGAAAAGTTAAAGAGCACTGCAGACCGTTGCAGACTTCGTGATAAAGAAGACCAGGCGAGACAGGCGGTCCTAGAGAAGGCCATTGCTGATGCCAAGGACGCGCGCTCTGCGATGAGAGCTGCGAAGGAGGAGCTGCGTCAGGCCGAACAGATTGCGGCTGGAAAGCCCTTCATGCTGCGGAGAAAATTTTGCGATCCGAAGTTTGCTCCTTTGGACCGGATGTGGAGTGTGGAGGGCACCTATCTGGATTTGGCAGCGAGTGCTGCTGATGCGACCGAACACTTCCGAGATCTAGAAGATCGTGAAGTGGAAAAACTGTTCTGGTCGCAATTTCACAATCCAGAGCGTCCACTGGCAGTGGACGATCGTTTGGCTCAATGGGCCGAACTTAATAGGTTTTCTGGACTCACCATGAAGTATGTCATGGGTCATCTGTGGTCGGGGAGGTCGGAGCCGAAGAGTTATTTTAGCTTGGTGTAGCAATTCCTTGACGCAGTGCCGCGCATTAATGCAATGAAGAGGTCGGCGTGTATAGAGGGTGCAAGGATGGTTCTTGTCCGTGTCAATACATACTGGGAAGAGATGGTGACTACCGTTATTGCGTCCTGAGATTCGGATAAAAGCCGAGTGTCCTCCGAGCACTATTTTTAGGAAGTCCTTGAAGGCGCTCGTGTAATTGAGACGCAGTGCTCGAAGGATGCTATGTTATTATAACATATGTAATGATGAAGTAATATTTTGATGAACTGTAGTGGCCTTTTTATACTTGTGCCTTCAAGTATTGTGAACACCTCCTGTGCGGCCGTTTAAAATATATGTATAAAATCTGAAAGATTGCAGTCGTTGGCTTCAACCCCCACGCACATAGTGCGGGGGTGCTCGCAGAAGACGCATTTTCACACTTAACCCTACGTCTTGGTCCTACAAAGGAGGTGATAGCGCAGCGGGCCAGGCAACCGGACTATAATGCTTTAACACTTTCACTTAGTCATAGGAGCTTGACAGTGGGACTATTTAGGTAGCCCATTAGTGGCGACTGCGCTCGCCCGAGTTCGGGGCGCGTATGTGCCTGACCGGGAAGCGGCTCTTCGTTAAAGCTGAGGAATCCGATAGATTCCAATAGGTCATCGAGTGGCTGACCAGTCTCACGCTACATCATGATAGTCAGTTTTCGGCTTTCTCTACTGAGGTGCTCGCCCGGCCGAACCAGGGCACAATCGCAGTAGTTCTCCTGGTGCTACCTTAGCCGATAGAGCGGAATGTAAGGTAGCCGAACTCAGGAGCCGGGCAACCCAACATTTGACCAAAGACATGATTCGGAGCTGATGCATATAATGCCAAAACTCGCGACGCCGGACACTCCCTAAGGTGTTCGGTCTTTACGAGTGCGGGCTAAACAACACTCTTTGCTAAAAAAGCCCCTAGTGTCCAGGTACGTGCAAAAAATTCTGACGTGGCCACATGCCAAGACGCCAGCCTCCTCCTTGGTTATATCGGAAAATACCAGGGGATGTGTTGCAACAAGAGACAGTAAAAAAGGTTTACGCAGGGTCTTAATCTGAAAAGAATCCTTTAGGACCGGTCCCTACTGCACGTCTGCGCCTGTGTCTCCGTTGTGCCGTATCCTGGACGGGCGCCGCATGACGTTCATCTATAAAAGAGAGGAACTAGATTGAAAACGGGTCGTGCCAAACAAAAGGTTTTAAAATAAATGAAGTATAAAGTAAAATGTAAGATTGAGCTTTATTATGTCTGAGTGTAGCCCCTAGTACGGGGGTATATGGCCTCTAAGCCTGCATTAATGATGGACTTGTGCCAAACTCGTCTATTCCGCGTTCGTGGCTTTTAATGTCCTATGTCGAAAAGTTTTTTGGCTGGTGAGGCCATTTTATTGTGCGGCTGTCTAAGCGGCCGCATGGTCCTCCGCTTGGGGGAGGCGCACTCTAGTGCTTCCCCTTCAAAGAGATGATGCCTCGTGGACCGGGCATCTTAAGCGTGAGAGATGCATAGTGCGGTATTGCGTTAAAGCGAGCGAAAGCTTCGCGTCCCAGTAGTGCTTGATAGCGACTTGAAAACGGGACGACATGGAAGGTCAGCTTTTCGCGACGGAAGTTATCTGCAGAGCCGAATATAACTTCGAGCCGGAGAAAACCCATACAGTGGGTGTCCGGACTAGGTGCTACCCCTTGAAAGGAGGTTTTGCTCCGGCGGATTCTTGCTGGGTTTATCCCCATGTGATGGATTGTATCCTGATATATTAGGTTTAGTCCACTGCCGCCGTCCATAAGGACATTTGCGAACTGGAATCTGCCAATTATTGGATCGAGTATCAGGGCAGTCCAACCTGCGTTCTTGATATTTCTAGAATAGTCTAGCTGATCGAAGGTGATTGGTTTTAATAACCAGTGGCGAGACCCCTTGGGGATAGGTCGTATTGTGCGTACCTTTATGGGTGCCACACGTTTTGTTACGTGAAGTAAGTTCACTGTTTTTACTTCTTGTGGGAAGTTCTTTTGTCTCCTGGTGCTCTGCTTCTGGGTTCGTCCTCGTCTTCGCTTGGTGTGTCGAGCCCCTTGTGTTCGGCATTGAGTCTGCCGGATTGTTTGAAAACCCAACAATCTCTGTGGGTATGG
Source organism: Aegilops umbellulata (assembly GCA_032464435.1). NCBI lineage: Eukaryota > Viridiplantae > Streptophyta > Magnoliopsida > Poales > Poaceae > Aegilops > Aegilops umbellulata. The sequence continues at coordinate 359,251,985 of CP136059.1, forward strand.
TTAGCAGGCTTCCCCGAAGTACTGTGTATCCGACATATCCTGTCTAGGATTCTATTTAAGTTGGACGGATCGTCCCTATTATCCTGGAGGGGTGGTTTTGTCTGATTTTGTTGCGAGCCTTTGAATCCGGCATTGGCTGCCGTGCTCTTCGGACTTTTTGTTGGAAATATGCCCTAGAGGCAATAATAAAAGCATTATTATTATATTTCCTTATTCATGATAATTGTCTTTATTCGTGCTATAATTGTGTTAACCGGAAATCGTAATACATGTGTGAATAACAGACAACAACATGTCCCTAGTGAGCCTCTAGTTGACTAGCTCGTTGATCGACAGATAGTCATGGTTTCCTGACTATGGACATTGGATGTCATCGATAACGGGATCACATCATTAGGAGAATGATGTGATGGACAAGACCCAATCTAAACATAGCATAAGATCGCATAGTTCGTTTGCTAGAGTTATCCAATGTCAAGTATCCTTTCCTTAGACCATGAGATCGTGTAACTCCCGGATACCGTAGGAGTGCTTTGGGTGTGCCAAACGTCACAACGTAACTGGGTGACTATAAAGGTATGCTACGGGTATCTCTGAAAGTGTCTGTTGGGTTGACATGGATCGAGACTGGGATTTGTCACTCCGCTTGACGGAGAGGTATCACCGGGCCCTCTCGGTAATGCATCATCACAATGAGCTCAATGTGATCAAAGTGTTTGATCACGGGATCATGCATTACGGAACGAGAAAAGTGACTTGCCGGTAACGAGATTGAACGAGGTATTGGTATACCGACGATCGAATCTCGGGCAAGTAAAATACCGATTGACAAGGGAATCGTATACGGGATTAATTGAATCCTTGACATCGTGGTTCATCCGATGAGATCATCGTGGAGCATGTGGGAGCCAACATGGGTATCTAGATCCCGCTGTTGGTTATTGCCCGAGATCCGTCTCGGTCATGTCTGCATGTCTCCCGAACCCGTAGGGTCTACACACTTAAGGTTCGGTGACGCTAGGGTTGTAGGGATATGTATGTGCAGTAACCCGAATGTTGTTCGGAGTCCCGGATGAGATCCCGGACGTCACGAGGAGTTCCGGAATGGTCCGGAGGTAAAGAATTATATATAGGAAGTGCTATTTTGGCCATCGGGACAAGTTTCGGTGTTATCGGTATTGTACCGGGACCACCGGAGGGGTCCCGGGGGTCCACCAGGTGGGGCCACCTGCCCTGGTGGGCCACATGGGCCTTAGGGGGTGCGCCTTGGCCTGCTTGGGCCAAGGGGAACCAGCCCCAAAGAGCCCATGCGCCTAGGGTTCCATCTAGGAGGAGTCCTAGTGGTGGAAGGCACCTCCTAGATGGCTTGGGGGGGAGGGAAACCTCCCTGGCCGCCGCCCCCTTGGGAGATTGGATCTCCCAGGGCTGGTGCCCCCCCCAAGAGGCCTATATAAAGGGGGGCAGGGGAGGGGGTCTGCGCACCCGATTGCCCTGGCGCCTCCCTCTCCCTCCCCAACACCTCCTCCTCCTCCGTAAGTGCACGGCGAAGCCCTGCCGGAGTACTGCAGTTCCACCATCACCACGCCGTCGTGCTGCTGCTGGAGCCTTCTTCCCCAACCTCACCTTTGCCTTGCTGGATCAAGAAGGAGGAGACGTCTCCCGTCCCGTACGTGTGTTGAACGCGGAGGTGCCGTCCGTTCGGTACTAGATCATCGGTGAATTGGATCATGGCAAGTACGACTACCTCATCCACGTTCACTCGAACGCTTCCGTTGCGATCTACAAAGTGGTATGTAGATGCTATCTAATCTGAATACTCATTGCTAGATGAACTCATAGATGGATCTTGGTGAAACCGTAGGAAAAATTTTAATTTTCTGCAACGTTCCCCAACAGTGGCATCATGAGCTAGGTCTATGCGTAGTTCTTCTTGCGCGAGTAGAACACTATTTGTTGTGGGCGTAGATGTTGTCAACTCTTCTTGCCGCTACTAGTCTTATCTTGCTTCAGCGGTGTTGTGGGATGAAGCGGCCCGGACCAACCTTACACGTACGCTTACGTGAGACCGGTTCCACCGACTAACATGCACTAGTTGCATAAGGTGGCTGGCGGGTGTCTGTCTCTCCTACTTTAGTTGGAGCGGATTCGATGAAAAGGGTCCTTATGAAGGGTAAATAGAAGTTGACAAATCACGTTGTGGTTTTACGTAGGTAAGAAAACGTTCTTGCTAGAACCCTAATTCAGCCACGTAAAACTTGCAATAACAATTAGAGGACGTCTAACTTGTTTTTGCAGCAAGTGTTATGTGATATGATATGGCCAAAGTTGTGATGAATGATGAATGATCTATATGTGATGTATGAGATGTTCATGCTATTGTAATAGGAATCACGACTTGCATGTCGATGAGTATGACAACCGGCAAGAGCCATAGGAGTTGTCTTTATTTTTTGTATGACCTGCGTGTCATTGAGAATCGCCATGTAAATTACTTTACTTTATTGCTAAACACGTTAGCCATACTAGTAGAAGTAATAGTTGGCGAGCAACTTCATGGAGACACGATGATGAAGATCATGATGATGAAGATCATGGTGTCAAGCCGGTGACAAGATGATCATGGAGCCCCAAGATGGAGATCGAAGGAGCTATGTGATATTGGCCATATCATGTCACGTTTATTATTTGATTGCATGTGATGTTTATCATGTTTTGCATCTTGTTTACTTAGAACGACGGTAGTAAATAAGATGATCCCTCATAATAATTTCAAGAAAGTGTTCTCCCTAACTGTGCACCGTTGCTAAGGTTCGTCGTTCCGAAGCACCACGTGATGATCGGGTGTGATAGGTCCTTACGTTCGCATACAACGGGTGTAAGACAAATTTACACACGCAAAACACTTAGGTTGACTTGACGAGCCTAGCATGTACAGACATGGCCTCGGAACACAGAAGACCGAAAGGTCGAGCATGAGTCGTATAGAAGATACGATCAACATGAAGATGTTCACCGATGTTGGCTAGTCCGTCTCACGTGATGATCGGACACGGACTAGTTGACTCGGATCATGTAATACTTAGATGACTAGTAGAGGGATGTCTATCTAAGTGGGAGTTCATTAAATTTGATTAAATGAACTTTATTATCATGAACTTAGTCTAAATATTTACAATATGTCTTGTAGATCAAATGGCCAACGTAGTCCTCAACTTCAACGCGTTCCTAGAGAAAACCAAGCTGAAAGACGATGGTAGCAACTATACGGACTGGGTCCGGAACCTGAGGATTATCCTCATAGCTGCCAAGAAAGATTATGTCCTAAGAGCACCGCTGGGTGACGCACCTATTCTCCCTGCAGAACAAGACGTTATGAACGCTTGGCAGTCACGTTGCGATGATTACTCCCTCGTTCAGTGCGGCATGCTTTACAGCCTAGAGCCGGGACTCCAAAAGCGTTTTGAGAGACATGGAGCATATGAGATGTTCGAAGAGCTGAAAATGGTTTTCCAAGCTCATGCCCGGGTCGAGAGATATGAAGTCTCCGACAAATTCTTTAGCTGTAAGATGGAGGAAAATAGTTCTGTCAGTGAACACATACTCAAAATGTCTGGGTTGCACAACCGCATGACTCAACTGGAAGTTAATCTCCCAGAAGAAGCGGTCATTGACAGAATCCTCCAGTCGCTTCCACCTAGCTACAAGAGCTTTGTGATGAACTACAATATGCAGGGGATGGTAAAGACCATTCCTGAGGTATATGCTATGCTGAAATCAGCAGAGGTTGAAATCAAGAAGGAGCATCAAGTGTTGATGGTGAATAAAACCACTAAGTTCAAGAAGGGCAAGGGTAAAAAGAACTTCAAGAAGGACGGCAAGGATATTGCCGCGCCCGGTAAGCAAGTTGCCGGGAAGAAGCCAAAGAATGGACCCAAGCCCGAGACTGAGTGTTTTTATTGCAAGGGAAGTGGTCACTGGAAGCGGAACTGCCCCAAATACTTAGCGGACAAGAAGGCCGGCAAAACCAAAGGTATATGTGATATACATGTAATTGATGTGTACCTTACCAGTACTCGTAGTAGCTCTTGGGTATTTGATACCGGTGCAGTTGCTCACATTTGTAACTCAAAGCAGGAGCTGCGGAATAAACGGAGACTGGCGAAGGACGAGGTGACGATGCGCGTCGGGAATGGTTCCAAGGTCGATGTGATCGCCGTCGGCACGCTGCCTCTACATTTACCTACGGGATTAGTTTTAAACCTCAATAATTGTTATTTAGTGCCAAGTTTGAGCATGAACATTGTATCTGGATCTCGTTTAATTCGAGATGGCTACTCATTTAAATCCGAGAATAATGGTTGTTCTATTTATATGAGAGATATGTTTTATGGTCATGCTTCGATGGTTAATGGTTTATTCTTGATGAATCTCGTACGTGATGATACACATATTCATAGTTTGAGTACCAAAAGAGTTAAAGTTGATAACAATAGTCCCACATATTTGTGGCACTGCCGCCTTGGTCACATAGGTGTCAAACGCATGAAGAAGCTCCATACAGATGGACTTTTAGAGTCTCTTGATTATGAATCATTTGACACGTGCGAACCATGCCTCATGGGTAAAATGACCAAGACTCCGTTCTCAGGAACAATGGAGCGAGCAACCAACTTATTGGAAATCATACATACCGATGTGTGCGGTCCAATGAGTGTTGAGGCTCGCGGTGGCTATCGTTATGTTCTCACCCTCACTGATGACTTGAGTAGATATGGGTATATCTACTTGATGAAACACAAGTCTGAGACCTTTGAAAAGTTCAAGGAATTTCAGAGTGAGGTTGAAAATCAACGTGATAGAAAGATCAAGTTTCTACGATCAGATCGTGGAGGAGAATACTTGAGTCACGAATTTGGCACACACTTAAGAAAATGTGGAATAGTTTCACAACTCACGCCGCCTGGAACACCTCAGCGTAATGGTGTGTCCGAACGTCGTAATCGCACTCTATTAGATATGGTGCGATCTATGATGTCTCTTACCGACTTACCGCTATCTTTTTGGGGCTATGCTTTAGAGACTGCCGCATTCACTTTAAATAGGGCTCCGTCGAAATCCGTTGAGACGACACCGTATGAATTATGGTTTGGGAAGAAACCTAAGCTGTCGTTTCTAAAAGTTTGGGGATGCGATGCTTATGTCAAGAAACTTCAACCTGAAAAGCTCGAACCCAAGTCGGAAAAATGCGTCTTCATAGGATACCCTAAAGAAACTGTTGGGTATACCTTCTACCTCAGATCCGAAGGCAAGATCTTTGTTGCCAAGAATGGATCCTTTCTAGAGAAAGAGTTTCTCTCGAAATAAATAAGTGGGAGGAAAGTAGAACTTGATGAAGTATTACCTCTTGAACCGGAAAATGGCGAAACTCAAGAAATCGTTCCTGAGGTGCCTGCACCGACTAGAGAGGAAATTAATGATTATGATCAAGATACTTCTGATCAAGCTCCTACTGAAATTCGAAGGTCCACAAGGACACGTTCCGCACCAGAGTGGTACGGCAACCCTGTCTTGGAAATCATGTTGTTAGACAACGGTGAACCTTCGAACTATGAGGAAGCAATGGCGGGCCCGGATTCCGACAAATGGCTGGAAGCCATGAAATCCGAGATAGGATCCATGTATGAAAACGAAGTATGGACTTTGACTGACTTGCCCGTTGAACGGCGAGCCATAGAAAATAAATGGATCTTTAAGAAGAAGACAGACGCGGATGGTAATGTGACCATCTATAAAGCTCGGCTTGTCGCTAAGGGTTATCGACAAGTTCAAGGGGTTGACTACGATGAGACTTTCTCACCGGTAGCGAAGCTGAAGTCTGTCCGAATCATGTTAGCAATTGCCGCATACTATGATTATGAGATATGGCAAATGGACGTCAAAACGACATTCCTTAATGGTTTCCTTAAGGAAGAATTGTATATGATGCAGCCGGAAGGTTTTGTCGATCCTAAGAATGCTGACAAGGTGTGCAAGCTCCAACGCTCGATTTATGGGCTGGTGCAAGCATCTCGGAGTTGGAACATTCGCTTTGATGAGATGATCAAAGCGTTTGGGTTTACACAGACTTATGGAGAAGCCTGTGTTTACAAGAAAGTGAGTGGGAGCGCTGTAGCATTTCTCATATTATATGTAGACGACATACTTTTGATGGGAAATGATATATAACTCTTGGACAGCATCAAGGCCTATTTGAATAAAAGTTTTTCAATGAAGGACCTTGGAGAAGCTGCTTATATATTAGGCATCAAGATCTATAGAGATAAATCGATACGCCTCATAGGTCTTTCACAAAGCACATACCTTGATAAAATATTGAAGAAGTTCAATATGGATCAATCTAAGAAAGGGTTCTTACCTGTATTACAAGGTGTGAAATTGAGCTCAGCTCAATGTCCGACCACGGCAGAAGATATAGAAGAGATGAGCGTCATCCCCTATGCCTCAGCCATAGGTTCTATTATGTATGCCATGCTGTGTACCAGACCTGATGTAAACCTTGCCGTAAGTTTGGTAGGAAGGTACCAAAGTAATCCCGGCAAGGAACACTGGACAGCGGTCAAGAATATCCTGAAGTACCTGAAAAGGACTAAGGAAATGTTTCTCGTTTATGGAGGTGACGAAGAGCTCGTCGTAAAAGGTTACGTCGACGCTAGCTTCGACACAGATCTGGATGACTCTAAGTCACAAACCGGATACGTGTATATTTTGAATGGTGGGGCAGTAAGCTGGTGTAGTTGCAAGCAAAGCGTCGTGGCGGGATCTACATGTGAAGCGGAGTACATGGCAGCCTCGGAGGCAGCACATGAAGCAATTTGGGTGAAGGAGTTCATCACTGACCTCGGAGTCATACCCAATGCGTCGGGGCCAATCAAGCTCTTCTGTGACAACACTGGAGCTATTGCACTTGCAAAGGAGCCCAGGTTTCACAAGAAGACTAGGCACATCAAACGTCGCTTCAACTCCATTCGTGAAAATGTTCAAGATGGAGACATAGAAATTTGTAAAGTGCACACGGATCTGAATGTCGCAGATCCGTTGACTAAACCTCTCCCTAAGGCAAAACATGATCAGACCAGAACTCTATGGGTGTTCGATTCATCACAATGTAACTAGATTATTGACTCTAGTGCAAGTGGGAGACTGTTGGAAATATGCCCTAGAGGCAATAATAAAATCATTATTATTATATTTCCTTATTCATGATAATTGTCTTTATTCGTGCTATAATTGTGTTAACCGGAAATCGTAATACATGTGTGAATAACAGACAACAACATGTCCCTAGTGAGCCTCTAGTTGACTAGCTCGTTGATCGACAGATAGTCATGGTTTCCTGACTATGGACATTGGATGTCATCGATAACGGGATCACATCATTAGGAGAATGATGTGATGGACAAGACCCAATCTAAACATAGCATAAGATCGCATAGTTCGTTTGCTAGAGTTATCCAATGTCAAGTATCCTTTCCTTAGACCATGAGATCGTGTAACTCCCGGATACCCTAGGAGTGCTTTGGGTGTGCCAAACGTCACAACGTAACTGGGTGACTATAAAGGTATGCTACGGGTATCTCTGAAAGTGTCTGTTGGGTTGACATGGATCGAGACTGGGATTTGTCACTCCGCTTGACGGAGAGGTATCACCGGGCCCTCTCGGTAATGCATCATCACAATGAGCTCAATGTGATCAAAGTGTTTGATCACGGGATCATGCATTACGGAACGAGAAAAGTGACTTGCCGGTAACGAGATTGAACGAGGTATTGGTATACCGACGATCGAATCTCGGGCAAGTAAAATACCGATTGACAAGGGAATCGTATACGGGATTAATTGAATCCTTGACATCGTGGTTCATCCGATGAGATCATCGTGGAGCATGTGGGAGCCAACATGGGTATCTAGATCCCGCTGTTGGTTATTGCCCGAGATCCGTCTCGGTCATGTCTGCATGTCTCCCGAACCCGTAGGGTCTACACACTTAAGGTTCGGTGACGCTAGGGTTGTGAAGATATGTATGTGCAGTAACCCGAATGTTGTTCGGAGTCCCGGATGAGATCCCGGACGTCACGAGGAGTTCCGGAATGGTCCGGAGGTAAAGAATTATATATAGGAAGTGCTATTTTGGCCATCGGGACAAGATTCGGTGTTATCGGTATTGTACCGGGACCACCGGAGAGGTCCCGGGGTCCACCAGGTGGGGCCACCTGCCTTGGTGGGCCACATGGGCCTTAGGGGGTGCGCCTTGGCCTGCTTGGGCCAAGGGGAACCAGCCCCAAGAGGCCCATGCGCCAAGAGAGAAAAAAAAAGGGGAGAGTCCTACAAGGGGAAGGCACCTCCGAGGTGCCTTGGGGAGGATGGACTCCTCCCCACCCTTGGCCGCACCCTTCCTTGGAGGAAGGGGCAAGGGCTGCGCCTCCCCCTCTCCCTTGGCCCTATATATAGTGGGGAAAAGGAGGAGCAAACCAACCCTATTGCCCTGGCTCCTCCCTCCTCCCTGCAACACCTCCTCCTCCTCCCGTAGTTGCTTAGCGAAGCCCTGCCGGAGTTCTGCTGCATCCACCACCACACCGTCGTGCTGGATCTTCCTCAACCTCTCCTTCCCCCTTGCTGGATCAAGAAGGAGGAGACGTCTCCCGTCCCGTACGTGTGTTGAACGCGGAGGTGCCGTCCGTTCGGTACTAGATCATCGGTGAATTGGATCACGGCAAGTACGACTACCTCATCCACGTTCACTCGAACGCTTCCGTTGCGATCTACAAAGTGGTATGTAGATGCTATCCAATCTGAATACTCGTTGCTTGATGAACTCATAGATGGATCTTGGTGAAACCGTAGGAAATTTTTTAATTTTCTGCAACGTTCCCCATCACTTTTTTCTTTAGTTCGGCGACGATCCTTGTTGCGTCGCGGTTTTCCGTTTCCATCCCTAGTTTCGGATGTACTTGGGTCACTGGGGCTGCATCTTGCCAACCAGCTGTCCTCTCCTACGCAAAAGCGGGTCATGAGGCTTGTGAGTGCGGCCATTGTTCTTGGCTTTTCCTGGCCGAGGTGTCTGGCGAGCCATTCGTCTCGGACATTATGCCTGAAAGCTACTAAGGCTTCGGTGTCCGGACAGTCGACTATCTGATTCTTTTTAGTGAGGAATCTATTCCAGAACTGTCGAGCTGATTCTCCGGGCTGTTGAGTTATGTGACTAAGATCGTCTGCATCCGGAGGGCGGACATAGGTCCCTTGAAAATTTGCTCGGAAAGCATCCTCGAGCTCTTCCCAACTTCCAGTTGTGTTTTCGAGAAGGCTTTTAAGCTAGTGCCGGGCTGGCCCTTTAAGCTTAAGGGGTAAATATTTAATGGCGTGGAGATCGTCTCCTCTAGCCATATGTATGTGGAGGATATAGTCCTCGATCCAGACTCCGGGGTCTGTTGTTCCATCATACGCCTCTATGTTGACGGGTTTGAATCCCTCTGGAAATTCATAGTCTAGTACCTCATCGGTGAAGCATAGGGGATGTGCGGCGCCCCTGTATTTGGGTGTGCCGGATTCTGATGATGGCTTTTTTGCATTGCTTACAAGAGCTTGCTTTCTTGGCCCATAAATGGACCTGTCTGGGCCATGATGCGAATCCTTTGGTGGGTCGCATACTGATTTAAGTTCCGCGCCACTTGCCGCTTTATGGGGTCGTCTATCCGACCGTATGGCTTTCTTATTTTTTGAATGCGAGGGCTCTAGGGCCTCTTCGTCAAATTCGGGCAGTAGCTTTCTCTTTGGATAGCTTTTAGTACGGCGACCGTCGCCGTATCTATCTGCGGTGTTGATTACTTTATTCCATCTAATGCGGAGTGCATCTTCCGCTGTCTTTAGCTTCCGCTTCTGCTTTTTCAGGCTGCGTGCAGTTGCAACGAGCCTCTTGTGGAGACTCTTCTGCTCCATGCATTTATCCGGCGTAAGGTTGTCCGGAATGCCGTTTTCGTCGGGGGAGGGAGTTTCGGTTTCTCTATCCGTATTTCCCTGTTCGGACGGTTGGTCTAAGGCCTGCTCGTCGTCTATCGGCTTGTCCTGCTCTATGGCTGGGTTTTTGTCAAGGCGGGACTTGGGTCGGCGTTTATGCCGACGCTTTGATTGTTTTCCGGGGGGTCTATCTCCCGTTCCATCCCCTTTTTCCTCATTGTCATTTCCTTTAGGGGTATCCACCATGTACACATCGTGAGATGCGGTGGCTTTCCAATGCCCTATGAGCGTTGGTTCATCGGTATCTCCTGCATCGTCATCCATGCTGACGATGTCTGCGGAGTCGAAGTTGAGCACGTCGTTTAGGTTATCGACGGTGGCTACAAAGTGGGTGGTGGGTGGGCTTCGAATTTCTTCATCGTCCGTATCCCATCCTTGCTGACCGTAATCCGGCCAGGGCTCTCCTGATAAAGAGAGAGACTTGAAAGAATTCAGGATGTCGCCAAAAGGCGAGTGCTGAAAGATGTCCGCGGCGGTGAACTCCATTATCAGCGCCCAATCGGATTCGACCGGCAGGGGCACGGGGGGTTCGGAGTCCGGGGAGGAGTCCGGACCCTCGAGGTCACGGGTCACGCGGAGTGCGGGGCTGGCGTTCGGCTCGATCGCCTTTGAGATCGCAGCCCCCAAGGTGACGTCCAACCGTCCATCCTCGCTTGGCGCAATAGGCTCCGAGTTAAGGGTCGGAGCCGGTGCATATGCGGCCTCCAGGACACTGTTCGGAGGCAGAGCTAGATCATGCCCCTCGAGGTAGTGCGGCGCGCTTGGCTGTGGCTCGAATCCATCGAAGATCAAGTCTCCGCGGATATCAGCCGTGTAGTTTAAGCTTCCAAACCTGACTTGATGGCCAGGGGCGTAGCTTTCGATCTACTCCAGATGACCAAGCGAATTGGCCCGCAGAGCGAAGCCGCCGAAGACGAAGATCTGTTCGGGGAGAAAGGTCTCACCCTGGACCTCATCGTTGTTGATGATCAGAGGAGCCATCGGGCCTAAAGGCGACGACACAGAGGAACTCTCAATGAAAGCACCAATGTCGGTGTCAAAACCGGCGGATCTCGGGTAGGGGGTCCCGAACTGTGCGTCAAGGTCGGATGGTAACAGGAGACAAGGGACACGATGTTTTTACCCAGGTTCGGGCCCTCTCGATGGAGGTAATACCCTACTCCTGCTTGATTAATATTGATGATATGGGTAGTACAAGAGTAGATCTACCACGAGATTAAGGAGGCTAAACCCTAGAAGCTAGCCTATGGTATGATTGTGTATGATGATGCTTCGTCCTACAGACTACAACCCTCCGGTTTATATAGACACCGGATAGGGTTAGGGTTACACAGAGTCGGTTACAATGGTAGGAGATCTTGAGTATCCGCATCGCCTAGCTTGCCTTCCACGCCAAGGAAAGTCCCATCCGGACACGGGACGAAGTCTTCAATCTTGTATCTTCATAGTCCAGGAGTCCGGCGAAGGTATAGTCCGGCTACCCGAACACCCCCTAATCCAGGACTCCCTCAGTGACCAAACCTTGCCCTAGAAGAGCCAGGCCTCGGAAGTCCAGGCTAAGCAGAACAATGGAACTTCAGTCTAGGGCATTATCTCTCAGATGATTCCCGCCACATCTATAGTGCAATTGCCCTACCGCCTGAAATGAAACATAAAATTCATCCACAAAAATCATATTTTCCCTTTTCGAAATGGGGGGGGGGGCATCCATGCTTCTCTTTATGATGCGACGACACTATTTACACACTTCAAGCATGAGGTTTGACCACAAATTATGTTACCCTTAATACCAAAAACTATTAAGCGCATAAATGCCCTTTCAACTGCCAGATAGTAAAGCTAGCGTCTGTCTACGTTTTTATGGCTCTTGAGTATGTTTTACATTCTAGCGGACATTCTGGCCACGTGATAACTTGTCACTTTTGCCTATTTTGTGTATAAGATTTGTCTATGCTTTTGGCATTAGACTTTTAGTAGGATTGGCATCTAGTGATGATTTTGACCTGAGCAAATCTTATGCAAACCATTTGATCTAGTTTTAACAGTGTGGGATCTTTATAACTCTAAGAACAAAAGGAACAATCTACGCTTCTTTTCGTTGTCACACATGTCTTGAGTCATTAGCGGGGTGTGTGTGTGGGGGGGGGGGGTCCATGTTCCATACATGAAGTATCCATGGAATAACATTTGTAGATCATCTTAGAAATATATTAGTCCTCTATAAGTATATTGTCATTGATATCAAAAAATAATTAAGGGAATGATTGAACTTCAGTGCCCTCACCCTTCTCCCACGCCGACGCTCCCCTTCCTCTCACATTGCTGGTTTCCCAATGTTAGTTTGCTCCATCATGCCGAGCGCAAACATTCTCAACTTCTTGTCGATGCCATACATGAGCCATGCCCTGGAGCATTTGCCGATGAGCTCAAATCGAATGAGAACGGAGGAGGCCGTTAGTGGAGGATTGGGAGAATGGAGAACCACCGAGGCCTGACATGGAGGGTGTCGATGGATCAAGTTGGGTGACCTGGGAAACACGTGGTTGCATAGGAGGTTGCTCTACACGGTGGCGGAGGAGGTCGGGAGAGGCTGCTCTAAACGGAGGTGGAGGAGGTCGGGAAGAGGAGTACGTCGACGGGTGGAGTACGTTGAGAGGCGGTCCAGACAAAGAAGGATGATCGGGGAAGAGCTCGGGAATGGCGTCAAGGCCTGGAAACGACAATGAAGCTTGGGAATGACAACACATGAGTTCAAGCTAGAGCGGCAAACCTACAAGGAGCGATGAGAGGAAGACAAAGGTGGATGCATGTGTCAGCGCTGTTGCGCAGGATGATGAATATGGTGTGGCCACTTAGGGTGAAGTTTTCTCACGGGTTTCGAAATGGTGGTAAGTGGCCTTCTTTTTCACCCGTAGGACAAAAGACAAAATGAGTCATGTATGATCTTTTTGGTGCTTCCTATTGTAGGGGCTGGTATGAGATTCCAGCTGGAGATAATATATTTTGCCTGACATCAATAAATTACTTAGAGACCTTGTTCAGAGGTGTTGTCAGAGATGCTCCAAGTCAGTCGGGAAGGAGATCATACATGCAAGATCAGCTTGTGGAGAAAGAGATCACAGATTCAAACGACACGCTTGGTTTGGCGTAGATAATGTATTTGCTGTATCGTACTCCCTCCGTCCAGAAATACTTGTTGGACAAATGGATGTATCTAGAGAGTATGAAGAAGTGTTGCTTCAGAATATTTCTTACGTAATACACGAATTGTTTGGTTCGTCCGTCGGAGTCTTGATTTCTAACCCAGCCAATTCGAGCGGTTTCGATTTTGTGAAACGGAATATCGGAAAGCGTGCTTATAGAAACCATCGTGGCCGAAACAATCTTTTTTACGAACCAAACACGTTGTAAATGTTTTTCTCCCTATAATTTGGGATTTCATTGGAAAAAAGGTAAGTGGGCCATGGACTCATGGGCCGACCGGCCTGACCCTGACGAGACCCTCTTTTATGGCGAGCGGGGTGATACCCTCTTTTATGCGAGACGACCCTTTTGACCGTCAACAAGCTTCATTTCAAACGCGAAAACGTAGCCCATCCTCCTCTGTTTTTCTGCTACCTCTCCGGCGGCGGCTCCTCCGTTGGGAGCGGATTTGCCGGCGGCGAGCTGAGGTGAGTCGACGATCCCCGCAATGCATCCATATGCACTATCCCATCCCATCCCATCCCACGCTTTCCACCCCTTGCGTCTTTTGATGGTTTCATTTCCTCAGAGCTCCGACGAAGCCAGCCACCTGTTCGACGGAATGCCTCCTGGTGAGAAGGTCGAGAATGCGCCGCCGGCGAGCGGCTCCGACATCATAGGAACCCTCCCTGATCATATTCTCCACCATCTGCTCTCCTTCCTCCCAGTGCAGGCGGCCGTGCAGACGTGCGTGCTCGCCCGGCGCTGGCGCCACCTCTGGCGGTCCACCACGGGCCTTCGAATCATCGGCCTTGACGGTGCCGAGTCTGTCGAAGACCTCCGGGTGTTCGTGGACCATGTGCTGATCCTGCGTGAGCGCACCGACCTAGACACTGTTGAGATGATATTCGATGAATGCTCGGACGATGACGAGGTCTATGTGAAACTATGGACCCGTTTTGCTGTCATGTCCAAAGTCCGTGCGCTCACCCTTCATATCCAAGCCGCTCCATATCTATGGTTCGACGTCCTGCCTCTTGTCTCTCGGCATTTGAGAACATTAGATCTGGAAGGTCTATGCGTACAACTGAGCTTTCTTGATTTTGCTGGCTGCCCAGCACTGGAGGATCTGAAGATGAACCTTTGTGACATTTCTGTTGAGAAGATATCGTCCCGTTCCCTGAAGCATTTGAGCATTACTAAGTGCTGCTCCGATTGCGAGCTCCATGTTTCAACTCCAGGCCTTGTCTCTCTGAAACTAGATGACTTTACTGGCACAACTCCTTTGCTTGAAAGCATGGCGTTGTTAGAGACAGCATATGTTTATCTTGGTGATTCCTGTGAAGATTTCTGTTTGAATTACAACTCTGGTGTTTACTGTGGAGCTAGTAATATTACATGTGAGAATTGTGATCTTTTCAATAAGAATTGTGGAAGCGATCTTGTGCTTCTAGGTGGTATCTCTAGTGCTAAACATCTGAAGTTGATATCTGAATTTGGAAAGGTATGGCACTCAGTCTTTAACACCTTTAGGTCATCCCTTTTTTGATGTTGCACTATCTATACAGTTCTCAAACATAGGCAATAAATGGATTACATATGCATCACCACCTATTTGGGTTCTTAAATCATGATCTCGCTTCTCAGTCGTGGTTACTTGATTTGCTTACTTTTTGTATTTTCTTTCCAGTTCATTTTCTCAAGAGATTTGAAATACTGCCCTACGTTTAGTAAGTTAAAGACATTATTACTCAATGAGTATTGGTGCGAGGCTCCTGGCTTGGATCCACTAGCTTGCATTCTGAAAAACTCACCAGTTCTAGAGAAGCTCACTCTTCAACTTTTTTCCAAGGTATAAATCCTCTTAGTGGACAATTGCCACACTGCTAAAGTTATTATCGACTATTAATCTTGCTTAATTTTCTACTTACCATAGGGACCAAATTATGAAGTGGAAATGAAAGGAAGCTTCAGTTCAATGGAAAGATCGTCTGCAATACCAGAGCACCTTAACATAGTTGAAGTCAAGTGTACAGTGGTGGACGAGAGGATTCTCAAAGTTTTGAAGTTCCTGTGTGCATTTGACATACGTAAGCTACCTAATGACACTTTGCATGCTCCCTGTATTCTCAAATTAGCTTTCATGTGCGGGAAAGAAACTAATAGAGCAAGCAGTGAAGTAAATCCTGAATTACGTAGGAACTGTTTATAGGGACACAAAATTGTTCGAGGCATGGAAAAACTTGACCATGTCTAGTGAGGTTAAAAGTAAATCCAGCATAATCCATTTTGTTGCTAAAGGATGTTTAATTTAACTGTGTGCAGAAACACGTACCACACCATGTGGACTTGTTGTTGGTTCTGATCTTGTTGGTACTGGCACAAATATTTGAATTGATTGGTTAGGAGTAGTGATACAGTATTTGCACATCTTGCTTAGCTCTGAACAGCAACTCAAATGTGTGCAGTAATACAATATTTTGACTCAATTGTGTTTTTGAATAGTTGGTGCTTATGAGTAATAACCTTTATTGACACCATGGGCTAAATTATTCAACAGTCGATTTGCTTGTGGTTCCTCACTTTGTTTTGCGATATCTCTACAGTTTACATAACATTTATTACTGTACATTTTCCTTATTGTAAAAGCCTGTTCATAACATGCCTAGTAGTGTATCTCTCATGATTCCTTATTTCTGCAAAATTTCTCGTGGCTTCTTCTGCATTCTAAACTGGGAGCAGTTTAGCTTAGATTTTTTCATGTTGATTATCGCCTAGAAATGGCCGTACCGAATATAAACAAAGTTTGTCCCCGTATTAATGTTAAGATAAATTGCATCTCATTATACTTAAAGAACACCATTTCAGTTTCTTTATTTTCGCTGTCAAGTAACTAAACATTTTTTTGCGGGTAACTAGGTATTTTTTTACTTCCGCAGATGCAACGGACTCTTACACTACTGTTTCCATTTCTGTACAGGATTCAGCTTCTAGTAAGGGCGAGTAGATCTGGGTCGTCGGTCGTATATGCACTATTCAGAAATGCAAGGCTTAAGCATACACGTCTACAGTATTTCCATCTCCTTTTGTGACTTCGTCATATGCCAACACTACTCAGAGGAACGGTGTGGAATCTGCACTTTATAACCTATGAACTCTAGACCATCTAGCTGGACTTGGTTTATCGTATCCTGTAGTTTCTATATGCACTTGTGGACTTGTGGTTCATGCTGAATCTTTCCAGCTCTCAGACTGTTTAGTGCTCGCCAGGCGTTTTTTTCTTTGGGTTTCGCTCATAACTTGTTCTGCTATGACGTGATCAGTTTATTCTGTCTCCTTTGTCATGATCTGGATATTTGGAAAAGTGAAGCAAGAGGTGTTAAGTTGCATATGTTGGACTCTTCTACTCGCCGCCGTCGATCTGTTTGTCGGATGTTTTTTTTTTGAGCATCAGTACAGACACAAGCGCTCATATACACGCGCATACACTTATCCCTATGAACGCACACACGCACACCCTACCCCTATGAGCACCTCCGAGAGACTGAGCCGGCATATCATCTTGAGATGTCGATGGGAACGTCTCCTCCCACTGAAAGCGCGTCGATAGGAACGTCTCCTCCCACTGAAAGCGCATCGCCGGAAATTCTGAAATAAATCCAGGAATAATGCGAGCATCAGGATTTGAACCCTGGTGGGTTGGGGATACCACTGTCCACCTAACCAACTCACTTGTGGGATGTTTTGCATACACTAGTAAAAATGCACGTGCAACGCACGTCTTGACAAATATAAATATTAATAACCACTATAAATGTTAATAACTACTCCCCCGTCCCAAAATTCTTGTCTTGTCCCAAAATTCTTGTGACATTTAGATAAATCTAAGACAAGAATTTTGGGACGGAGGGAGTAGAATATTTTTTGGGCTTAATCTAGACCAAAAATTGACTTATATTTTGAGCAGAGGAGTACTGTATTATTTGATGTACATTTTCTAAAACTTTGAATATTTGTTAACTACAATAACAATTGAGCACACAATATTAAAGCAGTATATATCCCACGCACTAAAATATTAGGAATATCTTTCAACAAATTTGTTTGAAACAAATGCCCCAAAAAATATTTTCAGACATTGTTTAGATCATACATAGTGTTGCTGAAACCCTACAGGTGCAATGTTCAAATCATCATATATCATCTAGTCCCACACATGGATAAAAACGGGCTGTCCATTTGTAGAAGCAAGGTGGACCACCAGTTCCTGTACATGCTTATGCTTCTTTAGATCCAGATTCAATCAAAAAGAGAAGTTTTCCACTGTACATGTAATAGGGCAGAGTGTCAAAAGTTTAGAAATGGGGATAACAATCATAATCAAAAGAAACTTAGAAGAAGATAATCAGATTGTTTTGTTTTACACATTGGTGACATTTATAAAATCAAGAGGCAGCAAGAGTGCAATCCAAATATCTTTAGAATATGTCAGTGAAAATTGCAAATACCTATAACCGACTCATAAAACATGTCAATAAAAATTGCAAGGCCTGCAAAATATCCTGTATAAGCACTGCAATCTCTTGTTTCATGACCAAAAAATAAGACCGTCATATGATGGGATTAAGGTAATAAATGGCGTCAAATACTTTGATAACAACATGGCACGACAAATACTCTGATAACAACATGGCACGACGTAGAACTGCTTACCCGGTTGGCTGCTCGATCATTTTCAATGCAGTATCAGTGTGCTCCAACCAAATAAATTGTTATTAAACTCTGCAAAGACACCTCTTCTGTAACACTCAAGAGAATAAAGTAAGTCAAAAATAACAGATAAAAAACATAATGCGATAAAAATAAAGCAATTCTTGGAGAAGAAATACACTAAATGTTGTGATGCCACTCAAATTGTATTTTTAAAACAAGGACACCATAACGGTCATGTTCTTGCATAGAGTAACACGCCCTGGATCCCTCCTCAAAAGCATATATGGCAGGAGACCTTGGCGAGCATGTACCCCCGCAACGCCATCCGCAGCCTGGTGACTACGACAAACAATTTGTTCCATATAAGTATAGCTAGCAGTTACTGTAATATGGGTTACTGTAATATGGGTATGTGATTGATCCGCCACCGTGTCTGCTGTTGAGGCTATCTCGACCTGATAGGGGGGCTGGCCTAGCTGTGTTAGTGAAAACTAAAGTGACCTATGAATTTCAGGTTCAGACAAATAGACAGTGCCCAACTGGCCAGACATTCGAACCTCTCCGGTTGCAAATTGCAGCGCACAAACCAGCATGATTCAAGGATAGCTTTTCAATAGTCAAAGTTTTTCATCATGAAAAAATCTAATATATGTGAACAATGCTGAATACAGGTAATCCTGATCCGTTTCTAAAGTGAGTTAACTTCTAAAAAATCAAGACGAAGAGGTTTGCCATTAATTTGCAGCAACGATGATGCAGAACGATTTTACTAAATTAAATATTGTGTAACCTGATTAGGCATGTAGGCAGAAAAAAGGTGAACTGCTTCACCTCTCGAATCTTATTTTCTTCACCAAAATCTTGAGTGTAGGCAGAAAAAAAAGTGAACTGGTTCAACTCTCGAATCTTATTTTTATTTCATAAATCCAATTCTACATCTGCATAGCAAAATATAAAATTATAAGTACCAGCAAAAGAGAGGCTAATGGATTTTGGTTCTGTGGACAACCAAAATTATGTATTAGTATTAATTCAGACCAGCATAAAACAGCTTTCTATTATGGACAATAGGAAACCGAAAATTCGTGACTACCAGGACTCGTATATGCACAGAATGCTTTACAACATCCAACTGATAAATACAGGCGTGATGGCGCAACAGCAATTACAGGTGCAGCAACACAGACCCAGAAAGAGCTTCTTGTTCCTCTTTCTCTGAAATTGCCATTTCTGGTCATTTAACTATGTACTGCAAGCATGTAAACAGATAAGCAAAACAGAGGAAGACATGTCTATATCTTACCATGAACGTGATGGGAAAATGCTAGTAAGATATAGGCCAAAAGGGCAACAGCCAACAGAACGTTTAGACTATTTAAGCAATATTTCCTCCGTAGCAATTTTCGCATACAATGATACAATCAGTTAAGAATGCTCCAGTAATGAATTTTCAATATTCAGATATGCCATGTCCAATTTTCCCATGCAATCATCTGAATAGCAAGTTTTAAATCAAAGACATGTTCAATTATAGAATCAAAGAAAATAGCAATCTAGCATGAACATACACTCAGTATATAATTTACAATTCCAAGAACTGCATAAAGTTTACGCACCTAGCGCGGTATGACATGGTAGGTTTTGAAGGCCCTGACCTTTAGATCCCTCCTGAATTCACACTACTCGTCAGCGTCTTTTGGGATGAGGGTGTGCTTGAGCTCGTACTGGTCAATGGCATGGTGTACTTGGGACGAAGAAGGTGCCACGCAGCCTGTACATCACTCGCGATGCGGTCGAGGTGGGCCTGGCGCACGGCAAAGAGTGAGCCGCGGTCGATGTTGAATGTGACGTTCAGGGACGACATAGTTACGCAGGTCTCGTGCCCGCCCACCGAGATCACATTGATGGCGTACCCCTCCGCCTCCACGCCCTTGCGATGCACCTGGTCGCGCGCGGCGGTACTCCTCGTCGGTGAGCACCCGGCCGAGCACCAAGAGCAGCCCGCTCCCCACGCCCCGTCGGGCCCGGGGATGGTGGAGGCGGCTGCCTTCTTCGCGGCGAGCGTCTAGAAGCGGGAGGCCGTGCCGGGGCTGGGGGAGAGGAGGAGGTGGCGGGTGAGGCAGAGCGGGGCGAGGGAGAAGAGGGAGGTCGTGGTCGCGTGGGGAGGCGGCGGAGAGCAGAGGGGGCAGTGGGGAGGGCATCTGTGGGAATTGGGGAGAGCTGTGCAGGCGAGGGAGATGTTCCTTTTTATCTGGGAGAAAGAGATAATAGAGAATCAGAGAAATAAGAAAAGTCCTTAATTTCCTTCCATAATTAGGGGATAGTGGGAAGGAAGATAGCGGGTTCGTTACCTCAGATCGTGTGGATGCGGGCGACAGAGTTTCGTCCGCCAAAGAAATTGATAAACGCACATTTAATAAGGGCTAGTTGTTATTTTAATGGTTAGATTTAAATGAGTGGATTCAATCGTGTGGCTCTCGTCGGTCCGGGTTATTGTGGGTACGTTATGCGGGGTGCGCTTAGTGATGAATATGTTTGCTTGTTTAATAGTAGTATAGATTATAGATAGGGCATGAGGAAACTGAAAATGAGATGCAGTTCTGAATATTCTGGAATGTTAGCGGCGGTGGAAGGGCTACTCCGAGAGGTGATTTCAGCCGCCCATTCTTCTCAAGTCTATGGAGCAATTGTTGTCCTCGACGCGGCCTGGACAGTATGCTGTTCTGTGCGTCGTTGCTCCTCCTTGTCAAACATGTGCGTGGCCGATCTCTACAAGCTTTTCTGCTTCGAAGGGGAGATGGCACCCTTTCGTCCCCGGGAGCGGT
The DNA here is from genome assembly GCA_032464435.1 of Aegilops umbellulata. Taxonomy (NCBI): domain Eukaryota; kingdom Viridiplantae; phylum Streptophyta; class Magnoliopsida; order Poales; family Poaceae; genus Aegilops; species Aegilops umbellulata. Next base: position 359,272,777 of record CP136059.1, read on the forward strand.
AGATCCGCGGCGTTCTCCCCCGCAAGCACATCCTCGGCGTGTCAGGGTCCGGTGCCCCCTCTGCTCTGCCACGCTTGAAAGCTGCGGACCATCTCATGTTAGGGCGCCTTTCTGTGCGTTTCTAGGCCTCAATTGGCGGCCCTTCGCTCATTCAAGTTCAGGCTTTATTGGAGCAGTTATTCGAGATGTACCTTTTTTTATGCGGATCACAACTTCATCAATCAGTTAGAGGGATTACAAGGTATCTCCTTGTCTTCGATTGTCATGACAACAACTATAATTTTGTTGGCTTTTTAGAGCATCTCCAATAGTTTGTATGTAAATATGTTGATAAATAGTGGTGTTAGTGCAGACATGCAATTGCCCCCTCCCTCAACAAATAACACCAATTTGCAGTCGCGTTGAAGACATGCAATTGCAGCCGGGCTACACTTGCAGTTGCGTGTTGGTTGCAGATATGCAACCCTCCCCCGACAAAACATCACTGAGTTACAACTGTGTTGAAGATATGCAGTTTTAGTCAAGGGAAATTGTGCAATCAGATGACAAATATTTTCAAATGTCAAAAATGAAAGGAGAGCGGCGTTTCGGTGCCCGGGTGCATCTGCACCTGGTCCAAAAAAATTCATAAAAATTCAAAAAATTCAAAAAAAATTAGGGTGGTAGACAATTTGATGCGTGAGGTATGCTCCAATTTTCAAAATATTTGGACTTCTGTGCAGCTCTCAGGAAAAAAAGACAAATCAGACCAGAACAGTATATGAACAGTACACATTTTTACAGACCTCCGATTTGTCTTTTTTGCTGAGAGTTGCACAGAAGTCCAAATGTTTTGCAAATTGGAGCGTACCTCACGCATCAAATTGTCTACCACCCAATATTTTTTTGGATTTTTTTGAATTTTTCTAGTATTTATTTTGATTTTTTTGTTAGCGCAGGTGCAGATGAGCTCGGGCTCAGCTTTGAATTTTCGAAATGAAAGTTGCTATTTAATAAATATTTAAAACAAAATGCATAGCAAGAATTTTACTGTTAGCAAGAAAAAGGTCTAAAAATATCAACAAAAACAAGAAAAGGTGATAAGATGAATGAAACAAAAACATCACAAGTAACACAGACGAAAAAAGTTTAAAATCTAAAAAACTTATATTTTGAGAAATACGATGTCAAACGATATGAACCAAACAAACTAAAAAAGTGTATAAAGGAAACATATAAAAAATGGAAAGTATATATTTCATATATACACATATACGTGTGAAATAAACATGGTCATCCTGTGTTTAAAATAATTTACGCACAAAAAATGTCCATTTGTCTATGTATATGTTAAAGAGATTGCAGATTTTTTTAAACCCATACTTTCTACCCCCAGCCCCCTAACTCCTTGCGGTCAAACATCCCCATTTTAATATAAAAGGCAGTCAACAACAAAATGAAACAAAAGGTGAAAAACAAAAGAAACAAAAAGCAAAAAAGAGAAAACCTCGGGCCCGTCCAACACGCTCCAACCAACAACAGGCTCGACAGCAAAAAAAAAACCCTAACAAAACAAAAGGACAGAGCCCAACCTGAAAGAAACAAAAGAAAAAAAAACAAACGAGCTGGTCACGTGCCTTAACAGGCGAAAACAAGAAAACCCACTCTCTAGCACGAATTTTGAAGCAAGTAAGGCAGATCGTTGACGCGTGTCTGAGATTTAACAGTACCCATTTTTTTTTCAAAATATGCGTAAAAAATGTAAAATAAAAAGTGAAAATACAAGTGACAACAACTTAATAAAAATGTAAAAAATTAGATCTTCCAATTTTCTTATAAGAAAGTAAAATTGTAAAAATCAAAATACAAGTGACAACAACTTAATAAAAATAAAATGATAAAATAATTTTCTAAAAAATAAAAATAAAAAATGTACGCGTATACATAGAGTGAGGTGCACGAGTGAGCTTCCTACTGTACACACAAGCCCAATAGAAAACAAACAAAATACAAAATGTCTACATGAAGACCTACGAAATCGCTAATTGAGGAGTACTTCTTCCAAAAATCACTCTCATCTTCCCAGATTGCGACAAGTGGAGTTTTATCTTTTTTCTTAGATCCATTTTATTCAAAAACATTCTATCTCTTACACCGTGCGTTCAAATCTCGAACCATTTTCACCGTTGGATTCCTCGCACCGAGATCTTTAAAACTAGATCCTATATTGATAGGTTTTGATTAACCTTTTCTCACGAAATAACCAAACCGGGAGCATGCTTTTTTCTGTTTAAGAAATGAGGCATGACGGTGCCTCTCGCAGAAGAGAAAAAAACATGTTTCTTTCCGTTTTCGAGAGTCACGCACGTGCCTCTCGCGGAAGCAAAACCGTGCCTCTCGCAGAAGTAAAACCGTGCCTCTGACAGAAGGAAAGAAAGGAAACACGTTTTTTTTCGTTTTCGTGCCTCTCGCGAAAACAAATCCATGTCTCTCGCGAAAGCAAAACCGTGCCTCTCATGGAAGCAAAACTAACGAAGGAGCGCTCCTTCGTGAGCCTCCCCAACGGTCACTTAGGGAGGGCTGAGAGCGCGTGTTGTAGGGTGGAACCCTAAGATGGATCTTTCACGAATTGGAGGGGAAATCCCCAAGAATAAGATGAACACAAAGGGGAAAATACAAGAGGAACACTCAAGAACAAGTCCAATCACACATCCACTAGACTCAAATCCACACAAGATCCACATAGGTACAAGAACAACAAAAGGAAAGATAAAAGTTAAAGTTCATCCCACTCCTATGGAGGTGAGGTCTTGGTGATCCTATGATGGGGATCCTTTGATAGATGGGGTCTCTATCCACCAGGGATCTTCTTCAAAGGAGGTCTTGAACTCCAATGGAGTGTCTCTCTCTCTCAAGAGAAGGTACAAGGAGCAAAGCTCACATATATCAAGTCATATCCTTTGCTAAGTCTAAATGGAGATGGGAGAGGGGTATATATAGTTAGGTGGAGGAAGGGGACGAAGTGGAGGCCCAAAACAGCCGCCTCGTCCGGCGATCCTGTAGGACTCGTGCGCACGGGGTAAGTTGGGCCCGTGCGCACGGGGGTCCCGTGGGCACGGTACAAGCCCGTGCGCACGGGGTGCTCTAGAGCCAGCTTCCTGTGCAGCCCATGGGCATGGGGTTGGAGGGGCCCACGCGCACGGGGTCGCCTGGGAGTTGCTGTCTTCTTCTTGACGCTTCCTTCTCCGCTTCCAGGCTTCCCTCTTGGATGGTGTAGATGTTCTCTTCTTCTTGTACTCCTCCTCAATGAATGTGTAGCTCCTCTCACACCTATGTAGGCACACGAGAGAGGGGTTAAGTAGTATACCATCCTCGCAAGGTACAAGTGGACTCGTGTAAAGAAGATGATTCACCTTTGTGTGTATGAAGTAGATGTTGCACGTGTCACTTGCCAAATGGACTCTTGACATTGTGATGTCCATAGGATGCTCCGCATCATCCCCCCCCCTTGGGAAAGATCCGACCTCGGATTGAAATCCAAATCACCATGGGTATAGATGATGTCAACGTGTAGAAGTGGACGATCACCAAGCATTCATCATCTTGTAGTTCCAAATGGGCACTCTCCAATGTCGCACCGTCTTGTAGTTCCTTCAAAAGGAGCAAAGATAACAAGCACTTGGAAAAATAAATGTGGTTGGCGTAAGAGCAAAACCAAGCATTCAAGAGGTGATTCACCCAACAAGTGTTATCATCAAGCATAGCATATGGTTTCACAAAGAAGTGTGGCCTGGCATGTAAGCATATAAATTGAGCACATGGAAAAGCATCATGGAAACAAGCATGCAAAGGTGAGGTAAAGGTGCCAATATGTGGGATAAGTAAACAAGCATCTACCTCAATGTCATAGAAAGCATGCATAAAGCGCGCAACAAATGGCCTATGGTATGCACATGAACCATTCACAACACCAATTAAGATGAGATGTCGAAACACATGGGGCAAGTGCAAGACAATCCAAGCATAATGTGCATAGGGTGTAGTGAAGATAGTGTGGCACTCAACACAATGGAAAGAGCAATTGTTCATCATGTGTGAGGCAATTAAGTCAATTGATACGTGATACGTCTCCAACGTATCTATAATTTTTGATTGCTCCATGCTATATTATCTACTGTTTTGGACCATATTGGGCTTTATTTTTCACTTTTATATTATTTTTGGGACTAACTTATTAACCGGAGGCCCAGCCCAGAATTATAGTTTTTTTTGCCTATTTCAGTGTTTCGAAGAAACGGAATATCAAACGGAGTCCAAATGGAATGAAACTTTCGGAAACGTGATTTTCTCAACAAATAAGATCCAGGAGACTTGGACCCTCCGTCAAGAAAGGAGGGAGGTGGTCACGAGGGTGGAGGGCGCGCCCCTTGCCTCGTGGGCCCCCGTGGCTCCCCGAACGTACTTCTTCTGCCTATATAACTCCATATACCCTAAAACTTCCAGAGACGAGAATAGATCGGGAGTTTCGCCGCCGCAAGCCTCTATATCCACCAAAGTCAATCGGGACCCTGTTACGGCACCCTGCCGGAGGGGGGGGGGGAACCCTCACCGGTGGCCATCTTCATCATCCTGGCGCTCTCCATGACGAGGAGGGAGTAGTTCACCCTCGGGGCTGAGGGTATGTACCAGTAGCTATGTGTTTGATCTCTCTCTCTCTCTCTCTCTCTCTCTCTCTCTCTCTCTCTCTCGTGTTCTTGATTTGGCACGATCTTGATGTATCGCGAGCTTTGCTATTATAGTTGGATCTTATGTTGCTTCTCTCCCTCTACTCTCTTGTAATGGATTGAGTTTTCCCTTTGAAGTAATCTTATTGGATTGAGTCTTTAATGATTTGAGAACACTTGATGTATGTCTTGCGTGGGATACCCGTGGTGACAATGGGGTATTCTATTGATCCACTTGATGTATGTTTTGGTGATCAACTTGCGAGTTCCGCCCATGAACCTATGCATAGGGGTTGGCACACGTTTTCGTATTGATTCTCCGGTAGAAACTTTGGGGCACTCTTTGAAGTAATTTGTGTTGGATTGAATAGATGAATCTGAGATTGTGTGATGCATATCGTATAATCATACCCACGGATACTTGAGGTGACATTGGAGTATCTAGGTGACATTAGGGTTTTGGTTGATTTGTATCTTAAGGTGTTATTCTAGTACGAACTCTAGGGCTGTTTGTGACACTTATATGAATAGCCCAATGGATTGATTGGAAAGAATAACTTTGAGGTGGTTTCGTACCCTACCATAATCTCTTCGTTTGTTCTCCGCTATTAGTGTCTTTGGAGTGACTCTTTGTTGCATGTTGAGGGATAGTTATATGATCCAATTATGTTATTATTGTTGAGAGAACTTGCACTAGTGAAAGTATGAACCCTAGGCCTTGTTTCCTATCATTGCAATACCGTTTACGCTCACTTTTACCACTTGTTACCTTGCTGTTTTTATATTTTCAGATTACAAAAACCTATATCTACCATCCATTTTGCACTTGTATCACCATCTCTTCGCCGAACTAGTGCACCTATACAATTTATCATTGTATTGGGTGTGTTGGGGACACAAGAGACTCTTTGTTATTTGGTTGCAGGGTTGCTTGAGAGAGACCATCTTCATCCTACGCCTCCCACGGATTGATAAACCTTAGGTCATCCACTTGAGGGAAATTTGCTACTGTCCTACAAACCTCTATACTTGGAGGCCTAACAACGTCTACAATAAGAAGGTTATGTAGTAGACATCAAGCTCTTTTCTGGCGCCGTTGCCGGGGAGGTGAGTGCTTGAAGGTATATCTTTAGATCTTGCAATCGAATATTTTTGTTTCTTGTTTTAGCACTAGTTTAGTTTATAAAAGAAAACTACCAAAAAATGGAATTGAGTTTACCACATACGCTTCATCTTTTTAATATCTTTCGTGAGTATGATGGGAAGGAAAATTGTGCCAAAGTGTTAGAAGAAGAATGCATTAAATTGTTTGGCACTGAATCTTTGAATGATGAGCATGATTGCAATGTTGTTAGTATGAACTCCTTGAATATCCATAGTACTAATGATGGTTGCACTAGTTATGATGAAAATGTCTCCTATAAACATGTCAATTTTTGTGGAGTGCATTGGGTTTGCAAGCAGACACCAAATAGGGAAGATAGATATTGCAAGAGGCATAAGTATTTAGAAACTAAATGGTTGCAAGAAAGCCTAAATGTGAGTGCTAAAAATTGAAAATATCTTTACCGTACTTGTGAACTTTGCAATGAACATGGTCATTTAAATATCAATTGCAAATTATTTCATGATCGAATCATGTCCAAAAATTGTGATGACTTGATTTCCCTTGCACATCATAATGAACTTAGTTTGCTTTTGGGTTATGAAGAAATGAAACGTCAAACTAAGCATATTCCATAATATAACCTTAAGAAATTCCTCGATATTGATCTAGAAGAAATTTATATGTATTTTGCGGTGAGTTGCATTGAAAATCCTTATATTGCCGACTACATAAAGAAAAGAAAGCAAATAGGGGATGAAGATAATACTAACGAAAGGGAAGAGACTTCCCAATATCCTGCTATTGTTTCTTATGATGAACCAGGTAACGAGGAGGAGCCTTCTATTCAACCAATCTCATTAATAAGGAGATCCAAAAAGAGGATTGAACCCACACATGATGTGGTGAAGAAGAAGAAAAGGAAAAGGAAGAGAGGTAAAAATATATCTCTCCCGAATAATGTTGCTCCTATTACTGTTGTGCCTCATGAAAATGAATCAAAAATAAATGCGGAAGATGATGCACTTGATGATGATCTCGTTATGCCTATTGCTTGTTGTGATGATTATGATTGGGAAGATAATGACACTTCTTATGATCTTGAAAATCCTTTTGGCACTTGCTTGGAAGAATATGATAATAATGTTTGCTATACTATTGGTGCTATCCATACTATTAATAATGAGAGTGATTATGCTTATGATATGAAAAGGCCCAAGCTTGGGGAAGCTATGTTTGATAAGGATGACATATTTGAGAATGTATTTGCTGTAATTAATGTTTGTCCCAAGCTTGGGGATTCTATGTTTAATGAAGATGATATTTTCAACCTCTCAAGTTTTGATATGCAAAGTTGTTATGATGATAGCATGCCTTCTACCTATGATGATAATATTTATGAAAATGGGTTTGGAAGAGTGTCAACTTTAGTAAGTAGTGATCCCACTATTTTGGAGTATGTTGAATCTTATATTTATGAAAGTGGATTTGGAGAGTTCATGACTTTATTTAGTAATGATTCCACTATCTCGGAAGAGGTTTCAATCGATTATGATGAGAACAAAGTTGCTACTTATGATGATTATTGTGATGAAACTTATGCTATAAAAAGTAGTGATGATTATATTTATAAAACTTGTCATGATTATGAGTACCCTTTCTCTGAACATCACTCTTTTAATGTGGAAGCAATTTATAGTATTCAAGTCTCTTATGATACTCCCATTATCCCGAATGAGAAGAATTTTGCTTATATGAACAGTAGTAAATTTTCTATGCTTGTAGATCATGAAAAGAATGCTTTATGTGCTGGTTATATTGTTGAATTCATTCATGATGCTACTGAAAATTATTATGAGGGAGGAATATATGCTTGTAGGAATTGCAATAATATCAAGTTTCCTCTCTATGTGCTTAAAATCTTGAAGTTATGCTTGTTTTGCCTTCCTATGCTAGTTGATTATTGTTCCCATAAGTTGTTTGCTCACAAAATCCCTATGCATAGGAAGAGGGTTAGGCTTAAATGTGCTAGTAATATTCTTCATGATGCTCTCTTTATGTTTCAATTCTTATCTTTTATATGAGCATCATTGAAATCATCATGCCTAGCTAGGGGCGTTAAACGATAGCGCTTGTTGGGAGGCAACCCAATTTTATTTTAGTTTCTTGCTTTTTGGTTATGTTAAGTAATAAATAATCCATATAGCTTCTGTTTAGATGTGGTTTTATGTTTTAATTAGTGTTTGTGCCAAGTAGAACCTTTGGGAAGACTTGGGTGAAGTCTTTATGATCATGCTGTAAAAAAACAGAAACTTTAGCGCTCACGAGATTAGCTAAAACTTTTTACTGGAGAGTGATATTTAGTTGATTATATTTGAAGATGATTACTAGACAAATTCCTCAGGTCCACCAATTTATTTTAGAATTTTTGGAGTTCCAGAAGTATAAGTTTGATACAGATTACTACAGACTATTCTGTTTTTGACAGATTCTGTTTTCATTGTGTTGCTTGCTTATTTTGATGAATCTATGATAGTAAAATAGTTTATAAACCATAGAGAAGTCAGAATATAGTAGGTTTAACACAAATATAAATAAATAATGAGTTCATTACAGTACCTTGAAGTGGTGTTTTGTTTTCTTTCGCTAACGGAGCTTACGAGTTTTCTGTTAAGTTTTGTGTTATGAAGTTTTCAAGTTTTGGGTAAAGATTCGATGGACTATGGAATAAGGAGTGGCAAGAGCCTAACCTTGGGGATGCCCAAGGCACCCCAAGGTAATATTCAAGGACAACCAAGAGCCTAAGCTTGGGGATGCCCCGGAAGGCATCCCCTCTTTCGTCTTCGTTCATCGGTAACTTTACTTGGAGCTATATTTTTATTCACCACATGATATGTGTTTTCCTTGGAGCGTCATGTCATTTTATTTTGTTTTGCTTGATGTTTGAATAAAGTATCAAGATCTGAAATTCTTAAATGTTAGAGAGTCTTCACATAGTTGCATAATTATTCGACTACTCATTGATCTTCACTTATATCTTTTGGAGTAGTTTGTTGTTTGCTCTAGTGCTTCACTTATATCTTTTAGAGTATGGTGGTAGTTTTATTTTGAAGAAATAGATGAACTCTCGTGCTTCACTTAGATTATTTTGAGAGTCTTAAATAGCATGGTAATTGCTTAAATAACCCTAATATGCTAGGTATTCAAGATTAGTAAAAACTTTCTTATGAGTGTCTTGGATACTAAGAAAAGTTTGATGCTTGACGATTGTTTTGAGACATGGAGGTAATAATATCAAAGTCGTGCTAGTTGAGTAGTTGTGAATTTGAGAAATGCTTGTGTTGAAGTTTGCAAGTCCCGTAGCATGCACGTATGGTAAACGTTGTGTAACAAATTTGAAACATGAGGTGTTATTTGATTGTCCTCCTTATGAGTGGCGGTCGGGGACGAGCGATGGTCTTTTCCTACCAATCTACCCCCTAGGAGCATGCATGTAGTGCTTTGGTTTTTGATGGCTTGTAGATTTTTGCAATAAGTATATGAGTTCTTTATGACTAATGTTGAGTCCATGGATTATACACACTCTCACCCTTCCATCATTGCTAGCCTCTTCGGTACCGTGTATTGCCCTTTCTCACATTGAGAGTTGGTGCAAACTTTGCCGGTGCATCCAAACCCCGTGATATGATATGCTCTTTCACACATAAACCTCCTTATATCTTCCTCAAAACAGCCACCATACCTACCTATTATGGCATTTCCATAGCCATTCTGACATATATTGCCATGCAACTTTCCACCATTCCGTTCATCATGACACATTCATCATTGTCATATTGCCAGCATGATCATGTAGTTGACATAGTATTCGTGGCAAAGCCACCATTCATAATTCTTTCATACATGTCACTCTTGATTCATTGCATATCCCGGTACACCGCCGGAGGCATTCATATAGAGTCATACTTTGTTCTAGTATCGAGTTGTAATCATTGAGTTGTAACTAAATAGAAGTGTGATGATCATCATTTAATAGAGTATTGTCCCAAATAAAAAAATAAAAAAAGAAGAAAGGCCAAAGAAAAAAAGAAGGCCCCAAAAAATATAAAATAAAAGGGGCAATGCTACTATCCTTTTTTCCACACTTGTGCTTCAAAGTAGCACCATAATCTTCATGATAGAGAGTCTCTTGTGTTGTCATTTTCATATACTAGTGGGAATTTTTCATTATAGAACTTGGCTTGTATATTCCAACGATGGGCTTCCTCAAATGCCCTAGGTCTTCGTGAGCAAGCAAGTTGGATGCACACCCACTTAGTTTCTTTTGTTGAGCTTTCATACATTTATAGCTCTAGTGCATCCGTTGCATGGCAATCCCTACTCCTTGCATTAACATCAATCGGTGGGCATCTCCATAGCCCATTGATTAGCCTCATTGATGTGAGACTTTCTCCTTTTTTGTCTTCTCCACATAACCCCCATCATCATATTCTATTCCACCCATAGTGCTATATCCATGGCTCACGCTCATGTATTGCGTGAAGGTTTATAAGTTAGAGATTATTAATGTATGAAACAATTGCTTGGCTTGTCATCGGGGTTGTGCATGATGAGAGCATTCTTGTGTGACAAAAATGGAGCATGACTAAACTATATGATTTTGTAGGGATGAACTTTCTTTGGCCATGTTATTTTGAGAAGACATAATTGCTTAGTTAGTATGCTTGAAGTATTATTATTTTTATGTCAATATGAACTTTTGTCTTGAATCTTTCAGATCTGAATATTCATACCACAATTAAGAAGAATTACATTGAAATTATGCCAAGTAGCACTCCGCATCAAAAATTCTCTTTTTATCATTTACCTACTCGAGGACGAGCAGGAATTAAGCTTGGGGATGCCTGATACGTCTCCAACGTATCTATAATTTTTTATTGTTCCATGCTATATTATCTACAGTTTTGGACCATATTGAGCTTTATTTTCCACTTTTATATTTTTTTGGGACTAACCTATTAACCGGAGGCCCAGCCCAGAATTGCTATTTTTTTCCTATTGCAGTTTTTCGAAGAAATGAAATATCAAACGGAGTCCAAACGGAATGAAACCTTCGGGAACGTGATTTCCTCGACAAATAAGATCCAGGAGACTTGGACCCTCCGTCAAGAAAGGAGAGAGGTGGTCACGAGGGTGGAGGGCGCGCCCCCTGCCTCGTGGGCCCCCGTGGCTCCCCTGACGTACTTCTTCCGCCTATATAACTCCATATACCCTAAAACTTCCAGAGACGAGAATAGATCGGGAGTTCCGACGCCACAAGCCTCTGTAGCCACCAAAAGTCAATCGAGACCCTGTTCCGGCACCCTGCCGGAGGGGGGGAACCCTCACCGGTGGCCATCTTCATCATCCTGGCGCTCTCCATGACGAGGAGGGAGTAGTTCACCCTCGGGGCTGAGGGTATGTACCAGTAGCTATGTGTTTGATCTCTCTCTCTCTCTCTCTCTCTCTCTCTCTCTCTCTCTCTCTCTCTCTCTCTCTCTCTCTCGTGTTCTTGATTTGGCACGATCTTGATGTATCGCGAGCTTTTTTATTATAGTTGGATCTTATGTTGCTTCTCTCCCTCTACTCTCTTTTAATGGATTGAGTTTTCCCTTTGAAGTAATCTTATCGGATTGAGTCTTTAATGATTTGAGAACACTTGATGTATGTCTTGCGTGGGATACCCGTGGTGACAATGGGGTATTATTCTATTGATCCACTTGATGTATGTTTTGGTGATCAACTTGCGGGTTCCGCCCATGAACCTATGCATAGGGGTTGGCACACGTTTTCGTCTTGATTCTCCGGTAGAAACTTTGGGGCACTCTTTGAAGTACTTTGTGTTGGACTGAGTAGATGAATCTGAGATTATGTGATGCATATCGTATAATCATACCCACGGATACTTGAGGTGACATTGGAGTATCTAGGTGACATTAGGGTTTTGGTTGATTTGTATCTTAAGGTGTTATTATAGTACGAACTCTAGGGCTGTTTGTGACACTTATAGGAATAGCCCAATGGATTGATTGGAAAGAATAACTTTGAGGTGGTTTCGTACCCTACCATAATCTCTTCGTTTGTTCTCCGCTATTAGTGTCTTTGGAGTGACTCTTTGTTGCATGTTGAGGGATAGTTATATGATCCAATTATGTTATTATTGTTGAGAGAACTTGCACTAGTGAAAGTATGAACCCTAGGCCTTGTTTCCTATCATTGCAATACCGTTTACGCTCACTTTTACCACTTGTTACCTTGCTGTTTTTATATTTTCAGATTACAAAAACCTATATCTACCATCCATTTTGCACTTGTATCACCATCTCTTCGCCGAACTAGTGCACCTATACAATTTATCATTGTATTGGGTGTGTTGGGGACACAAGAGACTCTTTGTTATTTGGTTGCAGGGTTGCTTGAGAGAGACCATCTTCATCCTACGCCTCCCACAGATTGATAAACCTTAGGTCATCCACTTGAGGGAAATTTGCTACTGTCCTAAAAACCTCTGCACTTGGAGGCCCAACAATGTCTACAATAAGAAGGTTGTGTAGTAGACATCAATATGTCTCCGTCGTATCTACTTTTCCAAACACTTTTGCCCTTGTTTTGGACTCCAACTTGCATGATTTGAATGGAACTAACCCGAACTGACGTTGTTTTCAGCAGAATTGCCATGGTGTTATTTATGTGCAGAAACAAAAGTTCTCGGAATGACATGAAACTTCATGGAGATTATTTATGGAAATAATAAAAAATACTAGCGAAAGAATCAAGGCCAGGGGCCCCACACCCTTTCCACGAGGGTGGGGGGGCGCGCCCCCTGCCTCATGGCCCCACTGGAGCTCCACCGACCTCAACTCCAACTCTATATATTCACGTTCGAGGAGAAAAAAATCGGAGAGAAGGATTCATCGCGTTTTACGATACGGAGCTGCCGCCAAGCCCTAAACTCTCTCGGGAGGGATGATCTGGAGTCCGTTCGGGGCTCCGGAGAGGGGAATCCGTCGCCATCGTCATCATCAACCATCCTCCATCACCAATTTCATGATGCTCACCGCCGTGTGTGAGTAATTCCATCGTAGGCTTGCTGGGCGGTGATGGATTGGATGAGATTTATCATGTAATCGAGTTAGTTTTGTTAGGGTTTGATCCCTAGTATCCACTATGTTCTGAGATTGATGTTGCTATGACTTTGCTATGCTTAATGCTTGTCACTAGGGCCCGAGTGCCATGATTTCAGATCTGAACCTATTATGTTTTCATGAATATATGTGAGTTCTTGATCCTATCTTGCAAGTCTATAGTCACCTACTATGTGTTATGATCCGGCAACCCCGAAGTGACAATAATCGGGACCACTCCTGGTGATGACCGTAGTTTGAGGAGTTCATGTATTCACTATGTGTTAATGCTTTGGTCTGGTACTCTATTAAAAGGAGGCCTTAATATCCCTTAGTTTCCATTGGGACGCCGCTGCCACGGGAGGGTAGGACAAAAGATGTCATGCAAGTTCTTTTCCATAAGCACGTATGACTATATTCGGAATACATGCCTACATTACATTGATGAATTGGAGCTAGTTCTGTGTCACCCTATGTTATGACTGTTACATGATGAACCGCATCCGGCATAATTCTCCATCACCGATCCAATGCCTACGAGCTTTTCACATATTGTTCTTCGCTTATTTACTTTTCCGTTGCTACTGTTACAATCACTACAAAACCCAAAAATATTACTTTTGCTACCGTTACCGTTACTTCCATATTACTTTGCTACTAAACACTTTGCTGCAGATACTAAGTTATCCAGGTGTGGTTGACTCAACTGCTAATACTTGAGAATATTCTTTGGCTCCCCTTGTGTCGAATCAATAAATTTGGGTTGAATACTCTACCCTCGAAAACTGTTGCGAGCCCCTATACTTGTGGGTTATCAAGACTATTTTCTGGCGCCGTTGCTGGGGAGCAAAGCTCTATTCTTTGAGTCACTTGGGATTTATATCTGCCGGTTACTATGAAGAACTTGAAAGACGAGAAAACAAAAATATATCCCTCAACTACGAGGGGAGGTAAGGAACTACCATCTAGTTCTGCACTTGATTCACCTTCTGTTTTGAGTAAGCTTGCGACACCTAAACCTGCTTCTGCTATTAATTCTGATATGTCACATGTTATTGATGATGCCACTTGTACTATGCACGATACTTATGATGAAAATACTTCTATGCTTGATACTACTGTGCCACTTGGTGAATTTCTTGATGAACAACTTGCTAGGGCTAGAGAGAATGAAATTATTAAAACTGATAATATTGATGAAAGTGATGATGAAGACTCTCTCCCTAAATATGAATTGCCTGTTGTGCCTGAGGGCTATGTTATGGATGAAGAAACTGCTAGAGACTTTCTTGCTTGCAATGGTAGAAGTGATCTTAAGAAATTATTAGCTAAGCTTAAAGAAAAAACTTTGAATGCTAGAATGAAATATGATCCTGCTTATGTTACTTCACCTATCTTTGTTACTGATAAGGATTATGAATTCTCTGTCGACCCTGATATAATTACTTTGGTTGAATCTGATCCTTTCTATGGCTATGAATCTGAAACTGTTGTGGCGCATCTTATTAAATTAAATGATATAGCCACGTTGTTCACTAATGATGAGAAAACTCGCTACTATTATATCCTTGAAATATTTCCGTTCTCATTAAAGGGTGATGCTAAGATATGGTTTAATTCTCTTGATCCTGGTTGTGTGCGTAGTCCCCAGGATATGATTTATTACTTCTTTGCTAAACATTTCCCTGCTCATAAGAAACAAGCTGCTTTGAGGGAAATATATAATTTTGTGCAAATTGAAGAAGAGAGCCTCCCACAATCTTGGGGGAGGTTTCTCCAATTACTTAATGCTTTACCTGATCATCCTCTCAAGAAAAATGAAATACTTGATATCTTTTATAATGGACTAACCGATGCTTCCAGAGACCACCTGGATAGTTGTGCTGGTTGTGTTTTCAGGGAAAGAACTGCTGATCAAGCTGAAACTCTATTGAATAATATGTTGACCAATGAAAATAATTGGACACTTCCTGAACCAACTCCTAAGCCAACTCCGAAGAAAAGGGGTGTTCTATTTCTCAGTCCTGAAGATATGCAAGAGGCAAAGAAATCTATGAAAGAAAAAGGTATTAAAGCTGAAGATGTAAAGAATTTACCTCCTATTGAAGAAATACATGGTCTTAATTTACCGCCTGTTGAAGAAATATATGGTCTTAATTCATCACCTATTGAAGAAACACATGGTCTTGATAACCCGACACAGGTAGTGAAGGTAAATTCTCTCTATAGATATGATAAAGCTGAAATCTCGCCTACTAAGTTTGCTAGCCAGTGTTTGGATGATTTTGATAATTTTATGGTTAAGCAAGAAGATTTAAATGCTTATTTTGGTAGACAATTAAGACAAAATGCTTACATGATTGAACACTTGAGTGATTATATGTCTAGAGTTAAAGGTGAACTTAAACTCATTAGTAAACATGCTTCTATGGTTACCACTCAAGTAGAACAAGTACTTAAAGCTCAGAATGATTTGCTCAATGAATTAAATAATAAGAAAAATGACAATGCTGTTAGAGTTGTGACTAGATGGGGTAAAATGACTCATGAACCTTTGTATCCTGAGGGCCATCCTAAGAGAATTGAGCAAGATTCTCAAAGAACTAATGTTGATTCACCTAGTCCTTCTAAAAAGAAGAAAAAGAAAAATGATAGGACTTTGCATGCTTCTAGTGAACCTATTGTTGACACACCTGAGAATCCCAATGATACTTCTATTTCTGATGCTGAAACACAATCTGGTAATTATGCTAAGTACACAAAAGAAACTGTTACAAATAAAAGAAAGATACCGGAAGCTGAAATTTCCACCATGCTTGCCAATTATACTTTTAAGGGTGGAATACCTAAGAAATTTGGAGATCCAGGAGTACCCACTATACCATGCTCCATTAAAAGAAATTATGTTAGAACTGCTTTATGTGATCTTGGAGCCGGTGTTAGTGTTATGCCTCTCTCTTTATATCATAGACTTGATTTGAATAAGCTGACACCTACTGAAATATCTTTGCAAATGGCCGATAAATCAACTGCTATACCTGTGGGCATTTGTGAGGATGTGCCTGTTGTGGTTGCAAATGTTACTATTTTAACGAACTTTGTTATTCTTGATATTCCCGAGGATGATAGTATGTCCATTATTCTTGGAAGACCCTTTTCGAATACTGCAGGGGCTGTTATTGATTGCAACAAAGGCAATGTCACTTTTCATGTTAATGGCAATGAGCATACAATACACTTTCCGAGGAAACAACCTCAAGTTCATAGTATCAATTCTATTGGAAAAATTCCATCAATTATTATTGGGGGTTTTGAATTTCCTCTTCCTACTGTCAAAAAGAGATATGATATTCTTATTATTGGGGATGTGCATATCCCCGTTGAGGTAACATAGTGATATTCGAAATTTCTCCGGTTTCATGTTATTCGAAATGAGTCTGTTAACAAGACCCGATCAACCTTGTTAGTGGATTCCTTTTGATGAGCATGAGATGTATGAAGTTAGAAAGCACAACCTTCTGTACCATCCTTTTACTTTTTGTTATTTAGTTGAAATAAAGTAAAAATAGTAATTTCTGTGAGTTTTCTGAATTATCTGTGCAATAAAAAATACCCCGACAATAAAAGTTATCCAAATGCCCCGAAACTGAAATATGATTTTTTCTGGAATATTTGAGAATATCTGGCACTCAGAATACAGTAGGGGGAGCAAGCACATGGCCGCGAGGGTCCAGGGCGTGCCCACCCCTACAGGGCGCGCCCCCTGCCTCATGGGCCCATGGTGGCTCCCCTCCACTTATTTCAGCCACCACACACTCCTTCTTCCTCCCAAAAAAATCACCAACCAGCTCAAGCACGAGTTCTAGCTCATTTTGCTATGATTTTCGATCGCCTTGCTCAAAGCACCTCTCACAAAGCTGCTTTGGGGGATTGTTCCTTGGTATGTGACTCCTCCAATGGTCCAATTAGTTTTTGTTCTAGTGCTTTATTCATTGCAAATTTGTGCTACCTAGGTGACCATGTTCTTGAGCTTGCATGTCAAATTTATATGGTTCCAAGTAGTTCTAATGCATGATATAGTCTCTAGGCACTTGTAGGAATAGTTGCTATCAATTTTGTTGAGTTTGGTTCACTTTTATTCAGGTATATTGTTGCAATACTTTGTATAGTCCTTGAGAATTATCAATAAAGTGGCCGCATGCATCTCCCAGATGCAGAGGCCGGGGGTCATCCTCCTTTTCTAAAAAAAATCGTGCCTAGCTAGGTTTGCATTGTGGACTGGGAGTAGATGGTAGATTCAGAACAACCCCCTGTACCAAAATCGCCTAACCTGAGACAGCAGCAAGTAGAGCTCCTACACATCAGTTATACCAATATAAAGCAACACTAACCAAAGGATAATAACAACCACACTGCCATACCACAACCAGAAACCAAGGAGATCAAAAGAGGGCCAAAAGTCAAAACTAGTTGCGATTATGGTTCGGTCGCCAACCCCTCTTCATAACATGAAGCAAGTCAGGGCAAACAGAAAGGTTTTACCATGAGATGCTACGAGCATGTACCTGCAACACTTCAATTCAGTTCCACACACCCTAAGCAATCATCATTAGACCCACTTGTCATCGACAGCTCCGGCTGGACGCTTCAGCCTTCTGCTGGGTCAGTGTGTCTTCTCATCTTCTGGAGTCGCCCTCGGAGAAACCAGAGTCTCCTCCTGCTGGGTGGCCACTGTCAGAGAAGCTCGAATTCTTGCAGGTGGGCCTGACAGAGTGTCCTCGCCCGAATTTGTCGACTAAGATGCCTTGGCATCAGTGGCTAGTGTTGCCACTCCATCAACTGCTGCAGGTCGATCACGCTTGCACTTCTTGAAGTGCATCCCACAGATTAGTTCGGCATGCTCCGTGTAGTTTTTCCCCACATAGTTCTCCATGAACTTGTTGTAGGAGAAGTCTGTGTGGGTCCCATCCAATGACACCACGTAGAAGCACCAAGTTTTTTGAAAAATGTGGTGCTTGTTGACCTGCCAAACATGACACACCATGAGGCAAATAAATATCTTGCATATTTAAATTATGATGCATAACACATTGGATATAGAATGGAAAATGGATTTCAACATCTGCTCTTTGGAGGAGATTGTATGGTTTTTATGAAGGCAGATGGGCGGAGTAACACTAGTTCGACTTTGTTGTTTGTGCAGTGCTGGATAACGCTATATGCTCGGTAAGCTATAAAATTAATGGTGATGTGCTAAATGCTAATTGCCCAGGTAAAAGTTCACCAACATGGAAATCAATTTGTAAAGGGAGAGCTGCAGAAACTCTAGCTTGTAGGGATGGCTTAATGCAAGCTATTGAGAAGGTAGTGGTGGTAGAAACAAACTCTCACGTGGTCGTTAATTTGTGGCAAGCAAAGCAGTGGAGTCAAAGGTTTTTTAGAAATCCCCAAGGTGTTATCGTCTTCATAATACAGCTAAAGGCGTTTAACCTAAAAACACACATGGAAGGCAAATGGTAGCACAAGAATCCATACCATTATATGATCAATTTCACCAGACACCTTCTTTCCAGGGTGATGCTCCAGAACTTTTTCTATGATGAACTTGTCATCCTCTAGGGACCAGGGGAAGTCTTACACCATCACTGCAAAATTTAAGATAAATGATAAAAATACACAAGACAAGATTTAAGTTAACCATTAGATAATTTACCTTGATTCGCGGAAGATCTTTCTGACCATGGTTACAATGGATTCAATTTCTTGTAGAACCTTTTTCGCCTCGGTTGGTAGTTCCTACCGCGGGCTTGGTGGCCTCTCAACACGCCTCATTGGGAGCCTGCCTGGATTGCCTCTATGGTCGCTTCGGTTTTCTTTGGCACCCCATGCATCCGATTTCTGTTGTATATGAGGTGTGCTGATCAGTCCGGACATATGGACCGATATAATGAGCCCATCTGGGTCTCGTGTTTTAATCGATCAGTCTGCCAGCACTATAGACGCGGGTGTGCATTTGTTTTTTTGGTTTGGTTTAGTTTTATATGGTTTATGATTTTATACTGTTTTTATACTTTGGTTTATACGATTTTATATATAGACACGGTTCAATTTCAGTCATTACCATTTACTTTCGGTCCGGATTCGATAATAATTAAATTAATCAAAGTGGACGCGGATTTTTAATCCAACAAATAACTTTTCCAGGTGTAAATACATTTTATTTATTTATATATATATATATATATATATATATATATATATACACACATTACACACACACACACACACACACACACACACATATATATATATATATACATATATATAACATAATGAGAGAAAAAATAATTAGAAAAGAATAAAGAAGGGGTGTTGATAAACAGTTAGACCAATTATGTAAACGGAAGCATTAAATAGGCTAGAAAGTCGAATGATCATGAGTAGACATGGTGGCATGCGCGGTCGGTATCAGGCCCGCTCGTTTCCACGTGATTCGTGCCATCCTAATACGACTGGCATGTATAGTGAGATGCATGCAAGCGGTATAGCAGGAGTATTACCTACGCCCTGGCCAACAAATGGCCCACAAGTCAACGTCATGCATTCAAAAGAGTAGTGAATTGAGTATACGTCAATTAAGCCGGGCCTGCACCACCCAGGAACCCCCTGCAGCCCATCAAGTCAGCCAGGAAGTAATTAATGCAAACATTTCAGGGCTTTTTGTCTTTGACAGTTTGACATCACCCAACGAATACCTTTTGGCTTAGTTTGACAGGTAAGTCTGATTTTGATTGTAGCGTACTTATTCTTTTAAAATGAGAGGAACATGTTTCTTGACAAGGAGTTGAAGTTTATTTTAGTAAAATTATGTTTTATAGAAGAGCGTTTTTTTTAGAAGAGTGCACCGATACCGATATCTAGTGAATGTTTCAATCTTCTTTTCTAAACGAGTGAATTATAAAAGAGTGAAATGTGTTGTTTTAAAGGGGTGAATCACTATTTGTTTTTAAAATGATTGTATTTTTTAATTTTGAATTGATTGAAACGAATGCAATATGTTTTGTGAAACAAGTGAAATCTTTTTTTGAAAATAATTGAAATTCTTAGTTTGAAATGGCCGGAATCTGTTTTTGTTTGGTCATCTTCGGTTACCTCTCGCACGATGTCAAGCATCCCCGAATGGCTAACAAAAATAGTCGAAGTCAGGAAAACAGGCAACTCCCACGCCCCCTAGCACCCCGATCCAGAACTCTCTCCCAAAAATACTGACATGCTAAGGGACGAACATGATGGATATAAGTCAGCGCGCGTTCGTACTTATACCAAGAAGAAAAAAGCAGGAGCAAGCTCAGTGTCAATATGCTAACATGTGCATCCGGTTCTGCTCTTCTTGTTTTTCTACTAACCTACAGGACGCAGCTTCAAAAAGAGCTAATACAGTGCACCACGCCGAGAGCAGTTATGACTGACCAACCCTGAAAGGGCGCACCTACCAGACACGCTAGTATTCATACGAAAATAAATGAGACCTGGCCCATTCCTGTAAGGTATATTGCTACGTATTTACCTCGGCCTGCTAATAACCCGCACCGTATCGCGCAGGGCCTATATTAAGTAGCAATTGCGACGCCTTGCCGGACGACCGGGATAACGGCAGCGCGTAGCCGCATGTCCCAAAAATTCACGTCCCTAGAAAGTGCTCTACTATAACAACCCATTAGGCTTTTGAACCGAACAACCTTAATTTTGATTAATTTGGTTTAACCAAATGGTAACCGGAAATACCGAAATGCAAATGGTTTTCATATTTGAAAACTAAAACTGAAACCGAAACCTGGAAAAATCAAAAATTTGGTTTCTCTGATTTTTTTTGTTGATTTTTTGTTTGGTTTTCCACACCCCGACGTATATAGAGTTGTGTATTGGAGTTAGATGATCTTATTAGTACTTCCTCTGTAAAGAAATATAAGAACAATGTTTAGATCACCAATGAGTTTTAAAAGGGGTTTTGAAAACTGATAATACTACACACGCGCAAAAGTGACGGACTTTCACAGACCCTGCTGCGTGGCCTTCATTATTGCCCCCTGATTTTAACTGGTGGGCCCGCCTCACTTAGTTAAATCTAAGCTAATTAAATCCTAACCACCCAGTAAAACCCTGTAATCCTAACCATCTCTCTTTAACAATCGACCGCCGACGAATAGTTTCAGAAAGGAAAGCGGGAGTCCGACCTCCGATTCTTGTGGCGGCGGCGACTGGAAATCAGGACTTGCCGGCGGTCAGACGAGGTACGCGAGGCCGCCGCAAAGCATCATTCCGTCTCATCCCATCCCCACCCTCTCCAACCCCGCGTCGTTTGATCGTTTCTCTGCTACGCAGCGCCGACGACGCCCTCCGTCTGTTCGACGGAATGCCTCCTGGTAGCGAGGACGAGAGTGCGCCGCTGATGAGCGCCACCGACCGCATCGGCGCACTCCCCGACCATGTTCTCCACCACCTGCTCTCTTTCCTCCCAGCGCAGGCAGCCGTGCGGACGTGCGTGCTTGCCCGGCGCTGGCGCCACCTTTGGAAGTCCACTACAGGCCTGCGCATCGTCGGCCTCGACGATGAGGAGGAGACTGTGCAAGTTCAAGACCTCCGGAAGTTCATGGATCATCTGCTGGTCCTGCGTGAGCGCACCGACCTGGATACCGTTCAGATCAAATTCGATCTGTTCAATCAGGATGACGAGCCCTATGTGAACCTATGGACCCGTTTTGCTGTGATTTGCAAAGTTCAGGTGCTCACCCTTCGTATCCATGACGAGCTTGAGTACCTCGACCTAGACGACCTGCCTCTTGTCTCTCGGCATCTGACAACACTGAACCTTCATGGTGTAGCCCTACGAGAGACGTTTGTTGATTTTGCTAGTTGTACAGCATTGGCAAATCTGAAGATAGATGATTGCTTCATCAATTTCAATAAGATATCGTCCTGTTCCCTGAAGCATTTGAGCATCACTAGCTGTCAATCTGATTTGGATTGCCGGGTCCGTGTTTCTGCTCCCGGCCTTGTCTCTCTGGAACTAGAAAACTTTAATGGTATAACCCCTTTGCTTGAAGACATGGCATTACTAGAAGCCGCATGTGTGAATCTTAGCGTTGGATGCAAAGATGTCTGTTTGAATTATGACTCTGGTGTTTTCTGTGGAGCTAATGATAATACATGTAAGAATTGTCTTCCTGTTAGCGATGATTGCAGCAGCGATTGTGTGCTTCTGGGTGGTATCTCAAGTGCTAAACACCTCAAGTTGATATCTGATACTGGAAAGGTATGCCACTTGTCTTTAACTTCTTTATGCTATCCCTTTCTGTGTTGCACTATCTACATCATTGCTGGATATAGGCAATAAACTGGTCACATATGCATCTTGATTGTTTACTTTTGTATTTTCTTTCCAGTTCATTTTCACAAGAGATTTGAAACATTCCCCTACATTTAGCAAGTTAAAGACTTTATTACTCAACAAGTACTGGTGTGAGGCTCCTGATTTGGATCCACTATCTTGCATTCTGAAGAACTCACCAGTTCTAGAGAAGCTCACTCTTGAACTTTTTCCCAAGGTATAAATCTTCTAAAATGGACAACTGCTGCACTATTAAAGTTATTATTGATTATCCATCTTTGTTAAATGTTTCTGCTTACCATAGGGGCAAAATCCTAAACTGGAAATAAAAGGAAGCTACTGTTGCATGGAGAGACCGTCTGCAATATCAGAGCACCTCGACATTGTTGAAGTCAAGTGTGATGTGATCGACGAGATAATTCTCAAAGTCTTGAAGTTCTTGTGTGCACTTAACATACGTAAGTTAACTAATGACATCTCACACGCTCTCTATGTCCTGAAATTAGCTTTAATATATGCGAAAAAAGTAGAAAGCATGCAGTCAATACAAAACTTCTGAATTATGAATGAAGAGCAGTTTGTAGGGATTCCATATTGTTTAAGGCATGAAAAATCTGGACCACTTCTGGTGAGGGGCAGAAATGAAAACCAATATAATCAATTTTGTTGTAAATAATGTTTAATCTATCTGTGTTGTAGAAACTGTTAGTTGTGGACTTGTTGATTAGTTGTGGTTTTGTGGGCACTATCACAAATGTCTGAATCTATTAGTTCAGGGTGGTTGTACAATATCTTCACTTGTTGTTTTGCAGTGAACAACAACTCAAATGCATAGTAATACAATATTTTGACTCATTGTGTTGTTGGATAATTGGTTCTAATCAATAGCAAACTTTATGGTCTAAATTTGGCACTTAGATTGCTTGTGATTCCGGCACTTATATTATTCCCTGTTTTATTAGACTTTTTCCTGGGGAGTCTTTACAGTTTGAAAATATTTTCTTCAGAAATAAGTCTATACATAACATGTCTAGCAGTGCATGCCATGATTGCTTATTTCACATTTCCTTTTCGATGAAATTGATTTTAACATTTTCTACATTCTCATTTGGGAGCAGTTTAACTAGATGTTCTCATGTTAGATTATCAGCTAAAGAGTTTGTGCCCAAATTAATGTTAAAATAAGCTGCACCTGCTTAGTTAATTTCCATCATGCATTCATATTTCTGTTGTCGAGTAACTGAGCATTTTTAACACTAATGCAGAACACCAGACTCTTACATTGTTTTTTCATTTCTGTGCAGGATTCAGTTTCTAGTAAGGGTAAGAAGATCTTGGTTGTTGTCAGTCTTCCATGTCTCGGCCATTAGGAAATTCAAGGCTTAAGCATATATAAGCATCTTATGCCAACTCTACTTAGAGGAACGATGTAGAATCCCCACTATATAACTTATGACCTGTAGACCATCTTGCTGGACTTGGTTTTATGGTATCCTGTTGCACCTAAGCGTTTCTTTGTTGGCTTGGGCGCATGACTGTTCTTATGATGGATCTGTATATTTTGTCTCCTGAGCTAAGACATGGATGTTTGAAAAACTGAAACAGGTGTAGAGTGTAGAGTTGCACACATATGTTGCACTTTGACTAGCTGATGTTGATTCATTTTTCTGATGTTGCTATATCTAGGCAGAGAAAACTAAAAATGAGCTACAGCTCTGAACTTATGTTACCAGCAATGGGAGGGATACACAGCAGTTGCTACTCTGAGTGATCTCCGCCACCCATTTTCTCATTCATCTCTGCTGCTGGCACCTATGGGAGCACGGGAAAGGCGTCATCTTAGACGACAAAACGCTGACCTATGGTAGCGACATCTGCTGCTCAAGTCGCAGGGTGATGCCCATGCTTGGATCTCTTTCCCCGACATGAGGTGTAGTTAGGGTCGTCTCTCCTTCCCACGTGTCCCGGTTCTTTCTCAAGGTCTTCACGTTTGTAGAAACATCTTGCTCAAGTTGCCGTTTTCAATACAAGTTCACATGCTCTCTCTTCCTCTCTTATATGCTTCAATATAATGGTGACATGAGCCACCCTACGATGATTGTGATCCATATGGTGAATCATATTGCTATGTGATGAACAATTACTTTATGATGTTTGATTAGAATGTCTATAGATGTATATTCCTGTCCGATTCATCAGTCCATTGATTTGCTAGTTTAGATGTCTCACCAAGGTTAATTTTTTTGCATAACTCCAAAGTGGCTATGTCTGCGATCTACAAAAAAGACAAGTAGAGAAAATCAAAAGGCGAATAGTGTCACAAAAAGATAAAAATACAAAGACAAAATTTCAAACACTATTCATAATTGGATTGGCTTTATGTTCTATGTCTATGTGCAGTTTGAATTTGGATCTAAAAATTCATGCCTAGCGAGGTTTGCATGGTAGTAGATGGTAGATCAAGAACAACCCCTGTACCGAAATCACCAAGCCACAGGATATAAAAGCAACAAACACAGGATATAACAACCACACTGCCATGCCACAACCAGAAACCAAGGAGATCATAAAAGGGTCGAAACTTGAAATAGGGACGGCATGCGCGACTGAGAATAATTTTTCCTCCACTAATGGCTATTGGGGATCGGCTAGGTGGTTAGAGAAGTAAACCGGGTTTTTACTTCTCTAACCGTTATGGTTATAGGGGATCGGTTAGAGTTGCCCTTAGCAGGTAGAGGATGAGAAAGGTTTGATCAAGCAATCGGTGAATAAAAGAGAAAAATTACAGCGACATCAATGACCTCCTTACGTTATGTCCCCAAATGGGTGCTCAATGCATTTTGCGCCTGCGATCCGTCACTTTTAAACAAGTTAGAGACCCCGGTGACACATAAACAAGTTTTAATGGCCCTCCATGCATTTTACTTATTTTATTTCAGTTTGTTTGGTTTTTAATTTAACCCATTTCTTCGGTTGGTTTTGCGCATGACAGCGTTGCGCTGCGCACCGTGAGGGAGATGACTAGTCCTATAGTAGTTTGAAGTTTGCAAATTGTCAACATTATGGAAAAGACAACTCTTACAAATTCATTTATTTTTTAGTGTCAGTCAAATTACTTTTCTTTTGCGTGTGTCAGTCAAATTACAATAGTGCCTCCTTTCAGCATATACAGGTATAGCTTAAGCGAACCAAAAAATAATAATTTTAATGGATGATATAGAATTCCTGTGCAAATATATCCATATCATTCACACACACACAACAAACTCGGGTCGTGTAGTTTTCACAGCCATTTCCTTACCGCTGCAACTGCAAACATTGCACAAAATATATTACCAACAAGTAGTTCAATAAATCATCCGATTTGCTCATACATGGAACTAACACATGCAAATTTGGAGTTCTGGACTAGACATGGAAGGCATATAACACATGCAAATTTGTGACAGGATCATCAGGCCTGCCATTTAGCTCGACACGATTAAACGTGACATCCCCAAGATCATGCTGCGCCATGAGCAGCCAGACCAAGGTGAGTAGCTCTCCTCCTCTGGCCAGCTGCGCCGCGTGAAGCTCCGTCCTTGACTTGCCGGCGGCGTAGATGAGAAGCCTCACCCAAATCCCGGCAAGCTCCTTGATCACCTCCTCTCGCTGCTCCATTGACCATGGAAAACAATCATAATTACCGTAATTAGCCTTGAGATCATCTCCAGTTGCACGCAGAATTTCATCCTTGCTCTTCTTCCTAGTCGATGCAGTAGTAGTGGCTGTTAAATGCATGTCTAGAGCAAGCTCGAGACTGATGATAGAGGTGACCTGCAGCAAAGAAGCAGCATCTGGGTGGGCAGTAATAAGGTACATCATGTAGTTGGATAGCTTCTTGCATATTTGGGCGGCCGCAATTGCGTCGGCGCTGTATGATTTCATGTCATCTGCACTAGTCGACGCCAAGATAACCTCAGTGACAATGTGCAGCTGACATACGGCAGAGAGAAACGCCGTGACAAATGTCGATCCTAGCTTCTGCAGAAACGGCATCATATGTGGCCACTGCCGAGGCTGTTGGTCATCATCATCCTCATCATACTCAGATATGATGGTTCGTATCTCCCTCAGGACACACTCCATGAGCTTGTTGTCCACAGTCTCGTACCTGCAATCTAGCCGCTTGCTCACCCAAAACAGCTTCTTCCTTACATCTTTAACGCCGATTGCTGTCGCTGTCTTCCTCATCAGACTCATCACCTTTTGGGACAATGTAACTGACTCATCTTTGATGCCCATGTAGTTTACACAGCTATACTGCCCAATTTTTCCTGACCATTTCGGCCTTGTCACTGATAATCTAGTAAGAGACCATGAAATCCTAGCCAGCCTACCGTACCTTCGATCCTCCAGCCACAACCATGTCCAAGGTGAAGCCATCAACACAGTAAACACAGCACAAATTTCTAAAAGAATTCCTCCGATAAATAGGATGTAGGTGATGACAATGTCAGCCTTACCATACAACCTGCTTGCTGCTTGTTTCTTGCCCATGACACCAAAGATCACAAGGGCAACAACAGTGGACAACTGAGAGATGAACCGTACTAAAATACCACTCCTTGTTCGAAGTAAAGTAGCCTTGGTGTATATATCATTGTACAAGAGGCTGAGCTGTACATCCAACAGCTTGGCCACAAGGCCACTGTCATTAAGTCCAGCTGGGTCGAGATTACTGGGTTTTTCTCCTATTTTGTAACTCGCCGTACGCCTTTGGAAGTACTCATACTGGACGCTCTGGTCTGAAACTAAAGCATAATAAACAAGCTCATGATCTTTATCACTCTTGACCCGTTGTAAAATCCTCTCTTGATCATTAAGTTTAAAACCAGGTTTTCTATTGTCATTCTGACTCGCGTACATGAGAGCCATTGTTCGCTCTCCATACTTGATTATTCCGGCAATGAACAAGAGAAGAGCAGGAACAAGAAGCTGCACATTATTGCGCAAGCTAGTCGATCTCCAGAATACATACAAGGCCAGGCTAACCTCTAGGACCAAGTTCAGCAAATGCCTCAACCACAATTTGTTGTCCTCCATGGAGAAAGCAGCGATTGTATCCTGCCCACCGAGATGAATGAGGAGGAAAGGAGTCCAAAAGAAAACCAATGGGTGGGTTTCCATTGTGCCATTATCCTGATGTCTTGAGAGGTACCCTAGGGCATAAATTGCTACCATGTCTGCTCCCAGATATGCTAGCCAAATGGTGCCCCTAAGCAACCCATTGGTGCTACCCTGTCGAAGGCTACCAGTGAAGAAGAGGAACACTTGTAGAACGAAGCTAAGAAGCACAATCAACTGGATTTGCCACAGATTATACAGTTCCGACAAGCTATCCATTGCTAATCTCAATATTGCTATGTCACTGAACCTGGAGATACCAAAGAAGAACATATAATTAATTTTAATATGTATGACTTACCAATCAAACACATGTTTTCCCAAACATGTTAGTATGGAATTATATCCATATGGAATATCTTCTACACTAGATGAAAAGCGTTCTGAGGTACCATTGAGGTTGAAAGCATAGCTTTAGAGGCAATATTTTGCAACACAGGTGCTTACAACTACTCATGGTTCTATAAGTGTGACACATGCATGGCTATGTATGGTTTTGTAAATGGTCATTACCATTTAAGATAGAGGCACAACTATAGTGTAAATTAGGTTGTGCTAAATACTCACCCCTCTCATCCAGATTCGTAGCTAAATGTAACTATATTTTGGGACGGAGAGTAAATGATAAAAATGTTGATTTGTTATGGTATGTCGTTCGCACCAGCAGTTGGACAACCATTGAAGGCTAGTCTGACCAACAGCTTCGCCAGTCTGAATAACAAGGGGCACGGTTAGACCAAGAGTAGACTCGAGTGGTTTGTTGAAGGTACTAGTCAGAGTAGGTTCTAGTCAAACCGCTTAGAACGATGGTAAGGCCGGCAGGGTCCTCGGCGATCTTGGTTTCTGTTGGCTTTTTGGTAAATCCGACGTGCTTTTCATGTTTACGATTTCTTAATGGCTTATATGCGTGTATAACTGTATAACAAAATAGTTGTACTCACAAGTGTAGAAACAATATAATATGGTAGGTGGTGACTTGCTTTGCTCAAGGTCTTCACGAATATTCAAGATATCTGCTTCCGGGGAATATTTCAATGACGGAAACTTCACACAAACAATCAAAAACCTACACAAAAACCAAGAAAAAGATTCCAGTTAGAACAATTAATATTGCCATTAGGTAGATCTCAACTGCTCTTGTACAAGAAAAAAATGCAAGTGGATGATGGATGAGGTCAATGGGAGCTACAGATAACTAATATATGAATCTTGCAAGATTAAATGATTTTGTAGAACGAAGAAGAATTATTTACTTCAACTATGGAAAAGAATATTCCCGGGGTACAAGGGTCGGACCCACATGTCTGTGACTGGTTCCAATAGGGGCCCAGGGACAGCGCCGTCGACGGCGACGGCAACTAAACAATGGCCCTGTTTGGATAAGCTTTTCTAGACCTTGCTTATCTGTCAAGTAGGCTTTTCTGATAAGCCGTTATCCAAAGAATCCATTCTCTGACTAAGCTGGGTGTTTGGCAATCCTGATTATTTTCATTCGATTGTCTGTCTTGAGTGCTAAAATGACCTAAATGCACCCGAGGCTGATAATAGCTCAATTTTTTTTTTCTGAAAACGAGGTTAAGTTAAAATATCTTCTGAGTTTGTCAAGTAGAAATATTACAATAATGTTAGTACATATGAAGGTCCCAAATTTACCAAAGGATGACTAAATTGGACTAAAACATCTACCACTACGATCCATCTACCAAAACTGAGAACCAATAGCAAGAAAATTTACATCTACCAGTACCATCGATCTACTAACAATATACAGGAGTATGAATCCTTTGCACTAAAAGCGAATCCCTAACCAGGCAGGACCTCATCTACAAGGTCAGGACAGATTTACCTCTTCTTGGAGGCCGCTGGGGGAGGAAGGGCGCCTGGCCGCAGGAGACCACTGGTTGCCACGGGCCCAAAGGGCAACACTGCGCCGGCGACAGCAGGGAGAACTGGAAACGGATGGAGGGAGGGCGCCGGCGCAGAAAAACTAGAGGAAGGAAGGGCGCCGGCATGGATCTACAGGAGGTAGATGCAGGGGCGCCGCAAGAGGACGGGGCGGCGCGGCTCTTCGCGATGGGAGGAGCGGCGGCGGCCTCGAAGAAAGGAGGGGGTGCCTCTCCTCGTTGCTTTTGCCCTCGCTCTCTCGCTCCACCAGGCACCGGCAGCCCCCGGTCGCGCCCCTCCGCCGGCAGCTCCTCACCACGCTCCCTCCACCGGCAGCTCCCCGCTCCCCAATGTAAGCTCCAAGATCATCGAGTACTACAGTAAGCACATTGTTTATGTTTAGATCTACACAGGTTGTAGGTTGCTGAAAGACTCGCTGAAGGGAGTAAGAAGCTTGTTTAGCTCAAAGACTCGAGCTTATTTAGGTTGGAGTGAAGCGCATCCTAGCTTAGCTCAGATGTGTTACATAGGTCCTTGAACTATGAAAATTGTTATATAAGTCCTTAAAATGCAACGTCTACACTATCCATAGTCTCAAACTATTTCATAAATATCCTTAAACTATTTCAGATGTGTCATATAAGTACACAATTATTGCACTTCAAAAAACCTTCGAGGATCGGAATGACACTTTAAATAATTCAAGGAACTACATGACACATCTGAAATACTTTTAGGACATGTGATGCACTTCATTCTTAGTTTGATTATACAACATTGGCAAATGGTTTGGTTTGATTACATGGACCTTCAGTATTTTGTTTAAAAATGTTGTTGAGTAATTTCTTAGACGGTTTTTATAGTGCAGTCGCAATCTATTGGCAATTTAAAATATATTGGGTTTGGTATCTCCTTAGATGTGGAATATCCTTGAAGTGCTCCCACTAGTGTAGAACCGGGCAATAGCACCGGTTCGTAAGGTCCTTTAGTGCCGGTTTAGGAACCGGCACTAAAGTGTGGGCACTAAAGGCCCCCCCTTTAGTACCGGTTCAACATGAACCGGTGCTAAAGGGAAACCACGAGGCACGAGCCAGCTCCGGGGGCCGGGAGCCCTTTAGTACCGGTTGGTAACACCAACCGGTACTAAATGTTTGTGCGTTTTTGTTTTATTTTTTCTTTTTCATTTAAATTTGTGTTATCAATTTAATTTAGGATTGTTTTACGTTATAATGAGTTGTAGTCGTCGTCGTCATCATCATCATCATCATCATCATCACATATTAATATACTAACACTGGCTAGCTTAAAGAAGAAACAATCACTTTGTAACAGAAGCAAAGATATCATCGAGTTCAAACATAATCATCACCAACATCGAAGTTCAAAACAATACGGACATGAGAGAGGACAAATAGTAATAATTAAGAGCATGCACTAGCTAAATCATCACTCCTGCTGCTCCCTCTCAGGTAGAATAGCATATAACATGTATAGCTCTCCTGATTCATCATGCTGGAGCATGCAGATGAATCTGTCTCCTAATCTTGGGTTGCGCTTCTACTTGCTGCCCCTAATACTTCTCTGCGATCGTTAACAATTTTGCTCCAATCTTTCACTATTAAGCATTCTTCGCTTGAAGAAATCCTGAATGCACTCATGTGCAATGTAGGAAATCTTGGTCGTAAGCTAACCATTGACGTACGACCATTTGTCTCGATCCACTGAGGCACAACTGTCATCGGAAGTCCCTGTTATAGAACATCGTATAGTAATTAATATACTAAGCAATGAAAGTTTAGCTTCAAAAATAATGTATGCAAAAGATGCACTAATTAAGGACAAATAGTTAAAATCTTACCATCTTTCGATTATAGATGTGATCGTAGTTCAATACGATCACCATTGGTCGCACGTTTTGAGTACTAACATTTCTAAGTTCAGGAAAAAAATTTGTCTTGACAGTATTAAGATCCTCAAGCCATGAAACATAATGACTTATCTCCTCGCAGTTTAGTTGAGCCCCGGGGCAGTAGTAGGTCCTGTCTACCAAGCGCCGACATGTTTGCTTGAACCGAAATAAGCTGACAATACAAATTAGTTGTCAACTATTTTTGAATAAACTGTATCAAAGACATAAACATATGCATGCACGGTTGAGAAAAACTCACATAATGATAGAACTGGAGGCGTTTGCACATCGACCCAGATGTCTATATTACCTTCAATATCATCTTCCGGACGAATATCAAAGGTGATAACCATATCAGGCTCAAATGCATAAGCCTTGCATAGTGCTTGCCAAGTTTTGCATTCAAAATGGGTGTATGTGTCTCCATTATATAATTTGACGTTGAAAGTATACCCATGCTCCGTCTTCAAGTAAACTCTCTTTACCTCCATATCATCTATAGTACTAAAACCTATCTTATTCAAGACAAAAATTCTTGCATGGCAGGGGATGCGCTAGTAGAATAGTGAAAATTTAAAATTATAAGTTGAAGCAAATGAAACATAAGTCATGCTTTAAAATTATAAGTTGAAGCAAATGAAGCATAAGTTTTGCATTGTGACTTACTGTATCCACTTCGAATGTCTCATTCAGCTTGATGCTGAAGCGCCTACCATCAACAAGGAAATTTCTGTCGCACAGGCCGCGCAGGTCTTCACAGTGTTCGCACATAATAAAATATTTTTCGTCGTCAGATGACATTTCCTATATGTTCATATAGGTGAAACATTAAGCACTTATTACTATCTAACATTAATTAATATCTAGCCAATTCAAATATATATCTAACTATATTCATCTCTAACAATTGACATTACTATATATTTAACTTTTCTATCTAATTCATCTAACATTCGACATTAATCTAACATTACTATATACAAAAACATTAAATAAACAAAAAAACACATTAACAAATAATATTTTAATTAGATCATCAAATCTCGGATACGACAATTTTCTTACTAAAAATAAACTAGTTATATTAATTATTCAACTAGTTCAAATCTCAAATACTTAAATAAACTAGTTCGACAATTTTCTTACTAAAAATAAACTAGTTCTATTAATTATTCAACTAGTTCAAATCTCACATACCTAGCTAATTAATATCTAATTAAATCTCACATACGTGTGTGTATGTGTGTATATGTGTGTGTGTGTGTATGCGGGTACGCGAGAGCGAGAGAGTGTATACGTACGTACGGGCCGGACCGCGGCGCGACGACGACGGACGGCGCGCGGGCGACGGGCGGCGGGCGACGGGCGACAGGCGGACGACGGGCGACGGGTGCGGCGGGCGACGACCGCGGCGGGCGGCGACGACTGGCGCGTCGCGCGAGAGGTTGAAGACGAAAGAAGTAAGGAGATCTAACTGAATTTTCGTAAGTGTTGTATATATAGGAGAGGCCTTTAGTACCGGTTGGAGCCACCAACCGATACTAAAGGCCAACTTTGGCCAGGCGAAGAGGCGGGAAAAGCAGGCCTTTAGTACCGGTTGGTGGCTCCAACCGATACTAAAGGTCACCCTTTAGTACCGGTTGGAGCCACCAACCGGTACTAAAGGCCTCGCGCTGCCTGCACAAAGTTTAGTCCCACCTCACCGGGCGAAGGGCAGCCGCACTGGTTTATAAACCCAGCCGCGGCTACCCTTTCGAACTCCTCTATAAGCAGGCTTTTGGGCCTAAATACGGCGTGCTGCCCTGTGAGTCTGTTGGGCCTTTAAGGCCTGTAATTGCACGCCCGTGGTCTAGCAGGCCCATAGGGCAGCGCCCCAAATTTTTTGTTATAGTTTTTTTCTTTTCTGCTTTATTCTTTCTTCTATTTATTTCTGCGTAGTTTTTTGTATAGTTTTTTCTTTTCTGTTATATTTATTTTCTTTTATTTATTTGTGAGTAGTTTTTCATCTAGTTTGCCAAAATTCAACATTTTCAGAGTTCATTTTGTAGTGAGTTTCAAATTCACGGTCATTTTGTAAACGATTGAAAAATAGCAAATATAATTTTTTTTTCTTTTCTGCTTTATTTTTTCTTCTATTTATTTTAGAGTAGTTTTTTTTATTCTGCTATATTTATTTTCTTCTATTTATTTCTGAGTAGTTTTTTATATAGTTTTTTTTCTTTTCAGCTATATTTTTTTTCTTTTCTGCTATTTTTTCTTTTCTGCAAAACTTGATGGTCAAAGTCTGGAGTTATAACCAAAGTTTAAAAAAAGAAATGCCGACGTGCAATTAGTTTTTACCATAACCGAAGAAGTCCAGAGTTGTAATAAGTTATTAAAAATAAAAAAGAGGTGCAATGCTCGTTAATTTGCTTCAAGCCTTTCGGAATAGTGTAAACTGCACTGCGCGTAGCTCCGTGCAGTCTACCATATATTTCTGAAGGCTTGAAGCTAAGCAACGTGAGCACTGAGCCTCTTCTTCATCGTATCTACACTCAGGGCTTATAAACCGCTCCTAGTCCCTCTCTCTTCGCGAGGTGGGACTAAAAACAGCTTACTAAGAAACTATAGTACTGGTTCATCCATGAACTGGTACTAAAGGTGCTCGTGGAGCCCCAGCCTTACCTGACACAACCTCATTAGTACCAGTTTGTGGCACGAACCGGTGCTAAAGGTTCGCCATGAACCGGTACTAAAGAGCTCCTCCCGCCTAGCAGTTGGAACCGGTACTAAAGAGCTCCTCCCGCCTAGCAGTTGGAACCGGTACTTAAGAGCTCCTCCAGCCTAGCAGTTGAATGGTGCATACTGAATGCACAAAAAGTCTGGAGTTGTAATAAGTTTAAAAAAATCAAATGCCTTTGTAACAGATGAGTTTAATTTCGTCATAAACCCGAATACTTCGAAAAAGATTGTCCAGTTTGTAAACGAAGTGCATCCGGTGTTGCCGTCATGATATGTGGGTGAAATGATGATACCATGCCAAGTTTTAACTTTTTCAGAGTTCATTTGTAGTGCTTTTCAATTTCCAGGTCATTTAGTTCTCAAAATAAATCATAAAATGCATGAAAAATTGTCAATATGATCTCTTATACATCAAAAATACCTTGATCATCAATGATCTTTGTGTGTACAATCTGAATTGTCAATATGAGTCATCAACGATTTATAAACCGATGAAGACTCATATTGCGTCCATAAATTCTACACATAGAGTTCAATGAAGACCAAGTGCTTGTGATAGTTTGAGAAATAACATATTTAAGGTGGTAAAAGACTTGTTAGGGGAGCGAGGTGGGACTAAAAACAGCTTGCCATAACCTTATTAGTACCGGTTCGTGGTACGAACCGGCACTAAATGATGATGGTGGGGCCATAGCCTGACCGCAGGCTGACACAGCCTCTTTAATACCGGTTCGTGGCATGAAACGGTACTAAAGGTTCGTCACGAACCGGTACTATTGATCGCAGCCACGAACCGACACTAATGTACATATTAGTGCCGGCTCTAATTCAAACCGGCACTACTGTGCTTCACGTTTGACCATTTTTCTACTAGTGTCCATTCTTCTCCGGAGGCAGATCAGGTAGATGAATAGCCATTTACTTTCTTCATGTATAAAAGGAAACAGGGTTGCTTGTATCAAGAGTCCAGCCTAGACAATATCTTGTTGGTTGTTGGTTGCCTAATTTATGATGTTTACACTTGATGGGTAAAGTGTGGTGAGGAGACATGTCCAAGAGCAGTATTCAGCTACAGGCTTAGTTGTCTAGTGTTCAGAATTAGTTGTAGTTCAGTTTTGAGATACATGCAGTCATTGCATTAGAAGCTCTGGTATAATCTCTTTGCAATACCCAATATTGTATGGTCAGGAAAGAGCAAAACATTTTCGGAACCGACTTTAATCTTTGACCTTTGCAAGTATGTATCTGATAATAAAGAAATTGGTACTTTGATGGGTTTATCAAAATTTTGCATAAAAGGGTTGGAACACTTTACTAACTACACCGCCCGTATTTTTGCTTTGTTGATTGGTGCTTGACTTTACATTTGTGTAACTAGGATGCACTTCTCTAGTTTAATTTTATGCCCAATCATAATATGACGGCCATCACCTTTTGTTACTTTTGTTATAGTAGCGGTTAACCCTCAGGGAGTCATCCCCGCGGAGCTCAGAAGTCGTAACCAGCCCCGTCCATGACGCTGGTGGAAGTGAACTCGGACTTGAGAGAGAGAGGGTGCCATTGTAATGTCCTAAAATTTAAACTAAATATTTTTTACCTATGTTTAAAAACTTTTGGAATTTAGCTCTCAAGAAAAAAGTGAGTGTATCTTAGACGAGCTTCCAATCTAGAATAACACCCACCATGCTTGGACAGAAACCTTCTCTTGAAGCTCCATATCATGATGTTGTCTAGAAATAATGAAAAGGGTGGAACGCTAAAGTGAGTTAAGTCAAGCTTATCATCTCTTCATTAAGAAAAAAAACCCCCAAAACAGTTCCTTCAAGTTTTTATCAATCACGAGAGAGACATTTCTTATCAGACCCCTAGAGGCTTCACCAACTAAAATCATCATCTTCATCCTGCTTGTCAAACATGTCCATGACCGTGTGGTCAAATTTGAGTTCCTCTGAGATTTTCTTTTGTAGCAACATTCTATTTTCCCAATCTGAGCAGCCTATATAAATCAATCTACGATGGTAAAGTTTTGAGAGCCCTTCCATTGATGGAAATTCGTGTTGTATCGAGCGGAGGACCAGGGTCATGCAAAGGGTCTACAACTGAAGAGATCCACTCTTGGGTGGGAACCGTGGATAAATATGGAGGCACGCAATTATAAAATATCGACGATATTGTTCTGATGAAATATTAAAGATATCATATCGCTATAATATATTACACATGCATATAAAGTACTCTTTTTATGAGCGGAGACGGTCTATAAATATTAGAACATATTCTCCCTTTCTTTTGTCGTCGCAAGAGGAAACGTAGACAATAATAATGCTTTACAAATGCAGAAAATACATAAACTTGTTATCTTGCATGTTATGGTATGCCAAATCTCTTCGATATATAGGTGAAACTCATAACAATTAAGCACATGATCCGTGAAGTTATGCAAAATGATGATTATATCCATCATGAGATGCAGAGGCCGGGGGTATTCCTTCTTTTCAAAAAAAAATACAAATGATGATTATATGCATGAACATAGAGTAAAATGTTGCCAGATATATGGTCTGTGTGACAGGGATTATGGAAATTTCAAAAACAGCTTATGCTTTGGATTATCCGTGAAAACACCTTATCTGTAGAATCTGTTTTCTTATGTCAAAATAGTTTGACAAAACAACCTATCCGAAATAATTACAAGTGGTGGGAAGGGAGAATGAGTAACAAACTAGGTTTTGCAGCTTATGAATTATGGATTATGGTAATACCAATTGAAAAACTCATTATGTATGCTTATATAGGTATAATCACTTTTAGATTTGAGGTGTTTATTAAAGATTATGAGCACCATAATCTGCTATAATGTACAGAAAAACTGTTGCATAATCCCTACCAAACCGGCTTTTGCGTTCAAATGGATTACTTGGGTTCATAGTCTTTACTAAACACCTCAAACGTTGAAGAAGAGAGACTCCAGTCGGCGGATCCAAGTACATCACGCCTGATGATGATGTAAATGTTGCTAGTGGAGTACTG
Source organism: Aegilops umbellulata (assembly GCA_032464435.1). Classification (NCBI taxonomy): domain Eukaryota; kingdom Viridiplantae; phylum Streptophyta; class Magnoliopsida; order Poales; family Poaceae; genus Aegilops; species Aegilops umbellulata. The sequence continues at coordinate 359,309,846 of CP136059.1, forward strand.
TATATGTAACCGGCATACGTATATAAAATTATTAAAAGGTGGTATACCATTGGACGCATTTTGAGATCCACACGTCGTAGAACACCAATTAAAGACGCATCGACACACAAAAAACTAAGGCAGGCACCCAACTCCTGCATGCATGTGTCGGCATTCTCTGTACCATGCTCTTGAGCTAATACAGTAATACTCAACTATACAAAATGAGTAAATAAACGCAGAAGAGGATCGGATGGCATCGGGCACGCACCTGTTTCTGTTTATACTCTTTGGAATGTAGCAAGAGCCAAGAAATTTCAGATAGATCAATGTACAGAAGCTAGTCGATCGATCTCATCTAATAATAACACATCTCATTTCATCCCACCCTCGATGGGATCTAGACGTATTACAGCAACTCTAGCAGACCCCGCATTTTGCCGATCTGTAAAATGTGTTTACAGGTCGCACGGGGGCGGTTATGCAGGCCGGATTTTGTGGGGGCAGACTAGAAACCACAAACAAACCCCTAAATTTTAAAAAAAAATTGTTTCGCGCGAGAAATTTAAGCAACAGCTCGCCGGAGCTCGCTCGCATAGATGGTTCTTCTTCGCATATAAGTTCATACAAGCCACATACATACATAAAGGTTAGATATGCTAGACAGGGCCTACGCTACCGCACCACTGCAACAAAACTGAGCTCACCGGAACTCCTGCAGTAGCTGCCCACCGGCGGCGATCAGTCGGAGTCGGAGGAGTCGGGGTCGAGGTCGACGAAGAGCTTCGCCTGCTCCTCCTTCATCACGCGCAGGTCGGCCTCCTTCGATGCGTGCGCCCGCGATGCCGTGAGGCCCGTCTCGAGGAAGAGCCGCTCGTACTCGAGCTCGCGCCGGATGCGCTCTTACATCTCCTCCTGATCCCTCGCCGATCGCTCGAGGACGACGCGCTCGAGGAGCTCCTCCTGCCCTGGTGGGGGGGTAGTCCTCGGGGCCAATGACGCCTCGGCGCGGCGGCGCAACGGGCACGACCTCCTCCGGCTCCTTCTTCACCGGAACGAGCCGCGAGCTTGATGCGCCCGCGGATGAGCCCCCCACGGACCCGTGGCCGGATGAGCTCCCCGCGGACCAGTTGCCGGAGAAGGCGCGGCGGCGACGGGCGCGCTCGAGCTCGAACTCGTCGAGCTCACGCCGGTCGAATGCCGGCGGCGGCCGGGCACCCTGGTTGAGCCACCGACGCGCCCCCCGCTTACGCGCGGCATCAGATCTGGCGCGGCGGCGGCGCTCCGCCTCATCCCCCGAGTCGGCCATGGTGGTTCAAGACTCGTCGGCGGCGAGAAATCGAGCGGCGCGGTGGGGAATTGGAGGGGAACGCGCCGGCGGGAGGATAGGGTTTCGACCCGCATCTGTCCCGCAAACCCGCAATTATAATGGCTCGGGGGTTGCGTTTGCGGGCTACGGCAAAAAATTTTATGGGCCGCATACTGATGCGGGCTCTGATCTAGCCAGAAAAATGAGCCGAGCCTGTATAATCGCCGGAATTATGCGGGTTTGCGCCAGATGCGGGGTCTACTAGAGTTGCTCTTGCTAGCCAGCCAGGAAACCGGAGTCTCGAGTACCCGCATAAGCCAGCAACCCTCCAATTAAAAGCACTAGCTTTCGGTTGTCGGATCGATTCCTTGCGTGTTGCTTCACTATTATTTAGTAGCAAGTGGGTGGCTAGCGGGTCCTCCTTTACTTTGTCTCTCTTTTCATCTTTTCCAAAGCACGAAATAATCCCAGCAGCCTTTGCCTCGCTTCGAGGTTACCCAGAATCCCAGCAGCCTTTGTACTTTTGTTTATACTTTAAAATATTATATAAATATTAAAAAACAATCTTCAATTTTTTTTGAAAAATCTTGAAAAAGTATTTGAAAATTTTGAACAAGTATTTGAAAAATGTTGATCATTTATATAAAACTGTTGAATGTTGTTGAACGAACATTTAAAAAAATGTTGATCATGTGTAAAAAAATGTCAAAAAATGAATAATTATTTGAAAATGTTGAAAAATTATTTGAAATACGTTGAACAAGTATATAAAATCTTGACCAAGCATTGGACATTTTTTGAACAAGTATTGAAAAATGTTGATCATGTATAAAAAATGTTGAAAAATGAACAAGTATTTGAAAAATGTTGAAAGATTATTGGAAAAATGTTGACCAAGCATTTGAATAATATTAAGCAAGTATTTGAAATTTTTTGAACAAGTATTTCGAAAAAATGTTGATCATGTATAAAATAATGTTGACAAATGAATAAGTATTTGAAAAATGTTGAACAATTATTTGAAAATTTTTGAACAAGTATATAAAATGTTGACCAAGTATTTGAATTTTTTTGAACAAGTATTTCCCAAAAATGTTGATCATGTATAAAAAAATCTTGACAAATGAATAAGTATTCGAACAATGTCTAACAAGTATATAAAATGTTGACCAAGTATTTGAAATTTTTTGAACAAGTATTTCAAAAAAATGTTGATCATGTATAATAAAAATGGTGAAAACGAATAAGATTTGTAAAATGTTGAACAATTATTTGAAAACTGTTGAACAAGTATATAAAATGTTGAACAAGTATTTGAATTTTTTTATCATGTATATAAGAATGTAGAATGAAAAACAAAAAGAAACAAAGAAAAACAATGAAAACCGAAAAAGAAAAAGAAAAAATGGAGAAGAAAAAAGAAACCAAACAAAAAATGGAGAAGAAAAAAGAAAATAAACAAATAAAAACCAAAGAAAACTAGCTCGAATAGCTCAAGTAGGATTCACCCCTTGTTCTAATAGCGAAGAATACTTGGGCGGAGTGGTTATCCGAGCACGGGATCTCCCTGGAGACCAGGGATCGATCCCAGCTTCTCGAACACATTTCGTCAACGAACCCCTCCCACGGGCCAGGATGACGGCCGATGAGCGTCGAGACATCAGTTCCACATTTGGAAACTGGGTTGACTTCTTTCGAAAATGAAGTTCTTCCTTTGCTTCTAGATTTGCCTTGCCCCTATGATGAACACTAGATGAAGGAGTTTGGGAAAGATTGTCTGAGTGAGTGTGAGAGACGCTCCCTCGATGAAGGAGTTTGGGAAAGATTTGCCATGCCCCTAGGATGAACACATCTCATTTCATCGCACCCTCGACGGGATCCGGACATACTAGCAAGCCAGGAAACCAGAGTCTGGAGTACACGCATAAGCCAGCAACCCTCGAATTAAAGGCACTATCTTTCGGTCGTCGAGATCGATTCCTTGCGTGTTGCTTCAGTATTATTAGTAGCATGTCTCGTCCGGGTGGTCAACGGGTCCTCGTTTACTTTGTCTCTCTTTTGATCTTTTCCAAAGCACGAAATAATCCCAGCAGCCTTTGCCTCGCTCCGAGGTCACACAGAATCTTTTTTTTACACCTGTGTTTGGTGGTGTGTGAAGTTACAAAGAGCCCGTTTTTTTTTGAGAATCACAAACATCCTAGCTGAGATGGTGTTTGTTGGCAAGGTGCACACAACTTGATAACCTTGCATTAGTAGTGCACACATGCGGGCGGGCACGTCTATATCTCGCCTTCAGCGAGTCTGGCTTCAGACTCGTTGAAGGAGCAAGCGAGTTGGGCCGGCCCACGAGCGCGGGAGGCCACAATCTCTTTTTCCTGTTTCTTTCTTTTATGGTTTGTGTTTTTTTATTATTTTTTGGTACTTTGTTTATACTTTAAATATTCTAAGTATATATTACAAAAAAACACTTCAAAAAACATTTGAAAAATGTTGAAAAAGTATTTGAAAAAAATATTGATGATATATATAAAACTGTTGAATAAATATTTGAAAAATCTTGAAAAATTATTTAAAAAATGTTGAAAAATTATTTGAAAAATATTGAATAAGTATATAAATTATTGAACAAGTATTTGAAATTTTTTGAACAAGTATTTGAAAAAAATGTTGATCATGTATATAAGAATGTAGAATGAAAAAAAAGAAACAAAGAAAAAACAAAAAAATGTAAACCGAAAAAGAAAAAGAAAAAATGGAGAAGAAAAAGGAAAACCAAACAAAAAATGGGGAAGAAAAAAAGGAAAAGAAACAAATAAAAATCAAAGAAAACTAGCTCGAATAGCTCAAGTAGGATTCATCCCTTGTTCTAATAGCAAAGAATACTTGGGCGGAGTGGTTATGCGAACGCAGGATCTCACTGGAGACCAGGGATTGATCCCAGCTTCTCGAACAAATTTCATAGATGAACCCCTCCTGTGGGCCAAGACGACGGCCGACGAGCGTCGAGACATCAATTCTACATTTGGAAACTGGGTTGACTTCTTTCAGAAATGAAGTTGTTCCTTTGCTTCCAGATTTGTCATGCCCTTATGATGAACACTAGATAAGGAGTTTGGGAAAGATTATCTGAGTGAGTGTGAGAGACGCAACATTCAATGGATATAAGTTTTTCAACATTTTAACTATTTTATATGCCATGTTTTATCAATCTAGTGGCTCCATCAAAAACAGAAAAATAGGTTCCACGCAGACAAGGGATTTGTATTCCACCATGCTCATAAGCATAGAACAGCATCGTCCCTCTCTACTGAAACACATTTCAAATTCTGCATCTCCTCAGAAAAAAAAAGGAAATTCAGAATTTGTACGGGCCAGGACAAAGACAACAGTATGGTAATCACAAACTTCTCTACTTCAATGGCATGATACCAATGGAAAAGATAAAAGAATGCTAAAGCGTCTTTTAAAACATCATGGTACCACGACAAAAACGATTTGTAGTGGCAATACACAAAAGTGCTTCATTAGCGGGCATCTCACAACCCGTTACTGAAAATGGTCCAACCCGAAGGACCGCAATTGAAAATAGAGGGCACCATGTTGCGGCACATTCAGTAGCAGGAGCCCAAGTGGCCCGCCACTGACTTGCGCCCCCCCCCCCCCCTCCACCTTCTGTAAGTATGGCATGGTGGGGACCAAAATTTCACAAGTCTGTTTTCTCGCATGGTCTTAAACGACAAGACGCAGGGTGATGTCAATGCTGGGATCTCTTTCCTCGACATGAGGTGTAGTTAGGGTTGCCTCTCCTTCTCATATGTCTTTGTTTTCTCGCAAGGTCTCACATTTGTCGAAACATCTTGCTCAAGTTCCCGTTTTCAATACAAATTCACATGCTATCTCTCTTCCTCTTTTATATGCTGCAATGTAATGGTCACATGAGCCGCCTCACGTGATTGTGATTGGTATGATGTAATTACCACGGTGAATCCTATTGCTATGTGATGAGCAATTACTTTATGATCAGATCATGGTGTTGGATTAGAGTTTATAGACGTATATTCTTGTCCAATTCATTAGTCCACTCCTTTGCTAGTTTAGATGTCTCACCAAGGTTTTTTTTGCATAACCCCGAATGTGGCTATGTCTGCAATCCTGTAAAAGTTTGAATCTAAAGTCCGGCCTAGAAAAAGACAAAGTAAAAACAAATCAAAAGGCGAATAGTGTCACAAAAGATAAAAACACAAAGAAAAAATTTCAAACACTATTATTAATAGTTAGATTGGCTTTATTCACTATGTGTGGTTTGAATTTGGATCTAAAATTCGTGTCTAGCTAGGTTTGCAGTGTAGTGGGTGGTAGATCCTGAACGGAATCACCAAACCTGAGAGAGACAGCACCAGGTAGAGCTCCAGGTCTTTCAAATTCGTTCACACATCAGTTCAACCAATATAGAGAAACAACCACAGGATATAACAACCTCCCACGGTATGACACAACCATAAACCAAGGAGATCAAAGAGGGGCCGAATGTCGAAACTATAGCGATTGGGGTACGTAGGCAGCATACGGTCGATCTCCCAGAATTTACAGGGTGACGGATATCTACCACAAGAAACGCGGCCCATCAGGCACGAGATGCTACGAGCATGTATGTGTAGCACTTCAGTTCATTTCCACACACCCTAAGCAATCATCATTTGATTTGACCCACTTGTCATTGACAACTCTTGCTGGGTAGTTTAGCCTCCTGCTAGTTCAGTGTGTCTTTTGGAGTCGCCGCCGGAGAAGCTAGAGTCTCCTCCTGCCGGTGGGTCTGTGAGAGTGTCATCGCCCGGATTCATCGACTGAGATGCCTTGGCTTCAGTGGCTGGTGCCGCGCCTCCATCAACTGCTGCTGGTCGATCACGATTGCACTTCTTGAAGTGCATCCCGCAGATCAGTTCGGCGCGCTCCGCGTAGTTCTTCCTTACATAGTTCTCCATGCACTTGTTGTAGGAGAAGTCTGTGTGGGTCCCATCTGATGACACCACGTAGAAGCACCGACTTTTCTGGAAAACATGGTGCTTGTTGACCTGCCAAACATCACACACCATGAGCCAAATAAATATCTTGCATATACTCATATATTTTAATTATGAAATGCATCACGCATCAGATATAGAAGGGAAAATGGGTTTCAACAAATCTCTTTGCAGGTGATTGTATGGTGAGTAACACTCGTTTGACTTTGTAGTTTGTACAGTGCTGGATAACGCGTTATGCTTGCTGAACTATACCAATGGTGATGTGCTAAATGCTAATTGCCCAAGTAGTAGTTCACCAACATGGCAACATGGAAAGCAATTTATACCAATGGTGACGTGCAGAAACCCTAGCCTATGGGGATAGCTTAATGCAAGCTATTGAGAATGGGCTATCAGCTAGTGGTGCTAGAAACACTGTCAGGTGGTCGTTAATTTGTGGCAAACGGGGCAGTGGAGTGGAGTCAGCACTCAGCAGGTGGCCATGTGTTTTAGATATCCTCAAGGTGTTATCATCTTCAGAATACAGCTAGAGGCGTGTTGCAACCGAAGCCCTCTAGCTATCTCTCCTGTCACTCAAACGGAGGTGGAAAAAAAAAACAGTGAACACAAGATTTTCTGGCCGGCGACGAACGCCGTCACGGGCGTTCAAACGCCTCAATCTTTTCTTCTTTACAGTGACTGCATGGCTACCCTCTCCTAACATGATGTTCACACACGCACACGACCAGAAGCCACTAACTCCACGCACGCACACATAGCCGGCCGCTGCTCTCGGCCACTAACAGCACGAACTGTCTTGACTTCTTCCTATGCATGCACTAACAGGCGTACACACACGCCACGGTGCCCGGCACACCAGCGCGCATACTAATCACCACAGCCACCGTGTGGCTTATTCCTAACATTCTCTCCTTAAGATGGAGAACGCCCTTCTTCACCTCCGGCGACACACGCCGCAGCTTCTTTTCCCGGCGCACTAACGCCGCCGGCCGCAACTACGGCCGATTTCCTCAAGCACAAACTCGAGCTACACCTGTTACAACGCATACGGGGGTTCTTATACCCTGGGGCGCGCCAGGGCATGTATCCCACGCCCCAGTCCACGCCAAGCGCCTGGTCTGGCCCGCTCTGCCCACTCGCGTGACATGCACACACACGTTCTGTTAGAATAAATCCGAGGCACTTCGTCGATCATCCGAGGACCAAGCAATCACACGAGCATGACACCGAGATTTGTTAACGAGGTTCACCAATATGGCTACATCCCCGGAGCCTGAATACGGGCGGTCCTCCCCGTGACACCGTCACAATACCGCACCCGGTCGCCCTGGACACCGGCACATGCCGCCGGCTTCCCCTGCGTTCCGGTGCTATTATGTTGGCATAGGTTACATCATGTGTCTACCCCCACTATATATGAGAGGCCTAGGATACAAGTGTCCTATTAGAACATGACTCCATATTCTATGTAAACACAATACAACTACAAGTCCAACTATAACCTACCTTGTACACAATATTCGACACAACTCTAACAAACTCCACCTTGGCGAATATTCTCCGTCACCTTGAATTCGTCAATGCGTCAAACTTCCATGTACATTGGACTTGAGTTTATCCCATGAGTACCGTTGCTACTCCAAAGACTCCATATGACTTCACCTGCAACTTGTAGTCCCTTCTTTTCTTGACCACAGTCAACACTCGAACGAAATTAAGTTCCACATTACTCTAGTTTGCGCTCCCAACTTTCAGAGTATCCGTTCAACGCCATCACACATTGATCACTGACCTGCGTGAAAGTGAACAACTCACATATTGGGTGTCACACATAAGAATTACCTGAACTAAACATCATCACTCCTTTCTTGACAGCCTGTCTGAAACTTGAAAGAATTTCACCATTGCTTGTAGTCATCCCGAGTCAATTCGCAGTTGTCTCACCACATGTATGACCACCAGAGCCCCTAGCCCGTCTTCATGTCCCGTGCATACCGCACGCCTCGCCGCTATTACCGCGTCGAGCCTCCGCTGTCCCTGTCGAGTCTCAAGGGTCGCGAACCCACACCACTGAACCCCCACTGCAGAGTACCACCGATCATCACCGACCGATGACGAGTTTCACGCTTCCATCAGACCACTGGGCTCCAGTCCGAACTACGTGTCCCTCGCTTTTCCCGCTGAATAGGCTTCGATTCTCTGGATCCTTACATCGTAGCCCCTCAATCCAGCTCCACCTTCAACATGACTCCATGGTAGATGGTCAGTCCACCCTCGCGCCCCGTCGACTTCAAGCTCCCATGCATACGCCATCTTGAATCAACCCCGCGCCATAGTCTTGTCGAAGTCACACAAGCCCTCGGGCCTGCGCCACGTGTTTCCACGCCACAGAAGTCGGTTACCATCAGCATCACGCTCCTATGTCGCTGTCGCCGATCCCACCACCGTCTTCTGTTCCAACCGACTTGCATCGATCCATCAGACTGTCTAATCCGATCCAGCCGAACTTTTCCGGCTGCACGACGCGCTCCGGACTCCTCAAGTCGTCTCTGAGACCATCGCCATCCATATACAAATGTGTACCACCAAAGAAAAAAAAAACCCAAAGAAAACCTTCATGCTTTCCCGTGTGAATACTCCAAAGGAGATCAACATACTCCTAATTACCACACGTATGTAGCTTCTGGACTTCCCTTTTTCTTTCTTTCCTGACAGGCTTCACAATCAGACCTTTGGTCCTTGTGCCGATTCTTTTTGTCCAAACAAATCTCCGAGGTGCTCCACAGCGTACACGGATGTAGGCTTTCCGATCAGCAGCACTTCTCCACTAGCCCAATGTGGGCATCGCCCAGCCCCAGGCCCCCATTACAGTGCAGGCCTCCAGCACACACAGCTCGACTAGGCCTCGCCAGGCCATCACGCCAAGTCTTCCAGTGCCATGGCCCACTACGCTGCACCTGGTTTTGATCGAACTGATCTAACCTGCTGATTACGCGATACATCGCGCCGCCGCCGAGAACTCCTGCTGATCCGCATCGCTGCTGCCGCAACTCGCACGCCCCGCTTGACGCTCGCCCGATTGATCGCCGCGCGTCTCAAGCACACGCGCTGCCGCCGATGCTTCCGCCTTTTCTGATTGCTGTTTCCAATCTCGTCGAGAACCACGCCGTAGCCGGCTGCATCTCGACTCGATTCTTCCTCCATATCAACAATCCGCAGCCTCCTCGTAACCTTGCTCATGATACCACTTGTTAGAATAAATCCGAGGCACTTCGTCGATCATCCGAGGACCAAGCAATCACACGAGCATGACACCGAGATTTGTTAACGAGGTTCACCGATATGGCTACATCCCCGGGGCCTGACTACACGGGCGCTCCTCCCCGTGACACCGTTACAATACCGCACCCGGTCGCCCTGGACACCGGCACATGCCGCCGGCTTCCCCTGCGTTCCGGTGCTATTATGTTGGCATAGGTTACATCGTGTGTCTACCCCCACTATATATGAGAGGCCTAGGATACAAGTGTCCTATTAGGACACGACTCCATATCCTATGTAAACACAATACAACTACAAGTCCAACTGTAACCTACCTTGTACACAATATTCGACACAACTCTAACACGTTCGGGTCATGCGAGCCCGCCTAGGACCAACTCCGCGCTCCCCCGATCTCGCCAACAAGACGCACACAAACTGCACTCGTGCACGGACACGCCCGTGCACACCACACGCACGACCCGCCGTGGACCCGACGCGCCCAGCACGCCCGGCGCGCGCCCATAGACGCGCCCGACGCGACAAGCTCGTCGCCATGGTTGCTGCCGCCCGACGCCACCGTGTGCTTCCAGCACGAGCCGCTGCAGATGCCGTGCAACGCGGCCACCTCGCCGGCCGCTGCCGAAACCCGCAGCTTCGTGCGCCGCCGTGCCGCGTCTCCGTGCCTCTCGGCACTGCGCTCTCCGTGCGCCGCAGCCTCCATGTCCGCTGCGCGCTCCGCGGACGCCGCCGCGCGCCACGGCCGCCCCTCGAACTTCGCTCTGAATACCAATTGTTACAAGCGAAGCCCTCTAGCTACCTCTCCTGTCACTCGAACAAAGGTGAAAGAACAAGAACAGTAGACACAATATTTTCTGGCCGGCGACGAACGCCGCCACGGGCCATCAAACGCCCCAATCTTTTCTTCTTTACAGTGGCTACATGATTACACTCGGCCCTCTCCTAACATGATGTTTACGGTGCCTTATATAGGCTCACACACGCACACGACCAGGAGCTACTAACTCCACGCACGCACACATAGCAGGCCGCTGCTCTCGGCCACTAACAGCACGAACTGTCTTGACCTCTTCCTATGCATGCACTAACAGACGCACACACACGCCACGGTGCCCGGCACACCAGCGCGCATACTAATCACCACAGCCACCGTGTGGCTTATTCCTAACATTCTCCCCTTAAGACACGATGGAGAACGCCCTCCTTCACCTCCGGCGACACACGCCGCAACTTCTCTTCCCGGCGCACTGACGCCGCCGGCCGCAACTACGGCCGATTTTGTCAAGCACGAACTCGAGCTACACCTGTTACAACGCATACGGGGGGTTCTTATACCCTGGGGCGCGCCAGGGCATGTACCCCACGCCTGAGTCCACGCCAAGCGGCTGGTCCGGCCTGCTCTGCCCACTCGCGTGACATGCACACATACGTCCGGGTCGCGCGAGCCCGCCTAGGACCAACTCCGCGCTCCCCCGATCTCGCCAACAGGACGCACACAAACTGCACTCCTGCACGGACACGCCCGTGCACACCACACGCACGACCTGACGTGGACCCGACGCGACAAACTCGTCGCCATGGTTGCTGCCGCCCGACGCCACCGTGTGCTTCCAGCACGAGTCGCCGCAGATGCCGTGCAACGCGGCCACCTCGCCGGCCGCTGCCGAAACCTGCAGCTCTGTGCGCCGCCGTGCCGCGTCTCCGTCCCTCTCGGCACTGCGCTCCCCGCGCGCCGCAACCTCCATGTCCGTTGCGCGCTCCGCGGACGCCGCCGCGCCACGGCCGCCCCTCGAACTTGGCTCTGAATACCAATTGTTGCAACCGAAGCCCTCTAGCTACCTCTCCTGTGACTCGAACGGAGGTGGAAGAAGAAGAACAGTGGACACAATATTTTCTGGCCGGCGACGAACGCCGCCACGGGCGCTCAAACGCCTCAATCTTTTCTTCTTTACAGTGGCTACATGATTACACTCGGCCCTCTCCTAACATGATGTTTACGGTGCCTTATATAGGCTCACACACTCACACGACCAAGAGCTACTAACTCCACGCACGCACACATAGCCGGCCGCTGCTCTCGGCCACTAACGACATGTACAATGATTGAAAAAATAGTCTTATCTTAATTCTTGCATGTAATTTAAAGATGATAAAAAATATGTCTATAATGAGTCATCTCTTAGCCTTATCTTCAATAACTAGTTATTCCTAAAAACATGGTGAGACATATTGTGCTAAGAGAGGATCTCTTGTCTTCTCTTAAATAAGAGAAGACAAGCCTTTTCTTACGAAAATCTGCATCTGAGCACGGGCTCAGCTGCACCCGCTCGGAAAAAAATTTCAAAACAAATACTAGAAAAATTCAAAAACAATTTGTGTGATAGATAATTTGATGCGTGAGCTCCGCTCTAAATTTCAACTCATTTGGACATCTGAGCAATTCTGGGTAAAAAAGACAAATCGGGTCAAAACAGTTCCTGAACAGTAAACTGTTTTACAGACCTCGATTTTGTCTTTTTTGCCCAGAGCTCCTTAAATGTCCAAATGGGTTGAATTTTGGAGTGAACCTCACGCATCAAATTATCTACCACACAATTTTATTTTGGAATTTTTTGAATTTTTCTAGTATTTTTTTTTTGATTTTTTCCATGAGCGCGGGTGCAGCTGAGCCCGGGTGCAGATTCGCCGCACTCCTTTTCTTATGAGTTCTCTCTCCTCCACCTCATCATTTATCCTACGTGTCATTTGTAAGATAGCACTATTGTACATGCCCCAACAACACGAACTGTCTTGACCTCTTCCTATGCATGCACTAACAGACGCACACACGCCACGGTGCCTGGCACACCAGCGCGCATACTAATCACCACAGCCACCGTGTGGCTTATTCCTAAGTCCTAACAAGGCGTTTGTATCCTCATACAGCTAAAGGTGTTTCACCTATAAGAGTTCATATGGTATTCAAGTATTTACCTATCATAGTGAATAATAAGATTTTACAGTTAAATTGGTTGTGAGACTCTTAAGGATCCACCTTATGAAGATCTCATTGTATTTGAAAAGCTCGTAATCTTTTTCTCTACTAATAAAACCTACTTCTTCAACTCGCTCTAAAGAAATTGAATTATGTGTAATAAGTTGTTGTTATTCTACAACCCTGTATAAAAGTAATTATGAAAATCTAACCATTTATCCATCAGCGGCTACTCCTTCGTTGCGAAAGTAATTATGCATCATTCGGATACCTGTAACGGTTTCAAATAGATCATATATTAACTCCTATATCTCGGAATCCCTATTAACATTAATTCATAATTTTGCCTTCCCACTTCAAAAATATGATGAGCAGAAAGTAAAGAATTTACTATGCTTGTCACTCTTTTGTTGACACGTTGCTGCCAAAAGTAGGAGCGCACCCTCCACGCAAACATGACCACTTTTCTGGACATTATCATCGGGCCTCGATGAGATCAGGTTAGGGTACGCAGAGCTGTGGGACAGATGGTACAACAGAGGGTAATGCCCCCCCTCCCAACTGCCGTGCGGGGGCGAAACAGGGTGCGAGCAAGATGCACCTTTGTCGCCCTCTCTCGATTCTTCATCCCTCGCTCTCTCCTGCCTATCTTACCGATGACATCAATGACATCCAGAGCTGAGGAATATCTTGATGGTTAGCAAGTACCGGCTTGCTTCAAATATCTTCTTTATTAAGAAATATTTCTTTTCAATATTTAACTCACCTTTAATTATTGTACTCCATCCGTCTTAAAATAAATGTCTCATTGTACTAACTATAGTACTCTCTCCGTTCCTAAATATAAGTATTTTTAGAGATTTCAATATGAACTACATACCGAGCAAAATGTGTGAAACTACATTCTAAAATATGTCTATAAACATCCGTATGTAGTCCGTATTAAAATTTCTAAAAATACTAACATTTAAAAATGAAGGGAGTACAAAATTGTGTATAAAATTATAGTGAGAGACTTATTTAGGACAGAGGAAATATTTGATATATAGTACTAACAACAAACAACACCAAGTAATAATCGGTGCTCTTCCTGAAAATAGAAATCGGTGCTAGCACGCGTGCATCTGGTAGCTTCTAGCCGGTACAAGACATTGGTGCCGCCTCGCGTGCTAGCAGAGGAGAGCACCGACCGCCCATTGCGTGCCTTATCTCATCGCCACTCCTCTCCTTCTATTATCCAAATCGCCATTCCTCCTCATCCTAACCCAGCTCTGGCGCTCCTCCTCTTCTCCGTCCAACCCAGCCAGAATAGCGACACGTGTGCGGGGCCGTGGTGGCTGGCCAGGAAGCACCCCCTAATCGGCGAGGAACCCAGAGGATGCCGTGGCTGGCGCCTTGGAGCTGCTCTGCCGTCGGCCTGATCTGGCCGTCCGCCCCAGTCGCCGGCCCCGTGCTCCGGATCAGGCCAGCAACCTCGCCTCCGACCCGAATCGAACCGCACAGCCTTCGCCACCTGCGCCATGCCCCACAGGTTCGGCTGATCCCGCGTCGCTCATTCTCCCTTCTTCCTCTGCTCGCGGCTCGCGTTGACTGCGAGGGGCCATAGGCCTCGTCCAGCCGCATCCTCCCACTGCCTTGCTCCTCCACCACCACTCCTCCCCTTCTTCCTCCCCTCCCTGCCAGCCAGGGCACTCTCCCTCTCCCGCCTCCCTTCACCGCAGGACTCCACGAGGAGTGCGCGGATGCGGGTGTCTGGCCAGCAGCAGCAGCTGCGGCAGTTCCGCGCCGGGAGAAGCCTCGCACTGGGCGATGTGGAGGACGACGACCAGCTGCTTCCTCAGTCGCGCGTCCTCCTCCGCGCCGTCGGTGAGCCCTCCCCTTCTGCTAGCACGTCCAAAGCAGAGGAGAGGAGCTCCCTGCCACGAGCCTCTCCAGCGCCCAGCAAACCAGCAGGCCGAACCGGCCTCCTTCTCACTTCGGCACGAACGCACGCCCGCCTTGACGGCTCGCGCATTCCTGGCGTCGGGCGGCGCGTACGCCCCCGGTGACGCGTCACCCCTTCCTTGGCTCCTGCGGCGTGGACGCCGGTGGCAAGCGGCAGCGCTTGCCCTGCAGGGGTGTTCCTGCAAAAAACGAAGCGTTTTCTCAGATACTCTTACCCACTTAAAATAGGACTGCGGGTTGAATTCTTATAAACCGAGGGACTTTTATGCAAAATCGCTAGCAACGACGGACGACCAGAAACCGAATTTTCTTTATTATTATTAGGTAAAGATATATATATATATATATATATATATATAATAAAAGATATACAAGGCAAAAGGTAGCACAAGAATCCATACCATTAAATGATCAATTTCACCAGGCACCTTCTTTTCCTTTTCAGGGTGGTGCTCCAGAACTTTTTCTATGACAAACTTTTCATCCTCCAGGGGAAGTCTTACACCATCACTGCAGGATTTAAGACAATGATACAAATAAATATATTTAAGATGGTAAAACAAAATAACTGTTTTGCATTCCGTGAAACACACAAAGCAAACAAGTAAATCGTGAGATAATTTACCTTGATTTGCGCAAGATCTTTCTGACCATTGTTACAATGGGTTCAATTTCTTGCAGAGCCTTTTTCGCCTCAGCTGGTAGTTCGTACCGCGGTCTTGGTGGCCTCTCAACAGGTCTCATTGGGGGCCTGCCTGGATTGCCTCTATTGTCCCTCCGGTTTTCTTTGGCATCCCATCCACCCAATTTCCAGCCTTTGTTGTTGCCAGAAACACTGGTCCTCCATTTATCAGCACTCAAGTCATCCGCTTGAGAAGAACCCCAGCCATCCCAAGAATCTGGCTGCTTTGCATCGGAATTTTTCTCGTGTTCGGCGCAGCACCCCTGGAAACCACTTTGCTCGGCTCCATGACCTTCTTCAGAATCGGAGTGTTCGGCGTCGGCGTCGGCGTCCTGGACAGGCTTACGTTTCTTAGATCCGAGCTCCATTGGGCTGCAAGGCAAAGGAAAGAAATGGATTCGGATTTTGTGAGCTCAGCGATGATGTTGATTAAGAATTTCTCAAAATCGCAAGAGAAGATCCAAACCTGGCACCAATTGGAAGCTGAAACGAGGGGACAGTTTGGAAGCGGAAAAGACTCGGAAGGCTGGGTTCTTTCTTAGAGAATTGATGAGGCACTTAAAGAGTCACCGAGCCGCCCATGGCATTGTGAACGGAAAGCAGTTTTGCTTTAAAATATCTTTTCGAGATTAGCGAGACATTTTTCGAATTGGGTTTTTCATTTTCAGAATTTTTCAAGATTAATTGTAATGCTTCAACTAATATGACCGCATAGCCCACAATTTTCAACAGGACGGTGGCCGCGGGTGGCCATGTCGATTGGTGCTCCTGTTTCGCTCGTCGTCGCGTGTCGGAGGCCTTGGATGCCGCTGCGCGCTGCATGGATGGGCAGTAAAGGGCCGAAGGCCACCGGGTTGAGTGTCATACTGTCGCGCCTACATATGACAGTAGCCTGCATATGCAGCGAAGAAGTGCAGGTTCAGAGTTGCACTTGAACTGAACCTGCAACGCCCTATGTGGCGAGCTGGGCCGTGGGCCTTGTAAGCATGAGTGTGTCGAGGGTGGGTGGCCCAGGGTGCCAGCTACTTATGGTACCGAACCCGGATGATTCGGCAGGAAGGAATAGATATGAAACTAAACTCTCCCCTCACATGCTTCTCACCTACTCCCTTTCTCTCCTCCCCCAATTCTAGATCAGGGATACCAGGGCATTACAATCTGGTACTCAGAGCCAATTTTTTCTCCGATCCACGCCGCCGCCGCCGCCGCTCTCCCAACCTCTTGATCGTCCAGTAACTTCCACTAAGCCAGGTGCGAGTCGCCCCGGCGAGCTCGCGCAAAATCCTGCTCGGGGTTCGGTTTAATTCGGAGCGAGACGACGGCGCCGCCATCCAAGCCTTCGGCGCAGACCCGCTGTGTCATGGACGCTATGACGGAGACGACCGACAAGCTGCAGAGCCTGCTCGAGTCGGTGATCCGCCGACTGGACGCGAATCAGAAGACCGCCGACGAACGCCACCAGGCGCAGCTCTCTTACAACGACCAAGTCTCCGCCGAGCTCAAGCACCTCGCGAAGCAGATCGACCTCACCTAGGCCGACGTGGATGAGGCCCGCAAGGGCGCGCCGTCGCCCGATCCCGTGGCCATGGCCAGTGCCGAAGCACGGTCTCCCTCGGTGACTGCGGGCTCCACGGCACATGCGCCACCACCACAACCACCACCACCACCTCCGCCGCCACCTTGCCCGGCGTCGTCCCCCTCTACATGGAGGGCACATCGCAGCTTCCGTTCGCCTGTCTCGTTAACCATGGGCCACCGCTGCTGCTCACCGGGGCGCCCTCACGAACGGAGCACGGACGCTACGCCGACACCTTCACCAAGCCGCCCAAACACGATTTCCCTTGTTTCGACGGCACCACCCCGCGCATCTGGCTCGAGCGCTGCACTTCCTATTTTGAGCTCTACCGCATGCCTGTGCACAATTGGGTCACCACCGCCGCACTCTACATGGAGGGCCTGGCTGCAATGTGGCTTCAGGCCTACCAACAGAAGCATACTAACATCACCTGGGCGACATTCAGAGCAGCAATGGAAGAGGAATTCGGACCAGAGGAGTTTTAAGTACAGATGCACACATTGGTTCAGTTGAGACAGACTGGTACAGTGCAGGATTATCGTCAGGAGTTCGAGACGACCATGTATCACTTGCTCTCCTTGGATCCCACATTGAGCTCGAAGTTTTTCATCTCTCAGTTCTTACTGGGTCTCAAGGACGCGCTCCGACTAGGCGTCGGGCTACAGGCACCCACCAGCATCACTCGCGAGGCAGTCTTCGCGCGCATTCAGGAGGAGGAACTAGAGAAACAGTGAGCCCCGCGCCACATGATCACACCAGTGGGACGGCCACCGCCAGCAATTAACAACCCAGAACCTGCTCGAGCAACAATTCCTCCACGCCAAGGCGACAATGATTTCGCTCGGGAGCGATAGTTGAAAGAATTCCGGCGCGCTAATGGACTATGTTTTCGTTGTGGAGATAAATACTCCAGAGAACATCGGTGCAAACGAACTGGGCAGATACTCATGATCGAGGTGGGCGACAACGGCGAAATTCTGTCAAATGACACAATACATGCTCTGCAACTGCTCGACCCACCAGCAGCTCAAGAACTAGAGTGCTGTTCGCTATCTCACCATGCCGTCTCCGATGAGGAAGCACCCTCTACCATGCGTCTCCGAGCTCAAGTAGGGGATCAGGTGATGTTGTTGTTGGTCGATTCAGGTAGTACCCACAGTTTCTTCAGCGAGTCATTCCTCTCACGGTTGTCTGTCGAAACTGAACCTCTACCGCCAGTCTATGTTCAAGTTGCTAATGGCCAGCTCCTGCATTGTGACAAGATCGTCAGATCACTGCCATGGGAAGTGCCCGGACACACCTTCCACACTGATCTGCGTGTGCTCCAACTCAGTGCGTATGACGGGGTACTAGGCATGGATTGGCTATCGCAACACAGCCCTATGAACTGTCACTGGCAACTGAAGATGATCTCCTTCGAGGTTGACGATAAAATAGTGCATCTCCAAGGTGTCAGAACCACGGACCTTCCCCCGATCACCGAATCAGATGCTTATGAGCTCCAGCACATGGAAATTGCAAACGACATATGGACAACAGCACTTGTGACAGTGGAGCGGACGGACAAGCTTGAACCAGCACCCATACCACCAAACATTCAGAAGCTGCTCTCTGAATACAAGGACATCTTCGCCGAGCCCTGCACACTGCCACCCTGTCGACAGTATGATCATAGCATCAATCTGGAGCCAGGCAGTACACCCATCAACACCAAACCCTATCGCTATTCACCTGTTCAGAAAGACGAGATAGAGAAGCAAGTTCAAGATATGCTGCAGTCAGGAGTGATCGCCCATAGCTCGAGCCCGTATGCTGCTCCAGTGCTACTGACAAAGAAAAAAGATGGGAGTTGGTGGTTTTGCGTCGATTTTCGACAAACTCTGTTACAGTCAAGAACAAGTTTCCCTTGCCCGTAGTGGACGAGCTCCTCGATGAACTGGCTGGTGCTGCCTACTTCTCCAAGATTGATATCTGAGCCGGCTACCACCAAATACGCATGCATGAAGAAGATGAGGAAAAGACAGCTTTCAAGATGCACCACGGGCATTATCATTTTCATGTGATGCCCTTTGGCCTTTGCAATGCACCAGCCACGTTCCAGTGCCTGCCTGATGAACACCGTCTTTGGGCGCCACGTACGTAAGTTCATCATCATATTCCTTGACGACATCTAGGTTTTCAGTGAGGAACTGTAGGAGCACGAAGAGCATCTCCGGGTGACCTTGGACCTCCTACGCGAGCACCACCTGTTCGCCAAGGCCTCTAAGTGCTCTTTTTCTCAAAGCAACATCCAGTACTTGGGCCATATCATCTCCAAGGACGGCGTCGCGACAGACTCCAGCAAGACCAGTGCGATGAATGCCTGGCCCGTTCAAACTGACCAAACCGATCTACGCGGTTTCCTTGTACTGACCGGCTACTACCGAAAATTCGTCCTGCACTACGGAATTATTGCCAAGCCCTTGACACAGCTGCTCACCAAGAAGGGATTCGAGTGGAACGAGAAGGCCCAGGACACATTCGTCATGCTCAAGAAGGCGATGGTGAGCACACCCGTGCTCGCCCTTCCGGACTGCTCGCGCCCGTTCACCATCGAGACCGACGCCTGCGACACCGTGAAAGCACAAGTGCTCCCTGGGTGGTTTTGGTAATTAATGTCAACATATCTCTTGTTGGACTAACACTTTTACCTAGTATGTTACACATAAGTTCAAAAATGGAGTGGCATGGACTAAAGGATGTGGAACCCCTTCAAGATGCTAAGGACAAAGGATTGGCTCAAGCTTCAAGAACAAGACTCTACATTTTCTATTTTAGTGATCCAAGATCACATTGAGTCTATAGGAAAAGCCAATACTATCAAGGAGGGATGAGGTGCTGCTTAATGAGCCTCTTGCTTCATGTGCTTAGTGATATGCTCCAAAATCCTCAACTACCTTTCCATATCCACATATGACCCAAACCTAAAGTCAAACTCGGCCCCACCGATTCTTCCTATCCGGAGCCACCGAGTTTCACATGTCATAGCCACTGCCACAAACTCTAGAAATTCGGTTTCACCGATAGGGATCTCGGTCTCACCGAGATGGGGTTGTAATCTCACTGTGTATGATCATTGCCAAAATCGGTCTCACCGAGTTTGAGCAATCGGTACTACCAAGATTACAATGCAAATCCTCTAGTTAGCCTATTACCAAAATCGGTCCCACCGAGTTTGTGTAATCGGTCTCACCGAGTTTGCCTGACCAACTCTCTGGTTAGCTTATTACCAAAATCGGTCCCACCGAGTTTGTGTAATCGGTCACACCGAGATTACGTTATGCCCTAACCCTAACCATATCGGTCCTACCGAGTTGCATCTCAGTCCCACCGAAAATCCTAACGATCACTAGGTTTGCTGAATCGGTCCGACCGAGTTTAACGATTCGGTCCCACCGAGTTTAGCAGATTGTTTGTAACGGTTAGATTTTGTGTGGAGGCTATATATACCCCTCCACCCACTCTTCATTCGTGGAGAGAGCCATCAGAACAGATCTTCACTTCCAATACACATTTTCTGAGAGAGAACCACCTACACTTGTGTTGAGCTCAAGATATTCCATTCCTACCATATGAATCTTGATCTCTAGCCTTCCCCAAGTTGCTTTCCACTCAAATCTTCTTTCCACCAAATCCAAATCCTGTGAGAGAGAGTTGAGTGTTGGGGAGACTATCATTTGAAGCACAAGAGCAAGGAGTTCATCATGAACACACCATTTGTTACTTCTTGGAGAGTGGTGTCTCCTAGATTGGCTAGGTGTCATTTGGGAGCCTCCGAGAAGATTGTGGAGTTGAACCAAGGAGTTTGTAAGGGCAAGGAGATCGCCTACTTCGTGAAGATCTACCGCTAGTGAGGCAAGTCCTTCATGGGCGACGGCCATGATGGAATAGACAAGGTTGCTTCTTCGTGGACCCTTCGTGGGTGGAGCCCTCCGTGGACTCGCGCGACCGTTACCCTCCGTGGGTTGAAGTCTCCATCAACGTGGATGTACGATAGCACCACCTATCGGAACCACGACAAAAACACTCGTGTCTCCAATTGCGTTTGAATCCTCCAAACCCTTCCCTTTACATTCTTGCAAGTTGCATGCTTTACTTTCCGCTGCTCATATACTCATTGCACACTTGCTTGATATGTATTGTGTTTGTTAAACATGTGCCTAAACTCCACCTAAACTTAAGAATTTTAAAAACTGCAACTTTCGGCACTTAGTGTCTAATCACCCCCCTCTAGACACCTTTTCTTGATCCTACAATTGGTATCAGAGCTTTGGTCTCCATTGCCTCGGTTTAAACACCTTTGGAGAAAGATGGATGTGTCTACTTTAGGGAGTCTTAGACATAGAGTGCCCATTCTTGATGGAGAGTATTTTCATGAATGGAAAAATGATATTCTTGAGATTTTCAATGAATATCATTTGAACAAGTACATTGCTAGTCCTTGTGCACCTCATATTGATCCTTTGCACCCTACCCTAGATGAAGATATTGACATGATTCGCAATCTTAGAACTGTTAAGCTCATCATTAGAGGATTGCCCAAAAATCTTATTGCTAGTTTGCCTACTCTTAAGTGTGCCTATACTATATGGAAATTTGTTGAGGAACGATTTCCCGATTATTCCTTGAAAAATTTAGATGAAATTCTCCATAAATCTATTGCCTTGAGTAAGATGAACTCTAGTGGTCCTAGTTTTGGTGATTGCCTATTTGAGCTTACAAATCTCATGCATGCTAAAGTTAATGTTGGAATCATTAGTGATATCATATCCGAAGCTATAAGAATTCATAAAGGTAACCACTTTGATGATCATGTACCTAATGAATTATCCTCTCTAGGATTTGATCAATCACAAGATGATGTTGAACATGGATACTATGATGAAGATGATGATAGTGACTATGATCTTGATGACACAATGAGACATTTTGGTCTTATGGCGAATCTTCGCGGCTACATGGCTGGAGGAAAGGAATGGGTCCTTGATAGTGGATGTACTGATCATATGACCGGAGATGAAGAGATGTTCCGTGAGCTTGCTGAAAATGACGGCCCTCGAAAATATGTCACCTTTGGTGATAATTCAAAGGGTAAGGTGGTTGGCCTTGGTAAGGTGGCCATCTCACACGATAGCTCCAGACAAAATGTCATGCTCGTTGAATCCCTTGGATACAATTTACTTTCAGTTTCTAGACTTGCGGATTTCGGTTTCAATGTCTTATTCACTGAAGTAGATTGCCAAGTGTTTCGTAGAGACAATCATAAAATAGTCTTTACCGGTATACGTAGAGGAGATCTTTACATTGTTGATTTCACTAAAAAGGCTCAACCTAAAACTTACTTAATCGCTAAATCTTCTAAAGGCTGGTTGTGGCATAGAAGACTAGGTCATGTTGGAATGCGAAATCTTGATAAGCTTATTAAAGGTGATCATATCCTTGGAGTAAAAGATGTCGTATTTGACAAGGATAGACTTTGTAGTGCTTGTCAAGCAGGGAAACAAGTTGGAGGAAGTCAACGCGCAAAGAACATCATGACCACAAGAAGACCACTCGAGCTACTTCACATGGATCTCTTTGGTCCAAATGCATACAAGAGTCTCGGTGGTAACTCATTTGGTCTAGTCATAGTTGATGATTTTTCAAGATTCACGTGGGTGTTCTTTCTTGATGACAAGTCGCAGGTCCAAAAGATCTTCAAAAACTTCGCTAGGAAGGCCCAAAATCAGTTTGACGTGAAGATCAAGAAGGTTCGGAGTGACAACAAAACGGAGTTCAAGAATGCAAATGTGGACACCTTTCTTGACGAAGAAGGGATTTCACACGAGTTCTCGGCTACGTACACACCTCAACAAAATGGAGTTGTTGAGAGGAAGAACCGGACTCTTATCGAGATGGCAAGAATGATGCTTGATGAGTACAAGACGCCAAAGCACTTTTGGGCGGAAGCAGTTGAGACAACTTGTCATGCAACAAATCGCTTGTATCTTCACAAGCTACTCGGCAAGACGGCATACGAGCTCCTCACAGGGAACAAAACCCCAAGTTGGATACTTTCGAGTATTCGGCTCAAAGTGCTACATTCTTGATAAGCATCGTCGTTCTAAATTTGCTCCTAAGTCTCATGAAGGTTTTCTACTTGGTTATGGCTCAAACTCTCACACTTACCGTGTCTACAATAATTTCACCCGAAAGGTTGAAGAGACGGTGGATGTGATGTTTGATGAATCTAACGGCTCGCAAGTAGAGCAATTGCCAATTGATGTAGGAGACAAAGACCCTTCGGAAGCAATTCAAGACTTGTCCATTGGCAAGATTCGTCCAACGGAAATGAAGGAGAGTACCTCGTCCGTCCAAGTGGAAGCTTCTACATCACGGCAAGGTGAACCAAGAGTTGATACGGAAGCATCAACAAGTGGGACACGTCAAGATGAAGAAAACGAGGAACTACACCAAGATGAACATCCACAACCTCCTTCTCCACCACGACAAGAGAAAACAACGTCAACAATGAAGAAGGCCATGAAGAAGAAGGCCAAGAGGAAGAAGGACAAGATGAAGAGGATGTTCCACCCCGACCCAAGCAAAAGCTTACACGAGTTCGAGCAAGAATTGCCAAAGATCATCCTGTCGAGCAAATCTACAAAGATATCCAAACTGGACTATCACTCGCTCTAAAACTCGTTTAGCTAACTTTTGTGAACATTACTCATTCATTTCTAAAATTGAACCTATGAAGGTTGAAGAAGCATTGAAGGATCCGGATTGGATAAATGCTATGCATGAAGAGCTACACAACTTTGAGAGAAATCAAGTGTGGACGTTAGTCGAGAAGCCCGACAACAACCACAACATCATTGGTACCAAATGGGTGTTTTGCAACAAGCAAGATGAAGATGGACAAGTGGTTCGCAAAAAAGCACGTCTCGTCGCCCAAGGCTATACACAAGTTGAAGGTATGGACTATGGTGAGACATATGCTCCCGTTGCTAGACTTGAGTCCATTCGCATCTTACTTGCCTATGCTAATCACCATGATGTCACCCTATACCAAATGGACATTAAAAGTGCTTTTCTAAATGACAAAATTGAGGAGGAAGTTTATGTTAAGCAACCTCCCGGCTTTGTTAATCCTAAGAAACCTAATCATGTTTACAAACTTCACAAAGCCCTTTATGGTCTTAAACAAGCTCCTAGAGCATGGTATAAATGCTTGACCAAGTTCCTTACTGAAAAAGGCTTTGAAATTGGTAAAATTGATTCTACTCTTTTTACTAAAAGGGTTGATGGAGAACTATTTGTGTGCCAAATTTATGCTGATGATATCATATTTGGTTCTACTAACCCTCATTTTAGTGAAAAGTTTGGAAAGCTAATGTCGGAGAAGTTTGAGATGTCTATGATGAGTGAACTCAAATTATTTCTCGGTTTGCAAATCAAGCAAACTAAGGAAGGTACATTTGTCTCTCAAACGAAGTACACCAAAGACTTATTCAAGAAGTTCAATATGCAAGAATGCAAAGGTATGCCTACACCCATGCCTACTAGTGGACATCTTGATTTGACCAAAGATGGTGAACCGGTTGATCAAAAGGTTTATCGCTCTATGATCGGTTCATTGTTATATCTATGTGCCTCACGTCCCGATATTATGC
The DNA here is from genome assembly GCA_032464435.1 of Aegilops umbellulata. Classification (NCBI taxonomy): domain Eukaryota; kingdom Viridiplantae; phylum Streptophyta; class Magnoliopsida; order Poales; family Poaceae; genus Aegilops; species Aegilops umbellulata. The sequence goes on from CP136059.1 coordinate 359,334,310, forward strand.
TAAGTGTGTGCATGTGTGCACGATATCAAGCTGCTCCTAAAGAATGTCATCTTAAGGCTGTGAAAAGGATAGTGAGATACTTAATCCATACACCAAATTTTTTCATTTGGTATCCTAAGATGTCCTCTTTTGATCTTGTTGGCTATTCCGACTCGGACTATGCCGGAGACAAGGTTGATAGAAAGTCCACTTAGGGTACTTGTCAATTCCTTGGTAGATCTCTTGTGTCTTGGTCTTCTGTCGGGGAAACTGCCTCCACGAGCACCTATGGGGACGGAGCCCCTTTCGGTTCGGCGGGGGGGGGGGGGGGGGGAGGGGGGGGCGGAGGTCGCACGAAGAGCAGATCGAGGCGGGGCACACGAGCGATCTACCCAGCTTCGGAGCTCTCCGGAGAGATAATACTCCTACTGCTGCTTTGTGGTTTGTATTGAGTTCTTGCTCGGGAGCGCTGAGTGTTACAGTACACACAAGCGGCTAACGAGACCGAGCGTTCTTCTGTTCGTCCTACTCCTTCTACGTTGTGCGTGGGCCTCCTTTTATATGCTCAAGGGGTCTCCAACAGGTGGCAACGTAGGCAAGGGCAAAAATGGAAAAGGTGCTGCGGTAGGTATAGCTACCTACACATTGTATCATACCTAACCTTGACGTCAGGGGACAAGGGCATTAAATGCCTATCTACGTCGCCCAAACAGTGCAGAAAAGGGACCGTCAGGGACGCCACTGATCACCACGATGGCGATCTTGTCAGCGCCGCTCGCCACAGTGTACCCCTGGCTGCACAGCCTCCCGCCACGTACGCCTGGAAGGGTCTCAGAGCGACATGTTGGTGGGTGCGCTGGAGCGCGGGTATAGAATGGTTGCTAGCCGCGGCAAACGCCTTGCCGCGGCCGTTGTCTTGTCGCGTCCGGGAGCTTGTCGCTCGCCGGGTCTTGCCGGGACGCGTGGCGCGTCACGGCAAGTTCCTTGAGATGCCTTGGTTGGCCTTCCCGGCAAGCTCCTCTTGCCGGGGCCTTGTCTCCTTGGCTTAAATACTTTGTTCTTGAATGGCTCCAAAGGAACCACGGGGGTCCTTGGCGGTCACTCGGCAAGCCTTGCCGCGGGGCGCTGCGACTGCCCGTGCACAAGTTCGGGATACTAGGGTAGCCCTACTCTAGTACACTGATAGGATCCCCCGGGCCTGGGCCATACACGGTGCCGAGCGCTGTTGGGCCAGGCCCAAAACAGGGCACGGGCACGCGCGGCCTGGGTCACGCCGTATCTTACTCCGTATCCACCGCGCCCTCCCCGAACGGCACGCGTCGATTGCGGCGTCGTGGGAGAGATTTTGGGTGCACCGGACCCGGCAGCGGCTCTTCAGAGCAGCCCCCAGCGTAAGTATATGGTTTGCTTCCCGCTGTTAGGCGCGCATGGATATTCTTTGTTTGCTGATATCTGACTGTTGGCTTGTGTAGGAGCAGAGCAGCCCTACCAGGAGCGTCCGGAGGCCGCCCCTGACATGCCACCTGCTTCGACTACGCCGCCAAGGGAGCGTTCTCCGGCAAGGGAGGATCCTCCGACAAGGGAGAGCTCTCCGGCAAGGGGGAGCTCTCCGGCAAGGGACAGCACCAGCGGTCCTCCGGTGGTGGAGACCACAACTGCCGAGCCCGGTGCAGGTAAACCTCTTGCTTCGAAACTTCCCTTGGGTTCTTCTTCTTTTGATCTTCTTTTTGGATATTTGCTTGATTTTTCTTCCTTTTCCGGCCGTCAGATCCACCTACTGCGGAGCCGATGGAGACCGAGGTTGCTGTTGATGATGCCGCCGCCACCGAAGAAGCGGCCGGCGCTGATGATCCCGCCGGCGAAGAGGCCCCCAAGGCTGCCGCCGCCGCAGCTGACGAGGGGTCTGGCGATCGTACTGACGACCCTGAGCCGCAGGAGCGACAGGCGCTACACCGACCGCCGATCCTCCCGCCGCTGCCGTAGCGTCAGGCTCCGAAGAGCCCCAGCCAGGCGTCTACTTGAAGGCCGGCGATGGCGTCTTCATCAACCTCCCCTGGGCGTCAATGTCCAGGGCGCCAGTCGAAGGAGAAAGCTTTGACATGGAGGTGCTTGCCTCCGCTGGGCTGACGCTGGTCGACGCGCCAAGCAGCAGCAGCGACGAGCCTGAGGAGGAGTGACTGCTGCGGAAGCTGTTGTCGCTCTACCGTGCCCGCCAGGCCAAACTGGAGTCCCGCGAAGCGCTTGTCGCGAAGGCGGGGGTGGACATGGAGAAGCGCGTGGAGGAGCTCCGAGGTCTCAACCAGGCAGCTCTCCGGTCGCTGGCGACGGAGCGTGTACAGCTCGATGAGGCGCAGAAGGCCTTCATCCTCGAGAAGGCAAAAGTTGCAGAGCAACAGCGGCTTGCCGCCGAGGAGCTATCTGCGCGGGAGGGCGAGTTGGCGCAGCTGAAGGCCAGCCTGGACAGCCACGAAGAAGCGCTTGCTGCGCGCGAGCAAACACTCAGCGGAGCTCTCAAGGAAGCAAAGGACGCCGCCGCAGTTGCCGAGGCCGCCAAGAAGGAGCTGGAGACGAAGGTGGCGCAGCTGGAGACTGATTTCAAGGCGAGCGGTGAAGAGCTTGCCGCGCTCAAGCATGAGCGCGAGAAGGACGCCTACACCTTTGGCGAGCTGCAGGGTCGTCTCGCCGAGAAGATCAAGGAGCTTGCCGCCGCCAAGGACTCCAACGCCGATCTTGAGTTGAAGCTGGCTGCTTTGACCAAGACGCTGGACGGCGCCAGGGAGCAGGAGGCGGTCCTGAAGAAGGAGATCAAGGCCGACAAGGCGCTGCTGGAGAGCATTGCCGCCACCCAGAACGATTTTAGAGAAACTGTGGAGCAGTGGACGGAGGGTCTTGTGAATGCTGCCGCAGACATCGACAAGGAGCTGGCGCAGCTGGGGATGGAGGATCTCGGGTATCCCTCCAATGAGACCCTCCCATCCAGCGCCAAGCTCACTCTGTTCTTCAAAGGCGTGGCGACGGCCCTCCAGCGACTCCGGGAGAGGATCCCAAAGCAGCTGGCCGACGAGTCGCGCAAGATCTGCGCAGGAGCTCCTCAGAAAGTGTTGGTGAAGGTGGCCTACCGCAACCCGGGTCTCAACCTCACCAACGTCCTCAGATCCCTGCCGGCAGAAGCTGATCTGGAGGCGCTTAAGGACCTTGTCGCACCCATTGTGGACAAGGTGAGCGGGATCAAGAGGGTTGAGGGCGACCGCGTGGACTAGGCCGCCCGTTTTCTTCTTTTCTTGTCGCTGCTGGTCATGTTATGAAAACAGTTTATTAGAGCCGCGACAAGCTATTTTGTAATATAACTCTATTTTGGGTAGCGATTGCAATGTTATTTCCTTTACTTGATTCCTTCCTTTGTATGTTTTTGCCCTACGCTTTTAGGGAACTTGCCGGCGCAGGCACCCTCGCCGCGAGCGCTGAGTGCGGGACGTCAGCAGCCTGCTGGCAGTGCCGTTGCCGACAAGAAACCTTGTCGTAACTAGTCGCAGCTCGCTTAAGTTGTTGAGCGAACTCGAAACAAAGTAAGGGCGCGACTCTAGTCGCAGCACACTTAAACTGTTGAGCGAACTCGAAACAAAGTAAGGGCGCAACTAGCCACGGGCCGGTTCCTTCGCACACAGGTTTTCCATACAAAGCATGGTCGTTTAAGGAAGATAACTTAAAAAATTAAAAAATCTGATTGCTCAAACTTTGGCAACTTAGCTTTTCTGTTGTTCGCTTCCCGGCAAGGCGAAACTTTCTTGAACGACGCCTGGTCCACACCATTATCTTCTCCTTCCCCCCGGCAAACTTGTGGGTGAGAGGAATCTTCCTTTCCTTGAGAAAAGAGAGAAGAGAAAATAATGATATGAAGCCTTTGTTGGGGAACGTTGCAGAAAATTAAAATTTTTCCTACGGTTTCACCAAGATCCATCTATGAGTTCATCTAGCAACGATTATTCAGATTAGATAGCATCTACATACCACTTTGTAGATCGCAACGGAAGCGTTCGAGTGAACGTGGATGAGGTAGTCGTACTTGCCGTGATCCAATTCACCGATGATCTAGTACCGAACGGACGGCACCTCCGCGTTCAACACACGTACGGGACGGGAGACGTCTCCTCCTTCTTGATCCAGCAAGGGGGAAGGAGAGGTTGAGGAAGATCCAGCACGACGGTGTGGTGGTGGATGCAGCAGAACTCCGGCAGGGCTTCGCTAAGCAACTACGGGAGGAGGAGGAGGTGTTGCAGGGAGGAGGGAGTGCCAGGGCAATAGGGTTAGTTTGCTCCTCCTTTTTCCCCACTATATATAGGGCCAAGGGAGAGGGGGAGGCGCAGCCCTTGCCCCTTCCTCCAAGGAAGGGTGCGGCCAAGGGTGGGGAGGAGTCCATCCTCCCCAAGGCACCTCGGAGGTGCCTTCCCCTTGTAGGACTCTCCCCTTTTTTTTCTCTCTTGGCGCATGGGCCTCTTGGGGCTGGTGCCCCTTGGCCCAAGCAGGCCAAGGCGCACCCCCTAAGGTCCATGTGTCCCACCAAGGCAGGTGGCCCCACCTGGTGGACCCCCGGGACCCCTCCGGTGGTCCCGGTACAATACCGATAACACCGAAACTTGTCCCGATGGCCAAAATAGCACTTCCTATATATAATTCTTTACCTCCGGACCATTCCGGAACTCCTCGTGACGTCCGGGATCTCATCCGGGACTCTGAACAACATTCGGGTTACTGCACATACATATCTTCACAACCCTAGCGTCACCGAACCTTAAGTGTGTAGACCCTACGGGTTCGGGAGACATGCAGACATGACCGAGACGGCTCTCGGGCAATAACCAACAGCGGGATCTGGATACCCATGTTGGCTCCCACATACTCCACGATGATCTCATCGGATGAACCACGATGTCAAGGATTCAATTAATCCCGTATACGATTCCCTTTGTCAATCGGTATTTTACTTGCCCGAGATTCGATCGTCGGTATACCAATACCTCGTTCAATCTCGTTACCGGCAAGTCACTTTTCTCGTACCGTAATGCATGATCCTTGTGATCAAACACTTTGATCACCTTGAGCTCATATGATGATGCATTACCGAGAGGGCCCGGTGATACCTCTCCGTCAAGCGGAGTGACAAATCCCAGTCTCGATCCATGTCAACCCAACAGACACTTTCAGAGATACCCGTAGCATACCTTTATAGTCACCCAGTTACGTTGTGACGTTTGGCACACCCAAAGCACTCCTACGGTATCCGGGAGTTACACGATCTCATGGTCTAAGGAAAGGATACTTGACATTGGATAACTCTAGCAAACGAACTATGCGATCTTATGCTATGTTTAGGATTGGGTCTTGTCCATCACATCATTCTCCTAATGATTTGATCCCGTTATCGATGACATCCAATGTCCATAGTCAGGAAACCATGACTATCTGTCGATCAACGAGCTAGTCAACTAGAGGCTCACTAGGGACATGTTGTTGTCTGTTATTCACACATGTATTACGATTTCCGGTTAACACAATTATAGCACGAATAAAGACAATTATCATGAATAAGGAAATATAATAATAGTGCTTTTATTATTGCCTCTAGGGCATATTTCCAACAGTCTCCCACTTGCACTAGAGTCAATAATCTAGTTACATTGTAATGAATCGAACACCCATAGAGTTCTGGTGCTGATCATGTTTTGCCTTAGGGAGAGGTTTAGTCAACAGATCTGCGACATTCAGATCCGTGTGCACTTTACAAATTTCTATGTCTCCATCTTGAACATTTTCACGAATGGAGTTGAAGCGACGCTTGATGTGCCTGGTCTTCTTGTGAAACCTGGGCTCCTTTGCAAGTGCAATAGCTCCAGTGTTGTCACAGAAGAGCTTGATTGGCCCCGACGCATTGGGTATGACTCCGAGGTCGGTGATGAACTCCTTCACCCAAATTGCTTCATGTGCTGCCTCCGAGGCTGCCATGTACTCCGCTTCACATGTAGATCCCGCCACGACGCTTTGCTTGCAACTGCACCAGCTTACTGCCCCACCATTCAAAATATACACGTATCCGGTTTGTGACTTAGAGTCATCCAGATCTGTGTCTAAGCTAGCGTCGACGTAACCTTTTACGACGAGCTCTTCTTCACCTCCATAAACGAGAAACATTTCCTTGGTCCTTTTCAGGTACTTCAGGATATTCTTGACCGCTGTCCAGTGTTCCTTGCCGGGATTACTTTGGTACCTTCCTACCAAACTTACGGCAAGGTTTACATCAGGTCTGGTACACAGCATGGCATACATAATAGAACCTATGACTGAGGCATAGGGGATGACGCTCATCTCTTCTATTTCTTCTGCCGTGGTCGGACATTGAGCTGAGCTCAATTTCACACCTTGTAACACAGGTAAGAACCCCTTCTTAGATTGATCCATATTGAACTTCTTTAATATCTTATCAAGGTATGTGCTTTGTGAAAGACCTATGAGGCGTCTCGATCTATCTCTATAGATTTTGATGCCTAATATATAAGCAGCTTCTCCAAGGTCCTTCATTGAAAAACTCTTATTCAAGTAGGCCTTAATGCTGTCCAAAAGTTCTATATCATTTCCCATCAAAAGTATGTCGTCTACATATAATATGAGAAATGCTACAGAGCTCCCACTCACTTTCTTGTAAACACAGGCTTCTCCATAAGTCTGTGTAAACCCAAACGCTTTGATCATCTCATCAAAGCGAATGTTCCAACTCCGAGATGCTTGCACCAGCCCATAAATCGAGCGTTGGAGCTTGCACACCTTGTCAGCATTCTTAGGATCGACAAAACCTTCCGGCTGCATCATATACAATTCTTCCTTAAGGAAACCATTAAGGAATGCCGTTTTGACGTCCATTTGCCATATCTCATAATCATAGTATACGGCAATTGCTAACATGATTCGGACGGACTTCAGCTTCGCTACCGGTGAGAAAGTCTCATCGTAGTCAATTCCTTGAACTTGTCGATAACCCTTAGCGACAAGCCGAGCTTTATAGATGGTCACATTACCATCCGCGTCTGTCTTCTTCTTAAAGATCCATTTATTTTCTATGGCTCGCCGTTCAATGGGCAAGTCAGTCAAAGTCCATACTTCATTTTCATACATGGATCCTATCTCGGATTTCATGGCTTCCAGCCATTTGTCGGAATCCGGGCCCGCCATTGCTTCCTCATAGTTCGAAGGTTCACCGTTGTCTAACAACATGATTTCCAAGACGGGGTTGCCGTACCACTCTGGTGCGGAACGTGTCCTTGTGGACCTTCGAATTTCAGTAGGAGTTTGATTAGAAGTATCTTGATCATAATCATTAATTTCCTCTCTAGTCGGTGCAGGCACCTCAGGAACGATTTCTTGAGTTTCGCCATTTTCCGGTTCAAGAGGTAACACTTCATCAAGTTCTACTTTCCTCCCACTTACTTCTTTCGAGAGAAACTCTTTCTCTAGAAAGGATCCATTCTTGGCAACAAAGATCTTGCCTTCGGATCTGAGGTAGAAGGTATACCCAACAGTTTCTTTAGGGTATCCTATGAAGATGCATTTTTCCGATTTGGGTTCGAGCTTTTCAGGTTGAAGTTTCTTGACATAAGCATCGCATCCCCAAACTTTTAGAAACGACAGCTTAGGTTTCTTCCCAAACCATAATTCACACGGTGTCGTCTCAACGGATTTCGACGGAGCCCTATTTAAAGTGAATGCGGCAGTCTCTAAAGCATAGCCCCAAAAAGATAGCGGTAAGTCGGTAAGAGACATCATAGATCGTAGCATATCTAATAGAGTGCGATTACGATGTTCGGACACACCATTACACTGAGGTGTTCCAGGCGGCGTGAGTTGCGAAACTATTCCACATTTTCTTAAGTGTGTGCCAAATTCGTGACTCAAGTATTCTCCTCCACGATCTGATCGTAGAAACTTGATCTTTCTTTCACGTTGATTTTCAACCTCACTCTGAAATTCCTTGAACTTTTCAAAGGTCTCAGATTTGTGTTTCATTAAGTAGATATACCCATATCTACTCAAGTCATCAGTGAGGGTGAGAACATAACGATAGCCACCGCGAGCCTCAACACTCATTGGACCGCACACATCGGTATGTATGATTTCCAATAAGTTGGTTGCTCGCTCCATTGTTCCTGAGAACGGAGTCTTGGTCATTTTACCCATGAGGCATGGTTCGCACGTGTCAAATGATTCATAATCAAGAGACTCTAAAAGTCCATCCGCCTGGAGCTTCTTCATGCGTTTGACACCTATGTGACCAAGGCGGCAGTGCCACAAATATGTGGGACTATTGTTATCAACTTTAACTCTTTTGGTACTCACACTATGAATATGTGTATCATCACGTACGAGATTCATCAAGAACAAACCATTAACCATCGGAGCATGACCATAAAACATATCTCTCATATAAATAGAGCAACCATTATTCTCGGATTTAAATGAGTAGCCATCTCGAATTAAGCGAGATCCAGATACAATGTTCATGCTCAAACTTGGCACTAAATAACAATTATTGAGGTTTGAAACTACTCCCGTAGGTAAATGTAGAGGCAGCGTGCCGACGGCGATCACATCGACCTTGGAACCATTCCCGACGCGCATCGTCACCTCATCCTTCGCCAGTCTCCGTTTATTCCGCAGCTCCTGCTTTGAGTTACAAATGTGAGCAACTGCACCGGTATCAAATACCCAAGAGCTACTACGAGTACTGGTAAGGTACACATCAATTACATGTATATCACATATACCTTTGGTTTTGCCGGCCTTCTTGTCCGCTAAGTATTTGGGGCAGTTCCGCTTCCAGTGACCACTTCCCTTGCAATAAAAGCACTCAGTTTCGGGCTTGGGTCCATTCTTTGGCTTCTTCCCGGCAACTTGCTTACCGGGCGCGGCAACTTCCTTGCTGTCCTTCTTGAAGTTCTTTTTACCCTTGCCCTTCTTGAACTTAGTGGTTTTATTCACCATCAACACTTGATGCTCTTTCTTGATTTCTACCTCTGCTGATTTTAGCATAGCATATACCTCAGGAATGGTCTTTACCATCCCCTGCATATTGTAGTTCATCACAAAGCTCTTGTAGCTAGGTGGAAGCGACTGGAGGATTCTGTCAATGACCGCTTCTTCCGGGAGATTAACTTCCAGTTGAGTCATGCGGTTGTGCAACCCAGACATTTTGAGTATGTGTTCACTGACAGAACTATTTTCCTCCATCTTACAGCTAAAGAATTTATCGGAGACTTCATATCTCTCGACCCGGGCATGAGCTTGGAAAACCATTTTCAGCTCTTCGAACATCTCATATGCTCCATGTCTCTCAAAACGTTTTTGGAGCCCCGACTCTAAGCTGTAAAGCATGCCGCACTGAACGAGGGAGTAATCATCGCAGTGTGACTGCCAAGCGTTCATAACGTCTTGTTCTGCAGGGAGAATAGGTGCGTCACCCAGCGGTGCTCTTAGGACATAATCTTTCTTGGCAGCTATGAGGATAATCCTCAGGTTTCGGACCCAGTCCGTATAGTTGCTACCATCGTCTTTCAGCTTGGTTTTCTCTAGGAACACGTTGAAATTGAGGACTACGTTGGCCATTTGATCTACAAGACATATTGTGAATATTTAGACTAAGTTCATGATAATAAAGTTCATTTAATCAAATTATTTAATGAACTCCCACTTAGATAGACATCCCTCTTATAGTCATCTAAGTATTACATGATCCGAGTCAACTAGGCCGTGTCCGATCATCACGTGAGACGGACTAGCCAACATCGGTGAACATCTTCATGTTGATCGTATCTTCTATACGACTCATGCTCGACCTTTCGGTCTTCTGTGTTCCGAGGCCATGTCTGTACATGCTAGGCTCGTCAAGTCAACCTAAGTGTTTTGCGTGTGTAAATCTGTCTTACACCCGTTGTATGCGAACGTAAGGACCTATCACACCCGATCATCATGTGGTGCTTCGGAACGACGAACCTTAGCAACGGTGCACAGTTAGGGAGAACACTTTATTGAAATTATTATGAGGGATCATCTTATTTACTACCGTCGTTCTAAGTAAACAAGATGCAAAACATGATAAACATCACATGCAATCAAATAATAAACGTGACATGATATGGCCAATATCACATAGCTCCTTTGATCTCCATCTTGGGGCTCCATGATCATCTTGTCACCGGCTTGACACCATGATCTTCATCATCATGATCTTCATCATCGTGTCTCCATGAAGTTGCTCGCCAACTATTACTTCTACTACTATGGCTAACGCGTTTAGCAATAAAGTAAAGTAACTTACATGGCGATTCTCAATGACACGCAGGTCATACAAAAAATAAAGACAACTCCTATGGCTCCTGCCGGTTGTCATACTCATCGACATGCAAGTCGTGATTCCTATTACAATAGCATGAACATCTCATACATCACATATAGATCATTCATCATACATCACAACTTTGGCCATATCATATCACAAAGCACTTGCTGCAAAAACAAGTTAGACGTCCTCTAATTGTTGTTGCAAGTTTTACGTGGTTGAATTAGGGTTCTAGCAAGAAAGTTTTCTTACCTACGTTCAAACCACAACGTGATTTGTCAACTTCTATTTACCCTTCATAAGGACCCTTTTCATCGAATCCGCTCCAACTAAAGTAGGAGAGACAGACACCCGCCAGCCACCTTATGCAACTAGTGCATGTTAGTCGGTGGAACCGGTCTCACGTAAGCGTACGTGTAAGGTTGGTCCGGGCCGCTTCATCCCACAATACCGCTGAAGCAAGATAAGACTAGTAGCGGCAAGAAGAGTTGACAACATCTACGCCCACAACAAATTGTGTTCTACTCGCGCAAGAAGAACTACGCATAGACCTAGCTCATGATGCCACTGTTGGGGAACGTTGCAGAAAATTAAAATTTTTCCTACGGTTTCACCAAGATCCATCTATGAGTTCATCTAGCAACGAGTATTCAGATTAGATAGCATCTACATACCACTTTGTAGATCGCAACGGAAGCGTTCGAGTGAACGTGGATGAGGTAGTCGTACTTGCCGTGATCCAATTCACCAATGATCTAGTACCGAACGGACGGCACCTCCGCGTTCAACACACGTACGGGACGGGAGACATCTCCTCCTTCTTGATCCAGCAAGGGGGAAGGAGAGGTTGAGGAAGATCCAACACGACGGTGTGGTGGTGGATGCAGCAGAACTCCGGCAGGGCTTCGCTAAGCAACTACGGGAGGAGGAGGAGGTGTTGCAGGGAGGAGGGAGTGCCAGGGCAATAGGGTTAGTTTGCTCCTCCTTTTTCCCCACTATATATAGGGCCAAGGGAGAGGGGGAGGCGCAGCCCTTGCCCCTTCCTCCAAGGAAGGGTGCGGCCAAGGGTGTGGAGGAGTCCATCCTCCCCAAGGCACCTCGGAGGTGCCTTCCCCTTGTAGGACTCTCCCCTTTTTTTTCTCTCTTGGCGCATGGGCCTCTTGGGGCTGGTGCCCCTTGGCCCAAGCAGGCCAAGGCGCACCCCCTAAGGTCCATGTGGCCCACCAAGGCAGGTGGCCCCACCTGGTGGACCCCCGGGACCCCTCCGGTGGTCCCGGTACAATACCGATAACACCGAAACTTGTCCCGATGGCCAAAATAGCACTTCCTATATATAATTCTTTACCTACGGACCATTCCGGAACTCCTCGTGACGTCCGGGATCTCATCCGGGACTCCGAACAACATTTGGGTTACTGCACATACATATCTTCACAACCCTAGCGTCACCGAACCTTAAGTGTGTAGACCCTACGGGTTCGGGAGACATGCAGACATGACCGAGACGGCTCTCGGGCAATAACCAACAGCAGGATCTGGATACCCATGTTGGCTCCCACATACTCCACGATGATCTCATCGGATGAACCACGATGTCAAGGATTCAATTAATCCCGTATACGATTCCCTTTGTCAATCGGTATTTTACTTGCCCGAGATTCGATCGTCGGTATACCAATACCTCGTTCAATCTCGTTACCGGCAAGTCACTTTTCTCGTACCGTAATGCATGATCCTTGTGATCAAACACTTTGATCACCTTGAGCTCATATGATGATGCATTACCGAGAGGGCCCGGTGATACCTCTCCGTCAAGCGGAGTGACAAATCCCAGTCTCGATCCATGTCAACCCAACAGACACTTTCAGAGATACCCGTAGCATACCTTTATAGTCACCCAGTTACGTTGTGACGTTTGGCACACCCAAAGCACTCCTACGGTATCCGGGAGTTACACGATCTCATGGTCTAAGGAAAGGATACTTGACATTGGATAACTCTAGCAAACGAACTATGCGAGCTTATGCTATGTTTAGGATTGGGTCTTGTCCATCACATCATTCTCCTAATGATGTGATCCCGTTATCGATGACATCCAATGTCCATAGTTAGGAAACCATGACTATCTGTCGATCAACGAGCTAGTCAACTAGAGGCTCACTAGGGACATGTTGTTGTCTGTTATTCACACATGTATTACGATTTCCGGTTAACACAATTATAGCACGAATAAAGACAATTATCATGAATAAGGAAATATAATAATAATGCTTTTATTATTGCCTCTAGGGCATATTTCCAACAGCCTTATGGCTCGTTGTTGCTTACCGGGGGTTGGCGCTGCACAAAGTGTCAGATAACTCATGCAAAAAATAAAAAGCATGAAATTGACAAGACGTGCGGAGCATGTGAGCTTTACTTATGCATAGGGTCTGCGCCTGGCTTTGTACAAAGGATTACATGCAACAGCGGCAAGACTTGTACAAAAGGTGGTTGCCGGAACAGGGTCCGGCAACCGCGCCTTACGGGTAAAACTTACGAAGATGCTCGATGTTCCAGGAGTTGCTCACCGGAATGCCATCTTCGGTCTCAAGGCGGACAGCGCCAGGCCTAGTGACTCGTTTCACCCGATAAGGGCCTTCCCACTTCGGCGTCAACTTGTTGGAATTCTTGGCGGAATGAACGCGCCAAAGAACAAGGTCGCCTTCCTCGAGACTTCTGGCATTAACTTTGCGGCTATGGTAGCGGCGCAAAGCTTGCTGGTAGCGAGCAGCTCGTATAGCAGCCTGAAGACGGTCTTCCTTAAGGAGCAGCGCGTCATCTTGTCGCAGCTGCTCTTGCTCAAGCTCATCATAAGCGAGCACTCGAGGCAACCCGTATACGAGTTCCTCGGGGAGAACTGCCTCTGCTACATAGACTAGAGCGAAAGGTGTCTGGCTAGTGGCTCGATTTGGTGTCGTCCTGATCGACAAAAGAACCACCGGCAGCTCCTCAATCCAGTTTCTTCCGCACCCGTGCAGCCTGTCGAAAGTCCTGGTCTTGAGTCCACGCAGCACTTCAGCATTTTCCCTCTCCGCTTGACCGTTGCTCCTGGGGTGAGCAACAGAAGCGAAGCAGACCTTGGCACCAAGATCTTGGACGTACTGCATGAAGGTGCGGCTCGTGAATTGCGTACCGTTGTCGGTGATGATCCTGTTAGGGATCCCGAAGCGGCAAACAATCGACCTGAAGAACTTGACTGCTGACTGTGCTGTCACCTTCCTCACTGCTTCCACTTTCGGCCACTTTGTGAACTTGTCGATTGCGACGTACAAGTACTCAAAGCCCCCGACTGCTCGGGGGAAGGGGCCGAGGATGTCGAGCCCCTAGACCGAAAATGGCCAGGATAAAGGGATCGTCTGGAGAGCTTGAGCTGGCTGGTGTATCTGCTTGGAATGGAACTGGCACGCTTCACACTTGGTTACTTGTGCAGTTGCATCCTGGAGGGCTATCGGCCAAAAGAAACCTTGCCGGAATGCTTTGCCGGCAAGTGCTCTGGCGCCAATGTGGTGACCACATATGCCTCCATGTATCTCTGCCAACAGCCTCTGTCCATCTTCCCGGTGAATACACTTCAATTTCACATCGTTGAGTCTTCTTCTGTACAGTGCGTTGTCGACGAACTGGTACATACTTGACTGCCGGGCTACTCTTTCCGCTTCTTCTTGCTCTTCGGGAAGTTCTCCTGTCTGAAGGAAACGGACGATCTGCTGTGCCCATGCTGGAGCTTGTGGCTCGACAACAAGGACTAAAGGCATATCTGCTGGAACATCCGCTTCTACGACGAGAACCTGCGGCTCAGCCGAGCTTGACATTCCCCGGCAAGCTTGCCGGAGCAAAACTTGTCGGGAGCGTCTGCTTCAACGAAACAAACCCTGGGGCTTGTCGGAGCAGACTGCTCCTCAGCACTCTTGGCGTTGATCTTGGGGACCTTTTTGGCGGTGGCTTCGGGAAGCTCAGCGGGAAGTAGTTGGCAAGGATCTTGTCGTCGCGCCCCCCAGCAGCTTGCACCGCAATGGTGTAGATGCTGAGGAACTCCACGGATGTAACTTGCCGTCGTACTTCTCCGGTACGTCTGGCTTGAAGTTCTTCGTGCTGGAACACTGGACTTGCCGTAGCTCATGGGTAAACACAGGGCAACCTACCGTGTACGACAGGTCGCTTGGTTCCCCTGGCGCACGCATGTCGACAGTGGGTCCAGCGCGCCGGTCTGATTGACGCCGCGCTTCTCTTCCGCGCTTGATGTGAGTACGAGCGTCTTCTTGCTGTCGTTCGTGAAGAACTTGGCGCTGATCGCGGCGAGCTCGCGGATCTGATGAAGCAGTGGAGTCGCTGTCGTGGTGGACCCGGCGAGTCGGTGATCTTGGCCTTCGGGGCGGAGAGTGCACGGTGGTTGCACCCCCACCGGTCTTGTCGCCATCGGCTCGCACCTGGCTGGCTTGCCGCGGCTGCGATGTGGTCGGCTGCCGTGGAGTGTCGCCGTTGGCGAAGCCGATGAGACTCTGAATGGTGGCCCTCCAGTCGTCGATCTTGTCCGCCATTGGAGGGAAGTCTAGGAGCAGTTGAGCTCGCGCCAAAGCTTCTGCTGGAGTGGCGGTTAGCGGTGGCGAACGGTGCGAGGAGCGGGATATGCTCGGACTTCCAACTACGTTAGAAGGAGCAGTATTCCGTCCAGGCGACCATGCCTCGCTCGCGCCAGCACGTTGGCGCGCATGCTGGCCTTGAGCATCCCGAGATCCGCCAGCTCGATTTGGGCCCAACAAGCGTATGGTACCATGAGTACCATGACGCTGCCGGTCCCGCGTCTCCTGAGATGGGCGCGGTGCGTCTACGGACGCTCGGTCGTCGTGGGAGCCTGCTACGCCGCCGATAGGCAGCGCAACCTTGTCCTTGGACCTGGCGGCACCGTGGGCTCCCTCGTCGACGCCCGTTCTTACGCCGGCGTCTTCCCCACTAGCCGTTTGCTCCGGCGGTGGTGGGTTCGACGCGGACGGAGCAGCCGCCTCCGAAGCCTTCTTCATCGGCGGCATGTCGATGAAGTCGATGAAGATCTGGCTCGTGTGAACGCCGGATCAGGTTCACACAACCTCGACGCCCCCTACCTGGCGCGCCAAAGATGTCGGGGAAACTGCCTCCACGAGCACCTATGGGGACGGAGCCCCTTTCGGTTCGGCGGGGGGCGGAGGTCGCACGAAGAGCAGATCGAGGCGGGGCACCCGAGCGATTTACCCAGCTTCGGAGCTCTCCGGAGAGATAATACTCCTGCTGCTGCTTTGTGGTTTGTATTGAGTTCTTGCTCGGGAGCGCTGAGTGTTACAGTACACACAAGCGGCTAACGAGACCGAGCATTTTTCTGTTCGTCCTCCTCCTTCTACGTTGTGCGTGGGCCTCCTTTTATATGCTCAAGGGGTCTCCAACAGGTGGCAACGTAGGCAAGGGCAAAAATGGAAAAGGTGCTGCGGTAGGTACAGCTACCTACACATTGTATCATACCTAACCCTGACGGCAGGGGACAAGGGCATTAAATGCCTATCTACGTCGCCCAAACAGTGCAGAAAAGGGACCGTCAGGGACGCCACCGATCGCCATGATGGCGATCTTGTCAGCGCCGCTCGCCACAGTGTACCCCTGGCTACACAGCCTCCCGCCACGTACGCCTGGAAGGGTCTCAGAGCGACACGTTGGTGGGTGCGCTGGAGCGCGGGTACAGAGTGGTTGCTAGCCGCGGCAAACGCCTTGCCGCGTCCGTTGTCTTGTCGCGTCCGGGAGCTTGTCGCTCGCCGGGTCTTGCCGGGACGCGTGGCGTGTCACGGCAAGTTCCTTGAGATGCCTTGGTTGGCCTTCCTGGCAAGCTCCTCTAGCCGGGGCCTTGTCTCCTTGGCTTAAATACTTTGTTCTTGAATGGCTCCAAAGGAACCACGGGGGTCCTTGGCGGTCACCCGGCAAGCCTTGCCGCGGGGCGCTGCGACTGCCCGTGCACAAGTTCGGGATACTAGGGTACCCCTACTCTAGTACACCGACATCTTCCAAGAAACAAAACTCGGTATCCTTATCCACCGCCGAAGCGGAATACATTGCCGCTGGTTCATGTTGTGCTCAATTACTTTGGATGACTCAAACTCTTAAAGATTATGGGATATATGTGAAACATGTTCCGCTGCTATGTGACAATGAAAGTGCTATTAAGATTGCTCACAATCCCGTGCAACATTCTCAAACTAAGCATATTGATGTTCGTCATCATTTCATTCGAGATCATGTTGCCAAAGGGGAAATTAACCTTAAGCATGTTTGCACCGATAAGTGATTGGCGGATATATTCACTAAACCACTTGATGAGAAAGTGTTTTGCAGGTTAATAGGTGAATTGAACATCATTGATGCTTCAAACTTGGAGTAGGAACTCCATTTGATACATGCGAGGCATGAGCCTATGACTAATCCTTGATATTTCTCTTATGATGCTATTCATATGTCTTGGATATATTTGCACCTTGCATGTTATCTAACCCGTGTAGGTACTTGGTTGAATCCAATTCTATGAGATTGCAACTCACTCACATCTTGAGCAATCTCTACATCACCAAGTCCCTACACAATGGTGGTTGAAGACAAGGAAGCACGAAGCCATTCAAATATATCCTTTGACAAATTCTATGTTAAATCCTATAATTGTCATTTTGGATACACAAGTGCTCTTCCTTGCAAGACTAACCCATGTAGGTAGATGAACTCAAACTCCAAGTGGTGCTCCCAACTCTTGATGAACTACATCAACCTTGAGCAACCCACACAAGTTCAACTACATGAGCAAGACCCACACCACCACCCAAGGTATGTTATTCCATCTTAGAGAAGCTTTACCCCAAGATATGAGTCAAAGGAACTCAACAAGATGTGAATACATCAAGATGCTTAAACGAAAAATGGTAACCCCATTTTGAGCTTAAACGATGAGTATGACCTATGATCAAGTGCTCTCAATTGACTCCTAAGTCAATATACTCTAACATAAGTGACTTCATCACCGCCCAACTCTAGATGAAGTTCTCTCGTGTGTTCTTTTCTGTGTTATTGCATATGTTCCTTGCAACAAAAAAAACTTCGTCTAGATCTTTTATTTTCTTCTCTTTATTTTTTTATTCTGCATTTTCTGCATCCAATTCATTGCAAATCTTTCAGTCAATTCCTTGCAAATCTTTGTGAAATTCTACCTGTCTAGTGAGCTGAGGTGACAAGTGGTTCCACTCTGATGAACTCGGTCACACCGGTTTGATTTCTTCGGTCTAACCGATATCTTTCGGTGCAACCGAATCACACAACTCAGAGTCACCGATTTCATCACAGCAAAACCAACTTGCCACTCATTCCTGATTTCTGTTTTGCTCCAGCTCCACTCAATGAGTCTTGTCCTCTACCAGCATCATGTTAAACATGTTGCTTTGCTCTTGACTCAAGGACCAACCCAATTGTATCACATATCCAGAAAACCCTTCTTTGAAATTGATGTCAAAGGGGGAGAGAGAGATCACATCAAAGTTTAATCTTTCCTATAGGGGGAGAAAAAGCAGAATATTCAGGGGGAGAGAAAGTAATATCATCAATGACCCCAGATGCTTGGTGTTCAAGAGGAGAGATGTCACATGTCTTTAAGAGGGGAAAGACATGTTTGTTTGCTTGCTTTAGCTCAAGCTCTGTTGATTATATTTACTATTGCTCTGATTTTCCGTTTCCTATCTTCTCCCAATATCTCATGTTAGATTCAGGGGGAGCAAGATATCTTAGGAAAGGAAATCTTTGATTGTATTGCATATATTTACCTTGGGGACATGTCTATATCAAATGTGGTACTTAGTACTCACTCTACATGTCATCCCAGTCTTGGTCTCTTGTGGTTTCTTTTTGTTTGCTCTGATTGGTAGGTGTATCTGTGTTATCTAACCTTGTTTGCGCAGGTTCATCCCATCCTAAGCCAACTCAAGACCACAAGGTAAGTATATGCATCACAGTCATGTGAATGAGAAGTTCCTGCTGATGTACATACTATTTGCAAGAAGGACTCATGAGCATGAAGGTACATTTCTCATATTCACATCATTTGCTCTGATGCATATAGCCAAGGTACATGTAACACATTGCTTACTTTGTCATGTTTATGCATTCACATGCGCCTATATTCCATATTCACATGATTGCATACGTGTTGGGGGAGCCTATGCATGTTACATGTCCTTCCAAAGCTTTACTTGCTATTCTCTATATCTTTATCTAAAGCTTTGATGTATGTTGTCATCAATTACCAAAAAGGGGGAGATTGAAAGCACAAGTGCTCCCTGGGTGGTTTTGGTAATTAATGTCAACATATCTCTTGTTGGACTAACACTTTTACCTAGTATGTTTCAGATAAGTTAAAAAATGGAGTGTCATGGACTAAAGGATGTGGAACCGCTTCAAGATGCTAAGGACAAAGGATTGGCTCAAGCTTCAAGAACAAGACTCTACATTTTCTATTTTAGTGATCCAAGATCACATTGAGTCTATAGGAAAGGCCAATACTATTAAGGAGGGATTATGTGTTGCTTAATGAGCCTCTTGCTTCATGTGCTTAGTGATGTGCTCCAAAATCCTCAACTACCTTTCCATATCCACATATGACCCAAAGCTAAAGTCAAACTCGGCCCCACCGATTCTTCCTATCCGGAGCCATCGAGTTTCACATGTTATAGCCATTGCCACAAACCCTAAAAATTCGGTTTCACCGATAGGGATCTTGGTCTCACCGAGATGGGGTTGTAATCTCACTGTGTATGATCATTGCCAAAATCGGTCTCACCGAGTTTGAGCAATCGGTACTACCGAGATTACAATGCAAATCCTCTGGTTAGCCTATTACCAAAATCGGTCCCACCGAGTTTGTGTAATCAGTCTCACCGAGTTTGCCTGACCAACTCTCTGGTTAGCTTATTACCAAAATCGGTCCCACCGAGTTTGTGTAATCGATCACACCGAGATTACGTTATGCCCTAACCCTAACCATATCGATCCTACCGAGTTGCATCTCAGTCCCACCGAAAATCCTAACGGTCACTAGGTTTGCTGAATCGGTCCGACAGAGTTTAACAGATTGTGTGTAACGGTTAGATTTTGTGTGGAGGCTACATATACCCCTCCACCCACTCTTCATTCGTGGAGAGAGCCATCAGAACAGATCTTCACTTCCAATACATATTTTCTGAGAGAGAACCACCTACACTTGTGTTGAGCTCAAGATATTCCATTCCTACCATATGAATCTTGATCTCTAGCCTTCCCCAAGTTGCTTTCCACTCAAATCTTCTTTCCACCAAATCCAAATCCTGTGAGAGAGAGTTGAGTGTTGGGGAGACTATCATTTTAAGCACAAGAGCAAGGAGTTCATCATGAACACACCATTTGTTACTTCTTGGAGAGTGGTGTCTCCTAGATTGGCTAGGTGTCACTTGGGAGCCTCCGACAAGATTGTGGAGTTGAACCAGGAGTTTGTAAGGGCAAGGAGATCGCCTACTTCGTGAAGATCTACCGCTAGTGAGGCAAGTCCTTCGTGGGCGACGGCCATGATGGAATAGACAAGGTTGCTTCTTCGTGGACCCTTCATGGGTGGAGCCCTTCGTGGACTCACGCGACAGTTACCCTCTGTGGGTTGAAGTCTCCATCAACGTGGATGTACGATAGCACCACCTATCGGAACCACGACAAAAACACCCGTGTCTCCAATTGCGTTTGAATCCTCTAAACCCTTCCCTTTACATTCTTGCAAGTTGCATGCTTTACTTTCCGCTGCTCATATACTCAGTGCACACTTGCTTGATATGTATTGTGTTTGTTAAACATGTGCCTAAACTCCACCTAAACTTAAGAATTTTAAAAACTGCAAATTTTGGCACTTAGTGTCTAATCACCCCCCTCTAGACACCTCTTCTCGATCCTACAATTGGTATCAGAGCTTTGGTCTCCATTGCCTTGGTTTAAACACCTTTGGAGGAAGATGGATGTGTCTACTTTAGGGAGTCTCAGACATAGAGTGCCCATTCTTGATGGAGAGTATTTTCATGAGTGGAAAAATGAAATGCTTGAGATTTTCAATGAATATCATTTAAGCAAGTACATTGCTAGTCCTTGTGCACCTCATATTGATCCTTTGCACCCTACCCTAGATGAAGATATTGACATGATTCGAAATCTTGGAACTGTTGAGCTCATCATTAGAGGATTGCCCAAAAATATGATTGCTAGTTTGCCTACTCTTAAGTGTGCCTATACTATATGGAAATTTCTTGAGGAACGATTTCCCGATTATTCCTTGAAAAATTTAGATGAAATTCTCCATAAATCTATTGCCTTGAGTAAGATGAACTCTAGTGATCCTAGTTTTGGTGATTGCCTATTTGAGCTTACAAATCTCTGCATGCTAAAGGAAATGTTGGAATCATTAGTGATATCATATCCGAAGCTATAAGAATTCATAAAGGTAACCACTTTGATGATCATGTACCTAATGAATTACCCTCTCTAGGATTTGATCAATCACAAGATGATGTTGAACATGGATACTATGATGAAGATGATGATAGTGACTATGGTCTTGATGATGCAATGAAACATTTTGGTCTTATGGCGAATCTTCGCGGCTACATGGCTGGAGGAAAGGAATGGGTCCTTGATAGTGGATGTACTGATCATATGACCGGAGATGAAGAGATGTTCCGTGAGCTTGCTGAAAATGACGGCCCTCGAAAATATGTCACCTTTGGTGATAATTCAAAGGGTAAGGTGGTTGGCCTTGGTAAGGTGGCCATCTCACATGATACCTCCATACAAAATGTCATGCTCGTTGAATCCCTTGGATACAATTTACTTTCAGTTTCTAGACTCGCGGATTTCGGTTTCAATGTCTTATTCACTGAAGTAGATTGCCAAGTGTTTCGTAGAGACAATCATAAAATGGTTACCGGTGTACCTAGAGGAGATCTTTACATTGTTGATTTCACTAAAAAGGCTCAACCTAAAACTTGCTTAATCGCTAAATCTTCTAAAGGCTGGTTGTGGCATAGAAGACTAGGTCATGTTGGAATGCGAAATCTTGATAAGCTTATTAAAGGTGATCATATCCTTGGAATAAAAGATGTCGTATTTGACAAGGATAGACTTTGTAGTGCTTGTCAAGAAGGGAAACAAGTTGGAGAAAGTCACCGCACGAAGAACATCATGACCACAAGAAGACCACTCAAGCTACTTCACATGGATCTCTTTGGTCCAAATGCATACAAGAGTCTCGGTGGTAACTCATTTGGTCTAGTCATAGTTGACGATTTTTCAAGATTCACGTGGATGTTCTTTCTTGATGACAAGTTGCAGGTCCAAAAGATCTTCAAAAACTTCGCTAGGAAGGCCCAAAATCAGTTTGACGTGAAGATCAAGAAGGTTCGGAGTGACAACGGAACGGAGTTCAAGAACGCAAATGTAGACACCTTTCTTGACGAAGAAGGGATTTCACATGAGTTCTCGGCTACGTGCACACCTCAACAAAATGGAGTTGTTGAGAGGAAGAACTAGTTTCTTATCGAGATGGCAAGAACGATGCTTGATGAGTACAAGACGCCAAAGCACTTTTGGGCGGAAGCAGTTGAGACAGCTTGTCATGCAACAAATTGCTTGTATCTTCACAAGCTACTCGGCAAGACGGCATACGAGCTCCTCACCAGTAACAAACCCCAAGTTGGATACTTTCGAGTATTCGGCTCAAAGTGCTACATTCTTGATAAACATCGTCATTCTAAATGTGCTCCTAAGTCTGATGAAGGTTTTCTACTTGGTTATGGCTCAAACTCTCACACTTACCGTGTCTACAATAATTTCACCCGAAAGGCTGAAGAGACGGTGGATGTGAAGTTTGATGAATCTAATGGCTCGCAAGTAGAGCAATTGCCAATTGATGTAGGAGACAAAGACCCTTCGGAAGCAATTCAAGACTTGTCCATTGGCAAGATTCGTCCAACGGAAATGAAGGAGAGTACCTCGTCCGTCCAAGTGGAAGCTTCTATATCACAACATGGTGAACCAAGAGTTGATACGGAAGCATCCACAAGTGGGACACCTCAAGATGAAGAAAACGAGGAAGTACACCAAGATGAACATCAACAACCTCCTTCTCCACCACGACAAGAGAACAACAACGTCAACAATGAAGAAGGCCAAGAAGAAGAAGGCCAAGAATAAGAAGAACAAGATGAAGAGTATGTTCCACCTCGACCCAAGAAAAAGCTTACACGAGTTCGAGCAAGAACTGCCAAAGATCATCCTGTCAAGCAAATCTACAAAGATATCCAAACCGGGAGAATCACTCGCTCTAAAACTCGTTTAGCTAACTTTTGTGAACATTACTCATTCATTTCTAAAATTGAACCTATGAAGGTTGAAGAAGCATTGAAGGATCCGGATTGGATAAATGCTATGCATGAAGAGCTACATAACTTCGAGATAAATCAAGTGTGGACATTAGTCGAGAAGCCCGACAACAACCACAACATCATTGATACCAAATGGGTGTTTCGCAACAAGCAAGTTGAAGATGGACAAGTGGTTCGCAACAAAGCACGTCTCGTCGCCCAAGTCTATACACAAGTTGAAGGTATGGACTATGGTGAGACATATGCTCCCGTTGCTAGACTTGAGTCCATTCGCATCTTACTTGCCTATGCTAATCACCATGATATCACCCTATACCAAATGGACATTAAAAGTGCTTTTCTAAATGGCAAAATTGAGGACGGAGTTTATGTTAAGCAACCTCCCGGCTTTGTTAACCCTAAGAAACCTAATCATGTTTACAAACTTCACAAAGCCCTTTATGGTCTTAAACAAGCTCCTAGAGCATGGTATACATGCTTGACCAAGTTCCTTACTGAAAAAGGCTTTGAAATTGGTAAAATTGATTCTACTCTTTTTACTAAAAGGGTTGATGGAGAACTATTTGTGTGCCAAATTTATGTTGATGATATCATATTTGGTTCTACTAACCCTCATTATAGTGAAAAGTTTGGAAAGCTAATGTCGGAGAAGTTTGAGATGTCTATGATGAGTGAACTCAAATTCTTTCTCGGTTTGCAAATCAAGCAAACTAAGGAAGGTACATTTGTCTCTCAAACGAAGTACACCAAAGACTTATTCAAGAAGTTCAATATGCAAGAATGCAAAGGTATGCCTACACCTATGCCTACTAGTGGACATCTTGATTTGACCAAAGATGGTGAACCAGTTGATCAAAAGGTTTATCGCTCTATGATCGGTTCATTGTTATATCTATGTGCCTCACGTCCCGATATTATGCTAAGTGTGTGCATGTGTGCACGATATCAAGCTGCTCCTAAAGAATGTCATCTTAAGGTTGTGAAAAGGATAGTGAGATACTTAATCCATACACCAAATTTTGGCATTTGGTATCCTAAGAGGTCCTCTTTTGATCTTGTTGGCTATTCCGACTCGGACTATGCCGGAGACAAGGTTGGTAGAAAGTCCACTTCGGGTACTTGTCAATTCCTTGGTAGATCTCTTGTGTCTTGGCTTCCAAGAAACAAAACTCGGTATCCTTATCCACCGCCGAAGCGGAATACATTGCCGCTGGTTCATGTTATGCTCAATTACTTTGGATGACTCAAACTCTTAAAGATTATGGGATATATGTGAAACATGTTCCGTTGCTATGTGACAATGAAAGTTCTATTAAGATTGCTCACAATCCCGTGCAACATTCTCGAACTAAGCATATTGAAGTTCGTCATCA
The DNA here is from genome assembly GCA_032464435.1 of Aegilops umbellulata. Classification (NCBI taxonomy): domain Eukaryota; kingdom Viridiplantae; phylum Streptophyta; class Magnoliopsida; order Poales; family Poaceae; genus Aegilops; species Aegilops umbellulata. The sequence continues at coordinate 359,358,528 of CP136059.1, forward strand.
TTTCATTCGAGATCATGTTGCCAAAGGGGACATTAACCTTAAGCATGTTTGCACCAATAAGCGATTGGTGGATATATTCACTAAACCACTTGATGAGAAAGTGTTTTGCAGGTTAAGAGGTGAATTGAACATCATTGATGCTTCAAACTTGGAGTAGGAACTCCATTTGATACATGCGAGGCATGAGCCTATGAGTAATCCTTGATATTTCTCTTATGATGCTATTCATATGTCTTGGATATATTTGCACCTTGCATGTTATATAACCCGTGTAGGTACTTGGTTGAATCCAATTCTGTGAGATTGCAACTCACTCACATCTTGAGCAATCTCTACATCACCAAGTCCCTACACAATGGTGGTTGAAGACAAGGAAGCACGAAGTCATTCAAATATATCCTTTGACAAATTCTATGTTAAATCCTATAATTGTCATTTTGGATACACAAGTGCTCTTCCTTGCAAGACTAACCCATGTAGGTAGATGAACTCAAACTCCAAGTGGTGCTCCCAACTCTTGATGAACTACATCAACCTTGAGCAACCCACACAAGTTCAACTACATGAGCAAGACCCACACCACCACCCAAGGTATGTTATTCCATATTAGAGAAGCTTTACTCCAAGATATGAGTCAAAGCAACTCAACAAGATGTGAATACATCAAGATGCTTAAACGAAAAATGGTAACCCCATTTTGAGCTTAAACGATGAGTATGACCTATGATCAAGTGCTCTCACTTGACTCCTAAGTCAATATACTCTAACATAGGTGACTTTGTCACCACCCAACTCTAGATGAAGTTCTCTCGTGTGTTCTTTTCTATGTTATTGCATATGTTCCTTGCAACAAAAAAAAACTTCATCTAGATCTTTTATTTTCTTCTCTTTCTTTCTTTGATTCTGCATTTTCTGCATCCAATTCATTGCAAATCTTTCAATCAATTCCTTGCACATCTTTGTGAAATTCTACCTGTCTAGTGAGCTGAGGTGACAAGTAGTTCCACTTTGATAAACTCGGTCACACCGGTTTGATTTCTTCGGTCTAACCGATATCTTTCGGTGCAACCGAATCACACAACTCAGAGTCACCGATTTCATCACAGGAAAACCAACTTGCCACTCATTCCTGATTTCTGTTTTGCTCCAGCTCCACTGAATGAGTCTTGTCCTCTACCAGCATGATGTTAAACATGTTGCTTTGCTCTGTGACTCAAGGACCAACCCAATTGTATCACGTATCCAGAAAACCCTTCTTGGAAATTGATGTCAAAGGGGGAGAGAGAGATCACATCAAAGTTTAATCTTTCCTATAGGGGGAGAAAAAGGAGAATATTCAGGGGGAGAGAAAGTAATATCATCAATGACCCCAGATGCTTGGTGTTCAAGTGGAGAGATGTCACATGTCTTTAAGAGGGGAAATACATGTTTGTTTGCTTGCTTTAGCTCAAGCTCTGTTGATTATAATTACTATTGCTCTGATTTTCCGTTTCCTATCTTCTCCCAATATCTCATGTTAGATTCAGGGGGAGCAAGACATCTAAGGAAAGGAAATCTCTGATTGTATTGCATATCTTTACCTTGGGGACATGTCTATATCAAATGTAGTACTTAGTACTCACTCTACATGTCATCCCAGTCTTGGTTCTCTTGTGGTTTCTTTTTGTTTCCTCTGATTGGTAGGTGTATCTGTGTTATCTAACCTTGTTTGTGCAGGTTCATCCCATCCTAAGCCAACTCAAGACCACAAGGTAAGTATATGCATCACAGTCATGTGAATGAGAAGTTCTTGCTGATGTACATACTATTTGCAAGAAGGACTCATGAGCATGAAGGTACATTTCTCGTATTCACATCATTTGCTCTGATGCATATAGCCAAGATACGTGTAACACATTGCTTACTTTGTCATGTTTATGCATTCACATGCTCCTATATTCCATATTCACATGATTGCATACGTGTTGGGGGAGCCTATGCATGTTACATGTCCTTCCAAAGCTTTACTTGCTATTCTCTATATCTTTATCTAAAGCTTTGATGTATGTTGTCATCAATTACCAAAAAGGGGGAGATTGAAAGCACAAGTGCTCCCTGGGTGGTTTTGGTAATTAATGTCAACATATCTCTTGTTGGACTAACACTTTTACCTAGTATGTTTCGGATAAGTTCAAAAATGGAGTGTCATGGACTAAAGGCTGTGGAACCCCTTCAAGATGCTAAGGACAAATGATTGGCTCAAGCTTCAAGAACAAGACTCTACATTTTATATTTTAGTGATCCAAGATCACATTGAGTCTATAGGAAAAGCCAATACTATCAAGGAGGGATGAGGTGTTGCTTAATGAGCCTCTTGCTTCATGTGCTTAGTGATATGCTCCAAAATCCTCAACTACCTTTCCATATCCACATATGACCCAAAGCTAAAGTCAAACTCGGCCCCACCGATTCTTCCTATCCGGAGCCACCGAGTTTCACATGTCATAACCACTGCCACAAATCCTAGAAATTCGGTTTCACCGATAGGGATCTCGGTCTCAGCGAGATGGGGTTGTAATCTCACTGTGTATGATCATTGCCAAAATCGGTCTCACCGAGTTTGAGCAATCGGTACTACCGAGATTACAATGCAAATCCTCTGGTTAGCCTATTACCAAAATCGGTCCCACCGAGTTTGTGTAATCGGTCTCATCGAGTTTGCCTGACCAACTCTCTGGTTAGCTTATTACCAAAATCGGTCCCATCGACTTTGTGTAATTGGTCACACCGAGATTACGTTATGCCCTAACCCTAACCATATCGGTCCTACCGAGTTGCATCTCAGTCCCACCGAAAATCCTAACAGTCACTAGGTTTGCTGAATCGGTCCGACCGAGTTTAACGATTCGGTCCCATCGAGTTTAGCAGATTGTGTGTAACGGTTAGATTTTGTGTGGAGGCTATATATACCCCTCCACCCACTCTTCATTCGTGGAGAGAGCCATCAGAACAGATCTTCACTTCCAATACACATTTTCTGAGAGAGAACCACCTACACTTGTGTTGAGCTCAAGATATTCCATTCCTACCATATGAATCTTGATCTCTAGCCTTCCCAAAGTTGCTTTCCACTCAAATCTTCTTTCCACCAAATCCAAATCCTATGAGAGAGAGTTGAGTGTTGGGGAGACTATCATTTGAAGCACAAGAGCAAGGAGTTCATCATCAACACACCATTTGTTACTTCTTGGAGAGTGGTGTCTCCTAGATTGGCTAGGTGTCACTTGGGAGTCTCCGACAAGATTGTGGAGTTGAACCAAGGAGTTTGTAAGGGCAAGGAGATCGCCTACTTCGTCAAGATCCACCGCTAGTGAGGCAAGTCCTTCGTGGGCAACGGCCATGATGGAATAGACGAGGTATCTTCTTCGTGGACCCTTCGTGGGTGGAGCCCTCCGTGGACTCGCGTGACTGTTACCCTCTGTGGGTTGAAGTCTCCATCAACGTGGATGTACGATAGCACCACCTATTGGAACCACGACAAAAACACCCGTGTCTCCAATTGCGTTTGAATCCTCCAAACCCTTCCCTTTACATTCTTGCAAGTTGCATGCTTTACTTTCCGCTGCTCATATACTCATTGCACACTTGCTTGATATGTATTGTGTTTGTTAAACATGTGCCTAAACTCCACCTAAACTTAAGAATTTTAAAAACTGCAACTTTCGGCACTTAGTGTCTAATCACCCCCCCTCTAGACACCTCTTCTCGATCCTACAATTGGTATCAGAGCTTTGGTCTCCATTGCCTTGGTTTAAACACCTTTGGAGGAAGATGGATGTGTCTACTTTAGGGAGTCTCAGACATAGATTGCCCATTCTTGATGGAGAGTATTTTCATGAGTGAAAAAAATGAAATGCTTGAGATTTTCAATGAATATCATTTAAGCAAGTACATTGCTAGTCCTTGTGCACCTCATATTGATCCTTTGCACCCTACCCTAGATGAAGATATTGACATGATTCGCAATCTTAGAACTGTTGAGCTCATCATTAGAGGATTGCCCAAAAATCTGATTGCTAGTTTGCCTACTCTTAAGTGTGCCTATACTATATGGAAATTTCTTGAGGAACGATTTCCCGATTATTCCTTGAAAAATTTAGATGAAATTCTCCATAAATCTATTGCCTTGAGTAAGATGAACTCTACTGATCCTAGTTTTGGTGATTGCCTATTTGAGCTTACAAATCTCATGCATGCTAAAGGAAATGTTGGAATCATTAGTGATATCATATCCGAAGCTATAAGAATTCATAAAGGTAACCACTTTGATGATCATGTACCTAATGAATTACCCTCTCTAGGATTTGATCAATCACAAGATGATGTTGAACATGGATACTATGATGAAGATGATGATAGTGAATATGATCTTGATGATGCAATGAGACATTTTGGTATTATGGCGAATCTTCGTGGCTACATGGCTGGAGGAAAGGAATGGGTCCTGATAGTGGATGTACTGATCATATGACCGGAGATGAAGATATGTTCTGTGAGCTTGCTGAAAATGACGGCCCTTGAAAATATGTCACCTTTGGTGATAATTCAAAGGGTAAGGTGGCCATCTCACACGATACCTCCATACAAAATGTCATGCTCGTTCAATCCCTTGGATACAATTTACTTTCAGTTTCCAGACTTGCGGATTTCGGTTTCAATGTCTTATTCACTTAAGTAGATTGCCAAGTGTTTCGTAGAGACAATCATAAAACGGTCTTTACCGGTATACGTAGAGGAGATCTTTACATTGTTGATTTCACTAAAAAGGCTCAACCTAAAACTTGCTTAATCGCTAAATCTTCTAAATGCTGGTTGTGGCATAGAAGACTAGGTCATGTTGGAATGCGAAATCTTGATAAGCTTATTAAAGGTGATCATATCCTTGGAATAAAAGATGTCGTATTTGACAAGGATAGACTTTATAGTGCTTGTCAAGCAGGGAAACAAGTTGGAGAAAGTCACCGCGCGAAGAACATCATGACCATAAGAAGACCACTCGAGCTACTTCACATGGATCTCTTTGGTCCAAATGCATACAAGAATCTCGGTGGTAACTCATTTGGTCTAGTCATAGTTGATGATTTTTCAAGATTCACGTGGGTGTTCTTTCTTGATGACAAGTCGCAGGTCCAAAAGATCTTCAAAAACTTCTCTAGGAAGGCCCAAAATCAGTTTGACGTGAAGATCAAGAAGGTTCGGAGTGACAACGGAACGGAGTTCAAGAACGCAAATGTGGACACCTTTCTTGACGAAGAAGGGATTTCACATGAGTTCTCGGCTACGTACACACCTCAACAAAATGGAGTTGTTGAGAGGAAGAACCGGACTCTTATCGAGATGGCAGGAACGATGCTTGATGAGTACAAGACGCCAAAGCACTTTTGGGCGGAAGAAGTTGAGACAGCTTGTCATGCAACAAATCGCTTGTATCTTCACAAGCTACTCGGCAAGATGGCATACGAGCTCCTCACCGGTAACAAAACCCAAGTTGGATACTTTCGAGTATTCGGCTCAAAGTGCTACATTCTTGATAAGCATCGTCATTCTAAATTTGCTCCTAAGTCTCATGAAAGTTTTCTACTTGGTTATGGCTCAAACTCTCACACTTACCGTGTCTACAATAATTTCACCCGAAAGGCTGAAGAGACGGTGGATGTGAAGTTTGATGAATCTAATGGCTCGCAAGTAGAGCAATTGCCAATTGATGTAGGAGACAAAGACCCTTCGGAAGCAATTCAAGACTTATCCATTGGCAAGATTCGTCCAACGGAAATGAAGGAGAGTACCTCGTCCGTCCAAGTGGAAGCTTCTACATCATGACAAGGTGAACCAAGAGTTGATATGGAAGCATCCACAAGTGGGACACGTCAAGATGAAGAAAACGAGGAAGTACACCAAGATGAACATCAACAACCTCCTTCTCCACCACGACAAGAGAACAACAACGTCAACAATGAAGAAGGCCAAGAAGAAGAAGAACAAGATGAAGAGGATGTTCCACCCACACCCAAGCAAAAGCTTACACGAGTTCGAGCAAGAATTGCCAAAGATCATCCCGTCGAGGAAATCTACAAAGATATCCAAACCGGGAGAATCACTCGCTCTAAAACTCGTTTAGCTAACTTTTGTGAACATTACTCATTCATTTCTAAAATTGAACCTATGAAGGTTGAAGAAGCATTGAAGGATCCGTATTGGATAAATGCTATGCATGAAGACCTACAAAACTTTGAGAGAAATCAAGTGTGGACATTAGTCGAGAAGCCCGACAACAACCACAACATCATTGGTACCAAATGGGTGTTTCGCAACAAGCAAGATGAAGATGGACAAGTGGTTCGCAAAAAAGCACGTCTCGTCGCCCAAGGCTATACACAAGTTGAAGGTATGGACTATGGTGAGACATATGCTCCCATTGCTAGACTTGAGTCCATTCGCATCTTACTTGCCTATGGTAATCACCATGATATCACCCTATACCAAATGGACATTAAAAGTTCTTTTCTAAATGGAAAAATTGAGGAGGAAGTTTATGTTAAGCAACCTCCCGGCTTTGTTAATCCTAAGAAACCTAATCATGTTTACAAACTTCACAAAGCCCTTTATGGTCTTAAACAAGCTCCTAGAGCATGGTATAAATGCTTGACCAAGTTCCTTACTGAAAAAGGCTTTGAAATTGGTAAAATTGATTCTACTCTTTTTACTAAAAGGGTTGATGGAGAACTATTTGTGTGCCAAATTTATGTTGATGATATCATATTTGGTTCTACTAACCCTCATTTTAGTGAAAAGTTTGGAAAGCTAATGTCAGAGAAGTTTGAGATGTCTATGATGAGTGAACTCAAATTCTTTCTCGGTTTGCAAATCAGGCAAACTAAGGAATGTACATTTGTCTCTCAAACGAAGTACACCAAAGACTTATTCAAGAAGTTAAATATGCAAGAATGCAAAGGTATGCCTACACCTATGTCTACTAGTGGACATCTTGATTTGACTAAAGATGGTGAACCAGTTGATCAAAAGGTTTATCGCTCTATGATCGGTTCATTGTTATATCTATGTGCCTCACGTCCTGATATTATTGTAAGTGTGTGCATGTGTGCACGATATCAAGCCGCTCCTAAAGAATGTCATCTTAAGGCATTGAAAAGGATAGTGAGATACTTAATCCATACACCAAATTTTGGCATTTGGTATCCTAAGAGGTCCTCTTTTGATCTTGTTGGTTATTCCGACTCGGACTATGCCGGACACAAGGTTGATAGAAAGTCCACTTCGGGTACTTGTCAATTCCTTGGTAGATCTCTTGTGTCTTGGTCTTCCAAAAAACAAAACTCGGTATCCTTATCCACCGCCGAAGCGGAATACATTGCCGCTGGTTCATGTTGTGCTCAATTACTTTGGATGACTCAAACTCTTAAAGATTATGGGATATATGTGAAACATGTTTCGTTGCTATGTGACAATGAAAGTGCTATTAAGATCGCTCACAATCCCGTGCAACATTCTCGAACTAAGCATATTGAAGTTCATCATCATTTCATTCGAGATCATGTTGCCAAAGGGGACATTAACCTTAAGCATGTTCGCACCGATAAGCGATTGGTGGATATATTCACTAAACCACTTGATGAGAAAGTGTTTTGCAGGTTAAGAGGTGAATTGAACATCATTGATGCTTCAAACTTGGAGTAGGAACTCCATTTGATACATGCGAGGCATGAGCCTATGACTAATCCTTGATATTTCTCTTATGATGCTATTCATATGTCTTGGATATATTTGCACCTTGCATGTTATCTAACCCGTGTAGGTACTTGGTTGAATCCAATTCTATGAGATTGCAACTCACTCACATCTTGAGCAATCTCTACATCACCAAGTCCCTACACAATGGTGGTTGAAGACAAGGAAGCACGAAGCCATTCAAATATATCCTTTGACAAATTCTATGTTAAATCCTATAATTGTCATTTTGGATACACAAGTGCTCTTCCTTGCAAGACTAACCCATGTAGGTAGATGAACTCAAACTCCAAGTGGTGCTCCCAACTCTTGATGAACTACATCAACCTTGAGCAACCCACACAAGTTCAACTACATGAGCAAGACCCACACCACCACCCAAGGTATGTTATTCCATATTAGAGAAGCATTACTCCAAGATATGAGTCAAAGCAACTCAACAAGATGTGAATACATCAAGATGCTTAAACAAAAAATGGTAACCCCATTTTGAGCTTAAACGATGAGTATGACCTATGATCAAGTGCTCTCACTTGACTCCTAAGTCAATATACTCTAACATAGGTGACTTTGTCACCGCCCAACTCTAGATGAAGTTCTCTCGTGTGTTCTTTTCTGTGTTATTGCATATGTTCCTTGCAACAAAAAAAACTTCATCTAGATCTTTTATTTTATTCTCTTTCTTTATTTTATTCTGCATTTTCTGCATCCAATTCATTGCAAATCTTTCAGTCAATTCCTTGCAAATCTTTGTGAAATTCTACCTGTCTAGTGAGCTGAGGTGACAAGTGGTTCCACTCTGATGAACTCGGTCACACCGGTTTGATTTCTTCGGTCTAACCGATATCTTTCGGTGCAACCGAATCACACAACTCAGAGTCACCGATTTCATCACAGGAAAACCAACTTGCCACTCATTCCTGATTTATGTTTTGCTCCAGATCCACTCAATGAGTCTTGTCCTCTACCAGCATCATGTTAAACATGTTGCTTTGCTCTGTGACTCAAGGACCAACCCAATTGTATCACATATCCAAAAAACCCTTCTTGGAAATTGATGTCAAAGGGGGGGAGAGAGATCACATCAAAGTTTAATCTTTCCTATAGGGGGAGAAAAAGGAGAATATTCAGGGGAGAGAAAGTAATATCATCAATGAACCCAGATGCTTGGTGTTCAAGAGGAGAGATGTCACATGTCTTTAAGAGGGGAAAGACATGTTTGTTTGCTTGCTTTAGCTCAAGCTCTGTGATTATATTTACTATTGCTCTGATTTTCCGTTTCCTATCTTCTCCCAATATCTCATGTTAGATTCAGGGGGAGCACGACATCTAAGGAAAGGAAATCTCTGATTGTATTGCATATCTTTACCTTGGGGACATGTCTATATCAAATGTAGTACTTAGTACTCACTCTACATGTCATCCCAGTCTTGGTCTCTTATGGTTTCTTTTTGTTTGCTCTGATTGGTAGGTGTATCTGTGTTATCTAACCTTGTTTGCGCAGGTTCATCCCATCCTAAGCCAACTCAAGACCACAAGGTAAGTATATGCATCACAGTCATGTGAATGAGAAGTTCCTGCTGATGTACATACTATTTGCAAGAAGGACTCATGAGCATGAAGGTACATTTCTCATATTCACATCATTTGCTCTGATGCATATAGCCAAGGTACATGTAACACATTGCTTACTTTGTCATGTTTATGCATTCACATGCTCCTATATTCCATATTCACATGATTGCATACGTGTTGGGGGAGCCTATGCATGTTACATGTCCTTCCAAAGCTTTACTTGCTATTCTCTATATCTTTATCTAAAGCTTTGATGTATGTTGTCATCAATTACCAAAAAGGGGGAGATTGAAAGCACAAGTGCTCCCTGGGTGGTTTTGGTAATTAATGTCAACATATCTCTTGTTGGACTAACACTTTTACCTAGTATGTTTCAGATAAGTTCAAAAATGGAGTGGCATGGACTAAAGGATGTGGAACCCCTTCAAGATGCTAAGGACAAAGGATTGGCTCAAGCTTTAAGAACAAGACTCTACATTTTCTATTTTAGTGATCAAGATCACATTGAGTCTATAGGAAAAGCCAATACTATCAAGGAGGGATGAGGTGCTGTTTAATGAGCCTCTTGCTTCATGTGCTTAGTGATATGCTCCAAAATCCTCAACTACCTTTCCATATCCACATATGACCCAAACCTAAAGTCAAACTCGGGCCCACCGATTCTTCCTATTCGGAGCCACCGAGTTTCACATGTCATAGCCACTGCCACAAACCCTAGAAATTCGGTTTCACCGATAGGGATCTCGGTCTCACCGAGATGGGGTTGTAATCTCACTGTGTATGATCATTGCCAAAATCGGTCTCACCGAGTTTGAGCAATCGGTACTACCGAGATTACAATGCAAATCCTCTGGTTAGCCTATTACCAAAATCGGCCCCACCGAGTTTGTGTAATCGGTCTCACCGAGTTTGCCTGACCAACTCTCTGGTTAGCTTATTACCAAAATCGGTCCCACCGAGTTTGTGTAATCGGTCACACCGAGATTACGTTATGCCCTAACCCTAACCATATCGGTCCTACCGAGTTGCATCTCAGTCCCACCGAAAATCCTAACGGTCACTAGGTTTGCTGAATCGGTCCGACCAAGTTTAACGATTCGGTCCCACCGAGTTTAGCAGATTGTGTGTAACGGTTAGATTTTGTGTGGAGGCTATATATACCCCTCCACCCACTCTTCATTCATGGAGAGAGCCATCAGAACAGATCTTCACTTCCAATACACATTTTCTGAGAGAGAACCACCTACACTTGTGTTGAGCTCAAGATATTCCATTCCTACCATATGAATCTTGATATCTAGCCTTCCCCAAGTTGCTTTCCACTCAAATCTTCTTTCCACCAAATCCAAATCCTGTGAGAGAGAGTTGAGTCTTGGGGAGACCATCATTTGAAGCACAAGAGCAAGGAGTTCATCATCAACACACCATTTGTTACTTCTTGGAGAGTGGTGTCTCCTAGATTGGCTAGGTGTCACTTGGGAGCCTCCGACAAGATTGTGGAGTTGAACCAAGGAGTTTGTAAGGGCAAGGAGATCGCCTACTTCGTGAAGATCTACTGCTAGTGAGGCAAGTCCTTCGTGGGCGACGGCCATGATGGAATAGACAAGGTTGCTTCTTCGTGGACCCTTCGTGGGTGGAGCCCTCCATGGACTCGCGCGACCGTTACCCTCCGTGGGTTGAAGTCTCCATCAACGTGGATGTACGATAGCACCACCTATCGGAACCACGACAAAAACACCCGTTTCTCCAATTGCGTTTGAATCCTCCAAACCCTTCCCTTTACATTCTTGCAAGTTGCATGCTTTACTTTCCGCTGCTCATATGCTCATTGCACACTTGCTTGATATGTATTGTGTTTGTTAAACATGTGCCTAAACTCCACCTAAATTTAAGAATTTTAAAAACTGCAACTTTCGGTACTTAGTGTCTAATCACCCCCTCTAGACACCTCTTCTCGATCCTACACACCGGCGTGGGCGCGGTGCTCATGCAAGATGGTCACCCCGTGGCCTACCTCACCAAAGCCTTGGGCGTGCACAATCAAAAGCTGTCAACCTACAAAAAGGAATTCTTGGCCGTGATGATGGCAATTGACAAATGGAGGCCATATCTTCAGCGGGCGCCATTCGAGATCGTCACCGATCACAAGAGCCTCTGCGCACTCAGCGATCAGCAATTGGCGACGGAGCTGCAGTGCAAGGCCATGGCGAAGATGGTCGGCCTCCAATTCACCTTTCGCTACAAACGCGGCACCGACAATGGAGCGGCAGACGAGCTGTCGCGTGACGGCCACCTGATGGCTCTCGACGCGCTCTCCTTGTGTCAACCAAAGTGGCTCCAGGAAATCACCAACTCATATGCGATAGACCCGGATGCCCAGGACCTGCTCACCATGCTCGACGTCATCAACACCGATGACCAGGGGTGCACCCTTCAGCAAGGCGTCATCAGGCAGCCTGGGTGCCTCTGGATTGGCATGAACTCGGCCCTGCAGATGAAGCTCATCTCCGCGCTTCACCACAGTGCTGTCGGCGGCCACTCTGGCGCCACGGTCACCTACCACCGCGTCCGCAAGCTGTTCTCCTGGACTGGCCTGATGCGCATAGTTGAAGACTTCATCAAGCAGTGCGCGGTGTGCCAGCATGCCAAGCACGAGCACATGCACCCGATCGGTAAGCTCCAACCGCTGCCGATCCCTCAAGAACCATGGCAGGAATTGACCATGGATTTCGTCGAAAGACTTCCCAAATCGGAGGGCTACGATGCCATCATGGTCATCGTCGATCGGCTTACCAAGTACGTGCATTTCGTGCCACTCCGCCAGCCCTTCACGGCAGCCCAGGTCGCCCGCGTGTTCTGGGAACACGTCATCAAGCTCCACGGCGCGCCACACTCCATCGTGTCCGATCGTGACAAGTTTTTCACCAGCGCAATGTGGCGCGAGCTCTTCGCCACCGCAGGGACCAAGCTTCTGTATTCCACGGTGTACCATCCGCAGACAGGCGGCCAAACATAGCGCGTCAACCTGTGTCTGGAGATGTATCTCCGTTGTGCTGTGCACGACACGCCCAGGCAATGGCGCAAATGGCTACCTACGGCAGAATTCTGGTACAACTCGACCCATCACTTCTCTTTGAACTACTCCCCGTTCAAAGCTTTATATGGAAGAGAACCTAATCTCGGAGGACTACCACAACTGAGATCCGAGCTGCCAGAGGACGCCCAAGGCGGGGACCTGGACTAGGCCACGCACACTGAGCTGCTCCGATTGTACCTAGCTTGTGCCCAAGACCATTTCAAGAAACAGGCAGATCGTCACCGCGCCGAGCGCGCATTCGATGTGAGAGAACAGGTACTGCTCAAGCTTCAACCTTATGCCCAGACTTCCTTCACCAATCGCCAGTGCCGCAAGCTAGCATATAAGTTCTTTGGGCCCTTCCTCGACACCGAGCGCATGGGCACACTCGTTTACCGGCTCCAACTCCCTCCAGATAGCCGCATACATCCTGTGTTTCACGTGTCCCAGTCGAAGCCCTTCGTCCCCGACTACACACCGGTTTTCTCTGAGCTCCCCAAGGTACCGGATCTAGCTGCCAACGAGTTACAACCGACAGCCATTCTGGACATCGCATGATGAAGAAAGGAGATGCGCTCGTCTTCCAGCTGCAGACTCAGTGGGAAAACATGCCATCCACAACAACAATCTGGGAGGATTACTCGGTGCTTCGTCAACGTTTTCCAAATGCCAGCATATGGGAAGAGGAATCCTCTCAAGGGGGGGGGGACAATGTCGTGCATGCATATGACAATAGCCTGCATATGCAGCGGACTGAAGAAGTGCAGGTTCAGAGTTGCACTTGAACTGAACCCGCAATGCCCTGCATGGCGAGCTGGGCCATGGGCCTTGTAAGCGTGAGTGTGTCGAGGGTGGCTGGCCCAGGGTGCCAGCTACTTATTGTAACAAACCTGTATGATTCAGCAGGAAGGAAAAGATCTGAAACTAAACTCTGCCCTCACACACTTCTCACCTACCCCCTTTCTCTCCTTCTCCCGCAATTCTAGATCAAGGATCCGAGGGCATTACACGTACGTCGTGCTAGGAGAGCGTCAATGACTGTCGGCTCGCCTTTGTTGTGGGCGCAAATCAATTGATTCAATTCGGCTTTCTTAACAGAGAGCACTGATGCTTGAAGGCGAGGCGAGGTCACACCGTCGCACAATGCGCTGAGGGCGTCACCAGTCCTGTTTACCATGTGATACGTCTCCAACGTATCTATAATTTTTGATTGTTCCATGCTATATTATATTTTGCTTTGGATATTATTTCGCTTTATTATTCACTTTTATATTATTTTTGGGACTAACCTATTAGGCCCAGCCCAGAATTGCAGTTTTTTTCGCCTATTTCAGAGTTTCGCAGAAAAAGAATATCAAACGGAGTCCAAACGGAATGAAACCTTCGGGAACGTGATTTTTGGAACAAACATGATCCAGAGGACTTGGACCCTATGTCAAGAAAGCTACCAGGAAGCCACGAGGTAGGGGGGCGCGCCTAACCCCCCAGGCGCGCCCTCCACCCTCGTGGGCCCCATGTTGCTCCACCTACGTACTCCTTCCTCCTATATATACCTACGTACCCCCAAACTACTAGAGACGGAGCCAAAAACCTAATTCCACAGCCGCAGCCTTCTGTACCCATGAGATCCCATCTTGGGGCCTGTTCCGGAGCTCCGTCGGAGGGGGCATCGATCACAGAGGGCTTCTACATCAACACCATAACCTCTCCGATGATGTGTGAGTAGTTTACCTCAGACCTTCGGGTCCATAGTTATTAGCTAGATGACTTCTTCTCTCTTTTTGGATCTCAATACAATGTTCTCCCCCTCTCTTGTGGAGATCTATTCGATGTAATCTTCTTTTGCGGTGTGTTTGTTGAAACCGATGAATTGTGGGTTTATGATCAAGTTTATGTATGAACAATATTTGAATCTTCTGAATTCTTTTATGTATGATTGGTTATCTTTGCAAGTCTCTTCGAATTATCAGTTTGGTTTGGCCTACTAGATTGATCTTTCTTGCAATGGGAGAAGTGCTTAGATTTGGGTTCAATCTTGCGGTGTCCTTTCCGAGTGACAGTAAGGGCAGCAAGGCACGTATTGTATTGTTGCCATCGAGGATAACAAGATGGGGTTTTTATCATATTGCATGAATTTATCCCTCTACATCATGTCATCTTGCTTAAAGCGTTACTCTATTCTTATGAATTTAATACTCTAGATGCATGCTGGATAGCGGTCGATGTGTGGAGTAATAGTAGTAGATGCAGGCAGTAGTCGGTCTACTTGTCTTGGATGTGATGCCTATATACATGATCATACCTAGATATTCTTATAACTATGCTCAATTCTGTCAATTGCTCAACAGTAATTTGTTCACCCACCATAAATACTTATGCTCTTGAGAGAAGCCACTAGTGAAACCTATGGCCCCCGGGTCTATTTTCCATCATATTAATCTTCCAACACTTAGCTATTTTCATTGCCTTTTATTTTACTTTGCATCTTTATCATAAAAATACCAAAAATATTATCTTATCATATCTATCAGATCTCACTCTCGTAAGTGACCGTATAGGGATTGACAACCCCTTATCGCGTTGGTTGCGAGGATTTATTTGTTTTTGTAGGTGCGAGGGACTCGCGCGTAGCCTCCTACTGGATTTATACCTTGGTTCTCAAAAACCGAGGGAAATACTTACACTACTTTGTTGCATCACCCTTTCCTCTTGAAGGGAAAACCAACGCAGTGCTCAAGAGGTAGCACCATGCCGCCGCCTCGCCTTTTATCTTCACAGTGTGATGCAATGGGTCGACCAGGAGGAGCGGCGCCGTGAATGGATTTGAGAGAGTGGTAAACTAGGGTAGGAAAAAAAGGACACAACGAAGTGCCATGACAGTGAGCGGATAAGGGGAAGCGAGCATGCGCTCGACGGCTTGATTGCGATGTCCAGCACAAACGATTGGAAAAGTGACGTGGCAGTAGCTTATTCCGTGATTCGTGCCATGAAATCGTACGATATGAATAATGTTGGATTCTTAGCTTTTTCGAAATAAAATCACCAATCAATGTTGAGAAAATAGGAATTCTTTGATTAATTTAATCCACGAAATAATCATGAGCATGACATTCTCAGAATTAACAACATACTGATTATGAACTAGACAAGCACGTACTACGCAAACAGTAGACACATCTACACATAGTGCTAGTAGTGCTAATACAAACATAAACAGGGGAGGGATAAACGCGATATATCCTCCAGTAGGCCATGCAGAGGTAGCAGATGCGGTGACGGCGACATCGGCATCTTCGGCGACCTTCTTGTCGGCTTCGGTCTTCTCAGCGACGACACGTTCAACTTTGGTGGACATGGTGATGGCGAGGGCGACGCGGACATAGAGGAAGTAGACGAACAGAGGCGAGCAGTCGCGTGGTCGCTGCCCAAAAACCTAATCGCCCCTCTCTCGTACAGTATCCGGAGAGGCGGGGTTTCATAGACCTGCTCTCCCGTCGACCGTGTATGTGGCGAACGGGATGGAGTCACCGGCGGCAGCAGCAGCAAAGAAACGATGGTGGGCGTATGTGATCTGTTCGTGGCGGATAGGGTTAGGAGACACCTCACACTTATATAGGCGCAGCCGCGTGGAGAGACGTGGGCTCGACCCACGTCTGAGTCCGTCACAGCCCACGATTCGACGTCTCAGATCATGGCCCTATTGTCAGAAACTCTCGTTAGTGACTGGCAAAAATAAGCGCATAGGTGTGAGCTCGGCTCGGCTCAATCCCGCAACCCGTGGTGTGGCGTGGCGAGGAGGATGGCGGAGGAGGAGTGCGCGAGGGCCTCTTCTCTTCTCAAGCTCCAATAGCATGTAGAAGAGAATCCCTTATAAGGAGGTCCAACTCCTCTTCCACTTCTGGGGTGGGACTAAACTTCCGACTACCCCTAGTGCCAATAAACCCACATGGGCCCTTAGAGATTTTCCAGAAAATGCTATATGGGCCTAAATCCCACCTCATATTTCAGCAATCCCCTACCAGATCTCGAGGGCCCATTCTGTCCTCTATTCCAATTGCTGTTTCGATATACCAGTGTTTCAGTGAAGACCTGCTAGTGTTGAACTTCACCTAGAGGAAGTAGCTACACTCCTTCACAACTAAACAATGGACTAAGCCTTGAATTGTCAGTTTGGCGTAAAGAAGCTTCACCACATGTCTTACTAGTACTAGTCTGCTGAAGGCTGACCCCTCGGGTGGAGCATATAAGTCACACTCCTACCCTATTCATGATCTTACTAGAGATCACTGCTACCTCTTGAGCTTGCGTTGGTTTTCCCCGAAGAGGAGAGGATGATGCAGCAGAGTAGCATAAGTATTTCCCTTAGTTTTTGAGAACCAAGGTATCAATCAAGTAGGAGGCCACGCTCAAGTCCCTCGTACCTGCACAAAACGATAGCAACTCGCAACCAACACGATTAGGGGTTGTCAATCCCTTCACGGTCACTTACGAGAGTGAGAACTGATAGATAATGTTTTTGGGTATTTTTGGTATAGAGATGCAAAGTGAAAAGTAAAAGGCAAAGTAAAAAAGCAAAGCGAGATTAAAGTGATGGAGATTGATATGATGAGAATAGACCCGGGGGCCATAGGTTTCACTAGTGGCTTCTCTCAAGAGCATAAGTATTCTACGGTGGGTGAACAAATTACTGTTGAGCAATTGATAGAATTGAGCATAGTTATGTGAATATCTACGGTATGATCATGTATATAGGCATCACGTCCGTGACAAGTAGACCGAAACGATTTTGCATCTACTACTATTACTCCACTCATTGACCGCTATCCAACATGCATCTAGAGTATTAAGTTAGAAACAAAGTAATGCTTTAAGCAAGATGACATGATGTAGAGAGATAAATTCATG
Source organism: Aegilops umbellulata (assembly GCA_032464435.1). Lineage (NCBI taxonomy): Eukaryota > Viridiplantae > Streptophyta > Magnoliopsida > Poales > Poaceae > Aegilops > Aegilops umbellulata. The sequence goes on from CP136059.1 coordinate 359,375,869, forward strand.
CAATATGAAATAAACCCCATCTTGTTATCCTTGATGGCAACGATGCAATACGTGCCTTGCTGCCCCTTCTGTCACTGGGAAAGGACACCGCAAGATCGAACCCAAAGCTAAGCACTTCTCCCATGGCAAGAAGAACCAATCTAGTAGGCCAAAACAAACTGATAATTCAAAGAGACTTGCAAAGATAACCAATCATACATAAAAGAATTCAAAAAAGATTCAAATATTATTCAAAGATAGACTTGATCATAAACCCACAATTCATCGGTCTCAACAAACACACCGCAAAAAGAAGATTACATCGAATAGATCTCCACAAGAGAGGGGGAGAACTTTGTATTGAGATCCAAAAAGAGAGAAGAAGCCATCTAGCTACTAACTATGGACCCGAAGGTCTGAGATAAACTACTCACACTTCATCGGAGATGCTATGATGATGTAGAAGCCCTCCATGATGACGGCCCTCTCCGGCGGAGCTCTGGAACAGGCCCGAAGATGGGATCTCATGGATACAGAAGGTTGCGGCGGTGGAATTAGGTTTTTGGCTCCTGTTCTGATCTTTTGGGGGTACGTAGGTATATATAGGAGGAAGGAGTACGTTGGTGGAGCACCGAGGGGCCCACGAGGCAGGGGGAACGCCCTAGGGGGGGCGCCCCCACCCTCGTGACCGCCTCTTTGATGCCTTGGAGTAGGGTCCAAGTCCTCTGGATCACGTTCGGTGATAAAATCACGTTCCCGAAGATTTTATTCCGTTTGGACTCCGTTTGATATTCTGTTTCTCTGAAATACTGAAATAGGCAAAAAACAACAATTCTGTGCTGGGCCTCCAGTTATAGGTTAGTCCCAAAAATAATATAAAAGTGGAAAATAAAGCCCAATATAGTCCAAAGCAGTAGATAATATAGCATGGAGCAATCAAAAATTATAGATACGTTGGATACGTATTAGGCATCCCCAAGCTTAATTCCTGCTCGTCCTCGAGTAGGTAAATGATAAAAAGAGAATTTTTGATGCGGAGTGCTACTTGGCATAATTTCAATGTAAAACTTCTTTATTGTGGTATGAATATTCAGATTCGAAAGATTAAAGACAAAAGTTTATGTTGACATAAAAATAATAATACTTCAAGCATACTAATTAAGCAATTATGTCTTCTCAAAATAACATGGCCAAAGAAAGTTATCCCTACAAATTCATATAGTCTGGCTATGCTCCATCTTCACCACACAAAGTATTTAAATCATGCACAACCCCGATGACAAGCCAAGCAATTGTTTCATACTTTAACATTTTCAAAACTTTTTCAACCTTCACGCAATACATGAGCGTGAGCCATGGATATAACACTATATGTGGAATAGAACAGTGGTTGTGGAGAAGACAAAAAGAGGGGAAGATAGTCTCACATCAACTAGGCGTATCAACGGGTTATGGTGATGCCCATTAATAGATATCAATGTGAGTGAGTAGGGATTGCCATGCAACGGATGCACTAGAGCTATAAGTATATGAAAGCTCACAAAAGAAACTAAGTGGGCGTGCATCCAACTTGCTTGCTCACGAAGACCTAGGGCATTTTGAGGAAGCCCATCATTGGAGTATACAATCCAAGTTCTATAATGAAAAATTCCCACTAGTAAATGAAGGTGACAACATAAGAGACTCTCTATCATGAATATCTTGGTTCTACTTTGAAGCAAAAGTGTGGTAAAAGGATAGTAACATTGTCCCTTCTCTCTTTTTCTCTCATTTTTTTATTTGGGCCTTTTCTCTTTTTTTATGGCCTCTTTTTTATTTTTTTTATTTTTCATCCGGAGTCTCATCCCGACTTGTGGGGGAATCATAGTCTCCATCATTCTTTCCTCACTTGGGACAATGCTCTAAAAATGATGATCATCACACTTTTATTTTTCTTACAACTCAACAATTACAACTCGATACTTAGAACAAGATATGACTCTATATGAATGCCTCCGGCGGGGTACCGGGATACGCAATGAATCAAGAGTGACATGTATGAAAGAATTATGAATGGTGGCTTTGCCACAAATACGATGTCAACTACATGATCATGCTAGCAATATGACAATGATGGAGCGTGTCATAATAAACGGAACGGTGGAAAAGTTGCATGGCAATATATCTCGGAATGGCTATGGAAATGCCATAATAGGTAGGTATGGTGGCTGTTTTGAGGAAGATATATGGTCGGTGTATGATACCGGCGAAAAGTGCGTGGTATTGGAGAGGCTAGCAATGGTGGAAGGATGGGAAAAAGTGCGTATAATCCATGGACTCAACATTAGTCATAAAGAACTCATATACTTATTGCAAAAATTTAGAAGTTATCAAAGCAAAGTATTACTCGCATGCTCCTAGGGGGATAGATTTGTAGGAAAAGACCATCGCTCGTCCCCGACCGCCACTCATAAGGAGGACAATCAATAAACACTTCATGCTCCGACTTCGTTACATAACGGTTCACCATACGTGCATGCTACGGGAATCACAAACTTCAACGCAAGTATTCTTTAAATTCACAACTACTTCCACTAGAATTACTCTAATATTATCACCTCCATATCTCAAAACAATTATCATGCTTCAATCTTTTCTTAGTATTCAACACACTCAAAAGAAAATTTCACAAATCATGAATACCAAGCATATTAATATTAAGCAATTTACCATGCTATTAAGACTCTCAAAATGATCTAAGTGAAGCATGAGAGATCAATATTTTCTTTAAAACAAGACCACCACCGTGCTCTAAAAAATCTAAGTGAAGCACATAGAACAAAATTATCACGCTCAAAAGATATAAGTGAAGCACATAGAGCAAAATTATCACGCTCAAAAGATATAAGTGAAGCTCAAAGAGTATTCTAACAAATTTTAATTCAGATATGTCTCTCTCAAAGGTGTGTACAACAAGGATGATTGTGTCACACTAACAAAAAAAGACACAAATAATACAAGACGCTCCAAGCAAAACACATATCATGTTGGTGAATAAAAATATAGCTCCAAGTAAAATACCGATGGAAGTAGACGAAGGAGGGGATGCCTTCCGGGGCATCCCCAAGCTTTGAATTTTTGGTGTCCTTGGATTATCTTGGGGGTGCCATGGGCATTCCCAAGCTTAGGCTCTTTCCACTCCTTTTTCCATAATCGATCAAAAGATTTCACCCAAAACTTGAAAACTTCACAACACGAAACTCAATAGAAATCTCGTGAGCTCCGTTAGAGAAAGAAAATATAAAACCACTTCAAGGTACTATAATTAACTCATTATTTATTTATATTGGTGTTAAACCTACTTTATTCCAAGTTCTCTATGGATCATACCCTCCAATACTAGCCATAGATTTATCAAAATAAGCAAACAACACGCGAAAAAACAGAATCTGTCAAAAACAGAATAGTCTGTAGTAATCTGTAACTAACGCAAACTTGTGGAACTCCAAAAAATGTACCAAAATTAGAATACCTAGACAATGTGTTTATTGATCAGCAGAAATTGGAATCAGAATTTTATCACGTTCTGGTGATTTTTAATAATTTGGGCACTAAGCGCAAAGTTTCTGGAAATTACAGCAAGATCAAATAACTATCATCCAAGAAGATCCAATAGGTCTATCTTGGCACAAACACTAATTAAAACACAAAACCAGATCTAAACAGAAGGTATATGGATTATTTATTCCTAAACATAAGCAAAAACAAAAAACTCAAAAATAAAATTGGGTTGCCTCCCAACAAGCGCTATCGTTTAACGCCCCTAGCTAGGCATAAAAGCGAGGATAGATTTAGGTATTGCCATCTTTGGTAGGCAATCCGTAGGTAGCTCTCATGATAGTTTCATATGGAAATCTGATTTTCTTTATAGGAAAGTGTTCCATGCCCTTTTTTAATGGAAATTGAAATCTAATATTCCCTTCCTTCATATCAATAATCGCACCAACCGTTCTAAGGAAAGGTCTACCAAGAATAATAGGGCAAGAAGGATTGCAATCTATATCAAGAACGATAAAATCTACGGGCACATAATTCCTATTTGCAATAATAAGAACATCGTTAATTCTACCCATAGGTTTTTTTATAGTGGAATCCGCAAGATGCAAATTTAGAGAGCAATCGTCAAAATCATGGAAATCTAGCAAATCACACAAAGTTTTGGGGATAGTGGAGACACTAGCACCCAAATCACACAAAGCATAAAACTCATGATCTTTAATTTTAATTTTAATAGTAGGTTCCCACTCATCATAGAGTTCTCTAGGGATGGAAACTTTCAACTCAAGTTTTTCTTCATAGGATTGCATCAAAGCATCAACAATATGTTCGGTAAAGGCTTTCTTTTGACTATAAGCATGAGGAGAATTTAGCATGGATTGCAACAAGGAAATACAATCAATTATAGAGCAACTTTCATAATTAAATTCCTTGAAATCCAATATAGTGGGTTTAGCAACATCTAAGGTTTTATTTCTTTCAATCCCACTTTCATGAATTTCATCATAAAGGTCTAAATACTCTGAATTTTTAGAACGCCTTCTAGGTAAAGGAAGATCATATTCAGTTTCATCAAGATTCATATTGCAAAACAAAGATTTGATAGGGGACACATCAACAACTTTTAGATCTTGATCTTGATTTTCATAGGACTTGGAAGAACACGCTTTAATAAAGGCATCTTTCGTAGCACGCATCATAGCGGTTCTTTCCTTGCACTCATCAATGGAAATTCTCATGGCTTTGAGAGACTCATAGATATCATGCTTGGGAGGAATAGATCTAAGCTTTAAAGAATCAACCTCAAGAGAAATTCTATCAACGTTCCTAGCCAAATCATCAACTTTAAGTAATTTCTCTTCAAGCAAAGCATTGAGATTGTTTTGTGAATTCATAAACTCTTTGACACTATTCTCAAATTCATAGGGCATATTATTAAAATTTCCATAAGAGTTGTTGTAGGAATTTCCATAATTATTAGAAGGATTACTAGGATAAGGCCTAGGATTAAAATTCCCTCTATACGCGTTGTTACCAAAATTATTCCTACCAACAAAATTCACATCCATAGATTCATTATTATTCTCAATCAAAGTAGACAAAGGCATATTATTAGGATCAGAGGAAACACTTTTAGTAGAAAATAATTTCATAAGTTCATCCATCTTTCCACTCAAAACATTGATTTCTTCCATCGCATGCACTTTTTATTAGTAGATCTTTCAGTGTGCCATTAAGAATAATTAACCATAATATTATCTAGGAGTTTAGTAGCATCTCCTAAAGTGATTTCCATAAAAGTGCCTCCCGCGGCCGAATCTAAAAGATTCGGCGTGATAAAGTCCCATGACTGTCGCAAGATAAGCAGATATCTAGACACGAACAACAAAAGGTTCGGCGTGATGAAGTCCCATGACTGTCATGTGATGATGACGCAGATACTACCTATTGCCCTTAGAGGGATAATGGACAAGCACGTCCGTGACCCGCTAATTGGTCTCTGCAACTTTTTCGGCGTCATCTCTCGAAAGTCGATCAATATGAAGAAATGACACGTCTCCGTCGTATCTACTTTTCCAAACACTTTTGCCCTTGTTTTGGACTCTAACTTGCATGATTTGAATGAAACTAACCCGAACTGACGTTGTTTTCAGCACACTTTCCATGGTGTTATTTATGTGCAGAAAAAAAATCTCATAATGTCCCGAAACTTCACGGAACATCTATTTGGAATTAATAGAAAATCCTTGCAAAAGATGAGGACCAGGGGGCCCACACCCTGTCCACGAGGGTGGGGGCGTGCCCTCCCTCCTAGGGCGCGCCCCTTACCTCGTGGGCCCCCTGGAGCTCCTCCGACCTCAACTCCAACTCTAGATATTTGCTTTCGGGGAGAAAAAAACAAGAGAGAAGAATTCATCGCGTTTTACGATACGGAGCCGCCGCCAAGCCCTAAAACCTCTCGGGAGGGCTGATCTGGAGTCCGTTCGGGGCTCCGGAGAGGGGAATCCATCACCGTCGTCATCATCAACCATCCTCCATCACAAATTTCATGATGCTCACCGCCGTGCATGAGTAATTCCAATGTAAGCTTGCTGGACGGTGATGGGTTGGATGAGATCTATCGTCTAATCGAGTTAGTTTTGTTAGGGTTTAATCCCTAATATACACTATATTCTGAGATCGATGTTCATATGACTTTGTTATGCTTAATGCTTGTCACTAGGGCCCGAGTGCCATGATTTCATATCTGAACCTATTATGTTTTCATGAATATATGTGAGTTCTTGATCCTATCTTGCAAGTCTATAGTCACCTACTATGTGTTATGATCCGGCAGCCCCGAAGTGACAATAATCGGGACCACTCCCGGTGATGACCATAGTTTGAGGAGTTCATGTATTCACTATGTGTTAATGCTTTGGTCCGGCACTCTATTAAAAGGAGGCCTTAATATCCCTTAGTTTCCATTAGGACCCCCTGCCACGGGAGGGTAGGACAAAAGATGTCATGCAAGTTCTTTTCCATAAGCACGTATGACTATATTCGGAATACTACTACCTCTTGAGCACTCCGTTGGATTTCCCTGAAGAGGAGATGATGATGCAGCAAAGTAGCGTAAGTATTTACCTCAGTTTTTGAGAACCAAGGTATCAATCCAGTAGGAGGCTACGCGCGAGTCCCTTGTACCTGCACAAAACAAACAGCTCAACGCAACCAACGCGATTAGGGGTTGTCAATCCCTTCACGGTCACTTACGGTAGTGATATTTGATAGAGCTGATAGATAATATTTTTGGTATTTTTGATATAGATATGCAAAGGGAAAAATAAAAGGCAAAGTAAAAAAGCAAAGCAATAATAAAGTGATGGAGATTGATATGATGAGAATAGACCCGGGGGCCATAGGTTTCACTAGTGGCTTCTCTCAAGAGCATAAGTACTCTACGGTGGGTGAACAAATTACTGTTGAGCAATTGACAGAATTGAGCATAGTTATGAGAATATCTAGGTATGATCATGTATATAGGCATCACGTCCGAGACAAGTAGACCGACTCCTGCCTGCATCTAGTACTATTACTCCACTCATCGACCGCTTTCCAGCATGCATCTAGAGTATTAAGTTAAAAACAGAGTAACGCCTTAAGCAAGATGACATGATGTAGAGGGATAGTTTCATGCAATATGATAAAAACCCCATCTTGCTATCCTCGATGGCAACAATACAATACGTGCCTTGCTGCCCCTACTGTCACTGGGAAAGGACATCGCAAGATTGAACCCAAAGCTGAGCACTTCTCCCATTGCAAGAAAGACCAATCTAGTAGGCCAAACCAAATTGATAATTCGAAGAGACTTGCAAAGATAACCAATCATACATAAAAGAATTCAGAGAAGATTCAAATATTATTCATAGATAGACTTGATCATAAACCCACAATTCATCGATCTCAACAAACACACCACAAAAAGAAGATTACATCGCATAGATCTCCACGAGAGAGGGGGAGAACATTGTGTTGAGATCCAAAAAGAGAGAAGAAGCCATCTAGCTACTAACTATGGACCCGAAGGTCTGAGGTAAACTACTCACACTTCATCAGAGGGGCTAGGATGATGTAAAAGCCCTCCGTGATGATGGCCCCCTCCGGCAGAGCTCCGGAACAGGCCCCAAGATGGGATCTCGTGGGTACAGAAGGTTGCGGCGGTGGAATTAGATGTTTGGCTCCTGTTCTGATCGTTTGGGGGTACGTAGGTATATATAGGAGGAAGAAGTACGTCAGTGGAGCTTCGATGGGCCCACGAGACAGGGGGGCGTGCCCTAGGGGGGGGGGGCGCCCTCCACCCACGTGACCGCCTCGTGGCTTTCTTGACGGAGGGTCCAAGTCTCCTGGGTCTTATCTGATGAGAAAATCATGTTCCCGAAGGTTTCATTCCGTTTGGACTCCGTTTGATATTCTGTTTCTCCGAAACTCTGAAATAGGCAAAAAAAAACAGCAATTATGGGTTGGGCCTCCTGTTAATAGGTTAGTCCCAAAAGTAATATAATAGTGGAAAATAAAGCCCAATATAGTCCAAAACAGTAGATGATATAGCATGGAGCAATAAAAAAATTGTAGATACGTTGGAGAAGTATCACGCATCCCCAAGCTTAATTCCTGCTCGTCCTTGAGTAGGTAAATGATAAAAAAGAATTTTTGATGCGGAGTGCTACTTGGCATAATTTCAATGTAAATCTTCTCAATTGTGGTATGAATATTCAGATCTAAAAGATTCAAGACAAAAGTTCATATTGACATAAAAATGATAATACTTAAAGCATACTAACAAAGCAATTATGTCTTCTCAAATTAACATGGCCAAAGAAAGTTTATCCCTACAAAATCATATAGTTTAGTCATGCTCCATTTTTGTCACACAAGAAATGCTCTCATCATGCACAACCCCGATGACAAGCCAAGCAATTGTTTCATACTTTAATAATCTCAAACTCGTAAACCTTCACGCAATACATGAGCACGAGCCATGGATATAGCACTATGGGTGGAATAGAATATGATGATGGGGGTTATGTGGACAAGACAAAAAAGGAGAAAGTCTCACATCAACGAGGATAATCAACGGGCTATGGAGATGCCCATCAATTGATGTTAATACAAGGAGTAGGGATTGCCATGCAACGGATGTACTAGAGCTATAAATGTATGAAAGCTCAACAAAAGAAACTAAGTGGGTGTGCATCCAACTTGCTTGCTCACGAAGACATATGGCCTTTTGAGGAAGCCCATTGTTGGAATATACAAGCCAAGTTCTATAATGAAAAATTCCCACTAGTACATGAAAGTGAGAAAACAAGAGACTCTCTATCATGATGATTATGGTGCTACTTTGAAGCACAAGTGTGGCAAAGGATAGTAACATTGTCCCTTCTCTCTTTTTCTCTCATTTTTTCTTTTTTTCTCTTTTTTTGGGCCTTCCTTTTTTTATGGCCTTTATCTTTATTTATTTATTTATTCCTCACTTGGGACAATGCTCTAGAAAATTATGATCATCACACTTCTATTTACTTACAACTCAATGATTACAACTCGATACTAGAACAAAGTATGACTCTATATGAATGCCTCCTGCGGTGTACCGGGATATGCAATAAATCAAGAGTGACACGTATGAAAGAATTATGAACGGTGGCTTTGCCACGAATACTATGTCAACTACATGATCATGCTAGCAATATGACAATGATGAATGCGTCATGACGAACGGAATGGTGGAAAGTTGCATGGCAATATATCTCGGAATGGTTATGGAAATGCCATAATAGGTAGGTATGGTGGCTGCTTTGAGGAAGATATAGGGAGGTTTATGTGTGAAAGTGCATATCATATCATGGGGTTTGGATGCACCGGTGAAGTTTGCACCAACTCTCAATGTGAGAAAGGGCAATGCACAGTACTGAAGAGGCTAGCAATGATGGAAGTGTGAGAGTGCGTATAATCCATGGACTCAACATTAGTCATAAAGAACTCATATACTTATTGCAAAAATCTACAAGCCATCAAAAACCAAAGCATTACGCGCATGCTCCTACGGGGATAGATTGATAGGAAAAGACCATTGCTCATCCCCGACCGCCACTCATAAGGAGGACAATCAAATCACACCTCATGTTTCAAATTTGTTACATAACATTTACCATACGTGCATGCTACGAGACTTGCAAACTTCAACTCAAGCACTTCTCAAATTCACAATTACTCTACTAGCATGACTTTGATATTATCACCTCCATATCTCAAAACAATTATCAAGCATCAAACTTTTCTTAGTATTCAACGCACTCAAAAAGAAAATTTTACAACTCTTGAATACCAAGCTTATTATTATTATTAAGCAAATTACCATGCTATTTAAGACTCTCAAAATAATCTATGTGAAGCATGAGAGATCAATAGTTGCTTTAAAATAAATCCACCACCGTGCTCTAAAAGATATAAGGGAAGTACTAGAGCAAAACTATAAAGCTCAAAGGATATAAGTGAAGCACATAGAGTATTCTATCAAATTCTAATTCATGTACGGCTCTCTCAAAAGGTGTGTACATCAAGGATGATTGTGGCACACTAACAAACAAAGACACAAATAATACAAGACGCTCCAAGCAAAACACATATCATGTGGTGAATAAAAATATAGCTCCAAGTAAAATTACCGATGTAAGTAGACGAAAGAGGGAATGCCTTCCGGGGCATCCCCAAGCTTTGAATTTTTGGTGTCCTTGGATTATCCTGGGGGTACCATGGTCATCCCCAATCTTAGGCTCTTGCCACTCCTTGTTCCATAATCCATCAAAAGATTTCACCCAAAACTTGAAAACTTCACAACACAAAACTCAACAGAAATCTCGTGAGCTCCGTTAGCGAAAGAAAACAAAAGACCACTTCAAGGTACTATAATGAACTCATTCTTTATTTATATTGGTGTTAAACCTACTATATTCCAACTTATCTATGGATTATAAACTATTTTACTAGCCATAGATTCATCAAAATAAGTAAACAACACACAAAAAACAGAATCTGTCAAAAACAGAGCAGTCTGTAGTAATCTGTAACTAACGCAAACTTCTGGAACTCCAAAAAATCTACCAAAATAGGATGACCTAGAAAATTTGTTTATTGATTAGAAGCAATTGGAATCAGTATTTTTTTCACGTTCTGGTTATTTTTAACAATTGTTTTTGTGAACAGAAAGATTCTGGAAATTACAACAAGATCAAACAACTATCATCCAAGAAGATCATATAGGTTTAACTTGGCACAAACACTAATTAAAACACAAAACCACATCTAAACATAAGGTAGATGGATTATTTATTCCTAAACATAAGCAAAAACAAAAAACTCAAAAATAAAATTGGGTTGCCTCCCAACAAGCGCTATCGTTTAACGCCCCTAGCTAGGCATAAAAGCAAGGATAGATCTTGGTATTGCCATCTTTGGTAGGCAATCCATAAGTGTCTCTCATAATAGATTCATATGGTAATTTTATTTTCTTCCTAGGGGAGTGTTCCATGCCCTTTTTTAATGGAAATTGGAATCTAATATTCCCTTCCTTCATATCAATAATTGCACCAACCGTTCTAAGGAAAGGTCTACCGAGAATAATAGGGTGTCGGTGTACTAAAGTAGGGGTACTCTAGTATCCCAAAATTGTGCACGGGCAGTCGCAGCACCCCGCGGCAAGGCCCGCCAGGTGATCACCAAGGCTCTCTATGGTTCCTTTGGAGCGATTCGAGAGCAAAGTATTTAAGTCAAGGAGACAAGTCCCCGGCAAGAGGAGCTTGCCGGGAAGTCCATTAAAGGTACAAGACCCCGGCAAGAGGAGCTTGTCGGGAAGCCCAACAAGAGCATCTCAAAGAACCTGCCGCAGCATGCCACGCGTCCCGGCAGGACCCGACGAGCGACAAGTTCCCGGGCGCGACAAGACAACGGTCGCGGCAAGGCACTTGCCGCGGCAGGCAGCCACTCTGTACCCGTGCTCCAGCTCACCCACCTACGTGTCGCTCCGGGACCCTTCCCAGCGTACGTGGCGGGAGGCTGTGCAGCCAGGGGTACACTATGGCATGCAGCGCTGACAGGATCGCCATCGTGGCGAGCGATGGCGCCCCTGACGGTCCCTTTTCTGCACCGTCTGGGCGACATAGACGGGCATTTAATGCCTTTGTCCCCTACCGTCAGGGTTAGGTATGATACACTGTGTAGGTAGCTGTACCTACCGCAGCATATTTACACTTTTGCCCTTACCTACGTTGCCACCTGTTGGAGACCCCTTGAACATATAAAAGGAGGCCCATGCACAACGTAGGGGGGGGATCGATCCTCAGAGAAGTGCTCGGTCTCGTTAGCTGCTCGAGTGTACTGTAGCACTCGGCGCTCCCGAGCAAGAACTCAATACAATCCACAAAGCAGCAGCAGGAGTGTTATCTCTCCGGAGAGCTCCGAAGCTGGGTAAAAACCTTCCCCCGCGTGCCTCGCCTCGATCCGCTCTTCGCGCGACCTCCGCCCCCCGCCGAACCGAGAAGGGGCTCCGTCCCCATAGGTGCTCGGGGAGCCCAGGAAACCCCGGCATCTCTGGCGCGCCAGGTAGGGGGCGTCGAGGTTGTGTGAACCTGATCCGGCGTTCACGTGAGCTGAATCTTCATCGACTTCATCGACATGCCGCCAAAGAAGAAGGCTTCGGAGGCGGTTGCGCCGTCCGCGTCGAATCCACCGCCGCCGCAGCAAACGGCCGGCGGGGAGAACGCCGGCGGTGGAACGGGCGTCGACGAGGGAGCCCACGGTGCCAACAAGTCCAAGGACAAGACCGCGCTGCCCGCTGGCGGCGTAGTTGGCTCCCCCGACGACCGGGCGTCCATAGACGCACCGCGCCCATCTCAAGAGGCGCAGGACCGACAGCGTCATGGTACTCACGGTACCATACGCTCGCTGGACCCAAATCGAGCTAGCGGATCCCGGGACGCTCAAGGCCAACATGCACGCCGACGTGCTGGCGCGAGCGAGGCACGGTCGCCTGGACAGAATACTGCTCCTTCCAACATCGTTGGGAGCCCGAGCATATCCCGCTCCTCGCGCCATTCGCCACCGCTACCTGCCACCCCAGCAGAAGCTATAACGCGAGCTCAACTGCTCCTAGACTTCCCTCCAGCGCCAGACAAGATCGACGACTGGAGGGCCACCATTCAGAGTCTCATCGGCTTCGCCAACGGCGACGCTCCGCGGCCAGCAACCACATCGCAGCCGCGGCAGGCCAGCCAAGTGCGAGCCAATGGCGACAAAACCGGTGGGGGTGCAACCACCGTGCACTCTCCGCCCCAAAGGCCAAGATCGCCGACTCGCCGGGTCCGCCACGACAGCGGCTCCACTGCTTCCTCAGATCCGCGAACTCGTCGCGATCAGCGCCACGTTCTTCACGAACGGCAGCAAGAAGACACCCACACCCGCATCGAGCACCGGAGAGAAACGTGGCGTCAATCAGACCGACGCGCTGGCCCCACTGTCGATATGCAAGCGCCAGGGGAACCAGGCGACCTGCCGTACGCGGTAGGTTGCCCTGCGTTTACCCGTGAGCTGCGGCAAGTCCAGTGGCCCAGCACAAAGAATTTCAAGCCAGACGTACCAGAGAAGTACGATGGCAGGCTGCATCCGTCGGAGTTCCTCAGCATCTACACCATTGCGGTGCAGGCTGCCGGGGGGCGGGACGACAAGATCCTCGCCAATTACTTCCCTCTGGTGCTCAAGCCCAACGTCAGGTCCTGGCTCATGCACTTGCCGGAAAACTCCATATCTTCCTGGGCGGACCTATGCCATCAGTTTGTCGGCGCCTTCACAGGCGGCCACAAACCCCATGGCCAGGAGAGTGATCTTCACCTGCTTGCCCAGAAGGAAGAGGAGCCTCTATGTAAGTACATCCAGAGATTCAGCCAAGTGCAATGCAACATCCCAGACGTCCACCCTGTCGTGGTCATCAGTGCGTTCCATCAGAACGTGCGCAACCGCAGGATGCGGGAGGAGATGCCGATGTGCAAGATCAGAGACGTCAGCGAGCTGTATGCCCTGGCCGACAGATGTGCACGTGCTGAGGAAGGAAGGAAACTCCCCGGAGAGAACGTAGGAACCGCAGGATCTGACAGCGACGATGCCGCCCCAGCAAGCAAAAACAGGCGGCGGAACAACAGGAAGAGGAAAGGCAAAGATGTGCTAGTTGTCGAGCAATCCGGCAACGAAGGTGGCGCCAAGACAGCCAATACTGATGGCTCCGGTAAGGAGGTTGCCGCATGCGCCAACTGCCAGGCTGTGGCGGCCGCCGACAAGCAGGATCGCACCAACAAGCAGTACTGCAAGATTCACCGCACCAAAGGCCATGACCTCCAGAGCTGCAAGAAGGTCGAACAGCTCGTTGAGCTGCAAAAGGCCGAGTACGAGCGACGCGACAAGGAGAAGGCCCAAGGAGGTGCTGGAGGATCTAGTACGAAGCGCACTGGCCGGGGGGGGGGGGGGGACGCCGCGGCAACACCAAGCAGCGGCAAGGCGACAGACCTCCCCGCGGCCGCGACAAGGATGAAGATGACGGGGAGCAAGAAGACCAAGTCCGGCAAGAGCTCTGATGCCCACTCCGGCAAGCGCACCTCTTCGGAGTGCTGCGCTACCGTCGAGGACGCACCATCGAGCTCCACCGGCAAGTGTAAGAAGACAATGGCAGCTCCGCCAGCAACCAAGAAGGTGTCCGCTAAGGAGGACGGCACTGGTGGTACCTTCACCATCAGTGCCACTCTCGACCCTAAATAGGAAAGCACGCTCTTTGCTTTCCTGCGGGCGAATGTCGACGTGTTTGCGTGGCAACTGTCTGACATCCCCGGCGTTCCCAGGAAAGTAATCGAGCACCACCTCGCCCTCTGTCCTCACGCGCGACTCGTCAAGCAGAGAGTCAGGAAACAAGCGGTGGAGCGCCAAGAGTTCATCGCCGAAGAGATCAAGAAGTTGGAAGCAGCAGGCCTCGTCAGAGGAGTGCTCCATCCTACGTGGTTGGCCAATCCTGTATTCGTGCGCAAGGCGAACGGGAAATGGAGACTTTGCATCGACTTCACCGATGTCAACAAAGCCTGTCCCAAAGACCCATTTCCCTTGCCGCGCATTGACCAGATTGTCAACTCCACAGCCGGATGCGACTTGCTTTCGTTTCTTGACGCATACTCAGGATACCATCAGATCTTCATGGCAGAAGAGGATGAGGAGAAAACCGCGTTCATCACTCCATGTGGCACGTACTGTTTTGTACGAATGCCTTTCGGTTTGAAGAATGCTGGTTCAACATTTGCAAGGGTCGTCCATACTGCTTTTGAGCCTCAAATACACAGAAATGTGGAAGCCTACATGGATGATATAGTGGTCAAAAGCAGGGACAAGTCAACTCTGATTCAAGATCTAGAAGAAACTTTTGCAAATCTGCGTAAGATTAGCCTCAAGCTCAACCCCGAGAAGTGCGTGTTTGGAGTCCCTTCCGGCAAGCTCCTCGGGTTCTCTGTGTCCCAGCGGGGGATTGAAGCCAATCCCGACAAGATCAACGCCATTGAGCAGATCGAAGCACCGAAGCGCGTCAAGGATGTACAAAAACTTGCCGGCTGCGTGGCGGCTCTCAGCAGGTTTATCTCTAAGTCTGCTGAGCACGCCCTGCCGTTTTTCAAAATCTTGAAAAAGGCAGGTCCAATGAAATGGACTCCGGAAGCGGAGGCTGCGCTGCAGGACTTGAAGAGATACCTATCCTCCACTCCAATACTTGTCGCACCTAAACCACAAGAGAAGTTGCTGCTATATCTGGCGGCAACCAATCAAGTGGTTAGTGCTGCGTTAGTAGCGGAGAGAGAGAGGCAGATGATGAGCCAGCAACCGCGGCAAGCGCGTCCAGCGACAAGCAAGGGGCTTCCCCGACGAGCTCTGGTCCCGACGAAGATAGATCTGCGCAGATGTGCGAAGGGATACAGAAGAAAATGGTGCAGCGCCCAGTCTACTTTGTAAGTTCCCTTCTGCAGGGGGCTAGGTCGAGGTATTCTGGTGTGCAGAAGTTGCTTTTCGGCCTTCTTATGGCCTCGAGAAAGCTGCGCCATTACTTCCAAGCACATGAGATCATAGTTGTCACTCGCTTTCCGCTGAAGAGGATACTGCAGAATCCAGAAGCAACAGGCAGGATTGTTGAGTGGGCATTGGAACTGTCGAGCTTTGGCCTCAAGTTTGAGAGCACTTCAACTATTCGAAGCAGAGCATTGGCAGAATTCATAGCAGAGTGGACGCCAACACCTGACGAAGAAACCCCAGAGACGAGCATCCCCGTCAAGGAAGCAAACAAAGAGTGGCTGATGTACTTTGATGGCGCGTTCTCGCTACAAGGCGCCGGTGCTGGCGTGCTGCTTGTCGCACCCACCGGAGAGCACCTCAAGTACACGGTCCAGATGCACTTTCCCAAGGAGCAAGCAACAAACAATACTGCAGAGTATGAAGGATTGCTCGCCGGTCTCAGGATCGCGGCAGACCTTGGGATCAAGCAGCTCATTGTCAGGGGTGACTCGCAGCTTGTCTACCGCCAAGTAAACAAGGATTATCAAAGTCCGTTGATGGAAGCTTACGTTGATGAAGTGAGGAAGCTGGAAGAGTGCTTTGTCGGCCTACAGATGGAACATGTTCCTAGAGCTCAGAACGACATCGCTGACGGCCTGTCAAAGTGCGCGGCATTTAAGTTACATGTGGAACCAGGGATCTTTGTGCTCAAGCTGACTCAACCATCCGTGACGCCACCAACTGGACAGAGCAGGAAGAGGAAGTTGATTTCTGGTGACTATCTTCCGGCTGAGCTTCCCGAAGCCGCCGCCAAGAAGGTCCCCAAGATCAACGCCAAGAGTGCTGAGGAGCAGTCTGCTCCGACAAGCCCCAAGGTTTGTTTCGTTGAAGCAGACGCTCCCGACAAGTTTCGCTCCGGCAAACTTGCCGGGGATCATCAAGCTCCGGCTGAACTGCGGGTTCTCGCTGTAGAAGCAGATGTTCCCGCGGTAGCAGATATGCCTTTAGTCCTTGTTGTCGAGCCGCAGGCTCCAGCATGGGCACAGCAGATCGTCCGTTTCCTCCAGTCAGGAGAACTTCCCGAAGAGCCTGAAGAAGCGGAAAGAGTAGCCCGGCAGTCTAGTATGTACCAATTCGTTGACAATGCACTGTACAGAAGAAGGCTCAACGGAGTGAAATTGAAGTGTATTCCCTGGGAAGATGGACAGAAGCTGTTGGCAGAGGTGCATGGAGGCATATGTGGTCATCACATTGGCGCCAGAGCACTTGCCGGCAAAGCGTTCCGGCAAGGTTTCTTTTGGCCGACAACCCTCCAGGATGCAACTGCACAAGTAACCAAGTGTGAAGCATGCCAGTTCCATTCCAAGCAGATACACCAACCAGCTCAAGCTCTCCAGACAATCCCTTTATCCTGGCCATTTTCGGTCGGGGGGATCAACATCCTCGGCCCTTTCCCCCGAGCATTCGGGGGCTTTGAGTACTTGTACGTCGCAATCGACAAGTTGACAAAGTGGCCAGAAGTGGAACCAATGAGGAAGGTGACAGCACAGTCAGCAATCAAGTTCTTCAGGTCGATTGTTTGCCGCTTCGGAATCCCTAACAGGATCATCACCGACAACGGTACACAATTCACGAGTCGCAACTTCATGTAGTACATCCAAGACCTTGGCGCCAAGGTCTGCTTCGTTTCTGTTGCTCACCCCAGGAGCAACGGTCAAGCAGAGAGGGCAAATGCTGAAGTGCTGCGTGGACTCAAGACACGGACTTTCGACAGGCTGCACAAGTGTGGAAGAAACTGGATCGAGGAGCTGCCGGTGGTTCTTTGGTCGATCAGGACGACGCCAAATTGAGCCACTGGCCAGACACCTTTGGCTCTAGTCTATGGAGCAGAGGCAGTTACCCCCACGGAACTCGTATACGGGTCACCTCGAGTGCTCGCTTATGATGAGGTTGAGCAAGAGCAGCTGCGGCGAGATGACGCGCTGCTCCTTGAGGAGGACCGTCTTCAGGCTGCTGTACGAGCTGCTCGATACTAGCAAGCTTTGCGCCGCTACCACAGCCGCAAAGTTAAAGCCAGAAGTCTCGAGGAAGGCGACCTTCTTCTTCGGCGTGTTCATTCCGCCAAGAATTCCAACAAGTTGACGCCGAAGTGGGAAGGCCCTTACCGGGTGAAACGAGTCACGAGGCCTGGCGCTGTCCGCCTTGAGACCGAGGATGGCATTCCGGTGAGCAACTCCTGGAACATCGAGCATCTTCGTAAGTTTTACCCGTAAGGCGCGGTTGTCGGACCCTGTTTGGCAACCACCGTTTTGTACAAGTCTTGCCGCTGTTGCATGTAATCCTTTGTACAAAGCCAGGCCCAGACCCTCACCATAAATAAAACTCACGTGCTCCGCACACCCTGTCAATTTCATGCCTTTCTGCATAAATTGTCTGACACTTTGTGCAGCGAGCCCCCCTCGGTAAGCGATAACGAGCCATAAGGCTCCATACTATTGTTTTCTCTTTTCTTTTTCTCAAGGGAAGGAAGGATCCTTCGCCCACAAGTTAGCCGGGAGGGATGGGAAGATAATGGTATGGACCCGGCGCCGTTCAGGAAAAATTCCGCCTTGCCGGGGAGCAAACGACAAAAAAGCTAAGTGCCAAAGTTTGAGCAATCAGATTTTTTTAACTTTATGTTATTTTCCTTGAACAACCATGCTTTGTATGGAAAACCCGTGCGCGAAGGAACCAGCTCGTGGCTAGTTGCGCCCTTACTTTGCTTCGAGTTCGCTCAACAGCTTAAGTGTGCCGCGACTAGAGTCGCGCCCTTACTTTGTTTCGAGTTCACTCAGCAACTTAAGCGAGCTGTGACTAGTCGCGACAAGGTTTCTTGTCGGTAACGGCACCGCCAGCAGGCTGCTGACGTCCCGCACTCAGCCCTCGCGGCAAAGGTGCCTACGCCGGTAGGTTCCCTAAAAGCATAGGGCAAAAACATACAAAGGAGGGAATCGAGTAAAGGGAATAGCATTGCAATCGTGACATGAAACAAAGTTATATTACAAGATAGCTTGTCGCGGCTTTAATAAACTGTTTTCATAACATGACCAGCGGCGACGAGAAAAGAAGAAAATAGGCGGCCTAGTACGCGCGGTCACCCTCAACTCTCTTGATCCCGCTCACCTTGTCCACAATGGGTGTGACGAGGGTCTCAAGCTCCTCTAGATCAGCTTCAGGCGGCAGGGACCTGAGGACGTTAGCGAGGCGGAGGCCCGGGTTGCGGAAGGCCACCTTCATCAGCACCTTTTTGAGAGCTCCCGCGCAGATCTCGCGCGACTCGTCGGCCAGCTTCTTTGGGATCCTCTCCCGGAGTTGCTGGAGGGCCGTCGCCACGCCTTTAAAGAACAAGGTGAGCTTGGCGCTAGATGGGAGGCTCTCGTCAGAGGAATACCCGAGATCCTCCACCCCCAGCAACGCCAACTCCTTGTCGATGCCTGCGACAACGCTCATAAGGCCCTCCGTCCACCGCTCCATAGTTCCCCTGAACTCATTCTGGGTGGCAGCGATGTTCTCCAGCAGTGCCTGGTCGGCCTCGATCTCCTTCTTCAAGGCCGCCTCTTGCTCCTTGGCGCCGTCAAGCGTCTTGGCAAAGTAGCCATCTTCAGCTCAAGGTCAACGTTGGAGTCCTTGGCGGCGTCAAGCTCCTTGACCTTTTCGGGGAGACGGCCCTGCAGATCGCCAAAGGTGTAGGCGTCCTTCTCGCGCTCATGCTTGAGCGCGGCAAGCGCCTCACCGCTCGCCTTGAGATCAGTCTCCAGCTGCGCCACTTTTGTCTCCAGCTCCTTCTTGGCGGCCTCGGCAGCTGCGGCAGTGTCCTTTGCTTCCTTGAGGGCTACGCCGAGTGCTCGCTCGTGCGCCGCAAGTTCCTCTTCGTGGCTGTCCAGGCTGGCCTTCAGCTGCACCAACTCACCATCCCGCGCGGATAGCTCCTCGGTGGCGAGCCGCTGTTGCTCTGCAACCTCTGCCTTCTCGAGGATGAAAGCCTTCTGCGCCTCATCGAGTTGCACCTGCTCCGCCGCCAGCGACTGGAGAGCTGCCTGGTTGAGGCCTTGGAGCTCCTCCACGCGCTTCTCCACGTCCACCCCTGCCTTCGCGACAAGCGCTTCGCGGGACTCCAGTTTGGCCTGGCGGTTGCGGTAGAGCGACACCAGCTTCCACAGCAGTCACTCCTCCTCGGGCTCGTCGCTGCTGCTGCTTGGTGCGTCGACCAACGTCAGCCCAGCGGAGGCAAGCACCTCCACGTCGAAGCTTTCTCCTTCGACTGGCGCCCTGGACGTTGACGCCCAGGGGAGGTTGATGAAGATGCCAGCGCCAGCCTTCAAGTAGACGCCTGGCTGGGGTTCCTCGGAGCCTGACGCTGCGGCAGCGGTGGGAGGATCAGCGGTCGGTGTAGCGCCTGTCGCTCCTGCGGCCCCTGGGTCGTCAGTACGATCGCCGGACCCCTCGTCAGCTGCTGCGGCGGCAGCCTTGGCGGCCTCTTCGCCGGCGGGATCATCAGCGCCGGTCGTTTCCTCGGTGGCAGTGGCGTCGTCAATAACGACTTAGGTCTCCATCGGCTCCACAGTGGATGGATCTGACGGCCGAAAAAAGAAGAAAAGTCAAGCAAATATCCAAAAAGAAGAACCTAAGGGGGGTTTAGAAGCAGGGAGTACCTGTACCAGGCTCGGTGGTGGGGATCTCCGCTGCCGGGGGTTCGCTGGTACCGTCCCTTGCCGGAGATTTCTCCCTCGCCGGGGAACTCTCCCTCGTCGGGGACTTCTCCCTTGCCGGGGAGCTCTCCCTTGCCGGAGAATTCAATCTTGGCGGCGTAGTCGAACCAGGTGGCACATCGGGGGTGGCCTCCGGGCGCTCCTGGTGGAGCTGCTCTGCTCCTACATAAGCCAACGGTCAGATGTCAGCAAGCAAAGGGTATCCGTGCGCGCCTAACAGTTGGAAGTAAACCATATACTTACGATGGGGGCTGCTCTGAAGAACAGCCGTCGGGTCCGGCTAGTTTATCTCGGGCGCACGCCCTGCTCCCACGGAGGGGTCATCCTCGATAACGATCATCGGGACCTTGGCCCTCTTTGCCATTCTTTGGGCCAGCGTCCTAAAAAGGGACGAGTTCAGAGTAAGCCAAATGAGATACAATACAAGACAACAAGTATTGATGACATGCAAATACAACAAGGATCTTACTCTCCTTCTTCCTTGTCGGAGCTGAGCGCGGAGAAGTCAAAGCCTTGCCCACCTCCGGCGCGAGGAGGCGGGGGAGTGGGATCTCTTGGCCGCTTGGCGGGCGCTGGGGCGGCAGGCCGAGAGGACCCCGCCCCAGTTGCCGCTGCAGCGCGAGGTGTTCCCGCGGCAACACAACTTGCCACGGTGGAGCGTGTCGTGCGGCGCGGCGGGGGTTGACTCGCCTGCCGCTCCGCTACATCCCCGGCCTTGCGAAGACGCTTTCTTGGTGGAGCCGGGGGCTCTGCTTGCGGAGCCGGAGGCTCTACTTGCGGCAGGCTGTCCGAAGACGAAGAGGAAGAGGAGCCGATCTCCAACGAGCCGCTCGTGTCCTCGGCGGGCCCGCTCGGCCCGACGTCGTGCTCGGCGGACGTCCTCTCGCCGGCAAGCTCCTCTCGGTCGGCAAGGCTTGCCGCCTCGGCTGCCTCTGCTTCCTCCACGGTGAACCCAAACTCGCCCGCAGCGGCGGCTGCCGCCGCCTCTTCCATCCTGGTGGCGATACGCTTGAGCTTGTCGTCGGTGGTGTCCCGGGTGAGGCCCTTTGTCTCGTCGGCGTCGACCGGCACTTCTATCAAGTTGTCGAAGAACGCCCGAACGACATCATCCGCAGGCTCTATCCAGGCTGGATCAATCCCATGCGAATCGGACAGCGGCATTATTGCACGGATGCGGTCGAGCGCGGAGTTGTTGCACAGCGGAACGACGCCCCTCGGCAACCTGAACACTTCGGGATGCTGCGGGACGTGCTTGAACAACTCCTGGAGCGTCGCGTAGAGCTCCATGATAGTGAAGTTAAAATTGAGGCCCGGCCGCAACCTCATGATATTCGCCGCATTCTGGAACTCCCAGGCGGGTCTCCTCCTCTCCTGCAGGGGGGCAATGCGGCGGCGGAGGAAATCTGCGCCAACCGCTCCTACGGTAAGCCCGGCAAGCCTGAGGCGCAGGATCCGGGTGATGACAATCCTCAGTCTGTCGTCTTCCGGGGCCAGGCTACTCCAATCGCCGCCGCGGACTACTGGGGTTTCGCGCAGAGCAGTAAACGGCTGGCGGTTCTCCTCGACAATCAAACACCAGTCAGCCCTCCACTCGTCCCACTTGCTGCGGAACTCTCCTTCCAGATAAGCGTCTTTCTTGCCGGCCTTCGAGATCCAGGCGATCCCGCCGGATAAAGGCTCTCCTTTCTCAACCCGAGGCGAAAAGAAATGGCGGAAAAGAGCTACGTTTGGATGGATCCCGACAAAGTTTTCGCAGAGATGTGCGAAAACTGCCATGGTCAGGACGGCATTGGGGGTGAAATCAAGAAGGTGGAGCCCGTAGGTGTTCATGACATCGCAAAAGAATTCAGAAAAAGGCGGGCAGAGCCCGCAGTAGAAGAACAAGGCGAAGAAGGGATACCCGGTGGGATACTTATCCCAAGCAGTGGCTGGGAGTACCCTCGTGCGCGGATGCGCCCGTGTTCCCGTCGACCAGAAGAGATTGAAGTCTTCCTTCAGCTCTGCTGCCTCGTGCCTCGGAGGGAAGATTGCCCGCTCCTTTCGCAGCGCCGCGAGCCGCTGCGCCTCAGTCGACTTCGCCTTCTCGGCCTTCGGGGCCATGGCAGGAATGGAGAAGGAGGACGACGGCGTTGGTGGTGCTAGTGGCGATGGGGACGGGGCTCTGCTCTCCTTCGGCTTTGGGAAGAAGGGGAGTGGCGGAGATTCTCGAGGAGGGAACAAGCAACGGGCAGATGGGCGAACTGCCCCTGCTCCCCTGCTTATAAGGAGGGATGGGGGCGGACGTTTCGCCTTTCCGAGTAAAGGAACCACCCACGACCTCCCCCACGACGCCGCAATCGACGCGTGCCGTTCGGGAGGGCGTGGTGGATGCGGAGCAAGGTACAACGCGAACCAGGCCGTGTGTGCCCGTGCCCTGTTTTGGGCCTGGCCCAACAGCGCTCGGCACCGTGTGTGGCCCAGGCCCGAGGGCTCCTGTCGGTGTACTAAAGTAGGGGTACTCTAGTATCCCGAACTTGTGCACGGGCAGTCGCAGCACCCCGCGGCAAGGCCCACCAGGTGATCACTAAGGCTCTCTATGGTTCCTTTGGAGCCATTCGAGAGCAAAGTATTTAAGTCAAGGAGACAAGTCCCCGGCAAGAGGAGCTTGCCGGGAAGGCCATTCAAGGTAGAAGACCCCGGCAAGAGGAGCTTGCCGGGAAGCCCAACAAGAGCATCTCAAAGAACCTGCCGCAGCACGCCACGCGTCCCGGCAGGACCCGGCGAGCGACAAGTTCCCGGGCGCGACAAGACAACGGCCGCGGCAAGGCACTTGCCGCGGCAGGCAGCCACTCTGTACCCACGCTCCAGCTCACCCACCTACGTGTCGATCCGGGACCCTTCCCAGCGTAGGTGGCGGGAGGCTCTGCAGCCAGGGGTACACTATGGCATGCATCGCTGACAGGATCGCCATCGTGGCAAGCGATGGCGCCCCTGACGGTCCCTTTTCTGCACTGTCTGGGCGACGTAGACGGGCATTTAATGCCTTTGTCCCCTGCCGTCAGGGTTAGGTATGATACACTGTGTAGGTAGCTGTACCTACCGCAGCATATTTACACTTTTGCCCTTACCTACGTTGCCACCTGTTGGAGACCCCTTGAACATATAAAAGGAGGCCCATGCACAACGTAGGGGGGAGGATCGATCCTCAGAGAAGCACTCGGTCTCGTTAGCTGCTTGAGTGTACTATAGCACTCGGCGCTCCCGAGCAAGAACTCAATACAATCCACAAAGCAGCAGTAGGAGTGTTATCTCTCCGGAGAGCTCCGAAGCTAGGTAAAAACCTTCCCCCGCGTGCCTCGCCTCGATCCTCTCTTCGCGCGACCTCCGCCCCCCGCCGAACCGAGAAGGGGCTCCGTCCCCATAGGTGCTTGGGGAGCCCAGGAAACCCCGGCATAGGGCAAGAAGGATTGCATTCTATATCAAGAACGATAAAATCTATGGGCACATAATTCCTATTAGCAACAATAAGAACATCATTAATTCTTCCCATAGGTTTCTTAATAATGGAATCCGCAAGATGCAAGTTTAGAGAGCAATCATCAAAATCACGGAAATCTAGCAGATCACACAAAGTTTTGGGAATAGTGGAGACACTAGCACCCAAATCACACAAAGCATAAAACTCATAATCTTTAATTTTAATTTTAATCACACAAATCATCAACTTGAAGCAATTTCTCTTCAAGCAAAGAATTAAAATTCTTTTGTGAATTCATAAACTCTTTAACACTATTCTCAAATTCAGAGGGCATCTTATTGAAATTTCCATAAGAGTTGTTGTAGGAATTTCCATAATTATTAGAAGGATTACTAGGATAAGGCCTAGGATTAAAATTCCCTCTATACGCATTGTTACCCAAATTATTCCTACCAACAAAATTCACATCCATAGTTTCAGTATTATTCTCAATAAAAGTAGACAAAGGCATATCATTAGGATCAGAAGAAACACTCTTAGTAGTAAATAATTTCATAAGTTCATCCATATTTCCACTCAAAACATTGATTTCTTCTATCGCATGCACTTTTTATTAGTAGATCTTTCAGTGTGCCATTGAGAATAATTAACCATAATATTATCTAGGAGTTTAGTAGCATCTCCTAAAGTGATTTCCATAAAGGTGCCTCCCGCGGTCGAATCTAAAAGATTTCTAGAAGCAAAATTCAATCCGGCATAATTTTTTTGTATAATCATCCACAAGTTCAAACCATGAGTAGGACAATTATGTATCATTAATTTCATTCTCTCCCAAGCTTGTGCAACATGTTCATGATCAAGTTGCTTAAAATTCATAATATCGTTTCTAAGAGAGATGATCTTAGCGGGAGGAAAATACTTAGAGATAAAAGCATCTTTGCACTTGTTCCAAGAATCAATACTATTTTTAGGCAAAGACGAAAACCAAGGTTTAGCACGATCTCTAAGCGAAAAAGGAAATAGCTTCAATTTAACAATATCATTATCGACATCTTTCTTCTTTTGCATATCACATAAATCAATGAAGCTATTCAGATGAGTAGCGGCATCTTCACTAGGAAGGCCGGCGAATTGATCTTTCATAACAAGATTCAACAAAGCAGTATTGATTTCACAAGATTCAGTATCGGTAAGAGGAGCAATCGGAGTGCTAAGGAAATCATTATTGTTGTTATTGGTGAAGTCACACAATTTGGTATTATCTTGAGCCATTTCGACAAACAAGCAATCCAACACACGAGCAAACAAAAAGGCAAGCGAGAAAAAGGGCAAACAGAAAAGAGAGGGCGAATAAAACGGCAAGGGTGAAGTGGGGTCGGGAGAGGAAAACGAGAGGCAAATGGCAACTAATGTAGTGCGAGAGATAAGGATTGTGATGGGTACTTGGTATGTTGACTTTTGCGTAGACTCCCCGGCAACGGCGCTAGAAATTCTTCTTGCTACCTCTTGAGCACTGCATGGGATTTCCCCGAAGAGGAGAGGATGATGCATCAAAGTAGCGTAAGTATTTCCCTCAGTTTTTGAGAACCAAGGTATCAATCCAGTAGGACGCTATGCGAGAGTCCCTCGTACCTACAAAAAACAAATAGCTCAACGCAACCAACGCGATTAGGGGTTGTCAATCCCTTCACAGTCACTTACGGGAGTGAGATCTCATAGAGATGATAGATAATAGTTTTGGTATTTTTGATATAGAGATGCAAAGGGAAAATTAAAAAGGCAAAGTAAAAAAGCAAAGCAATAATAAAGTGATGGAGATTGATATGATGAGAATAGACCCGGGGGTCATAGGTTTCGCTAGCGGCTTCTCTCAAGTGCATAAGTATTCTACGGTGGGTGAACAAATTACTGTTGAGCAATTGACAGAATTGAGCGTAGCTATGAGAATATCTAGGTATGATCATGTATATAGGCATCACGTCCTAGACAAGTAGACCGACTCCTGCCTGCATCTACTACTATTACTCCACTCATCGACCGCAGTCCAGCATGCATCTAGAGTATTAAGTTAAAAACAGAGTAACGCCTTAAGCAAGATGACATGATGTAGAGGGATAGTTTCATGCAATATGATAAAAACCCCATCTTGTTATCCTCGATGGAAACAATGCAATACGTGCCTTGCTGCCCCTACTGTCACTGGGAAAGGACACCGCAAGATTGAACCCAAAGCTAAGCACTTCTCCCATTGCAAGAAAGACCAATCTAGCAGGCCAAACCAAATTGATAATTCGAAGAGAATTGCAAAGATAACCAATCATACATAAAAGAATTCAGAGAAGATTCAAATATTATTCATAGATAGAGTTGATCATAAACCCACAATTCATCGGTCTCAATAAACACACCGCAAAAAGAAGATTACATCGAATAGATGTCCACGAGAGAGGGGGAGAACATTGTATTGAGATCCAAAAGAGAAGAAGCCATCTAGCTACTAACTATGGACCCGAAGGTCTGAGGTAAACTACTCACACTTCATCGGAGGGGCTAGGATGATGTAGAAGTCCTCCGTGATGATGGCCCCCTCCGGCGGAGCTCCAGAACAGGTCCCAAGATGGGGTCTCGTGGGTACAGAAGGTTGCGGCGGTGGAATTAGGTTTTTGGCTCCTGTTCTGATCGTTTGGGGGTACGTAGGTATATATAGGAGGAAGAAGTACGTCCAAGGAGCTTCGAGGGGCCCACGAGGCAGGGGGCACGCCCTAGGGGGGGGGGCGCCCTCCACCCACGTGACCGCCTCATGGCTTTCTTGACGGAGGGTCCAAGTCTCCTGGGTCTTATTTGATGAGAAAATCACGTTCCCGAAGGTTTCATTCTGTTTGGACTCCATTTGATATTCTGTTTCTCCAAACTCTGAAATAGGCAAAAAACAGCAATTCTGGGCTGGGCCTACGGTTAATAGGTTAGTCCCAAAAATAATATAAAAGTGGAAAATAAAGCCCAATATAGTCCAAAACTGTAGATAATATAGCATGGAGCAATCAAAAAATATAGATACGTTGGAGACGTATCAAATACATGCCTACATTACATTGATGAATTGGAGCTAGTTCTGTGTCACCCTATGTTATGATTGTTACATGATGAACCGCATCCGGCATAATTCTCCATCACCGATCCAATGCCTACTAGCTTTTCCTATATTGTTCTTCGCTTATTTACTTTTCCGTTGCTACTGTTACAATCACTACAAAACCCAAAAATATTACTTTTGCTATCGTTACATTTACTTCCATATTACTTTTCTACTAAATACTTTGCTGCAGATACTAAGTTATCAAAGTGTGGTTGAATTGACAACTCAGCTGCTAATACTTGAGAATATTCTTTGGCTCCCCTTGTGTCGAATCAATAAATTTGGGTTGAATACTCTACCCTCGAAAACTGTTGTGATCCCCTATAGTTGTGGGTTATCAAGACTATTTTCTGGCCCCGTTGCCAGGGAGCATAGCTCTATTCTTTGAGTCACTTTGGATTTATATCTGCTGGTCACTATGAAGAACTTGAAAGACGCTAAGACAACAATTTATCCCTCAACTACGAAGGGAGGTAAGGAACTGCCACATAGCTCTGCACTTGATTCACCTTATGTTCTGAGTAAGCTTGCGACACCTAAACCTGCTTCTGCTATTCATTCTGATATGTCGCATGTTATTGATGATGCCACTTCTACTATGCATGATACTTATGATGAAACTACTTCTATGCTTGATACTATTGTGCCACTTGGTGAATTTCTTGATGAACAAATTGCTAGGGCTAGAGAGAAAGAAATTATTGAAACTGATTATATTGATGAAAGTGATGATGAAGACTTGCCTGTTATTCCTGAGGGTTATGTTTTTGATAAAGAAGCTTCTTTAGCTATTTTAGCTTGCAAAGATAGATATGAACTCAAGAGGTTATTAGCTAAATGGAATCAGCAATCTCTTAATGATAGAATGAAACCTGACCCTGCTTTTGCTACTTCACCTATCTGTGTTACCGATAAGGATTATGAATTCTCTGTTGATCCTGATATAATTACTTTGGTTGAATTTGATCCTATTCATGGCTATGAATCTGAAACTGTTGTGGCACATCTTACTAAATTAAATGATATAGCCACCCTCTTTACTAATGATGAGAGATCTCGCTACTTCTATATCCCTAAAATATTTCCGTTCTCATTAAATGGTGATGCTAAGATATGGTTTAATTCTCTTGATCCTGGTTGTGTGCGTAGTCCCAAGGATATGATTTATTACTTCTCTGCTAAATATTTCCCTGCTCATAAGAAACAAGCTGCTTTAAGGGATATATATATAATTTTGTGCAAATTGAAGAAGAGAGTCTCCCACAAGCTTGTGGGAGGCTTCTCAAGTTACTTAATGCTTTGCCTGATCATCCTCTCAAGAAAAATGAAATACTGGATATCATTTATAATGGACTAAATGATGCTTCCAGACATTACCTGGATAGTTGTTCTAGTTCTGTTTTCAGGGAAAGAACACCGGATGAAGCTGAAATTCTATTGAACAATATGTTGACAAATGAAAATAATTGGACACTTCCTGAGCCAATTCCAGAGCCTATTCCTAAACCAACTCCAAAGAAGAGAGGTGTTCTATTTCAAGATATGCAAGAGGCAAAGAAATCTATGAAAGAAAAAGGTATTAAAGCTGAAGATGTTAAGAATTTACCTCCTATTGAAGAAATACATGGTCTTAATCTACCGTCTGTTGAAGAAACATATGATCTTAATCTATCACCTATTGAGGAAACTCATGGTCTTGATAACCCGACACAGGTAGTAAAGGTAAATTCTCTCTATAGATATGATAAAGCTGAAATCCCTCTTACTAAGTTTGCTAGCCAATGCTTATATGAGTTTGATAATTTTATGGTGAAGCAAGAAGATTTTAATGCTTATTTTGGTAGACAGTTGAAATACAATTCAAATTTGCTTGAACACTTGGGTAATTACATGGCTAATGTTAAAGGTGAACTTAAACTCATTAGCAAACATGCTTCTATGGTTACCACTCAAGTAGAACAAGTACTTAAGGCTCAAATGATTTGCTCAGTGAAATGAATAGTAAGAAAAACGACTATGCTGTTAGAGTGGCTACTAGAACTGGTAGAATGACTCAGGAACCTTTGTATCCTGAAGGCCACCCTAAGAGAATTGAGCAAGATTCTCAGAGAAATAATATTGATGCACCTAGTCCTTCTAAGAAGAAGAAAAAGAAAAATGACAGGACTTTGCATGCTTCTAGTGAACCTATTGCTGAACCACCTGAGAATCCAAATGATATCTCTATTTCTGATACTGAAACACAATCTGGTAATGAACATGAACCTGGTGAAAATGGTAATGATAATGTTCATGATGATGCTCAACCTAGTAATGATAATGATGTAGAAATTGAACCTGTTGTTGATCTTGATAACCCACAATCAGAGAATCAATGTTATGATAAGAGAGACTTTGTTGCTAGGAAACATGGTAAAGAAAGGGAGCCATGGGTTCCGAAACTTCCTCCCAAACCATCCAAGAAAAAGGATGATGAGGATTTTGAGCGCTTTGCTGAAATGATTAGACCTATTTTCTTGCGTATGCGATTAACTGACATGCTCAAAATGAATCCTTATGCTAAGTATATGAAAGATATTGTTACAAATAAAAGAAAGATACCGGAAGCTGAAATTTCCACCATGCTTGCTAATTATACTTTTAAGGGTGGAATACCAAAGAAACTAGGAGATCCAGGAGTACCTACTATACCATGCTCCATTAAAAGAAATTATGTTAAAACTGCTTTATGTGATCTTGGAGCTGGTGTTAGTGTTATGCCCCTCTCTTTATATCATAGAATTGACTTGAATAAGTTGACACCTACTACAATATCTTTGCAAATGGCTGATAAATCAACTGCTATACCTGTCGGTATTTGTGAGGACGTGCCTGTTGTGGTTGCAAACGTTACTATTTTAACGGACTTTGTTATTCTTGATATCCCCAAGGACGATAGTATGTCTATTATTCTTGGAAGACCTTTTTTGAAAATTGCATGGGCTGTTATTGATTGCAACAAAGGCAATGTCACTTTTCATGTTAATGGTAATGAGCATAGGGTACACTTTCCGAGGAAACAACCTCAAGTTCATAGTATCAACTCTATTGGAAAAATTCCATCGATTATTTTTGGAGGTTTTGAATTTCCTCTTCCTACTGTCAAGAAGAAATATGATATTCTTATTATTGGGGATGTGCATATCCCCGTTGAGGTAACATAGTGTTATTCGAAATTTCTCCGGTTTCATGTTATTCGGAATGAGTTTGTTAACAAGACTTGATCAACCTTGTTAGTGGATTCCTTTTGATGAGCATGAGATGGATGAAACTAGAAGGCACAACCTTCTGTACCCTCTCTATATTTTCTGTTATTTAGTTGAAATAAAGTAAAAATAATACTTTTCTTTCTGTTTTCTGATTTATCTGTGCAATATAAAAATACCCCGAAAATAAAAGTTCTCCAAATGCCCTGAAAATGGAATATGATTTTTTCTAGAATATTTAAGAATTTCTGGCACTGAGAACATAGCAGGAGGGGCAAGCACCTGGCCACGAGGGTGGAGGGTGCGCCCTACCCCCCCAAGGCGCGCCCCCTGCCTCGTGGGCCCATGGTGGCCCGCTCCACTTATTCCTGCACCCATACACTCCTTCCTCCCACAAACACCAATATCCAGCTCAAGCACGAGTTCTAGCCCATTTTACTATGATTTTTGATCTCCTTGCTCAAAGCATCTCTCACAAAACTGCTTGGGGGTTGTTCCTTGGTATGTGACTCCTCCATTGGTCCAATTAATTTTTGATCTGGTGCTCTATTTATTGCAAATTTGTGCTTCCTAGGTGACCATGTTCTTGAGCTTGCATGTCAAATTTTTATGGTTCCAAGTAGTTCTAATGCTTGATATAGACTCTAGTCACTTGTAGGAGTAGTTGCTATCAATTTTATTGAGTTTGGTTCACTTTTGTTTGAAGTTACTAAAAATTTCAGAATATTTCAGAAAATAATGAAGAGATTTTGAGGGGCTCATCGAGCCGAAGCTCGAAGGAAAAGCAAAATGAAGAAGCACAGAGGCCCAAATATAATTTGCCTCGCACCAGGGAGGTCCGGCCGTGTGAATGGCCTTCCAATGATTTCTTGAGAGAAGCCGGCATTTATGATGATTTGTATTCATTGGCTGAGAATGTTGGCCTCACCGACTTCCTCCACGACCAAAGTCATCAGTATCTCTTACTCACTAATACTTTTGTGCAAAACTTCTACTATTTTCCTAAGGAATCAACTCCTTCAGTAGAGTTTCATTTATATGATGTTGTTAAGAAGATGCCACTAGATGAATTTTGCAAGGTTTGCAAAATACCCTTTGAGGGTACTTTAGATGAACCACATTGTAAAGATGTGGACGGATTTATTGACACCATTACTGTGGGGGAAACCAGGAAGGTTTCGAATGCAAGAATCACTAGCATACATTTTCTTGTTTTACGCTACTTTGCCATATTTGCTAGTCGTTGCTTGATTGGTCGCGGAAACTAGGGAAACCTTAGTGTTCCTGATATTATCATCTTGTTCCATGGTTTATTCCACGATAACACTGTTAGTATGGGCGGAAATTATTGCTAAACGGTTAAGTTTGAACCGTACAAAGGGCCCCATCTTTGGAGGTATTTATGCTTCACGCCTTGCCGCACATTTCAACATACCTATTAGGCTCTATGAGAAAGAAGAAAAATTGCTGCCCAATGCTTATTTAGATTATAAGAGTATGCTAGCGCATGACTTTATTGTTAAGAATAGGGAAGGGGAGCTTAAATACAAATTGTTCTTTGATAAACATCACCCTGAGACTATTACCTTGCCCACTCCTTCCTTGTTTAATTTATCTGAAGGTCCGTATCTTGTTCCGTGGGCTGCCATTCAACCCTACCGGAACCCTACACCAGCCCCGGAGCCGGAACCACAATTTGAGCCTCCACGACAGTCTGATTACTTTTGGGATCCGGAAATGACTGCCAGCCAGTGGCAGTCAGAGTCCTCTTCATCTCAGTACGACCCCAGCTACAACTACGGATATCCGCCAGGCCATCCTTAGCAATGAACCAACTTAGGCCAAAAGCCTAAGCTTGGGGGAGTACATATTTCTCACCGACATTACATTCATGTTCACACACACATTGCTAGATGTCGGTGCTCATACTCTTTCACTGTAATATCCATGCTAGTTTATTTTCTTTTTCTTGCTTTCTTCTTGTGTGTTTGATAAACCTTAAGAAAAACCAAAAAAATTAGAGTAATTTTTAGTTAGTTTACTTTCTTGCTGTAGTAGTAATAATTAAAAGAAAACCCAAAAAGATTTCCTGTTCTTCTTTTGCTTGTTGGGAGCTTTCCCGTGTAAATAGTTTTATTCTTTTCTTTTCTTTGGGGGTCGATAGGAGAAGACCATAATTAAATTGTTGAAGTGGCTCTTATATGCATTATTGTTGATTTAACCAAGAGTCCGTATTGCCTTGTCTTCTCCGGTTTATTGAATGCTCGCAGATTCCAGCTTAGTCCAATGCACATGCACTCTTATTATTATTCACTTCGTTCGGTCGCGCAAGTGAAAGGCAATTATGATGATATATGATGGACTAACTGAGATGAGAAAAGCTGGTATGAACTCGACCTCTCTTGTTTTTGTAAATATGATGAGTTCATCGTTCCTGATTCAGCCTATTATGAATAAACATGTTTGCAATGACAATTAAATATTATAGTTACCTAGTCCATGGTTGATTAGCTATGAGTTATAATGGTTTACCTTGCATGCCAACATGCTATTAAAATGGTTGTGATGTGGTATAGTGGGGTGGTATCCTCCTTTGAATGATTTAAGTGACTTGACTTGGCACATGTTCACACATGTAGTTGAAACAAATCAACAATAGCCTTCACGAAATTTATGTTCATGGTGGATTATATCCTACTCATGCTTGCATCCAATGTCTATTAATTTTAATGCATGTTCATGACTGTTGTCGCTCTCTAGTTGGTCGCTTCCCAGTCTTTTGCTAGCCTTCACTTGTACTAAGCGGGAATACTGCTTGTGCATCCAATCCCTTAAACCCCAAAGTTATTCCATATGAGTCCACTATACCTTCCTATATGCGGTATTTACCTCCCGTTCCAAGTAAATTTGTATGTGCCAAACTCTAAACCTTCAAATAAACATTCTGTTTTGTATGCTCGAATAGCTCATGTATCAACTAGGGCTGCCCTTATCTTCCATGTTAGGCGGGTTATTCTCAAGAGGAGTGGACTCCGCTCCTCACTCACGAGAAAATGGCTGGCCACCGAGATGCCCAGTCCCATGCTTTATGCAAACTAAATCAAATTAATTGCAAAAAAACTCCCCCTGGGACTGTTGCTAGTTGGAGACACTCGTTGTTACGAGCAAGTCATCGATTGATGCTTGTTGGTGGAGGGGGAGTATAAACTTTACCATTCTATTTGGGAACCGCCTATAATGTGTGTAGCATGGAAGATATCGCCATCTCTTGGTTGTTATGTTGACAATGAAAGTATGCCGCTCAAAATATTATTTATCTCTATTTCAAAACCGAGCCCTAGCACCTCTACAAATCCCTGCTTCCCTCTGCGAAGGGCCTATCTATTTACTTTCATGTTGAGTCATCACCCTCTTATTAAAAGAGCACTAGCTGGAGAGCGCAACTGTCATTTGCATTCATTACTATTAATTTATATTGGGTATGACTATGATTGGATCTATTTTACCATGCATTACAATGTCTAGTCAGTCCTTGATCTTTAAAGGTGCTCTGCATTTATGTTTTGCGGTTTCAGAAAGGCCTAGCGAGATACCATCTTGTTATATCATATCATGATTGTTTTGAGAAAATGTTGTCATCCGAGATTTATTATTATGGCTCGCTAGTTGATTATGCTATTGATATGAGTAAACATGAGACCTAAGAGTTATTGCAAATATGGTTAGTCATAATCTTTGCTGAAAACTTGAAAGCTGGCTTTACATATTTACAATAACAACAGCAAACAGAGTTTGTAAAAGTTTTCTTTATCACTTTCAGTTTATCAACTGAATTGCTTGAGGACAAGCAAAGGTTTAAGCTTGGGGGAGTTGATACGTCTCCGTCGTATCTACTTTTCCAAACACTTTTGCCCTTGTTTTGGACTCTAACTTGCATGATTTGAATGAAACTAACCCGGAATGACGCTGTTTTCAGCAGACTTTCCATGGCGTTATTTATGTGCAGAAACAAAAATTCTCGGAATGACCTGAAACTTCACGGAACGTCTATTTGGAATTAATAAAAAATCCTTGCAAAAGATGAAGACCAGGGGGCCCACACCTTGTCCACGAGGGTGGGGGGCGTGCCCTCCCCCCCTAGGGAGTGCCCCCCTACCTCGTGGGCCCCCTGGAGCTCCTCCGACCTCAACTCCAACTCTATATATTTGCTTTCGGGGAGAAAAAAAAACAAGAGAGAAGAATTCATTGCGTTTTACGATACGAAGCTGCCGCCAAGCCCTAAAACCTCTCGGGAGGGTTGATCTGGAGTCTGTTCGGGGCTCCGGAGAGGGGAATCCGTCGCCGTCGCCATCATCAACCATCCTCCATCACCAATTTCATGATGCTCACCGACGTGCGTGAGTAATTCCATCGTAGGCTTGCTGGACGATGATGGGTTGGATGAGATCTATCATGTAATCAAGTTAGTTTTGTTAGTGTTTGATCCCTAGTATCCATTATGTTCTGAGATTGATGTTGCTATGGCTTTGCTATGCTTAATGCTTGTCACTATGGCCCGAGTGCCATGATTTCAGATCTGAACCTATTATGTTTTCATGAATATATGTGAGTTCTTGATCCTATCTTGAAAGTCTATAGTCACCTACTGTGTGTTATGATCCGGCAACCCCGAAGTGACAATAATTGGGACCACTCCTGGTGATGACCATAGTTTGAGGAGTTCATGTATTCACTATGTGTTAATGCTTTGGTCTGGTACTGTAGGATCGGAAGTATGTCTAGATGGGGGTGATTAGACTACTTGACCAAATAAAAATTTAACCTTTTCCCAATTTTAGTTCTTGGCAGATTTTAGCAACTTTTAGGACAAGTCAAGCAATCATCACACAATTCAAGCAAGCATGCAAAGAGTATATAGGCAGCGGAAAGTAAAGCATGCAACTTGCAAGAATGTAAAGGGAAGGTTTTGGAGAATTCAAACGCTATTGGAGGCACGGATGTTTTTCCCGTGGTTCGGATAGGTGGTGCTAGCCTACATCCACGTTGATGGAGACTTCAACCCACGAAGGGTAACGGTTGCGCGAGTCCACGGAGGGCTCCACCCACGAAGGGTCCACGAAGAAGCAACCTTGTCTATCCCACCATGGCCATCGCCCACAAAGGACTTGCCTCACTAGCGGTAGATCTTCACGAAGTAGGCGATCTCCTTGCCCTTACAAAATCCTTGGTTCAACTCCACAATCTTGTCGGAGGCTCCCAAGTGACACCTAGCCAATCTAGGAGACACCACTCTCCAAGAAGTAACAAATGGTGTGTTGATGATGAACTCCTTGCTCTTGTGCTTCAAATGATAGTCTCCCCAACACTCAACTCTCTCTCACAGGATTTGGATTTGGTGGAAAGAAGATTTGAGTGGAAAGCAACTTGGGGAAGGCTAGAGATCAAGATTCATATGGTAGGAATGGAATATCTTGGCCTCAACACAAGGGTAGGTGGTTCTCTCTCAGAACATATGAGTTGGAAGTGTAGATGTGTTCTGATGGCTCTCTCCACGAATGAAGAGGAGGTGGAGGGGTATATATAGCCTCCACACAAAATCCAACCGTTACACACAATTTACCAATCTCGGTGGGACCGAATCAACAAACTCGGTCGGACCGAAATAGTAAACCTAGTGACCGTTAGAGATTTTCGGTGGGACTGACATGCAACTCGGTAGGACCGATATGGTTAGGGTTAGGGCATAATGTAATCTCGGTGAGACCGATTACACAAATTCGGTGAGACCGATTTGGTAATAGGCTAACCAGAGAGTTGGTCAGGTAAACTCGGTGGGACCGATTTGCTCTTTCGGTGAGACCGAAAAGTTACAAAAGGGAAACAGAGAGTTTACATTGCAATCTCGGTGGGACCGATCCGCTCTTTCGGTGAGACCGAAAAGTTACGAAAAGGAAACAGAGAAATTGCAATCCCATCTTGGTAAGACCGGGATCCCTATCGGTAGAACCGATTTGCTAGGGTTTGGCAGTGGCTTATGACATGTGAAACTCGGTGGCGCCGGATAGAAAGAATCGGAAGGACCGAGTTTGGCTTAGGGTTTAGGTCATTTGTGGATATGGGAAAGTAGATGAGTATTTTGGAGCATATCATTAAGCACATGAAGCAAAAGGCTCATTAAGCAACACCTCGTCCCTCCTTGATAGTATCGGCTTTTCCTATGGACTCAATGTGATCTTGGATCACTAAAATGTAAAATGAAGAGTCTTGAGCTTTTGAGCTTGAGCCAATCCTTTTTTCCTTAGCATTTTGAGGGTTCCACTTTCACCATCCATGCCATGCCAATCATTGAGCTTTCCTGAAATAATTGTCTTGGAATAGCATTAGCTCAATGAGCTATATGTTGTTATGAATTACCAAAACCACCTAGGGATAGTTGCACTTTCAATCTCCCCCTTTTTGGTAATTGATGACAACATATAGATCAAAGCTTCAAAAAATTATAATAAGAATGAATTATATCGTTGCTTTGAGAAGTATGTGATATGTAAGAGCTCCCCCTAAATTTGTGCATATTTAAAAATTTTCTTTGGACTGCAAATGCACAAAGAGTTAGAATTATGGGTTACTCTTCCATGTCACATACATCTTGGTGGAGCGCTCAAATTGATAATAATGAAATACATGCACTCATCACCAAGGAAAAGTGAATGATCACATAAGATAGATAAGATATATCAAGCATGCATAAGTGTAGCTTATGATCAAACACATGATCATCAATGTCTCACAAGCATATCAAAGTGTCTCGACCAAAAGCAAACAATGTTTGAAAAACCACCAAATAAAGCAAGAGAGAAAAACAACACTCTCTCTCTCTCGAAGCCTATGATCTATACATTTTTCTCCCCCTTTGGCAACAAGTTACCAAAAAGTTCCTAGAAAATGCATAGTGCTAAATCGACACTCAGGCTTGATCTTCTGATGGTGGTGGAGTCTGGATCACTCCAAGGACGAAGGCTTCTGTAGACATGGTTGGAGCTGGAGCTGAAGTAGATGCTGGAGCTGGTTGGGCTGGTGCTATAGCTGGAGCTGAGGCGGTGGCTCTTGTGTCAGGAACTGGCACTGCACTGGACCTCTGAGCTCGTGGCACTCTGGCAAATGCATTAGTGGTAGTCTTCCCTTTCCTCTCCTGCATATCATCTTGAAGTTGCTCCACTGCAGACTGAATCTCTGTCACTTTGACATCCAAGTCATAGAACTTTTGTTCTACGATTCTCTCTAAGCTCTCCTGATTCTGATTGAGGGTGGCCAGTCCTTTCTCTATCCTCAGGGTGGATGCAATCAAGTAACTGAGCTGCTCTTGCTTGGTTTTCAAGAAATATTCAGATGCCTCCTCTTGAGTTGGCATCTTTGCAGCTTTCTCCTTCCTTGCCTTCTCCTTTTGTGCTTGTGCATGGGCTGGAGATGGTTCATCCTTGTTCATCACAACTTCATTATCTTCAAAATCTGGATGAATAGGCAAATGTTCCTTGTCCAAGAGGTATATGCCTGTGCCCATCTTGGATTTAATCAGCTCCTGGATCTGAGGGGCATATCCACAGCTCCTCTTCTGGTCTGCTGCAGTCCTCTTGATTGTTTCTACCATGAGGCTCATGACTTACAATTTTTGTGGCACATCAAATATATGAAGCAAGTTGATTGCATGGCCTCTGATAATCTTGTTATCACCTGACTTGGGCAACAAGGTGTGCCTCAGTATCCAATTGATGGTTGGTAATCCTGACAGAAGATAATGTACTGATCCAAACTTGAAAGTGTCAAGTGCCTTGTTTGGGATCTCTTTGTACATATTTGACATGGAGTTGTGGTCCATCTTCTTCTTGGCATAAATGTCTAGGTCATCCTCATGCTCCTCTGGGGCATTGATGAGCTGTGCCCACTGAGCAACTGTTGATTGGTACCTCGTACCTTCAGACATCCATATAATTTTGCCATCTGGATAAAAATGTGCTATGGAGTAGAACTGCATGATCAGCTCTTCATTCCACTTTGTGAGCTTCTGCCCAACAAAGTCAGCTACTCCACATGCCTTGAAGCTGTCTTGCACTCCAGGGTAGTGCTCTTCATTGTCCTTGATGTATTCCCAGTCGACCCATCTCATATCACACACAATGGGCTTCTTGTCCAATAAGACTGTCTCATAGAAGTCCTGCTGTTCCTTAGTGTGGAACCTGTAGTCAACAGCAGTCCTCCTCCTGGTAGCATATGGATCCTCTGCTCTCCACTTTCTCAGTCCTGAGTCTCTTCTGATCTTCATATCCTCAGCCACAGGATGAGCATCATTGTGGTCTGGGATCTTGGGCTTCAACTTTCTGAGAACTTGGCCTTCCTCTTCTTCTGCAGTGTCAGGCACTGGGGCCTTGTTCTTCTCAGCTGCTGGGATGCTCCTTGTATTTCTCTTTGGAGCTGTCTTGGCCTTTGATGCTGCCTTGGGTGCTTCCTTGGGCTTAGATGCAGTAGCCCCTGATTTGATAGCATCACCCATCAGCTTTGGCATCTTAGGTGCTGGTGCAGCAACCTCTTCTTCCTCTTCTTCAGAAGGATCTTTCCTCATAGAAGGCTTGCCAACAACTCTGGCAGTGGTAGTTCTGACTCTCTTCTTTTTCTTGTCCTGGCCAATATCTTCTTCAGATTCCATGGTGAACTTTATAGTTTCTTCAGGTGCAGCCTTCCTAGGCTTGGAGGTAGGGACTCTCCTGGCAGGTGCCTTTTTGTGCATTCCTGGCTTGATGGCTGCAGCTGAGCCATACTCCTTCTTAAGCACAACTCTCTTGGAAGTGGCTTCCTCTTCTGCCACATAGTCCTCATCCTCTGATTCTGAGGTTCTCTTCTTCTTTTGTCTTGTGGCAGCTTTTGGCAGGTTACTAGGGGTGCTCCTGCTGCCTTCAGCTAAAGAATTGGAGGGACTAGTGCCCTCACTCATCTGCACTGGTTGTTCTGACATGTTCTGGCTATCACTCTGGTCTGACATGATGAACAAGCTGACTGCTGACCCTGTGAATAGTTTATAGATGAGGTAGAGTGGATGAGCATCACAAAATGCAGAGATTTTTGCAAAAGAATGATTCAAAAACTTAGTTTTAGTTTCCCACAGAAATCATTTCGGATCTACCGATTTTTAAACTCGGTGATAACGAAGTAGTTTTTGGAACCTAAACTGGTGAACTCGGTCATACCGAGATACAGTTCAGTGGCACCAAGACTGCTAGGGTTTCACAAAGTTCCAAAATCGGTCACACCGATTAGCAATACTCGGTCAGACCGAGTCTCACTTGTGCAGTGGCATGAGCCAAATCGGTGGGACCGAGTTTTTCAACTCGGTGGGTCCGAGATGGTTTCGGCGGAAACCTAACCCTAAAATTTAAGAATCAAACCTATTCTACGAATTCATTTACTGGATAGGAGTTTATCGAACGTGGCTAGAATCAATATGATCACAATGTGCTAGGAATCGGATTGGGGAATAGCACAAAGATCGAGTCCATACCCTAGTTCGGCGGAGACTCGCTACGGCGGCAACGGTGGGGTTGAATCCCGTTGACGGCGACGGAGACCAGCGACTGGAGGCGGCTGGCGGCGAGGAGACGATCCGGAGAACACGTAGGTAGAGCGAGCTATCGCGCGGGCGAAAGGGTTCGGAGAAATTTCCAAATTTTTGCCCGTGTCTATATATAGCCCGACCCTGTCGGTGTGACCGAGTGGAACAACTCGGTGGCACCGAGAGGCAAAACTGTATACAGTTATTGCAACTCGGTGTTACCGAATGGTTCAAATCGGTTGCACCGAGATCAAAAACATAGATCAACTTAATGATCTCGGTAAGACCAAAAGTGGGGTATCGGTCAGACCGAGAATCACAAAGAGGTCTTGGAAGTTTAAGTCTATGACGAATCGGGGACTCCGAGTGCTCCTCACACAGAGTGGTTTGAATCTGACTTGATCAATTTTGTGATGTAGCATGAATAGAGTTTGAGACGAGAAAAGCATAGATAGCTAGAGAAGGTTCTTAGGCATTCTTGTCCATCTACTTGGCAAAAGAAAAATAAAGCCAAACAATCAAAACAACAAGTGGATGTCCTCGAATGAATAAAATATGCAACCAACATGCTCACACAATAAAATGGCAATTGAAATATGTGACAAAGCATGCACAACCAATTCTAGCATCTATCAAGCAATTGGCGATGACTAGGTCATCTATATATGAGTATATTGACTTAGGAGTCAAATGAGAACACTTGATCATAGGTCATACTCATCGTTTAAGCTCAAATGGGGTTACCACTTCTACATAAAGCATCGTTGTGTTCACATCATTAGAGTTGCTTTAACTCAAGTCTTAGAGTAAAGCTCCCCCTAGATGTGATATCCCCCCTAAGAGGGATGAACTAACCTTGGGTTTTGTCGATGATGACTTCATGTAGATATTGAAGATGTGGATGCTCAATGTTGATGTAGATCACTTGGAGCTATCCTTTTGAGTGAATTGCACTTTCAATACCTACATGGGTTAGTCCCACAAGGAACAAACAAGGATATCCATAGACATAGAGTGATGCACACACAAGATGATGTCTATGAAAGCTTTTAGGTTACCTTGTCCCTTGACTTACCAACAAGAGGGTTTGTGACTCCTTGAACTAGTGCAAGAGGTGGAAGTTGATTGCACTTGTTCTTGCCAAAATGATAAGAGTGAAGTATGTTGGCGGAGTCACCCTCAAGAACTCTCTAGTTCTTCTTCTTTTGGATCCACACCATCTTGATGGGAATCCTTGGAGTTGTAGTCATACTTGATGAAGTGGAACTTGAAGTAGTCTTGGGAATCCACTTGACTAAGGTCTTAGGAGCTTCTTCAAATGCATCAATTTCCTCTTGAAGCTTGTCCTTGCCTTTTTGCTTGTAGTCTTGTGGTGGAAGATCATCTTGAGTTTGTGTCCCCTTGAAAGAAGTAGGATCATACTTCTCTTGTTGTGGAACAAACTTTGTCTTGGGGTATTGATCTTCTTCCCACTCAACTCCATTGGCATTGAACTTTCGTTCAAAGCCAACACCTTGATTCTTCCGGTGCCTTCCTTGCTTGCGTACAATTTCCTCGAATTGCTTACTACCGGCAAGGCTTTTGTACACTCCTTTCTCTATGATTCCCTTCAATAAGCTATTTTCTTGCTCAAGTGTAACTTGGCTAAGAGAATCATTAGTGGAATCAAGAGAACTACTAGAAGCAACAATATTGGATTTAACATAATCATTGTTACTACTAGAGGAAGAATCTTTCTTGTTCTTGTTACTAGACTTGACTTGAGGCATGTAAGTGGATAAGAGTAAACGCTTGGCAATGTAAGAAGAACTTTTCTTGCAGAGATCATCATTGATTGCCTTTAAAAACTCATGCTCTTGCTCAAGATTGAGCTTTTCAAAGCGTAACTTCTCATTAGCTCTTAAAAGTTCTCGATGATCTTCGAAGATAGTTTCATGAGCTAACTTAAGAGTGTTTAGTTATTTAGTTAGAGCCTCAATTTTCTCCTTATCATTGTCATTCGTTTTATCTTGATTAGCATGATTAATTGACGTTTCATCATAATATTCATCACTAGAGTTGTCAACAAGTAAATCATCATCACCTAACAAGTCATCTTCATCGCTATTAAAATCAACATACTCAGGTTGAGTTACCTTAGGACCTTTGGCCATGAAGCATCTTCTAATTCCTTCATTTGTTGAGTCAAATATGTCGTAGGAGTTGGTTGACACTAGTGCTAGACCGGCAACACCTTCATCTTGAGTATATTCGGAATCGGAGTGATAACTTCTCTCGGAGTGGTCGTCGGAGTCGGAGCCGGATACCCATTCACCAACATGAGCTTGATGTCTTCGTTTTGTGTAGCTCCTTGATGATTCTTCCTTTCTTTCCGAATCCTTGCTTCTCCGTGAGTATCTTCGTTCATAACGATCATCTCTACTCCTTCTCTCTCTTGATGGTGATTCTTCTCTTTTGCTTCTTATTTTTGGAGAATCCTCTCTTCTTTTGTAGGGAGCCGTACACTCATTGGAATAGTGTCCGGGTCTTCCACAATTGTAGCAGTTTTGCTCTCGACTAGAAGATCTTTTGTCATTGTAGGACCTTGACTTGGAGCTTTTATCTTTGCTTCTACTCTTGTAAAACTTTTTGAAGTTCTTCACCATTAAGCTCAATTCTTCATTGAAGTTTTGTTTCTCACTTGATGATGTGGGGGCTTCACATGAGGCTTTGTAGGCACCACTTGATTTGTTGTGAAGTTCCTCTTTATCCTTGAGCGACATCTCATGAGCAACAATTCTTCCAATGACCTCCGTTGGCTTGAGACCTTTGTAATTGGGCATCATTTGGATCAATGTGCACACAGTATCATATTTTCCATCCAAGGTTCTTAGGATCTTCTTGATGATGAATCTATCGGTCATCTCTTCACTCCCTAAACCGGCAATCTCGTTTGTGATGAGAGCAAGCCTAGAGTACATTTCAGCGACACCTTCACCATCCTTCATTTTGAACTTGTCAAGTTGACTTTGAAGCACATCCAATTTGGATTCCTTGACGGAGTCGGTACCTTCGTGCATATCAATCAAAGTATCCCAAATTTCCTTTGCATTCTCAAGACGGCTGATTTTGTTGAATTCTTCGGGGCACAATCCATTGAAGAGAATATCACAAGCTTGAGCGTTGTATTGTAGCATCTTCAACTCATCCGCGGTAGCTTCACGGTTTGGTTCTTTCCCATCAAAGAAGTCACCTTGCAAACCAACACACACAATAGCCCAAACGGCGGGGTTATGTCCAAGAATATGCATTTTCATTTTATGCTTCCAACTAGCAAAATTAGTACCATCAAAGTAAGGACCTCTACGGTGATAATTTCCCTCTCTAGACGCCATACTCTCCTAGGTTGTGAAACCAAAGCTATGGAAATCAAAGCAAATGGAGACCAAAGCTCTGATACCACTTGTAGGATCGGAAGTATGTCTAGAGGGGGGGTGATTAGACTACTTGACCAAATAAAACTTAACCTTTTCCCAATTTTAGTTCTTGGCAGATTTTAGCAACTTTTAGGACAAGTCAAGCAATCATCACACAATTCAAGCAAGCATGCAAAGAGTATATAGGCAGCGGAAAGTAAAGCATGCAACTTGCAAGAATGTAAAGGGAAGGGTTTGGAGAATTCAAACGCTATTGGAGACACGGATGTTTTTCCCGTGGTTCGGATAGGTGGTGCTATCCTACATCCACGTTGATGGAGACTTCAACCCACGAAGGGTAATGGTTGCGCGAGTCCACGGAGGGCTCCACCCACGAAGGGTCCACGAAGAAGCAACCTTGTCTATCCCACCATGGCCATCGCCCACGAAGGACTTGCCTCACTAGCGGTAGATCTTCACGAAGTAGGCGATCTCCTTGCCCTTACAAACTCCTTGGTTCAACTCCACAATCTTGTCGGAGGCTCCCAAGTGACACCTAGCCAATCTACGAGACACCACTCTCCAAGAAGTAACAAATGGTGCGTTAATGATGAACTCCTTGATCTTGTGCTTCAAATGATAGTCTCCCCAACACTCAACTCTCTCTCACAGGATTTGGATTTGGTGGAAAGAAGATTTGAGTGGAAAGCAACTTGGGGAAGGCTAGAGATCAAGATTCATATAGTAGGAGTGGAATATCTTGGCCTCAACACAAGGGTAGGTGGTTCTCTCTCAGAACATATGAGTTGGAAGTGTAGATGTGTTCTGATGGCTCTCTCCATGAATGAAGAGGAGGTGGAGGGGTATATATAGCCT
Source organism: Aegilops umbellulata (assembly GCA_032464435.1). NCBI lineage: Eukaryota > Viridiplantae > Streptophyta > Magnoliopsida > Poales > Poaceae > Aegilops > Aegilops umbellulata. The sequence goes on from CP136059.1 coordinate 359,419,948, forward strand.
CCACACAAAATCCAACCGTTACACACAATTTACCAATCTCGGTGGGACCGAATCAACAAACTCGGTCGGACCGAAATAGTAAACCTAGTGACCGTTAGAGATTTTCGGTGGGACTGACATGCAACTCGGTAGGACCGATATAGTTAGGGTTAGGGCATAACGTAATATCGGTGAGACCGATTACACAAACTCGGTGAGACCGATTTGGTAATAGGCTAACCAGAGAGTTGGTCAGGTAAACTTGGTGGGACCGATTTGCTCTTTCGGTGAGACCGAAATGTTACAAAAGGGAAACAGAGACTTTACACTGCAATCTCGGTGGGACCGATCCGCTCTTTCGGTGTGACCAAAAAGTTACGAAAAGGAAACAGAGAAATTGCAATCCCATCTCGGTAAGACCGGGATCCCTATCGGTAGAACCGATTTGCTAGGGTTTGGCAGTGGCTTATGACATGTGAAACTCGGTGGCGCCGGATAGAAAGAATCGGTAGGACCGAGTTTGGCTTAGGGTTTAGGTCATTTATGGATATGGGAAAGTAGTTGAGGATTTTGGAGCATATCATTAAGCACATGAAGCAAAAGGCTCATTAAGCAACACCTCATCCCTCCTTGATAGTATCGGCTTTTCCTATGGACTCAATGTGATCTTGGATCACTAAAATGTAAAATGAAGAGTCTTGAGATTTTGAGCTTGAGCCAATCCTTTATCCTTAGCATTTTGAGGGTTCCACTTTCACCATCCATGCCATGCCAATCATTGAGCTTTCTTTAAATAATTGTCTGGGAATAGTATTAGCTCAATGAGCTATATGTTGTTATGAATTACCAAAACCACCTAGGGATAGTTGCACTTTCAGGTACTCTATTAAAAGGAGGCCTTAATATCCCTTGGTTTCCCTTAGGACCCCGCTGCCACGGGAGGGTAGGACAAAAGATGTCATGCAAGTTCTTTACCATAAGCACGTATGACTATATTCGGAATACATGCCTACATTACATTGATGAATTGGAGCTAGTTCTGTGTCACCCTATGCTATGATTGTTACATGATGAACCGCATCCGACATAATTCTCCATCACCGATCCAATGCCTACGAGCTTTTCCTATATTGTTCTTCGCTTATTTACTTTTCCGTTGCTACTATTACAATCACTACGAAACCCAAAAATATTACTTTTGCTATCGTTACCGTTACTTCCATATTACTTTGCTACTAAATACTTTGCTGCAGATACTAAGTTATCTAGGTGTGGTTGAATTGACAACTCAGCTGCTAATACTTGAGAATATTCTTTGGCTCCCCTTGTGTCGAATCAATAAATTTGGGTTGAATACTCTACCCTCGAAAACGGCTGCGATCCCCTATCCTTGTGGGTTATCAAGAAACTCCGAAGGCTAAAGGAAGAGATCGTTGTGTTACTGAATGAGCTTGAGATGAACTTCTCGCCCGCGTTCTTTGACGTCATGGTACATCCGTGTGTCCATATTGTGGACGACATAATTGACTTGGGCCGTCATTCCTGCACAACATGATGCCGTTTGAGAGGATGAATGGGATCATCAAAGGATTCATTCATAACATGTCCTATCCAAATGGAAGCATCGTCCAGGGCTATCTGACACAAGAGAGCATCTCTTTCTGCGAGAATTTTCTATATGGCGCAGACCAGAGCCTGGTGTTGGTGTTGGTTTGCCCGCTGACAAGCACAATGGGAGGCTTGAAGGAGAAGGTCACTCCAACGGTCGAAGGGAACTGCATGTGGCATACTCAGATCGATGCAACGACTTTGATAGAGCAAACTTGGTAGTGCTACAACATCTAGACGAGGTAGATCCTTTCGTGGCACTGCACAAAGAAATTATCGCAAAGAAGCATCGTGACCGGGGGGTAATATGCTGGACGGACGCCGAAGTTACTAGAGAGCACAACTCCACTTTCTTGTATTGGTTCAAACATCATATTATTGCTAATCCTCCGGAAGAAGGCTCTAAGGAAGGATTGCTCATATATACCTTAGCACATGCCCCCTCGCCCAACCTTAACACCTATCAGGCATACGATATCAATGGATACACCTTCTACACGAAGGCCAAAGATATGGACAATGATGATCAGAACTCAGGGGTGACGATGGAATGCATGACCGGTAGCGACAACGACGCAACTGAGAGATTTTACGGAAGGGTGGAGGATATATGAGAGCTTGACTACTCTGGACTGCACCACGCGATGATGTTCCATGTCAGATGGGCTAAGAATGTCGAAAGAGAAAACCGGTATTTCACTACCATGAGTATACCCGATGCCAAGAGCTCTACCATGAATGCTACCGCAAAAAACGAGCCATGGGTACACACTAAGCACGTGACACAATGCTTCTTCATAACCGACCCGTGCAATCCCAACCGTGTTGTAGTGAGGAGAAGCAAAAGGAACATCATTCGAATGGATGGAGTCGCCAACGAGGAAGACTACGACCAATACGTCAACCCAATGAGGGAAGATGACGACGACGATGAAGTATACGTCAAAAGAAGAATCAATACTACATTACCTAGGAAAGATCATACTCCATGGAAAAGGAAAAGTCACAATGAGGGGCTCAATTATTCGTCAGCGAACAAGAAGGGAAAGAAGCGCACTCAAAAACAAAAACGTCAACGCTGAGGAACCGTATGTTATCGGTTAAATGATGTAATATATATGTTCCTATTTTGTGTACACACTTAGCCATTATGCATGGGTTCAATGATGTAATATATATGTTCCTATTTTGTATACATACTTAACCGTCAAATGATGCAATATATATCGCCTTAGTTATATACATTGTATCACCTTCCCTTCGTTCACTGCTCTCAGAAAAAAGGAAAAGAAAAGTGAGAGAAAATAAAGGAAAAGAAAATAGAAGAAACAAACAGCTATAGGTACTGGTTATAGCAGTAGCGTTTTTCTGAAAAAGAGCTATAGCTAGTCAAGGTAGCAGTAGCGCTTTCCATATAAAACCGCTATAGCTACCTGTAATAGCAGTAGCGTTGTCTAAATAAAAGCGCTATAGCCAACTTAGCTATAGCGCGTTTGTTCTAAACGCGCTACTACTATCTCCACTTAACCCCCCAAAATTCTCACTCTCTCTGCTTATTCCCGCCTTTTAACCCCCAAATTCCCACGCTCTCTTCCCCCATCGCGCCGCTGGAGCCCTGCCCTCGCCGCGCCCCTGCGCTCGCCCCCAAACCCGGCGCTCGCCCCCGACCCCGGCCTCGACCCTGACCCGACCACGACCCTAACCCCGGTTTCGACCCCGGCGCTTGCCCCCGTCCCGACGCTCGTCCCCGACCCTGGCCCCGGCCCCGACGCACCACGCCTCCCTCCTCTCCTTCCTCCCCTCCCAACCTCGGCCGTCGTCGGGCCTGCCTCCTCGCCCCTACATCCTCTGTAGGCCCCCACCATGCTTTAGTTATGAATTTAACTATTAGGTTAATTAGTTTATCTATTTAGTTAAATTTAGCTAGGTTTTTTATGAACCATAGGTTTCAAAATAGGACAGAAATTTAGGGTTAAGCAATTGTAGTTAAAAGAAAAGGCAGAATTGATTATATAGGATTCTTGCATTTTTTAGTTGAAGTAATTGTTGCTATTTAAATTTTATAGTGCTAGTTAGTTAATTAGAATTAGTATTTAAAAATGGAATTAGTTTAAGCAATTGTCCAAATCAACATCCCTTGCATTTTTCTTCAAGTTCTATATTTTTCTTCCTTTTATATGCAAATTTGAAGTGGACATGTGATATGTGGACATGTGATGTTTTGGACATGTCATATTTGGAATTTGGACATGTCATTTGGACATCTGATGTTTTGGACATGTCATATCTGGAAAATGATGATTATGTGCAAGGTAAATGATCCGAGTGGCCTATGTTACGCCGGAATGTTGATTCATTTCCATTCCAGTGAATTTCAAGCGCTCGGTATGTCCATTTTTTTAGCAAAGGTCATGCCAAAATTTTCCATGAATTTTGGCATGACTTGTGCTAGATAGTAGGCATATCGAGTGCCGGGAGTTGCTTGGAAACGGCATTCCGGCAAAAATAGATCTTTTTATGTCATTTCTCATATTTTTCATAGTTTTACAATTAAACGAGGAGACTTAATCATAGGAAACATGTCGGACAACGAAGAAACTGGGCCTTCTGACCAAGATGCAGAAGAGATGGATTATGAGGGTGAACAAGAGTACCTCGACTTTTTGTCTGCTAAGCACAATCAAGGTTTGCAGGTCAGCCTCGATGATGGTACTGACACCGACATCGACACCGACGACGCCGTCACCGATGGCGGCGCCAAGACCGGCGGGGAAGATACCGGCGAGGAAGGTACCGGCGCCGATGTCGCTACCGAAAACCTAACAAACAAGGCATTGGACGACTGGTGATCACAAAGAGGACTCCTGGCATGTTCGAGCCATTAGAGCCGGAAGAACCTCGCAAGTGCTATAGGAACCAAGTAGGATGCATCCTGCGGGAATGCGCGAGAATCAATTGCGATAACTTAAGGAGTAAAGAACATTTGAGGCAGTTGCTCCTGACGAAGTTGCATAAGAGATTGAAGTTCCCCGACCAGGATGATAATATAGAACGACCGTGGGATTATCCGAAGATGAAAAAGATTAACAATCACGCCATGGGCATGTTTAGCAATGATTTGGCCTCCCGGAAAGGGAGGGTGAAACGAGCTATTGAGGCTGTGGAACCCCTGTCCAAGATTCTGGAGGAAAATCCGACACTTAGGGAAGAGGAGTTCGAAAAGTTCAAGGACACTTGCGCTACCGAGGCAGCCAAGGCTAAGGCTGCGAAATCCAAGAGCCTTCAGCAAAGGGACACGGGGAAGCATCGCCTCAGAAGCCGTGGCCACCTCGGTAAAGGGCCCATACTGGATAAGGAGGATGCGGAATGTGAAGCCGCGGGTCTCCCAGACCCCTTCGCGAAGTTCACCAAGCCCTTGGAGCTTGACTTCATCAGGGCCCACTACAAGTGGGACAAGGAAAATAAGGTTTTTTACACGGACCAGATTACGAGGAGATTGATTAGACTACTGGTAATTATTCTTTTACCACCTTACATTTAGCTCCAAACTAGCCGACTACACATTCGTAAATGGTTCATTTTCCTTCTGTAGGAGAAGCAACACCAGCTTGCAGCCAAAAGCCCTACTTCTTCGATGAGGCCCAAGTGGGACACCCCTCTCAGCCGGGCCTTGAACGAACTCAAGGGATTCCCTTTGGGTCAGCAGCCGCAATATGGATGTGTGCACGGTGCCAGAGACGACACCACGTGGAAGGTGCTTTACAACAAGGGCCCGGAGGCCAAGAAGCAGAAAAAAGAAGTTTAGTCAGGAGAACATCGATGAGGCTTTCCGGTGTTCGAGAAAAAAGCAGTTGAGGACGCGAAAAAATAGCCGAGGAGAAAAATGAGTTGCTACAGCAGGCAGTCAATGCAGCTATAACTACCCGCAGAAATGATTTTGCTACTAACTTGGTCCCGGCTATCATCAACTAGATGAAGGAAAATCCAGACAAGATGGTACATGATTTCCTGTTGCCCAGTTTCATCGTGAGCAACTCCGTGAACAACACCACCACCACACCATCACTTGCTCACGCAACCGGGCCTCCTCTCGCACCCGCACCCGCTCATAGCAGCCCGTCATCAGTCTCTGGCGTGCTAGGCGGGCCTTCGTCTTTGGCTGAGCTTGAGGCCCTCACGGTAATTACCTATCGCATGAACATATATATCTAGAATATTCCATTTCCATTGCCTTTCGGATGTCTTACGCCGCAGGCATGTGTTTGCAGGCCGACGAAACCCCATGCACCATACTCTACTTGATCAAAGGCCAGAAGGTGGATGTGGGAAATGGGGTGATAATGAAGCCCTTGGATCTCACGTTCCACAACCAGCCGATGCCCGCTGGGCACTTCAGGGTTACTTTGTCGAGTGTGACATCGAGGCATGAGGATTTGCCTCCTCCATTACGCCTAGGGGGAGAGGACGATGAGACACCACCGCGGATTGGAAACTGCAAGGGTTGGGTGCTGCTATGGCCAAAGAATCTTATTCGTCTAGAGCCGGTCGAGAGCACACCAATAACCACACATCAACAAGCATGTATGGATACCACCACCCCGCCTACGCAATTACCAGCTCCTGTAGTGCCGGGTGACAGCGGCGGACGACATGATGAAGGGGGTGCAATAATACTGCTGATGTAATCGGTCCCGTAGAACAGAGAATTGATGATGAGACGGAGGAGATGGAGGACCCAATGGGTTTCCTCAATACAAACGCCTATGACGGTGACTTAGATATGATGAGTCAACCATATGACGAATCGGGCTATCAGCATGCTAATGAGGATATGGATGATCTGCTCGGGCAGGAACGTCGTAGAAGGGATTGCAAGAAGTTACTCTTCATGAAATCCTCACAGGACATGCCTGAATATGTCGCCCCAACACAGGCTCAACTAGCTGGGGGTCGTACAGTGCTTAGCCCAGCAACACTGGGGCAGGGGTTAAGGAAGGGTCTGGAAGGTGTGCCCAAGAAAAAGGAGAGTAAGAGACCGGGGAAGATAGCTGCCTCCAAACAAGCCAGAGCACATAGCAGCCAGACGATGGATTTTGAAGAGCGTGTACCCGTGGAAGGTGCGTCCATGTTCCAAGTCACAGGCGAGCCGATGCTACCGTCGAAACCACTGGAGGCACTATCAGGGGATCTTAGGTGACTACACGACCATGTGCCCTCGACTGAGAAAAACCTACTAGCCTCGATGGATCCAGGATAGCTAACATACGTGGCTCGTGTGCCTAAGGGGAAGTGCTACGTCGACACACAACCCGTGGAGGTGTTCTTCCTGCGGTTTGACCCTATCTTCGAGATGTTTCTGACAAGGCGTCTCGATTTTACAATCGTTCGCCTTTTTGCGCTACATATGAGCTCCGCCATGAAGAGATAAGAAGTCTCGCAAATCCGTGTGGTGGATCCGCACTACATGCACGAGTCTTTCTTGAGTCTCGGTGACTTTGAGCGTGAAACTACTAGGAAGTACCTCCAAAACTTCATGGTACAGAATAAGGACCAAGAAATTGTCCTCCTGCCTTATCATCCAAAGTTACTCAGTCCTGGACAATCCTTTCATACATTTCAATCATTCCTTCTCGCTCATATGGAGAATAATTTGAGGTGTCTTTTTCCCCACAACAACGGGAGCACCGTCCTTATCGTTCTTTACCCGCGAGTCTCCCACACCGTGTATTCCGTGAAGGAAATATGCCCTAGAGGCAATAATAAAGTTATTACTTATTTCCTTATATCATGATAAATGTTTATTATTCATGCTAGAATTGTATTAACCGGAAACATAATACATGTGTGAATACATAGACAAACAGAGTGTCACTAGTATGCCTCTACTTGACTAGCTCGTTATTAAAGATGGTTATGTTTCCTAACCATAGACATGAGTTGTCATTTGATTAACGGAATCACATCATTAGGAGAATGATGTGATTGACTTGACCCATTCCGTTAGCTAAGCACTCGATCGTTTAGTATGCTGCTATTGCTTTCTTCATGACTTATACATGTTCCTATGACTATGAGATTATGCAACTCCGTTTACGGGAGGAACACTTTGTGTGCTACCAAACGTCACAACATAACTGGGTGATTATAAAGGTGCTCTACAGGCGTCTCCGAAGGTACTTGTTGGGTTGGCGTATTTCGAGATTAGGATTTGTCACTCCGATTGTCGGAGAGGTATCTCTGGGCCCACTCGGTAATGCACATCACTTAAGCCTTGCAAGCATTGCAACTGATGAGTTAGTTGCGGGATGATGTATTACAGAACGAGTAAAGAGACTTGCCGGTAACAAGATTGAACTAGGTATTGAGATACCGACGATCGAATCTCGGGCAAGTAACATACCGATGACAAAGGGAACAACGTATGTTGTTATGCGGTTTGACCGATAAAGATCTTCGTAGAATATGTGGGAGCCAATATGAGCATCCAGGTTCCGCTATTGGTTATTGACCGGAGACGTGTCTCGGTCATGTCTACATAGTTCTCGAACCCGTAGGGTCCGCACGCTTAATGTTACGATGACAGTTATATTATGAGTTTATATGTTTTGATGTACCAAAGGTTGTTCGGAGTCCCGGATGTGATCACGGACATGACGAGGAGTCTCGAAATGGTCGAGACATGGAGATTGATATACTAGAAGCCTATGTTTGGATATCGGAAGTGATCCGGGTGAAAATGTGATTTCACCGGATTACCGGAGGGGTTATCAGAACCCCCCGGAGGCAATTGGGCCTTATGGGCCCAAGTGGAGAAGAGGAGAGGCGGGCTAAGGGGCAGCCGCGCGCCCCTCCTCCCCCCAAGTCCGAATTGGACAAGGAGGGGGGGCGGCCCCCCCTTTTCCTTCCCCCTCTCTCCTCCTTCCCTCCCAAGTCCTATTCCAACTAGGAAACGGGGGGAGTCCTACTCCCGGTGGGAGTAGGACTCCTCCTGGCGCACCCCTAGCATGGACGCACCTCTCCCCCTTGCTCCTTTATATACGGGGGCAGGGGGCACCCCATAGAAACAACAATTGATCATTGATCTCTTAGCCGTGTGCGGTGCCCCCCTCCACCATAGTCCACCTCGATAACACTGTAGCGGTGCTTAGGAGAAGCCCTGCGTCGGTAGAACATCAACATCGTCACCACGCCGTCGTGCTGATGAAACTCTCCCTCAACACTCGGTTGGATCGGAGTTCGAGGGATGCATCGGGCTGAACGTGTGCTGAACTCGGAGGTGACGTGCGTTCGGTACTTGATCGGTCGGATCGTGAAGACGTACGACTACATCAACCGTGTTGTGCTAACGCTTCCGCTTTCGGTCTACGAGGGTACGTGGACAACACTGTCCCTCTTGTTGCTATGCATCACCGTGATCTTGCGTGTGCGTAGGAATTTTGTTGAAATTACTACGTTCCCCAACAGTGGCATCAGAGCCTGGTTTTATGCGTAGATGTCATATGCATGAGTAGAACACAAGTGAGTTGTGGGCGTTATAAGTCATACTGCTTACCAGCATGTCATACTTTGGTTCGGCGGTATTGTTGGATGAAGCGGCTCGGACCGACATTACGCGTACGCTTACGTGAGACTGGTTCTACCGACGTGCTTTGCAAACAGGTGGCTGGCGGGTGTCAGTTTCTCAAACTTTAGTTGAACCGAGTGTGGCTACTCCCGGTCCTTGCGAAGGTTAAAACAACATCAACTTGACAAACTATCATTGTGGTTTTGATGCGTAGGTGAGAACGGTTCTTGCTCAGCCTGTAGCATCCACGTAAAACTTGCAACAACAATGTAGAGGACGTCTAACTTGTTTTTGCAGGGCATGTTGTGATGGGATATGGTCAAGACGTGATGAGATATAAGTTGTTGTATGAGATGATCATGTTTTGTTGAAGTTATCGGTAACTGGCAGAGGCCTTATGGTTGTCTCTTTATTGCATAAGATGCAAGCGCCAAATAATTGCTTTACTTTATCGCTATGCGATAGCAATAGTTGCAAAAGCAATAGTTGGCGAGACGACTATGTGACGACACATAGATATAGATCAAAATGATGGAGATCATGGTGTCATGCCGGTGTCGATAGAGATCATGACGGTACTTTGGAGATGGAGATCAAAGGCGCAAGATGATCATGGCCATATCATGTCACATATTTTGATTGCATGTGATGTTTATCTTTTATACATCTTATTTTGCTTAGTTTGACGGTAGCATTATAAGATGATATCTCACTAAATTTCAAGATAAAAGTGTTCTCCCTGAGTATGCATCGTTGCCAAAGTTCGTCGTGCCCAGACACCACGTGATGATCGGGTGTGATAAGCTCTACGTCCATCTACAACGGGTGCAAGCCAGTTTTGCACAGGCAGAATACTCAGGTTAAACTTGACGTGCCTAGCATATGCAGATATGGCCTCGGAACACTGAGACCGAAAGGTCGAGCGTGAATCATATAGTAGATATGATCAACATAGTGATGTTCACCATTGAAAACTACTCCATTTCACGTGATGATCAGTTATGGTTTAGTTGATTTGGATCACGTGATCACTTAGATGATTAGAGGGATGTCTATCTAAGTGGGAGTTCTTAAGTAATATGATTAATTCAACTTTAATTTACCATGAACCTAGTCCTGGTAGTATTAGCATATCTATGTTGTAGATCAATAGCTCGCGTTCAGCTCCCCTGTTTTATTTTTGATATGTTCCTAGAGAAAACTGAGTTGAAAGATGTTAGTAGCAATGATGCGGATTGGATCCGTGATCTGAGGACTATCCTCATTGCTGCACAGAAGAATTATGTCCTTGATGCACCGCTAGGTGAAAGACCTATTGCAGGAGCAGATGCAGACGTTATGAACGTTTGGCTAGCTTAGTATGATGACTACTTGATAGTTTAGTGCACCATGCTTAACGGCTTAGAATCGGGACTTCAAAGACGTTTTGAACGTCATGGACCATATGAGATGTTCCAGGAGTTGAAGTTAATATTTCAAGCAAATACCCGAGTTGAGAGATATGAAGTCTCCAACAAGTTCTATTGCTAAAAGATGGAAGAGAATAGCTCAAGCAGTGAGCATGTGCTCAGATTGTCTAGGTACTACAATCGCTTGAATCAAGTGGGAGTTAATCTTCCAGATAAAATAGTGATTGACAAAATTCTCTAGTCACCATCACCAAGTTAGTAGAACTTCGTTATGTACTATAATATGCAAGGGATAACGGAAACGATTCCCAAGCTCTTCGTGATTCTGAAATCAACGAAGGTAGAAATCAAGAAAAACATCAAGTGTTGATGGTTGACTAGACCACTAGTTTCAAGAAAAGGGCAGAGGGAAGAAGGGGAACTTCAAGAAGAACGGCAAGCAAGTTGCTGCTCAAGTGAAGAAGCCCAAGTCTGGACCTAAGCCTGAGACTAAGTGCTTCTACTGCAAAGGGACTGGTCACTGGAAGCGGAACTGCCCCAAGTATTTGGCGGATAAGAAGGATGGCAATGTGAACAAAGGTATATTGGATATACATGTTATTGATGTGTACTTTACTAGTGTTTATAGCAACCCCTCGACATTTGATACTGGTTCAGTTGCTAAGAGTAGTAACTCGAAACGGGAGTTGCAAAATAAATAGAGAATAGTTATGGCTGAAGTGACGATGTGTGTTGGAAGTGGTTCCAAGATTGATATGATCATCATCGCACACTCCTTACACTTCGGGATTAGTGTTGAACCTAAATAAGTGTTATTTGGTGTTTGCGTTGAGGATAAATATGATTTGATCATGTTTATTGCAATACAGTTATTCATTTAAGTTATAGAATAATTGTTGTTCTGTTTACATGAATAAAACCATATATGGTTACACACCCAATGAAAATGGTTCATTGGATCTCGATCGTACTGATACACATATTCATAATATTGAAGCCAAAAGATGCAAAGTTAATAATGATAGTGCAACTTATTTGTGGCAGTGCCGTTTAGATCATATTGGTGTAAAGCGCATGAAGAAACTCCATCTGATGGGCTTTTGGAATCACTTGATGCTTGCGAACCATGCCTCTTGGGCAAGATGACTAAAACTCCGTTCTCCGGAACAATGGAGCGAGCAATAGATTTGTTGGAAATCATACATACTGATGTATGTGGTCCGATGAATATTGAGGCTCGTGGCAGGTATCATTATTTTCTGACCTTCACAGATGATTTGAGCAGATATGGGTATATCTACTTGTGAAATAAGTCTGAAACATTTGGAAAGTTCAAAGAATTTCAGAGTGAAGTGGAAAATCATTGTAACAAGAAAATAAGGTTTCTACGATCTGATCGCGGAGACAAATATTTGAGTTACGAGTTTGGTCTTCAATTAAAACAATGTGGAATAGTTTCACAAATTCGTGCCACCTGGAACACCACAACGTAATGGTGTGTCCGAACGTCATAAATGTACTTTATTGGATATAGTGCAATCTATGATGTTTCTTACCGATTTACCACTATCGTTTTGGGGTTATGCATTAAGAGACAACTGCATTCACGTTAAAAGGGCACCATCTAAATCTGTTGAGATGACACCGTATGAACTGTGGTGTGGCAAGAAACCAAAGTTGTCGTTTCTTAAAGTTTGGGGTTGCGATGCTTATGTGAAAAAGTTTCATCCTGATAAGCTCAAACCCAAATCGGAGAAATGTGTCTTCATAGGATACCCAAAGGAGAAAGTTGGGTACACCTTCTATCACAGATCCAAAGGCAAGATATTCGTTGCTAAGAATGGATCCTTTCTAGAGGAGTTTCTTTCGAAAGAAGTGAGTGGGAGGAAAGTAGAAATTGATGAGGTAACTATACCTGCTCCCTTATTGGAAAGTAGCTCATCACAGAAATCTGTTCCTGTGACTCCTACACCAATTAGTGAGGAAGCTAATGATGATGATCATGTAACTTCAGATCAAATTACTACCGATCCTCGTAGGTCAACCAGAGTGAGATCCGCACCAAAGTGGTACGGTAATCCAGTTTTGAAGGTCATGTTACTTGACCATGACGAACCTACGAACTATGAGGAAGCGATGATGAGCCTAGATTCCGCAAAATGGCTTGAGGCCATGAAATCTGAGATGGGGTCCATGTATGAGAGCAAAGTATGGACCTTGACTGACTTGCCCAATGATCGGCGAGCCATTGAGATTAAATGGATCTTCAAGAGGAAGATGGACTCTGATAGTAGTGTTACTATCTACAAAGCTAGACTTGTCGAAAATGATTTTGACAAAGTTCAAGGTGTTGACTACGATGAGATTTTCTCACTCGTAGTGATGCTTAAAGTCTGTCCGAATCATGTTAGCAATTACCGCATTTTATGAAATCTGGCAAATGGATAAACAAAACTGCATTCCTTAATGGATTTATTAAAGAAGAGTTGTATATGATGCAACCAGAAGGTTTTGTCAATCCTAAAGGTGCTAACAAAATATGCAAGCTCCAGCGATCCATCTATGGACTGGTGCAAGCATCTCGGAGTTGGAATATACGCTTTGATAAGTTGATCAAAGCATATAGTTTTATACAGACTTGTGGTGAAGCCTGTATTTACAAGAAAGTGAGTGGGAGCACTACAACATTTCTGATAAGTATGTGTGAATGACATATTGTTGATCGGAAATAATGTAGAATTATTCTGCAAAGCAAAAAGGAGTGTTTGAAAGGAGTTTTTTCAAAAGACCTCGGTGAAGCTGCTTACATATTGAGCATCAAGATCTATAGAGATAGATCAAGACGCTTGATAAGTTTTTTCAATGAGTACATACCTTGACAAGATTTTGAAGTAGTTCAAAATGGAACAGTCAAAGAAAGAGTTCTTGGCTGTGTTACAAGGTGTGAAATTGAGTAAGACTCAAAGCCTGACCACGGCAGAAGATAGGAAGAGAATGAAAGTCATTCCCTACACTGATTTTGGCAAGGTAGTACAATAGTGATCTAGGAGTAGATCACTGGACAGTGGTAAAAATTATCCTTAGTGGAATAAGGATATGTTTCTCGATTATGGAGGTAACAAAAGGTTCGTCGTAAAGGGTTACGTCGATGCAAATTTTGACACTGATCCAGATGACTCTAAGTCGCAATCTGGATACATATTGAAAGTGGGAGCAATTAGCTAGAGTAGCTCCGTGCAGAGCATTGTTGACATAGAAATTTGCAAAATACATACGGATCTGAATGTGGCAGACCCGTTGACTAAATTTCTCTCACAAGCAAAACATGATCACACCTTAATACTCTTTGGGTGTTAGTCACATAGCGATGTGAACTAGATTATTGACTCTAGTAAACCCTTTGGGTGTTGGTCACATGACGATGTGAACTATGGGTGTTAATCACATGCTGATGTGAACTATTAGTAATAAATCACATGGTGATGTGAACTAGATTATTGACTCTAGTGCAAGTGGGAGTCTGAAGGAAATATGCCCTAGAGGCAATAATAAAGTTATTACTTATTTCCTTATATAATGGTAAATGTTTATTATTCATGCTAGAATTGTATTAACCGGAAACATAATACATGTGTGAATACATAGACAAACAGAGTGTCGCTAGTATGCCTGTACTTGACTAGCTCGTTAATTAAAGATGGTTATGTTTCCTAACCATAGACATGAGTTGTCATTTGATTAACGGGATCACATCATTAGGAGAATGATGTGATTGACTTGACCCATTCCGTTAGCTTAGCACTCGATTGTTTAGTATGCTGCTATTGCTTTCTTCATGACTTATACATGTTCCTATGACTATGAGATTATGCAACTCCCGTTTATCGGAGGAACACTTTGTGTGCTACCAAACGTCACAACATAACTGGGTGATTATAAAGGTGCTCTACAGGTGTCTCCGAAGGTACTTGTTGGGTTGGCGTATTTCGAGATTAGGATTTGTCACTCCGATTGTCGGAGAGGTATCTCTGGGCCCACTCGGTAATGCACATCACTTAAGCCTTGCAAGCATTGCAACTAATGAGTTAGTTGCGGGATGATGTATTAAAGAACGAGTAAAGAGACTTGCCGGTAATGAGATTGAACTAGGTATTGAGATACCGACGATCGAATCTCGGGCATGTAACATACCGATGACAAAGGGAACAACGTATGTTGTTATGCGGTTTGACCGATAAAGATCTTCGTAGAATATGTGGGAGCCAATATGAGCATCCAGGTTCCGCTATTGGTTATTGACCGGAGACGTGTCACGGTCATGTCTACATAGTTCTCGAACCCGTAGGGTCCGCACGCTTAACGTTACGACGACAGTTATATTATGAGTTTATATGTTTTGATGTACCGAAGGTTGTTCGGAGTCCCGGATGTGATCACGGACATGACGAGGAGTCTCGAATGGTCGAGACATTAAGATTGATATATTGGAAGCCTATGTTTGGATATCGGAAGTGATCTGGATGAAAATTAATGTGATTTTACCGGATTACCGGAGGGGTTACCAGAACCCCCTGGAGGCAATTGGGCCTTATGGGCCCAAGTGGTGAAGAGGAGAGGCGGGCCAAGGGGCAGCCGCGCGCCCCTCCCCCAAAGTCCGAATTGGACAAGGAGGGGGGCGGCGCCCCCCTTTTTCCTTCCCCCTCTCTCCTCCTTCCCTCCCAAGTCCTATTCCAACTAGGAAAGGGGGGAGTCCTACTCCCGGTGGGAGTAGGACTCCTCCTAGCGCGCCCCTAGCTTGGCCGCACCTCTCCCCCCTTGCTCCTTTATATACGGGGGCAGGGGGCACCCCATAGACACAATAATTGATCATTGATCTCTTAGTCGTGTGCGGTGCCCCCTCCACCATAGTCCACCTCGATAATACTGTAGCAGTGCTTAGGCAAAGCCCTGCGTCGGTAGAACATCAACATCGTCACCGCGCCGTCGTGCTGACGGAACTCTCCCTCAGCACTCGGCTAGATCGGAGTTCGAGGCACGTCATCGGGCTGAACGTGTGCTGAACTCGGAGGTACCGTGCGTTCGGTACTTGATCGGTCGGATCGTGAAGACGTATGACTACATCAACCGCGTTGTGCTAACGCTTCCGCTTTCGGTCTACGAGGGTACGTGGACAACACTCTCCCCTCTCGTTGCTATGCATCACCATGATCTTGCGTGTGCGTAGGATTTTTTGTGAAATTACTACGTTCCCCAACATTTCGACCCTACCAAAGACTACGAGAAGAAGGAGTACACCCACATAGTGAATATTCTAGATGATGCTCTCCAAGGCTTCAGCATTAGGGGTGGCCACCTGCAGATCAGGAAATAAATAAACAAGAAGTTGGGCTTCTCGCATAAAACTAACTTCTACTACATCCATGTCCCAAAACCAAGCAACAAAGATGGATTCTACCTCCTCCATCTCATGATTGAGTTCAACACGGATCACCAAAAGCTTCGCATGACAACCAGAAACGATGAGCATATCCGCAAGTGGGTACAATCTCATGGAGAAGCGGATTATAAACTTAGAGATGCCTTCTTTCGCATCCAAAGGGACATTGCAACGATCGTCATGAAAGAAGTCGTCGATGAGAAGGGGATGTTCCACCACGGCCCTATATCACGAGATGAAGTCCAAACTCGCATAGGCATGCAACGTCATGACCTCACGCCGTTCAAGAAGCTAGGGTACATCCTTGATGATATGGAAGGATGGAACTTCTAGTGATTTACAATGCCGATGATGATGATATGTGTCGGTTGAACTTGTACACTTTCTGTAGCGATGAAACTTCATGATGTCCACGGTCCCTGCCGAACTTACGTAATGCTACTTTGTTACTTTGGGTACGATGACATGCCTACCGCTAGTTAATTAGTTTGCATACTATATGTTGCATCAAGTTGCTAACCCTTTCTTTTTCGTGTTGCTCTAGTATATTTTGTTGCATATGATCGTACATTCTCTGCATGAAGATGCATCTCTAACAGGTACCTAGATTCTTGATGCCGAAGAAGCAGTGCTATGTCGTGTACAAAGGGAAGGTTCCGGGAGTGTACGATGAGTGGCTTGAGTGTCAGGCGCAAGTGGAGGGGGTCTCGGGCGCCAGCCATAAAGGCTTCAAAAGCAGACAAGAAGCAGAAGCTAGTTACTTGAGGTTCATGCTAGCGCGAGAGTGTAGCGACCAGACCTCAAACAGTCTGACCTCTGTGCTTAGGTGTCATCCCTGGATCAGTAATGCTGACACCACACAGTACTTGAAGGATTTATAACAGAGTAGCAATCACACACTTATTACATTGAATGTCTCAAAGAGAACTAATACAATAAATATGGCTTAAGGCCATCTAATAACGATAACAGCGGAAGACTTGGAAGATAAGCGAGTCCATCAACTCCAACGGCATCACTGAGTATAGAACCACAACCTAAAAGGCACCTTACTCGTCATCTGAAAAGTCTGCAACATGAAACGTTGCAGCCCGAAATGGGTCAGCACATGGAATATGCTGGCAATGTAACACATAGAGAGTAATGAATGATTTAGCCTATACTACATGCATATATGGCTGGTGGAAAGCTCTATGGTTACAATTTTGCGTAAAGCCAATTTTTCCCTACTACAAAGGAATAAATTTTATTTAACTATCATGGTGGTTGTTAAACATTGAGAATGGTTGACAGCATCCTCAATCCCAATTAAAGTAATCAACATTAAAACCCAACAATATTAATTTAGAGTAACATGATGAGATTCACATGATATCCAAGTACTAGATACTCAAAAATGTCCATAACCGGGGACACGGATAACCATGATTAGTTCTTTTCCCCACAAGACTCGATCGCCTCCGTTGGATTTCTCGCACTACATGGTGTTTGAGAAACGGATGACCGAGACATAGTCTTTCAGAAGCGCTAGCACCTTACGATGGATAGACCGGTACACCTACTTTCCCCTACATCTGCTAGTCTACCCTGTAAGAGTTCGCACGACTTAATCAACTTTTCCAGAGCCCATAATGGCTTGTGGCTGCACACGGAAGTTTTTCGTATGAATAATCTCATGATCCCTTTGAGCCTGGGTGGCGGTCCATAAAAAAACAGGCAATCCTGGAATACCCAGGTACCTCAATCCACCCAGATGTGTGTTTAAGTTGCCACCTTAGATAAACCATTAATTAACCATCTCACATCTGTCATGGATATCACTCACCCAATCCACGTCTACTAGCATAGCATGGCATAATAAGCAAACCTAGAAGCAACTCCCAAAGGTTTGATAATACAACTGGTAATAGGTACTACCTCAACTACTTGCCATCCCACAATTTAATTAGATCCTAATCATGCAATGTTTGAGGATTGATCTAATGCAATAAAACTAGGTAGTAAAATAGGTATGATCAAAGTGTTACTTGCCTTGCTGATGATCCGCGAAACTTAGAGATTCGAAGTAACAGGCGGCGCACTCCGGGTATTCTATCGCAGACAAACAAACAAGCATACAATGAGTACTCATCTAATGCATAGGTAAAACTCAAATAAAAGATCTAACTAGAAAGTTCAACTTAAGAACTCCGGTTTGCAAAAAGAATCAAATCGAACGAAGCAACGAAAGTCAAACGGCGAAAGAAAACAACTTCGTTCTACTAATCTGGATCTAAGTCAAATTTTAGTGAAGCAAAAACTTGTTTAATTTGGTTAAACGGATAGAGGGTTTCGAAACGAAACTCCAGGCGCTTGAATCGCCTGATTCCGATAAACGAGCGAAAAGTTATACTAAAACGAAAATCGGATCAGAAATCACGATCAGAAATAATCGCGGAAAATCCGAGAAAAAAGAAAAACGACGACCAGATTAACGAACGAACATGCGTTAACTGGATCTAAACGACGAATATGTTCGTTAAAACGAACGAACGAGCAAACACTCGCTATTTAACCTAATCCAAAAAAACAAATCTAAATAAAAGAATGGAAACTAAAAAAAACCGACGAATAACCGATGGAAAAACCGAACGGTTTTTCGAAAAAAACGGCGGCAAGGGTTTCGAGGCGACCTCGGGCGGCGGGTCGGCGAGGCGGCGGCGGTGGCTCCGGCGGCGGCAGGCGGCGGCGCGAGCGGGCGGCGCTGGCGGCGGCAGGGCTCGGGCGGGGCTAGGGTTTGGGGGGCGCGGGGCTGGGCTGGCCTCGGGCCTCTGGCGCGGCTTATAAAGCCTGCCGGGCCAGAGTCCCAGGCGGACAGGCCCGGTTAGGTCGGTTGCTCTTTTTTTAAAAAAAAGTTACGCGTAGAAGAAAAATAAAAAGAAATACTAAACGGACTCCAAAAATCCCGAAATAAATTTTACCCGACTTATGAAATCAAGCCGGACAAAGTGAATATTTATTTATGGCCTAAATGCAATTTTGAAAAACGCGTATTTTTCCTAAATTCAAAAAAAAATAGCGAAAAACTCTGAAATAAAATCTTATTTGATTTTATTATTAAACCCTCAATATTTCTTTATTTTGGGAAAGTCATTTTATTCCCTCACTCATATTTTTGTAATAGAAATAATTGATGATAAAATAAATAAAATCAAATGATCCTATTCTCAAAATTTGAGAAAACTCAAATATGAAAATAATGAAATCCCCAACTCTCTCCGTGGGTCCTTGAGTTGCATAGAATTTCTAGGATCAAAACCAAAAGTGAATAAAATATGATATGCATGATGATCTAATGTATAACATTCCAAATTGAAAATTTGGTATGTTATAGAGAGAAGACTCGTAACCACCGCCTCATGTACTGCATAGTTCCGCTATCACTCATAGTGATAGATCTTCTCGTGTATATCATTGTTTAGATGGATGACGATGTAGTTGCAAGTATTCGAGACTTGTATCGCTATTTTCGAGATGATGACAAGAGACCACTTTGTGTTGGATGATGATTATGATGATGACATGATTTGATGAGACTATTTGTATGTATATGCTATGATTACATTTGTGGTCTCGAAGCCATTTGTATGTGTACGATGATGACATTTGTATGTGCTAAAGATTCTTGTATAAAGCCTGTTCAAATGAAAAACAAATATGCAGAAAAAAAATCAGAAACTAATAAAATTAGCAGTAGCGGGGGTAGTAAAGTTAGGAGCAGCGTGCCACTAGCAGTAGCACGGCCTAATACACAGCGCTAGAGCTATTAGCAGTAGCGCACTGTTCTACAGCTTGCTGCTGCTACGCTTGATAGCAGTAGCGCGGGCCAAAACGCGTTGCTGCTATAGGTTAGCTGTAGTGCCATATCAGTAGTGCGGGTGCCCACGCTACTGCTAGACTAAAACCCGCGCTGCTGCTAGGCTTTTCCCTAGTAGTGAGCCCCAAGTACGCAAGTACGAGAGTTTTGTTCTTCTCTTCTCCCATTTTTCATAGGGAGTTATCTCATTATCCTTTGTCGGAACTTTATTCAGGACATGACATGCAGTCAATATAGCCTCCCCCGCCATGCCTTGGATAAACCCGATGTATCTAACATGGCGTTAACCAAATCTGTTAGAGTACGATTTTTCCGCTCGGCAACCCCGTTTGACTAGGGTTTGTAGGGAGGTGTCCGCTCGGCACAAAAGGAATCAAACTGACTCGACAAGTACTCTCCACCATGATCTGATCGGACTCGTTTAATTTTCTTTTCAATTTGATTCTCAACTTCTGCCTTATAGATTTTAAAGTAGTATAGAGCCTCATCTTTATTATTTAATAGATACACATATCAATATCTAGTGGAATCATCTATCAATGTCATGAAGTATTTTTTTCACCTTTACTCAACACATCATTCATCTCACAAAGATCAAAATGTATGAGTTCTAATGGTGCCAAGTGTCTCTCCTCCGCAGCCTTGTGAGGCTTGCGCGGTTGCTTAGCTTGCACACATGAAAGACACTTAGAACCTTTGGCTAAAGTGAAACTTGGGATTAAATCCAACTTAGCTAGCAGCATCATAACACCAAAACTAATGTGACAAAGGCGTGAATGCCAAACTTAAGATTCATTAACATTCGAATGAATATGGTTCACGACTTTATTACATAATCTACGAGGGAAAGGCGGAACATCCCTCCGCTCTCATAACCATTTCCAACAAAGAGTCCATATTTCATAACAACTAATCTATTAGACTTGAAAACCAACTTAAACCCTTCTCTACATAGAAGGGAGCCACTAACGAGGTTCTTCTTGATGGCGGGGACATGATGCACGTTCTTCAGCTCCACGATTCTTCCCGAAGTAAACTTCAGATCGACCGTGTCAACACCATGAACAGAAGCACTCGCGCCATTCCCCATCAATACGGACCCGTGGCCTGTGACCTGGTAAGAAGAAAACAATGAAATGTCAGCACACACATGAACACCTGCACATGTGTCCACCCACCAATCGGTGGGATGAAACACTAAAAAAACAGTAAATAAATTACCCTACCCAGATGCACCATTCTCATTGTTGCTCATAATCATGTTGACAGACTTGGAGTCCTGTCCTGGCTTCTTGTACTTGTTTGGGCACTTGTTGGCCCAATGTTCAATCGAACCACAAGTAAAGCAACCCTCATCCTTCTTGTTCTTCTTGAAGGTCTTCTTTCCTTTCTTCTTAAAGTCAGTATTCTGTTTGACACCATTCTTTCCCTTGGTCTTGTGGGAGCGGAAGTTCCTCTGGTTCACCATGTTGGCGACAGAAGTCCATTTGGCCCCTTTTGTGTGCGAGTCCTTTGCCCTCGAATTCTGCCCAACACTCAGATGGCCAATGACATCCTCCACAGGAATTCACACCTATGATGTTTCAGAGTGGTGGCAAAGTTCCTCCAGGAGTTAGGGAGCTTAGCGATTATGCAGCCCGCGACAAACTTGCTCGATAACTCGCACTTAAGAAGCTCAAGCTCCTTGACGATGCATATTATCTCATGAGCCTGCTCTAGTACAGGACGGTTTTCAACCATCTTGTAATCGTGGAACTACTCTATAATATACATTTCGCTCCTAGCATCGGTGGCCCCGAACTTAGATTCGAATGCCTCTCACAAGTCCTTGGCAACACGCACATGTAAATATGCATCGACCAACTTATCTCCGATCACGCTAAGAACCTCCCCTAGGAACACGACGATAGCTTCCTTGAACGCCTTCTCCTGTTCAGGAGCAATCATTCCTGAAGGAGCACTGGTGACCCAGAACACGTTCATAGCCGTGAACCATAAGGTGGTCTTTGTCTGCCAACGCTTAAAATATGTACCGGTAAACTTATCCGGTTTCAATACTGCGACAAAGTCACTCGCCGAAAAATTCCTACGCATACTAGGTTTTTGGATTGTTTAGAAAATAGGCAATTTTTTGATTAATTTAATCCATGAAATAATCATGAGCATGGCATTGACAGAATTAATGACATACTGATTATGAACTAGACAAGCACGCACTACACAAAGAATAGACACATCTACACATAGTGCTAGTAGTGCTAATACAAACATAAATAGGGGAGGGATAAACGCGATATACCCTCCAGTAGGCCATGCAGAGGCAGCAGCAGCGGTGACGGCGGCAACGGCGTCCTTGGCAGCCTTCTTGTCGGCTCCGGTCTTCTCAGCAACGACACATTCTGCGTCACTGGACATGGTGATGGCGAGGGCGACACGGACGTAGAGGAAATAGACGAACAAAGGCAAGCAGTCGCGTGGTCGCTGCCCAAAAACCTAATCTCCCCTCTCTCGTGCAGGATCCAGAGAGGCGAGGTTTCGGAGACCTGCTCTCCCATCGACCGTGTATGCTGCGGACGGGATGGAGTCACCGGCGGCAGCAACAGCAAAGGAACAACGGTGGGCGTATGTGATCTATTCGTGACGGCTAGGGTTAGGAGACATCTCACACTTATATAGGCGCAGCCGCGTGGAGAGATGTGGGCTCGACCCACGTCCGAGTCTGTCACAACCCATGACGCGACGTCTCAGATCGTGGCCCCGCTGTCAGAAACTCTACGTTAGTGACTGGCAAAAATAAGCGCATAGGTGTGAGCTCGGCTCGGCTCAATCCCACAACTCGCGGCGCGTCGTGACAAGGCGTGGCGAGGCGGGCGGCGGCGGAGTGGTGCGCGAGGGCCTCTTCTCTTCTCAAGCTCCAATAACATGTCGAAGAGAATCCCATATAAGGAGGTCCAACTCCTCTCCCACTTCCGGGGTGGGACTAAACTTCCTACTACCCCTACTGCCAGTAAACCCACATGGGCCCTTATAGATTTTTTTCAGAAATTGCTATATGGACCTAAAGTCCACCTCATATTCCTGCAATCAAGAGGTAATAACTTTTAGCTCTGATTGGTGAAGACATCTTGGTGTGGACCATATGTTTAGTGAAGCTTGTAGTCGTGAGGGTGCTGAGGAATCTATTGTGGAAGAATTGATATGTGCACTTGAAGAAGCAACAATGGTTCTTGGCAAAGGAAGTTTTCATGAAACAGTAGCAGTAACTGTTTGGTACTTGTGATGGGAACGCCGTAAACTCGTGGATGGTGAACAACTACAATCAATGTCGCAGATTAGTATGGCAGATCAGAGTTCTAACAAGCAACTACTCACGAGCAAGTCTACCAAAGGCTAGGCAAAAAAGCGATGGTTGGTCAAAACCAATGCATAACTATGTCAAGTTGAATATTGATGCAGGTTTTGATGCGGATTCACTTATGGGGACTTTTGGTGCTGTCCTGAGAGATAGTAAAGGTGATTTTGTGGCAGCTGCAAATAACAAAGTTGAGGCTTGCTTGGATGCCCTCACAGTAGAGACAATGGCGCTAAGATTTGGCTTAAATTTAGCATAGACTGTTGGCTGCAACCGGCTAGTTGTCAACTCCGTCAATGTTGATATTATTAGCATCATGCGCGAAAGAGTTTCTATGCAGGTGTGGGAGCTCATCTTTGATGGGTGCTATCATATGTTGACAAACTTTGTTCATGTCATATTCGAGCACTGTCCATGGGAGGAAAACACAATGGCTCGTGAATTATCCCATATAGCTGGATATGATAATCCTAGTATTTGGTTAGATGACCCCCCTGTTTCGTTTCTTGTCAATGATGTATCTTTGATTACCAATGAAAAAAGAGGGGGTTTCAAACATAAGAAAAGAGGTAATAACTTTTTTTTCATACATCATACTTTGACATGTATCTAGCTTTTTTTGACGTGGATGTATCTACTTACATTGGGATAATTCAAAAACAAAATTTTAAAGACAATGCGGAATTCATGCCACATCTACTACCAAGATCATGGTTAATGGAGACCCCGGAGACAAAATATACAACTAGAAGGGCCTGCGTCAAGGTGAACCTCTCTCATCGATGTTGTTCATCATCACTATGGAATCTTTACAGAGGTTGTTTGAGCTGGCCGCAAACAGAGGGGCCTTGGCACTCTTGGCACATGTGGGCGTGAAGAAACACATGCCCATCTTTGCAGACGGTGTGGTATGGTTTGTCAAGCACAATCCAGTGGACCTCGCAGTTTGCAAGTGCATCTTTGAGTTGTTTGGAGAGGCGTCAGGCCTACGGATCAACATGAGTAAGTCAGTAGTGTTACCGATTAGATGTTCAGAGCAGGAAATCATCATGGCATGCAATGAGCTTGGGTGCCCTTTGGGATCGTTTCCAATTAAGTATCTTGGGCTGTCGTTATCCCTGAGGAAGCAATCAGCAACATAGTTTAAGTACTTGGTGGACTAGATGGCCAATAGGTTGCTAGAATGGAAGGCAGCTCTCATGCCGAAGAGTAGCAGATTAACCTTGGTTCAGTCAGTACTATGTGCCATGCCAATCCATGCAATGCTTGGACCTCCCAATGAAAATTATTGCGGCTATGAACAAATTGTGCAGGAGGGCAAAAGCTAATGGTGGAAATTGTGTTGTCGCATGGGAGGCGGTGTGTGCATCGAAGTGGGCAGGTGGATTAGGATTGCCAAATCTACGATGGATGAATGTGTCCATGCAGACCCGATAGCCCTAGGTCAAAAGGACAGACGCAACTAGTCCATGGAATTAGTTCAAAATCAAAGTACCAGACGAATGGATGCTTCTTTACTAGGTGGCCATGAGGAGTACATCACACAATGGCCTCACGACACTCTTTTGGGAGGACCGATGGTTAGATGGGATGCGGATCCAGGAAATTGCTCCGTCGATATATGGAAGGAT
This sequence comes from Aegilops umbellulata, assembly GCA_032464435.1. Taxonomy (NCBI): domain Eukaryota; kingdom Viridiplantae; phylum Streptophyta; class Magnoliopsida; order Poales; family Poaceae; genus Aegilops; species Aegilops umbellulata. The sequence continues at coordinate 359,444,784 of CP136059.1, forward strand.
CCCGCCGCATGCCAGATCATCCAGAATGGTCGGCCAGGCTATGGAGGATGGGTCCTGGGCGATGGATATTGGCCTGAACATAGGACCAGATGCACTACAGGAGTTCCTCTCGCTCTGGCAGAGGGTTGTCACTTGGGAGCCTACTACTTCTTGAGCTTGCGTTGGTTTTTCCCTTGAAGAGGAAAGGGTTATGCAACAAAGTAGAGATAAGTATTTCCCTCAGTTAGAGAACCAAGGAATCAATCTAGTAGGATACAACACACAAATCACCCAATACCTACACAAACAATCAAACTACTTGTCAATCCCTTCACGGTTACTTGCAAAAGTGAGATCTGATAGAGATAGATGAAACTAAACGAATGATAAAGTAAATATTTTTGGGTTTTTGGTTTATAGATCAGAAAGTAAAATATTGCAAGAATAGTATATCAGAAACTAATATGATGCAAAATAGACCCCGGGGCCATAGGTTTCACTAGAGGCTTCTCTCATGGTAGCAAATAATACGGTGGGTGAACAAATTACTGCCGAGCAATTGATAGAAAAGCGCAAAGTTATGACGATATCTAAGGCAATGATTATGAAATATAGGCATCGTGTCCGTGTCAAGTGATACGTCTCTGTTGTATCTATAATTTTTGATTGTTCCATGCCAATATTCTACAACTTTTACAAACTTTTGGCAACTTTTTATACTATTTTCTTGGACTAACATATTGATCCAGTGCCCAGTGTCAGTTCCTGTTTGTTGTATGTTTTTTGTTTTGCAGAAAATCCATATGAAATAGAGTCCAAATGCGACAAAAACTTACAGAGATTTTTTTGGAATATATGTGATTTTTGGGAAAAAGAATCAACGCGAGACGATGCACGAGGGGGCCACAAGGCAGGGGGCGCCCTAGGGCGGCAGGGCGCGCCCTGGGCCCTTGTGGTCACCCCATAAGGCAGTTGGTGCCATTCTTTAGCTAAAAGAAAGCTAATATCCGGGTAAAATCGTGTTAAAATTTTAGCCCAATCGGAGTTACGGATCTCCGGAAATTTAAGAAACGGTGAAAGTCTAGAATCGGGGAGCGCAGAAATAGAAGGAAACAGAGAGAGAGATCCAATCTCAGAGGGGCTCCCAACCCTCCGCCGCCATGGAGGCCATGGACCAGAAGGGAAACCCTTCTCCCATCTAGGGGAAAGGTCAAGGAAGAAGAAGAAGGAGGCGAGCTCTGTCCCCCTCTCTCCTGGTGGTGCCGGAATGCCGTCGGGGCCATCATGATGGCGATCTACACCAACAACTTCGCCGTTGTCATAACAAACTCTCTCCCCCTCCATGAAGCGGCGTAACACCTCTTATCCCCACTGTAATCTCTACTTGAACATGGTGCTCAATGCTATATATAATTTCCCGGTGATTTATGGCTATCCTATGATGTTTGAGTAGATCCGTTTGTCCTATGGGTTAATTGATTATCGTGATTTGTTTGAGTTGCATGTTTTATTATTGGTGCTGTCCTATGGTGCTCACCGGGTTGCGCAAGCATGACGGATCCCCGTTGTAGGGTTTGCAATGTGTTCATGGTTTTCTTATTGTCTGCCTTGCGTGAGTGACAGAAACACAAACACGGATAAGTGGGTTATGGCGTATGGGAATAAACAGGACTTGATACTTTAATGCTATGGTTGGGTTATACCTTAATGATCTTTAGTAGTTATAGATGTTTGCTAGAGTTCCAATCATAAGTGCATATGATCCAAGAAGAGAAAGTGTGTTAGCTTATGCCTCTCCCTCATATCAAATTGCAATAATGATTACCGGTCTAGTTATCGATTGCCTAGGGACAAATAACTTTCTTGCGTGACAAAAAGCTGTCTACTAAAACTAACTTAGTTGTTTCTTTATCTAAACAGCCCCTAGTTTTTATTGACGTGCTCTTTATTATCTTGCAAACCTATTGAAGGAGTCCTGGATTAGGGGGTGTTCGGGTAGCCGGACTATACCTTCGCCGGACTCCAGGACTATGAAGATACAAGATTGAAGACTTCGTCCCATGTCCGGATGGGACCTTCCTTGGCGTGGAAGGCAAGCTAGGCGATGCGGATATTCAAGATCTCCTACCTATGTAACCGACTCTGTGTAACTCGAACCCTATCCGGTGTCTATATAAACCGGAGGGTTGTAGTCCGTAGAACACCCATCATCATACACAATCATACCATAGGCTAGCTTCTAGGGTTTAGCCTCCTTGATCTCGTGGTAGATCTACTCTTGTACTACCCATATCATCAATATTAATCAAGCAGGAGTAGGGTATTACCTCCATCGAGAGGGCCCGAACCTGGGTAAAAACATCGTGTCCCTTGTCTCCTGTTACCATCCGGCCTTGACGCACAGTTCGGGACCCCCTACCCTAGATCCGCCGGTTTTGACACCGACATTGGTGCTTTCATTGAGTTCCTCTGTGCCGTCGCGATCAGGAAGGATGCCTCTTCCCGTCTTTAAAGACGGCGCCATTACTAAGGGAGCCTTGGTTGTCGGCCAAACCCTCCGGCTAGGTGGTTTTCTCACGACCGCCTGTTCGGCCGTTGCACTGACGGTGACCTCTCGGGTCATCGAAAGCAACCTTCACATCATCTCAGAACTCGCCGAGCAGCTGGATCCGATGGAGCTCTCTTCCGTAAACGAGCTCTTGGACCGCATCGCCGCACTGGGGGTCGCTACAAATTACGACCAGGTTGGGCTTAAACCCGATCTAAGAGAAATTAACTCTCCCCAAGTCACCCACCACGTTGCCGTGGTAGAGGCGCAGTGCGGCGACCCTTCATCTATTCTAAGGACTAGCTACGTCCGAATTCCCGAACCCTCCAGGCTGGATACCCGCAGAGGGGAGGATACAATCCAAGACCTAAGCTTAGAATCAGGCAACGGGCTAGATTCATTGGACAACATCCAAGACTCTGGACTTCAGAGTTTGGAAGCTCTTCGGCCTCCGAATCTTAAATGGGGTGAGGTCTCAGATTCAACGCCACCCGCCCGCCCGAACATAAGCGATCTTTCCCAAATCAGGCAAAAGCCCGAGGAAACAATACATCACTACTGGGCCAGATTCCTCCTGGTTATGAACAGGACAAAGGACTGCCGCGAGGGAGACGCAATTTCAATCTTTTGCAGTAACTGCACGGACGAGGGAATACTTAACGCCATAAGTCGTCGTGATATTACACTCTTCGCTGACTTGGCGTCCATAGTACAAAAGTACTGTGCGATGGAAAGCGCTTGGAAAACCGAAATAAAATTTTGGGATAGTCCGGCCTTGAATAGCAATCCCGTCCGAACTAAGAGGGTGCACCACAGTAAGACACCCGGATTAAATATCAAAAAGCCAAAACCCTCTACAGGGCATGGAACCATACTGGAAAGGTGGCTTGATGGACCCTATAGAATTCACAGTACAGAGGACGCCACACCAACTTACAGCCTTCGAGCATGTTGGATACTCTGGCAGGTGGCCAAAATTGGCGAGGGCCTCCTAATTTCAGAGGCCGAATAAAGCCAGCCCGAGGACACCAGTACCATTCTCACAGTCTTTGAGACTTTCGCATCAAATAATATGCGAAAAAGAATACTTCGCAGCCTCACCGAAGTCTATCAAGTAGCAACAATAAACCCATGGAGCGACACTGCTATCACCTTCAACGCGAGTGACGAACCTAAATTCCGAACAGCCTGAGCACCAGCAGCATTGGTCCTCAGTCCCATAGTGGACGGCTCTCGCCTCACAAAGGTACTCACGGATGGAGGCAGCGGATTGAACCTCATTTATGAGGAAACCCTCCAAAAGATGGAAATAGACTGGAACCGCGTCGAGCGAAGCAGCAAAACCTTTAGAAGAATAATCCCCAGTCAGGAAGCGCGCTGCACAGGAAAAATCACACTAGATGTGGTGTTCGGCACGCCGGATAATTACAGGTCCGAAGAAGTCACGTTCCAGGTGGCCCCGTTCAATAGCGGATACCACGCTATATTAGGACGGGAGGCATTCACAGTCTTCCAAGCCATACCCCATTACGGGTACATGAAGCTCAAGATGCCTGGGTCAAACAGAATTATCACTCTCGCTAGTGATCCGCACATAGCACTCCGCGCCGAAAACAAGACAGTCGCATTGGCCCTTGAGGCACTATCCGAAGCCTTAGCGGCCGAGGAACTGGCTGCGCTGCGTTCCACGGTTAATAGGGATTATGTGATACTCGACAAGAGATCCAAATCCACATCCTTCAAACCAGCGGACGAAATAGTCAAAATCCAGGTCCATCCAACGGACACCAATAAAACAGCTTCCATCGGGGCACGACTGAACCCTGATGCAGACGCCGCACTGCGAGAGTTCCTACGAGAGAACTGGGACATTTTTGCTTGGCACCCTTCAGACATGCCAGGAATCCCACGCAGGTTGGCCGAACACAGCTTAAATATCCAGAAAGGATTCAAACCTGTCAAACAAGCCCTTCGGCGCTTTTCCGAACCGAAGAGACAGACTATGGGAGAGGAGCTAGCCAAGTTATTGGAGGCCGGGTTCATTAGAGATATAAAACATCCGGACTGGCTAGCAAACCTAGTGATGGTACCAAAGAAGGACAAATCCTGGCGCCTGTGTGTCGATTTTAAAGACCTTAATAAGGCCTACCCAAAGGATCCCTTCCCCCTCCCTCGTATAGATCAAATTATCGATGCCACTGCAGGACATGATTTGTTGTGTTTCCTCGACGCATACTCCGGTTACCATCAAATCAAGATGGCAGAATCAGACCAAGCCGCAACAGCATTCATCACACCGTACGACCCATTCTGCTTCAACACAATGCCCTTCGGGCTAAAAAACGCCAGCGCAACATATCAGCGCATGATCCAAACATGTCTGGCAAACCAGATCGGCAAAACAGTGGAGGCGTACGTGGATGATGTGGTCGTCAAATCAAGACATGTCGAATCTCTAGTGGACGACTTGAGGCTTACAACCTCCGAAAATACGACATCAAGCTCAATCCGGAAAAATGCGTTTTCGGCGTTCCAGCCGGAAAGCTCTTGGGCTTCATTGTATCCGGTAGAGGAATCGAAGCAAATCCAGCCAAGATCCGACCTTTGTCACAATTGCATGTCCCAAAAGACCTCAAACAAATACAGAAATTAACCGGATGCGTGGCGGCTCTAAGCCGCTTCATCTCCCGCCTGGGAGAAAAGGCGCTGCCCCTTTACCGCCTCCTATGGTGCCGCCATGGCCGGACTCGATGAAATAAAAGCCATATTGGCAACAAACCCAGTCCTGGCCGCGCCAAACACCGGCGAGCCAATGCTATTGTACATCGCGGCAACCCATCAAGTTGTCAGCGCAGTGCTCGTCGTCGAGCGGGAAATGGACGGACACAAATTCCCCCTTCAAAGGCCGGTCTACTACGTGTCCACTGTCCTCACTCCATGCAAATCACGGTACCCACACTATCAGAAAATTGCATACACGGTATTCATGGCATCCCGGAAGCTACGACACTACTTTCAAGAGTGTTCGATTATAGTAGCCTCGGAAGTACCACTCAATGACATTATCAATAACTGCGATGCAACGGGCCGAATCGCAAAATGGGCCATTGAGCTCCTCCCGTTCGACATAATCTATAAGCCACGGTGAGCTATAAAATCGCAAGTGTTGGCCGACATCATCACAGAATGGACGAAGGCCGAACTCCCTAAAGAGTACGGTACATACTCAAACTGGATCATGCATTTCGACGGCTCCAAAATGTTGGCCAGACTGGGGGCTGGCATCATTTTGACGTCCCCCACAGGAGACACAGTCCAATATGTACTCCAAATTATGTACACGGACTCCAACAATGCAGCTGAATATGAGGCCCTCCTACATGGTCTCCGGATGGCAGTATCCATGGGCATTCAACGCCTAGAGGTACGCGGGGATTCGAACCTCGCGATCTCCCAAATAAATGGCGACTTCAATGCCAAGGATCCAAAAGTGGCTGCTTACCGCAATGTCGTCCTAAAAATGTCAGCTCGGTTCGAAGGGCTGGAGTTTCACCATATAGCCCGCGAAAATAATCAAGCAGCGGACGTCCTAGCACGCATCGGAGCAAAACGCGATGCAATCCCCCCCAACATCTTTTTGGAAAGATTGTTCAAGCCATCCGTAACATGGGAGGAGGAACCTGCAATTAACAGCCCGGACGCAGCCGCACCACTCGACAGCGAACAACCTGACATAATTGGAGGTCCTGCCAATGAAATTACACCTTCAGCCCACGTAATAATGGCGGTTATCGCCCCATGGACAGAACCATTCCTAGCCTACCTTACTAGGCAGGAACTCCCAGAGGACCAAAATGAGGCCCGTTGCATAGTGCGGCGATCTAAAGCCTACAAAGTCCACGAGGGGGAGCTTTATAAGAAAAGCACTACCGGAGTCCTTCAAAGGTGCATCTTCGAAGAGGAAGGGCGGAATCTTCTGGCTGAAATTCACGCCGGACTCGATGGTCATCATGCTGCTGCTCGGTCCCTTGTTAGCAAGGCTTTCTGCACAGGCTTCTATTGGCCGACGGCCCGGGCAGACGCTCAGGACCTAGTCCAACGATGCGTCGGTTGCCAACTTTTTGCCAACCAAAGCCATATGCCACCCACCACACTCCAAACTATACCCATCACCTGGCCCTTTGCAGTCTGGGGGCTTGACATGGTCGGACCCCTTAAAGGTGGAACCCATAAGAAAAAATACTTACTGGTCATGCTGGATAAGTTCACCAAATAGACAGAAGACAAACCTGTCAAAACGGCTGAATCCGGACCCGTGATAGACTTCATATCCGGGGTGGTACACCGTTATGGAGTCCCCCACAGCATCATAACCGATAACGGTACAAACTTTATAGCCGACGAGGTAAAACTCTGGTGCAAAAACATGGGCATCAAGCTCGATTATGCTTCAGTCTATCACCCACAAACCAATGGCCAGGTCAAACGTGCAAATGGTCTCACAATGAGCGGCATCAAACCCAGACTAGTGCGGTCCCTCAAGGAATCTAACACGCACTAGGTAGAGGAGCTCGACTCCGTACTCTGGGGGCTGCGGACCTCGCCAAATCGCACCACCGGATACACACCATTCTTTATGGTGTACGGCGCAGAGGCAGTTCTGCCTTGCGAGATAATTCAGGACTCACCTAGAGTGCGCATGTACGAAGAAAGAGAAGCCGAGCTCGATCGGCAGGACAGCCTGGACGCCTTGGAGGAGGAGCGTGACGTGGCGAAAGCCCGTTCCGCATTTTATCAACAACAGGCCGGAAGATACCAAAGCAGAGAAGTACGGGCCAAAAATTAAAATGTTGGCGAAGTAGTTCTACGCCTGCCGGATAAGAAAAAGGACAAACTCAAGCCCAAATGGGAAGGTCCATTTATAATCGACCAAGTCCTGACTGGTGGAGCGTACCGCCTGTGAGATGCGTCGGATAACCGACTCGAGCCGAACCCGTGGAACGCCACACGTCTCCGAAGATTCTATGCCTAGCACCGGACTCCGTGTTCGTCTCCTTCCCCTGCCCATTTTTTACATTTTTCTGTCCTATATTTCTCTCCTTCCCCTCTTTTTCCTTTATAGCCCTTACAAGGCTCACTACATGACGCGCCACTTGCGCTCATTTAACCTGGGGGCTTCTTTAACAGAAGCTTATTTATACGGGCTTCATACCCCACACATGTGTCAAACTTCCGCATGTACCTTTTTCTTCACCATTATATGCATCGATATGACTTAAGTTTTGGCCAAGCTGGGTTGCATGGCTCCTGTGCTTACCCCTACGTTCTCAATTGTTCGGCTAGGCGGTAAAGGGAGCACCTCTGCGATTGTTACTGCCGGGTCAGCCGGATGTGTACCTCAGAGTGGGTGAAGCCGAAAGCTAGCGTTCTTAAGGGAATATTCAGTCGGTGAAATAAAAGATTATCTTTTTATTAATTACTATGCGCCCCCAGATGCTTTTTCTGCGTTTTTTTACGCAGTCCGGACATGCGCTTTAGGGCATGCCTCCCCAGCGAAAGGAACCCTTAACGGAACTATTCTCTCTGGAAGATGTTTCTTACTAACCATGTAATATAACATAACTAGTTGGGCACTTGTCTGATAAAGCACTAATGACCCCTACGCCTGGTCTCCACGCATACCATGGTTCTTGTATAACCGCTATGGTATTCGGACACACTCCGGACCGTCAGGTCCCGAGGTTGAAGCGAAAAGGTCGGCAACGACAAACGATCTACAATCCGGCTAGAAGGCATTACATATGTCAATTCAAAAGTACACAGTCATTTTGGCTGATTGTATTCCTCCTCTATACCATCTAACAGGCTGTCTAATTTACAGTCCTGCTGGGAATACTTTGCGGCCAATTCTACTTGGCCGTACACTAAGCTTACAGGGATCTCCTTCCCGTCAGGCCCCACCGGTCCGACCTCGGCCATATGGTTTGGGTCAGACTTTGTAAAACGGGTCTTCACCATAGCCCAGGCCTCCCTAGCGCCTTGTCGGCAGGCCGATATCTTCCACAACCGGAAGCGCCGCCGAGCTCCCTTCAGCTTCTCCGCAAGCTCTCCAAGGCCCTCAGGCGTGGAGTGGGCAGGCCATAAGGCTTGGGCAACGCCTTGCATTGCCTGCCGAATTCGCTCGTGCAGTTCCAGGAGTTCGGGAAGAAGGTCACCCGTAGAACCGGGCATCTCCTCTGCAGGACGACCTGTGAGCATACCTACAGACAATACTCTGTTATTCGACTTCCTCGCCGAACTCATTTTTCAAAGTTCGTTCAAGCACTTACTAAATATGCCGCGTCGAAGCCGCTGGTTCTCCTTCGTGGAGTCCGACAGCTGGCCACGAACGTCCTTAAGTTCAATGTCCAGCTTGGTGTTGGCATCCTGGAGATCATTCTTCTCTCGCCTCACCTTTGTCAACGTACTCTCACCGGCCTTTAATCGGCGTAAGAGTTGTTGCTTCTCCGGATCAAGTCCGGCGCCATCTGCAACATTAATTGTCAGATTTGCACCCAAACCGCACAACACTAATCTTTCGAAGTGTATCTTACCTGAGGGGGTCCCTTTAGGTTCCCCTGCTGTGGCTAGTGCGGCCTCTAGTTGGGCCTTGCACTTTTCCAGCTCCTGGGACGGCACGGTGTTCTTCTCGGTAAGAACCTGCATGTTATATGATCCTTAAATCAGTTACTTTAACTGTTTCAAGTCTCGGGGGCTAATGGTATATATATATATATATATATATATATATATATATATATATATATATATATATATATATATATATATATATATATATATATATATATATATATATATAACCAAAATTTTCTTAACCGTATGTCTTTCACATACTGCTCCGTGGCTCTGGCTAAACCGTCTTGAGCGGCACGGAGGTACGCATCTCCCGAATTAAAGGCATCTAAAGCCTCTTGGGAGAAACAAGCGTCGCGTAAAACTGTTCGGCGACGCCTGTGGTTCATGGCACTCTCCACTTCGGAATTTGTGGCGGACAGCCTGTCCGCATCCTCTGTTGGAGGAGTGCCCGTGCACGCCTTGTGCTCGCCTCCGCTTCCTGGACGGTCACTGGAACCCGGCTGGTGGAAGCGCGATTGGCAGCCTCTCCGGATATAGTCGGGCGAGGTCTCTTCGTCCTGCAGAAGGCACGAACGTTAATATGCCCTGGCGGAATAACACCGCGGAAATGGAGGGTGCGTAATACCTTTGCACCGGCATCTCGGTCCGGACTGCATTTCTTTTTTCCCCACGGGGCCCTGCGGCCCCTCGTTGACCAGCCGCCGCAGGATCGGCTTCCCGCCTCGAAAATCTCCCATGTGAAACAAGGTTGTTGTTAGAAACGCCGGAATACGGAAAAATGGAATCCCCCTCAAGGGAATAAAGACTCCAGTTTCTGTCACCTGGGAGGCCGGGATTAACCCGGGGTAATCAGCCACAATAGCGACCAAGGTGTTGTCCTTTCTAAGCTGATGAAACGCCCCGTCGATAAGCTCCACCGATATGTCCGGATCCTCTTCAGAGTCCGTATCGAGGGACCGTTCTGGGTCCTCAGGTTGTGGAGGGCGGCTGCTTATATCTTTGACTTCCTGTCGCAGTTCCTGCATTGAAGTCGTCAGACTACGTATCTGACCATGGAAGTATAAAATAAATGGGCAAGCGCAATTGTTCGCTTACCCAACTTGCAGGTTCATACATAGTGAAGCCGGCCCGCGGGTTAACGCGGAGGAACTCCTCCTTTTCTCCCTTGTACAAAGAGGACAGAATCTTTATTAGGGCGTCAGCCGAGTCCGGCCCCTTACGGCCGTAACGCGTGGCATCATCCTCCCCATTGAAATCCCACATGGGGCGGCCTCTGTACTGAAGCGGCTGCACCCCTCTCATAATACATGCGGCCATGACTCCGATCATGGTCAGTCCGGAATGAGCCAACAGTCTTATCCGGCCCATCAGGTAAAGGACGTCTCTGTCGCTTTCTCTCTAAGAGCTCCGCGGACGCCAGCTCAAGCGTTTCTTCAAGGGAGCACTGTTGAACTCAGGGAGACCGACCCGGATAGGGTCCGGCAGTGGGACATCATCTATGTAAAACCATTCTGAAGGCCAGTCCTCAGACGCCTTCTTCAGGGTTCCGGATAGGTATCTGGTCCCGACAATGCGCCATACTTCGGCTCTGCCCACTTGGTATATAGACCCCTCTTGAGAACGGGGCACCAGGCAGAATATCTTCTTCCATAGCGCGAAATGAGCCTCAACGCCTAAAAATAGCTCGCAAAGGGCAACGAAGCCCGCAATATGTAACACGGAGCCAGGCGTGAGATGATGCAGCTGGAGGCCGTAAAACTCCAGAAGCCCGCGAAGGAATGGATGAATTGGAAATCCCAGTCCCCTCATCAGATAGGGAACAAGGCACACCCGTTCTCCTTTAGAAGGATTGGGGGTGTTCTCCGCTTGTTTTCCGCCACTGTAGGTGGCGAGACCGGCTCGGACCGGGACCATGTATGCCTGAGGGAGAAATCCCTTGGCCTGAAGCGACACTAACTCGCTATGCGGAATGGTGCAACTCTCACAGTCCCCGGGCTTAGGACCGGAGGAGCGAGGGGAGGAGCTGCGACGGCTGGCCATGTTGGAATGGACCTTAGCTGGGAAAGCTCTGATGATAACTCGCGGAGAGGAGAAGATGTGGTTTGGATATAAATCCTCATCCCGTTAAATAGGCGGCTCATTTGTATGGCTAGGGGCATGGATGTAAGAACGCCCCGGGCTTTTCGCATTCGTTCAACACGTGGAAGACAGCCATTATGGGGCGCACAAGCCGAGGAGCGCTACAAAAATCGGACATTATTCGTACAGGTACATAGAATTCGGGAAAGAACCCGCCTTGCAATGCCGAAGACAATTTGCGCGCCGGACTCGTCGTCATCGAAGCCTGGTTCAGGGGCTACTGAGGGAGTCCTGGATTAGGGGGTGTTCGGGTAGCCGGACTATACCTTCGCCGGACTCCAGGACTATGAAGATACAAGATTGAAGACTTCGTCCCGTGTCCGGATGGGACTTTCCTTGGTGTGGAAGGCAAGCTAGGCGATGAGGATATTCAAGATCTCCTGCCTATGTAACCGACTCTGTGTAACCCTAACCCTATCAGGTGTCTATATAAACCGGAGGGTTGTAGTCCATAGAACACCCATCATCATACACAATCATACCATAGGCTAGCTTCTAGGGTTTAGCCTCCTTGATCTCGTGGTAGATCTACTCTTGTACTACCCATATCATCAATATTAATGAAGCAGGAGTAGGGTATTACCTCCATCGAGAGGGCCCGAACCTGGGTAAAAACATCGTGTCCCTTGTCTCCTGTTACCATCCGGCCTTGACGCACAGTTCGGGACACCCTACCCGAGATCTGCCGGTTTTGACACCGACACCTATCCTACAACACCTACAAAGTACTTCTAGTTTCATACTTGTTCTAGGTAAAGCGAACGTTAAGCGTGCGTAGAGTTGTATCGGTGGTCGATAGAACTTGAGGCAATATTTGTTGTACCTTTAGCTCCTCGTTGGGTTCAACACTCCTACTTACAGAAAGAGGCTACAACTGATCCCCAATACTTGTGAGTTATCAAGACCTTTGTCTGGCGCCGTTTCCGGGGAGCAATAGCGTGCGGTGAATATTCTCGTGTGTGCTTGTTTGCTTTATTTATTTGTTGTTCTAAGTTGTTCTCTATCTTTAGTTATGGATATGGAACACGAAATACCAAAAACATTAGGTGTACTTGCTACTCATGGAGATGGGGAACCTCCTAAAACCCTCGATGTTCATTATGTGAAAGATATTGTGCACTCACTAGTAGAAAAAGGGCCTAATGTCAAGCACATTAGTCCCAGTTTGCAACTGAACCGGCACTAATGTGACCATTAGTGTCGGTTCCAACGGCTAGGCTGGCGGAGCTCATTAGTACCAGTTCATGGTGAACCTTTAGTACCGGTTCGTGGCACGGACTGGTACTAAATAGGTTGTGGCAGGCTGTGGCTAGGCTTGGGCCCCACCAGCACCTTTAGTACCGGTTCATACCACAAACCGGTACTAGAGGTTTTTAGTTAATTCTTTCTGCAACGGTTTTTTAGTCCCACCTTGCTCTGCTAATAGGGTTTTTACCACCTTATATATGTTACTTCTGAAACTATCACAACCACTTGGTCTTCACTGAACTCTATGTGTAGAATTTGTGGCCGCAATATGAGTCTTCTCCGGTTTCTGATCCGGTGAGAAGACTCATATTAACAATTCAGATTGTACACAAAAAGATCATTGATGATCAATGTATTTTTGATTTATATTTTTACATGTTTACACATAGGAGTAGTGCGTTTTGGCTGAAAGGCGCTACTGATCAATGTATTTTTTATGTATATTTTTACATCTTTACACAATCTTTTTCGAAGTATCAGGGTTTCAGACAAAAACTCATATGTTACAAAGGCAATTCATTCAGTACCGGTTCTAAAGAGGTGGTGGCAGGCTGTTGTCAGGCTAGGGCCCCACCAACACCTTTAGTACCGGTTCGTGGCATGAATCGGTACTAGAGTTTTTTAGTTGATTATTTTTGCAGCTGTTTTTTAGTCCCACCTCGCCAAGCGAGAGGCACTCGCAGCGGTTTATAAGCCCTAAGTGCAGAGACAATGAAGGAGAGCCGCAATGCTCACCTGCACGTTGCTTAGCTTCAGGCCTTGAGGAAATGGTGTAGAGTGCACAGAGCTATGTATAGTTTCTCAAGACCTGAAGCTAAGCAACGTGCAGGTGAGCATTGTGCCTCTCTTTCATTTTAATAACTTATTTTAACTTTGGAATTTTTGTGCGTTTATTATGCACCATTCAAAGACACATCATCAATGTTCAACAGTTTTTTGCCTTCATTTGCTATTTTTCATGCATTTAATGATTTGTTTTGAGCTAAATGACCCTAAAATTGAAAAGCACTACAAATGAACTCTGAATAGGTTGAAAGTTGGCATGGTACCATCATTTCACCCACATAGCATGTGCAAAAAAGTAGAGAGGGTTACGGCAAAAACTGGATGCACTTCGTGTACAAACTGGACAATCTCTTTCGAAGTATCAAGGTTTCGGACGAAAACTCATCTGTTACAAAGGCATTTCATTTTTTTTAACTTATTACAACTCTAGAATTTTTGTGCGTTCATTATGCACCATTCAAAGCCACGTCACCAACTTTCAACCCTTTCTGCCTTCATTTGCTATTTTTCATGCATTTACTGATTTGTTTTGACCTAAATGACCCTGAAATTGAAAAACACTACAAATGAACTCTGAAAAGGTTGAAAGTTGGCATGGTATCATCATTTCAACCACATAGCATGTGCAAAAAAGTAGAGAGGGTTATGGCAAAAACTGATGCACTTCGTGTACAAACTGGACAATCTCTTTCGATCGAAGTATCAGGGTTTCGGACGAAAACTCATCTGTTACAAAGGCATTTCATTTTTTTAACTTATTACAACTCCAGACTTTTTGCGCGTTCATTATGCACCATTCAAAGCCACGTCATCAACTTTCAACCCTTTCCACCTTCATTTGCTATTTTTCATGCATTTACTTATTTCTTTTGAGCTAAATGACTCTGAAATTGAAAAACACTACAAATGAACTCTGAATAGGTTGAAAGTTGGCATGGTATCATCATTTCATCCACATAGCATGTGCAAAAATGTAGAGAGGGTTACGCAAAAACTGGTGCACTTCGTATACAAACTGAACAATCTCTTTCGATCGAAGTATCAGGGTTTCGGACGAAAACTCAACTGTAACAAAGGCATTTCATTTTTTAAACTTATTACAACTCGAGACTTTTTGTGCGTTCATTATGCATCATTCAAAGCCACGTCATCAACTTTCAACCCTTTCTGCCTTCATTTACTATTTTTCATGCATTTAATGATTTGTTTTGAGCTAAATAACCCTGAAATTGAAAAGCACTACAAATGAACTCTGAAAAGGTTGAAAGTTGTCATGGTATCATCATTTCACCCACATAGCATGTGCAAAAAAGTAGAGAGGGTTACGGCAAAACTGGATGCACTTAGTGTACAAACTGGACAATCTCTTTCGAAGTATCAGGGTTTCGGAAGAAAACTCATCTGTTACAAAGGCATTTCATTTTTTTTAAACTTGTTACAACTCCAGACTTTTTGTGCGTTCATTATGCACCATTCAAAGCCACTCATCAACTTTCAACCCTTTCTGCCTTCATTTGCTATTTTTCATGCATTTGTTCTTGTTTTGAGCAAAAAATTAGACTATTCAAATTTCACCCAAATTTGGGTGAAATGATGATCAAATTTCATTTTTTTATTTTTTAAACTATTCAAATTTGAAAACTACTGGCGCTAACAGAAAGTTTGTAAATTTTTGTACCTAAAGAAAAAATATTCACAAAGAAACTCTAAATACAACAAAAAAACAACCCAGAAATAAATATAAGAAAATAAATAAAGCAGAAAAGAAAAAACACTACATAAAAATACAACTTAGCGCTGCCGAGTGGACCTGCTTGGCCTTGGGCCAGGATGCATGCCCGTGAGGCCCAGCAGGCCCACAGGGCAGCGCGGGAAAGTTAGACCCAGAAGCCTGCTATAAAGAGGAGCTCGAGATAGCTCCCGCACTGGGCATTATAAACAAGTGCGGACGCTCCTCCGCTAGCGAGGTGGAACTAAAGTTTGTACACCACAGGTGGCAGCGAACCACCTTAGGTACGGGTTGGTTGCTCCAACCGGTACTAAAGGGCGGGCTTTAGTATGGGTTGGAGCCACTAATCGGTACTAAAGGCCTGCGCTTCCCGCCACTTGGCCTGGCCAAAACAGACCTTTAGTACCGGGTGGTGGCTCCAACCGGTACTAAAGGGCCCTCCTATATATATAGCAAGGTAGTCAGAATCCTGACTCGACTGCTAGAATCCTACGACTTCATGACCCTACTGAAGCATGTTGATCCAAATCCCACTATGAATCCAGACTAGGTAGAATCCTTGTTGAGTCGCTCCAAATCACAGAATCCTGTACAAAACTATACAATCCTAACTATGCTATGGAGTATGTCCGATTCTAGTAATTTATCTAAGTCGTTTGTTTAGTTGTAGCAGAATAGTATGCCATCATCCAAACCCATTTTCGTATACCTCATGGACCTTTATTCCCCTCGCAAGCCTAAACGCTCAGCCACCGACACCTTTGATCTAGCTCTCAGAAATCCTAGATCAAAATTGAGGATCAGGCTTGTCGACAGATGGAATTGGTGTGAAAAGGAGGATGCTTCAAGACTGATCGGAGAAGGAGAGCAAGACCTTTCAAGTTTTAGCACTGCAGGTCAGGTAGACAAGTGATCGACTATTCACGCACTCTAAATAGAACCTAAGTAAATTTCCTACATAAAAAATGGAGGGAGTAATTACCGTACTTATAAAATGATGAACGAATCATAGGATCAAACTAACCATGAACGAAAAACAAAACTACTGCTTACATCTTCAGCAAGTGATTTCCAATATTCTGTAGCTAATGGCGTGTGAGCTCGGTCAGGATCAGTCAAAGTATTCTGCACTTTCAATTCAACCACATGTCCATGGTGCCCTGCGCGTTACTCGGGTCCGTTCGTCCTTAACCACGTGTTTCACTCCCAAGCTTATTCCCTTCCTAATCTCACTGTCGTTGTCCACGCCGTCACCAATCCGGCAGCCACCTGACCCGCCTCCCTCCTACAGCTTCCATGCACCTGGTGCTATTTTGATGAATAGTAAGTGATAATGTCAAGCTGGAGAATAAGGTAAAGCAAGATATAGTTCAATTCAGAATCAAGAAAAAATATACTATACATCATTGCATCTATAGGTGCTCAACATTTTGGCGTCCTGGCATGGTTGGAACAGCAAGTCTGATGAAACTCAATGGAAAAAATATGTGTAGAAAATGGGCAACAATTTGACCCCAAAAAAGAGCTTTTCATTCATTTACTTATCACTTCTTTACATTGTTGACATGAATGTTTGCGTCCTTGAAAGTTATGATTGCCAGTGAGTTGACCTAGAAGCAAATGAAAACCTCTCCAAACAGAATTGGACTATGAAGAGTTTATCTGCTGCAACAAGTGCTCAGTATGTCAAAGGGGCTTACAACCACAGCCTAAAAATCGCACAAGAAACACATAAACTTCACTTCATACTTACAACTACATATAAGCAATAAGTATTAATAAAACTGGCATCTAAACTAATGAATGTTTACTTTTCATGAGCAAGCGCAGACTCCTCTTCCATTTTCCATAGGCTTCAGAAGTCAAAATTAAAAGAAAGCTAATATAGTAAGGGAGGATGGTCTTGTAAGAACACCATAGTGATCTGTGACAGCAAACATAAAGGATAATTCCACTAATGCCTACAACATATTTCTTGAAGTAGTTGGATCAATCACAGATTGGATACCAAGCTAAACAGAGTAAATGTTCTAAGCATTAGCTGGGCATAAATCATGATATAGGTATATAACAAACATTCTACGCATAAATTATTTCTTTCATTCCTAGCATCGATCTCTCATTGTGCTACGGTGGCATCACCGTCGTTGTTTCAAAGGCTCAATACCAATCATGCTTAAGTATCCTCAAAAGGCCAGAAAATCTAGAAACCCCACGAGTAATTTGCAGCGTCTATCGAATCAGGATTTGGGTACATTAAATGCTTACGCGTTTAACTATAATTGAATGCAACTTATTTAATTTTGGTACTAATGTATGAATGAGCCCCCTCTCTTGTTCTAGAGTTTAAGATTTATTTTTATTTTCACTTCTTTCATATTTAGTTGGAACTTTCTGATTTTGTTTTGAATGGTTACCACACATGCGAAACCACGATCAATTCATCTAAAATATTCTTGCAATGGTTTAAGGGAGGGAGCATATGCATGGTTTCCATCTAAAGGTCGACTAGTTTAATTTTGCAGTTCTAAGAACAAACTTGAAATAGACGATAGTTGAATTATTAGCACACTACTCTTACCTACTATCACGATGTCAATGTGATTCATGTGCACTCGTTTCATGAAAAGTAAATGAATGTTTCACCAACCTTCACTTGTTTGAATCACAAGAATGGGTAGCAACCTCGGGTTTCTCACTTTACTTCTGCATATTGGCAACACTAGTTTTAGTCTACCATCAAATAGGTGAAACTCATGTAAAAGACATAAGGGAATGATGATAGAGTAATAAAAGAGATAAAAACCCACGGGACAGGAGACATCGAGAAGCATGGAAGATCAACCAATTGTAAAATAGCTATGATGGAACCAGTGGTGGCGCCAAGGCCCAGGCCGCCCCGGGGAACCGTTGTTTACTGTAGCATTGTAGCTACATTAAATGCTACAGTCAAGGAAGGACGTGGGCCTCACGCTCCAGGCCACGACCCTGGCTGTCCGGAACATATCTCTTATGTTGGATGGAACTGCCATTGTTATGTTCTTCATGAAGACGATGCGCACTGTCTCTACTTTTTATTAGCACGGTTTCCTTAGTTTCACAGTCTAATCATGGGTGTTTAGTTCATCTCTATGCTGGTCAGAGCAAAGAGTCACACTGGCTCATCGGTGCGTAACTTGAGGGAGACATTGTTGGCGCTGCCTCCTCGCAGCATCGCTCTTCTTCTTACTCGGTTGCCTCACACAACTCTCTTGTGGTTTCTCTCTATCTTCTTCTCTCAAGAACACACACACATGAAACTCTACACACACACACACCAAGGAAGAAGCCCAACTAGCTTTGCAACAAGGTATTCTCTCCTTGGTGTACCACAATGACTACATTCTTTTTGTCTCAGCCCTCACGGCCTCCCTTTTTTCATTAACCCAGTGCAATATTTAATTGTTGGTTTTAGTCCCACATCTGCTATGGGGGAGACATAACATGACTTATAAGGGTGGGGGTGTCCCCTCCTAACAGGCTAGTTTTTTAGGGGAAGAGGGCCCAAGGCCTCTCATAAGTCGGTGTTGCTCTTCGGTTGGGCCTGCTGACGCAGGTGGGTTAGAACGCTGGTGTTAGCGGACCTGAGATTGCATAACAATTGGTATCAGAGCCCATGTGCCCGGAATAAATCTCGGTGGACTCACGAGTGGTCGGTCATGGTTGGTGGGCTGAAAATGCTGGTGTTAGCGGGGCCATGGGTGACCGATGTGTGAGGGGGGATTGTTGTGTTTAGTCCCACATCGGTTGTGGGGGATACATAACACGACTTATAAGGGTGTGGGTGTCCCCTCCTAACAGGCTAGTCTTTTAGGGGAAGAGGGCCCAAGGCCTCTCATAAGTCGGTGTTGCTCTCCGGTTGGGCCCGGTGACGCAGATGGGTCAGAAACGCCGGTCTTAGCAGACCTGAGATTGTGTAAGGGACATTATAATTATAAGGTTTTTATGAGTAATACTACTCCAAATGCAAGTGTTGGCCAGAAATAGACCAACAAATGTAGTAACATGTAGTAATAAATAAAAGAGATGTATATAGCTAGCAAAGAATGGAACGTTTGTTTTTCACCATGACATATGTTATTCGTTGCTCGTGCACAGTCACCTTGCTTATACTTAACATCTTCTTTCCCACATGAAAACATGCACTATAATGAAGGTTACTTCGGAGCCTTCCGATTAAAAGATATATGACGGTCATGGAGGTGGTGGACGTGCACGGAAAGAACAGTTGGGCGACCTATAGTGATTCCCTTATATATACCACGAATCTTCTCCTGACTAGATAGAAAACCCTAGTGCATCAATCCACTTCTACCCTTCATTTATACCATTATATTTCAGTGCCCCACTTCACCTCTACCCTTTATATATAGCACTATCTTCTCCCGACTATATATCAAATTCTAGTGCCCCCCTTTCACTTCTACATGTTAGCAGCATTAGCCTCTTAGTATGCCAAGTAGGTGAAACTCATGTACAAAGTAGATGAGGACAGGGTGAGAAATGAAGAAAAAATATGCACAAAGACGTGGGAATAGGAGACAACCGGAAGAACAAAAGACCAAATGGTTGTGACAATGTAGAAATGAACTGCTATTATACCCAAAAATGCCCCCCCCCTCGCTTTGTATTCCAAAGCAAACCACCATTGTACACATCACAATGCTGGGACGAGCAGCACATCAAGCCCAAAGAAAAAATAAGAAGAAATAAATGCCAACAGTGGCAGCTCGACAAAGCGCTGAAGACCCGCAACCGTTGCGCCCTCTAAAAACAAACCACCATAGCTCGAGGCTCTGATCTACCGCGAACTAAGTGATAACCCACAAGTATAGGGGATTGCAACAGTTTCCGAGGGTAGAGTATTCAACCCAAATTTATTGATTCGACACAAGGGGAGCCAAAGAATATTCTCAAGTATTAGCAGTTGAGTTGTCAATTCAACCACACCTGGATAACTTAGTATCTGCAGCAAAGTATTTAGTAGCAAAGTAGTATGGAAGTAACGGTAACGATAGCAAAAGTAATATTTTTGGGTTTTGTAGTGATTGTAACAGTAGCAACGGAAAAGTAAATAAGCGAAGAATAGTATGTGAAAAGCTCGTAGGCATTGGATCGGTGATGGAGAATTATGCCGGATGTGGTTCATCATGTAACAGTCATAACATAGGGTGACACAGAACTAGCTCCAATTCATCAATGTAATGTAGGCATGTATTCCGAATATAGTCATACATGCTTATGGAAAAGAACTTGCATGACATCCTTTGTCCTACCCTCCCGTGGCAGCGGGGTCCTAATGGAAACTAAGGGATATTAAGGCCTCCTTTTAATAGAGTATCGGACCAAAGCATTAACACATAGTGAATACATGAACTCCTCACACTACGGTCATCACCGGGAGCGGTCCCGATTATTGTCACTTTGGGGTTACTGGATCATAACACATAGTAGGTGATTATAGACTTGCAAGATAGGATCAAGAACTCACATATATTCATGAAAACATAATAGGTTCAGATCTGAAATCATGGCACTCGGGCCCTAGTGACAAGCATTAAGCATAGCAAAGTCATAGCAACATCAATCTCAGAACATAGTGGATACTAGGGATCAAACCCTAACAAAACTAACTCGATTACATGATAAATCTCATCCAACCCATCACCGTCCAGCAAGCCCACGATGGAATTACTCACGCACGGCACTGAGCATCATGAAATTGGTGATGGAGGATAGTTGATGATGACAATGGCGACGGGTTCCCCTCTCCGGAGCTCCGAACGGACTCCAGATTAGCCCTCCCGAGAGGTTTTAGGGCTTGGCGGTGGCTCCGTATCGTAAAATGCGATGAATCCTTCTCCTTGATTTTTTTCTCCCTGAACACCAATATATGGAGTTGGAGTTGAGGTCGGTGGAGCATCAGGGGGCCCACGAGGCAGGGGGCGCGCCCAGGGGGGAGGCGCGCCCTCCACCGTCATGGACAGGTGGAGGCCCCCCTGACATGGATTCTTCTTCCGGTATTTTTTATATTGTCCAAAAATAAGTTTCGTGGAGTTTCAGGTCATTCTGAGAATGTTTGTTTCTACACATAAATAACACCATGGAAAGTCTGCTGAATACAGCGTCAGTCCGGGTTAGTTCCATTCAAATCATGCAAGTTAGAGTCCAAAACAAGGGCAAAAGTGTTTGGAAAAGTATATATGACGGAGACGTATCAACTCCCCTAAGCTTAAACCTTTGCTTGTCCTCAAGCAATTCAGTTGATAAACTGAAAGTGATAAAGAAAAACTTTTACAAACTCGGTTTGCTCTTGTTGTTGTACATATGTAAAGTCAGCATTCAAGTTTTCAGCAAAGATTATGACTAACCATATTCACAATAACACTTAGGTCTCAAGTTTACTCATGTCAATAGCATAATCAACTAGCGAGCGATAATAATAAATCTAGGATGACAAGACTTTCTCAAAACAATCATGATATGATATAACAAGATGGTATCTCGCTAGCCCTTTCTGAGACCGCAAAACATAAATGCAGAGCACCTTTAAAGATCAAGGACTGACTAAACATTGTAATTCATGGTAAAAGGGATCCAATCATAGTCATACCCAATATAAAGTAATAGTAATGGATGCAAATGACAGCGGTGCTCTCCAGCTGGTGCTTTTTAATAAGAGGGTGATGAATCAACATAAAAGTAAATAGATAGGCCCTTCGCAGAGGGAAGCATGGATTTGTAGAGGTGCCAGAGCTCGGTTTTAAAGCAGAGATAAATAATATTTTAAGCGGCATACTTTCATTGTCAACATAACAACCAAGAAATAGCGATATCTTCCATGCTACGCACATTATAGGCGGTTCCCAAACAGAATGGTAAAGTTTATACTCCCCCTCCACCAACAAACATCAATCCATGGCTTGCTCGAAACAACGAGTGCCTCCAACTAGCAACAGTCCCAGGGGGAGTTTTGTTTGCAGTTATTTTGATTTAGTTTGCATAAAGCATGGGACTGGGTATCCCGATGACCAGCCATTTTCTCCTGAGTGAGGAGTGGAGTCCACTCCTCTTGAGAATAAACCGCCTAACATGGAAGATACAGATAGCCCTAGTGGATACATGAGCTATTCGAGCATACAAAACAGAATTTCATTTGAAGGTTTAGAGTTTGGCACATACAAATTTACTTGGAACGGCAGGTAGATACCGTATATAGGAAGGTATAATGGACTCATATGGAATAACTTTGGGGTTTAAGGGATTGGATGCACAAGCAGTATTCCCGCTTAGTACAAGTAAAGGCTAGCAAAAGACTAGGAAGCGACCAACTAGAGAGCGACAACAGTCATGAACATGCATTAAAATTAATAAATATTGAGTGCAAGCATGAGTAGGATATAATCCACCGTGAACATAAATATCGTGAAGGCTATGTTGATTTGTTTCAACTACATGTGTGAAATGTGCCAAGTCGAGTCACTTAAGTCATTCAAAAGAGGATACCACCCTATCATACCACATCACAACCATTTTAATAGCATGTTGGCACGCAAGGTAAACCATTATAAACTCCTAGCTAATTAAGCATGGCATAAGCAACTATAATCTCTAATTGTCATTGCAAACATGTTTATGCATAATAGGCTGAATTAGGAATGATGAACTAATCATATTTACAAAAACAAGAGGTCGAGTTCATACCAGCTTCTCTCATCTCAATCAGTCCATAATATATCGTCGTTATTGCCTTTCACTTGCACGACCGAAAGATGTGAATAATAATAATAATAATAGTGCACGTGCATTGGACTAAGCTGGAATTTGTGAGCATTCAATAAACAGGAGAAGACAAGGCAATATGGCTCTTGGTTAAATCAACATTAATGCATATAAGAGCCACTTCAACAATTTAATCATGGTATTCTCCCATTGACCCCCAAAGAAAAGAAAAGAAATAAAACTATTTACACAGGAAAGCTCCCAACAAGCAAAAGAAGAACAAAAAATATTTTTGGATTTTCTTTTAATTATTACTACTACAGCATGAAAGTAAACTAGCTAGAAACTATTACTATTTTTTTTCTTAAGGTTTATTAAACACACAAGAAGAAAGCATAAAAAGAAAATAAACTAGCATGGATATTACAGTGAAAAAGTATGAGCACCGACATCTAGCAATGAGTGTGTAAACATAAATGTAATGTCGGTGACAAATACATACTCCCCCAAGCTTAGGCTTTTAGCCTAAGTTGGTCTAATGCCACGGATGGCCTGGCGGATATCCAAAGTTGTAGTTGGGGTCGTACTGAGATGCAGCAGTCATTGCATCATGTGCTGCAGCTTGGAGGCGAGCTATCTCATCTCTCCTCTTATACTCTTCTGCCTCCTCTCTAGTTATAAAATATCTCCCCATTGCCTGAAAGTCAAAGAAAGTAGAAGCAGGAAGAGCAACATGATAGGTGCGTAGTTTGTCAAAGATTAGTCGGTACTGGAGGAACTGATCGTTCCTCTCAACAAAATGATGACGAACCATAGCCTCATAATCCAAACAAGTAGGAGGCAACTCAATATCATCCTCACGTATGCCTATACCCAGGAAATTAGCTATACGGGTTGCATAAATTCTGCCAAAGAAATCTCCATGTAATATATTATTATGAAACCTACGTGCAACAATGGCTCCCAAATTATAATGTTTATCTCCCAACACAGCGCTCTTGAGAACACTGAGGTCAGGGACACACATATGACAGGCTTCATCCTTACCATTTATGCACCTACCTATGAAGAGAGCAAAATAATGTATAGCAGGAAAAATGAATGCTCCCTATGGTAGCTTGTGCTATATCCCTAGATTCCCCCACAGTTATACTAGCAAGAAAATCTCTAAATTCAGATTTGCGGGGTTCACTAGCACTACCCCATTGTGGAAGTTTGCAAGTTGTGGTAAAATCCTCTAAGTCCATTGTAAAAGATTTTTCATAAAGATCAAACAAGAAAGTTTGAGAATTGCATGAAGATGAAAATTCAAACCTCCTCACAAAGGAACTAGTGAGATAATGGTACTAGGGGCACTTTTCTGCCTCAAAGCTCACAAGATCAGCGTTACGCAAATATGCGTTAAATTCTTCCTTAATTCCCGCTTGATCCATGAAGTCTTCCGAAGGCCATTCACAAGGCCGCACGGCAGCGTCCCTTGGTGGTTCATCATCAGCATCACGCATTGCAGGCCTGGGTCCTTGTTTCCTTGAAGAACCACCTTGGTACATTTTCCTAAGCATATTTCTTCCTCTGAAAAATTCTGAAATTTTTAGTAACTTCAAATAAAAGTGAACCAAACTCAACAAAAATGATAGCAACAACTCCTACAAGTGCCTAGAGCCTATATCATGCATTAGAACTACTTGGAACCATATAAATTTGACATGCAAGCTCAAGAACATGGTCACCTAGGCAGCACAAATTTGCAATGAATAAAGCACTAGAACCAAAACTATTTGGACCAATGGAGGAGTCACATACCAAGGAACAATCCCCAAAGCAGTTTTGTGAGAGGTGCTTTGACCAAGGAGATCAAAAATCGCAGCAAAATGAGCTAGAACTCATGTTTGAGCTGGATGGTGATTTTTTGGGAGGAAGAAGAAGTGTGTGGGCGTAGTAATAAGCGGAAGGGAGCCACCGTGGGCCCACGAGGCAGGCGGGCGTGCCCTGGACCCTCGTGGCCAGGTGCCAGCTCTCCCTGATGTGTTCTCAGTGCCAAATATTCTCAAATATTCTAGAAAAAATCATATTTCATTTTCGGGGCATTTGGAGAACTTTTATTTTTGGGGTATTTTTATATTGCACGGATAATGCAGAAAACAGACAGAAAATACTATTTTTACTTTATTTAAACTAAATAACAGAAAGTAGAGAGAGGGTACAGAAGGTTGTTCTTTCTAGTTTCATCCATCTCATGCTTATCAAAAGGAATCCGCTAACAAGGTTGATCAAGTCTTGTTAACTAACTCATTCTGAATAACATGTAACCGGAGAAATTTCGAATAACACTATGTTACCTCAACGAGGATATGCACATCCCCAATAATAAGAATATCATATCTCTTTTTCACAGTAGGAAGAGGAAATTCAAAACCTCCAATAATAATCGATGGAATTTTTCCAATAGAATTGATATTATGAACTTGAGGTTGTTTCCTTGGAAAGTGTACCGTATGCTCATTACCATTAACATGAAAAGTGACATTGCCTTTGTTGCAATCAATAACAGCCCCTGCAGTGTTCAAAAAAGGTCTTCCAAGAATAATAGACATACTATCGTCCTCGGGAATATCAAGAATAACAAAGTCCATTAAAATAGTAACGTTCGCAACCACAACAGGCACATCCTCACAAATACCGACAGGTATAGCAGTTGATTTATCAGCCATTTGCAAAGATATTTCAGTAGGTGTCAACTTATTCAAATCAAGTCTACGATATAAAGATAGAGGCATAACACTAACACCAGCTCCAAGATCACATAAAGCAGTTTTAACATAATTTCTTTTAATGGAGCATGGTATAGTTGGTACTCCTGGATCTCCAAGTATCTTTGGTATTCCACCCTTAAAAGTATAATTTGCAAGCATGGTGGAAATTTCAGCTTCCGGTATCTTCCTTTTATTAGTAACAATTTCTTTCATGCACTTAGCATAAGGATTCATTTTGAGCATATCAGTCAATCGCATACGCAAAAAGATAGGTCTAATCATTTCAGCAAAGCGCTCAAAATCCTCATCATCCTTTTTCTTGGATGGTTTGGGAGGAAAAGGCATGGGTTTCTGAACCCATGGTTCTCTTTCTTTACTGTGTTTCCTAGCAACAAAGTCTCTCTTATCATAACGCTGATTCTTCGATTGTGGGTTATCAAGATCAACAGCAGGTTCAGTTTCTACATCATTGTCATTACTAGGTTGTTCATCATCATGAACATCATCATTAACATTATCACTAGGTTCATGTTCATTACAAGATTGTGTTCAGCATCAGAAATAGAAATATCATTTCGATTCTCAGGTGGTTCAGCAATAGGTTCACTAGAAGCTTGCAAAGTCCTATCATTTTTCTTTTTCTTCTTTTTAGAAGGACTAGGTGCATCTATATTATTTCTCTGAGAATCCTGTTCAATTCTCTTAGGGTGGACTTCAGGATACAAAGGTTCCTGAGTCATTCTACCAGTTCTAGTAGCCACTCTAACAGCATAGTCATTTTTCTTACTATTCAATTCATTGAGCAAATCAATTTAAGCTTTAAGTACTTGTTCTACTTGAGTGGTAACCATAGAAGCATGTTTACTAATGAGTTTAAGTTCAGCTTTAACTTTAGCCATGTAATTACTCAAGTGTTCCAGCATATAAGAATTACGTTTTAATTCTCTACCAAAATAAGCATTGAAATCTTCTTGCTTAACCATAAAGTTATCAAATTCATCCAAACATTGGCTAGCAAACTTAGTAGGAGGGATTTCAGCTTTATCATATCTATAGAGAGAATTTACCTTTACTACCTGTGTCGGGTTATCAAGATCATGTATTTCTTCAATAGGTGATGAGTTAAGATCATATATTTCTTCAACAGGCGGTAAATTAAGACCATGTATTTCTTCAATAGGAGGTAAATTCTTAACATCTTCAGCTTTTATACCTTTTTCTTTCATAGATTTCTTTGCCTCTTGCATATCTTCCGGACTGAGAAATAGGACACCTCTCTTCTTCGAAGTTGGTTTAGGAATAGGATCAGGAGTTGGCTCAGGAGGTGTTCAATTATTTTCATTTGTCAACATATTATTCAATAGAATTCCAGCTTCATCCGGTGTTCTTTCCTTGAAAACAGAACCAGCACAACTATCCAGGTAATCTCTGGAAGCATCAATTAGTCCATTGTAAAAGATATCAAGTATTTCATTTTTCTTGAGAGGATGATGAGGCAAAGCATTAAGTAATTGGAGAAGCCTCCCCCAAGCTTGTGGGAGACTCTCTTCTTCAATTTGCACAAAATTATATATATCCCTTAAAGCACCTTGTTTCTTATGAGCAGGAAAATATTTAGCAGAGAATTAATAAATCATATCCTGGGGACTACGCACACAACTAGGATCAAGAGAATTAAACCATATCTTAGCATCACCCTTTAATGATAATGGAAATATTTTAAGGATATAAAAGTAGCGAGTTCTCTCATCATTGGTGAACAGGGTGTCTATATCATTTAATTTAATAAGATGTGCCACAACAGTTTCAAATTCATAGCCATAGAAAGGATCAGATTCAACCAAAGTAATTATATCAGGATCGACAGAGAATTCATAATCCTTATCAGTAACACAGATAGGTGAAGTAGCAAAAGCAGGGCCAGGTTTCATTCTAGCATTAAGAGATTGCTGCTTCCAGTTAGCTAATAACTTCTAAAGATCATATCTATCATTGCAAGCAAGAATAGCTCTAGCAGCTTCTTCATCCATAACATAACCCTCAGGAACAACAAGTAATTCATATTTATTAGGGGGAGAGTCTTCATCATCACTATCTTCAATATTATCAGTTTCAATAATTTCATTCTCTCTAGCCCTAGCAAGTTGTTCATCAAGAAACTCACTAAGTGGCACAGTAGTATCAAGCATAGAAGTAGTTTCATCATAAGTATCATGCAGAGCAGAAGTGGCATCATCAATAACATGCGACATATCAGAATGAATAGATGAAACAGGTTTAGGTGTCG
Organism: Aegilops umbellulata; assembly: GCA_032464435.1. Classification (NCBI taxonomy): domain Eukaryota; kingdom Viridiplantae; phylum Streptophyta; class Magnoliopsida; order Poales; family Poaceae; genus Aegilops; species Aegilops umbellulata. The sequence goes on from CP136059.1 coordinate 359,472,650, forward strand.
CAAGCTTACTCAAAACAGAAGGTGAATCAAGTGCAGAGCTAGATGGCAGTTCCTTACCTCCACTCATAGTTGAGGGATAAATTATTGTTTTCGCGTCTTTCAAGTTCTTCATAGTGACCGGCAGATATAAATCCCAAGTGACTCAAAGAACAGAGCTATGCTCCCCGACAACGGCGCCAGAAAATAGTCTTGATAACCCACAAGTATAGGGGATTGCAACAGTTTCCGAGGGTAGAGTATTCAACCCAAATTTATTGATTCGACACAAGGGGAGCCAAAGAATATTCTCAAGTATTAGCAGTTGAGTTGTCAATTCAACCACACCTGGATAACTTAGTATCTGCAGCAAAGTATTTAGTAGCAAAGTAGTATGGAAGTAATTGTAACATTAGCAAAAGTAATATTTTTGGGTTTTGTAGTGATTGTAACAGTAGCAACGGAAAAGTAAATAAGCGAAGAATAGTATGTGAAAAGCTCGTAGGCATTGGATCGGTGATGGAGAATTATGCCGGATGTGGTTCATCATGTAACAGTCATAACATAGGGTGACACAGAACTAGCTCCAATTCATCAATGTAATGTAGGCATGTATTCCGAATATAGTCATACATGCTTATGGAAAAGAACTTGCATGACATCCTTTGTCCTACCCTCCCGTGGCAGCGGGGTCCTAATGGAAACTAAGGGATATTAAGGCCTCCTTTTCATAGAGTAATGGACCAAAGCATTAACACATAGTGAATATATGAACTCCTCAAACTACGGTCATCACCGGGAGCGGTCCCGATTATTGTCACTTAGGGGTTGCCGGATCATAACACATAGTAGGTGATTATAGACTTGCAAGATAGGATCAAGAACTCACATATATTCATGAAAACATAATAGGTTCAGATCTGAAATCATGGCACTCGGGCCCTAGTGACAAGCATTAAGCATAGCAAAGTCATAGCAACATCAATCTCAGAACATAGTAGATACTAGGGATCAAACCCTAACAAAACTAACTCGATTACATGATAAATCTCATCCAACCCATCACCTTCCAGCAAGCCCACGATGGAATTACTCACGCACGGCGGTAAGCATCATGAAATTGGTGATGGAGGATGGTTGATGATGATGATGGCGACGGATTCCCCTCTCCGGAGCCCCGAACGGACTCCAGATCAGCCCTCCCGAGATTTTTTAGGGCTTGGCGCCGGCTCCGTATCGTAAAACGCGATGAATCCTTCTCCTTGATTTTTTTCTCGCCGAACATGAATATATGGAGTTGGAGTTGAGGTCGGTGGAGCGTCAAGGGGCCCACGAGGCAGGGGGCGCGCCCTCCACCCTCGTGGACAAGTGGAGGCCCCCTGATGTGGATTTTTCTTCTAGTATTTTTTATATTTTCCAAAAATAAGTTCCGTGGAGTTTCAGGTCATTCCGAGAACGTTTGTTTCTGCACATAAATAACACGATGGAAAGTCTGCTGAAAACAGCATATGTCCGGGTTAGTTCCATTCAAATCATGCAAGTTAGAGTCCAAAACAAGGGCAAAAGTGTTTGGAAAAGTAGATACGACGGAGACGTATCACTAAGCAGCACCTCCAAGAAGGGATGCGACATCAACGACGCTGCTGCCCGGACAAGTCCTAGGGTTTCCCCCAGTACGCGGAAGGAGGTGGGGGTAGCTACTACCGACACCCTCCAAGAAGGGATAGTGGCACCCGCCGTTGTCACCGCATCAGAGCCGGACGAACCGGCAAGGATTTCTCTCGCACTCCAAACCCCACCGGCCAACCGGAGCCGACCAGCCAAACCACCGCTCAACACCATGCGCCATCATGGTTGCGCCGCCACATAAGTGTCACAAACAGCCCTAGAGTTCGTACTAGAATAACACCTTAAGACACAAATCAACCAAAACCTTAATGTCACCTAGATACTCCAATGTCACCTCAAGTATCCGTGGGTATGATTATTTGATATGCATCACACAATCTCAGATTCATCTATTGAACCAACACATAGAACCTCAAAGAGTGCCCCAAAGTTTCTACCGGAGAATCAAGACGAAAACGTGTGCCAACCCCTATGCATAAGTTCATGGGCGGAACCCGCAAGTTGATCACCAAAACATACATCAAGTGAGTCACGTGATATCCCATTGTCACCACAGATATGCACGGCAAGACATACATCAAGTGTTCTCAAATCGTTAAAGACTCAATCCGATAAGATTACTTCAAAGGGAAAACTCAATCCATTACAAGAGAGTAGAGGGGGAGAAGCAACATAAGATCCAACTATAATAGCAAAGCTCGCGATACATCAAGATCATGCCAAATCAAGAACAAGAGAGAGAGAGAGAGAGAGAGAGAGAGAGAGAGAGAGAGATCAAACACATAGCTACTGGTACATACCCTCAGCCCCGAGGGTGAACTACTCCCTCCTCGTCATGGAGAGCGCCGGGATGATGAAGATGGCCACCGGTGAGGGTTCCCCCCTCCGGGAGGCTGCCGGAATAGGGTCCCGATTGGGTTTTGGTGGCTACAGAGGCTTGCGGCGGCGGAACTCCCGATCTATTCTGTTCCACGAAGTTTTTAGGGTATATGGATATACATATATATATATATATATATATATATATATATATATATATATATATATATATATATAGGCGGAAGAAGTACGTCAGGGGATCCACGAGGGTGGAGAGCGCACCCTAGGGGGGTGGGCGCGCCCCCTACCTCATGGCTCCCTCGTTTCTTTCCTGACGTGCACTCCAAGTCTATCAGGTTGCTTTCCTTCCAAAAATAACTTCTCCAGAAGGTTTCATTCCGTTTCGAACACTGAAACAAGGGAAAAAACAGGAACTGGCACTAGGCTCTGGGTCAATAGGTTAGTCCCAAAAATAATATAAAAGTGTTTAATAAAGCCCATAAACATCCAAAACACATAATATAATAGCCTGGAACAATCAAAAATTATAGATATATTGGAGACGTATGAAGGGGGCACCCCATGGACACACAAGTTGATTGTTCCAAGCCGTGTGCGGTGCCCCCCTCCACCAGAATCCACCTCGGTCATATCATAGCGGTGCTTAGGCGAAGCCTTGCGTCGGTAGCAACATCATCACCGTCATCATGTCGTCGTGCTGACAAAACTCTCCCGCAAAGCTCTGCTGGATCGGAGTTCGTGGGACGTCATCAAGCTGAATGTGTGCTGAACTCAGAGGTGTCGTGTGTTCGGTACTTGGATCGGTCGGATCGTGAAGATGTACGACTACATCAACTGCGTTGTTATAACACTTCCACTTATGGTCTACGAAGGTACGTGGATGACACTCTCCCCTCTCATTGCTATGCATCACCATGATCTTGCGTGTGCGTAGGAATTTTTTTGAAATTACTACGTTCCCCAACAGATAAAACCTATATGGCTGAGGCATAGGGAATGACTTTCATTTTCTCTCTTTGTTCTGTAGTGGTTGGGCTTTGACTCTGACTCAATTTCACACCTTGTATCGCAGGCAAGAACCCTTTCATTGACTGGTCCATTTTGAACTTCTTCAAAACTTTATAAAGGTATGTGCTTTGTGAAACCTATTAGACGTCTTGATATATCCCTATAGACCTTGATGCCCAATATATAAGAAGCTTCACTAAGGTCTTTCATTGAAAAAATCTTATTCAAGTATCCTTTTATGCTACCCAGAAATTATATATCATTTCCAATCAACAATATGTCATCCACATATAATACCAGAAATGCTACAGAGCTCCCACTCAGTTTCGTGTAAATACAGGCTTCACCGTAAATCTATATAAAACCATATGCTTTGATCACCTCATCAAAGTGCATATTCCAACTCCGAGATGCTTGCACTAGTCCATAGATGGATCGCTGGAGCTTGCACACTTTGTTAGCACATTTAGGATCGACAAAACCTTCTGGTTGCATCATATACAACTCTTCTTTAAGAAATCCATTAAGGAATGCAGTTTTGACGCCCATTTGCCAGATTTCATAATCATAAAATGCGGCAATTGCTAACATGATTTGGACAGACTTAAGCATCGCTACGGGTGAGAAAGTCTCATCGTAGTCAACCCCTTGAACTTGTCGAAAACCTTTTGCGACAAGTCGAGCTTTGTAGATAGTAACATTACCATCAGCGTCACTTCTTCTTGAATTCTCAATGGCTTGACGATCATCGGGCAAGTCCACCAAAGTCCATACTTTGTTCTCATACATGGATCCTATCTCAGATTTCATGGCCTCAAGCCATTTATCGGAATCTAGGCTCATCATAGCTTCTTCATAGTTCATAGGTTCGCCATGGTCTAATAACATGACTTCGAGGACAGGATTACCGTATCACTCTAGTGTGGATCGTGCTCTGGTCGACCTACGAGGTTCAGTAGTAACTTGATCTGAAGTTTCATGATCATCATCATTTGCTTCCTCTCTAGTTGGTGTAGGCATCACGGGAACGGTTTTCTGTGATGTGCTACTTTCCAATTCGAGAGAAGGTACAATTACCTCATCAAGTTCTACTTTCCACCCACTCACTTCTTTCGAGAGAAATCTTCTCTAGGAAGGATCCATTCTTGGCAACAAAGATCTTGCCTTCGGATATGTGGTAGAAGGTGTACCCAATTGTTTCCTTAGGGTATCCTATGAAGACACACTTCTTTGATTTAGGTTCGAGCTTATCAGGCTGAAGCCTTTTTACATAAGCGTTGCACTTCCAACCTTTAAGAAACGACAACTTAGATTTCTTGCCAAATCATAGTTCATACGGTGTCGTCTCAACGGATTTAGACATTAGTTCGGTCCATTGTTCCAGAGAACGGAGTTTTTGTCATCTTGTCTATGAGGCATGGTTCGCAAGTATCAAATGATTCATAATCAAGTGATTCCAAAAGTCCATCCGCATGGAGTTTCTTCATGTGTTTTACACCAATATGATCTAAACGGCAGTGCCACAAGTATATTGCACTATCATTATCGACTTTGCATCTTTTGGCATCAATATTATGAATATGTGTATGACTACTATCGAGATTCAACAAGAATAGACCATTCATTAAGGGTGCATGACCATAAAAGATACTAGATGATACCCCGCGCGTTGCGGCGGGAATATGTTGCAATATATTTTAATAAGATTTGGTTGTATGACATATTTGGACTAATAATATATGAAAAAACTAAAAATACATATTACAAATTGGATTGGATTATTGTATAGTAGAAATAAAGTATTTGTTAAACACAAGTCACCTAATATTTTCATGACGATAACAACTGACCTTTCATGTACAAACATGAGGTTAGGCTGGAAGGTTTCATTTCCATAACATTATCTCAACCACTGGATTAGATGTTCACATAAGTTATAACAATCTAGACCATATTTAGATACAATATTTACAGATTTTCTTCATTAAATAACAATAAATGAGTATTGTTACATTTGTCGATGTTCCATGCATGATAAGTAGAACATTGCAAACACTAAATTCTGATTGCTTTTTGAGATAGCCAACCGCTCATGCCAAGCGCTCCAATCACTAAATGTTTTTTCTAAAGTTAATCAGAAACCTTCAAAAGTTAAATGACAGACAAATCGCCTAAAGACCTCAAATGACAAAAAATGCTTCTGTGCCAAATTTGTTTTCCCCTCCAATTCAGTCTTAATGATGCGGGAAATACCAGATGCATGTCCTGTAAAAAAATGCTATCAGTAACTATTTTGAAAAAAATACATGCTATACTCTCTTAACATCATAAAAAAGAGTCGTCATCATAAATTTGTGTAATTTTACTTGATCTAGTTGACGAAATCTGATGGGGGGACTAACTTGGCCAATCATTGCAGTTTTTTTCTCGATATTGCAGAAATATATTTCGGTAGACCGAGTAAAGATAGTGCCAGCTAATTGGCAAATATTCTAAATAGTACAAAAGAGAGAAACATACTCACCTTATAAATTCAGCGGATAGTAGGCATTTTGCAACACACATCATTAGACGTGTAGCGAACTTGAAGCTACAGTTTCAAATAAGAATATAGAGCACAAAACCATGGGTTACTAAATTCAACAGAATATAAAATGGAAGAACATCCATGTCAAGCTGATGCCCCTGTCAAAAGTATCACATGTGTGTCATGAGCAGGGAACAAAAATAAATTAAAGATTAGAGACTACAACATCGCTTAGAGACTCTATTGGATAGATTTGTGTTGTGCGAGCGTTGTATTGTGTGCTCTTCCAGGTCACTGAAAGCGAGTGTGTAATACTGTAAAAAGGGGGAAACCAGACTCTGTATTCTCATCATCATAGAAAAAAAAACTGAAATAAATCTGAACGTACCATCTCCTTCTCTCTCTGTAACTGATCGCCAATTTCCTCTGATTGCCATCTCCTCTAAGCTGTTGTTATCCGGGACATCACATGGCTGGGACACGGGAGTAGTGGAGGTAGCCGAGGTTGGGCGCTTCATATGCAGCAGAAAGCCAGCTCCAAAGTCAGATCTCATCAGTTGTTGTTTTTCAACCGAAAATCTCATTAGTTGTTGATCCGATTCCGGTGGAACCGAGCGGAACCAAACTCCCCGACATTGGAGCTACCTTGGACTGATGTAACAGGGAACCGCGGCCGCCGTCAGTCTCGACGATGCAGGCCACCACACAGGCGAGGGGGCATAGCCCGAGAGAATCCCGGGGAGTTGCGGAGCCTAGTCGGACCAGCCGCCGTGCCGGATGAGCGCCCAGATTGGCCCTAAGCCACCGAGAAGAAAATTGGTGTTCCTTTTCCTTTGGGAGAGGGAGAGAGAGGGGTCAATCTGTTACGTTTGAGGGATCGGAAGCGGTAGCTTTTTATTGTCGATTGAGAGAGGGGGGCTGGGAACGGAAGGACATCTCGTCTTCCATTGATTTTGTACACCGGTAAACCCATGAGAAACGGAGAGACGCTCGTCTTCAATCGATTCCACGTTAAAATTTGCTGATATGGTTGGATTGGTGATGTGGATAGCCTGCATGTAGAGATAAATATGATAGTGGGGATGAATCTCTTAGGTATATAGGATTACTCATATAAACAGAACAACCATTATTCTCTGATTTAAATGAATAACCTTCTCATAATAAACAAGATCTAGATATAATGTTTATGCTCAACACTGGCACCAAATAACAATTATTGAGGTCTAAAACTAATCCTGAAGGTAGATGTGGAGGTAGCGTGCCAACGGCGATCACATTGACCTTGAAACCATTCCCGATGCACATCGTCACGTCGTCCTTAGCCAATCTTCGTTTATTCCGCAGCTCCTGTTTTGAGTTACAAATATGAGCGACCGAACAAGTATGAAATAGCTAGGCGCTACTACGGGCATTTGTAAGGAACACATCAATTACATGTATATCAAATATACCTTTGTTCACTTTGCCATCCTTCTTATCCGCCAAATACTTGGGGCAGTTCCGCTTCAAGTGACCGTTTTACTTGCAGTAGAAGCACTTAGTTTTAGGCTTGGGTCCAGCTTTGGGCTTCTTCACGGGAGTGGCAACTTGCTTGCCATTCTTCTTGAAGTTCCCTTTCTTTCCCTTGCCCTTTTTCTTGAAACTAGTGATCTTGTTAACCATCAACACTTGATGCTCCTTCTTAATTTCTACCTCCGCGGCCTTAAGCATTGCGAAGAGCTCAGGAATCGTTTTATTCATCCCTTGCATATTATAGTTCATCACGAAGCCTTTGTAGCTCGGTGGCAGTGATTGAATAACTCTGTCAATAACACTATCAACTGGAAGATCAACTCCCAGTTGAGTCAAGTGATTATGATAACCAGACATTTTGAGTATGTGTTCACTGACAGAACTGTTCTCCTCCATCTTACATTTATAGAACTTGTTGGAGACTTCATATCTCTTAACCTGCGCATTTGCTTGAAATATTAACTTCAACTCTTGGAACCTCTCATATGCTCTATGACGTTCAAAATGTCTTTGAAGTCACGGTTCTAAGCCATAAAGCATGGCACACTGAACTATAGAGTAGTCATCAGATCGAGCCTATCAGACGTTCACAACGTCTGCATCAGCTCCTGCAGCAAGTCTGTCACCTAGCGGTGCATCAAGGATAAAATTCTTCTATGCAGCAATGAGGATAATCCTCAAGTTACGAACCCAGTCCGTGTAGTTGCTACCATCATCTTTCAAGTTAGCTTTCTGTTGGAAATATGCCCTAGAGGCAATGATAAATAGGTTATTATTATATTTCCTTGTTCATGATAATCGTTTATTATCCATGCTAGAATTGTATTGATAGGAAACTCAGATACATGTGTGGATACATAGACAACACCATGTCCCTAGTAAGCCTCTAGTTGACTAGCTCGTTGATCAATAGATGGTTACGGTTTCCTGACCATGGACATTGGATGTCATTGATAACGGGATCACATCATTAGAAGAATGATGTGATGGACAAGACCCAATCCTAACCCTAGCACAAGATCATGTAGTTCGTATGCTAAAGCTTTTCTAATGTCAAGTATCATTTCCTTAGACCATGAGATTGTGCAACTCCCGGATACCGTAGGAATGCTTTGGGTGTGCCAAACGTCACAACGTAACTAGGTGGCTATAAAGGTGCACTACGGGTATCTCCGAAAGTGTCTGTTGGGTTGGCACGAATCGAGACTGGGATTTGTCACTCTGTGTGACGGAGAGGTATCTCTGGGCCCACTCGGTAGGACATCATCATAATGTGCACAATGTGATCAAGGAGTTGATCACGGGATGATGTGTTACGGAACGAGTAAAGAGACTTGCCGGTAACGAGATTGAACAAGGTATCGAGATACCGACGATCGAATCTCGGGCAAGTACTATACCGCTAGACAAAGGGAATTGTATACGGGATTGATTAAGTCCTTGACATCGTGGTTCATCCGATGAGATCATCGTGGAACATGTGGGAGCCAACATGGGTATCCAGATCCCGCTGTTGGTTATTAACTGGAGAACGTCTCGGTCATGTCTGCATGGTTCCCGAACCCGTAGGGTCTACACACTTAAGGTTCGATGACGCTAGGGTTATAAAGGAAGTTTGTATGTGGTTACCGAATGTTGTTCGGAGTCCCGGATGAGATCCCGGACGTCACGAGGAGTTCCGGAATGGTCCGGAGGTAAAGATTTATATATAGGAAGTATGGTTTTGGCCACCGGAAGAGTTCTGGGCATCACCGGTAGTGTACCGGGACCACCGGATGTGTCCGGGGGTCCACCAAGTGGGGCCATGGGCCCCGGAGGGCTGCATGGGCCAAGTGTGGAAGGGGACCAGCCCCAGGTGGGCTGGTGCGCCCCTCCACCAAGGCCCAAGGCGCCTCCAAGAGGGGAAGGGGGGCAAACCCTAGGGCAGATGGGCCCTAAGGCCCACCCCAGGCGCGCCTCCCCCTTCTCCCCCTTGTGGCCGCCACCCCAGATGGGATCTGGGGCTGCCGCACCCCTTGGGGTGGGAACCCTAGAGGGGGCGCAGCCCCCTCCCCTCCCCCTATATATACTTGAGGTTTGGGGGCTGCCCAACACGCGATTCAATCTCTCTCTTGGCACAACCCTGCTCCTCTCCCTCCTCCTCTCCCGCGGTGCTTGGCGAAGCCCTGCAGGATTGCCACGCTCCTCCACCACCACCACGCCGTTGTGCTGCTTCTGGATGGAGTCTTCCTCAACCTCTCCCTCTCCCCTTGCTGGATCAAGGCATGGGAGACGTCACCGGGCTGTACGTGTGTTGAACGCGGAGCTACCGTCCGTTCGGCACTAGGATCATCGGTGATTTGGATCACGACGAGTACGACTCCATCAACCCCGTTCACTTGAACGCTTCCGCTTAGCGATCTACAAGGGTATGTAGATGCACTCTCCTTCCCCTCGTTGTTGGTTTCTCCATAGATAGATCTTGGTGATACGTAGGAATATTTTGAATTTCTGCTACGTTCCCCAACAGTGGTATCAGAGCTAGGTCTATTGCGTAGATTCTTTGCACGAGTAGAACACAAAGTAGTTGTGGGCGTTGATTTTATTCAATATGCTTACCGTTACTAGTCCAATCTTGATTCGGCGGCATTGTGGGATGAAGCGGCCCGGACCGACCTTACACGTACACTTACGTGAGACAGGTTCCACCGACTCACATGCACTAGTTGCATAAGGTGGCTAGCGGGTGCCAGTCTCTCCCACTTTAGTCGGATCGGATTCGATGAAAAGGGTCCTTATGAAGGGTAAATAGCAATTGACATATCACGTTGTGGTTTTGCGTAGGTAAGAAACGTTCTTGCTAGAAACCCATAGCAGCCACGTAAAACATGCAAACAACAATTAGAGGACGTCTAACTTGTTTTTGCAGGGTATGCCATGTGATGTGATATGGCCAAAAGGATGTGATGAATGATATATGTGATGTATGAGATTGATCATGTTCTTGTAATAGGAATCACGACTTGCATGTCGATGAGTATGACAACCGGCAGGAGCCATAGGAGTTGTCTTTAATTTATTTATGACCTGCGTGTCAACATAAACGTCATGTAATTACTTTACTTTATTGCTAAAGCGTTAGCCATAGTAGTAGAAGTAATAGTTGACGTGACAACTTCATGAAGACACGATGATGGAGATCATGATGATGGAGATCATGGTGTCATGCCGGTGACGACGATGATCATGGAGCCCCGAAGATGGAGATCAAAAGGAGCAAAGTGATGATGGCCATATCATGTCACTATTTGATTGCATGTGATGTTTATCATGTTTTTGCATCTTATTTGCTTAGAACGACGGTAGTAAATAAGATGATCCCTCATTAAAATTTCAAGAAAGTGTTCCCCCTAACTGTGCACCGTTGCGAAAGTTCGTCATTTCGAAGCACCACGTGATGATCGGGTGTGATAGATTCTTACGTTCGAATACAACGGGTGTTGACGAGCCTAGCATGTACAGACATGGCCTCGGAACACATGCAAACACTTAGGTTGACTTGACGAGCCTAGCATGTACAGACATGGCCTCGGAACACAGAAGACCGAAAGGTCGAGCATGAGTCGTATGGCAGATACGATCAACATGAAGATGTTCACCGATGTTGACTAGTCCGTCTCACGTGATGATCGGACACGGCCTAGTTGACTCGGATCATGTAATCACTTAGATGACGAGAGGGATGTCTATCTGAGTGGGAGTTCATAAGATGAACTTTATTATCCTGAACATAGTCAAAAGATCTTTGCAAATTATGTCGTAGCTCGCGCTTTAGTTCTACTGTTTTAAATATGTTCCTAGAGAAAATATAGTTGAAAGTTGATAGTAGCAATTATGCGGACAATAGAAGGCTTATGTCATTAATGCACCGCTCGGTGTGCTGGACCTCGAACGTGGTCTGTGGATGTTGCGAACATCTGACATACACGTTTTGATGACTACATGATAGTTCGGTAATGATGAATGGTTCAGAATTGAGGCACCGAAGACATTTTTTTGAAATGTCACGGAACATATGAGATGTTACGAGGTCTGAAATTGGGATTTCAGGCTCGTGCCCACGTCAAGAGGTATAAGACCTCCGACGATTTTCTTGGCCTGCAAACTAAGGGAGAAAAGCTCAATCGTTGAGCTTGTGCTCAGATTGTTTGAGTACAACAATCACTTGAATCGAGTGGGAGTTGATCTTCCAGATAAGATAGTGATGTTTCACCAAAGTCATTGCCACCAAGTTGCTAGAGCTTCGTAATGAACTATAACATATCAGGGATAGATATGATGATCCTTGAAATATTTGCGATGTTTGACACCGCGAAAGTAGAAATCAAGAAGGAGCATCAATTGTTGATGGTTAGTGAAACCACTAGTTTCAAGAAGGGCAAGGGCAAGAAGGGATACTTCATGAAACGGCAAATCAGCTGCTGCTCTAGTGGAGAAACCCAAGGTTGAACCCAAACCTGAGACTGAGTGCTTTTGTAATAAGGGGAACAGCCACTGGAGCAGAATTACCCTAGATACTTGGTAGATGAGAAGGCTGTCGATAGAAGTATATTGGATATACATTATGTGAATGTGTACTTTACTAGTACTCCTAGTAGCATCAGGGTATTAGATACCGGTTCGGTTGCTAAGTGTTGGTAACTCGAAATAAAAGCTACGGAATAAACGGAGACTAGCTGAAGGTGAGCTGACGAGATGTGTTGGAAGTGTTTCCAAGGTTGATGTGATCAAGCATCGCACGCTCCCTCTACCATCGAGATTGGTGTTAAACCTAAATAATTGTTATTTGGTGTTTGCGTTGAGCATAGACATGATTGGATTATGTCTATCGCAATACGGTTATTCATTTAAGGAGAATAATGGTTACTCTATTTATTTGAATAATACCTTCAATGGTCTTGCACCTAAAATGAATGGTTTATTGAATCTCGATCATAGTGATACACATGTTCATGCCAAAAGATATAAGATAGTAATGATAGTACCACCTACTTGTGGCACTGCCATGTAAGTCATATTGGTATAAAACGCATGAAGAAGCTCCATGTTGATGGATCTTTGGACTCACTCATTTCTGAAAAGATTGAGACATGTGAACCGTGTCTGTTGGTATGTACGCATGAAGAAACTCCATGCAGATGGACCGTTTGGACTCACTTGATTTTGAATCGCTTGAGACATGCAAATCATACCACATGGGCAAGATGACTGAAAGCTTCGGTTTCAGTAAAATGGAACAAGAAAGCAACTTGTTGGAAGTAACACATTTTGATGTGTGCAGTCCAATGAGTGTTGAGGCACGCAGTGGATATCGTTATGCTCTTACTTCACAGATGATTTGAGTAGATACTGAGTATATTTACTTGATGAAACACAAGTCTGAATTATTGAATGGTTCAAGTAATTTCAGAGTGAAGTTGAAGATCATCGTGACAAGAGGATAAAATATCTATGATATGATCATAGAGATGAATATCTGAGTTGCGAGTTTGGTACACAATTGAGACATTGTGCAAATTGTTTCACGACTAGTACCGCCTGGAACACCATAGTGTGATGGTGTGTCCGAACATCATAACTGCACCCTATTAGATATGATGCATACCATGATGTCTCTTATCGAATTACCACGATAGTTTATGGGTTAGGCATTAGAGACAACCACATTCACCTTAAATAGGGCACCACATAATTCCGATGAGATGACACCGTATGAACTATGGTTTAGAGAAACCTAAGTTGTCGTTTCTTAAAAAAATTGGGGCTACGACGCTTATGTGAAAAAGTTTCAGGCTGATAAGCTCGAACCCAAAGCGGATAAATGCATATTCATAGAATACCCAAAACAGTTGGGTATACCTCCTGTCTCAGATACGAAAGCAATAGGGATTGTTTCTCAAATCGGGTCCTTTCTCGAGGAAAAGTTTCTCTCGAAAGAATTGAGTGGGAGGATGGTGGAGACTTGATGAGGTTATTGAACCGTCACTTCAACTAGTGTGTAGCAGGGCACAGGAGTTGTTCCTATGGCACCTACACCAATTGAAGTGGAAACTTATGATAGTGATCATGAGACTTCGGATCAAGTCACTCCCAAACCTCGTAGGATGACAAGGATGCGTACTACTTCAGAGTGGTACGTAATCCTGTCTTGGAAGTCATGTTGCTAGACAACAATGAACCTACGAGCTATGGAGAAGCGATGGTGGGCCCGGATTCCGATGAATGGCTCGAGGCCATAAAATCCGAGAGAGGATCCATGTATGACAACAAAGTGTAGACTTTGGCAGAACGGCTCGACGGTCGTAAGGCTGTTGAGTACACATGGATTTTAAAAGGAAGACGGACAATGATGGTAAATGTCACCATTAAGAAAGCTCGACTTGTCGTTAAGATGTTTCCCAACAAGTTCAAGGAGTTGACTACGGTGAGACTTTCTCACTCGTAGCGATGCTAAGAGTCTGTTGGAATTATATTAGCAGTCACTGCATTATTTGTAAAATCTTGCAGATAGGATGTCAAAACATTGTTTCCTCACGATTTTCTTGAGGAAAGGTTGTATGTGATACAACCAGAAGGTTTTAACAATCCTGAAAGATGCTAACAAGCATGCGAAGCTCCAGCAATCCTTCTAAGGACTGGAGTAAGCATCTCGGAATTGGAATGTACGCTTTGATGAGATAATCAAAGATTTGGGTTTATACAAAGTTTATGAGAAACTTGTATTTCCAAAGAAGTGAGTGGGAGCACTATAGAATTTCTGATGAGTATATGTTGTTGACATATTGTTGATCAGAAATGATGTAGAATTTCTGGAAAGCATATAGGGTTATTTGAAAAGTGTTTTTCAATGGAAAACCTGGATTAAGCTACTTGAACATTGAGCATCAAGATCTATAAGGATAGATCAAAATCGCTTAATAGTACTTTCAAACGAACACATACCATGACAAGATTTTGAAGGAGTTCAAAATAGATCAGCAAAGAAGGAGTTCTCGGCTGTGTTACAAGGTGTGAGTATTGAGCAAGACTCAAGACATGACCACGGAAGAATAGAGAGAAAGGACGAAGGTCGTCCCCTATGATTTAGTCGTAGGCTCTAAAGTATGCTATGTTGTGTACCGCACCTGAAGTGTGCCAAACCATGAGTCAGTCAAGGGGTACAAGTGTGATCTAGAAATGGATCACAAGACAGCGGTCAAAGTTATCCTTAGTAACTAGTGGACTAAGGAATTTTCTCGATTATGGAGGTGGTAAAAGAGTTCGTCGTAAAGGGTTACGTCGATGCAAACTTTGACACTAATCCAGATTATTCTGAGTAGTAAATTGGATTCGTATAGTAGAACAGTTATTTGGAATAGCTCCAAATGGAGCGTGGTAACTGCATCTAGGAGATGACATAGATATTTGTAAAGCACACACGGATCTGAAAGGTTCAGACCCGTTGACTATAACATCTCTCACAAGCATAACATGATCAAACCCAGAACTCTGTGAGTGTTAATCACATGGCGATGTGAACTAGATTATTGACTCTAGTGCAAGTGGGAGACTGTTGGAAATATGCCCTAGAGGCAATGATAAATAGGTTATTATTATATTTCCTTGTTCATGATAATCGTTTATTATCCATGCTAGAATTGTATTGATAGGAAACTCAGATACATGTGTGGATACATAGACAACACCATGTCCCTAGTAAGCCTCTAGTTGACTAGCTCGTTGATCAATAGATGGTTACGGTTTCCTGACCATGGACATTGGATGTCATTGATAACGGGATCACATCATTAGAAGAATGATGTGATGGACAAGACCCAATCCTAAGCCTAGCACATTAGAAGAATGATGTCATTGATAACGGGATCACATCATGTAGTTCGTATGCTAAAGCTTTTCTAATGTCAAGTATCATTTCCTTAGACCATGAGATTGTGCAACTCCCGGATACCGTAGGAATGCTTTGGGTGTGCCAAACGTCACAACGTAACTGGGTGGCTATAAAGGTGCACTACGGGTATCTCCGAAAGTGTCTGTTGGGTTGGCACGAATCGAGACTGGGATTTGTCACTCTGTGTGACGGAGAGGTATCTCTGGGCCCACTCGGTAGGACATCATCATAATGTGCACAATGTGATCAAGGAGTTGATCACGGGATGATGTGTTACGGAACGAGTAAAGAGACTTGCCGGTAACGAGATTGAATAAGGTATCGAGATACCGACGATCGAATCTCGGGCAAGTACTATACCGCTAGACAAAGGGAATTGTATACGGGATTGATTAAGTCCTTGACATCGTGGTTCATCCGATGAGATCATCGTGGAACATGTGGGAGCCAACATGGGTATCCAGATCCCGCTGTTTGTTATTAACTGGAGAACGTCTCGGTCATGTCTGCATGGTTCCCGAACCCGTAGGGTCTACACACTTAAGGTTCGATGACGCTAGGGTTATAAAGGAAGTTTGTATGTGGTTACCGAATGTTGTTCGGAGTCCTGGATGAGATCCCGGACGTCACGAGGAGTTTCGAAATGGTCCGGAGGTAAAGATTTATATATAGGAAGTATGGTTTTGGCCACCGGAAGAGTTCTGGGCATCACCGGTAGTGTACCGGGACCACCGGATGTGTCCGGGGGTCCACCAAGTGGGGCCACGGGCCCCGGAGGGCTGCATGGGCCAAGTGTGGAAGGGGACCAGCCCCAGGTGGGCTGGTGCGCCCCTCCACCAAGGCCCAAGGCGCCTCCAAGAGGGGAAGGGGGGCAAACCCTAGGGCAGATGGGCCCTAAGGCCCACCCCAGGCGCGCCTCCCCCTTCTCCCCCTTGTGGCCGCCACCCCAGATGGGATCTGGGGCTGCCGCACCCCTTGGGGTGGGAACCCTAGAGGGGGCGCAGCCCCCTCCCCTCCCCCTATATATACTTGAGGTTTGGGGGCTGCCCAACACGCGATTCAATCTCTCTCTTGGCACAGCCCTGCTCCTCTCCCTCCTCCTCTCCCGCGGTGCTTGGCGAAGCCCTGCAGGATTGCCACGCTCCTCCACCACCACCACGCCGTTGTGCTGCTGCTGGATGGAGTCTTCCTCAACCTCTCCCTCTCCCCTTGCTGGATCAAGGCATGGGAGACGTCACCGGGCTGTACGTGTGTTGAACGCGGAGGTGCCGTCCGTTCGGCACTAGGATCATCGGTGATTTGGATCACGACGAGTACGACTCCATCAACCCCGTTCACTTGAACGCTTCCGCTTAACGATCTACAAGGGTATGTAGATGCACTCTCCTTCCCCTCGTTGTTGGTTTCTCCATAGATAGATCTTGGTGATACGTAGGAAAATTTTGAATTTCTGCTACGTTCCCCAACACTTTCTCTAGGAACGCATTAAAATTCAGGGGAACAGTAGCATGGCCATTGATCTACAACTTAGATATGCAAAACTATTAAGACTAAGTTCATGATAAATTAAGTTCAATTAATTAAATTACTAATGAACTCCCACTTAAATAAACATCCCTCAAGTAATCTAAGTGATACATGATCCAAATCAACTAACCCATGTACGATTATCACGTGAGATGGGGTAGTCATCAATGGTGAACACCTATATGTCGGTCTCCATGTTTCGAGACCATGTCTATACATGCTAGGCTCTTCAAGTTTAACCCAAGTATTATGCGTGTGTAAATCTGGCTTACACCCGTTGTATGTGAACATAGAGTCTATCACATCCGATCATCACGAGGTGCTTCAAAACGACAGCTTTAGCAACGGTGCATACTCGGAGAAAACACTTATATCTTGAAATTTAGTGAAGAGATCATCTTATAATGCTACCGCCATTCTGAGCAAAATAAGATACATAAAGGATAAACATCACATGCAATCAAAATATGTGGCATGATATGGCCATCATCATCTTGTGATTTTGATCGCCATCTCGAAAACAACGTCATGATCTCCATCGTCACCAGCTCGACACCTTGATCTCCATCATTGTGTCGGGGTCGTCTCGCCAACTATTGCTTCTACAACTATTGCTAACGCATAGCAATAAAGCAACTACATGGCGCTTGCATTTCATACAATAATTTAAAGACAACCCTAAGGCTCCTGCCAGCTGTCGATATTTACAAAACATGATTATCTCATACAACAACGTATATGACATCACGTCTTGACCATATCACATCATAATATACCCTACAAAAATAAGTTAGACGTCATCTACATTGTTGTTGCAAGTTTTACGTGGTTGATACGGGTTTCTAGCAAGAACCATTCTACCTACGGCAAAAACCACAACGGTGATTTATTAAGTTTGCCATTTTAACCTTCTTTAAGGACCGGCCGCAGTCAAATTTGATTCAACTAAAGTAGGAGAAACAGACACTCACCAACCACCTTTATGCAAAACAAGTTGCATATCCGCCGGTGGAACCGGTCTCATGTGCGTGGACATGTAATATTGGTCCAAGAGACGGAGGAAGAAGGTAGGAGTTGGGTGAGGATATACTTGTGGAGGTGGAGCATGGCATGCTACTGCAAGCGGCGCCGGCGGCGAGGGACGGCTGGTGTGAGGGCGAGAGAGGGTGATGAGGATGGATTTGCATGGTCCGGTTGGACCTTGATGCTGACCAAATGACCCCACCTATCATTGTCTATCGCATCTAATAATGTGCTGGGCTGGGCTGAAGCAATGCCAAAAAAACATACTGCACCACGTCTCCTAAAAATAACCATAGAAACTCCGTAAATACGAGTTTTTGTTGTCGGCAAAAATATTTGAGTTGTTTTTCCTTAATCTTTCTTTATTTATGATTTATTTACATAGAATAAAAAGACACCCTTGATAACATGTTGTCCAATAGAGAATGAGCATTGATCCGGCCAAACACTGCAAGCGATGTAATGCAATCAAGATCTAAAACTCATGGACGCCGATAAGTGCCACATGTGTGGGTGTTAAGGAGTCTGCCCACACATTTTGTGTTGTGTATAAGAGGAAAAGCCCACACACCTACGTGTGGGCAAAACAAGTAATGCCCACACACCTCTTTTTTTCCTCTCGATCCCTCTCACACGCGTGCGTGTGGGCGAAATAGATAACGCCCACACGCCCCATACGTCAGGCCTCGTACCTCATGGTCCCGCACGCTCCGCATGACAGTCACCGCGCGCCCGCAGTTGCCATGGTCGAGACCCTCGTCCATGTTCGTTTAACTGCAGTTGCCATGTCGCTGGACTACGGTTGTCATGTCGGACAACTACAGTTGCCATGGTTGCTCAACTGCAGTTGCCATCTCATGTCAAAAGTTCCGGATGCCATTTTTGGGCAACTGCGGCTGTTGCCATGTATGGTCTGGTTTACTATAGTTGCCATGATTTGAAAACTTTAGGGGTTTGCCACCTACTAACACTAGGTAGTTGCCATGTATGGTCTGGTTTACTACAGTTGCCATGATTTGAAAACCTTAGGAGTTGCCACCTACTAACACTGGGCGGTTGCCGTGTAGCGCTACAAAAAGACATGGCAAAAACAACATGTTCGGGTAAAAAAGAGAGAGTTGCCATCTGCTTAGAAGCACACTAGGGCAGTTGTCGTGTACCCTGCAAAATACATGGCAACTGACATGTTCGGGTAAAAAAAGAGAGTTGCCACCTGCTTATAAAACACACTAGGGCAGTTGCCAAGTACACTGCAAAACACATGGCAAGTGGCAACTTGAGTGTGGAAAATGAGACGGGTGTGTGGGCGAGATGGCAAGTGCCCACACACCAGCCCTTGTGCTTGAGTGGAAAGTGGCGTGTGGGCGAACTGCTGAACGCCCACACACCAGCCCCTCCCGTGTGGTGAAACGGCCGTGTGGGCGACCGGGCGAATGCCCACACACCAGCCCAGTCCTACGTGGCACTAGAAACTGAAAGATGGCTTGAAGCGTATACCAAGCAGGGACGCGTTGCGTGTTATATATAGCCATAGGGCTAGGGTTTACAGATCCGGTAGTTGGTTTAGACTTGATCCTCAAGTTAGCTATTCTACAGATAAGGATTGAAGCTTTAAACCTAACTACCGGTTTGATACAGATACACACGCAACACCCGGGAGTATATACGGTTTTATAAACCAACCGTATATACATACAATATATTCTAACACACCCCCTCAATCATAATTTCACCAAGTTAAGATTGTTCTTGAATTCTTCTAACTTGCGCCATGACAAGGCTTTAGTGAATCCATCTGCAACTTGATCATTAGTGGGGATGAAACGAATATCAAGAAGCTTCTTAGCTACCCTTTCTCGCACAAAGTGATAATCAACCTCAATGTGCTTTGTTCTAGCATGAAACACTGGGTTTGCTGATAGATATGTAGCACCAATGTTATCACACCACAGTCGTGCAACAGGAGAGTGATTAACACGTAACTCTTTCAACAAGGTTTGAACCCATATCAACTCTGCCGTAGCATTAGCCAAAGCTTTGTACTCAGCTTCTGTACTTGATCTTGATACAGTAGCTTGTTTCCTTGCACTCCACGATATAAGATTTGGTCCAAAGAAAACAACAAAGCCCCCTGTTGATCTTCTATCATCAGGACAACCTGCCCAATCAGCATCAGAGAACGCACTCACCAAAGTTGACATTGACCTTGTAACTTTCAGTCCTGTACTCATAATACCTCTTAAATATCTCAAGATTCTTTTCACTGTTGTCCAATGCGCAAGTGTAGGAGCATGCAAGAACTGACATACTTTATTGATAGGGAAAGATATATCAGGTCTTGTAACTGTTAGATATTGCAAAGCACCTACAACACTTCTATAGTTTGTAGAATCCTCAGCACTTAAAGGCTCTCCTTCTTCCTTAGACAATTTTTCAGAAGTTGAGAGAGGCATATTTGACACTTTGCAATTCATCATACCTGCTCGTTTCAGCACATCTGACACATACTTCTCTTGACTCAGAACTATGCCATCTTTAACCTTTTTTATTTCTATTCCCAAGAAGTAGTGCAAATCACCAAGATCCTTAAGAGCAAAGTCTCTCCTTAGATCTTCAAGCAATGCTTTGGTTGCATCCTGCGATGAGCTTGCAACAATAATATCATCAACATATTGTTGGAAATATGCCCTAGAGGCAATAATAAAAGCATTATTATTATATTTCCTTATTCATGATAATTGTCTTTATTCGTGCTATAATTGTGTTATCCGGAAATCGTAATACATGTGTGAATAACAGACAACAAACATGTCCCTAGTGAGCCTCTAGTTGACTAGCTCATTGATCGACAGATAGTCATGGTTTCCTGACTATGGACATTGGATGTCATCGATAACGGGATCACATCATTAGGAGAATGATGTGATGGACAAGACCCAATCCTAAACATAGCATAAGATCGCATAGTTCGTTTGCTAGAGTTTTCCAATGTCAAGTATCCTTTCCTTAGACCATGAGATCGTGTAACTCCCGGATACCGTAGGAGTGCTTTGGGTGTGCCAAACGTCACAACGTAACTGGGTGACTATAAAGGTATGCTACGGGTATCTCTGAAAGTGTCTGTTGGGTTGACATGGATCGAGACTAGGATTTGTCACTCCGCTTGACGGAGAGGTATCACCGGGCCCTCTCGGTAATGCATCATCACAATGAGCTCAATGTGATCAAAGTGTTTGATCACGGGATCATGCATTACGGTAACGAGAAAAGTGACTTGCCGGTAACGAGATTGAACGAGGTATTGGTATACCGACGATCGAATCTCGGGCAAGTAAAATACCGATTGACAAAGGGAATCGTATACGGGATTAATTGAATCCTTGACATCGTGGTTCATCCGATGAGATCATCGTGGAGCATGTGGGAGCCAACATGGGTATCCAGATCCCGCTGTTGGTTATTGCCCGAGAGCCGTCTCGGTCATGTCTGCATGTCTCCCGAACCCGTAGGGTCTACACACTTAAGGTTCGGTGACGCTAGGGTTGTGAAGATATGTATGTGCAGTAACCCGAATGTTGTTCGGAGTCCCGGATGAGATCCCGGACATCACGAGGAGTTCCGGAATGGTCCGGAGGTAAAGAATTATATATAGGAAGTGCTATTTTGGCCATCGGGACAAGATTCGGTGTTATCGGTATTGTACCGGGACCACCGGAGGGGTCCCGGGGTCCACCAGGTGGGGCCACCTGCCTTGGTGGGCCACATGGGCCTTAGGGGGTGCGCCTTGGCCTGCTTGGGCCAAGGGGAACCAGCCCCAAGAGGCCCATGCGCCAAGAGAGAAAAAAAAGGGGAGAGTCCTACAAGGGGAAGGCACCTCCGAGGTGCCTTGGGGAGGATGGACTCCTCCCCACCCTTGGCCGCACCCTTCCTTGGAGGAAGTGGCAAGGGCTGCGCCTCCCCCTCTCCCTTGGCCCTATATATAGTGGGGAAAAGGAGGAGCAAACCAATCTATTGCCCTGGCTCCTCCCTCCTCCCTGCAACACCTCCTCCTCCTCCCGTAGTTGCTTAGCGAAGCCCTGCCGGAGTTCTGCTGCATCCACCACCACACCGTCGTGCTGGATCTTCCTCAACCTCTCCTTCCCCCTTGCTAGATCAAGAAGGAGGAGACGTCTCCCGTCCCGTACGTGTGTTGAACGCGGAGGTGCCGTCTGTTCGGTACTAGATCATCGGTGAATCGGATCACGGCAAGTACGACTACCTCATCCACGTTCACTCGAACGCTTCCGTTGCGATCTACAAAGTGGTATGTAGATGCTATCCAATCTGAATACTCGTTGCTTGATGAACTCATAGATGGATCTTGGTGAAACCGTAGGAAAAATTTTAATTTTCTGCAACGTTCCCCAACAGTGGCATCATGAGCTAGGTCTATGTGTAGTTCTTCTTGTGCGAGTAGAACACAATTTGTTGTGGGCGTAGATGTTGTCAATTCTTCTTGCCGTTACTAGTCAATCTTGATTCAGCAGTATTGTGGGATGAAGCGGCCCGGACCAACCTTACACGTACGCTTACGTGAGACCGGTTCCACCGACTAACATGCACTAGTTGCATAAGGTGGCTGGCGGGTGTCTGTCTCTCCTACTTTAGTTGGATCGGATTCGATGAACAGGGTCCTTATGAAGGGTAAATAGAGATTGACGAATCACGTTGTGGTTTTACGTAGGTAAGAAAACGTTCTTGCTAGAACCCTAATTCAGCCACGTAAAACTTGCAACAACAATTAGAGGACGTCTAACTTGTTTTTGCAGCAAGTGCTTTGTGATATGATATGGCCAAAGTTGTGATGTATGATGAATGATCTATATGTGATGTATGAGATGTTCATGCTATTGTAATAGGAATCACGACTTGCATGTCGATGAGTATGACAACCGGCAGGAGCCATAGGAGTTGTCTTTATTTTTTGTATGACCTGCGTGTCATTGAGAATCGCCATGTAAGTTACTTTACTTTATTGCTAAACGCGTTAGCCATAGTAGTAGAAGTAATAGTTGGCGAGCAACTTCATGGAGACACGATGATGAAGATCATGATGATGAAGATCATGGTGTCAAGCCGGTGACAAGATGATCATGGAGCCCCAAGATGGAGATCGAAGGAGCTATGTGATATTGGCCATATCATGTCACGTTTATTATTTGATTGCATGTGATGTTTATCATGTTTTTGCATCTTGTTTACTTAGGACGACGGTAGTAAATAAGATGATCCCTCATAATAATTTCAAGAAAGTGTTCTCCCTAACTGTGCACCGTTGCTAAGGTTCGTCGTTCCGAAGCACCACGTGATGATCGGGTGTGATAGGTCCTTACGTTCGCATACAACGGGTGTAAGACAGATTTACACATGCAAAACACTTAGGTTGACATGACGAGCCTAGCATGTACAGACATGGCCTCGGAACACAGAAGACCGAAAGGTCGAGCATGAGTCGTATAGAAGATACGATCAACATGAAGATGTTCACCGATGTTGGCTAGTCCGTCTCACGTGATGATCGGACACGGCCTAGTTGACTCGGATCATGTAATACTTAGATGACTAGTAGAGGGATGTCTATCTAAGTGGGAGTTCATTAAATTTGATTAAATGAACTTTATTATCATGAACTTAGTCTAAATATTTACAATATGTCTTGTAGATCAAATGGCCAACGTAGTCCTCAACTTCAACGCGTTCCTAGAGAAAACCAAGCTGAAAGACGATGGTAGCAACTATACGGACTGGGTCCGGAACCTGAGGATTATCCTCATAGCTGCCAAGAAAGATTATGTCCTAAGAGCACCGCTGGGTGACGCACCTATTCTCCCTGCAGAACAAGACGTTATGAACGCTTGGCAGTCACGTTGCGATGATTACTCCCTCGTTCAGTGCGGCATGCTTTATAGCCTAGAGCCGGGACTCCAAAAGCGTTTTGAGAGACATGGAGCATATGAGATGTTCGAAGAGCTGAAAATGGTTTTCCAAGCTCATGCCCGGGTCGAGAGATATGAAGTCTCCGACAAATTCTTTAGCTGTAAGATGGAGGAAAATAGTTCTGTCAGTGAACACATACTCAAAATGTCTGGGTTGCACAACCGCATGACTCAACTGGAAGTTAATCTCCCGGATGAAGCGGTCATTGACAGAATCCTCCAGTCGCTTCCACCTAGCTACAAGAGCTTTGTGATGAACTACTATATGCAGGGGATGGTAAAGACCATTCCTGAAGTATATGATATGCTGAAATCAGCAGAGGTTGAAATCAAGAAGGAGCATCAAGTGTTGATGGTGAATAAAACCACTAAGTTCAAGAAGGGCAAGGGTAAAAAGAACTTCAAGAAGGACGGCAAGGAAGTTGCCGCGCCCGGTAAGCAAGTTGCCGGGAAGAAGCCAAAGAATGGACCCAAGCCCGAAACTGAGTGCTTTTATTGCAAGAGAAGTGGTCACTGGAAGCGGAACTACCCCAAATACTTAGCGGACAAGAAGGCCGGCAAAACCAAAGGTATATGTGATATACATGTAATTGATGTGTACCTTACCAGTACTCGTAGTAGCTCTTGGGTATTTGATACCGGTGCAGTTGCTCACATTTGTAACTCAAATCAGGAGCTACGGAATAAACGGAGACTGGCGAAGGACGAGGTGACGATGCGCGTCGGGAATGGTTCCAAGGTCGATGTGATCGCCGTCGGCACGCTGCCTCTACATTTACCTACGGGATTAGTTTTAAACCTCAATAATTGTTATTTAGTGCCAAGTTTGAGCATGAACATTGTATCTGGATCTCGCTTAATTCGAGATGGCTACTCATTTAAATCCGAGGATAATGGTTGTTCTATTTATATGAGAGATATGTTTTATGGTCATGCTCCGATGGTTAATGGTTTATTCTTAATGAATCTCGTACGTGATGATACACATATT
Source organism: Aegilops umbellulata (assembly GCA_032464435.1). Taxonomy (NCBI): domain Eukaryota; kingdom Viridiplantae; phylum Streptophyta; class Magnoliopsida; order Poales; family Poaceae; genus Aegilops; species Aegilops umbellulata. Next base: position 359,497,588 of record CP136059.1, read on the forward strand.
CATAGTGTGAATACCAAAAGAGTTAAAGTTGATAACAATAGTCCCACATATTTGTGGCACTGCCGCCTTGGTCACATAGGTGTCAAACGCATGAAGAAGCTCCATGCAGATGGACTTTTAGAGTCTCTTGATTATGAATCATTTGACACGTGCGAACCATGCCTCATGGGTAAAATGACCAAGACTCCGTTCTCAGGAACAATGGAGCGAGCAACCAACTTATTGGAAATCATACATACCGATGTGTGCGGTCCAATGAGTGTTGAGGCTCGCGGTGGCTATCGTTATGTTCTCACCCTCACTGATGACTTGAGTAGATATGGGTATATCTACTTAATGAAACACAAGTCTGAGACCTTTGAAAAGTTCAAGGAATTTCAGAGTGAGGTTGAAAATCAACGTGAAAGAAAGATCAAGTTTCTACGATCAGATCGTGGAGGAGAATACTTGAGTCACGAATTTGGCACACACTTAAGAAAATGTGGAATAGTTTCACAACTCACGCCGCCTGGAACACCACAGCGTAATGGTGTGTCCGAACGTCGTAATCGCACTCTATTAGATATGGTGCGATCTATGATGTCTCTTACCGACTTACCGCTATCTTTTTGGGGCTATGCTTTAGAGACTGCCGCATTCACTTTAAATAGGGCTCCGTCGAAATCCGTTGAGACGACACCGTATGAATTATGGTTTGGGAAGAAACCTAAGCTGTCGTTTCTAAAAGTTTGGGGATGTGATGCTTATGTGAAGAAACTTCAACCTGAAAAGCTCGAACCCAATTCGGAAAAATGCGTCTTCATAGGATACCCTAAAGAAACTGTTGGGTATACCTTCTACCTCAGATCCGAAGGCAAGATCTTTGTTGCCAAGAATGGATCCTTTCTAGAGAAAGAGTTTCTCTCGAAAGAAGTAAGTGGGAGGAAAGTAGAACTTGATGAAGTGTTACCTCTTGAACCGGAAAATGGCGAAACTCAAGAAATCGTTCCTGAGGTGCCTGCACCGACTAGAGAGGAAATTAATGATTATGATCAAGATACTTCTGATCAAGCTCCTACTGAAATTCGAAGGTCCACAAGGACACGTTCCGCACCAGAGTGGTACGGCAACCCTGTCTTGGAAATCATGTTGTTAGACAACGGTGAACCTTCGAACTATGAGGAAGCAATGGCGGGCCTGGATTCCGACAAATGGCTGGAAGCCATGAAATCCGAGATAGGATCCATGTATGAAAACGAAGTATGGACTTTGACTGACTTGCCCGTTGAACGGCGAGCCATAGAAAATAAATGGATCTTTAAGAAGAAGACAGACGCGGATGGTAATGTGACCATCTATAAAGCTCGGCTTGTCGCTAAGGGTTATCGACAAGTTCAAGGGGTTGACTACGATGAGACTTTCTCACCGATAGCGAAGCTGAAGTCCGTCTGAATCATGTTAGCAATTGCCGCATACTATGATTATGAGATATGGCAAATGGATGTCAAAACGGCATTCCTTAATGGTTTCCTTAAGGAAGAATTGTATATGATGCAGCCGGAAGGTTTTGTCGATCCTAAGAATGCTGACAAGGTGTGCAAGCTCCAACGCTCGATTTATGGGCTGGTGCAAGCATCTCGGAGTTGGAACATTCGCTTTGATGAGATGATCAAAGCGTTTGGGTTTACACAGACTTATGGAGAAGCCTGTGTTTACAAGAAAGTGAGTGGGAGCTCTGTAGCATTTCTCATATTATATGTAGACGACATACTTTTGATGGGAAATGATATAGAACTCTTGGACAGCATTAAGGCCTACTTGAATAAGAGTTTTTCAATGAAGGACCTTGGAGAAGCTGCTTATATATTAGGCATCAAGATCTATAGAGATAGATCGAGACGCCTCATAGGTCTTTCGCAAAGCACATACCTTGATAAGATATTGAAGAAGTTCAATATGGATCAATCTAAGAAGGGGTTCTTACCTGTGTTACAAGGTGTGAAATTGAGCTCAGCTCAATGTCCGACCACGGCAGAAGATATAGAAGAGATGAGCGTCATCCCCTATGCCTCAGCCATAGGTTCTATTATGTATGCCATGTTGTGTACCAGACCTGATGTAAACCTTGCCGTAAGTTTGGTAGGAAGGTACCAAAGTAATCCCGGCAAGGAACACTGGACAGCGGTCAAGAATATCCTGAAGTACCTGAAAAGGACTAAGGAAATGTTTCTCGTTTATGGAGGTGACGAAGAGCTCGTCGTAAAAGGTTACGTCGACGCTAGCTTCGACACAGATCTGGATGACTCTAAGTCACAAACCGGATACGTGTATATTTTGAATGGTGGGGCAGTAAGCTGGTGCAGTTGCAAGCAGAGCGTCGTGGCGGGATCTACATGTGAAGCGGAGTACATGGCAGCCTCGGAGGCAGCACATGAAGCAATATGGGTGAAGGAGTTCATCACCGACCTCGGAGTCATACCCAATGCGTCGGGGCCAATCAAGCTCTTCTGTGACAACACTGGAGCTATTGCACTTGCAAAGGAGCCCAGGTTTCACAAGAAGACTAGGCATATCAAGCCTCGCTTCAACTCCATTCGTGAAAATGTTCAAGATGGAGACATAGAAATTTGTAAAGTGCACACGGATCTGAATGTCGCAGATCCGTTGACTAAACCTCTCCCTAAGGCAAAACATGATCAGCACCAGAACTCTATGGGTGTTCGATTCATCACAATGTAACTAGATTATTGACTCTAGTGCAAGTGGGAGACTGTTGGAAATATGCCCTAGAGGCAATAATAAAAGCATTATTATTATATTTCCTTATTCATGATAATTGTCTTTATTCGTGCTATAATTGTGTTATCCGGAAATCGTAATACATGTGTGAATAACAGACAACAAACATGTCCCTAGTGAGCCTCTAGTTGACTAGCTCATTGATCGACAGATAGTCATGGTTTCCTGACTATGGACATTGGATGTCATCGATAACGGGATCACATCATTAGGAGAATGATGTGATGGACAAGACCCAATCCTAAACATAGCATAAGATCGCATAGTTCGTTTGCTAGAGTTTTCCAATGTCAAGTATCCTTTCCTTAGACCATGAGATCGTGTAACTCCCGGATACCGTAGGAGTGCTTTGGGTGTGCCAAACGTCACAACGTAACTGGGTGACTATAAAGGTATGCTACGGGTATCTCTGAAAGTGTCTGTTGGGTTGACATGGATCGAGACTAGGATTTGTCACTCCGCTTGACGGAGAGGTATCACCGGGCCCTCTCGGTAATGCATCATCACAATGAGCTCAATGTGATCAAAGTGTTTGATCACGGGATCATGCATTACGGTAACGAGAAAAGTGACTTGCCGGTAACGAGATTGAACGAGGTATTGGTATACCGACGATCGAATCTCGGGCAAGTAAAATACCGATTGACAAAGGGAATCGTATACGGGATTAATTGAATCCTTGACATCGTGGTTCATCCGATGAGATCATCGTGGAGCATGTGGGAGCCAACATGGGTATCCAGATCCCGCTGTTGGTTATTGCCCGAGAGCCGTCTCGGTCATGTCTGCATGTCTCCCGAACCCGTAGGGTCTACACACTTAAGGTTCGGTGACGCTATGCAGTAACCCGAATGTTGTTCGGAGTCCCGGATGAGATCCCGGACATCACGAGGAGTTCCGGAATGGTCCGGAGGTAAAGAATTATATATAGGAAGTGCTATTTTGGCCATCGGGACAAGATTCGGTGTTATCGGTATTGTACCGGGACCACCGGAGGGGTCCCGGGGTCCACCAGGTGGGGCCACCTGCCTTGGTGGGCCACATGGGCCTTAGGGGGTGCGCCTTGGCCTGCTTGGGCCAAGGGGAACCAGCCCCAAGAGGCCCATGCGCCAAGAGAGAAAAAAAAGGGGAGAGTCCTACAAGGGGAAGGCACCTCCGAGGTGCCTTGGGGAGGATGGACTCCTCCCCACCCTTGGCCGCACCCTTCCTTGGAGGAAGGGGCAAGGGCTGCGCCTCCCCCTCTCCCTTGGCCCTATATATAGTGGGGAAAAGGAGGAGCAAACCAATCTATTGCCCTGGCTCCTCCCTCCTCCCTGCAACACCTCCTCCTCCTCCCGTAGTTGCTTAGCGAAGCCCTGCCGGAGTTCTGCTGCATCCACCACCACACCGTCGTGCTGGATCTTCCTCAACCTCTCCTTCCCCCTTGCTGGATCAAGAAGGAGGAGACGTCTTCCGTCCCGTACGTGTGTTGAACGCGGAGGTGCCGTCTGTTCGGTACTAGATCATCGGTGAATCGGATCACGGCAAGTACGACTACCTCATCCACGTTCACTCGAACGCTTCCGTTGCGATCTACAAAGTGGTATGTAGATGCTATCCAATCTGAATACTCGTTGCTTGATGAACTCATAGATGGATCTTGGTGAAACCGTAGGAAAAATTTTAATTTTCTGCAACGTTCCCCAACACATATACTAGCATGAAAATGGTGATTTTGCCTTTTCTGTAGAAGAACAGTGATGTGTCAGCTTTGGATGGCTGAAAACCAAGTCTTTGGAGTTTCACACTCAGCCTAGAGTACCATGCTCTAGGTGCTTGTTTCAAACCATATAATGCCTTATCAAGCTTGCATACATAATGATACTTGTCCTTTACCTCATACCCAGGTGGTTGTCTCATATACACTTCTTCCTCTAGAACGCCATGAAGAAACGCATTCTGCACATCCAATTGATGAAGACTCCAATTGTTTGATAGTGCAATAGACAGAACAAGTCTAACAGTAGCTGCTTTCACAACAGGGCTAAAGGTATCTTCATAATCTATACCATATCTTTGTTTAAACCCCTTTGCAACTAATCTAGCCTTGTATCTGTCTATTTCTCCATTTGCCTTTCTTTTAATTCTAAAGACCCATTTGCAGTCAATTAAGTTTCTTCCCTTTGCTGGAGGAACTAGAAGCCATGTTCTATTTTTCATGATAGCATTATATTCCTCATTCATTGCATTTTTACAATTTTTATTTTCCAATGCTTCTACCAAAGTATTTGGTTCTCATGTGACAGCAAGACCAGCAAAACGACGCCCTTTGTCATACCTGACCGTACCGTCCGTACGTACTTTTGGTTTCAAAATACCATGCTGAGATCTTGTTCTCGGTGGCGACGCAGAAATCATCGCAGAAGCCGGCTGCACAGAGGATCCGGAGCCCTGCACAGCAGATCCAGACCCTGACCCAGCCGCCGCACTAGATCCAATGCGGATCCTGTCGCTCTCGCCAGCTCCCGCACCTGGGCCGGCAGTGGCAGATCCAAGGCGGATGCTGTCGTCCACATGCGACGCGCCTGGTTGGCCCGCATCATCATGCGGAGGAGACCGCCCCACTTGGCGTGTGGAGATCGGCGCCTCGCTGCTCGCGGGTCCACCTGACCCTGAGTGCGCGACAGCGCCTGTGCCTGCGGGCCCGCGAGAGGACACGCGTCGCGGCGACGCTGGATCGCCCGCTCCCGAGGCTGATGCGGTGCGAGTCCCGCGGTCCAGCGTGGCAGGCGAGGGAAGATCTTCCCCGGGATCGCTGCTGGCTGGATCCGACGCAGCACCTGAATCTGCATCGTGCTCCACACCTGTCTGCTGCATAAAATCATAGCCAAAAACAGAATTGCCACCAAAATTTACAGCAGGAGTTTTATGAAGATTAACCGAAGGATCAGCTATCTGTTCGCCCCCATGATCAAGAGGTTCAGATGGAGAAGTTTCTGCAAGAAGAAGAACTTCGGAACGAAGAGGAACACCGGCATTTGGATTTAGCGAGGCAAACGGAAAAATAGTTTCGTCAAAGATAACATCGCGAGAAATATACACGCGTCCTTCTTTGACATCAAGGCACTTGAACCCTTTGTGGAGATTGCTATAGCCAAGAAAGACACATTGTTTTGAATGGAACTCTAGCTTCTTAGCATGGAAAGGCCGGAGATTTGGCCAGCACGCACAACCAAAGGTGCGTAGGGCATGGTAGTTTGGTTTTTCATGGAACAATTTTTCCAAAGGAGTGTCAAGATTAATCACCTTGCTAGGAGTACGATTGATAAGATAGGTGGCAGCTAGAAAAGCCTCGTCCCAAAATTTTAAGGGCATAGAAGCATGAGCTAAAAGTGAGAGACCCACGTCCACAATATGCCTATGTTTTCTCTCGGCAGACCCATTCTGTTGATGGGCATGTGGGCATGAAACGTGATGTGTGATCCCTACTTGGCGAAAGAAGGAGTTGAGGTGTTCATACTCACCGCCCCAATCCGTTTGCATGGTGATAATCTTGCGATCAAAAAGTCGTTCAACTAGTGCTTGAAACTCATGAAACACTTTGAAAACTTCTGATCTATGTTTGAGGATATATATCCACGTGAATTTGCTGAAATCATTGATGAAACTCACATAATAATTTTTCTTATTAATGGAATCTCGGGCAGGCCCCCATACATCAGAAAAAACTAGCTCTAAAGGAGCTTTTGAAGTACTACTAGAATTTGGGTAGGGAAGTTGATGGCTCTTGCCTTGTTGGCAAGCATCACACACTCCCTCTTTATTCAACTCTTTGCTAGAAAAGGAAATTTGATTGTGTCTAAGAACATGTTGAACTATTGCCAAAGATGGATGTCCTAAACGATCATGCCACCTTGATGAAGATATCTTGGTGGCGCCAAGTGCATGTCTGCCCGGGCTTATTGGAGCTGATGATAGGGGATAGAGTTCGTTTCTACATCTGCCGCGGAGGAGGGTTTTCCTCGTTGCCTTGTCCTTGACAAAGAAAAAATGAGGATGAGTTTCAAGAAACACATGATTGTCATTGGCTAGACGATGAGCAGAGATCAAGTTTTTAGTGGCTTTGGGCACATGCAGAATATTTTTGAGATGAAGATTACGAGTAGGGGTGCGAACATATGCATGACCTATATGGGAAATCTTCATACCTGCGCGGTTTGGCACGTTCACTTGATCGTGTCCGTTGTACTTGTCACGGATGGTGAGCTTGTCAAGCTCGCTGGTAATGTGGTCTGTTGCACCTGAGTCCACATACCAGTTTGTGTCCACGCCGTAGGAGGAGTTGGTGTTGACGGCTGCCGCGGTTTTCTCCTTGTTGAAGGAGATATCAAAACGACGATAGCACTCCATGGCCGTGTGATTTGGCTTGGAGCAGATTTGGCAGAAGACCTCTGGCAGATCGTTGCGGCCTCCTCCATTGCCGCGGCCGCCGCCGCGACCACGTCCGCCGCCTCCATTGCCACGGCCTCCGCCGTTGCGGCCACCATTGCCACCGCGGCCACCACCGCGGTTGGATCCACCGCGTCCGCCACGAGACACGGCGTTAGCAGAGGAGTGGGAGGACTGCCCTCCGCCTTCAAACATAGCCAGCCTGCTTTCGAAGCTGATCAGCTGCGAGTAAAGCTCGCTCACCTTGATTTGCTGAGTGCGGGCGCAGATCATGGAGACGAAAGACACGTAGTCCTAGTCGAGTCCCGCCAAGATGTAGGACACCATGTCGTCGTCGGTGAGCGGCTTGCCCACCGATGCCATCTCATCACCGAGCGCTTTCATGCGCCCGATGTACTCGGACATCGTCGAGTTGCCCTTCTTGGTGGTGGAGGGGGCGATTCTGGTGTTGACGACGTGCGCCTGGGTTTGGGAGATGAAGATCTCCCTGATGGCGACCCATGCTTCGGCTGCCGTGTCACAGTGCGCGACCTGGACCATAACAGGAGCTGAGATAGAGTTGAAGATGAAGCTTAGCACCTGAGAATCTCGAGCCTTGTCGATGTCGTATGCAGGGTTGGGCACGTCCGTGGGCTTGCCGTCCTTGTCACGAAGCTTCTGCTCCGGCTGCTCCCGATCTGGGTCGAGGTAGGAGACGAGTTGTGCCCCACGGATGGCTGCCATGGCTTGCGCGCGCCATACCAGGAAGTTGGAGCGATAGAGTCAGTCCCCCGGTCGGCTATGGGGATGAGGGCAGGCGCGGCGACAGCGGAGCTTGAGGAGGCCATGGCGAGAGATGTGCTTTTAGAGGAGATAGGCTCTAAATACCATGAAAGATGGCTTGAAGCGTATACCTAGCAGGGACGCGTTACGTGTTATATATAGCCATAGGGCTAGGGTTTACAGATCCGGTAGTTGGTTTAGACTTGATCCTCAAGTTAGCTATTCTACAGATAAGGATCGAAGCTTTAAACCTAACTACCGGTTTGATATAGATACACACGCAACACCCGGGAGTATATACGGTTTTATAAACCAACCGTATATACATACAATATATTCTAACATAAACATGCCAAGATTCGTGCGCTCACAAACGGACGCGGATCCACGCGTGTGGGCGAAATGCAAACGCCCACACGTGTGGGCGTTAATGTTTTCGAAACTCATTCGTCGAGTGAAATAATGCCGAGCAAACACGATCGTAATGCGAAGGAAGCGTGGTGGCGCCTAGTAATTGCTTACTCCATGTGTCTCTGCAGAATGACACACGGCAGTTTCGAAGATCAAGACTTGTGAGTTCTTTTCACCGGTAAACTCAACACCGATTGTGAATTTCGCAAGGGCGATCGAGAACTCGGTACCATCTCTATTTGCCTTCCAACACGGCATTTGACGTGGTTGTAGCAGTCTACACGGTCTTGTGCTAGCTGCTCCGTATCTCTGTGGCACCATACTTGTCATGTACAATTCCCAACCCCATATTATGCAGACACGTCAAATTTATGGTGTCAGTTTAAATCCAGTGCCGAGTTGATCATTGATCGGGGGCTCTTTTTTTGTGTGTTTTGTAAAGTTCAGTTGGTAAATAACATTGCCCATATTTCTAGAGAAAGAACAATACTAATACTAGTACATCATTACTGAGGAAATTTGCTTGTCAAATTGCAGCTGCCATTAGAAGAGAATATAAAAATCAGACTTCACCAATTAAGGCACGATAGATTCAGAAAGAAAAAAAAATCTTTCACTTACTATAGATAGCTTGTTCACTTTAGTGTAAGTCTCGAAGGAAGATTCCGAGTCTCAGCGTAACCTGAATTGCCATGGTTCCAGAATTCTGCAATTCTGGAAGCAAAGTTGTTCATTCTGTACATCAGTAGCAGAAAATGATGAACCAGCCGGTACATAAGACGTAGTAGAGACACGGTGCGCAAGAGATAGAAAAGAGAAGAGCAATACCAATACAATACAGCCACCCAGAAAAGAGAAGATTCCTGCCTCCATGGATGGCTGTGTGCATCGCTTGATGCAGAGGCCGGGGGTTATCCTCCTTATCAAAAGAAAATGGAACGCTTCAGACGCCATGAGCTTTGCACCCTGTTGCGGTGCCTCCCTTTTTCCCTCCGTCGCCTTGCTTGTACCAAGCTCCAACGGTTGCTAATCCAGTAGCAAACATGAAAGACCAGTGAGCTGGGATCGCAGCTCGAAACATGACATATTTTTTGGCCTTCTGGATCCCCCAAAGTGTCCCATCAACCCCAACAGTCGCCATCTTCCTTTCCCCAGTAGGAAGAGATTCCTGAAACAACAATCAGCGGAGGTCAATTGACAAATTATATTGAGATGGCAAACAGTCTACATGCCCTACAGTAAAAGTCCACACACGCTCAAACCCGCCTTTTCAGCTCAAACTTTGCTGACCCTCCTTCAGAGTGAAGAGGCCCCAGCCAGTGCCATCCCAAGTTGCCTCTAATTATCTACTAGACAGGAAACGATTGTCTATTGATTTCTTGATATTGATGAGGAAAGTTACACCACTTTTCTCATTTGCTGGGACAACTGAGAAATGATAACTTCACAATGTGCCTAGTGAAAAATACTGAAATTCTTGCAAGGAACCACCTACTAAATAGCATTTTTAGTGCATCGAAGATTCACCTGATCTCATAATATCTCTATTCCAACATGTGGTGCCAACATAACATGAGGATGGAAAATTTCAAAACCGTGCCATCAAGGAATGGAAAGTATCAGTTTCATCAGGAGCTAGCAACGACCAGAGGAACGAAAGAGCACTTCGATGTGGTTGTAGTTTGGACTATCTTTGGCTGAATCCCCGTACGTGGCACCATACCTGTCCATGTTCAAACCCAGCCCTTGTTTATTTAGACTCATCGATTTATAGTCTTGTTCAATCCCCTGAATCTCTCATCATTAGGCCCCCCTCTTCGTGTAAAAGCTCAATTGGTATACAACCTTGCTGAGTTTGATCTGGAAACAGAAGCAGTACTACATCATCCTCCAGTTGGTGCTGCTCTCCTGGTCGTCCTTGCGTCCGTGGTGGTCTTTCCGTCTCTGCTCCAGGATTAATTCAGGAGCTGTATTTTATTATCAACTTTCAGCACATTGCCTTCATGCAGTAAGTTCACTAGTGAAGTTTATTTATCTACTCTAAATGGATATGCATAAATGTTGGAGAAATAAGAATGATGCTAATCAACTAGCATTTGCACTTGGATTTCATCACTGTGCCTTCAATACATTAGATACTAAATGCACGCTTTACACTTCAATGTAAAACAGTTTTATCTGCTGACACTGTAAAAATGACACTTCCCTTTTGGTGAACCTGTATGAAAATATGCCTATTTTAGTAGACTAAATTGGACATTTATGAAAACAACAGGAGAATCAAAATCCTCTAATCACTGATGTATTTAAGATAAGAAAGTGATTTCTCATCATAAGTAGTTAAGCCCACTCCCAACGTTCTGAAAACATAAGACCTCTTGTCATACATATGCTGCTATGATAATGGAAAATGTTGATACTCTTCTCAGTATAATAGTTGTGGCTCTGAAGAGACTGGAGTGAAATTGTAAATAAAATTTTAGTCCATTAGCTGCTGGCAACTTTCTGCTCAGATTCAAGTTAACTTGGCTCCTGAAAGATTTCTAAATGCTTACTATAGGTTCACACTTGAATTGGGTATAATAAGTTTCAGAGTTAATAATACATGAAGTTTGAAAGATTCATGGCTAACGTTCAGCTCTGATTCAAATTCAGAGTTCAGACTTCAGAGTACAAAATTTACATACCGCCTTCTGTTTACATGCATGCGTGACTCGTTCAGATTGTTTACATCCATGTGAAGATGCAACAAAATGTAGAAAATTGATTAAAGCACCAGATGCTGCCAGTTTATTCAAAGCTATAGTACAATACTAGAAGGATTACTTAACTTGCAAGATGCAAAAAAGGGAAAAGTAGGAGCTTCCCTGAATAAAACTAATGCATTGTCAGGCCGTACTTGTTGCTGAAGCTTCAGGGCGTCATCAACTAACAGAGAGTTAAGAATCATGTATAGCACAGCAAAGCCATAGCTGCCATGTTTCGTCTTGTTTCCCAGAAGAAGAAAAAAACATCATGTACATCCAGTTTCAGCACATCTTCACCTGTTGGAAAGAAAGGACCATCCACATTTAGTAAATAAGTATGCTTCTATTGCCCAACCCTTTTTCTTCTTGAGGAAAACTCGACATCTTCTCACCTGGTGGTAAGTCACTTCATCATTCCACCCGTTCCCCTCGCCTACATTTCATTAATCTTGTTTCTACAATTTCGACAAGCACCAGAGAAGGGACACACAGTTGATCTTTAAATCACATCTCTTCGCCGGCATTAGCATGGACCATCTCCTTTGCCTTACTACAAGCACACACCTGAGATATCATTTCTTTCAACTACTACAGCCTCACATCAGGAACAAACTAATATATGACCATCTCGCACAGCTGACAGCTTTGTTCTTAAATTATGGTATATAACATCTCTACTATCCCTATGTTTAAAATTCTGCAAGATTCTACACTAAGTGGCATCCCATCTGGCTTTTTCCTTTTTCTATTACGACTTTCCAGATATAAATTTGACAAAAAGGATGGTTCATAAGCCCACTTTGCTATCGTAACAAATTATGCTAAGGATATAGATAGTGCTCATATGGAATAAAATTAGCTAAAGGATATGGCAGAAATTAACACGGTAATGTCAGAACGCTTTTTTAATGTTCCCATGACATTAGTTCCCTTATTGTATCAAACGTTCTCTGCTTTTCAGCACTATACCATACAACTATCAATTTGCTTATCTGCTACGTAGTGATATACAAATTGGCAATCAACAGAAGTGCTACTAGCCTACTAAACTGTCCAGTTTCGAGATCAGATGCCCCAAGAAAAGAATCAGACAGTAGGTCGTCCAAAAATACATGAGACAAATAAACAAATAAACTGATACAAACTACTACTCCCTCCGTCCCAAAATAAGTGATTTCGTACAAAGTTGAGTCACTTATTTTGGGACGGAGGGAGTAGTAAACAATGGCCGTCTACAATAGTTAATATACTTACTACAACAAAGACAAGGTGCCGACAGTAGATACAGTACCACTCTGAATTAAGCCCAGAAATTGTAACAGTTAACGATAAGGAGTACAGATGAATAAATTACAGAAGAGAGATTGCTTGCTTAAGATCCATTGGATTGCCTCGTATTTGTAACTCCACTAGTGTTACCAGTATTCTTAATACAACCATAGTGTTCAGAAGTGAGAGAGAAGGAAATCAGCCGTTCTTCCTCCTCACCAAACTGTCACCCTAAAATACTTCCTCTTATTTTATGTGTCAGATCTGCACACACACCGCGTCTAGAGAAAAATATTGCACAAACAATTCCAGAAATTAGAATGATACAATAGATTATTAGATACTACTAAACGTACACTTTACACTTACTTACCTGTATGAAAATATGCCCATTTTAATAGACTAAATTGGACATTCTTGCTAAATATCCTCTAATCACTGGTGTACTCTGAGATAAGAAATTGATTTCTCAACATAATTAGTTAAGCCCGGTCCCAATGGTCTGGAAACATAAGAACTCGTGTCATACGGATGCCGCTGTGACAATGGAATATACAGATAAAACAGTTGTGGCCCTAAAAAGTCTGACAAAATAACTCTGAATCATACATAAAAGTTAGCCAACTTCAGCTCTGATTCAAGTTAACTTGGCTCCCGACAGATGTTTTGAACAACTACTATAGCTTCACACTTGAATTGGGTATAATAAGTTTCAGAGTTCACACAAGGAGGCCGAAAGATTCAGAGTTAACGTTCAGATATGCTTCAAACTCAGAGTTCAGACTACAAAATTTACATAACGCTTACTGTTTACATGCATAAGTGGCTCATTCAAATTGTTTACATCCAAGTGAAGACCCAACAAAATGTACAAATTGATTAAAGCACCAGATGCTACTAGTTTATTGAAATCTACAGTACAATACTAGAAGGATTACTTAACTTGCAAAATTTAAAAAAAAAAGAGACATCATCAAGGCATACTTGTCACTGAAGCTTCAGGGCATCATCAACTACAGAGCCTTCAGAATCATGTATAGCACAGCAAGCCATAGCCAGCTGCAGAATGGCCTGATCTCACATGGTAGAAGTGACATATGCCACTTTTTAGTAATGATACCAAGAAGCAACAGGGCCACACTCTAATACAATCCTGATAAAGAAAGCTAAGTAATTATATTGTAAACATCACCCATCTAATGCCGCTACACTCTGAAATAGAAGGAAACACTGGCTCATTGGATACAAAGGCTAACACAACTGTGAATCGATTATCAGTAACTTATCCCATGAACACATAAACTGAGACAGTACTTTACCTTTTCAAGAAATCCAAGAATTTTGCCAACTGTTATGGCCGTCCAGATAGAAAAGAAAATGTAAGAGTTCATGAGAAATTGACGACATCTGAAAAAGAGGTAGACTAATAAACTTAACAGGTTGCTCGGCCAATTGCAAAATGTCAACTTGTGCATTTTAGTTATACAGCATAATACCCACACTAGAATTATGAGATATATGAAAATAGTAGGAGAGGCATCTGCTGGCAATCCACAATAAACACATAATTTATGGCCATCGAGCAGAGCAGGATAATACACCTAAGTTTACTAGCGGCAAGGTAAAAGAGCAGCAAGTGCTTCTCCATTGTCTCAATAACATTACTAGCATAAGAATGGACAGACACACCTAAGTTTATTTACTTAAACTTAAATGATGTCAAACCTCCTCCATATGAGAGTTTGACGTTTAGTTAAGTGTGCATCCGTCTTTAGCAGATAACCAGATGTGAGCCATGTACATTTCGTTTTGCAGCCAGTAGGTATTTCCTATATGACCGATGGTTCCAAATCGTTACCTCTGATCCAACTAAAGGAGAACTCACTTGCAGACACCTTCTATAGTTGAATGATTAAGTCTATCTTTAGTTTGTTATAGTTAAAGCAAAAAACAGATCTCTATGAATCTGCATATGAGCAAACCAAAATGATTTTTATATCAAACCATAACTGAAAAATAGATTAAGCTAAAGCCACTATTTACTTAGATTTGGGAAGGGCATCAGATTTATCCTCAAATTATCCACTATGAATTGCAAAAACTAACTTGAGAACAGATATTTTAGTGCATTACAGAATGGCCTGATCTCACACTTACTTAGTTCCAATACATGTGTTTAAAACATGAATGAGGACGAAAAAGTTCATAACCAATCCATGGTTTCTTCTCGGCTGAGTGGTGACATTACATATCAGTATCCAGGGATCAAATTATCAGCTTCATCACTCGCTAACAACCACCAACCCAGCATCTAACAGACATACAGCAGCGGACAATCAGCACACAGTTACATCAGAGCCTGTTCTTGGCTTATGTGAATCTGAAATTAGTGGGCACTTCCCCTTTGCAAGCAGCAACGTAGTCTTTTTCAAGGTGCGGTGCAGCTTCCTTATGAGGGTGTATGAACTTCTTCTTGAATGTCATGTCGGGCTCCTTGAAAACAGTATAGTAGCTCGGGTCACGCTTGAGCAATCCATTTTCCTTGAGAAACTTTACGACATAGTACCGGGGTCTGATCCGGCCGTCCAAGCTGTAAGTGAGCATTGCCGGACGATAAGCAATGTATGCCGGTTCCAACCCCACCTCAGAGATGAGGAACTCGGACCTGTGCTGCAGTGATTCCTTAGACCTCATTAGCAACGTTGGAGACTTAGAAAAAGCAATGCCCACCTCGGCATCCGACCACCTGAACGCTTTCTTCAAGTGCTCCACTTTGGCGGTGATTTTCTCCTCGCTGAGGAATGCAACAGCTTGTAGTGCATGTCTGAACATCGGAGATCCACGGGGTAGACCAAGACCTTCGACGGACGCCACTGCTGTCCGGATGCGTTCCGTGCTGATGCTGAGCGGCGATGGCCTAAATACGTAGAGCTTGGCAATGTCACAAGCACCTAGCCCGCAGTCCCGCAGGAAGGTGACATTGGGCTTGACCACCCGCTCGAGGTCGGAGGAGAGAACGGAGCCACTCTTGAGGGCTCGAAAGAGGTTCTCGGAGGAGCCGAAGAGGGGCAAGCAGTACTCAAGCGTGGAGACGATGGATCTACGACGGAATTTGTCGGGGCAAAGCGAGACGAGGCGTGCGACCTCAGAACGCGAGAGGCCGAGGCCGGTGAGCCCGGCGACGACGGGGGCCAGGGTCCTCTCCACGCCGGCGCAGAGGAGCTGCGGGTCCTTGGCTACGGCGGCGGCGACGTCGGCGCCGGAGAGGCCGAGGCCGGCGAGGAAGGCGAGCACGGCGTCGGGGTTGGCGGGGGACTTGAGGTGGGAGAGCTTGGCGGAGGCCTTGAGGGCCTGTGGTCGGGTGAGGCCGCAGGTGGAGACGAGGTAGTCGTTGACGGCGAAGGCAGGATTGGGGCAGACGGCCGCGGAGAAGAGGTGGTGGAGCTGGGAGGCGGGAGACGCGGAGGGAGATGAGAGGAGCTGGGTGAGGAGGCAGCACCGGAGCCGGAGCATGGCGGCGCGGCGGAGAGGCCGGGGAGATTTGGCGCGGCGGCGGCGAGGGAATGGGGAACGACGGCCTGGTGCGACTGCGAGAGGATTTGCGTGGTGGTGTCTGGTCTGCTCTTTCTTTTTTTTAAGAGAGAGGGAGAGAATGGTCTGGTCTGGTTCGACCTTGATGCTGACAAGGTGACCCCACGAGCCAGTCCCTCTAAAACGTACTTAGAATGCATTATGTAACATTTTTACTGCTTTTGGGGTCCACCAAGTCTCGAAGCGCTACGGACGATAGGAGGCGATCGCCAGGGCGACCGCGTTCTCTCGCTAGGGTTAGGGTTTCGAAGCACTGGGGTGGTTGGATTCTGGCAAAGCTAGGGGCGGCGACGGCGTCTTCCCTGAGTCAGGCCAGTCTACTTG
Source organism: Aegilops umbellulata (assembly GCA_032464435.1). Taxonomy (NCBI): domain Eukaryota; kingdom Viridiplantae; phylum Streptophyta; class Magnoliopsida; order Poales; family Poaceae; genus Aegilops; species Aegilops umbellulata. Next base: position 359,513,898 of record CP136059.1, read on the forward strand.
TGTCTCCGCGCTTTGGAGCGGCGCTCATGGCGGGAGAAGCAGGAGGGAAGGATACCGCCGCGGCGAACAAACCTACACCGACCCCATCTGATGCGGCGGCGGCCACGCCGGCGCGGAAGGGTGCCGGATCTGCTAGTAGGGAGGCGAGTAAGTCTCCCGTAGAGAGCAAAACGCCGGATGCGGCGGCAAGTCTTTCAACGAGATTAGGAGGCATGGTGCTTATCGACAAGGAGGAGGAGGGTTTTGTCTTTGAAGATCCACAGCCGCAAGTCCGTAAAGATCACCGATGGTCTGCTATAGGCAAAGTCTGTTCCCCCCGTCCTATGAATATGTCCGTTGTGGAGAAGACGATGCCTAGGGCTTGGTGTCTACACAAAGAAGCTAAGTTTGCTGAGATTGGACCTAATATTTTTGAAGTTCACTTCGGTTCTGAGGGTGACTATAGGCATGTCATACACAATGGCCCATGGCAGTTCGATTTCAGCGTGCTGGTGATGAAGAAGTATGAAGGAGACAAGAGACCGTCTGAGATGATCTTTGATAAAATTGATGTGTGGGTAAGGATCTCGAACCTGCCACCAGACAAAGGACTGAAGCCTTTGGGAGGGCGTTGGGAGATTGGTTAGGGGAGACAGTGAAGGTCGATGTGGATAAAGATGGAGTTGCTAGAGGACAGAGTTTTAGGGTCCGGACTAAGATATCTGTGTTTGAACCGTTAATCCGTGGTATTTACTTGAGGAAGAAGAAGGATGACGAGGAGAAAACATGGTTTGACTTCTACTACGAAAAGATACCGCAATTTTGTTTTGACCGTGGCAGACTTGTACACGAGGGGGGTGAGTGTGAACCCCCGTTGACTCGTCGTCACAATGGGGGGGGGGGGGCTGGCTTCGGGCGTCCCCATGGAGGAACAATGGGAGCAAAGATGGGTAAAAAAACTGGAGGTATGGGGAGCCATAACAGCTACGGTAGCTCTCACACTGGTGAGACGGCTAACAACAACACCATGCATCCGAGAGTTAGGGATATACCTACGAAAAGAAATCTGCAAACGAAATTTTCGTGCACTTCGGACGGTCGCACTGGTGAACGTCCAGTGCATGCGGGAGGGGAAGTATCCAGTCCAAACAAAGCTAGAGAGAAGCTAGACACGACAAGTGGGAGAGACCTCAGGGACAGCCTTGAGGCCAAAAGGGAGACAGAGATGAGAAGTAAACTCATGGAGCAGCGTGTTGGGAGTCAACGGGGTGATCACAGGGAGGTGGGCGCGAAGGGCAAACAAATGGTGGTAGCGGGGGGTATAGCAGAAACCATGCCTCGGGGGGCCATAACGGGCGCCATGCAGATCTGGATTGGATCGACCCACTGCGGGGACCCGGCATGCATGGGAACAGGGAACGACGCAGGGGCTACTACGTGAGGAAGGACAGATCAGATCCTCGGGAGAGACATCATTCAGAACCAACCTCTTCGAGGGATGCAGACAATAGGAAGAGGAGGCCGGGGCAGGTGTGGATACCAAAAGGAGATGCAGAAGGAACAAGTAGAGAGGATGAGTTCATTCGCGATACGAGGAGGAAGACTTCCTCGGTGTTTGACCGCATCCAAGACAGAGATGATAAAGCGGCGGACCCTGGAGTCCAGGGCCGCCGAGAGCAATGAATCTCCTTGTCTGGAACTGTCGAGGATTGGGGTTGGACTCGATAGTGGGCGAACTGCGAGACCTTATTAGGTCTCTCAACCCAGCGGTGGTGTTCGTTTCAAAAACAAAAAAATCAGCTAGAGCAATGGAACGGTTGAAATGGAGACTGGGATTCACTAGTGGAGCTGCGGTGAGTTGCAATGGAAGAAGTGGGGGGTTGGCATTGTGGTGGAGGGATCATGTTCAAGTTAAAGTGAGGCCGCGGTGCCATGAAAGTGCAACTATCCCTGGGTGGTTTTGGTAATTCCTAACAACATATAGCTCATTGAGCTAACATTATTCCAAGATTAATATTTCAGGAAAAGCTCAATGAATGGCATGGCATGGATGAGGAAAGTGGATCCCTCAAAATTCTAAGGATAAAAAGTTTGGCTCAAGCTTGAAGCTCAAGACTCTACATTTTATATTTTAGTGATCCAAGATCACATTGAGTCCATAGGAAAAGCCAATACTATCAAGGAGGGATGAGGTGTTGCTTAATGAGTTTCTTGCTCTTCAGTGCTTAGTGATATGCTCCAAAATCCTCAACTACCTTCCCACATCCACATATGACATAAACCAAAAGTCAAACTCAGCCCCACCGATTCTTTCTATCCGGAGCCACCGAGTTTCAAATGTCATAGCCACTGCCACAAACCCTAGGCAAATCGGTCTCACCGATAGGGATCTCGGTTTCACCGAGATGGGATTGCAATCTCTCTGTTTCCCTTCGTAACGTTTCGGTCTAACCGAAGTGAGCGATCGGTCCCACCGAGATTGCAATGTAAACTCTATGTTTCCCTTTCGTAACATTTCGGTCTCACCGAAAAGAGCGAACCGGTCCCACCGAGTTTACCTGACCAACTCTCTGGTTAGCTTATTACCAAAATCGGTCCCACCGAGTTTGTGTAATCGGTCACACCGAGATTACGTTATGCCCGAACCCTAACCATATCGGTCCTACCGAGTTGCATCTCAGTCCCACCGAAAATCCTAACGGTCACTAGGTTTGCTGAATCGGTCTGACCGAGTTTAACCATTCGGTCCCACCGAGTTTGGCAAATTGTGTGTAACGGTTAGATTTTGTGTGGAGGCTATATATACCCATCCACCCACTCTTCATTCGTGGATAGAGCCATCAGAACACACCTACACTTTCAATACACATGTTCTGAGAGAGAACCACCTACACTTGTGTTGAGGTCAAGATATTCCATTCCTACCATATGAATCTTGATCTCTAGCCTTCCCCAAGTTGCTTTCCACTCAAATCTTCTTTCCACCAAATCCAAATCCTGTGAGAGAGAGTTGAGTGTTGGGGAGACTATCATTTGAAGCACAAGAGCAAGGAGTTCATTATCAACACACCATTTGTTACTTCTTGGAGAGTGGTGTCTCCTAGATTGGCTAGGTGTCACTTGGGAGCCTCCGACAAGATTGTGGAGTTGAACCAAGGAGTTTGTAAGGGCAAGGAGATCGCCTACTTCGTGAAGATCTACCGCTAGTGAGGCAAGTCCTTCGTGGGCGACGGCCATGATGGAATAGACAAGGTTGCTTATTCGTGGACCCTTCGTGGGTGGAGCCCTCCGTGGACTCGTGCAACCGTTACCCTCCGTGGGTTGAAGTCTCCATCAACGTGGATGTACGATAGCACCACCTATCGGAACCACGACAAAAACATCCGTGTCTCCAATTGCGTTTGAATCCTCCAAACCCTTCCCTTTACATTCTTGCAAGTTGCATGCTTTACTTTCCGCTGCTCATATACTCTTTTGCATGCTTGCTTGAATTGTGTGGAGATTGCTTGACTTGTGCTAAGATATCTAAAGTCTGCCAAGAACTAAAATTGGGAAAAGGCTAGATTTTTATTTGGTCAAGTAGTCTAATCACCCCCCCTCTAGACATACTTTCGATCCTACAAGTGGTATCAGAGCTTTGGTCTCCATTTGCTTTGATTTCCATAGCTTTTGGTGGTCATAGCCTTGGTTTCACAACCTAGGAGAGTATGACGTCTAGCGAGGGAAATTATCACCGTAGAGGTCCTTACTTTGATGGTACTAATTTTGCTAGTTGGAAGCATAAGATGAAAATGCATATTCTTGGACATAACCCCGCCGTTTGGGCTATTGTGTGTGTTGGCTTGCAAGGTGACTTCTTTGATGGAAAAGAACCGAACCGTGAAGCTACCGCGGAAGAGTTGAAAATGTTGCAATACAATGCTCAAGCTTGTGATATCCTCTTCAACGGATTGTGCCCCGAAGAATTCAACAAAATCAGTCGTCTTGAGAATGCAAAGGAAATTTGGGATACTTTGATTGATATGCACGAAGGTACCGACTCCGTCAAGGAATCCAAATTGGATGTGCTTCAAAGTCAACTTGACAAGTTCAAAATGAAGGATGGTGAAGGTGTCGCTGAAATGTACTCTAGGCTTGCTCTTATCACAAATGAGATTGCCGGCTTAGGGAGTGAAGAGATGACCGATAGATTCATCATCAAGAAGATCCTAAGAGCCTTGGATGGAAAATATGATACCGTGTGCACATTGATCCAAATGATGCCCACTTACAAAGATCTCAAGCCAACGGAAGTCATCGGAAGAATTGTTGCTCATGAGATGTCACTTAAGGATAAAGAGGAACTTCACAACAAATCAAGTGGTGCTTACAAAGCCTCATGTGAAGCCCCCACATCATCAAGTGAGAAACAAACCTTCAATGAAGAATTGAGCTTAATGGTGAAGAACTTCAACAAGTTTTACAAGAGTAGAAGCAAAGAGAGAAGCTCCAAGTCAAGGTCCTACAATGACAAAAGATCTTCTAGTCGAGAGTGAAACTGCTATAATTGTGGCAGGCCCGGACACTATTCCAATGAGTGTACGGCCCCCTACAAGAGAAGAGAAGATTCTCCCAAGAGAAGAAGTAGAAGAGAAGAATCACCATCTAGAGAAAGAAGGAGTAGAGATGATCGTTATGAACGAAGACCCTCACGGAGAAGCAAGGATTCGGAAAGAAAGGACAAGTCATCAAGAAGCTACACAAAACAAAGACATCAAGCTCATGTTGGTGAATGGGTATCCGGCTCCGACTCCGACAACCACTCCGAGAGAAGCTATCACTCCGACTCCGAATATACTCAAGATGAAGGTGTTGCCGGTCTAGCACTTGTGACAACCGACTCCTACGACATATTTGACTCACTAAATGAAGGAGTTGGAACATGCTTCATGGCTAAAGGCCCAAAGGTATCACACCCCGAGTATGTTGATTTCAATAGTGATGAAGATGACTTGTTAGGTGATGATGATTTACTTGTTGACAACTCTAGTGATGAATACTATGATGAAACATCAATTGATCATGCTAATCAAGATAAAACGAATGACAATGATAAGGAGAAGATTGAGTCTCTAACTAAAGAACTAAACACTCTTAAGTTAGCTCATGAAACTATCTTAGGAGATCATCGAGAACTTTTAAGGGCTCATGGGAAATTACGCTTTGAAAAGCTTAACCTTGAGCAAGAGCATGAGTTCTTAAAAGCAATCAATGATGATCTTCGTAAGAAAAGTTCTTCTTACATTGCCAAGCATTTACTCTTATCCACTTACATGCCTCAAGTCAAGTCTAGTAACAAGAACAAGAAGGATTCTTCCTCTAGTAGTAACAATAATCATGCTATATCCAATATTGTTGCTTCTAGTAGTTCTCTTGATTCCACTAATGATTCTCTTAGCCAAGTTAAACTTGAGCAACAAAATAGCTTATTGAAGGGAATTATAGAGAAAGGTGTTTACAAGAGCCTTGCCGGAAGTAAGCAATCCGAGGAAATTGTACGCAAGCAAGGAAGGCACCGGAAGAATAAAGGTGTTGGTTTTGAACGAAAGTTCAATGCCAATGGAGTTGAGTGGGAAGAAGATCAATACCCCAAGACGAAGTTTGTTCCTCAACAAGAGAAGTATGATCCTACTTCTTTCAAAGGGACACAAGCTCAAGATGATCTTCCACCACAAGACCACAAGCAAAAAGGCAAGGACAAGCTTCAAGAGGAAATTGATGCATTTGAAGAAGCTCCTAAGGCCTTGGTCAAGTGGATTCCCAAGACTAATTCAAGTTCCACTTCATCAAGTACAACTACAACTCCGAGGATTCCCATCAAGATGGTGTGGATCCCGAAAAAGAAGAACTAGAGAGTTCTTGAGGGTGACTCCGCCAACATACTTCACTCTTATCATCTTGGCAAGAACAAGTGCAATCAACTTCCACATCTTGCACTAGTTCAAGGAGTCACAAACCCTCTTGTTGGTAAGACAAGGGACAAGGTAACCTAAAAGCTTTCATAGACATCATCTTGTGTATGCATCACTCTATGTCTATGGATATTCTTGTTTGTTCCTTGTGGGACTAACCCGTGTAGGTATTGAAAGTGCAACTCACTCAAATGGATAGCTCCAAATGATCTACATCAACATTGAGCATCCACATCTTCAACATCTACATGAAGTCATCATCGACAAAACCCAAGGTTAGTTCATCCCTCTTAGGGGGGATATCACATCTAGGGGGAGCTTTACTCTAAGAATTGAGCTAAAGCAACTCTAATGATGTGAACACAACAATGCTTTATGTAAAAGTGGTAACCCCACTTGTGCTTAAACGGTGAGTATGACCTATGATCAAATGTTCTCATTTGACTCCTAAGTCAATATACTCATATATAGATGACCTAGTCATCACCAATTGCTTGATAGATGCTAGAACTGGTTTAGCATGCTTTGCCACATATTTCTATTGCCATTTTATTGTGTGAGCATGTTGGTTGCATATTTCACTCATTTGAGGACATCCACTTGTTGTTTTGATTGATTGGTTTTCTTTCCTTTTGCCAAGTGGATGGACAAGAATGCCTAAGAACCCTCTCTAGCTATCTATGCTTTTCTCGTCTCAAACTCTATTCATGCTACATCACAAAATTTGATCAAGTCGGATTCGAACCACTCTGTGTGAGGAGCACTCGGAGTCCCCGATTCTTCATAGACTTAAACTTACAAAACTTCTTTGTGTGTTTCGGTCTGACCGATTCCTCCATTTCGGTCATACGGAGATCACTAAGTCGATCTAGGTTTTCAATCTCGGTGCAACCGATTTGAACTTTTCGGTCACACCGAGTTGCTGTAACTATCAACAGTTATGCATCTCGGTGCCATTGAGTTGTTCCACTCGGTCACACCGACAGGGTCGAGCTATATATACTCACGGGCAAAATTTTGGAAATTTCTCCGAAACCTCTTCGCCCGCGCATAGCTCGCTCTGCCTCCTGGGTCTCCGGATCGTCCTCCTCGTCGCCAGCCACCTCCTGTCGCTGGTCTCCGCCGCCATCAATGGAATTCTTCTCTGCCGTTGCCGCCGTAGCGAGTTCATCGCCGAACTAGGGTATGGACTCGATCACAGTGCTATCCCCGTCCGATTCCTAGCACATTGTGTTCATTATGACTCTTGCCACGATTGAAATGCTTCTATCCAGTCAAAACACTCCGTAGATTAGAGTTCAATCGAAAATTTAGGGTTAGATTTCCGCCGAAACCATCTCGGACCCACCGGGTTGCAGAACTCGGTTCCACCGATTCGGCCAAGGCCATTGCACATGTGGTTCTCGGTCTGACCGAGAATTGCAAATCGGTGTGATCGAGTTCAGGACTTTGTGAAACCCTAGCAGTCTCGGTGCCACCGTATTGTGACTCGGTCTGACCGAGTTCACTAGTTTTGGTTCCAACAGCTGCTTCGGTATCACCGAGTTTGCAAATCGGTTGATCCGAAATGCTTTCTGTGGAAAACTAAAACTAAGTTTTTGACTCATCCTTTTGCAAAAATCTCTCTATTTTGTGATGCTCATCAACTCTATCTCATCTACAATCTATTCACAGGGTCTGCAGTTAGTGTTTGCAACATGTCTGACCAAAGTGACAGCCAGAACAAGTCAGAGGAGCAGGTTCACTTGAGTGAGGGCACTAGTCCCTCTAGCAGCTCAGATGAGGGTAGCAGAAGCACCCCAAGAAACTTGCGAAAGGCTGCCACTAGAGCAAGCAAGAAAAGAACTTCAGAGTCTGAGGATGAAGATTATGTGGCAGAGGAAGAGGAAGCCACTTCAAAGAAGAAAGTGCTCAAGAAGGAGTATAGCTCTATTGCTGCAGTTAAGCCAGGACTGAAGACCAAAAGGACAGCAGGGAGACAACCCATGTCTAAAGCCAGAGCCTCCTCTCAAGCATCTTTGTAATCTCAACCCAAAGAGGTTGCTGCAAAAGAGAAGAAGGAAAGAAAGAGGGGGAGATGGTGTAAGAAAGTTGATCCAATGAAAGAATTTGAGAAGCACTCTTCTGAAGAAGAAGAAGAAGAAGAAGAAGAAGAAGAAGAAGAAGAAGAAGAAGAAGAAGAAGAAGAAGAAGAAGAAGAAGAAGAAGAAGAAGAAGAAGAAGAAGAAGAAGAAGAAGAAGAAGAAGAAGAAGAAGAAGAAGAAGAAGAAGAAGAAGAAGAAGAAGAAGAAGAAGAAGAAGAAGAAGAAGAAGAAGAAGAAGAAGAAGAAGAAGAAGAAGAAGAAGAAGAAGAAGAAGAAGAAGAAGAAGAAGAAGAAGAAGAAGAAGAAGAAGAAGAAGAAGAAGAAGAAGAAGAAGAAGAAGAAGAAGAAGAAGAAGAAGAAGAAGAAGAAGAAGAAGAAGAAGAAGAAGAAGAAGAAGAAGAAGAAGAAGAAGAAGAAGAAGAAGAAGAAGAAGAAGAAGAAGAAGAAGAAGAAGAAGAAGAAGAAGAAGAAGAAGAGGAAGAAGAAGAAGAGGAAGAAGAAGAGGAAGAAGAAGAAGAGGAAGAAGAAGAAGAGGAAGAAGAAGAAGAGGAAGAAGAAGAAGAAGAAGAAGAAGAAGAAGAGGAAGAAGAAGAAGAGGAAGAAGAAGAAGAGGAAGAAGAAGAAGAGGAAGAAGAAGAAGAGGAAGAAGAAGAAGAAGAAGAAGAAGAAGAAGAAGAAGAAGAAGAAGAAGAAGAAGAAGAAGAAGAAGAAGAAGAAGAAGAAGAAGAAGAAGAAGAAGAAGAAGAAGAAGAAGAAGAAGAAGAAGAAGAAGAAGAAGAAGAAGAAGAAGAAGAAGAAGAAGAAGAAGAAGAAGAAGAAGAAGAAGAAGAAGAAGAAGAAGAAGAAGAAGAAGAAGAAGAAGAAGAAGAAGAAGAAGAAGAAGAAGAAGAAGAAGAAGAAGAAGAAGAAGAAGAAGAAGAAGAAGAAGAAGAAGAAGAAGAAGAAGAAGAAGAAGAAGAAGAAGAAGAAGAAGAAGAAGAAGAAGAAGAAGAAGAAGAAGAGGAAGAGGTTGCTGCACCAGCACCTAAGGCACAGAAACTCATGGGTGATGCTATCAGGACAGGGGCTGCATCATCTAAGCCCAAAGTTGCTGCTAAGTCTGCTGCTCAGCCAAAGCCCAAGAGTGCACCTAAGAGGAATACCATGAACATATCTGCTGCTGAGAAGAACAAGGCCCCAGTGCCTGAAGTTGCTGCTGATGAAGAAGATGAAGAGCATGTTCTGAGAAAGCTCAAGCCCAAGATTCCAGACCACAATGATGCTCATCCTGTGGCTGAGAACATGAAGCTCAAAAGATAATCAGGGCTGAGGAAATGGAGAGAGACAGATCCATATGCTACAAGAAGAAGGACTGCTATTGATTACAGGTTCCACACAAAGGAACACCAAGATTTCTATGAGACAGTGCTGCTGGACAAGAAACCCATAGTGTGTGATATTAGGTGGGTCGACTGGACCTACATGAAGGAGAATGGAGAACACTATCCTGGAGTGTATGACAGTTTCAGTGCTTGTGGAGTTGCAGACTTTGTTGGGCAGAAGCTCACAAAGTGGAATGAGGAGCTCATAATGCAATTCTACTCCACATCACATTTCTATCCAGATGGCAGGATAGTATGGATGTCTGAAGGTATGAGATACCAATCAACTATTGAGGAATGGGCAAATCTGATCAATGCCCCAAAGGAGGAAGAAGATGACTTGGATGTCTATGCCAAGAAGAAGATGGATCATAATTCTATGTCAAACATGTACAAGGAGATCCCAGACAAAGCTCTTGAGACTTTCAAGTTTGGGTCAGTCCACTTTCTTTTGTCAGGGCTGCCTACAATCAACTGGATCCTAAGGCACACTCTTTTGCCCAGGTGACCACAACATGATCAGAGGGCATGCAATTAACTTGCTACACACATTTGATGTGCCACAGAAATTCAAGGTCATGAGCCTCATGGTTGAGACTATCAAGAGGACAGCAGCTGACCAGAAAAGAAGTTGTGGATATGCCCCACAAATTCAGGAGTTGATTAACTCAAAGATGGGCACATGCACATACTTATTGGATAAGGAACACTTGCCCATCCATCCAGATGTTGAGGACAATCAAGTTGTGATGAATGAGAATGAACCATCATCAGTACAAGCTCAAGCAAAGAAGGAGAAGGCAAAGATGGAGAGCCTGCCAAGATGCCAACTCAAGAGGAGGCATCTGAGTACTTTTTGAAGAGCAAGCAGGACCAGCTCGGTTATTTGATAGCATCAACTCTGAGGATAGAGAAAGGATTGGCCACCCTGACTCGAAACCAAGAGAGCTTGGAAAGAATCATGGAACAGAAGTTCTATGACTTAGATGTGAAAGTAACTAAGATTCAGTCTGTTGTGGAGCAGCTACAGGATGACATGTAGGAGAGGAAGGGCAGAACAACCACTGATGCATTTGCCAGAGTGCCTCGAGCTCAGAGATCAACTGCAGTGCCAGTTTCAGACACTAGAGCCACTTCATCTGCACCAGCTACAGCTTCAGTGCCACCAGCTCCAGCACCTACACCAGCTCCAGCTCCATCTACATCAATAGAAGCTTTCGTCCTTGGCGTTATCCGGACTCCACCACCTGAAGATCAAGCCTGAGAGTCGTTTTAGTGCTATGCATTTTCTATGAACTTTTTGGTAACTTGTTGCCAAAGGGGAAGAAAAATGTATAGATCATAGGCTTCGAGAGAGAGAGTTTGCTTTTGTTCTCTCTTGTCTTCTTGGTTGAACTTTTTTTGCGTTTGATTGCTTGAGATACTATGCTTGTTTGTGATACTTGGATGATCATGTGTGTTTGATCATATGATACATTAATGCTTGTTAGATGACACTATCATTTTATCCTTATATGATCATTCACTTTGCTTGGTGATGAGTGCATGTATTTAATTCTTATCATTTTGAGCGCTCCACCAAGATGTATGTGACATGGAAGAGTAACCCATGATCCTAACTCATTGTGCATTTGAAGTCCAAAGCAAATCTTAAACTATGCACAAATTTAGGGTGAGCTCTTGCTTTTCACATACTTCTCAAAGCGATAATATTTTTCATTCTTATTATCATTTGTCGAAGCTTTGATCTATATGTTGTCATCAATTAACAAAAAGGGGGAGATTGAAAGTGCAACTATCCCTGGGTGGTTTTGGTAATTCCTAACAACATATAGCTCATTGAGCTAACATTATTCCAAGATTAATATTTTAGGAAAAGCTCAATGAATGGCATGGCATGGATGAGGAAAGTGGATCCCTCAAAATTCTAAGGACAAAAAGTTTGGCTCAAGCTTGAAGCTCAAGACTCTACATTTTATATTTTAGTGATCCAAGATCACATTGAGTCCATAGGAAAAGCCAATACTATCAAGGAGGGATGAGGTGTTGCTTAATGAGTTTCTTGCTCTTCAGTGCTTAGTGATATGCTCCAAAATCCTCAACTACCTTCCCACATCCACATATGACCTAAACTAAAAGTCAAACTCGGCCCCACCGATTCTTTCTATCCGGAGCCACCGAGTTTCAAATGTCATAGCCACTGCCACAAACCCTAGGCAAATAGGTCTCACCGAGATGGGATTGCAATCTCTCTGTTTCCCTTCGTAACGTTTCAGTCTAACCGAAGTGAGCGATCGGTCCCACCGAGATTGCAATGTAAACTCTCTGTTTCCCTTTCGTAACATTTCGGTCTCACCGAAAAGAGCGAACCGGTCCCATCGAGTTTACCCAACCAACTCTCTGGTTAGCTTATTACCAAAATCGGTCCCACCGAGTTTGTGTAATCGGTCACACCGAGATTACATTATGCCCGAACCCTAACCATATCGGTCCTACCGAGTTGCATCTCAGTCCCACCGAAAATCCTAACGGTCACTAGGTTTGCTGAATCGGTCTGACCGAGTTTAACCATTCGGTCCCACCGAGTTTGGCAAATTGTGTGTAACGGTTAGATTTTGTGTGGAGGCTATATATACCCATCCACCCACTCTTCATTCGTGGATAGAGCCATCAGAACACACCTACACTTTCAATACACATGTTCTGAGAGAGAACCACCTACACTTGTGTTGAGGTCAAGATATTCCATTCCTACCATATGAATCTTGATCTCTAGCCTTCCCCAAGTTGCTTTCCACTCAAATCTTCTTTCCACCAAATCCAAATCCTGTGAGAGAGAGTTGAGTGTTGGGGAGACTATCATTTGAAGCACAAGAGCAAGGAGTTCATTATCAACACACCATTTGTTACTTCTTGGAGAGTGGTGTCTCCTAGATTGGCTAGGTGTCACTTGGGAGCCTCCGACAAGATTGTGGAGTTGAACCAAGGAGTTTGTAAGGGCAAGGAGATCGCCTACTTCGTGAAGATCTACCGCTAGTGAGGCAAGTCCTTCGTGGGCGACGGCCATGATGGAATAGACAAGGTTGCTTCTTCGTGGACCCTTCGTGGGTGGAGCCCTCCGTGGACTCGCGCAACCGTTACCCTCCGTGGGTTGAAGTCTCCATCAACATGGATGTACGATAGCACCACCTATCGGAACCACGACAAAAACATCCGTGTCTCCAATTGCGTTTGAATCCTCCAAACCCTTCCCTTTACATTCTTGCAAGTTGCATGCTTTACTTTCCGCTGCTCATATACTCTTTTGCATGCTTGCTTGAATTGTGTGGAGATTGCTTGACTTGTGCTAAGATATCTAAAATCTGCCAAGAACTAAAATTGGGAAAAAGGCTAGATTTTTATTTGGTCAAGTAGTCTAATCACCCCCTCTAGACATACTTTCGATCCTACATGCCAATACTTTCTAGATGCTGAGATCACTTGGGAGGGTAAACTCTATAGGATCACTGGATTCTACGGTGAACCCAAAACCGAATTGAGGAAAAAAATCATGGGATGCTATTCGTTTTATTCGGGCCCAAGATAATCTACCTTGGCTCTGTGTCGGTGACTTTAGCGAGGCCCTCTTCCGTACTGATCAAGTGGGGGGTTACCCAAGGTGCTTCAATCAAATGGAGGATTTTCAAGATTGCCTAGACGACAGCGGCCTGGCTGATCTTGGCTTTACTGGCTACCCCTACACATGGGATAACAAAAGGGATGGACAGGATAATATTCAGGTTCGGTTGGATCGTGCCACATGTAATGATGATTTCTTGAGTTTTTTTCCTGAGACCTCGGTAGAGCATCTGTTATGTGAAGAATCGTATCATCAAGCTCTCCTGGTGCGTATAGTGGAGACGACTCCACATCGCCCGGGTGTGGGGGATCGGCCGTTCAGATATGAGGAGGCTTGGACCAGACATGAACAGTACGAGTCCATGATAGCGGAGGCTTGGGAAGCGGCGAGCACGGGAGAGGAGGGGGTAACAGCAGTATGGCAAAAACTTGGAAGAATGGTGGGCTCGATGCAGAGATGGGCGCGCGAGGTCTTTGGGTCGATATGAAGGAAGATCAAACAGTTGAAAGCCCAACTGTTGGAAGCAAAGGAAAGGGCGCTTAGCTCGGGTTATCAACACGAGGTTCGGGAACTAGAAGAGCAATTGTGGGAGGTGTACGAAAGAGAAGAAATAATGTATAGACAGCGCTCGAGAGTGGATTGGCTTAAGGCAGGTGATCAAAATACTAAGTATTTTTAGAATTGGGCATCGCATCATAAAAGGAAGAATACCATCAAGGCTTTGCGGCGACCGGGTGGCTCTAGGTGTACTGTGGACGAGGAGATGTGAGCCATGGCAGCATCGTTCTATGAAGAGCTGTTCAAGTCGGAAGGATCGGCGGGGGTGGAGGGGGTGCTACAAAACATTCAGTGGGCTATTACGCGGGAGATGAACATGGCATTGACAACGCGTATTTCAGATTCTGAAGTAGAGACGGCTCTATTTCAGATGGGACCGACTAAAGCCCCGAGGCCGGATGGGCTCCCCGCGCTCTTTTATCAGCGACACTGGTCGCTGCCCCGGAATGATATTTGCAGAGCTGTGCGGGATTTTTTGACTGGAGTAGCTACACCGGAGGGTTTTAATGCTACAGTGATAGTTATGATTCCTAAGTTAACTCACCGGAGTTGTTGTCCCAGTTTAGACCGATTAGCTTATGTAATGTGCTTTATAAGATCGCTACAAAGGTGCTGGCCAACACGTTAAAGAGTATTCTTCCCTTGCTTATATCAGAGGAGCAGAGTGCTTTTGTGCTTGGACGCCTTATCACAGATAACGTGCTAGTAGCCTATGAGTGTGTCCATGCCATCCGCAATAGGAAGAGGAAGAGACCCTTATGTGCTGTAAAGCTTGATATGATGAAGGCCTATGACCGTGTTGAGTGGGAGGTCTTGAAGAAGATGTTGGAACGGTTTGGGTTTGCACCATCATGGATAGAGATGATTATGCGGTGTGTGACGATGGCAAGTTTCTCGGTAAAGCTTAATGGGGCATGTTCTAGGTGTTTCTTACCCTCCCGAGGTCTCAGACAGGGAGATCCTCTGTCGCTTTATCTGTTCTTATTTTGTGTTGAGGGTTTCTCTACACTGTTGAGGAAAGCGCAAGCAGAAAATAGACTGAAAGGTGTGACGTTTGGGAGCACTGGCCCCCATATCACACATCTCCTTTTTGCAGATGACAACATTGTGTTCTTGGAGGGATCCATTGAGTACCTAGAGACTCTAAGGGAGATTTTAGCCAGCTATGAGAAAGCTTCGGGACAGAAGGTGAATTTGCAAAAATCCTCGATTTTCTTTGGCAAAGGCTATCAAGACAACACTAAGGAAGAGCTCAAAGCGGTGTTGGGGTGACCTCGGAAGCACTAAGTGAACGGTACCTTGGTCTTCCAACACTGGTCGGTCGATCAAAAGAGGGCACTTTTCGCTATGTTACGGAGAGCTCAAAAGGTAAATGCAGCGGATAGAAAGGTTTGGGCCTTTCCAAGAAGGCAAGGGAGGTACTTATCAAGTCTGGGCTCCAAGCAGTACCAACTTTCACCATGAGTTGTTTCCACCTCACAAAGAAAACATGCCAGAATCTGAATTCTATCTCGTCAAAATTCTGGTGGGGGGCTAAGGATGGTGAGAAAAAAGTACATTGGATTTCATGGCAAAAGATGTGCACCTCTAAACGGGATGGACGGATGGGTTTTCGTGACCTGATAGCGTTTAATCAGGCTCTACTTGCAAAGCAAGCCTGACGCGTCTTACAATGCCCGGAGACGTTGGTGGCAAGAGTGCTCAAGGCGTGCTACTTCAAAGAGGAATCCATATTGAGCGCAACGTGTCCTGCTACGGATTCATACACTTACAGAAGTATTTTGCACGGTCGGGAACTACTTAGAGAAGGCCTGGTTTGGAGAATTGGATACGGCCCCAATGTGAGTATACATCACAGTAACTGGATCCCGAGGAGCGGGTCCATGAAGCCGTTGGGACAGATATACATCCATGGCGTGACGAAGGTGGTTGTTCTCCTGTTGCCGGATGGAAGAAGCTGGAATCGTGACCGAGTCAGGGAGATGTTCACCCCGGACGATGCAACTGACATTCTGCAAATAGTGGTGGGGGGTTTGGGTATTGAAGACTACCAAGCCTGGAATTTCACAAAGAATGGAATCTTCTTTGTACGATCAGCTTATCACCTGAAAATGTCCATGGTTAGATCGCGCTCCGGACGGCCAGAGTCATCTAGTTCGGTGAATAAACACAAGGCGTACCTGGCCCTTTGGGGCACGAATGCACCGGGAAAGGCCAAGATTCATCTCTGGAGACTCATTTCAAATGGACTGGCAGTTGGATCAGAACTCCATCGACGAAGGATAAAACCTGGGGTCTTCGGCGTTGCCTGTGGACGTGAGGAAACTATCTTTCATTGGTTTTGGGCGTGCCCACACTCTGAACTTTTTTGGCAGCTATTTTGCTCGGAGAAGGGAGATTTGGTGGCGATCCCACCATGCCAGTTGGACTCCCAGAGAGAGGTAGCACGTTGGCTACTGCAGTGGCTAGCGGGAGCATCCGATGAAGCAAAGCAGGCGACGGTGCAGGCATTGTACAACCTGTGGCTGGCTAGGAACGAGACAAGAGAAGGGAAGATGATAAAAAATCCACATGAAATACCGGGTTCGGTTTTGGGGCAGATGGAGGAGTGGGCACTGGCACATCCCGCGACAGGTAATGCTTCGGCTCGCTTGCAGCTTCAAAAATGGGAACCACCGGACGAGGGTTGGATCAAGGTGAACTCCGATGGCGCAACATCAAAGATGGGGGACAAGGCTGGAGGTGGTGATGTGCTTAGGGATCATATGGGAGCGTTCAGAGCAGGTATGTGCCACCATTTCCATGAGGTAGTCGATCTCGAGGTGGCTGAGATCTTGGCATGTAAGCGGGCTCTCGAGGTAGCACAAGAAATCAATGCGACACTAGTGCATGTCGAGGTAGACTCTCAAGGAGTTGTGCAGATGCTGAAGAAACACACAAAGGAGTTGTCGGCGTCCGGGCCACTGGCGGAGGAGATCAAATCCTTGTTGAGGTCCTTTGTTGATTACAAGGTGACTTGGGTTAGACGTTCAGCTAATGTTGCCGCGCATAAGCTAGCTAGAGTAGGAGTGGGTGATGAACTATGTAAGGTTTGGTTGGGGGCTCCCCCGGACATCGTTCTTTCTGTTTTGTCGGATGAAATTCCGAACATCGTAAGTTAATAAATGTGGCAGTATTTTCCCTAAAAAAACATTTTTACTGCTTTCACATGATCTGTGATTTTAAACAACATCCAGATTTGTTGCATTATCATACTCTCTAACTTTGTCCTAATTCAGCAGCGCTTATTTTGAGGCAGAGGAAGTACATTTTTTATACCCCCTCCGTTGGGTCATCTATTTTAGAACAGAGGGAGTACATAGCTAGCAAACGGGTTTAGCAATGCTGAAAGAACATACATATATATTCTACATGATAGCGGGCAGATAATAGCAATGGGTTAATGTATGATTGGCTCCAAAAGGCCCGTATTAGATTTGCCCAAAAATTAGAGCCCTTACCATATTAGGTTTCACCGCGAATTCATTCATTCACTCAACGTGTTAAATTTCAGCTCTGATTCGATTAAAAAATTAAGACAAAGTCCACTAATTAAGTCTGGAAGATTACTCTTTTGTTGTTAACTTTCAGCTTTGATAGTATGAATTGATTGTTACACACTTAGTTGTAAGAATCGACCACTTACTGTAGATAACATCACACTTGACTAGTTGACTTCTTTTTTTGCGGTTGAAATTTATTACTCAAAAATTAGGTGTACAATCTGCCGCTAACTGCTTGACTATAAAGTCAGTTGAGTCATGCACCCAAATATCGGCACAGTGATTCACCCTAGAATTACTAGTTGACTTGGGTGTAAGGACAGAGTTCAACCATCATGTCAGACAGATTCAGAGTTAAACTTTCAGGTCTGATTTAAATCCAGAGTTTGGAGTAGAAAATGCAATACCACATCCATTTGATTGTTACACAGATGACATGCATGACTTAGTCAAATTGTTTACATGCAAGTGAAGGAAGACCCGGCATGTCTTGAGCAAAAGGAAGCACGAGAGCCCATTAATTCACCAGATGCAGCTTAGTTGACTTCATTCAACTTGTTGTTTGTCCTCCTGTACAATGCAATATATAGGATAACATGTATTCACTCTGTAAAAAAACATAATATCATTTAGATCACTAACTATATTAGTGATCTAAACGATGGTATATATCTTTATAGAGGGAGTACCTTGCAAAAGTCAAAACAGAATTCTATCAATAAAACTTACGATGGCATATCACGCTTGTTGCTGAAGCACATCAATTAACAGAGCCTTGAGAATCATGCAAGGTCCCAACCACCACATTTGGTCCATCTCCTAGAAAAAGAAGAAATCACCGCACCTTTTAGAGTCTAATCACATTTTCTCCTGGACCATCCATCTACAACATTCAGTAAATCAGTTGGTCCATATATTTCATATTTAAGTAGTGTAAAATTTAGTTCAGGAATTGTTGTCTGACAAGTGTCGAATATATCTGGTACCTCCTACCTACCACATATATGGCATTTACAAGTAGCAAAAAACAGCTCCCAAAACGACCACAGAAGTTGAATATATCTTGCCAACTCCCAAGATGATCACCACTTTACAAGTAATAGAAACACAAATGCTTGCTCTGCATAAATGCCACTGTCAATGGCTAAGCAGACTATATTTTAGGCACACAATAAAAGCTTGGATCGGGAACTCAACACTTACTACTACTAGCACCAAATACATAGTTCCCTCTCTCTACTCTTCCATCAAATGTGGCGCACGTCATTGTTCTCTTCACGGGCCAAATTTCTACACGCCTCTCTATTGCTGATGTCTAGGCAACTCCACACTCCCATGTATGTACATGCAGAAGCTGCCAACACTCATTTCAGGAATGCATGCATCTTAGCTAGCACAAAAAAAGAGTGTAACTTTTTCGTAAGCTTCAGGACTATATATAAAGGTCTCGTCTCAGAATCCATCTGTAATAGACTTCCAACTTCTGCGCAAGGCTTCGCAGGGAAGTAGGGTCCAGGGCTTCAGGTGACATATAGACAAATAAGGAATGCATCAAGGTTTTATCCTCTGAATCATGTAACAATGCATTTCCTTTAACAAGAAACACATACTAGTAGGGAGATTATCACACCTAGGAAACTACAATAAACGGAAACAAAAGAGCAGTATGTACAGAATAGTAATTTGTTCAATGATATTTAAGGTCCAAGAAGGCAATTGTCTAATCATGGAGCACAATAAATATTATCTTCATTAGCAGTGGGCACGCACGGGAAATGCATCCTCGCTGGCTTATGATTGGTTGCTCAACCCTGCCTTTAAACGCACGAAATCGAAGCAAGGCAGCGGAAATCACATTGAATGCAATACGTTCCCCATGAGAGGCGAGCTATCAGTTAGTTGGCGCTACGCGCGACTTCAGTTGACAAAAGCGAACAAGATAGCGCTAGCGCCCGCGGAGAACTTTCAGCTGAGATGTAGTTAATATTACACTTGATCCTCTCTTTGTTTTGTTGCTTCCTTCCATTATCTCTAACAACTGGTATCAACACTAGGAACCTTCACGGACAACATTTAGTTTCTACTAGCAAAAGGCCCCGTGCGTTGCAAGGGGAGAAAAAAAATCATAATCTTCAATAGCCATGATCACATTTTGTTGCATCACCAATATACACTATCACTCTCAATTTCGTGAAATCATGAACATTTTTTTAGGAGCAAGCAACAGACTTGTTGGAAATAATACATATTGATGTATGCGGTCCAATGAGTGTTGATGCTCGCGGAGGGTATCATTAATTTTTGACCTTCACAGATGATTTGAGCAGATATGGGTATATCTACTTGATGAAACATAAGTCTGAAACATTTGAAAATTTTAAAGAATTTCAGAGTGAAGTGGAAAATCATAGTAACAAGAAAATAAAGTTTCTACGATCTGATCGTGGAGGTGAATATTTGAGTTACGAGTTTGGTCTTCATTTGAAACAATGCGCAATAGCTTCGCAGCTCACGCCACCCGGAACACCACAGCGTAATGGTGTGTCCGAACGTCGTAACCGCACTTTATTAGATATGGTGTAATCTATGATGTCTTTTACTGATTTACCGCTATCGTTTTGGGGTTATACTTTAGAGACGGCTGCATCTAACATTTTTAAGAAGTTGCTCCCCACTTCTACCTATTCTCTCAATATGCACACTGTCCACATCAGCTTCATGCCTTGTCAGCATTCACCTTGCCACACCAGTAGTGAAAAAAAGATCAAATTAGCATTTGGCATTAATTCAAGCATGCATGTAAAACCAGCGGTGGAAAAGGATCAATGCATGCAGCAGTTGTTGCGTGAGATTAGCTTCTGCCTACTCGGGACACGGGAGATTGATCCGTTTAATTATGGCAGCACTGATTTCATTTTTTCAACGAATCCCCTGATTCAACTCTGGTAATTAACTGCAGCGGGCCTCTTCCATCTTCAATAACCGAAGAGAATCCCATCGGTCCTCTCTCCTCATTACTCTTCCAGCCTTCCATATGTATCCCCGCAGAATGAGCGATGCCGTCAGCCACCACCAGACGGGCAATGCAACCCAACGCTCCTCACACCGCCGCCTCTAGATGACAAGGGTTGAACTTCCCCATCGATGGTTGTTTCAGGCGCGTAGCACGTCGCCCTCCACGGATCCACGTGCTCCGGCCAGATCCTCCGCCGAGGGTTGTAGCACACGCATGGGACCTCGGCCATCGCGACGACTCTGCCTCCTCGAGACCAAGCTCCATGGCCGCCCTGCTACCCAGATGAGACTTCCCATGCCCCTTCAAATAGTGGAGCGGCGTCACGTGCCTTTGATCCAAAATCATGTCATGATGGTCAGGTTCGCGTCTTCCAGGTTCATGTCTTCCTGTATCCTACATGGAACAAATATCTATGAGCCTCCTATTCTTGCCCTTCTCTGTTCTTTCCCTCCCGTTGAATTCCCATAATTTCTTCAGTGATAAATATTGCTGCAATTGATTCAGATACGTTTGACTGATATTCTTGGGAATTTTTTTAACTTATGATTTACCTTTTATTTGCGGGGCAAGTACCAGACCATCTTGGGCTGCATTGGCTTGCCAATTATAAAACCCCTAATCTGTTTAATGTTTCTTTGTACAGATGCTTTAATCTATATCAACAAGGTCTTTGATGAAAATGGTGCCAGATTGTGATTGAAAATAAATATAGGTAACCTTTATGCTCCACTACCAACTGAATATGTATTTGATACATTGATGTCGTCATCGATAAAAAAAAATCATTAGTTCATATAGCATGTCATTATTTGCAATTCTGTAGGGAAAAGCTTTGTTTTTATACTTCTATGTGCAGATTGTTTTTGAATGTCCATCGACAAGTTGTATGATAAAAAACAGAATAGAGCAACAATCTTACTAAAGTATATACTATTGCCACCTGCCATTGTTTTCATAAGTTTGATGCATACATCCGAGAAGTGTGTGATTTCGAAAGTGTTTTGCTAGCACTAAATATATTGATGCACTACCAAGTGTCTTATGTCCAATCTTATTCCTGAACGTATCTTCTTCACAATAACATAACCAGATCATATTCTGTTGAAATATGTATACTCAACATATTCTTCTTACTACCCTATATATCTCCTTCAGTGCAACATTGTAGGTGAAGCTGCCGCAAACAATGATTAAAGCATGCTTGCAGACCTGCCAAACGTGGTGTATTTACTATTTTTTGGTACGCACAATTTCAGGACAGTAATGGTCTTTTTATTGTTCCAGTTGTTTGTTGTATATATACATATGTTCCTAAGATCTGGAGCAATATCTCACCATGCAACAGATTATGTGATATTAAAATTATTTGCATGTATGGAATTTGGTTATCTCATTCAGTTTATTTAAACTTGACATCCTGTTTTGTTTTCGATCTGTATCTATCTTTGCACAATATATCAAGTTCGCTTAATCTCATTTTATTGTCATACATTAGTAACAATAGTGTCCTGCAGATGCACATGAGTGATAACCTGACTAAAGGGGCATTGCCTTTTATAGGGACAACTCAGCATACGAGCATTTAAACTATTGTCCTCAAGTGATATTTTAACTGCTATGGAGTACTTAACTGTGTAAGGACTTGCAATGGCACAATGTACTAGAAGGCTTCTGATATCCCAGCGTCCAGGTTCTGTCATGGTCAATCTAGCAGTTGTAGCCTTGGCTGCAAGTTTTAGTCCCTCTGCTTCCACCCATGATGTCTGTGCTGTAAGTTTGCTTGCATGGCGAAGGAGTTCTGGTCCAGAAAGTGCATTACAATCCATAAACCATTCATCTAATTATTGTTGGAACTTTGTAATGGTATTTTGAAGAATGAATGCCTTACTACAATTGTTTCATTGGTTGACAAGCTTTCTGTAATTTGCGAGACTGAAACAATATGGATCTATCATTTTGAAATTGTGGTTTGCGCGAGCTGACAAGCACCCCACTTGGGCGGTAAATTCATTTCATTCCCATATCTTATTTGTCCTTAGGAATACGCCTTATAAAGTTTTAGAACTTGCTACACTAATTTTTCGCAGCAATGCGCGGGGTGTTATCTAGTTCACATTAAATAGGGCACCATCTAAATCAGTTGAGACGACACCATATGAACTGTGGTTTGGCAAGAAACCTAATTTGTCGTTTCTTAAAGTTTGGGGCTGTGATGCTTATGTGAAAAAGTTTCAACCTGATAAGCTCGAACCCAAATCGAAGAAATATGTCTTCATAGGATACCCAAAGGAGGCTGTTGGGTACACCTTCTATCACAGATCCGAAGGCAAGATATTCGTTGCTAAGAATGGATCCTTTCTAGAGAAGGAGTTTTTCTCGAAAGAAGTGAGTGGGAGGAAAGTAGAACTTGATGAGGTAATTGTACCTGCTCCCTTATTGGAAAGTAGTTCATCACAGAAATCAGTTCCAGTGATTCCTTCACCAATTAGTGAGGAAGCTAATGATGATGATCATGAAACTTCTGATCAAGTTACTACCGAACATCGTAGGTCAACTAGAATAAGATCCGCACCAGAGTGGTACGGTAATCCTGTTCTGGAAGTCATGTTACTTGACCATGACGAACCTACGAACTATGAGGAAGCGACGATGAGCCCAGATTCTGCGAAATGGCTTGAGGCCATGAAATCTGAGATAGGATCCATGTATGAGAACAAAGTGTGACTTTGGTTGACTTGCCCGAATCGGCCAGCCATAAAGAATAAACGGATCTTCAAAAAGAAGACCGACGCTGATGGTAATGTTATTGTCTACAAAGCTCGACTTGTCGCGAAAGGTTTTCGACAAGTTCAAGGAGTTGACTACGATGAGACCTTCTCACCTGTAGTGATGCTTAAGTCTGTCCGAATCATGTTAGCAATTGATGCATTTAATGATTACAAAATTTGGCAAATGGATGTCAAAACTGCATTTCTTAATGGATATCTTAAAGAAGAGTTGTATATGATGCAATCAGAAGGTTTTGTCGATCCAAAAGGTGCTAACAAAGTGTGCAAGCTCCAGCGATCCATTTATGGACTGGTGCAAGCCTCTCGGAGTTGGAATATACGCTTCCATAGTGTGATCAAAGCATATGGTTTTATACAGACTTTTGGAGAATCCTGTATTTACAAGAAAGTGAGTGGGAGCTCTATGACATTTCTGATATTATATGTAGATGACATATTGTTGATCGGAAATGATACTGAATTTCTGAATAGCATAAAAGGATACTTGAATAATAATTTTTCAATGAAAGACCTCGGTGAAGCTACTTATATATTGGGCATCAAGATCTATAGAGATAGATCAAGACGCTTAATTGGACTTCCACAAAGCACATACCTTGATAAAGTTTTGAAGAAGTTCAAAATGGATCAAGCAAAGAAAGGGTTCTTGCTGTGTTACAAGGTGTGAAGTTGAGTCAGACTCAATGCCCGACCATCGAAGAAGATAGAGAGAAAATGAAAGTCACTCCCTATGCCTCAGCCATAGGTTCTATCATGTATGCAATGTTGTGTACCAGACCTGATGTGTGCCTTGCTATTAGTTTAGCAGGGAGGTACCAAAGTAATCCAGGAGTGGATCACTGGACAACGGTCAAGAACATCCTGAAATACCTAAAAAAGACTAAGGATATATTTCTCATTTATAGAGGTGATAAAGAGCTCGTCGTAAATGGTTACGTCGATGCAAGCTTTGACACTGATCCAAATGACTCTAAGTCAGAAACTGGATACGTATTTATATTGAATGGTGGAGCTGTCAGTTGGTGAATTTTTAAACAGAGCGTCGTGGCGGGATCTACATGTGAAGCGGAGTACATAGTTGCTTCGGAAGCAGCAAATGAAGGAGTCTGGATGAAGGAGTTCATATCCGATCTAGGTGTCATACCTAGTGCATCGGGTCTAATGAAAATCGTTTGTGACAATACCGGTGCAATTGTCTTGGCAAAGAAATCCAGATTTCACAAGAGAACCAAGCACATCAAGAGACGCTTCAATTCCATCCGCGATCAAGTCAAGAAGGGAGACATAGAAATTTGCAAGATACATACGGATCTGAATATTGCAGACTCGTTGACTAAGCCTCTCTCATGAGCAAAAGATGATCAACATCAAGACTCAATGGGTGTTAGAATCATTACTATGTAATCTAGATCATTGACTCTAGTGCAAGTGGAAGATTGAAGGAAATATGCCCTAGAGGCAATAATAAAGTTGTTATTTATATTTCCTTATATCATGATAAATGTTCATTATTCATGCTAGAATTGTATTATCCAGAAACTTAGTACATGTGTGAATACATTGACAAACAGAGTGTCCCTAGTATGCCTCTACTAGACTAGCTCGTTAATCAAAGATGGTTAAAGCTTCCTAGCCATAGACATGTGTTGTCATTTGATGAACATGATCACATCATTAGAGAATGATGTGATGGACAAGACCCATTCGTTAGCTTAGCACTATGATCGTTTTGTTTATTGCTATTGCTTTCTTCATGACTTATACATGTTCCTATGACTATGAGATTATGCAACTCCTGAATACCGGAGGAACACTTAGTGTGCTATCAACGTCACAAACTCATAACGTAACTGGGTGATTATAAAGATGCTCTATAGGTGTCTCCGATGGTGTTTGCTAAGTTGGCATAGATCGAGATTAGGATTTGTCACTCCGATTGTCGGAGAGGTATCTCTGGGCCCTCTCGGCAATGCACATCAATATAAGCCTTGCAAGCAATGTGACTAATGAGTTAGTTGCGGGATGATGCATCATGGAACGAGTAAAGAGACTTGCCGGTAACGAGATTGAACGACGATCGAATCTCGGGCAAGTAACATACCGATGACAAAGGGAACAACGTATGTTGTTATGCGGTTTGACCGATAAAGATCTTCGTAGAATATGTAGGAGCCAATATGAGCATCCAGGTTCCGCTATTTATTGACCAGAGAGGTGTCTCGGTCATGTCTACATAGTTCTCAAACCCATAGGGTCCGCACGCTTAACGTTCGATGACGATTGGTATTATGAGTTTATGTGATTTGATGTACCAAAGGTTGTTCGGAGTCCCGAATGAGATCACAGACATGACGAGGAGTCTCGAAATGGTCAAGACATAAAGATTCATATATTGGAAGTTTATATTCGGACACCGGAACGGTTCGGGTTGTATCGGATAAGTTTTGGAGTACCGGGGGTTACCGGAACCCCCCCCCACCCCGGGAAGCTATTGGGCCTCATGGGCCTTAGTGGAGAAGAGAGAGGGCTGGCCAGGAGGTGGCGCGCGCCCCCTTGCCCGAATCCGAATTGGAGAAGGGGAGGGGGCGGCGCCCCCCTCCTTCCTTCTCTCCTCCTCCTCCTTCCCCTCTTCTCCTACTTGGACTAGGAAAGGAGGAAACCTACTCCTACTAGGAGTAGGATTCCTCCCTCCTTGGCGCGCCCCTTGTGGCCGGCTGGTCTCCTCCTCCCCTCCTTTATATACGGGGGAGGGGGCACCCCATAGACACACAAGTTGATCTTTAGCCGTGTGCGGTGCCCCCTCCATAGTTTTTCACCTCGGTCATATCGTCATACTGCTTAGGCAAAGCCCTGCGCCGGTAACTTCATCATCACCGTCACCACGCCGTCGTGCTGACGAAACTCTCCCTCGGCCTCAACTGGATCAAGAGTTCGAGGGACGTCACCGAGCTGAATGTGTGCAGATCGCGGAGGTGCCGTGCGTTCGGTACTTGGATCGGTTGGATCGCAAAGACGTTCGACTACATCAACCGCGTTACTAAACGCTTCCGCTTTCGGTCTACGAGGGTACGTGGACACACTCCCCGCTCGTTGCTATGTTTCTCCTAGATAGATCTTGCGTGATCGTAGGCAAAATTTTTGAAATACTATGTTCCCCAACACTCCAGTCATCAGCTTGAGAAGAACGCCAACCATCACAAGAATCTGGCTGCTTTGCATCAGAATTTTTCTCGTGCCCCTGGGAAATCGGTGCAACACCCCATTCTGCATCACAGTTGGCCTGGAAACCACTTTTCTCAGCTCCAAAACCTTCTTCTGAATCGGAGTATTTGGCGTTCGCATCGGCGTCCATCGGGCTGCAAGGCAAAGGAAGGAAATGGATTCGGATTTTGTTAGCTAAGCGATGATGCTAAGTTTTTCAAAATCGCAAGAGAAGTTCCAAACCTGGCTCTGATTAGAAGATGGTACGAAGGGTCTGTTTGAAGATGAAAAGGTTCGGCTGGGTTCTTTCTTATAGAGAACTAGATCATTGATGGCGCGCGTTGCTGCGCCCGTCTATTTGAGCGCTCCAATGTTAGGGATTGATACTAATATATGTTGAGATTTAGTTTGTTTTAAAATTGACATGAACTAATATGTACATACAGTATTAGTAATTTTTTTAGCTGATTTAGTCCATTGTACATGTTGTGGGCATTCTCTTTAGTTCTTGGTGGATTAGCTGAGTTACATAGTCCAGGATTTCTCATAACCCAAGCCCATGATTTACCACCAATAATTGCATAAGAAACACATTACTGAGATATAACATTTTTCATCAAGGGACGAGCCAGACAAATTGACAGCTACATAGGCTTACATGTTCCTGGGCAGCACCAATCTGAGGTAGCTAGTGCGCGAGCCACACCATTACAAGCTCTAGGACAATAAACGTCGAATATTTATCAAAGTAAAAAAGACAAGAGGAAGGAGAGATTTCTGAACATGATATAGCATTAACACAAATATTTCATCTCTTTCACCTACCACCAAAGCAAAGCATGACAAACTATGTTTATATGCAGAGATTCAGTTCGCCAAGCATCTCAGGCATGTGGAAATTTCGCAGAAGTTGCTGCAACAATGACACAATTGTTCCTTTAATGGCCAAGATAGGTCTTGGTTCAGCTGATCACACACCCGCTTTGAGTAGCCAAATATTATGATTTTGGATCAATGCTTTTGTGACCACAGGATCTGAAAATTAGCATGAATCTCCTAAAAGAATGCGTATATGTTAAGAGAATCGACATCAATGTTGATATTTAGCTTGTTAGATGCAACACACAACCCTGTGAAATACTCGTACTACTATCTTCAGGTTCTATTTATGTGGTGCTTCCTCAAAACAGGGAAAGTGTACTAAGAAAAACTGAAACGCTCCACGCCATACATAGGAGCATGTAAAATTTGTCAATCTTGCAACATCATATGGTATGATCGAGTGAAACTAATTGTCGTATATTGAAAATAATCAAAAATATACAATGGCAGAGGACGGAAAATAATTGAGGTGGGGCAGACAAGAAATCATAATTTGTTTTTTATGAAAAGCTAAAGTAGCCAATACAAACTAAAATGCACACAAATAGTTTTCCATGTAAAAGAGTTACATATGCACAGTGAAATGTGACAAATGAATAAAGTCAGGAAGTTGCATGGCATAATAGAAAAGAATCACCGCTAATTTTACAATATGAAGTCGTAAAACATTTCGGGCGGATCAATTCTATGCACAAACAAAATAGGGACACTTTACAAACCTGTGGGCATAAGAAATCGTTCGAGCCACTGATCGCTTGCTGATCTATACCATATGGTGTATGAACGGGAAGGGCCACCCCATCGTGCCACGCTCCTGCTGGCCGACGACCTCCCATGCCGCTGCTGACCGCCATACCCGCGCCATCCCTGCTAGGGGTTCATCATCGTCAGTTCGTGTCGACCCGTGTGAACTGGAACGCGGACGAACGGACAAAGGAAATCAATCGTTCGTGGGCTGGGGTCATGATCGGTGGCTACTTGGATACGGCCCAATAAAATGGCAGTGCTTGCGGCCCAATAAAACAGGGTTTTGTTTCGCAGGATTTGTTTAGCGATCAATCTAACTTGCATAGGTAAAACAGAGCAGCTGGAATCAAGGTAGGGCGAGCGCCCAACCTTGCCCTAATGAGAGCTGCACCCATACATATAGACTTACATAAAGTACTCCCTCCATTTTTATATACAAGGCCACTATGAAATATACATTTTGCATTTATATAAGGCCACCAACAGTAATCAAGGCTAAATTAATGGTAGTTTCTCGTACTAACAACCTGTTTAATACTTGCATGCATGCAGTCATAATGACAGTCATCTACTTCCACCATTCAGTTTCTTTGCATGTATGCGAAGTATTAATGATCCCAGAAAATAAGAAAAAATGTTGACTTATAAAGCATGCATTAAATTTTACATTGGTACCTGTAATCCGAGTTTGTGGCCTTGTATACAAAAATGGAGGGAGTATCAAGTTCTTCAGATTCGTCTAAACATATTTAACGCCAAAGCAGAAGCAAGAAATTCATTACAAGACTATCAAATATCTCCTCGGTATCCTTCTCTCTGAAGAAAAATAATTTATTCTCAGTATCCTTCAATAGCACAAGGTGACGTCCCTACTACAAAGGACACAAAGAAGATTGGATTAGGAAAGGAAAAGAAAATTAAACAAACCGGCTCAAACACTAACAAGATAGAAGTTCCTCCAGGAAGATGAACAATCCCTCTGTAGCGCAAGTGCGCACCACGATCCATTCCCTGAACAATCCCTTCATCCTACGACTGGTGTTCGGGATGGGCTTCGTTCTATAGATCGCGATGGTGGAGAGGTCTGAACGTTGCCAGAACTGGAGGCGTCGCCTCATGCCCACCATCGCCATGCGGGGAGGGAATCTCTCCGTCCTCACCAACCTCTTCGCCGTCTCCCTGGCTGCCTCGCCGAGGTAAAGGGAACGGGAGGATCCTACGCGCTTTGGCTGGATCCATTCAGAAGACGCGAAGACGGCGCGGCGGCGGCGGCGCCCGCAACCCCGATCCGTTCTCTCTGGATCGAAGAGTTTTCCAGTTTTTCTTTCCTTTCCGGAGACGGGTGCGCAACGAGTACCCTATTGGGCTGTTTGTGCTAGGTTAGATAAATGGGCTGTCCAGCCCAGTTCACCAGAGGGCTCAATTTTTTCCTCCGGAGCAGCAGCCACATCATATCTAACGGCCAGAAATGACCAAATCAGCAAAATGGACGGCCGAAAATCTAAATCGCTGTGAGGGCAGAGATGAGGCACTTAAACAGTCACCGAGCCGCCTATGGAAATGTGAACGCAAAGCAGTTTTGCTTTAAAATATCTTTTTCGAGATTAGCGAGGCATTTTTCGAATTGGATTTTTCATTTTCAGAATTTTTTCAAGATTAATTGGTAATGCTTCAACTAATATGATTGCATAGCCCACAATTTTCAACAGGACGGTGATGTGACGGCGGCCCGATCTTTCGATGAGAGTGGGGATAATTATCGATTTGGTGGATTTTGACCTTGACGATCCGGCTATACCGTATCCGACGATACGCCTCGACAATCGCTAAACCAATCTCCGATGGTTATTGACCTTGCCGTAGGCACGATCAACCTGAACAACGAGGTTCGAGTTCCTGCAAGCAACCGAAGAACCAGCAAGAACAAAGGTGAATTGCAACTGAAATTGCGGATGATAAATTGAGCACACGAACTAGATGAAAAGTTGGGGTTCCACTGTGGATCTGACAAGGCGGTAGTCCTACACGTCTCGTAGATGCGAAATTGTAGCGATGGCTAGACAATACAATAAAACCCGAGTCTAAACCCTAATTTAGACTAGCTATTTATTAAGAGGATCGGCTGCCTCGTGGTGTCCCCGAACACTAGCCGTACGAAGTCTGGACACTGCATGCATGACGTGGCAGTTGCTTCTGTTGTTGAGACACGTTGGCCTGCTGTGGTGTAATTAGTGCACCAAAAAAATCCTTTGGACCCAACACGTTACTCCTCTTGGCCCATGTAGCCAAAATCAAATTGCCTGGCCCTTGTGGTGTTTGCATGCATGATAGATGGGATGGATGGTTCGGTGGAGTGCATGCATGGATGCTCACATGCATGCATTTATACACACATCCATACGTATGAGTAGACATGTGGTTTGTATAATTCTTTGTTAACTCTGCACAAAATAAGAGGTTGTGTTGTATTTCTGTTCGGAATAATAAATTTATAATTTATATAATTATCAATAGAGATCACCTGATTATTGTATATGCGAACCATATTTTTTGTTGTATCTCTACATGCTATGTCCACATCATCCTCCCTTTCTTGAAAACAAAGCCGTCCTCGGCGTTGCTTATTCTGAAAATGCAAGGAGAAAAAAAGACAAAGTGTACGCGTTGTATATGTATATATCATCCGTTTTAACTCGTCTCATGTGATGCACAATTAATATCTGTATGTAGGAGTGATTAGCATACTTGGTGAGACGAAAAATCAAGGAACCATGACAACAAATATATCGGTGGAATAAATTACAACTTAATTTGCACATAAAAGTGAAGCCCTTGTTCCTATCATATGAATTGCATTGTTCATCATTAAACCATCCCAACATTAGTGAATAGCTATGGATTATTTCAAAATTACATGCCATGAAATGCTTAAAGAAGCAACCACGCAACAAGTTATTGAACACATAAGCATCACAAAAATTGGAGGTCATATCAAAATGAATAAACATTGGTATATTAATATTCTCTTTCATACTGGCAAAATTATCACATGTGATGCAAATCTTATGCAAAAAAAAATTTCTGTCTATGCAGTCCTCTCCAATCAAGTTAAAAGTAAGATTAGGTGCATAAACAGTTTTTGGAGAATTCAAACATGTGATTTGAGATATTTTATTTATCTCATGTGACAAAGCCATATGTGGATCCATCAAAATAGAATACAAAGAATTAACTTGCGAAATTCTAGCTAAAACTTCATCATGTTTAATCAATTGTATGTGATCCAATCCTAATTGAGCAATCAAGTCACATGTGTTATTGTTAGTAGCCTTTAATACATTGGGTGCACTCAAATCAACGAGGGAATCAATTTTAGAAGTTGGTGCACACAAAACAATTGGTGCTTCGGTTTTTTGATCACAACATTTATCCAATGTAGCAACATAATTATCCTTAGCAATTGGCGTGGAAAAAATAGAGGGTATTTCATTCAACTCAACACACGAATCTTTTAATTCAACATGACATAAATCGATATCGGGTGGATGAGTCGATTCCATACCTTCCTTATTACCTTGCAGTCCTAGTTGATATGAAGTAAGAATGGTCGATGGTGACTCCTCATAACCTCCAAGTGGCGCAATCAAAGTTGATGCTACATCGGAGGAAGTAACCTTCTTTGACGGAGATTCCATGGCACCCTTATTTATCTTGTATATACCTCTTCTTAATTTTTGTTCAGCTTCACAAGAAAGACGAAAAAAATGGTCGACGGAATACAATTCTTCATGCATTAATTTGTCTTGTATATCATGGTTTAAACCTCTACAAAATCTATTCAGAAAATTGTCTTCACATTCTTCTAATCCACAACGAAACAAACAGTACACAAATTATCATAATATTCTTCAACAGTGTCATTGCCTTGTGTTAAGCATTCCAATTTTCTAAGCAAATCACTAGCATGGTATGAAGGAACAAATCGGTTTCGCATAGCAAGTTTTAAAGCTTTCCAAGTAGTAGGTATATTACAAATATTTTCCCTGCAATAATTTCTCCACCAAACTGAAGCAAAACCGAAAAAGCTTTTAGTGACATCATTTATTTTCTTATGCTCAGAAAAATCATGGTTACCAAAGATTTCTTCTACCTCCATTTCCCAATCAATATACGAATCGGGGTCATATTTACCCTCAAAATTTGGCCAAGTGGTAACCTGATTATGTGTGTTTCGACCATGATGTACATCTTGTGACAGTCTTCGTACCTGTTGTGGTGGGAAAGAGTAATTTGCATCAACATGTGGTAAGTCATCTTCGACAACAGACGCTACCCAACTATTGGCCGTTCTAGAATCTGCCATGGTTAGTACCACACAAAAACAAAATCACAATTATAATGTTCCTATAGTACTACTCGGAGGTGGTGGGAAAATTTCTCTCAACACTCTAGCAATTACCAATTTCTTACCGGTTCTTACCATGCTGCAGTGGTTGTCGGCCGTTGGCGATGTCAATAGTTATCAGAAGATTGATATACCGATTACCAAGTGACCGAACAGGATACAATATAGGTAGTGGAGCTTGGTGATGGTTTCCTCAACTCACAATATCAGTGGCACAATTAAGCAAAAAGCAATGCAAGCTGAATAATTGCTCAAACTCCTAACTAGTGCCGGCAGTCGACTAGCAAGAGAGAAAACAATCTAAGCCTAGGTACTGAAACACGTGAAAGAAAACTGATGAAAAGGTAATAGCTCTGAGTAGCTAGGTATAAGTGAAGTATAAACACATCGTATGGCACT
The DNA here is from genome assembly GCA_032464435.1 of Aegilops umbellulata. NCBI lineage: Eukaryota > Viridiplantae > Streptophyta > Magnoliopsida > Poales > Poaceae > Aegilops > Aegilops umbellulata. The sequence continues at coordinate 359,546,431 of CP136059.1, forward strand.
CAATAGTAGAAGATGCCCTGTATAGCAGAGATGATTCTGATCGTCCAAAGAAATTGCACAAAAAGTGCTAGCCGGCCTGAACTTTGTAACCTTTTTTTAATCTATACTTTTTCTTGTCATGTATGCAATGCCGTGTACCAGACCTGATGTGTGCCTTGCTATAAGTTTAGCAGGGAGGTACCAAAGTAATCCAGGAGTGGATCACTGGACAGCGGTCAAGAATATCCTGAAGTACCTGAAAAGGACTAAGGAAATATTTCTCGTATATGGAGGTGACAAAGAGCTCGTCGTAAACGGTTACGTTGATGCAAGCTTTGACACTGATCCGGACGATTCTAAATCGCAAACCGGATACGTATTTACATTAAACGGTGGAGCTGTCAGTTGGTGCAGTCCTAAACAAAGCGTCGTGGCGGGGTCTACATGTGAAGCGGAGTACATAGCTGCTTCGGAAGCAGCAAATGAAGGAGTCTGGATGAAGGAGTTCATATCCGATCTAGGTGTCATACCTAGTGCATCGGGTCCAATGAAAATCTTTTGTGACAATACTGTTGCAATTGCCTTGGCAAAGGAATCCAGATTTAACAAGAGAACCAAGCACATCAAGAGACGCTTCAATTCCATCCGGGATTTGGTCCAGGTGGGAGACATAGAGATTTTCAAGATACATACGGATCTAAATGTAGCAGACCCGTTGACTAAGCCTCTTCCACGAGCAAAACATGATCAGCACCAAGACTCCATGGGTGTTAGAATCATTACTGTGTAATCTAGATTATTGACTCTAGTGCAAGTGGGAGACTGAAGGAAATATGCCCTAGAGGCAATAATAAAGTTATTATTTATTTCCTTATATATCATGATAAATGTTTATTATTCATGCTAGAATTGTATTAACCGGAAACATAATACATGTGTGGATACATAGACAAACAGAGTGTCACTATTATGCCTCTACTTGACTAGCTTGTTAATCAAAGATGGTTAAGTTTCCTAACCATAGACAAAGGAGTTGTCATTTGATTAACAAGGTCACATCATTAGTTGAATGATCTGATTGACATGACCCATTCCATTAGCTTAGCACCCGATCGTTTAGTATGTTGCTATTGCTTTCTCCATGACTTATACATGTTCCTTTGACTATGAGATTATGCAACTCCCGTTTACCGTAGGAACACTTTGTGTGCTACCAAACGTCACAACGTAACTGGGTGATTATAAAGGAGCTCTATAGGTGTCTCCGAAAGTATTTGTTGGGTTGGCGTATTTCGAGATTAGGATTTGTCACTCCGAATGTCGGAGAGGTATCTCAGGGTCTTCTCGGTAATGCACATCACATAAGCCTTGCAAGCATTGCAACCAATAAGATAGTTGCAAGATGATGTATTACGGAACGAGTAAAGAGACTTGACGGTAACGAGATTGAACTAGGTATTGGATACCGACGATCGAATCTCGGGCAAGTAACATACCGATGACAAAGGGAACAACGTATGTTGTTATGCGGTCTGACCGATAAAGATCTTCGTAGAATGTGTAGGAGCCAATATGGGCATCCAGGTCCCGCTATTGGTTATTGACCAGAGATTTTTCTCAGTCATGTCTACACTGTTCTCGAACCGTAGGGTCCGCACGCTTAAGGTTACGATGACAGTTATTATGAGTTTATGCATTTTGATGTACCGAAGTTAGTTCGGAGTCCTGGATGAGATCACGGACATGACGAGGAGTCTCGGAATGGTCGAGACGTAAAGATTGATATATTGGACGACTATATTCGGACATCGGAATGGTTCCGAGTGGTTTCGGATAAAATCGGAGTGCCGGAGGGGTTACCGGAACCCCCCGGGGAAGTAATGGGCCTTATTGGGCCCGAGGGGAGAGAGAGGGCTGCGGCCAGGAGGTGGCGCGTGCCCCCCTCATGGGGAGTCCGAATTGGACAAGGAGGGGGGAGCGCCCCCCCTTTCCCTCTCCCTCTCCCTCTCTTTCCTTCCCCCCCTCTCTTCCTAGTTGGACTAGGAAAGGGGAGTCCTACTCCCACTAGGAGGAGGACTCCCCCCTCCTTTGGCGCGCCCCATAGGGTCGGCCGGCCTCCCCCCTTGCTCCTTTATATACGGGGGCAGGGGGCACCCTAGAACACACAAGTTGATCTTCGTGATCGTTCCTCAGCTGTGTGCGGTGCCCCCCTCCACCATATTCCACCTCGATCATATTGTCGCGGTGCTTAGGCGAAGCCCTGCGTCGGTAGTTCATCAAGATCGTCACCACGCCATCATGCTGACAAAACTCTTCCCCGAGAGCTTTGCTGGATCGGAGCCCGGAGAATGTCATCGAGCTGTATGTGTGTCAAGAACTCAGAGGCGCCGGAGTAACGGCGCTTGGATCAGTCGGATCGGGAGGAGGACGTACGACTACTTCCTCTACGTTGTGTCAACGCTTCCGCTTCGGTCTACGAGGGTACGTAGACAACACTCTCCCCTCTCGTTGCTATGCATCACCATGATCTTGCGTGTGCGTAGGAAATTTTTGAAATTACTACGTTCCCCTTCACCAACATCTTCTTCAGCTGCAGAAAGGCCTCATCCGCCTTGTGGTTCCACTCGAAAAAATTGGTCTTCTTCATGAGCTGGTACAACGGGAGAGCTTTCTCGCCCAGCCGACTGATGAAACGGCTGATGGATGCCAAGCAGCCAGTGAACTCTTGCACATCCAACAGTCGGCTGGGTACCTCCATCCTCTCGATGGCCTTGATCTTCACAGGGTTGCACTCTATGCCGCGTTCGGAGACCAGGAAGCCGAGTAGCTGGCCGGCTGGTACTCCAAAAACGCACTTCTCGGGGTTCAGCTTGATCCGGAATCGGCGCAGGTTCTCAAAGGTTTCTTTGAGGTCTTCCAGCAAAGTTCTGCGCTTTTCTGTCTTCACCACCACATCATCCACGTAAACGTGGGCATTTCGGCCGAGTTGCTTGAGGAGGCACTTCTGCATGCAACGCTAAAAGGTGGCGCCGGCGTTCCTCAAGCCGAACGTCATGGTCAGGTAGCAGAAGGCTCCAAACGGCGTGATGAAGGCGGTCTTTAATCTGTCTGCCGGGTTCAGCTTGATCTGGTGATATCCTGAATAGGCATCTAAGAAGCTCAACAGCTCGCATCCGGCTGTGGAGTCTATCACCTGATCGATTCTCGGCAAAGCAAACGGGTCCTTGGGGCAGGCTTTGTTGAGGCTTGTGTAGTCAATACACATTCGCCACTGCTTGTTCTTCTTCAGTACTAAGACTAGGTTTGCTAGCCACTCTGGGAAAAATACTTCCATGATAAAGCCGGCTGCAAGGAGCCGCGCTATCTCTTCACCAACAACTCTGCTCTTCTCTTCTGACAGGCGGCGCAAGGGCTGCCTGACGGGCTTCGCATCGGACCGGACATGTAACTTCTGCTCGGCGAATTCCGTCGGCACACCTGGCATGTCTTTGGGGGACCATGCGAAGATGTCCCGATTCTCAAGGAGGAAATCGATGGGCTCGCCTTCCTATTTGCTGTCAAGGTTTGCACCTATGACTGCGTACCTCTCCGGGTGCTCTGGGTCCAAGGTTATCTTCTTCGTTTCCTTCGCTGGCTTGAACGAGCCCTCAGCTTCCGACTCCTTGGGGTTGGGCGACATCTCAGGCTGCTTGCCGACCATCGCCACAACCCGATCAAGAAGCCACTTCTCTGCTGCAATAACCAGGGACTCGGCCAGCCGACTGCTCTCGGCCGCGCAAGCGGACGACTCCCTGTAGTCGCCGGTCACAGTCAGAATTCCCTTGGAACTCGGCATCTTCATCTTGAGGTAGGCGTAGTGGGGGACCGCCATGAACTTGGCCAAAGCAGGTCGGCCAAGCAGCGCATGGTACAGGCTTCTGAGGTCCACCACTTCAAACCAGACTGGCTCTCGGCGGAAATGTTCCTTATCCCCGAAGAGGACATCTATCAGAATCTTGCCGATTGGGGAGCAGGAAAGGCCGGGGACAATCCCATGGAACACGGTCCGGCTACTCTGGAGCTGTCTTTGCTTGATTCCCAGCTTCTCCATTGTATCCTTATACAGGATGTTGATACTGCTACCTCCATCTATCAGAACTCGCGAGAAGCGAGCTGCCCGCCTATCAGTGGCAAAAGTGGCCTCCAGGACCAGGGCATAGGACCTTGGATTCTGCATCACCTCTGGGTGATCAGCTCTGCTCCAGCTGATAGGCTTCTTGGACCAGTGCATGAACTCTGGAGTGTCTGATGCCACTGCGTTGACTTCTTGCTGCTGCAGCCGCCTGCTGCGTCTGTCATCTGCCATACTGGTGAACACCACGTAGGCTCCATGCTCTTCCGGGTACTCGTCTTGTACTGCGCCGACTGGCCTGGCAGCCGGCTGCTGGGCGGAGGCGGAGGCGGCTGCCCAGCCGATGGGGGAGGCGCCAGGCCGTCTCCTTTGGCAATCCGGGTAAGCCAGTGGCACTTTCTGGTGGTGTGGTTCGACGGCTTCGCGCCGCTGTGGAACTTGCAGGGACCATTCAGAGTCTGCTCGTAGGAGAAAGCCGGCAACCAATTGGGCTTGCCGCCCTTCTGCCGCTTGGGTGGTGGCTGCTCCTCCGGCTGTTGGTCTTCGACTGCTGCGACCTGTCGGCTACTGGAAGCCGGCTGTGGGGCCCTGCGCTTGTGATCGTTCTGCTGTTGCCGCCGACTGGTGTCTCCAGCTGGAGTTCTGGGAGCCTGAGGGGCCATTTTGCCGGTCGCGCTGACTTGGATCTCCGTCTTCATAGAAGAGTCGGCTGTGGCATACTTGTCTGCTATGATCAGCAGCTCATCCAGGGTCTCCGGCTCGTCGCAGAGGAGCTTATGCTTGAGGAGGGTGCCTTCTCTGCACCCGGCGGTGAAGTACTCGATGGCCTGCACCTCGTGCACGCCCTCGCAGGAGTTTCGGAGCTCGGCCCAACGCGTGAGGTAGTCGCGAGTCGATTCGTTCGGGCCTTGCACGCACAAGGAGAGCTGGCGAGGCTTGGGAGGTCGCTTGTATGTGCTCGTAAAGTTGCGGATGAAAGCCTCGGTGAAGTCGGACCAGCCGTTGATGCTGCGGGGTTTCAGGCTGTTCATCCATGTCCGGGCTGTGCCCTGGAGCATGAGCGGAACATACTTCATGGCAACACGCTTGTTGCCGTTCGCTATGCTGACGGCTGTGGAGTAGTCAACCAGCCAGTCCTCTGGCTTCACGGAGCCGGTGTACTTGGGAGTGTCTCTAGGGAGAGTGAACCCTTTGGGGAAGGGCTCATCTCGGATGCGGGGGCCGAAACACGGCGCTCCCAGCTCGTCTTCTTCTTCGAGCACCAGGGACCGGTGGAGTCGGTCGATCCGGTGGCGGGCATCATTCTCTATGAATCCCTCTCGGCGGCCGAGGCGGCCTCCGAGAGTCGGATGCTCGACAGGCGGCGGGGAGACTCGCCTTTCTCTGCGGGGTGGAGGAGGCACATAGTCGTCCCGCCGCTCTACTGCTCTCGGGCGGCCGTCTTGGTCGCGCTCGATGGTGAGGTGAGTCCGACTGCGGCTCGCAGCCGGCTCCTTGTCTTTTCTTCCGCGAACCCCGCTAGTCGGCGTCTGAGACGTCGCGCCTTGGTCTCGGCGGGGTGGCAGGTCGTCGTTCTGCTGCTGCGGCCCCTCGGTTCGGCAGCCGACCGCGTTCTGCGCGCCAGCCGCGTCGAGGAGTTGCTGGACTCGCTCCGTCATCAGTCGGCGCTCTTCGCCTTCGAGTCCATCTAACTCATCTGCCGCCGCCTGGGCAGCTCGAATGTTCTCGGCGGGTGTGGCGTATAGGGGGCGATTGGCCCCGAACATGCTGGCGATGTCCGCACCGTGTTGCCGGACCGCGCCTAGGCGGCTCGGCCCCGTCGGAGCTGGCGAGCCTCCCACAGCGCGATCCATCTCACGCTGGTAGGACTCTGACAAGCGTCTCATGCTTGCCAGCTTCTTTGCGCCTTCGACGAGCTGGAGGCGGCGTGCCTCCAGCGTCTCGGCGTCGGCGTCCTCTGGGATGGGCGCATCCAGGTCTTGCAGTGCCGCATCAAGCGGGTCGCGAGCTCCTCCGTGGGAGCGCTCGCCATGACCGATGACGAGCACTTCTGTGACGGTGCTCCCGCTGCCCTCCGCGCGAGGGAGCGGCTCGTCGTAGACTACCACGTTGGTGGGGAAGGCATCGAGCGACGCGGTGTCGGAATCGACCAGCATCGGGTCGATGGAGCCTACGGACTCCAGGTCAGCGGCAGGCTCGCCAGCAACGTGGAGGTCGTCGAGAAGGCTCTCGGAGCCGCCGGTGCCTGCGTCGGATGCAGGCTCGTCGTAGAGGCTAACCTCGCCGACAAGATCGGCGAGGCTGCTGGCCGCGCAGGCGGTCTTAGCGTCGTGCAACGTGTCGGCGTGAACTCCCTCTGGCGTGCCGGGCTGGTTACGCTCGCCATGGAGGAAAAGGGTTCCCGTCCAGAATAGATCTCTGGACGACGGTGCACCTCGCCCCACGGTGGGCGCCAAATGTGGGGGGTTGGGTGCGACATATGCCAAAGGATGGCTTATCATGGTGGGGGCGAGTAGAACGTCGCCGGTGCCTGGAAGCGGGATGAGGCGTAGGCATGCACGCCGGCGAATCTTACCCAGCTTCGGGGCTCTCCGAGGAGATAATACCCCTACTGCTGCTCTGCGGGGTCTCCGCCTGATCACTATGGTGATATGTGTACAAAGCTGCTCCTCGAGCTGTGTTCTGGAGGTAGGAGAGGGCAAGGCTAGCTCTCCCCCTTCTATGCTGCTGGTCTGGTGGAAAAAGGATCGAACCCTTTGCATGGGTGCCCCGGGGGGTTTATATAGGCCTACCCCCCGTGGGTACAATTGTAATCTGACTGGGCACGGGTCCCAGACGTCTGTCTCTTAGGCCGCCGTCTTCTCCGCCGACTCCTAGGGCCCGCCTCTGGTGGGCCCCGCCGACTGACCTGGCCACTGTAGCCGCGCCTCTGATGACGTTGGCTTTGTCGTGGGGGCGTGGCAACAGTGCCGCCCCCTGGGGGGCGATCACTGTCGCCACTCCCCGTCTTATCTGGTTAAGGGTGTGTGGGGCCCGTGGGAGGAACGGGCCGACTCTCGGAGGCCGACTCCCACGGGGTCCCTCTTCGGGTGCTCTCGCCGTCTTTGTCCCCCCCGCTGACCAGCCGGGCCCGCCGTCTCCAGGACGTACATGCGGGCCGACGTGGGAACAGTGTTCCGCTGCCAGGGCGGACGTCAGGGCTAGCATGGCAACAGTGCCGCGCCGGGCGGAGATCTCCTCCGGTACGACGTACTGTAGCCATGCCTGCCCTTGGTAATCAACGTAGGGGAGGGCCGTACTCCAGTCATCCCCGGCCTCGTCCTTCTTCTCGAAGGCAGAGAGTGGTGAAGTCGCGGGCCGACTCCACATAGTCGGCCTCCCTGGAGTCGCCGATCGGGAGTCACAACAGTCTCTGGGATTCGGCCGTGAGTGGGTATCCGTGATGTTGCGGCCGACTCCCAGAGTCGGCAGATCGTCTTGGGATTCTTTGAGGGGCGAAGCCTGCCCCGATGTCTTGAAAGGTTCTGGGACCCGGGTTAGCCTACCCGTGGCCCATTACTCCGACAGTACTAGATGCAAAAATTGCTAAAGGCTAAAAAGATAGGTGTAATGAATGAACTAATCTCTTTATTTTTTTGGCTTTTTCTGGGTTATAGGACAGAAAAGAAACTAATCTATGAAAACTGTAAATCTCTCATCGATAAACCTGAAAACTGATGCCACTTGATGTGACGGCGGCCCGATATATATCATCCGTTTTAACTCGTCTCATGTGATGCACAATTAATATCTGTATGTAGGAGTGATTAGCATATTTGGTGAGACGAAAAATCAAGGAACCATGACAACAAATATATTGGTGGAATAAATTACAACTTAATTTGCACATAAAAGTGAAGCCCTTGTTCCTATCGTATATGAATTGCATTGTTCATCATTAAACCATCCCAACGTTAGTGAATAGCTATGGATTATTTCAAAATTACATGCCATGAAATGCTTAAATAAGCAACCACGCAACAAGTTATTGAACACATAAGCATCACAAAAATTGGAGGTCATATCAAAATGAATAAACATTGGTATATTAATATTCTCTTTCATACTGGCAAAATTATCACATGTGATGCAAATCTTATGCAAAAAAAAATTCTGTCTATGCAGTCCTCTCCAATCAAGTTAAAAGTAAGATTAGGTGCATAAACAGTTTTTGGAGAATTCAAACATGTGATTTGAGATATTTTATTTATTGCATGTGACAAAGCCATATGTGGATCCATCAAAATAGAATACAAAGAATTAACTTGCGAAATTCTAGCTAAAACTTCATCATGTTTAATCAATTGTATGTGATCCAATCCTAATTGAGCAATCAAGTCACATGTGTTATTGTTAGTAGCCTTTAATACATTGGGTGCACTCAAATCAACGAGGTAATCAATTTTAGAAGTTGGTGCACACAAAACAATTGGTGCTTCGGTTGTTTGATCACAACATTTATCCAATGTAGCAACATAATTATCCTTAGCAATTGGCGTGGAAAGAATAGAGGGTATTTCATTCAACTCAACACACGAATCTTTTAATTCAACATGACATAAATCGATATCGGGTGGATGAGTCGATTCCATACCTTCCTTATTACCTTGCAGTCCTAGTTGATATGAAGTAAGAATGGTCGATGGTGACTCCTCATAACCTCCAAGTGGCGCAATCAAAGTTGGTGCTACATCGGAGGAAGTAACCTTCTTTGACGGAGATTCCATGGCACCCTTATTTATCTTGTATATACCTCTTCTTAATTTTTGTTCAGCTTCACAAGAAAGACGAAAAAAATGGTCGACGGAATACAATTCTTCATGCATTAATTTGTCTTGTATATCATGGTTTAAAACTCTCCAAAATCTATTCAGAAAATTGTCTTCACATTCTTCTAATCCACAACGAAACAAAGCAGTACACAAATTATCATAATATTCTTCAACAGTGTCATTGCCTTGTGTTAAACGTTCCAATTTTCTAAGCAAATCACTAGCATGGTATGAAGGAACAAATCGGTTTCGCATAACAAGTTTTAAAGCTTTCCAAGTAGTAGGTATATTACAAATATTTTCCCTGCAATGATTTCTCCACCAAACTGAAGCAAAACCGAAAAAGCTTTTAGTGACATCATTTATTTTCTTATGCTCAGAAAAATCATGGTTACCAAAGATTTCTTCTACCTCCATTTCCCAATCAATATACGAATCGGGGTCATATTTACCCTCAAAATTTGGCCAAGTGGTAACCTGATTATGTGTGTTTCGACCATGATGTACATCTTGTGACAGTCGTCGTACCTGTTGTGGTGGGAAAGATTAATATGCATCAACATGTGGTAAGTCATCTCCGACAACAGACGCTACCCAACTATTGGCCGTTCTAGAATCTGCCATGGTTAGTACCACACAAAAACAAAATCACAAGTATAATGTTCCTATAGTACTACTCGGAGGTGGTGGGAAAATTTCTCTCAACACTCTAGCAATTACCAATTTCTTACCGGTTCTTACCGTGCTGCAGTGGTTGTCGGCCGTTGGCGATGTCAATAGTTATCAGAAGATTGATATAGCGATTACCAAGTGACCGAACAGGATACAATATAGGTAGTGGAGCTTGGTGATGGTTTCCTCAACTCACAATATTAGTGGCACAATTAAGCAAAAAGCAATGCAAGCTGAGTAATTGCTCAAACTCCTAACTAGTGCTGGCAGTCGACTAGCAAGAGAGAAAGCAATCTAAGCCTAGGTACTGAAACACGTGAAAGAAAACCGATGAAAAGGTAATAGCCCTGAGTAGCTAGGTATAAGTGAAGTATAAACACAGCGTATGGCACTCAATAGTAGAAGATGCCCTGTATAGCAGAGATGATTCTAATCGTCCAAAGAAATTGCATAAAAAAGTGCTAGCCAGCCTGAACTTTGTAACCTTTTTTTAATCTATACTTTTTCTTGTCTTTTCCTTTTCTTTTCTTTTTTCTCTTTTTTTTCTTTTTTTTTCTCTTGATTTTTTTTGCTATTTTTTCTCATGCCGGTTGCTAGCAGAAATCACGGACAGATGTTAAATCCCAAGAAAAGAAAGATGCAGAGCTACTGAACAAGTTGCAACGAGAGCTAGCTAGATGTACGTTCGGCGTTGAGATTATCTAGCACTAGTACTAGTGCAAAGGATCAGCCTGATGGAAAGTGGCGCGTGAAGGCAGACACATATGATGAGATGTCTAGTGACGCGCGTGAGGCAGACGCGTGAGACGGATAGGCGGCAGGCAGATGGATTGGGTGGACCCTGACCACTGGAAATCTACTGCTATTTTTTCTGTGTTTGGTTCTGCGTGACGAAAAAATATGTGCAACTGGCTCAGATTTTGTATCCGTGAAAAGCGGCGCACAACTACGAGAGCAGGAACGAACTTGCGACGGATTTTCTCATACGGACAAAAACAAGTTCGATCTAGTAGAATTTTTTTGCCTCAAACTAATCTAAACCAGCACTAATTCTAGGATGGATGCAATTAAAAACTCAACTAAGCAAGTACTAGATGCGAAAATTGCTAAAGGCTAAAAAGATAGGTGTAATGAATGAACTAATCTCTTTATTTTTTTGGCTTTTTCTGGGTTATAGGACAGAAAAGAAACTAATCTATGAAAACTGTAAATCTCTCACCGATAAACCTGAAAACTGATACCACTTGATGTGACGGCGGCCCGATCTTTCGATGAGAGTGGGGATAATTATCGATTTGGTGGATTTGACCTTGACGATGCGGCTATACCGTATCCGACGATACGCCTCGACAATCGCTAAACCAATCTCCGATGGTTATTGACCTTGCCGTAGGCACGATCAACCTGAACAACGAGGTTCGAGTTCCTGCAAGCAACCGAAGAACCAGCAAGAACAAAGGTGAATTGCAACTGAAATTGCGGATGATAAATTGAGCACACGAACTAGATGAAAAGTTGGGGTTCCACTGTGGATCTGACAAGGCGGTAGTCCTACACGTCTCGTAGATGCGAAATTGTAGCAATGGATAGACAATACAATAAAACCCAAGTCTAAACCCTAATTTAGACTAGCTATTTATTAAGAGGATCGGCTGCCTCGTGGTGTCCCCGAACGCTTGCCGTACGAAGTCTGGACATTGCATGCATGACGTGGCAGTTGCTTCTGTTGATGAGACACGTTGGCCTGCTGTGGTGTAGTTAGTGCACCAAAAAAATCCTTTGGACCCAACACGTTACTCCTCTTGGCCCATGTAGCCAAAATCAAATTGCCTGGCCCTTGTGGTGTTTGCATGCATGATAGATGGGATGGATGGTTCGGTGGAGTGCATGCATGGATGCTCACATGCATGCATTTATACACACATCCATACGTATGAGTAGACATACACCTTCGTATCTTGACATGTGGTTTGTATAACTCTTTGTTAACTCTGCACAAAATAAGAGGTTGTGTTGTATTTCTGTTCGGAATAATAAATTTATAATTTATATAATTATCAATAGAGTTCACCTAATTATTGTATATGCGAACCATATTTTTTGTTGTATCTCTACATGCTATGTCCACATCAGACGGTGGCCGCGGGGTGGCCAAGCTGACTAGTGCTCCTGTTTCGTGCATCCCATGTCAGAGACCTCGGATGCCGCTGCACGAAGGAAGGGCACTAAAGGGCCAAGGCCACCGGGTTGTGTGTCGTACGTCGCGCCAGGAGAGTGTCGCTACAAAAGAGCGTCGATGGCCATTGGCTTGCCTTTGCTGTGGCCACGAATGAATTGACTTGATTCGGCTTTCTAAACAGAGAGCACTGATGCTTGAAGACGAGGTGAGGTCACACCGACGCACAATGCTTTGAGGGTGTCGTTAGTTCCGTTTGTCATGTCACCGCCTCGCCTTTTGTGGAAAGGAGCAGCGCTGAGAATGGATTTGAGAGAGTGGTAAACTTGGGTTGGAAAAAAAACACAACGAAGGCCGGTGACAATGAGCAGGTAAGGGTTTTATTTTCCGCACCAAGCCTTTTTGTAAAATCGGCTATATAGCTCAGTTGATAGAGCAGTGAGCTTTTAACACTAGTAGAAAAAGGGTCAAATGTGAAGCACATTAGTGCCGGTTTGAATTAAAGCCGGCACTAATGTGTACATTAGTGCCAGTTCGTGGCGGCGATCAATAGTACCGGTTCATGGCGAACCTTTAGTACCGGTTAGTACCACGAACCGGTACTAAAGAGGCTGTGTCAGCCTGCGGTCAGGCTATGGCCCCACCATCACCATTTAGTGCCAGTTCGTATCATGAACCGGTACTAATGAGGTTATAGCAAGCTGTTTTTAGTCCCACCTCGCTCCCCTAATAAGCCTTTTACCACCTTAAATATGTTATTTCTCAAACTATCACAAGCACTTGGTCTTCATTGAACTCTATGTGTAGAATTTGTGGCCGCAATATGAGTCTTCATTGGTTATAAATCGTTGATGACTCATATTGACAATTCAGATTATACACACAAAGATCATTGATGATCAAAGTATTTTGATGTATATAAGAGATCATATTGATAATTTAGACTGTAAAGAAATATAAGATCATGATCTAAATGCTCTTATATTTTTTGCGTTCAGTATGCACCATTCAAAGCGACGCCATCAACTTTCAACCGTTTATGCCTTCATTTGCTATTTTTCATGCATTTAATGATTTGTTTTGAGAACTAAATGACCTGGAAATTGAAAAGCTCTACAAATGAACTCTGAAAAAGCTGAAACTTGGCATGGTATCATCATTTCACCCACATATCATGTTCAAAAAAGTAGAGAGGGTTACGGCAAAAACTGGATGCACTTCGTTTACAAACTGGACAATCTTTTTCGAAGTATTCGGGTTTCTGACGAAATTAAACTCATCTGTTATAAAGGCATTTCATTTTTTTAAACTTATTACAACTCCAGACTTTTTGTGCATTCAGTATGCACCATTCAACTGCTAGGTGGGAGGAGCTCTTTTAGTACCGGTTCCAACTGCTAGGCGGGAGGAGCTCTTTAGTACCAGTTCCAACTGCTAGGCGGGAGGAGCTCTTTAGCACCGGTTCGTGCCACGAACTGGTACTAATGAGGTTGTGTTAGGTAAGGCTGGGGCCCCACGAGCACTTTTAGTACCGGTTCATGGCATGAACCAGTACTAAAGTTTCTTAGTAAGCTATTTTTTAGTCCCACCTCGCGAAGAGAGAGGGACTAGGAGCGGTTTATAAGCCCTGAGTGCAGAGACGATGAAGAAGAGGCTCAATGCTCACGTTGCTTAGCTTCAATCCTTCAGGAATATGGTAGACTGCACGGAGCTATGTGTAGTGCAGTTTACACTATTCCGAAAGGCTTGAAGCTAATTAACGAGCATTGCACCTCTTTTTTATTTTTAATAACTTATTACAACTCCGGACTTCTTCTGTTATGGCAAAAACAAGTTGCACGTCGGCATTTCATTTTTTTAAACTTTGGTTATAACTTCAGACTTTGACCATCAAGTTTTAACCATCAACTTGGCATGGTATACAAAAATAAATGAATAGAAAAAAAAATAAAGTAGAAAAGAAAAAATAGCAGAAAAGAAAAAAACTATAGCAGAAAAGAAACAAACTATATAAAAAACTACTCAAAAATAAATAGAAGAAAATAAATAAAGCAGAAAAGAAAAAAATAGCAGAAAAGAAAAAAAACTATAGCAGAAAAGAAAAAAACTATATAAAAAAACTACTCAGAAATAAATAGAAGGAAATAAATATAGCAGAAAAGAAAAAACTACTCAGAAATAAATAGAAGAAAAAATAACGCAGAAAAGAAAAAAACTATAAAAAAATTTGGGGCGCTGCCCAGTGGGCCTGCTAGGCCAAGGGTGTGCAATTACAGGCCCTAAAGGCCTAGCAGACTCACAGGGCAGCGCGCAGAAGTTAGGCCCACAAGCCTGCTATATAGAGGAGTTCAAATAGGCAACCGCGGCAGGGTTTATAAACCAGTGCGGCTGCCCTTCGCCCGGCGAGGTGGGACTAAACTCTGCGCACTGCGGGGTGGCAGCGCGAGGCCTTTAGTACCGGTTGGTGGCTCCAACCGGTACTAAAGACCACCCTTTAGTACCGGTTGGTGCCACCATTTAGTACCGGTTGGAGCCACCAACCGGTACTAAAGGTCAACTCAAAGACTCATCCTATATATACAGCACTTACGAAAATTTCAGTTACATGTCCCCACTTTGTCTCCAACCTCCCGCGACATCGCCGCGCGCCGCCGCCCGTCGCTCGTTGTCCGTCGTCGTCGCCGCCGCCCGCCGCCGCCCGTCGTCGTCGTCGTCTCGCGCCGCCGCCGTCCGTCGTCGTCGCCGCGCGCGGTCCAGTACGTCTCTCGCTCTCGCGTACGTACCCGCGCCGCGCGCGCACCCGGCCCGTACGTACGCCGGTGCCCCCGCCCCATACGCCGGCGCCCCCGCTCGTATATACGGGGCGGCGGCATACAGGGCCGCACTGCAGTGTATACGTACAGACACACACATATACACACATACACACACATATATACACACACACGTACACACACACACATATTTTTTTTACTTATTTTCTGTTTTTTTAGAAAAGTTAATTAGATGATCGAATGTTAGATCGATTAATGTCGAATGTTAGATGAATTAGCTAGATTTGAACTAGTTTATTTAGGTATATGAGATTTAAACTAGTTGAATAATTAATATGTTAGTTTATTTTTAGTAAGAAAAAATTTAGGTATCTGAGATTTGATGATCTAATTAAAATATTATTTGTTAATGAGTTTTTCTGTTTATTTAATTTTTTATATATTTTGAGTTTATATAAATGTTAGATTAATGTCGAATATTAGAGAATTAGATAGAAAAGTTAAATATATAGTAATGTCAATTGTTAAAGATGAATATAGTTAGATATATTAATGTCAAATGTTACATGAATATATATTTGAATTGGTTAGATATTAATTAATGTTAGATAGTAATAAGTGTTTAATGTTTCACCTATATGAACATAGGAAATGTCATCTGACGACGAAAAAGATTTCATTATGTGCGAACACTGTGAAGACCAGCGCGGCCTGTGCGACAGAAATTTCCTTGTTGATGGTAGACGCTTCAGCATCAAGCTGAATGAGACATTCGAAGTGGATACAGTAAGTCACAACTGCAATTATTATTTTAATGCAAAACTTATGCTTCATTTGCTTCAACTCATAATTTTAAAGCATGACTTATGCTTCATTTGCTTCAACTTATAATTTTAAATTTTCACTATTCTACTAGCGCATCCCTGCCATGCAAGAATTTTTGTCTTGGATAAGATAGGTTTTAGTGCTATAGATGATATGGAGGTAAAGAGAGTTTACTTAAAGACCGAGCATGGGTATACTTTCAATGTCAAATTATATAATGGAGACACATACACCCATTTTGAATGCAAAACTTGGCAAGCACTATGCAAGGCTTATTGATATTCGTCCGGAAGATGATATTGAAGGTAATATAGACATCTGGGTCGATGTGCAAATGCCTCCAGTTCTACCATTATGTGAGTTTTTCTCAACCATGCATGCATATGTTTATGTCTTTGATACAGTTTATTCAAAAATAGTGGACAACTAATTTGTATTGTCAGCTTATTTCGATTCAAGCAAACATGTCCGGCGCTTGATAGACAGGACCTACTACTGCCCCGGAGCTCAACTAAACTGCGAGTAGATAAGTCATTATGTTTCATGGCTTGAGGATCTTCACACTGTCAAGACAAATTTTTTTCCTTAACTTAGAAATGTTAGTACTCAAAACGTGCGACCAATGGTGATCGTACTGAACTACGGTCACATCTATAATCGAAATATGGTAAGATTTTTACTATTTGTCCTTAATTAGTGCATCTTTTGCATACATTATTTTTGAAGCTAAACTTTCATTGCTAAGTATATTAATTACTATAAGATGTTCTTCAACAGGGACTTTCGATGACAGTTGTGCCTTAGTGGATCGAGACAAAAGGTCGCATGTCAATGGTTAGCTTACGACCAAGATTTCCTACATTGCACATGAGTGCATTCAGGATTTCTGAAAGCGAAGAATGCTTAATAGTGAAAGATTGGAGCAAAATTATTAACGATCGCAGAGAAGTACTAGGGGGCAGCAAGGAGAAGCGTAACCCAAAATTAGGAGACAGATTCATCTGCATGCTCCAGTATGATGAATCAGGAGAGCTATACATGTTCTATGCTATTCTACCTGAGAGGGAGCAGCAGACGTGATTTAGCTAGTTCATGCTCTTAGTACTTGTCCTCTCTCATGTCCGTATTGTCCTGAACTTCGATGTTGGTGATGATTATGTTGAACTCGATGATATCTTTGCTTCTGTTACAAAGTGAATGTTTCTTCTTTAAGCTAGCCAGTGTTGGTGATGATTAGATAGCGGTAATGACTATGATGATTAAATAGTGGTAATTAATGACGACTACGATGATTCTTAGCTAGCTAGAGTTTATTTATTTATTAATATGTGATGATGATGATGATGAGTTATTAACATTATATATATCATTTATGAAAAAAACCGCAAATTAGTTTGAACTGGATGGATCCAAGCTAAGTGATCTATATATATATATATATATATATATATATATATATATATATATATATATATATATATATATATATATATATATGCCATATCCATATCCATATCAACTATAACAACTCATTATAACGTAAAACAATCCTAAATTAAATTGATAACACAAATTTAAATGAAAAATAAAAAATAAAACAAAAACCCACCAACATTTAGTACCGGTTGGTGTTACCAACAGGTACTAAAGGACTCCCGGCCCCCGGAGCTGGCTCGTGCCACGTGGTTGCCCATTAGCACCGGTTCGTCCTGAACCGGTACTAAAGAGGGGGCCTTTAGTGCCCACACTTTAGTGCCGTTTAGTGCCGGTTACGAAACCGGCACTAAAGGGCCTTACAAACCGGTGCTATTGCCCGGTTCTGCACTAGTGTAACCTAATGGTCGGAGGTTCAGGTCCTACTATACCCAAAAAAACCACTCTTGCACTCGTAAGGATGCATAGTAGCCTTCAAAGAGCACTATTTGGCCTTTAGAAAATCCCCTTTCTCATCAACATCTCGACTTCGCTCGTTGTTTGAGGTAAGTATAAATGAGATCAGATTGTCTCGGGAATTGAAGGATACAGAAATATGGAATCGAGCACAGATTATAAGAAACGAGCAAATAGAACAGGTCGAATTCCATCTTTAACTGCACAAAGCAGCAACCTACTATTGATTGATGATCTTACCTTCCCGGGTTGAGTAACAACAGGGGAAGCGAGCAAGCGCGCTCGACCGCTCGATTGTGATGTCTAGCACGAACGATTGGAAAAGTGATGTGGCAGTAGCTTGTTCCGTGATTCGTGCTACGAAATCGTACATTATAAATAATGTCAGATTTTAGCTTTTTCAAAATATAATCGCCAATCAAGAGGTAAGGACCTTTTTTTTTTGGGAAAAGCTTTACATCAACCGGCTGACTTTAGGACGCGCATCCGTCGCGCGCTCCGCTCGCCACGTGCCTTCCTAGACCCCACACCGCTACCTTATCTCCTCCTGCAGTAGAACCAGAAGAATCGCATCGTCTAATCCCCTCCTATCTTCGTCTCTGTCTCTTCTCTGTTCAATCACCGGCGAATTTTATTTTCTGCAACAAAACCTTTGTTACGGAAAAATTCTGTAGCAAGACAATTGTTGCGGAAATTTTCGGCTAATTTTATTTTCCGCAACAAGACCTTCGTTGCGGAAAAATTCTGTAGCAAGACATTGTTACGGAAATTTTCGGCTAATTTTATTTTCTGCAACAAGACCTCTGTTGCGGAAAAATTATGTAGCAAGACAATTGTTGTGGAAATTTCAAGTAAATTTATTTTCTGCAACAAGACCTCTGTTACAGGAAAAGTCTGTAGCAAGACAACTATTGCGGAAATTTTCGGCTAATTTTCTGCAACAAGATAAGTTGCAAAAAAATCACAACATGATCTCTTCTAAAAAAAACGTATTTGAGTGATTGCCACAAGCAAGGTGTTTCATAGGGCGGACTGCAGCAACACATTTGTTCAAAGATGAGTGGTCACGTGAATACATCGGACGTCCATCTGCAGCCCATCCAATGGTCTAGGATGGGGTCGATCTTTTTCTGTTATCCGTCGGTTTTACTTTCAGATGCGTTGCTAGAGCTCATGCTATCCTATTGATGTTTCTGAAACAGAACGGCTGTTGCAGAAAGTAATGACCTGGTCAGTTGCGGTGGTTGCATCCGACGGCTATCGGGTATCTAATCCAACGGCCCTTCGGGCGGCGGATGCTTCTATCACATCCGCCGGCGGACGCGTAGCGGCGCCCTTTTTTTTTCATTCAGCATACCTTGACATGTATCTAACTTTTCTTTTACGTGGATGTATCTAATTATTTTTTTAGATAATTCAAAAACAAAATTTTAAAAACAAACGGGCGAGTGAGGCAGTGAGCCATATGGTCGCATGGGCTGACCGCTTTGGTGAGTGACTACATCCCTTTTCTGCCTCAAAAAAGAATACTTCCCTTTGACGGTCGTCTCTAAGCAATCATCAGAAGGAAAGGCGGCGGCGGCGGCGGCGATCCGGCGAGTGGACTTGACGGGGGCGATCCGGCGAGGTGAGGTGAGCCGACAAAGCCGAGAGGCATCCATCCGTTCCATCTCTCCACCCTCGCGGTCGTTTTGATCCTTCCTTTGCTTCGCAGCGCCGACGACGCGCGCCACCTACTCGACGGAATGCCTCCTAGCGGGAAGGAAGGCAAGTGTGCGCCGCCGGTGACCGCCACCGACCAAATCAGCGCCCTCCCCGATCAGATGCTCCATCATGTGCTCTCTTTCCTCCCAGTGCAGGCGGCCGTGCGGACGTGCGTGCTCGCCCGTCGCTGGCGACACCTCTGGAGGTCCACTACGGGCCTGCGCATCATCGGCCTAGATGAGGACAAGTATGTCCAAGTTCAAGACCTCCGGAAGTTTATGAACCATCTACTGGTCCTGCGTGAGCGCACCCACCTAGACACTGTTGAAATCAAATTCGATCATTATGATGATGATGATGATGATGTGCGCTATGTGAACCTATGGACCCGTTTTGCCGTGATGTGCAAAGTTCGGGCGCTCACCCTTCATATCCTCGAGGATGGTTACCTCTACCTACACAACCTGCCCCTTGTCTCTCAGCATCTGGTAACATTGGACCTTCATTCTGTAGCCCTACAAAAGGCCTTTCTTGATTTTGCTAGAAGCCCACAATTGGTGAATCTGAACATAGATGATTGCTTCATCAATGCCAATAAGATGTCTTCCTGTTCCCTGAAGCATTTGAGCATCACTGGTTGTCGATCTGATTTGGATTGCCGGGTCTGTGTTTCTGCTCCAGGCCTTGTCTCTCTGGAACTAGAAGACTTTATTGGTATAACCCCTTTGCTTGAAGACATGCCATTACTAGAAGCTGCATTTGTGAATCTTAGCGATAGATGCAAAGATGTCTGCTTGAATTATGACTCTGGTGTTTTCTGTGGAGCTAATGATAATACATGTAAGTATTGTGTTCCTATCAGTGCCAGTTGCAGCAGCGATTGTGTGCTTCTGGGTGGTATCTCACTCTGAAATTGGAAAGGTATGCCACTCGTCTATAACAACTTTATGTTATCGCTTATTTTGCGTTGCACTATCTACATACTTGACTATACTGTTTTTTTTTCAGCCCATTTTCACAAGAGATCTGAAACACTGCCCTAAGTTTAGCAAGTTAAAGACTTTATTACTTAACGAGTACTGGTGTGAGGCTCCTGACTTGGATCCACTAGCTTGCATTATGAAAAACTCACCAGTTCTAGAGAAGCTCACTCTTCAACTCTTTTCCAAGGTATAAATCTTCTAAATGGAAATTGCTTCAGTGTTAAGAGTTATAATCAGTTGTCCATCTTGGTTAAATATTTTTTTCTTACCATAGGGACCAAATCATGAAGTGGAAATGAAAGGAAGCTACAGTTCAATGGAGGGACCCTCTGCAATATCAGAGCACCTTAAAATAGTTGAAGTCAAATGTAATGTGGTTGACAAGAGAATTCTCAAAGTTTTGAGGTTCCTGTCTGCACTTAACATACGTAAGCTAACTATTTTACATACTCTCTGTATACTGAAGTTACCTTTCATATGTGCGAAAGAAAAGTAAGAAAGCAGGCAGCAGATAAGAAACTCGTGAATTATATAGGAAGAACAGTTTTGTAGGGATTCCAAATTGTTTGAGGCATGAATAATCTGGACCATGTCTGGTCAGGCGTAGAAAAAGGAACCAGTATAATTAATTATGTCAGCACAAAGGATGTAGTTTAACCGTTTTGCAGAAACAGCAATTGTAACCAATATGTGGACTTGTTGATTGGCACTATCTTCAGAAGTTGACTCAAATTATTTGCTATTTCTATCGACTTGCGTGGGAGCCTTTACAGTTTGCATTACATTTTCTTCAAAAATATGTATATAGTGTATGCCATGATTGTTTATTTCAAATTTCCTTTGCCATGAAATTGCTTTTGACATTTTCTGCATTCTCGTTTGGGAGCAGTTTAGCTAGATGTTTCTTGTTAGATTATTAATCAGAAATGGCTGTATAAAATATAATGGAAGTTTGTGCCCAAATTCATGTTAAGATAAATTATACCTGGTAAAGTGAATCTTCATCATACATTCATACTTACCGAACTATGTTCCAGTATCTTCATATTCATTGTTGAGTAACTGAGCACTATTTTTTTTATTAATGCAATACACCAGACTCTACATATTTTTTTTTTCATTTGTACAGGATTCAGTTTCCAGTAAGGTTGAGAAGATCCGGGTTGTTGTCGATCTGCCATGCCTCGACCATTAGTACACACACATAAGCATCTTATGTCAATTCTACTCAGAGGAATGGTGTAGAATCCGCAGTATATAACTTATGAACTCTAGGCCATCTAGCTGGACTTTGTCTTATGGCATCCTGTAGTTTCTGTTGCACCATAAACGTTTCCTTTTTGGCTTGGACCCATGACTGTTGTGTTATGACGCGATCCTTGTATTTTGTCTCCTGAGCTATGACATGGATGTTTGGAAAAGTGGCACAAGAGGTGTAGAGTTGCATATATTGCACTTTCCGTTTCGCTGATGTTGATCTGTTTTTCTGAAGTTGATCTAGGCAGAGAAGCTCTGAACTTATTTTACAGGCAATGGGAGGGATACCCAGCAGTTGCTACTCTTAGTGATCTCCGCCACCCATTTTCTCATCCATATCTACTGCTGGCACCTATGGGAGCACGGGAATGGTGTGGTCGCGGCAATGGCAGCAACATCTCCTGCACAAGTGGCAGGGTGATGCCAATGCTTGTATCTCTTGCCTCGACATGGGAGTAGTTAGGGTTCCCCCTCCCTCCCTTGTGCCTCCGGTCTCTTGCAAGGTCTTGAGATTTGTAGAAATATCTTGCTCAAGTTGCCGTTCTCAGTACAAGTTCAGATGGAGAATTATTCCCCGATGAACATTCTGAATAAAAGTCGCATGCCCTCTATCTCTCTCCCCCCTCTCTCATACTTCAATATAATGGTCACATACTCACATGAGCCGATTCACATGATGCATTTCCTGTAAATAGTTGTCACAGCCCTAGAATTTGGTTGCAGGTAGTGGCATTGCATCCATGCATCATGTCTAAAGTTATGTGAATTTGAAATGGGGATTGGCTCAAACCCTAGCACCTAAGAGAAATCAAATAGGTTCAACTAAAATAAATTCCAAGAACCCAAAATGGTCTTAGAAAAACGTTCATGATTTTTGGAAATGCTGGAAACAGCAACCAGAGGTGATGCACATTTTTCCTAGCCATCTTGGATTTTACCTCAACACATATTGTATTTGATTGGGGCTTCAAAACATTGCTATAAATATTTTGACAGCTCCAGATATTCTGAGAAATATTGAGGGACACCGGATTAATTCAGAGAGTGCCCAAAAATATTCTCAGAATTATATAAAAATGATTTAGTGCTAAACTAAATCAAAGCATAGCAAATAAATAGAAAACAGAAACTAAAGCAGAGAGAGAGAGAGAGAGAAGAACTTATCTGGCCTTACCTGAAGCCGGCCCAACTGGCAGCCCAGCTCACTGGCCCAGCCCATCTGGCGCCTCCTGTCGTCTTCCTCCTACCAGTAGGAGCAGCTGCGTGCTCGCACGCGCGCGGCCGAGGAGGCCAGCTCCTCCCTGCCTACCTGCCCCTCCCCGACGCGTCTGGACGACGCCACGCAACCCCTCTGGCCCTCTCCCACTCTCCCCGTGCTCCTCCTCCCCTCTGTCTCTCTCTCACGCACACGGCCGAACGCCACCGTCGCCGCCGCTCGCCGTAGACACGGACACCGTCCACCCCACACCTCTATGACGCACCACGAAGCTCCGGATCGACGTCCTCTACTCCCTCGACAAGCCAAGCATCGCCGGACGCCCTGCATCGCCTCCATCAAGCCGTCTTCTTCACGCACGGCCGTCAGACGCCGCTCGTCGATTGGCTTCGTTCAGGCCGTCCCCGAGCCCACTTACCCTCCCAACGGAATTGCGGTGAGCCCCGAGTCGTTTCCCACTTCTCCCTTGGTCGCGCTCGGCCTCTAGGCCGTAGCCCCGCCTTGGCCGAGAGCTCCATGCCGCTGCCGTGTAGCTCGCGGTCGTTTGAGCTAGCATCCGTCGCGGCCGAGCACGTATTCGTGCTCCCCGCATCGCCAGGAGTCTGCTGAGCCCTCCGCTAGCTTCCCCGTGCACCGGAGCGCCGTTCCCGTGGAGGTCCGAACTCCGGCTGTCGCGGTTGTCGTCGTTGCCATCGTTTCCGGCCTCCCCGCGTCCAACCACCTACACCACTAGATAAGGTGCATGTCCAGCTACACTTAGCGCATCTCCGCCAGCCGTTTGGTCGTCGGAGCAGGGAACCCGAAGCCCTCCGCCGTCCCTGGCCTCGCCGGCGACATGCCGCGGGTCAACTCCGGCGGGGTTGACCTCGTTTGACCGAGGTTTGACCTCTCTGAGTCATTGACATGTCGGCTAACCCTCTGTTAATTAGTTTAGTTTTGGGTTAATTAAACTGGTTTAGCCACTGTGAGTTTGACACGCGGGACCCACTGGTCAGTTTGACCTGGGCCGCTCCATTGACCTGCTGACATCAGCATGCTATCATGCTGACGCAGTAAATCATTTTCTGGATTAAAAATAATCCAGGAAATTTTAGGAAATAGTTAAAACTTCTAAAATTCATAGTAAATAATCTGTAACTCAGACTGAAAAGTTTTATATATGAAAAATGATCAGAAAAATCCAAAGAATCTGAATATGGCATTTTCATGCATGTTTGAACAAGTTAACCTCACAGGATAGGACAATTCATGATTATGGAATAAATGGTAATTAGTTTTGGAGTTGGAATTTGCTATAGGTTTGAATTCCACTTCAATGAATATGACTAACTGTTGCACTAGGTCAATTCAGTACCTTACTATGACATATCATTCATATGTATGTGCATTGCATTGATTGCGGTTCCTTTTGTGTTTGCCGGTGGTTGTTCCCTCTCGGTAGACGTTCGTTCCGACGATGAGTTCGATGACACCGATGAAGAGTTATATCATCTTCAGAAGTGCTAGGCAAGCAAAACCCCCTTGTTCATTCCGATACAATCCCACTCTCTCGCTCCTGCTCTCTTTTACTGCATTAGGACAATAGCGATTCAACTGTTACATGCTGCGGTAGTTGAACCCATTTCCTCTGCATGACCTGCATTGCCACAGTAAATAGATGAAACCCACTAGCATGAGTAGGAGTTGTTTGACCCTTGATGTGCCTACTCATTCATGGTTGTGTTGTCATGCCTGCTATTGCTTAGAGTTGTGTCAGGTCTGATTCACCGGGGATGAATTGGAAAGTTGTGAACAAGTCCTACTATTGAGAGCTAAGTGTGTGAACACGATTTGGTAAAGGTAGCGATGAGAGGCCATGTAGGAGTACATGGTGGGTTGTCTCATTGCAGCCGTTCTCAAGAACTGAGTTTTGTGTTTGTGATCCATGAACAGTTACTACCACACATTGGGTTCCGGTAACTCGGCCCCTCTCGGCTTATTAATCAACTCGATCTCTATCCAGGAGTTGCAACTAGTTTCTGGTGTTTGTAGGTAGTGTTAGTACTCTACCAAGTGACACCCGGTATAGGTGGGCTTGGGACAGACTAGGCACCGTGGCCGGGTATGCCAAGCGCCGCCCGTTTGGTGGGCTTGGAACCCTGTACACATCGTTTGGGGCCGTGAGCGACACCCCGGCCGGATCTCCTTGCGGATGGAACCCGAATATGCGATAAACCTGGACTAGAGACTTGTGTGGTTAGTCAGGTCGTGGCCGACTCCCTCGCCAGGCTTCCGCTTGAAGGTTGCCGAGATACACGATGTGTACATGGTGGTAAGTGGTGAGAGCGTGTGTGAAGAAGTACACCCCTGCAGGGTTAACATCATCTATTCGAATAGCCGTGTCCGCGGTAAAGGACTTCTGGGTTGTCTATATCAGTTCATAGACAAGTGAAAGTGGATACTCTAAAATGCGCAAGATAAGCGTGAGTACTATGGATGGCGTTCTCGTAGGAAGACGGGAGCGGATCCATAGTGGTGTATTGATATGGTGAATATGTGGACTCGTGTGCGCCACCTCAAAGAGTTACTTGCAGTCGTAGTTCAGGATAGCCACCGAGTCAAAGCTGGCTTGCTGCAGTCAAACTCCACTACCCCCTTTGTTGATATCGATGCATATGTAGTTAGTTCTGATGTAAGTCTTGCTGTGTACATTTGTACTCACCTTTGCCTATTTTATGTTTTTGCAGAGAGACGTTAGTCTCGCTAGTAGTTCCGCGTGGACTTTGACATTTAGCTTGTTACCTCAGCTACGATCTTGTGCCCTCAGCAGGATCTGGTAGATAGTCAGGCTTCTCATCCTTTTTCATTTGTAGATGTCTGTACTCAGACATGTTAAGTTTCCGCATGTGCTTTGACTTGTATGCTCTGAATGTTGGGTCATGAGACCCATGTTTGTAATATCTCGCTCCTCGGAGCCTAATGAATAAATACTCTGAGTCGTAGAGTCTTGTTGTGATGCCATGTTGTATTTGCACATATCGAGCATATTGTGTGTATGATTGAAATGCTTGGTATGTGTGGGATCCGACAACCTAGTTGTTTATCCTTGGTAGCCTCTCTTATGGGGAAATGTAGTCTTGTGCTTCCATGAGCCATAGTAGTCTGCTACAGCCCGGGTTCACCGGAGTCCTGCTAGCCCAGCACTACTGCTCCGAAACACTTGACTGGCCGGCATGTGATTCACTTCGTTCCTGTGTCTGTCCCTTCGGGGAAATGTCACGCGGTGACATCCGGAGTCCTGCCTAGCCTGCTACAGCCCGGGTTCCCGGAGTCCTGTTAGCCCAGTGCTACAGCCCGGATTCGCACGCTGCTGACCGACATGCTCGATGTTGATTCATTTATGCCTGTCCCCGTAAGTTAGTACCACTTTGGGTTCAACTAGTCATGTCGGACCGGGTTCTCTGTCATATGGATGCTAGCGACACTATCATATACGTGAGCCAAAAGGCGCAAACGGTCCCGGGCCATGGTAAGGCGACACCAGTGGGAATACCGTGCGTGAGGCCGCAAAGTGATATGAGGTGTTACAGGCTAGATCGGTGTGACTTAGAACCGGGGTCCTGACAGCGTTGGTATCAGAGCCTGACTGCCTGTAGGATTACGAAGCCAAGCTGGTCGAAGTTGTGTCTAGAAATGCTTTAGTTATGTAAGGGAATTGATTGTGGGATGGAACGTATGGCTCTTTTTACTCCTTATACCTCATGGCTTTTGATCTGAGTCACCCTCTTCTCTTCTACGGGGATTAAGAACTTGGCCTTCTCATCTATCTATTAGGATGACGAGTTACTATGATAGAGACTTATAGGATTGATTGATTTAAGCCCCAGTTCAGTTTCTACTACTTCCGTGTGTTGACAGTTGATCTCGGAACCTTGATATTGCGATGCTAAGTGGTTATGCCACCATTTTGCATGATGTCTCAAATATTTGTGAGCATTTACATCCGTTATGCTGTCCGAGTCATCCCAGGTTTCTAAACAATCTGATGCATTTGCAAATCCTTTCTTTCCGTTCTCGATGTCCTTTTGGTTAGAATAAGCACACTAATCAATGAGTTGAGGTACTCTGTTGTCTCGACATATATGTTGGAGCTATTACTATGACCATAGGTGTCTTAGAGAATCACCCAGTAATCTAGCAATGCTTTTATCACTAGTGTGATGATTCTGGCCATCTTTCTTGAAAGCATATCGTGATGCCATTTAGTTTGTAGGTATTCTATCTCTGGGTTTTGAGCCCAAGATTCACCCTACTTACTTCATGTTGATAGTGTTGCTAGTTCATTTAAGATATTAGTAACCTTTGCGATAATCCTCGAGGTCCGTGGTATTTCCTTCTTCCAAATACCATGCACTGCTTATGGCAGAAGTTCTTGAACCTAAAGATCACAACCAGAGTGCTCTTTATGAGTTCTCGATTCTATGTTGTGCCTGTGCCAGTTCTACCTTTCTGCATGGGTTATCCGGAAGAAATATGTTGAGCTTTGCTCAACATACTAATCTATGCATCCACAGCTAAGAAATTGCTATGTTCCTTTGAGTTGTCTCTCTTTAGTTGCATTTCAACCGTTGTCTATCAATTGAT
Organism: Aegilops umbellulata; assembly: GCA_032464435.1. Classification (NCBI taxonomy): domain Eukaryota; kingdom Viridiplantae; phylum Streptophyta; class Magnoliopsida; order Poales; family Poaceae; genus Aegilops; species Aegilops umbellulata. The sequence continues at coordinate 359,573,452 of CP136059.1, forward strand.
AGTCAAGGGTATGTGTGAGATCGTGTTCATCGATGCCTCTTATTCTTGTGGTATGTCAAGCCATTCTATTCTGGAATGACTAGGAGAAACAAACTCTAGTACCTTGTCCACTTCGAGGATTGGGTCCAAGTAGTTGTATTCTATGGATCAAAATGCCAATCCAACTTTTGCTCTATTCTACCTTGGAGTGTTACCATCTTTATGTCAAGAATGTCATGAGAATTGCACCACCTCTTATGAATTCTTGACGCAGTGATACTTCTTGCCATCATTATTCGTTCCTCGGTTCCGTGTTGTTGCAACCGAAATGCCGACAAGTGAACCATGATGTGTGAAATCAATACTCCTAGCAACCGTGTTGCTTGGTAGTTAATGGACAATACTCTCATTCTTAGTGTGCTGGTTATTGAATCATCATCCTAAGATTGATCGTGCTACCTAGTCCATATTTCTGGTGCACACTTCGATCAATGAGTTAGGATTGTGCCAGTCCCTCGCTTATTTGATCGTATCGTCTTGCCCTGAAAAGCAAGATCGTTCTTGAGATTAGTAACATATCGATGGTTCGTGATTTTCCGAATATCTTCTCGGAAGTATTACCAGGTTATCCCCTGACCGCTATGTTGAGATCGTGATCATGTTGGTTTTCCTCTAAACCACCCATTCTCCAAGATTCTGTGTTGGATACCCTGAGCTAGTTGGTTAAGCTAAACAACAACATGGAGAGTTGGAAGATAAAAGCTTTAGCTGACTTAGTTCATTCCAAAGGGATATCCTTGTGTGTGTGCTGAAGAAAGATGATATCTCCATCGATTTGTCCTCGTGATCAGTTGTTGGATATATTGCCTTGCCAAAACTTTGACTTGAGTATGAGCTACCGTCAAGTCAAATCAGAACCAAGGATATTCGTAATGTTGTCTTACTCGTGGTTGATCCCTCGAGCATACACCATTACATTTTTTGGTCTGACCAATGCTATCACCGTGTTCACATGATGGTTGAAGTCCAGTGATATGGAAATTCCGATGAGTTGTTGTTGAGCCCGTCAACAGCATTTTGTCTCCCCCATGATTCATGTTGAACATCAAGCCAGTGTTGGAAACTTTTTGTAAGCATTATCTTCATGTCCCGTTCATGAAATACATGTTTGGTGTAAGAAGTGACTTTCTCCAAGTTCACGTGCATCAGGTGCAAGTTGCCGCCGTGAATTTGAGAAAGATTGTTTTTGCTTCCTTTGGAATCATCCCAAGTTAGCCATGCACGTGCGAAGTGCTCTATGGTTTGATAGGTTGGCCGCCTCCACTCCATATGTGTTCCTAGCACACCAAGCCACTGATTGATTTGTTCAAGGAGAAGAAGTTCCTTCTTAAGAGCTAATCCTGAATTATGCAAGGACTTTGATATCCTCGATGATGGTCCCTGACCTGAACTTTGGTAGTGTTTCATTATAAGACTACTATGTGGTCATGCTTGTCTGGGACAACGTGTTCACATGTTTGTAGCAGAACCAGCTCATGTTTTGGAGCTTACTACCGTAGTCCATCTCCCGAGAATCTCGCAATGTCATCTCGTCGAATTGTGTTGCAAACGTTCTTTTCAGACATGCTGAGTCTGAAGTATCCTATCACCAATCGGATCTGAATCTCAGGCAGATATGATGGTTGGAACATTCCCAACAGTTGCATTTTGTTCCCAGCTTGCACCACCATTGTGCCAATTCCCCATGGGTTGCCCTTCTCAGCAATTGCTATCTAGGATCATCTTCAAAAGTGGACTTACCATGGGTCCCATCCATTTCCCGATGATAAGCAAAAAACATCCATTGCGTTCTTCAACAAGGTAGTCCACATCATCCGTCCTAGCCTGAGTATGTCATTCTCTCGAACAATGATCGATTGTGATTGCCTTAGGCTGGTATAAAGAGTCTCAATGATCTCTATATCAAAAGTAATTCTTTTTTCCACTTAAGGGAATAAATCTATGAGTCACCTTTCCTAAGGTGCCCCGCTTTGGTGTTAAGGTCAAGTTAACTCCTTGCTACCTTGAAACAATGCACCATCATCTTAAGCATGGAATTATTGCCTACCAAATTAAACCTTCGTCATTTGTTTCTTCCATCCCTCTCGATGTGTGTTTTCTGTCTCAACTCAAGAGATGTTTCAACATTTCATTCCACGACTTGATCTTGAATAGCTCGATCTTCGAGGAGATCAATTCATGTAGAGTTTCCTTCTTTCGTGTCGTGTTGGATGAAGTTCTCGAAGACAAGGATGTTAAGATCAACATGTTGCAATGAATCAACATCTTCGAGAAGGGCAATTGGATCGAGAAGATTGTGATAGTTTTGTGCCCCTCTGTCTTCTTACCTCACGTCCTGAATCTCGGGACGAGATTCTTGTTTAGAGGGGGTGAGTTGTCATAGCCCTAGAATTTGGTTGCAGATAGTGACATTGCATCCATGCATCATGTCTAAAGTTATGTGAATTTGAAATGGGGATTGACTCAAACCCTAGCACCTAAGAGAAATCAAATAAGTTCAACTAAAATAAATTCCAAGAACCCAAAATGGTCTTAGAAAAATGTTCATGATTTTTGGAAATGCTGGAAACAGCAACCAGCGGTGATGCACATTTTTCCTAGCCATCTTGGATTTTACCTCAACACATATTGTATTTGATTGGGGCTCCAAAACATTGCTATAAATATTTTGACAGCTCCAATTCTGAGAAATATTGAGGGACACCAGATTAATTCAGAGAGTGCCCAAACATATTCTCAGAATTATATAAAAATGATTTAGTGCTAAACTAAATCAAAACAGAGCAAAAAAGTAGAAAACAAAAACTAAAGCAGAGAGAGAGAAGAACTTATCTGGCCTTACCTGAAGCCGGCCCAACTGGCAGCCCTGCTCGCTGGCCCAGCCCAGCTCGCTGGCCCAGCCCATCTGGCGCCTCCTGTCGTCTTCCTCCTGCCAGTAGGAGCAGCTGGGTGCTCGCACGCGCACGGCCGAGGAGGCCAGCTCCTCCCTGCTTGCCTGCCCCTCCCTGGCGCGTCTCGACGACGCCACATAACCCCTCTGGCCCTCTCCCACTCTCCCCATGCTCCTCCTCCCCTCTGTCTCTCTCTCACGCGCATGGCCGAATGCCACCGTCGCCGCTGCTCGCAGTAGACACGGACACCGTCCACCCCACACCTCTCTGACGCGTCATGAAGCTCCGGATTGACGTCCTCTACTCCCTCGACAAGCCAAGCATCCGGACGCCCTGCATCGCCTCCATCAAGCCATCTTCTTCACGCACGGCCGTCAGACGCCGCTCATCGATTGGCTTCATTCAGGCCGTCCCCGAGCCCACTTACCCTTCTAACGGACTTGCGGTGAGCCCCGAGTCATTTCCCCCTTCTCCCTTGGTCGCGCTCGGCCTGTAGGCCGTAGCCCCGCCTTGGCCGAGAGCTCCATGCCGCCGCCGTGTAGCTCGCCATCGTTTGAGCTAGCATCCGTCGCGGCCGAGCACGTATTCGTGCTCCCCACGTCGCCAGGAGTCTGCTGAGCCCTCCGCTAGCTTCCCCGTGCACCGGAGCGCCGTTCCCGTGGAGGTCCGAACTCCGGCTACCGCGGTTGTCATCGTTGCCATTGTTTCCGGCCTCCCCGCGCCCAACCACCTACACCACTAGATAAGGTGCATGTCTAGCTGCACCTAGCGCATCTCCGCCGGCTGTTTGGTCATCAGAGCAGGGAAACCGAAGCCCTCCGCCGTCCTTGGCCTCGCCGGCGACATCCGCAGGTCAACTCCGGCGGGGTTGACCTCATTTGACCAAGGTTTGACCTCTCTGACTCATTGACATGCCGCCTCACCCTCTGTAAATTAGTTTAGTCTTGGGTTAATTAAACTGGTTTGCCACTGTGAGTTTGACACGCGGGACCCACTGGTTAGTTTGACCTGGGCCGCTCCATTGACCTGCTGACGTCAGCATGCTATCATGCTGACGCAGTAAATCATTTTCTGGATTAAAAATAATCCAGGAAATTTCAGGAAATAGTTAAAACTTCTAAAATTCATAGTAAATAATCTGTAACTCAGACTGAAAAGTTTTATATATGAAAAATGATCAGAAAAATCCAAACAATCTGAATATGGCATTTTCATGCATGTTTGAACAAGTTAACCTCGCTGAATAGGACAATTCATGACTATGGAATAAATGGTAATTAGTTTTGGAGTTGGAATTTGCTATAGGTTTGAATTCCACTTCAATGAATATGACTAACTATTGCACTAGGTCAATTCAGTACCTTAATATGACATATCATTCATATGTATGTGCATTGCATTGATTGCGGTTCCTTTTGTGTTTGCCGGTGGTTGTTCCCTCTCGGTAGACGTTCATTCCGACGATGAGTTCGATGACACCGATGAGGAGTTATATCATCTTCAGAAGTGCCAGGCAAGAAAAACCCCCTTGTTCATTCCGATACAATCCCACTCTCTCGCTCCTGCTCTCTTTTACTGCATTAGGACAACAGCGATTCAACTGTTACATGCTGCGGTAGTTGAACCCCTTTCCTCTGCATGACCTGTCATTGCCACAGTAAATAGATGAAACCCACTAGCATGAGTAGGAGTTGTTTGACCCTTGATGTGCCTACTCATTCATGCTTGTGTTGTCATGCCTGCTATTGCTTAGAGTTGTGTCAGGTCTGATTCACCGGGGATGAATTGGGAAGTTGTGAACATGTCCTACTATTGAGAGCTAAGTGTGTGAACACGATTTGGTAAAGGTAGCGATGAGAGGCCATGTAGGAGTACATGGTGGGTTGTCTCATTGCAGCCGTTCTCAGGAACTGAGTTCTGTGTTTGTGATCCATGAACAGTTACTACCACACATTGGGTTCCAGTAACTCGGCCCCTCTCGGCTTATTAATCAACTCGATCTCTGTCCAGGAGTTGCAACTAGTTTCTGGTGTTTGTAGGTAGTGTTAGTAGTCTACCAAGTGGCACCCGGTACAGGTGGGCTTGGGACAGACTAGGCACCATGGCCGGGTATGCCAAGCGCCGCCCGTTTGGTGGGCTTGGAACCCTGTACACATCGTTTGGGGCCGTGAGCGACACCCCGGCCGGATTTCCTTGCGGATGGAACCGAATAGGCGATAAACCTGGACTAGAGACTTGTGTGGTTAGTCAGGTCGTGGCCGACTCCCTCGCCAGGCTTCCGCTTGAAGGTTGCCGAGATACACGATGTGTACATGGTGGTAAGTGGCGAGAGCGTGTGTGAAGAAGTACACCCCTGCAGGGTTAACATCATCTATTCGAATTAGCCGTGTCCGCGGTAAAGGACTTCTGGGTTGTCTATATCAGTTCACAGACAAGTGAAAGTGGATACTCTAAAATGCGCAAGATAAGCATGAGTGATATGGATGGCGTTCTCGTAGGAAGACGGGAGCAGATCCATAGTGGTGTATTGATATGGTGAATATGTGGACTCGTGTGCGCCACCTCAAAGAGTTACTTGCAGTCGTAGTTCAGGATAGCCACCGAGTCAAAGCTGGCTTGCTGCAGTCAAACTCCACTACCCCATTTGTTGATACCGATGCATATGTAGTTAGTTCTGATGTAAGTCTTGCTGGGTACATTTGTACTCACGTTTGCCAATTTTATGTTTTTGTAGAGAGACGTCAGTCTCGCTAGTAGTTTCGCGTGGACTTCGACATTTAGCTTGTTACCTCAGCTACGATCTTGTGCCCTCAGCAGGATCTGGTAGATAGTCAGGCTTCTCATCCTTTTTCATTTGTAGATGTCTGTACTCAGACATGTTAAGTTTCCGCATGTGCTTTGACTTGTATGCTTTGAATGTTGGGTCATGAGACCCATGTTTGTAATATCTCGCTCCTCGGAGCCTAATGATTAAATACTCTGAGTCGTAGAGTCTTGTTGAGATGCCATGTTGTATTTGCACATATCGAGCATATTGTGTGTATGATTGAAATGCTTGGTATGTGTGGGATCCGACAACCTAGTTGTTTATCCTTGGTAGCCTCTCTTATGGGGAAATGTAGTCTTGTGCTTCCATGAGCCATAGTAGTCTGCTACAGCCCGGGTTCACCGGAGTCCTGCTAGCCCAGCACTACTGCTCCGGAACACTTGACTGGCCGGCATGTGATTCACTTCGTTCCTGTGTTTGTCCCTTCGGGGAAATGTCACGCGGTGACATCCGGAGTCCTGCCTAGCCTGCTACAGCCCGGGTTCCCAGAGTCCTGTTAGCCCAGTGCTACAGACCGGATTCGCACGCTGCTGACCAACATGCTCGATGTTGATTCATGTATGCCTGTCCCCGTAAGTTAGTGCCACTTTGGGTTCATGACTAGTCATGTCGGACCGGGTTCTCTGTCATATGGATGCTAGCGACACTATCATATACGTGAGCGAAAAGGCGCAAACGGTCCCGGGCCATGGTAAGGCGACACCAGTGGGAATACCGTGCGTGAGGCCGCAAAGTGATATGAGGTGTTACAGGCTAGATCGGTGTGACTTAGAACCGGGGTCCTGACAGCGTTGGTATCAGAGCCTGACTGCCTGTAGGATTACGAAGCCAAGCTGGTCGAAGTTGTGTCTAGAAATGCTTTAGTTATGTAAGGGAATTGATTGTGGGATGGAACGTATGGCTCTTTTTACTCCTTATACCTCATGGCTTTTGATCTGAGTCACCCTCTTCTCTTCTACGGGGATTAAGAACTTGGCCTTCTCATCTATCTATTAGGATGACGAGTTACTATGATAGAGACTTATAGGATTGATTGATTTAAGCCCCAGTTCAGTTTCTACTACTTCCGTGTGTTGACCGTTGATCTCGGAACCTTGATATTGCAATGCTAAGTGGTTATGCCACCATTTTGCATGATGTCTCAAATATTTTTGAGCATTTACAGCCGTTATGCTGTCCGAGTCATCCCAGGTTTCTAAACAATCTGATGCATTTGCAAATCCTTTCTTTCCGTTCTCGATGTCCTTTTGGTTAGAATAAGCACACTAATCAATGAGTTGAGGTACTCTGTTGTCTCGACATATATGTTGGAGCTATTACTATGACCATAGGTGTCTTAGAGAATCACCCAGTAATCTAGCAATGCTTTTATCACTAGTGTGATGATTCTGGCCATCTTTCTTGAAAGCATATCGTGATGCCATTTAGTTTGTAGGTATTCTATCTCTGGGTTTTGAGCCCAAGATTCACCCTACTTACTTCATGTTGATAGTGTTGCTAGTTCATTTAAGATATTAGTAACCTTTGCGATAATCCTCGAGGTCCGTGGTATTTCCTTCTTCCAAATACCATGCACTGCTTATGGCAGAAGTTCTTGAACCTAAAGATCACAACCAGAGTGCTCTTTATGAGTTCTCGATTCTATGTTGTGCCTGTGCCAGTTCTACCTTTCTGCATGGGTTATCCGGAAGAAATATGTTGAGCTTTGCTCAACATACTAATCTATGCATCCACAGCTAAGAAATTGCTATGTTCCTTTGAGTTGTCTCTCTTTAGTTGCATTTCAACCGTTGTCTATCAATTGATAGTCAAGGGTATGTGTGAGATCGTGTTCATCGATGCCTCTTATTCTTGTGGTATGTCAAGCCATTCTATTCTGGAATGACTAGGAGAAACAAACTCTAGTACCTTGTCCACTTCGAGGATTGGGTCCAAGTAGTTGTATTCTATGGATCAAAATGCCAATCCAACTTTTGCTCTATTCTACCTTGGAGTGTTACCATCTTTATGTCAAGAATGTCATGAGAATTGCACCACCTCTTATGAATTCTTGACGCAGTGATACTTCTCGCCATCATTATTCATTCCTCGGTTCCGTGTTGTTGCAACCGGAATGCCGACAAGTGAACCATGATGTGTGAAATCAATACTCCTAGCAACCGTGTTGCTTGGTAGTTAATGGACAACACTCTCATTCTTAGTGTGCTGGTTATTGAATCATCATCCTAATATTGATCGTGCTACCTTGTCCATATTTCTGGTGCACACTTCGATCAATGAGTTAGGATTGTGCCAGTCCCTCGCTTATTTGATCATATCGTCTTGCCCTGAAAAGCAAGATCGTTCTCGAGATTAGTAACATATCGATGGTTCATGATTTTATGAATATCTTCTCGGAAGTATTACCAGGTTATCCCCTGACCGCAATGTTGAGATCGTGATCATGTTGGTTTTCCTCTAAACCACCCATTCTCCAAGATTCTGTGTTGGATACCCTGAGCTAGTTGGTTAAGCTAAACAACAACATGGAGAGTTGGACGATAAAAGCTTTATCTGACTTAGTTCATTCCAAAGGGATATCCTTGTGTGTGTGCTGAAGAAAGATGATATCTCCATCGATTGGTCCTCGTGATCAGTTGTTGGATATATTACCTTACCAAAACTTTGACTTGAGTATGGGCTACCGTCAAGTCAAATCAGAATCAACGATATTCGTAATGTTGTGTTACTCGTGGTTGATCCCTCGAGCATACACCATTACATTTTTTGGTCTGACCAATGCTATCACCGTGTTCACATGATGGTGGAAGTCCAGTGATATGGAAATTCCGATGAGTTGCTGTTGAGCCCGTCAGCAGCATTTTGTCTCCCCCATGATTCATGTTGAACATCAAGCCAGTGTTGGAAACTTTTTGTAAGCATTATCTTCATGTCCCGTTCATGAAATACATGTTTGGTGTAAGAAGTGACTTTCTCCAAGTTCACGTGCATCAGGTGCAAGTTGCCGCCGTGAATTTGAGAAAGATTGTTTTTGCTTCCTTTGGAATCATCCCAAGTTAGCCATGCACGTGCGAAGTGCTCTATGGTTTGATAGGTTGGTCGCCTCCACTCCATATGTGTTCCTAGCACACCAAGCCACTGATTGATTTGTTCAAGGAGAAGAAGTTCCTTCTTAAGAGCTAATCCGGACTTATGCAAGGACTTTGTTATCCTCGATGATGGTTCCTGACCTGAACTTTGGTAGTGTTTCATTATAAGACTACTATGTGGTCATGCTTGTCTGGGACAGCGTGTTCACATGTTTGTAGCAGAACCAGCTCATGTTTTGGAGCTTACTACCGTAGTCCATCTCCCGAGAATCTCGCAATGTCATCTCGTCGAATTGTGTTGCAAACGTTCTTTTCAGACATGCTGAGTCTGAAGTATCCTATCACCAATCGGATCTGAATCTCAGGCAGATATGATGGTTGGAACATTCCCAACAGTTGCATTTTGTTCCCAGCTTGCACCACCATTGTGCCAATTCCCCATGGGCTACCCTTCTCAGCAATTGCTATCTAGGATCATCTTCAAAAGTGGACTTACCATGGGTCCCATCCATTTCCCGATGATAAGCAAAAAACATCCATTGCGTTCTTCAACAAGATAGTCCACATCATCCATCCTAGTCTGAGTATGTCATTCTCTCGAACTCCTTTAAATGATCGATTGTGATTGCCTTAGGCTGGTATAAAGAGTCTCAATGATCTCTATATCAAAACTAATTCTTTTTGCCACTTAAGGGAATAAATCTATGAGTCACCTTTCCTAAGGTGCCCCGTTTCTGTGTTAAGGTCAAGTTAACTCCTTGCTACCTTGAAACCATGCACCATCATCTTAAGCATGGAATTATTGCCTACCAAATTAAACCTTCGTCATTTGTTTCTTCCATCCCTCTCGATGTGTGTTTTCTGTCTCAACTCAAGAGATGTTTCAACATTTCATTCCACGAGTTGATCTTGAATAGCTCGATCTTCGAGGAGATCAATTCATGTAGAGTTTCCTTCTTTCGTATTGTGTTGGATGAAGTTCTCGAAGACAAGGATGTTAAGATCAACATGTTGCAATGAATCAATTTGAGAAGGGCAATTGGATCGAGAAGATTGTGATAGTTTTGTGCCCCTCTGTCTTCTTACCTCACGTCCTGAATCTCGGAACGAGATTCTTGTTTAGTGGGGGTGAGTTGTCACAACCCAAGAATTTGGTTGCAAATAGTGGCATTGCATCCATGCATCATGTCTAAAGTTATGTGAATTTGAAATGGGGATTGACTCAAACCCTAGCACCTAAGAGAAATCAAATAGGTTCAACTAAAATAAATTCCAAGAACCCAAAATGGTCTTAGAAAAATGTTCATGATTTTTGGAAATGCTGGAAACAGCAACCAGAGGTGATGCACATTTTTCCTAGCCATCTTGGATTTCGCCTCAACACATATTGTATTTGATTGGGGCTCCAAAACATTGCTATAAATATTTTGATAGCTCCAAATATTCTGAGAAATATTGAGGGACACAGGATTAATTTAGAGAGTGCCCAAAAATATTCTCAGAATTATATAAAAATGATTTAGTGCTAAACTAAATCAAAACAGAGCAAATAAATAGAAAACAGAAACTAAAGCAGAGAGAGAGAAGAACTTATCTGGCCTTACCTGAAGCCGGCCCAACTGGCAGCCCAGCTCGCTGGCCCAGCACATCTGGCGCATCGTGCCGTCTTCCTCCTGCCAGTAGGAGCAGCTGCGTGCTCGCACGCGCGCGGCCGAGGAGGCCAGCTCCTCCCTGCCTACCCGCCCCTCCCCGACGTGTCTCGACAACGCCACGCAACCCCTCTGGACCTCTCCCACTCTCCCCGTGCTCCTCCTCCCCTCTGTCTCTCTCTCACGCGCACGGCCGAACGCCACCGTCGCCGCCGCTCGCCGAAGACACGGACACCGTCCACCCCACACCTCTCTGACGCCTCACGAAGCTCCGGATCGACGTCCGCTACTCCCTCGACAAGCCAAGCATCCGGACGCCCTGCATCGCCTCCATCAAGCCGTCTTCTTCACGCACGGCCGTCAGACGCCTCTCGTCGATTGGCTTCATTCAGGTCATCCCCGAGCCCACTTACCCTCCCAACGGACTTGCGGTGAGCCCCGAGTCATTTCCCCCTTCTCCCTTGGTCGCGCTCAGCCTGTAGGCCGTAGCCCCGCCTTGGCCGAGAGCTCCATGCCGCCGCCGTGTAGCTCGCCGTCGTTTGAGCTAGCATCCGTCGCGGCCGAGCACGTATTCGTGCTCCCCGCGTCGCCAGGAGTCTGCTGAGCCTTCCGCTAGCTTCCCCGTGCACCGGAGCGCCGTTCCCATGGAGATCCGAACTCCGGCTGCCGCGGTTGTCGTTGTTGCCGTCGTTTCCGGCCTCCCCGCGCCCAACCAGCTACACCACTAGATGCGGCGCATGTCCAGCTGCACCTAGCGCATCTCCGTCGGCCGTTTGGTCGTCAGAGCAGGGAACCCGAAGCCCTCCGCCGTCCCTGGCCTCGCCGGCGACATGCCGTGGGTCAACTCCGGCGGGGTTGACCTCGTTTGACCGAGGTTTGACCTCTCTGAGTCATTGACATGCTGGCTAACGCTCTGTTAATTAGTTTAGTTTTGGGTTAATTAAACTGGTTTAGCCACTGTGAGTTTGACACGCTGGACCCACTGGTTAGTTTGACCTGGGCCGCTCCATTGATCTGCTGACGTCAGCATGCTATCATGCTGACGCAGTAAATCGTTTTCTGGATTAAAAATAATCCAGGAAATTTCAGGAAATAGTTAAAACTTCTAAAATTCATAGTAAATAATCTGTAACTCAGACTGAAAAGTTTTATATATGAAAAATGATCAAAAAAAATCCAAAGAATCTGAATATGGCTTTTTCATGCATGTTTGAACAAGTTAACCTCACTGAATAGGACAATTCATGATTATGGAATAAATGGTAATTAGTTTTGGAGTTGGAATTTGCTATAGGTTTGAATTCCACTTCAATGAATATGACTAACTGTTGCACTAGGTCAATTCAGTACCTTAATATGACATATCATTCATATGTATGTGCATTGCATTGATTGCGGTTCCTTTTGTGTTTGCCGGTGGTTGTTCCCTCTCGGTAGACGTTCATTCCGATGATGAGTTCGATGACACTAATGAAGAGTTATATCATCTTCAGAAGTGCCAGGCAAGCAAGGCCCCCTTGTTCATTCCGATACAATCCCACTCTCTCGCTCCTGCTCTCTTTTACTGCATTAGGACAACAGTGATTCAACTGTTACAAGCTGTGGTAGTTGAACCCCTTTCCTCTGCATGACCTGTCATTGCCACAGTAAATAGATGAAACCCACTAGCATGAGTAGGAGTTGTTTGACCCTTGATGTGCCTACTCATTCATGCTTGTGTTGTCATGCCTACTATTGCTTAGAGTTGTGTCAGGTCTGATTCACCGGGGATGAATTGGAAAGTTGTGAACATGTCCTACTATTGAGAGCTAAGTGTGTGAACACGATTTGGTAAAGGTAGCGGTGAGGGGCCATGTAGGAGTACATGGTGGGTTGTCTCATTGCAGCCGTTCTCAGGAACTGAGTTCTGTGTTTGTGATCCATGAACAGTTACTACCACACATTGGGTTCCGGTAACTCGGCCCCTCTCGGCTTATTAATCAACTCGATCTCTGTCCAGGAGTTGCAACTAGTTTCTGGTGTTTGTAGGTAGTGTTAGTAGTCTACCAAGTGGCACCCGGTACAGGTGGGCTTGGGACAGATTAGGCACCGTGGCCGGGTATGCCAAGCGCCGCAAGTTTGGTGGGCTTGGAACCCAGTACACATCGTTTGGGGCCGTGAGCGACACCCCGGTCGGATCTCCTTGCGGATGGATCCCGAATAGGCGATAAAACTGGACTAGAGACTTGTGTGGTTAGTAAGGTCGTGGCCGACTCCCTCGCCAGGCTTCCGCTTGAAGGTTGCCGAGATACACGATGTGTACATGGTGGTAAGTGGCGAGAGCCTGTGTGAAGAAGTACACCCCTGCAGGGTTAACATCATCTATTCGAATAGCCGTGTCCGCGGTAAAGCACTTCTGGGTTGTCTATATCAGTTCATAGACAAGTGAAAGTGGATACTCTAAAATGCGCAAGATAAGCGTGAGTGCTATGGATGGCGTTATCGTAGGAAGACGGGAGCGGATCCATAGTGGTGTATTGATATGGTGAATATGTGGACTCGTGTGCGCCACCTCAAAGAGTTACTTGCAGTCGTAGTTCAGGATAGCCATCGAGTCAAAGCTGGCTTGCTGCAGTCAAACTCCACTACCCCCTTTGTTGATATCGATGCATATGTAGTTAGTTCTGATGTAAGTCTTGCTGGGTACATTTGTACTCACGTTTGCCTATTTTATGTTTTTGCAGAGAGACGTCAGTCTCGCTAGTAGTTCCGCGTGGACTTCGACATTTAGCTTGTTACCTCAGCTACGATCTTGTGCCCTCAGCAGAATCTGGTAGATAGTCAGGCTTCTCATCCTTTTTCATTTGTAGATGTCTGTACTCAGACATGTTAAGTTTCCGCATGTGCTTTGAATTGTATGCTCTGAATGTTGGGTCATGAGACCCATGTTTGTAATATCTCGCTCCTCGGAGCCTAATGAATAAATACTCTGAAGGATTAGTGTAAGCAACAAGGCGATCCGTGGATGAGGGTGTTAGCTGAAGGCCGTGGTGCATGATACCCTTGACGTAGCGGAGAACACGCTTGACCAAGGTCAAGTGCTGGTCACGGGGATCATGCATGTGAAGACAAATCTACCGGACGGCGTAGGCGATGTCAGGACGTGTGAACGTCAGGTACTGAAGAGCACCAGCTAAACTCCGATACTCCGAAGGATCAGCAACAGGTGAGCCGGCGGCAGCGGCAAGCTTAGGCGATGTGTCCACAGGTGTTGAGGCAGGGTGGCAGGAGCTCATGCCAGCACGCTCGAGAATTTCGAGAGCATATTGTGTCTGCGAGAGGAACATCCCACTGGAGTCACGACGAACAACAAGGCCGAGAAAGTGGTGTAGCTCGCCCAAATCGGTCATGGCAAACTCGGCGCTGAGAGCGGTAATGACGCGCTCAAGCAGGGTCGATGTAGAAGCTGTGAGGATGATGTCGTCGACGTAGAGGAGAAGATAAGCAGTCCCCATAGGACCGTGCAGAGTGAATAGTGATGTATCCGACTTGGAGCAGGTGAAGCCGAAGGAGGTGATAAAGCTCGCAAAGCGATGATACCACGCACGAGGGGCTTGCTTCAGGCCATAGAGTGCACGGTTGAGGCGGCACACATGGTCAGGGCGAGCAGAGTCAACAAAGCCAGTGGGCTGGTGACAAAAGACCACCTCGTTAAGACGCCCATGAAGAAAGGCGTTCTTGACGTCGAGTTGGCGAATCTTCTAGTTGGAGGAGAGGGCGACCGAGAGGATGACCCGGATGATAGCCAGTTTAACCACCGGGCTGAAGGTCTCATCGAGCTTTGTAGCGATCGAGGGTGCCATCTGGCTTGAGCTTGTGACGAAAGACCCATTTGCCGGAGACGACGTTGGAGTTGACTGGCGGGAGGACAAGTTCCCACGTGTCGTTTGCGAGGAGAGCGCCGTACTCGTCAGTCATCGCTGCGAGCCAGTTCGGGTCTTTTAGAGCACCACGAACAGACTTGGGAACTGGTGATGGAGAAGCTTCGGTGTCGACGTGGAGGTTAAGACGCTCACGTGGACCGATGGTCTTGCCGGCTTGGCAGCGGGTCACCATGTGGTGAGGAGCAGCCACAGCAGGTCGACGCATTACCGGTGGAGGAGGGACGACCATAGGTGCCGGGGGCGGCGAACACGGCGGTGTCATTGTCGGAGACGAACGGCGCGTGGAGAAGGCAGCGTCGGATGCTGCGGAGCCAGAAGCCGCGATGTCGGAGTCGACGGCAGAGGCTGCTGGAGATGGGCCGCGGTCGAGCGAGACCGAGGCAGGCGAGGCCGGATGGGCCGGTGTGCGCAGGGCCGACGTCCGTGCGGCCGAGTGGACCGGCGTGGACGGTGCCGAGTGGGCCGGCGTGCGCGAGGGTGACGAGGCCGGCTCGGAGGTTGTTGGTGAGGAGGCGAGGCGCTGTCCAGTGGACCGAGACGACCCAGCAGAGGGACACAACCCAACATGCATGGGTGGCACGACGACCGAGTCGAATATGTCGATCGGATCAACATCCAGGCGCGGTGTAGAGGCGTGCTGCTGCATGTTAGAGACAGAAAAAAGAGGAGCAAACGGGAACCGAGTTTCGTTAAAAATCACATGGCGAGAGATGATAACGCAACGAGTTTCAAGTTCCATGCAACGATAGCCACGGTGGTTAGATGGATAGCCAAGAAAAACACAGGCGACTGAACGGTGTGACAGTTTGTGAGACATAGTGGACGCAATGTTGGGGTAGCATAAACAACCAAAAGTACGAAGAAGGGTGTAGTCTGGTGTTTTGCTAAAAAGAGCGAAGAAAGGTCAGGGAGCCGCAAGGGCTTTGGTGGGTAATCTATTGAGAAGATAGGTGGACGTATGGAGGGCTTCAACCCAAAATTTTGGAGGCATGCTCGCTTGAAAAAGCAAAGTACGAACTACGTCGTTGATAGTGCGAATGATGCGTTCAACTTTACCGTTTTGTGGAGAGGTGTATGGGCATGAGAAACGTAGGAGGATCCCGTGCTGGACGGAGAGATCCTGAAGAGCGCGATTGTCGAATTCGCGGCCGCTGTCGCATTGGATCGCTTGGAGAGAAAGAGAGAACTGTGTAGCGACATAAGTACGAAAGTTAGACAAAAGAGCAAAAGCTTCAGATTTTTGCCGCATGGGATATGTCCATACATAGTGAGTGAAATCATCCAAAATGACAAGATAGTATTTGTAGCCAGATACACTCTCAATAGGTGAAGTCCACAAATCACAGTGAATTAACTCAAACGGTCTGTGAGTATAAGTGATAGAAGCAAAAAAGGTAAACGAACATGACGGCCAAGTTGACAAGCATGGCATAAACTAGGATCCTTGTGCACTTTATTTATAGAAAGCGAGGATGACGAGACGAGGTGCCGCAACGCGTCATGACCGGGGTGGCTGAGGCTGCCGATGTCCTTGTAGTGGTCGTTGAGGCCCTTGATGGTGTTCCACACTAGAGCGTCATCGGAGACCGGGGCATTGACGTCGGCGAGAGCATCAGCGACCGTTTTTTGCTCGAGGCAGTAGGCGCGGTGACGGTCTTGTCGCCTTGGACGATGTTGCGGAACTTCTGGCCGAGGTAGCCCGCACGTGCCTGTTGATTGTCGCGGAAGAGGGAGGTGATGCCGGCGAAGACAGCGGCAGCCGAGGTACCGGCTGCCATGACCATGTCGGCGATGTCGGGGTTGATGGAGCCGTACAGCCACCGAAGGACGGTGGAGTCCATCCGCAGCCACTCTGCGTCAGCGGGTGGGGGTGCCGGTTCAAGATGATCGGCGAGGGCGAACTGGTTGACCGCAATGGTGAGGAAGTGGCGCCACTTGGAGAAGTTGGACGCCTTGAGGTCGAGGGTGACTCGGATGAGGCTCTTGATGTTCTGGATGGAGTTGGCTTGCGCCCATAGAGCGGCGTGGGGATGGAGAGGGCCGGCGTCCGGCATGACGGTTGGCTTGCGCCCATAGAGCGGCGTGGGGATGGAGAGGGCCGGCGTCCGGCATGACGGCGGCGGCTGGAGGTGGAGAGGAGGAGCGGCGCGGCAGCCTAGGGCGGCGGCGGAAGTGGATGGGGATGGAAGAGAATCGTTTGGCTGATACCATGATGGAAACAGAAGGCAAGAGTAATTGACCACACACGTGGGTTCCGTGTTATCATATATATAGACAGGTTACAAGATAATCAAGGAAACAAATCAATACAATCCTTACCATAATGGCCTGATTTATATGCAAATATAGGAGCACTAAATATGGCAGGCTATAACGAGATCGGATTGCCTAACACCGATCCCCAAGATCCAAGGCCGAGAGCACCTCGAACCACACCGAGCGGGCGAACACGAATGTGATGAGCAGGTGATCAATGGTCTCCTGCTCCTGACTGCATAAGGGACATCACTCCTGATGCGGCAGACCCCGGTGCGCCAAGCGATCAGACGTCCACACCCGATCTTTGAGAATGAGACAGCTGAAGAACTTGCAGCGCGAGGGAGCCCTCGAGTGCCAAGTAAAGATAGCACCAGGATCATGCTTGCGACCAATGAACCTGCTGGCATATGCCGATCGCATCGAGAACGTGCCGGACGTCTCCCAAGCCCAACGGACCACATCCGGAGTCCTTGGGCGCAGTTGCGCCTCCGAGACTCGCATCCATAGAGCAAGGAACTGCTCAAGCTTCCCGGGATGCCATTCACCACAACCCTAGTAGATGCCGAGGAAAGCAAGCTGCAGATCCACGTGACCCATGGATCGCCAAAACCCATCCTCGAGAGGATCTGGAGCAAAAAACCAGTCCACCGTATCAAAGGCCTTCAATAGGTCCAGCTTGAGCAAGCAGGCCGGCAATTTCGTGGCGTTCAGCTTTCGGGCGGTGGCCTGCACAAGCATGAAGTTGTCATGCAGCGCAGCCGCGCACGAACGCGCTCTGCCTCTGATGCAATGTGTGGTTTGCAATAGGATCTAAAAATTCGTGCCTAGCTAGGTTTGCATTGTAGACTGGTAGTAGATGGTAGATTCAGAACAACCCCTGTACCAAAATCGCCAAACCTGAGACAGAAGCAAGTAGAGCTCCCACACATCAGTTCTACCAATATAAAGCAACATTAACCACAGGATATAACAACCACACTATATGCCATGCCACAACCAGAAACCAAGGAGATCGAAGGACGGCTGATCTAGCAGAATTTGAGTGAATAGCAAAAAACTACCACATTACGGGCTATCGTTCCGAAAAACTACCGTTTTTTTAATTTTTCAAAAAACTACCACAAAAGTGGCTGGCTGTTCCAAAAAACCCAAGTGGCCGAACGGTTAAGTTTTAACTGGGGTTATGACATGTGGGGCCCGCCCGTCAGGGTTTTGTCTGCCAAAGTGCTCACGGCGCGCGGGTGACGGCCGTTAGGGCGCACGGGCCGTCCCGACCAGGTCAAACGGATCCGGCCCGCCTTCACTCTGTCTTCCCCCTCTCTGTCTCCCTCTCTCTCGTGCGCGCCTCCCTCTCTGATGGCGGCGGCGACGGCGAAACTAGGCGATGGCGGCCATTCAACGGGTGGAGGTGGAAGGGGGGATGGAGGCGGCGAGTTCTCAGAGGTTGATAACTGGTTGGGGAGCGGTAGCTTCGCAACCCAGCCGGTGGCGCCGCCGCCGCCGCAGCGGACACCACAGGCTGCAGCTCTAATGCAGGCTCCTACGCCACAGGCTACACCGCCGTCGCCTGATGATTGCCAGTTCTCGCTTGAGTACAGAGCAGCGAGGTCTCTTGCTAGGGCTGTGCAGGCAGATCCGGCCAACTCCCAGCACTGGGCCTCTGCATTTGGAGGGGTGGAGTAAGTTTTTTTTCTCTTATGAGCTCCTTCAACAGTTTCTGCATTTCTGCTTGTTCATTTCAAACAACATAGCATAATTTAGTTAGTTTTTTGACCAAACCCTAGGTTGATGCTGCTGTGATTCATCTTAGAACATGAACATGCACTGAATAATAGTTGAGCAAACACTTTGTGGCATGTTTTGGATGCAACAGTATCAGTTAGCACTGAAGGATTAGTTAGATTTAGTAGAAATGCATGGTGGATTCAGAGAAGCATTTGTTGGATTCAGATTCCTTACTGTACTTTATAGTTAGTGTGCACTGAATTTTTGTAGCAAAAAATACTTAGTTAGTTGGGCTTTTCAAATAACATATTATGTAATGCAGGCTGGATGATGAAGTTTGGGAGGTTAGGCTGCATTTCCAGGGCAGAGATAATATGGAAAGGAGGTTTTCTGTTTCAGACATCACATTTCTGAACTTGATAGCACTTACTGAGACTGAAGGCTATGGGTCAGATGACTACATGTACTGGGTAAAAGAACAAGGGATTGGACAGGAAGGTTTATTTCTTCTGGAAAGTCAAGATGCAGTTGAAGAAATGATAGACCACTCAGATTTCACAGTGCTCAATATCATTGTTTCCAAGGCAAATGAAGATAGATATGTTGAATGTAACAGGGCTCACAATGTTTATGAAGAACAAATTCCAATAGGCAGTCCAGTGGGGGGTCCTGGTTTTGTGTTAAGTCTGTCACAAGATGGAGTGGTCCACCCTCTTGAAGTTAATTTGAACACACAGCAAAGCTGTAACTTCAACATTTCAGAAGCTAATGGTGGAGATGATGATGGACAGGCTGCTGGTCAAGAGGATGATGATATTGACAAATCATCCTCAGACTTTGAGATTGATAGGGGTGACTATAGAGGGATAAAGATGTCTTACAAGGCTTGGAAGAGAGGTGAAGAAAATATTGGAAATGAAGAAGAAAGAGATGCTATAGAAGACGGACCACAGTTTGAAGGTGACAGTGATGTTTCAGAGTTTTGGCAGGAGGAGAAAGAGGATGACAGTGGAGAGGAAATAGTTGTGGAAAAATGCAGGCCTGAGAAACTGAAGCCTGTGAGAAGAGCAGCAGCAAATCCAGGTCCAACTTCAAGAGCTCACAGTCAGCCAGAGATCCCAAAGTTTCAAGATTTTGTACCTGAAGCTGATGAGTATTGCTTCCCTGGTGATGTGGGCATTTCTGACTCAGATGGGGAGACTCCAAGACTACCTTCTGGAAGGAAGAGAAGATTGAAGAAGAAGAAAGAGAGGAAATGGTATGACCCAAAGGTACCTGATGCACATGAGCAGCTGTGCAAGGACCTTTGCTTCACCAATGTGTATGAGTTTAGAAAGGCATTGAGAAATTTTCATGTTAGGACTTTGAGAAACTTTCAGTACCATAGGAATGAACCATCAAGGGTTATTGTTTGGTGCCCAGAGAGGAAGAATGGATGTGAATTTTTCATGACTGCATCCAAAGTAGCCCATGAAGATACATTCACAATCAAGAAGTGCCACATGGATCATAGTTGTGGAGCTTGTGGAGAGAGTACAAAGGTTACTCCGGAATGGGTTGCAGAAGCTGTGGAGGACACAGTTAGATCAAATGTAAAGGCTGATGTAGAGACAGTTCTCAAACATACTAAGAAGAAGTTTGGGGTGCATGTACCTAGGAGTTTGGCATATAGGGCAAGACTGATGGCTGTTGATGTTGTGCAAGGTGATCATAGAAAGCAGTATCTGAGGTTGTGGGACTACCTACAATGTGTGCTTGACACAAACCCTGGAAGCAGGTGCATAGTGACAACTTTTGAGGATCCTTTGAACCCAGCCCCCACACCAAGGTTCAAGTACATGTTCTATTGCCTCCAGGCAACAAAAGATGGATTTCTTGCTGGTTGTAGGCCTTTCATAGGTACAAATCAGTGATTTAATCATGTTAGAAATGTAATCAAGTTATTCAATTTTTCCCTAACTATCTCTGTTTATGCAGGACTTGATGGTTGCTTCATCAAGTTATCCACAGGCCAGCAGATATTTGTTGGGGAACGTAGTAATTTCAAAAAAATTCCTACGCACACGCAAGATCATGGTGATGCATAGCAACGAGAGGGGAGAGTGTTGTCTACGTACCCTCGTAGACCGAAAGCGGAAGCGTTATATCAACGCGGTTGATGTAGTCGTACGTCTTCACGATCCGACCGATCCAAGCACCGTTACTCCGGCACCTCCGAGTTCTTGGCACACGTTCAGCTCGATGACGTTCCCCGGGCTCCGATCCAGCAAAGCTTCGGGGAAGAGTTCCGTCAGCACGACGGCGTGGTGACGATCTTGATGTTCTACTGTCGCAGGGCTTTGCCTAAGCACCGCTACAATATGACCGAGGTGGAATATGGTGGAGGGGGGCACCGCACACGGCTAGAGAACGATCTCAAGGATCAACTTGTGTCTCTTGGGGTGCCCCCTACCCCCGTATATAAAGGAGCAAGGGGGGAGGGCCGGCCGGCCCTAGGGGCGCGCCAAGGGAGGGGGAGTCCTCCTCCTAGTTGGAGTAGGACTCCCCTTTCCTAGTCCAACTAGGAGGGGGAAGGGGGGAAGGAAGGAGAGGGAGAGGGAGAGGGAAAGGGGGGCCGCGCCCCCCCTCCTTGTCCAATTCGGACTCCTCATGGGAGGGGGCGCGCGCCACCTCCTGGTGCGGCCCTCTCTCTCCCCTCGTGGCCCAATAAGGCCCATACTTCCCCCGGGGGGTTCCGGTAACCCCTCCGGCACTCCGGTAATATCCGAAACCTCTCGGAACCATTCTGATGTCCGAACATAGCCGTCCAATATATCAATCTTTATGTCTCGACCATTCCGAGACTCCTCGTCATGTCCGTGATCACATACGGGACTCCGAACTCCTTTCGGTACATCAAAATGCATAAACTCATAATAACTGTCATCGTAATCTTAAGCGTGCGGACCCTACGGTTCGAGAACAATGTAGACATGACTGAGACACATCTCCGGTCAATAACCAATAGCGGGACCTGGGTGCCCATATTGGCTCCTACATATTCTACGAAGATCTTTATCGGTCAGACCGCATAATAACATACGTTGTTCCCTTTGTCCATCGGTATGTTACTTGCCCGAGATTCGATCGTCGGTATCCAATACCTAGTTCAATCTCGTTACCGGCAAGTCTCTTTACTCGTTCCGTAATACATCATCCCACAACTAACTCATTAGCTGCAATGCTTGCAAGGCTTAAGTGATGTGCATTACCGAGAGGGCCCAGAGATACCTCTCCCACAATTGGAGTGACAAATCCTAATCTCGAAATACGCCAACCCAACATCTACCTTTGGTGACACCTGTAGTACTCCTTTATGATCACCCAGTTACGTTGTGACGTTTGGTAGCACCCAAAGTGTTCCTCCGGCAAACGGGAGTTGCATAATCTCATAGTCAAAGGAACATGTATAAGTCATGAATAAAAGCAACAACAACATACTAAACGATCGGGTGCTATGCTAATGGAATGGGTCATGTCAATAAGAACATTCAACTAATGATGTGACCTTGTTAATCAAATGACAACTCCTTTTGTCTATGGTTAGGAAACTCAACCATCTTTGATTAACAAGCTAGTCTAGTAGAGGCATACTAGTGACACTCTGTTTGTCTATGTATCCACACATGTATTATGTTTCCGGTTAATACAATTCTAGCATGAATAATAAACATTTATCATGATATGTAAGGAAATAAATAATAACTTTATTATTGCCTCGAGGGCATATTTCCTTCAGTCTCCCACTTGCACTAGAGTCAATAATCTAGATTATACAGTAATGATTCTAACACCCATGGAGTCTTGGTGCTGATCATGTTTTGCTCGTGGAAGAGGCTTAGTCAACGGGTTTGCCACATTCAGATCCGTATGTATCTTGCAAATCTCTATGTCTCCCACCTGGACCAAGTCCCGGATGGAATTGAAGCATCTCTTGATGTGCTTTGTTCTCTTGTGAAATCTGGATTCCTTCGCCAAGGCAATTGCTCCAGTATTGTCACAAAAGATTTTCATTGGACCCGATGCACTAGGTATGACACCTAGATCGGATAAGAACTCCTTCATCCAGACTCCTTCATTTGCTGCTTCCGAAGCAGCTATGTATTCCGCTTCACATGTAGATCCCGCCACGACGCTTTGTTTAGAACTGCACCAACTGACAGCTCCATCGTTTAATGTAAATACGTATCCGGTTTGCGATTTCGAATCGTCCGGATCAGTGTCAAAGCTTGCATCAACGTAACCTTTTACGATGAGCTCTTTGTCACCTCCATACACGAGAAACATTTCCTTAGTCCTTTTCAGGTACTTCAGGATATTCTTGACCGCTGTCCAGTGATCCACTCCTGGATTACTTTGGTACCTCCCTGCTAAACTTATAGCAAGGCACACATCAGGTCTGGTACACAGCATTGCATACATGATAGAGCCTATGGCTGAAGCATAGGGAACATCTTTCATCTTCTCTCTATCTTCTGCAGTGGTCGGGCATTGAGTCTGACTCAACTTCACACCTTGCAATACAGGCAACAACCCTTTCTTCGCTTGATCCATTTTGAACTTCGTCAAAATCTTGTCAAGGTATGTGCTTTGTGAAAGTCCAATTAAGTGTCTTGATCTATCTCTATAGATCTTAATGCCCAATATGTAAGCAGCTTCACCGAGGTCTTTCATTGAAAAACTCTTATTCAAATATCCCTTTATGCTATCCAGAAATTCTATATCATTTCCAATCAGTAATATGTCATCTACATATAATATCAGAAATGCTACAGAGCTCCCACTCACTTTCTTGTAAATACAGGCTTCTCCAAAAGTCTGTACAAACCCAAATGCTTTGATCACACTATCAAAACGTTTATTCCAACTCTGAGATGCTTGCACCAGTCCATAAATGGATCGCTGGAGCTTGCATACTTTGTTAGCTCCCTTTGGATCAATAAAACCTTCTGGTTGCATCATATACAACTCTTCTTCCAGAAACCCATTCAGGAATGCAGTCGTTACATCCATTTGCCAAATTTCATAATCATAAAATGCGGCAATTGCTAACATGATTCGGACAGACTTAAGCATCGCTACGGGTGAGAAGGTCTCATCATAGTCAATCCCTTGAACTTGTCGAAAACCCTTTGCGACAAGTCGAGCTTTGTAGACAGTAACATTACCGTCGGCGTTAGTCTTCTTCTTAAAGATCCACTTGTTCTCTATTGCTTGTCGACCCTCGGGCAAGTCAACCAAAGTCCACACTTTGTTTTCATACATGGATCCCATCTCAGATTTCATGGCTTCCAGCCATTTTGCGGAATCTGGGATCACCATCGCTTCTTCATAGTTCGTAGGTTCGTCATGATCTAGTAGCATGATTTCCAGAATAGGATTACCGTACCACTCTGGTGCGGATCTTACTCTGGTTGATCTACGAGGTTCAGCAGTTACTTGATCTGAAGTTTCATGATCATCATCACTAACTTCTTCTCTGATTGGTGTAGATGTCACAGAAACCGGTTCCTGTGATGAACTACTTTCCAATAAGGGAGCAGGTACAGTTACCTCATCAAGTTCTACTTTCCTCCCACTCACTTCTTTTGAGAGAAACTCCTTCTCTAGAAAGGATCCATTTTTAGCAAGAAATGTCTTGCCTTCGGATCTGTGATAGAAGGTGTACCCAACTGTTTCCTTTGGGTATCCTATGAAGACACATTTCTCCGATTTGGGTTCGAGCTTATCAGGTTGAAGCTTTTTCACATAAGCATCGCAGCCCCAAACTTTAAGAAACGACAACTTTGGTTTCTTGCTAAACCATAGTTCATAAGGCGTCGTCTCAATGGATTTTGACGGTGTCCTATTTAACGTGAATGCGTCCGTCTCTAGAGCATAACCCCAAAACGATAGCGGTAAATCTGTAAGAGACATCATAGATCGCACCATATCTAGTAAAGTGCGATTACGACGTTCGGACACACCATTGCGCTGTGGTGTTCCGGGTGGCGTGAGTTGCGAAACTATTCCGCATTGTTTCAAATGTAAACCAAACTCGTAACTCAAATATTCTCCTCCACGATCAGATCGTAGAAACTTTATTTTCTTGTTACGATGATTTTCAACTTCACTCTGAAATTCTTTGAACTTTTCAAATGTTTCAGACTTGTGTTTCATTAAGTAGATATACCCATATCTTCTTAAATCATCTGTGAAGGTGAGAAAATAACGATATCCGCCACGAGCTTCAATATTCATCGGACCACATACATCTGTATGTATGATTTCCAATAAATCTGTTGCTCTCTCCATAATACCGGAGAACGGTGTTTTAGTCATCTTGCCCATGAGGCACGGTTCGCAAGTACCAAGTGATTCATAATCAAGTGGTTCCAAAAGTCCATCAGTATGGAGTTTCTTCATGCGCTTTACACCGATATGACCTAAACGGTAGTGCCACAAATAAGTTGCACTATCATTATCAACTCTGCATCTTTTGGCTTCAACATTATGAATATGTGTATCACTACTATCGAGATTCATCAAAAATAGACCACTCTTCAAGGGTGCATGACCATAAAAGATATTATTCATATAAATAGAACAACCATTATTCTCTGATTTAAATGAATAACCGTCTCGCATCAAACAAGATCCAGATATAATGTTCATGCTCAACGCTGGCACCAAATAACAATTATTTAGGTCTAATACTTATCCCGAAGGTAGATGTAGAGGTAGCGTGCCGACCACGATCACATCGACTTTGGAACCATTTCCCACGCGCATCGTCACCTCGTCCTTTGCCAGTGTTCGCTTAATCCGTAGTCCCTGTTTCGAGTTGCAAATATTAGCAACAGAACCAATATCAAATACCCAGGTGCTACTGCGAGCTCTAGTAAGGTACACATCAATAACATGTATATCACATATACTTTTGTTCACCTTGCCATCCTTCTTGTCCGCCAGATACTTGGGGCAATTCCGCTTCCAGTGACCAGTCTGCTTGCAGTGGAAGCACTCAGTTTCAGGCTTAGGTCCAGACTTGGGTTTCTTCGCTTGAGCAGCAACTTGTTTTCTGTTCTTCTTGAAGTTCCCCTTCTTCTTCCCTTTGCCCTTCTTCTTGAAACTGGTGGTCTTATTGACCATCAACACTTGATGCTCCTTCTTGATTTCTACCTCCGCAGCCTTTAGCATTGCGAAGAGCTCGGGCATAGTCTTATCTATCCCTTGCATATTATAGTTCATCACGAAGCCTTTGTAGCTTGGTGGCAGTGATTGAAGAATTCTGTCAATGACACAATCATCCAGAAGATTAACTCCCAGTTGACTCAAGTGATTGTAATATCCAGACATTCTGAGTATGTGCTCACTGACAGACCCATTCTCTTCCATCTTGCAGCTATAGAACTTATTGGAGACCTCATATCTCTCAATCCGGGCATTCTGTTTGAATATCAACTTCAACTCCTGGAACATCTCATATGCTCCATGGTTCTCAAACCGTCGTTGAAGTCCCGGTTCTAAGCCGTAAAGCATGGCACACTGAACTATCGAGTAGTCATCAGCTTTGCTCTGCCAGACGTTCATAACATCTGGTGTTGCTCCAGCAGCAGGCCTGGCACCTAGCGGTGCATCCAGGACGTAATTCTTCTGTGCAGCAATGAGGATAATCCTCAAGTTACGGATCCAGTCCGTGTAATTGCTACCATCATCTTTCAACTTTGCTTTCTCAAGGAACGCATTAAAATTCAACGGAACAACAGCACGAGCCATCTATCTACAATTAACATAAACAAGCAAGATACTATCAGGGACTAAGTTCATGATAAATTTAAGTTCAATTAATCATATTACTTAAGAACTCCCACTTAGATAGACATCCCTCTAATCTTCTAAGTGATCACGTGATCCAAATCAAACTAAACCATAACCGATCATCACGTGAAATGGATTAGTTCTCAATGGTGAACATCATCATGTTGATCATATCTACTATATGATTCACATTCGACCTTTCGGTCTCTGTGTTCCGAGGCCATATCTGCATATGCTAGGCTCGTCAAGTATAACCCGAGTATTCCGCGTGTGCAAAACTGGCTTGCACCCGTTGTAGATGGACGTAGAGCTTATCACACCCGATCATCACGTAGTGTCTGGGCACGACGAACTTTGGCAACGGTGCATACTCGGGGAGAACACTTCTTGATAATTTAGTGAGAGATCATCTTATAATGCTACCGTCAATCAAAGCAAGATAAGATGCATAAAAGATAAACATCACATGCAAATCAATATAAGTGATATGATATGGTCATCATCATCTTGTGCTTCGTGATCTCCATCTCTGCAGCACCATCATGATCACCATCGTCACCGGCACGACACCTTGATCTCCATCGTAGCATCGTTGTCGTCTCGCCAATCTTATGCTTCTACGACTATCGCTACCGCTTAGTGATAAAGAAAAGCATTACAGGGCGATTGCATTGCATACAATAAAGCGACAACCATACGGCTCCTGCCGGTTGCCGATAACTCGGTTACAAAACATGATCATCTCATACAATAAAATATAGCATCATGTCTTGACCATATCACATCACAACATGCCCTGCAAAAACAAGTTAGACGTCCTCTACTTTGTTTGTTATCCACAGGCCAGCAGATATTTGTTGGGGAACGTAGTAATTTCAAAAAATTTCCTACGCACACGCAAGATCATGGTGATGCATAGCAACGAGAGGGGAGAGTGTTGTCTACGTACCCTCGTAGACCGAAAGCGGAAGCGTTATATCAACGCGGTTGATGTAGTCGTACGTCTTCACGATCCGACCGATCCAAGCACCGTTACTCCGGCACCTCCGAGTTCTTGGCACACGTTCAGCTCGATGACGTTCCCCGGGCTCCGATCCAGCAAAGCTTCGGGGAAGAGTTCCGTTAGCACGACGGCGTGGTGACGATCTTGATGTTCTACTGTCGCAGGGCTTCGCCTAAGCACCGCTACAATATGACCGAGGTGGAATATGGTGGAGGGGGGCACCGCACACGGCTAGAGAACGATCTCAAGGATCAACTTGTGTCTCTTGGGGTGCCCCCCTGCCCCCGTATATAAAGGAGCAAGGGGGGAGGGCCGGCCGGCCCTAGGGGCGCGCCAAGGGAGGGGGAGTCCTCCTCCTAGTGGGAGTAGGACTCCCCTTTCCTAGTCCAACTAGGAGGGGGAAGGGGGGAAGGAAGGAGAGGGAGAGGGAGAGGGAAAGGGGGGCCGCCCCCCCTCCTTGTCCAATTCGGACTCCTCATGGGGGGGCGCGCGCCACCTCCTGGTGCGGCCCTCTCTCTCCCCTCGTGGCCCAATAAGGCCCATACTTCCCCCGAGGGGTTCCGGTAACCCCTCCGGCACTCCGGTAATATCCGAAACCTCTCGGAACCATTCCGATGTCCGAACATAGCCGTCCAATATATCAATCTTTATGTCTCGACCATTCCGAGACTCCTCGTCATGTCCGTGATCACAACCGGGACTCCGAACTCCTTTCGGTACATAAAAATGCATAAACTCATAATAACTGTCATCGTAACCTTAAGCGTGCGGACCCTACGGTTCGAGAACAATGTAGACATGACTGAGACACGTCTCCGGTCAATAAGCAATAGCGGGACCTGGATGCCCATATTGGCTCCTACATATTCTACGAAGATCTTTATCGGTCAGACCGCATAACAACATACGTTGTTCCCTTTGTCCATCGGTATGTTACTTGCCCGAGATTCGATCGTCGGTATCCAATACCTAGTTCAATCTCGTTACCGGCAAGTCTCTTTACTCGTTCCGTAATACATCATCCCACAACTAACTCATTAGCTGCAATGCTTGCAAGGCTTAAGTGATGTGCATTACCGAGAGGGCCCAGAGATACCTCTCCCACAATTGGAGTGACAAATCCTAATCTCGAAATACGCCAACCCAACATCTACATTTGGTGACACCTGTAGTACTCCTTTATGATCACCCAGTTACGTTGTGACGTTTGGTAGCAACCAAAGTGTTCCTCCGGCAAACGGGAGTTGCATAATCTCATAGTCAAAGGAACATGTATAAGTCATGAATAAAAGCAACAGCAACATACTAAACGATCGGGTGCTATGCTAATGGAATGGGTCATGTCAATCAGATCATTCAACTAATGATGTGACCTTGTTAATCAAATCACAACTCCTTTTGTCTATGGTTAGGAAACTCAACCATCTTTGATTAACAAGCTAGTCTAGTAGAGGCATACTAGTGACACTCTGTTTGTCTATGTATCCACACATGTATTATGTTTCCGGTTAATACAATTCTAGCATGAATAATAAACATTTATCATGATATGTAAGGAAATAAATAATAACTTTATTATTGCCTCTAGGGCATATTTCCTTCAATATTGGCAGCAACTGGGAGAGATGGGAACAACAATGTGTTCCCAATTGCTTTTGGGGTGGTTGACAAAGAGGATGGGCCTAGCTGGACCTGGTTTTTAAACCAACTTAGAGTCTACATTGGCACCAGCAACCAGTTTGGGAACTACACCATCATGTCTGACAGGCAGAAGGTATTTTCTCTGACTCTGTATTATTCTTATGCACATAGCAATGCTGCTATAGTTATCTCATTACAACCTTATGTAATCAAACAACAGGGCCTTCTTAAAGCAATTAATGAAGTATTTCCTCAATCCCCACAAAGATATTGTCTAAGACACATATATGCCAACTTCTAGTCAGCTGGCTTTAGAGCAGAAGAACTTAAGAAATGGGTTGACAAAGCTAGCTATTCCTTCACTGAACATGGTCACAAAGAAGGAATGGCAGGTTTGAAAGCAGCATGTGAACCAGCCTACATGTGGTTGAATGGCATCCCTAAGGAGTGTTGGGCTAGATATGCAATGGATCATGTGTGCAAGACTGACTTGGTAGTGAACAACCTTAGTGAGGTTTTCAACAAAATGATTCTAGATGTTAGGTCAAAACCAATTAAGACCATGTTTGAAGGGTTGATGACCAAACTAATGGTTAAGTACCAGGGCATCAGAGAGAAAACAGAGAGCTGTAGGTGGGAAATAACCCCACATTACATGGAGAAGCTTGAGGAGAGCAAGAAGTGGGCTAAATACTGTGAAGCAAACATGGCTGGTCCCAACATCTGGCAAGTAACTAGTGGAGAGAACACATATTGTGTGAAGCTTGATGTAGGGAGCTGCTCTTGCAGGAGGTGGGACATGACTGGATCACCTTGCCACCATGCAATATCTGCAATGCAGAAGATAAAAGTTCACCCAGAAGATTATGTGCATCCATTCTTTAAGAAGCCAATGTATAAGGCTGCATACCAGCACATCATCTAGCCTGTCCCTGGCCCTGAATTTTGGCCCAACACCAACACACCAGACATAGAACCACCAGTTTTTAGGGAGAAGAAAGGCAAGAAGCAGACAGCTAGGAGAAAGGGTGAATTTGAGGTGCCAGCTCCTAAGGATACATCAAGGATGGGCACAATAACATGCAGTAACTGTGGTCTGCAAGGCCACATGTGGACAATGTGTGGAGACAGACTAGGCCAAGTTTATGACAAGGAAAAACAACCACCAGGTAACTAAGCCAGTTCTACAAGGAAAATCTGCTACTTGTTTTTAATGCATACATCTTGTGAGCTACAACTTGTTTTTAATTGTAGGAAAACAGGGCATCCTACCCAGCAACTTCAGCACCAACCAGGCCACCTCCAGCTAGGGCCACATCATCAGGTCCAGCTCCAGCTTCAGGTCCTGCTCCAGCTTTAGGACCACTTAGGGGCAGGAAACCAGCAACAGGTTCAACAAGGGCAACCACATCTACTGCAGTTTCAACAGGTGGATCAAGAAAGAGAAAGAATCCACCACCTGCTTCAGCACCAGCCAACAACACCAGGTCAAGTGCATCATCTCCAGCAAAGAACACCAGGTCAAGTGCAAGAGGTTTCAATGCTCCAAGGGCAGCATCAACATCAGGTCAAGCTGATGTTGGTTCTGAGAGGAAGAGGAAGGCCCCAAGCAAACTTGCTTTGTATTTCACAGCCAGTGGCAACCATTGAATGTGTTGCACTCAACTATGCTTTATGCCTTGAACTCTGCTTGTTAGGCATGCTTGCTATCTGTGTTATTGCAGTGAACTCTGCTTTCATTTGAACAATTAAGTTATGTGGTCTATGTATGAACTGCTTGGAACAATTAAGTTATATGGTATGTGTTTGAACTGCTTGATCCATGTTGAGTTATCTGCTGTCAAGCTCTATTTTGATTTGATATGTCCTAGGTTATGAATTGTTTCATAAGAAATTATTTCTTATGCTGAGCATTGTTATGTACATCAAGTGATTTATTTTGTTGATAGTTGATTGATATGATTAGGTCAATTTGGTCACTTTGGGGGGCAACTTGTCGACCAACCCCAAAAGTGGCTAGTTGTCGACCAACACCCAAAGGTGCCAAATGTGGCCACATTTGGCCACTTTGGGTGGCTACTTGTCGACCAACCCCAAAAGTGGCTACTTGTCGAGCAACCCCAAAGTGGCCACATTTGGCCACTTTGGGGGGGAACTTGTCGACCAACCCTAAAGCCACCAAAATTTGGCCACTTTGGGTGGCTACTTGTCGACCAACCCCAAAAGTGGCTACTTGTCGAGCAACCCCAAAGTGGCCACATTTGGCCACTTTGGGGGGGAACTTGTCGACCAACCCTAAAGCCACCAAAATTTGGCCACTTTGGGTGGCTACTTGTCGACCAACCCCAAAAGTGGCTACTTGTCGAGCAACCCCAAAGTGGCCACATTTGGCCACTTTGGGGGGGAACTTGTCGACCAACCCTAAAGCCACCAAAATTTGGCCACTTTGGGTGGCTACTTGTCGACCAACTCCAAAAGTGGCTACTTGTCGAGCAACCCCATAGTGGCCACATTTGGCCACTTTGGGGGGGAACTTGTCGACCAACCCTAAAGCCACCAAAATTTGGCCACTTTGGGTGGCTACTTGTCGACCAACTCCAAAAGTGGCTACTTGTCGAGCAACCCCATAGTGGCCACATTTGGCCACTTTGGGGGGGAACTTGTCGACCAACCCTAAAGCCACCAAAATTTGGCCACTTTGGGTGGCTACTTGTCGACCAACCCCAAAGTGGCTATGTAGGACCAAAACCTAACATATCAAAGCTAAAACAACAAGATATAGCCATCTGACCAAACCATAACATATCTAACTTAAAACATCAAGATCACCAGATTGATTCATCACATAGATAGATCATTCAACATTTTTCTTTCACCAGCTTCATACATTGCATTGCATCATAGACAACTTGATTCATCACATACATAGCTCATTCAACATTGTTCTTACACCAACTTCAAACATCACATAGATAGAAAGACAGATCTAGGAACATAGAAACATAACAGCAGCATCATGGGTACCGAATCCTAGTCCACCTTTGCCTAGTGACCTGAAAGGGATGGAAATTTGCCCTCCTCCTTGCCCAGTAGATGATATCATCATCACTAGGGTTGGAACCAGAGGGGAATGCCTCCAGGAACTGCTCTATGTCCTTGCGGTTGCGTGCTGCAAGGATCATCTCAGCAAGTTGCCTTCTCGCCCTCCTCCTTGCATCTCTGCGCCTGGCTTGCCTGGGCACCTCTTCTTCTCCATCTATGACCTCTCCAGGATCCATCTCTCCCTTGGATTCTAGGGTTTCTTTGGCGGCTGGGGGGTTGAGAAGGGTGGGGATGGGGGGGGGGGTGACTGCGGTTTCACTCAAGGGGTGGGCTTTATAGACTACTAATGGTTGGTGGTAGGTAGGTGGAGTAATAAAACAGCCCAGTCTAGGCCCACAATGTGTACATAATGGTTTTAGGCCCAAAAATATACTAGTTCAGCATTGCTACTTTCAGGAAAACAACCTAAAGAAATAAAACAGTTCTTCACTGCATTACTTAAGATAGATAGGTTCTTAGCAGTACAATAACATAAGCAAGACTTAGCAAAGGTTCTCCACCACTCTAGTTACCATAACTTAAACATTTCATATAGGACTGCACAAAATATACTCCTACCATCATCTTGCAAGGCCTGTTATATGTGTAGGCCACCTTACTTACTTAACCACCATTGTCCAAATCTTCAAGCCTCCAGTATGGCCTTGATTTTCTCAAGCTTTTCCTTGCTCCCATGGCCAACATTCAGCAGATCAGCAACTACTTTCTCAAGCTCTGTCTTCTCTTGTGCAAGAAGATCCCTGTCCACCTTTATCTCTTTCATTGCCTTCCTGGTGTTGTGAATTATGTCTGCCTGGGCCTGAAGGATACACCTCTGTTCTTTTGCTAGCCTTAGCTTCTCCATCTTCATCTCCAGCTCTAGCTCTTCCTTCTGCTTCTCAAATTTCTCAGCATCCATTGCTTTTTGGTAGTCGATCTTGCCAACACCATCCTGCCAGTCAAACATCTTGCCCACATCATCAACCATTTTATGATACTCATTGCAGAGATGATCATAGTCCTTCTTCAACTTGGCAACCTCATCCTCATATGCATGCTTGTCTTGAATCCTTCCAAGGTTTTGCTCATGGAACATTTCCCACAACTTGATGAGGCAGTTCTTAAGTACATCAGGCCAGGCAGGATCAACCCACTGAACTACACCACAATTCACACCTCCCTGTAGTTTGATCAGAGAACACATACTTCAGAAAATGCATAAATTCAGTTCTAACTTCAATTCAAAATGAGGATTGGTACACAAGGAGGACATGTAACCATAAATTCAGTACTAAATTCAGTTCAAACAGAGTTAATGTACAAATTCAGTAACCACTGGGCATAACTGAATCCACTAGGCATAACTGAATCCACCCAGCATACTCAATTACTCACCTGAACAGGGCATCCATAGAACCTCCTCCCAGTGTTAGCACCTTCAAAAGCAACACACTTCCTAGGCTTCATATCGTGCAGAGTACACTTGGCAACTTCCTCCATGGGAGCACCACACCAGAGTGGCTCAGGGATGGTGTCAGGTGTGTCCTACAAGCAGTAAAAGGTAAATCAGAACCAATGCATCAACTAGTTCAATTTAAGTCAACCCATGCTCATTCCCAAATCGATTCAACCCTAACCCTAACCCTAGATAATGACAGAGAGGAGGAGGATGAGGCTTACAAAGTACTCCATGTCCATCAGGTTGCCCCCCATGCTGTCGTCGGAGCTCTCATCCCCATCATTCCAAGAAGGCATCCTGGCCGGCGACGAGGAACTGAGGTGGTCGGCGACGATGGAGAGCCCGGCCAGGGGAAACAGAGCGAGGGGGAGACTGAGAGTGAGTGAGCGCGAGGGAGACAGAGTGAGGGCCGGATCCGTTTGACCTGGTCGGGACGGCCCGTGCGCCCTAACGGCCGTCACCCGCGCGTCGTGAGCACTTTGGCAGACAAAACCCTGACGGGCGGGCCCCACATGTCATAACCCCAGTTAAAACTTAACCGTTCGGCCACTTGGGTTTTTTGAAACAGCCAGCCACTTTTGTGGTAGTTTTTTGAAAAATTAAAAAAAGCGGTAGTTTTTCGAAACGATAGCCCGTAATGTGGTAGTTTTTTGCTATTCACTCAGCAGAATTTATAAGGTTCCCCTGGAAGGCGGATAGCATACGACAGGAAACACGATCCATCAAGTCTAAAGACGGCTATTGCCAACCCCTCTTCATGACATGAAGCAAGTCAGGGCAAGCAGAAAGGTTTTACCACGAGATGCTACGAGCATGTATGTGCAGCACTTCAGTTCAGTTCCACACAGGCACACACCCTAAGCAATAATCATTAGACCCACTTGTCATCGACAGCTCCTGCTAGACGCTTCAGCCTCCTGCTGGGTCAGTGTGTCTTTTCATCTTCTGGAGTTGCCGCCGGAGAAGCTGGAGTTTCCTCCTGCTGGGTGGTCACTGACAGAGAAGCTGGAGTTCCTGCCGGTGGGCCTGGCACAGTGTCCTCGCCCGGATTCGTCGACTGAGATGCCTTGGCTTCAATGGCTGGTGTTGCGCCTCCATCAACTGCTGGTGGTCGATCACGATTGCACTTCTTGAAGTGCATCCCGCAGATCAGTTCGGCGTGCTCCGCACAGTTCTTCCTCACATAGTTCTCCATGCACTTGTTGTATGAGAAGTCTGTGTGGGTTCCATCTGATGACACCACGTAGAAGCACCGACTTTGCAGGAAAATGTGGTGCTTGTTGACCTGCCAAACATGAGCCAAACAAATATCTTTCATATTTTAATTGTGATGCACCAAATAGTAACACATTAGATATAAAAGGGAAAATTGATTGCACATCTCCTCTTCACAGGTGATTGTATGGTGTTTTATGAAGGCAGATGTGCGGAGCGACAATCGTTTGAATTTGTAGTTTCTACAGTGCTGGATCGGGTCAATGTGCCAATAAGAACAAAAATTCAATTTATTTTGGCTGCAAATTGTCCTGATGCTTTCAAGGTTCATGTTCAGAGTGTTGTGCAGATAGGAAGGGAAGCCCTCAATATAACTGGGGCTGCCTACTGCATCTGGCTGCATTACACGATAGCATTTTGAAGTGCAGGGAAAGAAATGCTACTAAAGTCAGTAATCCAGTCCCTACAGGCCATTCATCTGAACTACCAACAGATAGTTCTCTCTAGGCTGACCTTACCGATGGTTCAGATGGTTCAGATGGCCATTCTATCTGTTGGTAGTTCAGATGGTTCAAAAGAGACGTGGAAGACCTTGTGGTGTCTCCAAGTTATGCCCAAAAGTCGCATTTTTTGTGGCGTGTAGTAAACAATGTACTCCCCTGCTTTGGCAACTTGAATATAAGGCACGTTCAGGAATTAAGCTTCTTCCCTTTATGTGGCCATGAGGAGGAGTCACGATACCAGTGTTTATTGAAGTGTGAGCATGTTGAGCTTTTCCGGTGTACTGCACAGGGGTTCTTATCTTAGGAATTGATATGCCAGTTTTACACCCAGGAACCTGGACGCAGGATGTGCTTGATCAATGTTTGGATTCTTCCCAAGAAGGATGTGGTTGATCAATGTTTGGATTCTTCCCAAGAAGGATGCGGATTATTGCAGTCTCCATTATGTGGTGCATCTGGGGGATCTGTAATAACTACAATCATGGTGATGTGCAGTACGAACCGAGGTGATCGGTTGGATTGGCAAATGAGCTCTGAAGGTCTCTGGAGAGAAGGAGCAAGTGATCTGATCACTACTCCGGTGACAGGGAGATGGCGGCAGCCTGAGGAATCATGGGTTAAAATCAATACGAACGGTGCCATTCCATCTCAGGGTCGGGCTGCCGGAACGGGAACAGTCTCAGAACGCTGAAGGACAGTTCTTGGCTTCTTACTGTCGAAGTACGAAGGAATTGTTGATTCGACAACTGCAGAAATTCTAGCTTGTAGGATGGCTTAATGCGAGCTATTTGAGAAGGGCTATCAGCAAGTGGTGCTAGAAACAGACTCTCAGGTGGTCGTTAGTTTGTGGCAAGCGGAGCAGCTCATCTCAACTCCTCGGGGTTTAACCTAAAAAAAGTTATAGAAGGCAAAAGGTAGCACAAGAAATCAAGAATCCATACCATTATATGATCAATTCCACCAGACACCTTCTTTTCCTTTTCAGGGTGGTGTTCCAGAACTTTTTCTGTGATAAACTTTTCATCCTCCAGGGGAAGTCTTACGCCATCACTGCAAAATTTAAGATAATGAATATATTTAAGATTAGATGGAACAAACAAAATAACTGTTTTGCATATCATGAAGCACGCAAGTAAACCGTTAGATAATTTACCATGATTCACGGAAGATGTTTCTGACCATGGTTACAATGGGTTCAATTTCTTGTAGAACCTTTTTCGCCTCAGCTGGTAGTTCGTACCGTGGTCTTGGTGGCCTCTCAACAGGTCTCATTGGGGGCCTGCCTGGATTGTCTCTTTGGTCCCTCCGGTTTTCTTTGGCATCCCATCCGTCCGATTTCCAGCCTTTGTTGTTGCCAGAGGAATTGGTCTTCCAATTATCAGCACTTGAGTCATCGGCCTGAGCAGAACTCCAGCCATCCCAAGAATCTGGCTGCTTTGAATCCGAATTCTCGTGACCCTGGGAAACTGGAGCAGCACCCCACGCATTATCTGACGGTGAAGCAGCACATTGCCCCAGGACTCCTGCTGTGCAGTACAAGTCTGGGCCTTCACTGCCACACTCCCCCAGGAATCATTCCCTACATGAATAGGCTCTGCAGTACAAGTTTTAGCTGCCACACATCCCCAGGAATCATTCTGAGCCTTAGCTGCCACACTCCCCAATGGATCATCCTGTGCGTCAACATTCCGAGCATTACAAGAGTCATTCCCAGCAATTGCATTTTGTTCCCAGCTTGCATTCGCCTTTGTGCCATTTTCCCATGAGTTGCCCTTCTCGGTAATTTGATGTTCAGGATTATATTCAAAAGTGGGCATTCCATGGGTCCCATCCCATTCCGGTGATAAGCAAATATCATCCATCGTGTTGTCTTCAACAAGGTAGTCCACATCGTCCAAGAATGTGTACGCATCCTTTTCTTGGTCGGTCCTCACCAAGGCCAGGAAATCATACAGACCGTCACCATACTCCTTGTTGCTTTTCAGCTGCAATGGTCAAATCTGTTATATACTAAAATCACAATACGGGTCAAAAATAGAGAAATAGGCTAGAAACTCCCACAAAAAAGAGAGAAACATCCAGCCATTGATCTGGAGGACATCTATTTATTAGTACATCACAATCGTTAGATTTACATAACCGTACCTAAACAGTAAAGAGGGAAAAGAAAAGGCACGACACGTACCTTTGGCTAAAAGTTTTTGAGCGTGTGCGTATTGTTGGAATTTGCCCTCAAGATCGATCACATCAAACTAGACGAACGCACACGCTCAAAAACTTTTAGCCAAAGGCACGTGTCGTGCCTTTTCTTTTCCCTCTTTATTTTCTGCTTTTCTCCACGGTACAATCTCACGATTACATAACCTATATGCACGCATATATATATATGCTGCCATGACCATCCTAGACAAGTCCTAATCTGACTCAACTAGTATTGCCTATACTAGACACGCTAACTAAACTCTAATCCAAATCGGACTCCTACTACGTGCGCTTTAGCACACATAGGGACACGCCTATTACGTGGAGGACTAACCAAAAACTACACGGCCTTCCTAATCCTAGCTAACCCCACGACTCACAGTCCATCTCAAACTACTGTTACTTCAAACACTAATCTGCTAGACAAGATTATTCTAACAAACAGATTGTACCTATTAGATCTACATAATCATTAAACAGAACGCATCCGATAGATCTTCATAATCTATCATCTATTATATATTAATGAAACGATAGAAACCAAACAGACAAGATTTAAAAGCATAGAAGAAAGGCTGAGATCTATAAAAATCTTGCTGGAACCTTTACGCTTCAAGGTTTGTCACAAGTAAGGTTGAAAGTTGTGGCTGGATTGCAATAGGAAAGATCCTCAAGAATTATCCATTTAGCACACGGCTACAAACTTACAATGTACATCAATACATAAATAAAACTACGTGCTGCAAACTATTTGGAGAAGAAAATATTTGTAAATTAAATATCGGTAGCAAATGCTTTGTTTTGACGTGCAGGTACACACACATTCAGGACAACATAGCTCATCGCCATGGACATGATCATGCCATCGCGATAGAAGCGACCATGCATGTGTACTCGACATTGTCTAGCATGCATCAGTGGCCCATCAATCATTGAAGAGTGGTGCCTCAGCGACAAGCCCTCAGGTCATCAGCATGCATCAACCATGAGTCAGATAAGAGAAGAGTACATACACACAACAAAGACTCACTGCAGAGTTAGTAATGTAGTTTATGTGTTTATTGATTTGGTTTCTTAGAAAATAAAAGAATTTTGTTGCTTTAAGCCTTCGCCTCACAGATGAGCACAGCCCAACCTTATTGAAAGAAGTGCCAGTTAAACAAAGCATCTACTGACATGCATACCACAAAAGTGAAAACAAAGCATTTGCTAGCGTATCGCATTCAACCCAATTATTTGCACTCTGATCTCACAGTGCCAAATATAATATTCGAAACATTTGAATTGATGACCTTGTTTTTATTTAAGTGGTCAGTTTTGGGGTTGAATATTGAGGGAGTTCTAGTACCTGTTGTAGTTCTGTTAATATATACCAATTTTCACAGGGATATACAAAAGGTGGACTCTGTAAAAGGTGCTTGAACTTTTAATGAACGTAAGGTCGCATTGTAACCACCCCTGTGGAACCCATTCAAGTTCCCAGTGCATGTCATGCTGTTTGCGACAAGTATCAAATGTTCCTTCAGAATTCCTTTAGCAACTGTCTTCATAGTTCTTGAAAGGCGCTGCACAAAGCATCAAACAAGAATATATCTAATGAAATAAGACATGAAGATAAAAGTTGACAACAGGCGCTGCACAAATCAACAACCACAAAACAGTTATAGCAAAATTATTTAAGTGTTAAAACACTTGAGTCAAACAGGATGAAAGGTAAATCACTGAGCAGAAATACGTGTCAGATTTAAATGAATGATAAAAATTAGGATGTTTGTATTGATACTGAACCACAAAAAAGGAAACTAAACTGTCCACTTAGTATGGTTTTGGTTACGGTATGCATGGAAATCGAAAACCATATGGCCTCAGTTAGTTTGGTATACAAACATAAAATTCTATCCAATTGCCGAACTACTCTTACATCCAGATTCTCCAAACATTGGAATTTAGCCGCCTGGCCTCAGGATGGTCAATCCAACAGGCAGAGCAATTCATGCCGCCTAGCCACCCACCAAAACAGCACAGCGGCACTCCCTGCCTCGCCTTCATCTCTCTCCCTCCCCCCCTCCCTCCCTCTATGTTGACCCTACCAATACATGTTTCTTAGAAGTAAATTATTCAGTCGTGCTTGTAGATTGATTTTGAGTAGATAGGACATTCAGATATGCAAAAAAAAGTGTAATATGTATGCCATATTTCTTTTAAATATATTAAACTTTGATTAGTTTGGTATTTACCAAATCCAAACCATATTTTGATTTATTACCATATTCAATATGGTATTTACAGGAAAACCATATTTAACAAACCAAAATGATTGAAGCCTCACCCTAATAAAATTAGCTAGTCCCGGTGGTAAAGGTATGGTCAAAATTTTCAAACTTGTGTAAGGAAAAAAGGGACTATTTTTTAAAGATAATCCAAAGTTACGGAAAAAAAACAAGAGTCCTACCAAGTATGTGAAACTTTTGTCACTTTAGTTTTTATAATAAAAACTTATGAAGCTTTTGCAAACAGATGCAAGAAGGCTAACCTGAACAACTTGATCAAAGGAGCATGATATACCAAGAAGTTCCCGCACTTGCCGAATACCATTAGGTATGGACCTTCTTGTGTCAATGAGGTTGATGACTGGTATACATGCATCCATTGATATTCTCCATGCATCACCATTCTTCGTAGCTTCCTTTTTTTCAACAATAATTTCTACTGCCGGCTCACCCTTTGATACCTTTCTTGTGTCTTTAACCAAAGACGTTGCATCAGACCCAACCCACGTAATTTTAGCATCTTGAATTCGAGGATCACCTGCAGAGCAAACAGACATTTTTTTAGCAGTCCTTCATACACTGCCACAAAAATCAGTGGAATAACATATGTAGAACACCATCTAAATTCTTAATTAAGAATCTTTAATGTCCCCTTAAAGAAAAAGAGATGGTTGAGTACTTGTACATTAATTTCTTACGCATAACATTGCACTAAAAATATCAGTGGAATCCCAAAAATGAAATGGAGTATTCCAAATCAGAGCGCAATAGCACTGCAAATAATGATCCCTCAAGCAGCAAATTGCCACAAAACGCATGCTTGTATTTTGCAGGCCCAGACAGCAAACATCCATTTAGGAAAGATTACGTGCTCAACCTCTGAACTTGAATACCAGTTCCGTTTTTCCTTATAAATTAACCATTTTTCATGAAATACTAGTATATGTCGTACCATACTCTCAGCTAAATCACATGCATCTGTTACATACAAAGATAGATATTCATCATCAGAATGTGCAGGCATAAAAAGTGCATGGGAGGACACGCAAAAGAAGTACAAGAGTCACCAATTTATAGATGACCGGTGTTGACAAATCAAAGAGCAGTACATGAGATCTTTCATCCAATAAGATAGGAGAAAACAATTTATTTCTAATAAAAGAACGACTGTAATTTATGCAGCGAATGAAATTTCCATGGAACCTGACTAATTACTGCATCTTACAGTACCTTTTATAACTGTCTCCAAAAGCACAGCACAGAGAGAATCGGCTAACACGTTCACTGCTTTCTCAACTGAATCAGATAACATAGGGATATCCTCAGAAAAAGAGAACTGCAAACATGAAACCTTCCCATCACTCAGTGTGAATGAACAATCACTGGCAGGATTAAGGATGAAAAAAGTATCCATCAGATTAACTTCAATAACATCAGAAATCAGAGATTATGTCATGTCAAACAGACAAAAGTGTGGCAACACTGAATAGTACTCCCACTATCAAAATATAAGACGTTTTTTGAGACTATAACAGTGCCAAAAAACATCTTATATTTTGGTACGGAGGAGTACATAACAAAGAGATGATGCTCAAATGATAATGTATTCAAACTCCTTGTCTCCAGACAAATCCCCATTATTACATTAATGGATTAAACTCCAGTCCCACGGGGGCACAGTGGCAATTCATTTAGAACAGATTTGGGCATCGGAGAAAATACCAAAATTCTACCATAACTTAAGCATGTTCTCGTATCATTGCTATAGAACAGATAACCTCATGCTAAACTAAGAACTGGCAATGTTTACTCCTTTATTATACCCTTGGTGCCATGTTTACGGGTTGCAATTAACCTTTAAACAGAGATAGTGAACTGATTATAGAAGAGGAAATATTAGATATCATCCATGTTTACGGGCATCAAGTATTCAGTTCTCACGTTGAAATATTACATATCACCCATGTTGATCAAGAACAACACAAGTATTAAAAAAAATAGTATGTCACCAGCATCCAGTAACCACTACCCGCTAAAAATGAGGCCTGCCTCAGTCCTGAGCAATAACCATGGTATCTAAGATGTAACAGAAAAACCATTGCAGAGTAGAGAAAGAAAAACTTTACCAAGTAGAGAAAGTAATCTTTTTAAACAGCTGACCAATAGTTCCTTTCTTATTCCAATGTTTCCCAGAAACTTCTTGGCATTTCCGAAGAATGTCATAAGTGCTAATGTTAATCTGTTCTAAATGGTCCTGCGAAAAAATACATGCATACATTCATATGTATCATATATAATTATAAAAAATAATAGCCAGCATGTGAAAAGCTAAAAAAAACATCGAAATACCTTTTCAAGATGAATATGGCCAACATATGCTGGGGTGGCTTCTGAAGTTCCCTCCAAACTAACCTGTTTCTGATACCTGAAAATGCAAATGTCATGTTTGTGCTGTTCAGTGCAAATGACAACAAATACTAAAAACAATGTATCAAATTGACTCTAGAATTGATGGCATGGATATACATACTCAATGCAGATATCAGTGGTACAATCCTGTAATGTGATTCTCTTTAGGCAACCCTGCACTGCAATAGCAGCCTTCTCTTTGCAAAATTTCTTGGGACAAGAGCAGTCATTCAGAAACAGGATAACTTTTCGATCTTTCGCATCATTTTTATAGCTAACATTTGTCTGAAGTATTTCCTGTTTGGTTAAGAACATGTTAAGAGTAGGTACAAATAGCTTGAGATACCGATGCATATAATAGTAACTAGAACAATTTACAATGTAATTACTACCTTCATCAACTCCCGTGAAGTATTATTACTCTGAGAAGCATCCAAGATTGCCTCATAAGCAGGGTTGGAGGTAGCAGTGGCAGCTAAGGCACCCACCGGTTCTCCAGGAGTTATAGCACTTGGATCTTCTTTGTATTTAAGTTGCATGACTGAATTGCTGCAGATGTTTCTCACAGTTCCATCATAGCATATAACTATGTCTCGCAAGATGGCCATTAGACCCTTGAACAGAGTTCCTGCTTCTGTCAAACCTCTTGAGGAGCGGACAATAGTTTCTCTTGTAGATATAGCATGTACTAGCTCCTCGTAAGGACTGAGACCATGGAAATATGAACTTTGCACAAGACCATAAGCCTCTGGAGGATATTGAATTCCATCTCCAATTGGTGGGTGTCTATTAACAAAATTTGAGAAGCAAGCCTCCACCAGACGACCTGAGTAGAACTTCCCCTCGCGGTACAGCTGCAGACCAACAAAACTAAGCTGCTGAACTACTTTTGACATTGAACGGTCACTCTTTGGGTCAAACAGGAGACCAAGATGAGATGATTTCATGACAAAATCTGAAATTTGCTGTTTGACGTCCTTGAGATTATTGTCGACTCGTGTTTCCTCCACGGAGTGGCTTTTCAAGGACCTTCTTGACCGCTCCAATACAGAAGACTGCTCTTTAATGCACTCCTGTGCTCCTTCCAACAGAAGCTTGGGTACACTAAAATCTTGCAGACTTACACTAAAACCATCCAGAAGTAGGAATTCCATCAAAAGGGGCTGCAGCGCATTCAAAAATTTGAGCGCATCTCCTGGGCCCTTAACACAAAGAATGGAGGACACCAAATCCGAAAATGAGGCCTGAACAGATTCTTTGTCAATATCAAGTTTTATGACAGTGCTGTCCCGGACTAGGAATCTGTCCCCTTCACAAGTCAATTCTGCGGGCAACGCGCTTTGCATTATTTGTGTGATTGTCCAGCATGGTTTTGGTTTGACCCAAAGTTTTAAATAGCGCGCTAAGCCTCTTAGCGGCGGACCTCTTCTAAATGCTATAGCGTGCTATAGCGGTGCTATAGCGAGCTATTTAAAATGTTTGCTCATGTGTTTGGACAAAAGACCCTTAGCGCAGGACCTCTTCTAAACGCTATAGCGTGCTATAGCGGAGCTATAGCGGGTTATTTAAAACCATGGTTTGACCACAGCAGGGGCAGGAAGAGAAAGAGACAGGAGCATTGCCAGCTGGTTTGCCGACTCTTTGCTTAGCACAGTTCTTGAAGACATGTGTTTCAGAGCTAGCAAGCTGTCATTGGCTAGATGGAGGTTTACTTTCCCGTTGTGTGAATTAGACAGTTGCTTCTCCACGCTGAAAAGCTCCAATGCTTCAGTTTTTGCAGCAAGTGACTGAGGATAAAAGATATGCACACAATCACCAACGAAATCTGCTCCAAGAGGAGAGCATAGAAGGGGATTGATTTTGACTGTACAACCACCGTGGATGTATACATTCAATGCCTGGAGAGAATGCTTGTGAGTAGTAGGTGGCCTGTTGAGGAAAACAACATCACCATCGGCAATTCTTCTACTGACCGTTTGACCCACTTTAAGCGTGGTATGTCCTTTCGATCCTACATTGATTGCATATGTTGCTTGACCATCTCTATAGGTCAAACACAATCCCTTGTCAACAACCTCTTGCAATCTGTGTATGTTGATGTCTGTAACCGGTTCTTCAAAAGTTATCCCTTTTGCCACTTCAAAAGGTAGTCCAACTACATCTGCTCCAATATAGGGATCTCCAGTAAGCACACAGCGTGATGAAAATCCTGACACTTTACTGATGAACAATGTCCTCATCTTTTCAAGCCATTGTTTTGTTGATGATTGAGATGAATCAGTGCTAGCTGCAAATCTCTTTGCGTCTTGAGGACCCTTCAAAATAGAAGTCATTAAATGATTAAACTAGACATACATGAATCTGATCAGAACAAAAATGCAAATGGCGCTCGTAAACTTTCACTAGCAGGTGCTTTTTTCATCAGAACATCAAGAACACTGAGAAGGTGCGGGAGTTCACTAATGCTGATGGTTAAAAAATATGTGGTCAAGAACCCAGAAAGCTCTTCCATATGATTCTATTGAAAATCCAAATTTTCTTGACACTCAGAAGAGGACAGACACAATCATATTGTGAACATTCCTAACTTTTTGTCATATACACACAAGCATCACCATGTTCAATGGAACCGATTGTAATCCTATAATTAATAACTAGGTGATAATTTAGAAGCGAACTTGAACAGTCTGACTCAAACTTGGTCCATTTGATGAGCTAGAGTTTGCTTGCACCTATTTAATTCGTGCACCATGTAAATATGAATAATTAGGTAATTTGCTTCCATTCATGCCAAAAAAAAGGTAGTTTGCTTCAAAATCATGACACATACCTTTGTAGTACCCCTGGCCTGTATATATCGGCCGATTGAAAATTGTAGCTCAGTTGATTCAGTGTCATATGATTCAAAGTTTGGGGAACCA
Organism: Aegilops umbellulata; assembly: GCA_032464435.1. NCBI lineage: Eukaryota > Viridiplantae > Streptophyta > Magnoliopsida > Poales > Poaceae > Aegilops > Aegilops umbellulata. Next base: position 359,618,397 of record CP136059.1, read on the forward strand.
GATGCTGATTCTTTTATCTTCTCTATCTTTTCAACTATCTTTCGCAACAAAGATATAGAGATGGCCTGAAACAAGAAGAAAAACAATATGGGAAGTTATAAACCAGTGAGTACATTTACAAAGATCAAGGAAATGCACAGAATAAAACTCACATTGGACTTGATGCTTTGCCCATCAGTGAATTCTGGATTATAGAGGCAGTTAGGCGGTACTGGGAGATATTTCATCACATATCCAGATTGAGCAATATATCCCCGTGCAGCTAGCTTTCTTCTCGTGTCATCCGGAATCTTCTTTAATATATTAAAAGCCTGGAAAATAATAGAGGAATGGGATAGTAGGTTGCTGGATACCAAAAAAAATGGTGACTCGGTAAGAAAAAATAAAGGGGCAAGTAACTGTGAGCCCTTGGGCTTCGGGTTCTGTGATCCTACCTTTAGACATTACCATGTTTTCAGGGGGTAAAGAATGGGTATCACTCATGAGATTAACATTCCATAATGTACCACCCCAAATATCATTTGAAGGTAATTGACCTTACCAAGGGTTGTAAAACTGAACAGTCTTATCCGGCAAGTGTGATGTTCATGTGATGTGTGCTTATTATTTGATGGTAAGGTCACCGTGTTTGAAAGAGGTGGCCAGAACAACACATTGCACAAAATCAAACAGTTATGATTTGAATCTGCTCACCCCTAAACCACATATGTAGGCGTTCAATCAATATGCAGAAAACTGCTCAGCGGTGCTATGCTGGCAACCAAACTAGTTGCGCAACATGGGCCAAAGGTTGTTTCTACTCAGCCAGGGCAAATCAAACAAGCCCTATAAGGGCATCGCCAACGCTAACCAGCAAATTTGCTTCGCCATCCGTCCGCGGACAGAGGGTGAGGCAGTCCGTGGACATTGATGCCAAAGGCTGCCATCCAATGCTGCCAGCATACATTTCAACCACGGTTCACACTAATCAGACATAATTCAGGCAAACACGGCGAATTTTCATATAAACCGAAAGGCATTCATGCAAACACGATGGAATTTCATTACATTTAGAACAAAAAACGCTGTGAAAACCTATCCTTCGGCTGTGGTTGTCGTCCACTTGCTTTGTATTCTGCATCGGCGACCACGTCCTCCATCTGCCGTCTCCATGAACGGCGACGGGGTTCAAGACCCGAGAACTGGAGGTGCGGTCTCCGGCGAGGAAGAGTAGAACATGGGAGACGGGCCGACCCACTTGGGACACAATGCCCTGCCGCCTCCCATTCCCTACTCATCCTTGTAGGAGTCCATGACCTATCCGTCGCCGGCACCGGTGGACTTGAGGTCGATGATGGGCGTGGATGGTTCGTCATTGTCCACCTGCCACGTGCGCCCCAAAAGTTGGACGCGGCGCATATAACGCGCAGCTGGCGGCCGCGGCCGCGTCTTGCTGTGTCAGAACTGCGTTGCGAGCGGCGCATGCTGCCTCGTAAAGCACGCTGCTCCGCAACGAAGTTCGGGTTCACTGCCGCCATGGTGGCCATGGCCGCCTTGCTTGCGTGCTCGCCGTTGATTTGGCCCTCCGCCAGTTCGAGGAGCAGGCTGTACCTTTGCTCCTCCTGCGCCTGCATGCCGGAACGCCAACATAGGAGCCGGCGCAGGCTGATCCTTCATCGCCATGGTGGCGACGTAGTGTGCCTGCACCTGCTCCATGGTGAGTCCGGCATGCACTGGCGCGTGGTCCAGCGCCGTATAGCCGTCCGAGACCTCAGGCGAGCTGGCCGGCATGCCCAGCTCGATCCGCCTGACACGGCGGGATTGACCAGGCGGCTGCAAGGGCGGCCACCTCGTGCTTCATCTCCGTCGATAGGCTCTCCCACAGAGCATTCCCGCTATCATGATGGATGTGGTGCAAGGGAGGAGTTGTGGCGTGGAGTCTAGCCGGGTGTGGCCGCCTTTTAATAGCGGATATCGGTGAGGCCAAACGTCCGAGTGCGGTAATGTGTGGCACCGGAGTTGGTTCCTCGGTCAGGGAGCCTGCTTAATGGCGGCATACGGATGGACGTGCATTGAGCGGGCGTGGTAGATATTCATCCCGTACAACATACGTGATGCATGAATGCGGGGAGCTAGCGCCGGGGAGGGACGCACGCGGGCGCGTGAGGTTTGCGGGAAAAAGTGCACCCGGACCGCTCGACGGAGCGATACAGGTCCGTGTTGGATGGCTTCTGCGGTCTGAACATATGCGGGCGGCTTGAGGGTCGGCGTTAGAGATGCCCTAAGTAGGGTGTGTATGTGAAAGGATGACATTGTCGTCCTAAGGAATTGATTGCATCGGTCCAACGCAAAGATGATGAGATTTCAGTGAATGTGTAGTTCCCAAAAAAACACAACAAACGAATAGTATTTCTATGAAATTCATGTACTCGTTCCGCACAAACCAAATAGATCTATAGGAAACTGTGAACCGGAATCCCCATTCATATGTTTTTCCTATGATATTCCTACAAACCATATGATTGAGGCCTCAAAATGCGATGGACATATATCCAAACGGCATGGTCATACAGGGTACTGCTTCACACCGGAAAAATGTACCGGCAAATATATATATTTCACATGTATTAGGTACCGTTTGTACACACATCACCTATTCATGTGCAAGATTGTACCAGGATATATTGCATCCTAATTTTCTTGAGATTTTTCGAAACGTTTCAAACAGCATAAAGTTGCAACCAAACTTGTATAGGGTGTACATAAACACATGGTGATCTTGATCTTTGTTGTCCAAGAAGATGCTATACAACAACATCTTGAAAACAGAACAAGATGAAATTATTACCTCTTCGGGAAGCAATACCCTACAGTTGGAGGCTCCACCATAGTGAAACCCATATTTGTCAAGGAAGTTCCAAGAGCTTTCTGTCATATGTTCCTCTGGGGGTGCTCTCAACTCTAAACGAAATACAACCTCTGCTTTCTTTCTCCTTTTTTGCGGGGAACCATCTTCTTTCTTGATTTCCTTCAAATATAAAGCCGGGAGATCCTAAAAAAGAAATAACGATGGGAAACATCAGTTGGAACTTGTCCAGGACGCACTTGTGTAGTAAGCATGCTGGCACAAAACTAGCAGCAACTAAGACTGTAAAGTAGGAAGCCATTCACTGAGTGAAAACAAAAATAATGGCCCTGATGCCATGGTTGTTGACTATATATTTCTTCCAAGTTTCAGTAGTATTCTCAACCGATGGCATTAGTGGATTATGTGAACAGTAAATTCCGCTGACAACACGTCGCATACCAAAATAAAACTGAACCAAGTACACTATTATGATATTCTTGCATTCACTATAAACTGAAAAGACAAAAGAACAAGGAACCTGAAATCATACTTGAGATTACCAAGCCAACACTATAAAACAAGCGGTGTGCGATATGCTCGCCTACCGGACTTTTGTTTAAGTAAAAGACCAGTGATTAATCTATATAAATTGGACGATTACTTGGCTTCTGCTTGAGTATATACGCAGTGCTATAGTCCAACAGTAAAGTACTGCATCTATCAAATTCAGGGCATAAGAAGAATTTATTAGAGTTCACAAATACCTGACAGTCACATGCCGACACATTTTCCTTTCCATTGCTCTTCTTAACCTGAGACATGAAATACCTATATTTAGATTGAAACAGGGAAATCTGTATAGAAGAATAACATATATAGTAATATTATAAGCTGTTTTGACCTATACATACCTTTCCTTTCTTGATACAAAGGCACTTCAAACATAGCAAGCTCAGTAGTTGCCTAAGTTCACTAACATGACAAGGATGATATACAGGTACAGGCAGCTCAATATGTACCCAAAATGCCCTAGAAGGTCATATTGACTTTATTAGTAACAAGAGAAAAGAGGATCCTGGAGTGCTAGAGGACAATGTTTTGGGGCATGAAGGAAAACTAATAAGATTTTGTTTTCGAACCTTCGCATTTGCCATTTTCAGAGGCACCACATGAGTTGCATTCTCCTGTTTCGAGTGGTAAGCCAAGGAAAGAATCCCTAAGCTGTTTTGGTTGAGTAACAGGACAGTCATTTGTAGAATACGTACGCTGCAGAACATAAAATTTTGCATATCAGTAATGTTCAAAAATACGAATACTCCTTGCAAAAGTATACAGATACCGTTATAAAAATCTTCACTGTGCAGAATATACCCATTAATTAAATGATTATACATGAAAAAATAAAAGATTAATCCATATGGATGGAGGAGCATGCAACATCAAGTACTAATTCAGTCCATGAAATCCACATTTATAGCTTAGCTAACTGAACAGGTGACAATGTCCCTGTATCAATGGTCCACGAAAGGAAATTAAAATGTCAGAACTCAATACTAACATATTATCTATAACACATAGGCCCATAGGGTGCTCCCAGGCCATTTATCTTGCAAATTTAAAGTTATTGCAACTGTTGAAAGCATATACCAATCACATTGAATGATTTCAGATAATAATGAAACAGAAATAAGAATTTTCATCTAGACAGCATGCAGAAGCAGTTCTCTCAACTGTGCTCCCTTATTATGAGTAATGTGAGCAATGTTTTTTAACTCAGCATGCATATATCTCTACATGCCAGCATGAATAGTAAAATCAACAAGAAGAAGAACGTACTATCTCATGCTCGCTGGATAGGCTAAGCTTAATGCTCTGGATGGCACCTTCAGGGACCGATGGGTCCTCCTCCATCGCTCTGCAACAGAAGGGACAAACTAGCGCGTCACAGATTCATTTCTTCAAAGAAATTAAAGTAGCTGGACAACTGATTGATTTCTAAAGTCCTCCTCCAACCTTTTAGCTAATTCCTATCAGTGAAGAAATTAAATTAGCCGGACAACCGATAAATTTCGAAGCACTACCCAAGGTCAAGAAGCCCACTAGGCATGGTGGCCATGCGGTGCGCACATGAGCGCTGGCTGGGCACATATGCATCCCCAAAACCCCAGAAACCAAACACAAGCACAAGCCGGAAAAGGGCAAAACCGATAAATCAAACACTAAATTCGTCAGAGATCAAACCAGAAGTACCGAAAGTGAACTGATTAATGGATCCTCCCGGGAAACATTCGTAGCTCCTCCTAAGTGTCATACACTGACCGCCAAAAGAAAGGAGTACAAAGAAAGCAAGAACCATCCAAAGTCGTCACAGCAACGCCGCAGAAGAACCACCCGGACAAAGCAAAACCACAATCGCTACAGAAGAAGAGTCGCGAACCGCGCACAGCCGCCCCCCAAAAGCCAGAAACCCCATTCAGATCGACCCACTGGCCCATCCCCCGCTCGCCGGAATCCGCACGAACAGACCGAAGCCCCGGGCCCATATTGGTAGAAAAACCCGCGCTTACTAGCTAGATGCTCCACCTCGCCGGCGCCGCCTGGTGGTCGTCTTTGCCGTGGCGCCTGCCTTCCCCCCAACTTCGCCCTAACCCTAGCAGCGGCGGAGGAGCCGGAGAGAGAGAGGAGGAGGAGGGTTTTTAGCCAGTGTGTCTCGGAGAAGTCAAGGAGAAGGTAACAAGAGGATGCTCGCTTTTATGACAGGGGAAGTGAGGCGTCTGGTGTGCACGCATTTTAACTGCATGCCGTTCTCAAAGCTAACTACTCCGAAACAGAGTAGTGACATTTTACATGCTCTTTGTATTCCGAAATCACCTCGGAAGAAAGCATGCAGTGAATAAGAAACTCCTGATCAGTAGACTTGCCTGGGAACTCTAAAAGTTTACCTAACATTTTCTTCAAACATAAGTCTATACATAATAACCACCCGTAAAAAAAAAGTCTATACATAATAATGGTATATATGTCCACTAGGGTAGGCCACGATCGCATTTTTTGGGAAAGAACCAGATCTATTACAAAAGTTCACCGAAAATATAAAGTAACTCAAACATAATACTCCCTCCTTTCTGATTTATAGGGCTTATCTCAAAATCTTAGTTTTTTTATTTTATAAGGCTCAATTTGGTTGTTTCTCATCACAATTTCAGATTCCAATGTGTATTAAATAATTGCATGCAAGTATTAAGAGAAAATTGACCGATGCATGTACTTTATGCATGCATGCGTTGCAATTAATACATTGGTAAACATAAATTTTTGAGGAAAAAGAGCATTAATTCGATGCTTTTGCAAATTACAAAAAGTATTCCACCACTCATGTAAGTGCATCTAGTGCCCCTTAGTGATTTTGGTGTATTGAAGACTTATAGATTAAGTGTCTAATGCGTTTATGAGTGTACACAGGTCTATAAGTCTATGAGGAGTTTGATATTTACAGAGAAAGTCGACCCCTAAAAATGAAGTTTTTCGACTGAAGAATTTCGTATTCTGAAGACTTTCTGAAGACTTTGAAAGTGAAGAAATTGGTGTAACCTTGAAGGCTTGGGTATTCATTCGAGGAACATGAAGCGTGAAGACTTTTGTTTTTATAGTTTTATTTTCTCTTTCTTGATTCATAGGAAACACCGTACTGTTAAAGGGGGTCGAGGAGATACTAAGATTAAATTTCAATGTGATGCTTAACTCAAAATCCTACACGACTCAGTCTCTCGGAGGTGCTCATAGGGGTAGGGTGTGCGTGTGTGCGTTCATAGGGATGAGTGTATGCGCGTGTATATGAGCGCTTGTGTCTGTACTGATGCTCAAAAAAATCCTACACCTACCAATCCCTTCGAGTGAAGCCGTTGGAAATCTCATACAGTTCAGTCAATTTCTTCAGTGACAGAGACGAAGTTCTTCTGGTCGCTGAGGAATTTGTTCTGACTGGGAAGTTAGGAATTCGCCAGTGCGGATTGCCTACACAGTGAGGAACATGATAGCCGTGAGAAATTTGAACCTCAAATTTCCGACAATTGCTGTGCTACGCGCCAGCTGTCCCAAAATATCTTGTTCAACTAACGGTCATATCATTGAAGGGCATTTATGTCTTATCATGTCGAGCTGCTCCCTAGGCTATAAATAGCCGCCCCCTACAACCACTAGCTAGTTGGCTGCTCTGAGAGAAACTGACACTTGTCATTTAAGAGCATCACATCCTCCGAGGACTTTGAGCGAAAATCATCGAGTGAGGAAAACCCAAACCCAAACACCTACAAATCCAAAGTGATTGAGCATCACTGAAGAAATTGATCCTGCGTGGATCCGACGCTTGTTACCTTTGAAGACTGTGCTTCTTCCAAACGGTTAGGCTTCATGGTCTAGAGCATCCAAGAGAAATTGTGGATCGCCGAGTGACCGAGTTTGTGAAGGTTCGGAAGTCACCTGAAAACTTACCACGAGTGATTGGGCGAGGATTGTGTGACCTTAGCTCAAGGAGAATACGGTAAGGACTGTGTGTCCTCAGGTTTAAATACCTAGCCGTTGCAACCAGATGTACAACGACTAAGACAACAGTTGGAACTGGTCTACCAAATCATTGTCTTCACCAAGCCTACTGGTTCTATTTCCTCAACTCTTTCATTTCCTCATAACTGTGTTGTCTGCTTGTCATATCTGTGTTTGAAGACTTTGACTCAAGACTTTCTCAATTTCCTCAGTTCAATTTCTTCAGTCTGTTTGTCTTCATCCTGTGTTATCCTGTATCACGCTTTCTGTACTCTGTGCTTGTCTTTATTTCATCATGATGACTATGCTTGACTTCTGTTATGTTTACTTCTGAGTACTTATTCCGCTGCAAGTAGTTCTTTGCTAAGGAATTTCCTCACTAGCAAATTCCTCAGTGAAGAATTCATAAAAATCGCCTATTCACCCCCCTCTAGTCGATATAACGCACTTTCAATTGGTATCAGAGCAAGGTACTCCCTTGTTTTGTGTGATCTTGGTTTAACCGCTTGGAGTTTTAGTTATGTCGACCGCAGGTATGATCAAGGTCTCTGCTGGGTGTCCTACCTTCGATGGGACGGACTACCCCTACTGGAAGAATAAGATGCGAATGCATATTGAGGCAATTGATAATGATCTCTGGTATGTTGTGGAAAATGGTGTTCCTTCTGTCTCACCCTCACTGAACGCTACCGATGTGAAGAGATTCAAGCAACTCGTTTTTCAAGCAAAGAATATCATATGTGGCCATCTAAGCAAAGGACAGTATGGAAGAGTGAGTGCTTTGGAAACTGCTAAGCTTATCTGGGATAGGCTGTCCAAAGTAAGTGAAGGAGTTTCAACTCAGCGTGACTCTCGAGTTGATGTTCTTCGCAATCTATTCAACCGCTTCAAAAGACTCGACAATGAAAATGTTCAACAAACCTTCGATCGCCTCACTGACATCTTAAATGAGCTTCAAGCGCTTGGTGCCACTGACATCACCGACCATGAGGTGGTGAAGAAATTGTTGAGATCGCTTGATTCCTCATTTGATACTCTGGCATTGATGTTAGCAATTGCCGCATTTTATGAAATCTGGCAAACGGATAAAACAAAACTGCATTCCTTAATGGATTTATTAAAGAAGAGTTGTATATGATGCAACCAGAAGGTTTTGTCAATCCTAAAGGTGCTAACAAAATGTGCAAGCTCCAGCGATCCATCTATGGACTGGTGCAAGCATCTCGGAGTTGGAATATACGCTTTGATGAGTTGATCAAAGCATATAGTTTTATACAGATTTGCGGTGAAGCCTGTATTTACAAGAAAGTGAGTGGGAGCACTACAGCATTTCTGATAAGTATATGTAAATGACATATTGTTGATCGGAAATAATGTAGAATTATTCTGCAAAGCATAAAGGAGTGTTTGAAAGAAGTTTTTCGAAGAAGGACCTCGGTAAAGCTGCTTACATATTGAGCATCAAGATCTATAGAGATAGATCAAGACGCTTGATAAGTTTTCAATGAGTGCATACCTTGACAAGATTTTGAAGTAGTTCAAAATGGAACAGTCAAAGAAAGAGTTCTTTCCGGTGTTACAAGGTATGAAGTTGAGTAAAGACTCAAAACTCGACCACGGCAGAAGATAGAAAGAGAATGAAAGTCATTCCCTATGCCTTGGCCATAGGTTCTATAAAGTATGTCATGCTGTGTACCAGATCTATTGTATACCCTACACTGAGTTTGGCAAGGGAGTACAATAGTGATCTAGGAGTAGATCACTGGACAACGGTCAAAATTATCCTTAGTGGAATAAGGATATGTTTCTCGATTATGGAAGTGACAAAAGGTTCGTCGTAAAGGGTTACGTCGATGCAAGTTTTGACACCGATATGGATGACTCTAAGTCTCGATCTAGATACATATTGAAAGTGGGAGCAATTAGCTAGAGTAGCTCCGTGCAGAGCATTGTAGACATAGAAAATTGCAAAATACATAACGGATCGGAATGTGGCAGACCCGTTGACTAAACTTCTCTCACAAGCAAAACATGATCACACCGTAGTACTCTTTGGGTGTTAATCACATAGCGATGTGAACTAGATTACTGAATCTAGCAAACCCTTTGGGTGTTGGTCACATGGCGATGTGAACTATGGGTGTTAATCACATGATGATGTGAACTATCGAGTTAATCACATGGTGATGTGAGTTAATCACATGGTGATGTGACCTAGATTATTGACTCTAGTGCAAGTGGGAGACTGAAGGAAATATGCCCTAGAGGCAATAATAAAGTTATTATTTATTTCCTTACATATCATGATAAATGTTTATTATTCATGCTAGAATTGTATTAACTGGAAACATAATACATGTGTGGATACATAGACAAACAGAGTGTCACTAGTATGCCTCTACTTGACTAGCTTGTTAATCAAAGATGGTTAAGTTTCCTAACCATGGACAAAGGAGTTGTCATTTGATTAACAAGGTCACATCATTAGTTGAATGATCTGATTGACATGACCCATTCCATTAGCATAGCACCCGATCGTTTAGTATGTTGCTGTTGCTTTTATCCATGACTTATACATGTTCCTTTGACTATGAGATTATGCAACTCCCGTTTGCCGGAGGAACACTTTGGGTGCTACCAAACGTCACAATGTAACTGGGTGATTATAAAGGAGTACTACAGGTGTCACCAAAGGTAGATGTTGGGTTGGCGTATTTCGAGATTAGGATTTGTCACTCCAATTGTGGGAGAGGTATCTCTGGGCCCTCTCGGTAATGCACATCACTTAAGCCTTGCAAGCATTGCAACTAATGAGTTAGTTGCGGGATGATGTATTACGGAACGAGTAAAGAGACTTGCCGGTAACGAGATTGAACTAGGTATTGGATACCGACGATCGAATCTCGGGCAAGTAACATACCGATGGACAAAGGGAACAACGTATGTTGTTATGCGGTCTGACCGATAAAGATCTTCGTAGAATATGTAGGAGCCAATATGGGCATCCAGGTCCCACTATTGGTTATTGACCGGAGATGTGTCTCGGTCATGTCTACATTGTTCTCGAACCGTAGGGTCCGCACGCTTAAGGTTACGATGACAGTTATTATGAGTTTATGAGTTTTGATGTACCGAAGGAGTTCGGAGTCCCGGATGAGATCGGGGACATGACGAGGAGTCTCGAAATGGTCGAGACGTAAAGATCGATATATTGGACGACTATATTCGGACATCGAAAGGGTTCTGAGTGGTTCGGGTATTTTCGGAGGTACCGGGGAGTTACGGGAATACGAGGAAGAAGCAATGGGCCTTGATGGGCCTTAGTGGGAAGGACCAGGAGGTGGCGCGCGCCCCTCCCGAGCCCAGTTCGAATTGGACAAGGGGTTTGGGGCGCGGCCCCTCTCTTCCTTCCTTCCCCTCTTCCCCTCTTTCCCCCCTTGACCTAGTTGGACTAGGAAAGGTGGAATCCTACTCCCGGTGGGAGTAGGACTCCCCTGGCGCGCCCAAACCAAGGGCCGGCCTCCTCCCTCCCTTGCTCCTTTATATACGGGGGCAGGGGGCACCCCATGGACACACAAGTTGATCTTCGTGATCATTCCTTAGCCGTGTGCGGTGCCCCCCTCCACCATATTCCACCTCGAATATATCGTTGCAGTGCTTAGGCGAAGCCCTGCGCCAGTAGAACATCAAGATTGTCACCACGCCGTCGTGCTGACGAAACTCCTCCCCGAAGCTTTGCTGGATCGGAGCTAGGGGTGCGTCATCGAGCTGAACGTGTGCCAAGAACTCGGAGGTGCCGGAGTAATGGTGCTTGGATCGGTCGGATCGGGAAGACGTACGACTACTTCCTCTACGTTGCGTCAGCGCTTCCGCTTAGGTCTACGAGGGTACGTAGACAACACTCTCCCCTCTCGTTGCTATGCATCACCATGATCTTGCGTGTGCGTAGGATTTTTTTTGCAATTACTACGTTCCCCAACAGTGGCATCCGAGCCTAGGTTTTTATGGTTTGATGTTATTTGCACGAGTAGAACACAAGTGAGTTGTGGACGATACAAGTCATACTGCCTACCAGCATGTCATACTTTGGGTCAGCGGTATTGTTGGATGAGACGACCCGGACCAACCTTACGCGTACGCTTACGCGAGACCGGTTCCCTCGACGTGCTTTGCACACAGATGGCTTACGGGAGACTGTCTCACCAACTTTAGTTGAACCAAGTATGGCTACGCCCGGTCCTTGAGAAGGTTAAAACGGAGTCTATTTGACGAAGTATCGTTGTGGTTTTGATGCGTAGGTGAGATTGGTTCTTGCTTCAGCCCGTAGCAGCCACGTAAAATTTGCAACAAACAAAGTAGAGGACGTCTAACTTGTTTTTGCAGGGCATGTTGTGATGTGATATGGTCAAGACATGATGCTAAATTTTATTGTATGAGATGATCATGTTTTGTAACCGAGCTATCGGCAACCGGCAGGAGCCGTATGGTTGTCGCTTTATTGTATGCAATGCAATCGCCCTGTAATGCTTTACTTTATCACTAAGCGGTAGCGATAGTCGTAGAAGCATAAGATTGGCGAGACGACAACGATGCTACGATGGAGATCAAGGTGTCGCGCCGGTGACGATGGTGATCATGTCAGTGCTGCGGAGATGGAGATCACAAGCACAAGATGATGATGGCCATATCATATCACTTATATTGATTGCATGTGATGTTTATCTTTTATGCATCTTATCTTGCTTTGATTGACGGTAGCATTATAAGATGATCTCTCACTAATTATCAAGAAGTGTTCTCCCTGAGTATGCACCGTTGCGAAAGTTCTTCGTGCCCAGACACCACGTGATGATCGGGTGTGATAGGCTCTACGTTCAAATACAACGGGTGCAAAACAGTTGCACACGCGGAATACTCAGGTTATACTTGACGAGCTATGCATATAAGATATGACCTCGGAACACGGAGACCGAAAGGTCGAGCGTGAATCATATAGTAGATATGATCAACATGATGATGTTCACCATTGAAAACTAATCCATTTCACGTGATGATCGGTTATGGTTTAGTTTGATTTGGATCACGTGATCACTTAGAGGATTAGAGGGATGTCTATCTAAGTGGGAGTTCTTAAGTAATATGATTAATTGAACTTTAATTTATCATGAAGTTAGTCCTAGTAGTATTAGCATATCTATGTTGTAGATCAATAGCTCGCGTTGTTGCTTCCCTATGTTTATTTTGATATGTTCCTAGAGAAAATTGTGTTGAAAAATATTAGTAGCAATGATGCGGATTGGATCCGTGATCTGAGGTTTATCCTCATTGCTGGACAGAAGAATTATGTCCTTAATGCACCGCTAGGTGACAGACCTATTGCAGGAGCAGATGCAGACGTTATGAACGTTTGGCTAGCTAAATATGATGACTACTTGATAGTTTAGTGCACCATGCTTAACGGCTTAGAATCGGGACTTCAAAGACGTTTTGAACGTCATGGACCATATGAGATGTTCCAGTAGTTGAAGTTAATATTTCAAGCAACTACCCGAGTTGAGGGATATGAAGTCTCCAACAAGTTCTATAGCTAAAAGATGGAGGAGAATCGCTCAACTAGTGAGCATGTGCTCAGATTGTCTGGGTACTACAATCGCTTGAATCAAGTGGGAGTTAATCTTCCAGATAAGATAGTGATTGACAGAATTCTTTAGTCACCATCACCAAGTTAGTAGAACTTCGTGATGAACTATAGTATGCAAGGGATGACGAAAACGACTCCCGAACTTTTTCATAATGATGAAATCGATGGAGGTAGAAATCAAGAAAGAGCATCAAGCGTTGATGGTTGACAAGATCACTAGTTTCAAGTAAAGGGCAAAGGGAAGAAGGGGAACTTCAAGAAGAACGGCAAGCAAGTTGCTGCTCAAGTGAAGAAGCCCAAGTCTGGACCTAAGCCTGAGACTGAGTGCGTTTACTGCAGAGGGACTGGTCACTGGAAGCGGAACTGCCCCAAGTATTTGGCGGATAAGAAGGATGGCGAAGTGAACAAAGGTATATTTGATATACAGATTATTGATATGTATTTTACTAGTGTTCATAGCAACCCCTCGGTATTTGATACTGGTTCAGTTGCTAAGAGTAGTAACTCGAAACGGGAGTTGCAGAATGAACAAAGACTAGTTAAGGGTGAAGTGACGATGAAAGTTGGAAGTAGTTTCAAGATTGATATGATCATCATCGCACACTCCCTATACTTTCGGGATTAGTGATGAACCTAAATAAGTGTTATTTGGTGTTTGCGTTGAGCATAAATATGATTTGATCATGTTTATTGCAATACGATTATTCATTTAAGTTAGAGAACAATTGTTGTTCTGTTTACATGAATAGAACCTTTTATGGACATACACAGCCAATGAAAATAGTTCATTGGATCTCGATCATAGTGATACACATATTCATAATATTGAAACCAAAAGATGCGAAGTTAATAATGATAGTGCAACCTATTTGTGGCACTGCCGTTTAGGTCATATTGGTGTAAAGCGCATGAAGAAACTCCATGCTGATGGGATTTTGGAATCACTTGATTATGAATCACTTGATGCTTGCGAACCATGCCTCTTGGGCAAGATGACTAAAACGTCGTTCTCCGGAACAATGGAGCAAGCAACAGATTTGTTGGAAATCATACATACTGATGTATGTGGTCCGATGAATATTAAGGCTCGCGACAAGTATCATTATTTTCTAACCTTCACAGATGATTTGAGCAGATATGGGTATATCTACTTGATGAAACATAAGTCTGAAACGTTTGAAGAGTTCAAAGAATTTCAGAGTGAAGTAGAGAATCATCGTAACAAGAAAATAAAAGTTACTACGATATGATCGCAGAGGTAAAACATTTGAGTTACGAGTTTGGCCTTCAGTTAAACAATGTGAAATAGTTTCACTACTCACGCCACCTGGAACACCACAGCATAATGGTGTGTCCGAACGTCATAACCGTACTTTATTGATATAGTGCAATCTATGATGTTTCTTACCAATTTACCACTATCGTTTTGGGGTTATGCATTAGAGACAGCTGCATTCACGTTAAATAGGGCACCATCTAAATCCGTTGAGACGACACTATATGAACTGTGGTTTAGCAAGAAACCAAAGTTGTCGTTTCTTAAAGTTTGGGGTTGTGATGCTTATGTGAAAAAAGTTTCATCCTGATAAGCTCAAACCCAAATCGGGGAAATATGTCTTCATAGGATACCCAAAGGAGACAGTTGGGTACACCTTCTATCACAGATCCGAAGGCAAGACATTCGTTGCTAAGAATGGATCCTTTCTAGAGAAGGAGTTTCTCTCGAAAGAAGTGAGTGGGAGGAAAGTAGAACTTGATGAGGTAACTGTACCTATTCCCTTGTTGGAAACCAGTACATCACAGGAACCAGTTTCTGTGACGTCAAAACCAACTAGTGAGGAGGTTGATGATGATGATCATAGAACTATAGAACAAGTTACCACAGAACCTCGTAGATCAACCAGAGTAAGATCCGCACCAGAGTGGTACGGCAATCCTGTTCTGGAAGTCTTGCTACTAGATCATGATGAACCTACGAACTATGAAGAAGCGATGGTGAGCCCAGATTCCGCAAAATGGCTTAAAGCCATGAAATCTGAGATGGGATCCATGTATGAGAACAAAGTATGGACTTTGATGGATTTGCCCGATGATCGGCAAGCCATAGAAAATAAATGGATCTTCAAGAGGAAGACAGAAGCTGATAGTAGTGTTACTATCTACAAAGCTAGAATTGTCGCAAAAGATTTTCGACAAGTTCAAGGTGTTGACTACGATGAGAGTTTCTCACTCGTATCCATGCTTAAGTCTGTCCGAATCATGTTAGCAATTGCCGCATTTTATGAAATCTGGCAAACGGATAAAACAAAACTGCATTCCTTAATGGATTTATTAAAGAAGAGTTGTATATGATGCAACCAGAAGGTTTTGTCAATCCTAAAGGTGCTAACAAAATGTGCAAGCTCTAGCGATCCATCTATGGACTGGTGCAAGCATCTCGGAGTTGGAATATACGCTTTGATGAGTTGATCAAAGCATATAGTTTTATACAGACTTGCGGTGAAGCCTGTATTTACAAGAAAGTGAGTGGGAGCACTACAACATTTCTGATAAGTATATGTAAATGACATATTGTTGATCGGAAATAATGTAGAATTATTCTGCAAAGCATAAAGGAGTGTTTGAAAGAAGTTTTTCGAAGAAGGACCTCGGTAAAGCTGCTTACATATTGAGCATCAAGATCTATAGAGATAGATCAAGACGCTTGATAAGTTTTCAATGAGTGCATACCTTGACAAGATTTTGAAGTAGTTCAAAATGGAACAGTCAAAGAAAGAGTTCTTTCCGGTGTTACAAGGTATGAAGTTGAGTAAAGACTCAAAACTCGACCACGGCAGAAGATAGAAAGAGAATGAAAGTCATTCCCTATGCCTTGGCCATAGGTTCTATAAAGTATGCCATGCTGTGTACCAGATCTATTGTATACCCTACACTGAGTTTGGCAAGGGAGTACAATAGTGATCTAGGAGTAGATCACTGGACAGCGGTCAAAATTATCCTTAGTGGAATAAGGATATGTTTCTCGATTATGGAAGTGACAAAAGGTTCGTCGTAAAGGGTTACGTCAATGCAAGTTTTGACACCGATCTGGATGACTCTAAGTCTCGATCTAGATACATATTGAAAGTGGGAGCAATTAGCTAGAGTAGCTCCGTGCAGAGCATTGTAGACATAGAAAATTGCAAAATACATAACGGATCTGAATGTGGCAGACCCGTTGACTAAACTTCTCTCACAAGCAAAACATGATCACACCGTAGTACTCTTTGGGTGTTAATCACATAGCGATGTGAACTAGATTACTGAATCTAGCAAACCCTTTGGGTGTTGGTCACATGGCGATGTGAACTATGGGTGTTAATCACATGATGATGTGAACTATCGAGTTAATCACATGGTGATGTGAGTTAATCACATGGTGATGTGACCTAGATTATTGACTCTAGTGCAAGTGGGAGACTGAAGGAAATATGCCCTAGAGGCAATAATAAAGTTATTATTTATTTCCTTACATATCATGATAAATGTTTATTATTCATGCTAGAATTGTATTAACTGGAAACATAATACATGTGTGGATACATAGACAAACAGAGTGTCACTAGTATGCCTCTACTTGACTAGCTTGTTAATCAAAGATGGTTAAGTTTCCTAACCATGGACAAAGGAGTTGTCATTTGATTAACAAGGTCACATCATTAGTTGAATGATCTGATTGACATGACCCATTCCATTAGCATAGCACCCGATCGTTTAGTATGTTGCTGTTGCTTTTATCCATGACTTATACATGTTCCTTTGACTATGAGATTATGCAACTCCCGTTTGCCGGAGGAACACTTTGGGTGCTACCAAACGTCACAATGTAACTGGGTGATTATAAAGGAGTACTACAGGTGTCACCAAAGGTAGATGTTGGGTTGGCGTATTTCGAGATTAGGATTTGTCACTCCAATTGTGGGAGAGGTATCTCTGGGCCCTCTCGGTAATGCACATCACTTAAGCCTTGCAAGCATTGCAACTAATGAGTTAGTTGCGGGATGATGTATTACGGAACGAGTAAAGAGACTTGCCGGTAACGAGATTGAACTAGGTATTGGATACCGACGATCGAATCTCGGGCAAGTAACATACCGATGGACAAAGGGAACAACGTATGTTGTTATGCGGTCTGACCGATAAAGATCTTCGTAGAATATGTAGGAGCCAATATGGGCATCCAGGTCCCACTATTGGTTATTGACCGGAGATGTGTCTCGGTCATGTCTACATTGTTCTCGAACCGTAGGGTCCGCACGCTTAAGGTTACGATGACAGTTATTATGAGTTTATGAGTTTTGATGTACCGAAGGAGTTCGGAGTCCCGGATGAGATCGGGGACATGACGAGGAGTCTCGAAATGGTCGAGACGTAAAGATCGATATATTGGACGACTATATTCGGACATCGAAAGGGTTCTGAGTGGTTCGGGTATTTTCGGAGGTACCGGGGAGTTACGGGAATACGAGGAAGAAGCAATGGGCCTTGATGGGCCTTAGTGGGAAGGACCAGGAGGTGGCGCGCGCCCCTCCCGAGCCCAGTTCGAATTGGACAAGGGGTTTGGGGCGCGGCCCCTCTCTTCCTTCCTTCCCCTCTTCCCCTCTTTCCCCCCTTGACCTAGTTGGACTAGGAAAGGTGGAATCCTACTCCCGGTGGGAGTAGGACTCCCCTGGCGCGCCCAAACCAAGGGCCGGCCTCCTCCCTCCCTTGCTCCTTTATATACGGGGGCAGGGGGCACCCCATGGACACACAAGTTGATCTTCGTGATCATTCCTTAGCCGTGTGCGGTGCCCCCCTCCACCATATTCCACCTCGAATATATCGTTGCAGTGCTTAGGCGAAGCCCTGCGCCAGTAGAACATCAAGATTGTCACCACGCCGTCGTGCTGACGAAACTCCTCCCCGAAGCTTTGCTGGATCGGAGCTAGGGGTGCGTCATCGAGCTGAACGTGTGCCAAGAACTCGGAGGTGCCGGAGTAATGGTGCTTGGATCGGTCGGATCGGGAAGACGTACGACTACTTCCTCTACGTTGCGTCAGCGCTTCCGCTTAGGTCTACGAGGGTACGTAGACAACACTCTCCCCTCTCGTTGCTATGCATCACCATGATCTTGCGTGTGCGTAGGATTTTTTTTGCAATTACTACGTTCCCCAACAGTGGCATCCGAGCCTAGGTTTTTATGGTTTGATGTTATTTGCACGAGTAGAACACAAGTGAGTTGTGGACGATACAAGTCATACTGCCTACCAGCATGTCATACTTTGGGTCAGCGGTATTGTTGGATGAGACGACCCGGACCAACCTTACGCGTACGCTTACGCGAGACCGGTTCCCTCGACGTGCTTTGCACACAGATGGCTTACGGGAGACTGTCTCACCAACTTTAGTTGAACCAAGTATGGCTACGCCCGGTCCTTGAGAAGGTTAAAACGGAGTCTATTTGACGAAGTATCGTTGTGGTTTTGATGCGTAGGTGAGATTGGTTCTTGCTTCAGCCCGTAGCAGCCACGTAAAATTTGCAACAAACAAAGTAGAGGACGTCTAACTTGTTTTTGCAGGGCATGTTGTGATGTGATATGGTCAAGACATGATGCTAAATTTTATTGTATGAGATGATCATGTTTTGTAACCGAGCTATCGGCAACCGGCAGGAGCCGTATGGTTGTCGCTTTATTGTATGCAATGCAATCGCCCTGTAATGCTTTACTTTATCACTAAGCGGTAGCAATAGTCGTAGAAGCATAAGATTGGCGAGACGACAACGATGCTACGATGGAGATCAAGGTGTCGCGCCGGTGACGATGGTGATCATGACAGTGCTGCGGAGATGGAGATCACAAGCACAAGATGATGATGGCCATATCATATCACTTATATTGATTGCATGTGATGTTTATCTTTTATGCATCTTATCTTGCTTTGATTGACGGTAGCATTATAAGATGATCTCTCACTAATTATCAAGAAGTGTTCTCCCTGAGTATGCACCGTTGCGAAAGTTCTTCGTGCCCAGACACCACGTGATGATCGGGTGTGATAGGCTCTACGTTCAAATACAACGGGTGCAAAACAGTTGCACACGCGGAATACTCAGGTTATACTTGACGAGCTATGCATATAAGATATGACCTCGGAACACGGAGACCGAAAGGTCGAGCGTGAATCATATAGTAGATATGATCAACATGATGATGTTCACCATTGAAAACTAATCCATTTCACGTGATGATCGGTTATGGTTTAGTTTGATTTGGATCACGTGATCACTTAGAGGATTAGAGGGATGTCTATCTAAGTGGGAGTTCTTAAGTAATATGATTAATTGAACTTTAATTTATCATGAAGTTAGTCCTAGTAGTATTAGCATATCTATGTTGTAGATCAATAGCTCGCGTTGTTGCTTCCCTATGTTTATTTTGATATGTTCCTAGAGAAAATTGTGTTGAAAAATATTAGTAGCAATGATGCGGATTGGATCCGTGATCTGAGGTTTATCCTCATTGCTGGACAGAAGAATTATGTCCTTAATGCACCGCTAGGTGACAGACCTATTGCAGGAGCAGATGCAGACGTTATGAACGTTTGGCTAGCTAAATATGATGACTACTTGATAGTTTAGTGCACCATGCTTAACGGCTTAGAATCGGGACTTCAAAGACGTTTTGAACGTCATGGACCATATGAGATGTTCCAGTAGTTGAAGTTAATATTTCAAGCAACTACCCGAGTTGAGGGATATGAAGTCTCCAACAAGTTCTATAGCTAAAAGATGGAGGAGAATCGCTCAACTAGTGAGCATGTGCTCAGATTGTCTGGGTACTACAATCGCTTGAATCAAGTGGGAGTTAATCTTCCAGATAAGATAGTGATTGACAGAATTCTTTAGTCACCATCACCAAGTTAGTAGAACTTCGTGATGAACTATAGTATGCAAGGGATGACGAAAACGACTCCCGAACTTTTTCATAATGATGAAATCGATGGAGGTAGAAATCAAGAAAGAGCATCAAGCGTTGATGGTTGACAAGATCACTAGTTTCAAGTAAAGGGCAAAGGGAAGAAGGGGAACTTCAAGAAGAACGGCAAGCAAGTTGCTGCTCAAGTGAAGAAGCCCAAGTCTGGACCTAAGCCTGAGACTGAGTGCGTTTACTGCAGAGGGACTGGTCACTGGAAGCGGAACTGCCCCAAGTATTTGGCGGATAAGAAGGATGGCGAAGTGAACAAAGGTATATTTGATATACAGATTATTGATATGTATTTTACTAGTGTTCATAGCAACCCCTCGGTATTTGATACTGGTTCAGTTGCTAAGAGTAGTAACTCGAAACGGGAGTTGCAGAATGAACAAAGACTAGTTAAGGGTGAAGTGACGATGAAAGTTGGAAGTAGTTTCAAGATTGATATGATCATCATCGCACACTCCCTATACTTTCGGGATTAGTGATGAACCTAAATAAGTGTTATTTGGTGTTTGCGTTGAGCATAAATATGATTTGATCATGTTTATTGCAATACGATTATTCATTTAAGTTAGAGAACAATTGTTGTTCTGTTTACATGAATAGAACCTTTTATGGACATACACAGCCAATGAAAATAGTTCATTGGATCTCGATCATAGTGATACACATATTCATAATATTGAAACCAAAAGATGCGAAGTTAATGATGATAGTGCAACCTATTTGTGGCACTGCCGTTTAGGTCATATTGGTGTAAAGCGCATGAAGAAACTCCATGCTGATGGGATTTTGGAATCACTTGATTATGAATCACTTGATGCTTGCGAACCATGCCTCTTGGGCAAGATGACTAAAACGTCGTTCTCCGGAACAATGGAGCAAGCAACAGATTTGTTGGAAATCATACATACTGATGTATGTGGTCCGATGAATATTAAGGCTCGCGACAAGTATCATTATTTTCTAACCTTCACAGATGATTTGAGCAGATATGGGTATATCTACTTGATGAAACATAAGTCTGAAACGTTTGAAGAGTTCAAAGAATTTCAGAGTGAAGTAGAGAATCATCGTAACAAGAAAATAAAAGTTACTACGATATGATCGCAGAGGTAAAACATTTGAGTTACGAGTTTGGCCTTCAGTTAAACAATGTGAAATAGTTTCACTACTCACGCCACCTGGAACACCACAGCATAATGGTGTGTCCGAACGTCATAACCGTACTTTATTGATATAGTGCAATCTATGATGTTTCTTACCAATTTACCACTATCGTTTTGGGGTTATGCATTAGAGACAGCTGCATTCACGTTAAATAGGGCACCATCTAAATCCGTTGAGACGACACTATATGAACTGTGGTTTAGCAAGAAACCAAAGTTGTCGTTTCTTAAAGTTTGGGGTTGTGATGCTTATGTGAAAAAAGTTTCATCCTGATAAGCTCAAACCCAAATCGGGGAAATATGTCTTCATAGGATACCCAAAGGAGACAGTTGGGTACACCTTCTATCACAGATCCGAAGGCAAGACATTCGTTGCTAAGAATGGATCCTTTCTAGAGAAGGAGTTTCTCTCGAAAGAAGTGAGTGGGAGGAAAGTAGAACTTGATGAGGTAACTGTACCTATTCCCTTGTTGGAAACCAGTACATCACAGGAACCAGTTTCTGTGACGTCAAAACCAACTAGTGAGGAGGTTGATGATGATGATCATAGAACTACAGAACAAGTTACCACAGAACCTCGTAGATCAACCAGAGTAAGATCCGCACCAGAGTGGTACGGCAATCCTGTTCTGGAAGTCTTGCTACTAGATCATGATGAACCTACGAACTATGAAGAAGCGATGGTGAGCCCAGATTCCGCAAAATGGCTTAAAGCCATGAAATCTGAGATGGGATCCATGTATGAGAACAAAGTATGGACTTTGATGGATTTGCCCGATGATCGGCAAGCCATAGAAAATAAATGGATCTTCAAGAGGAAGACAGAAGCTGATAGTAGTGTTACTATCTACAAAGCTAGAATTGTCGCAAAAGATTTTCGACAAGTTCAAGGTGTTGACTACGATGAGAGTTTCTCACTCGTATCCATGCTTAAGTCTGTCCGAATCATGTTAGCAATTGCCGCATTTTATGAAATCTGGCAAACGGATAAAACAAAACTGCATTCCTTAATGGATTTATTAAAGAAGAGTTGTATATGATGCAACCAGAAGGTTTTGTCAATCCTAAAGGTGCTAACAAAATGTGCAAGCTCCAGCGATCCATCTATGGACTGGTGCAAGCATCTCGGAGTTGGAATATACGCTTTGATGAGTTGATCAAAGCATATAGTTTTATACAGACTTGCGGTGAAGCCTGTATTTACAAGAAAGTGAGTGGGAGCACTACAGCATTTCTGATAAGTATATGTAAATGACATATTGTTGATCGGAAATAATGTAGAATTATTCTGCAAAGCATAAAGGAGTGTTTGAAAGAAGTTTTTCGAAGAAGGACCTCGGTAAAGCTGCTTACATATTGAGCATCAAGATCTATAGAGATAGATCAAGACGCTTGATAAGTTTTCAATGAGTGCATACCTTGACAAGATTTTGAAGTAGTTCAAAATGGAACAGTCAAAGAAAGAGTTCTTTCCGGTGTTACAAGGTATGAAGTTGAGTAAAGACTCAAAACTCGACCACGGCAGAAGATAGAAAGAGAATGAAAGTCATTCCCTATGCCTTGGCCATAGGTTCTATAAAGTATGCCATGCTGTGTACCAGATCTATTGTATACCCTACACTGAGTTTGGCAAGGGAGTACAATAGTGATCTAGGAGTAGATCACTGGACAGCGGTCAAAATTATCCTTAGTGGAATAAGGATATGTTTCTCGATTATGGAAGTGACAAAAGGTTCGTCGTAAAGGGTTACGTCGATGCAAGTTTTGACACCGATCTGGATGACTCTAAGTCTCGTTCTAGATACATATTGAAAGTGGGAGCAATTAGCTAGAGTAGCTCCGTGCAGAGCATTGTAGACATAGAAAATTGCAAAATACATAACGGATCTGAATGTGGCAGACCCGTTGACTAAACTTCTCTCACAAGCAAAACATGATCACACCGTAGTACTCTTTGGGTGTTAATCACATAGCGATGTGAACTAGATTACTGAATCTAGCAAACCCTTTGGGTGTTGGTCACATGGCGATGTGAACTATGGGTGTTAATCACATGATGATGTGAACTATCGAGTTAATCACATGGTGATGTGAGTTAATCACATGGTGATGTGACCTAGATTATTGACTCTAGTGCAAGTGGGAGACTGAAGGAAATATGCCCTAGAGGCAATAATAAAGTTATTATTTATTTCCTTACATATCATGATAAATGTTTATTATTCATGCTAGAATTGTATTAACTGGAAACATAATACATGTGTGGATACATAGACAAACAGAGTGTCACTAGTATGCCTCTACTTGACTAGCTTGTTAATCAAAGATGGTTAAGTTTCCTAACCATGGACAAAGGAGTTGTCATTTGATTAACAAGGTCACATCATTAGTTGAATGATCTGATTGACATGACCCATTCCATTAGCATAGCACCCGATCGTTTAGTATGTTGCTGTTGCTTTTATCCATGACTTATACATGTTCCTTTGACTATGAGATTATGCAACTCCCGTTTGCCGGAGGAACACTTTGGGTGCTACCAAACGTCACAATGTAACTGGGTGATTATAAAGGAGTACTACAGGTGTCACCAAAGGTAGATGTTGGGTTGGCGTATTTCGAGATTAGGATTTGTCACTCCAATTGTGGGAGAGGTATCTCTGGGCCCTCTCGGTAATGCACATCACTTAAGCCTTGCAAGCATTGCAACTAATGAGTTAGTTGCGGGATGATGTATTACGGAACGAGTAAAGAGACTTGCCGGTAACGAGATTGAACTAGGTATTGGATACCGACGATCGAATCTCGGGCAAGTAACATACCGATGGACAAAGGGAACAACGTATGTTGTTATGCGGTCTGACCGATAAAGATCTTCGTAGAATATGTAGGAGCCAATATGGGCATCCAGGTCCCACTATTGGTTATTGACCGGAGATGTGTCTCGGTCATGTCTACATTGTTCTCGAACCGTAGGGTCCGCACGCTTAAGGTTACGATGACAGTTATTATGAGTTTATGAGTTTTGATGTACCGAAGGAGTTCGGAGTCCCGGATGAGATCGGGGACATGACGAGGAGTCTCGAAATGGTCGAGACGTAAAGATCGATATATTGGACGACTATATTCGGACATCGAAAGGGTTCTGAGTGGTTCGGGTATTTTCGGAGGTACCGGGGAGTTACGGGAATACGAGGAAGAAGCAATGGGCCTTGATGGGCCTTAGTGGGAAGGACCAGGAGGTGGCGCGCGCCCCTCCCGAGCCCAGTTCGAATTGGACAAGGGGTTTGGGGCGCGGCCCCTCTCTTCCTTCCTTCCCCTCTTCCCCTCTTTCCCCCCTTGACCTAGTTGGACTAGGAAAGGTGGAATCCTACTCCCGGTGGGAGTAGGACTCCCCTGGCGCGCCCAAACCAAGGGCCGGCCTCCTCCCTCCCTTGCTCCTTTATATACGGGGGCAGGGGGCACCCCATGGACACACAAGTTGATCTTCGTGATCATTCCTTAGCCGTGTGCGGTGCCCCCCTCCACCATATTCCACCTCGAATATATCGTTGCAGTGCTTAGGCGAAGCCCTGCGCCAGTAGAACATCAAGATTGTCACCACGCCGTCGTGCTGACGAAACTCCTCCCCGAAGCTTTGCTGGATCGGAGCTAGGGGTGCGTCATCGAGCTGAACGTGTGCCAAGAACTCGGAGGTGCCGGAGTAATGGTGCTTGGATCGGTCGGATCGGGAAGACGTACGACTACTTCCTCTACGTTGCGTCAGCGCTTCCGCTTAGGTCTACGAGGGTACGTAGACAACACTCTCCCCTCTCGTTGCTATGCATCACCATGATCTTGCGTGTGCGTAGGATTTTTTTTGCAATTACTACGTTCCCCAACAGTGGCATCCGAGCCTAGGTTTTTATGGTTTGATGTTATTTGCACGAGTAGAACACAAGTGAGTTGTGGACGATACAAGTCATACTGCCTACCAGCATGTCATACTTTGGGTCAGCGGTATTGTTGGATGAGACGACCCGGACCAACCTTACGCGTACGCTTACGCGAGACCGGTTCCCTCGACGTGCTTTGCACACAGATGGCTTACGGGAGACTGTCTCACCAACTTTAGTTGAACCAAGTATGGCTACGCCCGGTCCTTGAGAAGGTTAAAACGGAGTCTATTTGACGAAGTATCGTTGTGGTTTTGATGCGTAGGTGAGATTGGTTCTTGCTTCAGCCCGTAGCAGCCACGTAAAATTTGCAACAAACAAAGTAGAGGACGTCTAACTTGTTTTTGCAGGGCATGTTGTGATGTGATATGGTCAAGACATGATGCTAAATTTTATTGTATGAGATGATCATGTTTTGTAACCGAGCTATCGGCAACCGGCAGGAGCCGTATGGTTGTCGCTTTATTGTATGCAATGCAATCGCCCTGTAATGCTTTACTTTATCACTAAGCGGTAGCAATAGTCGTAGAAGCATAAGATTGGCGAGACGACAACGATGCTACGATGGAGATCAAGGTGTCGCGCCGGTGACGATGGTGATCATGACAGTGCTGCGGAGATGGAGATCACAAGCACAAGATGATGATGGCCATATCATATCACTTATATTGATTGCATGTGATGTTTATCTTTTATGCATCTTATCTTGCTTTGATTGACGGTAGCATTATAAGATGATCTCTCACTAATTATCAAGAAGTGTTCTCCCTGAGTATGCACCGTTGCGAAAGTTCTTCGTGCCCAGACACCACGTGATGATCGGGTGTGATAGGCTCTACGTTCAAATACAACGGGTGCAAAACAGTTGCACACGCGGAATACTCAGGTTATACTTGACGAGCTATGCATATAAGATATGACCTCGGAACACGGAGACCGAAAGGTCGAGCGTGAATCATATAGTAGATATGATCAACATGATGATGTTCACCATTGAAAACTAATCCATTTCACGTGATGATCGGTTATGGTTTAGTTTGATTTGGATCACGTGATCACTTAGAGGATTAGAGGGATGTCTATCTAAGTGGGAGTTCTTAAGTAATATGATTAATTGAACTTTAATTTATCATGAAGTTAGTCCTAGTAGTATTAGCATATCTATGTTGTAGATCAATAGCTCGCGTTGTTGCTTCCCTATGTTTATTTTGATATGTTCCTAGAGAAAATTGTGTTGAAAAATATTAGTAGCAATGATGCGGATTGGATCCGTGATCTGAGGTTTATCCTCATTGCTGGACAGAAGAATTATGTCCTTAATGCACCGCTAGGTGACAGACCTATTGCAGGAGCAGATGCAGACGTTATGAACGTTTGGCTAGCTAAATATGATGACTACTTGATAGTTTAGTGCACCATGCTTAACGGCTTAGAATCGGGACTTCAAAGACGTTTTGAACGTCATGGACCATATGAGATGTTCCAGTAGTTGAAGTTAATATTTCAAGCAACTACCCGAGTTGAGGGATATGAAGTCTCCAACAAGTTCTATAGCTAAAAGATGGAGGAGAATCGCTCAACTAGTGAGCATGTGCTCAGATTGTCTGGGTACTACAATCGCTTGAATCAAGTGGGAGTTAATCTTCCAGATAAGATAGTGATTGACAGAATTCTTTAGTCACCATCACCAAGTTAGTAGAACTTCGTGATGAACTATAGTATGCAAGGGATGACGAAAACGACTCCCGAACTTTTTCATAATGATGAAATCGATGGAGGTAGAAATCAAGAAAGAGCATCAAGCGTTGATGGTTGACAAGATCACTAGTTTCAAGTAAAGGGCAAAGGGAAGAAGGGGAACTTCAAGAAGAACGGCAAGCAAGTTGCTGCTCAAGTGAAGAAGCCCAAGTCTGGACCTAAGCCTGAGACTGAGTGCGTTTACTGCAGAGGGACTGGTCACTGGAAGCGGAACTGCCCCAAGTATTTGGCGGATAAGAAGGATGGCGAAGTGAACAAAGGTATATTTGATATACAGATTATTGATATGTATTTTACTAGTGTTCATAGCAACCCCTCGGTATTTGATACTGGTTCAGTTGCTAAGAGTAGTAACTCGAAACGGGAGTTGCAGAATGAACAAAGACTAGTTAAGGGTGAAGTGACGATGAAAGTTGGAAGTAGTTTCAAGATTGATATGATCATCATCGCACACTCCCTATACTTTCGGGATTAGTGATGAACCTAAATAAGTGTTATTTGGTGTTTGCGTTGAGCATAAATATGATTTGATCATGTTTATTGCAATACGATTATTCATTTAAGTTAGAGAACAATTGTTGTTCTGTTTACATGAATAGAACCTTTTATGGACATACACAGCCAATGAAAATAGTTCATTGGATCTCGATCATAGTGATACACATATTCATAATATTGAAACCAAAAGATGCGAAGTTAATGATGATAGTGCAACCTATTTGTGGCACTGCCGTTTAGGTCATATTGGTGTAAAGCGCATGAAGAAACTCCATGCTGATGGGATTTTGGAATCACTTGATTATGAATCACTTGATGCTTGCGAACCATGCCTCTTGGGCAAGATGACTAAAACGTCGTTCTCCGGAACAATGGAGCAAGCAACAGATTTGTTGGAAATCATACATACTGATGTATGTGGTCCGATGAATATTAAGGCTCGCGACAAGTATCATTATTTTCTAACCTTCACAGATGATTTGAGCAGATATGGGTATATCTACTTGATGAAACATAAGTCTGAAACGTTTGAAGAGTTCAAAGAATTTCAGAGTGAAGTAGAGAATCATCGTAACAAGAAAATAAAAGTTACTACGATATGATCGCAGAGGTAAAACATTTGAGTTACGAGTTTGGCCTTCAGTTAAACAATGTGAAATAGTTTCACTACTCACGCCACCTGGAACACCACAGCATAATGGTGTGTCCGAACGTCATAACCGTACTTTATTGATATAGTGCAATCTATGATGTTTCTTACCAATTTACCACTATCGTTTTGGGGTTATGCATTAGAGACAGCTGCATTCACGTTAAATAGGGCACCATCTAAATCCGTTGAGACGACACTATATGAACTGTGGTTTAGCAAGAAACCAAAGTTGTCGTTTCTTAAAGTTTGGGGTTGTGATGCTTATGTGAAAAAAGTTTCATCCTGATAAGCTCAAACCCAAATCGGGGAAATATGTCTTCATAGGATACCCAAAGGAGACAGTTGGGTACACCTTCTATCACAGATCCGAAGGCAAGACATTCGTTGCTAAGAATGGATCCTTTCTAGAGAAGGAGTTTCTCTCGAAAGAAGTGAGTGGGAGGAAAGTAGAACTTGATGAGGTAACTGTACCTATTCCCTTGTTGGAAACCAGTACATCACAGGAACCAGTTTCTGTGACGTCAAAACCAACTAGTGAGGAGGTTGATGATGATGATCATAGAACTACAGAACAAGTTACCACAGAACCTCGTAGATCAACCAGAGTAAGATCCGCACCAGAGTGGTACGGCAATCCTGTTCTGGAAGTCTTGCTACTAGATCATGATGAACCTACGAACTATGAAGAAGCGATGGTGAGCCCAGATTCCGCAAAATGGCTTAAAGCCATGAAATCTGAGATGGGATCCATGTATGAGAACAAAGTATGGACTTTGATGGATTTGCCCGATGATCGGCAAGCCATAGAAAATAAATGGATCTTCAAGAGGAAGACAGAAGCTGATAGTAGTGTTACTATCTACAAAGCTAGAATTGTCGCAAAAGATTTTCGACAAGTTCAAGGTGTTGACTACGATGAGAGTTTCTCACTCGTATCCATGCTTAAGTCTGTCCGAATCATGTTAGCAATTGCCGCATTTTATGAAATCTGGCAAACGGATAAAACAAAACTGCATTCCTTAATGGATTTATTAAAGAAGAGTTGTATATGATGCAACCAGAAGGTTTTGTCAATCCTAAAGGTGCTAACAAAATGTGCAAGCTCCAGCGATCCATCTATGGACTGGTGCAAGCATCTCGGAGTTGGAATATACGCTTTGATGAGTTGATCAAAGCATATAGTTTTATACAGACTTGCGGTGAAGCCTGTATTTACAAGAAAGTGAGTGGGAGCACTACAGCATTTCTGATAAGTATATGTAAATGACATATTGTTGATCGGAAATAATGTAGAATTATTCTGCAAAGCATAAAGGAGTGTTTGAAAGAAGTTTTTCGAAGAAGGACCTCGGTAAAGCTGCTTACATATTGAGCATCAAGATCTATAGAGATAGATCAAGACGCTTGATAAGTTTTCAATGAGTGCATACCTTGACAAGATTTTGAAGTAGTTCAAAATGGAACAGTCAAAGAAAGAGTTCTTTCCGGTGTTACAAGGTATGAAGTTGAGTAAAGACTCAAAACTCGACCACGGCAGAAGATAGAAAGAGAATGAAAGTCATTCCCTATGCCTTGGCCATAGGTTCTATAAAGTATGCCATGCTGTGTACCAGATCTATTGTATACCCTACACTGAGTTTGGCAAGGGAGTACAATAGTGATCTAGGAGTAGATCACTGGACAGCGGTCAAAATTATCCTTAGTGGAATAAGGATATGTTTCTCGATTATGGAAGTGACAAAAGGTTCGTCGTAAAGGGTTACGTCGATGCAAGTTTTGACACCGATCTGGATGACTCTAAGTCTCGTTCTAGATACATATTGAAAGTGGGAGCAATTAGCTAGAGTAGCTCCGTGCAGAGCATTGTAGACATAGAAAATTGCAAAATACATAACGGATCTGAATGTGGCAGACCCGTTGACTAAACTTCTCTCACAAGCAAAACATGATCACACCGTAGTACTCTTTGGGTGTTAATCACATAGCGATGTGAACTAGATTACTGAATCTAGCAAACCCTTTGGGTGTTGGTCACATGGCGATGTGAACTATGGGTGTTAATCACATGATGATGTGAACTATCGAGTTAATCACATGGTGATGTGAGTTAATCACATGGTGATGTGACCTAGATTATTGACTCTAGTGCAAGTGGGAGACTGAAGGAAATATGCCCTAGAGGCAATAATAAAGTTATTATTTATTTCCTTACATATCATGATAAATGTTTATTATTCATGCTAGAATTGTATTAACTGGAAACATAATACATGTGTGGATACATAGACAAACAGAGTGTCACTAGTATGCCTCTACTTGACTAGCTTGTTAATCAAAGATGGTTAAGTTTCCTAACCATGGACAAAGGAGTTGTCATTTGATTAACAAGGTCACATCATTAGTTGAATGATCTGATTGACATGACCCATTCCATTAGCATAGCACCCGATCGTTTAGTATGTTGCTGTTGCTTTTATCCATGACTTATACATGTTCCTTTGACTATGAGATTATGCAACTCCCGTTTGCCGGAGGAACACTTTGGGTGCTACCAAACGTCACAATGTAACTGGGTGATTATAAAGGAGTACTACAGGTGTCACCAAAGGTAGATGTTGGGTTGGCGTATTTCGAGATTAGGATTTGTCACTCCAATTGTGGGAGAGGTATCTCTGGGCCCTCTCGGTAATGCACATCACTTAAGCCTTGCAAGCATTGCAACTAATGAGTTAGTTGCGGGATGATGTATTACGGAACGAGTAAAGAGACTTGCCGGTAACGAGATTGAACTAGGTATTGGATACCGACGATCGAATCTCGGGCAAGTAACATACCGATGGACAAAGGGAACAACGTATGTTGTTATGCGGTCTGACCGATAAAGATCTTCGTAGAATATGTAGGAGCCAATATGGGCATCCAGGTCCCACTATTGGTTATTGACCGGAGATGTGTCTCGGTCATGTCTACATTGTTCTCGAACCGTAGGGTCCGCACGCTTAAGGTTACGATGACAGTTATTATGAGTTTATGAGTTTTGATGTACCGAAGGAGTTCGGAGTCCCGGATGAGATCGGGGACATGACGAGGAGTCTCGAAATGGTCGAGACGTAAAGATCGATATATTGGACGACTATATTCGGACATCGAAAGGGTTCTGAGTGGTTCGGGTATTTTCGGAGGTACCGGGGAGTTACGGGAATACGAGGAAGAAGCAATGGGCCTTGATGGGCCTTAGTGGGAAGGACCAGGAGGTGGCGCGCGCCCCTCCCGAGCCCAGTTCGAATTGGACAAGGGGTTTGGGGCGCGGCCCCTCTCTTCCTTCCTTCCCCTCTTCCCCTCTTTCCCCCCTTGACCTAGTTGGACTAGGAAAGGTGGAATCCTACTCCCGGTGGGAGTAGGACTCCCCTGGCGCGCCCAAACCAAGGGCCGGCCTCCTCCCTCCCTTGCTCCTTTATATACGGGGGCAGGGGGCACCCCATGGACACACAAGTTGATCTTCGTGATCATTCCTTAGCCGTGTGCGGTGCCCCCCTCCACCATATTCCACCTCGAATATATCGTTGCAGTGCTTAGGCGAAGCCCTGCGCCAGTAGAACATCAAGATTGTCACCACGCCGTCGTGCTGACGAAACTCCTCCCCGAAGCTTTGCTGGATCGGAGCTAGGGGTGCGTCATCGAGCTGAACGTGTGCCAAGAACTCGGAGGTGCCGGAGTAATGGTGCTTGGATCGGTCGGATCGGGAAGACGTACGACTACTTCCTCTACGTTGCGTCAACGCTTCCGCTTCGGTCTACGAGGGTACGTAGACAACACTCTACCCTCTCGTTGCTATGCATCACCATGATCTTGCGTGTGCGTAGGATTTTTTTTGCAATTACTACGTTCCCCAACAGTGACTACAAGAAGAGGCTTTGTCACGAATACAACAAACCTGGACACTACATTCAAGATTGTCCTCAGTGGGAAAAGGAATTAAAGAAGTAGAAATACAAGGATTACAGTTCTGATGATGCGAGGAAAAAGAAGAAATCCTCAAAATCTTCGTCATCAAAATCCTCAAAGTCTTCATCTCACAAGAAGAACAGCTCCAAGACGGCTCGGGCATTCATTGGCAAGGAAATGGACTCTGAGGCTGAATCTGAAGAAAATGAGGAAGAGGAGGCATCTGAGGAGTCCGAGTCTGGTGTGGCGAGCTTAGCGCTCGCTACTGCATTCGTCAACAAGTCTATCTTCAACTCTGAAGAAAATGACCTCACCAACAAGGCTGATGAAGGCAATGATGACTACGCTCCCACCTATTGCTTCATGGCAAAGGGTGCCAAGGTACTCAAATATACCTCCTCTGAATCTAGTGAGAATGAATCTGATGAAAATCTCAAGCCCAACTACTCTAAACTTGCTAAGTTTTCTGTGAAACAACGAAGGGCTTTTGAAAATGTTCAAAATATGCTAGACAAAAGTGATGATATGTTGGGTGAAGAAATGGATCGCACTAAAACCTTGACTAAAAATCTTCAGAGACTCCAGACCAGGTTTGACAACCTTCAAGGTCATCATAACACTCTCTTATCTGATCATGAGAAGCTTTCTTATGAATATCTTCAAAGAAATCAAGATCTTGAGAAGCTAAGAGTGAGTTATGAAGATCTTCAGAAGGAGCGCGATTCATTACTTGCTCAACAAATCAGCGCTGCTCAGGAAGAATTTGTTCCTACATGTTTGAAATGCATTGAACATGAATCTGCTAATTCTTCACCAGAATGTTCAAATGCTTCTAATGTTACAAATTCTTCACCTGCCTCTGCTATCACTAAATCCTCATCTAAGGACATTGCTAGTATCACTGACGATGCAGGGCTGAAGGAATTGTACATGACAGGCATGTACAAAAGCCTCAAAGGGCATCAGACTCTTTGTGATGTGCTTAAAAAGAAGATCCTCAACAGGAACCCTAGGAAAGAGGGTATTGCCTTTGAGAGGAAAATCAATGCTGATGGTACATATTGGAAGCCTGAGCCGTACCCTAAAACCTCATGGGTTGCTGCAAAGGGACCTCCAGTTGATCCATCTAATTTATCTGGCTTTACATGTGAACCTTCTCATTCTTCTGATGAGTCATTTGACTCCAACTATAAACTGTTCAAAAATCAGAATGGTGAAGTATTTGCTAGATATGTTGGCACTAACTCCAGGAATGGTTCCCCTATGAAGCAAATCTGGGTTCCCAAAAGGTGCATTGAAAGTCTTCAGGTGAATGTCCTCATGACACCACCTGTGAAGAATAGGAACCCCAGATCAAATTCTTCATATAGGCCAAATTCCTCAAAAGGATCAAAGTCCTCATATGAACATCATCGTGCTAACAACTCTGTTTCACATGCAAGAGCCAAGGGCTATGAATATGAGCATTATTCTTCTAACCATTATGTTCATAAGTCCACGAAGAATTTCTCTGCTTATTCATATGCTTACCCTAACTCCTCTTATGTGAAATGAAATGGATTGGCTTCTATGCCACCTTTCTTGTATGGAGCTCGCAGAGTGATGAACTCTTTACCACCCCTTCAGATGTGGGTGGTGAAGAAAAAGAACTAATCTCTTCTGCAGGGTCAGGTCTCCAGACGTGCATAAACGTCTGAAGAATTTGCTGGAGACCTGAAAGTTGCCTGAAAGGACGCAGGCAAATCATGAAGAAATGAACTTTCATTTCTCACGTCCTCATACTGCTTTATCTGTTCTATTACATGATGAAATTGATCTGATGAATTTGATGTCATATTCTTCACTGGTGAAGTATATGAGTTCGTAAGCTGCACTAATTCATCTGCAGGATGATCAACCCAAAGCCACTGAGTGGGTCCTCGATAGTGGATGTACAAATCACATGACTGGTGACAAGAATCTCTTGATGGATGATCCCTTATCACCATCGCATCTGAAGCATATCATCTTCGCTGACAAAGGCAAAAGTTAGGTATTGGGTCTAGGTAAGGTTGCAATCACAAAGGATCGACACATGGACAAAGTCATGCTTGTTGAGTCCTTAGGATACAACCTTATGTCTGTCTAAATGCTTTGTGATCTTGATATGGTTGTTGTCTTTGGCAAGTATTGTTGTGTTGTGGTTATGGAAGCTGACAATTCCAAAGTCTTCGAAGGCTTTAGGAGAGGATACTTGTATATTGTTGATTTCTCTATAGGACCTCAATCAGCCGTGTGCCTACATGCAAAAGCTTCAGAAGGCTGGCTATGGCATCGACGACTTGGTCATGCAGGCATGAGGAATTTGCATACGCTTGCAAAGAAGAAGCATGTCATTGGCATTGAGAATGTCAAATTCCTCAAGGATCACTTATGCGGAGCTTGTGAAGTTGGAAAGATGACCAAGGCCAAGCATCCAACGAAGACTATCATGACCACTACTCGTCCAGTTGAATTGCTTCACGTGGATCTCTTCGGCCCTAACCATTATTCTGCCGTTTCAAATGAAGCATCTCAATATGGCTTTGTTATTGTTGATGATTACTCTCGTTACACATGGGTACACCTTGTTACTTACAAACATGAAGTGCAGGAAGTCTTCAAACGATTTTCCTCGAGGGCTTCAACCAACTTTGGTGTGAAGATCAAGCACATCAGAAGTGACAATGGAATTGAGTTCAAGAATTCAGGTCTCGATGACTATCTTGATGAACTTGGTATTACTCATGTGTTATCTGCTCCTTATACTCCTCAACAGAATGGCGTCGTGGAGTGCAAGAATAGGACTCTTGCTGAGATGGCTCGCACTATGCTTGATGAATACAAAACGCCTCGTCGTTTCTGGATTGATGCAATTGATACTGCGTGCCACATCATCAACAGAGTATATCTTCAGAAATTCTTCAAGAAGACTGCCTATGAACTCCTCACTGACAAGAAACCCAATGTGAGTTATTTCAAAGTCTTCGGTGCTAAATGCTGGATTAGAGATCCTCATCACAATGCTAAATTTGCACCGAAAGCACATGAAGGTTTTATGCTTGGTTACGGAAAGGACTCTCACACCTACAGAGTCTTCAACAACGTTCTTCACAAGGTTGTTGAAACTGTAGATGTGCGGTTCGATGAAACTAATGGCTCGCAAAGAGAGCACCTACCTTCTGTGATAGATGAACCAGCACCTGGGGATTCTATCAAATTCAAGGCTACTGAGGATGTTATTCCTATTGAAGAATCTGCTGAAGAATTCATTCCAGAACATGAAGAACGTCGAGCTGGTGCACCTGAGGAAAATGCTGAAGAAAATCATGCTGAAGAAAATGCTGATCAAATTCCTCAATGATAACCAGCTCATCCTCGTGTTGCAAAAGAAGTGCAAGTGGAGAAGACCATCGATGACATTAGAGCACCAGGTCCTCTCACGCGCTCAGAAGCTTCACATTTATCTAACTTTTGTGGGCACTATGCTTTTGTCTCTATCACAGAGCCCACTAAGGTATATGAAGCATTTCTGGAGCCTGAGTGGATTCAGGCCATGCAAGAAGAATTACATCAATTCAAGCTCAACAACGTCTGGGAACAGGTCAAACGTCCAGATACTCGCAAGCACAATATCATTGGCACAAAGTGGATCTACCGCAACAAGCAAGATGAAAATGGCCTTGTGGTGAGGAATAAGGCACGGCTTGTAGCTCAAGGCTACACACAGGTTGAAGGAATTGATATCAATGAAACTTTTGCACCTGTTGCTAGACTTGAGGCTATTCGCATATTACTTGCTTATGCTAACCATCATGATATCACTTTATATTAAATGGATGTGAAAAGTGCATTCCTCAATGGTAAGCTTGAGGAATAAGTATATGTTGCTCAACCCCCAGGTTTTGAAGATCCAAAGAATCCTGACAAAGTCTTCAGACTCAACAAGGCCCTCTATGGCCTCAAGCAGGCCCCTCGGGCGTGGTATGATACTTTCAAGGAATTCCTCATGAAGAATGGCTTCACACCCGGTTCACTCGACCCTACTCTCTTTACTAAATCTTATGATGGTGAACTGTTTGTGTGCCAAATATATGTTGATGATATTATCTTTGGCTGTACTGACCAACGTTATAGTGATGAATTTGCCTATATGATGAGTGAAGAATATCAAATGTCTATGATGGGAGAGTTGAAATTCGTCTTAGGTCTTCAAATTCGTAAATAGCGCAATGGCATATTCATATCTCAGGAGAAATACCTCAAGGATGTACTGAGGAAATTCGGCATGCAATATTGCAAAGGCGTCAAAATTCCTATGCCCACAAATGGCCATCTATGCACTGATGAAAATGGTATTGACTTTGATCACAAGGTATACCGCTCCATGATTGGTTCTTTATTGTACTTATGTGCATCTAGGCCAGATATAATGCTTAGTGTTTGCATGTGTGCCCGATTTCAAGCTACACCGAAGTAATCACACCATAAGGCTGTGAAGCATATTCTTCGATATCTAGCTCACACACCAACACTAGGATTATGGTACCCCAAGGGCTCTGCTTTTGATCTCATGGGATATTCTGACTCTGACTATGCTGGTGATCGTGTGGACCGCAAGTCAACATCTGGTACATGTCATTTCCTCGAACGATCTTTGGTCTGTTGGTCCTCGAAGAAACGGAACTGCGTATCACTGTCTACTGCTGAAGCTGAGTACATTGCTGCTGGTTCTTGCTGTGCTCAATTGCTATGGATGAAGCAAACTCTCAAGGACTATGGTGTCAATGTGAAGAATGTGCCTCTCCTCTGTGACAATAGGAGTGCCATCAAGATTGCTCACAACCCAGTTCAGCACTCGAAGACAAAGCACATTCAGATTCGTCATCATTTTCTTCATGATCATGTGTTGAAGGGCGACATTTCTATTGAGCATGTGAAGACTGAAGAACAGCTAGCCGATATCTTCACAAAGCCCTTGGATGAGAAGATATTTAGCAAGTTGCGGTGTGATACGTCTCCAACGTATCTATAACTTTTGATTGCTCCATGCTATGTTATCTATTGTTTTGGACTATAATGGGCTTTATTTTCCACTTTATATTATTTTGGGACTAACCTATTAACCGGAGGCCCAGCCCAGAATTGTTGTTTTTTTTTTGCCTATTTCAGTGTTTCAAAGAAACGGAATATCAAACGGAGTCCAAACGGAATAAAACCTTCGGAAACGTGATTTTCTCACCGAACGTGATCCAGGAGACTTGGACCCTACTCCAAGGGAGCCAAGAGGCGGTCACGAGGGTGGGGGCGCCCCCCCCCCTTAGGGCACGCCCCCTGACTCGTGGGCCCCTCGAAGCTCCACTGACGGACTCCTTCCTCCTATATATACCTACGTACTCCCAAACGATCAGAACAAGAGCCAAAAACCTAACTCCACCGCCGCAACTTTCTGTATCCATGAGATCCCATATTGGGGCCTGTTCTGGAGCTCCGCCAGAGAGGGTCGTCATCATGGAGGGCTTCTACATCATCATAGCCCCTCCGATGAAGTGTGAGTAGTTTACCTCAGACCTTCGGGTCCATAGTTAGTAGCTAGATGGCTTCCTCTCTCTTTTTGGATCTCAATACAATGTTCTCCCAGTCTCTCCTGGAGATCTATTCGATGTAATCTTCTTTTTGTGGTGTGTTTGTTGAGACCGATGAATTGTGGGTTTATGATCAAGTCTATCTATGAATAATATTTGAATCTTCTCTGAATTCTTTTATGTATGATTGGTTATCTTTGCAAGTCTCTTCAAATTATCAGTTTGGTTTGGCCTACTAGATTGGTTTTTCTTGCCATGGGAGAAGTGCTTAGCTTTGGGTTCGATCTTGCGGTGTCCTTTCCCAGTGACAGAAGGGGCAGCAAGGCACATATTGCATCGTTGCCATCGAGGATAACAAGATGGTGTTTATTTCATATTGCATGAATTTATCTCTCTACATCATGTCATCTTGCTTAAAGCGTTACTCTGTTTTTAACTTAATACTCTAGATGCATGCTGGATAGCGGTCGATGAGTGGAGTAATAGTAGTAGATGCAGGCAGGAGTCGGTCTACTTGTCTCGGACGTGATGCCTATATACATGATCATACCTAGATATTCTCATAACTATGCTCAATTCTGTCAATTGCTCAACAGTAATTTGTTCACCCACCGTAGAATACTTATGCTCTTGAGAGAAGCCACTAGTGGAACCTATGGCCCCCGGGTCTATTCTCATCATATCAATCTCCATCACTTTAATCTTGCTTTTCTTTTTTACTTTGCCTTTTACTTTTTACTTTGCATCTCTATATCAAAAATACCAAAAATATTATCTATTCTCCATCATATCTCACTCTCGTAAGTGACCGTGAAGGGATTGGCAACCCCTAATCGCGTTGGTTGCGAGTAGCTATCGTTTTGTGCATGTAAGAGGGACTTGAGCGTGGCCTCCTACTGGATTGATACCTTGGTTCTCAAAAACTGAGGGAAATACTTACGCTACTTTGCTACATCATCCTCTCCTCTTCGGGGAAAACCAACGTAGTGCTCAAGAGGTAGCACGGTGTGAGCTAAATATCTTAGAGTCTTCGAATGTTCTTTGAAAAGGACACTCATCCTAACACTTATGCAAAATTGATGGCTTAGATGTGCAACACATGAAGAAACATTTTTCTTCAATCAATGAAGAATAACACTCTAAGTGTGAAGAAATTAACAAAGAATTTGATTCTCAGAACCCTACGACAATTGTAAGCGGTGTCTGAAATCATCATTCTTATACGGTGGGTCACCCCACCACCAAAAGTTGAAAATCTTCAATTTGTGTCTCTTCCTCAGTTTTTCAAATTCTTCAACTTTGCAAAATCTTCACTGGTCCCGTCGTTCTTCTTCATATATATATATATATATATATATATATATATATATATATATATATATATATATATATATATATATATATATATATATATATATATATATATATATATATATATATATATATATATATATATATATATATATATGAGTTTATGTCCTCTACAGCATTCACTTATGGCTATTTCTTCAGGTTGTTTTTTCTGCTAAGTGAATGTGATCGAACCCTTCCCCCTCTATGCTATACTCAACCCAATCTATTCACAAATTCTTCATGTGCGTTCTATTTGAAACTCGTTCAAAATCTTCACTGTGCCCTTGTCAGCTGAAGAAATTGCGAACGGAATGTTAAAACTAATCTTATCCAAATTTTCGGTTTTGCCGCTCAAACCGTTCCGCATCCCACGATAGATTTATCTATCACCCATGATCTAACACGATCTCCACTTTTCAGTACGTGGGTGACACATGTCACACAAATGTGAAGGGTCAGGGGCACATTCGTCCAAAATCTTCGGGCGAACGGTTTTTCACCGCGGCTATAAATAACCCCTCTCCCCTTCCTCACTTCCTTTACTCCGTTCCACCTCTCTCTCTCCCGCTCGAGCTTCTCAAACCCTAGCGCCGCCGCTACTCCATCGTCGCCGGTGGGGAAGAGCTTCACTGCCTCGACCTCGTCGCCGTCGTACTCGCGCCGGCCGCAGAAATCTTCACTCTGCCACCGCCGTAGCCGTCTTCCTCCGCCGAGTTAGGGCATGGAAGATCTGCACTGACGAACTTCACATCTCCATCTCACAGTTCGTCGTGTTCTTCGTTCAGGGTAATTAAAAGTTACTTTTACTGCCCTCTTTGATTTGAATGTTTTCTACAAAATCTTCAAAGGTGTTTTATTCTTCAAATCCTCACACACTAAACACCTCACAAGTCATCTGTTCTTGATTCGTTTCTCTAAGCATCATTTTTCTTCAAGATTCCTCAATTGTGTGGATCTTCAATCTATACAACTCTGGAACCTAAGACAAAGAACGCTTAGTGAAATTCTTCAAGGCTCATCTGGTCAAATTCCTCAAACTTGTTCTTTTTGAAAAACCTTCTGAGAACGCATATGACCTCTCCAAATTCCTCGCAACTATACTCTGTTCATAGGTACTCATGTCCGCTGCTGAATCACTAGGTTCTCATCAACTTAACTCATTTGTAGCGTTCCTTGAAGAAAAGTTGCATACTTCTTCAGAGAATTCAATTGTTCAAATTCCTCAACTGAAGAATATGGCAGATGGTAATAAGCCTCAGAAAGGAGGAAAGAAGCCTGAGGTCATGACTGCCTTTGAAATCCCTGATGACATTTACAAAGACTATTGCACACCTGATGAGGCCAAGTTTGGTAAAGAAAACAAAAATCAGCGCAAGGTGCGCATACAGAAGATTGAAAGGAGATGGGCAAGAGAATGGATGGAGTACAGGTATGTAACTCGAAAGTACATGAAGAAATTCGCACTCAATCCTCCATGCCCAAGACCACCATTGGCACCTGGCCAAGAGGCAGACCCCACCAGCATAAAGCGCGGTAAGGACTTTCCTGAAGAATGGCCAAGTGCCAAGCCAAGTTGGCTAGACAAGCCAAAGAAGCAGTGAGGAAATTCAATGAAGACTCTGCTGCTGCTGCAACTGAGGCCTCTGTCAAACCTAAGAAATCAATGACAAAGAAGCCTGCGTGCAAGCCAAGTGCTTCACGAATAATGCCCTCAAGGCCAAGTTCCTTGGCTATGCCCTCACGGCCAGAATCTTCAAAGTCCTCAAGGCCAATTCCTTATGCTGCTCCTGCTCCTTCAAAATCCTCAGCTCCTCCAAAGTCCTCAGCTATTCTGACAAAGTCCTCGACACCTGTGCATCTGGCCACGTGCCAAAGGACGGCAGGCATCTCCATTGCGTCAGGTGTCTAGCTAGTTCCTCAACTGCACCAAATTGTTCAACAGGACCCTCTCTGCTGAAGACAAAGGCCACTGCAGGACGAGGTCCTCGCCCTAGTCCTCAGAAGAATTAGGTTGCCTTCTGTTGGGGATATTACTACTGGGCGTAAACCGGCCTACCTAGGCCGGGTTAACTTCATCAGTACTCCAGAGCGTTAAAGCCCAAGAAGATAGATGAGGGCCCAAGGACGTAGTCGGTTCAACACTTGTAGCCGTAAACCGGCTTTGTATGTAAACTTGTATTGTAAGTTAGGAATAAGGAGAGACCAACACGGATACGAATATGAACCGGAGATTGGGACTCTGTGAACCGACGGGCGTCACCCGTGTATATAAGGGGACGACCCGACAGCGGTTCAAGGACAGACAACCAAAACTCGAGACGTAGGCGAAGCTTGTTTGCTCCATAGTCATCGAAATCCCATCAATTCCATCACAACTAGACGTAGGCTTTTACCTTCATCGAAGGGGCCGAACTAGTATAAACCCTCTGTGTCCCTGTGTCCGCTTTAACCCCTTCGAGTTAACCCGTTGCGATGGCTCCACAACTAAGTCCTTTTGCTAGGACATCTGCCGTGACAAAACCACGACACCTTCCAAGTGTCGTCTGAAGAAGACGAAGCTGATGATGAAGAACTTGCTGAGATCATCAGAGACAGGCAAGTCAGGGCCGCTAGAGCCAAAGGCACAAATGTGCCACTGCTTTTGGATCCAAGGTTGTTTCTCGATTATATTGATCTCTGACACAAGGACCCAAACACTCCTATGCCTGACTTCAAGTTGACTCCTGGTCAAAATCACATGCTGACTCATTTCATCCAAGAAGAGAAATGGAAATATGAGAAGGCCAGGCAGATCAAGAAGGCGCAGTACAAGAAGGAGAAGTTTCTGAAGACCAACGTTGTCTCTATGACAACTGATGAACTTATAAAAATCCAGTCTGAAATCAAATCCCTCAGCAATAACTTCAATGCCTACTATGCTGATTGGCAAGGAGCCAAAGTCAGGTTTGTTAAACTGACTGAGAAGTTCACCTCCAAT
Source organism: Aegilops umbellulata (assembly GCA_032464435.1). Taxonomy (NCBI): domain Eukaryota; kingdom Viridiplantae; phylum Streptophyta; class Magnoliopsida; order Poales; family Poaceae; genus Aegilops; species Aegilops umbellulata. The sequence continues at coordinate 359,660,295 of CP136059.1, forward strand.
GTTGCAGCTCCATCGCAACAGGAAACTCCTCAGGCTGAAGCTTCTGCTCAGCCAACTGAAGAACATGCCAGCACCGCTGATGACTTTCAGACTGCTGAAGAAAATGTGAGTTCCAGAGCTGATGACTCCATTCCAGTTGCTGAAGAAATTGCCAGGGCATCCACTAGTGGTGCGCCTGAAGAAAGTGAAGAAGTCAGGGCAACTTCATCAGTTGCGCCTGAAGAAAATCAACCAGATTCTTCAGCTCCTCCTGCGCCTACACCAACTCCAATCCTTCCATCTGCATCGGATGTGAAGAAGACCAAGGCTGCAGAGCGAGCAGCTGTGAAGAAAAGGAAAGCATCAACTGCTTCAGATTCTTCAGCTCCGAAGAAAATGAAGCCTATGACAAGTTCATTTGCTAATCCCATTTATGTTGTTCCAATATCAACCATGCCATCAAAGGAAATTGTACCTTTTGATGAAGAATATGTGATCCCCAGCGGATCTGATGAAGAAAATCATTCTGCTGCTTCGTCAGAGCAGATTGATGAAGAAATTGAAGTGGATGAGATCCCTTCAACACCAGTTGTTTCCTCACCAACGCCTTAGTTCACAGCTGAAGAGGCTGGCGTTGAAGAAATGGAAGATGAAGACGTGGATATTGGGAGTACTACGCCAGTGATGAATGATGAATTTTGGGAAAGTCAGCACCCCAGTTCTCCACTCTTCACACCGCTACACCAAATACCTCAGTCCCCTGCACCAACCGTTCAAATGGGCTCTGAAGAAACTCACCCACCTTGTTTGTGCGTGAAGAAATTCCAGCCGCTAGTGCTGAAGAAACTGCTGCTGCTGATCACCTGAACACGCAGACTGCCACTGAAGAGGAACCAGAAATTCCTCAGCCTGACGAACCTGAGATTGCATTCCTGAGGTTGTGATGCAACTCACTGACACTCCTCTGCCCAAGCCAAAGGATCCATTCTCACGCAAGCAAAAGTTCAAGGCTGAAGATTTCTTCAGCGGGCATGTATTCTTCACTGACTACAAGCCCTATGACTCTGCTCGCATAAGGAAGAGGCGTTTCTGGACGGCCAGCCAGGCCAATTTCTATTCCTCTGTGCTGTTCAACAAAGACAAAGTCTTCGATCATGGACACATTCCTCACGTGGCTGCCGTGCCTCGAGCCAGTCCTCAGTGTTCTTCATGACGCTGGACTGTTAAATTTCTGCATTGACATATGTGATTGGAATGAACAACTCATTCTTCAATTATATGCGACGCTGCACATCACAGGAGATGCTGAAGATGTCAACTCATGGGTGTTGGACTGGATGTCTGAAAATACTCATTACAAGGCACTAGCTACTGAATTGCTTCGTGCCCTACCACTCAGTCCTCCCCTTGAAGGTGCTCGTTGCGTCTACAGTGAACCTGAGCTTACAAATCACTACATGCAAGTTCTGATGAAGCCTTTGAAGCCAGGGCAGGCCCCATGAACCAAATTCCTCATCAAGGAACTACTGTATGTGCCTTGTACTGTCTATCGCATTTTGACGAAGACATTGAGTCCAATCAAGGGCCACGAATCAAATGAAGAAGAAGTCGTTGGCATCATGAACAATCTGCTTTTCAACATCATTCATGGCGTTCTTGTCAACTTCCGTGATTTCTTGATGAGGACTCTGGCCAATGTCGCTATGTCACCTTTTGAGCTGAAGCCTTATGCACCTTGGATTATGAGATTCATGACACCAAGGTCTTCACTCAACTACAAAGCTGACACTCTAAACCACCGCAGTTACTTGCCTCCAATTGAAGTCCTCAAACAGACATTTTCCTCATCTGGTGACAAAGGCAAGGCTGCTGCTGTTATAGATGAAGGCATTCGTCCATTGGATGGTCAATTTCGCAAGGCTGCATCCTACTCAACCAATGATGACTCTGCCACACATGACTCTGTCGCCAATACTACCAAGAAAATCCTCAAGCCACAACACCCAGCGTGATGACTGATCGTGAGCTTCTCCTCAGTCTTCATCAGAAGGTTGATCGCAATCGTAAATGGGTCAAGCGTCAGTTTGGTTCAATTCTTCACAACATGACCTCAACCCACAATGTAGTGAAGAAAAACAATACTACCTCCATGAAACCTTCAACCGAACCTGGGTTGTTCTGTCTCATGTCTACAGCGAAGAAGATCTAAAGAAAATGGGTCTCAAGGAAGAATTTGACTGGTCTGCACCTCCACCAAAGAAATACAAGAAGGTCAAGGTTCCTTCCTTGGTGGCCAGCTCCTATTCTTCATCGCGTGACACTGATGAACATGAAGACTTGGACGACACTGCAGCAGGCCCTACTACGACAAACGACCCCGACAACGCTGGCGCTCCTTCATCAACTTGATATTCTTCAGGGTCGTTAGTCCTCAGTTTCGATCCTTTTGGTCATTCGATGACAAAGGGGGAGAAATTTGAGTTAGTCTTCAAGCGGGTCTATTATATGGGCGTTTTTTTTGCTAAGTTACAACTCTCGTTCTTCTGAAACTTTATTGAATCGAGTTGTAAACTTAAACCCGATGGTGCTCTGATACTTTTGATGCGTTATTCTGCATGCTTATTCCTCGTTAATATTTTTGCACGCATGCTGAAACTCATCAGTCACCATATTTCATCATGCATTTCAAATTCTTCATATTATATGTCAAATGCGCGTATGAATTACAAGATATAGGGGGAGATCTCCATGATTCAACTCTTCAAGTGTGCATTGCTTCAAAAGCAAATTCCTCACTATGCACACCTTCAGGGGGAGTTCTTCTATATCTTGCAATCAAATTCCTCAATATCAGTATTTACACTTCATATGTTTATCCCCATTGAAAACTTAACCTATATTGTCATCAATCACCAAAAAGGGGGAGATTGTAAGTGCCTCTAGTGCCCCTTAGTGATTTTGGTGTATTGAAGACTTATAGGTTAAGGGTCTAATGCGTTTATGAGTGTACACAGGTCTATAAGTCTATGAAGAGTTTGATATTTACAGAGAAAGTCAACCCCTAAAAATGAAGTTCTTTGACTGAAGACTTTGGTATTCTGAAGACTTTTTGAAGACTTTGAAAGTGAAGAAATTGGTGTAACCTTGAAGACTTGGGTATTCATTCGAGGAACATGAAGCGTGAAGACTTTTGTTTTTGTAGTTTCATTTTCTCTTTCTTGATTCATATGAAACACCGTACTGTTAAAGGGGGTCGAGGAAATACTAAGATTAAATTTCAATGTGATGCTCAACTCAAAATCCTACACCTACCAATCCCTTCGAGTGAAGCCATTGGAAATCTCATACAATTCAGTCAATTTCTTCAGTGACAGAGACGAAGTTCTTCTGGTCGCTAAGGAATTTGTTCTGACTGGGGAGTTAGGAATTCGCCAGTGCAGATTGCCTACACAGTGAGGAACATGATAGCCCTGAGAAATTTGAACCTCAAATTTCCGACCGTTGTTGTGCTACGCGCCAGCTATCCCAAAATATCTTGTCCACCTAACGGTCATATCATTGAAGGGCATTTATGTCTTATCATGTCGGGCTGCTCCCTAGGCTATAAATAGCCGCCCCCTAAAACCACTAGCTGGTTGGCTGTTTGAGAGAAACTGGCACTTGTCATTTGAGAGCATCCCATCCTCCGAGGACTTTGAGCGAAAATCATCGAGTGAGGAAAACCCAAACCCAAACACCTACAAATCCAAAGTGATTGAGCATCACTGAAGAAATTGATCCCGCGTGGATCCAACGCTTGTTACCTTTCAAGATTGTGCTTCTTCCAGACGGTTAGGCGTCATGGTCTAGAGCATCCAAGAGGAATTGTGGATCGCCGAGTGACCGAGTTTGTGAAGGTTCGGAAGTCACCTGAAGACTTACCACGAGTGATTGGGCGAGGACTGTGTGACCTTAGCTCAAGGAGAATACGGTGAGGACTGTGTGTCCTCAGGTTTAAATACCTAGCTGTTGCAACCAGATGTACAACTAAGACAGCAGTTGGAACTGGTCTACCAAATCATTGTCTTCACCAAGCCTACTGGTTCTATTTCCTCAACTCTTTCATTTCCTCATAACTGTGTTGTGTACTTGTCACATCTGTGTTTGAAGACTTTGACTGAAGACTTTCTCAATTTCCTCAGTTCAATTTCTTCAGTCTGTTTGTCTTCATCTTGTGTTACCATGTGATCACGCTTTCTGTACTCTATGCTTGTCTTCATTTCATCATGATGACTATGCTTGTCTTCTGTTATGTTTACTCCTGAGTACTTATTCCGCTGCAAGTAGTTCTTCGCTAAGGAATTTCCTCACTAGCAATTTTCTCAGTGAAGAACTCATAAAAATCGCCTATTCACCCCCCCCCCTCTAGTCGATATAACGCACTTTCAACTCACCATCTAGCTTCGTTGGTGAGATTTTTGAATTGAGCCCTATAAACCGGAAAGGAGGGAGTAAAATTTACATCAAGATTCCGAGACCCCTGAACGACCAGTACTGCCGCTAGAACAAGCCGTCGACGCGTCGTTGTCGCCGCTCCTCTACCGAAGCCGGCTTGACCTTGTCGATGATGGCCGAGAAGTCTTCGTGCGCGTGCCCCTAAAGACAAGCGTCATGGAGCTGCAATCGTCGTCGTTGAACCCTTGCCTAGGTCTAATGCACCTGACACCACATCTCGCAATATGAAGAGAAACCCTAACCTCACCGCCCAAGGAGACAACATGAATCTACGCCGGAGCTCCGACGACAAACGGACGAATTCGGTGTGTGTGGGGGTGGGGGGGATTCGTAGCCCGGAAGACAAACTCAATAAAGAAGCACCGCCATCCGCCCGATATTGTGCCTAATCCTGAGGGCTATCGTAAGTGGGTATCTCCCTGCTTGTTGCCTTTATTTCTCTTGCATATGTTCCCCTAGTAGTGAATTTCTGCTTTAGCCATTGACAGTCTTTATTGCATACACATTTTGCTTTATAACCAATAATGGGTGTGCTTCAACCACAGCCATTGTTGTTTCCTTTTACAAAAATATTGTACATAAATTTTGCTTCTCGCAATCAATTGTTTTTGTTTCAACTACTACTCCTTGTACTTCACCGTTTGTCACTGATGTTCCAATGTAATTTTATTTCTTGCATCTGTTGCAACCATTGCCGATGTGTGCTTACTTTATTGTAGAGACATTTTGCTTTAAGCCTTTAACCAATAATGTCTATGCTTCAACCAGAGCTAGTGTTGCTTCCTTCACCAAAACTATTGTACATACATTTTTCTCCTTGCTATCAATTGTTTTTGTTTCAACTACGACTCCGGTGTGCTTCATTGTTTCTCACTGATGTTCCATTGAAAAATATCAAAGATGCTTACAGTTTTATTTCTTGTATATGTTTCCATGCATGTCAGAATTTCTGTTGCAACCATTGCCAACATGTGTTTCTTTTTATTGTATAGAAATTATCGTTCAACCAATACTTGTTTGTGCTTCATTCATGATTAGTATTGCTTCTTTACTGAAATCATTGTACATACGTTTTTTGCTTCTTGCAATGATTTTTTCATTTCAACCACTCATTGTGTGTGCTTCATTGTGTTTCACTCATGTTTCCACTGAACAAGCATTTTTGCTCCAGCCGACTCAACTACACTTCTTCATTTCCAACACAATGCCAACAATGTTGAGTGTGATGCAGTGGGGACAAGGCACCTCCCTATATCAGTGGCTGCCTTTTGACGATGGAGAACACGTCGTGCACGTACAGCTCACCCAAGAACATCAGATTTAGTGCATGCAACGATGTTGGCTAGGTATCGAACACATGCACGCAAGACATGATGGGATCCCACCCATGTGCACTAAAGTTTTAAAAAAATCTAAATGTTTAGAATTTCTCATAGTTTGAATATTTTGTTATGAAATTTCAAAACTTTAAAATTCTGAAAGTTGAGGTAGCGATTTGTTGAAAGTTGGCACACAATTTATGAAGAAAGTTAACAAAAAGGGAAGTTTGAACATACGTGACTTCAAGAGAAATAGAAAATACAACCGTTTTGAGAGTGATCGCCAGCTTCCTCCTTGGCGGGAGACCGTCTAATTTTTTTCGATAAAGGCCGCTTTATTATCTTAAAATGTAGCATCAAAGGGATACAAAGCATTAAGAGTATCACCCGACCTCTGCATAATTAAGATGCACACAGCCAAACACCAGAAGTCTGATAAACAGAAAGATAAAAGACCGATAATTCGACAACAGTAGAGTCCATAGACCGACACTATGCATATATCGAAAGAGATGGTGGACCGAACCAGAGATTATACTGTCGCCCATGTTGGGAAAAAACCTCGGTAGCCACCTGCTTCAACAGCGTACTGATACGTCCATTTTGCATCATGCTTTTATATCGATATTTATTGCATTATGGGGTGTTATTACACGTTATGTCACAATACTTATGGCTATTCTCTCTTATTTTACAAGGTTTACATAAGGAGGGAGAATGCCGACAGCTGGAATTCTGGGCTGGAAAAGGAGCAAATATTAGAGACCTATTCTCCACAACTCCAAAAGTCCTGAAACTCCACGAGTCATTTTTGGAAATAATAAAAAATATCCAGCGGAAGAAGTTCACCAGAGGGGGGGCCACCTTTCCACGAGGGTGGGGGGCGTGCCCACCCCCCTAGGGCGCGCCCCCTACCTCGTGGGCCCCCTGTTGGCTCTCCAATGCCCATCTTCTGCTATATGAGGTCTTTCGTCGAGGAAAAAATCATAAGCAACCTTTCGGGACGAAACTCCGCCGCCACGAGGCGGAACCTTGGCGGAACCAATCTAGGGCTCCGGCAGAGCTGTTCTGTCGGGGACACTTCCCTCCGGAAGGGGGGAATCATCGCCATCGTCATCACCAACGCTCCTCTCATCGGGAGAGGGAAATCTCCATCAACATCTTCACCAGCACCATCTCATCTCAAAACCCTAGTTCATCTCTTGTATCCAATTCTTGTCTCCAAGTCTGGGGTTGGTACTAGTAGGTTGCTAGTAGTGTTGATTACTCCTTGTAGTTGATGCTAGTTGGTTTATTTGGTGGAAGACCATATGTTCAGATCCTTTATGCATATTATTACCCCTCTGATTATGAACATGAATATGCTTTGTGAGTAGTTACGTTTGTTCATGAGGACATGGGAGAAGTCTTGCTATTAGTAGTCATGTGAATTTGGTATTCGTTTGATATTTTAATGAGATGTATGTTGTCTAGCCTCTAGTGGTGTTATGTGAACGTAGACTACATAACACTTCACAATTATTTGGGCCTAGAGGAAGGCATTGGGAAGTAATAAGTAGATGATGGGTTGCTAGAGTGACAGAAGCTTAAACCCTAGTTTATGTATTGCTTCGTAAGGGGCTGATTTGGATCCACATGTTTCATGCTATGGTTAGGTTTACCTTAATACTTTTGTTGTAGTTGCGGATGCTTGCAATAGAGGTTAATCATAAGTGGGATGCTTGTTCAAGTAAGAATAGCACTCAAGCACCGGTCCACCCACATATCAAATTATCAAAGTACCGAAGGCGAATCATATGAACGTGATAAAAACTAGCTTGACGATATTCCCATGTGTCCTCGGGAGCGCTTTTCCTTATATAAGAGTTTGTCCAGGCTTGTCCTTTGCTACAAAAAGGATTGGGCCACCTTGCTGCACTTTATTTACTTTTGTTACTTGTTGCTCGTTACAAATTATCCTATCACAAAACTATCTGTTACCACTTACTTCAGTACTTGCAGAGAATACCTTGCTGAAAACCGCTTATCATTTCCTTCTGCTCCTCGTTGGGTTCGACACTCTTACTTATCGAAAGGACTACAATAGATCCCCTATACTTGTGGGTCATCAAGACTCTTTTCTGGCGCCGTTGCCGGGGAGTGAAGCGCCTTTGGTAGGTGGAATTTGGTAAGGAAAATTTTATATAGTGTGCTGAAATTTAGTGTCACTTGTTACTATGGAAAGTAATCCTCTGAGGGGCTTGTTCGGGGTATCTTCACCCCGACCATTAGAGCAAAGAGTTGCTCCTCAACCTACTGAACCTATTGAAAATGAAATTCTTCCCTTTGAAGTTCCTTCGGGTATGATAGAAAAACTGCTAGCTAATCCTTTTGCAGGAGATGGAACAAGCATCCCGATCAGCACCTAATATATGTGGATGAGGTTTGTGGATTATTTAAGCTTGCAGGTATACCCGATGATGTTGTCAAGAAGAAGGTCTTCCCTTTATCTTTGAAGGGAGATGCATTGACATGGTATAGGCTAAGTGATGATACGAGATCATGGAACTACAGACGATTGAAATTGGAATGTCATCAGAAATTTTATCCTATGCATCTTGTTCATCGTGATCGCAATTATATATATAATTTTTGGCCTCGTGAAGGAGAAAGCATCTCTCAAGCTTGGGGGGAGGCTTAAATCAATGTTATATTCATGCCCCGATCATGAGCTCCCAAGAGAAATAATTTTTCAAAGTTTTTATGCTCGGTCTTTCTCATAATAATCAAACCATGCTCGATACTTCTTGTGTTGGCTCTTTTATCATGAAGACTATTGAATTCAGATGGAATTTATTGGATAGAATTAAACGCAACTCTGAAGATTGGGATATCGACGAAGGTAAGGAGTCAGGTATGACACCTAAGTTTGATTGTGTTAAATCTTTTATGGATACCGATATTTTCCGTAAATTTAGCACTAAATATGGACTTGACTCTGATATAGTAGCTTCCTTCTGTGAATCTTTTGCTACTTATGTTGATCTTCCCAAGGAGAAGTGGTTTAAATATCATCCTCCCATAGAAGTAAAAGTAGCTGCACCTACTAAAGTTGAAGAAAAGACTGTCACTTATAATGATCCTATTGTTCCTACTTCTTATGTTGAGAAACCACCTTTCCCTGTTAGAATAAAGGATCATGTTAAAGCTTCAACTGTGGTTCATAAAAGTAATATTAGAACTTATACACCTCCTGAGCAAGTTAAAGTTGAACCTAATATTGCTATTGTTAAAGATCTCTTGTCTGATAATATTGATGGGCATGTTATTCAGTTCTGCGATGAAATTGCTAGAATTGCTAAACCTTGTGCTAAAGATAAACATAGACCTGTGGTAGGCGTGCCTGTTATTTCTGTTAAAATAGGAGATCATTGTTATCATGGTTTATGTGATATGGGTGCTAGTGCTAGTGTTATACCTTATGACTTGTATAAAGAAATCAAGCATGAAATTGCACCTGCTGAGTTAGAAGATATTGATGTTACAATTAAACTTGCCAATAGAGATACTATATCAGCAGTGGGAATTGTTAGAGATGTTGAAGTCTTGTGTGGGAAAACTAAATATCCTGCTGATTTTCTTGTTCTCAGTTCCCCACAAGATAGCTTTTGTCCCATTATATTTGGTAGACCCTTCTTGAACACTGTCAATGCTAAGATAGACTGCGAAAAGAATGTTGTTACTATTGGTTTGGGTCATATGATTCATGAGTTTAATTTCTCTAAGTTTAGTAAACAACACCGTGAAGAAGAATTTCCCAGTAAGGATGAAATTATTGGTCTTGCTTCTATTGTCGTACCTCCTAGTGATCCTTTAGAACAATATTTTCTAGACCATGAAAATGATATGTTTATGAATGAAAGAAGAGAAATAGATGAAGTATTCTTTAAACAGGAAACTATTTTGAAACACAATTTGCCTGTTGAAATCTTAGGGGATCCTCCTCCACCCAAGGGTGATCCCGTGTTTGAGCTTAAACCATTGCCTGATAATCTTAAATATGCTTATCTTGATGAAAAGAAGATATATCCTGTTATTATTAGTTCTAACCTTTCAGAGCATGAAGAAGAAAGATTATTGAAAAATCTGAAGAAGCACCGTGCTGCTATTGGATACACTCTTGATGATCTTAAGGGCATTAGTACCACTCTATGTCAACATAAAATAAATTTGGAAGAAGATGCCAAACCAGTTCGTGATCCTCAACGACGTCTGAATGCTAAAATGAAAGAAGTGGTAAGAAAAGAAATACTAAAGCTTCTGGAGGCAGGTATAATTTATCCCGTTGCTGATAGCCAGTGGGTAAGTCCTGTCCATTGTGTCCCTAAGAAGGGAGGTGTTACTGTTGTTCCTAATGATAAAGATGAATTGATTCCACAAAGAATTATTACAGGTTATAGGATGGTAATTGATTTCCGCAAATTAAATAAGGCTACTAAGAAAGATCATTACCCCTTACCTTTTATTGATCAAATGCTAGAAAGATTATGCAAACATACACACTACTGCTTTCTAGATGGTTATTCTGGTTTCTCTCAAATACCTGTGTTGGCTAAAGATCAATCAAAGACTACTTTTACATGCCCTTTTTGGTACTTTTGCTTATAGACGTATGCCTTTTGGTTTATGTAATGCACATGCTACCTTTCAAAGATGCATGATGGCTATATTCTCTGACTTTTGTGAAAATATTTGTGAGGTTTCCATGGACGACTTTTCCGTCTATGGATCTTCTTTTGATGATTGCTTGAGCAATCTTGATCGAGTTTTGCAGAGATGTGAAGAAACTAATCTTGTATTGAATTGGGAAAAGTGCCACTTTATGGTTAATGAAGGTATTGTCTTGGGGCATAAAGTTTCTGAAAGAGGTATTAAAGTTGATAAAGCCAAGGTTGATGCTATTGAAAAGATGCCACGTCCCAAGGACATCAAAGGTATAAGAAGTTTCCTTGGTCACGCCGGATTTTATAGGAGGTTCATTAAGGACTTCTCAAAAATTTCTCGGCCTCTGACTAATTTATTACAAAAAGATATACCATTTGTGTTTGATGATGATTGTGTAGAAGCATTTGAAATACTTAAGAAAGCATTGATCTCTGCACCTATTGTTTAGCCACCTGATTGGAATTTACCCTTTGAAATTATGTGTGATGCTAGTGATTATGCTGTAGGTGCTGTTCTAGGGCAAAGAGTTGATAAGAAATTTAATGTTATCCATTATGCTAGTAAGACTCTAGACAATGCTCAAAGAAATTATGCCACTATTGAAAAAGAATTCTTAGCAGTTGTATTTGCTTGTGATAAGTTCAGACCTTATATTGTTGATTCTAAAGTAACTATTCACACTGATCATGCTGCTATTAAATACCTTATGGAAAAGAAAGATGCTAAACCTAGACTTATTAGATGGGTTCTCTTGCTACAAGAATTTGATTTGCATATTGTTGATAGAAAGGGAGCTGAGAACCCCGTTGCAGACAACTTGTCTAGGTTAGAAAATGTTCTTGATGACCCACTACCTATTGATGATAGCTTTCCTGATGAACAATTAAATGTCATAAATACTTCTCGTAGTACTCCATGGTATGCTGATTATGCTAATTACATTGTTGCTAAATTTATACCACCCCAGCAAAAGAAAAAGTTTTTCTATGATTTGAGACATTAATTTTGGGATGACCCACATCTTTATAAAGAGGGAGTAGATGGTGTTATTAGACGTTGTGTACCTGAGCATGAACAGGAACATATCCTACGCAAGTGCCACTCCGAAGCTTATGGAGGACACCACGCGGGAGACAGAACTGCACATAAGGTATTGCAATCCGGTTTTTATTGGCCTACTCTCTTCAAGGATGCCCGTAGGTTTGTCTTGTTTTGTGACGGATGTCAAAGAATTGGTAATATTAGTAGACGTCAAGAAATGCCTATGAATTATTCACTTGTTATTGAACCATTTGATGTTTGGGGCTTTGATTATATGGGATCCTTTCCTGCCTCTAATGGATATACACATATTTTAGTTGATGTTGATTACGTTACTAAGTGGGTTGAAGCTATTCCAACTAGTAGTGTTGATCATAACACCTCTATTAAAATGCTTAAAGAAGTTATTTTTCTGATGTTTAGAGTCCCTAGATATTTAATGACTGATGGTGGTTCACATTTTATTCATGGTGCTTTCCATAAAATGCTTGCTAAATATGATGTTAATCATAGAATTGCATCTCCTTATCACCCACAGTCTAGTGGCCAAGTAGAATTGGGCAATAGAGAGCTCAAATTAATTTTGCAAAAGACTGCCAATAGGTCTAGAAAGAATTTTTCCAAGAAACTTGATGATGCATTATGGGCCTATAGAACTTCATATAAAAATGTTATGGGTATGTCTCCGTATAAAAAGGTTTATGGAAAAGCATGCCACTTACCTATCGAACTAGAACATAAGGCATATTGGGCTATTAAAGAGCTCAACTATGATTTCAAACTTGCCGGAGAGAAGAGGTTATTTGATATTAGCTCACTTGATGAATGGAGAACCCAAGCTTATGAAAATGCCAAGTTGTTTAAAGACAAAAGTTAAAAGATGGCATGACAAAAGGATACAAAAGTGTGAGTTTAACATAGGTGATTATGTATTGCTATACAACTCACGTTTAAGATTTTTTGCAGGAAAACTTCTCTCTAAATGGGAAGGCCCTTACGTTATCGAGGAGGTCTATCGTTCCGGTGCCATAAAAATCAACAACTTCGAAGGCACAAATCCGAAGGTGGTAAACGGTCAAAGAATTAAACATTATATCTCAGGTAATCCTATAAATGTTGAAACCAATATTATTGAAACCGTAACCCCGGAGGAATACATAAGAGACACTTTCCAGAACGTTTCAGACTCCGAAAGGAATAGGTATGTGGTACGGTAAGTAAACCGACTCCAAAACAATTTTTAAGGCCATATTTCTCGGTTTTGGAATATTTAGAAAAATAGAAAAATAAGTAGCAGCCCAGGAAGGACACGAGGGTGGAGGGCGTGCCCTACCCCCTGGGCATGCCCCCCTACCTCGTGAGCACCTCGTGTGCCTTCCGGACTCTGTTTTCTTGCATGATACGTATTTTGGTCGATAAAAATTCATTATATATTCTCCCGAAGGTTTTGATTCCCGTATCACGCAAATCTCCTCTGTTCTTGTTTCGAGCTGTTTTTCTGAAAGATCTAGATTATCATGACGTACCCAAGTGCTTCCAAGGACAAGTTCTTCGAGAAGGTCATCAACCCTTACCTCGCAGAGGTGCTGCGACACCCTCAAACCATTGAGTTGCGTGATGGGTTGCTGCACATCTGCGATGAAGAGGGACCAAAGGGAACCGGAAGCATGGAGACGAGGCTCGAAGCAGTGGAGCAACAAGTTTTCAAGTGTTAAGGGATGGTGGAACGTGGACTCAACTCCAACCACATGATGATCGCGGAGTTCACTAGCAACCACAAGTTGGATGCAGACAACATCGCGGAGGCCATCTTCAAGCTTCATGAGAAGATCGAGCACCTTCAAGCCCAAATCTATGACCTGCAAAACCAAAACTGTGAGTATGAATATAGATTCAAAAGGATGAGTCTGGTTGCAGATTTGAGGATCCCGGAGACTCGATCATCCTTCTATGATGGTGAGCCTATGCCTCGGAAGATGGACGACAAGACCGCATCATCGCCAACACCTCCACCTTCTTCACCAACAAAGGATACATAATCACATGGGTATGGGCACTCCCCTTGGCAACTGCCAAGCTTGGGGGAGGTGCCCCGGTATCGTATCACAAACACATCTCCTATCTTTACCGTTTTTCTTAGTTCGATCCTATTAGGAGTGTCTTGATCTAGTAGAATAAAGTTTATGGCATGATCTAGTTTTGAGTTTTTCTTTATAATCTCTCTATGTAATCGAGTCCGTGAGCTATATATATAATAAAGATTAGTGTTGAGTCAAGGGCTTGATTATTTTGCCATGATCTTGAGTGAATAAAAGAAAAGAAGAGAAAAAGAATAAAAGGAAACAAGAGTTCATATTGATCTTATTGAGAGTAATGACTTCACATAGAAAGAGTGTGATGATTAAAAGTTGTTGGGAGTTGGCAGACATAGCTTTGGTCATCGTTGCAATTAATAGGAAGTAATAAGGAAAGAGGGGTTCACATATAAATATATTATCATTGACATCTTTTATGATTGGGAGCACTCATTAAAATATGACATGCTAAAGAGTTGATGTTGGACAAGGAAGACAACGTAATGGGTTGTGTTTTCTTATATCTGAGGTAAAGTATGTTGTCATGGATCCTCCAACATGTTGAGCTTGCCTTTTCACCTCATGCTAGCCAAATTCTCAGCACCAAGTAGAGATACTACTTGTGCTTCCAAAACCCTTAAACCAGTTTTGCCATGAGAGTCCACTATACCTACCTATGGATTGAGTAAGATCCTTCAAGTAAGTTGTCATCGGTGCAAAGCAATAAAAATTGCTCTAAATATGTATGATTGATTGGTGTGGGAGAAATAAGCTTTATACGATCTTGTGATGTGGAAGAAATAAAAGCGACGGACTGCATAATAAAGGTTCATATCACAAGTGGCAATATAAAGTTACGTTCTTTCGCATTGAGATTTTGTGCATGCAACCATAAAAGCGCATGGCAACCTCTGCTTCCCTCTGCGGAGGGCATATCTTTTATTAGTATCTTCTACCTTATGCAAGAGTCATGGTGACCTTCACCTTTCCTTTTTCATTTTATCCTTTGGCAAGCACAGTATGTTGGAAAGATCCTGATATATGTACCTAATTGGATGTAGGGGAGCATGAGTTATTATTGTTGACATTACCCTTGAGGTAAAAGGTTGTGGGGCGAAACTATAAGCCACTATCTTTCTCTGTGTCCGATTAAAACTTCATAACCACAAGTATTGCGTGAGTGTTAGCAATTATGAAGGACTAGATGATAGTTGAGTATGTGGACTTGCTTTTAAGCTCTGACATGGACTCTTTTATGATGTTATGATAAATTGCAGTTGCTTCGATGACTGAGATTATAGTTTGTTGGTTCTCAATAAAGTTTCTGATTCATACCTTTGCATTGTGAATAGATTATTACTTGAGTATAAGAAATCATATGACAATATCCATATAAGTTGATGTTGTGAGAATAATCATGATGCCTTCATGTCCGTATTCTATTTTTATCTACACCTCTCCCTCTAAACATGGGGACATATTTATCGTTATCGGCTTTCGCTTGAGGACAAGCAAGGTCTAAGCTTGGGGGAGTTGATACGTCCATTTTGCATCATGCTTTTATATCAATATTTATTTCATTATGGGCTGTTATTACACGTTATGTCACAATACTTATGGATATTCTCTCTTATTTTACAAGGTTTACATAAGGAGGGAGAATGTCGGCAGCTGGAATTCTGGGCTAGAAAAGGAGAAAATATTAGAGACATATTCTGCACAACTCCAAAAGTCCTGAAACTCCACGAAAGTCATTTTTGGAAATAATAAAAAATATCCAGCGGAAGAAGTTTACCAGAGGGGGCCCGCCTGTCCACGAGGGTGGGGGGCGCACCCCCTATCTCGTGGGCCCCCCGTTGGCTCTCTGATGCCCATCTTCTGCTATATGAGGTCTTTCGTCGAGGAAAAAATCATAAGCAACCTTTCGGGACGAAACTCCACCGCCACGAGGCAGAACCTTGGCGGAACCGATCTAGGGCTCCGGCAGAGCTGTTTTGCCAGGGACACTTCCCTCCGGGAGGGGGAAATCATCGCCATCGTCATCACCAACGCTCCTCTCATTGGTAGAGGGCAATCTCCATCAACATCTTCACAAGCACCATCTCATCTCAAAACCCTAGTTCATCTCTTGTATCCAATTCTTGTCTCCAAGTCCGGGGTTGGTACTAGTAGGTTGCTAGTAGTGTTGATTACTCCTTGTAGTTGATGCTAGTTGGTTTATTTGGTGGAAGATCATATGTTCAGATCCTTTATGCATATTATTACCCCACTGATTATGAACATGAATGTGCTTTGTGAGTAGGTACGTTTGTTCCTGAGGACATGGGAGAAGTCTTGCTATTAGTAGTCATGTGAATTTGGTATTCGTTCGATATTTTGATGAGATGTATGTTGTCTAGCCTCTAGTGGTGTTATGTGAACGTAGACTACATAACACTTCACCATTATTTGGGCCTAGAGGAAGGCATTGGGAAGTAATAAGTAGATGATGGGTTGCTAGAGTGATAGAAGCTTAAACCCTAGTTTATGCGTTGCTTCGTAAGGGGCTGATTTGGATCCACATGTTTCATGCTATGGTTAGGTTTACCTTAATACTTTTGTTGTAGTTGTGGATGCTTGTAATAGAGGTTAATCATAAGTGGGATGCTTGTTCAAGTAAGAACTGCACCCAAGCACCGGTCCACCCACATATCAAATTATCAAAGTACCGAACGCGAATCATATGAACGTGATGAAAACTAGCTTGACGATATTCCCATGTGTCTTCAGGAGCGCTTTTCCTTATATAAGAGTTTGTCCAGACTTGTCCTTTGCTACAAAAAGGATTGGGCCACTTTGCTACACTTTATTTACTTTTGTTACTTGTTGCTCGTTACAAATTATCCTATCACAAAACTATCTGTTACCACTTATTTAAGTACTTGCAGAGAATACCTTGCTGAAAACCGCTTATCATTTCCTTCTGCTCCTCGTTGGGTTCGACACTCTTACTTATCGAAAGGACTACGATAGATCCCCTATACTTGTGGGTCATCACGTACACACCGTCTTGAACAGTGGTTGGTACTCCGCCCGTTGTATCATACACCATGTACGAAGCGAGTGCGTACAACGAAAATAACCTGCAAATGAGAAGCATTTTTGTCATAAAAATAACATCATTTCTACGTAGCCAAAGCGATCATAGTAAGGCATACGCTCCCACCCTTATTAGCGTTTTGTACCTATTTGAAATACCGTCCGACCAATGACCAAAAATATGGGCAACACTTGTGGACGAATACAAATTTGACGGTATTTGGATGGCTGACCACGTAGAACGCGCAAACTTACATTGGAAAAGGAGGTCTTTAATTGTCTCATCATGAGTACAAAAACAACACTTTCTACTTTCCGACCAGTTACATCGTGCAAGGTTATATTTTGTTAGCACAACTCCCCTACAAAGATACCACATGAATATTTAAACTTTAAGTGGTACCCTTCGCATTCCAATAGTCTAATAGTAGACCTAAATCTATATTTTTGCCAGTGCATCCACGTGATTTGTTTTATGAGGCACATATTTCCACCAAACATTAAGAACATCTACAGCCGGACGTCTCAAACCACCTCTCATACGCTCGCGGACGCACCCGGTCAATGACCGGACAGGAGAAAGAAGGAAAACAACGTGACCCAACCGGACTCCTCATATCATCCCTATACGTCGAGGCTGTCCGCGAATCCTCATATCCATCTCAAAATGTAGGGAGGATATGATCTCGTGGACGCGCCACAGCGTGTCCGGTCAGTCCGCCACGTAGGATGCGGCCCCACCTCGAATCACCTTTTCTCTTTTTTTTATTCATTCTTTTATTTCTCTCTCTTCATTTGCACCAATCATATGCAAGTACATATGAGGAAGAAAATGAGAAATGTGGCTGCGTGGATCGACAAATAGGGGCTCAAAACGGACATGTATGGTCACTAACCAGGCGCGTTCGCAGGCGTTTAAGGGGTCATATTTGCTATGTCCGGTTGTAGATGCTATACTAAAAAATTCTACCATAACATACAAGTATTCGATAATTCAATCTGGAACCCCGAGCTCAGATGCACCCGATGAACAATAAAATAAAAATTCAAAAATATCCGATTTTTTTGTGGTCAAAGATGAATGAGTGCGTGATGCTTGTGCCAAATTTCAAAGCATTTGGGCATTTGAGCAACTCTCGACAAAAAAATACAAAATCAGGTCTAAACAGTAAAAAACAATAAACTTTTTCACAGATCCCATTTTTGAATTTTTTCTGAGAGCTTCTCATATGTCCAAATGTTCTCAAATTTGACAAGAAACATCACACATTCAATCATATTTAACCACAAAAAAATTCGGAAATTTTTTAGTTTTTCTAGTATTTTTAATGATTTTACTGTTCATGCCTGAGCCCGGGAGCCAAATCGCTGCTTCCACAAGTATTGCTTCTCTCAATTAGAAAATGTTTCTACCACACATTGAATAATGCGAAATGTTTGTAGTCAGCCGGCTGATCTTTCTGGGCGCGTTCACCGTCTTCATAGCCGTCGGATCTCGTTTGATCAATTGCCTCAGAAACAACAACTAACCCATATTTCAAGTTTACAACTTGGCCCCAGTTGCAATTCCTTTGACCGCAACAAGGGGATTGTTGATGATTAGACACAAGGCCGCAGACTCGTTCCCCATGATCAGCGGGGACGCCTCGCTACTAGATTGGGCCACCTGCGTCGTCCTCATGCTGCCCAAGAGCGCATATGCACTCCTCGTCGCCGGATGCAACCGATGGTTGCCGCGCTATCGCCGGATCTGGCTAAGCACAGCCACCCACGACATGTCGTCGCTGGATCGGCTCACCCAGGGGCGCCCCTGCTACCATTGCAGCCTCCACGACCGACTTCGGTCGCCATTACCCCGCACCCCTGTTGGAAAAAATATTTGCAACATGTTGCAAAAAAAACTGTAAGAAGATTGTGTTACAAAAACAAATCTGCAACTTGACCTTCGTTGTAAATTTTTCTACAAGGTGACACTTGTTGAAGAAATTTCTTACAACACAACCTGTGTTGCAATGGTAGAAGTGCCCTTGAATAATTGGTCGAGGGGAGGAGTACCTTATCATCGATTGAATCCCCTCCAAGGTAGATGGCGATTCGGCTAAAAAAATATCCCCAATCAATAGTTAAGGACATTTTCTTGACATTCAGCATATTTTGAAATGTATCTAATTTTTTGGGGATAATTCCATAAACAAAATTTTGAAGACAAACGGGGGAGCGAGGCAGTGGAGCCATGGTCGCATGGGCTTATGGGCCGAACGCCCTGGTGAGTGGGGGGCACGCCACTCGCTTACTGCTTTCCTTCGACCGCCTAAAAGGACTACTTGGCGGTCGCCGCTTCGAAAAGAAAGGCGGGGAGTCCAACCTAGGATTCTCGCGGCGGCGGCGACTCGTGACGAGCGGACTTGCCGGGGCGATCCGGCGAGCTGAGGTGAGGCGACGTCGCCGTCAGGCATCCATCCGATCCCCGCTCTCTCCACCCTCGCCTCGCGTCGTTTGATCCTTCCTTTGCTTTGCAGCGCCGACGACGCCCAGCACCTACTCGACAGAATGCCTCATAGCGGGAAGGAGCACGAGAGTGCGCCGCCAGTGACCGCCACCGACCAAATCAGCGCCCTCCCCGACCAGATGCTCCATCATGTGCTCTCCTTCCTCCCAGTGCAGGCGGCCGTGCGGACGTGCGTGCTCGCCCGGCGCTGGCGACACCTTTGGAAGTCCACTACGGGCCTGCGCATCGTCGGCCTAGATGAGGACAAGTATGTCAAAGTTCAAGACATCCGGAAGTTCATGAACCATCTGCTGGTCCTGCATGAGCGCACCCACCTAGGCACTGTTGAGATCAAATTCGATCATTATGATGATGATGGTGACGTGCGCTATGTGAACCTATGGACCCGTTTTGCTATGATGTGCAAAGTTCGGGCGCTCACGCTTCATATCCTTGACGATGGTTACCTCGCCCTAGACGACCTGCCTCTTGTCTCTCGGCATCTGGGAACATTGGACCTTCAAAGTGTAGCCCTACAAAAGGCCTTGCTTGATTTTGCTAGCTGTCCAGCATTGAAGGATCTGAAGATGAATGATTGTGAAATCAATGCTGACAGGATATCATCCCGTTCCCTAAAGCATTTGAGCATCACTTTTTGCCGCTCTGACTCAGATTGCCGGGTCCGTATTTCTGCTCCCGGCCTCGTGTCTCTAAAACTAGAAGACTTTATTGGTATGACCCCTTCTCTTGAAGACATGGGTTTGCTAGAAGCTGCCTGTGTGAATCTTGGCAATGGATGCAAAGATGTCTGTTTGAATTATGACTCTGGTATTTTCTGTGGAGCTAATGATTATACATGTAAGAATTGTGTTCCTATTAGTGATGACTGCAGCAGCACTTGTGTGCTTCTGGGTGGTATCTCAAGTGCTAAACACCTCAAGTTGATGTCTGAAATAGGAAAGGTATGTCACTTGTCTTGTAACTCTTTCATAGTTAACCCTTTTTTTTGTGTCGCACTATCTACGTATTTAGTAAGTTATGTATCACCTCCAATTGAGGGTTCTTAGATCATGATCTCACATTCTCCGTTATGATTACTTAATTTGTTTACCTTTTGTATTTTCTGCCCAGTTCGTTTTCACAAGAGATCTGGAACACTGCCCTGCATTTAGTAAGTTAAAGACATTAGTACTCAATGAGTATTGGTGTGAGGCTCCTGACTTGGATCCACTGGCATGCATTCTGAAAAATTCGCCAGTTCTAGAGAAGGTCACTCTTCAACTATTTTCTGAGGTATTAAACTTATAAATGGACAATTGCTGCGCTGTTAAAGTTATTATCAGTTATCCATATTTGTTGAATGTTTATGCTTGTCTTAGGGACCAAATCATGAAGTGGAAATGGAAGGAAGCTACTGTTGCATGGAGAGACCGTCTGCAATATCAGAGCACCTTAACATAGTTGAAGTCAAGTGTAATGTGGTGGACAAGAGGATTCTCAAAATTTTGAGGTTCCTGTGTGCATTTAACATACGTAAGCTAACTAATGGCACTTTGCATATACTCCGTATTGTGAAATTAGCTTCCATATGTCAGAAAGAAACTAATAGAGCAAGCAGTGAATAAGAAAATCATGGAATATGTAGGAACCGTTTGTAGGGTGCCAAATTGTTTGAGGCAATGCAAAATCTGGGCCACATCTGGTGACTCACAAAAGGGAAAACCAATATAATCCATTTTGTTGGCAAAGGATATTTCATTTAACCGTGTCACGGCAGAAACAATAAGTGTAACAGAACATGTAGTCTTGTTGATTAGTTCTGGTCTTGTGGGCACTGGCACAAATGTCTGAATTGATTGGTTCAGGGTAGTGAAGTATCTTCACATGTTGCTTAGCTCTGAATTGTAACTCAAATGTGCGCGGTAAAACAATATTTGACTCGTTGTGTTTTTGAATAGTAGGTACTAGTGAATAGCAATTTTTATTGCCTCGATAAATATAAGGAGTTGTTGCACTTATGGGCTAAATTATTCAGCGCCCGATTTGCTTGTGATTCATCACTTTGTTCCTAGAAAGTCTTAATAGTCCACATAAGATTTTCTTGAGAAACGAAAGTCTGTTCATAAGCATGTCTAGGACTAGTAGTGTACGCCGTAATTTCTTATTTCACAATCCCCTTGCCACGAAATTGCTACTGACATTTTCCGCATTCCAATTAGGGAGCAGTTTAACTAGATGTTTTACTGTTAGATTATCAGCTAAGAAATGGCCGTATCAAATATAATCAAAGTTTGTCCCCAAATCCATATTAAGATAAGTTGCACCTGGTAAAGTGAATCTCCATACTTTCTGAACTCTGTTCTGGTATCTTAATTTTCATAGTCAAGTAACTGGGCGTTTTTTACTTCTGCAGATACAACAAACTCTTACATTATCTTTTCATTTCTGTACAGGATTCAATTTCTAGCAAAGGTGAGAAGACTTGGTTTGACGGTTCATATGCCATGACTTGACTATTCAGAAATGCAACGCTTAAGCATATATGTGGCAAGAGTGTTTCCATCTTCGTGTCTTTGTGCGCATCATATCTGAGTTCTTTCCGTGTATAGTCCGCAGTATACAGCCTATGAACTTTATACCACCAAGTTGGTTGTGGGACTTGGTTTCCTATTACAGTTTTGGTTCATGCTGAATTTATTCAGTTCTTCGACTGGCCAGTGCTAGCTTAGCGTTTCTTTTCGGCTTTGGTGCATTAACTTGTTCTGTTATGGTGTGATCCTTTTATTTTATCTCCCCGTTAAGATCTTTATATTTGGAATAGCGAAACATGGCGTGTTCATTTACAGATCTTGCAGTTTTCGGCTGGGCGCCATCGATCCGGATGTTTGTTCCATGTTCTGCACACCTAGGCAGAGAAAACTGAAAGTGAAATGCGGCAGCTCTGAACATATGTTACCAGCAATGGGAGGGATATCCACCCAGCAGTTGCTGTTCTGAGACTAGCCGTCCATTCTGAATTCAAATTGTCCAATTCGGTTGCTGCAACCGTACTGTTTCTCCACACTATTGACGTCGGTGTCACGGTCTCAGTTGTCCCCAATGGCGGCCTAGACAAGTAGACAGTGCATTGGCCTCTCACGATCAACCGCGGGTGATAGCTACTAGGCTTTGCCTCCTCGCGCCCATCCCGAATGTTTGCTGCAGTAATAGCAAGCTACATCTAATAAACCTGTGTAGTTCATCTTCAGGAAGATCACACCTGCAACAACTTTTATCAATATGAATTGAGTAATTACCTGCTCGCATGCCAGTAGGGGGAGCAGTCTCCATGCAAATGTATGGATTCTAGGGTCCAAAGTCTTTGAGTTCTCAGACCTGCTTTAAAATGTTAGAAACCAGCATAGGAGGAGGTGTGGGCTAGTGGTTGGGAGTGATCTGAAGGTCCTGAAAGCTGGGTGTTGCATCTGCCTGTAGGAGTCAAGTCCCAACAGAGGATATCTGCTCTGTCACCCGAATTATTGGAGTGTTCAAAATTATAGAAGTAGTAGGCTGAGCAAACAGCGGATTAATGAGAGCATGGTTGCAATTTTTCTGATTATGAAGCCATGAATCTTTCACCATGGCAGGATAAACAAACTGGGATGTTGAATAATCAAATGATTGTACACTTCTGACCATGAAGAGCACCAAGGGGTGCTCCACACAGATATATTGCCTTGGGTGAGTTCATAAGAGCAATGAATTTTAAGCTTAGGCATAACTTTAAGAAGAGAGGACCAAAAACCTGATTTTGGTACAGAAGAGCTGGTCAACCAAATAGAAGAATCAGGGAACTATAAGGCCTTAAGGATGCAGTGAAGATGGGACGATGGGACTTCAATAATTCTCCAAGCGACATTAAGAGTTAAAGCTTGATTCACTGCAAGTTCCTAATGCCCAGGCACCCCCTCTTTCTTTTGAAGTGCCGGTGTCTTTCCAAGCTTCGAGACAAAGAGCTTTAGAGCTAGAAGTATCTTTGATCCTAGTCCACCAAAAGGCTGTAATGATGGCAGTAAGCTTAGCTATGAACTTCTTGGAAAACATAACGTTGGCCATATAACATATAGGTATAGAGGAAAGCATGTGCTGCACGAAACGTTTTGGGTGG
The DNA here is from genome assembly GCA_032464435.1 of Aegilops umbellulata. Classification (NCBI taxonomy): domain Eukaryota; kingdom Viridiplantae; phylum Streptophyta; class Magnoliopsida; order Poales; family Poaceae; genus Aegilops; species Aegilops umbellulata. Next base: position 359,683,620 of record CP136059.1, read on the forward strand.
CTACCGTCACGCCTGTTGGCAGTAGACTTTTGCCGCATCAGTGAGGTTAGTGGTCTTGGTACATTGCTGCGTGTGGCAATAGAAAAAAGTCACATCCTGAAATATATTAGGAGCTAGAGTTCTTGGTATGGCACCTGTGGCCAACTTAGCCATATGCTCACTGATCATGGCTAAGTTTATCTTGTGGCATTGTGCTCACTAATTATGACACCACCACTCTGTGTCTGTACGTATTGGTATGGCACCTGTGGCCAACTTAGAGCATATGGTGTTTTCATCCAGGAGATCATTGGCTCTTGAATTTTGTGGATTGATCATTGATGCATGATGCTTTAGCCTGTTTTTCACAGTGGTAGCATCGATGATGGTATCCGACGTGTTTTAGTTAGAGATTCTCCTATTTCATCGTCTCCACTGTTAAAGGGGGCTGGTGTTTGTACATCATCTAATGTGGTTTTGTCCCCCCGCTCCGGTTTGGAAATCATTTTCGGCGTTAACTCAATCAAATCTTAACGAAATCATGCGATGCATTAACTCAATAAAATCTAATCAAAATCATGCCCTACATTAACTCAATAATTTTTTACCAAAATCATGCCCTGCATTAACTCAATCAAAATTTACCAAAATCATGCCCTGCATTAACTCAATCAGATCAATTTTTTTTTACCAAAACCTCAACTAAATCAAAATTTTCTTTGCCTTACCTACCCATACCCAAATCAAATCAAATCTTACCGAAAACTCAACTAAATCAAAACTATTTTCTTGCCTTCTCCACACACATTCAAATCGAATCAAATATTACCAAAATCTAGAATATGGTGGGTGTATATATATCGGACACGAGCAATTTTTGCGGATGATTGGCTAGTTATTAGAGATGACGACTTTTAAGAATGCACGAGCATTTTTTGAGGATGTACTAATAGAATATGCATATGCCCGTTACAATGCACGAGCTTTTTTTTATATAAGTAGCTAGTTATTAGAGATGATGACTTTAGCGAACTTTGATGTTTTTATACCAAAATTTTGTTGTTACTTTATTATTAAATCTAATATGTTTGCTAAAAAAATAAACTTTTTATCGTCGATCGTCATCAAAATTTAGGAAAAAATATAGTCCAAAGATAATCCTCAAGCACTGTGGGTTCTAGGGAGAGTGAGGCCAACAAGCCTCCAAATAACTAATGTATCCCTTTGAGCATTCGTATATGAAATAAAGGTTTCCTAAAAAATGAAATAAAGGTGGGTTGTTTATCACAAAGAAAAAACTCAGCCATTACTCACCGTTCAACGCCCATGCAACTAGGCAATTTGTTCCATATATTTTTAGATTAAAATAAGAAATCATAATTCAAAACTAAGGATATCAAACTCATGGTTCTTTTGGACTGTTTTTATAATGTCGTGATCTTCTAAACATGGCATCATTTGTATAAGAAACAAAAACATGAAATATTCATCTTGGTCTAAGAATTGCCCTTATAAAAAAAGTTTCAAATATTCTTGATCATGATTATATATTCGTTTCAATTATATAACTTTTATGTGTACAAATTCAAAACATTCTTGCATAAAAAATGTCCATGTATATTTTTTTCATGTTTTTGAAAAAATAAGGTTGTTTGATTTAAAATACATAAAGACTTTGTGATGGGAACAACTTTCAGTAATTCTCAAATAATATTAGAACCAGATACGAAAAATTTATTCGGAAAGAAGAATAGTTTTGATGAAACAAGAAATGTCTCATGAACATTTATTTCGGCCCGTGGAATAAATATTTTGGGTAACAGGATCATTTTTAGCACTAAGTTGAACAATTATTGCAACCAGCTATGGACAATATGTTTTAAGAAATGACTAAAAATTATAAAATAAAAATGAACGAGAAAGAAATAGGAAATTCCTCATATGCATAGGCCTCTGAAATAAAACTGGGAGTGTCATCTATGAGGTACACAAGAAAATCATCACCAAAAGACTTTGCAGTCCTCTGTCTCTTGCTCCTAGTAGGAACTTCATTGTTCTCCTCCACAAGATTTTCAAAGTGTTTCATCGAAATGGTAGGTTCGGTAATTGTAACTAATTCCTGATTCGAGAAACTAGGCATCTCCTGATTTGATGAGCTCGCCATATCCTTCATGGGAAAGATACCTTCAAAGAAAGTCGCATCATTTGACTCCATGATTTTACCGACATGCATGTCAGATACGTCAGATTTTACAACCAAAAATTTATAGCCAATGCTATGAAAAGCATATCCTAGGAAAACACAATCCACAGTTTTTGGTCCAAGTTTAAGCTTCTTTGGAATTGGCACATTGACTTTCGCCAAACAACCCCAAGTTTGTAGGTAAGAGAGTATTAATATTTACTTCTCCCATTCCTCAAATGGAGTTATTTCTCCGTTCTTTGTGGGAACTCGGTTTAGGACATGGCATGCAATCAATATCGCCTCCCCCCACCATGCCTTGGAGAGACCTGATGTGTCTAACATGGCGTTAACCAAATCAGTTAGAGTACGGTTTTTTCTTTCGGCTACCCCATTTGACTGAGGTGAGTAGGGAGGCGTCCTCTCATGGATTATACCATGTTCCGCACAAAAGGAATCAAATTCATTTGAGAAAGACTGTCCACCACGATCGGACCTAAGCCTCTTAATCTTTCGATCAAGTTGGTTTTCTGCTTCAGCTTTATAGATCTTGAAATAGTTCAAAGCTTCATCCTTAGATTTTAGAAGATACACATGGTAGTATCTGTGGAGTCATCAATTAATGTCATAAAATACTTATTTCCACATTTTGTCAACACACCATTCATTTCACAAAGATCAGTGATACGTCTCCGACGTACCTATAATTTTTTATTGTTCCATGCTATTATATTATCTGTTTTGGATGTTCAATGGGCTTTATTATACACTTTTATATTATTTTTTAGACTAACCTATTAACCGGAGGCCCAACCCAAATTGCTATTTTTTGCCTGTTTCAGTGTTTCGAAGGAAAGGAATATCAAACGGAGTCCAAATGGAATGAAACCTTCGGGAACGTGATTTTCTGAACAAACGTGATCCAGAGGACTTGGAGTGGACGTCAAGCAATCAACGAGGAGGCCACGAGACAGGGGGTGCGCCCTCCGCCCTCGTGTGCCCCTCGTAGCTCCATCGACCTACTTCTTCCTCCTATATATACCTACGTACCCCCAAACCATCAAAACAGGAGCCAAAACCCTATTTCCACCGCCACAACCTTCTGTACCCGTGAGATCCCATCTTGGGGCCTTTTTCGGCGCTCCGCCGGAGGGGGCATTGATCACGGAGGGCTTCTACATCAACACCATAGCCTCTTCGATGATGTGTGAGTAGTTTACCTCAGACCTTTGGGTCCATAGTTACTAGCTAGATGGCTTCTTCTCTCTCTTTGGATCTCAATACAAAGTTCTCCTCGTTTCTCTTGGAGATCTATTTGATGTAATCTTCTTTTGCGGTGTGTTTGTCGAGATTCGATGAATTGTGGGTTTATGATAAAGAATATCTATGAACAATATTTGAATGTCCTCTTAATTCTTTTATGTATGATTGGTTATCTTTGCAAGTGTCTTCGAATTATCAGTTTGGTTTGGCCTACTAGATTGATCTTTCTTACAATTGGAGAAGTGCTTAGCTTTGGGTTCAATCTCGCGGTGCTCGAGCCCAGTGACAGTAGGGGAAACGACACGTATTGTATTGTTGCCATCGAGGATAAAAAGATGGGGTTTATATCATATTGCATGAGTTTATCCCTCTACATCATGTCCGTTCTTACGAACTTAATACTCTAGATGCATGATGGATAGCGGTCGATGTGTGGAGTAATAGTAGTAGATGCAGGCAGGAGTCGGTCTACTTTTCACGGACGTGATGCCTATATACATGATCATACCTAGATATTCTCATAACTATGCTCAGTTCTATCAATTGCTCGACAGTAATTTGTTCACCCACCGTAATACTTATGCTATCTTGAGAGAAGCCACTAGTGAAACCTATGGCCCCCGGGTCTATTTTCCATCATATTAATCTCCCGTCAACTAGCTATTTCTGGCGCCGTTTATTTTGCTTTCTTTACTTTTAGTCTTTATCATAAAAATACCAAAAATATTATCTTATCATCTCTATCAGATCTCACTTTTGCAAGTGGCCGTGAAGGGATTGACAACCCCTTTATCGCGTTGGTTGCAATGTTCTTATTCGTTTGTGTAGGTACGAGGGACTTGAGCATGGTCTCCTACTGGATTGATACCTTGGTTCTCAAAAACTGAGGGAAATACTTACGCTACTTTACTGCATCACCCTTCCCTCTTCAAGGGAAAAACCAACGCAGTGCTCAAGAGGTAGCAAGAAGAATTTCTGGCACCGTTGCCGGGAGTCTACGCACAAGTCAAGACATACCAAGTACCCATCACAAACTCTTATCCCTCGCATTACATTATTTGCCATTTGCCTCTCGTTTTCCTCTCCCCCGCTTTACCCTTGCTGTTTTATTTGCCCTCTTTTCCGTTCGCTTTTCTTTCGCTTGTTTCTTGTTTGCTTGTGTGTTGGATTGCTTGCTTGTCACGATGGCTCAAGATAATACTAAATTATGTGACTTTGCCAATACCAACAACAATGATTTTCTTAGAACCCCGATTGCTCCTCTTACCGATGCTGAATCTTGTGAAATTAATGCTGCTTTGCTGAATCTTGTCATGAAAGATCAATTCGCTGGCCTTCCTAGTGAAGATGCCGCTACCCATCTAAATAGCTTTGTTAATTTGTGTGATATGCAAAAGAAGAAAGATGTGGATAATGATATTGTTAAATTGAAGCTATTTCCTTTTTCGCTTAGAGATCGTGCTAAAACTTGGTTTTCATCTTTGCCTAAAAATAGTATTGATTCTTGGAATAAGTGCAAAGATGCTTTTATCTCTAAGTATTTTCCTCCCGTTAAGATCATCTCTCTTAGAAACGATATTATGAATTTTAAGCAACTTGATCATGAACATGTTGCACAAGCTTGGGAGAGGATGAAATTAATGATACGTAATTACCCTACTCATGGTTTGAATTTGTGGATGATTATACAAAAAATTTATGCCAGATTGAATTTTGCTTCTAGAAACGTTTTAGATTCGGCCACGGGGGTCACTTCTATGGAAATAACTTTAGGAGAAGCTACTAAACTCCTAGATAATATTATGGTTAATTATTCTCAATGGCACACTAAAAGATCTACTAGTAAAAAAGTGCATGCGATAGAAGAAATTAATGTTTTGAGTGGAAAGATGGATGAACTTATGAAATTGCTTGCTAATAAGAGTGTTTCTTCTGATCCTAATGATATGCCTTTGTCTACTTTGATTGAGAATAATAATGAATCTATGGATGTGAATTTTGTTGGTAGGAACAATTTTGGTAACAACGCTTATAGAGAAAATTTTAATCCTAGGCCGTATCCTAGTAATTCCTCTAATAATCATGGTAATTCCTAGACCAACTCTTATGGAAATTTTAATAAAATGCCCTCTGATTTTGAGACTAGTGTTAAAGAATTTATGATTTCTCAAAAGAATTTCAATGCTTTGCTTGAAGAAAAAAATGCCTAAGATTGATGAGTTGGCTAGGAACGTGGATAGAATTTCTCTTGATGTTGATTCTTTGAAAATTAGATCTATTCCACCTAAGCATGATATCAATGAGTCTCTCAAAGCTATGCGAATTTCCATTGATGAGTGCAAAGAAAGAACCGCTAGGATGCGTGCTAAAAAAGATTTCTTTGTGAAGGCGTGTTCTTCTAGTTTTTATGAGTATAAAGATGAAGATCTAAAAGTTATTGATGTGTCTCCTATTAAATATTTGTTTTAAAATATGAATCTTGATAATGATGGGACTGGAGACGAGTCAACTTTAGTTAAAAGGCGTCCCAATAATTCGGAGTTTTTAGATTTTGATGCAAAAATTGGTAAAAGTGGGATGGAAGAGATCAAAACTTTACATAGCAATGAACCCACTATTTTGGATTTCAAGGAATGTAATTATGATAATTGTTCTTTAATAGATTGTATTTCCTTGTTGCAATCCGTGCTAAATTCTCCTCATGCTTATAGTCAAAATAAAGCCTTTACTAAACATATCGTTGATGCTTTGATGCAATCTTATGAAGAAAAACTTGAGTTGGAAGTTTCTATCCCTAGAAAACTTTATGATGAGTGGGAACCTACAATTAAAATTAAAATTAAAGATCATGAATGCTATGCTTTGTGTGATTTGGGTGCTAGTGTTTCCACGATCCCAAAAACTTTGTGTAATTTGCTAGGTTTCCGTGATTTTGATGATTGTTCTTTAAACTTACATCTTGCGGATTTCACTATCAAGAAACCCATGGGAAGAATTAATGATGTTCTTATTGTTGCAAATAGGAACTATGTTCCCTTAGATTTTATTGTTCTTGATATAGATTGCAATCCTTCATGTCCTATTATTTTTGGTAGACCTTTCCATAGAACGATTGGTGCAATCATTGATATGAAGGAAGGAAATATTAGATTCCAATTTCCGTTAGGGAAAGGCATGGAACACTTCCCTAGAAAGAAGATTAAATTACCTTATGAATCTATTATGAGAGCCACTTATGGATTGCCTACCAAAGATGGCAATACCTAGATCTATCCTTACTTTTATGCCTAGCTAGGAGCGTTAAACGATAGCGCTTGTTGGGAGGCAACCCAATTTTATTTTAGTTTCTTGCTTTTTGGTTCTGTTTAGTAATAAATCTTTGATCTAGCCTCTTGTTAGATGTGTTTTTATGTTTTAATTAGTGTTTGTGACAAGTTAAACCTATAGGATCTTCTTGGATGATAGTTATTTGATCTTGCTGAAAATTTCAGAAACTTTCTGTTCACGAAAAAAATTGTTTAAAATCACCAGAACGTGATAAAATACTGATTCCAATTGCAGTAGATCAATAAACAAATTATCTAGGTCATCCTATTTTGGTATATTTTTCCGAGTTCCAGAAGTTTGCGTTAGTTACAGATTACTACAGACTGTTCTGTTTTTCGTGTGTTGTTTGCTTATTTTGATGAATCTATGGCTAGTAAAAGAGATTATAAACCATAGAGAAGTTGGAATACAATAGGTTTAACACCAATATAAATAAATAACGAGTTAATTACTGTACCTTTAAGTGGTGTTTTGTTTTCTTTCGCTAACGGAGCTCACGAGATTTTCTGTTAAGTTTTGTGTTGTGAAGTTTTCAAGTTTTGGGTAAAGATTTGATGGATTATGGAACAAGGATTGGCAAGAGCCTAAGCTTGGGGATGCCCAAGGCACCCTAAGGTAAAATTCAAGGACAACCAAAAGCCTAAGCTTGGGGACGCCCCAGAAGGCATCCCCCCTTTCGTCTTCATCTATCGGTAACTTTACTTGGGGCTATATTTTTATTCACCACATGATATGTGTTTTGCTTGGAGCGTCTTGTATGATTTGAGTCTTTGCTTTTTAGTTTACCACAATCATCCTTGCTGTACACACCTTTTGAGAGAGACACACATGATTCAGAATTTGTTAGAATACTCTATGTGCTTCACTTATATCTTTTGAGCTATATAGTTTTTACTCTAGTGCTTCACTTATATCTTTTAGAGCACGGTGGTGGTTTTATTTCTATAGAGATTATTGATCTCTCATGCTTCACTTATATTATTTTGAGAGTCTTAAACAGCATGGTAATTTTCTTTAATTGTGAAATTAATCCGAATGTGATAGGCATCCAAGATGAGCATAATAAAAACTTCATATTGAGTTCATTGAATATTATGAGAAGTTTGATACTCGATAAGTGTTTTGAGATATAAAGGTGGTAATATTAGAGTGTGCTAGTTGAGTAATTGAGAAATTGATAAATACCTGTGTTAAGGTTGGCAAGTCCCGTAGCATGCACGTATGGTGGAAGTTGTGTGACAATTTTGACACATAAGGTGTTTTTTTATTGCTTTCCTTATGAGAGGCGGTCGGGGATGAGCGATGGTCTTTTCCTACCAATCTATCCCTCTAGGGGCATGCGTAGTAGTACTTTGCTTCGAGGGCTAATAAAATTTTGCAATAAGTATATGAGTTCTTTATGACTAATATGAGTCCATGGATTATACGCACTCTCAACCTTCCACAATTTTCTAGCCTCTATGGTACCGTGCATTGCCCTTTCTCGCCTTGAGAGTTGGTTCAAACTTCGCCGGTGCATCCAAACCCCGTGATATGATACGCTCTATCACACATAAACTTCCTTATATCTTCCTCAAAATAGCCACCATACCTACCTATCATGGCATTTCCATAGCCATTCCGAGATATATTGCCATGCAACTTACCACCGTTCCGTTTATTATGACATGCTCCATCATTGTCATATTGCTTTGCAAAATCATGTAGTTGACATCGTATTTGTGGCAAAGCCACAATTCATAATTTTTATACATGTCACTCTTGATTCATTGCATATCCCGGTACACCGCCGGAGACATTCACATAGAGCCATATTTTGTTCTAAGTATTGAGTTGTAATTCTTGAGTTGTAAGTAATAAAACTGTGATGATCATCATTATTAGAGCAGTGTCCCAAGTGAGGGAAGGATGATGGAGACTATGATTCCCCCACAAGTCGGGATGAGATTCCGGAATAAAATAAAAAAAGAGGCCAAAGAAAAAAAGAGAAGGCCCAACAAAAAAATGAGAGAAAAAAGAGAGAAGGGACAATGTTACTATCCTTTTTCCACACTTGTGCTTCAAAGTAGCACCATGATCTTCATGATAGAGAGTCTCCTATGTTGTCACTTTCATATACTAGTGGGAATTTTTTATTATAGAACTTGGCTTTTATATTCCAATGATGGGCTTCCTCAAAATGCCCCATGTCTTCGTGAGCAAGCAAGTTGGATGCACACCCACTTAGTTTTTTGTTGATCTTTCATATATTTATAGCTCTATTGCATCCATTGCATGGCAATCCCTACTCCTCTCATTGACATCAATCGATGGGCATCTCCATAGCCTATTGATTAGCCACGTCAATGTGAGACTTTCTACCTTTTTGTCTTCTCACATAACCCCCATCATTATACTATATTCCACCCATAGTGTTATATCCATGGCTTGCGCTCATGTATTGCGTAAGGGTTGAAAAGGCTGAAGCGCGTTAAAAAGTATGAACCAATTGCTCGGCTTGTCATCGGGGTTATGCATGATGAGAACATTTTGTGTGACGAAATTGAAGCATGGCCTAACTATATGATTTGGTAGGGATAAGCTTTCTTTGGCTATGTTATTTTGATAAGACATAATTGCTTGGTTAGCATGTTTGAAGTATTATTGCTTTTATGTCAACACTACACTTATTTTGAATCTTTTGGATCTAAATATTCATGCCACAATAAAAAGAATTACATTGAAAATTATGCTAAGAAGCATTCCACATCAAAAATTCTGTTTTCATCATTTACCTACTCGAGGACGAGCATGAATTAAGCTTGGGGATACTTGATACGTCTCCAACGTATCTATAATTTTTGATTGTTCCATGCTATTATATTATCTGTTTTGGATGTTCAATGGGCTTTATTATACACTTTTATATTATTTTTGGGACTAACCTATTAACCGGAGGCCCAGCCCAAATTGCTGTTTTTTGGCTGTTTCAGTGTTTCGAAGGAAAGGAATATCAAACGGAGTCCAAACGGAATGAAACCTTCGGGAACATGATTTTCTGAACAAACGTGATCCAGAGGACTTGGAGTGGACGTCAAGCAATGAACAAGGAGGCCATGAGGTAGGGTCGCGCCTACCCCCCTGGGCGCGCCCTCCACCCTCGTGGGCCCCTCGTAGCTCCATCGACCTACTTCTTTCTCCTATATATACCTACGTACCCCCAAACCATCAGAACAGGAGCCAAAACCCTATTTCCACCGCCACAACCGTCTGTACCCGTGAGATCCCATCCTGGGGCCTTTACTGGTGCTCCGCTAGAGGGGGCATTGATCATGGAGGGCTTCTACATCAACACCATAGCCTCTCCAATGATGTGTGAGTAGTTTACCTCGGACCTTCGGTTCCATAGTTATTAGCTAGATGGCTTCTTCTCTCTCTTTGGATCTCAATACAAAGTTCTCCTCTTTTCTCTTGGAGATCTATTTGATATAATCTTCTTTTGCGGTGTGTTTGTCGAGATCCGATGAATTGTGGGTTTATGATCAAGATTATCCATGAACAATATTTGAATCTCCTCTGAATTCTTTTATGTATGATTGGTTATCTTTGCAAGTCTCTTCGAATTATCAGTTTGGTTTGGCCTACTAGATTGATCTTTATTGCAATAGGAGAAGTGCTTAGCTTTGGGTTCAATCTCGCGGTGCTCGAGCCCAGTGATAGTAGGGGAAACGACACGTATTGTATTATTGTTGCCATCGAGGATAAAAAGATGGGGTTTATATCATATTGCATGAGTTTATCCCTCTACATCATGTCCGTTCTTATGAACTTAATACTCTAGATGCATGCTGGATAGCGGTCGATGTGTGGAGTAATAGTAGTAGATGCAGGCAGGAGTCGGTCTACTTGTCAATGACGTGATGCCTATATACATGATCATACCCAGTTCTATCAATTGCTCGACAGTAATTTGTTCATCCACCGTAATACTTATGCTATCTTGAGAGAAGCCACTAGCGAAACCTATGGCCCCCGGGTCTATTTTCCATCATATTAATCTCCCGTCAACTATATTTCTGGCGCCGTTTATTTTGCTTTATTTACTTTTAGTCTTTATCATAAAAATACCAAAAATATTATCTTACCATCTCTATCAGATCTCACTTTTGCAAGTGGCCTGAAGGAATTGACAACCCCTTTATCGCGTTGGTTGCAAGGTTCTTATTTGTTTGTGTAGGTACGAGGGACTTGAGCGTGGTCTCCTACTGGATTCATACCTTGGTTCTCAAAAACTGAGGGAAATACTTGCGCTGCTTTACTGCATCACCCTTTCCTCTTCAAGGGAAAAACCAACGCAGTGCTCAAGAGGTAGCAATCAGAATGTATGAGCTCTAGTGGTGCAAGATTTCTTGTTTCCGCAGTCATATGGGACTTACGAGGTTGCTTAGCTTGCACACACAATTGACACTTAGATCCCTTGATAGTGGTGAAACTAGGGATTAAGTTCAACTTCGCTAATTGTGACATGCAACCAAAGTTAACATGACAAAGACGTGAATGCCACACATTTGATTCACTATTATTGCAAACATGATTAACAACTTCATTGCAAACATCTGATAAGGATAAACAAACATGCCTCCTGACTCATAGCCTTTACCAACAAAAGTTCCATACTTGGATATTACAAATTTATTCGACCCAAAGACAAGCTTGTAGCCATCTCTACATAGAAGAGATCCGTTAACAAGGTTCTTATTGACGGAGGGGACATAATGCACGTTCTTCAGCCGCACGATCTTTGCCAAAGTAAACTTCAGATCGACTATGCCAACACCACAAACAGAAGCACTTGAACCGTTGGCCATCAACACGGTTGAATTCCCTACGGTCTGATAAGACGAAAACATGGAAATATCACTACATAAATGCACATTAGCACCTGTGTCAATCAACCAATCAGGAGAATGACATACTGAAAGAATAATGGGAATATACCATACCCAGCATCCTTCATGTCAGTGTCACCAATGACAACATTAGCAGTCTTGCCGCCTTTCCCAAATGACGCTTGTCATAACGATTAGGGCAACTAGGAGCCCAATGGTCAGGATCTCCGCACACATGACAAACACCTTTCTTCTTGTCATTCTTCTTCTTGAAGTTGGTGTGTTGTACAACCTTGTTCTTCCCATCAAACTTTGCTTTACCATCAAACTCGCCCTTGTTCTTCAACTTGTGGGGCTGGAAGTTTTTATTCTGTACCAGATTGGCACTAGATCCTCCCTCAATACCTCGAGCACGTGTGTCCTTTGCTCTCGCCTTTTCTTCCACATCAAGAGTACCAATGAGGTCCGGAACAGAAAACTCCTCTTATGCTTCAGTAAGGTAGCAAAGTTCCTCCACGAAGGAGGAAACTTAGTGATGATGCCTCCAGCAACAAACTTGTCCGGTAGCATACAATTGAAGTGCTCATGTTCTCTAGCAAATGACTGTATCTCGTGAGCTTACTCAACCACGGAGCGCTCTTCAGTCATCCTGTAGTCATAGAATTGTTCCATGATGTACAGCTCAGTGCCGGCATCCGAGACCCAAAACTTGGCCTCGAGTGTGTCCCTCATATCTTTCCCATTATCAATTGACGCATAAGTATCAACTATGTTCTCACTAAGAACACTCAAGAGAGTAGCCTTAAATAGGGTATCCATTTTCTGAAAAGCTTGTTCCTGTTGAGCATCATACTCTCCTTCAGGTTTACCAAGGGTGACGTCATAGCAACTCATGGTTTGAAACCATAAGACTACTCTCACGCACCACCTCTTATAGTGGATACCCTCAAACAAAGGAGTTCTCATGGAAGTAGCAAAACCACTTGGTGTAAATTGCCTATAATAAGGTTTTTGGATATAAATTGCTCATATTTCCAACAACCAGACCATTTGAACAAAGCGTCAGTAGCGCGATGAAGAGGAATAAGCTGAATCATAAGCTTATTCCTAATAGTCCACAGAGTCCAGGCTAGCACACCGATGGTCAGCCACCTAATGTGGCTTGACGAGGGTGGTAACGCCGGGAGTTCGGCGAAGAGAGCGGAGAAGTTGTTGTGGTCCCAGCTTCCACCCACTATTTTGCGGAAACAACTCTAGAGGAACTGCACAGACACGCAGGTGAAGAAGATATGGTTCGAATCCTCTTTAGGCCCGCAGAGCGGGCATAGCCCGTCACCAGGGCCGTTGCACTTCAGAACCTCCACGCCGGACGGGAGGCGGCCGCGGATCCATTGCCACATGAATATCCTTATCTTCAAGGGGAGTCGGATCTCCCAGATGGCGGTGAGAGCCTCGGGACCCGGGGAGGAGGCGATAGCCTGGTATAGAGACTTAGTGGAGAATTGACTAGATGCCTCTAGCCGCCACCTGGTGCAGTCATCTCCAATGTCCAGATCCGGCTCGTGCAGCACGATGCAGGCAAGAAAGTCTTGCCAATAAGCGTTCTCCGCCGGCCCGAACGGTCTCCAAAACGCCAGTTGCCCTAAGTCAATAAGGGCCACCTCAACAGAGATCCGCGGTTCCACTGCAATGGCGGACATGTCAGGAAAGCATGCTGCGAAGGGGGCGTCACCAGCCCATCGATCGAACCAAAACAGCGTGGCGGTGCCCAATCCAACCGCAATCGAAGTCCCAATGCGAAGGGCTGGAAGGAGCTGTATGATGGATGACCAGAACTGGGAGCCACCGGATCGCTGACAGAAGGCGAGCGGCCGACCACGGAGGTATTTCTGCTGAATGATGCAGAGCCACAAGCCACCCTCTCCATTCGCAATCCGCCAAAGGCAACTAGTCAGGAGGGCAATGTTCATGCGTTTGGAGGACATGATCCATATGGTGTTTTCGTCCAGGAGATCATTGGCTCTCGGATCTGGTGGATTGATGTATGATGCTTTAACCTGTTTTTTACGGTGGTGGCAACGATGATGGTATCCGACATGTTTTGGTGAGAAATTCTCCCATTTCATCATCTCTACTATTAAAGGGGGCTGGTGTTTGTATGTGGTTTTGCTGCCCGCCTCCCCCGCCCTCCAGTTTGGAAACCATGTTTTCCGTTAGCTAATAAAATCTTATCGAAATCGTGTCTACATTAACTCAATAAAATCTTACCAAAATCATGCCCTCCATTAACTCAATATTTTTTTTACCAAAATCATGCCTTGCATAAACTCAATCAAATTTTACCAAAATCATGCGTGGAATTAACTCAATCAAATCAAATATTTCTTTTTACCAAAATCTCAACTAAATCAAATCTTTATTTGCCTTACCTACCCATACACAAATCAAACCAAATCTTACTGAAAACTCAACTAAATCAAAACTATTTTCTTGCCTTCTCCACACACACTCAAATCAAATCAAGTATTACCTAAATCTAGAATATGGTGGGTGTAACGTATATATCAGACATGAATGGTGTTGAACCAATAGAATATCTATATCCCCGTTACAATGCACGGGCAATTTTTTTATGAGTAGCTAGTTAGAGATGATGACTTTAAAGAACTTTGATGTAACTTTTAGTTTTATAACGAATTTTTGTTGCTACTTTTTTTGTTTATTAAATCTAATGTATTTCACTTAGTACTTAATAAATCAGATGTTTGCTAAAAAATAAACTTATTTTTATTGTTGATTATCAATAATTTTAGGAAAAAATATAGTCCAAAGATAATCCTCAAGCACCGTGGGTTCTAGGGAGAGTGAGGCCAACAAGCTTCCAAATAACTAATGTAACCCTTTAAGCAATCGTAGTCATCGCTAGGTGGTCTACGTATCAGAATGTAATTTTTATTGTTTCTCAATAAATTTTAGGAAAAAATATAGTCCAAAGATAATCCTCAAGCACTGTGGGTTCTAGGGAGAGTGAGGCCAACAAGCTTCCAAATAACTAATGTAACCCTTTAAGCAATCGTAGTCATCGCTAGGTGGTCTACGGATCAGAATGTAATTTTTATTGTTTCTGGTGTTCGTTGTACTATCATGGTTGAATATGGATAGATCGGAAGATTGCTCACAAAAAAAAGTTTGCCTAAAAATGAACCAAAGGTGGGTTGTTTGTCACAAGGAAAAAAAATCAGCCAATGCGCAGCGTTCAACGCCCATGCAACTCGGCAATTTGTTCATAATTCCAAACAAAGCATCTAAAACTCATGGTCCTTTTGGACTATTTTTATAATGTCGTGATCTTCTAAACATGGCATCACTTGTATCCGAAACAAAAACTTAAAATATTCTTGTCGGTCACCCTTATAAAAAAAGTTTCAAATATTCTTGATATAACTTTTATGCTTCTAAATTCAAAATATCCGTGCAGAAAAAATGTCCATGTATATAAATTTTCCCATGTTTTTGGAAAAAGAAGGTTGTTGTTTGAAAAATAAAAAATCATAAAGACTTTACGATGGGAACAATTTTAAATTTTAAGTAATCCTCGAACAATATTAGAACCAGCTATGAACATTTTTTTTCAGAAAAAAGAATAGTTGTGATGAAACAAGAAACGTCTCATCAATATTTATTTCGGTCCATGGAAAATATATTTTGGGTAACAGGTCATTTTTAGCACTAAGTTGAACAATTATTGCAACCAGCTATGGACAATATGTTTCAAAAATGGCTAAAAATTATAAAATTAAAAATTGAACGAGAAAGAAATAGGAAAATGAACTACTAATAAAGACAGACAGAAAGAAAAATATTTAAAATACTTGCCGAAGAAAACGAATCGAACGTTTTCGAGATGGGCTGGCCCATGAGGCGGGTGGTTTTCCGTTCCTATATAGCCTTTCTCCTGGAGCCCAACCTCTTTGAAGCTGAGGTGAGGCGGGTCCGCCCATCTTCCGATTCTCCTGGCGGCGGCGACTTACCGGCGAGGTGAGGGTGAGGCGGCTCCGCCGCAAGTCATGCATCTGTCCATCTCATCCCATTTTCTCCGCCCTGCCGCCGTTTGATCCTTTCTTCCTTCGCAGCGCCGGCGACGCAATGACTCCTAGGAAGAAGCGCAAGAGCGCGCCGCCGGTGCCCGTGACAGTGGGCGCCGCCGACCGCATCGGCGCCCTCCCCGACAGCCTCCTCCAGCACGTGCTCTCCTTCCTCCCAGCGCAGGAGTCCGTCCGGACGTGCGTGCTCGCCCGGCGCTGGCGCCACCTTTGGAAGTCCACGAGAGCCCTGCGCATCGTCGGCCTCGACGGCCGGGAGCCCGCCAGCGTCGAGGACCTCCGGGTGTTCGTGGACCATCTGCTGATGCTGCGCGACCGCACCGACCTAGAAAGTGTCGAGATGAGATTCCACAGTTGCTCTGAAGGCGAGGTGCCCTATGTGAGCCTATGGACCCGTTTCGCCCTCATGTGCAAAGTTCGGGCGCTATCCCTCGAAATCTCTCATGCCTATTTCTACCCGGACGACCTGCCTCTTGCCTCTCGGTACCTGAAAACGTTGGACCTTTATGGTCTGGGCCTGCAGAAGGCATTTCTTGATTTTAATGGCTGTCCAGCGTTGGAGGATCTGAAGATGAGTGAGTGTAACATCTCTGTCGATAGGATGTCATCACCTTCCCTCAAGCATTTGAGCATCACTGGTTGCCTCTCCGATTTGCGTGCCCGGCTCCGCATTTCTACGCCGGGCCTTGTCTCTTTCAAGCTAGATGACTTTTTCGGTAAAACCCCTTTTCTTGAAAACATGGCGTTGCTACAGACTGCATGTGTGAGTCTTGGCAAAAGCTTCAGCGATGTCTGTATGAATTATAACTCCGGTGTCTTCTGCGGAGATAATAAGAACGGATGTGTCAATTGTCTTTCACCTAACGATGGCAGCAGCGAATGCGTGCTTCTGGGTGGGATCTCAAGTGCTAAACATCTTGAGCTGATATCTGAATCGAGCAAGGTATGACACTTTGTCTTTAACTCCTTTATTTATGGTTATACCTCTTTTGTGTTCCACTATCTATATCATTTATGGAAAATCGGAGATAAACAGATTACATGATTGTGAATATGATCATCTCGCATTCTCAGTAAGGATTACTTGATTTAATTACTTTTGTATTTTCTTTCCAGTTCATTTTCACAAGAGATTTGAAATGCTGCCCTACCTTTAGTAAGTTAAAGACTTTATTACTCAACGAATATTGGTGCGAGGCTCCGGACTTGGATCCACTAGCTTGCATTCTGAAAAAATCACCAGTTCTAGAGAAGCTCACTCTTCAACTTTTTTCAAAGGTATACATCTTTTAACTAGATAACGGTTGCAGTGTTAAAAGTTATTATCGGTTATCTATCTTGGTTCAATGTTTTCGCTTAATTACCATAGGGACCAACTCATAAAGTGGAAATGAAAGGAAGCTACAGTCCAATGGAGGGACCATCTGCAATATCAGAGCACCTTAACTTAGTTGAAGTCAAGTGTAATGTGGTCGACGAGAAGATTCTCAAAGTCTTGAAGCTCTTATCTGCATTTAACATACGTAAGCTAACTAATGACTCTTTACATGATCTCTATGTGCTTAAATTAGCTTTCATATGTGGGAATGAAACTAATAAGAAAGCAGGTAGTAAATAAAAAAACAAATTATGCATGAAAACAGTTTGTAGGGATCTATTATTATTTAGTATACTGTTAAGATGATAGAATACGAACGGCTGAGATTCACTAGTATAAAATTCTGATATTGTACTGTTGAGATTTGTCAAATATATAGGAACTCACAGCACGTAAATCTAATTGGCTAGAAATAATTCAGTCGGCCAATTGTTGGATCCGGATGGGACTTGGTAAGGTAAGCCAAGACCAATTAGCTTACGGTAGGATGAGACCTACATAGACACTAACTGGATCAGTTTAGTTATTACTACTGGATCCTTCCCAATTCAATTAGTACTCGGCTTCTTCAAACTGAATAGATTAGGTAATAAATAACCAATTGCACGCACGTACGTGGTAGATCCATACGAAAAATCGCTTGTTATTTTTTATGAATGCACTATATATATGAGCACAATGTGCAAACTACAATATCTATCATAATTAGTTTTTCTTGTGAATATCAAGATTAGTTTTAGGGAAAAAACCTACACCGTCAAAAGTTGTGGGTACATATGTTAGGCTGAAAAGTCAAATTATATTTATTCTATAGAACAAAAAGATCAACGTGGCTTCTTTAAACGGCAACAATGTAAATTACAACACACAATAATTTGAGGAAAAAAGGGATCTGCACGGCTTATTTTTTGACTACCAACCGATAAGATGAGATATGTGCTGGCGGAGAAAATAATTTCAACATAACATGCATTTGTTCCTTCTGCTAATAAAAGGTTAGGGACCATTTTTTAGTTGTATCAAGATGAATGTGTTTGAAACAGTAAGAAAAGAGTTCAGTACAATGAAGACCAGCATAAGAATTCATGGATTTGGTTGCTAATTTTTTTTTGAAACAAGTGATTTGGTTGCTAATAGAGTCCACGGAGCGATGACATAAAGATCGTGTAAATAATGCATGAGATAGTACAAGAAGAATCTATGGGTTCATGCCAATGTCATGTGTATGCAAGTGAGCGTGCATATGAAGGATGCAGATAATATATATTGTGTCAGCAACTATGCATATTGAAAGCAACAAATGATGTAGGTTATATGGTAAGTCACTTTACGTATGCTGAACAATACAACATAGCAAAAGCAAACCCAAGACAAGTTGTGAACCATCTAGCTAGAGTTAGTCAATAATTTCCCAAAAGGATAATGCCAAAGATTTAAATAGCGGGCTATACCATTTAGTGGTGGCTCAGCGAGAAGCAAAACAAAACTATCATGGAGCTATAGCACCTATTTAGCTCTTTTTAAAAAAATTATGAAAAAATAGAAAAAATAAGCATACAATCAGACATCATATATGATATATCCCATATACTTGAAATACACATTTTACTGATGGCTTTGTCGAACTCACTTGCGCCCCTCCTCTAGCTGTAGCGGCTTAGCGGCACTAAATGCATGAGTTCAAATTTAGTGCTATAGCGGGAATTATAGATGTCTTCTCGTCATTCTCAGTTTAGTGTTAAATGTGCATTGTTTGGTGATCAACCAAGTGGCAGCCAAAATATCAAAGGCTGACAAAATTTTGGTGGGGTATATTTTGGCACCAATCAAATATACCAAAAAAATCATGGACTGAATAAAATACACAATAGAATGTTGCTAGCATGGTTTTTAATATATAAAAGGTATATTGATTAGTCAAGTAAATTAGTGCCATTTTATCCTAAGCATTTCTTTCCATAGTACTATTATGTAAAATACTACATAAGGATATTCAAATAAACAATAGTCAAAGTGTTGCAGAGACCATTCCAAAATTAAACTGACATATCTAACATTCTATATGAATTTAGCCACGCAAGTGTGTGGGTCAGTCTGCTAGTTCCAATTTTTTTGAGATATGAAAAATCTGGATCAAGCCTGACAGGCTTGGAAATGAAACCAATATAATCCGTTTTGTTGGCAAAGGATGTTCAATATATGTGTTGCCAGAACAGCGAGTATAACACAATATGGACTTGTTGATTAGTTCTGCTTTTATTCGGCACTAGCACAAATGTCGAATTGATTAATTTAGAGTAGTGACACAATATCTTCACATGCTGACATATTAGTTCTGAACAGTAACTTAAATGTCTTAAATGTCTGCAGTCATATAATATTTTTGACTCGTTGCATTGTTGAATCGTTGGTGCTAATCTATAACAAGTTTTTTTTTTGGCTCACTGGCTCGGAGCAGCTTCTTGCCCTTATGGGCTAAATTATTCGCCACCCAGTTTGCTTTTGTCAAGCGCTAAATTATTCGCCATTTCTGTAGACTTGCCTACGACTTCATTACAGTTTATGTAACATTTTTCTTCAGAAATAGAAGTCCATACATAACATTGTAGTAATGTATGTGATGATTGCATATTTCACATTTCCTTTGCCAGGAAATTGCTTATAGCGTTTTCTGCCTTATTTGGGAGTAGTTTAGCTAAACGTTTGTGTGTTAGATTATCAATTATAATGGAAGTTTGTGTCTAGATTCATGTTAAATAAGTCTGGTAAAGTGAATCCCTTTCATACATAACGAGCTCTGTTCCAGTATCTTCATTTTCATTGTCAAGTAGCCGTGCATTGTGTACTTTTGCAGACACATCACACTTATCTTTTTCATTTGTGTACAGGATTCTGTTTTTTGTAAGGGTGAGAAGATCTGGGTTGTCGATGGACTTACCGGCCCTTGACTATTCAGAAATGGAAGGCGTAAGTGTGCTGGGACAAGGTTTCTATCTTTTTGGTGCATGTATATCTGATGCCAATTAATTCTACCGAACAAAGGAATAAATTAGAATTCACAACATATAACTTGTGAACTCTAGGCCATCTATCTAGCTGTTGTAATTTCTGTTGCACTTTTGGTTCATGACGAATTTATTGCTGTTGGACTGGTTAATAATTAATACTCGCTTGCATGTCTTTTTTGGCTTCGGTGCACAACTTGTTGTATTATGAATTTATTCCCTGCTTTCTTACTCTCCCTATTTGATTTCCACAAGCTTTGCTTCTTGAGGTGAGGTGGCACCCTTGGACGCGGTGTCTTGGGGAGTGCCATGCCATTCGGAGTTCCCTTTCTTCAGTGGGCTCCTTGTCTAGTCATCACAGATTCATACCCACGACTTCCTCCGGAAGCACATCCTCGATGCCTCGAAGTGTTGCTGCCCCTTTTGCCCCCACACACTTGAAACAGCAGACACATATGATGTTCTCTTGCGGCATTACTAATGGTCCCCACTTCCCTACCATTTTGACCCTTGTTCTCGCACGGTATCTTCCACCGTGTAGAAGCATCGGACTCCAGCGGCCATTTTCCCCAATGAATATCTGAGAAAAAAGCTGGTTCTCTATCTCTTCTGGCTCTCCACACCATTTAGATTTGACAATGACATAATTTGTATAATGTCTCAAGTTTACTCCACGAAAAGATGTAGCATGACATGGGATATGGTACCATGGGAACAAGATCAACCATTGTCTGTCTCTTGACCAAGAGACTATCCAAGAGCTTATTTTACCCTCTCAATGTTTTCCCTTTTCTACTTCAAGCTGATGCCATACATTTGTAGATACCTTAAGGATCTCTAGCCCGTTCCTTTCTATAACTATAAAAAAACACTCCTTATACGTAACTCCTAATAATAAGTTTTAGGGTATTCGGCAACTAGCTCACCTCCTAAATCTACCTCAGAATATTGTACAACGTTTTGCATTCGATCATGTCCCACTAATAGTCCACATCGACACTCACACACGGCACTCCAGGTCCCCCGCCATTCCTATTTGAATCAGGTTGGGTCTAATCCGCAACCTGCCTTAATATATTGTACAACATTGTTGGGTCTCAACTCTCAAATAGATATTTGGCCCATGGGCTCAACCTAACGGCTGCACTTCAAAAGGCTTCAAAGACTTGTGTGCCACCCAAAAATAGTGAGTTGGCAGAAGAACTCCAGCCCATCTACATGCGACCTTCTCAAAAAAGGTCAACCAGATTTGAAGAAGGAAAGTAGACCCCTCCCGACTCCGAAAAAAAAGCACTTGAAAGCGACACAATCACTTTCCTCCAAAAAGTTATCACGGAAAAACCCTTTTTTAGAAACAAAGGGATAAAAGTGTGGGCTGCTATCAAAGGGGAAGAAAATACCAAATATTTCCACACATCGGCCTCGCAAAGACTTCGTAAGAACAAAATCGTTTGCCTTAACCACTAAGGTTTGAAATTCAACAAACCACTTTCAAAAGGCTACAATACTTAAGGAGTATTTCAAGGATAGCTAAAAAGGAGTATTTCAAGGACATCATCGGGACAGTTCCACAAACAACTTGGAACTTTTCCCTCCTAAACTTTTACCCTTCTCCCATTCCCCAATTTCACAACCCCGACCCGCCTCTTAAAGAAAGTGACATTAAGGATGCTTTAATCTCATTCGCAAAAAATATGCTTTAATCTAGATGAACACCCTACCTAGCCCAGGACCAAATGTATGTCTTTTAGTTTATGTAATGCACCTTCTACTTTTCAAAAATGTATTATTGCCACCGTTGTTGATTTTTGCAAAAAGATCATGGATGATTACTCCATCTATGGAACTTCTTTCAATGATTGCTTGCACAATCATAACTTGGTTTTGAACAGATGTCAGGGGACTCAACATGTTTTGAAAGGAGAGAAGTGCCACTTTAAGCTGAATGAAGGTATTGTCCTTGGGCATTGAAAGTTAAATTAATAGAGGTATTGAAGTTGATAGAGCTAAAGTTGAAGCTATTGAGAAAATGCCTTACCCTAGAGATATAAGGGGTATACAAAGTTTCCTAGGTCATGCCGGTTTATATAGAAAATTCACTAAAGAATTTTCTAAAATATCTAGGCCTCTTACTAATTCTTTACAAAAAGATTTTCCCTTACTTTTTGATGATGATTGTAAGGAAGACTTTGAAATCCTTAAGAAACCTTTCATTTATGTACCTGTAGTTTAACCTCCTGATTGGAATTTGCATGTTCAAATCATGTTTGATGCTAGCGATTATGGTTAGGGGCTATTCTTAGGAAAATAGTTGATAAGAAATTGAATGTTATACATTATGCTAGTAACAAATTAGACAATGCTCAAATAAATTATGCTACTACTGAAAATGACTTTTTAACTATTCTCTTTGCTTGTGACAAATTCAGATCTTATATTGTTGATTCTAAAGTTACAATTCATACCAATGATGCTACTATTAAATATCTTATGGAAAAGAAAAATGCGAAGACTAGGCTTATTAGGATGCCTAGATCTTCAGGAACTTGTACTGTAGAATTAATTCAAATTTGCTAAATCTACAGAACAAGGAATAGTGTATAATTCGCATATAACTTGTTAACTCTAGACCATCTAGCTGGACTTGGTTTATGGTGTCCGTGGTGCCCCATTAGTATATACTAATGACGCACCACCTTCAGATACGTCATTAGAGTTGAAACTACTAATGGCGCACCTGGCCCAGGGTGCGCCATTAGTATCAAACAAATTTTTTTTAACTAGTGCGCCTGTCCAAATATACTAATGGCGCATCCAGACAAAGTGCACCATTACTAGTTGTAACTAGTAATGGCGCACCTGTCGGAAAGTGCGCCACTAATGTTGTATTTTTTATTATATTTTTTATTCCTTTTTTTTGCAAAACTACTAATGGCGCACTGTTCCACCGTGCGCCATTACTAGTTTAAACTAGTAATGGCGCACTGTGGAACAGCGCGCCATTAGTTTTTTTTATTTTTTTTTGCAAAACTACTAATGGCGCACCACCAGAAGGTGCGCCATTAGTAACCTAGATTACTAACGGCGCATCTGGGGTTGGTGCGCCATTAGTAAGTGGGCAGCAACAAGATATTTTGGACAGCCTCTCCTACCCACACTCACTTTCTCCCCACTTCATTCTCTCCACCTCCTCCTTGTCTCGGGTGCCTCCTCTTTTTCACCTCATTTCCACCATAGATTCATTCAAATTAAGTGGTTAAATTACCTTGTTTTGATAGGTAAGTAAGGGGGGAAGCTATATTTATGTTGTTCTCCCTACAACAATGTGCACATGCACTTTTTATGGCCTAGCTAGATCTATGTATGTTCGTGGTGTTGCATATGTTTGTGGTGTTGCATATGTGTTTGTGTTTGGAGGTGTACCGGTATTTGAAATGCGATAGTTGCCAATATTTTGCCGGAATGTTGATTCATTTCCGTTTCGGCGAGAATTTTGGCATTAAGCATTCTTTTTGGTCCTATTTTTAGGGAAAGTCATGCCAAATTTTTTCTTGGTTCTAAAATATCGTTTTGCTCTACCCCGCAGGTGACCATGGTCCGCACGATGACCGAAGGCATCGTGAATAGGTTTTTGAGGTCCGCGAACGCCGAGATGCTTCAAAAGAACGAGACGGATATAAGATGTCCGTGTCGAGGATGCAAGCTGAAGAGCCTTATTGCGGACCCGGATTCCGGGCAGGTGCGGGACCACCTGCTCTTGCGTGGTTTCATGGATGGCTATCGGTGGCAAGGTGATGAAGATGACTACGAAGTCGTCCATGGGGGCCGGGCAAGAAATGAGAAAGGGCAGCAAGACAACCACCGCGGCTCGGGCGGGCGAGAAGACGAAGAATCCCCAGGAGATGATCACTACGGTGATGCTGTACACAGTCATCATGTAGAAGATGCAGGACATGATGATGAGGAAGATGCCAGAGCAGACGACGGGCATGATCATGAAGATGATGATGCCGGCGGAGCAGATGACGGTGGACCATCGATGGCTGGGTGCAGGACCCTTATATTCAAGAGCCGCTTCTCAAGCAGACGGATAACGCAAGAGCTGCCGCCCGAGAGAAAGCCAAGATGGATCAACTTGAGTTAGACGCAGTTACTCCATTGTATGAAGGATGCAGGCCCGAGGATACCCGCCTGAAAGTAACGCTCATGGCTCTGGAGATGAAGGTAAAACACAAAATGACCGACGCATGCTTCGACGAGAACATGTCATTCTGGCACGAACGTCTTCCCAAGGGGAACAAGTGCCCAACCAGTTTGGAGGAGGCGAAGAAAATCGTGTGTCCTCTGGATTTACCGCACGTGAAATACCATGTGTGCATGAACAATTGCATCATTTATCGGGACGAGCACGCGGAGTCTACCATATGTCCGGTGTGCAGCGTCACTCGATACAAGAAGAGGAAGAAAGCTCCTCGAAAAGTGGTGTGGTACTTTCCGATCACTCCTCGTCTGCAGCGGTATTTCGCGGACACTAAGGTAGCAAAGCTCCTGCGTTGGCACGCGGATAGGGAGGAGAAGAAGCGAGAAGATGACGCAAATGATCCGGAGATAGATAAAAAAGACAAGATGCTGAGTCACCCTAAGGATGCGAGCCAGTGGCAAGCGTTGAACTTCGAATACCCAGAATTTGGGAAGGATCCAAGGAACATCGTGCTGGGCGCGAGCACCGATGGAGTCAATCTGTTTGGCAGCCAGAGAAGCACACATAGCACCTGGCCTGTGTTTGTGTGGATGTACAACCTTCCCCCCTGGTTGTGCATGAAGAGGAAGTACATTCACATGAGTATGCTAATTGAAGGGCCGAAACAACCAGGAAACGACATCAATCTGTATCTGGGGCTGCTGAAGGAGGAGCTAGACACGCTGTGGAAAACGCCAGCCAATACGTGGGACGCCGTAGAGAAAGAATATTTCCCTATGAGAGCCGCACTGCTCACGACGGTGCACGACTATCTCGGTTACGGATATCTCGTGGGGCAGGTAGTCCACGGATTTTCTGGATGTGTAAGGTGCATGGATGACACAACGTATCGCCAGCTAGATAGAGATCCCGGGTCTTCGAAAACCGTGTTCATGGGACATCGAAGGTGGCTTCGCAACGATGACCCGTGGAGGAAACGCAAGGATCTGTTCGATGGTGAAACCGAACCCCAAAAACGCCCGTGTACGAGGAGCGGCGAGGAAATAGACAAGCTGTTGAAAAATTGGAAAGACTGCCCACTGTCGGGAAAGAAGCAAAAGGCGCCAGAGCCGGGAAAGAAGCGAAAGGCGCTAGAGCCGCTACTGAAGGAATGGAAAACGAGGTCTGTTTTCTGGGACTTGCCGTACTGGAAGATCCACTGTGTGCCTCACAGCCTTGATGTCATGCATATCACAAAGAACGTGTGCGAGAGTCTGCTTGGTACCCTGCTCAACATGCCAGAGAGGACCAAAGATGGGCCGAAAGCAATGGCAAACTTGAAATCAATGGGCATCAGGCAGGAGCTTCATGCTATATATGATGATGATGATGATGATGATGATGATGATGATGATGATGATGATGATGATGGTGATGAGGCGAAGGAGGACACAGAAAGTCGCCGCAAAGGCAAAAAGGCCAAGAAGACCGGAAATGACTACCTTCCCGCATGCTTCACTCTAAGTCAGGAGGAAATCGAGCAGTTTTTCACCTGCCTCCTAGGAGTAAAACTTCCTTACAGTTACGCGGGGAAGATAAGCAGATACCTAGACCCAGCGAAGCAGAAGTTCAGCGGGATGAAGTCTCACGACTGTCACGTGCTGATGACGCAGATACTTCCAGTTGCAATCCGTGGGATCATGGACGCGCACGTCCATGAAACGCTATTTGGCCTATGTAACTTTTTCGACGTCATCTCTCGGAAGTCGATTGGCGTGAGGCAACTCAGAAGGCTACAGGAAGAGATCGTGGTGATACTATGCGAGCTTGAGATGTACTTCCCGCCCGCATTCTTTGACGTTATGGTGCATCTGCTGGTCCATATAGTGGAGGATATCATCCAACTCGGGCCGACGTTCCTGCACAGCATGATGCCGTTCGAAAAGATGAATGGTGTCATCAAAGGATACGTTCACAACATGTCACGTCCAGAGGGAAGCATAGCCAGGGGCTTTCTGACCGAAGAGTGCATCTCCTACTGCACGAATTATCTAGGCATCGAGAACCCCGTTGGTCTGCCCGTCAACAGGCACCTCGGCAGGCTCGCTGGATGGGGTCACCGTGAGGGTCGCCGCGAAATGCATGTCGACTTCGAGGGTCGACTCGCCGACTTTGAAAGAGCAAACCTAGTCGCGCTACAACACATAGACGTGGTCGATCCTTGGGTGGTAGAGCACAAAACCTTTATTAAGAAGACATACAATGACCGAGGCCAACAGAGGACGGACGGAGATATACTCAAAGAGCACAACTCATGTTTCACGCGTTGGTTCAAGCAGAAGCTTCTGTCGTACCCTTTACATGAGGATTCTTCCGCGGAAGAACAACTCATATTCGCCTTGTCACAGGGCGCCGAGCACAACCTGATGACCTATGAGGCGTACGATATCAACGGCTACACATTCTACACCGAGGCCAAGGACATGAAGAGCGATGGTTATCAGAACTTCGGGGTAACGATGGAATCCTACACCGGTAACGACAAGGACAGATACTACGGAAGGATCAAGGAGATCTGGGAGCTGAGCTACGCTGGAGAGAAGGTCCCGATGTTCCGTGTCAGATGGGCCAAGAGCGTCCTAAAAGAAGACTGGTATTTCACCACCATGGTTATACCCGAAGCCAAATCCAAGACCGCGGGCGCAAACGTCACCGCGAAAAATG
Source organism: Aegilops umbellulata (assembly GCA_032464435.1). Taxonomy (NCBI): domain Eukaryota; kingdom Viridiplantae; phylum Streptophyta; class Magnoliopsida; order Poales; family Poaceae; genus Aegilops; species Aegilops umbellulata. Next base: position 359,710,629 of record CP136059.1, read on the forward strand.
AGCCATGGGTACTGGCTTCCCAAGTGGACCAATGCTTCTTCATTACCGACCCGTCAAAGACCAGTCGTGTTGTCGTGAGGAGAGGCAAAAGGAAGATCATCGGAATGGATGGAGTACCCAATGAGCAAGACTTCGACAAGTACGGCGACCCGAGGATCGAACATGACGACGATGATGAAGTAGTAGCATACACCACAAGAAGAAGCAGGACCACCCTACCTAAAGGACGTCCGTTCCACAGAAGAACTCCATTTGCGAAAAAGAAGGGCAAGAAGATTGTGAACAGATAGCTAGCTAAGATCGATTGTATTTAAATCTTAGCCTTCATTTCTCGATTGTATTTCATGGGCACTTTTTGAACTACCATGAATATTTTTAAATTTCATGGACACTCGATCTCGATCCCCCTCCATCTCGATCGCTATCCCACCTCGCCAGATCCGCTCCCCTCGCCGCCCAGCACCCCCCGGTCCACCGGCCGCCGCCGCCGACCCCCCGCACCCTCGATTCCCCTACTCAACCGCCGCCGCCAACCCCCCGCACCCCTCCCCTACTCAACCGCCGCCGCCGACCCCCGCACCCCCCGCACCCTCCCCCGCTCCACCGGCATTACTATTTGATGATATTTCATGGGCACTTTTTGAACTATCATGAATATTTTTAAATTTCATGGACAGTCGATCTCGATCCCCCACCATCTCGATCGCTATCCCACCTCGCCAGATCCGGTCCCCCTCGCCGCCGAGCACCCCCCGGTCCACCGGCCGCCGCCGCCGACCCCCCGCACCCTCGATTCCCCTACTCAACCGCCGCCGCCGACCCCCCGCACCCCTCCCCTACTCAACCGCCGCCGCCGACCCCCGCACCCCCCCCCCCGCACCCTCCCCCGCTCCACCGGCATTACTGTTTGATGATATTTTTAAAAAATTATTGCTGTCTTATAAAAAAATATTACTGTTATGATTTAAACAAGTTTGAACATATTTAAACACAAATAAGTATCAAACATCATTTTAAATGCATAACAAAAATTGTGGAGCCTGGGAATCGAACCCAGGACCTCCTGGTGTGAGAACTGGCTGCTGACCAGTCGAGCTAGTAGAGGGGACTTAATGTGGATCAGGTCAGGTGGAAGATAACCTGCTGGCTCGAGCAGAAATCAAAAAAAAATACTAATGGCGCACCGGGGTGAGGTGCGCCATTAGTATGGATGTACTTATGGCGCACCGAGGGATGGTGCGCCATTAGTATTGTGCCGCCCCCATCCATATTCCCTCCCCGGCCCAAACCTATCCCCTCTCTCTCCCACGCCATCGCCCTCGATCCCCTTCCCCTCTCCTCTCCCGACGCCGCTGCCCCGCCGCCTCGACGTCGCCCCGTCGTCCTCGTCTCCTCCCAAACGCGATCTGGATCGGAGTGCCTTGCCCCTGCGCCCACCGCCGGCGCCCCGTCGTCCCTGTCGCCCGTCTCCAACCACCGCCGCCTGAGGCCCCGACGTCGGCGCGGCTCTCCCCGTCGCCCCACCTCGTTGGACGCCATCGCCCCACCGCCCTCGTCGCCGGCGGCCCGGACGCCGCCCCGTCCACACCACCGTCGCCGGAGCACCACCACCACCCGGACCTTGTCGCCTCCTCCCCTGCGTCGTCGTCGTCCCCGACATCCTCCCCGCGCCCCACTGCCCTATCCCTACGGCCCCCGTGAGCTCCCCCTCGTCCTCTCCCCCTCTCATTCGTTAACCAATTCCTGTTTCCATGATTCTCCGTGAACTGCATTACCATATTAGTTTTGCTTTACCGAGTTGTTCGCTCATACCAGCTTTGTTCAAGATCGATGTAGCTAGTCAATCATTCAGTTCGTCTTTGTTACTGATGCCCTGCTTGCCTACCTGGTTGATCTTTATGCAGTTGTGGTTAGTGCTTTTATGAAGAGTTGATGAATTCTGTAGTATAATTTCCTTGACACATAATTAATCTACAGTTGCCTCAAATTGTGAAGCTGCCCGTGTAGAGACCAAATTGACAGGAAGTTTATTTTAGACAAAGTTAATCATACTACAGATCTTATTTTAGTACTTGGCTGGGCTAGACAAGTGTCAAACTTCTAAATATATGAGTTGAGATGGTAAAATATTTGAAGTTAGTGAAGCAAAAATACAAGACACCACAATCAGATAAAATGGAGCTCGTCGTAGTCATTTTTTTTGCGATGAAGTCTCATGTCAGCTTTAGGCATGGAGATGCCAAACTTTATCTGGCCCGCGGCCAACTCGCAATCCAAATTCAGCGGGTTCTAGTAGTAATACCACTATTTCTTCTTCTTGTTTTAAGAGAAAAGAGAGAGGGTAATGTCATGGTCTCTGCATTAGTGATGCACACAACTTTGCTATAGAGCACTGAGTTAATCATAAGCAAAGTGTTGAGCCTCAGTCTGCTGTACAGTATGTTTTGTTCAAAGGTCGATGTGGCCCTGCTCAGTGTTAATTTTTACAGTATTTTTGCTGCTTTCACTCTTACTAGTGGGTAACGGTATTTTGTATGCATAAATGTGCACCACCACAGGATTTGTGCTACTGAAACTATTAGTTTCAAACTAAGGAGCATCAGCGTCTTGCTGCCATGCTTAGTTTTTTTTATCCATTCTCAGTTTTCTATCTGTCATATCAATATCTATCTGCCATGCTTAGCCTGCAATGGGCACTCTTCTTGTAAACACAAATTCAGATTTATATACTATATGAGGCATGACTGTTTTTATTAGGCAGGACAGTGCAATAGTTGATGTATCTTGGGTTAATATTAACCTAACTATTCATTTTTCCTTAGGTTAATATTAAAATGTCCAGTGTATATATATGTTGTGTTCAGTTTTGGTAGGAGTTCAGAACTGTTAGGCAAAGGTCATGTCTCCGACCATCGTGTCGTGATGATTTTGCAGGTACCCCGGGAGGCCCTTGAGTTTGCTGGAATATCGATTAACTTCCGTTCCGGCAAATTAGGGTACTCCATATGTCCTATTTTCAGCAAAGGTCATGCTGAAATTTTCCGTGAATTTTAGCATGACTTTGCTAAAAATAGGACATATGGGGTACTTGTGACTAATGCATGGGCCAGGGTATCTTAGTAGTTAATTAAGTAGGATCAAGTGCCTCTTTATTCTAGTTGCATTAAACCATAGGCGGCAATAGAGCCAAGTGTTTAGGCCCAACTTAGAATTCTCCTTCCCAGCTTAGCTTTTAGGATGCCTCGGTGTCGACAAACCATTAATTATACAACCTTGGCTTTTAGGGTGCCTCGGTGTCGATAAAAACCGAAATGATGAAAGCTTAGGCTTTTAGGGTGCATCGGCGTCAAAAAACCCTCAATGATAAAAGCTTAGCTTTTAGGATGCCTCGGTGTCGACAAACCCTAAATGGTGAGACCATGATCTTGTTCCTTGACAATAACCAACTTTTTGACCAAACTTTAATCCTATTTAGAGAGAAACATGGCCAACAACGATGAGGGCGGGGGTCGGGCGGCAAGGCATTCTGGGAGCTGTCCCAGGAGATGGAGGAACAACCTCACTTGTATGAGGACGCCGCCTTCCCCACCGATCCTGAGACCACTGATGGTGCCGCCGAGGATGACCCCACTGATGCCACCACTGATGGTGCCGCCGAGGATGCCACCACTGATGATGGCGGCGCACGCACAGATGGCAGCCAACCGAAGATGCAACGGAAGGACCGGCGCCCGACCGTGCTCCGCACCCTCAAGGAGGAAGTTACTGAAGTGGACTCCGACGGGAATCCAACGGCGCCCGAATGAATAGTCAAGGGGTACTCGCTTCAGCTCGGGTGCATTCTCCGGAGCACCGTCTCGATCAACACCGAGAACCTGAGGTATCCTGACCGAGGGAATTTGCGCAACCTTATCTTCACGAAGCTGCACGAACGATACAAGTTCCCCGCTGAATTTGAAAACACAAGCCTCAAAGGGAATAAAGTGAACAATGCTGCCCTCACGAAGATGAGCAAGGCCCTGTCTACTTGGAAAAGCAATGTGAAGAGAATGATTGAGAAAGGTGAGAGTTATGAGAAGATCAAGGAGAAAAATCCTTCGATCACCGAAGATGACTACAACGACTTCAAGATCAATTGCTCGAGCACCACAAACTCCCAATCAAGTCAGTGGGGGAAAGAAATGCGGGAGCTAAACTTAGGGGAACACACACTCGGTCCTGGCGGTTACAGAGTGGCGGAGCCTATATGGGACAAGGAGGAGGCGGACCGTGCCGAGCAAGGCCTACCGCCCCTCTTCGATAAATACGGTGACAAGCAGACCAGGAACTATGTCAGGGCCCGGTACAAGAAGGACCCGAAAACAAAGGAGCTTACCACGGATCCGAAGACCAGGGTGCTTGAGCTTGTTCTGGTATGGAATACACCCCCGCGTAATTAGCTCCATATGGTTGCATTCTAATTAATGAAGCCAAATTTCTAAATGGTTCACATTCCTTCCGCAGGCGACTGAAAGCAGTAGCGCGGGGTCGACTAAGAGCAACCCTTGGGACACCACTCTAAATAGGGCGTTGAATGTAATGAAGAACAAGGATAAGCTCAGTAAGCCGACGTCAGCTGGTCGTGTGGCCGGCAAAGGCTTGTCGACAAAATGGTCGTCATACTATAACACTGGTGGGCGAAAGGAGAAAAAGACCAGCTCGGAAAGCCAGGCGCGCGAGGTTCAAGAACTCAAGGCACAGGTGGCGCGGATTCCGGAGATTGTCCAAGAGCAAGTGCAACAACAACTCGGAGCGACGATCACCGCCATTGTGCCTACCTTGATCCAGGGGTTGAGTGCGTGGATTGCGGGCGACCAACAGGGGCCGCCCCCGATTCCTAGCTTCACGGCCAGCAACTCGCAGAACGACATGGCGGGGCCATTGCTGTCTCCGGCGGAGGCGGCATTGGTGTCTCCGACGCCGGCACGGGAGCTTAATGCACCCGGGTGTACGCCGGCCGGCACCTCTGCATTAAGCGGCCCCTCCGTCAACTGCACGCCCGCCGTTGGCGGTGCCTCGACATTAGCCGAGCTCGACGCCATCATCACGGTAACTAATTAACCCTCTCTCGGTCGAGGACTTAATCTCCTTGCCTTTGACTGGGCATCCCTGACGCCCTACATGTTTTCGCAGGGCGCCGCCGACGTTCCGTGCACTCTCCTGCACTTCGTGAACAACGAGTTGGTCGATGTCGCCAAGGGCAAAATCGTTCAACCGGGCAACCCCTTGTTCCACGGTACCCAGATGCCACCCAACTTGTTTAGGGTTCAACTAGTTCGGGTGCTGCCAGGCTGCGATGAGTTGTTACCTCCGATTCAACCCGTCGGGGCCGACGATGATGACGTGATGACCCTCAGCGCCTGCCTGAGCTGGCCCCTGCTTTGGCCGAAGAGCCAGATTCGTTTGGGGCGGGGGACACCACCCCAAAGACAACACCGCCAGTCGTGCCGGCGCCAAGTCGGCCCCATGGCAAGACCGCCGCAACGGTGCCGGACATCCCTATGCCACTGGATCCAAACATGCATATGGCACAGGATCAGAACGACGACGACGCCGATACATTTGGCAACGCCGATCAGTACTTTGCCGATCATGGGTACGATGGCGACTTCATGGGGCCTCCTTCTCAAGAACCCAACCCAACAAAAGACATGCGCGATCTAGCTGGTACCGCGGAGAAGCCAAGTTGCAACAGGCGTCGTCTGCCGTTCAGCTCTCAGGAGACGCCTCCAGCTGCCGACTTCACCGAGCCTCAGATAGGCGAGGTGCGAAATATTCTCAGCCCCAACACACTCAAGAAGGCGGTATGTGAGCAGGACTCGGTCCCATTACAGGAGAAGAAGAAGGCACGCAAAAGAAAGACTAACAAGGGTGCGGGCCAGCCGGCACCGAGTACGATCCGTGCTCAGGACGGGCCACCTTCACCCGAGGATTTAATGAGGAGGGTGCATGTGGCGGGTAGGCCGATGCTACCGAGAAATATGCTCGATGTTGCAGCCGGTGCTATGCGGAGTCTGCATGACAGTGTTCTTTCTTTGGAGAAGCGGCGTCTCAGAGAGAAGGATGTGGCATACCCGGTTTTCGCGGCCAAGGTGCCAGAGGGCAAGGGCTTTGTGGATAACTCCATCGGGGGTACGATCGTCCTGCGGTTTGATGACATCCACGCTATGTTGAGCCTTCATCCGCTGCACTACACCTTCGTTCGGCTATTTTCGCTGAGTATGGAGATGCGGATCATTCGCGACAAGACCCCGGACATTGTGATAGTCGACCCCTTCTACATGTGTGCCATGATCTTGGGCAGCGCTGGGGACCGGCAAGTCGCGAGTTCTTACCTCGAAGGCGTCATTCTGGCAAACCCAGATAAGGATAACTTCCTCATGCCTTACTTTCCCGAGTAAGTCATCCCCTCAACCGCCCCGTAACATATGAATTCTTAGATTTTGATCGTTTTTCTTTTAACATTCCGTGTTTTTTGCAGTGACACACATTGCACGCTCATCCTCCTAAGCCCCAAATATTTCATGGCCACGTATTTCGACCCGGACCGTCAGTCAAACGTAGACTACACAAATGTCAAGAAGGTTCTTGATGATGTTCTCCCCGGCTACGCCAAATTTGGAGGCACCTTCACTATGCCTATTCGTAAGTACGGCAAGCACATGTTCTCCCACAATACGACGTTCTGCTGCGTCAAGCAGCCGCCTGGCGGTCAGAAGGGTGCCTACTACGCCATCCATCACATGCGGGCGATCGTACGGGACCATCATCAACTTCTGCTACCGAGTAAACTCAAAGATTGGGCCGCGAGCGTGTCGGCAATCCAGGACGCGGACATCAGACAAGAATTCTTTCGCATCCAGTCGGAGTTTGCGGAAATCATCCATCAAGATGTCCTTCATACCTCGGGGCAGTTCTACCTCAGAAATCAACCGTCCAACAGTGACATCGACACAATGCTACAAATGCAGGCTGACAACGCCCGTAATTTCATGACTCCCACGATAGACGGCGTCTTCATCCATGTTCCGGTCCCTTGAGTCGAGTGGAAAGCAGTGATGCTGTGTCTAGTTTTGAAACATCGATTGGCTCATGTTGTAATTAAACTTTAATGAACTTGTAGTATGTCTCTTTGGTTTCGAGAGTCGTTCAACTTAGATGTAATCGATGCTATTAATGTCTTGCTTTTCTCTTTCGATCGTTCTGTTGCATACTTATATATTGCTTATGTATTGTTTGTGAATTGGTACTAACGTTTCGTTTGGCTAGTGCATAGTGATGCCGTCGTATGTCGTGTACAAGGGTAAGGTTCCCGGAGTCTACGACGACTGGGAGGAGTGTCGGAGACAGGTTCACCGATTCAGCGGTAACAGTTACAAAGGGTACACCACTAGGGCCGAGGCCGAATCTAGATACGCCCGCTATCTAGCGGGAGAGGAGAGGGAGCGTTGGAGGAACCGGATGAAGACGAGTTTCATCGTGATGACCGCAGCTCTTTTCTATGTGATGGTAGTTTAGATGATCGATATCGACTTGTAATGTGAAGACAAACTCGCTACTCGCGGTCTCGAGACTTGTAATATAATGTTCTATCTTTGTTCGGTCTTTTCAATTCGGAGACTAATATGATGAATTGTATTCGGAGACTAATATGATGAATTGTATTCAGAGACTAATCTTCTATTGTATTTGATGAATCTGTTGTTGATGTGTGCTGTCTATATTTTGTCCAATTATACATTTTGTAACCTGTGCAAAAAACAGAAAATTAAAAAATAAAAAAAAACCTAATATTCATACTAATGGCGCATCACATCACAGTGCGCCATTAGTATGCCAGAGGATACTAATGGCGCATCATTAAATAGTGCGCCATTAGTATGCCGAAGTTACTAATGGCGCATCTTGTTGTCGTGCGCCATTAGTATGCCAAAGCACCTGGATATACATGGCCCCTGGGAGGCATACTAATGGCGCACTGTTGTATATACTAATGGCGCATCTGAGGTGCGCCATTAGTATACCAGATACTAATGGCGTGGTACTAATGGCGCACCACTAATGCGCCATTAATGGCCAAATTAGGTGCGCCATTAGTAGCCCTTTTTCTAGTAGTGATGAATGCAAACGATTCCAAAAACCTATCTTTATTTTGTTTCCACAAGAAATGGGGCTATACATGAATAAAATCAAGCACATATATGGAAAGGAGTAAAGAGGAGATAAGGAGATCCAAAGTGGGAGGCGCAAGAATCCACTAGAGCGCAAGACGACGTCTCATACAAGCGACACCTTCTGATCCACCCCCATAGCTTTTATAGATGGGCCAACACTAGAAGGGGAACAGAACATCGCTGAGACCTCTATCTTCGTCATCCACAACAACCCTAGCCACCACCATTTTTCATTTCCATCACCATAACCATCTCCACCACCGTCACCGTAGCCTTCATCCTAGTTAGTCGCACTTTGTAATTATGTATCGCATCCGACAACTACTGTAAGACCTATTATCAACCAATCAATCTTTATGGGTTGAGTCATAGCCCTACACCTCTATGTATTTGTCGGAGGGATCAATGGAAGTATTATGATATCTTGTGTGTGTGAAATAAAATTGCATTGTAGTTATCTCTTGTCACGTTTGCGATCTTTGTCCCTGCAGGTACCCACGATTACATAGATTAACCCACGGAGAGGCTAAGGGTAGAGAAACCGTGAAACGCTATTTTAAACACGAGTGACAGAAAGTTTTAGTACTGTAGCGTGAATCCTATCTCTGGGGATACAAGAGGTGTAGTCATTAAACGCACAATGCTTTTGTCTGATTTATCTTAATTATCGAGGCAACCCCGCGTGACGGATATGAACTTTGGTTGGACAACTGACTCTTGATGCAGCACATGTGTCTTTCAAGACGTAATTTGGACACATCCCTCACTTTGATACGTTGCAAGCACATCTTGATGTTGACTTCCAGAGCACAAACGACTATCATGATGATCCTGTTCATAAATATATGGTTGTAAGAATAAGTCATCATATCCATGCCCATTTTTATTTATAAGTGTTCGATAGTGCAACTTGATTTTGATCTGGTCGAAAAGCTGGAATTTAATTCTCTTGTAAAGCTTGATAGAAATCTTTGTCTTAAAGGTGCACTTCCTCTCGTGGGTTCGATCACTCAGGGCCACCTCTAGGGAAAAAAAGGAGGGAATCGTTTCTGCTCCTTAACCATATCACTAGAGGGATCTCATCAACAATTCACAACTAACAATTTAGATGTTCACGAGTACAGAACAAGCACTAATCACCATCTAAAGGTAACTCTGCAATTCTGCATCCGTAAGGTCCTACTTTAGTTTCCAATATTTACTATTAGAAATGGCTACTGCCAAAGTCTCAAAAGAAGAAGAAAAGAAACAGCTAATGCAAAAGTTCTACTTCAACGATGGCCTGCCCCAATCAGGTCAACACAATTGCAGCCTTGTCTTGGTTGATAAATTGACCAAATTCACACACTTTCTGCCAGTCGCGCATCCTTATAGTGCGTTTAAGATTGCTCTTCTGTACATGACGCACATCTACCCCCTGCATGGCCTCCCCGACGCCATCGTCTCCAATCACGATCCGATCTTGACGAGTCATTTCCGGCAAGAACTCTTCAAATACACCGGCACGGAGCTGCGGATGAGCACAACGAATCATCCCCAAATGGACGGGCAAATGGAGCACGTGAATCAGTGTCTGGAGACATTCCACTGGTGCTTCACCCATGCTTGCCCGCGGCGCTGGAGCCATTGGACCCCCCTCGCGCAGTTCTGATACAATTCAATAATGCATTGAGCCATCAGGATTCAAGGCCATGTACAGGTGAGAGCCACACCACTGGGGGATCACAACAACCTCGACGTGCATGGTGCCAGCACTGCAATCTTGGCTCGATGAGCGTGCGGTCATTCAACATATGCTCCAACAGCATCTGCAGCGTGCCTGATAGTGCATAAAGCAACAAGCAGACAAGAAGCACTCTGATCGCGCCTTCTCCGTCAGCGACCAAGTCTTCCTCAAGCTCCAGCCGTGCGTCCAAACGCCGATCACAATGCGTGCCAATCACAATCTAGCCTTCCGCTACTACACCCCCGAGGACATCGTCGCCAAAATCAACAGTGTGACGTACACGCTGGAGCTGCCAGAACAAGTTACGTGCATCCCGTTTTCCACATATCTCAACTTGGTTGCGCCTTGCTTCCAGGCACTGTTGTTGAACCACTGTTGCCAGTGTCAATCGACGTTATCCCGGGCGCCGTGCTACGCAGCCGCTAGAAACGCAAGAACGGTGCCATGGTTGACCAGGTCCTCATCCGCTTGTTTGATCGCGCTGCCAGCAACGACACCTGGGAAAACAAGACGGAGCTTCAAGCCAGATTCCCTAGTGTCGGGGCTTGGGGACAAGCCTCTTCGCAAGAAGAGGGGAGTGTCAGCACTGCTGGCATGCGGGCCCCAATGGACAGCGCTTCCATGGCCTCGTAGCCCACTTGGCCCAGAAGGCAAGAGTGCTCGCCCCGAGTGGGCGTGAGTTGTCCGCTGCCCACCTACTTACCTAGCTGGCAAAGATAGATGACTCATCTAGTGGATCATAACACGGACCCGGCGGCGGCTCTCTCCTCTTCCTCCCCTTTCCCCGAATTCGTGTAATCTTGAGATTGTATCCCTATTGCTACCCGGATTTGAGCGTGAGTGTAGTAGATCATAAGTGAGGTACTATTAGGTTGCTAACACGCAAGTCAAGCAGGTGTTGGTCCATTGGTCAGGTTTTCTCGTGCAATCTTGCTAAGTCTCAGTTGATTGATACTTAACGAAGTCTCCGTCGAAGATATATCCGTGAAATCTTTTCAATTTTTTATTTTCTCTCTTGCATGTTATGTCATTTGACTGGGACTTGGTTAAATCTCAGTCCACCGAGACCTAGCCACATCATTTCTCGCGTCTCGCTATCTTGGAAGACAAAATGTGCCACTCAAATCAAGATTTTCGAGGGCGTTGGCTCGGGGACAAGCCGAATAAAAGGGGAGGCAATGTCAGCGGAGAGGCCAGGTCAACGGGCACGCCGGGCAGCCCGGCCCAAGAGGAAGGCCAAGCCCACCCCCCGCGTCCGTGGAGAATACTGGACTCAGAGTCAGACAGTCAGTGAGGTGGCTACTTGGGCGTGTGCCGCTGGGCAAGTTCCTCTTCCACCTCCTGGCTCTGCTCCCCAATCCCCATTCTTGCTGAAACCCTAGCTGCTCCAGTTTGTATCCTGGATGGATCTGGTGTTCCGGAGTTGAGAATCGAGTGCTAGTTACCTAGGATTGCATCATCAGCCCATCTTCCGGTTCTCGCGGCGGCGGCGACTTACCGGTCAGGTGAGGCGAGTCCGCCGGAAGGCATCCATCTGCCCATCTCATCCCATTCTCTCCACTCTCGCGGCCGTCTGATCCTGTCTTGCCTCGCAGCCCCGACGACGCATGGCTCCCAGGAAGAAGCGCAAGAGTGCCCCGCCGGTGACCGTGAGCACCACCGTCCACGACCTCCCCGACAGTCTCCTACAGCACGTGCTCTCCTTCCTCCCAGCGCAGGCGGCTGTTCGGACGTGCGTGCTCGCCCGGCGCTGGCGCCACCTTTGGAGGTCCACCACAGGCCTGCGCATCGTAGGCCTTGACGATGAGGAGAATGCCCAAGTCCAAGACCTCCGGAAATTCGTGGAACATCTGCTGATGCTGCGCGAGCGCACCGACCTAGAAAGTGTTGAGATAAAATTCTACAGTTGCTCGGAAGGCGAAATGCCCTATGTGAATCTATGGATCCGTTTCGCTGTGATTTGCAAAGTTCGGGTGCTCACCCTTCATATCCTTGAGGATGATTACCTCCCCCTAGACGACCTGCCTCTTGTGTCTCGGCACCTGAAAACATTGGACCTTTATGGTCTAATCCTACAAAAGAGCTTTCTTGATTTTGCTAGCTGTCCAGCATTGGAGAATCTGAAGATGAATGATTGCAAAATCAATGGTTGGAAGATATCGTCCCTTTCCCTAAAGTATTTGAGCATCACTAGTTGCTTCTGTGACCCAGATTGCCGGCTCAACATTTCCACTCCAGGCCTTGTCTCTTTGAAACTAGATTGCTTTGTGGGTAAAACCCCTTTTCTTGAAAACATGGCGTTGCTACAGACTGCATGTGTGAATCTTGGCAAAGGCTGCAAATATTTCTGTCTGAATTATAACTCGGGTGTCTTCTGTGATGCTAATAAGAACGGATGTGGGAATTGTTTATCAAAAAATGATGGCCGCAGCGATTGCGTGCTTCTGGGTGGGATCTCAAGTGCTAAACATCTTGAACTGATATCTGAATTGGGAAAGGTGTGACACTCATCTTTAACTCCTTCATTTGTGTTATCCCTGTTTTATGTTCCATTATCTACATTGTTTCTAAAGAATCAGAGATAAACAGATTACATATGCATCGCAAACAGATTGCGGGACTTAGATCAGCATCTTGCATTTTTAGTAAGGATTACTTGATTTAATACTTGTATTTTCTTTCCAGTTCATTTTCACAAGAGATCTGAATTGCTGCCCTGCATTTAGTAAGTTAAAGACTTTATTACTCAATGAGTACTGGTGCGAGGCTCCTGACTTGGATCCACTAGCTTGCATTCTGCAAAATTCACCAGTTCTAGAGAAGCTCACTCTTCAACTTTTCTCCAAGGTATATAAATCTTTTAAATGGACAACTGTTTTAGTGTTAAACACTATTATCAGCTATCTATATTGGTCCAATGTTTTTTCTTACCATAGGGACCAGATCATAAAGTGGAAATGAAAGGAAGCTACACTCCAATGGAGGGTCCGTCTGCAATATCAGAGCACCTTAACATGGTTGAAGTCAAGTGTAATGTGGTCGACAAGAAGATTCTCAAAGTCTTGAAGCTCTTGTCTGCATTTAACATACGTAAGCTAACTAATGACTCCTAACATGATCTATATGTTCTTAAATTAGCTTTCATATGCGAGAAAGAAACTAAGAAAGCAGGCTGTAAATTAAAAAAACCTGAAGAATTATGAACAAAGAACAATTTGTAGGGATTCCAAATTGTTTTAAGATATGAAAGATCTGGACCAAGTCTGGCCAGGCTTAGAAATGAAACTAATATAATCCTTTTTGTTGGCAAATGATATTTAGTATGTGTTGCCCGAACAGCAATGTAACACAATATGGACTTGTTGATTAGTTCTGCTTTTATTCGGCAATAGCACAAATGTCTGATTTGATTAATTTAGAGTACTGATGTAGAATATGCGGATACTTTAGGAAATCAATGTATCCGTATTGGATACCGTACAGATACAGCTTCATCCTGGTTACATCCCTGATATGTATCAGAAGATTATCAGCTGATTATAACCATTAAAAACAAACAATTTTAATTCTGATACTTAAGGGATACATCATCGTGTCATGGGTACTCTCCTGATACGTCCAAGTCCAGTAACAGTGCACTAACTCACGTGTATGTCTCAACCCTACCTGTACCGAAACACATCCCTGATCCCATTCCCTCCCTCCCAACTGACCTAGACGGCGGCTCAATCTGCGGCGGCGAACTTGGCGGCAAGCTAGGGGCGATCTTGGGAGGATTTGTGCTCCTCATTCCTCACATCGTCTTCTCCGACTCGGTGCCTTCTCCCAACAGCAGGCAGCAGCAGCTCACCGGCGGTAGCTCCCGCTCTTCAGTCCTCATCTGACTCGCCTCCTCCCTGGCTTCCCCTCCAGCAGGATCCAGGAGCAGCTCGAGGGCATGCTCCCTACCTCCACCCTCAGGATCGAGCAGTAGCTCGCCGGCGGCAAGCTGGTGATGCCTAATCCAGTGCTCTTGCTCCAAGCCTCCAACCCCCTCCCCCTCTCTCATATAAATTTCTATCTAATGGGCAGCCACCCGACCAGCACTACAAATATCTCTGTATTGGTGTTCTTCTGCATAATATTTCTATGAAATCTACACCTTGGCCATGTTTAGGAAAAAGAAATCAAAACATCAAGTTAAATTGTTGGTCATACTTCATAGTATTAAAGAACCGGTTATGATTATTTTTTAAAATTAGTCAAACGTATCCCCGTATTGGCACTTTTCGAAAATGACGAATTTACGTATCGGTGCATTCTAGCCTTCTAGGTAGTGATACGGTATACCAAATTGTTCCAGTATCTTCATTTTCATTGTCACAAGTAACCGTGCATTTCGTACTTCTGCAAACACATCAGACTTATCTTTTCATTTGTGTATAGGATTTGGTTTCTTGTAAGCGTGAGAAGTGAGATAATCTGGATTGTCGATGGATTTACCATCTCTTGACTATTCAGAAATGGAAGGCGCAAGTATGTGGTGCGACAAGGTTTCCGCCGTTTTGGTGCGTGTGCATCTGATGCCAATTCTACCGAACAAAGGAATAGTGTAGAATTCGGATCATGTAACTTGCGAACTCTAGACCTTCTAGCTGGACTTGGTTTTATGGTATCTTGTAGTTTCTGTTGCACCTTTGGTTCATGGACTGGTTTACTCGCTTGGCATGTCTTTTCTGGCTTCGGTGCATTACTTGTTGTGTTATGAATTATTCGCCTGCTTTCTTGTTCCTCTTTGTTTGATCTCTGCAAACTTTGCTGGTCCAGAGGGGAGGTAGCACCCTTTGACGTTGCGTCTTGGGGAACACACCGAACATGTCCTGGAAACCATGCGCTAAATTTAAAAACTTAAAACATAGTTTTGTTTCCGCTACATAGTTCGTCTGGAACACACCGAAGATCAACATAGATAAACTAAAAACATCTTGACGGAGATCATTCTGAACATAAATAAATATAAAATATAGAAAAAACTAGCTTGACGTCGGCTGCGGTGGCTCACAGCTTGACATTGAGGTAGTACTTGCACGCCGACCGGCAGGGGATGGTGGCGAGCTGGCACTCCTCCTTCGCCGCTTCGACGCGTTCGGCGGCGCCCTCTTCGCCACGTGGTGCTTGATTTCCGTGTGGTGGAGCCTCTTGGTGGTCGCCGAGCTCGTTGAAGCGGCTCCAAGTGCCTCGGCCGCAGTTGCGGGAGAGCGCGCCTGCGTCGAGCGCCACGGCTCGATGGGAGGCTGGCTGGAGCTGCCGGCCTCCGCGAATTGCCGGGCGCGCTAGAGCGGTGCCGACCTGCCGCGGCCCCCATGTCCCCGACCACCTCCCGCTGGCGGGGAGGAGGGCAGCGCGCCCCCCCGCCGGGTCACCCCTTGCGTCGCCGCCAGAGCTAAATTCAAATTCCATCTTCTTTTGCCTTATTCCCAACGGCTTCTTCACTCTTCAGGCTTAAATCCAACAGTTGGAGACAATTGGGGTTAGGCTAAGCCAGATGCCCCGGGCCCCCCGAATCCAGGGGCCCCTCCCCAGATAGCCTGTGGGCTTGCGCTAGGAAAATCATGGGCCGTGGTCAGGCGTGGACGCCGGCAGACGACGTATCGAGGCCTTCCTATTCCTTTTCTATTTTTGCGATTCGTTTCCTACTTTCCTCCACGTTCCATCACGTAGCCATCCTGAAATCATGCGGCATACCTAATTCCAAGTTTCCAACCTGCATACACCGCCGCCGTCACTTCGCGAAAAATCAAGGAGGTTAGATGCGGAGAAGCAGCCGTCCTGTTCGCGATAAGAACTTGCGTCCCTGCTCATTTTCTTCAAATTCCGTTCCTAATTCCGATCAGCTGTACGTGGTCTCGCCGATTTCTATTCCGGGGCCTCCCAATCGCTCAAGTGTCTAGCCAGTATTCAGAACGCGCTTTGCGCTCTCACCTTGGGCACTGGTCAAGCACACGCACATCATCGCCGATCCATCGAGCTCTAGAGCCAGACGCGAACGAGTACAAATCGCTGAATGCCCGATCGCCGATGCCGACTCATCCAAGGTATATTATAAATTTGCCTTTTTCTGAATTATTAAATATTATAAATTTCACATTGCCAGATGGTATAATGCTATGGAGATTTTTGAGCATGTCACTAAATTTATTTGTTATCCTAATGTCTGTATTATATTGCATCTTATTTATAGTGCATCTGACTGTGGCATCCGTTGAAAGACGAAGCTTTTCAAAGTTAAAATTATCAAATAACTATTTGAGGTCAAGAATGACTAATGAGAATTTTAATGGCTTGGCATCAATGTGCGTCAAGAAGAAATATTGGAAGAGATTGACATGAACCTCATCAAAATTGAGTTTGCATCGAAAAATGATATAATTTTTTAAGGTAATATGTATAATTTCTGCATATGTAGTTTTTCGGATGCATTCAAGTGTTCATATGTAAATTTTCATATATAAATATAATCATTATTATTGTATGTTGTTTATATTAAAAGCCCCGAAATTTAGTTTCGCCCCGGGCTCTCAAAATCTCAGGACCGGCCCTGCCCTATCGTCAGGCACCCCTCAAACTCTATGCGAGTCGCTTGAATGGGCACCGCGAGGATAGGCCGCACCAGCGGGAGGCACACACGGCGGTATGATTCGGCGCAGAGAAAGCGCGGTACTGGATGGGCGGGCAACACGCCGTAGAGGATTAATGCCTGACTTGTCATCCCTGGTGAATATGGTGATATCATGATCGAATATGTCCGTGCGCGCCGTGATGGAACCAGTGTACACCACTGGAGCTATACTGGAGCATAGCTCAGAGGGCATGCGCAGCCATATACGCAGGCTAGAGCATCTTCATTTGGACTTGACAAATCCGCCCTTCTATACTTCTATAGAAGCGCCCGGGCATGCCTGTGGACGCGTCTGGACGGCCCTCGTATCTTGTGCCCGGCATTCACATATATCAAATTCGAACTCTCAAATACATACAAATTCATGCACGCTCATCATACACGCCAATGTCGCACATAAATAACAAATGTTGGTAGCTAAAATACATAGTTCATGCATAAAATTTATTTTAAGTGCACAACTCAAACATTAGCTTTTTTGTTTTCATTTTGGGTACACATATACTTCACAAGATCACTTAGTAGCTGCGCATGCACCTGATGATTTCGAAGATTCTGATGCACCTGCAAAAGGTTCATAAACTGATTTGCATCTTGACCGTTTGGAATTTAAACTTGTTCTCTAGGCGCTTTAAAATCATTGGTTTGGGCAACACCATCACCCTTATTCTCAACAATCATGTTGTGCACAATAACACAACATGTCATCAGCCGCCACAAAGTTTCTGATTCCCACGTCATTGCAGCTCCATGAATAATTCCTCAGTGAGCTTGAAGCACTCCGAATGTCCTCTTCACATCCTTCCTAGCTGCTTCCTGCATTGTTGCAAAGTGTCTTTGTTTGTTGTCGTGTGATTCGGATATGGTCTTCACAAACGTCGCCCACTAAGGATAGATGTCACCAGCAAGATAGTATCTCATGCTATAGTCATGGCCATTGGCAGTATAGTTGCACGGCGGCGATTCTCCATTACAAAGTCTCCTGGACACTGGAGATCATTGAAGCACATTGGTGTCGTTATGAGAAACCTATCTCGATTGATCACTCTTCTCTCTTTGATTGAGCCCTTGAAGTTGAGAATATACTCCACCAGCCGCTCCATTTCTGCTTGCATGATCATGTTCATTGCTTCGTCTGAATCCCACGAATCGAAGAACTCATCTTGAATCATTTGATCAAGCTTCGTCGGTCCATACTCCCTGTCCGATGAAGCATTGGAATTTATTGTTTTCCCTACAGATAAATAACAAAAAATAAGGTCAGACAATGTGTCAAACACATAGTGTGCAAGAGGCAGCCCGAGAGTTGTCGGACGTACCAAGGTGGCGTCCGTACCGGCGACAACATCTGGCGGTGAGCACGGGACAAAGGACTGTTGTGCCGGTCCTGGCAGTGCAGAGGCTCGGAGCGATTCCGGAGCTAGGGTGGTGGCAGAGCTTCGAGACATCCGTCGTGGAGGAGGAAGAAGAGAGGAGAGAGCAAATGGATCCGGTAGGTTGTGGGTGGATTTGATGCAATTTGTGGTGGGGTAGCTCTGTCGGGTCTAACGTGGCGAACGTGTCCGAGTGCCCCATATTCGCCCTACATTTGAACTAGATATGAGGGTGCCGGTGAGCCCGGGCATTTGAGACCCATTTGAGGCGTCCGTCTAAGTCGGTTTTTTGTGACCGGTGACTGATTTGGCCATACGCCCAAACGTTTGAGACGGGTTAGGGTGCGCGGCTGTTGATGCTCTCAGAATCTCGTATTTTTCATAATGTACCATTCTTAGCCGGGGAGAGGCGATACTTTAGCCTCATATGATGCTATTTATATCTACTCCGTGTGTCGAACCATAGCGAAAGGAGCGAGAGCACATTTTCACGGTCTGGTATGACTGAACCCGTTTTTGTAACTTAGTATTTGTGATTTCACTTCTCAAAACATATATAAAAATCACGCATGTATCTTGCACATTTTATAAAATCCATTTTCTGAGTTTCATATGGGATGTAGAACCCTACAAAATTGGAACCACAACTTTCTTCTTTTACTATATTTTTTTCCGAAATGAAGGCAAAAGATTTGCCTTATCGATTAATTAAGCAGAAGAGAATTGCCCAGTTAACAAATGAAAAATCGGGTGAAAACCGATACAAACCAACCATGGGTGGAGTACTCAGAGAGCATGCAACCCTATAATTAAGCACATGATCAGCCCGAGAACCATACACAACACGTAACAACCACCAACCATCACACTGCAACATCGCAAAGACAGCCCCAACGAGAGTAACTCTGCCAAAGACCACGGGCACCACGAAAGCCACGAAGACAAGTCAGTCCATAAGGACAACCCAAGATACTGATGACCATCCATCAAGCAGTTGCGGGCATGTTTCCTATAGCGTCATTCTTCTTTCCTTTGCTCCTAATAGTCTCCTCCACAATCGCCTTGCCAGATCCAAGGCTAGCCCTCTCCAAACGTTTGAGCAAGCTGTGAAGTTCTATCTGGAAGAGAATCTCATCGACTTTGTCACACACTAAAAATTGCCTAACGCTCACGTGTGAGTAAGTGACCGCAACATCAGAACCTCCACGCTCCACAGAGGTGAGCGGCTGTGTGGGCTCCAAGGGATCATGCGCCAACATACCAACCGCCTCAACATCAGCAACCAAATGTACCACTGACACGAAGGACTCAGGCAGCTCGAGTTGCGCACAAAACAGAGCCTCGAACATAGTTTCCGACACACCTCTCTCAACCTCATCACTCAAAGACGCCACATGCCCAATGGTCATAGATGAGATACTGACGGAACCAATCAAGCCTCCAGTGTCCACAAAGGCAGGCGACTCGCAAGACTCTGACAAAGGTGGTGGTTAGGGTGTCATGGCCACCACCAAGGACCCCAACTCCATCGGTAGCACCATAGCTGATTCCCCAAAAAGCTCCTGCAGCTCAGACATAATCTGCAGAACTGGAGCCACGACCTCGGAGATGACCGCATGCCCACCGACAGACGGCGTCACATGCAATGATTTTTTTCACTAGAATTATAGTACACACATTTTGCTTGCATTTTTTTCTTTTCAACCTCTACCAATGTGTGCTCCATATTGTTTTTCTTACCCACTGATATTTCTACGAAAAACATCAAAGATGCTTCTAACTTTATTTGCTGCATATATTTCTATGATAGTGAATTTCTGTTACAACCATTGTCCGCGTGAGCTTCTTTTCATTGTTTATAAGCTTTGGTTCAACCAATACTAGTGTACGGTTCAACATTTGTTATTTGGTTATATTTTCCTAAAATTATTGGGCAAACATTTTGTTCCTCCGAGCTATTTTTTCTTATAGCCACTACCGGTGTGTGTGTTTTATTGTTTCTCACTGATGTCACTACTGCACATACATTCTGCTCCACCCGATTCAGTCGTCTTTCTTTATTACACAATGCCAACAATGTTTTTTTTTGACGGTGCTACGGCGGGCTTACGCCGGCCTGAACCTTTTCATTAACAACCAGAGAATATTTACAGCAGAGAAACAGGGATGGGAGGAGGAGCAGAGGTATCTGGCTTAGTTTACAATCTCATAGACAGGTGAAACAACATGGTATCCCAGTCGCGCAGCAAACCGCGCGCTTGCTCATTATTACATCTACTAGACCAAAGCAGAACATCATCAGCGGCGGCAGAACGAGCGATTAGGTGAACCGGTCGAGTGTCGTCCCTGAAGACTTTTGCATTCCTTCTTTTCCAAATGTTCCAAAGGATGGCGATGATTATTGTAGAGCGAACTTTATTCTGTATGTCGTTGGCCCAAAGATCCCAAAGATCTGCGGGTATACCTGGAGTGAGAGAGGAGAGTTCTCCCCACCGAGTAGTGAGCTCCGGGCAGTGCAGAAGCAGGTGGTTTACGGACTCCGTCCCCGGACAGAGAGGGCAAGCCGGAGAAGTTGTGATGCCTCTGCGAAAACGCTGTTCGTTGGTGAAGAGACGATTCTTGTTTGCCAACCAGAGGAAAATTCTACATTTGTTGGGTGGGTAATTCTTCCAGATGGCCATTGCCAAGGGATCGACAGGCTCTCCCACCCACATAGCCTTGTATGCCGAATCGCAAGTCAGAGGCTTGCCATCATATCGTCCTGTTCGTTGGTCTGGTTCCTGCAAATTCAAGGAAACGGAAGCCAGCAAGTTGCGCAGGTAGCCCAGTTCAAGGTCAGCAGCATGAGTGAGGCATGGAGTGAGGTCGAGGCACAGATCCGGCGAGCTTAGGACCCTGGCGACAGAAGCCGAGGATCGGAGAACATGAGAGAACAGAGCAGGGTACCGTGAAGCGAGAATATCTGTAGAGCGCGGAACCCAAAGATCAAGCCAGAAGGCGGTGGAGGTGTCGTTGCCGACGTCCACTTGCGTTATGTTATGAAAGAGGGGGATCCCCTTGGCGATATCATGCCACACATGGGAATCAGAAGCATGAGTAGTGCCTAGGTCCTGGTCTTCGGACCACCCATATCTAGCAGCCAACGGAGAAACCCCGCGAGCCGTGTGTAAGGGCATATTTATCCCTAAAGTGTTTTGGTGATTGATGACAATGCTTTTGCGGGCTAATAGTGTGCCTTAAGTTTCTCAGACGTTTCATCGCTAGGCACAAGACGGTTTGGTGCCCCTCGAAGACTATTGAAGATGGTGTTTTTCTACGTTTCTTTTTGGTGGATTTGAGTCGTAGGAAAGCTGTACTATTAAGAGGGGGTCCGCGTCGGAAAGGTTCGGGTGGAAATCATCACGTACACGTTTCCTTCCTTGTCTCCACCTTTCCCTTGCACTTTGGAGCATCCCCCATTTATCCTCTATGCGATTGTCCTGGCTGCTGTTGCTGAGCTTGCGGTAGTACTGCTCCCTCGAGCGGTAGTACCGCAGGCACCTGCGGTAGTACCGTGGGAGCCCACGGTAGTACCTCTCCCCTGGAGCCGTAGTACTGTGGCCCCCAGGCCAAGCGGCCTAGTTCAGCTACCATGCGGTAGTACGCTCCCCAGCGGTAGTACCGTGTCGGATTTTTGCATCGTTTGATTTCCAGCAGAAGTAGGCACGAATGTATTTTTATTCATCCGCGCCCTTCCCAGGCTAGGACTTTCCTGCCTTGCGGTAGTACCGCAAGGGGGAGTGGTAGTACCGCGCTCGCGGAAGTACCGCACTCAGTCAGGCATGTTCTAGTCCCTGCCGCTGCCGCGGTAGTACCGTGGTCCCTCACGGTAGTACCGTGTGGCCTTGTGGTAGTACGGCGTTTCTGGAGTGGTAGTACCGCATGTCGCGGGGTGGTTAGGTGGATAACGGTTGGATTTTGCCCACAACTATAAAAGGGGTGTCTTCTTCCTCTAGTTGACCATCTCTTCCAACTCTAAGCTCCATTGTTGCTCCAAGCTCCATTTTCGCCCGATCTCACTCCCTAGCCAATCAAACTTGTTGTTTTGCTCGGGAGTGGTTGAGAAGGCCCCGATCTATACTTCCACCAAGAGAATTTGATTCCTCCCACTAATCCCTTTCGGATCTTGTTACCTTGGGTCTTTGAGCACGCTAGACGGTTGAGGTCACCGCGGAGCCATAGTCCATTATGGTGAAGCTTCGTGGTGTCGTTGGTGAAGGAAATATGCCCTAGAGGCAATATAAAGTTATTATTTATTTCCTTATTTCATGATAAATGTTTATTATTCATGCTAGAATTGTATTAACCGGAAACATAATACATGTGTGAATACATAGACAAACAAGAGTGTCAATAGTATGCCTCTACTTGACTAGCTCATTAATCAAAGATGGTTATGTTTCCTAACCATAGACAAAGAGTTGTTATTTGATTAATGGGATCACATCATTAGATGAATGATCTTATTGACTTGACCCATTCCATTAGCTTAGCACTTGATCGTTTAGTTTGTTGCTATTGCTTTCTTCATGACTTATACATGTTCCTATGACTATGAGATTATGCAACTCCCGTTTACCGGAGGAACACTTTGTGTGCTACCAAACGTCACAACGTAACTGGGTGATTATAAAGGTGCTCTACAGGTGTCTCCGAAGGTACTTGTTGGGTTGGCGTATTTCGAGATTAGGATTTGTCACTCCGAATGTCGGAGAGGTATCTCTGGGCCCTCTCGGTAATGCACATCACTTAAGCCTTGCAAGCATTGCAACTAATGAGTTAGTTGCGGGATGATGTATTACGGAACGAGTAAAGAGACTTGCCGGTAACGATATTGAACTAGGTATAGGATACCGACGATCGAATCTCGGACAAGTAACATACCGATGACAAAGGGAACAACGTATGTTGTTATGAGGTCTGACCGATAAAGATCTTCATAGAATATGTAGGAACCATTATGAGCATACATGTTCCGCTATTGGTTATTGACCAGAGACGTGTCTCGGTCATGTCTACATTGTTCTTGAACCGTAGGGTCCGCACGCTTAACGTTACGATGACAGTTTCATTATGAGTTTATGTATTTTGATGTACCGAAGGTTGTTCGGAGTCCCGGATGTGATCACGGACATGATGAGGAGTCTCCAAATGGTTGAGACATAAAGATCGATATATTGGACGACCATATTCGGACACTGGAAGTGTTCCGGGTGATTTCGGAGAAAACCGGAGTGCTGGAGGGGTTACCGAACCCCCCCGGGGAAGTATTGGGCCTTAGTGGGCCTGAGGGGAGAGAGAGGGCAGCAGCCCAAGAGGTGGCGCCGCCCCATGAGGAGTCCGAATTGGACTAGGGAGGGGGGGGGGGGCGCGGCCCCTCTTTCCCTCTCCCTCTCCCTCTCTTTCCTTCCCCCTCTCTCTTCCTAGTTGGACTAGGAAAGGGGAGTCCTACTCCCACTAGGAGGAGGACTCCCCCTCCCTTTGGCGTGCCCCATAGGGCCGGCCGTCCTCCCCCTTGCTCCTATATATACGGGGGCAGGGGGGCACCCTAGAACACACAAGTTGATCTTCGTGATCGTTCCTTAGCCGTGTGCGGTGCCCCCCTCCACGATATTACACCTCGATCATATTGTAGCGGTGCTTAGGCGAAGCCCTACAACGGTTGAACATCAAGATCGTCACCACGCCGTCTTGCTGACAGAACTCCTCCCCGAAGCTTTGCTGGATCGGAGCCCGGGGAGCGTCATCGAGCTGAACGTGTGCCAAGAACTCGGAGGTGCCGGAGTAACGGTGCTTGGATCGGTTGGACCGGGAAGACGTACGACTACTTCCTCTACGTTGTGTCAATGCTTCCGCTTCGGTCTACGAGGATACGTAGACAACACTCTCCCCTCTCGTTGCTATGCATCACCATGATCTTGTGTGTGCGTACGATTTTTTTTGAAATTACTACGTTCCCCAATAGTGGCATCCGAGCCAGGTTTTTATGGTTGATGTTATTTGCACGAGTAGAACACAAGTGAGTTGTGGGCGATATAAGTCATACTGCTTACCAGCATGTCATACTTTGGTTCGGCGGTATTGTTGGATGAAGCGGCCCGGACCGACATTACGCATACGCTTACGCGAGACTGGTTCTACCAACGTGCTTTGCACACAGGTGGCTGGCGGGTGTCAGTTTCTCCAACTTTAGTTGAACCGAGTGTGGCTACGCCCGGTCCTTGCGAAGGTTAAAACAGCACTAACTTGACAAACTATCGTTGTGGTTTTGATGCGTAGGTAAGATTGGTTCTTGCTTAAGCCCGTAGCAGCCACGTAAAATTTGCAACAACAAAGTAGAGGACGTCTAACTTGTTTTTGCAGGGCATGTTGTGGTGTGATATGGTCAAGACATGATGCTAAATTTTATTGTATGAGATGATCATGTTTTGTAACCGAGTTATCGGCAACTGGCAGGAGCCATATGGTTGTCGCTTTATTGTATGCAATGCAATCGCCCTGTAATGCATTACTTTATCACTAAGCGGTAGTGATAGTCGTAGTAGCATAAAATTGGCGAGACGACAACAATTCTACGATGGAGATCAAGGTGTCGCGCCGGTGACGATGGTGATCATGACGGTGCTTCAGAGATGGAGATCACAAGCACAAGATGATGATGGCCATATCATATCACTTATATTGATTGCATGTGATGTTTATCTTTTATGCATCTTATCTTGCTTTGATTGACGGTAGCATTATGAGATGATCCCTCACTAAATTATCATAGTGAAAGTGTTCTCCTTGAGTATGCACCGTTGCGAAAGTTCTTCGTGCTGAGACACCACGTGATGATCGGGTGTGATAGACTCTACGTTCAAATACAACGGGTGCAAAACAGTTGCACACGTGGAATACTCAGGTTTAACTTGACGAGCCTAGCATATAACAGATATGGCCTCGGAACACGGAGACCGAAAGGTCGAGCGTGAATCATATAGTAGATATGATCAACATAGTGATGTTCACCATTGAAACTACTCCATCTCACGTGATGATCGGACATGGTTTAGTTGATATGGATCACGTGATCACTTAGAGGATTAGAGGGATGTCTATCTAAGCGGGAGTTCTTAAGTAATATGATTAATTGAACTTAAATTTATCATGAACTTAGTACCTGATATTATCTTGCTTGTCTATGTTGATTGTAGATAGATGGCCTGTGCTGTTGTTCCGTTGAATTTTAATGCGTTCCTTGAGAAAGCAAAGTTGAAAGATGATGGTAGCAATTACGCGGAATGGGTCCGTAACTTGAGGATTATCCTCACTGCTGCACAGAAAAGTTACGTCCTGGAAGCACTGCTGGGTGCCAGGCCTGCTGCTGATGCAACTGACGACGTTAAGAACGTCTGGCAGAGCAAAGCTGATGACTACTCGATAGTTCAATGTGCCATGCTTTACGGCTTAGAACCTGGACTTCAACGACGTTTTGAACGTCATGGAGCATATGAGATGTTCCAGGAGTTGAAGTTAATATTCCAGAAGAATGCCCGGATTGAGAGATATGAAGTCTCCAATAAGTTTTATAGCTGCAAGATGGAGGAGAATAGTTCTGTCAATGAGCATATACTCAAGATGTCTGGGTATTGTAATCACTTGATTCAACTGGGAGTTAATCTTCCGGATGATAGCGTCATTGACAGAATTCTCCAATCACTTCCACCTAGCTACAAGAGCTTTGTTATGAACTATAATATGCAAGGGATGGATAAGACAATTCTTGAGCTCTTCGCAATGCTAAAGGTTGCGGAGGTAGAAATCAAGAAGGAGCATCAAGTGTTGATGGTCAACAAGACCACTAGTTTCAAGAAAAAGGGCAAAGGAAAGAGGAAGGGGAACTTCAAGAAGAACAGCAAGCAAGTTGCTGCTCAGGAGAAGAAACCCAAGCCTTGACCTAAGCCTGAAACTGAGTGCTTCTACTGCAAGCAGACTGGTCATTGGAAGCGGAACTGCCCCAAGTATTTGGCGGATAAGAAGGATGGCAAGGTGAACAAAGGTATATGTGATATACATGTTATTGATGTGTACCTTACTAATGCTCGCAGTAGCACCTGGGTATTTGATACTGGTTCTATTGCTAATATTTGCAACTCGAAACAGGGGCTACGGATTAAGCGAAGATTGGCTAAGGATGAGGTGACGATGCGCGTGGGAAATGGTTCCAAAGTCGATGTGATTGCGGTCGGCACGCTACCTCTACATCTACCTTCGGGATTAGTATTAGACCTAAATAATTGTTATTTGGTGCCAGCGTTGAGCATGAACATTATATCTGGATCTTGTTTGATGCGAGACGGTTATTCATTTAATCCAGAGAATAATGGTTGTTCTATTTATATGAGTAATATCTTTTATGGTCATGCACCCTTGAAGAATGGTCTATTCTTGATGAATCTCGATAGTAGTGATACACATATTCATAATGTTGAAGCCAAAAGATGCAGAGTTGATAATGATAGTGCAACTTATTTGTGGCACTGCCGTTTAGGTCATATCAATGTAAAGCGCATGAAGAAACTCCATACTGATGGACTTTTGGAACCTCTTGATTATGAATCACTTGGTACCTGTGAACCGTGTCTCATGGGCAAGATGACTAAAACACCGTTCTCCGGTACTATGGAGAGAGCAACAGATTTGTTGGAAATCATACATACAGATGTATGTGGTCCGATGAATGTTGAGGCTCGTGGCGGATATCGTTATTTTCTCACCTTCACAGATAATTTAAGCAGATATGGGTATATCTACTTAATGAAGCATAAGTCTGAAACATTTGAAAAGTTCAAAGAATTTCAGAGTGAAGCTGAAAATCATCGTAACAAGAAAATAAAGTTTCTATGATCTGATCGTGGAGGAGAATATTTGAGTTACGAGTTTGGTGTACATTTGAAACAATGCGGAATAGTTTCGCAACTCACGCCACCCGGAACACCACAGCGTAATGGTGTGTCCGAACGTCGTAATCGTACTTTACTTGATATGGTGCGATCTATGATGTCTCTTACAGATTTACCGCTATCGTTTTGGGGTTATGCTTTAGAGACGGCTGCATTCACGTTAAATAGGGCACCATCGAAATCCTTTGAGACGACACCTTATGAACTATGGTTTGGCAAGAAACCAAAGTTGTCGTTTCTTAAAGTTTGGGGCTGCGATGCTTATGTGAAAAAGCTTCAACCTAATAAGCTCGAACCCAAATTGGAGAAATGTGTCTTCATAGGATATCCAAATGAGACTCTTGGATACACCTTCTATCACAAATCCGAAGGCAAGACTTTTGTTGCTAAAAATCGATCCTTTCTAGAGAAGGAGTTTCTCTCGAAAGAAGTGAGTGGGAGGAAAGTAGAACTTGATGAGGTAACTATACCTGCTCCCTTATTGGGAAATAGCACATCACAGGAACCGGTTTCTGTAGCACCTACACCAATTAGTGAGGAAGTTAATGATGATGATCATGCAACTTCAGATCAAGTTACTACAGAACCTCATAGATCAACCAGAGTAAGATCTGCACCAGAGTGGTACGGCAATCCTGTACTGGAAGACTTGCTACTAGATCATGATGAACCTACGAACTATGAAGAAGCGATGGTGAGCCCAGATTTCGCAAAATGGCTTGAAGCCATGAAATCTGAGATGGGATCCATGTATGAGAACAAAGTGTGGACTTTGGTTGACTTGCCCGATGATCGGCAAGCAATTGAGAATAAATGGATCTTCAAGAAGAAGACTGACGCTGACAGTAATGTTACTGTCTACAAAGCTCGACTTGTTGCAAAAGGGTTTCGACAAGTTCAAGGGATTGACTACGATGAGACCTTCTCACCCGTAGCGATGCTTAAGTCTGTCCAAATCATGTTAGCAATCGCCGCATTTTATGACTATGAAATTTGGCAAATGGATGTCAAAACTGCATTCCTGAATGGATTTCTGGAAGAAGAGTTGTATATGATGCAACCAGAAGGTTTTGTCGATCCAAAGGGAGCTAACAAAGTGTGCAAGCTTCAGCGATCCATTTATGGACTGGTGCAAGCCTCTCGGAGTTGGAATAAACGCTTTGATAGTGTGATCAAAGCATTTGGGTTTATACAGACTTTTGGAGAAGCCTGTATTTTCAAGAAAGTGAGTGGGAACTCTGTAGCATTTCTAATATTATATGTGGATGACATATTACTGATTGGAAATGATATAGAATTTCTGGATAACATAAAGGGATACTTGAATAAGAGTTTTTCAATGAAAGACCTCGGAGAAACTGCTTACATATTGGGCATTAAGATCTATAGAGATAGATCAAGACGCTTAATTGGACTTTCACAAAGTACATACCTTGACAAAGTCTTGAAGAAGTTCAAAATGGATCAAGCAAAGAAAGGGTTCTTGCCTGTGTTACAAGGTGTGAAGTTGAGTAAGACTCAATGCCCGACCACTGCAGAAGATAGAGAGAAAATGAAAGATGTTCCCTATGCTTCAGCCATAGGCTCTATCATGTATGCAATGCTGTGTACCAGACCTGATGTGTGCCTTGCTATAAGTCTAGCAGGGAGGTACCAAAGTAATCCAGGAGTGGATCACTAGACAGCGGTCAAGACCATCCTGAAATACCTGAAAAGGACTAAGGATATGTTTCTCGTATATGGAGGTGACAAAGAGCTCATCGTAAGTGGTTACATTGATGCAAGCTTTGACACTGATCCGGACGATTCTAAATCGCAAACTAGATACGTGTTTACTTTAAACGGTGGAGCTGTCAGTTGGTGCAGTTCCAAACAAAGCGTCGTGGCGGGATCTACGTGTGAAGCGGAATACATAGCTGCTTCAGAAGCAGCAAATGAAGGAGTCTGGATGAAGGAGTTCATATCTGATCTAGGTGTCATACCTAGTGCATCGGGTCCAATGAAAATCTTTTGTGACAATACTAGAGCAATTGCCTTAGAGAAGGAATCTATATTTCACAAGAGAACCAAGCACATCAAGAGACGCTTCAATTCCATCCGGGATCTAGTCCAGGTGGGCGACATAGAAATTTGCAAGATACATACGGATCTGAATGTAGCAGACCCGTTGACTAAGCCTCTTCCGCGAGCAAAACATGATCAGCACCAAGACTCCATGGGTGTTAGAATCATTACTGTGTAATCTAGATTATTGACTCTAGTGCAAGTGGGAGACTGAAGAAAATATGCCCTAGAGGCAATAATAAAGTTATTATTTATTTCCTTATTTCATGATAAAAGTTTATTATTCATGCTAGAATTGTATTAACCGGAAACATAATACATGTGTGAATACATAGACAAACAAGAGTGTCAATAGTATGCCTCTACTTGACTAGCTCATTAATCAAAGATGGTTATGTTTCCTAACCATAGACAAAGAGTTGTTATTTGATTAATGGGATCACATCATTAGATGAATGATCTTATTGACTTGACCCATTCCGTTAGCTTAGCACTTGATCGTTTAGTTTGTTGCTATTGCTTTCTTCATGACTTATACATGTTCCTATGACTATGAGATTATGCAACTCCCGTTTACCGGAGGAACACTTTGTGTGCTACCAAACGTCACAACGTAACTGGGTGATTATAAAGGTGCTCTACAGGTGTCTCCGAAGGTACTTGTTGGGTTGGCGTATTTCGAGATTAGGATTTGTCACTCCGAATGTCGGAGAGGTATCTCTGGGCCCTCTCGGTAATGCACATCACTTAAGCCTTGCAAGCATTGCAACTAATGAGTTAGTTGCGGGATGATGTATTACGGAACGAGTAAAGAGACTTGCCGGTAACGAGATTGAACTAGGTATAGGATACCGATGATCGAATCTCGGACAAGTAACATACCGATGACAAAGGGAACAACGTATGTTGTTATGCGGTCTGACCGATAAAGATCTTCGTAGAATATGTAGGAACCATTATGAGCATACAGGTTCCGCTATTGGTTATTGACCAGAGACGTGTCTCGGTCATGTCTACATTGTTCTCGAACCGTAGGGTCCGCACGCTTAACGTTACGATGACAGTTTCATTATGAGTTTATGTATTTTGATGTACCGAAGGTTGTTCGGAGTCCCGGATGTGATCACGGACATGACGAGGAGTCTCGAAATGGTCGAGACATAAAGATCGATATATTGGACGACTATATTCGGACACTGGAAGTGTTCCGGGTGATTTCGGAGAAAACCGGAGTGCCGGAGGGGTTACCGGAACCCCCCGAGGAAGTATTGGGCCTTAGTGGGCCTGAGGGGAGAGAGAGGGCAGCAGCCCAGGAGATGGCGCCCCCCCATGAGGAGTCCGAATTGGACTAGGGAGGGGGGGCGCGGCCCCTCTTTCCCTCTCCATCTCCCTCTCTTTCCTTCCCCCTCTCTCTTCCTAGTTGGACTAGGAAAGGGGAGTCCTACTCCCACTAGGAGGAGGACTCCCC
The DNA here is from genome assembly GCA_032464435.1 of Aegilops umbellulata. Taxonomy (NCBI): domain Eukaryota; kingdom Viridiplantae; phylum Streptophyta; class Magnoliopsida; order Poales; family Poaceae; genus Aegilops; species Aegilops umbellulata. The sequence continues at coordinate 359,741,115 of CP136059.1, forward strand.
CTCCCTTTGGCGCGCCCCATAGGGCCGGCTGGCCTCCCCCCATGCTCCTTTATATATGGGGGCAGGGGGGCACCCTAGAACACACAAGTTGATCTTCGTGATCGTTCCTTAGCCGTGTGCGGTGCCCCCTCCACGATATTACACCTCGATCATATTGTAGCGGTGCTTAGGCGAAGCCCTACGACGGTTGAACATCAAGATCGTCACCACGCTGTCGTGCTGACGGAACTCCTCCCTGAAGCTTTGCTGGATCGGAGCCCGGGGAGCGTCATCGAGCTGAACGTGTGCCAAGAACTCGGAGGTGCTGGAGTAACGGTGCTTGGATCGGTTGGACCGGGAAGACGTACGACTACTTCCTCTATGTTGTGTCAACGCTTCCGCTTCGGTCTACGAGGGTACATAGACAACACTCTCCCCTCTCGTTGCTATGCATCACCATGATCTTGTATGTGTGTAGGATTTTTTTTTGAAATTACTACGTTCCCCAACAGTTGGGAGCCTCCAATTAAGTTGTGGAGATTGCCCCAACCTTGTTTGTAAAGGTTCGATCGCCGCCTCCAAGGGCACCAATAGTGGAATCACGGCATCTCGCATTGTGTGAGGGCGTGAGGAGAATACGATGGCCCTAGTGGCTTCTTGGGGAGCATTGTGCCTCCACACCGCTCCAACGGAGACGTACTTCCCCTCAAAGGGAAGGAACTTCCGTAACACATCCTCATCTCCACCTGCTCCACTCTTGGTTTTCTCGTGCCTTTACTTGTGCAAGCTTATTTGTGCTATATCTCTTGCTTGCTTGTGTGTTTATCGTTGTTGCATCATATAAGTTGCTCACTTAGTTGCATATCTAGACAACCTACTTTGATGCAAAGTTTAAATTGTTAAAGAAATGCAAAAAATTGTTAGTTGCCTATTAAACCCCCCCTCTAGTCAACCATATCGATCATTTCAATTGGTATCAGAGCCTCGTCTCTTGATTAAGGACTTTACCGTCCGAAGAGTATGGTTGACGTCGTAGAAGGTGAGGAGGAGCACACCGGTGCAAATCCGGTCTCTTCTACGGGAGATGGGGGAACCGCGGTCTCTCGTGAGGAATTCAATGTGGCATTGGAAACAGTGAAAACCTCCATGACGACCGAGGTCAAAGGCATGTTTCATGAATTCTTAGAAGGGCTTAAACTTTCCACCGTACCGTTGAAAGTGGGTGATCCCGCCAACAAGGTGACGGATGCTACCTCCGACAAGGGGGAAGCTACTAGTGAGAAAGCCCTTCCTTCTAGTGGTAAAAGTGGCACCGGCATCTTTGCCCATGTGGAACCTCCACTTGTCTATGGTGGACCGATTCCTTCTACTCACTTGAATCATGCCGGTCCCTCCCCCCAAGATTGATAAAAAGGAGGATTTTGATTCTTGGGTCTATCGTTTTAAGCGTCATTTAAATCATGTGAACACTAACCTTTGGAGAATCATTGAAGAAGGATTTTATCCGCATGACCGGAGCAACTTCACTCCTAGAGAAGCTGTGGATGATCAATTCAATGAGAATGCTCTCTTCATCATCCAAGAAGCAATCCCTCCCGAAGACCTTCCTCATCTCCGGCCCTACTCATTGGCCAAAGATGCTTGGCGCCAAGTGGTTTCCCTCTATCGGGGAAGCGCAATCATTCAATGTTCCAACTATGAAGTGGTACAAGATGAAGCCGACGAGTTTGCAATGAAAGAAGATGAAGAACCTCGTTAGCTCTATCGGAGAGTTACCAAGCTCGCGGTCTCTCTCCGGGATCATGGAAGTAAGGACACGGATGACAATTGGATCAAGCGCAAATTCCTCAAGGCAATGATGCCCTACCACAAAGCCATGTCCTCCGTCATTCGTCAAAGGCTGGACTTCCACACCTTGTCCTCAAGTGAGGTGTTAGATGAGTTTTTGGCTATGAGCATATTGGACAAGACCACCGATAATGCGGTACTTCGCTCTCAAGGAGCAAAAAGGCCCAACCTTGCATTGAAGGCCAAGGTCTATGTCCAAGAAGAGGAAGAGGAGGAAGAAGAGGAGAGCAACCTCGAAGATACGAAGTATGCCTATCATGAACACATGGCACTTGCTTCAAGGCAATTTTGGAGCAAGAAGAACTCAAGGCCCAACTTCAACAAGAACAATTCAAGTGGCGCAAAGGGCAAGCAATGAGTGAGGACTTGCTTCAATTGTGGCAATGTGAGCCATTTTGTTGCGGAGTGCCCTTATGAGAAGAGGGAAGACAACGGTGGCAAGCTCATCCGTAAGGACAAGGCCAAGTCATTCCCCAACAAGAGCAACTTCACCAAGAAGACTCCTCCCAAGGCATTGGTGGTACAAGAAGAGTACAATGAGGATAATGACGATGATGAAGATGGTGAGTCGGTTGCCATGGCCTCCGTTGCCATTGCGACGACTCCATGGGTGTCTCTCTTCGACTCACCCAATGAGAGCATCACCACCAAGTGCCTCATGGCTAAAGCCACCAACAAGGTAACTACCATCATCAATCATCCTTCTTCGACGGATAGCATTGATGAACATGAGGGAACTAATGTGGAGGAGAATGAGTTTGAGGCCTTTATGGGTAAACTCAAGGGTAGATCCAAGAAGCACTTCGTTGCTCTCTTGTAACAACTTGGTGAAGCCAATGACATGATCGAGGCTCATGAAGATACCATCTCTAAGATGGAGGGGCATAGTCGTGACTATGCTGATGAGATTTCGGATCTCTCCAATGCTCTTGAGGAAGACCGTGGTCTTCGTTTGTCTCTTGCGGAGTCACACAACGATGATCATGCTAAATTAAAGAAAGATCTTGATCATGCTCTTGTTGTTTCACGTGTGCTAAACTCCGAGAAGGTAAAGCTTGGGGCTGATCTTGCTAGACTCAAAGAGGAGTTTGACATTCTCGACAAGGCTCACAAAGTCTTGAAGGGTGTTCATGCTAGCCTCAAGGAGTCTCATGATCAACTCCAAGTAAAGCTAACCAAGGAGAAAGCCACCTTTCCTCATATGGTGTTGATTGATAATGCAAATGCTACTAACCCTTGTTGTGAGCATGTGCATCTTGTTGAGGAGAATGCTAAGTTGAAGGAGCAACTTGAGAAAGGCCTTGTGACATGCATACAAGGTGAGAAGAACCTCAACGACCTTTTGAGCTATCAAAAGGAAGTTGTGGCCGAGGAGGGGATTGGGTTCGCATCCAAGCCCAAGAACAAGAAGAAGAATGACAAGGCCAAACGACCTCCTCCTCTCAAGCAAACTTTTGTGAAGGAGGGAGAGGGTGCTTCCAAGGAGAAGAAGAACAATGAGAAGGGTGGCGGTGTCAAGAAGGGCAATGCCACCCCTCCCAACAAGGCCGACGACTTTAATCCTTCTTATGTGTTATGCCGTGCTAGTGATGGGCATGTTTATGCCAAATTTGTTGGTTCTCCTCATGGATACATTGAATGGTCTATTTGGGTTCCTAAGACCCTTGTTACTAACATCAAAGGAACCATTACAAAATGGGTACCTGAAACCAAGCATTGATCTCTTGTAGGTGTTTGCTTCCTGTGGGGGATCATGGTTGCTCGATAGTGGAGCTACAAATCATATGATCGGAAGCAATGACTTGGTGGTGGATGTGCACAAGATTCCATCTATGCCCACCAATGTCGAGTGGGGTGATGCCTCGTCTTCTAAGGTATTGGGACTCGACAAGGTTGTCATTTCTCATGATCTCACGATCGAGAAGGTCATGCTTGTAGACTCCCTTGCATACAATTTACTTTCCATTCGTCAACTTGCAATCACGGGCTTTGCCACTTTCTTTGATATTGATACCGTGGCCCTCTTGTGGAGCAAGACTCTTAAAGTAGCCTTTGTTGGGCATGTCAAGAGCGGTCTATATGTGATTAACTTTTCGGAGCAACCCACTAAGACCGCGACATGCCTAATGGCTAAAGTTGACGTGGGATGGCTGTGGCATCGCCGTTTAGCCCACATCAATATGAGATCTTTGCAAAGTCTTCTCAAGGGGACCTGATGTCTACTACGCAACCTTCTCCTTGTAGACGTTGTTGGGCCTCCAAGTGCGGAGGTTTGTAGGACAGTAGCAAATTTCCCTCAAGTGGATGACCTAAGGTTTATCAATCCGTGGGAAGCATAGGATGAAGATGGTCTCTCTCAAACAACCCTGCAACCAAATAACAAAGAGTCTCTTATGTCCCCAACACACCCAATACAATGGTAAATTGTATAGGTGCACTAGTTCGGCGAAGAGATGGTGATACAAGTGCAATATGGATGGTAGATATAGGTTTTTGTAATATGAAAATATAAAAACAGCAAGGTAACAAGTAATAAAAGTGAGCGTAAACGGTATTGCAATGATAGGAAACAAGGCCTAGGGTTCATACTTTCACTAGTGCAAGTTCTCTCAACAATAATAACATAATTGGATCATATAACTATCCCTCAACATGCAACAAAGAGTCACTCCAAAGTCACTAATAGCGGAGAACAAACGAAGAGATTATGGTAGGGTACGAAACCACCTCAAAGTTATTCTTTCCAATCAATCCGTTGGGCTATTCCTATAAGTGTCACAAACTGCCCTAGAGTTCGTACTAGAATAACACCTTAAGACACAAATCAACCAAAACCCTAATATCACCTAGATAATCCAATGTCACCTCAAGTATCTCTGGGTATGATTATACGATATGCATCACACAATCTCAGATTCATCTATTCAACCAACACATAGAACCTCAAAGAGTGCCCCAAAGTTTCTACCGGAGAATCATGACGAAAACGTGTGCCAGCCCCTATGCATAGGTTCATGGGCGGAACCCGCAAGTTGATCACCAAAACATACATCAAGTGAATCACGTGATATCCCATTGTCACCACAGATATGAAGGAAATATGCCCTAGAGGCAATAATAAAGTTATTATTTATTTCCTCATATATCATGATAAATGTTTATTATTCATGCTAGAATTGTATTAGCCGGAAACATAATACATGTGTGAATATATAAACAAACAGAATGTCACTAGTATGCCCCTACTTGACTAGCTCGTTAATCAAAGATGGTTATGTTTCCTAACCATGAACAAAGAGTTGTTATTTGATTAACGAGGTCACATCATTAGTTGAATGATCTGATTGACATGACCCATTCCATTAGCTTAGCACCCAATCGTTTAGTATGTTGCTATTGCTTTCTTCATGACTTATACATGTTCCTATGACTATGAGATTATGCAACTCCCGTTTATCGGAGGAACACTTTGTGTGCTACCAAACGTCACAACATAACTGGGTGATTATAAAGGTGCTCTATAGGTGTCTCCAAAGGTACTTGTTGGGTTGGCGTATTTCGAGATTAGGATTTGTCACTCTGATAGTCGGAGAGGTATCTCTGGGCCCTCTCGGTAATGCACATCACATAAGCCTTGCAAGCATTACAACTAATATGTTAGTTGTGAGATGATGTATTACGGAACGAGTAAAGAGACTTGTCGGCAACGAGATTGAACTAGGTATTGGATACCGACGATCGAATCTCGGGCAAGTAACATACCGATGACAAAGGGAACAACGTATATTGTTATGCGGTCTGACCGATAAAGATCTTTGTAGAATATGTAGGAGCCAATATGGGCATCCAGGTACCGCTATTGGTTATTGACCGGAGACGTTTTTTCGGTCATGTCTACATTATTCTCGAACCGTAGGGTCCGCACGCTTAAAGTTACGATGACAGTTATTATGAGTTTATACATTTTGATGTACCGAAGTTAGTTCGGAGTCCCGTATGTGATCACAGACATGACGAGGAGTCTCGAAATGGTCGAGACATAAAGATCGATATATTGGAAGCCTATATTTGGACATCGGAATGGTTCCGAGTGAAATCGGCATTTTACTGGAGTACCGGGGGGTTACCGGAACCCCCCCGGGGGATAATGGGCCCATATGGGCCTTAAGGGAAAAGAGGAGGGGCGGCCAGGGCAGGCCGCACGCCCCTCCCCCCTAGTCCGAATAGGACAAGGAAGGGGGGGGGGCGGCGCCCCCCTTTTTCCTTTCCCCCTCTCTCCTTCCTTCTCCTACAAGGCAAGGGAGAGGAGTCCTACTCCCGGTGGGAGTAGGACTCCTCCTGGCGCACCCCTTGGGGGCCGGCCACGCCCTCCCCTCCCCTCCTTTATATACGGGGGCAGGGGGGCACCCTAGGACACACAAGTTGATCTTCGTGATCGTTCCTTAGCCGTGTGCGGTGCCCCCCTCCTCCATATTCCACCTCGGTCATATCGTTGCAGTGCTTAGACGAAGCCCTGCGTCGGTAGAACATCATCATCGTCATCACGCCATCGTGCTGACGGAACTCATCCCCGAAGCTTTGCTGGATCGGAGCCCGGGGAGCGTCATCGAGCTGAACGTGTGCTAAGAACTCGGAGGTGCCGGAGTAACGGTGCTTGGATCGGTCGGATCGGGAAGACGTACGACTACTTCCTCTACGTTGCGTCAACGCTTCCGCTTCGGTCTACGAGGGTACGTAGACAACACTCTCCCCTCTCGTTGCTATGCATCACCATGATCTTGCGTGTGCGTAGGAATTTTTTTGAAATTACTACGTTCCCAACAGTGGCATCCCAGCCTAGGTTTTTTTGGTTTGATGTTATATGCACGAGTAGAACGCAAGTGAGTTGTGGACGATATAAGTCATACTGCCTACCAGCATATCATACTTTGGTTCGGCGGTATTATTGGATGAAGAGGCCCGGACCGACATTACGCGTACGCTTACGCAAGACTGGTTCTACCGACGTGCTTTGCACACAGGTGGCTGGCGGGTGTCAGTTTCTCCAACTTTAGTTGAACCGAGTATGGTGACGCCCGGTCCTTGCGAAGGTTAAAACAGAGTCTATTTGACAAACTATCGTTGTGGTTTTTGATGCGTAGGTGAGATTGGTTCTTGCTTAAGCCCGTAGCAGCCACGTAAAACTTGCAATAAACAAAGTAGAGGACGTCTAACTTGTTTTTGCAGGGCATGTTGTGATGTGATATGGTCAAGACATGATGCTAAATTTTATTGTATGAGATGATCATGTTTTGTAACCGAGTTATCGGCAACCGGCAGGAGCCATATGGTTGTCGCTTTATTGTATGCAATGCAATCGCCCTGTAATGCTTTACTTTATCAATAAGCGGTAGCGATAGTCGTAGAAGCATAAGATTGGCGAGATGACAACGATGCTACGATGGAGATCAAGGTGTCACGCCGGTGACGATGGTGATCATGACGGTGCTTCGGAGATGGAGATCACAAGCACAAGATGATGATGGCCATATCATATCACTTATATTGATTGCATGTGATGTTTATCTTTTTTATGCATCTTATCTTGCTTTGATTGACGGTAGCATTATAAGATGATCTCTCACTAAATTATCAAGAAGTGTTCTCCCTGAGTATGCACCATTGCCAAAGTTCGTCGTGCCCACACACCACGTGATGATCGGGTGTGATAAGCTCTACGTCCATCTACAACGGGTGCAAGCCAGTTTTTGCACACGCAGAATACTCGGGTTATACTTGACGAGCGTAGCATATGCAGATATGGCCTCGGAACACGGAGACCGAAAGGTCGAGCGTGAATCATATAGTAGATATGATCAACATAATGATGTTCACCATTGAAGACTAATCCATTTCACGTGATGATCGGTTATGGTTTAGTTGATTTGGATCACGTGATCACTTAGAAGATTAGAGGGATGTCTATCTAAGTGGGAGTTCTTAAGTAATATGATTAATTGAACTTAAATTTATCATGAACTTAGTCCCTGATGGTATCTTGCTTGTTTATGTTAATTGTAGATAGATGGCCCATGCTGTTGTTCCGTTGAATTTTAATGCGTTCCTTGAGAAAGCAAAGTTGAAAGATGATGGTAGCAATTACACGGACTGGGTCCGTAACTTGAGGATTATCCTCACTGCTGCACAGAAGAGTTACATCCTGGAAGCACCGCTGGGTGCCAGGCCTGCTGCTGATGCAACTGACGACGTTCAGAACGTCTGGCAGAGCAAAGCTGATGACTACTCAATAGTTCAATGTGCCATGCTTTACGGCTTAGAACCGGGACTTCAACGACGTTTTGAATGTCATGGGGCATATGAGATGTTCCAAGAGTTGAAGTTAATATTCCAACAGAATGCCCGGATTGAGAGATATGAAGTCTCCAATAAGTTCTATAGCTGCAAGATGGAGGAGAATAGTTCTGTCAGTGAGCATATACTCAAAATGTCTGGGTATTGTAATCACTTGATTCAACTGGGAGTTAATCTTCTGGATGATTGCGTCATTGACAGAATTCTCCAATCACTTCCACCAAGCTACAAAGGCTTCGTGATGAACTATAATATGCAAGGGATGGATAAAACGATTCCCGAGCTCTTCGCAATGCTAAAGGCTGCGGAGGTAGAAATCAAGAAGGAACATGAAGTGTTGATGGTCAACAAGACCACTAGTTTCAAGAAAAAGGGCAAAGGGAAAAATAAGGGGAACTTCAAGAAGAACAGCAAGCAGGTTGCTGCTCAAGAGAAGAAACCCAAGTCTGGACCTAAGCCTGAAACTGAGTGCTTCTACTGCAAGCAGACTGGTCACTGGAAGCGGAACTGCCCCAAGTATTTGGCGGATAAGAAGGATGGCAAGGTGAACAAAGGTATATGTGATATACATGTTATTGATGTGTACCTTACTAGAGCTCGTAGTAGCACCTGGGTATTTGATACTGGTTCTGTTGCTAATATTTGCAACTCGAAACAGGACTACGGATTAAGCGAACACTGGCAAAGGACGAGGTGACGATGCGCGTGGGAAATGGTTCCAAAGTCGATGTGATCGCGGTCGGCACGCTACCTCTACATCTACCTTCGGGATTAGTATTAGACCTAAATAATTGTTATTTGGTGCCAGCGTTGAGCATGAACATTATATCTGGATCTTGTTTGATGCGAGACGGTTATTCATTTAAATCAGAGAATAATGGTTGTTCTATTTATATGAGTAATATCTTTTATGGTCATGCACCCTTGAAGAGTGGTCTATTTTTGATGAATCTCGATAGTAGTGATACACATATTCATAATGTTGAAGCCAAAAGATGCAGAGTTGATAATGATAGTGCAACTTATTTGTGGCACTGCCGTTTAGGTCATATCGGTGTAAAGCGCATGAAGAAACTCCATACTGATGGACTTTTGGAACCACTTGATTATGAATCACTTGGTACTTGCGAACCGTGCCTCATGGGCAAGATGACTAAAACACCGTTCTCCGGTACTATGGAGAGAGCAACAGAATTGTTGGAAATCATACATACAGATGTATGTGGTCCGATGAATATTGAAGCTCGTGGCGGATATCGTTATTTTCTCACCTTCACAGATGATTTAAGCAGATATGGGTATATCTACTTAATGAAACACAAGTCTGAAACATTTGAAAAGTTCAAAGAATTTCAGAGTGAAGCTGAAAATCATCGTAACAAGAAAATAAAGTTTCTATGATCTGATCATGGAGGAGAATATTTGAGTTACGAGTTTGGTGTACATTTGAAACAATGCGGAATAGTTTCGCAACTCACGCCACCCGGAACACCACAATGTAATGGTATGTCCGAACGTCGTAATCGTACTTTACTTGATATGGTGCGATCTATGATGTGTCTTACAGATTTACCGCTATCGTTTTGGGGTTATGCTTTAGAGACGGCCGCATTCACGTTAAATAGAGCACCATCAAAATCCGTTGAGACGACGCCTTATGAACTATGGTTTGGCAAGAAACCAAAGTTTTCGTTTCTTAAAGTTTGGGGCTGCGATGCTTATGTGAAAAAACTTCAACCTGATAAGCTCGAACCCAAATCGGAGAAATGTGTCTTCATAGGATACCCAAAAGAAACTGTTGGGTACACCTTCTATCACAGATCCGAAGGCAAGACATCCGTTGCTAAAAATCGATCCTTTCTAGAGAAGGAGTTTCTCTCGAAAGAAGTGAGTGGGAGGAAAGTAGAACTTGATGAGGTAACTATACCTGCTCCCTTATTGGGAAATAGCACATCACAGGAACCAGTTTCTGTGACGTCTAAACCCATTGGTGAGGAAGTTAATGATGATGATCATGCAACTTCAGATCAAGTTACTACAGAACCTCGTAGATCAAGCAGAGTAAGATCCGCACCAGAGTGGTACGGCAATCCTATTCTAGAAATCATGCTACTAGATCATGGTGAACCTACGAACTACGAAGAAGCGATGGTGAGCCCAGATTCCGCAAAATGGCTTGAAGCCATGAAATCTGAGATGGGATCCATGTATGAGAACAAAGTGTGGACTTTGGTTGACTTGCCCGATGGTCGGCAAGCAATTGAGAATAAATGGATCTTCAAGAAGAAGACTGACACTGACGGTAATGTTACTGTCTACAAAGCTCGACTTGTCGCAAAAGGTTTTCGACAAGTTCAAGGGATTGACTACGATGAGACCTTCTCACCCGTAGCGATGCTTAAGTCTGTCCGAATCATGTTAGCAATTGCCGCATTTTATGATTATGAAATTTGGCAGATGGATGTAAAAACTGCATTCCTGAATGGATTTCTGGAAGAAGAGTTGTATATGATGCAACCAGAAGGTTTTATCGATCCAAAGGGAGCTAACAAAGTGTGCAAGCTTCAGCGATCCATTTATGGACTGGTGCAAGCCTCTCGGAGTTGGAATAAACGCTTTGATAGTGTGATCAAAGCATTTGGGTTTGTACAGACTTTTGGAGAAGCCTGTATTTAAAAGAAAGTGAGTGGGAGCTCTGTAGCATTTCTGATATTATATGTCGATGACATATTACTAATCGGAAATGATATAGAATTTCTGGATAGCATAAAGGGATACTTGAATAAGAATTTTTCAATGAAAGACCTCGGTGAAGCTACTTGCATATTGGGCATCAAGATCTATAGAGATAGATCAAGACGCTTAATTGGACTTTCACAAAGCACATACCTTGACAAAGTTTTGAAGAAGTTCAAAATGGATCAAGCAAAGAAAGGATTCTTGCCTGTACTACAAGGTGTGAAGTTGAGTAAGACTCAATGCCCAACCACTGCAGAAGATAGAGAGAAAATGAAAGATGTTCCCTATGCTTCAGCCATAGGCTCTATCATGTATGCAATGCTGTGTACCAGACCTGATGTGTGTCTTGCTATAAGTTTAGCAGGGTGGTACCAAAGTAATCCAGGAGTGGATCACTGGACAGCGGTCAAGAACATCCTGAAGTACCTGAAAAGAACTAAGGATATGTTTCTCATATATGGAGGTGACAAAGAGCTCATCGTAAACGGTTACTATGATGCAAGCTTTGACACTGATCCGGACGATTCTAAATCGCAAACCGGATACGTGTTTACATTAAACGGTGGAGCTGTCAGTTGGTGCAGTTCTAAACAAAGCGTCGTGGCGGGATCTACAAGTGAAGCGGAGTACATAGCTGCTTCGGAAGCAGCAAATGAAGGAGTCTGGATGAAGGAGTTCATATCCGATCTAGGTGTCATACCTAGTGCATCGGGTCCAATGAAAATCTTTTGTGACAATACTGGTGCAATTGCCTTGGCAAAAGAATCCAGATTTCACAAGAGAACCAAGCACATCAAGAGACGCTTCAATTCCATCCGGGATCTAGTCCAGGTGGGAGACATAGAGATTTGCAAGATACATACGGATCTGAATGTAGCAGACCCGTTGACTAAGCCTCTTCCACGAGCAAAACATGATCAACACCAAAACTCCATGGGTGTTAGAATCATTACTGTGTAATCTAGATTATTGACTCTAGTGCAAGTGGGAGACTGAAGGAAATATGCCCTAGAGGCAATAATAAAGTTATTATTTATTTCCTCATATATCATGATAAATGTTTATTATTCATGCTAGAATTGTATTAGCCGGAAACATAATACATGTGTGAATATATAAACAAACAGAATGTCACTAGTATGACTCTACTTGACTAGCTTGTTAATCAAAGATGGTTATGTTTCCTAACCATGAACAAAGAGTTGTTATTTGATTAACGAGGTCACATCATTAGTTGAATGATCTGATTGACATGACCCATTCCATTAGCTTAGCACCCGATCGTTTAGTATGTTGCTATTGCTTTCTTCATGACTTATACATGTTCCTATGACTATGAGATTATGCAGCTCCCGTTTATCGGAGGAACACTTTGTGTGCTACCAAACGTCACAGCGTAACTGGGTGATTATAAAGGTGCTCTACAGGTGTCTCCAAAGGTACTTGTTGGGTTGGCGTATTTCAAGATTAGGATTTGTCACTCCGATAGTAGGAGAGGTATCTCTGGGCCCTCTCGGTAATGCACATCACATAAGCCTTGCAAGCATTACAACTAATATGTTAGTTGTGAGATGATGTATTACGGAACGAGTAAAGAGCCTTGTCGGCAACGAGATTGAACTAGGTATTGGATACCGACGATCGAATCTCGGGCAAGTAACATACCGATGACAAAGGGAACAACGTATATTGTTATGCGGTCTGACCGATAAAGATCTTCGTAGAATATGTAGGAGCCAATATGGGCATCCAGGTCCCGCTATTGGTTATTGACCGGAGACGTGTCTCGGTCATGTCTACATTATTCTCGAACCGTAGGGTCCGCACGCTTAAAGTTACGATGATAGTTATTATGAGTTTATACATTTTGATGTACCGAAGTTAGTTCGGAGTCCCGGATGTGATCACAGACATGACGAGGAGTCTCGAAATGGTCGAGACATAAAGATCGATATATTGGAAGCCTATATTTGGACATCGGAATGGTTCCGAGTGAAATCGACATTTTATTGGAGTACCGGGGGGTTACCGGAACCCCCCCGGGGGATAATGGGCCCATATGGGCCTTAAGGGAAAAGAGGAGGGGCGGCCAGGGTAGGCCGCGCGCCCCCTCCCCCCTAGTCCGAATAGGACAAGGAAGGGGGGGGGGCGGCGCCCCCCTTTTTCCTTTCCCCTCTCTCCTTCCTTCTCCTACAAGGCAAGGGAGAGGAGTCCTACTCCCGGTGGGAGTAGGACTCCTCCTGGCGCACCCCTTGGGGGCCGACCGCGCCCTCCCCTCCCCTCCTTTATATACAGGGGCAGGGGGCACCCTAGGACACACAAGTTGATCTTCGTGATCGTTCCTTAGCCGTGTGCGGTGCCCCCCTCCTCCATATTCCACCTCGGTCATATCGTTGCAGTGCTTAGGCGAAGCCCTGCGTCGGTAGAACATCATCATCGTCATCACGCCGTCGTGCTGACGGAACTCATCCCCGAAGCTTTGCTGGATCGGAGCCCGGGGAGTGTGATCGAGCTGAACGTTTGCTAAGAACTCAGAGGTGCCGGAATAACGGTGCTTGGATCGGTCGGATCGGGAAGACGTACGACTACTTCCTCTACGTTGCGTCAACACTTCTGCTTCGGTCTACGAGGGTACGTAGACAACACTCTCCCCTCTCGTTGCTATGCATCACCATGATCTTGCGTGTGCGTAGGAAATTTTTTGAAATTACTACGTTCCCAACAAGATACGCACGGCAAGACATACATCAAGTGTTCTCAAATCTTTAAAGACTCAATCCGACAAGATAACTTCAAAGGGGAAACTCCATCCATTACAAGGGAGTAGAGGGGGAGAAGAAACATAAGATCCAACTATAATAGCAAAGCTCGCGATACATCAAGATCGTGCCAAATCAAGAACACGCGATAGAGAGATCAAACACATAGCTACTGGTACATACCCTCAGCCCCGAGGGTGAACTACTCCCTCCTCGTCATGGAGAGCGCCGGGATGATGAAGATGGCCATCGGTGAGGGTTCCCCCCTCCAGCAGGGTGCCGGAACAGGGTCCCGATTGACTTTTGGTGTCTATAGAGGCTTGCGGCGGCGGAACTCCTGATCTATTCTCTGTTCTGGAAGTTTTAGGGTACGTAGGTATATATGGGTGCAAGAAGTACGTTGGTGGAGCTTCGGGGGCCCCACGAGGTAGGGGGCTCGCCCTAGGGTGGTGGGCGCGCCCCCCCACCCTCGTGAGCACCTCCCTTTGCTCCTGACGTGGGGTCCAAGTCCATCCGGTAGCTTTCCTTCCAAAAATAACTTCTCCAGTTGATTTCGTTCCGTTTCGACTCAGTTTGATATTCATTTTCTTCGAAACACTGAAATAGGCATAAAACAGCAAATCTGGGCTGGGCCTCCGGTTAATAGGTTAGTCCCAAAAATAATATAAAAGTGGATAATAAAGCCCAATATTGCCTAAAACAATAGATAACATAGCATGGAGCAATAAAAAATTATAGATACGTTGGAGACGTATCAAGCATCCCCAAGCTTAATTCCTGCTCGTCCTCGAGTAGGTAAATGATAAAAAAGATAATTTCTGATGTGGAATGCTAGTTGGCATAATTTCAATGTAATTCCTCTTAATTGTGGTATGAATATTCAGATTCGAAAGATTCAAGACAAAAGTTCGTATTGACATAAAAGTGATAATACTTCAAGCATACTAACAAAGCAATCATGTCTTCTCAAAATAACATGGCCAAAGAAAGCTATCCCTACAAAATCATATAGTCTGGCTATGCTCTATCTTCACCACACAAAGTATTTAAATCATGCACAACCCCGATGACAAGCCAGGCAATTGTTTCATACTTTTGACATTCTCAAAACTTTTTCAATCTTCATGCAATACATGAGCGTGGGCCATGGACATAACACTATAGGTGGAATAGAATGGTGGTTGTGGAGAAGACAAAAAGGGAGAAGATAGTCTCACATCAACTAGGCGTATCAACGGGCTATGGAGATGCCCATCAATATATATCAATGTGAGTGAGTAGGGATTGCCATGCAACGGATGCACTAGACCTACAAGTGTATGAAAGCTCAACAAAAGAAACTAAGTGGGTGTGGATCCAACTCGCTTGCTCACGAAGACCTAGGGCATTTTGAGGAAGCCCATCATTGGAATATACAAGCCAAGTTCTATAATGTAAAATTCCCACTAGTATATGAAAGTGACAACATAGGAGACTCTCTATCATGAAGATCATGGTGCTACTTTGAAGCACAAGTGTGGTAAAAGGATAGTAGCATTGTCCCTTCTCTCTTTTTCTCTCATTTTTTTTATTTTTTATTTGGGCCTTTTCTCTCTTTTTTTATGGCCTCTTTTTTCTCCTTTTTTTATTTTTCGTCCTGAATCTCATCCCGACTTGTAGAGGAATCATAGTATCCATCATCCTTTCCTCACTTGGGACAATGCTCTAATAATGATGATCATCACACTTTTATTTACTTACAACTCAAGAATTACAACTCGATACTTAGAACAAAATATGACTCTATATGAATTCCTCCGGCGATGTACCGGGATATGCAATGAATCAAGAGTGACATGTATGAAAGAATTATGAACGGTGGCTTTGCCACAAATACGATGTCAACTACATGATCATGCAAAGCAATATGACAATGATGGAGCGTGTCATAATAAGCTGAACGGTGGAAAGTTGCATGGCAATATATCTCGGAATGGCTATGGAAATGCCATGATAGGTAGGTATGGTGGCTGTTTTGAGGAAGGTATATGGTGGGTGTATGATACCAGCGAAAGGTGCACGGTATTAGAGAGGCTAGCAATGGTGGAAGGATGGGGAAAAGTGCGTATAATCCATGGACTCAACATTAGTCATAAAGAACTCATATACTTATTGAAAAAATTTAGAAGTTATGAAAGCAAATTATTACGCGCAGGCTCCTAGGGGGATAGATTGGTAGGAAAAGACCATCGCTCGTCCCCGACCGCCACTCATAAGGAAGACAATCAATAAATAAATCATGCTCCGACTTCATCACATAACGGTTCACCATACGTGCATGCTACGGGAATCACAAACTTTAACACAAGTATTTCTAAAATTCACAACTACTCAACTAGCATGACTCTAATATGACCATCTTCATATCTCAAAACAATTATCAAGCATCAAACTTTTCTTAGTATTAAACACACTCATAAGAATTCTTACAAATCTTGTATGCTTAGCATATTAGGATTATTTAAGAAAATTACCATGCTATTTAAGACTCTCAAAATAATATAAGTGAAGCATGAGAGTTCATCTATTTCTTCAAAATAAAACCACCACCGTGCTCTAAAAGATATAAGTGAAGCACTAGAGCAAATGACAAACTACTCCAAAAGGTATAAGTGAAGATCAATGAGTAGCCGAATAATTATGCAACTATGTGAAGACTCTCTAACATTTAATAATTTCAGATCTTGGTACTTTATTCAAACAGCAAGCAAAGAAAAAGAAAATAAAATGATGCTCCAAGCAAAACACATATCATGTGGTGAATAAAAATATAGCTTCAAGTAAAGTTACCGATGGAAGTAGACGAAAGAGGGGATGCCTTCCGGGGCATCCCCAAGCTTAGGCTCTTGGTTATCATTGAATATTACCTTGGTGTGCCTTGGGAATCCCCAAGCTTAGGCTCTTGCCACTCCTTATTCCATAGTCCATCGAATCTTTACCCAAAACTTGAAAACTTCACAACACAAAACTTAACAGAAAAGTCGTAAGCTCCGTTAGCAAAAGAAAACAAAACACCACTTCAAGGTACTGTAATAAACTCATTATTTATTTATATAGGTGTTAAACCTACTGTATTCCAACTTCTCTATGGTTTAGAAACTCTTTTACTAGCCATAGATTCATCAAAATAAGCAAGCAACACAATGAAAACAGAATCTGTCAAAAACAGAACAGTATGTAGTAATCTGTAACTAACGCAAACTTCTGGAACTCCAAAAATTCTAAAATAAATTGGTGGACCTGAGTAATTTATCTAGTAATCATATGCAAAAAGAATCAACTAAATAGCACTCTCCAGTAAAAAGTTGAAGCTAATCTCATGAGCGCTAAAGTTTCTGTTTTTTTACAGCATGATGATAAAGACTTCACCCAAGTCTTCCCAAAGGTTCTACTTGGAACAAACACTAATTAAAACATAAAACCACATCTAAACAGAAGCTATATGGATTATTTGTTCCTAAATAGAACTAAAAAGCAAGAAACTAAAATAAAATTGGGTTGCCTCCCAACAAGCGCTAATGTTTAACGCCCCTAGCTAGGCATGATGATTTCAATGATGCTCACATAAGACATAAGAATTGAAACATAAACTGAGCATCATGAAGAATATGACTAGCAAATTTAAGTCTAACCCGCTTCCTATGCATAGGGATTTTGTGAGCAAACAACTTATGGGAACAATAATCAACTTGCATAGGAAGGTTAAACAAGCATAACTTAAAAACTTTAAGCACATAGAGAGGAAACTTGATATTATTGCAATTCCTACAAGCATATATTCCTCCCTCATAATATATTTCCGTAGCATCATGAATGAATTCAACAATATAACGAGCACCTAAAGCATTCTTTTCATGATCTACTAGCATATAAATTTTATTACTCTCCACATAAGCAAAATTCTTCTTATTCGTAGTAGTGGGAGCAAACTCAACAAAATAACTATCATATGATTGAGAATTAAGATCAAGATGACAAGTTTCATGGTTATCATTATTATTTATAGCATACGTGTCATCACAATAATCATCATATAAAGGAGTCATGCTTTCATCATAGTAAATTTGCTCATCAAAGCTTGGGGGACAAAAAATATCATCTTCATCAAACATAGCTTACCCAAGCTTGAGGCTTTGCATATCATTAGCATCATGGATATTCAAGGAATTCATACTAACAACATTGCAATCATGCTCATCATACAAAGATTTAGTG
The DNA here is from genome assembly GCA_032464435.1 of Aegilops umbellulata. NCBI lineage: Eukaryota > Viridiplantae > Streptophyta > Magnoliopsida > Poales > Poaceae > Aegilops > Aegilops umbellulata. The sequence goes on from CP136059.1 coordinate 359,759,045, forward strand.
CCAAACATTTTAATGCATTCTTCTTCTAACACTTTGGCACAATTTTCTTTTCCATCATACTCACGAAAGATATTAAAAAGATGAAGCATATGAGGTAAACTCAATTCCATTTTTTTGTAGTTTTCTTTTATAAACTAAACTAGTGCTAAAACAAGAAACAAAAAGATTCGATTGCAAGATCTAAAGATATACCTTCAAGCATTCACCTCCCCGGCAACGGTGCTAGAAAAGAGCTTGATGTCTACTACGCAACCTTCTCCTTGTAGACGTTGTTGGGCCTCCAAGTGCAGAGGTTTGTAGGACAGTAGCAAATTTCCCTCAAGTGGATGACCTAAGGTTTATCAATCCGTGGGAGGCGTAGGATGAAGATGGTCTCTCTCAAACAACCCTGCAACCAAATAACAAAGAGTCTCTTATGTCCCCAACACACCCAATACAATGGTAAATTGTATAGGTGCACTAGTTCGACGAAGAGATGGTGATACAAGTGAAATATGGATGGTAGATATAGGTTTTTGTAATCTGAAAATATAAAAACAGCAAGGTAACAAGTAATAAAAGTGAGCATAAACGGTATTGCATTGATAGGAAACAAGGCCTAGGGTTCATACTTTCACTAGTGCAAGTTCTCTCAACAATAATAACATAATTGGATCATATAACTATCCCTCAACATGCAACAAAGAGTCACTCCAAAGTCACTAATAGCGGAGAACAAACGAAGAGATTATGGTAGGGTACAAAACCACCTCAAAGTTATTCTTTCCAATCAATCTGTTGGGCTATTCCTATAAGTGTCACAAACAACCCTAGAGTTCGTACTAGAATAACACCTTAAGACACAAATCAACCAAAACCCTAATGTCACCTAGATACTACAATGTCACCTCAAGTATCCGTGGGTATGATTATACGATATGCATCACACAATCTCAGATTCATCTATTCAACCAACACATATAACCTCAAAGAGTGCCCCAAAGTTTCTACCGGAGAATCACGACGAAAACGTGTGCCAACCCCTATGCATAGGTTCATGGGCGGAACCCGCAAGTTGATCACCAAAACATACATCAAGTGAATCACGTGATATCCCATTGTCACCACAGATACGCACGGCAAGACATACATCAAGTGTTCTCAAATCTTTAAAGACTCAATCCGATAAGATAACTTCAAAGAGGAAACTCAATCCATTACAAGAGAGTAGAGGGGGAGAAGAAACATAAGATCCAACTATAATAGCAATGCTCGCGATACATCAAGATCGTGACAAATCAAGAACACGAGAGCGAGAGATATCAAACACATAGCTACTGGTACATACCCTCAGCCCCGAGGGTGAACTACTCCCTCCTCGTCATGGAGAGCGCCGGGATGATGAAGATGGCCACCGGTGAGGGTTCCCCGCTCCGGCAGGGTGCAGGAACAGGGTCCCGATTGACTTTTGGTGGCTACAGAGGCTTGCGGCGGCGGAACTCCCGATCTATTCTCTATTCTGGAAGTTTTAGGGTACGTAGGTATATATGGGTGCAGGAAGTACGTTGGTGGAGCTTCGGGGGCCCCATGAGGCAAGGGGCGCACCCTAGGGGGTGGGCACGCCCCCCACTCTCGTGAGCACCTCCCTTTGCTCCTGACGTGGGGTCCAAGTCCATCCGGTAGCTTTCCTTCCAAAAATAACTTCTCCAGTTGATTTCGTTCCGTTTTGACTCCTATTGATATTCCTTTTCTTCGAAACACTGAAATATACCTAAAACAATAGATAACATAGCATGGAGCAATAAAAAATTATAGATATGTTGGAGACGTATCAGGACCATGTCCGTGGACTAACGAATGTTAGTTTTGCTAAAGATCGTGCTTGCAGTGCTTGTATCGAAGGAAAGCTACATGAGAAGGCTCACCCTCCCACGACTATCATTTACTCGAAGAGGCCTCTAGAGCTCCTTCACTTGGATCTCTTTGGGCCTCCATCCTTTGATAGTCTTGGGGGTAGGAAGTATTGCTTGGTGATTGCGGATGACTATTCAAGATATACTTGGGTGTATTTCTTCAATAGGAAGAGTGAGACCCAACAAACCGTCACTGACTTTGCAAATGAAGCACAACGTCAACACAATGTAAAGATCTTGACAATAAGAAGTGACAACGGCACCGAGTTCAAGAACTACACCTTGGATGAATTTCTTAGTGATGAGGGGTTCAAGCACCAATATTCCGCACCCTAAACCCCTCAACAAAACGGTGTTGCGGAGAGGAAGAACCGGACGTTGATGGATGCGGCAAGGACCATGATGGCGAAGTTCAAGTCTCCATACAACTTTTGGGCCGAAGCCATCAACACCGCATGTCATGCATCCAATCAGCTCTACCTCCGCAAGGGCTTGAACAAGACTCCATATGAGATACTCACCGGTAACAAGCCCAACCTCAAGTACTTTCGGGTGTTCGGGTGTAAGTGTTTCATTCTCAAGAAAGGTGTTCGGTTGTCTAAATTTGAGGCTAGAGCTTATGAGGGCATATTTTTTGGTTATGCTACAAACTCTCATGCTTACCATGTCCTCAATAAATCCACGGGACTTATTGAGGAGACGTGTAACGTGGAGTTTGATGAGAATAACGGCTCCCAAGTGGAGCAAAGTGGCACTTGTGATGTAGGTGATGAAATTCCTCCTCAAGCCATAAGAAGAATGGGTGTTGGTTTTATCCTACCCATTGAGGAACTCCTTGTGGCCGAAGGAGAAGGACAATGCTCCACTCAAGTGGAGCCATCACCAACTCAAGGCCCACACGCTTTCGAAGAACAAAGTGAAGGCCCTCAACTTCATGAACAAGACCAAGGGCAAGATCATGCTCAAGAAGGTGTTGACACACCAAGTGATGCCCAAGGTCAAGTTCTCTCCCCCGAGCAAGTTCAAGATCAAGAACAAGCTCAAGACGGCACTCAAGATGATCAAGTAATCGCTCCTCACCACCGAGGAGGAATTAGAGCGTCGTGCCGCCAAGATTGCATCCAAGCTCTCCACCAAGGGTCATCTCATGAAGAGTGTGCTTGGAAGCATTCAAAAGGGGGTAAGCACTCGTAGACAATTGGCAAACTATTGTGAACATCATGCATTTGTCTCTTGTGTTGAACCCCCGAAAGGTATATGAAGCACTCGAAGATCCGGATTGGCTTAATGCCATGCATGAAGAACTCAACAACTTCGAGTACAACAAAGTGTGGAGATTAATGCCAAGGCCAACGGGGAACCACAATGTCATTGGAACCAAGTGGATATTCAAGAACAAGCAAGATGCTCATGGGACCATCATTCGCAACAAGTCAAGATTGGTGGCACAAGGCTACTCCCAAGTCGAGGGTATCAACTACGGTGAAACCTTTGCTCCCATTGCTCGCCTTGAATCCATTCGTTTGTTGATTGCTTATGCTTCTCATCACAACTTTAAGTTGCAACAAATGGATGTGAAGAGTGCTTTTCTTAATGGTCCTATTAATGAGTTGGTTTACGTCAAGCAACCCCCCGGGTTCGAGGATCCCTACTTTCCCGATCATGTGTATCAACTCGATAAGGCACTCTATGGCCTTAAACAAGCCCCACGTGCGTGGTATGACCACCTTACCGAGTTGTTACAAGATCGCGGGTTTGAAGTTGGGCTAATCGATCCCACTCTTTTTACTAAGAAGTTCAAAGGGGAGTTGTTTGTATGCCAACTATATGTTGATGAAATTATCTTTGGTTCCCCTAACAAAGCTTTCAATGAGGAATTTTCCGCACTAATGACCTCAAAGATCAAGATGCCTTCCATGGGAGAGTTGAAGTTGTTTCTCGGTTTCGAAGTGAAGCAAATAAGAGAAGGTACCTTCATCAACCAAGCTAAATACACTCAAGACATGCTCAAGAGATTCAAGCTAAGTGATGTCAAGCCGGCTTCCACTCCAATGCCCACCAAGTGCCAACTTGACTTAGATCCCAATGGTAAAGCGGTGTGGATCAAAAGGTATATCGTTCCATGATTGGATCCTTGCTTTACCTTTGTGCATCTAGACCGGATATCATGTTGAGTGTGGGAATTTGTGCACGGTTTCAAACTGCACCTAAGGAAAGCCACTTTGTGGCGGTCAAGCGAATCTTTCGATATTAGGCTCATACCCCAAACTTTGGCTTGTGGTACCCAAGAGGAGCAAACTTCAAGCTTGTAGGATATTCGGATTCCGATTGGGCCGGAGACAAAGTGGATAGGAAGTCCACTTCCGGAGGTTGCCAATTCCTTGGTTGCTCTTTGGTAAGTTGGTCTTCTAAAAAGCAAAGTTGTGTGTCTCTCTCGTCCATCGAAGCGGAGTATGTGGCGGCCGGTAGTTGTTGTGCACAACTCTTATGGATGGAGCAAACTTTAAAGGATTACGGTGTCATTTGTGACAAAGTGCCTCTTTGGTGTGACAATGAAAGTGCCATCAAGATTTCTCTCAACTCAGTGCAACACTTCAAGACGAAGCGTATTGAGATTCGGTACCACTTCATCTGGGATCACATTAGGCGAGGGGAGATCGAGCTCAACTACGTCAACACTCATGATAACCTTGCAGATATCTTCATGAAGCCTTGGATGAAGCAAGATTTCGCGAGTTAAGGCATGAGCTAAATATCATTGATTCGAGCAATGTTGCTTGAACTCTTGCACACCCCACCATACTCAACTTGTTGTCTTGTTTAGGTGTAGGCATGGACATAGGGGGAGTGTTGTTATCTCAATGAACTCTCCCTCCCCCATTATGCATAAATCGATCAACTCTTTCACATTAGCCATTTTTTATGGTACTTGTACTTCAAAGACGAGTTTTGGTCATGGGCCCAAGGACAATTCTTCGCGGTGCCATACCAATTGACTCAAACATAGGTGGCTCTGGCCACCGCCCTCTCTTTGGTGAGGTGGTGTCTCGTGGTTGTTTCTTGTTGTCGTTTGCCTTTCTGCCTTTGTGTTGAGCGTGTTCTTGTGGTGTCTATTGTGCTCGAAGTTTCCTTGCGAAGACCTCGCTTTTCGTGTGTTTGAAACCTGTTTTTCTTGAGCTCACGGTACTACCGCAGCCTGCTACGGTACTACCGCGTGTGGAGAGTACGGTACTACCTCCCCAGCGCGGCAGTAATTTTTTACTGCCGCCTGGAAGAGCGGTACTACCGCTTTGGTGCGGTACTTCAGCCCAAGAGGTACTACCGCGATGATGTGCGGTACTACCGCGTCGTAGGCGCGTGGGGGATAAGGATGGGCAGGGGAGTTCTAACTCCCCCATACCCATTCGTCAGTTTCCCCCACTTCGTCTCTCTCTCTCTCTCTCTCTCTCTCTCTCTCTCTCTCTCTCTCTCTCTCTCTCTCTCTCTCTCTCTCTCTCTCTCTCTCTCTCTCGCTCAAGAACGGGGCCGGAGTCCCTCGCTGGATCTCCGCCTTCGGCTTCTCTCCTTAGATTCCGACCGGTGGGATCGTTCCCCACCATGTGCTCTTGCCATGGAACAAGGTCTTTCCCCAAATCCCTCTCTCTTTTGGTTGTTTTCTTTGCCTCTAGGTTTTTGGGGAGATGCATGTGTTCTTGAGATTTTAGGCTAAATCTTTGCAAGAGTAGGATGTAGGAGAGTAGTATTGCGTAGGGATTATACTTGATATGATGTCCCGTGGTAGATTTGATCAACCGTAGTACCACCGCGTTTTCGCGGTTCCTCTCAGATTCAAAGTTCAGATCTGACGCCATCCGGTACTACCGCCCGTATGGTGCGGTACTACCGCCCGGTCTGGACGGTACTACCGCATGAGCTGTGTACTAAAATTTTACTACCGCTCCGAGCCCCGGTACTACCATGCTCTTACACGGTACTACCGCGCCTAGGAGTGGTACTAAATTTTTAGTACCGCGCGACCTGACGATACTATCGTTGTTGTCCCATATTCCTCGTGGCATTTATCACGTATGCTTTGTCCTGGTTTCCTTGCTTTGCCATGGTCTTTGAGTTGATCGTTCTTGCTTGTCGTGTGTGTTTTGCGCTTTGTGTCTCAGGTGGTGGCTCTTGCCATTCCAACCCCAGTCGTGACACTGGTTCCAAGCATCTGCGCAATCAGGATGAAGCACCAGAGGGCTCCAGTGCCCCCAACCGCAATGTCAAGACCACCGCTAGCAAGCACAAGGAACCCGCTAAGGGCATGGACGAGGTTCCCCTTGCTGAGTTCATCCGTCTCAGGCAGGTCAACCCCTATGTGCATGCTCGTGCTACCATCAGAGGCAGTGAGTTGTTTTGGACCAAGCAATAGACTCTCATCTATCTGGATGTCATCAAGAACAAGCAAAATACCTACGTGGATGTCAAGTGGATAGACATGCATCACCTGAGGAAGGACAAGTTCCGTGAGTACTTTGGAGAAGCTCTGGATTTGGTGGAGCAGTACGGTATTGAACATGTGATCTCTTTCCACCTTGGCTATGACCCTGAGCTTGTCTGTCAGTTCTTTGCATCAGTTTTCTTTCACCCTGGGGAGGAGCGGAGGATGACCTGGATGACCAATGGCCGTCAGTTGACTGCTAGCTGGAATGAGTTCATGGATCTGCTTCAGGTTCCTGATGACGGGATCAACACACCAGTGGGTGTTCGCCCCCATGCCAATCCTGAGTTTGCTAGCAAGAACAAGTTACAGCCGTTCTATGTTGAGAAGGTGCTTCCCAATGGCAAGTCGACATGGGTGCTCAACTCCTTTCTGGATATCATGTATCGCATCTTCCGCAACTCTCTGTCCCCTCGCATTGGCGACAAGGACAAGGTTCATGCCTATATGGTGGATATGATGCTCCTGTGCGAGGTGTAGCGACCCGACCCGAATGGATCAAGTCTCTGTGCTTAAGTGTCATCCCTGGATCGGTATGCTGACACACACAGTACTCGAAGGATTTATAACAGAGGTAAATCACATGTATAAAGTAACGTAAATACTATTACCTCAATCCATATAGCGGAAGCAACAAGGTTGTGGATTCCCATCAACACCAACGGCAGTGTAGAAATCATAACCCTAACGTATCACTTACTCGACGTAAGAAACCTACAACATGAGACGTTCCAGCCCGAAACGGGTCAGTACATTGAATGTACTGGCAAATTCACACCATAGAGAAAATGATGAACAATGGGTATCACTAGATGCATATATGGCTGGTCGAAAAGCTCTATGGTTATAATGTTTTTGCGAAAAGCCAATTTTCCCTACTGCAAAGGAATAATTTTATTTAACTATCATGGTGGTTGTTAAACATTGAGAATGGTTGACAGCATTCTCAATCCCAATTAAGCATCATCATTAAGACCCAACAAAATTAATTAAAGTAACATGATGAGATCAACATGATAATCCAAGAACTAGATACTCAAGATGTCCATAACCGGGGACACGGCTAATCATGATTAGTTTGTACACTCTGCAGAGGTTTGCGCACTTTTCCCCACAAGACTCGATCGCCTCCGTTGGATTTCTCGCACTACATGATGTTTGAGAAACGGATGACCGAGACATAGTCTTTCTGAAGCGCTAGCACCTTACGTTGGATAGACCGGTACACCTACTTTCCCCTACATCTGCTAGTCTACCCTGTAAGAGTTCGCACGACTTAGTCAACTATGCCAGAGCCCATAATGGCTTGTGGCTGCACACGGAAGTTTCTAGTATGAATAATCTTATGATCCCTTTGAGCCTGGGTGGCAGTCCAAAAAAAAACAGGCAAGTCCTGGAATACCCAGGTGCCTAGACAGGCAAGTCCTGGAATACCCAGGTGCCTCAATCCACCCAGATGTGTGTTTAAGTTGCCACCTTAAGTAAACCATTAATTAACAATCTCATATCTGTCATGAAATACTCTGAAACCCAATCCATGTCTACGAGCATAGCATGGCGGTATAAGCATAACGTAATAGTAACTCCCAAGGGTTTGATAATAAACAGGTAATAGGTACTACCTCAACTACTTCCCAATACCCACAATTTAATTAGATCCTAATCATGCAATGTTTGAGGATAGATCTAATGCAATAAAACTGGGTAGTAGAAAATGTATGATCAAAGTGTGAACTTGCCTGCAATGTTGATGAAGATGATTTGCACTCAAAACTCTTGATAGTTCTACTCGTCACACTCTGGTCAATCTATCGTAAGCAAGCAATAGTAACCACACATAAGCAATCACTCAAAAGATCAGAAAGATCGAAGAAGACGATTCACAAAACATCAAAACCAAGCAAATAACATCTTGTAACATAAAACAATTTCTAACAGTACCAAAATTATGTGAATTTGGCCTTATCAGAAATTTTAGGTCAAGAGCTTCAAATTGCAAAAAGAATCAACTCAAACGGAGCTACGAAACTCAAGTTATGATCAAACAAAGTTTGAATTCAAATCTGGTCAAATTCAAATTTTAAATTTTCAAAAACATGTTTGAGTTGGATTACTGGATAGAGGAGATCATAACGAAGAAGTGGGCGTTGGTTTCGTTGAATTTGGACAACGAGCAAAAAGTTGTGATCGTTTGAAAATCAGGGACTAATCTGTGAAGAAAATATTCACAAATGGGTCCCTGGCGGAAAACTAAATAAATAGGAAAAAGAATAAACCTATCTAACGAACGTTCGCTACAGAAATAAAAATAACGAATTTGTTCACTATGAAGACCTAACCAGCGAACGTTTTCTAATTAGATCTTAACTAAAAGAAAAACTGACCTAAGATGAAAAACTGAACAAAAAACCGGATCGAACCGGCGTTTTAATACTGTCGGCGGTTTTGTCGAAATCCGGCGGAGCTCGGCGTCGGCGGCGAGTCCGGCGGCAGCGGCTGCGGGCTTCGGGCGGCGGCAGCTCTAGGCGGGGACGGCGGCGCGGTAGCGAGGAGCGGCGCGGGTGGAGCAGCAGCAGCGAGCGGCGGCGCGGCGAGGAACTGCGGCGGTGGCGGATCTGCGGGCTTCGGGCGGCGGCGGGATGCAGATGGCGGCGGCGCGACAGCGGGGAGGAGGAGAGGTGGGCGGCGGGGCTGCGGCTTTAAAGGAGGGGGCGAGGGGTGGCGTGAAGGAGGGGTAAGGCGGCGGAGGGAGTCCGGCGGCGGCACGAGTCGCCGGCGATGGCGGCTTCGCTTGGGACTCTGTCCCGAGCCGGAGTTGGGGGCGGTGGCGCGGTACTGGGCCGGCTGGCTGGGCTTCGGCCGAGTTGGCCCGGTCCAGAGAAGATGTTTTTTCTTCTTCAGAAAAACAAAATAAGAAGAAACTAAATAAATAAAAAAAATACTATATAGGCATATAATATATCAAAATTTTCAGAAAAACATTTTCTACAACGTGAACATTTTTATAAAGTCAAATAAAATACACATAAATTTTAGTAATTCAAATAGTGCTCCTGCTCTAATAAAATCCAATAAAAACCATTTTAAAAATACCAAAATGATTTCAAATTAATTTCTCTCCAATTTTCTGTTGTAGGGAATCATGTTACCCTAATTTCCATATATTTTATTTTTGGAGGATAATAATTTGAATAAAACTCAAATAACCCAAATTAAAATAATAATTTCAAGTGGATTTTAAATTTGAGTTTCTTTGAAACTCCCAACTCATATTTCATATATTTTGATGAAGTCATATTATCTTCTCTCGTGAAAATCATTGAGTTGCATAAAGTTTCGGAATTTGAAATATTTTCAGATGAAATTCAAATATTTTCAACACCCCTTATCATTTAAATAAATGGAAGAAGTCATGTCATCTTCTCTCCAGGGTTTTGTGATGAAAAGTATTTGAATTCACGGAGATCATAAAATCAAAAATGAAATTTTGGGAAAGTCCTTTTATTCCCTCTCATTTAACTTTCAAAAAGAGTTTCAAATTCACTCAGTTTCAGTCAATCAATCAAACAATCAATCAAATCTATCTATTTATTATAACATTCCAAAATTTAGAATTTTGGGATGTTACACGAGGACGCACGTGTGTCTCAGACTCAGCCACTTGATGTCTCACACATCATGTGGTGTGAGCTTCGGTTTGTGGTGTTCAACAGTAAGGTGCCTATCTATGGACCATACCTATTTCTGTTGATCTCCAAGACTTGGGAGAAGCTGTATCCTGGTGATGAGTTCCTTGCTCCAGACTGGATTCGGCATGATCCCATCGGTCTCGGTGTCAAGCCCAACTGGGCCAACACTACTACTCGTGCTGAGGCGTCTGCTTCTAGGAAGGCTATTGATGAGGAGGAGGCTGGAGCAGAGGATGTTGCTGAGGACCGTGCTGCTAGGACTTCCCATCGTTCCTCTGAGCCCTCGTGGGCCAAGAAGCTGAAGGACAAGATGAAGACTCTTTTCTGCATGCAAGCAAAGGGGCAGTACAGGACTCACGTGGCATCCAAGGAGAGTCGCCGCCGTGACAAGAAGATTATGAAGGTCTTTGGAGAGGATGTCTCTGGCGGTTCTGAGGAGGTCATCACCCCGGAGGCCGAATGGATGGCGAAGCAAGGCTTCAAGTGGTCTGATTTTGAGGAGGACATCGAGGAGGACGTCCCTGCTGCCGAGTCTAACGAGGAGCGTTGGGATTTTTCTGCTTGAGCCACCACTTGTGTGTAGGTGTCCTCTCTGCCTTTTTGGCGTCTCGATGCCAAAGGGGGAGAGAGTGTAGGGATTTGCGTGCTTGCGAGTCATGTGTCGTGTTCGGTGTGTTTGCTTCCTCGTTTGAACCTCGTTTCGGTTGCTTTGGTTTGGTTTGAGACTTATCCTTCATATGGTGTAAGACATATGCACTCTATCCTATCTTAGTGAGCTTATGATATATTGTGCTACCTATGTTTTATACTCTTGTTTAAATGTTAGTCTTACTATTGCAAGATATGCCTTGTCTTTAAAATATAGGGGGAGTGTTGGTCCTAGTTCGTGTGTTGTGTAGTCCAAAGCATCCATCTAGATTGCACACATCTAGGGGGAGCCCGTCTGTATTTTAGAGAGGAGGGGTTTGCCTCTGCTCAATATTATTTCCCTTTGTACAAATCCCGTATTGTCATCAATCCACCAAAAATGGGGAGATTGTAAGGGCATATTTATCCCTAAGGTGTTTTGGTGATTGATGACAATGCTTTTGCGGACTAATCGTGTGCCTTGACTTTCTCAGACGTTTCATCGCTAGGCACAAGACGGTTTGGTGCCCCTCGAAGACTATTGAAGACGGTGTTTTCTACGTTTCTTTTTGGTGGATTTGAGTCGTAGGAAAGCCATACTATTAAGAGGGGGTCCGCTTCGGAAAGGTTCGGGGTGGAATCATCACGTACACGTTTCCTTCCTTGTCTCCACCTTTCCCTTGCACTTTGGAGCATCCCCCGTTTATCCTCTATGTGATTGTCCTGGCTGCTGTTGTTGAGCTTGCGGTAGTACTGCTCCCTCGAGCGGTAGTACCGCAGGCACTGATAACCCACAAGTATAGGGGATCACAACAGTTTTCGAGGGTAGAGTATTCAACCCAAATTTATTGATTCGATACAAGGGGAGCCAAAGAATATTCTCAAGTATTAGCAGCTGATTTGTCAATTCAACCACACCTGGAAACTTAGTATCTGTAGCAAAGTGTTTAGTAGCAAAGTAATATGATAATGGTGGTAACGGTAACAAAAGTAAAGGAAACAAAGTAATATTTTTGGTATTTTGTAGTGATTGTAACAGTAGCAACGGAAAAGTAAATAAGCGTAAACCAGTATATGGAAAGCTCGTAGGAATTGGACCGGTGATGGATAATTATGCCGGATGCGGTTCATCATGTAACAGTCATAACATAGGGTGACATAGAACTAGCTCCAATTCATCAATGTAATGTAGGCATGTATTCCAAACATAGTCATACATGCCTATGGAAAAGAACTTGCATGACATCGTTTGTCCTACCCTCCCGTGGCAGCGGGGTCCTAATGGAAACTAAGGGATATTAAGTCCTCCTTTTAATAGAGAACCGGAACAAAGCATTAGCACATAGTGAATACATGAACTCCTCAAACTATGGTCATCACCGGGAGTGGTCTCGATTATCGTCACTTCGGGGTTGCCGGATCATAACACATAGTAGGTGACTATAGACTTGCAAGATAGGATCAAGAACTCACATATATTCATGAAAACATAATAGGTTCAGATCTGAAATCATGGCACTCGGGCCCTAGTGACAAGCATTAAGCATAGCAACATCAATCTCAGAACATAATGGATACCAGGGATCAAACTCTAACAAAACTAACTCGATTACAAGATAGATCTCATCCAACCCATCACCGTCAAGCAAGCCTACGATGGAATTACTCACGCACGGCGGTGAGCATCATGAAATTGGTGATGGAGGATGGTTGATGATGACGACGGCGACAAATCCTACTCTTCGGAGCCCTGAACGGACTCCAGATCAGCCCTCCCGAGAGGTTTTATGGCCTGGCGGCGGCTCCGTATCGTAAAACGCGATGATTTCTTCTCCTCTATTTTTTCTCCCCGAAAGCAAATATATAGAGTTGGAGTTGGCGTCGGAAGGTCTCCGGGGGGCCCACGAGGTAGGGGGGCGCGCCCTAGGGGGGGCGCCCCCCACCCTCGTGGACATGGTGTGGGCCCCCTGATCTTCATCTTTGGCGATGATTTTTTTTATTTTTTATAAGATATTCCGTGGAGTTTCAGGTCATTCCGAGAACTTTTCTTTTCTGCACATAAAACAACATCATGGCAATTCTGCTAAAAACAGTGTCAGTCCGGGTTAGTTCCATTCAAATCATGCAAGTTAGAGTCCAAAACAAGGGCAAAAGTGTTTGGAAAAGTAGATACGTCGGAGACGTATCAGCTCCCCGAAGCTTAAACCATTGCTTGTCCTGAAGCAATTCAGTTGACAAACTGAAAGAGATAAAGAAAAACTTTTACAAACTCTGTTTGCTCTTGTTGTTGTAAATATGTCAAGCCAGCATTCAAGTTTTCAGCAAAGATCATGACTAACCATATTTGCAATAATTCTCAGGTCTCATGATCACTCATATCGATAGCATAATCAACTAGCGAGCCATAATAATAAATCTCGGATGACAACACTTTCTCAAAACAATCATAATATGATATAACAGGATGGTATCTTTCTAGCCCTTTTTGAGACCGCAAAACATAAATGCAGAGCACCTTTAAAGATCAAGGACTGACTAGACATTGTAATTCATGGTAAAAGAGATCCAGTCATAGTCTATACCTACTAATAAAGCAAGGTGTGTTTCTCCAATTTTTTCATCCGTTCACCGTTGGAAAGTTTTTCTTTCTATCCGAGGTGGTACTATACTTTTGTTCGTCTTTCTATTGGAAAAGAAAAAAGATTTATCCAGAATACCGTCATTGGGCTGTGCGCGCTCCGGCCCAATGAGCCCAGCAATTTATTATTGCCCACACCGTTGGGAAGGCCTTATTTGTCGCATGGGGCGAGGAATAGTTAAAGTTTCGCACTGGGCGCCTAAGACTAGGCCGACCCGTTTCCCCTTTTTCATTGTTTTATTTTTATTTTTATTTTTATTTTCCTTTCTATTTCTATTTTATATTTTTTCCTTTTTTCCGTATTGTTTAATTATTTTTTATGAAGTAAAAATTTACAATTTAGAATTTGAATATTTTTAAAAATATTCAAATAATGGTCAGAATGCTAAAATTTGCTTCTATATTGAATAATGTTTGAAATTTTTTAAATTTCCTGTTTCCAAATCTTCCCAATATTCAAAAAATTATCTCCTTTTTAAAAAAATCTTTTTCAAAAAATCTTCACGATTTATTTAAAATTACATTTTATAAAATGTTCCATATTTTAAACAATTCTTGTTTTAGTGAAATGTTCAAAAATCAGAAAAATATTTGCATCTAAAACATTTTGTATTTTTTGAATGTTCCCTTAAAACAATTCAAAAAATCAAAAAATATTTGTGTTTTTGTAAAATGTACATGTATTCGAAATATTGTTTGTGAATTTCAAAAACTATTCATGTTTCTAATTGTGTTCATGATTTTCCTAAGATATTAGAATTTGCAAAAACAATGTTCGCATATTTCTAAAATTGTCCAGGATTTAAAAATTGTTAATGCTTCCAAGAATATTCACCAAATCATATTTTTTGAATGTTCAAAATAATCAAAAGTATTTCTGATGTGACACTATAGTATTTTATTAAATATTCGCGTTGACCATTAGTTAGCGGTGCGCGTTCGTTCTTTGCTCGTTGACTATAAATGAAAGAAATTGTGGACACGTGCCAATAACTTATGTTATTTGGCTTTAGTTAGAGAAAAATTATGGGCACTTGAGCACTAAAATAATCAAAGAGAATAAAACCTAAAAAAGAAGGGACATTCTTGCCTGATTATGCTCATGAAAAGGGATTTATGCGCTGCAATTAATAATCCACCCGGTTATGCCGTTGTAGCATAGAGTGGTCGAAGCAACCATGTCCTGAAGGTCGCTGCGCAGCAACCAAATGAGGAGGCAGGCACAACCCCCAAACGGAGGCGGACCCGGAGGAAAAAAGGCATGAGTTGGGTGCTTGCCACCACGCCGACCAACCCAGTCACTATCAAGATTTCACGTGTCAAACATGTCCAGTGAGAAGACCATAACTTCTTGCCATGTCGCTTACCATTGCCGAGACCCTTTTTTTTGGATGACACATCAATTATTTTCCCCATTGCTTCTCGCAAAAAAATATCCCTCCCGTTGCAACGCACGGACATATGTGCTAGTCATACCCAATATAGATTAATAGTAATAAATGCAAATGACAGCTGTGCTCTCCAGCTAGTTCTTTTTAATAAGAGCGTGATGACTCAACATAAAAGTAAATATATAGGCCCTTCGCAGAGGGAAGCAGGGATTTGTAGAGGTGCCAAAGCTCGGTTGAAATAGAGATAAATAATATTTTGAGTGGTATACTTTCATTGTCAACATAGCAACTAAGAGATGGCGATATCTTCCATGCTACACACATTATAGGCGGTTCCCAAACATAATGGTAAAGTTTGTACTCCCCCTCCACCGACAAGTATCAATCCATGACTTTCTCGAAACAACGAGTGTCTCCAACTAGCAACAGGTCCCAGGGGGAGTTTTATTTGCAATTAATTTTGATTTAGTTTGCATAAAGCATGGGACTGGGCATCCCCGTGACCAGCCATTTTCTTGTGAGTGAGGAGCGGAGTCCACTCCTCTTGAGAATCACCCCCTAACATGGAAGATAAGGGCAGCCTTGGTTGATACATGAGCTATTTGAGCATACAAAACATAATGTTTATTTGAAGGTCTAGAGTTTGGCACATACAAATTTACTTAGAACGACAGGTAGATACCGTATATAGGAAGGTATAGTGGACTCATCTGGAATAATTTTGGGGTTTAAGGGATTGGATGCACAAGTAGTTTTCCCGCTTTGTACAGGTGAAGGCTAGCAAAAGACTGGGAAGCGACCAACTAGAGAGCGACAACAACCATGTACATGCATTAAAATTAATAAACATTGGATGCAAGCAGGAGTAGGATATAATCCACCATGAACATAAATATCGTGAAGGCTATGTTGATTTGTTTCAACTACATGCATGAACATGTGCCAAGTCAAGTCACTTAAATCATTCAAAGGAGGATACCACCCCTTCATACCACATCATAACCATCTCAATAGCATGTTGGCACGCAAGGTAAACCATTATAACTCATAGCTAATCAAGCATGGCACAAGCAACTATGATCTCTAATTGTCATTGCAAACATGTTTATTCATAATAAGCTGAATCAAGAACGATGAACTCATCATATTTACAAAAACAAGAGAGGTCAACTTCATACCAGCTTTTCTCATCTCAGTCAGTCCATCATATATCATCATAATTGCTTTTCACTTGCACGACCGAACGATGTGAATAATAATAAGAGTGCATGTGCATTGGACTAAGCTGGAATCTGCGAGCATTCAATAAACAGGAGAAGACAAAGCAATATGGGCTCTGGGTTGAATCAACAATAATGCATATAAGAGCTATTTCAACAATTTAATCATGGTCTTCTCTTATCGACCCCCAAAGAAAAGAAAAGAAAAGAAACAAAACTATTTACACGGGAAAGCTCCCAACAAGCAAAAGAAGAACGGGAAATATTTTTGGGTTTTCTTTTTATTTATTACTACTACAGCAGAAAAATAAACTACTACTATTTTTTTGTTTTTTTCTAAAGGTTTAACAAGCACACAAGAAGAAAGCAGGAAAAAGAAAGTAAACTAGCATGGATATTACATTGAAAGAGTATGAGCACCGACATCTAGCAATGAGTGTGTGTGAACATAAATGTAATGTCGGTGAGAAATACGTACTCCCCCAAGCTTAGGCTTTTGTCCTAAGTTGGTTTATTGTCAGGGATAGCCTGGCGGATACCCGTAGGTGTAGCTGGGGTCGTACTGCGACGAAGAGTAGTTGGGATCATACTGTGATGAAGAAGACTCCGACTGCCACTGGCTGACAGCCATCTCTGGATCCCAAGAATAAATAGCAGCCCATGTAACGAGATAGGTTCAGATAGGATCAAGAACTCACATATATTCATGAAAACATAATAGGTTCAGATCTGAAATCATGGCACTCGGGCCCTAGTGACAAGCATTAAGCATAGCAAAGTCATAGCAGCATCGATCTCAGAACATAATGGATACTAGGGATCAAACCCTAACAAAACTAACTCGATTACATGATAGATCTCATCCAACCCATCACCGTCCAGCAAGCCTACGATGGAATTACTCACGCACGGCGGTGAGCATCATGAAATTGGTGATGGAGGATGGTTGATGATGACGACGGCGACGAATCCCCCTCTCCGGAGCCCCGAACGGACTCTAGATCAGCCCTCCCGAGAGGTTTTACGGCTTGGCGGCGGCTCCGTATTGTAAAACACGATGATTTCTTCTCCTCTATTTTTTTCTCCCCGAAAGCAAATATATAGAGTTGGAGTTGGCATTGGAAGGTCTCCAGGGGGCCCACGAGGTAGGGGGCGTGCCCTAGAGGGGGGGTGTTGGGGAACGTAGTAATTTCAAAAAATTTCCTACGCACACGCAAGATCATGGTGATGCATAGCAACGAGAGGGGAGAGTGTTGTCTACGTACCCTCGTAGACCAAAGCGGAAGCGTTGACACAACATAGAGGAAGTAGTCGTACGTTCTCCTCGCGATCCAACCGATCACAGCACCGTTACTCCGGCACCTCCGAGTTCTTGGCACACGTTCAGCTCGATGACGATCCCCGGGCTCCGATCCAGCAAAGCGTTGAGGAAGAGTTCCGTCAGCACGACGGCGTGGTGACGATCTTGATGTGTTACCGGCGCAGGGCTTCGCCTAAGCACTGCAACGATATGATCGAGGTGGAATTTGGTGGAAGGGGGCACCGCACACGGCTAAGGAACGATCCGTAGATCAACTAGTGTGTCTTTGGGGTGCCCCTGCCCCCGTATATAAAGGAGCCAAGGGGGAGGGGCTGGCCGGCCAAGCCTGGCGCGCCAGGAGAGTCCTACTCCCTCTGGGAGTAGGATTCCCCCCCCCCCCCAATCCTAGTTGGACTAGGATTCTCCAAGGGGGAGAGAGAGAGAGAGAGGGGGCGCCCACCTCTCCTAGTCCTAATAGGACTAGGGGAAGGGGGGGAGGCGCGCAGCCCATGAGGGCATCCCTCTCACCTCTCCTCCAAGGCCCATGTTGGTCCATTATGCTCCCGGGGGGTTCCGGTAACCCTCCCGGTATTCCGGTAAAATCCTGATTTCACCTGGAATGCATCCGATGTCCAAACATAGGCTTCCAATATATCATTCTTTACGTCTCGACCATTTCGAGACTCCTCGTCATGTAGATGATCACATCCGGGACTCCGAACTCCTTCGGTACATCAAAATGCATAAACTCATAATAACTGTCATCGTAACGTTAAGCGTGCGGACCCTACGGTTCGAGAACAATGTAGACATGACCGAGACACGTCTCCGGTCAATAACCAATAGCGGGACCTGGATGCCCATATTGGCTCCTACATATTCTACGAAGATCTTTATCGGTCAGACCGCATAACAACATACATTGTTCCCTTTGTCATCGGTATGTTACTTGCCCGAGATTCGATCGTCGGTATCCAATACCTAGTTCAATCTCGTTACCGGCAAGTCTCTTTACTCGTTCTGTAATACATCATCTCGCAACTAACTCATTGGTTGCAATGCTTGCAAGGCTTTATGTGATGTGCATTACCGAGAAGGCCCTGAGATACCTCTCCGACAATCGGAGTGACAAATCCTAATCTCGAAATACGCCAACCCAATATGTACCTTCGGAGACACCTGTAGAGCACCTTTATAATCACCCAGTTACGTTGTGACGTTTGGTAGCACACAAAGTGTTCCTACGGTAAATGGGAGTTGCATAATCTCATAGTTAAAGGAACATGTATAAGTCATGGATAAAAGCAATAGCAACATACTAAACGATCGGGTGCTAAGCTAATGGAATGGGTCATGTCAATCAGATCATTCAACTAATGATGTGACCTCATTAATCAAATAACAACTCCTTGTTCATGGTTAGGAAACATAACCATCTTTGATTAATGAGCTAGTCAAGTAGAGGCATACTAGTGACACTCTTGTTTGTCTATGTATTCACACATGTATTATGTTTCCTGTTAATACAATTCTAGCATGAATAATAAACATTTATCATGAATTAAGGAAATAAATAATAACTTTATTATTGCCTCTAGGGCATATTTCCTTCAGTCTCCCACTTGCACTAGAGTCAATAATCTAGTTCACATCGCCATGTGATTTACTAGCAATAGTTCACACCATCATGTGATTAACACCCATAGTTCACATCAATATGTGACCAACACCCAAAGGGTTTACTAGAGTCAGTAATCTAGTTCACATCGCTATGTGATTAACACCCAAAGAGTACTAAGGTGTGATCATGTTTTGCTTGTGAGATAATTTTAGTCAACGGGTCTGTCACATACAGATCCGTAAGTATTTTGCGAATTCTATGTCTACAATACTCCGCACAGAGCTACTCTAGCTAATTGCTCCCACTTTCAATATGTATCTAGATCGAGACTTAGAGTCATCCAGATCAGTGTCAAAATTTGTATCGACGTAACCCTTTACGGTGAACCTTTCTGTCATGTCCATAATCGAGAAATATATCCTTATTCCACTAAGGATAATTTTGACCGCTGTCCAGTGATCTACTCCTAGATCACTATTGTATTCCCTTGCCAAACTCAGTGTAGGGTATACAATAGATCGGGTACACAGTATGGCATACTTTATAGAACCTATGGCCAAGGCATAGGGAATGACTTTCATTCTCTTTCTATCTTCTGCCGTGGTCGAGTTTTGAGTCTTTACTCAACTTCATACCTTGTAACACAGGAAAGAACTCTTTCTTTGACTATTCCATTTTGAACTATTTCAAAATCTTTTCAAGGTATGTACTTATTGAAAAACTTAACAAGCGTCTTGATCTATCTCTATAGATCTTGATGCTCAATATGTAAGCAGCTTCACCGAGGTCCTTCTTCAAAAAACTCCTTTCAAATACTCCTTTATGCTTTACAGAATAATTCTACATTATTTCCGATCAATAATATGTCATTCACATATACTTATCAGAAATGCTGTAGTGCTCCCACTCACTTTCTTGTAAATACAGGCTTCACCGCAAGTCTGTATAAAACTATATGCTTTGATCAACTTATCAAAGCGTATATTCCAACTCCGAGATGCTTGCACCAGTCCATAGATGGATCGCTGGAGCTTGCATATTTTGTTAACACCTTCAGGATCGACAAAACCTTCTAGTTGCATCGTATACAACTCTTCTTTAATAAATCCATTAAGGAATGTAGTTTTGTTTATCCATTTGCCGGATTTCATAAAATGCGACAAGTGCTAACATGATTCGGACAGACTTAAGCATATATACGAGTGAGAAACTCTCATCGTAGTCAACACTTTGAACTTGTCGAAAAACCTTTTCTCGACAATTCTAGCTTTTGTAGATAGTAACACTACTATCAGTGTCCGTCTTCCTCTTGAAGATCCATTTATTTTCTTTGGCTTGCCGATCATCGGGCAAATCCATCAAAGTCCATACTTTGTTCTCATACATGGATCATATCTCAGATTTCATGGCCTCTAACCATTTCGCGGAATCTGGGCTCATCATCGCTTCCTCATAGTTCGCAAGTTCATCATGGTCTAGTAACATGACTTCCAGAACAGGATTACCGTACCACTCTGGTGCGGATCTCACTCTGGTTTACTTACGAGATTCGGTAGTAACTTGATCTTGAAGTTACATGATCATCATCATTAGCTTCCTTACTAATTGGTGTAGTAGTCACAAGAACAGATTTCTGTGATGAACTACTTTCCAATAAGGGAGAAGGTACAATTACCTTATCAAGTTTTCTACTTTCCTCCCACTCACTTCTTTCAAAAGAAACTCTTTCTCTAGAAAGTTTCCGAACTTAGCAACAAAAGTCTTGCCTTCGGATCTGTGATAGAAGGTGTATCCAACAGTTTCCTTTGGATATCCTATGAAGACACATTTCTCCGATTTGGGTTCGAGCTTATCAGGTTGAAGCTTTTTCACATAAGCATGGCAGCCCCAAACTTTAAGAAACGACAGCTTAGGTTTATTGCTAAACCACAGTTCATACGGTGTCGTCTCAACGGATTTAGATGGTGCCTCTTTTAACGTGAATGCAGCTGTCTCTAATGCATGATCCCAAAACGATTTGGTAAATCGGTAAGAAACATCATAGATTGTACTATATCCAATAAAGTACGGTTATGACGTTCGGACACACCATTATGCTGTGGTGTTCCAGGTGGCATGAATTTGTGAAACTATTCCACATTGTTTTAATTGAAGACCAAACTCGTAACTCAAATATTTGTCTCCGCGATCAGATCGTAGAAACCTTATTTTCTTGTCACGATGATTTTCACTTCACTCTAAAATTCTTTGAACTTTTCAAACGTTTCAGACTTATGTTTCATCAAGTAGATATACCCATATCTGCTCAAATCATCTGTGAAGGTTAGAAAATAATGATACTTGTCGCGAGCCTTAATATTCATCGGATCATATACATCAGTATGTATGATTTCCAACAAATCTGTTGCTTGCTCCATTGTTCCGGAGAACAGCGTTTTTAGTCATCTTGCCCAAGAGGCATGGTTCGCAAGCATCAAGTGATTCATAATCAAGTGATTCCAAAATCCCATCAGCATGGAGTTTCTTCATGCGTTTTACACCAATATGACCTAAACGGCAGTGCCACAAATAGGTTGCACTATCATTATTAACTTCGCATCCTTTTGGTTTCAATATCATGAATATGTGTATCACTGCGATCGAGATCCAACAAACCATTTCGTTGGTGTGTATAACCATAGAAGGTTTTATTCATGTAAACAGAACAACAATTTATTCTCTTACTTGAATGAATAGCCGTATTACAATAAACATGATCAAATCATATTCATGCTCAACGTAAACACCAAATAACACTTATTTAGTTTCAACACTAATCCCGAAAGTATAGGGAGTGTGTGATGATGATCATATCAATCTTGGAACCACTTCCAACACACATCGTCACCTTGCCCTTTAACTAGTCTTTGTTCATTCTGCAACTCCCGTTTCGAGTTACTAATCTTAGCAACTTGAACTAGTACCAAACACTGAGGGGTTGCTATGAACACTAGTAAAGTACACATCAATAACATGTATATCAAATATACTTATGTTCACTTTGCCATCCTTCTTATCCGCCAATCACTTGGGGTAGTTCCGCTTCCAGTGACCAGTCCCTTTGCAGTAGAAGCACTTAGTCTCAGGCTTAGGACCATACTTGGGCTTTTTCACTTGAGCAGCAACTTGCTTGCCGTTCTTCTTGAAGTTCCCCTTCTTTCCTTTTGCCCTTTTCTTGAAACTAGTGATCTTGTCAACCATCAACACTTGATGTTTTTCTTTGATTTCTACCTTCGCTGATTTTAGCATCGCGAAGAGCTTGGGAATATTTTCTGTTATCCCTTGCATATTATAGTTCATCACGAAGTTCTACTAACTTGGTGATGGTGACTAGAGAATTCTGTCAATCACTATCTTATCTGGAAGATTAACTCCCACTTGATTCAAGCGATTGTAGTACCCAGACAATCTGAGCACATGCTCACTAGTTGAGCGATTCTCCTCCATCTTTTAGCTATAGAACTTGTTGGAGACTTCATATCTCTCAACTCGGGTATTTGCTTGAAATATTAACTTCAACTCCTAGAACATCTCATATGCTCTATGACGTTCAAAACGTCTTTGAAGTCCCGATTCTAAGCAGTTAAGCATGGTGCACTAAACTATTAAGTAGTCATCATATTGAGCCAGCATAACGTTCATAACGTCTGCATCTGCTCCTGCAATAGGTCCGTCACCTAGCGGTGCATCAAGGACATAATTCTTCTTTGCAGCAATGAGGATAAACCTCAGATCACGGATCCAATCCGCATCATTGCTACTAATATTTTTCAACACAATTTTCTCTAGTAACATATCAAAATAAACACAGGGAAGCAACAATGCGAGCTATTGATCTACAACATAGATATGCTAATACTACCAGGACTAAGTTCATGATAAATTAAAGTTCAATTAATCATATTACTTAAGAACTCCCACTTAGATAGACATCCCTCTAATCTTCTAAGTGATCACGTGATCCAAATCAACTAAACCATGTCCGATCATCACGTGAGATGGAGTAGTTTCAATGGTGAACATCACTATGTTGATCATATCTACTATATGATTCACGCTCGACCTTTCGGTCTCCGTGTTCCGAGGCCATATATGTTATATGCTAGGCTCGTCAAGTTAAACCTGAGTATTCCGCGTGTGCAACTGTTTTGCACCCGTTGTATTTGAACGTAGAACCTATCACACCCGATCATCACGTGGTGTCTCAGCACGAAGAACTTTCGCAACGGTGCATACTCAGGGAGAACACTTCTTGATAATTTAGTGAGAGATCATCTTATAATGCTACCGTCAATCAAAGCAAGATAAGATGCATAAAAGGATAAACATCACATGCAATCAATATAAGTGATATGATATGGCCATCATCATCTCGTGCTTGTGATCTCCATCTTCGAAGCACCGTCATGATCACCATCGTCACCGGCGCGACACCTTGATCTCCATCGTAGCATCGTTGTCGTCTCGCCAATCTTATGCTTCCACGACTATCACTACCGCTTAGTAATAAAGTAAAGTATTACATCGCGATTGCATTGCATACAATAAAGCGACAACCATATGGCTCCTGCCAGTTGCCGATAACTCGGTTACAAAACATGATCATCTCATACAATAAAATTTAGCATCATGTCTTGACCATATCACATCACAACATGCCCTGCAAAAACAAGTTAGACGTCCTCCACTTTGTTGTTGCAAGTTTTATGTGGCTGCTACGGGCTTAAGCAAGAACTCATCTTACCTACGCATCAAAACCACAACGATAGTTTGTCAGATAGACTCCGTTTTAACCTTCTCCAGGACCGGGCGTAGCCACACTCGGTTCAACTAAAGTTGGAGAGACAGTCTTCCGCAAGCCATCTATGTGCAAAGCACGTCGAGGGAACCGGTCTCGCGTAAGCGTACGCGTAAGGTTGGTCCGGATCGTCTCGTCCAACAATACTGCTGAACCAAAGTATGACATGCTGGTATCCAGTATGACTTGTATCGTCCACAACTCACTTGTGTTCTACTCGTGCAAATAACATCAAACCATAAAAACCTAGGCTCGGTTGCCACTGTTGGGTAACGTAGTAATTTCAAAAAATTTCCTACGCACACGCAACATCATGGTGATGCATAGCAACGAGAGGGGAGAGTGTTGTCTACGTACCCTCGTAGACCGAAGCGGAAGCGTTGACACAACGTAGAGGAAGTAGTCGTACGTTCTCCTCGCGATCCAACCGATCACAACACCGTTACTCCGGCACCTCCGAGTTCTTGGCACACGTTCAGCTCGATGACGATCCCCGGGCTCCGATCCAGCAAAGCGTCGAGGAAGAGTTCCGTCAGCACGACGGCGTGGTGACGATCTTGATGTGTTACCGGCGCAGGGCTTCGCCTAAGCACTGCAACGATATGATCGAGGTGGAATTTGGTGGAAGGGGGCACCGCACACGGCTAAGGAACGATCCGTAGATCAACTAGTGTGTCTTTGGGGTGCCCCCTGCCCCCGTATATAAAGGAGCCAAGGGGGAGGGGCTGGCCGGCCAAGCCTGGCGCGCCAGGAGAGTCCTACTCCCTCTGGGAGTAGGATTCCGCCCCCCAATCCTAGTTGGACTAGGATCCTCCAAGGGGGAGAGAGAGAGAGAGGGGGCGCCCACCTCTCCTAGTCCTAATAGGACTAGGGGAAGGGGGGAGGCGCGCAGCCCATGAGGTCAGCCCTCTCACCTCTCCTCCAAGGCCCATGTTGGCCCATTATGCTCCCGGGGGGTTTCGGTAACCCTCCCGGTATTCCGGTAAAATCCTGATTTCACCTGGAATGCATCCGATGTCCAAACATAGGCTTCCAATATATCATTCTTTACGTCTCGACCATTTCCTCGTCATGTCCGTGATCACATCCGGGACTCCGAACTCCTTCGGTACATCAAAATGCATAAACTCATAATAACTGTCATCGTAACGTTAAGCGTGCGGACCCTACGGTTCGAGAACAATGTAGACATGACCGAGACACGTCTCCGGTCAATAACCAATAGCGGGACCTGGATGCCCATATTGGCTCCTACATATTCTACGAAGATCTTTATCGGTCAGACCGCATAACAACATACGTTGTTCCCTTTGTCATCGGTATGTTACTTGCCCGAGATTCGATCGTCGGTATCCAATACCTAGTTCAATCTCGTTACCGGCAAGTCTCTTTACTCGTTCTGTAATACATCATCTCGCAACTAACTCATTGGTTGCAATGCTTGCAAGGCTTTATGTGATGTGCATTACCGAGAAGGCCCTGAGATACCTCTCCGACAATCGGAGTGACAAATCCTAATCTCGAAATACGCCAACCCAATATGTACCTTCGGAGACACCTGTAGAGCACCTTTATAATCACCCAGTTACGTTGTGACGTTTGGTAGCACACAAAGTGTTCCTACGGTAAATGGGAGTTGCATAATCTCATAGTTAAAGGAACATGTATAAGTCATGGATAAAAGCAATAGCAACATACTAAACGATCGGGTGCTAAGCTAATGGAATGGGTCATGTCAATCAGATCATTCAACTAATGATGTGACCTCATTAAGCAAATAACAACTCCTTGTTCATGGTTAGGAAACATAACCATCTTTGATTAATGAGCTAGTCAAGTAGAGGCATACTAGTGACACTCTTGTTTGTCTATGTATTCACACATGTATTATGTTTCCTGTTAATACAATTCTAGCATGAATAATAAACATTTATCATGAATTAAGGAAATAAATAATAACTTTATTATTGCCTCTAGGGCATATTTCCTTCAGGGGGGGGGGGGCATGATGACCCACAAGTATAGGGGATCTATCATAGTCCTTTCGATAAGTAAGAGTGTCAAACCCAACGCGGAGCAAAAGGAAATGATAAGCGGTTTTCAGCAAGGTATTCTCTGCAAGTACTGCAATAAGTGGTAACAAATAGTTTTGTGATAAGATAATTTGCAACAAGCAACAAGTAACAAAAGTAAATAAAGTGCAGTAAGGTGTCCCAATCCTTTTTGTAGCAAAGGACAAGCCGGAAAAAAACTCTTATATTAGTATAAGCGCTCCCGAGGACACATGGGAATATCATCAAGCTAGTTTTCATCACGTTCATATGATTCGCGTTCGGTACTTTGATAATTTGATATGTGGGTGGACCGGTGCTTGGGTGCAGTTCTTACTTGAACAAGCATCCCACTTATGATTAAGCTCTATTGCAAGCATCCGCAACTACAACAAAAGTATTAAGCTAAACCTAACCATAACATGAAACATATGGATCCAAATCAGTCCCTTAGGAAGCAACGCATAAACTAGGGTTTAAGCTTCTGTCACTCTAGCAACCCATCATCTACTGATTACTTCCCAATGCCTTCCTCTAGGCCCAAATAATGGTGAAGTGTTATGTAGCCGACATTCACATAACACCACTAGAGGCTAGACAACATACATCTCATCAAAATATCGAACGAATACCAAATGCACATGACTACTAATAGCAAGACTTCTCCCTTGTCCTCAGGAACAAACGTAACTACTCACAAAGCATATTCATGTTCATAGTCAAAGGGGTAATAATATGCATAAAGGATCTGAACATCTGATCTTCCACCAAATAAACCAACTAGCATCAACTACAAGGAGTAATCAACACTACTAGCAACCTACTAGCACCAATCCCAGACTTGGAGACAAGAATTGGATACAAGAGATGAACTGGGGTTTTGAGATGAGATGGTGCTGGTGAAGATGTTGATGGAGATTTCCCTCTCCCGATGAGAGGAGCGTTGGTGATGACGATGGCGATGATTTCCCCCTCCGGGAGGGAAGTATCCCTGGCAGAACAGCTCTGCCGGAGCTCTAGATTGGTTCCGCCAAGGTTCCGCCTCGTGGCGGCGGAGCCTCGTCTCGAAAGGTTGCTTCTGGTTTTTTTCTCGACGAAAGACTTCATATAGAAGAAGATGCGCATCGGAGAGCCACCAGGGGGCCCATGAGGTAGGGGGGCGCGCCCCCCACCCTCGTGGAAAGGGTGTAGGCCCCCTGGCCTTTATCTTTGGCAGGTATTTTTCATTATTTATTGTAAGATATTCCGCAGAGTTTCAGTACTTTTGGATTTGCACAGAATAGGCCTCTAATATTTGCTCCTTTTCCAGCCCAGAATTCCAGCTGCCGGCATTCTCACTCCTTATGTAAACCTTGTAAAATAAGAGATAATAGCCATAAGTATTGTGACATAATGTGAAATAACAACCCATAATGCAATAAATATCGATATGAAAGCATGATGCAAAATGGACGTATCAACTTCCCCAAGCTTAGACCTCGCTTGTCCTCAAGCGAAAGCCAATAGCTATAAATATGTCCCCATGTTTAGAGGTAGAGGTATCGATAAAAATAAAATACGGACATGAGGGCATCATGATTTTAGAGCTTACCATATCACAAGCGGCGACATCTAACAATTATCGGCTCTCCTCTCCTAGGCGACTCTTAGGCGACCTACGCCGGTGGCCACTCCGGCCCCGGCGGCCACCCCCCACCCTCCTGCCGGTGGCCACTCCGGCTCCGGCAGCCACCCTCCCTGTTGTGTGCCACTCCGGCCACAATAGCCACAACATGGCTCCTTTTGCCCTAGACTTTGATCGTGGGAAGAAGTTCCAAGCAGACATGAGGCGCAAGTTTGGGCATCCAGTGGTCTTCTCACCGGGGTTTCGTCAACGTGAGTTCACCATGGTGGTTTCTTTCTGTAGAGCATCGTTCAAGCTTGATGCACACACGGTTAGTGTCTCACTTCTTGCTATGTTTGGTGGTTATGCCCAAGGATTTAGAGTTTGTCATCTCAGAGATAGATCTTTCAAGTTTTCGGTTGCTTCTAAATCGGTGGGTTTTGAGATTTATAATGCGGGCAGAGTTGTTGAGAAAGAGTTTGAGATGGTTTTTAGCCGCTGGAATTTTGGTGGTCCGAATTGGATTCGAGAAGAGAGAGCGTTCTATGCTGAGCAGGATAGAGAATGGACATTAGTGGGTAGGCATGGTAAAGCAGTCCAACATGATTCCGGCGATCGCCGGACTGGTGTTCCGGCTCACCGGAATGCCGGATCAGTTTTTGAACGTCTTTCAGGCCCTATTCAAATTAGGAGTGATCAGAGGGGGGACTTAATTGATACCAATGCGTGCTTTGATGAGGGGCAGCGCAATGAGCTCCAAGTTAATACTCATCATCAATGTACTAACAGGTACGTGACATGCTATGCATGCGGGGGGCAGGGTCATTACACGCGCAAATGCTCGAGGCCAAATCTTCCTGGGCTTTGGTCTTTCATCCCGTTTGACACCTTCCAAAGCCCACCGGAGCAGGCCTGGGCCGAGGGAGAGGTGGAGTCGTGGTTTCACTGTGTTGGGCCGGCATTACCGTTAAGGCAAGTCTCGACATTTAAGGAACTGGTCATGGATCTTTTCCCAAATTTTCAGCCGAGACCCTTGCTTGCCTCCTCGCATTCCACCTCACCTACCAACTCTGCCTCAACCTCGTCAGGCTCGCCAACTTCTCCTTCATCGCCGGGGAGGGCTTTGGTGCTCTACGCGTCGGAAGAGCCAGCAATGGCTAACATTCCTATCGACCCAGCTCCTTTTGTCCCTCACGGTTTCCACATTCAGGAACTGGAGGGGAGAAATGGGGTTTCCAGGGTCATCCTGCCGCACCGCCCGCGTCGACATGAAGACTGGGCGATTGCGACTATTCATCCTCACCCAAATGAGGTATTCTTCCCTAATGTTCGTGATGTTCTGGAAGAGTTTTTGCAAGGGGAGGAAGAAGTGCAGTTCAGAGAGATTCAACCTTGCCCTTTTGGGGAAGCATATGTTCAGTTCAAGCATGTGCGGGACAGGGACAGATTGGTCAGCCAGAGTCCACACCCGTTTGGTGATGTTTTTATCTCTTTCACACCGCATAACAAAG
Source organism: Aegilops umbellulata (assembly GCA_032464435.1). Taxonomy (NCBI): domain Eukaryota; kingdom Viridiplantae; phylum Streptophyta; class Magnoliopsida; order Poales; family Poaceae; genus Aegilops; species Aegilops umbellulata. Next base: position 359,787,899 of record CP136059.1, read on the forward strand.
GTAGAAACTGGCGCAAAATTCATTTTAACAGAACCTGCTGGCTGCTTTTTGTGGGGGTGCCGTTTGACTACTGTAATACAGAGGATGTTTCTGCTGCTATTTCCAAATGGGGTAGAATCATTAGCTGGGAAAAGGAGGATGCTCTTAGAGGAAAGATCTTGGTCAAGGACAAAGTCACTGAACTCTTGGATGTGCCTAAAAGTATTAGGTGGTCTGAGGGAGAGAGTTTTGAGGAAGAATCTTGGACTTCCTCTGTTGAAGTGTTGTGGGAAGAAATGCTAGGAGGTGGCCCAGCTGCTGATGACCCAATTCCTCCCCCAGGGGTGGACCCACACCCAGTACCTCATCATGCTAATGATTTCCCTGGCTTCCAACCTCTGCCACCAAACAATGCTCAAGTCAATAATGCAGAATGGGATGAGTGGGATGAGCAGGAGGAAAATGATCACTGGGCCTTTCCACAGCCAAATCCCCCTGTTCCTGTGCAGCAACAATTGGAGATACCTGTGTTTCCTGAAGATGGTGCTCCTAACAATAGCATCACCACTACTGTTTCTTTATCAGATGGGCTCTTGTCTCTCACACACTCTGCTAGTGAAGAGGTGAACCAAGTGGCACAAATCCCTTTTTTGGGCATGGGTCTGCAAAACATTGCCCTGGCTTACCAAGCTGACCCAGAGGAAGCAGAACCTGGCCTTGCTGCCCTGGAGGAGGAGAATGTTAACTTACAAGTGCCAGTTCAACCCCTGGAGATTCTTCCTCCTGTACCTGAGCTGCTTGAGCAGGCTATTCCTATGGATCAACCTCCTGAAGTGGAACAACACAGTCAGCACTTTCCTGCTTCTGAAGAGAACAATATGCAGAAAATCTCTCAAGTCCATTTAGAGGCTGGCAGTTCTAAAGCACAGGAATTTGCTACTGAAGGAGCTGCTGACAGTGAGAAAGACAAATTTGTGACATTGGGCTCTGAGGCTATGGTTTCTTTGGGGGAGGTGGACAAATCTTTTCTCAAGGGAAAGGAGAATGTCCCCATTGTTCCTTCTGAAGATAATAAAAAAGAAGGTCTAGACCTGTGGATTCAACATTTTGCACCAGCCACTCAGGGAGCTGTCAGTACCTTTAAGATTGACATTCCAGCTCCAAGTTGAAAGGACTTCATGCAGGGAATTGGAAAGGAAAATGAGGGCATTAGCCCTGATGCTCACTCTTCTAGTGGCACAGGGAGCCCACTACAGCAGGTATCCCCAAATAAGGTGCTCATTCTGCCACTTGGAGAGACAGTTTCAAGGAAGAGAAGGGAGAAGGAACCTTTGGTGGAAACTGAGGTATCTGAGGAGGAGGCACATGACAAGTTGTCCAAAAAGCTCAAGAAAAAGGAGCGGGAGGAGATGGCCAAGGTCCCTGAGGGAGTCCTGGATTAGGGAGTGTTCGGATAGCCGAACTATATCTTCAGCCGGACTCCAGGACTATGAAGATACAAGATTGAAGACTTCGTCCCGTGTCCGGAAGGTTCTTTCCTTGGCGTGAAAGGCAAGCTAGGCGTGCGGATATTCAAGATCTCCTACCAATGTAACCGACTCTGTGTAACCCTAACCCTATCCGGTGCCTATATAAACCGTAGGGTTGTAGTCCGTAGGACGAACACATCATAACCATCATCATACCTATAGGATAGCTTCTAGGGTTTAGCCTCCTTGATCTCGTGGTAGATCTACTCTTGTACTACCCATATCATCAATATTAATCTAGCAGGAGTAGGGTTTTACCTCCATCGAGAGGGCCCGAACCTGGGTAAAATAAAGTGTCCTTTGTCTCCTGTTACCATCCGACCTTGACGCACAGATCAGGACCCCCTACCCGAGATCCGCCGGTTTTGACACCGACATTGGTGCTTTCATTGAGAGTTCCTCTGTGTCGTCGCCTTTAGGCCCGATGGCTCCTTTGATCATCAACAACGATGAGGTCCAGGGTGAGACTTTTCTCCCCGGACAGATCTTCGTCTTCGGCGGCTTCGCTCTGCGGGCCAATTCGCTTGGTCATCTGGAGCATATCGAGAGCTACGCCCCTGTCCATCAAGTCAGGTTTGGAAACCTAAACTACACGGCAGATATCTGTGGAGACTTGATCTTCGACGGATTCGAGCCACAGCCAAGCGCGCCGCACTATCTCGAGGGGCATGATATAGCTCTGCCTCCGAACAGTGTCCTGGAGGCCGCATACGCTCCGGCCCCGATCCTCGATTCGGAGCCCGCTGCGTTCCTTGAAGATGAACGGTTGTACGTCACCTCGGGGGTTGCGATCTCAAAGGCCATTGAGCCGAACGCAAGCCCCGCACTCCGCACGGCACATGACTCCAAGGAGCCGAACTCTTCTCCGAACTCTGAACCTCCCGCGCCCCTGCCAATCGAATCAGATTGGGCGGTAATGGAGTTCACCGCGGCGGACATCTTTCAGTATTCACCTTTTGGTGATATTCTGAATTCTCTCAAGTCTCTCTCTTTGTCAGGAGAGCCCGGGCCGAACTATGGCCTGCGAGGTTGGGATTCGGACGACGAAGAAATTTAAAGCCCACCCACCGCCCACTTAATAGCCACTGTCGACGATATATCCGACATGCTCGACTTCGGCTCCGAAGACTTCGACGGTATGGACGACGAAGGAGGAGACGAGCAAGAACCAGCACCTGTAGGGCGCTGGACCGCCACCTCGTCATACGATATATACATGGTGGATGCTCCAAAAGATGGAGACGGCGATGGAACAACGGAGGATGGCACTTCGAAAAAGCCTCCAAAACGCCGACGTCAGCGGCGCCGCTCCAAACCCCGCCACAGCAGAAACGGTGATTCCGGCACGGGAGATAATACTACCCCGGACAGCGCCGAAGAACACCAAAACCAGCAGGATTCGGCACAGGAAGATGGAGAAGACCGCCCTCATGAGAGAGCGGCAGAACGAGAGGTCGAGAACGATAACTACATGCCTCCCTCCGAAGATGAGGCAAGCCTCGGCGACGATGAATTCATCGTACCATCATACCCCGCCGAACAAGAGCGCTTTCAACGCAGGCTTTTAGCCACGGCAAACAGCCTAAAGAAAAAGGAGCAACAGCTTAGAGCTGATCAAGATTTGCTAGCTGACAGATGGACTAAAGTCCTTGCGGCCGAAGAGCACGAGCTCGGACGCCCCTCCAAAAACTATCCTAAGCGCAGGCCGCTACCCCAATCATAGGAGGAAGCCCAAGACATGGCAGATCGGCCACCTCGCGGCCGCGACAGAGAAGCCCGTCGAACATCCAAACAAGCCATGCCCGTCAGCCGCTTTACCAAGGCACGGGAACACCAACCAGACCTGCGAGACGTCCTGGAGAACAAAGCAAGGCAAACAAGATCGATCTATGGATCGCGCGGACGCCCGACGGCACGTGATAGTTTTCACTCCGGACACAATAAATCCGGCCGGGCCGAACACAACAGGAACAGCTCCTCCGAACTGCGTCGAGACATAGCCCAGTACAGGGGCGCCGCACACCCACTATGCTTCACAGACGAAGTAATGGATCATAGAATCCCAGAGGGTTTCAAACCCGTCAACATCGAGTCGTACGATGGTACGACAGATCCGGCAGTATGGATTGAGGACTATCTCCTCCACATCCACATGGCATGTGGCGATGATCTGCACGCCATCAAATATTTACCCCTTAAGCTTAAGGGACCAGCCCGGCACTGGCTCAACAGCCTCCTCGCAGATTCGATCGGCTCTTGGGAGGACCTGGAGGCCGCATTCCTCGACAACTTCGAGGGGACCTACGTACGGCCACCGGACGCCGACGACCTAAGCCACATAATCCAGCAGCCAGAAGAATCGGCCAGGCAATTCTAGACACGGTTCCTAACAAAGAAAAATCAGATAGTCAATTGTCCGGACGCAGAGGCCTTAGCAGCCTTCAAGCATAACATCCGTGACGAGTGGCTTGCCCGGCACCTGGGACAGGAAAAGCCGAAATCCATGGCAGCCCTCACGACACTCATGACCTGCTTTTGCGCGGGCGAAGATAGCTGGCTAGCTCGCAGCAACAACTTATCGAAGAAGCAAGGTAATTCAGATACCAAGGACAAAAGTGGCAGGTCGCGACGAAATAAACAGAAACGCCGCGTCAGCAGCGACAACAATGAAGATACGACAGTAAACGCCGGATTCAGAGGCCATAAATCCGGTCAGCGGAAAAAGCCATTCAAAAAGAATACCCAGGGCCCGTCCAGTTTGGACCGAATACTCGACCGCTCGTGCCAGATCCACGGCACCCCCGAAAGGCCAGCCAATCACACCAACAGGGATTGTTGGGTGTTCAAGCAGGCAGGCAAGTTAAGAGCCGAACACAAAAACAAGGGGTTAGACAGCGATGACGAAAAGGAGCCCAGGCCGCCGAACAACAACGGACAGAAGGGGTTTCCCCCACAAGTGCGGATGGTGAACATGATATACGCGACTCATATTCCCAAGCGGGAGAGGAAGCGTGCACTACGGGACGTATACGCGATGGAGCCAGTCGCCCCAAAGTTCAACCCATGGTCCTCTTGCCCGATCACCTTCGATCGAAGGGACCACCCCACTAGCATCCGTCACGGCGGTTTCGCCGCATTGGTTCTTGACCCAATCGTTGACGGATTTCACCTTACAAGTGTCCTCATGGACGGCGGCAGTAGCCTGAACCTGCTCTACCAGGATACAGTGCGGAAAATGGGCATAGATCCATCAAGGATCAAGCCCACAAAGACGACCTTTAAAGGTGTCATACCAGGTGTAGAGGCCAATTGCATAGGCTCCATCACACTTGATGTGGTCTTCGGATCTCCGAACAACTTCCGAAGCGAAGAGTTAATCTTCGACATAGTTCCGTTCCGTAGTGGCTATCATGCTCTGCTTGGACGAACCGCATTCGCAAAATTCAATGCGGTGCCGCACTACGCATATCTCAAGCTCAAGATGCCAGGCCCTCGAGGTGTAATCACGGTCAGCAGAAACACCGAACACTCCATCCGTACGGAGGAACACACGGCGGCCCTCGCAGCAGAGGTACAAAGCAGCCTGTTAAGGCAGCTCTCGAGTCCGGCCGCTACAAAGCAGGACATAGCAAAACGCGCCCGGAGTAACCCGCAGTAAGACCGACTGGCGCGTTCAGAGCACGCGTAGCAACATGGCCCCAACCCCAGCCATCGCTACATAGCGGAGCTAGTACCTCTAGTACACAATTACGCCCTTACAATTCCATGGGCATAGGGGAAGGGGCAGATAAAACGACATGCCAACAATACGGCGTCAAACGTACTAGGGGCTGCCGGGATCTTCTTTTCTTTCAGGACTCCATAATCTGGATACAGTGTTCGGCCTCGCTGCCGCACAGACGATACAGGACACAGGAAAGCAGACAAAATAACGCCGCATCATGGAACTCTCAGGTGGTCTCTATTTCGAGCGATATATCTGTTTCTAAATTCCGTGGCCTGCGCCTGGTCAGGACATGTTAAATAGTCTAATTTTTTTTCTTCGCACTACTTGTATCGTTCGGCTTGAATAAACAGCCTCCTCATAAATAATGCATAGCTTTTCGTCTATTTTTGTCATTATCTCCTTTTAATATACATATGTTTACTCAAATAACATGATCGCACCCGTACACCATGGTACGGCAAACCACGCCAGGGGCTTTTTTACCCTTCTATCTGGTGTGAGAAGTCCGTCCACTTTCACAAGTGCGGCACCCCGAACTTATAGCATTATATGCATCGGCTCCGAGTCATGATTTTGGTCATATGTTGGGTTTGTTGGGGAACGTAGTAATTTCAAAAAAATTCCTACGTACACGCAAGATCATGGTGATGCATAGCAACGAGAGGGGAGAGTGTTGTCTACGTACCCTCGTAGACCGAAAGCGGAAGCGTTATATCAACGCGGTTGATGTAGTCGTACGTCTTCATGATCCGACCGATCCAAGCACCGTTACTCCGGCACCTCCGAGTTCTTGGCACACGTTCAGCTCGATGACGATCCCCGGGCTCCGATCCAGCAAAGCGTCGGGGAAGAGTTCCGTCAGCACGACGGCGTGGTGACGATTTTGATGTACTACTGACGCAGGGCTTCGCCTAAGCAGTGCGACAATATGACCGAAGTGGAATTTGGTGGCAGGGGGCACCGCACACGGCTAAGGAAAGATCTCAATGATCAATTGTGTGTCTATGGGGTGCCCCCTGCCCCTGTATATAAAGGATGGAGGAGGAGGAGGCCGGCCAAGGCAAAGGTGCGGCCAGGATATGGAGTCCTACTAGGACTCCAAGTCCTAGTAGGAGTCCACCAAAAGGGGAGGAAGGGAGAAGGAATAGGAGGAGAAGGAGAGGTGGCCGGCCCCCTTTTCCCTAGTCCAATTCGGACCAAAGGGGAGGGGGGGCGCAGCAGCCTTTTCCTCTTCCCACTAAAGCCCATCAAGGCCCATTACTTCTCCCGTAATCCCGTAACTCCCCGATACTCCCGAAAATACCCGAATCACTCAGAACCTTTCCGATGTCCGAATATAGTCGTCCAATATATCGATCTTTACGTCTCGACCATTTCGAGACTCCTCGTCATGTCCCCGATCTCATCCGGGACTCCGAATTCCTTCGGTACATCAAAACTCATAAACTCATAATAACTGTCATCGTAACCTTAAGCGTGCGGACCCTACGGTTCGAGAACAATGTAGACATGACCGAGCCACGTCTCCGGTCAATAACCAATAGCGGGACCTGGATGCCCATATTGGCTCCTACATATTCTACGAAGATCTTTATCGGTCAGACCGCATAACAACATACGTTGTTCCCTTTGTCATCGGTATGTTACTTGCCCGAGATTCGATCGTCGGTATCCAATACCTAGTTCAATCTCGTTACGGCAAGTCTCTTTACTCGTTCCATAATACATCATCTCGCAACTAACTCATTAGTTGCAATGCTTGCAAGGCTTAAGTGATGTGCATTACCGAGAGGGCCCAGAGATACCTCTCCGACAATCGGAGTGACAAATCCTAATCTCGAAATACGCCAACCCAACATCTACCTTTGGTGACACCTGTAGTACTCCTTTATAATCACCCAGTTACGTTGTGACGTTTGGTAGCACCCAAAGTGTTCCTCCGGCAAACGGGAGTTGCATAATCTCATAGTCATAGGAACATGTATAAGTCATGGATAAAAGCAATAGCAACATACTAAACGATCGGGTGCTAAGCTAATGGAATGGGTCATGTCAATCAGATCATTCAACTAATGATGTGACCTCATTAATCAAATAACAACTCCTTGTTCATGGTTAGGAAACATAACCATCTTTGATTAATGAGCTAGTCAAGTAGAGGCATACTAGTGACACTCTGTTTGTCTATGTATTCACACATGTATTATGTTTCCTGTTAATACAATTCTAGCATGAATAATAAACATTTATCATGAATTAAGGAAATAAATAATAACTTTATTATTGCCTCTAGGACATATTTCCTTCAGTCTCCCACTTGCACTAGAGTCAATAATCTAGTTCACATCGCCATGTGATTTATCAGCAATAGTTCACATCACCATGTGATTAACACCCATAGTTCACATCGATATGTGACCAACACTCAAAGGGTTACTAGAGTCACTAATCTAGTTCACATCGCTATGTGATTAACACCCAAAGAGTACTAAGGTGTGATCATGTTTTGCTTGTGAGATAATTTTAGTCCACGGGTCTGTCACATTCAGATCCGTAAGTATTTTGCAAATTTCTATGTCAACAATACTCTGCACGGAGCTACTCTAGCTAATTGCTCCCACTTTCAATATGTATCCAGATTGAGACTTAGAGTCATCTAGATCAGTGTCAAAACTTGCATCGACGTAACCCTTTACGACGAACCTTTTGTCACCTCCATAATCGAGAAACATATCCTTATTCCACTAAGGATAATTTGGACCGCTGTCCAGTGATCTACTCCTAGATCACTATTGTACTCCCTTGCCAAACTCAGTGGTAGGATATGCAATAGATCTGGTACACAGCATGGCATACTTTATAGAACCTATGGCTGAGGCATAGGGAATGACTTTCATTCTCTTTCTATCTTCTGCCGTGGTCGGGCTTTGAATCTTACTCAATTTCACACCTTGTAACACAGGCAAGAACTCTTTCTTTGACTGTTCCATTTTGAACTACTTCAAAATCTTGTCAAGGTATGTACTCATTGAAAAAACTTATCAAGCGTCTTGATCTACCTCTATAGACCTTGATGCTCAATATGTAAGCAGCTTCACTGAAGTCTTTCTTTGAAAAACTCCTTTCAAACATTCCTTTATGCTTTACAGAATTATTCTACATTATTTCCGATCAACAATATGTCATTCACATATACTTATCAGAAATGTTGTAGTGCTCCCACTCACTTTCTTGTAAATACAGGCTTCACCGCAAGTTTGTATAAAACTATATGCTTTGATCAACTTATCAAAGTGTATATTCCAACTCCGAGATGCTTGTACCAGTTCATAGATGGATCGCTGGAGCTTGCATATTTTGTTAGCACCTTTAGGATTGACAAAACCTTCTGGTTGCATCATATATAACTCTTCTTTAATAAATCTATTAAGGAATGCAGTTTTGTTTATCCATTTGCCAAATTTCATAAAATGCGGCAATTGCTAATATGGTTCGGACAGACTTAAGTATAGATACGAGTGAGAAACTCTCATCGTAGTCAACACTTTGAACTTGTCGAAAACCTTTTGCGACAATTCTAGCTTTGTAGATAGTAACACTACTATCAGCGTCCGTCTTCCTCTTGAAGATCCATTTATTTTCTATGGCTTTGCCGATCATCTGGCAAATCCATCAAAGTCCATACTTTGTTCTCATACATGGATCATATCTCAGATTTCATGGCCTCAAACTATTTCGCGGAATCTGGGCTCATCATCGCTTCCTCATAGTTCGCAAGTTCATCATGGTCTAGTAACATGACTTCCAGAACAGGATTACCGTACCACTCTGGTGCGGATCTCACTCTGATTTACCTACGAGATTCGGTAGTAACTTGATCTGAAGTTACATGATCATCATCATTAGCTTCCTCACTAATTGGTGTAGTAGTCACAGGAACAGATTTCTGTGATGAACTACTTTCCAATAAGGGAGAAGGTACAATTACCTTATCAAGTTCTACTTTCCTCCTACTCACTTCTTTCGAGAGAAACTCCTTCTCTAGAAAGGATCCATTCTTTAGCAACGATTTTTGCTTTTGGATCTGTGATAGAAGGTGTACCCAACAATTTCCTTTGGGTATTCTATGAAGACGCATTTCTCCGATTTGGGTTCGAGCTTATCAGGATGAAACTTTTTCACATAAGCATCACAACTCCAAACTTTAAGAAACGACAGCTTTAGGTTTATTGCTAAACCATAGTTCATACGGTGTCGTCTCAACGGATTTAGATGGTGCCCTATTTAATGTGAATGCAGCTGTCTCTAATGCATAATCCCAAAAACGATAGTGGTAGATCGGTAAGATACATCATAGATTGTACTATATCTAATAAAGTACGGTTATGACGTTCGGACGCACCATTATGCTGTGGTGTTCCAGGTGGCATGAGTTTGTGAAACTATTCCACATTGTTTTAATTGAAGGCCAAACTCGTAACTCAAATATTTTACCTCTGCGATCATATCGTAGAAACTTTTATTTTCTTGTTACGATGATTCTCTACTTCACTCTGAAATTCTTTGAACTTTTCAAACGTTTCAGACTTATGTTTCATCAAGTGGATATACCCACATCTTCTCAAATCATCTGTGAAGGTCAGAAAATAATGATACCTGTTGCAAGCCTTAATATTCATCGGACCACATACATCAGTATGTATGATTTCCAATAAATCTGTTGCTTGCTTCATTGTTCCGGAGAACGGCGTTTTTAGTCATCTTGCCCTTAAGGCATGGATCGCAAGCATCAAGTGATTCATAATCAAGAGATTCCAAAATTCCATCAGCATGGAGTTTCTTCATGCGCTTTACACCAATATGACCTAAACAGCAGTGCCACAAATAAGTTGCACTATCATTATTAACTTCGCATCTTTTCGCTTCAATATTATGAATATGTGTATCACTACGATCGAGATCCAACAAACCATTTTCGTTGGTGTGTATGACCATAGAAGGTTTTATTCATGTAAACAGAACAACAATTGTTCTCTAACTTAAATGAATAACTGTATTGCAATTAACATGATCAAATCATATTCATGCTCAACGCAAACACCAAATAACACTTATTTAGTTTCAACACTAATCCCGAAAGTATAGGGAGTGTGTGATGATGATCATATCAATCTTGGAACCACTTCCAACACACATCGTCACCTTGCCCTTTAACTAGTCTTTGTTCATTCTGCAACTCCCGTTTCGAGTTACTAATCTTAGCAACTTGAACTAGTACCAAACACTGAGGGGTTGCTATGAACACTAGTAAAGTACACATCAATAACATGTATATCAAATATACTTATGTTCACTTTGCCATCCTTCTTATCCGCCAATCACTTGGGGTAGTTCCACTTCTAGTGACCAGTCCCTTTGCAGTAGAAGCACTTAGTCTCAGGCTTAGGACCAGACTTGGGCTTTTTCACTTGAGCAGCAACTTGCTTGCCATTCTTCTTGAAGTTCCCCTTCTTTCCTTTTGCCCTTTTCTTGAAACTAGTGATCTTGTCAACCATCAACACTTGATGTTTTTCTTTGATTTCTACCTTCGCCGATTTTAGCATCGCGAAGAGCTTGAGAATATTTTCCGTTATCCCTTGCATATTATAGTTCATCACGAAGTTCTACTAACTTGGTGATGGTGACTAGATAATTCTGTCAATCACTATCTTATCTGGAAGATTAACTCCCACTTGATTCAAGCGATTGTAGTACCCAGACAATCTGAGCACATGCTCACTAGTTGAGCGATTCTCCTCCATCTTTTAGCTATAGAACTTGTTGGAGACTTCATATCTCTCAACTCGGGTATTTGCTTGAAATATTAACTTCAACTCCTGGAACATCTCATATGCTCCATGACATTCAAAACGTCTTTGAAGTCCCGATTCTAAGCCGTTAAGCATGGTGCACTAAACTATTAAGTAGTCATCATATTGAGCTAGCAAAACGTTCATAACATCTGCATGTGCTCCTGCAATAGGTCCGTCACCTAGCGGTGCATCAAGGACATAATTCTTCTATGCAGCAATGAGGATAAACCTCAGATCACGGATCCAATCCGCATCATTGCTACTAACATTTTTCAACACAATTTTCTCTAGGAACACATCAAAATAAACACAGGGAAGCAACAACGCAAGCTATTGATCTACAACATAGATATGCTAATACTACCAGGACTAATGTTCATGATAATATTAAAGTTCAATTAATCATATTACTTAAGAACTCCCACTTAGATAGACATCCCTCTAATCCTCTAAGTGATCACGTGATCCAAATCAACTAAACCATAACCGATCATCACGTGAAATGGATTAGTTTTCAATGGTGAACATCACTATGTTGATCATATCTACTATATGATTCACGCTCGACCTTTCGGTCTCCGTGTTCCGAGGTCATATCTTATATGCATAGCTCGTCAAGTATAACCTGAGTATTCCGCGTGTGCAACTGTTTTGCACCCGTTGTATTTGAACGTAGAGCCTATCACACCCGATCATCACGTGGTGTCTCAGCACGAAGAACTTTCGCAACGGTGCATACTCAGGGAGAACACTTCTTGATAATTTAGTGAGAGATCATCTTATAATGCTACCGTCAATCAAAGCAAGATAAGATGCATAAAAAGATAAACATCACATGCAATCAATATAAGTGATATGATATGGTCATCATCATCTTGTGCTTGTGATCTCCATCTCCGAAGCACCGTCATGATCACCAACGTCACCGGCGCGACACCTTGATCTCCATCGTAGCTTCGTTGTCGTCTCGCCAATCTTATGCTTCCACGACTATCACTACCGCTTAGTAATAAAGTAAAGCATTACATCGCGATTGCATTGCATACAATAAAGCGACAACCATATGACTCCTACCAGTTGCCGATAACTCGGTTACAAAACATGATCATCTCATACAATATAGCATCATGTCTTGACCATATCACATCACAACATGCCCTGCAAAAACAAGTTAGACGTCCTCTACTTTGTTTGTTGCAAGTTTTACGTGGCTGCTACGGGCTTAAGCAAGAACTCATCTTACCTACGCATCAAAACCACAACGATAGTTTGTCAAATAGACTCCGTTTTAACCTTCTCAAGGACCGGGCGTAGCCACACTTGGTTCAACTAAAGTTGGAGAGACAGTCTTCCGCAAGCCATCTATGTGCAAAGCACGTCGAGGGAACCGGTCTCGCGTAAGCGTACGCGTAAGGTTGGTCCGGATCGTCTCGTCCAACAATACCGCTGAACCAAAGTATGACATGCTGGTAGGCAGTATGACTTGTATCGTCCACAACTTACTTGTGTTCTACTCGTGCAAATAACATCAAACCATAAAAACCTAGGCTCGGATGCCACTGTTGGGGAACGTAGTAATTTCAAAAAAATTCCTACGTACACGCAAGATCATGGTGATGCATAGCAACGAGAGGGAAGAGTGTTGTCTACGTACCCTCGTAGACCGAAAGCGGAAGCGTTATATCAACGCGGTTGATGTAGTCGTACGTCTTTACGATCCGACCGATCCAAGCACCGTTACTCCGGCACCTCCGAGTTCTTGGCACACGTTCAGCTCGATGACGATCCCCGGGCTCCGATCCAGCAAAGTGTCGGGGAAGAGTTCCGTCAGCACGACGGCGTGGTGACGATTTTGATGTATTACTGACGCAGGGCTTCGCCTAAGCACTGCGACAATATGACCGAGGTGGAATTTGGTGGCAGGGGGCACCGCACATGGCTAAGGAAAGATCTCAATGATCAATTGTGTGTCTATGGGGTGCCCCCTGCCCCTGTATATAAAGGATGGAGGAGGAGGAGGCCGGCCAAGGCAAAGGTGCGGCCAGGATATGGAGTCCTACTAGGACTCCAAGTCCTAGTAGGAGTCCACCAAAAGGGGAGGAAGGGAGAAGGAATAGGAGGAGAAGGAGAGGTGGCCGGCCCCCTTCTCCCTAGTCCAATTCGGACCAAAGGGGAGGGGGGGCGCAGCAGCCTTTTCCTCTTCCCACTAAAGCCCATCAGGGCCCATTACTTCTCCCGTAATCCCGTAACTCCCCGATACTCCCAAAAATACCCGAATCACTCAGAACCTTTCCGATGTCTGAATATAGTCGTCCAATATATCGATCTTTACGTCTCGACCATTTCGAGACTCCTCGTCATGTCCCCGATCTCATCCGGGACTCCGAACTCCTTCGGTACATCAAAACTCATAAACTCATAATAACTGTCATCGTAACCTTAAGCGTGCGGACCCTACGGTTCGAGAACAATGTAGACATGACCGAGACACGTCTCCGGTCAATAACCAATAGCGGGACCTGGATGCCCATATTGGCTCCTACATATTCTACGAAGATCTTTATCGGTCAGACCGCATAACAACATACGCTGTTCCCTTTGTCATCGGTATGTTACTTGCCCGAGATTCGATCGTCGGTATCCAATACCTAGTTCAATCTCGTTACCGGCAAGTCTCTTTACTCGTTCCATAATACATCATCTCGCAACTAACTCATTAGTTGCAATGCTTGCAAGGCTTAAGTGATGTGCATTACCGAGAGGGCCCAGAGATACCTCTCCGACAATCGGAGTGACAAATCCTAATCTCGAAATACGCCAACCCAACATCTACCTTTGGTGACACCTGTAGTACTCCTTTATAATCACCCAGTTATGTTGTGACGTTTGGTAGCACCCAAAGTGTTCCTCCGGCAAACGGGAGTTGCATAATCTCATAGTCATAGGAACATGTATAAGTCATGGATAAAAGCAATAGCAACATACTAAACGATCGGGTGCTAAGCTAATGGAATGGGTCATGTCAATCAGATCATTCAACTAATGATGTGACCTCATTAATCAAATAACAACTCCTTGTTCATGGTTAGGAAACATAACCATCTTTGATTAATGAGCTAGCCAAGTAGAGGCATACTAGTGACACTCTGTTTGTCTATGTATTCACACATGTATTATGTTTCCTGTTAATACAATTCTAGCATGAATAATAAACATTTATCATGAATTAAGGAAATAAATAATAACTTTATTATTGCCTCTAGGGCATATTTCCTTCAGTTGGGTTTGCCCGGCTCCTATGTTTTGGTGACTTACGTTCCGCTCTATCGGCTAAGGTAGCACTAGGAGAACCACTGCGATTGTGCCCCAGATCATGTGGGTGAGCACCTCAGTGGAGAAAGCTAAAACAGACTCTCATGATAAGGTGCGAGACCGGTCGTTGTTCGAGAGGTTTTTCGAGTCCCTAAAGGCTTATGCCGCTTTGAGCGGAGAGCTGGTTAAGTCCGGCTAAAGGCGTGGATAGTGCCCCGAATTCGGCCTTCCGAACTAGGGGCTTCGCCGAAATTTAAAATTATAACGTTCTATGGCTAAGTGAGAGTGTTCAAGCATTATAGTCCGATGGCCTGGTTCGCTGTGTTGAGCGCCTCCCTCGAAGGACCCAACTATGGGAACAAGAGCCCTCAGGTTTATCCCGAACACCCCAGCACTAGTTGCATGGGGGCAGAAGCCGACGACTCGCCATATCTCAGTTATTGATAAACGGCCGCACAGAAAATAATATTTTAAATTCAGACAGCATTGCTTAAGCGCATATGAACAAGTTTTTAGTGCACAGGATACAAACGAGCGAGTTTCATTGAAATATTACATCTTTGGCACTCTCATCCGCGACAAGGCGAGCTCCAGCGAGAACTTCCTTGTAGTAGTTCTCGGGCTTGCGATGCTCCTTCCCCTGCGGCGGCCTGTCCTTCACCAGCTTCTCTCCGTCCAGCTTGCCCCAGTGTACCTTTACACGGGCAAGGGCCCTCCGGGTACCTTCTATGCAGACGGAGCGCTTGATGACCTCAAGTCGTGGACAGGCCTCCACCAGCCGCCGCACCAGCCCGAAGTAGCTCCCAGGCAGGGCCTCTCCAGGCCATAGCCGAACTAATAAGCCCTTCATGGCCTGTTCGGCTGCCTTGTGGAGCTCGGCCAGCTGCTTCAGCTGATCGCTTAAGGGCAAAGGGTGTCCGGCCTCAGAATACTGAGACCATAACACACTCTCCGTCGAGCTGCCCTCTTCAGCTCGGTAGAATGCGGCGGCGTCGGACGCGCTGTGGGGAAGATCGAAGAACGCCCCTGGAGAACTTCGGATTCGGGTAAGTAATAGGTATTTCACCTTTATATTCCTACTTTGCATTAAGAATGCCTTACCCGCTGCTATCTTTTTCACATCCTCCAATTCTTGGAGGGCCTTTTGGGCTTCGGCCTTGGCACTCTTGGTGGTCTCAACAGCCGACGCGAGCTTGGATGCTTGCGTTTTTGCCTCAAGCTCCAAACCCTCATGTTTCTTCATGAGAGCTTGCCGCTCTTGCTGCACCTCGCCAACTTGGACCCCAAGCTTTTCTCGCTCGGTGCGCTCCTCCGCCGCTTTATTCTCGGCCTCAGTCAGCGCCTGCTTCAGGGTTGCCACCTCGGTTGTGGACCCTACAATAAGCAGTACAATCCTGTTATTTCTTTTTGCAATCAAGCCTCTCTATAGGCACCACTTTTTTTCTAAGGGGTATTTCTTACCTTCCTTTTCCATGAGCTGCCTTTTGGCATGGCCGAGCTCTTGCTCGGACCGCTCGAGGTCCTTTTTCAGGACTTCCACCTGCGCAGTCAGTGCGGCGGTGGACAGCAGGGAAGCCTGCATACGCATATTTAGACTTTTTATTAGACTCCTGCGAAAATTGTTGGATCCTCTATTTGGCTTTTCTTTCCGAACACCGAACAGAGCATCAGGGGCTACTGTCTATGCGGTAATGAATTTAGCATATTTTTTGCTTACCTGGAAGCCTGTTACAAGGCTAGCGCAAGCTTCACTCAGTCCGCTCTTGGCGGACTGAACCCTTTGGACCACCGCACTCATGACAGTACGGTGCTCCTCGTCGATGGTGGCGCCTTCAAGGGCCTCCAACAGACTATCCGGCGCCTCTGGTTGGACAGAGGTCGCCGGCTCAGACGGCTTACTCCTCTTGGAAGGAGTTCGCCCACCGCGAGCCAGGACAGTCGAGTCCGGCGCGATGTCCGGCACAAAGCCGGACTGGGAGCCCTGGGGGGTTTCATCCCCTTTACTCCTGGGGTCCTGAGGATTGCCTTGCGGCTCCTCCAGGACCACCTCCTCCTGCCTTGTTCGGCGGGACGCCGCTTCGGCGTCGTCCGCCCTGCTGGGGGAGACTGCGGACGGAACAGAGTTCATGTCCTATGAATCCAGGGAGCCGCTCGATGAATCATCGAGTGCGGCTCGGGGCGGGCTGCGCAAATAACATTCGACATTAGGGTAAGCTGCGCACTTGAAGATACTATGAGTCATTCTGGTATGTGAATACTTACGATGTCGCCGGACGCTTGGTTCTGTCCGGCCACTCCTTTCCGCCCTCTTCGGCGTTGGGGGAGTAGTCCGGCGGAGGGGTCTTCCTTTTCCTCGACCCCTCGGCCTCCCCTGTTGGGGCGGCCTTCTTCTTTTTCGCTCCCCTCGATGGAGGGGGAGAGCTTCCTTGTTCCTCCTCGTTTTCACGAGAGGAGGGCGTCGCGGACTCGCCAGATGAGGAGCTCGACACCACCACATTGCGGGCGCTCTTTCGAGTCCCGGTGGTCTTCTTCTTCTTGACCTTCTTCTCCGGCACCACATAGGGCGCCGGAGCCAGCAGCTTCTCTAAGAGAGCTGGGGTTGGGTCTTCGGGCAGAGGAGCCGGACAGTTGATTGGTCCGGCTATCTTCAGCCACGCCTGTCAAAGGCAAAGGGAGTTTTTAGATCCCACATAGAGCTAATCTATGTAGAAAAGCTTAACGATCCTGTGAAAGGTATAAATAGCTTACCTCGCCAGCGTTGCGCTGCGAGCTGTATCCGCGGTCCTTGGAAGCGGATGAGGGGCACTCGGCGCCTTTGGTTAGCACCTTCCAGACGTCTTCATACGTCGTGTCGAAGAGCCTATTGAGGGTTTGGTGCTGCGCCGGGTCGAATTCCCACAAAGTGAACTCCCGTTCTTGGAATGGGAGGATCCGGCGAACGAGCATGACCTGGATGATGTTGACATGCCGGATGGGCTTGTCCATCAGGGACCGGATGCAAGTTTGCAGTCCGGTCACTTCTTCTTCGTTGCCCCAGGACAGGCCCGTCTCTTTCCAGGACATAAGCCGCGTGGGGGGTCCGGATCGGAACTCAAGGGCCGCGACCCATTTCGAGTCGCGTGGCTCGGTGATGTAAAACCACCCCGCCTGCCACCCCTTTAAGGACTCCACAAAGGAGCCATCGAACCAGAGTGCGTTGGCCATTTTGCCGGCCATAGCACCTCCGCACTCCGCCTGGGTGTCGGACACCACCTTGGGCTTGACGTTGAAGGTCTGGAGCCAGAGGCCGAAGTGGGGGCGGATGCGGAGAAAGGCCTCACACATGATGATAAACGCCGAGATATTGAGGATAAAGTTCGGGGCCAGATCACGGAAGTCCAGGCCGTAGTAGAACATGAGCCCCCGGACAAAAGGGTGAAGTGGAAAACCCAGTCCGCGGAGGAAATGAGGGAGAAAAACTACCCTCTCATGGGGCCGTGGGGTGGGAAGAAGCTGCCCCGCGTCGGGAAGCCGGTGCGGGATGTCCTTGGACAGATATCCGGCCTTCCTAAGCTTTTTGATTTGACCCTCCGTAACGGAGGAAGCCATCCACTTGCCACCTGCTCCGGACATCGTTGGAGCAGGTTGGGGAAGAAAGAGCGAACTTGGGCGTTGGAGCTTGAGTGCGCAGGAGATGGATGGGCAAAGGAGGAAGAAGGCGTAGGTGAAAGAGGTGGATCTTTATCCCCTTATATAGGCGGATGCCGTTATGCGTCCCCACCTACCTAATAAAACTCGCTTGCCGCTCACACGCCGTGGTAAATGGCGCGGTTGGTTTACCCACGTCCGTATTAATGAGAATCCCGTTAAAGGGGGCACACGATCTCTGCTTCGATAAGACGTGCCAAGGAAACCGCCTCGTTGAACGTGCTGCGGTGGAACAATGGAAATAGTCCATACAAAAGGCTTGGTCGCAGTGTTATGATGCACTGCGGAATACGTCAGCAGATTTGATTTGTGTTTGTATTATTCTCTATATGGCAATACATGGAAACTTGTTTTGCAGAGCTGGACACTATTTTTTGGTGTTTATTATCTTCTTGAAGAATTTGGAGGAGGAACCCGCCTTGCAATGCCGAAGACAATTTGCACGCCGGACTCGTCGTCATTGAAGCCTGGTTCAGCGGCTACTGAAGGAGTCCTGGATTAGGGGGTGTTCGGATAGCCAAACTATATCTTCAGCCGGACTCCAGGACTATGAAGATACAAGATTGAAGACTTCGTCCCGTGTCCGGAAGGTTCTTTCCTTGGCGTGGAAGGCAAGCTAGGCGTGCGGATATTCAAGATCTCCTACCAATGTAACCGACTCTGTGTAACCCTAACCCTATCCGGTGCCTATATAAACCGGAGGGTTGTAGTCCGTAGGACGAACACATCATAACCATCATCATACCTATAGGCTAGCTTCTAGGGTTTAGCCTCCTTGATCTCGTGGTAGATCTACTCTTGTACTACCCATATCATCAATATTAATCTAGCAGGAGTAGGGTTTTACCTCCATTGAGAGGGCCCGAACCTGGGTAAAATAAAGTGTCCCTTGTCTCCTGTTACCATCCGACCTTGACGCACAGATCGGGACCCCCTACCCGACATCCGCCGGTTTTGACACCGACAGTCCCCAAGGCCACTTGAGATGTTCACCCTCATGCGGTGTAATTATGATCACACACCTCTACTCCAAGCCTACAAGCCAGTTCCTCTATTTACATAATTTCCTGCAGCAACAAAGTAGAGTGGCAGTGGCTTATTTTGGCAATCTATGTAATATAAATGGATTTGGAACCCCCTGCATCCTTTTGCTTAGTACTGGGAGAACTTTTCTTCTGTATGTTTGTACCCCTAACTATGTGATATGGGTCCACTGGGACAAGTGTACTTTGCACACCTTGGAAAAGGATGATGTCCATGCTGCAGTTTGCTTTGTTCTTGATTTGTTGAGTAAAGAAGTTTCTACTGGGAATATAAAGCTGGTTAATACAGGGATAAACACCAGGGGATGGCACCTGGTTATTAATTACAATTTGAATATCTGTGTTAATGAATAATAACAGATCTTGGAACATCTTAAACTGGAATGTCAGGGGCATTAATTCTTCTGACAAATGGTTGGCCATCAGACAGAAAATTGAGGAGAGTGCAGCTTCTATTGTTCGCATTCAAGAAACTAAAAGAGAGCTTTTTTACCTTGCTTACTTGCACAATTTTTGTCCTCAAAGTTTTAATAAGTTTGAATTTCTCCCTTCTGTGGGAGCCTCTGGGGGTATCTTGACAGCATGGAAAGACTCATGTTTCACTGGTGAATTGATATTTCAAAATAAGTTCTCCCTCATAGTTCAGTTTACTTGCTAAACATCCCAGCACTCATGGGTTCTTACCAATATTTATGGCCCTTGCAACCAAGAGGATAAGCTAGAATTCATTGACTGGTTAAACTCCATCCAGATAGACATTGAGACTGAATGGATTCTTATGGGAGACTTCAACTTTATTAGATCCCCAGATGACAGGAACAACCCAGGAGGGGATGTCAATCAAATGCTTTTGTTCAATGAGGCTATTAGCAACCTAGGGTTGGTGGAATTGCCTCTAAAAGTTAGGCAATATAGCTGGAGTAACATGCAAGATAGTCCTCTCCTAGAGAAACTAGATTGGATTTTTACCTCTGCTGCTTGGATGACCTCCTTTCCTGATTCCACCGCACTTCCTTTGGATAAACCTATTTCTGATCACATTCCATGTATGATCAAAATTGGAACAAGCATCCCAAAGTCTAAGGTTTTCAGGTTTGAAAATTACTGGTTAAAACACAACTCTTTCAAGGATATTGTCCAGGCTGCTTGGAACATTCCAGTGGGTTTCTCTGATCCTGCTAAGAAAATCAATGCCAAATTTAAAAATCTAAGGAGAGCACTGAAAACTGTGGGCCAAGAACCTCTCTTGTATGAAAAAGCAGATTGAGGAACTAAATGCTTGTATTTTTCTCTGGGACATTATTGAGGAATACAGAGACCTAACTTTATTTGAGGCAAATTGTAGGAGACTGTTAAAAGAGTATCTTCTGGAAGTGCTTAATCATCAAAAGATCTACTGGAAACAAAGAGGGAAATTAAAGGAGTTAAGTTTGGAGATGAGAACACAAAATTCTTCCACACTAAGGCCTCAATTAATCATAGACATAACAAGATTGCAATGCTAATGCACAAGTGGAAATCACTGATCATGAAGGCAAGGCTGCTATTCTTTGGGAGGCTTTTAAAAAAAGACTAGGACAGTCAAGTGGGCATAATATGCATTTTGATTTGCATGATTTATATGAAAACAGAATTGAGCCACAAATATTTCAGGACCTTGAAAGGCCTTTCACACAAGAAGAAATTGATGATGTAGTGAAGAACTTGCCAACTGATAAATCCCCAGGCCCAGATGGTTTTAACAATGAATTTATTAAAGCTTGCTGGGACATTATTAAAGAAGATACTACTGCACTTATCATGGCTTTTCATGCGGGCACTGTGAACCTTGAGAGCATCAATACATCTTTCATCACTTTAATCCCTAAAAAGGAAATACCTCTCACACCAAATGACTTCAGACCCATTTCTTTGTTAAATGGCATTACGAAAATCATTACAAAGTTGTTAGCCAACAGACTTCAGGGAGTGATATTACAGATAGTTCATATTAATCAATATGGTTTTTTGAAAAACAGGATGATTCAAGACTGCCTTGGGTGGGCTTATGAGTATATACACTAGTGCCACAAATCTAGAGAGGAGATGTTGGTGATCTAGTTAGATTTTGAAAAGGCATTTGATACTATTGAACATCAGGCCGTCATTGACATTTTCAGAGCAAAAGGTTTTGAGAAAAAATGGATTTCTTGGATGAACCTTATTTTCACATCTGCTTCTTCTGCTGTTATGCTCAATGGAGTTCCTGGGAAGAAATTTTATTGCAAAAGAGGGGTCAGACAAGGTGCTCCTTATTCACCTTTGATTTTTGTTCTGGCTGCTGACCTCCTTCGGTCCATATTTAACAAGGCCATGAGATTGGGGATTATAACTCCTCCTCTTCAAGTTAATTCTTCCCCTGATTTTCCAATAGTGCAATATGATGATGATACCCTGGTCTTTATGAAAGCTAATGCCAGAGAGCTCATTTGTATTAAGGCACTACTCAACACTTTTGCTGCAGCCACAGGTTTTAAAGTTAATTATGGCAAGTCAGTCATGGTGCCCATCAATATTGCAGAGGACAGAGTGGATCTTTTCACAAACACATTGAAGTGCTCCAGAGGTCACTTCCCTTTCACATACTTGGGATTACCTCTGGGAATTTACAAACCAACTGTGGAACAATGTTTGCCACTAGTTCAAAGAATTGCCAAAAGACTTGCTGGACTTTCTACATTCATGACACAAGCAGGAAAATTATTATTGGTCAAATCAAAGCTTGCTTCATTAACCATTTTCTTCATGTGCTGCCTAGATGTTCCTGTCACTATCAAGCAGCAGATCATTAAATATTTGAGGCACTGCCTGTGGAGGAGCCCTGACTTGGGGGATCGCAGACCAGCACTTGTGGCATGGAAAACTGTCCGCTGACCCAAGAGTCAAGGAGGGTTAGGAGTAATGGACATCTTCACACACAACAAGACATTTCTCATGAAAACTCTGCATAAGTTTTTCAACAGACATGATATTCCCTGGGTAAATCTTGTTTGGGAGACATACTACAGTATCGGGAATCTGCCAGGCAACAAAAGGGAGGGATCCTTCTAGTGGAAGTCAGATCTAGCTCTTATTGATGAGTTCAAAGCAATTGCTAGATGTAATGTAGGAGATGGACAAAGTGCTCTGTTTTGGGATGACTGTTGGCATGACTTTGTCATGTAACACAAATCTCACCACCTCATTACTTTTTCTAGAAATACATCTATTACTGTCCATCAAGTTATCCATATTGAGTATCTCCAGGATTTATTCCACCTTCCACTGACCACACAAGCATATGAGGAATTTCTTGAAATGGAAAATATCTGCATCTCTCTAAGAAGCTCAGAGCATTTGCAGTTGAGGGATACATGGAGCTACATCTGGGGCAATGAATTTTACTCCTCAATCAAAGATTATAAAGTATTAATTGGACATAAGATGACTCCACCTCACTTCAGTTGGATATGGCAAAGCTCCTGTCAACCTAAACACAAATTTTTTTTCTGGCAATTGTTGCATGACAGAGTTAACACTAGGAATCTTCTAAGAAGAAAGAATTTTGAGCTGGATGATTACAACTGTGCTGTTAGAAATTTTCAACAGGAGGAGACCTTGCATCATCTTTTTTGGAGCTGCCCTTTTGCCTCACAATGTTGGGATTACATCTTCCCAACCAGAACAACCAACCTATCAGTGTTGGAAGCTTTTCAAGACCTTAAGGACAAACTGCAGCTTCCTTTCTTCATGGAGATTGTTATACTAGGTTCTTGGGCTATTTGGATTTCCAGGAACAACAAGATCTTTGAACATATTAATCCTTCTTTTCAGGGTTGGAAACACATCTACTTGGCAGAGCTCAAGCTATTGAAATTCGGGATGAAGAATAAGTTAATGCCACACTTTTCAGCTTGGTTAGAGTCCATCCTGTAATTATAGGAATAGTTTAGTTTTTTTCTTTCTCTCTTCTTTCTTTTCTTTCTTTCTTTCTTTCTTTTTCTTTTTCTGGGCTTACCTCAAACCCTTGAGACATTGTTACCTCTCCCTTTCTGTCGGGGGATATCTGCCTCCACGAGCACCTATGGGGACGGAGCCCCTTGTCGGTTCGGCGGGGGCGAGGATGCACAAAGAGCAGATCGAGGCGACACACACACACACAACGATTTTACCCAGCTTCGGGCCGCATGGATGCGTAAAACCCTACTGCTGCATGTCTGGTTGATTGGAGTTCTTGCTCTGGAGCGCAAGAAGCTACAATGAGTTGGAGCTGGACGTAGACGAGGGTCTACTGGGCGTCCTGCTGGTTCTGGTTTTTCCTATCCCCCTCCTGCTGGCTCTGGTTTCTTCTCCCCCCCCCTCCATGCGCATGGGCCTCCTTTTATATGCCAAGGGGTTTCCCACAGGTAGCGGCGCAGGTGAGGGTAAAAATGGCAAGGAACTGTGCGAACAGCGGCTGCACAGTGTTATCGAACCTAACTCTGACGGCGGGGGACAAAGGCATTAAATGCCCGTCTGGATCGCTTGAACAGTGCCGAGGCGGACTGTTAGGGGCGCCTCCGCTCGCCACGGGGGCGACTCTGTCAATGTTGCGTGCCACCGCACACCTCAGGTTGCGTAACGTCTCGCCACGTGCCTCCGAGGAAGCTCCAGAGTGACGCGTGGGCAGGTGGGCTGGAGCGCGGGCCTGAGGTGGTGGTTAGCCGCGGCAAGTGGCTTGCCGCGGTAGTTGCCTTGTCGCACCTGAGAGCTTGCCGCTCGTCAGGCCTTGCCAGGGCGCGCGGCGCGCCGCGGCGGGCTTCTCTTGGGGTGCCTTGGCTTGGCCATCCCGGCGAGCTCCTCCCGCCGGGGCCTTGGTGCTTCGGCTTAGTCGCCCCGGCAAGCTCCCCTTGCCGGGGCCTTGTCGCCTTGGCCCGGCAAGCTCCTCTTGCCGGGCCTCGCCTGCTTGGCCCGGCAAGCTCCTCTTGCCGGGGCTTGGTCTTCGGGGCTCGATCACTTGGCCTTCGTCCGGCCCGGAGCGGGCCGTGGAGACTCTTGTCGCTCCCCTGGCAGGCCTTGCCACGGGAGGCTACTACTGCCTGTGCACAAGTTCGGGGTTCTAGGGTACCCCTACTTTAGTACACCGACAGGAGCCCCCGGGCCTGGGCCATACACGGTGCCGAGCGTTGTTGGGCCAGGCCCTAACAGTGCACGGGCACGTGTGGCCTAGGTCGCGCTGCTCCTTGACTCCGTGCTCGTCGCGCCCTCCCCAAGTGGCGCGCGCTTATCGCGGCGTCGTGGGGGGGGGCGAGGCGTGCGAGGCGTGCGTGACATGGGTGGCGTGCGCGGGGCTTGGCCCGCAAGCATGCGTCACGTCATGCACGATCTCTTTTATTTGGAAAGGCGAAACGTCCGCCCCCTCCCCACCCCCCTTAAAAGCGGGGGGAACAGGGGCAGCTCGCCATTCCGCTGGTTGCCGTTCCTCGAAAATCTCCGCCACTTCCTCCTTGCTAGAGAAAGCAGCGATTTGCCCTCGCAGCCCCCGGCGCCGCCAGCGTCGACAACTCCCCCTCCCTGTTTCTGCCATGGCCCCGAAGAGCGACAAGGCGAAGGGGAAGGCCGTGAAGTCGGCCGAGGCGCTGCGGCTGGAAGCGCTTCGGAAGGAGACGGCGACGTTCCCTCCTCAGCTTGACGCGCTGAGGCTGAAGAATGATTACCTCCTCTTCTGGTCGACGGCGACGCGAGCGCATCCGCGCACGCGAGTTCTTCCTGCCATGGCCCAGAAGCTGTACCCGACCGGGTACCCTTTCTTCGCCGTGTTCTTCCTCTGCGGGCTCTGCCCGCCTTTTTCTGAGTTCTTCTGCGACATCATGCACACCTACAACCTCCACCTCCTTGATTTCACCCCCAACGCCGTCCTGACAATGGCGGTTTTCGCACACCTTTGCGAGAACTTTGTCGGAGTACGCCCCAGCGTAGCCCTCTTCCGGCACTTCTTCACTCCCCGGGTGGAGAAAGGAGAGCCGCTGTCCGGTGGAGTCGCCTGGGTCTCCAGGACCGGCAAGAAAGAGGCCTACTTGGAGGGGGAACTCCATGGCAGATGGGAGGAGTGGAGGGCCGAGTGGTGCCTGATCGTCGAGGAGAACCCACCGCCGTTCACCGCCGTGCGGCAAACTCCAGTGGTGCGCGGCCGCGACTGGAGCGACCTGGCTCCGGGCGACGCCAAGCTGAAGATCGTCGTCACCCGGATCCTGCGCCTCAGGTTTGCCGGGCTCACCGTCGGCGCCGTCGGCGCGGATTTCCTTCGCCGGCGCATCGCCCCTCTGCAGGAGAGGGGGAAGCCGGCTTGGGAATTCCAAAACGCGGCGGACATCATGAGGCTGCGCCCGGGCCTCAACTTCAACTTCACCGTTCTGGAGCTCGATGGAGTGTTGAAGGAGCTGTTCAGGCATGACTCCGAGCACCCAGAATGGTTCAGGTTGCCGCTGGGGGTCGTCCCCCTGTGCAACAACTCGGCGCTCAGCCGCATCCTCGCGATGATGCCGCTGTGCGACTCGCACGGGATCGACGCGACCTGGCAGGAGCTGGCGGACGACGTCGTGCAAGCCTTCTTCGACAACTTGGAGGAGGTACCGGTCGACCCTGACGAGAAGAGGGGCCTCACGCGGGACACCACCCCCGAGGAGCTGGCCTACATCGCCTCCAGGATGGAGGAGGCGGCGGCCACTGCGGCCGCGGGCGAATCTGGCTTCACCCTGGCCGAGGCAGACGCGGCGGAGGCGGAGAGCCTTGCCGACCAGATGGAGGTCGCCGGAGCGGAGGAGCCAGCCGGGCACGGTGGTGCGGGCGAGCCTGCCCAGGACGCGGGTGGCTTGCCGGAGGCCGACGTGCCCTCCTCGCAGCTCCTGGGCAGCTCGTCGCAGGCGGAGCCCCCTGCCCAGCCGAGGAGGCATCTCCGCAGGGCTGGAGAGGCGGTGCGGCAGGCCGACCAGCAGCTGCAGCCCCGGGTGACGCGCGCCTCTGAAACGGCGGGAGCGGGGTCCTCACGGGCCACGGCTTCTGGTCCTGCCGCTCCTCGTTCCGCGGCGGCAACAGGGGCGGGGTCGTCCACCACCCCCGCCAAGCGGTCCCGGGAACCCACTCCCCTGTCTCCTCGCGCCTGGAGCAAGCCAGTTTTTGATTATTCCGCGCTCAGCTCCGACGACGAAGAGGAGGACGGAGAGTAAGTTCCTGGTAAAGCTTGCATCTTCTTGATTCCTGTTGCTTCGTCTTATTTCGTAGCCCATTCATCCTCCCCCGAAACCGTTCCTTTTCAGGACACTGGCCCAGAGGAGGGCGAAGAGGGCCAAGATCCCGATGGTCGTCCTCGAGGGCGAATCTCCTCCGGCAACTGGGGAGGTGCCGGAGATGACCTTGCCGGACCTGGCAGCGGGCCCGCAGGGCAGCCCACAGCGCAGCCCCCAGGGTGAGGGCACGACTAGCTCTTGCCGTTTGGCGCGCGAGCGAGCTTCCCTTCTCTTTGCTAACATGTGGCTGTTGTTGTTGTTGGGTAGGAGCAGAGCAGCCCCAGCAGGCGACCCCGGGGGGCATTCCTGCCGCGCCGTCCGCTTCGACCACCCCGCCTAGGGAGAAATCTCCGGCAAGGGAGGAGCCCCCGGCAGGGGAGACCTCCCCGGCAAGGGAGGGATCTCCGGCAAGGGACGCGGCCAGCGATCCCCCGGCAGCGGAGGCCGCGGCCACGGAGCCGGTCACCGGTAAGCCCCCCTGCACGGAAAACTTCCCCTGGCTATCTTTTCTTATGAGCCCCTTTGTCGGTTGTTCAGCTGACTCCTTTCTTCTCTTCCGGCCGTCAGACCCGCCCACCGCGGACCCAATGGAGACCGAGGTCATCGTCGAGGAGGGTACGCGTGGCGACGGCGACGACGTCGTCGTCATCGAGGAGGCGAAGGGGACCGACGACCCCGTAGGCGGCGAGGAGGCTGAAGCCGCCAAGGCCGCCGCGGCAGCAGGCGGCGAGGGGACCAGCGACCGTGCCGACGGCCCCGGGGAGGCCGAGGCGTCAAGCACTCCGCAGTCCGGCGATCCCGCTGCTGCTACCACGTCGGGCCCCGAGGAGCCCCCGGCAGGCGCCTACCTGCAGGCCGGCGATGGCGTCTTCATCAGGCTCCCCTGGAAGCCTAGCTCCAGGGCGCCGGTCGAGGGGGAGGCCCTGGACGGGGAAGTGCTCGCCTCCGTCGGGCTGACGATGGTCGACGCGCCGAGTGCCGGCAGCGGCGAGCCCGAGGAGGAGCGGCTGCTCCGGAAGCTTGTGTCGCTCTACCGCGCCCGGCAGGCCAAGGTGGAGCGCCAAGAGGCGCTTGTCGCGAAGGCTGGCGCGGACATGGAGAAGCGCGCCGGGGAGCTCCGGGAGCTCAACCAGGAGGCTCTCCGGTCTTTGGCGGAGGAGCGGAGGCTGCTCGATGAGGCGCGGACGGCCTTTCTCCTCGAGAGGGCGGAGGCCGAGGAGCAGCAGAGGCTTGCCGCGGCGGGGCTATCCGCGCGGGAAAGCGAACTGGTGCAGCAGAAGGCCAGCCTCGCCAGCCACGAGGAGGAGGTTGCCGCGCGTGAGCAGGCGCTTGACGGGGCCCTGCAGAAGGCGCAGGACGCTGCCGCGGCCGCCGAGGTCGCCAAAGGGGAGCTGGAGGTGAGGGCGGCGCAGCTCGCCAGCGACCTCAAGGCGAGCGGCGAGGAGCTTGCCACGCTCAAACAGGAGCGCGAGAAAGGCGCTCACGCCCTCGGCGAGCTGCAGGGCCGCTTCGCCGAGAAGACCCGGGAGCTCGACGCCGCCAAGGACTCCATGGCCGGCCTCGAGCTGAAGCTGGACACCCTGGCCAAGGCGCTGGAGAGCGCCAAGGAGCAGGAGGCGGCGTTGCGGAAGGAGATTGTTGGCAACGAGGAGCTGTTGAAGAGCGCCACCGTTACCCAGAACGCCTTCCGAGAGACGGTGGAGCTGTGGACGGAAGGCCTCGTCGACATCGCCTCCACCATCGACCAAGAGCTGAAGCTGCTGGGGGTGGAGGGCCACGAGTACCCCTCCGGCGAGGACGTCCCGCCGAGCGCCAAGCTCACTTCCTTCTTCAAGGGCTTGGTGGGAGTGCTCCAGTATCTCCGGGAATCGATCCCAAAGGAGCTGGCCGAGGAGACGCGGGAAGCCGTCTCCGGGGCCCTCGAGAGAGTGCTGGTGAAGATCGTCTTCCGCAACCCCACCATCAGGCTGACCAACGTCCTCAGGCACCTGCCGGAAGACGCCGACCTGACGGAGATTAAGGCCCTCGTCACCCCCATCCTGGAAAGGGTGGCGGGGATCAGGCGGATCGAGGGCGACCGCGCGGATTAGGCCGCCCACCTCTTTCTTTTCTTCCTTGTCGCTGCCGAGCCTGCCATAGAAACAGCAGATTAGGGCAGCGGCAAGTCATTTTGTAATATAACTTTTATCTTAGGCAATTCATTGCGCTGTTATCTCCCTTGTTCGACCTTGTGCTTCGTACGTTCGTGCCCTACGCTCACAGGAACTTGTCGGCGAAAGTCTCCGCCTTGCCACGGGTGCCGAGTGCGGGACATCAGCAACCCGCTGACGGGGCTTCCACCGGCAAGAAACCTTGCCGCGGCTGGCGCAACTCACTTAAATGCTGAGCAGGCTCGGGGCGAGATAGGCGTGGCGACTGCAGTGGCGGCACGCTCAAGCTGCCGAGCGAGCTCGAAGCAAGTAAGGACGCTACTCGGGATGTAGCACACTTAAGTCATTGAGCGGGGCTCGAAACGAAATAGGGGCGCAACCAGCCACGAGCCGGCCCTTCTCCGCACAGGTTTCCCATACGAAGCTCGGTCGTTCGAGGAAGATAACTTAAGAATAAAAAGGAGCTTAGCCGCTCAAGCTTTGGCAACTTAGCTTATCTGTCGTCTGCCGTCCGGCAAGGCGCAGCTTCCTCGGGCGACGCTCAGCCCAGGCTCGGGGCCAGACGGCCTGCCACCGCTTGCCAGAGGCGAGTGCTGCACAATCGTGTCGAATGATGCCTGCGCCAAGCGGAGAGGCGCGGAATCGACAGGATGTGCGGGGCACATAAACTATGCTCGGGACCTGCGCCCGCCTCTGTACCAAGGATTACATGCAACTGCGGCAAGACTTGGACAGAGGGGATGGCCGTCGGAACGGTTCCAACCGCCGCGCGGGCAAAGCCCCTTCCACGGTCGGTGTCGACTCGTTTGGATCTTGGCGGCCTGGGCTCGCCGAAGAATGAGGTCGCCTTTCCCGCAACTTCCGGCGCTAATGCTGGAGGCGAGGGACTCGCTCAGCGGCCGGAAGGCGGTCCTCCTCAAGGAGCAGCTGCTCTTGCCCGGACTCTGCGCGAGTGGGTACTTGGGGAGGGCCGTGCACGGGTCCATGAGGAGGGATGCCTCCGCCCCGCGGGCTGGAGCGGAAAGGTACCTGGCCATACCTGAGCTTGCCTGTGGTCGCCGAACCTGGTTCGCACAACCTCGACACGGCCCCCTACCTGGCGCGCCAAAGATGTCGGGGGATATCTGCCTCCACGAGCACCTATGGGGACGGAGCCCCTTGTCGGTTCGGCGGGGGCGAGGATGCACAAAGAGCAGATCGAGGCGACACACACACACAACGATTTTACCCAGCTTCGGGCCGCATGGATGCGTAAAACCCTACTGCTGCATGTCTGGTTGATTGTAGTTCTTGCTCTGGAGCGCAAGAAGCTACAACGAGTTGGAGCTGGACGTAGACGAGGGTCTACTGGGCGTCCTGCTGGTTCTGGTTTTTCCTATCCCCCTCCTGCTGGCTCTGGTTTCTTCTCCCCCCTCCATGCGCATGGGCCTCCTTTTATATGCCAAGGGGTTTCCCACAGGTAGCGGCGCAGGTGAGGGTAAAAATGGCAAGGAACTGTGCGAACAGCGGCTGCACAGTGTTATCGAACCTAACTCTGACGGCGGGGGACAAAGGCATTAAATGCCCGTCTGGATCGCTTGAACAGTGCCGAGGCGGACCGTTAGGGGCGCCTCCGCTCGCCACGGGGGCGACTCTGTCAACGTTGCGTGCCACCGCACACCTCAGGTTGCGTAACGTCTCGCCACGTGCCTCCGGGGAAGCTCCAGAGTGACGCGTGGGCAGGTGGTCTGGAGCGCGGGCCTGAGGTGGTGGTTAGCCGCGGCAAGTGGCTTGCCGCGGTAGTTGCCTTGTCGCACCTGAGAGCTTGCCGCTCGTCAGGCCTTGCCGGGGCGCGCGGCGCGCCGCGGCGGGCTTCTCTTGGGGTGCCTTGGCTTGGCCATCCTGGCGAGCTCCTCCCGCCGGGGCCTTGGTGCTTCGGCTTAGTCGTCCCGGCAAGCTCCCCTTGCCGGGGCCTTGTCGCCTTGGCCCAGCAAGCTCCTCTTGCCGGGCCTCGCCTGCTTGGCCCGGCAAGCTCCTCTTGCCGGGGCTTGGTCTTCGGGGCTCGATCACTTGGCCTTCGTCCGGCCCGGAGCGGGCCGTGGAGACTCTTGTCGCTCCCCTGGCAGGCCTTGCCGCGGGAGGCTACTACTGCCCGTGCACAAGTTCGGGGTTCTAGGGTACCCCTACTTTAGTACACTGACACTTTCTTACTTTAATAAAAATTGTAGTGGGGTTTTTACCCTACTGTTTATAGTCTAAAAAACATATATAGATTTTGTCATATGATTACTTATGTTAAAGTTATGATCTATTCACAATGCAAAAGTATGAATCAGAAACCTTATTGAGGACCAGCAAACTATAATCTCAGTCATTGAAGCAATTGCAATTTATCATAACATCAGAAAGAGTCTATGTCAGAGCTAAAAAGCAAGTCCACATACTCAACTATCATCTAGTCCTTCATAATTGCTAACACTCACGCAATACTTGTGGTTACGGAGTTTTAATCAGACACAGAGAAAGATAGGGGCTTATATTTTCGCCCCACAACCTTTTACCTCAAGGGTAATGTCAACAATAATAATTCATGCTCCCCTACATCCAATTATAATTATATATATATATATATATATATATATAGGAAAATGGGTTGGTACTCCTAGGAGTACGTACTCCTCGGCACGTGTCACTGGTTTTTTCGCTTGTGCAATAGAATTCGTCAAAAAAGTAAGTGGAACCGAAACAAACTGGGTTATTGTTCCGATTTTCGTGGGGTTTTTATATGTGTCGTTGGACCATCTTATCAATTCAGGCCTTATCCATCTATATCCTTCTGTCTCATTGGCGTCCTACGGCGGCGGCGGCGACAATGGCTTCCACGGTGGCGGCATACTACGTCGGCCTTCAAGAAGCTCGGCAGAGGCCTCCATTGGCAGCTTCTCGCGGGGTTTCTGTCCAGGAGTACGGCAACCATGTGTGAAATCAGATGGACGGGGCGCTCAACTCGCCGCTTCTGCTGGCTTCCGCTTGCCCTGTGACTGAGTGCCATGCATGAGAACAACGGAGCCTACCGCATCTGGGTGTTCTAGTCAATGTTGAAGCCTATTCAAGTTCTTCAACCGCAGACCGCTTGCTTTGGAGCCCACCAATCACAAGTTAAGTGCCTGGTCGATTTGTGTCACTACCATCAGCATGCATAAATTCCCCATGGCAACAATTTCCTCTCGTACAGTGGCATTGATTCTAGTAGCTCTTCTTCTGATTCCTTCTTGGAGTTAAGAGGGGAGAAACCACCATAGGTCTTGTACGACATGGTACATGCAGTATTTTCTGTAGTTTTTTATGGTGGAGTGGTCTGTATATTAGTGATAGCAAAAAAGTGGGTATATTCATCTCACGATTGCCGAGGAAATGAGCCCTATTCATCACCACGTTAGTGCAGTTCTAGTAAATTAGATGAGTATGTTCTTCAGTATATTGAAGTATATTTTGGTCTGGCTCTCTGTTTAAATATAAAATTTCATATATTTTTTTGTGGGAAACTAGAAAATTTGATTGGAGAACCAGATGAGAGGCAGCCTGTCTCACCTAAGCTACCGAATTAAATATTCATTCTTAAGCATCTTAACAATTTTGGGAGGTCAGGTTGCTTACTTTCTTCCTCATGTAAACAAATTTTAAAGCTTTTTTACTCTGTTTATTTGTTCATACACGGTATACCTAGTTCAGTTTTTTTTCTCTATATATAGCTAGACACGAGGATATGTTGCACAATTATACAATGCTTTTCAAAACTAGTCCTACTTATGTTGCTATTTTTTTAATGAATATCCATGTAGGCAAAGCATGATGATTTGCGTGACCGACGAGCGCCTCCATTCGATCTCCAGAACTATACTTGGTGTTATCTGCAGCTTGCAGGAAGAGATAGCTCTTTTTTCTCTCCATCTGATTATCATTTAAACCTTGTTCAACATGTAAAAGAAGTTGCATAATCCAGTTTCTATTACGATGCAAATGTATATGTATATCATGTACCTATGTACTCCTATCTGCCATGGTGCTACATGACAGATCGATACTTCTATGTGAAGAAGTAGTATATACTTCTTTGGCAATATCCATATCTATTTCTTTGGTGGCAAGCAATATATGATCTTTGAATGATATTATAGTAAAAAAAGAAGCCTGTTTTCTTCGAAGAAAGACAATATGGCCTGCTTGGAAAAGGCAGTACAAAAAGGTGTTCATGCTGAAGTCAATATTTTATTTAATCAGCTGAAGTATATAGTGCTTTAATTCCAATGAAGTATGTACTGCTTTAGATCCAATAAAGTACAATGAGGTATATATTGCTGAAGTGAATGTTGGTTCTAACAAGGAGTATTATCCAATGAATATTGCTGAAATGCGTACTCCCTTTAATAGTAGCATGTACCCATTAAAAATGAGTATATATTCCTACAACCAGTATATACTCCTTAAGAAAATTAGTATATGTACTCCTTACAAAAACAAAATATACTAATTTTTTTTTCAGAATATACTTCATTGTCCCCCTTTAAAAAAAAGTCAATATATACTAAGAAAAATTCAGTACATGCTACATAAAAACTAATGGGGTATATACTCTTCGAAAAAATAAAGGTACATACTGCAGTATTGTACACACTCCATGGATGGAGGTGAACCGAACCATTGTTTCTTCCATATAGGTACGTATGGAATCCATTTTACCCATTATCGAAAAAATGGAATCCATTTTACCGGCGGCAAGGTGCTAAATAAAAACGTATACCCCCCTTCCAGCAATGGGAATAGCCAAATTCCTATATTCTAGGAGACAAAATGGTCGTTCCTCCCTTCCAGGTTTATCCTTCTAACTAACATACCTCATCCATTTCCCGTAAAAAAAGAACATACGTCATCCATTTGCCTTATCCATCCAGTGGGAGTACATACTCGTGTAAGTTGCCATCCAGTGGGAGTCCAACATGCTGGGCTTGTCAAAGGATAAAATGAAAAAGGAAAGGTGAAGATCACCGTGACTCTTGCATAAAGTAGAAGGTAATAATAAAAGATAGGCCCTTCGCAGAGGGAAGCAGAGGTTGCCATGCGCTTTTATGGTTGGATGCACAGAATCTCCATGCGAAAGAACGTCACTTTATATTGCCCCTTGTGATATGAACCTTTATTATGCAGTCCGTCGCTTTTATTACTTCCACATCACAAGATCGTATAAAGCTTATTTCTCCCACACCAATCAATCATACATATTTAGAGAAATTTTTATTGCTTTGCACCGATGACAACTTACTTGAAGGATCTTACTCAATCCATAGGTAGGTATGGTGGACTCTCAAGGCAAAACTGGTTTAAGGGTATTTGGAAGCACAAGTAGTATCTCTACTTGGTGCTGCGAATTTGGCTAGCATGAGGGGGAAAGGCAAGCTCAACATGTTAGAGGATCCATGACAACATACTTTATCGTTGTTGGTGAAGGGGAGTGCCCATACCGATGGGATTATGTCTCCTTCTTCGTTGTTGGTGAAGGTGGAGGTGATGGATAGTCGCACATCGAGCGTAAGAGGTCCTCTAGCTTGCAAATAATGCCCTTGAGCCCAAAGATATGCTCCTTCAACAAAATATTTTCACTTGTGAGATACTTGTTTTAAATACGAGTTAACTCAATCATCTGGAAAGCTTTGATCTCAGTGGGGGTAAGAAGGTTGTGATCAAGTTGAAGGATGTCTTCTGTTGCCAGAGCTTGGTTCTCCGTGGCCTTCTTGATCCCTTCATCCTTGTTGATCTCCATGGGTTCTTCCCTCTTCATCTCTATCTTCATTAGCGAAGCATATTTGTCACCATTGTTGGAGGAGGGGGACGACATGATGCCTGGCCTTGACAACCCTGACAGAGAACAACCCAAAACAAGAACAGAGGAGATTTGCGTGATACGGGAGTCAAAACCTTCAGGAGAATATATAGTGAATTTTTAGCGACCAAAATATGTATCGTGCAAGTAAACGGAGTCCGGAAGGCACACGAGGTGCTCACGTGGTAGGGGGGCGCGCCTAGGGGGGTAGGGCGCGCCCTCCACCCTCGTGGGGCCCTCGTGTCCTTCCCGGACTCCTACTTATTTTTCTATTTTTCTAAATATTCCAAAACGGAGAAATATTGCCTTAAATTGTTTTGAAGTCGGTTTACTTATTGTACCACATACCTATTCCTTTTTGGAGTCTGAAACGTTCTGGAAAGTGTCTCTTATGTATTCCTCCGGGGTTACGGTTTCAATAATATTGGTATCAACATTTATGGGATTACCTGAGATATAATGTTTGATTCTTTTACCGTTTACCACCTTCGGATTTTGTCACGACCGGTTTTCCAATAAAAATATTTATTGAGAAACCAATCTTTAGAATCCAGTTTG
Organism: Aegilops umbellulata; assembly: GCA_032464435.1. Taxonomy (NCBI): domain Eukaryota; kingdom Viridiplantae; phylum Streptophyta; class Magnoliopsida; order Poales; family Poaceae; genus Aegilops; species Aegilops umbellulata. The sequence continues at coordinate 359,822,876 of CP136059.1, forward strand.
AGATAAAACCTCCTCACTGGTAGACAAACTTTTGATACAATAAGCCAGTAGCATCAAATATATTACAGGGTTGAGCTGATGATGCTCAACAATTTATTACAGGCGTGCCAATAATTATACGTAAAGGCGATTATGACACAAGGGAGTGGTGGCATACTACTGACTCGCAAATATGGTAGTGGTGGAGTAACACAGTGGGGAGTGGATATGTGACTCTCAAACTATCATCCCATCGAGCGTCGAGGTGAGGCTCGATGAATTTATTTGGGTTGCAGAAGCGGGTATAAAACAGTGACCAAGTCCAGGGTCGCACGAGACTGACTGGGACTCCACTAGGCGTCGGACTCGCTATCGAACTCCTCATCCATGAGATCACCTTCGTCAGCATCTGGCCAAATCAACAAGCCAGTGAGTACTTTGAAGTACTAGCAAGACAGTTCGTACGTAAGATATAACAAATGCATGCATGAGTGCGTCATGATTTAATTACCAATGCACATTCAAAGTAATATTAGGCAGGGTAAGTAAAAAAGGGAAACGGCGGTAGTCCGCCTGGAATCCCAACAGTAAAGTAATGGAAACCAAATGAGTGTCTAGAGCGACGCCACGAAGGTAAATTAATAAATGAAGAAAAATCATGCCACAGTCGGGCGTCTTAGCGACACCACATAAAGGGCTTTAAAAGAAATGCCACATTCGGGCGTCTGAGCGACACCACATTAAGGGCTTTAAAAGAAATGCCACAGTCGGGCGTCTGAGCGACACCACATAAAGGGCTTTAAAAGAAATGCCACAGTCGGGCGTCTGAGCGACACCACATAAAGGGCTTTAAAAGAAATGCCGCAGTCGGGCGTCTGAGTGACACCACATAAAGGGCTTTAAAAGAAATGCCGCAGCCGGGTATCTGAGCGACACCACATAAAGGGCTTTAAAAGAAATGCCGCAGACGGGCGTCTGAGCGACACCACATAAAGGGTTTTAAAAGAAATACCGCAGTCGGGCGTCTGAGCGACACCACATAAAGGGCTTTAAAAGAAATGCCGCAGTCGGGCGTCTGAGCGACACCACATAAAGGGCTTTAAAAGAAATGCCACAGTCGGGCATCTGAGCGACACCACATAAAGGGCTTTAAAAGAAATGCCATAGTCGGGCGTCTGAGCGACACCACATAAAGGGCTTTACTGACAAGGAATAATAATTATAATTCAACTCTTGAAAATAAACGGGTTAGTCCATCCACAAGAATAAACGTTTAACTGATTTTAGTGCTCATGGTCCCACCGGATAATCTGTCACCAAAACTGGCACATGTCAGTTAGCACGGAACTTGGATATAGATAAGATGATTTGAGGGTATATGACTCTGCAGAGTTTGTACAAAATTTCTCACTGTTAACGGATTTCCGTGGTCACAAGGACTAGTTCCGTTTACGGTATTTCAGAAGGAAACACAGCTAACCAGTACACACCCATCCAACCTCTCGATGCCAGGAATCACCCTCGACATCGTCCAAGAAAAACTTTTGAGACGGGGAGATCACAATCTCGAATAGCATGGGATCAAATTTATATACGCGCGCTCTAAGGGGTGCCCCCCTCTCGGTCCCAACCGGAAACACCCATGCCCCCTGACCGGATGACTGGCTTTAATCCAGGGCCATGGAACCATCATCCCGGCCTCTCCTTTTTGGTGTGTACCAAGAAAGCGGTTTGCGACTTACTAAACCATATCCCTTTCGGGGAAACATGTGGTAGTACAGGGAGGGGAAATGGATACGAGCCCAACCGATACGGGTTGGTACTGAGTAAACCTGCATGGCATAAGACTGGCATGCTACCACACTGCCATCTTACCCACCTTCATGCCAACACATGGCCTTTCATACTCACCTCCAACAAGGTATGGATCATCGAACTTACTTGTCTCAACAATGCATAATATATAGTTCATCGGTATGCTCCACAACATGCCATGAAACTAACTAAATGCAAAACATGCCAAGACACTCATCATATCAAAAGTTCAAACATGCTTGCCTGGTTCAGAGTAGTCGGAGTCTAGCTCGGTGAAGTTTGCGGTCCCGTCACCTCCTTCGGTATCTACGGTATAAAGAGAATATACGCGCTATCGTGAATACCGAGAGGTGCACAAAAATTATTCCAAATAATCTTCAAATAAATCTGATAAAAAACTAGACAAAATTTTGAAGAGAACAGAAAAAGAATCACTCAAAAATATGTTTCTGTTAAAAAGTTATAAAGGTATTTGCCCAGGGACCCATCTGTAATGAAACAGAAACTTCCCAGGGTCTTATTTATAAAAACAGAAAACGTTTCAGTCTCAAATACGTCGGCTCAGAAGGGAAGACGTATTTTGCCTGAATACGCTTTCAGAAAACGATTCGAAAAAGAGAGGAATCTGACGGGGCGGTCCCACTCGTCGGGTTTGAAAACCGAAGCGGGGCTTTTGGCGCCAGAGGGCCGCGGCGATCACCGGCGGCGATCCACGGCGGGGCAAAGGGATCGGAGGTTACCTCCGTGCTCACGGTGCTGTTCCGCGTCGGGTGGTGGTCGAGGTGGTCGCCGGCGTGCACCGAGTCGACGGTGGCCCTTGCTCCGGCGGACGGCGTTTCGGACGAGGGTGAAGCTCGCCGGAGAGGGCTGCAAAGATCAAATTGAGGAGGTGGTCAAGTATCTGGTAGCTAGAGGAGGTGCTTGACGGAGTTTGGGCACCGGAGATGACCTCACCGAAGTGAATCGAGCTGGAGCCCGAGGCGGACGGAGGTGGCCGGAGTCAAGGAAGAAGGGCTCCTCGAGGCCCCTCTAGTGGCCAGGCGGGGTGTGGTGAGGTGGTGGAGCCGTGCGGGAGTGAGAGCGGGCTCGGGGGCACTATATATAGCCACGCCGAGGCGGTTGCCGAGAACGGGATTCTCCGGCAAGAGATTACGGCGGCGCAGGGCTTGGTCGGGAGGGTTTAGGAGTTGAGCGCCGTCGTGGAGATCCACTGAGTCTGTTTAGGTGCCAACGGCGTCGGGTTTTGCTGGCTGAGGTGGAGTTCAACGGACGGAGCGGCGCGGACCCGTCGGCGGCAGAGAGCGTGCGCTGTGCATGCCGCGCCACGGCGACCGTGCTGCATGCGTGCGCTGGCGTGGAGAGGGCCACGCGGAGCCACCAGGGAGCTTGGGCGGCGCTGAACGGCGTTGCGCCGCCGTTCTGCTTCCTGCCAGCCGTTACGGCGGTTCAGCCGCCGCAAGACACGCCGGCGCAGGCGGGCCAGGGCGCCACCGACGCCGGGAAGCTGCCAAGCGCGCGTGCGGGGCTTCGGACAAGCGAGCCAGGCGGCGAGCAACGTGCCAAAGGCACTGTGATCTCGTGACTGCACTTAACTGACGAAGATCGTCACTGAAACTCTGAATTTGCCTGAAAGTGTCTGAAACAGTGCATGCAAGGTGTTCGACAGAATGTTTCTGGCTTGCAGGAATTTTTCCTTGGGATGATTTTTGGTAGAGTGACTTCTCATTGCTCCAGTAGGCTGCCTGATTTTTGGTGGAATTATTGGAGAAGTGTAGATATGAATTTCACCAAATTTGGCAAGTCTGGTCAAAACTTGCAGGGAGTGTAAGTTGAAAAATTTGAAAAGAAGATGAGTGGATCAAGATGGTTCTGTGTTGTGGGTACAAAGGACTAGCCAGTAGAGTTGGTTTTACATCCAAACACAAATTCTACAAGGTACTTGCTTTGTAAATGGGTCAGGCTCAAATTAGAGGTCAGAAAAGATTTGAGAGGTGAAATAATCAAAATAAAATCCAAAACTTGTTTGGATGAGTTGGGACAGGGAATTTGAGTTGTTAACAAGGAGGAGAGGAGGTTTTGGAGTGGTTTCACTGCATGGGCAAAAATACAAGGTCATGGGTGGTTATCAAAAGAATGAAGATCCCAAATTTTCATAGAGTTTTCTTTTCAAAAAGAAAAGATTGAACTCCCAAAAATAATTTGAGAAGAGAACCAATCAGAGGAGAAGTTTTAAAAAGGTTAAACCCAAAGTTTGAAGAAGATAACAGAAATAACAATCCTAGCCAAAGAAAAAGATTTTTAAGAGGATTGTTTTCCTGAAAATTTTAAAAGGCCTCATTTCACAAAAAAAAACCAGCAAGGTTTTTGCTAAAACCAAATAAAATTTTTGGAGTGTCACAGATTTGTACCTTCGAAGTTGTTGATCTTTATGGCACCGGAATGATAGAGCTCCTCGATAACGTAGGGACCTTCCCATTTAGAGAGAAGTTTTCCTGCAAAAAATCTTAAACAAGAGTTGTATAACAATACATAATCACCTACATTAAACTCACGCTTTTGTATTCTTTTTTCATGCCATCTTTTGACTTTTTCCTTAAAAAACTTGGCATTTTCATAGGCTTGGGTTCTCCATTCATCAAGTGAGCTAATATCAAATAACCTCTTCTCACCGGCAAGTTTGAAATCATAGTTGAGCTCTTTAATAGCCCAATATGCCTTATGTTCTAGTTCGAGAGGTAAGTGACATTGTCGTGGAATTGTCACGGCAGATGTCCTCTTGCAAGGACTTAGTCGTGGAGCCATCGCAACTAGGAAGCTTAGAGGGGTTAATCGGGACAAAGAACACAAGAGAGTTATACTAGTTCGGCCCCTTACGGTGAAGGTAAGGCCTACGTCTAGTTGGGTTGGTATTGCTTGAGGTTTCGATGACCAGGGAGCGAGATACGCTATGCCCGGTTCTCGGTGAGTTGTTTCTTGCCCTAAGTCGTCGGCGGGTCGCCCCCCTTATATACATGGGTTGACGCCCTGCGGCCTACAGAGTCCCGGCCGGCTCATAGAGAGTGTCCGGCTCGGTGACTAGTTAATTCTACCTTATGATACAAGTCATGCCATCATGGCGGTTTACCACTATGGGCCTTAAGTCGTCGGTGGGCTTTAGCCCCTTTATTGAACCGCCATCTTCATGCTTGGTCTTGGGCTTCTTCTGATGAATCCTTCTTTGCGTAACCCGGCCCCTCATAGGAGGCTTACACAAATAGTTATCTCCCTGACATTAGGCCCCAGATTGATTTGAACCGGTTCATGTCAATCTTAAATTTCCTTAAGAAACAAGCCTTCAGTCTTCTGTCTGTGCAAAGGTTTTAACCCGCCATGACGTCATCTTTGGATCCGCGTTAACCCGCCGTGACGTCATCTTCAATTGAATTCATATTTTACTCCATCATATCCTCCAACGGATCTTTGCCTTTATTGACCATTCTGAAAACCGAGGCATCGGGGTCGCTGGATAATGAGGTTCAATCTCCTCGTTTCTCGCACCATCCCAATCGGCCATTCCTTATAAATAGGCACGAGCTAGGTCCTTTTCATTTTCTCCCCACAGTCGTCTTCATCCTCTCCCTGCCTCTCTGTTACTCGAGCTCCGCCGCCGCCTCCGCCGTCGAGCTCCTTGTCTTCACCAACTCAGGCCGCTGCATCGACCTGAATCTGATCAGAGAACCGCGACGAACCTCCGCCGCCGCCTGTTGGAAATATGCCCTAGAGGCAATAATAAATTGATTATTATTATATTTCCTTGTTCATGATAATCGTTTATTATCCATGCTAGAATTGTATTGATAGGAAACTCAGATACATGTGTGGATACATAGACAACACCATGTCCCTAGTAAGCCTCTAGTTGACTAGCTCGTTGATCAATAGATGGTTACGGTTTCCTAACCATGGACATTGGATGTCATTGATAACGGGATCACATCATTAGGAGAATGATGTGATGGACAAGACCCAATCCTAAGCCTAGCACAAGATCATGTAGTTCGTATGCTAAAGCTTTTATAATGTCAAGTATCACTTCCTTAGACCATGAGATTGTGCAACTCCCGGATACCGTAGGAATGCTTTGGGTGTGCCAAACGTCACAACGTAACTGGGTGGCTATAAAGGTGCACTACGGGTATCTCCGAAAGTATCTGTTGGGTTGGCACGAATCGAGACTGGGATCTGTCACTCCGTGTGACGGAGAGGTATCTCTGGGCCCACTCGGTAGGACATCATCATAATGTGCACAATGTGATCAAGGAGTTGATCACGGGATGATGTGTTATGGAACGAGTAAAAGAGACTTGCCGGTAACGAGATTGAACAAGGTATTGGGATACCGACGATCGAATCTCGGGCAAGTATCGTACCGATAGACAAAGGGAATTGTATACGGGATTGATTAAGTCCTTGACATCGTGGTTCATCCGATGAGATCATCGTGGAACATGTGGGAGCCAACATGGGTATCCAGATCCCGCTGTTGGTTATTGACCAGAGAACATCTCGGTCATGTCTGCATGTCTCCCGAACCCGTAGGGTCTACACACTTAAGGTTCGATGACGCTAGGGTTATAAAGGAAGCTTGTATGTGGTTACCGAATGTTGTTCGGAGTCCCGTATGAGATCCTGGACGTCATGAGGAGTTCCGGAATGGTCCGGAGGTAAATATTTATATACAGGAAGTCCTATTTCGGCCATCGGGACAAGTTTCGGGGTCATCGGTATTGTACCGGGACCACCGGAGGGGTCCCGTGGGCCCACCGGGTGGGGCCACCCATCCGGGAGGGTCCCATGGGCTGAAGTGGGAAGGGATCCAGCCCAAAGTGGGCTGGGGCGCCACTTCCCCTAAGGCCCATGCGCCTAGGGTGAAAGGGGAAACCCTAAGGAGGAGTCCCAAGGGGGTAAGGCACCTCCTAGGTGCCTTGGGGGGGTGGGAATCCTCCCCTGGCCGCCGCCCCTAGGAGATTGGATCTCCTAGGGCTGGCGCACCCCCCCCCCTTGGGATCCCTATATATAGTGGGGTAGAGGGCCTCTTGAGACACACCTTTTGCCTTTGGTGCAGCCCCTCCCTCTCCCAAGTTCTTCTCCTCTCTTGCGGTGCTTGGCGAAGCCCTGCTGGATTGCCACGCTCCTCCATCATCACCACACCGTTGTGCTGCTGCTGGATGGAGTCTTCCTAAAACTCTCCCTCTCTCCTTGCTGGATCAAGGCGTGGGAGACGTCATCGGGCTGTACGTGTGTTGAACGCGGAGGTGCCGTCCGTTCGGCACTAGGATCATCGGTGATTTGAATCACGACGAGTACGACTCCATCAACCCCATTCACTTGAACGCTTCCGCTTAGCGATCTACAAGGGTTTGTAGATACACTCTCCTTCCCCTCGTTGCTGGTCTCTCCATAGATAGATCTTGGTGACACGTAGGAAAATTTTGAATTTCTGCTACGTTCCCCAACAGTGGCATCATGAGCTAGGTCTATTGCGTAGATTCTTTGCACGAGTAGAACACAAAGTAGTTGTGGGCGTTGATTTTGTTCAATATGCTTACCATTACTAGTCAATCTTGATTCGGCGGCATTGCGGGATGAAGCGGCCCGGACCAACCTTACACGTACTCTTACGTGAGACCGGTTCCACCGACTGACATGCACTAGATGCATAAGGTGGATGGCGGGTGTCTGTCTCTCCTACTTTAGTCGGATCGGATTCGATGAAAAGGGTCCTTATGAAGGGTAAATAGCAATTGGCATATCACGTTGTGGTTTTGCGTAGGTAAGAAACGTTCTTGCTAGATACCCATAGTAGCCACGTAAAACATGCAGCAACAATTAGAGGACGTCTAACTTGTTTTTGCAGGGTATGCTATGTGATGTGATATGGCCAAGAAGAATGTGATGAATGATATGTGATGTATGAAATTGATCATGTTCTTGTAATAGGATTCACGACTTGCATGTCGATGAGTATGACAACCGGCAGGAGCCATAGGAGTTGTCTTTATTTATTGTATGACCTGCGAGTCATTGAACAACGCCATGTAATTACTTTACTTTATTGCTAACCGGTAGCCATAGGAGTAGAAGTAATAGTTGGCGTGACAACTTCATGGAGACACGATGATGGAGATCATGATGATGGAGATCATGGTGTCATGCCGGTGACAATGATGATCATGGAGCCCCGAAGATGGAGATCAAAAGGAGCAAAAGAATATTGGCCATATCATGTCACCTTTTGATTGCATGTGATGTTTATCATGTTTATGCATCTTGTTTACTTAGAACGACGGTAGTAAATAAGATGATCCCTCATAAACAATTTCAAGAATGTGTTCTCCCCTAACTGTGCACCGTTGCTACAGTTCGTCATTTCGAAGCACCACGTGATGATCGGGTGTGATAGATTCTTACGTTCATATACAACGGGTGTAAGACAGTTTTACACATGCAAAACACTTAGGGTTAACTTGACAAGCCTAGCATGTACAGACATGGCCTCGGAACACAGAAGACCGAAAGGTCGAGCATGAGTCGTATAGAAGATACGATCAACATGAAGATGTTCACCGACGTTGACTAGTCCGTCTCACGTGATGATCGGACACGGCCTAGTTGACTCGGATCATGTAATCACTTAGATGACTAGAGGGATGTCTATCTGAGTGGGAGTTCATAAGATGAACTTAATTATCCTGAACATAGTCAAAAGATTTTGCAAATTATGTCGTAGCTCGCGCTTTAGTTCTACTGTTTTAGATGTGATCCTAGAGAAAATATAGTTGAAAGTTGATAGTAGAAATTATGCGGACAGTACAAGGCTTATGTCCTTAATGTACTGCTCAGTGTGCTGGACCTCGAACGTGGTATGTGGATGTTGCGAACATTTGGCATACACGTTTTGATGACTACATGATAGTTCGGTAATGTTAAATGGTTTAGAATTGAGGCACCGAAGACATTTTGAAATGTCACGGAACATATGAGATGTTTCGAGGGCTGAAATTGGGATTTCAGGCTCGTGCCCACGTCAAGAGGTATAAGACCTCCGACGATTTTCTTGGCCTGCAAACTAAGGGAGAAAAGCTCAATCGTTGAGCTTGTGCTCAGATTGTCTGAGTACAACAATCACTTGAATCGAGTGGGAGTTGATCTTCCAGATTAGATAGTGATGCTTCTCCAAAGTCATTGCCACCAAGCTGCTAGAGCTTCGTAATAAACTATAACATATCAGGGATAGATATGATGATCCTTGAAATATTCGCGATGTTTGACACCGCGAAAGTAGAAATCAAGCAGGAGCATCAATTGTTGATGGTTAGTGAAACCACTAGTTTCAAGAAGGGCAAGGGCAAGAAGGGATACTTCATGAAATGGCAAATCAGCTGCTGCTCTAGTGGAGAAACCCAAGGTTGAACCCAAACCCTAGACTGAGTGCTTCTGTAATAAGGGGAACAACCACTAGAGCAGAATTACCCTAGATACTTGGTAGATGAGAAGGCTGTCGGTAGAAGTATATTGGATATACATTATGTGAATGTGTACTTTACTAGTACTCCTAGTAGCATCAGGGTATTAGATACCGGTTCGGTTGCTAAGTGCTAGTAACTCGAAATAAAAGCCACGAAATAAACGGAGACTAGCTAAAGGTGAGCTGACGAGATGTGTTGGAAATGTTTCAAAGGTTGATATGATCAAGCATCACATGCTCCCTCTACCATCGAGATTGGTGTTAAACCTAAATAATTGTTATTTGGTGTTTGCGTTGAGCATAGACATGATTGGATTATGTCTATCGCAATACGGTTATTCATTTAAGGAGAATAATGGTTACTCTATTTATTTGAATAATACCTTCAATGGTCTTGCACCTAAAATGAATGGTTTATTGAATCTCGATCATAGTGATACACATGTTCATGCCAAAAGATATAAGATAGTAATGATAGTACCACCTGCTTGTGGCACTGCCATGTAAGTCATATTGGTATAAAACGCATGAAGAAGCTCCATGTTGATGGATCTTTGAACTCACTCATTTCTGAAAGGATTGAGACATGTGAACCATGTCTATTGGTATATACGCATGAAGAAACTCCATGCAGATGGACCGTTTGGACTCGCTTGATTCTGAATCGCTTGAGACATGCAAATCATACCACATGGGCAAGATGACTGAAAGCTTCGGTTTCAGTAAAATGGAACAAGAAAGCAACTTGTTGGAAGTAACACATTTTGATGTGTGCAGTCCAATGAGTGCTGAGGCACGCAGTGGATATCGTTATGCTCTTACTTCACAGATGATTTGAGTAGATACTGAGCATATTTACTTGATGAAACACAAGTCTGAATTATTGAATGGTTCAAGTAATTTCAGGGTGAAGTTGAATATCGTCGTGACAAGAGGATAAAATATCTATGATATGATCATAGAGATGAATATCTGAGTTGCGAGTTTGGTACACAATTGAGACATTGTGGAAATTGTTTCACGAATAGTACCGCCTGGAACACCATAGTGTGATGGTGTGTCCGAACATCATAACTGCACCCTATTGGATATGATGCATACCATGATGTCTCTTATCGAATTACCACTATCGTTCATGGGTTAGGCATTAGAGACAACCGCACTCACTTTAAATAGGACACCACGCAAATCCGTCGAGACAACACCATGTGAACTATGGTTTAGAGAAACCTAAGCTGTTGTTTCTTAAAAGTTTGGGGTCACGACGCTTATATGAAAAGGTTTCAGGTTGATAAGCTCGAACCCAAAGCGGATAACTGCATCTTCATAGGATACCCAAAACAGTTGGGTATACCTCCTGTCTCAGATCCGAAAGCAATAAGGATTGTTTCTCAAATCGGGTCCTTTCTCGAGGAAAAGTTTCTCTCGAAAGAATTGAGTGGGAGGATGGTGGAGACTTGATGAGGTTATTGAACCGTCACTTCAACTAGTGTGTAGCAGGGCACAAGAGTTGTTCCTATGGCACCTACACCAATTGAAGTGGAAGCTTATGATAGTGATCATGAGACTTTGGATCAAGTCACTCCCAAACCTCGTAGGATGACAAGGATGCGTACTACTTCAGAGTGGTACGTAATCCTGTCTTGGAAGTCATGTTGCTAGACAACAATGAACCTACGAGCTATGGAGAAGCGGTGGTGGGCCCGGATTCCGATGAATGGCTCGAGGCCATAAAATCCGAGAGAGGATCCATGTATGAAAACAAAGTGTAGACTTTGGCAGAACAGCTCGATGGTCGTGAGGTTGTTGAGTACAGATGGATTTTAAAAGGAAGACGGACAATGATGGTAAATGTCACCATTAAGAAAGCTCGACTTGTCGTTAAGATGTTTCCCGACAAGTTCAAGGAGTTGACTACGATGAGACTTTCTCACTCGTAGCGATGCTAAGAGTCTATTGAAATTAGCAGGTACTGCATTATTTATGAAATCTTGCAGATAGGATGTCAAAAAAATTCTTTCCTTGTTCTTGAGGAAAGGTTGTATGTGATACAACCAGAAGATTTTTGTCAATCCTGACAGATGCTAAGAAGTATGCAAAGCTCCAGCAATCCTTCTAAGGACTGGAGTAAGCATCTCGGAGTTGGAATGTACACTTTGATGAAATGATCAAAGATTTTAGGTTTATACAAAGTTTACGAGAAACTTGTATTTCCAAAGAAGTGAGTGGGAGCACTATAGAATTTCTGATGAGTATATGTTGTTGACATATTGTTTATCGAAAATGATGTAGAATTTCTGGAAGGCATATAGGGTTGTTTGAAAAATGTTTTTCAATGAAAACCTGGATTAAGCTACTTGAACATTGAGCATCAAGATCTATAAGGATAAATCAAAATCGCTTAATAGTACTTTCAAATGAATACATACCGTGACAAGATTTTGAAGGAATTCAAAATAGATCAGCAAAGAGGGAGTTCTTGGCTGTATTACACGTGTGAGTATTGAGTAAGACTCAAGACCTGACCACGGCAGAAGAGAGAGAAAGGACGAAGGTCGTCCCCTATGCTTAGACATAGGCTCTACAGTATGCTATGCTGTGTACCGCATCTGAAGTGTGCCTTGCCATGAGTCAGTCAAGGGGTACAAGAGTGATCCAGGAATGGATCACAGGACAGCGGTCAAGGATTATCCTTGGTAACTGGTGGACTAAGGAATTTTCTCGATTATGGAGGTGGAAAGGAGTTCGACGTAAAGGATTACGCCGATGCAAACTTTAACACTAATCCAGATTATACTAAGTAGTAAATTGGATTCGTATAGTAGAACAGTTATTTGGAATAGCTCCAAATAGAGCGTGGAAACTGCATCTAGGAGATGACATAGAGATTTGTAAAGCACACACGGATCTGAAAGGTTCAGACCCGTTGACTATAACATCTCTCACAAGCATAACATGATCAAACCCAGAACTCTTGGGTGTTAGTCACATAAGGATGTGACCTTGAGTGTTAATCACATATCGATGTGAACTAGATTATTGACTCTAGTGCAAGTGGGAGACTGTTGGAAATATGCCCTAGAGGCAATAATAAATTGATTATTATTATATTTCCTTGTTCATGATAATCGTTTATTATCCATGCTAGAATTGTATTGATAGGAAACTCAGATACATGTGTGGATACATAGACAACACCATGTCCCTAGTAAGCCTCTAGTTGACTAGCTCGTTGATCAATAGATGGTTACGGTTTCCTAACCATGGACATTGGATGTCATTGATAACGGGATCACATCATTAGGAGAATGATGTGATGGACAAGACCCAATCCTAAGCCTAGCACAAGATCATGTAGTTCGTATGCTAAAGCTTTTATAATGTCAAGTATCACTTCCTTAGACCATGAGATTGTGCAACTCCCGGATACCGTAGGAATGCTTTGGGTGTGCCAAACGTCACAACGTAACTGGGTGGCTATAAAGGTGCACTACGGGTATCTCCGAAAGTATCTGTTGGGTTGGCACGAATCGAGACTGGGATTTGTCACTCCGTGTGACGGAGAGGTATCTCTGGGCCCACTCGGTAGGACATCATCATAATGTGCACAATGTGATCAAGGAGTTGATCACGGGATGATGTGTTATGGAACGAGTAAAAGAGACTTGCCGGTAACGAGATTGAACAAGGTATTGGGATACCGACGATCGAATCTCGGGCAAGTATCGTACCGATAGACAAAGGGAATTGTATACGGGATTGATTAAGTCCTTGACATCATGGTTCATCCGATGAGATCATCGTGGAACATGTGGGAGCCAACATGGGTATCCAGATCCCGCTGTTGGTTATTGACCGGAGAACATCTCGGTCATGTCTGCATGTCTCCCGAACCCGTAGGGTCTACACACTTAAGGTTCGATGACGCTAGGGTTATAAAGGAAGCTTGTATGTGGTTACCGAATGTTGTTCGGAGTCCCGGATGAGATCCTGGACATCACGAGGAGTTCCGGAATGGTCCGGAGGTAAAGATTTATATATAGGAAGTCCTATTTCGGCCATCGGGACAAGTTTCGGGGTCATCGGTATTGTACCGGGACCACCGGAGGGGTCCCAGGGGCCCACCGGGTGGGGCCACCCATCCGGGAGGGTCCCATGGGCTGAAGTGGGAAGGGATCCAGCCCAAAGTGGGCTGGGGCGCCACTTCCCCTAAGGCCCATGCGCCTAGGGTGAAAGGGGAAACCCTAAGGAGGAGTCCCAAGGGGGTAAGGCACCTCCTAGGTGCCTTGGGGGGGAGGGAATCCTCCCCTGGCCGCCGCCCCTAGGAGATTGGATCTCCTAGGGCTGGCGCACCCCCCCCCCCTGGGATCCCTATATATAGTGGGGTAGGGGGCCTCTTGAGACACACCTTTTGCCTTTGGTGCAGCCCCTCCCTCTCCCAAGTTCTTCTCCTCTCTTGCGGTGCTTGGCGAAGCCCTGCTGGATTGCCACGCTCCTCCATCATCACCACGCCGTTGTGCTGCTGCTGGATGGAGTCTTCCTCAACCTCTCCCTCTCTCCTTGCTGGATCAAGGCGTGGGAGACGTCATCAGGCTGTACGTGTGTTGAACGCGGAGGTGCCGTCCGTTCGGCACTAGGATCGTCGGTGATTTGAATCACGACGAGTACGACTCCATCAACCCCGTTCACTTGAACGCTTCCGCTTAGCGATCTACAAGGGTATGTAGATACACTCTCCTTCCCCTCGTTGCTGGTCTCTCCATAGATAGATCTTGGTGACACGTAGGAAAATTTTGAATTTCTGCTACGTTCCCCAACACCGCCTTGCATCTGTAAGTCCCTTTTCTTTTATGTCTTAGATCTGCATTATAGTTGTCGGTGTCAAAACCGGCGGATCTCGGGTAGGGGGTCCCGAACTGTGCGTCAAGGCCGGATGGTAATAGGAGACAAGGGACACGATGTTTACCCAGGTTCGGGCCCTCTCGATGGAGGTAAAACCCTACTCCTGCTTGATTAATATTGATGATATGGGTAGTACAAGAGTAGATCTACCACGAGATCAAGGAGGCTAAACTCTAGAAGCTAGCCTATGGTATAATTGTGTATGATGATGGTTCTGTCTTACGGACTATAACCCTCCGGTTTATATAGACACCGGATAGGGTTAGGGTTACACAGAGTCGGTTACAATGGTAGGAGATCTTGAGTATCCGCATCGCCTAGCTTGCCTTCCACGCCAAGGAAAGTCACATCCGGACACGGGACGAAGTCTTCAATCTTGTATCTTCATAGTCCAGGAGTCCGGCGAAGGTATAATCCGGCTACCCGAACACCCCCTAATCCAGGACTCACTCAATAGTGTTCATCGAGTTCGTCGGTGTTCATCGCCGCCCGCTACGAACCTTTGATAGATCTCACCCCAACGTCCTTTTCTGATCGTTAGATGGTATAGAGCTACTGCGGTAGCGGTTTCATCCCCATTTTATATGCAAATGGATCCCTTCTCCTTTGCTCAGAAGCTTCTTTCGAGTGTACGAACTTCTCCGCACTAGTTTTAGGTCTAGAAATTTTTCTTTTCAGAACGACTATTTGATCCAAAATAATACCTGTAACTTGTGAAACCTGTTTGTTTCACACTTAGTCAAAAATTGCATCTGTTAGATCTGTTTAGCCACGGTAGCCTATGTAGCCGGCTTAAGAAGGCAACACTGTTTGTCTGCCTTACTTTCTTTTGGCGACTTAAGATCACTTAACTGCTTCTGATGCCCGCAGCGGCTTAAGCATCACTACATAATTAATCATACATCATTAGGCCCCATCTTAAGCCGCCATCTTGAGTAAACTTAAAAATGTTCTTCTCCGAGTTAAAATTGAACCCGAAATTCTTATTTTGTCATAGGCTTCCACTTGCATAATGGCGCCTAAGGCTCCCAAAGCTCCTGTGACCTGTAACTGGGTCAGGTCCACTGTCACCGAAAGCACCCTGTCTGAGTTTGTGAAGACTGGCCATCTGCCCAAGAAGGAGGTCATGTCCTATCGTGCTCCTGACCCAACAGAGGAGAAACCTCAACCCAAAGAGGGGGAGGTGATTGTTTTCACTGATCATATGGGTCGGGGCTTTGCTCCACCCAGTTCTAAATTCTTTAGGGACGTCTTGCAATTTTTTGACTTAAGACCTCAAGACATCGGACCCAATTCCGTGTCAAATATTTGCAACTTCCGAGTCTTCTGCGAGGTGTACCTTGGAGAAGAGCCCAGCTTACTTTTATTCAGAGTATTGTTTTACTTAAACCAGCAGAATGAGCGTGCCAATGGGCCCAGTCTGGAACTTGGCGGCATCTCAATTCAGCGGTGAAGAGACTGCCTTTTTCCTTATGCTGAACTGCCAAGCCACCCAAAGGATTGGAACCAGGCATGGTTCTATTGCCAGGACACTTCTTCGGCTGATGAGAACCCGCTGCCCGGCTTCCGCGCTCTGCGCCTTGAGTCTACGCACCTGCTACCGGATAAATTAACTGCTGTTGAACGTCTTCTACTCGCTCCTACCATCAAGAAAATCAAAGCCCTCCTGGGGAACGGTTTAGACGGCATTGACTTGGTCCGAGTCTGGATCTCCTGGCGGGTTATTCCGTTAAGTCGTCATCCTGGCTTAATGTGCACTTACTCCGGCAAGAAGGATGACCCGTTGCGTCATAGCCCGGATGATTTACCTGATGATGTAGCGGAGGCCATGACCCAGTCTTTGTTGAAGGAGGGCTCGGTGGTTAGTAATGCCTTTGGCTTACTTCCTTTCTGCAAAAAGAACCCGGCTCCTGCAGTAAGTCATCCATCTTAACCATTGTATCCTTATGGTGTTATGCCTTTACTCCTTACTCAGAGCCCTTTATTATTATTCGCAGGCAAATGACAATTTCTGGAAGGTCCGATATGACCATGAGGCGGAAAAACAAGCCAGAGCAGCCAAAAGGGCCGAAAGGAAAACCACCAAGACAGGAACCTCCAAGAAGAAGAGGCCAAGCGCTTTAGACATGTTAAAGCTGGATGATACTGATGACGATGAAGAAAAGGTAACAGCCTTTGCCGTTACCTCTTCCTCAAGCCAGAGCAACTCCTCCGACTCTTTTATCATCACTTTGTTGACATTAACTCTTTCCAGGAGGATACGGGAAACAGCCAAGCCGTTGAGGAAGAGGTAACTATAATCTCCTCCGACTCCGAGCCTTTGCCGCGGCAGAAAATCCGAAGAGTGACCCGGAAAGTAAGATTTTCACATCCTTTAGCTTACCAAGATCCTCAATTTCTTTTGAAGCGACATATCTATGAGAGCCGGAGGCAGACCTAGACCAACAAAGACGCGGAGCTCTCCTCTGGCTTGCTTGATGTAACCAGGAAGCGCTGCGCTGAGGTTATCTCCGGTCTACGTTCCTCTTTTTCTTTGGCGGGTTTAACTTGTCAACCCCTCAATTCTTCTGACTCCAACTATCAGGATGCTTCACCAACCTCTGGAGAGTCCATGGAATCCAACATGCTGGCTTTCAAGACTGCTCCCGGGTAATGTCATCTTCTTTTACCTTTATACCTACCTTTACCCATGTTTTTTGTACTAATCCTCATGACTTTGTCCACAGTGTGCAAGTAAAACCCAGCAAGAGGACGAAGAAGAATAAACCGTCCAAAGAACCAGTTGCAACTGAACCAAGCTTGGAACAGCTTCTCCTGAAGCCTCTGCTCACGAGCCGCCGCCTCCACCATCTCATGATGTTCCTGTATCTTCCTCTGACCCGCCTGCTGAACAAGCCCTCAATGATTCTGACAACCCGGAGGCTCCTAGCCTGGTCAAGACAGTTGATCCGGAAGTTGAAATTCTCAAGACTCAATTTGTTGATCTAGGACAACCTACTCTTCTTTCCAAGTGCTCTGCTAAAGAGGAACTCTTGGAACACCGGAAGGCCAAGCTGATTGTCACTGATTACACTCACATGACCATTGGAGAGATTGTTTCTGGTTATGTGAATCAAGTGCACAACAACCGTGATCTGGAAATTGACATGGTGAAGCAGATACAGCAAAAATCTAAGGTATGATCCATGTTACTTTCCTTTATACATACTTACTGTCCCAGCCTCCAAGTCTATTGCTTATGAGAAAATATGCTATAGACTTAGAAAATTGCTTAGCACTGCTTGTTGAACGCCCAGCTTATCTTGTAGCATCCAAGGGCCGGCTTATAAATAGGATATTTAAGCCGGCGTAATACAATATTTTGAACTTTGCAATACGCATTAGCACCCAAGTGCCAAACATCTTTGCTTGCAAGGTGCTTGGGACTTCAATTTCCATGAATCACCCCAGCAAGTTAGAATTCTTCAGCATACATTAGCCCCCAAGTGTAAAGTATCTTTGCTTGCAAAGTGCTTGGGACTTAATGTTATATTACAGTAATCCTGACCATAACCCGGCATTTATGCAGGCCAGCATAAGTCAATTTGAGTCGGAAATCGCTGACCTGAAGGATAGCCTGAAAGCCCAAGAGATTGAAACCCAGAAGGCAAACTCCAAGTTTGAGTTCAGCGTCTCTGAACAAGAGAAATTGAAAACAAGCTTCGGGGCTGATAAGAAAACCTGGGCAGAGGAAAAGGCCTCTTTGATCACCCGGGCCAAGGAAGCAGAGGCGTCGCTTGCAGAAGCAACAGCCGAGCTGTCCGGCTTGAAACGCCAAATCTCTCAAATGGTCTCAGCAATCTTCCGTAAGTTACTTATGCAAACATTAAATATTGCAAACCTTCTTTCGATAACTATTTCGATTATTATCTCCAGTTTACCTTATGTTTATGAACACAGGCCCCAGAAGCACGAACCTCAAGCTGAACATGTTGATCAAGCTAAAGGTGATGTATACTTTGGTGGAGCAACTCTACACCGGGTCACAACGTGCTTTGGCCGTTGTGGCTTTGTCAAATGACGTTCCCCATCTCCTGCAAGACGTGCTAAAGCGGCTTGTTGTGTTACCTCAGCGGGTCCAAGAACTAAGGCGGGCGTCCGCAAGAGCCGGGGCCATAGCTGCATTGAGCCGGGCTAAAGCATGGATGCCAGAACTAGACCCGGCCGACCTCGCTCTAGGATACCCGAGTTTGAAGGAGGATGGGACCTTGTTTGACGAAAAGGATTTCACCGCCTGTGTCAAGGATATACGCCCTGTGGCTACTCTTATTGGGAATGGCACTGATCTTACCAAGTATCAGCCGGGTTATGACAGCGAGAATCGGAGAATTCCAACGCCTCTCTATGATGAAGTCAGCCTGATCCCTCCAATCCGTAAGCATACCTTTGCCCCTGAAGTCGACCCAGCCGGTTTAATAGATGATGAAGCTAACTTTGAAGCTTTGAATGGCATTGACTGGGCATCATCAACCTTCCAGGATAGGAGAGCCGACGAAGGAGTGGAGAAGGATAACCCGGAATCTTCAAGCCAACCAAAGGAGTGAACCACCAGGCGTCATATGTTTACATCTTTGTGGAAAAAACAATGCTTCATTATTCAGACTCGGGGAGTCTTGTAATAGGGTAGATAAACTTTTGATTTTTTCCATGCCTTCGTGCATGTTTATGGCGCTCAACACTTTCTTAAGCCGCCATCTTTATATACTTCCGGCTTATATTGATCTTCTATTTCCTTTATGTCAAACAGAAACTTGCTTGCACCGTCCTGCATATAAAACAAACATAGTTCCCCTGGCGACTTGTCGCATCGGGGGTCACATAAAACATGATAACCTGGAGTGTGAACCAAATATCATATAAAGGCCGGTTTATGATTACATCTGTTAAACATAATCATAACAGCATACCTGTGATCCTTTTGGTGATCTTACTGGCTTATTTGACCCAAACCATGAGGGTAAGTTTTAACTCCTGAAATTTGGCACATATGATGTTTGTCAGGCACTTAACAACCTGATGTGATCAATATTAAGCCGGAAGAACAAGAACCACCCCATAGTACTTTCAAGAGGATCTCAAGATAGTCAAATAACTATACTTACAAAGTATGATGAATAATAAACAAAATTCAAAGGCTTCTGATTCGAATACGATCAGTGAACCGTTCCAAAGGGGTTAAGCTAAGATTCGGATACGATCGTATAGCCCCCAGTGGCTTCGGCGATGCCGATCAAGTGGGTATCGACAGCTATGTTCTCTTTGGTTCGAATACGACCTATGTTTGAACAGGAAGCCCCCAAGTGACCATAAGAGTTGTTTAATGATGCTGATTCGAATATGATCCACGTCAGACCCAAAGGGGTTAAGCTATGATTCGGATATGATCAAGAAGCCCCTAGTGGGTTTGGCGGTATGCCGATCAAGTGGGTATCGACAGCTATGTTCTCTTCGGTTCGAATACGACCTATGTTTGAACACGAAGCCCCCAAGTGATCACAGCTAGATTCAGATATGATCCACTCCCTGTTGATTGTTGCACCACCATGATAAGAAAGACATGTCAACTTTGTGGGTGGAAAAAGGGACAGAGGTCCTGCTGTTGGGGAATGTTGCAGAAAACAAAAAAAATTCCTATGGTTTCACCAAGATCCATCTATGAGTTCATCTAGCAACGAGTGATTGGATGCATCTACATACCTTTGTAGATTGCGAGCGGAAGCGTTCAAAAGAACGGGGATGAAGTAGTCGTACACGACGTGATCCAAATCACCGGAGATCCTAGCACCGAACGGACGGCACCTCCGCGTTCAACACACGTACGGTCAGCGTAACGTCTCCTCCTTATTGATCAAGCAAGGGGAGAGGAGAGGTTGTGGAAGATGGCTCCAGCAGCAGCACGATGGCGTGGTGGTGATGGAGCTGCAGTACTCCGGCAGGGCTTCGCCGAGCTCTACGGAGGAGGAGGAGGTGTTGGAGAGGGAGAGGGAGGCGCCAAGGCAAGGGGTGCGGCTGCCCCCCTCCCCTACCCCCTTTATATAGGCCCCTGGGGGGGCGCCGGCCCTGGGAGATTGAATCTCCCAAGGGGGCGGCGGCCAAAGGGGGGTGGAGTGCCCCCCAAGGCAAGTGCCCCCCCCCACCCTAGGGTTCCAACCCTAGGCGCAGGGGGTGGGCCTTGGGGGACGCACCAGCCCACTAAGGGCTGGCCCCCCTCCCACTTCAGCCCATGGGGCCCTCCGGGATGGGTGGCCCCACCCGGTGGACCCCCGGGACCCATCTGGTGGTCCCGGTACAATACCGGTGACCCCCAGATCATTCCCGATGGCCGAAACTGCACTTCCTATATATAATTCTTCACCTCCAGACCAATCCGGAACTCCTCATGACGTCCGGGATCTCATCCGGGACTCCAAACAACATTCGGGTTACTACATATACATATCTTCACAACCCTAGCGTCACCGAACCTTAAGTGTGTAGACCCTACGGGTTCGGGAGACATGCAGACATGACCGAGACGGCTCTCGGGCAATAACCAACAGCGAGATCTGGATACCCATGTTGGCTCCCACATGCTCCACGATGATATCATCGGATGAACCACGATGTCGAGGATTCAATTAATCCCGTATACGATTCCCTTTGTCAATCGGTATTTTACTTGCCCGAGATTCGATCGTCGGTATCCCAATACCTCGTTCAATCTCGTTACCGGCAAGTCACTTTACTCGTATCATAATGCATGATCCCGTGATCAAACACTTTGATCATATTGAGCTCATTATGGTGATGCATTACCGAGTGGGCCCGTTGATACCTCTCCGTCAAGCGGAGTGACAAATCCCAGTCTCGATCCGTGTCAACCCAACAGACACTTTCGGAGATACCCGTAGCATACCTTTATAGTCACCCAGTTACGTTATGACGTTTGGCACACCCAAAGCACTCCTACGGTATCCGGGAGTTACACAATCTCATGGTCTAAGGAAAGGATACTTGACATTGGAAAACTCTAGCAAACAAACTATGCGATCTTATGCTATGTTTAGGATTGGGTCTCGTCCATCACATAATTCTCCTAATGATGTGATCTCGTTATCATTGACATCCAATGCCCATAGTCAGGAAACCATGACTATCTATTGATCAACGAGCTAGTCAACTAGAGGCTTACTAGGGACATGTTGTTGTCTGTTATTCACACATGTATTACGATTTCCGGATAACACAATTATAGCACGAATAAAGACAATTATCATGAACAAGGAAATATAATAATAATGCTTTTATTATTGCCTCTAGGGCATATTTCCAACACCTGCTTTATTACTTTTCATAATATATACATCGTCGAAATATGTACATCCTGAGAGCCGGCGGCTCAAGTATAGTAAGGCCGAAGATGAGTGATATTCCACGGCCGGCGGGTCTCCTCCTCCGACTTAAGCGAGTCCTTATGCTCTCGAACATCGATAAGGTAGTAGGACCCGTTGTTCAGATTCTTGCTGACCACAAATGGTCCTTACCAAGGGGGGATAACTTGTGCACATCAGACTGATCCTGGATGAGCCGGAGCACTAAATCGCCTTCCTGAAAGGCTCTGGACCTAACCCGACGGCTGTGATAGCGGCGCAGGTATTGCTGGTAAATCGCTGAGGGGGCCATTGCCAAGTCTCGCTCTTCATCCAATAAGTCAAGTGCATCCTGACGAGCTTGTTCATTATCAGCCTCCACGTAAGCCGCCACGCGGGGCGAGTCATGACGGATGTCACTTGGTAGAACCGCCTCAGCTCCGTACACCATGAAGAAAGGTGTATAACCCGTTGATCTCTTAGGTGTAGTATTGATGCTCCAAAGCACAGAGGGTAGCTCCTCCACCCAACAACCTGGCGTCCGCTGTAAGGGGACCAAGAGCCGGGGTTTTATACCTTTCATGATCTCCTGATTGGCTCTCTCTGCTTGACCATTGGATTGAGGATGAGCCACTGCCGAAACGTCAAGCCGGATATGTTCTCGTTGACAGAACTCTTCCATAGCACCCTTTGAAAGATTGGTGCCATTATCAGTTATGATGCTGTGTGGAAAACTAAAACGAAAGATCACCTTTTTCATGAACTTAACTGCCGTGGCTGCATCACACTTACTGACCGGCTCTGCCTCAACCCACTTTGTAAATATATCAACTGCCACCAGGAGGTGTGTCTTTTTATCTTTAGACCTCTTGAAAGGTCCAACCATGTCAAGCCCCCAGACTGCGAATGGCCAAGTAATTGGAATCATCCTCAACTCTTGAGCCGGCACATGAGCTCGTTGTGAGAATTTTTGACACCCGTCACACTTACTGACCAGATCTTCTGCATCAGCATGAGCCGTCAGCCAGTAAAAACCATGACGGAAAGCTTTGGCCACAAGAGACTTTGAACCGGCATGATGACCGCAATCCCCTTCATGAATCTCACGAAATATTTCCTGACCCTCCGCTGGCGACACACAGCGTTGAAACGCTCCAGTGACACTGCGATGATGCAACTCACCATGAACAATTGTCATGGACTTAGACCGCCGGACGATTTGTCTCGCCAAGGTCTCATCCTCAGGCAAATCTCCCCGGGCCATGTAAGCCAAATATGGTACTGTCCAATCTGGGATGACGTGAAGAGCCGCCACCAACTGTGCCTCCGGGTCTGGAACAACTAAGTCTTCCTCTGTAGGTAACTTAACAGAAGGGTTATGCAAGATATCCAAGAAGGTGTTAGGCGGCACCGGCTTACGTTGAGATCCCAGCCGGCTTAGAGCATCAGCCACCTCATTCTTCCGTCGATCAATGTGTTCCACTTGATGAAATGCCCAGCCACAGCATCAACTTCACAACGGTAAGCCGCCATGAGGGGATCGTTGGAGTCCCACTTGCCTGACATCTGTTGAGCCATGAGATCTGAGTCGCCCAAGCATCTTACCCGGCTCAAATTCATCTCTTTGGCACCATGGAGTAAGGCCTCGTACTCAACTGCATTGTTAGTACAAGGAAACATAAGCCGGAGCACATAACAAAATTTGTCACCTCGAGGGGAAGTTAAAACGACTCCAACCCCCGAGCCTTCCAACTGTCTGGATCCATCAAAGTGAATAGTCCAATATGTGCTATCCGGCTTCTCCTCAGGTGCTTGTAATTCTGTCCAATCATTGATAAAGTCCACCAAGGCTTGAGACTTAATGGCAGTACGTGGCATGTACTTCAATCCATGAGGTCCTAGCTCAATGGCCCACTTGGCGACTCGTCCTGTGGCCTGTCTATTTTGGATGATGTCTCCCAAGGGGGCAGAACTCACCACGGTGATAGGGTGACCTTGGAAGTACTGTTTCAGCTTCCGGCTTGCCATGAACACCCCATAAACAAGCTTCTGCCAGTGTGGATATCTCTTCTTAGACTCAATGAGTACTTCACTGATGTAGTAAACCGGTCACTGAACCGGATGCTCCTTGCCAGCCTCCTTGCGCTCCACCACGATTGCAACACTAACAGCGTGTGAGTTAGCAGCCACGTATATCAGCAAGGGCTCTCTATCAATGGGAGCCGCAAGAACCGGCGAATCAGACAATTTTTTCTTTAAATCTTCGAAAGCGGCATTAGCATCACTACTCCAGACAAAGGTGTCTGCTTTCTTCATCATCTGATACAGCGGTAAAGCCTTCTCGCCCAGCCGGCTTATAAAACGGCTTAAAGCAGCAACCCGGCCTGCCAACTATTGGACATCATTGATGCACGCCAGTTTAGCCAAAGAAGTAATTGCCTTGATCTTCTCTGGATTAGCTTCAATACCCCTGTTGGAGACCAGAAAACCCAGAAGCTTGCCTGCAGGCACACCAAACACACATTTGGCTAGGCTAAGCATCATCTTATAAAACCGGAGATTATCAAAGGTTTCCTTCAGGTCAGATATCAAGGTTTCCTCCTCTCTGTACTTCACCACTATGTCATCCACGTAAGCATGAACATTGCGCCCAATCTAATCGTGGAGATAGTTCTGTACACACCGCTGATAAGCCGCCTGGGCACTCTTGAGCCCAAATGGCATGGATACATAATAGAAGGCTCCAAACGAGTAATGAAAGCCGTCTTCTCCTGGTCCTTAACTGCCATCTTGATCTGATGATAACCAGAGTAAGCATCCAAAAAGCTCATGCGCTCACAACCTGTCGTAGCATCAATGATTTGATCAATACGGGGGAGAGCAAATGGATCAGCCGGGCATGTCAGAAGGCTTCCATGCAAAGATGTCGCGATTCTCATGGATGAACTCGATGAGCACGCTTTCCTATTTGGGATTCAAATTGGCACTGATACTGAACTGCTTAGATGAGTCGCCTGGAGTAAAATCAACAAGCTTGGTTTCAGCAGCTGATTTAAACTTCATCGCCGGGTCATGCTCTGTGGTTGGCTTCTTCAGGGAGGTCATATCCGCCGGGTCAACATTATTTTGATAAAACTTCAGCTCCTCTACTGCACAAACAGACTCAGCATGAGCCGCATCGCCTTCTTCACAATCCAGGGCTATCTTTCGACTCCCATGCACATTGATGGTGCCCTTGTGACCCGGCATCTTTGTTGGAAATATGCCCTAGAGGCAATAATAAAAGCATTCTTATTATATTTCCTTATTCATGATAATTGTCTTTATTCGTGCTATAATTGTGTTAACCGGAAATCGTAATACATGTGTGAATAACAGACAACAACATGTCCCTAGTGAGCCTCTAGTTGACTAGCTCGTTGATCGACAGATAGTCATGGTTTCCTGACTATGGACATTGGATGTCATCGATAACGGGATCACATCATTAGGAGAATGATGTGATGGACAAGACCCAATCCTAAACATAGCATAAGATCGCATAGTTCGTTTGCTAGAGTTATCCAATGTCAAGTATCCTTTCCTTAGACCATGAGATCGTGTAACTCCCGGATACCGTAGGAGTGCTTTGGGTGTGCCAAACGTCACAACGTAACTGGGTGACTATAAAGGTATACTACGGGTATCTCTGAAAGTGTCTGTTGGGTTACATGGATCGAGACTGGGATTTGTCACTCCGCTTGACGGAGAGGTATCACCGGGCCCTCTCGGTAATGCATCATCACAATGAGCTCAATGTGATCAAAGTGTTTGATCACGGGATCATGCATTACGGAACGAGAAAAGTGACTTGCCGGTAACGAGATTGAACGAGGTATTGGTATACCGACGATCGAATCTCGGGCAAGTAAAATACCGATTGACAAAGGGAATCGTATACGGGATTAATTGAATCCTTGACATCGTGGTTCATCCGATGAGATCATCATGGAGCATGTGGGAGCCAACATGGGTATCCAGATCCCGCTGTTGGTTATTGCCCGAGAGCCGTCTCGGTCATGTCTGCATGTCTCCCGAACCCGTAGGGTCTACACACTTAAGGTTCGATGACGCTAGGGTTGTGAAGATATGTATGTGCAGTAACCCGAATGTTGTTCGGAGTCCCGGATGAGATCCCGGACGTCACGAGGAGTTCCGGAATGGTCCGGAGGTAAAGAATTATATATAGGAAGTGCTATTTTGGCCATCGGGACAAGATTCGGTGTTATCGGTATTGTACCGGGACCACCGGAGGGGTCCCGGGGTCCACCAGGTGGGGCCACCTACCTTGGTGGGCCACATGGGCCTTAGGGGGTGCGCCTTGGCCTGCTTGGGCCAAGGGGAACCAGCCCCAAGGGCCCATGCGCCAAGGAAACTTGGAGGAGGGAGAGTCCAAAGGGGGGAAGGCACCTCCGAGGTGCCTTGGGGAGGATGGACTCCTCCCCCCTCTTGGCCGTACCCCTTCCTTGGAGGAAGGGGCAAGGCTGCGCCCTCCCCCCCTCTAATGCACCTATATAAAGGGGGGCAGGGGAGGGGGGCAGCGCACCATATGCCCTGGCACTCCCTCCTCCCTGCAACACCTCCTCCTCCTCCCGTAGTTGCTTAGCGAAGCCCTGCCGGAGTTCTGCTGCATCCACCACCACACCGTCGTGCTGGATCTTCCTCAACCTCTCCTTCCCCCTTGCTGGATCAAGAAGGAGGAGACGTCTCCCGTCCCGTACGTGTGTTGAACGCGGAGGTGCCGTCCGTTCGGTACTAGATCATCGGTGAATTGGATCACGACAAGTACGACTACCTCATCCACGTTCACTCGAACGCTTCCGTTGCGATCTACAAAGTGGTATGTAGATGCTATCCAATCTGAATACTCGTTGCTAGATGAACTCATAGATGGATCTTGGTGAAACCGTAGGAAAAATTTTAATTTTCTGCAACGTTCCCCAACAGTGGCATCATGAGCTAGGTTTATGCATAGTTCTTCTTGTGCGAGTAGAACACAATTTGTTGTGGGCGTAGATGTTGTCAATTCTTCTTGCCGTTACTAGTCAATCTTGATTCAGCGGTATTGTGGGATGAAGCGGCCCGGACCAACCTTACACGTACGCTTACGTGAGACCGGTTCCACCGACTAACATGCACTAGTTGCATAAGGTGGCTGGCGGGTGTCTGTCTCTCCTACTTTAGTTGGATCGGATTCGATGAACAGGGTCCTTATGAAGGGTAAATAGAGATTGACAAATCACGTTGTGGTTTGAACATAGGTAAGAAAACGTTCTTGCTAGAACCCTAATTCAGCCACGTAAAACTTGCAACAACAATTAGAGGACGTCTAACTTGTTTTTGCAGCAAGTGCTATGTGATATGATATGGCCAAAGTTGTGATGTATGATGAATGATCTATATGTGATGTATGAGATGTTCATGCTATTGTAATAGGAATCACGACTTGCATGTCGATGAGTATGACAACCGGCAGGAGCCATAGGAGTTGTCTTTATTTTTTGTATGACCTGCGTGTCATTGAGAATCGCCATGTAAATTACTTTACTTTATTGCTAAACGCGTTAGCCATAGTAGTAGAAGTAATAGTTGGCGAGCAACTTCATGGAGACACGATGATGAAGATCATGATGATGAAGATCATGGTGTCAAGCCGGTGACAAGATGATCATGGAGCCCCAAGATGGAGATCGAAGGAGCTATGTGATATTGGCCATATCATGTCACGTTTATTATTTGATTGCATGTGATGTTTATCATGTTTTTGCATCTTGTTTACTTAGGAAGAGGTAGTAAATAAGATGATCCCTCATAATAATTTCAAGAAAGTGTTCTCCCTAACTGTGCACCGTTGCTAAGGTTCGTCGTTCCGAAGCACCACGTGATGATCGGGTGTGATAGGTCCTTACGTTCGCATACAACGGGTGTAAGACAGATTTACACACGCAAAACACTTAGGTTGACTTGACGAGCCTAGCATGTACAGACATGGCCTCGGAACACAGAAGACCGAAAGGTCGAGCATGAGTCGTATAGAAGATGCGATCAACATGAAGATGTTCACCGATGTTGACTAGTCCGTCTCACGTGATGATCGGACACGGCCTAGTTGACTCGGATCATGTAATACTTAGATGACTAGTAGAGGGATGTCTATCTAAGTGGGAGTTCATTAAATAATTTGATTAAATGAACTTTATTATCATGAACTTAGTCTAAATATTTACAATATGTCTTGTAGATCAAATGGCCAACGTAGTCCTCAACTTCAACGCGTTCCTAGAGAAAACCAAGATGAAAGACGATGGTAGCAACTATACGGACTGGGTCCGGAACCTGAGGATTATCCTCATAGCTGCCAAGAAAGATTATGTCCTAAGAGCACCGCTGGGTGACGCACCTATTCTCCCTGCAGAACAAGACGTTATGAACGCTTGGCAGTCATGCTGCGATGATTACTCCCTCGTTCAGTGCGGCATGCTTTACAGCTTAGAGCCGGGGCTCCAAAAGCGTTTTGAGAGACATGGAGCATATGAGATGTTCGAAGAGCTGAAAATGGTTTTCCAAGCTCATGCCCGGGTCGAGAGATATGAAGTCTCCGATAAATTCTTTAGCTGTAAGATGGAGGAAAATGGTTCTGTCAGTGAACACATACTCAAATTGTCTGGGTTGCACAACCGCTTGACTCAACTGGAAGTTAATCTCCCGGATGAAGCGGTCATTGACAAAATCCTCCAGTCGCTTCCACCTAGCTACAAGAGCTTTGTGATGAACTACAATATGCAGGGGATGGTAAAGACCATTCCTGAAGTATATGCTATGCTGAAATCAGCAGAGGTTGAAATCAAGAAGGAGCATCAAGTGTTGATGGTGAATAAAACCACTAAGTTCAAGAAGGGCAAGGGTAAAAAGAACTTCAAGAAGGACGGCAAGGAAGTTGCCGCGCCCGGTAAGCAAGTTGCCGGGAAGAAGCCAAAGAATGGACCCAAAGCCCGAGACTGAGTGTTTTTATTGCAAGGGAAGTGGTCACTGGAAGCGGAACTGCCCCAAATACTTAGCGGACAAGAAGGCCGGCAAAACCAAAGGTATATGTGATATACATGTAATTGATGTGTACCTTACCAGTACTCGGAGTAGCTCTTGGGTATTTGATACCGGTGCAGTTGCTCATATTTGTAACTCAAAGCAGGAGCTGCGGAATAAACGGAGACTGGCGAAGGACGAGGTGACGATGCGCGTCGGGAATGGTTCCAAGGTCGATGTGATCGCCGTCGGCACGCTACCTCTACATTTACCTACGGGATTAGTTTTAAACCTCAATAATTGTTATTTAGTGCCAAGTTTGAGCATGAACATTGTATCTGGATCTCGCTTAATTCGAGATGGCTACTCATTTAAATCCGAGAATAATGGTTGTTCTATTTATATGAGAAATATGTTTTATGGTCATGCTCCGATGGTTAATGGTTTATTCTTGATGAATCTCGTACGTGATGATACACATATTCATAGTGTGAGTACCAGAAGAGTTAAAGTTGATAACAATAGTCCCACATATTTGTGGCACTGCCGCCTTGGTCACATAGGTGTCAAACGCATGAAGAAGCTCCATGCAGATGGACTTTTAGAGTCTCTTGATTATGAATCATTTGACACGTGCGAACCATGCCTCATGGGTAAAATGACCAAGACTCCATTCTCAGGAACAATGGAGCGAGCAACCAACTTATTGGAAATCATACATACCGATGTGTGCGGTCCAATGAGTGTTGAGGCTCGCGGAGGCTATCGTTATGTTCTCACCCTCACTGATGACTTGAGTAAATATGGGTATATCTACTTAATGAAACACAAATCTGAGACCTTTGAAAAGTTCAAGGAATTTCAGAGTGAGGTTGAAAATCAACGTGATAGAAAGATCAAGTTTCTACGATCAGATCGTGGAGGAGAATACTTGAGTCACGAATTTGGCACACACTTAAGAAAATGTGGAATAGTTTCACAACTCACGCCGCCTGGAACACCTCAGCGTAATGGTGTGTCCGAACGTCGTAATCGCACTCTATTAGATATGGTGCGATCTATGATGTCTCTTACCGATTTACCGCTATCTTTTTGGGGCTATGCTTTAGAGACTGCCGCATTCACTTTAAATAGGGCTCCGTCGAAATCCGTTGAGACGACACCGTATGAATTATGGTTTGGGAAGAAACCCAAGCTGTCGTTTCAAAAAGTTTGGGGATGCGATGCTTATGTCAAGAAACTTCAACCTGAAAAGCTCGAACCCAAATCGGAAAAATGCGTCTTCATAGGATACCCTAAAGAAACTGTTGGGTATACCTTCTACCTCAGATCCGAAGGCAAGATCTTTGTTGCCAAGAATGGATCCTTTCTAGAGAAAGAGTTTCTCTCGAAAGAAGTAAGTGGGAGGAAAGTAGAACTTGATGAAGTGTTGCCTCTTGAACCGGAAAATGGCGAAACTCAAGAAATCGTTCCTGAGGTGCCTGCACCGACTAGAGAGGAAATTAATGATTATGATCAAGATACTTCTGATCAAGCTCCTACTGAAATTCGAAGGTCCACAAGGACACGTTCCGCACCAGAGTGGTACGGTAACCCTGTCTTGGAAATCATGTTGTTAGACAACGGTGAACCTTCGAACTATGAGGAAGCAATGGCGGGCCCGGATTCCGACAAATGGCTGGAAGCCATGAAATCCGAGATAGGATCCATGTATGAAAACAAAGTATGGACTTTGACTGACTTGCCCGTTGAACGGCGAGCCATAGAAAATAAATGGATCTTTAAGAAGAAGACAGACGCGGATGGTAATGTGACCATCTATAAAGCTCGGCTTGTCGCTAAGGGTTATCGACAAGTTCAAGGAATTGACTACGATGAGACTTTCTCACCGGTAGCGAAGCTGAAGTCCGTCCGAATCATGTTAGCAATTGCCGCATACTATGATTATGAGATATGGCAAATGGACGTCAAAACGGCATTCCTTAATGGTTTCCTTAAGGAAGAATTGTATATGATGCAGCCGGAAGGTTTTGTCGATCCTAAGAATGCTGACAAGGTATGCAAGCTCCAACGCTCGATTTATGGGCTGGTGCAAGCATCTCAGAGTTGGAACATTCGCTTTGATGAGATGATCAAAGCGTTTGGGTTTACACAGACTTATGGAGAAGCCTGTGTTTACAAGAAAGTGAGTGGGAGCTCTGTAGCATTTCTCATATTATATGTAGACGACATACTTTTGATGGGAAATGATATAGAACTCTTGGACAGCATTAAGGCCTATTTGAATAAAAGTTTTTCAATGAAGGACCTTGGAGAAGCTGCTTATATATTAGGCATCAAGATCTATAGAGATAGATCGAGACGCCTCATAGGTCTTTCACAAAGCACATACCTTGATAAGATATTGAAGAAATTCAATATGGATCAATCTAAGAAAGGGTTCTTACCTGTGTTACAAGGTGTGAAATTGAGCTCAGCTCAATGTCCGACCACGGCAGAAGATATAGAAGAGATGAGTGTCATCCCCTATGCCTCAGCCATAGGTTCTATTATGTATGCCATGCTGTGTACCAGACCTGATGTAAACCTTGCCGTAAGTTTGGTAGGAAGGTACCAAAGTAATCCCTGCAAGGAACACTGGACAGCGGTCAAGAATATCCTGAAGTACCTGAAAAGGACCAAGGAAATGTTTCTCGTTTATGGAGGTGACGAAGAGCTCGTTGTAAAAGGTTACGTCGACGCTAGCTTCGACACAGATCTGGATGACTCTAAGTCACAAACCGGATACGTGTATATTTTGAATGGTGGGGCAGTAAGCTGGTGCAGTTGCAAGCAAAGCGTCGTGGCGGGATCTACATGTGAAGCGGAGTACATGGCAGCCTCGGAGGCGGCACATGAAGCAATATGGGTGAAGGAGTTCATCACCGACCTCGGAGTCATACCCAATGCGTCGGGGCCAATCAAGCTCTTCTGTGACAACACTGGAGCTATTGCACTTGCAAAGGAGCCCAGGTTTCACAAGAAGACTAGTCACATCAAGCGTCGCTTCAACTCCATTCGTGAAAATGTTCAAGATGGAGACATAGAAATTTGTAAAGTGCGCACGGATCTGAATGTCGCAGATCCGTTGACTAAACCTCTCCCTAAGGCAAAACATGATCAGCACCAGAACTCTATGGGTGTTCGATTCATCACAATGTAACTAGATTATTGACTCTAGTGCAAGTGGGAGACTGTTGGAAATATGCCCTAGAGGCAATAATAAAAGCATTATTGTTATATTTCCTTATTCATGATAATTGTCTTTATTCGTGCTATAATTGTGTTAACCGGAAATCGTAATACATGTGTGAATAACAGACAACAACATGTCCCTAGTGAGCCTCTAGTTGACTAGCTCGTTGATCGACAGATAGTCATGGTTTCCTGACTATGGACATTGGATGTCATCGATAACGGGATCACATCATTAGGAGAATGATGTGATGGACAAGACCCAATCCTAAACATAGCATAAGATCGCATAGTTCGTTTGCTAGAGTTATCCAATGTCAAGTATCCTTTCCTTAGACCATGAGATCGTGTAACTCCCGGATACCGTAGGAGTGCTTTGGGTGTGCCAAACGTCACAACGTAACTGGGTGACTATAAAGGTATACTACGGGTATCTCTGAAAGTGTCTGTTGGGTTACATGGATCGAGACTGGGATTTGTCACTCCGCTTGACGGAGAGGTATCACCGGGCCCTCTCGGTAATGCATCATCACAATGAGCTCAATGTGATCAAAGTGTTTGATCACGGGATCATGCATTACGGAACGAGAAAAGTGACTTGCCGGTAACGAGATTGAACGAGGTATTGGTATACCGACGATCGAATCTCGGGCAAGTAAAATACCGATTGACAAAGGGAATCGTATACGGGATTAATTGAATCCTTGACATCGTGGTTCATCCGATGAGATCATCATGGAGCATGTGGGAGCCAACATGGGTATCCAGATCCCGCTGTTGGTTATTGCCCGAGAGCCGTCTCGGTCATGTCTGCATGTCTCCCGAACCCGTAGGGTCTACACACTTAAGGTTTGGTGACGCTAGGGTTGTGAAGATATGTATGTGCAGTAACCCGAATGTTGTTCGGAGTCCCGGATGAGATCCCGGACGTCACGAGGAGTTCCGGAATGGTCCGGAGGTAAAGAATTATATATAGGAAGTGCTATTTTGGCCATCGGGACAAGATTCGGTGTTATCGGTATTGTACCGGGACCACCGGAGGGGTCCCGGGGTCCACCAGGTGGGGCCACCTACCTTGGTGGGCCACATGGGCCTTAGGGGGTGCGCCTTGGCCTGCTTGGGCCAAGGGTAACCAGCCCCAAGGGCCCATGCGCCAAGGAAACTTGGAGGAGGGAGAGTCCAAAGGGGGGAAGGCACCTCCGAGGTGCCTTGGGGAGGATGGACTCCTCCCCCCTCTTGGCCGCACCCCTTCCTTGGAGGAAGGGGCAAGGCTGCGCCCTCCCCCCCTCTAATGCACCTATATAAAGGGGGGCAGGGGAGGGGGCAGCGCACCATATGCCCTGGCACTCCCTCCTCCCTGCAACACCTCCTCCTCCTCCCGTAGTTGCTTAGCGAAGCCCTGCCGGAGTTCTGCTGCATCCACCACCACACCGTCGTGCTGGATCTTCCTCAACCTCTCCTTCCCCCTTGCTGGATCAACAAGGAGGAGACATCTCCCGTCCCGTACGTGTGTTGAACGCGGAGGTGCCGTCCGTTCGGTACTAGATCATCGGTGAATTGGATCACGGCAAGTACGACTACCTCATCCACGTTCACTCGAACGCTTCCGTTGCGATCTACAAAGTGGTATGTAGATGCTATCCAATCTGAATACTCGTTGCTAGATGAAATCATAGATGGATCTTGGTGAAACCGTAGGAAAAATTTTAATTTTCTGCAACGTTCCCCAACAATCTTAACCTGCAGATAAACATAAAACACGGCCGTGCCATGAACTTGGCATAAGCCAGCCGCCAAATAGAGCATGATATGGACTCTTGATTTGGACCACCTCAAACATTCATTTCTCAGCCCTAGAATCATACTCATCTCCAAAAGCCACCTCCAGTTCAATCTTGCCAACTGGGTAAGCCGACTTACCACGCACCACTCCATGGAAAACGGTGGTGGACGTCTTAAAATTCTTATCAGTCAACCCCATGCGCTGAAAGGTCTCGTAATAGAGGATATTGATGCTGCTACCTCCGTCCATGAGTACCTTAGTGAATTTATATCCACCAACCTGAGGTGCTACCACCAAGGCTAACTGATCCGGATTATCAACCCGGAGAGGGTGATCTTCCTTGCTCCATATGATGGGCTGCTCTGACCACCTCAAATAACGGGGGACTGCCGGCTCAATAGAGTTCACCGCCCTCTTATGAACCTTCTGGTCACGTTTGCACAAGCTAGTAGTGAACGCATGATACTGTCCACTATTCAGCTGCTTTGGATGGCTTTGATAACCCGACTGCTGCTATAGTTGCCCTCCTTGACCAGACTGCTGCTGGTTGTAGCCACCTTGATTTCCCTGAAAGCCGGAATTTGAACCACCGCCCTGGCCATGAAAGCCGCCGGCACCTGAGCTGCCGCCCGACCCATGATTGTTGTCAAACATGTTGGAATTCTTGAAAGCCTTCATGATTGCGCAATCCTTCCATAAGTGGGTAGCGGGTCGTTCCCAGGTGTCGTGTCTCGGGCATGGCTCATTGAGTAGCTGCTCAAGAGATGGACCTGACCCGCCAGCCCGAGCGGGTGGCTTTCCCTTGCGCCTCTGATTGTTACCCTATGCATTAGCATTGTCCACAAACTCCGGGTTACCATCGGCCTTGTGTTTATTGCTTCCTTGATTCACCGGGTTATGCTGCTGACCCTTTCCATTGCCATTCTTCTTTCCCTTCCCTGTCCTTTCCTCATCAGACGCAGGATCCTTGGTACTGTCAGAATCGGCGTATTTGACTAAAGCCGCCATCAGCGTACCCATATCATTACAATCACGCTTGAGTCGCCCCAGTTTCTGTCTCAGTGGCTCAAAGCGGCAATTCTTCTCCAACATGAGGACTGCAGAGCCGGCGTCCATCTTGTCAGACGAATGTATTATCTCCTTGACCCGGCACACCCAATGAGTTGTGGATTCACCCTCCTCTTGCTTACAATTTGTTAAGTCCACAATCGACATAGATTGCTTGCAAGTGTCCTTGAAGTTCTGGATGAACCGGGCCTTTAGCTCTGCCCATGAACTAATGGAATTGGGCGGCAAGCCATTTAACCAAGACCGGGCCATTCCATCCAACATCATGGTTAAATACTTAGCCATTGCTGCGTCACTGACCTCCAACAGCTCCATGGCCATCTCATAACTTTCGATCCATGCTCCGGGCTGTAAGTCGTTCGTATAATTTGGCACCTTTCGAGGTCCCTTGAAGTCCTTGGGCAAACGCACATAACATAGAGCCGACACCAAACTAGGAACACCGCCGGTTCTGGTGGCCACTCCTGCCTCAACGGAAGTTGTCGGGTAATCCAGAAGAGCCTCATGAGCCGTCAGTTGAGCCGCCAGTTGAGCCGCCCGCTCGTCCTCCTGACGTATTCGGTCCTGCACCGGGTTATAACCACCGGGCTGGTTACGGCGCTGGGCGTTGCTTGACAAAGCTTCTGACTCCATATGCTCGCTGTAACTCGGACTCCGGTTTGGACGATACGGGGCTAACCAAGGCGGAGGATTTGAATGAATCCTGTCCCGGCTATAAGAATAAGTCTCTTGCTGAGCCAGGGCTATCTGAACGAGGTCTCTGATCCTTCGGGTCTCCACTGCTGTTGGATCATCACCGTCCACTGGGAGAGCCGCCAAACGTGCCGAAGCTGCAATCAAGTTCTCCATGGGGTTGGAAAAGTGACTCGGTGGTATCGGCACATACCGGGCCGACGCCATATTCCCATGAGGTGGTACAATCACCTGAGGCTGAACCGGACCCCTGGCCATCATGAACTGATTGACTTCTGGTGGGTTACTTGGGCCGGCTCCGGGTGTAGCGAAGAGGTTCCGTGGATCGTAAACAGGAGGTAAACAAGATTGAGTTTTCTGATGTCTCCTCCTCATCACCTTGTTAGATGCGTTCAGGCTCATCGTAAGCTGGAAAGCCTCTGACTGGAGCTGTTGCGCCCGTGCATCCAAAGCCGCCCGTTCTGTGGCTAACCTGGTGTCCTCTGCTGCTAAGTCCTCCTTGGCCCGAGCTATTTCCTCTCGCACATGTGCCACCTCTGCATTGTGCTCATCTTGATTCGCAAGAATAACTGTGGAGGTTAACAGGACCGTCAGTTTATCCATGAGATCCATCAGCACCTGAGCCGGCGGGCGCACAGGACCTCCTGCCCCGGCCGCTCCTAACCCGGACGTTATTGCGGCTGCAGCTGTTGAGTTTTGACCGGGTTGAGTACCAGCCATGAAGACCCCTACGCAGCTTGGCGGCTCAAAGGGGTCCGGAATACTGCTGCCATCGGAACAACCCACTAGCCTGTCGTCTTGCAGTTGATACAACGAATCCGTCTCACCAGTGGACGAATCACCATCGGAGTGGACGGCTGTCTCACCACCATCTACGGATCCTTCAGAAAGTTCCCCTCCGTGGATGCAACCCGCGAAGGCACGCTTCACGCCGAATCGATCCCGGGCGGGTCTCGCGCGCTGAGCCGTCTCGACGAGGTCGGTGCAGTTGTCCGGCTCAGGGCCCGGCTCACCAATCCGGCCGATGAAGACGTGGATTCCGCCAATGGGGACCCGGTACCCGTACTCAATTGAGCCGGCGTCGGGGCCCCAGCCTTCGTCGTCGATGTAGATCTTGCCGCGACGACTTTTGGTCATCCGGCCGACTGCGTATCCCTTGATCCCTTTGAAGTTGCCCTTCAAGAACTCAAATCCACCGTGCGCTGGCCCAATGGTGGGCGCCAACTGTCGTGGAATTGTCACGGCAGATGTCCTCTTGCAAGGACTTAGTCGTGGAGCCATCGCAACTAGGAAGCTTAAAGGGGTTAATCGGGACAAAGGACACGAGAGAGTTATACTAGTTCGGCCCCTTACGGTGAAGGTAAGGCCTACGTCTAGTTGGGTTGGTATTGCTTGAGGTTTCGATGACCAGGAAGCGAGATACACTATGCCCGGTTCTCGATGAGTTGTTTCTTGCTCTAAGCCGCCGGCGGGTCGCCCCCCTTATATACACGGGTTGATGCCCTGCGGCCTACAGAGTCCCGGCCGGCTCATAGACAGTGTCCGGCTCGGTCACTAGTTAATTCTACCTTATGATACAAGTCATGCCATCATGGCGGTTTACCACTATGGGCCTTAAGTCGCCGGTGGGCTTTAGCCCCTTTATTGAACCGCCATCTTCATGCTTGGTCTTGGGCTTCCTCTGATGAATCCTTCTTTGTGTAACCCGGCCCCTCATAGGCGTCTTACACAAATATTTATCTCCCCGACAAACATGATTTTCCGTAAACATTTTATACGGAGACATACCCATAGGATTTTTATATGCAGTTCTATAGGCCCATAATACATCATCAAGTTTCTTGGACCAATTCTTTCTAGACCTATTGACAGTCTTTTGCAAAATTAATTTGAGCTCTCTGTTGCTCAATTCTACTTGACCACTAGACTGTGGGTGATAGGGAGATGCAATTCTATGATTAACGTCATACTTAGCAAGCATTTTACGGAAAGCACCATGAATAAAGTGTGAACCACCATCAGTCATTAAATATCTAGGGACTCCAAACCTCGGAAAAATAACTTCTTTAAGCATTTTAATAGAAGTGTTATGATCAGCACTACTAGTTGGAATAGATTCTACCCACTTAGTAACGTAATCAACAGCAACTAAAATATGTGTATATCCATTGGAGGCAGGAAAAGGTCCCGTATAGTCAAAGACCCAAACATCAAATGGTTCAATGACAAGTGAATAATTCATAGGCATTTCTTGACGTCTACTAATATTACCAATTCTTTGACATTCATCACACGACAATACAAACTTACGGGCATCCTTGAAGAGAGTAGGCCAATAAAAGCCGGATTGCAATACCTTATGTGCGGTTCTATCTCCAGCATGGTGCCCTCCATAAGCTTCAGAGTGACACTTGCGTAGGATCTGTTCCTGTTCATGCTCAGGTACACAACGTCTAATAACACCATCTACTCCTTATTTATAAAGATGCGGGTCATCCCAAAAGTAATGTCTCAAATCATAGAAAAACTTTTTTTCTTTTGTTGGTATGTGAAACTAGGTGGTATGAATTTAGCAACAATGTAATTAGCATAATCAGCATACCAAGGAGTACTACGAGAAGTACTTATGACATTTAATTATTCATCAGGAAAGCTATCATCAATAGGTAGTGGGTCATCAAGAACATTCTCTAAGCTAGATAAGTTGTCTGCAACGGGGTTCTCAGCTCCTTTTCTATCAACAATATGCAAATCAAATTCATGTAGCAAGAGAACCCATCTAATAAGTCTAGGTTTAGCATCTTTCTTTTCCATAAGATATTTAATAGCAGCATGATCAGTGTGAATAGTTACTTTAGAATCAACAATATAAGGTCTGAACTTATCACAAGCAAATACACTGCTAAAAGCTCTTTTTCAGTAGTAGCATGATTTCTTTGATCATTGTCTAGAGTCTTACTAGCATAATGGATAACATTTAATTTCTTATCAACTCTTTGCCCTAGACCAGCACCTATAGCATAATCACTAGCATCACACATAATTTCAAAGGGTAAATTCCAATCAGGTGGCTGAACAATAGGTGCAGAGACTAATGCTTTCTTAAGTATTTCAAATGCTTCTACACAATCATCATCAAAGACAAATGGTATATCTTTTTGTAATAAATTAGTCAGAGGCCGAGAAATTTTTTAGAAGTCCTTAATGAACCTCCTATAAAATCCGGCGTGACCAAGGAAACTTCGTATACCTTTGATGTCCTTGGGACATGGCATCTTTTCAATAGCATCAACCTTGGCTTTATCAACTTCAATACCTCTTCAGAAACTTTATGCCCCAAGACAATACCCTCATTAACATAAATTGGCACTTTTCCCAATTCAAGACAAGATTAGTTTCTTCACATCTCTGCAAAACTCGATCAAGATTGCTCAAGCAATCATCAAAAGAAGATCCATAGACGGAAAAGTCGTCCATGAAGACCTCGCAAATCTTTTCACAAAAGACAGAGAATATAGCCATCGTGCATCTTTGAAAGGTAGCAGGTGCATTACATAAACCAAAAGGCATACGTCTATAAGCAAAAGTACCAAAAGGGCATGTAAAAGTACTCTTTGATTGATCTTTAGCCAACACAGGTATTTGAGAGAAACCAGAATAACCATCTAGAAAACAATAGTGTCTATGCTTGCATAATCTTTCTAGCATTTGATCGATAAAAGGTAAGGGGTAATGATCTTTCTTAGTAGCCTTATTTAATTTGCGGAAATCAATTACCATCCTATAACCTGTAATAATTCTTTGTGGGATCAATTCAGCTTTATCATTAGGAACAACAGTAATACCTCCCTTCTTAGGGACACAATGGACAGGACTTACCCACTGACTATCAGCAACGGGATAAATTATACCTACCTCCAGAAGCTTTAGTATTTCTTTTCTTACCACTTCTTTCATTTTAGGATTAAGACGTCTTTGAGGATCACGAACTGGTTTAGCATCTGCTTCCAAATTTATTTTATGCTGACATAGAGTGGGACTAATGCCCTTAAGATCATCAAGAGTATATCCAATAGCAGCACGGTACTTCTTCAGAGTTTTCAATAATCTTTCTACTTCATGCTCTGAAAGGTTAGCACTAATAATAACAGGATATATCTTCTTTTCATCAAGATAAGCATATTTAAGATTATCAGGCAACGGTTTAAGCTCAAACATGGGATCACTCTTAGGTGGAGGGGGGTCCCCTAAGATTTCAACAGGCAAATTGTGTTTCAGAATAGGTTCATGTTTAAAGAATACTTCATCTATTTCCCTTCTTTCATTCATATACATATCATTTTCATGGTCTAGCAAATATTGTTCCAAAGGATCACTAGGAGGTACGGCAATAGA
Source organism: Aegilops umbellulata (assembly GCA_032464435.1). Classification (NCBI taxonomy): domain Eukaryota; kingdom Viridiplantae; phylum Streptophyta; class Magnoliopsida; order Poales; family Poaceae; genus Aegilops; species Aegilops umbellulata. Next base: position 359,862,702 of record CP136059.1, read on the forward strand.
AGCAAGACCAATAATTTCATCCTTACTAGGCAATTCTTCTTCACGGTGTTGTTTACTAAATTTAGAGAAATTAAACTCATGAACCATATCATCCAAGCCAATAGTAACAACATTCTTTTCGTAGTCTATCCTAGCATTAATAGTGTTCAAGAAGGGTCTACCAAATATAATGGGACAAAAGCTATCTTGTGGGGAACTGAGAACAAGAAAATCAGCAGGATATTTAGTTTTCCCACACAAGACTTCAACATCTCTAACAATTCCCACTGCTAAAATAGTATCTCTATTGGCAAGTTTAATTGTGACATAATATCTTCTAACTCAACAGGTGCAATTTCATGCTTAATTTCTTTATACAAAGTATAAGGTATAACACTAGCACTAGCACCCATATCACATAAGCCATGATAACAATGATCTCCTATTTTAACAGAAATAACAGGCACGCCTACCACAGGTCTATGTTTATCTTTAGCACAAGGTTTAGCAATTCTAGCAGTTTCACCGCAGAACTGAATAACGTGCCCATCAATATTATCAGACAAGAGATCTTTAACAATAGCAATATTTGGTTCTCCTTTAACTTGCTCAGGAGGTGTATAAGTTCTAATCTTGCTTTTACGAACCACAGTTGAAGCTTTAGCATGATCCTTTATTCTAACAGGGAAAGGTGGTTTCTCAACATAAGAAGTAGGAACAATAGGATCTTTATAAATGACAGTCTTTTCTTCAACTTTAATAGGTGCAGCTACTTTTACTTCTATGGGAGGATGATATTTAAACCACTTCTCCTTGGGGAGATCAACATAAGTAGCAAAAGATTCACAGAAAGAAGCTACTATCTCAGAGTCAAGTCCATATTTAGTGCTAAACTTACGGAAAATATCGGTATCCATAAAAGATTTAACACAATCAAACTTAGGTGTCATACCTGACTCCTTACCTTCGTCGAGGTCCCAATCTTCAGAGCTGCGTTTAATTCTATCCAATAAATCCCATTTAAATCCAATAGTCTTCGTTATAAAAGAGCCAGCACAAGAAGTATCGAGCATGGTGCGATTATTTTCAGAAAGTCGAGAATAAATTTTTTGAATAATTGTCACTCTTGAGAGCTCATGATTGGGGCATGAATATAACATTGATTTAAGCCTCCCCCAAGCTTGAGCGATGCTTTCTCCTTCGCGAGGCCAAAAATTATATATATAATTGCGATCACGATGAACAAGATGCATAGGATAATACTTTTGATGAAATTCCAATTTCAATCTTCTATAGTTCCATGATCTCGTATCATCACATAACCTATACCATGTCAATGCGTCTCCCTTCAGAGATAAAGGGAAGACCTTCTTCTTAGCAACATCATCGGGTATACCTGCAAGCTTAAGTCATCCACAAACTTCATCCACATATATTAAGTGCTCATCAGGATGCTTTGTTCCATCTCCTGTAAAAAGATTAGCTAGCAATTTTTCTATCATACCCGAAGGAAATTCAGAAGGAACTTCATTTTCAATAGGTTCAGTAGGTTGAGGAGCAACTCTTTGCTCTACTGCTCGGGGTGAAGATACCCCGAACAAGCCCCTCAGAGGATTACTTTCCATAGTAACAAGTGACAGTAAATTTCAGCATACTATATAAGTTTTTACTTACCAACTTCCACCTACCAAAGGCGCTTCACTCCCAGGCAACGGCACCAGAAAAGAGTCTTGATGACCCACAAGTATAGGGGATCTATTTTAGTCCTTTCGATAAGTAAGAGTGTCGAACCCAATGAGGAGCAGAAGGAAATGATAAGCGGTTTTTAGCAAGGTATTCTCTGCAAGTACTGAAATAAGTGGTAACAGATAGTTTTGTGATAAGATAATTTGCAACGAGCAACAAGTAACAAAAGTAAATAAAGTGCAGCAAGGTGGTCCAATCCTTTTTGTAGCAAAGGACAAGACGGAACAAACTCTTATATAAGGAAAAGCGCTCCCGGGGACACGTGGGAATATCATCAAGCTAGTTTTCATCACGTTCATATGATTCGCGTTCGGTACTTTGATAATTTCATATGTGGGTGGACCGGTGCTTGAGTGTTGTTCTCACTTGAACAAGCATCCCACTTATGATTAACCTCTATTGCAAGCATCCGCAACTACCACAAAAGTATTAAGGTAAACCTAACCATAGCATGAAACATATGGATCCAAATCAGCCCCTTACGAAGCAATGCATAAACTAGGGTTTAAGCTTCTGTCACTCTAGCAACCCATCATCTACTTATTACTTCCCAATGCCTTCCTCTAGGCCCAAATAATGGTAAAGTGTTATGTAGTCAATGTTCACATAACACCACTAGAGGCTAGACAACATACATCTCATCGAAATATCGAACGAATACCAAATTCAAATGACTACTAATAGCAAGACTTCTCCCTTGTCCTCAAGAACAAACGTAACTACTCACAAAGCATATTCATGTTCATAATCAGAGGGGTAATAATATGCATAAAGGATCTGAACATATGATCTTCAACCAAATAAACCAACTAGCATCAACTACAAGGAGTAATCAACACTACTAGCAACCTACTAGCACCAATCCCAGACTTGGAGACAAGAATTGGATACAAGAGATGAACTAGGGTTTTGAGATGAGATGGTGCTGGTGAAGATGTTGATGGATATTGCCCTCTCCCGATGAGAGGAGCGTTGGTGATGACGATGGCGATGATTTCCCCCTCCGGGAGGGAAGTATCCCCGGCAGTACAACTCTGCCGGAGCTCTAGATTGGTTCCGCGAAGGTTCCGCCTCGTGGCGGTGGAGTCTCGTCTCGAAAGGTTGCTTCTAGTTTTTTTCTCGATGAAAGACTTCATATAGCAGAAGATGGGCATCGGAGAGCCACCAGGGAGGCCCACGAGGTAGGGGGCGCGCCCCCACCCTCGTGGACAGGGTGTGGGCCCCCTGGCCTTCATCTTTGGCAGGTATTTTTCATTATTTATTGTAAGATATTCTGTGGAGTTTCAGGACTTTTGGAGTTGCGCAGAATCGGTCTCTAATATTTGCTCCTTTTCCAGCCCAGAATTCCAGCTGCCGGCATTCTCCCTCCTTATGTAAACCTTGTAAAATAAGACAGAACAGCCATAAGTATTGTGACATAATGTGAAATAACAGCCCATAATGCAATAAATATTGATATAAAAGCACGATGCAAAATGGACGTATCAGGGCGTGCCCCCACCCTCATGGACAGGGTGTGGGCCCCCTGGTCTTCATCTTTGGCGAGGATTTTTTATTATTTTTTATAAGATATTCCGTGGAGTTTCAGGTCATTCCGAGGACTTTTGTTTTCTGCACATAAAACAACATCATGGCAATTCTGCTGAAAACAGCGTCAGTCGGGGTTAGTTCCATTCAAATCATGCAAGTTAGAGTCCAAAACAAGGGCAAAAGTGTTTGGAAAAGTAGATACATCGGAGACATATCAGGCACCTGTGGTAGTACCGTGCCACGGCGCGGTAGTACCGCGGGAGCCCACGGTAGTACCGCTCCCCTGGAGCCGTAGTACCGTGGCCCCCAGGCCAAGCGGCCTGGCTCAGCTGCCATGCGGTAGTACCGCTCCCCAGCGGTAGTACCGTGTCGGATTTTTGCATCGTTTGATTTCCAGCGGAAGTAGGCACGGAAGTATTTTTATTCATCTGCGGCCTTCCCAGGCTAGGACTTTCCTGCCTTGCGGTAGTACCGCAAGGGGGAGCGGTAGTACCGCGCTCGCGGAAGTACCGCACTCAGTCAGGCATGTTCTAGTCCCTGCCGCTGCCGCGGTAGTACTGTGGTCCCTCACGGTAGTACCGTGTGGCCTTGCGGTAGTACCGCATTTTTGGAGCAGTAGTACCGCATGTCGCGGGCTGGTTAGGTGGATAACGGTTGGATTTTTCCCACAGCTATAAAAGGGGCGTCTTCTTCCTCTAGTTGACCATCTCTTCCAACCCTAAGCTCCATTGTTGCTCCAAGCTCCATTTTCGCCTGATCTCACTCCCTAGCCAATCAAACTTGTTGATTTGCTCGGGAGTGGTTGAGAAGGCCCCGATCTAAACTTCCACCAAGCGAAATTTGATTTCCCCCACTAATTCCTTGCGGATCTTGTTACTCTTGGGTGTTTGAGCACCCTAGACGGTTGAGGTCACCGTGGAGCCATAGTCCATTGTGGTGAAGCTTCGTGGTGTCGTTGGGAGCCTCCAATTAAGTTGTGGAGATTGCCCCAACCTTGTTTGTAAAGGTTCGGTCGCCGCCCCCAAGGGCACCAATAGTGGAATCACGGCATCTCGCATTGTGTGAGGGCGTGAGGAGAATACGGTGGCCCTATTGGCTTCTTGGGGAGCATTGTGCCTCCACACCGCTCCAACGGAGACGTACTTCCCCTCAAAGGGAAGGAACTTCGGTAACACATCCTCGTCTCCACCGGCTCCACTCATGGTTATCTCGTGCCTTTACTTGTGCAAGCTTATTTGTGTTATATCTCTTGCTTGCTTGTGTGCTTATGGTTGCTGCATCATATAGGTTGCTCACTTAGTTGCATATCTAGACAACCTACTTTGATGCAAAGTTTAAATTGTTAAAGAAAAGCAAAAAAATTGTTAGTTGCCTATTTACCCCCCCCCCTCTAGTCAACTATATCGATCCTTTCACCGTGGAGCGTGAGTGAAGCTTGGTTAAATGAGAGAGAAGGAGGCAAGGGTTGAGGTGTTGAACAGAAGAGAAATCTAGTCCCCCACGAGCGAAAGGCGCACACACAAAATCCCAGGCAACTTTGCATTGACAATGTTCAATGCCAACAATGTTCAGTGCGAAAAAGTTGAACAAGGCACTGATGTATGTCGACGGTTGTCTTGTTGATGATGAACTTGTGTAGCTTAAGGAGTTCACCTATGATCAGCCAGTTCAGCATGCATAGTGACGATGGACATGCAGATCGAAGTGATTTTTTTAAAATTGTGCAGACATTAAATTAGTGTTATTGTAAAAGAGTTCTGTAGTGCTCGTATCAAATGATTTGTGTGGACATGGATGTAATTTTTGTTATGTGTTCTTCGTCCTATCACGGCTTGATGAATAGATCAAAAGTTTTCACACAAAAATAAGTTGTGCTTCCACACGATTTCAATTGTGAGGCATTTTTCCCATCGATCATGAATATTTTTTCTATTAGACCCAAAAAATTATGGGAAACAATTGACATCAACCGATGGATAATCACGCGCTTAACAGCTAGCCTCTGCTTTATCTTATCCTCATGTCCATCTCCCCCAATCCTTCATCCCGAATCAGCGGCTCGCCCAATCCTTCATCCCAAAACAGAGCTTCAAGGGAGATGCTCACCCATCCCATGCGCGTGTCCGTGCTTGTCGCCGGCCTACGGTGGTTCCTGGCGAGGAAGGCTGCTACCATCTCAAGCTCCTGCAGCAACACCCGCCTCGGCCATGGCCGTCACCACATCAGGCTCCTGCACCCGACAGAACCATTTCCTTCACACCACAGCCTATGTAGCAAAAAAAATCACAACAGGACCTCGATAGCAAAGTTTCTCGAATACGACCACTGTTGCAAACATCCTTCGGCAACATCATCTATGTTACAAAAAGGTGAAAGACATATTTTTCTTGTGCAACACAACCTCTGTTGCAAAAAATAAATAAATGCAGCATGACCTTTATTGCAAAAACAATGCTAAAGAAAATAACGCGTTAAGATTAAAAAAATGCTTCAGATGGTTTTGCAATGAAGTCGTTGTTGCAAAGCAAACATTGCAACAACCAGCTTGTTGCAATTCAAAACGCACACGTTTTGGGGAGATCCGATGATTATTTTTTGCGTCAGTCGCATGGCTCCGAAGGTGGCGGATGTTTTTGTTCTAGGACCCTGATAATTGCCACATGTGTGGCACGAACATATACCAACTCCGAGCGTTTTCTATGGCAAGTTTAGTGATGCGAGGATGACAACTTTAGTTGTGAAGCATGATAACTTTTTTTTTATGGCAAGTTTTAGTTTTTTTTTGTTTTTTTATGGCAACTTTAGTTGTAAAACACGTCATGACCGGATTGCCTCGTGCCACACGTATAACACTTATCAGGTTGTTCTATCCATTGACGGACGTCGTAGCGTCACCCAATAATTATTATGAAGAACCAAGAAAATATATATCATAGCACATAAATAATGTTTCCATCAATTTTTAAAGAAGTGTTTCCGTCTCATGTTTGAATAACAATTTCTTTTATGAAACACATATATATTTCCAATAAACATGGTATTGTTTCTATTACACCGAAAATAGTTTTAAAGAACAAAAAAATCATAGCGCAGTGCTGCCATTGATTTTTTTAAATGTTTTTGTCTCATTGTCGAATAGCAATTTCCTTGCCTATTTTTTTAAATAATAATGTTTTCTATTAACTTTCATAAATATTACGCTAGATAAAAAAATTTCAAAAATAATACACCGCCGGCCCGCTGCAGGCCGACTGGGCCTAGTCGGCCCACAGCAGGCCGATTGGATTCCAGTCGGCCTACAGCTGGCCGACTGGCCCCTGCCGGGCCACTGTGGGCCGACTGGAGCTAATTGGCTCGTTGTGGGCTAATTTTTTTTGCAAAAAAAGTAGGCATAAAAAATATATGTTTAAAAAAAGTTAATCATGTAATTAAAAATGTTAAACGTGTAAAAAAAATGTTCCTGATGTATACAAAAAATGTATAATATATATGCAAAAAAGTTGACATAAAAAATATGTTTTAAAAAGTGTTAAGCATGTATTTAAAAATTGTTAAATGTGTGTATAAAAAATGTTCCTTATTTATACAAAATATATAGAATGTGTATGAAGAAAAGTTGACACCAAAAAAATATGTTTGAAAAATTGACATTTTTTCAAATACATGATTAAAAATTGTTAAATGTGTGTACAAAAAATGTTCCTTATCTATACAAAAAAATATATAATGTGTATGAAGAAAAGTTGACACCAAAAAAATATGTTTAAAAAAAATGTTCCAGTTCCATACAAAAAGAGCAACTAATCATACTTAGGTCCGTGATGCTCCCATACCGGATCCGGAGCTGGAAATTTTTTTTTATACACGTTTAACCTTTCATTCCAATACATGAAACATTTTTGTGTACTCGTTAAACATTTTTTCAAATACATGATTAACATCTTTTTCAAACATATTTTTTTGGTGTCAACTTTTTTTCATACACATTCTATATTTTTTGTATAGATAAGGAACATTTTTTCAAATACATAATTAATATTTTTTTAAACATATTTTTTGGTGTCAACTTTTTTTCATACACATTCTATATTTTTTGTATAGATAAGGAACATTTTTATACACACATTTAACAATTTTTAAATACATGATTAACACTTTTTAAAACATATATTTTAGTTAACTTTTTTGCATATATATTGTATATTTTGTGTATACATCAGGAACATTTTTTTATACACGTTTAACATTTTTTAATTACATGATTAACATTTTTTTAAACATATATTTTCTATGCCTACTTTTTTTGCAAGAATAATTAGCCCACAGCGAGCCAATTAGCTCCAGTCGGCCCACAGTGGGCTGACAGGACCCAATCAGCCCACAGTGGGCCCACAGGGTCCAGTCGGCCTGCAGCGGGCCGACGGTGTATTATTTTTGAAAAAAAATTACCCAGCATAATATTTATGAAAGTTAATAAAAAATATATTATTTAAAAAAATTAGCAATTTCCTTTACAAAGCATATCTTTCCATCAAACATGAATATTGTTTCTGTTACACCAAAATATATTTCCAAGCACTAAAATATGATATCGTAGGCTTCCATCTATTAGTGAAAATGTTTCTATCACAGATCGAGTATAATATGTTTCCATCCGTAGAAAAGAGATGAAGTTTCTCACACCGAAAAAAAAGAGATGAAGTTTCGATGCCATATAAAACATGTTGCACGACACAAAAATCTATCTACAAAATCAAACTTCATATTTGTTTGTTGGAAGGAAATCACAACCAACCCCCAAAAAATCTGAAAATCAGGGATGACGACAACCTGCTACTAATTCTTCCTCCGCTTCTAGTGATCCCAAGCAGTTTTCACGCTTCAAAGATCTCCAAATCCTATGTCGGCTTTTAAAGAGCGGAGTCCGCCTATCTGTCCCTCCCTTGGGATCCCATTCTCTCTCTCCACCCTCGCGTCCTCTGATCTTTTCTTGCCTCGCCGGTGCCGGCGATGCAATGCCTCCTAGGAAGAAGCGCAAGAGCGCGGCGCCGGTGAAGAAGCCCAAGAGTGCGCCGCCGGTGGTGATCGTCCCCGATCATATCAGCGCCCTCCCCGACGACATCCTCCACCACGTGCTCTCCTTCCTCCCGGTTCAGGCGGCCGTGCGCACGTGCGTGCTCGCCCGACGCTGGAGCCACCACTGGAGGTCGACCACCGGCCTGCGCATCGTCGGGCTCGACGAGGATGAGGTATACGACCTCCGGAATTTCATGTACCACCTGCTGGTCCTGCATGAACGCACCTGTTATGCCCTCTCTACTCAATTCATCAGATCCTTGGAGATACAAGTAGTATTTGGGGAAGGAGGAGGGACTCAGAGAGGAGGCGCAGTTCGAGGGGAAGAGGGGAATGGGGATAGGGTTACATCCAGTACTCGGCCGTGCCTCTCACCACGCACAAACAGCTACTTAACCTACATCTCCCAGGTCTCTGGATCGAAAAGCCGGTTGGGCCTCTTCTTCCTCTTGGGCCGTGCCAGGCCGTCCTGCTCCTCTAGTGGGCCTTGAGTAGTAGCAGGGGACGTGACATTGTCCCCCCCTTCAGATGCGGCTTGCCCCCAAGCCGCTGCTCCAGGGAATCTTCTCCGAAGCTCAAAGTAGTCTTCCCACGTTGCCAGGGAACGAGGCTGAGCAGCCCACTTGATCAGCACTTGCGGAATTTTGGCCGCGCCCCTGGTGATCACCCGACACGCCAGAACCTGCTCCGGGATGAAGGTCATCGCATGCACAGGTGGAGGGGTTGGCAGCTCCGACGTCACTTTGGTGGAGGGAGGCAGAGCGCCACGCAAAAGGGACACGTGGAAAACCGGATGCACCTTGCTCGTCGCCGGCAGCAGCAGACGATAAGCCACCATGCCCACCCAAGCCTCGACCTGAAAGGGACCAAAGTAACGAAAAGCAAGCTTATGACTGGCCCGTTGCGCCACTGAGACCTGCACATACGGCTGCAATTTGACAAACACCCAATCGCCCACAGCAAAGGATCTCTCTGATCGATGCTTATCCGCTTGAGCCTTCATACGCTGACGAGCGCGCTCCAAATGTTGTTTGAGCAGAGCTAACATGAGTGATCGCTCGTGCACCCAGCTGTGCAAATCTGAAGAAACTGTGGCTGTTGCTTCCATAATGCCAAAATGACGGGGGGGGTGCCCATACAAGGTTTCAAAGGGTGATGCCCCAAGTGCAGAGTGATAAGCAGTATTATACCAGAATTCCGCCAAGTGAAGCCATTGATACCAGCGATGTGGACAAGCATGAACAAAACAGCGGAGATAAAGACTCCAGACATTGATTCACGCGTTCTGTGGTGCCATCAGTCTGGGGGTGATAAGCTGATGACATGCGGAGTTCGGTTCCTGCCAGCCGAAACAGCTCTCTCCAGAGTGTGCTAGTAAAGATCTTGTCACGATCCGAGACCAAGTCATAAGGTAACCCATGATACTTGTACACATTCGCCATGTATGCTAACACCACCTGAATTGCTGTGAAGGGATGCATCAGAGGAACAAAGTGGGAATACCTGGTAAGTTTATCAACCACCATCATGATGCAAGTGTATCCCCTAGAGGCTGGCAACCCATCTATAAAGTCCATGGTCACCGTGTGCCAGGGATGTGGTGGTATTGCTAGCGGCTCAAGCAAACCAGGAGTTCTGATGTGTTCCGGCTTAGCTTGCTTGCACACCTCACATGCGGAGACGAACTGGGTGATGTCAGACTTCATGTTCGGCCATGCAAACAATTTCTTGGCCTTCTCATAAGTAGCATGGATGCCTGAGTGTCCACCGAGCGGGCTAGCATGTAGTGACTGAAGAATTTGGGTCCGCGCCACTGCATTGCTTCCCAGCCACACACGCCCTTTGTAACAAATGACCCCATCCTGCACCTTATATGGCGACTCCCCATTCACAGACCCACTGTGTTGCTGTAACAGTTTACAGGCTTGAGGATCAGCTGCATACCCTTTTGTGATATCCTCTAACCAAACTGGTAGGGCCACAGAAACTGCACAAAGTGTCCCCTCGCGACGGGAGAGAGCGTCGGCAGCCTTGTTCTCGACCCCCTTACGATAGATTATTTTGTATTGCAACCCTAACATCTTGGTTAATGCTTTGCGTTGCCATGGGGTATGCAACCGCTGCTCATCCAAATGAGCCAAGCTTCTCTGATCAGTGCGAATCACAAACTCCCCGGTCTGCAGATACGGACGCCACTGTTCTACGGCAAGCAAGATTGCCATGAACTCCTTCTCATATGCCGAGCGTCCACTATTGCGAGGTCCAAGGGCCTTGCTCAAAAAGGCTATAGGATGCCCCTCTTGCATAAGGACAGCACCAATTCCCTAGTCAGAAGCATCAGTCTCCACCTCAAACGGCCGATCAAACCGAGGAAGTGCCAGAACCGGAGTTGTGATCAACGACAACTTCCAAGTGATGAAAAGCCGCGTCAGCTTCTTGACTCCAAACAAAAATGGCACCCTTCTTGAGCAAATTTGTGAGTGGACGTCTGATTAATCCAAAGTTTTTCATGAACTTCGATAATACCCAGCCAGCCCCAAAAACCCTCAGACTTCTTTGACAGTGGTGGGAGTTGGCCAATCTCGGACGGCCGAAATGTTCTTGTCATCTATTGATACACCCTCAGCACTAATAACATGCCCCAGATAAGTCAATTTCTGTTGAGCAAACTTGCACTTAGAGAGGTTGAGGTGATATTTGTGTTGAGCCAGGAGCTGAAATACTTGTCGCAGCAACTCTATATGCCTCTGCAGAGTATGACTATGCACCAAAATGTCATCGATAAACACCAACACTCCCTTGCGAAGTAATGGCGCAAACATAATGTTCATTGCACCCTGAAAGGTAGCTGGTCCACCTGTAACCCCATTGGGCATCACTTTAAATTCGTAATGGCCATGGTGCGTCTTGAAGGCTGTTTTATGCTCATCCTCTGGTTTCATGCGAATTTGATGATACCCTGCCGGCAGATCCAAACTGGTGAACCAAACAGACCCAGCCAACTCATCCACCAATTCTTCTATGATAGGCAGAGGGAAGCGGTTCTTGACAGTGATGGCATTCACATGGCGGAAATCAATGCAGAAACGCCAACTGAGATCTTTCTTCTGAACTAACAGCACCGGAGACGCATAAGGACTGCAGCTGTGCTGAATAATCCCTTGCCGAAGCATTTCAGCGACTTGAGCCTCAGTTTCATCCTTTTGAGCTGGAGTATAACGATATGGTCGAATGTTGACCGGCTGCGCCCCTGGAATCAAAGGGATACTGTGGTCGACTGCTCGCTGTGGAGGCAATCCAGTAGGTGGCTCGAACAAGTGAGCAAACTGCTTCAAAAGTGTCTGCACAACTTCAGGTAAAACTGCACTATTCGGCTCACACTCAACAGCACACACCTGAATAACTTGGTGGACATCATTATTGGCCATCAAAAGATTTAACTGAGTTGAGGATAGCTGAAAACACTGTTGGGTATTCGGCTGAACCCCCTGCAGTAAAATACACTGCCTGTGATGCTTAAACCTCAGCTGCTTCTGCCCCCAATGAACATCCATAGGACTGCGTGCCTCCAGCCAATCCATACCCACAATCATGTCATAACACCCCAACGGCAGCACTTTCAAGGTTGATCTAAACTTATGCCCTTGCACCTTCCACTGGCAAGCCGGAAGTTCATGAGTGCACTGCATTTGCCCCCCATCAGCCACACTCACCTGAAGGGAACGAGTGGACGCCACCACACCAGACAAGCGAGCTGCTAAGGTAGAGCTGACAAAACTGTGTGAAACTACCCGAGTCAATGAGCGTCAACACCTTGTGCTTTTGGATGGATCCTTGCAAACGCACAGTTTGAGGAGCGACGGTACCATCCACTGCCGCTCTGGAAATTGTATGGCACTCACTAGCGGAGTCTGATTGATCTGATTGACTGTCAAATCCAGAAAAGCCTAAAACATCAAACAGCTCCTGCACAACATGCAATTGCATAGCAGTAGCACACTTGTGATCCCTGGACCATTTCTCACCACACAGATAGCAAATCCGCCTTGCACGGCGATAGGCTCGGAGAGTCGTCAAGCGCTCATCAGTAGATGGAGTCGAGTGCGCCATAGCATTAGGCGCAGCTTTCCGATCCCCTGCAGCGTCAGTCACTGGAGGAGGACGCCTAGGTGGTGGAGGCAATGGCATCGCACCACGCAAATGGGAGCGACTCCCCGTGCCACTGTCCGTGCGACGAGATTAACGCCTTTTAGAAATTTCCAGCGCTTCCTCCTGCAAACATGCCAAGGAAACAGTAGTATCCATGTCGCGGGGGTTGTGAACAAGAACAACGACCCGAATTTCATCCTTAAGGCCATCAAAAAAACGGGACGGAAACAAAGCAGGATCCCAAGAACTGCTATGTGCTAAGAGCGAATGCATCAGATCATTAAACTGAGCAACGTACTCAGAAACCGAGTCCGTTTGACGCAAATGAAATAGTTGACGCAGCAAAGCATTGTACTCATTACGTTCGAATTGGTCACAGACCAGAGAAAAGAACTTCTCCCATTCCATATGACTAAGATCAAACCCCCCATTCTCTAACCAAATCATGGCAGGTCCAGCAAAATGCATTACTGCCGTATCCACCCACAACTCCGGATCAAGATGGAACACTCTAAAGTACGACTCACAGTTGCGTTTCCAACTACGCGGCCGCTCCCCCAAAAACAGAGGGAAATCCATCTTGGGCCGTGGCGGAAGGGAAGAACGCACACGCCCCGGACTGCCCGAACGAGAAGGCTAGCGGAAATGGGTTAACACAGAGGAAAATTGACGTGGCTCTGGCGAACGAACAAGCGAACGCGAGCGAGATTCATGGACTGCGGACGTACCCGTGACCAGAGGTGGAACAAGGGTAGTAACTACCCCCGCTCGCGCCCCCTGGAAAGTTGTGTCATCGTGGCGGCCATCGGGCATGTGGGTGGTCGCCGCAGCGACGAAGGTGTCGTGCGGCGGTGGATCCGTCACCAACGGCAGTAGATCCGTCGGCTTCAGAGACAGGATCCGGTTGCGGATGACGTGGTTGAGGTTGCACCGAACTCTGCCCAGATCCGTCCTCAAATCAGCCACCGCCTGATCCAAGGTTGGTCTCCATACCGCTAGATCGACGACGACCAGCTTGATCTCCTCGAAAAGGATCATGGAAGCCGCGAGCACCTTCTGGATGGAGGCGTTCTGCTCCTGGATGAGCTTGAGCACCGCCGCCAACTCATCCACGCGCTGCTCCATCGCCACCGCTTGCCTCTGCTGACGAGTGGAGAAGGTGGGTCGCTGGAGATACTCTGGCAAATCTGATACCACATGTTATGCCCTCTCTACTCAATTCATCAGATCCATGGAGATACAAGTAGTATTTGGGGAAGGAGGAGGGATTCAGAGAGGAGGCGCAGTTCGAGGGGAAGAGGGGAATGGGGATAGGGTTACATCCAGTACTCGGTCGTGCCTCTCACCACGCACACACAGCTACTTAACCTACATCTCCCAGGTCTCTGGATCGAAAAGCCGGTTGGGCCTCTTCTTCCTCTTGGGCCGTGCCAGGCCGTCCTTCTCCTCTGGTGGGCCTTGAGTAGTAGCAGGGGACGTGACAGCACCAATCTAGACAGGGTTGAGATCAAGCTCGGCGGGATCATGGACGAAGACCAGACCCATGTGAACCTATGGACCCGCTTCGCCGTGATGTGCAGAGCTCGGGCGCTCACCCTCCATAACCATTCCCATGCATACCTCTGGCTGGACCTGCCTTTCGTCTCTCGGCATCTGAGAACGTTGGACCTTCATGGTGTAGTCCTACAAAAGACCTTTCTTGATTTCGCTGGCTGTCCAGTTTTGGAGGGTCTGAACATGAATCACTGCCGCATCAGCGTCGATAGGATATCGTCCTGTTCCCTAAAGCATCTGAGAATCACCGACTGCCACTCCGTCCGGACTCCCCGGGTCCGTGTCTCTGCTCCTATCCTCGTCTCTCTGACCCTGAAATTAGATGGCATAGACGCTAAAGCACCTTGCCTTGAGAACATGGCATCCCTAGAGATGGCGTATGTTTATCTTGGTGATGAAGGATTGGATGTATGTTTGAATTACCACCTCTCTGGTGGTTTCTGTGGAGCTAACCATGATAAGGAGTGTAAGAATTGTGCTCCTGTTAAGGATGATGGAAGCGGCGACTCTGTGCTTCTGGGTGGTGTCTCAAGTGTTAAACATCTTGAGTTGATATCTGAACCTGCAAACGTATGTGTCAGGACCCTGATTCCAAGTCACATCGACCCAGCCGGTAACACCTCATATCACTTTGCGGCCTCACGAACGGTAATCCCACGGGTGTCGCCTTACCATGGCCCGGGACTGTTTGCGCCTTTTAGCTCACGTATATGATAGTGTCGCTAGCATCCATATGACAGAGAACCCGGGCCGACATGGCTAGTCGTGAACCCAAAGCGGCACTAACCTATGAGGACAGGTATACATGAATCACATCGAGCATGTCGGTCATCAACGTGTGACTCCGAGCTGTAGCACTGGGCTAACAGGACTCCGGTAACCCGAGCTGTAGCAGGCTAGGCAGGACTCCGGAAGTCACCGGGTGACATTTCCCCGAAGGGACAGACACAGGAACGAAGTGAATCACATGCCGGCCAGTCAAGTGTTCCAAGCAGTAGTGCTGGGCTAGCAGGACTCCGGTGAACCAGGCTGTAGCGGACTACTATCGCTCAGAAGCACTAGACTACATTTCCCCATATGATAGGCTGCCAAGGATAAACAACTAGATTGTCGGATCCCACTCATACCAAGCATTTCAATCATACACACAATATGCCCAATATGAGTAAATACAACATGGCACCACAACAAAACTCTACAACTCAAGTACTTTATTTAGAAGGCTCCGAGGAGCCATACATATCATCCATACAGGTAGGGGTCACATGACCCGACACTCAAATCATACAAACATACAAGCACATGCGGAAGCAAACTAGTCTGAGAACAGACACTAGAAAGAAAGAAGGCTTGACGAAGCCTGTCTATCTACATCGACCCTTCACAAGTCTTGGATCACCACCTAGGTGATAAGTCACTTGTCAACGTCGAGGTCTACATAGAACCCATCGTAGGGGTTGGTGTTGTCGTCTGAAAACATTAATTAAAGCAACATGAGTACGGAGGTACTCAGCAAGTCTTACAACAGAATCCTACAATATATGCACATTCTCAAGAAGGTAGTGGAGTTATTGCAGCAAGCCAGCTTTGACTCATGGCTAAGCTATCCTACGACAGACACAACTTGTGAAACATTTTTCGCACACGAGTCCACTATCACCAACACAATACTCCACCGTGGATCCTCTCTCGTCATCCTACGAGAGGGCCATCCGCGGTACTCACACTTATCGTGAGGCTTTTAGTAGTATCCATTTACTTGTCTATGAACTGCATAGGTGACCAAGTAATCCTTTACCGTGGATGCGGCTATTCGAATAGTTTCATACCCTGCAGGGGTGTACTTCTTCACACACACTCTCACCACTTATCGCCGTTTACACGACATGTACTCGGCAACCTTCAAGCGGAAGCCCAGCGAGGGTGTCGGCCACGACCTGACTAAACACATGAGTCCCTGGTCCAGGTTTATCGCCTATTCGGGTTCCATCCGCAGGGAGTCCGGCCGAGGTTTCCACTAACGGCCCCGAATGATGTGTGCAGGGTTCCCGAGACACTGAACAGGCGAATCGGTACACCGGGCCACGTGCCTACCGCAACACAGCCCACCCCTATGGTCAGCGCTGCGTGCGGCCCCCAGCATACTACAAACACCAGAAACTACTTTGCAACTCCCGGACAGAGGACAAGAGTGGTTAATAAGTCGAGAGAGTCAATTAAGGATCCCAATGTGTGCTAGTAGCTGAATCTTAAATCACACACACAGATCTCAGTTCTTAAGGACGGCCTCAATGAAACAACCCACCATGTACTCCTACATGGCCTCTCATCGATTCCTTTACCAAAACGTATTCAACACTTCACTCTTGTTACCGACACAACCTTTCACTCTAGTTCATCATCCCGATGAGCCAGACCTGACACAACTCTAAGCATAGCAAGCATAGCATGGTAGGAAACACACATATGGCTCAATCAACTCCTACACATGCTAGTGGGTTTCATCTAGTTACTGTGGCAATGACAGGTCATGCAAAGGAAGTGGGTTCAACTACCGCAACACACAGCAGTTTGAATCGCGTTGTCTTAATGCAGTAAACAAGAGCAGAAGCAAGAACATGGGTTTGTACCAGAATGATCAATGGGTTGCTTGCCTGATGGAGTGGTAGTGGGATACTGCCCTTCAGTTGGGTACTCGTGAATATCCTCGGAGGCAGAACCTACCACGAAGAACACATCGGAACACAATCAACACATGACGATATGCAACAATATGATGCATGCTATGACATGGCAATATGAATGTGACTTGGCCTAATGCAAGCTAAAACAGAAAGGAATGTGCTTATTTGAACCAAAGGTTCAAATGTTAGTTCATTTAACATAGCCACATTAGTGCATCATCTTGTATTGCTAAAACAGCAAGGTTAACTTGTTTTGACATTCATGAAACCAGTACCAGTGGATAGATTGAATTTTTCTGATCAAATTTCATATATAAATCTTTGCATTTGGAGTTACAGATTAATTTCTATGAATTTTTGAAGTTTGAACTATTTTCTAGAATTTTCTGTATAAGAATAATTCCAGTAATTTAAATACTGCGTCAGCATTACATCAGGATGACGTCAGAGGTCAACGGGGACGTCCAGGTCAACCTGACCAGTGGGTCCCGCGTGTTAGTAGTTAATTAAACTAATTATTTTTAGTTAAAACTAATTTGATTTAGTTAGCAGAGGGGGGCCCACTTGTCATTGACTCAGGGGAGTCAACCTGGGCCCACCCAGTCAACGTCAACGGTCAAACCCGCCGGCGTTTAGCCTCCGGCGAGGCCAGACGCGGTGGTGGAAGTGCATTAGTGCATTCCGGCGACCAAATGGACGGCGGAGGTCATCTACGGGTAGCTGGGAACGAACCACAGCGTTTGGTGGTGGTGGTTGAGCTCGGGGTGGCCGGGAACGTCGCCGGCGACGAGCTAGGCGGTCGCCGGAGTCGGGTGAAAATGAACCCGAGGCTGTGGGGCACGGCGAGGTGCGTGGAGTTGGGCGTTGTGCTCCTGGGGATGCGGTGAGGTTAGTAGACTAGGTGGCGTGGCCGGTGGTTGGCCGGAGACACGTCGGCGACGAGCTCCGCGGCGGTGCGTGCGGGTGAGCTTCGTGTAGTGGCTACAGTGCACGAAAGGGCAAACGGAGAGGATGGGGAGGTAGCTGGGCTCACGGCGGTCACGCAGAGACAGACGGCGCGGTCGGGGACGAGCTGATGCGGCGGCGACGTCGAAGGGGATCTCCGGCGGTGGCTGACGAAGGCGGGGTCGGTGGAGGTGTTGCAGAGCGTGCGAGCGCTCGGGGCTCGGCCTGCTTGATGTAGTCGACGACGGCAGAGTGAATAGACACGATGGTGCAGCACGGGGACGGCGGTGGACACGACTACGGTGGCGGGACGACGACGGCTGCGTCGGCAATGGCGGAGGAGAGCGAGGGAGTGAGGCAGGGGGCAAATGGACGTGCCCAGGGGTCGGGAGCGCGACGTGGAGCCTGCCCAGGCCAGCAGGGCGGCGAGGGGAGGAAGCAGGGCGGCGGCCAGCTGCGTGGCGTGCGCTGGTGCCGCCGTCGAGCACCTGGCTGCCTGCCTGGACGAGCCAAGCCGCTCGCTGGAGCGGTGGCTGGGCTGGGCCGGCAGGTGGGCTTGCCAGGTGGGCGCCAGGTAAGCCTTTCCTGCTTTGTTTTCTTTTTCTATTTTTCTATAACTTTAGGGCTTTATTAAAAATACTTAGGCACTTACTAAAATCCTAAAAATAAATGTGGGCTCTGTTGGGATTATTCGTAACAGCCCTCACTTAAATCCAGAATTATTTGAACATTTAAAATATTTACTAGCATTTAAATGTCCAAAGGCAAATTACATATGATTTACTTCAGTGACCTTCTGTTGACCTAGAAAATTGTGCACCAATTTTGCCAGAGGTTCTAACCCAAGACAAAGAGGGTGAACATTTTTGAAGGGCATTTCAGGTTCATTGAAATTATTTTTAGTAAACCCTAGTTGATTTCAGAGGGGTGCTGGGGGTTCTGTCTTCCCCAATTCAAGTTTCTGTTGAAAGTAGACATGATGCAACACTCTAATGCATGGACTAGCTAGGATGTGACAACTCACCCCCACTCAAAAGAATCTCGTCCCGAGATTTAGGATCCATCGGAAATTCCTCGTGGAGAAGTGGTTGACTTTGTTGTAACATCAGATTGTTACAATAAGATTTACGACTTAGTGCATCAGCCATGACATTGGCTTTGCCTGGGGTGTAGGTTATTCCTAAGTCGTAATCCGAGATCAACTCGACCCAACGTCTTTGCCTGAGATTCAAATCCGATTGGCTGAAGATGTATTTCAGACTTTGGTGATCAGTGTAGATTTCGCAACGATTACCAAGAAGGTAATGTCGCCAGGTTTTGAGTGCATGGACTACAGCTGCAAGCTCTAGATCATGTGTGGGATAGATATCCTCATGTGAACGCAACTGTCGAGAAGCGTAGGCAATCACATGACGATCTTGCATGAGTATGCAACCTAGTCCTTATCGCGAGGCGTCGCAATAGATAACAAAGTCCTTAGAAAAATCTGGTGGTACCAGTACGGGAGCAGATGTCAGGCGTCTTTTCAGTTCCTAAAAGCTGAACTCGCACTGTGGGGTCCACTCGAACCTTTTATCTTTCTTGAGGAGTTCAGTTAGAGGTTCTAACCCAAAGGCAAATTACATATGATTTACTTCAGTGACCTTTTGTTGACCTAGAAAATTGTGCACCAATTTTGCCAGAGGTTCTAACCCAAGACAAAGAGGGTGAACATTTTTGAAGGGCATTTCAGGTTCATTGAAATTATTTTTAGTAAACCCTAGTTGATTTCAGAGGGGGTGCCGGGGGTTCTGTCTTCCCCAATTCAAGTTTCTGTTGAAAGTAGACATGATGCAACACTCTAATGCATGGACTAGCTAGGATGTGACAACTCACCCCCACTCAAAAGAATCTCGTCCCGAGATTTAGGATCCGTCGGAAAGAAGGTGGGGTACTCAAGTCGAAGACGATCCTCCCTTTCCCAAGTAGCTTCTTGCTCGGAATGGTGTGACCATTGAACCTTGAGGAACTTGATATTCTGGCGTCGAGTGGTACGCTCGGCTTGATCAAGGATACGAACGGGATATTCTCGATATGTGAGGTTATCCTGGAGATCAAGCGCTTCGTGGTCCACTCCACGGATAGAATCCGAGAAGCAACGCCTGAGTTGAGAAACGTGGAAGACATCATGAACTCTGGGGAGATGCGGAGGTAGGGCCAACTGGTAGGCAACTTCCCCTCATTTGGCAAGAATGCGAAAGGGTCCAATGTAACGAGGAGCCAACTTGCCTTTGATACCGAATCGATGGGTTCCCTTTAAAGGTGCATTTAAAATATTTACTAGCATTTAAATGTCCAAAGGCAAATTACATATGATTTACTTCAGTGACCTTCTGTTGACCTAGAAAATTGTGCACCAATTTTGCCAGAGGTTCTAACCCAAGAAAAAGAGGGTGAACATTTTTGAAGGGCATTTCAGGTTCATTGAAATTATTTTTAGTAAACCCTAGTTGATTTCAGAGGGGGTACTGGGGGTTCTGTCTTCCCCAATTCAAGTTTCTGTTGAAAGTAGACATGATGCAACACTCTAATGCATGGACTAGCTAGGATGTGACAGTACGTATGGCACTCGTCTTTAATTTGGCCTTACAAGTTCATCATCTCATCGGGCATGCGGGCGACTCGGGGCATGCGGGCGACTCGGGCGACGCCCGCGGCGTTCACCGCGGTCCTGACGCCGGCGTCCGTCATCCCTGGCGTGGGGCACATCGGCGGGAGGTTCTGGGCTCTAGCGGAGTCAGATGCGGAGGACGAAGACGACAGGGATTGCGCCGGAGAGCCGGAGGTGTACTCGCCGACGCCTTTGTCTGTGATCTGCGAGGCATTCAATCCCGGGTATTCGGAAGAGGAAGTGGACACAATTGTGGATGATGTCGTGCAGATTGATGATCCGGCGCGGCAAGGCTTGCGGGTAGAGGATAAGATCAAGATTGCCCGACGCGTGGTTCATCGACGGACGGCGGCCACGGCGATCCGGCCGTGCAAGGGGCCTATTCCTAAGGTGAGTCTTCCAAAACCAATCTTGTCAGATTTCATTACAGAGGGATCGTGGAAGGTAGTGAAGAGGAAGAAGAAACGGTGACCGTCGGCGGCGCAGGCGCCGGCGCCGGCGATCGACCGATCAAGCGTGATCCGAGCGGAGCGGATCTCACGTTTGAATTTTTTGCTGAGCGCTGACGGGCTTGAAACGGTGGGCCGCTGTGAGGGCATGTCCGCGTTTAGGCCGTCGGGCCAGGGAGAACTGTCTGCGTGTGGGCCGGGATTAGCAGGGTTAAAGGCCCAGGCAAAACCGGCCGACGATGAGCGGGCTCGGGAGGCTCATGTGCATGAGATCACATCGGATCGCGTGTCATCCCATGCACGATCGGCCTCTCTCTGCCGAAACGTAGATATCGCTAGGGTTCGTCGCCGCGGGCGGATTGGTTTCCCTTCTGCTGTGCGTCGACGTGCGAGGCGGGTGTTGGGAAACTGTCGCGGGCTTCTGACGTTGACCGACGAGGACGACATGCCGCCCAAAGCTCCGCCACCGGCGAAGCCGCCTCTTGCGAGGGCAGCGTCGGGTGGTCCGACTGCGGCTGTGCCGGCGTCGGCAGCGTTGGGTGGTCCGACTGCGGCTGTGCCGGCGTCGGCAGCGGCTACGGCGCCTGCGCAGGCTGCGGCTCCTACCGCCAGGGCTGCGGCGCCGCCGCCGCCTGGGGCCGCACCCCCTCAGACGCAGCGCCCCTGGCCTAGACAGATGGCTGCCAGGCGGGGTGGAACTGCCAATGGTGCTGCTGGTCGTGGTTCGCGCGCGTTCGCGGGTGACAGCCGCAACCCTTCCCGTGGTCAGTGGGGAGACGATGGCTACGATGCTTACGGACAAGGACTTCATCGCGGTTCATCGTCCACCGGTGGTGGGCGGGGCTATGGTTGGACGGATCATGGAGCTGCCGGTCGAGGGTTTCAAGGACCTCCGGGAAATTTTGTTGAGGGTGCGGTTGGCCCGAATAACCGATTCCGGGGCCGCTACCGCGGTGGTCGCGGTGGTTACCGGCGCTATCCTCCGCGCAACCTGCCCGGTGCCACGGGTTCGGACACCACAGAGATGTCCACCGATGATGCTGGTCTTACTCAGGCGGCGGTGGAGACGGTTCAGGCCCTCGCCGATGTGACTGTATCGGTGACCATTCAGCCTGATGATGCTGATTCCGACAAAGGTACGGAGAAGGCCGAGGGTGACAAGCTGTCCAACTGGGCGACTAAGAAGAAAAAATTGATTTGTTTCCGGTGTGGTGAGACGGGTCACTTTATGGTTGATTGCTCTGCTGAGTTATGTGATATTTGTCGGAAACCCAAGCATGTGGCGGCTGAGTGTCCGCTTCTTCTAGGTCCCAAACCGACAGTTAATATTTATGGGCTCTATTGTCCTGAGTTGATGTTCTTTGAGTCACCAAGCGTGGCTCCGGTGGCTCCTGTCATTAAAACTTCCTTCCCCGGGGTGGTTAAGGTGGTTAATGGACCTCTCACTGAAGCCCAGATTATTCAGCAGTTGCAGGAGTTGGCTCCGGGGAACTTTAACTGGTCCTTGTTGAAGTTATCAGATCAGACTTTCAAAGTGGACTTTCCAACTAAGGAGGATCAGAAGAGAATTCTCAAGTTTGGCATGAGTAGAGTTACCGGCACAAGTTTTGTGTTGCAGTTCGATGAGTGGAAAAAGAAGGAGCCTCAGGGTACGCCACTGACTCAGATCTGGGTGTGTTTTCTAGGGGCGCCATCTAAGCCCTTGGATAACTTCTTGGTCACATGGAGCCTGGGATCCTTGCTCGGTAAGACGGAGCAGGTGGATATGCCCTTCACACGTGCTCATGGTGTGGCGCGCTTGTTGGTTAGTGTGGCTAACATCGAGTTCTTGCCGGATGTGGTAAGATGGTGTCACGAGGGCATTGCTTATATGTTGAATGTCGAGTATGAGGACCCTAATTTGTTTCAGGAATTTGAGGAGGTACATCATATGGACACTACCGAGGGGGGAGGTGCTCCTGGGAACCATGGTGATAGTGCACAAAATGATGGTGACAGGGCTTCCGGGCCTGCGGATTCGTCTAAGGCGGGAGAGCCTGCTCAGGGGAAATCGCCGAGTTTGGTCTCGTCTAACATGCTGCAGCTTGGTTCCGTAGGAGCTTGCTCAGCGCCTCCTCATCTTTGGAGTGATCGCGTGGACATGGCTGATCCAGCTGAACATTTGCCGCCCGTGATTATGGGGGTTGACTCTGTCTTGATCGTCAATGGACCGGGAGGAATCACTGGACAAGAGGTTCACGCTACTCCTCCTTCATCGTTGTTGCCTAGGCTGGAGGTGACGGCCACGCTGGACGGTTCGGCGGATTTGGGCGGGCGGGAGGTTCGGCCCTCATACGCTCTTGATGAACCTGCTTCGAGGGGGCCCATGGCATGCGCGGGGGCTATGGCCTCCCCGGGGGCTCTGGCAGGCTTGGGTGGGACACGCGGGCAGGAGGCCTGCGCACCACTCTCTCCCTCCATGGCGATGTGTTCCCCAACGACTGATATGGTGCCATCAAAGGCGGTGCAGCCTTCTTGGGAGGGTCAGCTGGTGGGGGCGGCCAGGGGCCGACCACCGCTTCTCCGGGCAGACCTACTCCTACAGCGGGAGCGGCGTTCATCTCCACGTCACCGCGCGCGGGCGGGGCTGTGGCCGTGCAGGAGGCCGGCGGCCCACCGGGCCCCGTTGTGGTGGGAGGGCCGGGTGACGCGGCCGTCTCACCGGCTTCCTCCCCGGAGCACCGCGCGTGGGTTTCTCCAGACCCTGCTATTGGCGGGTCGCCCGTGGACAGGCCGCGGGCGACGTCGCCGCTTTGTTCTCCTGCCCCGGTGGCTACGAACAGGGGCGCCGCTGTTGGGGGACGGGCAGGAAGCCTTTCCCCTAGCAGATCTTCACGCGAGGCGGTCATCGCCTTTGGCGGTATCCTGGATCTTGTCTCCCAGGGGAGGCGGGTCAGCGGGAGACTGCAGGAGCAGCCGGACGTTCATGACATGCAGCTGAGGTGTGCTTTGAGGGCTGCCAAGTTGCGTGACGTCGAGATCTCCACTGGTATGTCTGTTAATAAGTCGTATTCCATTTTGCATTTTACTGATGATGAAATTATTCATAATGCAAATCAAATAGGAGTTTCACTTGGTAATAATGATTTTGAGATATCCAAGTCGGTTAACGACATTCTTGATTTGGAAGCTGAACGTGCGGTAGATTCGTCACATTGTTGATGTTAAACCAATGAACGACTCTGAGATAGATGCGCTTGGGGTCAAGGTTCTTGATGGCTTGTGTGCCAATCTTGACCCTGCATTACCTGAGACGGAGGAGGACACCAATCCTGAGACGTCTCTTCATGTAGATGAGCCCTTCGTGCTAGAAGCAGAGAATGAGTGCGGTGATCAGGCTGATGGTCACATAAAGCCAAAACGGACGTGGAAACGGAAAGTCTATCCAGTCTCGGCAGCACGTAGGAGTGCTAGGATCCGTACTGCCAAAAAATTTCATGATGAATTATGAGAGGCGTTTTCTGGAATAGCAGAGGTCTTAGAGACTTGGCTAAAAGAAGGTTTCTAGCGGATGCTTCTCTTGAACATCATTTAGATTTTATTGCATTGTCTGAGACTGGAAGAAGCAATTTCACTTCTCAATTTCTTGCCACTTTGTCCGGGGGGGTTGATTTTGACTGGCATTGCCTCCCCCCCCCCCCCTCGAGGAAGATCTGGTTGGGGTTTTACTTGGGGTCAAATGCGAAACGTTAGAAGTTCGGAGTGTAGTTTTGGGAGAGTTTACTGTCAAGTTTAGAGTTATAACTAAGGCAGATGGGTTTGATTGGGCATTGGTGGCAGTCTACGGAGCTGCACAACCAGAGCTCAAGCCAAATTTTTTGGCGGATCTGGTTCGTATTTGTGGTAATGAACAGCTCCCTCTCTTAGTGGGGGGGCGATTTCAACATTATCCAAAGAAAAGAGGAAAGGAATAATGACAATTTTCACGGCCGATGGTCGTTTATGTTCAACACTATTATCGAAAGCTTGGGTCTCAGAGAGATAGAGCTCTCGGGTAGGAAATTCACTTGGGCTAATTCGTTACCGGTTCTGACATTTGAGAAACTTGACCATGTTCTAGCAAGTGCCGAATGGGAACAAAAGTTTCCTTTGGTAACTGTGCAGGCATTGACACGAGGTGTCTCGGATCATACACCGTTACTAGTCGACTCCAGAGTTCAAACTTTTGTGGGCAACAAGAACATTTTCTCGTTTGAACTTGCCTGGTTTGTAAGAGAAGGGTTCCTCGAGTTGTTAGCTCGGGAGTGGGCTAAAGACTCAGGAGGAAGGACGCCTATCGAGCGATGGCAATGCAAGATTCGTCATCTCCGAAGGTTCCTTCGTGGTTGGGCTAAGCACACGCATGGAATTTATAAGGCGGAGAAGGCGAGACTTCTTCTACTTATTCAAAACCTTGAAGTTAAAGCAGAAACTTCTATCTTGGATTCCAGTGAGTTGGAAGCAAAGATAGAGGCGGAGATGCGACTTAAAAAGCTTCTTCGCGAGGAGGAATTGAAGTGGCTGTTGCGAGCTAAGGTTCGCAAAATAGTACAAGGCGAGGATAATACTCAATTCTTTCATATGATTGCTAATGGGAAGCATCGTAAAAAGACAATTTTCCAACTAGAACAAGACGAAGGGACGATAGTTGGTCAAGACAATCTGAAAGTGTACATTACCAATTATTATAAGCAGTTGCTTGGTCCCCCGGAAGAGACTTTTGTGTCATTAGATGAGTCTAGGGTTGAGGATGTTCCTCAACTTGAGACTGCTGAGAATGAGCTCCTGACTACTCCTTTCTCGGAGAAAGAGGTGTTTGAGGCCATTGCACAAGTGGAGAATAATAAGGCTCCAGGACCGGATGGGTTTCCGGCGGAGTTCTACAAAAAATGCTGGCATTTTATCAAGGGAGATTTGATGCCCATGTTTCAGGAGTTTTTTGAGGGACAGCTTCAGTTGTTTAAGCTGAATTTTGGGACAATAACTCTTCTTCCTAAGAAGACAGAGGCTGTTCGCATTGAGCAGTTCAGGCCCATATGTCTGCTTAATGTGAGTTTCAAAATCTTCACCAAGGTCGGGACGAACAGACTTACGCAGATTGCGCACTCTGTAGTTCATCCGTCCCAGACTGCTTTCATGCCTGATAGAAACATCCTTGAAGGGATTGTTGTCTTGCATGAAACGCTCCATCAGATCCACTCAAAAAAAATTGATGGCGTAGTTTTTAAAGTGGATTTTGAAAAAGCATATGATAAAGTTAAATGGCCTTTCCTTCAACAAGCTTTGCGTATGAAAGGTTTTGATCCGGCCTGGAGAAACCAGATTGATTCCTTTACGCAAAAAGGGAGTGTCGGGATTAAGGTGAATGACGACATAGGACACTATTTCCAAACACACAAGGGGCTAAGGTAAGGAGGCCCGATGTCACCGATCCTGTTTAACATAGTGGCTGATATGCTGACTATTTTAATAGGTCGGGCAAAGGATGCAGGCCAGGTAGGTGGCCTGGTTCCACATCTAGTTGACGGAGGGATTTCCATTCTTCAGTATGCTGATGATACTATCATCTTTATGGAGCACGACTTGGCGAAAGCAAGAAACATGAAGCTGCTGTTATGCTTATTTGAACAATTGTCTGGGCTCAAAATCAACTTCCACAAGAGCGAATTGTTTTGCTTCGGAAGAGCAAATGATGACCAGGAGACATATAAACAATTGTTCGGATGTGAATTGGGCTCATTACCGTTTACGTACTTAGGTATACCCATTCATCATCGTAAGCTGACTAACATTGAGTGGAAATGCATCGAGGACCGTTTTGAGAAGAAACTGAGCTGTTGGAAAGGGAAGCTCATGTCATACGGAGGACGATTGATTCTGATTAATTCGGTCCTTACCAGTATGCCTATGTTTCTCTTATCCTTTTTCCTGGTTCCGGTGGGCGTCAGGAAACACTACTAGGGAAAAGGCTAGCAGCAGCGCGGGTTTTAGGCCTATCAGCAGCGCGGGTGCCCGCGCTACCAATAAGGCGCTACAGCTAACTCTTAGTAGTAGCGCTGCCTGTACCCGCGCTACCACTATTGACTATAGCAGCAGCGCTTTTCAGGAACGCGCTGCTATTATTTAGCTGTAGCGATTTCCTGGTCCCGCGCTACTGTTATATCTTTCACCATTTCCCCATTCCCGCTTCGATAAACTGCAATTTCCAGATACTAGGTACTACTAGATATCAATTTTATAAAGCATTATAGGTACTAGGTAGTACTCCCTTGGTTCGAAATTACTCGTCGTGGTTTTAGTTCAAATTTGAACTCAAACCACGACGAGTAATTTGGAACCGAGGGAGTACTAGATAACAATTTCATATATACTCAACATGCATCCTCAAGCAGTACAAGGTGACATCGACAACAATCATCATATTTAGTTCTAGATGATATCGACGACTATCATCATATGTAGTTCTACATGATATCGACGACGATCATCATATGTAGTTCTAGATGATATAGCCACACACACATATGTAGTTCTAGATGATATAGCCACACACACATATGTAGTTCTAGATGATATCGACGACGATCATCATCCTCAAGCCTGGGCGGTGGGTGTTTCTGATAGTAATTAGGATGGCCTGTCCAACACGAAGATTCTTGCCAACGAGGAATCTCTTTCACCCAACCGAGTTCAAGTGTGTGCGACCATCTGTGTCCATGCAGTAAGTACATGTGGTGACGGAGCCCCTTGCGGTAAGGCGTAGTCCAACTGAGCCTTCTTCATCAGGCTCGATACCACAACTCACAGATAGGTTCTTTGGCAATCTCTGAATAAGAAAAACATATCAATTAATAAATAGCCTCACACATACTCTTGCAAATATATTTCTATTAAGTCTAGATTTCTACACTATCAAAAGAGCCTCACACATACAGTACGTATAACAATAAATAGCCTCACACATACACATACTCTTGCATTTGTAAGTATAACAATAAAGCATATATATATATATATATATATATATATATATATATATATATATATATATATATATATATCATCAAATTACTACATGCAGTACGTATAACATACCATTTCATGCCGATCGACCATGGTACTTGTCAGGCGGGTCACGAATGGCACCCCGACAAAGTCATCACGTGGCGGAATTATGTCCCGTAGGTTGCACACCTCCTCCTCGCTCAACCTCATTCTTTGAGCTATGATGGCTTCATGAAGTGGGTTCTCATCATCTTCATTGAGTGGGTCCTCATTATCTTCATCATCTTCGTCATCTTCATCATCTTCCACCAGGTTGATATAAATGACAACCAGCTTGGGTCTTTCTGCTCTGAAGGAGAATCTGATCAACTCACCACCAGTAAGACGCATGCGAGCGAGGAAACGGGCCCATCCATCTCCTCCAATCTGCGACATATTGCATCCTTTCTCGACCTCCATAGTGTATGGCCCCCCAGGAGCCTCAAATGTCATAGTGTCTCGTGTCAGCTTGTTGAATTTCAACCTCACATTGCATGGGACGATCTGTGTAACAAAAGCAAAATGACACAATGCAGTAATGCCAACACTAAAAATAAAATAGTTGTTACACTTCATCTAATTTCTTACCGGCGCATGACGAAAACTCGGATGGAAGTAGATGCCGAACAGCTTGCCAGTTGCAAGGCTGCTGGCGCACCTTGACTTGCACAATCGACATAGTGGTGCTGGTGGTGGCGCCATTTTCCTAAAGCAATATGAGCAAAGAATTAACGATTCACTTCACAGGAAAGAAAAACAGTAGCATGTGATATTTTTGGTTCTTCCGCGAGAAACAATTTTATGGACAATTATAATCCTAATTTGGTCCCTGTTGCCTAAGATAATTGTTTAAACAAACAAGTGGCAAATTTAACTAAATTGGCACCTACATTTTGCCAAAAAATAACTTATTACAAAAAAACTAAATCGAGCATACTAAATCAACTAAATCAACTAGCATACTAAATCAACTAAATCAAAATGTTCTAAATCAACTAGCCTACTAAATCAACTAAATCAACTAGCCTACTAAATAAACTAAATCAAAATGTTCTAAATCAACTAAATCAACTAGCCTACTAAATCAACTGAATCATATCAACTAAATCAAAATGTTACATATGAAAGCCTACTAAAACAAAATGTATCAGGGAGGAGGAACAAGGAGGGGCGACTCGAGGAGGGAGAAGATAGTAGGACGGAGGAGGAAGGCGGAGCGAGGAGGGGCCGGCCGGCGGCGAGTGGAGGGAGGACGGATCGAGGAGGAAGGCGGAGCGAGGAGGGGGCGGCCAGCGGCTAGTGGAGGGAGGACGGAGGAGGAGGCCGGTACCGAGTCCAGCGAGGAGGATGAAGCGACAGCGGTGCAGATCGGGGGAGGGGCGACGGGGGAGGACCGGCGGCGCGGGGGGTGAGGAGGAGACCGTGAGTGTGTGTGCGTGAGTGTGATCTATGGATGAGGCTAGTGAGGGGGAGATGGAATGGCATAGCAGTAACGCGCTATAGGTAAACGCGCTACTAATACGTTACGTAGCAGTAGTGTTGTTTATTTTAACGCGGTGCTGCTATAACTGGCCTCGCGGCGGCGTCGTGGGAATGTTAGCAGTAGCGCTTCTTGGAGTGCACGCGCTACTGATAAACTTGTTTCAGCAGCGAGTTTCTATGGCCCGCGCTACTGCTACTTAGCAGCAGCGCCTGATTTTAAAGCGCGCTGCTGGTAAGATTCTGTGTGTAGGCTTTTCCCTAGTAGTGAAAAGGTTAGATTTCTACCGATCTCGATTTTTTTGGCAGAGTTATGAGCTTAAACGAAAGTATAGGCTTGCTAAGTGGGATATAATCTGTAGGCCGAAGGACCAAGGAGGTCTAGGTATTGAAAATCTGAAAGTCAAAAACATATGTCTCCTTAGCAAGTGGCTATTTAAACTATCGTCTGAGACGGAGGCTACTTGGGCACAGATTTTGCGTAATAAGTATCTTTATGCTAAAACTTTGGCCCAGGTGAATGTGAGGCCTTCCGACTCACCTTTTTGAAGGGTTTGATGAGAATTAAACAACTCTTTTTCAACAAGACAAAATTTATTGTCGGGAATGGTGCCACTACGAGGTTTTGGGAGGATACGTGGCTTGGGGAGACCCCCCTTGCACTTCAATATCCTACTTTGTACATCATTGTCCGACGTAGAGAAGCCTACGTAGCAACTGTTTTACAATCCGCTCCCCTCAATATTAGTTTTCGACGGACGCTAGTTGGAAATCGTTGGGAGGCCTGGCTCCATCTTGTTAGACGTTTAATGGAAGTCCGGCTGTCCCAGCAGCCAGATCAGCTGCATTGGAAACTTACTAAGAACGGTGTGTTCTTGGTCAAATCAATGTATCTGGATGTCATTAACTCTAGCGTCATCCCTTCCTCGATACACGTTTAGAAAGTTAAGGTACCCTTACGAATCAAAGTGTTTATGTGGTTTGTGCATAAACAAGTCATTTTGACTAAGGATAACCTTGCAAAACGCAACTGGGTGGGCTCGTCTAGGTGTAGCTTTTGTGATCATAACGAAAACATCAAACACCTCTTTCTCGATTGTCCGATGGCTAAGATTCTGTGGCGGTCGATTCATATTGCGTTTAATATTAATCAGCCCATCTCTATCAACATGTTATTTGGAACATGGCTTGATGGGGTTGATTCTGATACTGCAAGACACATTCGTGTTGGCGTTTGTGCTTTATTTTGGGCAGTATGGAACTGCAGAAATGATTTAGTCTTTACCAGATTAACAAACATTCACTTTTTGCAGGTTATCTTCAGGGCCACGACGTTCATCGGTATGTGGTCGCTACTCACTCCGACGGAGGCCAGGGAGCGTTTGGTTACTGCGTCTACCCGATGGGAGATGGTAGCTCGGGATATTTTCAACCGGTTTGAATGGCGGTCATGTAATAGGATAGGCATGTAGTGCTCCTATTGTATTTGTCAGCTGGTTGTGGCTTTGGGCCTTAGCTCTTTTGAGTTTTTGTTTATTTTCGCACTAGGACCTTTGGAGACTTTGTTACTGGATTATCTTTTTAATAATATGAGCCGTATGCATCTTTCTGATGCAGAGGCTGGGGTAAACCCCCTTTTCGAAAAAAAAAAGTTCATCATCTTGATTTACTTACCTTTGCATTTTCTTTCCAGTTCATTTTATCAAGAGATTGGAATCACTGCCCTATATTTAGCAAGCTAAAGAGTTTATTACTCAATGAGTACTGGTGCGATGCTCCTGGTTTGGATCCACTGCTTTGTATTCTGAAAAACTCACCAGTACTAGAGAAACTCACTCTTCAACTTTTTTCCAAGGTATAGAACTTTTAAATGGACAATTGCTGCACTAGTAAAGTTATTATCGGCTACCTATATCTTGGATTAAAAAAAATCTTACCGTAGGGACCAAATCATGAGGTGGAATTGAAAGGAAGCTACAATTCAATGGGGAGACCGTCTACAATATCCGAGCACCTTAACATAGTTGAAGTCAAGTCTGATGAGGTCGGCGGGGAGGTTAAAAAAATTATGAAGTTACTGTGTGCTGCACTGAACATAGGTGAGCAAACCAATGATACTTTCCATGCTCTCT
This sequence comes from Aegilops umbellulata, assembly GCA_032464435.1. Classification (NCBI taxonomy): domain Eukaryota; kingdom Viridiplantae; phylum Streptophyta; class Magnoliopsida; order Poales; family Poaceae; genus Aegilops; species Aegilops umbellulata. The sequence goes on from CP136059.1 coordinate 359,894,137, forward strand.
ATATTCGTAAAATAATTTTCATGCCTGGGAAGGAAATTGAATAGCGAACTAGAAACTCGTAAATTATGTAGGAGGAACAGTTCGTAGTGATACCAAACTGTTTGAGGCATGAAAAATCTGGACCGTGTCTTGCGTGGTGAGGCGAAGAAGGGGAAAACAACCCATTTTTGTTGGCAAGGAATGTTTAATTTAACTCTGTTGCACAAAAAGTAAGACACAAACTTATGTACTGATCGACTATTTCTAGTCTTCTAGTCTAGGTACGAATGGCTGGATCAATTAGTTTAGAGTTGTACGTGATGCAGTATCTTCACATGTTGATTAGCTCTGAACAAACTCAAATGTGTGCGGTAATATAATATTTTAACTCATTGTGCTGTTGAATATATAGTTGGTGCTAAGCAGTAACAATTTTCACTCATTGTGTTGTTGAATGAATTATTTGGCACTCGGTTTGCTTGTGGTCCCAGCTAAATTATTCGCCATTTCTGCAATAATATTTTCTTTGAAGCTAGGAGTCTATACATAACATTTCTAGCAGTGTATGTGATGATTGCTTATTTCACATTTCCTTTGCCATGGATTTTTTATGACATTTTCTGCATTCTCACTCGGGAGCAGCTTAGCAAGATTTATTATTACTATTTGTTTGCATTAGATTATCGCTAGAAATAGGTGTACCAAATACGCTAAGGGAAGTTTGCGCCCAAATTCATGGTAAGATAAGTTGCACATGGTAAAGCGAATCTCCTTCATACTTACCAAACCACGTCTCAGTAAGCCTTTTTTTTCTTCTGCTGATACACCAGACTCTTACATTGTCTTCTCTTTCTGTACAGGATTCATTTTCGAGTAGGGTGAGAAGATCTGGGTTGTTGGTGGATATGTCATGTCTTGAGTATTCTGAAATGCAAGCGAGCGGGAAGCACATATGCTGCCACGACGTTTCCGTCCCTTCCACTTTTTGCGTCTTATGCCAGTTCTACCGTGAGGAAGAGTGTAGAATGCGCAATACACACATTATTTTTTTGAAAACGAAAGGGGCTCAAGCCACCTTTATATTTCAAAACAGGCCGGAGCCTGAGTAGCATAAAACATGAGGCTTGTGGGGTGCACTTTAGTGCAAGGCCACAAGATAAACCTGATAGAAAAGGAGTTGCTCAGACAGGAGTGGAAGAAGAGGAGAACCGACAGCCAAAAACCAAAAGCCAAAAACAAGCTACATTGCTACTAAATCGCCCCAGAACTTGAGGTCCTCCTTGTCTTGCAACTTCCTGGCTCTGTAGGACCAAAGACGGATCATATCTGCGGCATGAAAACGTATGTATGCATCTGTCCAAGATCGTGAGTTGAAAACACGATCATTACCGGCATGCCAAAGGGAGATGGCACAGGCGGCAAAAGCAACATTCCATTTGCGTTTGTGCTGAAGTTGAGCAGCAGCTTGCCGGACGAAGAAGAGGATGTCAGGCGCCCTGCCAGCTAACGTAGCAAGTTGAAGGTGCTGCCAGAGAGAGGATGTCGCCCGACAATGTAGCAAGATGTGGTGAACCGACTCCATAGCAGGGCAAATGTCACAACCACGGCAGCCCAGTTCTTCCTGAGTATGTTGTCTCTGGTATTGAGCCGGCCCCAGAAAGCGAGCCATAGGATGGTTTTATGCTTCAAAGGGATCAGGGCGTCCCATATCAAGTCATGGAAGACGCAAGAAACACCACGGAAAGTCAGCAGGCTGTAGAAGTAACCTGTGCTCATATACTTGTCAGAGACCAACGGCAAGCGAACATCTTCAGCTGACCCAACAGGAGCGAGCGGAGCAAGCAGCTGCTGCAGAAGGACGAGCTCGCGCTCAGCAGAACGGGAGAGATTGGGGTGTAACTGTACTGACCAGGTGCCATCTGAGTATTGTGAGGACACGGAGCAGCAGCGGTTCCTCGCGAAGGAGTATAGAACAGGCAGCAACAAGTGTAGCCTGCCTTCTTCGACCCAAAGATCGTGCCAGAAAGAGATGAATTGGCCCGAGCCGAGGATGCATCGTGAGGAGTTAATGACTATGGGGATACAGTCTTTGAAGCCACGCCACAAAGCAGTATCCCTTCCAGAAGGCCCAAGAGGCAAGGTAGACTGACAGTGTTGCAAAGCGAACCATTGGTAGCACGGGATGTCAGAGTGTTGTAGAACCTTGGAGAGAAACTTGCAGAGCATGGCTTGGTTGTGAGCTTGCAGGTTTCTCACACCCAGACCTCCATTCTGGCGATGAAGAATCACCTTGTCCCAAGCCACGAGGCATTGTCCCCCTTTTACTTTGTTCTTTCCTTGCCAAAGGAATGCTCGTAGCAGGCTCTCCAGAGAGCAGATTGATTCCTTAGGCCATGGGAAACATGACATGAAGTATGTAGGAATGTCAGCCAGCACAGAGTTGATGAGGGTTAGCCTCCCACCTAGAGAGAGGAAGGTGGCCAACCAGCCTGACAACCGACGATCCACCTTGTGAATAACAGGTAGCAGCAACCCATGCGTGATCTTGTTGAGATACATAACCAGAGCATGTCGTATCCTGTAATTTTTGTTGCACTTTTGGTTCATGCTGAATTTATCCAGCTGTTTGACGATAGTGTGCTCTTGGCATTTCTTTTTGACTTGGGCGACCCGGTTATATGTCATTCATCTGCTGTTCGTTTTTCTGCCTGCCCAGGCATATATATGTCCCAGCCAATTTATAGGAACCGTTGCATTTATATGCTAAGTAGTGATCTGAAGCAGCTATATATGACATGGCACTAGTGCTGGGGAAGAACTGGCGAGGTAAAAAAATTGTTTAACCATCAGGACTTGTTTGGATCAAGTTATGCAAGGATTGCAAGAAGGTTAGAATCTCCTATTACGTACTCGTACAAGTAACGTTGTAGGGCATCTCTAGCCTATCTCTCAAAATTTAGGCCTTTATATGATCCCTTATATCTCAACTTTGATCCGTCAAATAAAAATGGTTGGTAGTCGAACCCCTAAACTTAACTCCGTATAACTTACATTTGACTTGTGCATTTCGTCAAACATATGCAACGCAGCACACACACACACACACACACACACACACACACACACACACACACACACACACAACACACATGCAAGCACAACGCCAGCCACACCACCCAGATCCTCGGCGGGACGATGTAGGTACAGACGCAAAGCCGGAGTCTTTGAGGTCGTATACGAACGACCGTCCGCTCTCCCGGACTCATGGCAAGGCACAGGGCACCAGCTTTGCCTATCGCGCTGCCGGGAGAACGTCTCCAGCCTGATCCCCGTGAGCCTCTTCGCGTCCAGGCTGATGCCCACGAGGCTCACGTAGTACTGCGACTTGCGCGTCGAGCGTCGGGAGGATCTTGGTCGTTCGGAGGACCGAGGAAGCCTTGTTGTCGGTTCCACGGTAGCTTCGTCCGCGCCTCCGTCTTGCCCAAGCGCCAGACCATATTCCCCTTCACCACTCAGTTCATCCCGCTCAAGAGCGCGCCCACGCCGGACATGCTCGTGTCGCCGGCGCTCCGTCTGACTTGCTGCTGCTGCTGCTGCCCACCACCATCCGTGAGACATGGAAATCCCATGTATATATCACAGCTCCCAGCAGTGGCTACTGACCATTAACACTTATCATCTTAGACCAAGTTGTATGGATTAGATGACTCGTCGCTTATGTTTTGGTAGTAGGTTCTGTGTGCTTCACGCACTTACAATTCAGAGCTGAATTTGGTACAAGGCTGATGGACTTTGTTTTTGTGGATTGCCAATTTAGCAGCAATGATGGACTTCGTCTGTGTGGGTTGCTAATTTAGCAGCAACTCTTTTGTAACTTTGGCAACAAAACCAGCATCAAGTAGTCTAGGATCGGTTCAAAATTCGAATTAGTTATGGTTTAATCTATGCGTACTTCATCGTCCATTTCTGAATCATCAAGGATTGATTTTTATTGACACAAGATTTTCTACCTATTGTTTTCTGGTGGGTAAAAACAGTTATTGGCTGCTCATGTTATCTAGGAGTACAATAAATATCCCTTTTGACACTCCTTTTAGTAGAAATGGTCGCAGAATTTTGATTTAAACTAATCGAACCCTCACAGCTCATTGAAATCACACAATTTAATTACAATGTTTTTCCCGATAAACACTGACACTCATTACCCGACTTCTACATTTTATTTGGCTCGTGATGTCAATTATTTTGTTTCAATACACTACAACATAGGACTATCCAATTGGAAGATCCACATCATGTATGGGAGCAAGAGACCCAAAACTGGCAGATACATGCGCTAATTCTATTCAGAGTTGAGGATCATATGGGTGGTCGTGCCATGTCCAGAGCGCCAGACATCAAGCATTAGGCCTGGCTTTAATCCCCTTGGTCGCATATATCAGATGAGTATAACAGAGTCCATCTTTTCGATCATGAGCTACCTTCCCGAGAACAGCCTATCACGTACTCAGATTAGTAGAAGTGGAATTCTTTTCCCAGATAAAAGCAGGAGAATGCAGCAATGAATAGATATATTGAACCTTTAGTCCAACTTCCCTTTTTATTTATTTATTCGATAAAGGACATTTCATTGAATAGATATATCGAGGTGATACAATTGCATCAAAAAAAAGAACCCGATCTCTGCATAGCTAGATGCACACAGCCATAAAGTCGAGACTGCCCTAAGAATAAAAATAATTCGGTACAATGCGAAGCAAATAAATCATGTCGAGGCTAAGGAGCGGCAGATTCTATCGATAGATCACACCGCCACCCATGGGGTAGAAAACCTCCCTGGCCAAAAGCTCCAGCCGTGTAGACGTCATCATAAAAAGGTCCCTGTCCTCCGGCCTCTGCAGGATAGACCAAGTACGGAGCCATCGTGTACAAACATGAGTAACCTGCATAGGAGATGAGACACATTTGTTATTAAAGATCACATCATTCCTGGTAAGCCACAGTGCCCAACATAAGGCCGCCGCTCCCACGAGAATATGTGCAGAAAATTGTTTATCAATACCCCGCAACCAGTTGCCGAACATATTCCGTGCACTACGTGGTGGGTATAAATTAGAAGCTACTTGAACTATTGTCCAAACTGCCCGAGCGAACTTGCACTCAAAGAATAAGTGTCTAATAGTCTCGTCATGTTGGCAAAAAACACATGTCTTAGAACCATGCCAGTTTCGCCTTGCCAGATTATCTCTAGTTAGGATGACTCCTCTATTTAAAATCAGAGGAAAATCTTCATTCTTAGAGGAATTTTGAGCTTTCACAATTTCCTATTATCAACTAGAACATCACAATGAACCATTGCATCATACATGGATTTGACAAAAAAATTGCCATTTTGATGCAAGTTCCATCGAAAGACGTCCGGCTCACCTGACAGTTAAATGTCCTCCATGCGAGTGAGTAATTCACTCCATGCTGCCAGGCGAGGGCCAAGAAGGTCCCTACGGAAAGAAATATCAGGGATTTGTTGTCCTAAAACTTGTTTGATCGTGACAACTTTATGTCTGACAATCCTATACAAGCTCGGATATTGCACCATTAGTGGATTGTTCCCTAGCCAGGTGTCTTTCCAGAATCTAACCTAAGAACCGTCCCTAACCGAGAAGGTCCCAAATTGAAAAAAGAATTCCTTGGCCTTCATCACGCCACTCCAAAAATGTGAATCCCCGGGTTTTCAATGAACTTGAGAAATGGCATTGGATCCCACATACTTGTTGCGAATGATCCCACATACCTGTTTTTAATCTCAAGGTCTTGAATTCCCAACCCCCCCCCCCCTTGACTTTTAGGTCTGCATAATATGCTCCACCTAGCCAGTCGATATTTCTTGGATTCATTATCACACTGCCAACAAAATCTGGATCTAAAGTATTCTAGTCGCTGGAGAACCCCTTTCAGTAGGTGGAAGTATGACAACATATATAGGACCATGTTGCTTAGGACAGAATTGATCAAGATCAATCGTCCCCGGTAAGACAAGAGTTTGGCCTTCCAACTGGCTAGACGTTTCTCAAGTCTCTCTTCCACATGCTTCCACTCAGCGATAGTTAAATGCCGATAGTGTATGGGAATACCCAGATATCGAATCGGAAACTGCCCTAGCTAGCTTCCAAAAATCTCAGCATACTCAGGTGCTGATTCTGCAGCATCGCCAAAGCAAAAGAGTTCGCTCTTATGAAAATTAATTTTGAGACCAGAAAGTTCCTCAAAAGCACATAAGAGCAATTTGAGATTTGTTGCCTTGTCTAGATCATGATCCAAAAAAAGGATAGTGTCATCCGCATATTGTAGAATAGATAGACCATCTTCTACCAAGTGTGGAATGACACCACTAATTTGACCGTCCAGCTTAGCCCGCTCAACAAGGGTAGCTAGCATGTCGGCCACAATGTTAAACAAAATAGGAGAAGCGGGGTCCCCTTGGCGAAGCCCCTTCCTTGTCTGAAAATAGTTGCTAACGTCATAACTAACTTTTATGGCCACACTGCCTCCAGAAACAAAGCTCTCTACCCAACGACACCATTTTGATGAAAACCCCTTCATGCGCAAAGTTAGCAACAGAAAGGGACACTTAACAGAAAGGGCCACTTCCCTTTTTATTGAGACTCCGCGGAATGATATGATCAGGTATGGTTTGAACAAATCATTTTAATTGATATCTGCACTCTTAAAGCAGAGAATAATATTTGGATGTATACTACGAATTAAGAGATATACATTCTTCAAATTTTCATGTGAATGTTGCACGGCGGCAACATTATGTGGAGATACGCCCTTACAGTTTGGTAGATAACATGTCCGCCCGACCCCTCCTCCTTCCAGGGTTTACCTCGCCGTCGGCGGCGCTCCAGCCCCTTCCCGCCTCCGCGGACCGCCCGGCACGCGCGCCCTGGCCCGCTCCGCCCCTCTCTCCCCTCCTCCCCGTCCCGCCGCCTCCGCCATCTCCCCGGGAGGCGGCCGGGGCGGCGCGCGCCCCCCTTTCCCCTCGTCCACCCCCCTCCTTCCCTCCTCACGTAGCTGCCGGCGGTCGCCCCCGAATCTGGCCGGGTGGTGTCGGCGGCGGCGGGTCCTCTCGTTCCCGCGCGTGCTCCTCCTTCCCGGGGCGGGGGAGGTGGCGGTGGTGCTCGGCCGGTGGCGGTCTGGCATCCTGGTGGCGGTGGCCGGCGGCGTGCGCAGTGGTGGTGCCTCCACTTGGCGGCGGGGCGGTCCGATGGTGTTGGGTGGTCAGCGGCGCGACCCCGGCCCAGATCTGGGCTCGTAGGGGCCCATTTGGGTCCTCGCGGGCCGGCTCCGGCGCGACCTCGACGCCCTCTGTGCGGGGAGGCAGGGGAGCAGCTTGGACAGGGGCGGCGACGCCGATGGCGTGCCGGCTGCAGCGTGAAGGCTGGAGCTGTCCAGGCCTTCGAGCGCCCGACCGGGCCTGTGGGGCCACGGGCCTGGTAGGCTCCTGCCATTCCGTCCGGTCGGCTACCGTCGTGGACGGTGGAGGTGGAGCCCTCCAGCGTGCCGACGGTGCTGCTGCCCTAGTCTCGGCTCCTCTTCTTCGTTCTGCAGGCCATACTTCGTGGTGCCGTGATGAGACAGCGTGGGAAACTTCGTAACCGTGTTGGCGCAGGGTGGTGGTCGGTTTGGTGGCGAGCTCCGGAGTGCCTGAGGTGAAGGTTGGGATCGGGAGAAATCCATGTTGGCTTACCCGACACCGACGCGGTGGCACCTGAGGGTGCAGCCGGATCTTCCTGGAGGGTGTCGGGGCTACCCTTCCTCTCTCCTCACCGCGTACCGGGGAACCCTTGGCAGCAGCGTCGTCATCGTCGTGTCCCTTCTTGGAGGTGTTATTTGGTACCGGCGCTTCGGAGTCTCGGAGCTTGGTGGGTGATCTTCGGTGGACGCAGTGGTCGCGAGGCTTCGCCGTTTTTTGTCGATCCGCCATTATCGACATTTTTTTTCTTTTGTATTTTTTTTTCATTTCTTTTGGACATGACTGTGTTGCTTCCGCCCCAGCATCTATCGTTGGTTGTTTCGGATGGTTGCTTCGTGATAACATGTTTCGCGATTGGGTATTTGGCTACATGATCGAATGTCATTTTTCTACTTTACTTATCCGGTTTCGACCTCAACCACCTACTCGGAGATGCTCGGTGGGGCTGGCTGTGTATCATCTACTGCGTCATGCTTGTCATTGATGGCGGTGGTTTTTTTTTTTTTTTTGCGGGGGATTGATGGCCGTGGCTAGCTGTGTAAAATGAAGACCACAATTATTTTTTATTGGAAAAGGAGTGACTTAACGGTAACAAAGTCCATTTTGTTTTATCAAAAAAAGTCGCATGACGAGCATATGGATCCTAAAAATTTATATTTGACACAGTTGATGTTGAACCACTAGAAAAGTTATGTCCATTGATGCTTTTGAATATTTCCACTAAAAACATGTATCCATTGGAATGCACGGGCTCTTGGAAAGTCGCAAACCAAACAAAATACATACATTTCTTAGCCGGTATACAAAGATGTTCTGGTTGAAAACATAATTCTGTGTCATGTTGGGAACAATTGATGTGGGTCATAAATCAAATCATCACTTTGTTTTTACGTTTGCTGAGAGTGATATTTTTCTGCGGGTGAATTTTTTGATCCATGTTGTGATGGCCATATTTTATTTTCAAAACGCTTGGAAAATCTTTTCCTTGCCAATCAATGCATGAATGAAATCTTGATCGCTCATCAGCGATGATGTCTACTTTAGCACCATCGGCCAATTCCCATTGTTGGAGATGTGGACTTCTCCCGTACGGTACGTACACCTAGCGTGGAATTAATGAGGCTCAATTTGAGGTGCTAATTTTATTTGTGGGCAATCTGAGATGCTACTGCCGCTGTTGTTTGACATTGTGCCTTCCTGACGAAACCCTAAACTGATGATGTTTTTTTTCTTATGACTTAAGATTTCACACAAGCACACGAGGAAGCTTTGGCAGGACGTTCTTATCATTTGATTTGATGATCCGTGCTCTGCTTACTTAGGTATTTAAGCATGCATGTTGAATAAAAATAGTCACATGTACAAGTTGCACGGGCACTCTTGCTATGGTTATTGGGTTAGGGCCAGATGTTTTTTTCTCCCGCTGCAACACACGGGTATTTTTCTAGTAATAATAAAGCATGTTGCAACACTCTACAAAAAAAATACTTTATTTGTTTTCTTGTTGACATCATTATACTGTATCTGTTTGTTGGAATGAAATCACAACCTGCCGTAAAAAAAATGAAAAGTATGGGATATCCTGGGAAGCAGTTTTCACGCTTCAATTAAAGATCTCCAATTCCTATCGTCGGCTTTTAAAGAGCGGAGTCCGACTTAAGTCCTCACGAGTAGACTCCGTCCATCTGTCCCTCCCATACCATCGGCGGCGACGTAATGCCTCCTAGGAAGAAGCGCAAGAGCGCGCCGGCGCTGACGGTGGTGAGCGCCCCGGACCACATCAGCGCCCTCCCCGACAGCATGCTCCACCACGTGCTCTCCTTCCTCCCGGTTCAGGCGGCCGTGCGGACGTGCGTGCTCGCCCGGCGCTGGCGCCACCTCTGGAGGTCCACCACCGGCCTGAGCATCGTCGGGTTCGACGACAAGAAGCACCTCCAGCACCTCCGGAACTTCATGCACCACCTGCTGCTCCTGCGTGAGCGCACCGATCTAGACACCGTCGAGATCAAGCTCGGGCTATTCGTGGAAGAAGACCAGACTCACGTGAACCTATGGACCCGCTTCGCCGTGATGTGCAGAGCCCGGGCGCTCACCCTCCACGTCAGCGGCCCTCTACGCCTCTACCTGGACGACCTGCCTCTCGTCTCTCGGCATCTCAGAACGTTGGACCTTCACGATGTAGACCTACCAAAGAGTTTTATTGATTTCGCTGGCTGCCCAGCGTTGGAGGGTCTCAATATGAACCTCTGCAGCGTCAGCGTCGGCAGGATATCGTCCTGTTCCCTGAGGCATCTGAGCATCACCGGATGCCACTTCGGCTTGGGTCGCCGGGTGATCGTTTCTGCTCCGGGCCTTGTCTCTCTGACCCTGAAACTAGTCGGATCGTCGGACACTAACTCGCCTTGCCTTGAGAGCATGGCGTCGCTGGAGACGGCGCGCGTTTATCTTGGCGTTAACTGCGTGGATGTATGTTTGAATTACGACGACTCTGGTGGTTTCTGTGGAGCTAATGATAAAGCATGTAAGAATTGTGTTCCCGTTAAGGATGATGGCAGTGGCGATGCTGTGCTGAATGTAGTGCTAAACATCTTGAGCTGAGATCTCAACCTAGAAAGGTATGGCTTTAATTTGGCATTAGATCATCATCTTGCATTTTCAGTAAGGTTTACTTGATTTACTTACTTTTGTATTTTCTTTCCAGTTCATTTTCGCAAGAGATTTGAAACACTGCCCTACATTCAGCAAGCTAAAGAGTTTACTACTCAACGAGTACTGGTGCGAGGCTCCTGGTTTGGATCCACTGCTTTGCGTTCTGAAAAACTCACCAGTTCTGGAGAAACTCACTCTTCAACTTTTTTCCATGGTATAGAACTTTATAATGGATAGTTGCTGCATGAGTAAAGTTATTATCAGTCATCATCTTGGTTTAAAAGTTTTTTTTTCTTACCGTAGGGACCAAATAATAAACTGCATTTGAAAGGAAGCTACAAATCAATGGAGAGACCGTCTGCAATATCACGGCACCTTAACATAGTTGAAGTCAGGTGTGATGTGGTCGAGCAGAGGATTTATAAAGTTATCAAGTTACTGTGTGCTGCGCTTAACATACGTGAGCAAACTAATGACACTTTCCATGCTCTCTAGCTATATTTCAAAATTAATTTTCGTGTGTGGGAAGGAAACTTTGTATTAACCATATGTGGGAACGGAAACTAACAAAGCAAATAGTGAAGTACAAACTTGTGAATTAGTACTCCCTCCGTCCGGAAATACTTGTCTTAGAAATGGTTGAAAATGAATACTGACAGACAAGTATTTCCGGACGGAGGGAGTATGTAGAAAGAACAGTTTGTAAGGATTGCAGATTGTTTGAGGCATCGAAATCTGAGCGCAAAAGGAAAAACAACCCATTTTGCTGGCAGAGGATTTTTATTTTAACTGTGTTGCAGAAAGAAACAGAAAGACGCAACTTGTGGGCTTGTTGATTAGTTCTGGTCTTGTAGGCACTAGCACAAATTTCTGAATAGATTATTCAGAGTAGTGATACAGTACCTTCACATTTTGATTGGCTCTGATCAAGCTCAAATGTACGTTCATGCGTACCTTCACTTATTGTGTTCTTGAATAATACTATATATATAGTTTGTGCTAATCGGTAACAATTTTTGTGGCTCCCTAGACCTGAGCAGCTGCTTGTTCTTATGGGATAAACTATTCGGTGCTCGGTTTCCTTGTGATTCAGCACTAAATTATTTGCCATTTCTGTAGGCTTACCAGGAAGACTTGTTCACATAAAAATTTCTTCAAAAGTACTCCCTCGGTTCCTAAATATATGTTTTTATAGAAATTTCACTATGGGCTACATACAGAGCAAAATGAGTGAATGTGAACTCTAAATACATCTATATACATCCGTATGTGGTTTATAGTGGAATCTCTACAAAGACTTATATTTAGGAACGGAGGGAGTACAAGTCTATAGACATAACATTTCTAGCAGTGTATGTAATGACGGCTTATTTCGCATTTCCTTTGCCATGAATTTTTATGACATTTTTCTGCATTTTCGTGTGGAAGCAGTTTAGCTAGATGTTTTTCGCATTAGATTATCAGCTAGAAATACATGTATGATACGTGTAATGGAAGTCTGTCCCCAAATTAATGTCAAGGTAAGCTGCACATGGTAAAGCGAATCTCCTTCATACTTACTATACCATGTCTCGGTATCTTGATTTTCATTGTCAAGTAACTGAACCTTTTTTTTTACTTCTGCTGATACACCAGACTCTTACATTGGCTTTTCATTTCTGTACAGGATTCTTTTTCGAGTAGGGTGAGAAGATGTGGACCATTCAGAAATGCCATGTCTTTGACTATTAAGAAATGCAACGCTGAAAGCACATATGCTACCACAACGTTTTAGTCCCTTTCATTTTTTTGCGAATTATGGCAGTTCTACCCTGAGAGGAAGAGGGGTAGAATCGGCAATATACACAGTGGCGGACCTAGCCCACTGGGCCAGGGTGGGCCAGCAGTATACTGTACATATACACTTATTTTTTTCTTTTATATTTTAGCTTTTCTCCTATCGTACAAATGTTGTTTTCAAATCTCGGGGTGGTCCATGACCCATCCTGGCCACCCTCTACCTCCGCCACTGAATATACACGTTATGACCTAGGCCATGTAGCTAGACTTGGTATTATCGTATCCTGCAATTTTTGTTGCATTTCTGGTTGATGCTGGATTTAGTGACCTGGTTATTGTGTCTACTGTGCCAAGAGGTGTTCCATCGGTTGGATGCCACTGATCTACTGTTCGATTTTCTGCCTTCTGCCTACGCATATATATGTCCCAGCCGCCAATTTATAGGAGCCGCTGCTTTTATATACCCAAGTGGTTATCTGAAGCAGCTATGACACGGCACCAGTGCTTGTGGGGAATTGGAGAGGCTAACAAGTTGTTTGCCCGTCAGGACTTGTTTGGATCAAGTTATGCAAAGATTGCAACAAGTTTATAATCTTTATTACTCATACAAGTAACGTCCTTAGCCAGGATTCGATATTTAGCCATATATATGTGACTTATCTGCTCCTTTGCATCAAACCGTTCTGATGGCAGATTTTCAGAATCTGGGTATTACGGGTTCCCTTTTAGTTTGTGAGTCCTTGTGTGCATCCTTTTAGTGTACGCTCATAAGGAGTAGCAACCAAATGAAGAAGAAAAAAACAAGCATACCGTGAATGAGGAACTTCTCACTTCCAATCTAGTAGGAGGCTTATCATAAAGGGATTTTATTCATTCTTTGAGACAAAATCAAGTTTTGGGATGTCAAAGTTCTTTCTTTGCTTCTAAGAATATAGATTCGTCTCCAACCCAGCTCATGCCCAAAGGGCTGGTAAACGTGTTTTTGTAATCACGAAAATCATAATTTGAAGTCTCGAAAACCATGGAATATGTAATCATGCCTTGAGCAATCCCTACCTTCAAAAAATGTAATTATGACTTGTTCTAAAAAGGAATAATCATATGTGACAAGCTCATCAATACAAGTCGCATAAACTTGTGTTGCAGAAGTACGTTTTGTGATTTTCGCACAAGGCCGCACATTTTTTATGAACAAAATGGCTTCACACACGACATGATTGGACGATCTACGGACGATACACAGTGTGCATGCATCACCTAACACGAAAACCAACTGCCTCCTGCATGTACGAGCGCTACAGATGCTGCCACATGGGATCGTGCGCATGTCGGCTGCAATTTTGTCGTGTGTATAGCATCGCTCTTTTATGAAAACATACGAAGTTAAGCTTGCACCTACTACCTAGATTACCTTTCCATTATTTTTTAACAGTTTTGCTAAAGTACACCTAGATGCGACATAAGTATTGCAAAACTCAGACAATTGATCATATGGGTTTTTTCTTTCTTTTTCTTTTTTCTTTTCCTTATTATGTTTGATCGGGTCACTTAGATGTGCAATAATTAGGGCACACCCGTTTTTTAAACATAGATATGTGATCTTTTGCTCAGACAATTGATCATATGGAACCCTTGTTGCACAAGATCAACCGGCGAGCGCCTTGTGATTGTTGGTTCAGATCGTCCTCCTTTGTGCTGGCGACCAATTCTGAAAACCCCATACCCACATCTACACGTGCAACAATTTTGAAATGTTTGGAATTGGAAACCTCATGATCAAGAGGAAACTCGGTCAGACACCCAAGGAGTTTCCTCGCTCACTCGCCGTCCGTCTGTCCATCCCCACCCGCTTCCCTCGGTAGCTCACCGGCACGGGCACCAGCACCGGCCATCAATGGAGGCCCAAATATCTTGCTGCTGATCAATCAACGCATCTACAGGGATCGTAGAGTTCTCAAAAAAAATCTACAGGGAGAATATAATCCAGCCCCTCGATCGGCACAGGTGCTCGAAAAATAGAAAAGCGCGCAACGGGATACGATGCCCCAACCCCTCCGCATCATATCATCCAGACAAATAATGCCCGTGGTACCTATCCATCGCCCGCACCGTCCACACCTTGGACGGCGCGCATCGTCTACATCTCGCCTAGGCAACACGTATAAGAAAACAAAACAAAAAGTTTTAAAATCATTCTATAGAGTAGCAGAAAACAAAACCAAAAAGGCGAGCTTCTCCAACAGTTTTTAAGCCATTCTAGAGTAGATCTCTACTCCCTGGGCGGCCACACGACAAGCTTTTAAGCCAAGATTAGCAAGAGAATGATTACCACCATGGTTTAAGCTATGATTATCTTCTTCTATCTTTTGGCGTGGCGCGCTGGTGATGGAGGACAGCGCAGGCAGCTAGAGCATGTGCAGCAGGGTCGTTCTCTTTCTCTCTCCCATGCGTGCGAACGTACGGTCGAGAGCCGCTGGCGCGCCATCTGGACGACGGACAGAGCGAGCACAGGATTCGGATAGACAAGGCAGGCGGAGGACACTGACACAGGCATGCGACACAGTGCCCTCCGGCAGACTAGCGGCATTGACCGGCCAGTAAAAACTGACGGATTGACACCTGACGGCGACGCTTCGGCACATGCCTCTGCGGGCCGTCACGTTGCAGTAAAAATAGCCTACGTCCATATACACCACACATAAATCAATAAAATTGTACCAGTAGCACTCCTGAGAACACATACAGCTAGTAGACAGCTAGCGGATTAAACACTCTGCAGCCGGCGGCCAGTGTGCTCTGTCTTTCCTTCCATCCCATCGGCCAACTGTGCTGCATATGAACGTTCTATCTTATCCTCATCTACACGCCCCACCATGACGCAACAGTAATGCTATGCCTCCCCAGGCTAATTCAGGTGATTAAGCACGAAAGGCACATGTGGGGATTGAAATTCAGTGTCTAACAGCAGAAAAACTAAATGTCATACAGAGCTATCCCAATAGCAATCCAAAAATAAATCCCAGAAAACAAGGATGTATACTAACTTCATAGTATATGATCGTGAGCAGAGCCAGACACAGTGCTAGCTTAAAGACAACGCAACCACTAGACACTGACAGGAAAGTGGATCCAAAACAGCACCAGACAGGGCATGACACCCCATGGTTGGGGAACTGACACCATTGCTTACCCCATATTGACGCCTTCCCCCGGATTAAAAGGGTAGATCGCAAATCCAGTAAAAACTTTCCCCTCCACTACGCAACCCAGACAAAACCTCACTTTCCCCACGCAAAAACCTCAGCAGATGAAAGTACTACCAGCACTAGTTAATCACCTTCCAAACTATACTTCAGCATAATCATATCATAATCAATTAACAACATAACTGACAGAGATAATAGTCCTACATCTAGAGCAGAGATCTGATCTGACAGAGAATTCATTCAATCATTCATAGACAGAGGATAATAACGACCAGCATCTTTTACTTCATCGATGAAACCAAAAAACAGAGATGCGTTGCAATCTCCTCATCATCACCACACAAAAATCACCAATAATCCATCATCATCACGACCTTAAACATCAACTGAGAGTACGGTACGGGTACCAGAGGACCAATTCATAGCAAAATTAACCATCACACGGACTGACTGACTGACTGACTGACTTTCCCCTAGGACGGATTCCGAGAACGGAAGGGGGGAGGAAGATAAAATAAGCGAGGCGGCTGCGGCTGGGCGCTCAGGCCCAGATCGATCGATCGGCAAAACTAAGACGAGAGGTATTTAGGCGCAATCTATAGAGATAAGAGGGGGAGGGGCGGAGATATCCCCTCACTTGGTGCAGTCGCGGGAGATGTGGCCGGGCTCGCCGCAGTTGTAGCAGGAGCGGTCGCTGCCGCCGCCGCCGCCTCCTCCGCCGAACCTCCCGCCGCCGCCCCCGCCGAAGCCGGTGCTGGTGGGGCAGTCCCTCGCGATGTGGCCCGGCTCGCCGCAGTTGTAGCAGTTGCCGCCGCCGCCCCCGCCGTAGCCGCCGCCTCCTCCGCCGGCGCCGCCGTTGAAGCAGTCCCTGGCGATGTGGCCTTGCTCGCCGCACTTGTAGCAGCCTCCGCCGCCGCCGCCGCCACCGGCGGGGCCGTTGACCGAGCAGTCCCTGGCCATGTGGCCAGGCTCCCCGCACTTGAAGCAGGCCCCACCGGCGCCTCCACCGCCGGATCTCCTCTGGCCGCCCCAGCCTCCGCCACCGCCACCACCGTACCCACCTCCGTAGCCGCCAGATCCGTCCCCGCCGCGGCCGCCGAAGCCCCCGCCGCCGCGAGATCCGCCGCCGCCGCGGGATCCGAAGCCGCCCCCGCCGCCGCCCGCGCCGCCCTGCACGAAGGATCCGTCGGGGCCGGTGACGTCGACGGCCTTGGTGCGGCCGTCGTCGCCCTCCGATACGGCGAACTCGACCACCTCGCCCTCGGCCAGCGAGCGGAAGCCGTCGGCCTTGATGGAGGACTGGTGGACGAAGAGGTCCTCGCTGCCGTCGTCGGGGGAGATGAAGCCGAACCCCTTGGTGTCGTTGAACCACTTGACCGTCCCCTTCATCCGCGCCTCCATCGCCATCGCAGCCCCCGAAACCCTACCGACGAACTGTTTTTTTTTCTCTCTCTCGCTCCGCGATCGATCGATCTTATCTGCTCGGGGTGGGGGAGGAGGCGGGGCTTATATAGGCGGCGGCGGGCGGGGTATACGAGGAGAGGAGGGAGGGCGTGGAGCAACCCCGGGGTGTATCGGACGGCTGGTGGCGTGCTTGGGGTCGTGATCGACGGCTCGGGGTGGCCTGGCGGACGTGGTAGGAGGGGAGGAGGCTGATGTGCGGGGGCCGGGCTTCGCACGTGTGGGCTGGCCACCCGTCGGCGCCAGCGTTGGCCAGGTTGGTTTCTGTGGGCAGAGACCATGACCGGTGGGCCGCCGCTGGGAGGAGGTTGCTGGATCCGGTGTACGCGGGAATCAATGCTCTCGACGATTTGTGGGTTGTTAATCGAGCCAGGACCATGCACCTGGTCTACCATGGCATCTGTTTCAGAAAGAGAAAAGGAGGCTAGATGGAATGAATAATTTTAAGTAAATCTCATCTCAGTTTGATTAGATATTTTGTATAAAGAGGAATCTCAATTTGTTTTTGGTTCCATGGTGATTTTCAAAGGAGAGGGAAATGCTACGCGTCGACCGACTGGTCTTTTTAAAAGCTAGCCGACCCATGAGCCATCTGATTCATGATGCTCATCGTGTAATCTTTCTTCTCTCTTTCACACATTGCAACAGGGCCCATTGCAAATTGCAACAATGATCGACAACACACAGCTGCTGCCTTCTCCCTAAAAAAAGAGATTAGGATTCCTCTATATCTCGCCGCCGCTGCCGCCGGTCCGCCTCGTCTCCAGTGGTCTTAAGACCATGGGGACGCGGTGAATCCTGACCCTTGCCGGCGGGATGACTAAGTTTTTATATGTTTCTTTATAATTATATTAGGGTTTGTGTCCTGCTCAGAAAGACGAGACGACAACGACTCCCTTAAGATGGAATAAGGTTCTCACTGCCTAGCCCCCCGTCCTGTCGGTGCGTCTAGCATCATCCGTGGGCATGTGGAGATATGTCTCCAATGGATATATCTTTGGTGGATCTGCTCGGGTCTGGTCGTGTTTGTCTATGTATGTGTGTCTTCAAGTTGAATCCTTCCAATCTACGCTACTCTTCATCGATAGCGAGGATGGGCGATGAGGGCGGTGCACCTTCGGCTCACTTAAGTGCCTATAGTACTCGCTCGATGGTCTACGGATCTGGATGTAATTTTTATCATTTTCTGGTGTTCGTTGTACTATCATGATTGACGATAAATAGATTAGAAGTTTTCTGCAAAAGGAAAAAAGGAAATCAAATTGTAGTTGCAAACTATTCAAAAACTACATATTTATCTTTAAGTATCTCGTAATGTATTTTTGAGTAGCTAGTATGGTACATAAGACAAACATACTTACCAACATGTTGGGGTGAGTGTATGTGTGTGTATATGAGCACTTGCGTCTGCAGTGTGTTCAAAGAAAAAGTAAAAGTGAATGGCAATCTCTACTATTAGGAGTTCTTTTTTTTAACATCATCTCTACTATTAGGAGTTGGTAATCTGGCCCCTTCGGTTTAGTTTTGCCTCACCTTCCATCACCACCCTTCACGCTGATTTTCTCCCACTAAAAAACAAATCGATGCGCCCGACCCTCCTTGTTCGTTCTTTCGTGCTTCCTTTGGCATGTATTTATTCAATTTAATCACGTAAATATTGTTTTTGACATTACACTGGATAGTGTCAAAAACACTATTGACAGAGGGAGTAGGTAATCGAGAATTCAGAAGTCGCACCATATATGTGAGATCACCCTCGTAAAAGAAAGACAACATTTTTTCCGATAACCTTTCAAAATGAAATTAGATATTTCCCAATAATAAATCGCTAATCCCACGCACTACGCCACATGGAAATGCAATGGCTGGATCGGACAGAGCCCATGCTTCGCCATCGATAACACGACAGAACGACGATGTCCATGAACAAAGCGAAGGCGCGGCGGCACCGGGTGGTTGCAAAGCACAATGATGCCGATCTGTGTCTTCGTGACGCATAGTGTCGACCGCGGCGGTGGACTCTCTCCGAGCGACGGATTGCCGACGATGTAGATGGGGGTACTGTTAGATGATATTGTATAGAGGTAGGAGAGGTGTTTAAACCTTGTATCTTTCTATCTCTTTTTTCCGTTGTAACTTCCCCAATCTCCTGTAAATGATCACGATCGATCTCCTCTCGATCTCTTGTAAGCCACGACACATATGATATAAATACAGATGCGGCCCGAGCAAAGGGTTCAACGCTTCCATTGACGTTTACATGGTAACAGAGCCTCTTCCTCGATAGATTGGATAGAGATCGCATCTAGCTACCCAGGCGATCGCAGCCATGTCCACCGCCGCCGCCGCCGCCATGATGCCCAGCACCATGGGTGCGCTCACCACCAACTCCTCCTTCACTTTTGCGTCATCATCCACCTCCACCTCCACCAACTCCTTCCTCGGATCGCGGCCGCAAGAGAAGTTGACGAGGGGCAATTTCCTGCTCTGGAAGGCCATCATCCTACCCCAGACCAAAGGCGCGCAGATGGAACACCATCTCGACGCGAAGAGTCCGGCACCGCCGGCCACCCTCACCATTACCAAGGACGGCAAAGAAAAACAGGTACTGGACTTTGCGAGATCCCTCTGGTTTGCACAGCAGCAACATCTCCAAGGCTACCTGATGGGCTCCCTCTCCCGCGACATCCTTGCACAAGTCGCCATGCTCCAGACGTCGGCTGAAGTCTGGTGCGCCATCCATGACATGTTCGCCTCCCAGAGTCAAGCCCAAGCTATCAATACACGCATCGAGCTCACGAACCTCCAAAAAGGTAACATGACTATGGCTGAATACCTTGGAAAGATTAAGAGTCTTACCGATGAAGTTGCCTGCACTGCTGTCGCGCTCTCCGATCCTGAGATTGTGTCCAAAATCCTGGCCGGACTGGACATGGATTACAATCCAGTCGTTTCGGCCCTTGCTGCCGGGGTGGAGCCGATCACCGTTCAGGAGTTGTATAGCCAGTTCCTCAGCTTCGACGGTCGCCTCAGTCTTCTCCATGGCGCCAGTTTTCGCCAGTCCTCCGCCAACGCCGTCTCGCGTTGTGACGCCCGGATAATCAAGCTACAGTAAACCTCTGCTAATGGTGCCACGTCACCTCGGTTATTGTTGATAAACTCGAGTTAGTTCGAAACCGATTCAAATTCAAACTCAAAATCAAGCAAACAATAAAAGTTTTCAAATATTAAAACTAAAATGTTCGGAGTGAACCAAATATTGCACAGGTAATTTTGAAGGAGAAAACACACCTTTACAAAATAATTCAATACTATAAGATGAATAAAACAGTAGCGAGAACTATTATTTAAATATTAAATATTAAATAATTACGAAACTATTTTAGATTGGGTAGCAATTTAGTGTGGTATTGGCATATTTGGTAACGTCAAAATAGGTGCCATTTTGGTATTTTGCTAAAACAAATTAAAAGGAAACTAAAAGAAAACAGAAAAATAAATAAATAAAAAAAGTAAAAACAAAAAAAGAAAGGACCCCCCCCCCGGCTCCCCATGGGCCTTGGCCCATCCCACCCATCCGGCCGACCCTACCGAAACGGCCCACCCAACACTCCTGCTTAACCCCCTCCCCCAACCCGAACCCTAGCACCACTCCCACCCCCCCCGCCGCCCCCATGATCTGGATCGGGCTCGACCCCGATCCCGTCGCCCCCATCCCACGATCCCCACTCTCTCTTTCGTTTCCCTCCCCTCTCTCGCTGGATTGGATCGGGGAGGGGCCCGATCTCGCGCCCGACGCCGCCGCCCGGTGCCGCCCCGGCCCCGTCGCTGACCACCGCCACTCGCCGGACGCCTCCCCGCTCCTCCCTCAGCCCCCAGATGGCATCCGGGGATTGACCCCATCGCGCCTGGCTCCACCTCGCCGGAGCCTTGCCGCCCGCCACACCGTCTCCATCGCCTGCACCTCGACATCGACCCGGACCGCCCCGACGTCGTCGGTGCTGCCTTGCTGGAGGACCCCGACCTCGTCGCCGCCGTCCGTCTACCTCAGGCCCTCCCCTAGCATGCGATTGCACAACGACATGCTTGATGTGAGCCTCTTTTCCTCCCCTCTCGCGCCTTGGTCGTGCTCGCCGCGACCCACGTCCACCTACATGCGCGTGCCACCATCCCCCATGCGCGGCTGCTCGCTTCTACTGTCACCCCTGCCGAAGCCCACCCCCTGGACGTTGATTGTCGCGCCTTACGACGTCCGACGCCCGCCGTCGACCACGGTGCCCCGAACTCCTTCTGTTGCCTGTGGCTCGCCGCCCGCCTTGCTGGCTTGCCTTGTCGCGCCACTTCGCCGAGGGCCGCGCACGTCCAACCTCGCCACCACCGTCGCCTCACGCCGGCGCTGCCATGCTACTGCTCCTTTCCCCTTCGGCTGCCGCAGCTGGCTGCGGTGGCCGCCGGCGCCCCGCTGCGCCGCAGATGGCCTGGGCGAGCACCCTGCTGGGTTGGCGCCCACGCACCCAGTGTCGCGGTTCTAAGCCTGACAGTAGTGTAGGGGGGTAGTAATGGAGAGTCAAGATCCTAGCTATGGAGTAGTTGTAGGCACACAAGGTTTACGAGTTCAGGCCCTTCTCAGAGGAAGTAACAGCCCTACGTCTCGGTGCCCGGAGGCGGTCGACTGGATTATGTGTGTATGAATTACAGGGGTGCGAACCCTTTACACTGAGGAGGAGGGTGGCTTATATAGAGTTCGCCAGACCCCTCCGGCCCTCAGTTATGCAGGGTTTAAAGTACATTAAGGTCGGGCGTGACTGGTAACGCCACTAATAAAATGCTATGATGACCATAAAGGTTACTTAATGCCCGACCGTTAGCGTGCGAAGTGTCTTTAGATCTCCTGGCCGTCGAGTGGTCGGGTGGTTGGCTTCATGGTCGAGTGTCTTCGAGTCCATCGAGTGGATCACCTCCAAGTCGATTGAAAGGAGATTTCTTCTAGGGATGTCCTTGGGGAGGGTAGCTTGGACAGGTCCATGACCCTACCCTAGGTACATAGCTTCGTCATTAGCCCCTGAATGGATCGAGGTTTGAGTGGGGAAGGAGGTTAAGACTCTTCTGACCCATTCTTCGTATCATGAGTATATCTTGTTTCGGATCAATGAACCTGGGTGACGTCACCAACTTCTTTTCCGGTCGCCTTGATCCATTCATAGTTTTCTTTAGTCGAGTGAATTTCTTTACTTGAAGATTCCCGAGTGGCTGCATGGAGGAGATCCTCCGTCTGACAAGTTGTTCTGCTGCCGGCGGATTTCACAGAATTCGAATTTCGGGAAGCGCGCGGGACGGGGGAGGCCGCAGTAATTGGATGGGATAGGACGGAGCCGCCTCGGTCTCCGCGCCACCTTTTTTCGCCACGTATCACGCGCGCGACTGTTGTGGGATTTGACAGGATTGCCTGGGCCTACAGGTCAGCCACTCGGAAGCGACTCCATATAAACTGCCGGCCCAGGGCTTTTGAACAGTGCGCCTTCACTTTCCCCTTTCTTCTCGAATTCTTCCGCCACCTCTGCTCTCGTCTCAGTGCCGCCGACCTGTTCGAGCTTCTTCTGCAACGATGGTGAAGGAGAAGATGGCGGCCCTAGAGCGCGCGAAGAAAGCGACGGTGCAGGCGAAGGAGAAGAAGTCCGGTCGAGGCGGATCTTCTTCGAGGTCCTCTCTGCCGAAGGGATGGATCCAGGGCGATTGGATGCCTTCGGCGATTCGACAAGATGACATCGATGATCTGATCAAGGGGGGTTCATTCCTCACAAATCTGCGCGTCTCCCGGGGAACGAGATCGAACCGCAGCCTCGTGAGGGTGAGTGCGTCCTCATCGCCACTCACGTCGACTGCGGATTTTCTCTGCCTCCTCATCCTTTTTTCCAGAGCTTCTTGAACTTTTTCGGAGCGTAGCTCCATCACTTTCCATCGTGTATCTTGCTGCCTTTGTATCTTTGTGCGAGAATTTCTTGGGTTGCCGTCCCCATTGGGGCCTCTTCAAGCACATTTTCACTTGTCGTTCTCAGTCGGTTAGGAAAGCCAAGTCGAATGACGATAAGACGCAAGTGATTCAGATGTGCGGGGGTCTTGGGATCCAAATGAGAAGCAAAAATTCTTTTCCAGCTATGATTCTTCCCGAGTCAGTCCACGGGTGGCAGTCGACCTGGTTCTACTGCAGAGACCAGGCGACTCCAGGACAGGCGACGGGCCTTCCTCCTTTCTCCCTGGACCGAGCAGAAAAACCTTCCTCTCTAAAAGTGACACCGGAAGAAAAGGCGCAAGTCAAGGTGTTGGTCGGTCGAGTGGTTCAGCTCGTCCGCGGCGGGGTGACTGGTATGGATTTATTATAGGTCTTCCTCCGAAGGCGCATCCAACCGCTCCAAGCTCGTGACCATCCGATGTGGATGTATTCGGGCCTCGATGACACCACTCGGATTCATCCGGAGGAGGTCGATGAGGCGACGTTGGAGGGTGGATGTCGAGTATCACAGGGAACAAGGACAACCCCCGAGGAGCCAGGAGGATACCACCACTCGACCAAACGTACAAAGTCGACCAGGTCCAATTATGCATCTCTGACTGTGACCTTGCTTTCCTCATTCTGTTTGTTCAAAATCAGTCAATTGACTTTTTGTCTTGTTTGTTGTCTCCTAGACCATTACTGAGATGTACTCGATGCCCAACGAGGCGCAAGAGCAGGCCGAGGAGGGGGAGCCGAGAGGAGGCGAAAGTGGGGAGGAGTGGCAATCTGACGGTGAAGGGGAGGAGGAGGATGACGACGACTCTAGTGGAGAGGAGGAGGAAGAAGTCGATCCTCCCCGCACGGAAAGGCGATCCAAGCTCACCCACGACCCTGCGCGCGAACATGGCAAAGCGACTGCGCCGGTTGGGTAGTCGTCAAAACGCCCTCGGACATCTTCTGCAGCGCCGACTAAAATAGCGCCAAGTATCCGCGAGCGGCATCATCAAAGCCGCTGAAGGCCCTGCCCAAGATGAAGATGACCGTTCCCACCATTTCCGGGTAACAGCAGAACTTGCGTTTTTTCGTTGAGCATGGACAGGCTCTTGGTCGACTCATTGACTAAACCGATTGGTTTCTGAAATCTGTAGTGCTGCTACCTCTAAGATCTCTGCCAAGAATGAAGACCAGGAAATGGAAGACGCTGTCACATCCAACCTTGGTACAATCTCTAATGTTTCACTCTTGGTCGATTGACGATCTTTTCTGGTCGATTGGATTTTCGTCTTTAGCTTTGGATTTTTCTTGTAGCTCCTCCTCATGTCATTGATCTCCCTGATGATGATGACGAAGTGCCGCTGAGGGCGAGGAAGAACAGGAAGGCGTCAACTGGCAAGACACCACAAACTGCATCAGCACCTGATACCGTAGTTCAGGAGGGTGGTAATACCACTCGGACTTCTGTGTCCTTCGTTGTGCCACTGACGAGTGTTCGGCCTTCATCATCGACTGCTGATCCCCCTTCCCTTTTTGCCACACACCACGTCCCAGAGGACCACGTGAGTGCTGCTAAGGAGGCTATACGCCAGGCGGGGATCATGATGGAGCAGGTGAAGGTGGTCCGGGAAGCCAGCCAAGCGGCATATGACGCTAGTTCAGCTCTTCAAAGTAATGTCCAGGTTAGTTGATCACGGCTTGTTCTATTAGGATATGCTATCTGAAGACTCTCTTTCCGAAGGTCTTTACATCTGTACACCCACTGGGTGTATCGATTGAATGTTTTGTACTAGTGGGGGCACGCTGAGTGCACCCACTTGGTGTAGTCCCCGAGACTATGGTGGACTGCTGGCAGTCGACTGTAGTCTTTGTATTTTTTGTTTCAGCACTCGAACTTCTTCACTCGGTCTGGTCAGGCCATGTCGAATGGAATCTTGAAACCAGTGGGGGCACGCAAAGTGCACCCACTAGGTGTAGTCCCCGAGACCGTGGTCGACTGCTGGCAGTCGACTGAGGTCTAAAGAACCTGTTTTTTTTTGTAGATGACTGCTGGCAGTTGGCTAAGGTCTGAGATCATAACCTCTTAGCTTCTTTCGGTCGACTGGTCGAGCCGAGTCGGTCAAACCAGTGGGGGCACGCTGAGTGCACCCACTGGGTGTAGTCCCCGAGACTACTGTCGGATATTTTTGATTCGACTGTAGTCTTAGAAATGTTACGATTTTTCTCTTAGTCGCTCGGAAGCAACCCATCTTTGACATCTGTCGACTGACACTTCGCAGAAATCCTGCGAGCTTGTGGCTCGCTATACTAAATTGGAAAACAAACAGATTCAGCTCAACCTCGACTTGAAGCTTGCCCAGGAGAACTTGCAGAAGGCGAGGGACGAAGCGCAAGGTATGGCTGGTGAGAACTTGACGACTGTCTTTCCTTTCTGCCCATTCTTGATGCTGATCCCATTGATGTTTTGCAGATAAAATGGAGGAGGCTCAAGAAGAAGGACCATGACCTTGTTGAGGCACAGAAAGCGGCTTTGGACAAAACGAGGCTTGCGGAAGAAAAGCTGGCTTCAGTTGGTAATCTCGAAGAGGAGAACTCCAAACTGAAAGCTGGTCTCGACGCGGCCAACAAAGAGGCCAGTCGTCTGAAGAATGACAAGATAGCCCTGAATGACAAGGCAAGTGAACTGGCGGGGAAGAGGAACAATCTGGAGGCTTATCTGGGTGGGCTCGCCAAGAAGTTATTCGACATGCTTGAGGGTAATCACTCCTACCCGACTGACTTGTTGTCATCAATCCAATGTAGAGCCACTGACTTATCTTTGAATTGTGTTTACAGAATTATGCCAGAACTTCGAGGAGGAGACTAGCCGAGTAGAGACAAGCTTGGACCCCATTAATTCTCCGGTGAAGGATGAGGCTGCTATGAACGTGCTCCGACTGGAGTCTCGTGTTGCTGGTGTGGTTGACTAGCTTGCTCGACTGAAGGTTGCGGCGTCGCGGATTGACACGGCGCTATGGCCTGGAACGACGCTTCAAAATGACCTCGAGTCTCTGATGACTCGACTGAATGAAGTTCCAGGTCGAGTGCAGGAATGGAAGAAGTCTTCTGCTAGGTGCGGCGCTGACGTCGCTCTGTCCTTCGTCCGTGTTCACTGCAAGGAGGCGCGAGAGGAAAACCTGGCAGATATCCAAGTTGCCAATACCAGGAAGCACAACTTTCAGTCTTTCATGGAGACCTTCATTGCTGCTGCCACTCGGATTGCTGACGGGATTGACTTGGACCAGTTTGTCGCGCCCTCTAGTCCTCCACCTGAGGAGTAAAACTTCTATGCTTCGCTTTAAATTCGCCTCAGAATGCCGAGTGATGGTGTAACCGTTAAACTTCTTCGGGCTTGATGCTCGAATACTTTTGATCTGCCGCTTGGAACCTTGGGATTTATCCGAACTTGGTTTATTTCTGAAAATGCTGGTGTTTCCTTTCGACTGGAATTTGTTTTTACTTGGAATACTCTTTGTGCTTGGAATGCAGCTCTGAGGTGGAGAAACTGCAGCTAAGCCCCCGAGTGGGAGGATTGCTCACCACTCGGTAGGATTTTTTTAACTTAGGCGAGTACTGGACTGCAGCTAAGCCCCCGAGTGAGAGGATCGCTCGCCACTCAGTAGGATTTTTTAAACTTAGGCGTGTACTGGACTACAGCTAAGCCCCCGAGTAAGAGGATCGCTCGCCAATCGGTAGGATTTTTTAAACTTAGGCGAGTACTGGACTGCAGCTAAGCCCCCGAGTGAGAGGATTGCTCTCCACTCGGTAGGATTTTTTAAACTTAGGCGAGTACTGGACTGCAGCTAAGCCCCCGAATGGGAGGGTTGCTCTCCAAACGGTGGGATTTTCCAAACTTAGGCGAGTACTGGGACTGCAGCTAAGTCCACCGAGTGGGAGGATTGCTCACCACTCGGTAGGATTTTTTAAACTTAGGCGAGTACTGGACTGCAGCTATGCCCCCGAGTGAGAGGATCGCTCGCCACTCGGTAGGACTTTTTTTAAACTTAGGCGAGTACTGGACTGCAGCTAAGCCCCCGAGTGAGAGGCTCGCTCGCCACTCGGTAGGATTTTTTAAACTTAGGTGAGTACTTGGACTGCAGGTCTGCAGCTAAGCCCCCGAGTGGGAGGATTGCTCTCCACTCGGTGAGATTTTTTAAACTTAGGCGAGTACTTGGACTGCATCTAAGCCTCCGAGTGGGAGGCTGGCTCACCACTCGGTAGGATTTTTTGAACTTAGGCGAGTACTTGGACTGCAGCTATTCCTCCGAGTGGGAGGCTGTCTCACCACTCGGTAGGATTTTTTAAACTTAGGCGAGTACTTGGACTGCAGCTAAGCCCCCGAGTGGGAGGCTGGCTCACCGCTCGGTAGGATTTTTTGAACTTAGGTGAGTACTTGGACTGCAGCTAAGCCCCCGAGTGGGAGGATTGCTCTCCACTTGGTGGGATTTTTTAAACTTAGGTGAGTACTTGGACTGCAGCTAAGCCTCCGAGTGGGAGGCTGACTCACCACTCGGTAGGATTTTTTGAACTTAGGCGAGTACTGGACTGCAGCTAAGCCCCCGAGTGGGAGGCTGGCTCACCCCTCGGTAGGATTTTTTAAACTTAGGCGAAACAGATTCACAGCTAAGCCCCCGAGTGGGAGGCTGGCTCACCACTCGGTAGGATTTTTTAAACTTAGGCGAAACAGATTCGCAGCTAAGCCCCCGAGTGGAAGGCTGGCTCACCACTCGGTGGGATTTTTTAAACTTAGGCGAAACAGATTCGCAGCTAAGCCCCCGAGTGGAAGGCTGGCTCGCCACTCGGTGGGATTTTTGAACTTAGCCGAAACAGATTCACAACTAAGCCACCCACTGGGGGATTTCTCATGTAAACAAAAGCAACAACAAACACTGGGAAAATTATAACACTTTTGTCTTTGATAAATAAACTATAGAGGTATCTCTTATTACATCTCATCCGAGTGAGTACTTAAGTGTAAAAGGGGCGGAGCAGCTCCGCATTCCAAGCTCGTGGCTCATCGATCTGGCGATTGACATTGTAAAGGTGGTACGCTCCATTGTGGAGGACTCTAGTGACGATGAAGGGACCTTCCCAAGTAGGAGCGAGCTTGTGTGGTTTCTATTGATCCACTCGGAGGACCAAGTCTCCTTCTTGGAAGGCTCGACTCTTCACATTTCTGGCATGGAATCGACGCAAGTCTTGCTGATAGATAGTCGATCGGATCATAGCCATCTCTCTTTCTTCTTCCAGTAGGTCGACTGCGTCCTGCCGGGCTTGTTCTGCTTCATCTTCGGAGTAGAGCTCGACTCGGGGTGCATTGTGAAGCAAGTCACTCGGCAAAACTGCTTCAGCCCCATAGACCAGAAAGAATGGAGTTCGTTCGGTCGACTGGTTCGGGGTGGTCCTCAATCCCCAAAGAACTGATGGAAGCTCGTCGACCTACGCGCCTGCAGCATGCTTGAGGTCGCACATCAGCCGGGGTTTCAGTCCTTTGAGAATCAAGCCATTTGCTCTTTCTGCTTGTCCATTCGACTGGGGGTGGGCGACTGAAGCATAGTCGACTCGTGTGCCTTGGGAGGCACAAAAAGCTCTGAACTTGTCAGAATCAAAGTTTGACCCATTGTTAGTGATGATGCTATGTGGAACTCCATATCTGAATATCAACTCTCTGATGAAACTGATAGCAGTGCAGGCATCAAGATTCTTGATAGGCTTAGCTTCAATCCATTTTGTAAACTTGTCGACTGCCACTAGCACATGAGTGAAGCCGCTCCTGCCCGTTCTCGGAGGTCCAACCATATCAAAACCCCAAACAACAAAGGGCCAGACGAGTGGAATGGTCTTCAGGGCTGACACGGGCTTGTGCGACATATTGGAGTAAAACTGGCATCCTTCACATTTGTCAACTATCTCTTTCGCCATTTCATTTGCTCTTGGCCAGTAAAATCCCGCTCGGTATGCTTTAGCCACAATGGTCTGAGAGGACGCATGATGGCCACAGGTCCCTGAGTGGATATCATCAAGAATTATATGACCATCTTCTGGCATTATACACTTCTGGCTGACTCCAGTCGTGCATTCTCTATACAAATGTCCCTTTATGACGGTAAAGGCCTTGGATCGATGGTCGA
The DNA here is from genome assembly GCA_032464435.1 of Aegilops umbellulata. Taxonomy (NCBI): domain Eukaryota; kingdom Viridiplantae; phylum Streptophyta; class Magnoliopsida; order Poales; family Poaceae; genus Aegilops; species Aegilops umbellulata. Next base: position 359,923,123 of record CP136059.1, read on the forward strand.
CCTGTCGATCCTCTTCTTCGTCTTCCGGGAGCTCTTTCCTTAGGATGTACGCGATGTACGGCACCGTCCAGTCGGGAGTGATGACCAAAACCTCCATGATCAGGTTGACCACTGCTGGAATCTCAACTTCAGTCGGATCCGTGGCACTTTTTGGCTGCGGGGCTTCTTCAGTGAAAGGATCCTCTTGAACCGATGGCGTGTGGATGTGTTCCAAAAACACATTGCTGGGAATGGCTTCTCTCTTGGAACCTATTTTTGCCAAATCGTCAGCTGCTTGATTTGTCAGTCGGGGTATGTGATGAAGCTCTAACCCCTCGAATTTCTTCTCTAGCTTTCTCACTGCAGTGCAATACCCAGTCATGGCTGGACTTCTCACGTCCCACTCCTTCATCACTTGATTAACAACCAAATCTGAGCCGCCATAGACCATGAGGCGATGGACGCCGAGTGAAATGGCCATGCGCAACCCGTACAAAAGTGCTTCATATTCTGCTTCGTTATTGGAGGAATCAAAGTGGATTTGGAGAACATATCTGAGCTTATCTCCTCGGGGGGAAACCAATACTACCCCAGCACCGGAACCATTCAGCATCTTGGAACCGTCGAAGAACATGGTCCAGTGCTCCGAGTGAACTTGAGTCGGCAGTTGCTGTTCAATCCACTCGGCGATGAAATCTGCTATTGCTTGGGACTTGATAGCTTTCTTTGCCTCAAACTTGATATCTAAGGGAAGGAGTTCAATCGCCCATTTTGCCACTCGACCAGTTGCATCACTGTTGTGCAGAATCTCTGACAATGGAGCGTCGCTGACGACTGTAATGGAATGATCAGAGAAGTAATGAGCAACCTTCTTTGTGGTCATATAAATCCCATATACAAGCTTCTGATAATGAAGGTATCTTTGCTTTGATGGAGTCAAAACTGTAGAAACATAATATACTGGGCGCTGAACTTTAAACGCCTTTCCTTCTTCTTCCTGCTCGACCTTAAGTACTGTACTGACAACTTGTCCTGTGGCTGCAATGTAAAGTAGTAAAGGCTCTTTGCTGATTGGGGCAGCAAGCACCGGCTGGGTGGAGAGCAGGGCTTTTAGATCTGCAAACGCTGCATCAGCTTCAGGATTCCACTCGAACTTGTCTGACTTCTTCATCAGTCGGTAAAGAGGCAACGCCTTTTCACCGAGACATGAAATGAATCGACTTAAAGCGGCCAAGCAACCAGTAAGCTTCTGGACATCGTGCACGCGCACAGGGCGCTTCATTCAGAGTATAGTACCAACTTTTTCTGGGTTGGCATCGATTCCTCGTTCAGAAACGAGAAAACCAAGTAACTTCCCGCCAGGAACTCCGAATGTGCACTTGGATGGATTGAGCTTGATATCATACCTCCTGAGGTTGGCAAAGGTTTCAGCAAGGTCAGTCAGCAGGTCGGAACCCTTCCGTGACTTTACCACAATATCATCCATGTATGCTTCCACATTCCGACTGATTTGAGTGAGCAAACACTTCTGAATCATCCTCATGAACGTGGCTCCGGCATTCTTGAGGCCGAATGGCATGGTAACATAACAGAAGCACCCGAATGGAGTGATAAAAGTTGTTTTGATCTCGTCGGGTCCATACAGACGGATCTGAAGGTAACCGAAATAGGCGTCTAAAAAAGACAGGCACTCACATGCCGCAGTCGAGTCGACTATCTGGTCGATGCGGGGGAGAGGAAAATGATCTTTCGGGCAGGCCCGATTGATATTTTTAAAGTCAATGCACATGCGGAGTGACTTGTCCTTCTTGGGGACCATAACAACATTGGCGAGCCACTCGGAGTGGTAAATCTCTCGGATGAACTCCGCTGCTAAGAGCTGAGCCACCTCCTCACCAATAGCTTTTCTCTTCTGGACGACGGACCGTCGGAGATGTTCTTTGACAGGTTTCACTTTTGGGTCGACTCGTAGGCGGTGCTCAGCCAGCCCCCTGGGAACACCCGGCATGTCAGAGGGCTTCCATGCGAAGATGTCCCAGTTCTCACGGAGGAACTGGACAAGCGCTTCTTCTTATTTGGAGTCGAGTGTTGTTGAGATATGGGTCGGAGCAGCATTGGGATCGGTCGGGTGAATATGAATCGGCTTTGTCTCACCGGACGACTGAAACGCTGATTCCGTAGCGGGCTTCTTAGCTCGCAACAAATCACTCGGGTCCGCTATTTTCTGGTATTCCTACAGCTCTACCACTGCCATCTGTGCATCGGCGATTTTTGAGCCTTTCTGAAAGCACTCTTACGCCTTCTTCCGATTGCTAGTAATAGTAATCACACCCCTGGGACCAGGCATCTTCAATTTGAGGTACACATAACATGGTCGAGCCATGAAACATGCATAAGCTGGCCTGCCCAAAATAGCATGATAAGCACTCTGGAAATCCACCACTTCAAACGTCAAATTTTCTTTGCGGTAATTCTTTGAATCACCGAAAACCACATCAAGAGCGATTTGGCCGAGTGACTCAGCCTTCTTTCCAGGAATGACTCCATGGAAACTCATGTTGCTGGTACTGAGTCTGGACATCGGAATGCCCATCCCTTTCAACATCTCTGCATACAATATATTCAGACCGCTGCTTCCATCCATCAACACTTTGGTCAGTTGAGTGCCTTCGACAACTGGGTCGACCACCAAAGCTTGCCTCCTAGGGGTGGCAATGTGCGTTGGGTGATCGGACTGGTCGAATGTGATGGCAGTCCGAGACCATTTCAAATAACTGGGTGTCGCTGGAGCAACCATATTCACTTCTCGGTTGATAACTTTCAGTCGACTTTTGCTTTCAACATCAGCAAAAATCATCAGGGTGGAATTGACCTGGGGGTATCCATCATCACTATCTTCCTTGTCCTCAACTTTGTCTGACTCCTTTTCCTTATCTTTGGGCTGCTTCCCTTGGAACTACTGGATCAGGAGCCGACACTGCCGAGTGGTATGTTTCGGGTAAATGAGTTTACCCTCTTCATCTTTCTTTGTGTGAATGTGGCATGGCAGATCCAACACATCATTTCCGTCTTGGTCCTTCACTTTCTTTGGGTTCCAAGGCCCTTTGGGCTTCCCCTTAAACTTTCCTTGAGTCACGGCCAAGGTTTCTCCCGGAGCAGCTGTCTCGGCTTTCCGCTTCTGCTTCCGACTGGAATTCCCTCCTCTGGTTCCGTGGGCGACTGACTTGTGCTTTCCACTCCGGAGTCGATCCTCTTCTTCACCATTGGCATACTTGGTGGAAATCTCCATCATTCGACTCAGAGACATGTCTCCGATTCGACCAAATTTCAGGTTCAGCTCTCTGTACTTAACGCCTTCCTTGAAGGCACAAACTGCTTGGTGATCAGATATGTTCTCTACCGTGTGATGCAATGTGATCCATCTCTGGATGTAAGCTCTCAAAGTTTCATTCGGCTTCTGCACACAAGATTGCAGCTCTGTCAACCCTGCTGGTCGCTTGCAAGTTCCTTCAAATGTTCTGACAAACACTCAGGGCAAGATTTTCCCAAGTGTAAATGCTGCTGGGTGCTAACTGATTCAACCATGCTCTGGCCGAACCCTCCAACATAAGAGGCAGGTGCTTCATGGCCACCTCATCATTGCCGCCGCCAATCTGAATAGCCACTCGGTAGTCCTCAAGCCAGGTATCAGGCTTGGACTCACCAGTGAACTTACTGACTCCAGTCGCCAACCTGAAGTTGGGAGGAATCACCGCGGCCCTGATGGCTCTATTGAAGCACTCTGGTCCCGAGACGTGTACTCTGCTGCTGGTGGGTACATCTCTGTCATTACCTTCTCGGTGAGCTCTGTTCCTGTCGACTAAACCCTGAACGAGAATAGATCTCGCATCAAAGCCTGGTTCCCTAGGGTCGACTGGAATCCTTCGCCCCACACTGTGAGGGCGTCTGTCATCCTGCTGTCGAGGCATGTACGATCCACTCCTCGGAGGAGGGGTGGGCACTTGACGTTGATCATCACGATCGAGTCGGTGATCATACTGCTCACGGTTCCTGTACTGATCACGCCGGTCTCCACGTCCCTCACGCCTCGGGGGCGATCTTGGGCTATGGGCCGACTGGACTGTATTTGCAGCGACGGATCTGCTGTGGATCCTATTCCGCGACTGTGATACAGCTGAATTCTGATCTCCTGCCACCCGGATTAGTGCTCTGATCTGTAACAGGCCTTTGCCAGCCTCTGACTGAGAAGGCTGAAACGACTCTGCTATACGGGCTGCAGCTGCTAAATTCTGAATCGGAGTTCGATATACCTGAGTCGGTGGCGGAAAGAGCTGACGTCGACTGGATTCTAGAACCCGTTGTCGTGCGCGCTCGTCGAGTGCTCGCTGGAGGTTATCCAGTCGAGTGCGCTCAGCCAAGTTGGCCAAGCGTGCGTCTTCTAAGGCACGGCCTCGGGGGTTTCTCCAACGATAGGAGTGTGCAGCTCATCCATGTTCCGGCGGCGAAGCTCTTCTCTCTGCAGAGACGTGAGGGGCTCGGGGCGATACTCTTCGTGGGCATGCGACAGATCGCCTTCGCCGGCGCCTCCGTTGGTGCGGGGAAAACCGGGGGGACTGCGCGGTCCATCGACCATCAGAACCTCCGCCGCTAGATCACTGTTGTCGCACTCGGATGCAGTCTCTGCGGAGCCAGTCGAACAGGCCGTAGAGAGATTCGTCGGGCTCGATCGCCGCGACTTGAGGGGTGGCCGACTGGCGTGCCACCGCGTGTCTCACCCACCGCTGAAGCCTCGACCGACCGGAGCGCTTGCACCGGTGGGAAGCAGGAAGGGAGGACAACACAGGGGCCGACCGATAATGGGTCGACGGTTGCCGCGAGAGGACGCCGCGAATGCATGAGCGAAAGTGTGTTGCCCCGCAGACAGGGAGCGCGTCAACGTCGAGCGGAGCCTCCTGAAGCCAAGCGGAGTCGTCGGCGATGAACATAAGCGCACCGAGACGGATCTCGCGACCCTCTACCAAAACTCCGCCTGAAACCATGATGATTTGGATTGAAAAAATCGCAACTTCTCCAACAAGTCGCTAAGACACCTGCCCCAAGGTGGGCGCCAACTGTCGTGGTTCTAAGTCTGACAGTAGTGTAGGGGGGTAGTAATGGAGAGGCAAGATCCTAGCTATGGAGTAGTTGTAGGCACACAAGGTTTACGAGTTCAGGCCTTTCTCAGAGGAAGTAACAACCCTACGTCTCGGTGCCCGGAGGCGGTCGACTGGATTATCTGTGTATGAATTACAGGGGTGCGAACCCTTTACACTCAGGAGGAGGGTGGCTTATATAGAGTTCGCCAGACCCCTCCGGCCCTCAGTTATGCAGGGTTTAAAGTACATTAAGGTCGGGCGTTACTGGTAACGCCATTAATAAAGTGCTATAATGACCATAAATGTTACTTAATGCCCGACCGTTAGCATGCGGAGTGTCTTTAGATCTCCTGGCCGTCGAGTGGTCGGGTGGTTGGCTTCATGGTCGAGTGTCTTCGAGTCCGTCGAGTGGATCACCTCCAAGTCGATTGAAAGGTGATTTCTTCTAGGGATGTCCTTGGGGAGGGTAGCTTGGACAGGTCCATGACCCTACCCTAGGTACATAGCTTCGTCACCCAGCGCCCGTAACCCACTAGCACCGGCGCCCACTAAAGACCCCCTGGCTATGACAAGGGGGGCCAACCCCAGAACGTTTTATAAAAATAGAAAAAATAATAATTAAAGGAATAATTAACTTAATCAATTTTGATTAAATAGATTAAACAACTAATTAAACTAATTACAAATTAGTTACCTAATTAACCTGATCAGTTAATTAGTTACTTAAGTAGTCAATGATAGTGGGGCCCACCCCCCTAATTAATCCTGATTAGTTTAATTAATAGGTTTATTTAAAATGTTTCACTGACCAATGGGACCCACTGGTCTGGTCAACCCTTGTTGACTGCTGACGTCAGCATGACATCATGCTGATGTCAAAAATCCAATTTCGAATTAATTTAAATAATTAATTAAATTCTAGAAATTAATAAAATCTTTAGAAAATCATATCTTTTAATCCGTAACTCGGATTAAATTATTTTCAACATGAAAGTTGCTCAGAACGATGAGACGATTTTGGATACGCAGCCCATTCGTCCGCCACACATACCTAGCATATGGAACTCGCAACTTTCCCCCTCCGGTTCCTTTGTCCGAAAATGCAGAACACCGGGAATACTTTCCCGGATGTTCTCCCCCTTCGCCGGTATCACCTACTACCGCGATTGGGCACGCCTAGCATCACGCTTTGTCATGTCATGCATCGTCATGCTTTTGTTGGCATTGTATTTATTGTTTCTTCCCCCTCTTCTCTCGCTAGACACCGAGACCGACGCCACTGCTACCCAGTACGACTACGGTGTTGACGGCCCCTCCTTCTTGCCAGAGCAATTAGGCAAGCCCCCCCATGATCACCAGATATCGCCTATTCTTCTCTATACTGCTTGCATTAGAGTAGTGTCGCATGTTGCTGCTTTCCGTTAATCCTATTCTGCTGCATAGCCTGTCCTTCCTACTACTGTGGTTACCTTTACCTGCAATCCTACATGCTTAGTATAGGATGCTAGTATTCCATCTATGGCCCTACATTCTTGTCCGTCTGCTGTGCTATACTATCGGGCCGTGATCACTTGGGAGGTGATCACGGGTATATACTATATACTTTATACATGATACATGTGGTGACTAAAGTCGGGTCGGCTCGAGGAGCACCCGCGAGTGATTCACAGATTGAGGGCTGAAAGAACCTTTGTCCCAACGGCCCTCTGTGTGGATCTTTGTGGCGGAGCGACAGGGCTGGTTGAGACCACCTAGGAGAGAGGTGGGCCTGGCCCTATTCGGCTTTCGCGGATTCTTAACATGCTTAACGAGATCTTGGTATTTGATCTGAGTCTGGCTACTGGCCTATACGCACTAACCAACTACGTGGGAAAGATATGGGCACTCGGTGTCGTGGTATCAGCCGAAGCACTTCGTGACGTCAGCGACTGAGTGGCGCGCGCCAGATTGGACTGGAACGCCTGCTAGGCTAGGTCTTCTTCTGGACGCGTACGCAACGTGCAGGTGTGCTAAGGGAGATGGGCCCAGAACCCTGTGCGCTTAGGTTTAGACCGGCGTGTTGACCTCTCTGTTGTGCCTAGGTGGGGCTGCGACGTGTTGATCTTCCGCAGCCGAGCATGACCCAGAAAAGTGTGTTCGGCCAAATGGGATCGAGCGTGTTGGGCTATGTGGTGCACCCCTGCAGGGAAGTTAATCTATTCGAATAGTCGTGATCTTCGGTAACAGGACGACTTGGAGTTGTACCTTGACCTTATGACAACTAGAACCAGATACTTAATAAAACACACCCTTCCAAGTGCCAGATACAACCCGGTGATTGCTCTCTAACAGGGCGACGAGGAGGGGATCGCCGGGTAGGATTATGCTATGCGATGCTACTTGGAGGACTTCAGTCTACTCTCTTCTACATGCTGCAAGACGGAGGCTGCCAGAAGCGTAGTCTTCGACAGGATTAGTTATCCCCCTCTTATTCTGGCATTCTGCAGTTCAGTCCACTGATATGGCCCCTTTACACATATACCCATGCATATGCATGTAGTGTAGCTCCTTGCTTGCGAGTACTTTGGATGAGTACTCACAGTTGCTTTCTCCCCCCTTTTCCCCCTTTCCTTTCTTTCTGGTTGTCGCAACCAGATATTGGACCCTAGGATCCAGACGCCACCGTCGATGACAACTCCTACTACATCGGAGGTGCCTACTACTACGTGCAGCCCGCTGACGACGACCATGAGTAGTTAGGAGGATCCCAGGCAGGAGGCCTGCGCCTCTTTCGATCTGTATCCCAGTTTGTGCTAGCCTTCTTAAGGCATACTTGTTTACTTATGTCTGTACTCAGATATTGTTGCTTCCGCTGACTCGTCTATGATCGAGCACTTGTATTCGAGCCCTTGAGGCCCCTGGCTTGTATTATGATGCTTGTATGACTTCTTGTGTTTTAGAGTTGTGTTGTGATATCTTCCCGTGAGTCCCAGATCTTGATCATACACATTTGCGTGCATGATTAGCGTACCATTGAATCAGGGGTGTCACACGCGTGGACGCGGCCGTGGGCGCGGTCACCACGCGCAACGCGGCGGTGGGCGCGGGTGCGGCAACTCTCAGGGCGACAGCGGCTACAACAACAACTCCAACAACGCTGGAGGCAGCAGCTACAACAACACCGGCAATCGATCAGGGGGTGGTGGCTTCAACAACAACACTAGATGCCGCCCCTCCTCCTCCTCCTCCTCTCGTGGTCGCCCTCATTGTCAACTCTACAAGAAAGCCGGCCATGAGGTGATGGACTGATGGCGCTGCTTTGATGAAGACTATGTGCCCGATGCTTGCCATGTTGCTGCAGCCATGCGTGAGCAAGGAGGAGATGGTGTGTGGTATGTTGACTCCGGTGCCACGGATCATGTCACAAGTGAGCTGGAGCAACTTGCCCTCCGTGAAAAGTATCACGGTAATGATCAGATTCCAGCCGCAAGTGGTGGAGGTATGGATATTCAACACATTGGTCAAGCTTATATTAACTCCCCTGTGCTTAAACGTGATCTAGTCTTAAAAGATGTCTGATACGTCTCCAACATATCTATAATTTTTGATTGTTCCATGCTATTATATTATCTGTTTTGGATGTTTATGGGCTTTATTAAACACTTTTATATTACTTTTTGGGACTAACCTATTAACCCAGAGCCCAGTGCCAGTTCCTGTTTTTTCCCTTGTTTCACAAAAAAGGAATGTCGAACGAAGTCCAAATGGAATGAAACCTTCGGGAGAGTTATTTTTGGAACAGGAGCAATCCAGAAGACTTGGAGTCTACGTAAGGGAAGCAATGAGGAAGGCACAAGGCAGGGGGCGCGCCCACCCCCTGGGACGCACCCTCCCCCCTCGTGGGCCCCTTGTGGCTCCCCTGACGTACTTCTTCCTTCTATATATATCCATATACCCTAAAAACTTCGGGGAACAGAATAGATTGGGAGTTCTGCCGCCGCAAGCCTCTGTAGCCACCAAAACCCAATCGGGACCCTGTTCCGGCACCCTACCGGAGGGGGGGGGAACCCTCACCGGTGGCCACCTTCATCATCCTGGCGCTCTCCATGACAAGGAGGGAGTAGTTCACCCTCGGGGCTGAGGGTATGTACCTGTAGCTATGTGTTTGATCTCCCTCTCTCATGTTCTTAAGGTGATACGATCTTGATGTATCGCGAGCTTTGCTATTAGAGTTGGATCTTATGTTGCTTCTACCCCTCTACTCTCTTGTAATGGATTGAGTTTTCCCTTTGAAGTAATCTTATCGGATTGAGTCTTTAATGATTTGAGAACACTTGATGTATGTCTTGCCGTGCGTATATGTCGTGACAATGGGATATCACATGATTCCCTTGATGTATGTTTTGGTGATCAACTTGCGGGTTCCGCCCATGAACCTATGCATAGGGGTTGGCACACGTTTTCATCTTGACTCTCCGGTAGAAACTTTGGGGCACTCTTTGAAGTATTTTGTGTTGGATTGAATAGGTGAATCTGAGATTCTGTGATGCATATCGTATAATCATGCCCACGGATAATTGAGGTGACATTGGAGTATCTAGGTGACATTAGGTTTTTGGTTGATGTGTGTCTTAAGGTGTTATTTTACTACGAACTCTAGGGCTGTTTGTGACACTTATAGTAATAGTCCAATGGATTGATCGGAAAGAATAACTTTGAGGTGGTTTCGTACCCTACCATAATCTCTTCGTTTGTTCTCCGCTATTAGTGTCTCTCGAGTGACTCTTTGTTGCATGTTGAGGGATAGTTATATGATCCAATTATGTTATTATTGTTGAGAGAACTTGCACTAGTGAAAGTATGAACCCTAGGCCTTGTTTCCTAGCATTGCAATACCGTTTACGCTCACTTTTATTATTAGTTACATTGCTGTTTTTATTTTTTCAGATTACAAAAATCTTTACATACTATCCATATTGCACTTGTAGCACCATCTCTTCGCCGAACTAGTGCACCTATACAATTTACCATAGTATTGGGTGTGTTGGGGACACAAGAGACTCTTTGCTATTTGGTTAGAGGATTGTTTGACACTACTAGGGAAAAGCCTAGCAGCAGCGCGGGTTTTAGGCCTATCAGTAGCGCGGGGCGATGCGCTACTGATAAGGCGCTACAGCTAACGTATAGCAGTAGCGTGCCTCCGCCCACGCTACTGCTAAATCGACTTAGTAGTAGCGACTTCCCGGAGGAGCGCTACCGGTAATTAGTAGTAGCGCTTCTCCCTGCCCGCGTTGCTACTACTATTTCATATTTTATTTCTTTTTTATTTCATGTTGTATTCGTACACCTTTACACAAGTTTTCATACAACATGAATTTAGAAATTGTTTTTACATCATAATGAGTTATTACATCACGGGGTGAAAGAACCATGGACTAGTTTCAAGTGGATGGACATCCACTTGAAACTAATCCGCGGTTCTTTCACCCAATGATATAATAAATATCATCATCATCATATCATTAACAACTTATCATCATAATACATAATTGTCATATAACACCTCCTCAAGATCATCATTTTCATCAATGAGACATCACATAGCAAATTGGGTAATCACAAGTACTCCTCATCATCAACTCTAACACATTGTATCACATAATAAACATATTGTACCTCATAGGACCTACTACATTCTCTTAGGACCTACTATATTCTCTAAGGTAGAATAGCAAAAAACAAGATAGCCCCTGACTCTCCATTATGAGAATGGAGATTATCTTGTCTCCAATTCTTGCCTTTCGCTTAATGTTACTTCCAAGAACCTCCTTGCGAATGTCCAAACATTTTTTCCATTCTTTGATTAGCATGTGTTCACCGGTTTTAGAAATCCGATATGCATAGGTGAGCTCATTAGATTGACCTGGCTGTATGTTCAGAACTGCAAGGCGACCATTTTGATACATCAGATGAGGCACACAATCCATTGGGATTTCCTGTTGAAAAACATAGTAATAACTTCGTAGTTAGCAATGATGTACTAGTTTTAGAAGTATGCAAAACATGCACAGATGTCGTAATAGTAAAAAATCTTACCAGGGTATCTCCATAGAAGTTGCCGTGGTTCAACACGTGCACTAGTGGCACGTATTCACCATAATTTGGATAAGCAATCAGATGACTTTTCTCCTTATAAGTTCATTCGGAGCCATCAGTGTAGTGGGTTTTGTCTACCATCTTCTGCACATTCTTTGAAGATTCAAAATAAGCTGTCAATGGAAATAAGCTGTCAATTATTTTGAAATAAACAATATAAATTAGTTAATAACTATGTTTGAGAAACTCACATTGCGGTAGAATCGGAAGCGTATCAACAAGGACCCAAATGTCCATATTGTCTTGCTCGATGTCAGGATCACCAAGATCCATGGTGACAATCATACAATCATAAAAACCATACATTTTGCAAAGTGCTTCCCAATTTTGGCAACCAAAATGGGTTACGCTCTGAGAATTGTACAGATTTACTTCAAAATCGATATCATGATGGGTCCTTAGATGTATTTTCTTTGTTTGAAAATTTTCATGGTCTTCAAAACCCATCCTCTCCAAGACATAGCGTCTTGCATGGCATGGGATAAGCTAGTCGAATTGTAAAAGATGAAAATTAGACGTTGAAATAGTTGAAGTCATGCTTAATTACGAAAAAAAACACTTGTCGTTGTTGCGTACCGTTTCAACATCAAAGGTCTCCTCGAGCTTAATGCTGAAGGGCCGATCTTCGTCCAGCTCAACGAACCTGTCGCACATACCTCGATCGTCGTGGCACCAGCTGCACTCCCCCGGGAGACTGTCGTCGTCCGAGTACGACATTTCCTACGTTCATAATTCAAAGATTAAACTTGTACAATTAAATATATGTACTAAAAACATAAATTAGATCATTATTTTTTGAGAAAATCCAGGACACTCGATATTTCCCACATATTCTAGCACAAGTCATGCCAGAATTCACGGAAAAATCCGGCATGACCTTTGCTAAAAAAGGACATATCGATCGCCTGAAATTTGCCGGAACGGAAATTAATCAACACTCCGGCAAAACATAGGCCACTCGGAGGTGTAACCAAAACATGATCGGGCACTTGGGCAACCACATATCCTATTTGAGCAACACAGGATATACATGTTTTTATCTACATCATATATATCTTATAGGACTCATGTTGACATGAAGATTTGGCTGGTCGGAGTGGGTCGGTGACGGGGACGACAGCGGGGATGATGGAGGGGCTCCTTGATTTCTGCAAAAGCAAAAACCCTATAAGTTATCACTAATACATCCCGAATAATTGCTTAAACTAAAAAATAACAACAAATATGACATGTTCAACTAGTTCTATTAATTCAACTAGTTCTTACTAAATATAAACTTACTATAAATAGAAAAAACTAGTTCTTTCTAAAAATAAAGTAGTTCAACTAGTTATTTTAATTTTCTTACTAAAAATACATTAGTTCTATTAATTCAACTAGTTTACTAATTTACTTACTAAACTAGTTCAACTAAAACTAAACTAGTTCAACTAAAACTAAACTAGTTCTATTAATTCAACTCGTTCTTACTAAATATAAACTTACTATAAATAGAAAGAAACTAGTACATCTACTACTACTAATTAACATCTACTACTACATCTACTACTAATTAACATCTACTACTGCTAATTACACAACTATTTTACCATCACTACTACTAAAAATCATTATCTATGAACCCTAAATTAACATCTACTACTACTAAAAAACATCTACTAACTAAGCAAAGAGAGAGGGGTGGGGGAGGGGTGGGGGGCTTACAGAGAGGGGAGAGACAGTGGCGGGGAGGTGCTCGGCGACGGAGGTAGGGGCGGCGAGGGCGGGCTCGGGATCGGGAGGCGACGGTCTTGGGCGGGCTCGGGCGGCGGCGGTGAGGTCGAGGGCGGCGGCGGTGAGGTTGAGGGCGACGACGGTGTGGACGAGAGCGGCGGCGGTGAGGTTGAGGGCGGGCTCGCGCGGCGGCGGTGAGGGCAGGCTCGGGCTCGGGCGGCGGCGACAGAGGAGTAGGGGAACAGGGGGAAAGGAGGACTTAGCGAAATTTTGAGCCGGGGGGTGGTTAAGTCGAACTAGCAGTAGCGCTCATAAGGAAACGCGCTATAGCTAACTTATCTATAGCACGTTTTAGAGAAAAACGCTATTGCTAATGGAAGAAGTTATTTCTTTTGTTTATCCCAATATCAGTAAGCTTTGTCCTGAAAAAATGCTATAAGTCTAAGCAATGTAAAAACATCAAAAATATACATTGGTCATCATTGATCTTTTTGTGTAGAATCTAAATAGTCAACATGAATCCTCACTGTACCTGTATAGGTACATGTGTGGATTCATATTGCAGCCACAAATCCTACACATATAGTTCAATGAAGACCAAGTGCTCGAGATAGATTGAGAAGTAACATATTTAAGGTGGTAAACACCTTGTTCGCTTAGCAGTAGCGTCTGTTTTTAAACCACGTTGCTGCTAAGATTCTATGTATAAGGTTTTCCCTAGTAGTGTGAGAGAGACCATCTTCATCCTACGCCTCCCACGGATTGATAAACCTTAGGTCATCCACTTGAGGGAAATTTGGTACTGTCTTACAAACCTCTGCACTTGGAGGTTGATACGTCTCCAATGTATCTATAATTTTTGATTGCTCCATGCTATATTATCTACTGTTTTGGGCAATATTGGGCTTTATTATCCACTTTTATATTATTTTTGGGACTAACTTATTAACCGGAGGCCCAGCCCATATTTGCTATTTTTTGCCTATTTCAGTGTTTCGAAGAAAAGGAATATCAAACGGAGTCGAAACGGAACGAAATCAACTGGAGAAGTTATTTTTGGAAGGAAAGCAACTAGATGGACTTGGACCCCACGCCAGGAGCCAAGGGAGCTGCTCACGAGGGTGGGGGCGTGCCCACCCCCCTAGGGCGTGCCCCTGCCTCGTGGGGCCCCCGAAGCTCCACCGACGTACTTCCTGCACCCATATATACTCACGTACCCTAAAACTTCCAGAACGGATATTAGATCGGGAGTTCCGCCGCCGCAAGCCTCTGTAGCCACCAAAAGTCAATCAGGACCCTGTTCCGGCACCCTGCCAGAGGGGGGGAACCCTCACCGCTGGCCATCTTCATCATCCCAGCGCTCTCCATGACGAGGAGGGAGTAGTTCACCTTCGGGGCTGAGGGTATGTACCAGTAGCTATGTGTTTGATCTCTCTCTCTCTCTCTCTCTCGTGTTCTTGATTTGTTACGATCTTGATGTATCGCGAGCTTTGCTATTATAGTTGGATCTTATGTTTCTTCTCCCCCTCTACTCTCTTGTAATAGATTGAGTTTTCCCCTTGAAGTAATCTTATCGGATTGAGTCTTTAAAGATTTGAGAACACTTGATGTATGTCTTGCCGTGTGTATCTATGGTGACAATGGGATATCACGTGATTCACTTGATGTATGTTTTGGTGATCAACTTGCGGGTTCCGCCCATGAACCTATGCATAGGGGTTGGCACACGTTTTCGTCGTGATTCTCCGGTAGAAACTTTGGGGCACTCTTTGAGGTTCTATGTGTTGGTTGAATAGATGAATCTGATATTGTGTGATGCATATCGTATAATCATACCCACGGATACTTGAGGTGACATTGGAGTATCTAGGTGACATTAGGGTTTTGGTTGATTTGTGTCTTAAGGTGTTATTCTAGTACAAATTCTAGGGCTGTTTGTGACACTTATAGGAATAGCCCAACGGATTGATTGGAAAGAATAACTTTGAGGTGGTTTCGTACCCTACCATAATCTCTTCGTTCGTTCTCCGTTATTAGTGACTTTGGAGTGACTCTTTGTTGCATGTTGAGGGATAGTTATATGATCCAATTATGTTATTATTGTTGAGAGAACTTGCACTAGTGAAAGTATGAACCCTAGGCCTTGTTTCCTAGCATTGCAATACTGTTCACGCTCAATTTTATCATTAGTTACCTTGCTGTTTTTATATTTTCAGATTACAAAAACCTATATCTACCATCCATATTGCACTTGTATCACCATCTCTTCTCCGAACTAGTGCATCTATACAATTTACAATTGTATTGGGTGTGTTGGGGACACAAGCGACTCTTTGTTATTTGGTTGCAGGGTTGTTTGAGAGAGAACATCTTCATCCTACGCCTCCCACAGATTGATAAACCTTAGATCATCCACTTGAGGGAAATTTGCTACTGTCCTACAAACCTCTGCACTTGGAGGCCCAACAACATCTACAAGAAGAAGGTTGCATAGTAGATATCAAGATCTTTTCTGGCGCCATTGCCAGGGAGGTGAGTGCTTGAAGGTATATCTTTAGATCTTGCAATTGAATCTTTTTGTTTCTTGTTTTAGCACTAGTTAGTTTATAAAAGGAAATAAAAAAATGGAATTGAGCTTGCCTCATACGCTTCATGTTTTTAATATCTTTCGTGAGTATGACGGAAAAGAAAATTGTGCCAAAGTGTTAGAAGAAGAATGCATTAAAATGTTTGGTACTAAATCTTTGAATGATGAGCATGATTGCAATGTTGTTAGTATGAACTCCTTGAATATTGATACGTCTCCAACGTATCTATAATTTTTGATTGCTCCATGCTATATTATCTACTGTTTTGGACTATATTGGGCTTTATTTTCCACTTTTATATTATTTTTGGGACTAACCTATTAACCGGAGGCCCAGCCCAGAATTGCTGTTTTTTGCCTATTTCAGTGTTTTGAAGAAACGGAATATCAAACGGAGTCCAAACGGAATGAAACCTTCGGGAACGTGATTTTCTCACCGAACGTGATCCAGGAGACTTGGACCCTACGCCAAGGCATCAGAGAGGCGGTCACGAGGGTGGGGGGGCGCCCCCCTTAGGGCGTGCCCCCTGCCTCGTGGGCCCCTCGAAGCTCCACCGACGTACTCCTTCCTCCTATATATACCTACGTACCCCCAAACGATCAGAACAGGAGCCAAATACCTAATTCCACCGCCGCAACTTTCTCTATCCACGAGATCCCATCTTGGGGCCTGTTCCGGAGCTCCGCCGGAGAGGGCGTCCTCACGGAGGGCTTCTACATCATCATAGCCTCTCCGATGAAGTGTGAGTAGTTTACCTCAGACCTTCGGGTCCATAGTTAGTAGCTAAATGGCTTCTTCTCTCTTTTTGGATCTCAATACTGTTGGGGAACGTTGCAGAAAACAAAATTTTTCCTAAGGTTTCACCAAGATCCATCTATGAGTTCATCTAGCAACGAGTGATCGGATGCATCTACATACCTTTGTAGATCGCGAGCGGAAGCGTTCAGAGAACGGGGATGAGGTAGTCGTACACGACGTGATCCAAATCACCGGAGATCCTAGCACTGAACGGACGGCACCTCCACGTTCAACACACGCACGGAGCGGATGACGTCTCCTCCTTCTTGATCCAGCAAGGGGGAAGGAGAGGTTGATGGAGATCCAGCAGCACGACGGCGTGGTGGTGGATGTAGGGCGTCACTGCAGCAGGGCTTCGCCTTGCACTGCGAGAGGGAGAGGTGTAGCAGGGAGATAGGGAGGCGCCAGGGTCAAGGGTGCGGCTTCCCCTCCCCCCCCTTTATATAGGCCCCCTGGGGGCGCCGGCCCTTGGGAGATCCAATCTCCAAGGGGGGCGGCGGCCAAGGGGGTGGAGTGCGCCCCAAGGCAAGTGGGCGCCCCCCACCCTAGGGTTCCAACCCTAGGCGCAGGGGGTGGGCCTTGGGGGGCGCACCAGCCCACTAAGGGCTGGTCCCCCCTCCCTCTTCAGCCCATGGGGCCCTCCGGGATGGGTGGCCCCACCTGGTGGACCCCCGGGACCCATCTGGTGGTCCCGGTACAATACCGGTGACCCCCAGATCACTCCCGATGGCCGAAACTGCACTTCCTATATATAATTCTTCACCTCCGGACCAATCCGGAACTCCTCGTGATGTCCGGGATCTCATCCGGGACTTCGAACAACATTCGGGTTACTGCATATACATATCTTCACAACCCTAGCGTCACCGAACCTTAAGTGTGTAGACCCTACGGGTTCGGGAGACAGGCAGACATGACCGGGACGACTCTCGGGCAATAACCAACAGCGGGATCTGGATACCCATGTTGGCTCCCACATGCTCCACGATGATCTCATCGGATGAACCACGATGTCGAGGATTCAATTAATCCCGTATACAATTCCCTTTGTCAAACGGTATTTTACTTGCCCGAGATTCGATCGTCGATATCCCAATACCTCGTTCAATCTCGTTACCGGCAAGTCACTTTACTCGTACCGTAATGCATGATCCCGTGATCAAACACTTTGATCACATTGAGCTCATTATGATGATGCATTACCGAGTGGGCCTGGTGATACCTCTCCGTCAAGCGGAGTGACAAATCCCAGTCTCGATCCGTGTCAACCCAACAGACACTTTCGGAGACACCCGTAGTCTACCTTTATAGTCACCCAGTTACGTTGTGACGTTTGGTATACCCAAAGCACTCCTACGGTATCCGGGAGTTACACGATCTCATGGTCTAAGGAAAGGATACTTGACATTGGAAAACTCTAGCAAACGAACTATACGATCTTGTGCTATGTTTAGGATTGGGTCTTGTCCATCACATCATTCTCCTAATGATGTGATCTCATTATCAATGACATCCAATGTCCATAGTCAGGAAACCATGACTATCTGTCGATCAACGAGCTAGTCAACTAGAGGCTTACTAGGGACATGTTGGTGTCCATTATTCACACATGTATTACGATTTCCGGATAACACAATTATAGCATGAATAAAGACAATTATCATGAACAAGGAAATATAATAATAATGCTTTTATTATTGCCTCTAGGGCATATTTCCAACAGTCTCCCACTTGCACTAGAGTCAATAATCTAGTTACATTGTGATGAATCGAACACCCATGGAATTCTGGTCTTGATCATGTTTTGCTCTAGGGAGAGGTTTAGTCAACGGATCTGCTACATTCATGTCCGTATGCACTTTACAAATATCTATGTCTCCATCTTGAACATTTTCACGAATGGAGTTGAAGCGACGCTTGATGTGCCTGGTCTTCTTGTGAAACCTGGGCTCCTTGGCAAGTGCAATAGCTCCAGTGTTGTCACAGAAGAGTTTGATTGGTCCCGACGCATTGGGTATGACTCCAAGGTCGGTGATGAACTCCTTCACCCAAATTGCTTCATGTGCTGCCTCCGAGGCTGCCATGTACTCCGGTTCACATGTAGATCCCGCCACGACGCTCTGCTTGCAACTGCACCAGCTTACTGCCCCACCATTCAAAATATACACGTATCCGGTTTGTGACTTAGAGTCATCCAGATCTGTGTCGAAGCTAGCGTCGACGTAACCCTTTACGACAAGCTCTTCGTCACCTCCATAAACGAGAAACATTTCCTTAGTCCTTTTCAGGTACTTCAGGATATTCTTGACCGCTGTCCAGTGTTCCTTGCCGGGATTACTTTGGTACCTTCCTACCAAACTTACGGCAAGGTTTACATCAGGTCCGGTACACGGCATGGCATACATAATAGAACCTATGGCTGAGGCATAGGGGATGACACTCATCTCTTCTATATCTTCTGCCGTGGTCGGACATTGAGCTGAGCTCAATTTCACACCTTGTAACAAAGGTAAGAACCCCTTCTTAGATTGATCCATATTGAACTTCTTCAATATCTTATCTAGGTATGTGCTTTGTGAAAGACCTATGAGGCGTCTTGATCTATCTCTATAGATCTTGATGCCTAATATATAAGCAGCTTCTCCAAGGTCCTTCATTGAAAAACTCTTATTCAAGTAGGCCTTAATGCTGTCCAAGAGTTCTATATCATTTCCCATCAAAATTATGTCATCTACATATAATATGAGAAATGCTACAGAGCTCCCACTCACTTTCTTGTAAACGCAGGCTTCTCCATAAGTCTGTGTAAACCCAAACGCTTTGATCATTTCATCAAAGCGAATGTTCCAACTCCGAGATGCTTGCACCAGCCCATAAATCGAGCGTTGGAGCTTGCACACCTTGTCAGCATTCTTAGGATCGACAAAACCTCCCGGCTGCATCATATACAATTCTTCCTTAAGGAAACCATTAAGGAATGCCGTTTTGATGTCCATTTGCCATATTTCATAATCGTAGAATGCGGCAATTGCTAACATGATTCGGACGGACTTTAGCTTCGCTACCGGTGAGAAAGTCTCATCGTAGTCAACCCCTTGAACTTGTCGATAACCCTTAGCGACAAGCCGAGCTTTATAGATGGTCACATTACCATCCGCGTCTGTCTTCTTCTTAAAGATCCATTTATTTTCTATGGCTCGTCGCTCAACGGGCATGTCAGTCAAAGTCCATACTTCGTTTTCATACATGGATCCTATCTCGGATTTCATGGCTTCCAGCCATTTGTCGGAATCCGGGCCCGCCATTGCTTCTTCATAGTTCGAAGGTTCACCGTTGTCTAACAACATGATTTCCAAGACAGGGTGGCCGTACCACTCTGGTGCGGAACGTGTCCTTGTGGACCTACGAATTTCAGTAGGAGCTTGATCAGAAGCATCTTGATCATCATCATTAATTTCCTCTCTAGTCGGTGCAGGCACCTCAGAAACGTTTTCTTGAGTTGCGCCATTTTCCGGTTCAAGAGGTAACACTTCATCAAGTTCTACTTTCCTCCCACTTACTTCTTTCGAGAGAAACTCCTTCTCTAGAAAGGATCCATTCTTGGTAACAAAGATCTTGCCTTCGGATCTGAGGTAGAAGGTATACCCAATAGTTTCTTTAGGGTATCCTATGAAGACGCATTTTTCCGACTTGGGTTCGAGCTTTTCAGGTTGAAGTTTCTTGACATAAGCATCGCATCCCCAAACTTTTAGAAACGACAGCTTAGGTTTCTTCCCAAACCACAATTCATACGGTGTCGTCTCAACGGATTTCGACGGAGCCCTATTTAAAGTGAATGCGACAGTCTCTAAAGCATAGCCCCAAAAAGATAGCGGTAAATCGGTAAGAGACATCATAGATCGCACCATATCTAATAGAGTGCGATTACGACGTTCGGACACACCATTACGCTGAGGTGTTCCAGGCAGCGTGAGTTTTGAAACTATTCCACATTTTCTTAAGTGTGTGCCAAATTCGTGACTCAAGTATTCTCCTCCACGATCTGATCGTAGAAACTTGATCTTTCTGTCACGTTGATTTTCAACCTCACTCTGAAATTCCTTGAACTTATCAAAGGTCTCAGACTTGTGTTTCATTAAGTAGATATACCCATATCTACTCAAGTCATCAGTGAGGGTGAGAACATAACGATAGCCACCGCGAGCCTCAACACTCATTGGACCGCACACATCAGTATGTATGATTTCCAATAAGTTGGTTGCTCGCTCCATTCTTCTTGAGAACGGAGTCTTGGTCATTTTACCCATGAGGCATGGTTCGCACGTGTCAAATGATTCATAATCAAGAGACTCTAAAAGTCCATCTGCATGGAGCTTCTTCATGCGTTTGACACCTATGTGACCAAGGCGGCAGTGCCACAAGTATGTGGGACTATTGTTATCAACTTTAACTCTTTTGGTATTCACACTATGAATATGTGTATCATCACGTACGAGATTCATTAAGAATAAACCATTAACCATCGGAGCATGACCATAAAACATATCACTCATATAAATAGAACAACCATTATTCTCGGATTTAAATGAGTAGCCATCTCAAATTAAACGAGATCCAGACACAATGTTCATGCTCAAACTTGGCACTAAATAACAATTATTGAGGTTTAAAACTAATCCCGTAGGTAAATGTAGAGGTAGCATGCCGACGGCGATCACATCGACCTTGGAACCATTCCCGACGCGCATCGTCACCTCGTCCTTCGCCAGTCTCCGTTTATTCCGCAGCTCCTGCTTTGAGTTACAAATGTGAGCAACTGCATCGGTATCAAATACCCAAGAGCTACTACGAGTACTGGTAAGGTACACATCAATTACATGTATATCACATATACCTTTTGTTTTGCCGGCCTTCTTGTCCGCTAAGTATTTGGGGCAGTTCCGCTTCCAGTGACCACTTCCCTTGCAATAAAAGCACTCAGTCTCGGGCTTGGGTCCATTCTTTGGCTTCTTCCCGGCAGCTTGCTGGCCGGGCGCGGCAACTTCCTTGCCGTCCTTCTTGAAGTTCTTTTTACCCTTTCCCTTCTTGAACTTAGTGGTTTTATTCACCATCAACACTTGATGTTCCTTCTTGACTTCTACCTCTGCTGATTTCAGCATAGCAAATACTTCAGGAATGGTCTTTTCCATCCCCTGCATATTGAAGTTCATCACAAAGCTCTTGTAGCTTGGTGGAAGCGACTGGAGGATTCTGTCAATGACCGCATCGTCCGGGAGATTAACTCCCAGCTGAGTCAAGCGGTTATGTAACCCTGACATAGTGAGTATGTGCTCACTGACAGAACTATTTTCATCCATCTTACAGCTGAAGAATTTGTCGGAGACTTCATATCTCTCGACCCGGGCATGAGCTTGGAAAACCATTTTCAGCTCTTCGAACATCTCATATGCTCCGTGTCTCTCAAAACGCTTTTGGAGCCCCGGCTCTAAGCTGTAAAGCATGCCGCACTGAACGAGGGAGTAGTCATTGGTACGTGCCTGCCAAGCATTCATAACGTCTTGTTCTGCAGGGAGAACAGGTGCGTCACCCAGCGGTGCTCGTAGGACATAATCTTTCTTGGCAGCTATGAGGATGATCCTCAGGTTCCGGACCCAGTCCGTATAGTTGCTGCCATCGTCTTTCAGCTTGGTTTTCTCTAGGAACTTGTTGAAGTTGAGGACTACGTTGGCCATTTGATCTACAAGACATATTGTAAATATTTTAGACTAAGTTCATGATAATAAATTTCATCTAATCAAATTATTTAATGAACTCCCACTTAGATAGACATCCCTCTTCTAGTCATCTCTGTATAACATGATCCGAGTCAACTAGGCCGTGTCCGATCATCATGTGAGACGGACTAGTCAACATCGGTGAACATCTTCATGTTGATCGTATCTTCTATACGACTCATGCTCGACCTTTCGGTCTTCTATGTTCCGAGGCCATGTCTGTACATGCTAGGCTCATCAAGTCAACCTAAGTGTTTGCATGTGTAAATCTGTCTTACACCCGTTGTATGTGAACATTAGAATCTATCACACCCGATCATCACGTGGTGCTTCGAAACAACGAACTGTCGCAACGGTGCACAGTTAGGGGGAACACTTCTTGAAATTATTATGAGGGATCATCTTATTTACTACCGTCGTTCTAAGTAAACAAGATGCAAAACATGATAAACATCACATGCAATCAAATAATAAACGTGACATGATATGGCCAATATCACATAGCTCCTTTGATCTCCATCTTGGGGCTCCATGATCATCTTTGTCACCGGCTTGACACCATGATCTCCATCATCATGATCTCCATCATCGTGTCTCCATGAAGTTGCTCCCCAACTATTACTTCTACTACTATGGCTAACGCGTTTAGCAATAAAATAAAGTAATTTACATGGCGTTTCTCAATGACACGCAGGTCATACAAAAAATAAAGACAACTCCTATGGCTCCTGCCGGTTGTCATACTCATCGGCATGCAAGTCGTGATTCCTATTACAATAGCATGAACATCTCATACATCACATATAGATCATTCATCATTCATCACAACTTTGGCCATATCATATCACAAAGCACTTGCTGCAAAAACAAGTTAGACGTCCTCTAATTGTTGTTGCAAGTTTTACGTGGCTGAATTAGGGTTCTAGCAAGAACGTTTTCTTACCTGCGTGAAAGCCACAACGTGATTTGTCAACTTCTATTTACCCTTCATAAGGACCCTTTTCATCGAACCCGCTCCAACTAAAGTGGGAGAGACAGACACCCGCCAGCCACCTTATGCAACTAGTGCATGTTAGTCGGTGGAACCGGTCTCACGTAAGAGTACGTGTAAGGTTGGTCCGGGCCGCTTCATCCCACAATGCCGCTGAAGCAAGATAAGACTAGTAGCGGCAAGAAAGTTGACAAATCTACGCCCACGACAAATTGTGTTCTACTCGGGCAAGAAGAACTACGCATAGACCTAGCTCATGATGCCACTGTTGGGGAACGTTGTAGAAAACAAAATTTTTCGTACGGTTTCACCAAGATCCATCTATGAGTTCATCTAGCAACGAGTGATCGGATGCATCTACATACCTTTGTAGATCACGAGCGGAAGCGTTCAAAGAACGGGGTTGAGGTAGTCGTACACGATGTGATCCAAATCACCGGAGATCCTAGCACCGAACGGACGGCACCTCCGCGTTCAACACACGTACGGAGCGGATGACGTCTCCTCCTTCTTGATCCAGCAAGGGGGAAGGAGAGGTTGATGGAGATCCAGCAGCACGACGGCGTGGTGGTGGATGCAGGGCGTCCCTGCAGCAGGGCTTCGCCGTGCACTGCGAGAGGGAGAGGTGTAGCAGGGAGAGAGGGAGGCGCCAGGGTCAAGGGTGCGGCTGCCCCTCCCTCCCCCCTTTATATAGGCCCCCTGGGGGGGCGCCGGCACTTGGGAGATCCAATCTCCAAGGGGGGCGGCGGCCAAGGGGGGTGGAGTGCCCCCCAAGGCAAGTGGGCGCGCCCCCCCCCCACCCTAGGGTTCCAACCCTAGGCGCAGGGGGTGGGCCTTGGGGGGCGCACCAGCCCACTAAGGGCTGGTCCCCCCTCCCACTTCAGCCCATGGGGCCCTCCGGGATGGGTGGCCCCACCCGGTGGACCCCCGGGACCCATATGGTGGTCCCGGTACAATACCGATGACCCCCAGATCACTCCCGATGGCCGAAACTGCACTTCCTATATATAATTCTTCACCTCCGGACCAATCCGGAACTCCTCATGACGTCCGGGATCTCATCCGGGACTCCGAACAACATTCGGGTTACTGCATATACATATCTTCACAACCCTAGTGTCACCGAACCTTAAGTGTGTAGACCCTACGGGTTCGGGAGACAGGCAGACATGACCGAGACGGCTCTCGGGCAATAACCAACAGCGGGATCTGGATACCCATGTTGGCTCCCACATGCTCCACGACGATCTCATCGGATGAACCAGGATGTCGAGGATTCAATTAATCCCGTATACAATTCCCTTTTTCAAACGGTATTTTACTTGCCCGAGATTCGATCGTCGGTATCCCAATACCTCGTTCAACCTCATTACTGGCAAGTCACTTTACTCGTATCGTAATGCATGATCCATGATCAAACACTTTGATCACATTGAGCTCATTATGATGATGCATTACCGAGTGGGCCCGGTGATACCTCTCCGTCAAGCGGAGTGACAAATCCCAGTCTCGATCCGTGTCAACCCAACAGACACTTTCGGAGATACCCGTAGTCTACCTTTATAGTCACCCAGTTACGTTGTGATGTTTGGTATACCCAAAGCACTCCTACGGTATCCGGGAGTTACACGATCTCATGGTCTAAGGAAAGGATACTTGACATTGGAAAACTCTAGCAAACGAACTATACGATCTTATGCTATGTTTAGGATTGGGTCTTGTCCATCACATCATTCTCCTAATGATGTGATCTCGTTATCAATGACATCCAATGTCCATAGTCAGGAAACCATGACTATCTGTCGATCAACGAGCTAGTCAACTAGAGGCTTACTAGGGACATGTTGGTGTCTATTATTCACACATGTATTACGATTTCCGGATAAAACAATTATAGCATGAATAAAGACAATTATCATGAACAAGGAAATATAATAATAATGCTTTTATTATTGCCTCTAGGGCATATTTCCAACAAATACAACATCCTCCCCCTCTCTTGTGGAGATCTATTCGATGTAATCTTCTTTTTGCGGTGTGTTTGTTGAGACCGATGAATTGTGGGTTTATGACCAAGTCTATCTATGAATAATATTTGAATCTTCTCTGAATTCTTTTATGTATGATTGGTTATCTTTGCAAGTCTCTTCGAATTATCAGTTTGGTTTGGCCTACTAGATTGGTTTTTCTTGCCATGGGAGAAGTGCTTAGCTTTGGGTTCGATCTTGCGGTGTCCTTTCCCAGTGACAGAAGGGGCAGCAAGGCACGTATTGCATCATGGCCATCGAGGATAACAAGATCGGGTTTATTTCATATTGCATGAATTTATCTCTCTACATCATGTCATCTTGCTTAAAGCGTTACTCTGTTTAACTTAATATTCTAGATGCATGCTGGATAGCGGTCGATGAGTGGAGTAATAGTAGTAGATGCAGAATCGTTTCAGTCTACTTGTCTCGGATGTGATGCCTATATACATGATCATACCTAGATATTCTCATAACTATGCTCATTTCTGTCAATTGCTCAACAATAATTTGTTCACCCACCGTAGAATACTTATGCTCTTGAGAGAAGCCACTAGTGAAACCTATGCCCCCCGGGTCTATTCTCATCATATCAATCTCCATCACTTTAATTTTGCTTTGCTTTTTTACTTTTCACTTTGCATCTCTATATCAAAAATACCAAAAACATTATATATCAGTTCTCACTCTCGTAAGTGACCGTGAAGGGATTGACAACCCCTAATCGCGTTGGTAGCGAGTAGCTATCGTTTTGTGCAGGTACGAGGGACTTGAGCATGGCCTCCTACTGGATTGATACCTTGGTTCTCAAAAACTGAGGGAAATACTTACGCTACTCTGCTGCATCATCCTCTCCTCTTCAGGAAAACCAACGCAAGCTCAAGAGGTAGCCAGAAGAATTTCTGGCGCCGTTGC
Source organism: Aegilops umbellulata (assembly GCA_032464435.1). Classification (NCBI taxonomy): domain Eukaryota; kingdom Viridiplantae; phylum Streptophyta; class Magnoliopsida; order Poales; family Poaceae; genus Aegilops; species Aegilops umbellulata. The sequence continues at coordinate 359,949,178 of CP136059.1, forward strand.
CGAGGAATCTACGCAAAAAGTCAACATACCAAGTACCCATCACAATCCCTATCTCTCGCATTACATCAATTGCCATTTGCCTCTCGTTTTCCTCTCCCCCACTTCACCCTTGCCGTTTTATTCGCCCTCTCTTTCCCAATCTCCTTCTCCTCCTCTTTGTCCATTTGCCTTTTTCTCGCTTGCCTTTGTTTGCTCGTGTGTTGGATTGCTTGTTTGTCGCGATGGCTCAAGATACTACCAAATTGTGTGACTTCACCAATACCAATAATAATGATTTCCTTGGCACTCTGATTGCTCCTCTTGCCAATACTGAATCTTGTGAAATCAATACTGCTTTGTTGAATCTTGTTATGAAAGATCAATTCGCCGGCCTTCCTAGTGAAGATGCCGCTACTCATCTTAATAGCTTCGTTCATTTATGTGATATGCAAAATAAGAAAGGTGTCGATAATGATGTCGTTAAAGTGAAGCTATTTCATTTTTCGCTTAGAGATCGTGCTAAAGCTTGGTTTTCGTCTTTGCCTAACAATAGTATTGATTCTAGGAACAAGTGCAAAGATGCTTTTATCTCTAAGTATTTTCCTCCTGCTAAGATCATCTCTGTTAGAAACGACATTATGAATTTTAAGCAACTTGATCATGAACATGTTGCACAAGCTTGGGAGAGAATGAAATTAATGATACGCAATTGCCCTACTCATGGTTTGAATTTGTGGATGATTATACAAAAAATTTATGCCGGATTGACTTTTGCTTCTAGAAATCTTTTAGATTCGGTCGCGGGAGGCACTTTTATGGAAATCACTTTAGGAGATGCTACTAAACTCCTAGATAATATTATGGTTAATTATTCTCAATGGCACACTGAAAGATCCACTAATAAAAAGGTGCATGCTATAGAAGAAATCAATGTTTTGAGTGGAAAGATGGATGAACTTATGAAATTATTTGCTACTAAGAGTGTTTCTTCTGATCCTAATGATATGCCTTTGTCTACTTTGATTGAGAATATAATGAATCTATGGATGTGAATTTTGTTGGTAGGAATAATTTTGGTAACAACGCGTATAGAGGGAATTCTAATCCTAGGCCTTATCCTAGTAATCCTTCTAATAATTATGGAAATTCCTACAACAACTCTTATGGAAATTTTAATAAGATGCCCTCTGAATTTGAGAGTAGTGTTAAAGAGTTTATGAATTCACAAAAGAATTTGAATGCTTTGCTTGAAGAGAAATTGCTTAAAGTTGATGATTTGGCTAGGAAAGTTGATAGAATTTCTCTTGAGGTTGATTCTTTAAAGCTTAGATCTATTCCTCCTAAGCATGATATCAATGAGTCTCTCAAAGCCATGAGAATTTCCATTGATGAGTGCAAGGAAAGAACCGCTAGGATGCGTGCTTCCAAATATGCCTTTATTAAAGCGTGTTCTTCCAATTCCTATGAAAATCAAGATGAAGATCTAAAAGTTATTGATGTGTCCCCTATAAAATCTTTGTTTTGCAATATGAATCTTGATGAAACTGAATATGATCTTCCTTTACCTAGAAGGCGTTCAAAAATTCAGAGTATTTAGACCTTTATGATGAAAGTGTGATTGAAAGAAATAAAACCCTAGATGTTGCTAAACCCACTATATTGGATTTCAAGGAATTTAATTATGAAATTGCCTCTTTAATTGATTGTATTTCCTTGTTGCAATCCGTGCTAAATTCTCCTCATGCTTATAGTCAAAAGAAAGCCTTTACCGAACATATTGTTGATGCCTTGATGTAATCTTATGAAGAAAAACTTGAGTTGAAAGTTTCTATCCCTAGAAAACTCTATGATGAGTGGGAACCAACTATTAAAATTAAAATTAAAGATCATGAGTTTTATGCTTTGTGTGATTTGGGTGCTAGTGTCTCCACTATCCCCAAAACTTTGTGTGATTTGCTAGATTTCCATGACTTTGATGATTGCTCTCTAAACTTGCATCTTGCGGATTCCACTATTAAGAAACCTATGGGAAGGATTAATGATGTTCTTATTGTTGCTAATAGGAATTATGTGCCCGTAGATTTCATCGTTCTTGATATAGATTGCAATCCCTCTTGCCCTATTATTCTTGGTAGACCTTTCCTTAGAACGGTTGGTGCGATTATTGATATGAAGGAAGGGAATATTAGATTTCAATTTACATTAAAAAAGGGCGTGGAACACTTCCTAGAAAGAAAACAAGATTGCCATATGAAACTATCATGAGAGCTACCTATGGATTGCCTACCAAAGATGGCAACACCTAAATCTATCCTCACTTTTATGCCTAGCTAGGGGCGTTAAACGATAGCGCTTGTTGGGAGGCAGCCCAATTTTATTTTTAGTTTTCTTTGTTTTTCTTCTGGGAATAAATTACCTATCTACCTTCTGTTTGGATGTGTTTTTGTGTCTTAATCAGTGTTTGTGCCAAGCTAGACCTATTGGATCTTCTTGGATGATAGTTATTTGATCTTGCTGTAATTTCCAGAAACTTTGCGCTCAGTGCCCGAATTATTAAAAATCACCAGAACGTGATAAAATACTGATTCCAATTGCTGCTGATCAATAAACAAATTGTCTAGGTCTTCTAATTTTTGTAGATTTTTTGGAGTTCCAGAAGTTTGCGTTAGTTACAGATTACTACAGACTGTTCTGTTTTTGACAGATTCTGTTTTTCGTGTGTTGTTTGCTTATTTTGATGAATCTATGGCTAGTAAAATAGTTTATAATACATAGAGAAGTTGGAATAAAGTAGGTTTAACACCAATATAAATAAATAATGAGTTCATTACAGTACCTTGAAGTGGTTTTATGTTTTCTTTCTCTAACGGAGCTCACGAGATTTCTTTTGAGTTTTGTGTTGTGAAGTTTTCAAGTTTTGGGTGAAATATTTTGATGGATTATGGAACAAGGAGTGGCAAGAGCCTAAGCTTGGGGGTGCCCATGGCACCCCCAAGATAATCCAAGGACACCAAAAATTCAAAGCTTGGGGATGCCCCGGAAGGCATCCCCTCTTTCGTCTACTTCCATCGGTATTTTACTTGGAGCTATATTTTTATTCACCAACATGATATGTGTTTTGCTTGGAGCGTCTTGTATTATTTGTGTCTTTGTTTTTTAGTGTGCCACAATCATCCTTGCTGTACACACATTTTTAGAGAGCCATTTATGAATTAAAATTTGATAGAATACTCTTTGTGCTTAACTTATATCTTTTGAGCTTTGTAGTTTTGCTCTGTGTGCTTCACTTATATCTTTTGAGCGTGATAATTTTGCTCTATATGCTTCACTTATATCTTTTGAGCGTGATAATTTTGCTCTATGTGCTTCACTTAGATCTTTTAGAGCACGGTGGTGGATTTGTTTTAAAGAAACTATTGATCTCTCATGCTTCACTTAGATCATTTTGAGAGTCTTAATAGCATGGTAAATTGCTTAATAAAAATATGCTTGGTATTCAAGATTTGTGAAACTTTCTTTTGAGTGTGTTGAATACTAAGAAAAGATTGAAGCATGATAATTGTTTTGAGATATGGAGGTGATAATATTAGAGTCGTGCTAGTTGAGTAGTTGTGAATTTAAAGAATACTTGTGTTGAAGTTTGTGATTCCCGTAGCATGCACGTATGGTGAACCGTTATGTCATGAAGTCGGAGCATAATTTATTTATTGATTGTCTTCCTTATGAGTGGCGGTCAGGGACGAGCGATGGTCTTTTCCTACCAATCTATCCCCCTAGGAGCATGCGCGTAATACTTTGCTTTGATAACTTCTAGATTTTTGCAATAAGTATATGAGTTCTTTATGACTAATGTTGAGTCCATGGATTATACTCACTTTTTCCCATCCTTCCACCATTGCTAGCCTCTCTAATACCGTGCACTTTTCGCCGGTATCATACACCCACCATATACCTTCCTCAAAACAGCCACCATACCTACCTATCATGGCATTTCCATAGCCATTCCGAGATATATTGCCATGCAACTTTCCACCGTTCCGTTTATTATGACACACTCCATCATTGTCATATTGCTAGCATGATCATGTAGTGGACATCGTATTTGTGGCAAAGCCACCATTCATAATTCTTTCATACATGTCACTCTTGATTCATTCCATATCCCGGTACACCGCCGGAGGCATTCATATAGAGTCATATCTTGTTCTAAGTATCGAGTTGCAATTGTTGAGTTGTAAGAAAAATAAAAGTGTGATGATCATCATTTTTAGAGCATTGTACCAAGTGAGGAAAGAATGATGGAGACTATGATTCCCCCACAAGTCGGGATGAGACTCCGGACGAAAAATAAATAAAAAAGAAAAGAAAAGAGGCCATAAAAAAAGGGAAAGGCCCAAATAAAAAAATGAGAGAAAAAGAGAGAAGGGACAATGTTACTATCCTTTTACCACACTTGTGCTTCAAAGTAGCACCATGATCTTCATGATAGAGAGTCTCTCATTTTGTCACTTTCATATACTAGTAGGAATTTTTCATTATAGAACTTGGCTTGTATATTCCAATGATGGGCTTCCTCAAAATGCCCTAGGTCTTCGTGAGCAAGCGAGCTGGATGCACACCCACTTAGTTTCTTTTGTTAAGGTTTCATATACTTATAGCTCTAGTGCATCTGTTGCATGGCAATCCCTACTCACTCACATTGATATCTATTAATGGGCATCTCCATAGCCCGTTGATACGCCTAGTTGATGTGAGACTACCTTCCCCTCTTTTTGTCTTCTCCACAACCACCATTCTATTCCACATATAGTGCTATCACTACTAGGGAAAACCTTATACACAGAATCTTAGCAGCAGCGCGGTATAAAAAGAGGCGCTGCTGCTACGTAGTAGCAGCGCGGCTTCGGAAACCTCGCTACAGGTACAAACTTAGCAGTAGCGCGTGACGTTCAAACCGCGCTGCTACAAAAATCCACGGACAATACACAACGACATAAGTTTACCAGTAGCGCAGCATCAGGAAGCGCGCTGCTGCTAATGTCATAGTAGTAGCGCGCTTTTTTTCCACCTCGCTGCTGCTAATTTTGAAATTATGCACAGGGTTGGCCCGTTTAGCAGTAGCGCGTGAAAGGGAAGCGCGCTGTTGCTACGCTCTTAGCAGCAACGCGCTTTTTCTCCCGCGCTACTGCTAAGACGCAGCACCCACCTACCACCTTTTTCACCTCCCCCTCCCCATCTCCTCTCCTCCCTTTCCCCTACCTCCCACATCCTCCCTCTCTCCCTCTTCTTCTCCCTCAATACTTCTCCCCCCATTACTCTCCCTCTTCTACCTACCTTTCTCTCTCTTCATTACTCCTAGCTATAACTACACCACCTCCATTAATTCATCTCCTTTCTCTTTTTCCTCCCCCCTCCACTAGTTGAAGTTGTCTCCTCCCAAATTAGCTAGCTAGGTAGATCTAGCATTTAGTTAAGTGACCTATTTGCCCCCTAACTAGATCTTTCTTTGTCAAGAAGAGCTTTGTGCACTTTTGACCTTCCTAGCTACATCATCATCTCCACCGTGCATGTGCTCGATCTCGAGATAGAGGTGTGATTAATATTTCATGCTTGCAAAATGGAAATATGTTTATGCATGTGTGTGTGATATTTTTATGGAAATTGTGTGTGTGGCATGAGTTGACGCCAATTGTGCATTTGAGTTGCCTATGTTTTGCCAAAATGTCAATTTATTTCCGTTTCGGCGAATTCCGGGCAAACTCTAGATCTATATATGTCCTATTTTTAAGGAAGGTCATGCCAAATTTTTGTATGACTTTGATGAATGCACGCATTTTTATAATCAATTTGTTTATTATTACCGTGCAGAGTTGACGATGGTTAGTGGAAAGATGGTGGACAGGTGGTTGCGGTCGGTGGTGCAGGACATGAAGGAAAATAACCGGACAGAGGTTTTATGTCCGTGTCGAAAATGCAAAGGAATAGTTTGGCTTGACCCCCATGTCGATGGTCGTGTCGAAGCGCACCTGCTCATGACTGGTTTCATGGATGGCTATACTCGGTGGATAATTGAAGATGAGGATGACGATGTTGAGGATGCTGACGGGGCAGACAATGATGACACGGGGCAAGACGAAGAGATGATCGATAATGGCGGCGGGGAAGAGGCCGGACACGGCGGCGGAGAAGGGGCCGGACATGGCGGCAGAGAGAACGACATGGACTCCATGCAGCAGAGTTCGTCGGTACTAAGTTCAATCGTGCGGGACCTTAATGTTCAAGCATTGCTTCGCAAGGAGACGAGTACTGAGAGAGCTGCTTCTAGAGAGGAGGCTAAGCTGGAGCAACTGGTGGTAGACTCGAACACTCCATTGTATGATGGTTGCAATCCTGAGGTGACCCGCTTGAGTTTCACGCTCCAACTCCTGAAGACGAAGGCTAAAAACAAATGGACCAACACTAGCCTCGATGAGCATCTCAAGTACCTAAAGGATGTTCTTCCCGAGGGTAATCTATGTCCTAGTAGTGTTGATGAGGCCAAGAAGATCGTGTGCCCTCTTGATCTGCCACACGTTAGATACCATGCATGCATCAACGATTGCATAATTTATCGGAAGGAGCACGCGGAAAAAACAAATTGTCCGGTGTGCACTGCTTCTAGATACAAGAAGGCCGGGAAGAAATGTCCCCAGAAAGTGGTATGGTACTTACCGATCACTCCCCGTCTCCAGAGGTATTTTGTAGATCCCAAGGAAGCAAAGCTAATGCGCTGGCACGCGGAGAGGAAGAAGCCCGACGATGGAGATGATCCGAAGCTGAGACACGTCAAGGATGGAAGCCAGTGGAGAGCGTTGAACAGTTTCTATCGGTATTTTGAATGTGATGCAAGGAACATCGTGCTCGGCGCGTGTACCGATGGCATGAATCCGTTTGGCAACCAGAGCACCAATCATAGCACATGGCCCGTGTTTGTATGGATGTACAACCTCCCCCCTGGTTGTGCATGAAATCAAAGTACATTCACATGAGCATGCTTATTCAGGGGCCGAAACAACCAGGAAATAATATTAATTTGTATCTGGGGCTACTTCAGGAGGAGTTAGACACGTTATGGAGAACACCGGCCAAGACATGGGACGCCAGCAAAGGCGAGTATTTCAACATGAGAGCTGCGCTAATCACGACAGTGCAGGACTATCTCGGTTACGGATATGTGGCAGGCCAGTGTGCCATGGATATTGCGGATGCACGCGGTGCATGGATGATACGACGTCTCAGCAGTTAATGTCAAGGAAAGATGGCGGGTCTGGGAAAATCGTGTACATGGGTCATCGAAGATGGCTCGAACAGGACGACCCGTGGAGAAACCGTGGATATTTATTCAATGGTCACGCTGAGCATCGAGGACCTCCACGTAAGCGGAGCGGTGCCGAAATCGATGAGCTGTTGAAAAACTGGAAGGAGTGCCCCGCGCCGGGAAAGACGATGAGAAAGGTGCCGGAGCCGCTGCTGAAGGTATGGAAGACGAGGTCTATGTTCTGGGACTTGGAGTACTGGCACAAACTCGATACACCTCATTGCCTTGATCAAATGCATATCTGTAAGAATGTCCTTGAGAGCTTGCTCGCTACACTGATGAACATGCCAGATAAGACCAAGGATGGGCCGAAGGCAAGAAAAGACTTGCAAGATTTGAAAATCAGGGAAGATCTGCACATGCCGCCCCGTAAAATGTCAGACGAGATAGAGACGGAGACAGAGGCACGGGAGAAGAAGGGCAAGAAAATAAAGAATGAGGATTATTGCCCCCCTTCTTGCTTCACCTTAAGTCAGGCTGAGATCAATCAATTCTTTAAGTGCCTTACCGGAGTCAAAGTTAGTTCCGGTTACTGTGGCAAGATAAGTAGATATCTAGACACGGACAAGAAAAGGTTCAGCGGGATGAAGTCTCATGACTGTCATATGATGATGACACAGATATTACCTGTTGCCCTTAGAGGGATAATGGACAAGCACGTCCGTGACACGCTTATTGGTCTCTGCAACTTTTTCAACGTCATCTCTCGAAAGTCGATCAGTGTGAAGCAGCTCCGAAGGCTACAGGAAGAGATTGTTGTGATACTGAATGAGCTTGAGATGTACTTCCCGCCCGCGTTCTTTGACGTGATGGTGCATCTGTGTGTCCATATTGTGGATGACATAATAGACCTGGGGCCGTCATTTCTGCACAACATGATGCCGTTTGAGAGGATGAATGGGATCATCAAAGGATTCATTCTTAACATGTCCCGTCCGGATGGAAGCATCGTCTAGGGCTATTTGACACAAGAGTGCATCTCTTTCCGTGAGAATTTTCTATATGGCGCAGACCAGCCGCCTGGTGTTAGTGTTGGTTTGCCCGTTAACAAGCACGATGGGAGGCTCGAAGGAGAAGGTCACTGCAACGGTCGCAGGGAACTGCACGTGGCATACTCAGATCGATGCAGCGACTTTGACAGAGCAAACTTGGTAGTGCTACAACACCTAGACGAGGTAGATCCTTTCGTGGCATTGCATAAAGAAATTATCGCAAAGAAGTATCGTGACCGAGGGGTATGCAGGACGGAAGCCGAAATTACTAGAGAGCACAACTCCACTTTCCTGCATTGGTTCAAAGAGCATATTATTGCTAATCCCCCGGAGGATGGCTCTAAGGACGGATTGCTCATATACGCCTTAGCACATGGCCCCTCGCCCAACCTCATAACCTACCAGGCATATGATATCAACGGATACACGTTCTACACGGAGGCCAAAGATATGGACAGTGATGAATATCAGAACTCGGGGTTGACGATGGAATGCATGACCGGCAGCGACAACGGCGCAACTGAACGATTTTATGGAAGGGTCGAGGAGATCTTGGAGCTTGACTACTCTGGAATGCACAACACGACGATGTTCCGTGTCAGATGGGCTAAGAATGTCGAAAGAGAAAGCCGGATTTTCACTACCATGACTATACCCGACGCCAAGAGCGCTACCGTTAACGCTATCGCAAAAAACGATCCATGGGTACACGCTAAGCACGTGACACAATGCTTCTTCATAACCGATCCATGCAATCCCAGTCATGTTGTCGTGAGGAAAGGCAAAAGAAACATCATTGGAATGGATGGAGTCGCCAACGAGGAAGACTATGATCAGTACGGGAACCCAATGAGGGAAGATGACGATGATGATGAAGTATACGTCAAAAGAAGAATCAATACTACATTACCAAAGAAAAATCGTACTCCATGGAAAAGGCAAAGTTACAATGAGGGGCTCAATTATTCTTCGACGAACAAGAAAGGAAAGAAGCTGACTCAAAAACGAAAACGTCAGCGCTGAGGAATCGGTCAAATGATGTAATATATATATATATATATATATATATATATATATATATATATATATATATATATATATATATATATATATATATATATATATGTTCCTATTTTGTATACACACTTAGCCATTATTATGCAAGGGTCCAATGATGTAATATATATGTTCCTATTATGCTGAGGAAAAGAAAAAAGGGAAACTGGTTATAGCAGTAGCGCTTTAGTGAAAAAGAGCTACAGCTAGTCAAGATAGCAGTAGCGGTTTTTGCACACAATCGCTATAGCTGCGCGTAATAGTAGTAGCGCGTGTGGTGCAAACGCGCTACTGCTACGTCCACTTAACATAAATTTTCTCTCTCCCTGCTTCATCCCGCCTCTTTACCCCCAAATCCCCACTCTCTTCCCCGGCCCCGCCGCACCGCCGCGCCCTCCCCTGACCCCGGCGCACTCGCGCCCGACCCCGGCGCGCTCGCCCCCGACCCCGCCGCCCCCGACCCAGGCGCGCTCGCCCCCGGCGCCGACGCTCGCCCCCGACCCATCGGCCCTCGCCTCCCTCCTCTGCTTCCTCCCTTCCCAACCTCGGCCGTCGTCGGGCCTGCCTCCTCGCCGTGCACCCTCTGTAAACCACCCCCCTCTCTCTCTGCTAGCTAGGGTTAATTTACTTAGGTTTTACTTATGTTTAATTAGGTTATCTATTTAGTTATGAATTTAGGTAGGTGATATGTGGATATGTCATGGGCATGTGATATGTGGTAGGTTATCAATTTGCTGAATTTATATGCAAATTTGAACTGGGCATGTGATATGTGGATATGTCATGTTTTGGACATGTCATGTTTTGTTAAATGATCCGAGTGGCCTATGTTAAATGATCCGACTGGCCTATGTTACGCCGGAATGTTGATTCATTTCCGTTCCGGTGAATTTCAGGCGCTCGATATGTCCATTTTTTAGCAAAGGTCATGCCGAAATTTCCCGTGAATAAAGGCATGATTTGTGCTACATAGTTGGCATATCGAGTGCTGGCACATAGATTTCTTTTTATCTCATTTCTCATTTATTCATACTTTTAGAAATAAATGAGGACACTTAATCATAGGGAACATGTCGAAGAACGAAGAAACTGGGCCTTCTGATCAAGATGCAGACGAGATGGACTATGAGGGTGAACAAGCCTACCTCGACTTTTTGACTGCTAAGCAAGGTTTGCAGGTCTGCCTCGATGATAATACTGACGCCGACACCGACACCGATGGCGGCGCCGAGACCGCTAGGGAAGGTACCGGCGCGGAAGATACCGGCGCCGATGCCGGTACCAAAAAGAGGAAGCATAAGAAGCAGAGGATACGAAAACCTAACAAACTAGGGATTGGACGACTTGTGATCACAAAGATGGCACCTGGCAAGTTTGAGCCGTTAGAGCCGGAAGAACCTCGCAAGTGCTATGGGAACCAAGTAGGATGCATCCTACGGGAATGCGCGAGCATAAACGACGATGACTTAAGGAGTAAAGAACATTTGACACAGTTACTCCTAACAACGTTGCACAAGAGATTCAAGTTCCCCGATTGGGATGATAACATAGAACAACCGTGGGATGATCCGAAGATGAAAAAGATTAACAATCACGCCATGGGCATGTTCAGCAATGATTTGGCCTCCTGGAAATCGAGGGTGAAACGAGCTATTGAGGCTGAGGAACCCCTATCCAAGATTCTGGAGGAAAATCCGACACTTACGGAAGAGGAGTTCGAAAAGTTCAAGGACACTTGCGCAACCGAGGACGCCAAGGCTAAGGCTGCGAAATTCAAGAGCCTTCAGCAAAGGAACACGGGGAAGCATCGCCTCGGAAGCCGTGGCTACCTCGGTAAAAGGCCCATATGGGATAAGGAGGACGCGGAATGTGAAGCCGCGGGTCTCCCAGACCCCTTCGCGAAGTTCACCAACCCCTTCGAGCATGACTTCATCAGGGCCCGCTACAAGTGGGACGAGAAAAAGGTTTTTTACACGGACAAGATCACGAGGAAATTGATTAGACTACTGGAGAAGCAACACCAACTTGCTGCCGAAAGCCCTACTTCTCCGATGAGGCCCAAGTGGGACACCCCTCTCAACCGGGCCTTGAACGAACTTAAGGGACTCCCTTTGGGCCAGCGGCCGCAATATGGTCATGTGCACGGCGCTGGAGACGGCGCCACGCGGAAGGTGTTTTACAACGAGGGCCCGGAGGCCAAGAAGCAGAAAATGAAGTTTAGTCAGGCGGACATCAACGCGAAGGTGAAGCTTGCGGTCGAGAAAAGAGCAGCTGAGGACGCGAAAAAAGCAGCCGAGGACAAATATGAGTTGTTACAGCAGGCAGTCAATGCAGCTGTAACTACCTGCAGAAATGATTTCGCTACTAACTTGGTTCCAGTTATCATCAACTAGACGAAGGAAAATCCAGACAAGACGGTACATGATTTCCCGTTGCCCAGTTTTGTCGGGAGCAACTCCATGAACAACAACATCATCGCACCAACACTTGCCCACGCAACCGGGCCTCCTCTCGCAGCCGCTCCCGCTCATAGCAGCCCGTCCTCAGTCTCTGGCGCGCTCGGTGGGCCTTCGTCTTTGGCTGAGCTCGACGCCATCACGGTAATTACATGTCGCACCACCATATATATATATATATATATATATATATATATATATATATATAATATTCCATTTTTTGCCTTTCGGATGTTTTACGCCACAGACATATGTGTTTGCAGGCGAAAGAAACCCCGTGCACCGTACTCTACTTGATCAAAGGCCAGAAGGTGGACGTGGGAAAGGGGATGATAATGGACCCCTTGCAACCCACGTTCCACAACCAGCCGATCCCTGCTGGGCACTTCAGGGTTAGCTTGTCCAGTGTGAAATCGGGGCACGAGGATTTGCCTCCTCCAGTACAGCATGTGGGAGCGGACGACGAGACCCCGCCGCAGATTGGAAGCTGCAAGGGTTGGGTGCTGCTATGGCCGAAGAATCTTATTCGTCTAGAGCCGGCCAAGAGCACACCAATAACCACACATCAACAAGCATGTGCGGAGACCACCACCCCACCTACGCAATTACCAGCTCCTGTAGTGCCGGGTGAGAGCGGCGGACGACATGATGAAGGGGGTGCAATAGTGCTGGCTGATGTAATTTGTCCTGTAGAACAGAGAATGGATGATGAGACGGAGGTCGACCCTATGGATTACCTCAATACAAACACGTATGACTGTGACTTGGAATTGATGAGTCAACCATATGACGAATCGGGCTATCAGCTTGCTAATGAGGATATGGATGATATGCCCGGGCGGGAAGGTCGTAGCAGGGATTGCAAAAAGTCTCTCTTCATGAAATCCTCACAGGACACGCCTGAAGATGCCGCCTCAACACAGGCTCAACTATCCCAGCGCGAGGGTCGTACAGTACTTAGCCCGGGAACACTGGGGCAGGGGTTAAGGAAGGGTCTAGAAGGTGTGCCCAAGAAAAAGGAGAGAAAGAGATCGGGGAAGATAACTGCCTCCAAACAAGCCAGAGCACATAGCAGCCAAACGATGCATTCTGAAGAGCGTGTACCCGTGAAAGGTGCGGCCATGTTCCATCTCACGGGTGAGCCGATGCTACCGCCGAAACCGCTGGAGGCACTATCAGGGGATCTCAGGAGACTGCACGACCATGTGCTGTCGACTGAGAAAAGCCTACTAGCCTCAAAGTGAAGGAAATATGCCCTAGAGGCAATAATAAAGTTATTATTTATTTCCTTACATGTCATGATAAATGTTTATTATTCATGCTAGAATTGTATTAACTGGAAACATAATACATGTGTGGATACATAGACAAACAGAGTGTCACTAGTATGCCTCTACTTGACTAGCTTGTTAATCAAAGATGGTTAAGTTTCCTAACCATGGACAAAGGAGTTGTCATTTGATTAACAAGGTCACATCATTAGTTGAATGATCTGATTGACATTACCCATTCCATTAGCATAGCACCCGATCGTTTAGTATGTTGCTGTTGCTTTTATCCATGACTTATACATGTTCCTTTGACTATGAGATTATGCAACTCCCGTTTGCCGGAGGAACACTTTGGGTGCTACCAAACGTCACAACGTAACTGGGTGATTATAAAGGAGTACTACAGGTGTCACCAAAGGTAGATGTTGGGTTGGCGTATTTCGAGATTAGGATTTGTCACTCCAATTGTGGGAGAGGTATCTCTGGGCCCTCTCGGTAATGCACATCACTTAAGCCTTGCAAGCATTGCAACTAATGAGTTAGTTGCGGGATGATGTATTACGGAACGAGTAAAGAGACTTGCCGGTAACGAGATTGAACTAGGTATTGGATACCGATGATCGAATCTCGGGCAAGTAACATACCGATGGACAAAGGGAACAACGTATGTTGTTATGCGGTCTGGCCGATAAAGATCTTCGTAGAATATGTAGGAGCCAATATGGGCATCCAGGTCCCGCTATTGGTTATTGACCGGAGACGTGTCTCGGTCATGTCTACATTGTTCTCGAACCGTAGGGTCCGCACGCTTAAGGTTTCGATGACAGTTATATTATGAGTTTATGAGTTTTGATGTACCTAAGGAGTTCGGAGTCCCGGATGAGATCGGGGACATGACGAGGAGTCTCGAAATGGTCGAGACGTAAAGATCGATATATTGGACGACTATATTCGGACATCGGAAAGGTTCTGAGTGATTCGGGTATTTTCGGGAGTATCGGGGAGTTACGGGATTACGGGAGAAGTAATGGGCCTTGATGGGCTTTAGTGGGAAGAGGAAAAAGGTTGCTGCGCCCCCTCCCCTCTAGTCCGAATTGGACTAGGGAAAAGGGGGCCGGCCACCTTTCCTACTCCTCCACTTCCTTCTCCCTTCCTCCCCTCTTGATGGACTCCTACTAGGACTTGGAGTCCTAGTAGGACTCCCATCCTGGCCGCACCAATAGCCTTGGCCGGCCTCCTCCTCCTCCATCCTTTATATACTGAGGCAGGGGCCACCCCATGGACACACAAGTTGATCTTCGTGATCGTTCCTTAGCCGTGTGCGGTGCCCCCCTCCACCATATTCCACCTCGGTCATCGTTACGGTGCTTAGGCGAAGCCCTGCGACGGTAGAACATCAAGATCGTCACCACGCCGTTGTGCTGACGGAACTCCTCCCCGACGCTTTGCTGGATCGGAGCCCGGGGATCGTCATCGAGCTGAACGTGTGCCAAGAACTCGGAGGTGCCGGAGTAACGGTGCTTGGATCGGTCGGATCGTGAAGACGTACGACTACATCAACCGCGTTGATATAACGCTTCCGCTTTCGGTCTACGAGGGTACGTAGACAACACTCTCCCCTCTCGTTGCTAAGCATCACCATGATCTTGCGTGTGCGTAGGAATTTTTTTGAAATTACTACGTTTCCCAACAGTGGCATCCGAGCCTAGGTTTTTATGGTTTGATGTTATTTGCACGAGTAGAACACAAGTGAGTTGTGGACGATACAAGTCATACTGCCTACCAGCATGTCATACTTTGGGTCAGCGGTATTGTTGGATGAGACGACCCGGACCAACCTTACGGGTACGCTTACGCGAGACCGGTTCCCTCGACGTGCTTTGCACACAGATGGCTTGCGGGAGACTGTCTCACCAACTTTAGTTAAACCGAGTATGGCTACGCCCGGTCCTTGAGAAGGTTAAAACGGAGTCTATTTGACGAAGTATCGTTGTGGTTTTGATGCGTAGGTGAGATTGGTTCTTGCTTCAGCCCGTAGCAGCCACGTAAAATTTGCAACAAACAAAGTAGAGGACGTCTAACTTGTTTTTGCAGGGCATGTTGTGATGTGATATGGTCAAAACATGATGCTAAATTTTATTGTATGAGATGATCATGTTTTGTAACTGAGCTATCGGCAACCGGCAGGAGCCATATGGTTGTCGCTTTATTGTATGCAATGCAATCGCCCTGTAATGCTTTACTTTATCACTAAGCGGTAGCGATAGTCGTAGAAGCATAAGATTGGCGAGACGACAACGATGCTACGATGGAGATCAAGGTGTCACGCCGGTGACGATGGTGATCATGACAGTGCTGCGGAGATGGAGATCACAAGCACAAGATGATGATGGCCATATCATATCACTTATATTGATTGCATGTGATGTTTATCTTTTATGCATCTTATCTTGCTTTGATTGACGGTAGCATTATAAGATGATCTCTCACTAATTATCAAGAAGTGTTCTCCCTGAGTATGCACCGTTGCGAAAGTTCTTCGTGCTGAGACACCACGTGATGATCGGGTGTGATAGGCTCTACGTTCAAATACAACAGGTGCAAAACAGTTGCACACGCGGAATACTCAGGTTATACTTGACGAGCTATGCATATAAGATATGACCTCAGAACACGGAGACCGAAAGGTCGAGCGTGAATCATATAGTAGATATGATCAACATGATGATGTTCACCATTGAAAACTAATCCATTTCACGTGATGATCGGTTATGGTTTAGTTTGATTTGGATCACGTGATCACTTAGAGGATTAGAGGGATGTCTATCTAAGTGGGAGTTCTTAAGTAATATGATTAATTGAACTTTAATTTATCATGAACTTAGTCCTAGTAGTATTAGCATATCTATGTTGTAGATCAATAGCTCGCGTTGTTGCTTCCCTATGTTTATTTTGATATGTTCCTAGATTAAATTGTGTTGAAAAATATTAGTAGCAATGATGCGGATTGGATCCGTGATCTGAGGTTTATCCTCATTGCTGCACAGAAGAATTATGTCCTTGATGCACCGCTAGGTGACGGACCTATTGCAGGAGCAGATACAGACGTTATGAACGTTTTGCTAGCTCAATATGATGACTACTTAATAGTTTAGTGCACCATGCTTAACGGCTTAGAATCGGGACTTCAAGGACGTTTTGAACGTCATGGACCATATGAGATGTTCCAGGAGTTGAAGTTAATATTTCAAGCAAATACCCGAGTTGAGAGATATGAAGTCTCCAACAAGTTCTATAGCTAAAAGATGGAGGAGAATCGCTCAACTAGTGAGCATGTGCTCAGATTGTCTGGGTACTACAATTGCTTGAATCAAGTGGGAGTTAATCTTACAGATAAGATAGTGATTGACAGAATTCTCTAGTCACCATCACCAAGTTAGTAGAACTTCGTGATGAACTATAATATGCAAGGGATGACGAAAGTAATTCCCAAGCTCTTCGTGATGCTGAAATCGACGAAGGTAGAAATCAAGAAAAACATCAAGTGTTGATGGTTAACAAGACCACTCGTTTCAAGAAAAGGGCAAAGGGATAGAAAGGAACTTCAAGAAGAACAGCAAGCAAGTTGCTGCTCAAGTGAAGAAGCCCAAGTCTGGTCCTAAGCCTGAGACTAAGTGCTTCTACTGCAAAGGGACTGGTCACTGGAAGCGGAATTACCCCAAGTGATTGGCGGATAAGAAGGATGGCAAAGTGAACATAAGTATATTTTATACATGTTATTGATGTGGACTTTACTAGTGTTTATAGCAACCCCTAAGTATTTGATACTAGTTCAGTTGCTAAGATTAGTAACTCGAAACGGGAGTTGCAGAATAAACAGAGACTAGTTGAGGGTGAAGTGACGATGTGTGTTGGAAGTGGTTCCAAGATTGATATGATCATCATCGTACACTCCCTATACTTTCGGGATTAGTGATGAACCTAAATAAGTGTTATTTGGTATTTGCGTTGAGCATAAATATGATTTGATCATGTTTTTGCAATACGATTATTCATTTAAGTTAGAGAACAATTCTTGTTCTGTTTACATGAATAGAACCTTTTATGGTCATACACACCAACAAAAATGGTTTGTTGGATCTCGATCGTAGTAATACACATATTCATAATATTGAAACCAAAAGATGCAAAGTTAATAATGATAGTGCAACTTATTTGTGGCACTGCCGTTTAAGTCATATTGGTGTAAAGCGCAAGAAGAAACTCCATGCTGATGGGATTTTAGAATCACTTGATTATGAATCACTTGATCCTTGCGAACCATGCCTCTTGGGCAAGATGACTAAAACGCCGTTCTCCGGAACAATGAAGAAAGCAATAGATTTGTTGGAAATCATACATACTGATGTATGTGGTCCAATGAATATTAAGGCTTGCAGCAGGTATCATTATTTTCTGACCTTCACAGATGATTTGAGCAGATATGGGTATATCTACTTGATGAAACATAAGTCTGAAACATTTGAAAAGTTCAAAAGGATTTCAGAGTGAAGTGAAAAATCATCGTGACAAGAAAATAAGGTTTCTACGATCTGATCGCAGAGACAAATATTTGAGTTATGAGTTTGGTCTTCAGTTAAAACAATGTGGAATAGTTTCACAAAATCATGCCACCTGGAACACCACAGTGTAATGGTGTATCCGAACATCATAACCGTACTTTATTAGATATAGTGTGATCTATGATGTCTCTTACCGATCTACCACTATCGTTTTGAGGTTTATGCATTAGAGACAGCTGCATTCACATTAAAAAGGGCACCATCTAAATCCGTTGAGACGACACCGTATGAACTGTGGTTTGGCAAGAAACCAAAGTTGTTGTTTCTTAAAGTTTGGAGTTGCGATGCTTATGTGAAAAAGTTTCATCATGATAAGCTCGAACCAAATCGGAGAAATGTGTCTTCATAGGATACCCAAAGGAGATTGTTGGGTACACTTTCTATCACAGGTCCAAAGGCAAAATCGTTGCTAAAGATGGATCCTTTCTAGAGAAGGAGATTCTCTCGAAAGAAGTGAGTGGGAGGAAAGTAGAAAACTTGATAAGGTAATTGTACCTTCTCCCTTATTGGAAAGTAGTTCATCACAGAAATCTGTTCTTGTGACTACTACACCAATTAGTAAGGAAGCTAATGATAATGATCATATAACTTCAAGATCAAGTTACTACCAAATCTCGTAAGTAAACCAGAGTGAGATCCGCACCAGAGTGGTACGGTAATCCTGTTCTGGAAGTCATGTTACTAGACCATGATGAACTTGCGAACTATGAGGAAGCGATGATGAGCCCAGATTCCGCGAAATGGTTTGAGGCCATAAAATCTGAGATTTGATCCATATATGAAAACAAAGTATGGACTTTGGTGGATTTGCTCGATGATCGGCAAGCCATAGAAAATAAATGGATCTTCAAGAGGAAGACGGACGATGATAGTAGTGTTACTATCTACAAAGCTAGAATTGTCGCAAAAAGGGTTTTCGACAAGTTCAAGGTGTTGACTACGATGAGAGTTTCTCACTCGTATCTATGCTTAAGTCTGTCCGAATCATGTTAGCAATTGCCGAATTTTATGAAATCCGGCAAATGGATAAACAAAACTGCATTCCTTAAAGGATTTATTAAAGAAGAGTTGTATACGATGCAACTAGAAGGTTTTGTCGATCCTAAAGGTGTTAACAAAATATGCAAGCTCCATCGATTCATCTATGGACTGGTGCAAGCATCTCGGAGTTGGAATACACGCTTTGATAAGTTGATCAAAGCATATAGTTTTATACAGACTTGCGGTGAAGCCTGTATTTACAAGAAAGTGAGTGGGAGCACTACAACATTTCTGATAAGTATATGTATGACATATTGTGGATCAGAAATAATGTAGAATTATTCTGTAAAGCACAAAGGAGTGTTTGAAAGGAGTTTTTCAAAGGAAGACCTCGGTGAAGCTGCTTACATATTGAGCATCAATATCTATAGAGATAGATCAAGACGCTTGATAAGTTTTTTCAATGAGTACCTACCTTGACAGGATTTTGAAGTAGTTCAAAATGGAACAGTCAAAGAAAGAGTTCTTTCCTGTGTTACAAGGTGTGAAATTGAGTAAGACTCAAAGCCTGACCACGGCGGAAGATAGAAAGAGAATGAAAGTCATTCCCTATGCCTCGGCCATAGGTTCTATAAAGTATGCCATGCTGTTTACCAGATCTATTGTATACCCTACACTGAGTTAGTTAAGGAAGGGAGAACAATGGTGACCTAGGAGTAGATCACTGGACAACGGTCAAAATTATCCTTAGTGGAATAAGGATATGTTTCTCGATTATGGAAGTGACAAAAGGTTCGTCGTAAAGGGTTACGTCGATGCAAGTTTTGACACCGATCTGGATAACTCTAAGTCTCGATCTAGATACATATTGAAAGTGGGAGCAATTAGCTAGAGTAGCTCCGTGCAGAGCATTGTAGACATAGAAAATTGCAAAATACATAACGGATCTGAATGTGGCAGACCCGTTGACTAAACTTCTCTCACAAGCAAAACATGATCACACCGTAGTACTCTTTGGGTGTTAATCACATAGCGATGTGAACTAGATTACTGAATCTAGCAAACCCTTTGGGTGTTGATCACATATCTATATGAACTATGGGTGTTAATCACATGGTGATGTGAAGTATTGCTGGTAATCACATGGCGATGTGAACTAGATTATTGACTCTAGTGCAAGTGGGAGACTGAAGGAAATATGCCCTAGAGGCAATAATAAAGTTATTATTTATTTCCTTACATGTCATGATAAATGTTTATTATTCATGCTAGAATTGTATTAACTGGAAACATAATACATGTGTGGATACATAGACAAACAGAGTGTCACTAGTATGCCTCTACTTGACTAGCTTGTTAATCAAAGATGGTTAAGTTTCCTAACCATGGACAAAGGAGTTGTCATTTGATTAACAAGGTCACATCATTAGTTGAATGATCTGATTGACATTACCCATTCCATTAGCATAGCACCCGATCGTTTAGTATGTTGCTGTTGCTTTTATCCATGACTTATACATGTTCCTTTGACTATGAGATTATGCAACTCCCGTTTGCCGGAGGAACACTTTGGGTGCTACCAAACGTCACAACGTAACTGGGTGATTATAAAGGAGTACTACAGGTGTCACCAAAGGTAGATGTTGGGTTGGCGTATTTCGAGATTAGGATTTGTCACTCCAATTGTGGGAGAGGTATCTCTGGGCCCTCTCGGTAATGCACATCACTTAAGCCTTGCAAGCATTGCAACTAATGAGTTAGTTGCGGGATGATGTATTACGGAACGAGTAAAGAGACTTGCCGGTAACGAGATTGAACTAGGTATTGGATACCGACGATCGAATCTCGGGCAAGTAACATACCGATGGACAAAGGGAACAACGTATGTTGTTATGCGGTCTGACCGATAAAGATCTTCGTAGAATATGTAGGAGCCAATATGGGCATCCAGGTCCCGCTATTGGTTATTGACCGGAGACGTGTCTCGGTCATGTCTACATTGTTCTCGAACCGTAGGGTCCGCACGCTTAAGGTTTCGATGACAGTTATATTATGAGTTTATGAGTTTTGATGTACCGAAGGAGTTCGGAGTCCCGGATGAGATCGGGGACATGACGAGGAGTCTCGAAATGGTCGAGACGTAAAGATCGATATATTGGACGACTATATTCGGACATCGGAAAGGTTCTGAGTGATTCGGGTATTTTCGGGAGTATGGGGGAGTTACGGGATTACGGGAGAAGTAATGGGCCTTGATGGGCTTTAGTGGGAAGAGGAAAAAGGCTGCTGCGCCCCCCTCCCCTCTAGTCCGAATTGGACTAGGGAAAAGGGGGCCGGCCACCTTTCCTACTCCTCCACTTCCTTCTCCCTTCCTCCCCTCTTGATGGACTCCTACTAGGACTTGGAGTCCTAGTAGGACTCCCATCCTGGCCGCACCAATAGCCTTGGCCGGCCTCCTCCTCCTCCATCCTTTATATACTGAGGCAGGGGCCACCCCATGGACACACAAGTTGATCTTCGTGATCGTTCCTTAGCCATGTGTGGTGCCCCCCTTCACCATATTCCACCTCGGTCATCGTTACGGTGCTTAGGCGAAGCCCTGCGACGGTAGAACATCAAGATCGTCACCACGCCGTTGTGCTCACGGAACTCCTCCCCGACGCTTTGCTGGATCGGAGCCCGGGGATCGTCATCGAGCTGAACGTGTGCCAAGAACTCGGAGGTGCCGGAGTAACGGTGCTTGGATCGGTCGGATCGTGAAGATGTACGACTACATCAACCGCGTTGATATAACGCTTCCGCTTTCGGTCTACGAGGGTACGTAGACAACACTCTCCCCTCTCGTTGCTAAGCATCACCATGATCTTGCGTGTGCGTAGGATTTTTTTTGAAATTACTACGTTTCCCAACACAAAGGATCCAGGATATCCGACATACGCGGCTCGTGTGCCTGAGGGGAAGTGCTACGTCGAGACACGACCCGCGGAGGTGTTCTTCCTGCGGTTTGACCATATCTTTGAGATGTTTCTGACAAGGCGGCTCGATTTTACAATCGTCCGCCTTTTTGCGCTACATATGAGCTCCGTCATAAACAGTGAAGAAGTCTCGCAAATCTGTGTGGCGGATCCGTACTACATGCACGATTCTTTCTTGAGTCTCGGCGACTTTTGAGCGTGAAACTGCTAGGGACTACCTCCAAAACTTCATGGTACAGAATAAGGAGCGGGAAATTGTCCTCGTGCCTTATCATCCAAAGTAAGTCAGTTTCGAACAACCCTTTCATACATTTCAATCATTCCTTCTCTCTCTATGGGGAATAATTTGAGGTGTCTTTTCCCCGCAGCAACGGGCGCACCGTCCTTATCGTTCTTTATCCGCAAGTCTCCCATGCCGTGTATTTTGACCCTTCCAGAGACTACGAGAAAAAAGACTACACCCACATAATTAATATTCTAGATGATGCTCTCCAAGGCTTCAGCTTTAGAGGTGGCCACATGCAGATCAGGAAACAAAGGAACAAAAAGATGGGTTTCGCGCATAAAACTAACTTCTCCTGCATCCAAGTCCCAAAACCAAGCAAGAAGGATGGATTCTACATCCTCCATCTCATGATTCAGTTTAACACGGATCACCAAAAGCTTCGCATTAGAAGCAGAAGTGATGATCATATCCACAAGTGGCTAGAATCTCATGGACAAGCGTATTATAAACTTAGAGATGACTTCTTTCGCATCCAAAGCGACATTGCGACGATCATCATGAAAGAAGTCGTCGATGAGAAGGGGATGTTCCACCATGGCCCTATATCGCGAACTGACGTCCGAACTCGCATAGGCATGCAACGTCTAGACCTCACGCCGTTCAAGAAGCTAGGGTCCATCCTCGATGATATGGAAGGATGGAACTTCTAGTGATTTATGATGCTGCTGATGATGATATGTGTCAGTTAAACTTGTATACTATTTGTAGCGATGCAACTTTGTGATGTCCACGATCCCTGCCGAACTTGCGTAACGCTACTTTGTTAGTTTGCGTACGATGACCTGCGTACCTCTAGTTAATTAATTTGCGTACTGTATGTTGCATCTATTTGCTAACCCTTTCTTTTTCGGTGTTCTCTAGTATATTTTGTTGCATATATATGATTGTACTTCATGAACATGCATCTCTAACAGGTACCTAGTTTCTTGATGGCGAGATGGAACTGCTATGTTGTGTACAAAGGGAAGGTTCCGGGGGTGTACAACGAGTGGCATGAGTGTCAGGCGCAAGTGAATGGGTTCTCGGACGCCAGCCATAAAGGCTTCAAAAGCAGACAAGAAGGAGAAGCTAGTTACTTGAGGTTCACGCTAGCGCGAGAGAGGACTCGTAACCGCCATCTCATGTACTGCATAGTTCCGCTCTCACTCATAGTGATAGCTCTTCTCGCGTATACCTTTGTTTAGATGGATGACGTTGTAGTTGCAAGTATTCGAGACTTGCATGTATCGCTGATGACAAGATACCACTTTGTGTTGGATGATGATTATGATGAGACTATTTCTATGTATATGCTATGATTACATTTGTGGTCTCCCAGGCATTTTTATGTGTATCATGATGACATTTGTATGTGCTAAATATTCTTCTATAAAACCTGTTCCAATACAAAACAAATATGCCAAAAAAAACAAAAAACTACTAAAATTAGCAGTAGCGAGTGGAGAAAAGTTAGCAGCAGCGCGGTAGTAGCAGTAGCGCACGCAGGCCAAGCGCGCTATAGCTATTAGCAGTAGCGAGCTTCCTCTAAGCGCGCTGCTGCTACACTTGTGTAGCAGTAGCGCGGGTCAGCACGCGCTACTGCTACGTGTTAGCTGTAGCGCCTTATTAGTAGCGCCTGTCCCCGCGCTACTGATACACCTAAAACCCGCGCTGCTGCTAGCCTTTTCCCTAGTAGTGTATATCCATGGCTCACGCTCATGTATTGTGTGAAGATTGAAAAAGTTTTGAAAATGTTAGGTATGAAACAATTGCTTGGCTTGTCATCAAGGTTGTGCATGATATAAATACTTTGTGTGGTGAAGATGGAGCTTATCCAGACTATATGATTTTTTAGGGCTAACTTTCTTTGGCCATGTTATTTTGAGAAGACATAATTGCTTTATTAGTATGCTTGAAGTATTATTATTTTTTATGTCAATATAAACTTTTGTCTTGAATCTTTCGAATCTGAATATTCATACCACAGTTAAGAAGATTTGCATTGAAATTATGCCAAGTAGCACTCCGCATCAAAAATTCTCTTTTTATCATTTACCTACTCGAGGACGAGCAGGAATTAAGCTTGGGGATGCATGATACGTTTCCAACGTATCTTTAATTTTTGATTGCTCCATGCTATATTATCTACTGTTTTGGACTATATTGGGCTTTATTTGCACTTTATATTATTTTTGGGACTAACCTATTAACCGGAGGCCCAGCCCAGAATTGCTGTTTTCTGCCTATTTCAGAGTTTCGGAGAAACAGAATATCAAAAGGAGTCCAAACGGAATAAATCTTCGGCAACGTGATTTTCTCACCGAACGTGATCCAGGGGACTTGGACCATACGCCAAGGCATCAGAGAGGCGGTCATGAGGGTGGGGGGCGCCCCCCACCCTTAGGGCGCGCCCCCTACCTCGTGGGCCCCTCGAAGCTCCACCGACGTACTCCTTCCTCCTATATATACCTACGTACCCCCAAACGATCAGAACAGGAGCCAAACACCTAATTCTACCGCCGCAACTTTCTGTATCCACGAGATCCCATCTTGGGGCCTGTTCGGGAGCTCCGCCGGAGAGGGCCGTCATCACGGAGGGCTTCTACATCATCATAGCCTCTCCGCTGAAGTGTGAGTAGTTTACCTCAGACCTTCGGGTCCCTAGTTAGTAGCTAGATGGCTTCTTCTCCCTTTTTGGATCTCAATACAACGTTCTCCCCCTCTCTTATGGAGATCTATTCGACGTAATCTTCTTTTTGCGGTGTGTTTGTTGAGACCGATGAATTGTGGGTTTATGATCAAGTCTATCTATGAATAATATTTGAATCTTCTCTGAATTCTTTTATGTATGATTGGTTATCTTTGCAAGTCTCTTCGAATTATCAGTTTGGTTTGGCCTACTATATTGGTTTTTCTTGCCATGGGAGAAGTGCTTAGCTTTGGGTTCGATCTTGCGGTGTCCTTTCCGAGTGACAGAAGGGGTAGCAAGGCACGTATTGCATCGTTGCCATCGAGGATAACAAGATGGGGTTTATTTCATATTGCATGAATTTATCTCTCTACATCATGTCATCTTGCTTAAAGCGTTAATTTGTTTAACTTAACACTCTAGATGCATGCTGGATAGCGGTCGACGAGTGGAGTAATAGTAGTAGATGCAGAATCGTTTCGGTCTACTTGTCTCGGACGTGATGCCTATATACATGATCATACCTAGATATTCTCATAACTATGTGATACGTCCATTTTGCATCATGCTTTTATATCGTTATTTATTGCATTATGGGCTGTTATTTCACAATATGTCACAATACTTATGGCTATTCTCTCTTATTTTACAAGGTTTACATAAGAAGGGAGAATGCCGACAGTTGGAATTCTGGGCTGGAAAAGGAGCAAATATTAGAGACCTATTCTGTGCAACTCCAAAAGTCCTGAAACTCCACGGAACATCTTAAAATAAATAAAGAAAAATCCTCTTCAAAGATGAAGTCCAGGGGGCCCACACCCTGCTCACGAGGGTGGGGGCGCGCCCCCATCCTAGGGCGCGCCCCTACCTCGTGGGCCCCCTGGTGGGTCTCCGACGTCCATCTTCTGCTATATGAAGTCTTTCGATGAGAAAAAAATAGGAAGCAACCTTTCAAGACGAGACTCCACCGCCACGAGGCGGAACCAATCTAGAGCTCCGGCAGGGCTGTTCTGCCGGGGATACTTCCCTCCGGGAGGGGGAAATCATCACCATCATCATCACCAACCCTCCTCTCATCGGGAGAGGGCAATCTCCATCAACATCTTCACCAGCACCATCTCATCTCTAAACCCTAGTTCATCTCTTGTATCCAATTCTTGTCTCAAAGTCCGGGATTGGTGCTAGTAGGTTGCTAGTAGTGTTGATTACTTCTTGTAGTTGATGCTAGTTGGTTTATTTGGTGGAAGATCATATGTTCAGATCCTATATGCATATTATTACCCCTCTGATTATGAACATGAATATGCTTTGTGAGTAGTTACGTTTGTTCCTGAGGACAAGGGAGAAGTCTTGCTATTAGTAGTCATGTGAATTTGGTATTTGTTTGATATTTTGATAAGATGTATGTTGTCTAGCCTCTAGTGGTGTTATGTGAATGTCGACTACATAACACTTCACCATTATTTGGGCCTAGAGGAAGGCATTGGGAAGTAATAAGTAGATGATGGGTTGCTAGAGTGACAGAAGCTTAAACCCTAGTTTATGCGTTGCTTCGTAAGGGGCTGATTTGGATCCATATGTTTCATGCTATGGTTAGGTTTACCTTAATACTTTTGTTGTAGTTGTGGATGCTTGCAATAGAGGTTAATCATAAGTGGGATGCTTTTTCAAGTAATAACAGCACCCAAGCACCGGTCCACCCACATATCAAATTATCAAAGTACCGAACGCGAATCATATGAACGTGATGAAAGCTAGCTTGACGATATTCCCATGTGTTCTCAGGAGCGCTTTTCCTATTATAAGAGTTTGTTCCGGCTTGTCCTTTGCTACAAAAAGGATTGGGCCATCTTGCTGCACTTTATTTACTTTTTTTACTTGTTGCTCGTTACAATTTACCTCACCACCAAACTATCTATCACCACTTATTTCAGTACTTGCAGAGAATACCTTGCTGAAAACCGCTTATCATTTCCTTATGCTCCTCGTTGGGTTCGACACTCTTACTTATAGAAAGGACTAGGATAGATCCCCTATACTTCTGGGTCATCAAGAATCTTTTCTGGCACCGTTGCCGGGGAGTGTAGCGCTTTTGGTAGGTGGAATTTGGTAAGGAAAATTTTATATAGTGTGCTGAAATTTGCTGTCACTTGTTACTATGGAAAGTAATTCTCTGACGGGCTTGTTTGGGGTATCTTCGCCCCGTCCAGTAGAGAAAAGAGTTGCTCCTCAACCTACTGAACCTATTGAAAATGAAACTCCTTTTGAATTTCCTTCGGGTATGATGGAAAGACTGCTAGCTAACTCTTTTGCAGGAGATGGAACAAAGCATTCTGATGAGCACTTATTATATGTGGATGAAGTTTGTGGATTATTTAAGCTTGCAGGTGTACCCGATGATGTTGCTAAGAAGAAGGTCTTTCCTTTATCTTTGAAGGAATACACATTGATATGGTATAGTCTATGTGATACGAGATCGTGGGACTATGAAAGATTGAAATTGGAATTTCATCAAAAGTATTACCCTATGCATCTTGTTCATCGTGATCGCAATTATATATATAATTTCTGGCCTCGCGAAGGAGAAAGCATCGCTCAAGCTTGGGGGGAGGCTTAAATCAATGTTATATTCATGCCCCAATCATGAGCTCTCGAGAGAAATAATTATGCAAAGTTTTTATGATCGGCTTTCTGAAAATAATCGCACCATGCTCGATACTTCTTGTGCTGGCTCTTTTATGATGAAGACTATTGAATTTAGATGGAACTTATTGGATAGGGTTAAACGCAACTCTGAAGATTGGGACCTCGACGAAGGTAAGGAGTCAGGTATGACACCTAAGTTTGATTGTGTTAAATCTTTTATGGATACCGATATTTTCCGTAAGTTTAGCACTAAATATGGACTTGACTCTGAGATAGTAGCTTCCTTCTGTGAATCTTTTGCTACTTATGTTGATCTCCCTAAGGAGAAGTGGTTTAAATATCATCCTCCTATAGAAGTAAAAGTAGCTGCACCTATTAAAGTTGAAGAAAAGACTGTCACTTATAATGATCCTATTGTTCCTACTGCTTATGTTGACAAACCACCTTTCCCTGTTAGAGTAAAGGAGCATGCTAAAGCTTCAACTGTTGTTCGTAAAAGCAATGTTAGAACTTATACACCTCCTGAGCAAGTTAAAGTAGAACCTAATATTGCTATTGTTAAAGATCTCTTGTCTAATAATATTGATGGGCATGTTATTCAGTTCGAAGGTGAAACTGCTAGAGCTGCTAAGCCTTGTGATAAAGATAAACATAGACCTGTGGTAGGCGTGCCTGTTATTTCTGTTAAAATAGGAGATCATTATTATCATGGCTTATGTGATATGGGTGCTAGTGCTAGTGCCATACCTATTGACTTATATAAAGAGATTATGCATGACATTGCACCTGTTGAGTTAGAAGAAATTGATGTTACAATTAAACTTGCTAATAGGGATACTATATCACCAGTGGGAATTATTAGAGATGTCGAAGTCTTGTGTGGGAAAACTAAATATCCTGCTGATTTTCTTGTTCTCGGTTCCCCACAAGATAGCATTTGTCCCATTATATTCGGTAGACCCTTCTTGAACACTGTTAATGCTAGGATAGATTGCGAAAAGAATGTTGTTACTATTGGCTTGGACGATATGGTTCATGAGTTTAATTTCCCTAAATTTAGTAAACAATATCGTGAGGAAGAATTACCTATTAAGGATGAAATTATTGGTCTTGCTTCTATTGCCGTACCTCCTAGTGATCCTTTAGAACACTATTTGCTACACCATGAAAATGATATGTTCATGAATGAAAGAAGGGAAATAGATGAAGTATTCTCTAAACAGGAACCTATTTTGCAACACAACTTGCCTGTTGAAATTTTAGGGGATCCTCCTCCACCCAAGGGTGATCCCGTGTTTGAGCTTAAACCGTTGCCTGATAATCTAAAATATGCTTATCTTGATGAAAAGAAGATATATTCTGTTATTATTAGTGCTAACCTTTCAGAGCATGAAGAAGAAAGATTATTGAAAACTCTGAAGAAGCATCGTGCTGCTATTGGATATACTCTTGATGATCTGGGTATTAGTCCCACTCTATGTCAACATAAAATAAATTTGGAAGAAGATGCCAAACCAGTTCGTGATCCTCAACGACGTTTGAATCCTAAAATGAAAGAAGTGGTAAGAAAAGAAATACTCAAGCTTCTGGAGGCAGGTATAATTTATCCCGTTGCTGATAGTCAGTGTGTAAGTCCTGTCCATTGTGTCCCTAAGAAGGGAGGTATTACTGTTGTTCCTAATGATAAAGATGAATTGATTCCACAAAGAATTATTACAGGCTATAGGATGGTAATTGATTTCCGCAAATTAAATAAAGCTACTAAGAAAGATCATTACCCCTTACCTTTTATTGATCAAATGCAAGAAAGATTATGCAAACACACACAATACTGCTTTCTAGATGGTTATTCTGGGTTCTCTCAAATACCTGTGTCGGCTAGAGATCAATCAAAGACTACTTTTACATGCCCTTTTGGTACTTTTGCTTATAGACGTATGCCTTTTGGTTTATGTAATGCACCTGCTACCTTTCAAAGATGCATGATGGCTATATTCTCTGACTTTTGTGAAAAGATTTGTGAGGTTTTCCTGCACGACTTTTCCGTCTATGGTTCCTCTTTTGATGATTGCTTGAGCAATCTTGATCGAGTTTTGCAGAGATGTGAAGAAACTAATCTTGTCTTGAATTGGGAAAAGTGCCACTTTATGGTTAATGAAGGTATTGTTTTGGGGCACAAATTTCCGAAAGAGGTATTGAAGTTGATAAAGCCAAAGTTGATGCTATTGAAAAGATGCCATGTCCCAAGGACGTCAAAGGTATAAGAAGTTTCCTTGGTCATGCTAGATTTTATAGGAGGTTCATTAAGGACTTCTCAAAAATTTCTCGGCCTCTGACTAATTTAATGCAAAAAGATATACCATTTGTCTTTGATGATGATTGTGTAGAAGCATTTGAAATACTTAAGAAAGCATTAGTCTCTGCACCTGTTGTTCAGCCACCTGATTGGAATTTACCCTTTGAAATTATGTGTGACGCTAGTGATTATGCTGTAGGTGTTGTTCTAGGGCAAAGAGTTGATAAGAAATTAAATGTTATCCATTATGCTAGTAAGACTCTAGACAATGCCCAAAGAAAGTATGCTACTACTGAAAAAGAACTTTTAGCAGTTGTATTTGCTTGTGATAAGTTCAGACCTTATATTGCTGATTCTAAAGTAACTATTCACACTGATCATGCTGCTATTAAATATCTTATGGAAAAGAAAGATGCTAAACCTAGACTTATTAGATGGGTTCTCTTGCTACAAGAATTTGATATGCATATTGTTGATAGAAAGGGAGCTGAGAACGCCGTTGCAGACAACTTGTCTAGGTTAGAAAATATTCTTGATGACCCACTACCTATTAATGATAGCTTTCCTGGTGAACAATTAAATGTTATAAGTACTTCTCGTAGTACTCCTTGGTATGCTGATTATGCTAATTATATTGTTGCTAAATTTATACCACCTAGCTTCACATACCAACAAAAGAAAAAGTTTTTCTATGATTTACGACATTACTTTTGGGATGACCCCCATCTTTAAAAAGAAGGAGTAGATGGTGTTATTAGACGTTGTGTACCAGAGCATGAACAGGAACAGATCCTACGCAAGTGTCACTCCGAAGCTTATGGAGGACATCACGCTAGAGACAGAACTGCACATAAGGTATTGCAATCCGGTTTTTATTGGCCGACTCTCTTCAAGGATGCCCGTAAGTTTGTCTTGTCTTGTGATGAATGTCAAAGAATTGGTAATATTAGTAGACATCAAGAAATGCCTATGAATTATTCTCTTGTTATTGAACCATTTGATGTCTGGGGCTTTGATTATATGGGACCTTTTCCTGCCTCTAATGGATACACACATATTCTAGTTGTTGTTGATTATGTTACTAAGTGGGTAGAAGCTATTCCAACTAGTAGTGCTAATCATAACACTTCTATTAAAATGCTTAAGGAAGTTATTTTTCCGAGGTTTGGAGTCCCTAGATATTTAATGACTGATGGTGGTTCACACTTCATTCATGGTGCTTTCCGTAAAATGCTTGCTAAACATGATGTTAATCATAGAATTGTGTCCCCTTATCATCCTCAGTCTAGTGGTCAAGTACAATTGAGCAATAGAGAGCTCAAGTTAATTTTGCAAAAGACAGTTAATAGGTCTAGAAAGAATTGGTCCAAGAAACTTGATGATGCATTATGGGCATATAGAACTGCATATAAAAATCCTATGGGTATGTCTCCGTATAAAATGGTTTATGGAAAAGCATGTCACCTACCTCTCGAACTAGAACATAAGGCATATTGGGCTATTAAAGAGCTCAACTATGATTTCAAACTTGCCGGCGAGAAGAGGTTATTTGATATTATCTCACTTGATGAATGGAGAACCCAAGCTTATGAAAATGCGAAGTTGTTTAAAGAGAAAGTTAAAAGATGGCATGACAAAAGGATACAAAAGCGTGAGTTTAATGTAGGTGATTATGTATTGCTATACAACTCTCGTTTAAGATTTTTTGCAGGAAAACTTCTCTCTAAATGGGAAGGCCCCTATGTTATCGAGGAGGTCTATCGTTCCGGTGCAATAAAAATCAACAACTTCGAAGGCACAAATCCGAAGGTGGTAAACGGTCAAAGAATCAAACATTATATCTCAGGTAATCCCATAAATGTTGAAACCAATATTATTGAAACCGTAACCCCGGAGGAATACATAAGAGACACTTTCCGGAACGTTTCAGACTCCGAAAAGGAATAGGTATGTGGTACGGTAAGTAAACCGACTCCAAAACAATATCTCTTCGTTTTGGAATATTTAGAAAAATAGAAAAATAAGTGGTAGTCCGGGAAGGACACGAGGGCCCCACGAGGGTGGTGGGCGCGCCCCCCCTACCTGGGCGCGCCCCCCTACCTCGTGAGCACCCCGTGTGCCCTCCGGACTCCGTTTTCTTGCACAATACGTATTTTGGTCGGTAAAAATTCACTATATATTCTCCCGAAGGTTTTGACTCCCGTATCATGCAAATCTCCTCTTTTTTTTGTTTCGAGCTGTTGCTGCTGCAGATTAGAGCAAGATGTCTTCTCAAGAGTCGATCGGGGAGAGCCGGGTATCTAACCCGGCACCGGTACCAAGGGCAAATAGCGACGCTGATCACTTTGGGCCAGCAATGGAGGAAGAGATGGAGGCTGACCTGATGAGGGTAGATGCCATGGAGGATCAAGAAGTCACCTCTTGCTTCCGAGCTGGGTTCATGACGGGGGAACTACAGAGCTCAACTATTCCAAATTCGGTTATCCCTTCCAATGTTAGATTTCTTTCTTATGAAAATATGAGGAGGAGTGTCTCTTGTTCTCCTGGAGCTATGACACACCCTTCGGTGCAAGGAGCTTTAGCCGTCACAGGAAAGCTCCGTAAGGAAATAATGGACCTCAAGCAGCAAGTCAATAAGCTCGAGGAGGAGAATCATATCTTGAGGGGAATCATCGCCAAAAATATTACACCAACAACGAAGAAGGAGACATAATCACATGGGTATGGGCACTCCCCTTGGCAACTGCCAAGCTTGGGGGAGGTGCCCCGGTATCGTATCACAATCACATCTCCTATCTTTACCGTTTTTCTTAGTTCGATCCTATTAGTAGTATCTTGATCTAGTAGAATAAAGTTTATGGCATGATCTAGTTTTGAGTTTTGCTTTATGATCTCTCTTTGTAATCGAGTCTGTGAGCTATATATATAATAAAGATTAGTGTTGAGTCAAGGGCTTGATTATTTTGCCATGATCTTGGGTGAATAAAGAAAGAAAGAAAAGAAAAGAGACAAAGAGTTCATATTGATCTTATTGAGAGTAATGACTTCACATATAAAGAGTATGATGATTAAAAGTTGTTGGGAGTTGACAGACATAGCTTTGGTCATCGTTGTAATTAATAGGAAGTAATAAGGAAAGAGAGGTTTCACATATAGATATATTATCATTGACATCTTTTATGATTGGAAGCACTCATTAAAATATGACATGCTAAAGAGTTGAGATAAAGTATGTTGTCATCGATCCTCTAACTTGTTGAGCTTGCCTTTCCCCCTCATGCTAGCCAAATTCTCAGCACTAAGTAGAGATACTACTTGTGCTTCCAAACGCCCTTAAAACCAGTTTTGCCATGAGAGTCCACCATATCTACCTATGGATTGAGTAAGATCCTTCAAGTAAGTTGTCATCAGTGCAAAGCAATAAAAATTGCTCTAAATATGTATGATTGATTGGTGTGGGAGGAATAAGCTTTATACGATCTTGTGATGTGGAAGTAATAAAAGCGACAGACTGCATAATAAAGGTTCACATCACAAGGGGCAATATAAAGTGACGTTCTTTCGCATTGAGATTTTGTGCATCCAACCATAAAAGTGCATGGCAACCTCTACTTCCCTCTACGAAGGGTCTATCTTTTATTACTATCTTCTACCTTTTGCAAGAGTCATGGTGATCTTCACCTTTTCCTTTTCATTTTATCCTTTGGCAAGCTCAGCATGTTGGAAAGAACATGATAAATATATCTAATTGGATGTAGGGGAGCATGAACCATTATTGTTGACATTACCCTTGAGGTAAAAGGTTGTGGGGCAAAACTATAAGCCCCTATCTTTCTCTGTGTCCGATTAAAACTCCGTAACTACAAGTATCGCGTGACTGTTAGCAATCATGAAGGACTAGATGATAGTTGAGTATGTGGACTTGCTTTTAAGCTCTGACATAGACTCTTTCCGATGTTATGATAAATTGCAATTGCTTCAATGACTGAGATTATAGTTTGTTCGAGCCCAATAAGGTTTATGATTTATACTTTTGCATTGTGAATAGATCATCGCTTGAACATAAGTAATCATATGACAAAATCCATATGTGTTGCTGTTATGAGAATAACCATGATGCCTTCATGTCCGTATTTTATTTTTATCGACGCCTCTACCTCTAAACATGAGGACATATTTATTGTTATCGGCTTTTCGCTTGAGGACAACCGAGGTCTAAGCTTGGGGGAGTTGATACGTCCATTTTGCATCATGCTTTTATATCAATATTTATTGCATTATGGGCTGTTATTTCACAATATGTCACAATACTTATGGCTATTCACTCTTATTTTACAAGGTTTACATAAGAAGGGAGAATGCCGGCAGCTGGAATTCTAGGCTGGAAAAGGAGCAAATATTAGAGACCTATTCTGTGCAACTCCAAAAGTCCTGAAACTCCACGGAACATCTTAAAATAAATAAAGAAAAATCCTCGCCAAAGATGAAGTCCAGGGGGCCCACACCCTGCTCACGAGGGTGGGGGCGCCCCCCCTCCTAGGGCGCGCCCCCTACCTCGTGGGTCCCCTGGTGGGTCTTCGACATCCATCTTCTGCTATATGAAGTCTTTCGATGAGAAAAAATAGGAAGCAACCTTTGGGGACAAGACTCCGCCGCCACGAGGCGGAACCAATCTAGAGCTCTGGCAGGGCTGTTCTGCGGGGGATACTTCCCTCCGGGAGGGGGAAATCATCACCATCGTCATCACCAATGCTCCTTTCATCGGGAGAGGGCAATCTCCATCAACATCTTCACCAGCACCATCTCATCTCTAAACCCTAGTTCATCTCTTGTATCCAATTCTTGTCTCAAAGTCCGGGATTGGTGCTAGTAGGTTGCTAGTAGTGTTGATTACTCCTTGTAGTTGATGCTAGTTCGTTTATTTGGTGGAAGATCATATGTTCAGATCCTATATGCATATTATTACCCCTCTGATTATGAACATGAATATGCTTTGTGAGTAGTTACGTTTGTTCCTGAGGACAAGGGAGAAGTCTTGCTATTAGTAGTCATGTGAATTTGGTATTCGTTTGATATTTTGATAGGATGTATGTTGTCTAGCCTCTAGTGGTGTTATGTGAACGTCGACTACATAACACTTCACCATTATTTGGGCCTAGAGGAAGGAATTGGGAAGTAATAAGTAGATGATGGGTTGCTAGAGTGACAGAAGCTTAAACCCTAGTTTATGCGTTGCTTCGTAAGGGGCTGATTTGGATCCATATGTTTGATGCTATGGTTAGGTTTACCTTAATACTTTTGTTGTAGTTGCGGATGCTTGCAATAGAGGTTAATCATAAGTGGGATGCTTGTTCAAGTAAGAACAACAACCAAGCACCGGTCCACCCACATATCAAATTATCAAAGTACCGAATGCGAATCATATGAATGTGATGAAAGCTAGCTTGACGATATTCCCATGTGTCCTCGGGAGCGCTTTTCCTATTATAAGAGTTTGTTCCGGCTTCTCCTTTGCTACAAAAAGGATTGGGCCATCTTGCTGCACTTTATTTAATTTTGTTACTTGTTGCTCGTTACAATTTACCTCACCACCAAACTATCTATCACCACTTATTTCAGTACTTGCAGAGAATACCTTGCTGAAAACCACTTATCATTTCCTTCTGCTCCTCGTTGGGTTCGACACTCTTACTTATCAAAAGGACTATGATAGATCCCCTATACTTGTGGGTCATCACTATGCTCAATTCTGTCAATTGCTCAACAATAATTTGTTCACCCACCTTAGAATACTTATGCTCTTGAGAGAATCCACTAGTGAAACCTATGGCCCCCGGGTCTATTCTCATCATATCAATCTCCATCACTTTAATTTTGCTTTGCTTTTTTACTTTGCCTTTTACTTTTCACTTTTCATCTCTATATCAAAAATACCAAAAACATTATCTATCAGTTCTCACTCTCGTAAGTGACCGTGAAGGGATTGACAACCCCTAATCGCGTTGGTTGCGAGTAGCTATCGTTTTGTGCAGGTACGAGGGACTTGAGCGTGGCCTCCTACTAGATTGATACCTTGGTTCTCAAAAACTGAGGGAAATACTTACGCTACTCTGCTGCATCATCCTCTCCTCTTCGGGGAAAACCAATGCAAGCTCAAGAGGTAGAAAATATCCATAGTACGAATGATGATTGCACTAGTTATGATGAAAATGTCTCCTATAAACATGTCAATTTTTGTGGAGTACATTGGGTTTGCAAGGACACAGATAGATATTGCAAGAGGCATAAGTACTTAGAAACTAAATGGTTGCAAGAAAGGCTAGATGCATGTGCTGAAAATTTAGTTTTTTCTTAGCCATACTTGTGAACTTTGCAATGAACGTGATCATTTTGGTACCCAATGAAAATTGTTTCATGATCGTATCGTGTCCAAAAATTGTGATGACTTGATTTCCCTTGCACATCAAAATGAACTTAGTTTGCTCTTGGGTTATGAAGAAATGAAACGTATAACTAAGGTTATTCCAGAATTTGCCCTTGATAGAGTTCTTCATTTTGATCTAGAAGAAATTTATATGTATTGTGCGGTGAATTGCATTGATAATCCATATATTGCCAATTACATAAAGAAAAGAAAACAAATAGAAAATGAAGAGAATACTAATGAAAGGGAAGAGACTTCTCAATATCCTCCTGTTATTTCTTATGATGAATCAGGTAACGAGGAGGAGCCTTCTAATCAACAAATCTCATTAATAAGGAGCTCCAAAAAGAGGATTGAACCTACACATGATGAGGTTAAGAAGAAGAAAATAAAAAGGAAGAGAGGTAAAAAGGTATCTCTCCCAAATAAAGTTGCTCCTATTATGGTTGCGCCTCATGAAAATGAATCAAAAATAATTGTGGAAGATGATACACTTGACGATGATCTAGTTATGCCTATTGCTTGTGGTGATGATTATGATTGGGAAGATAATGATACTCCTTATGATCTTGAAAATCTTTTTGGCACTTGCTTGGAAGAATACAATAATTGCTATACTATCGGTGCTATCTATACTATTAATGATGAGAGTGATTATGCTTATGATATGAAAAGGCCCAAGCTTGGGAAGCTATGTTTGATGAGGATGACATATTTTACAATATATTTGCTGTAATTAATGTTTGTCCCAAGCTTGGGGATGCTACGTTTAATGAAGATGGTATTTAGCCTCCTAAGTTTTGATATGCAAAGTTGTTATGATGATAGCATGCACTCTACCTATGATGATTGTATTGATGAAGGTGGGTTTGGAAGAGTGTCAACTTTAGGAAGTAATTATCCCAGTATTTTGGAAGATGTTGAATCTTATAATATTTATGAGAGTGGATTTGGAGAGGTCATGACTTTATTTAGTGATGTATCCACTATCTTGGAAGAGGTTTCAATCGATTATGATGAGAACAAAGTTGCTACTTATGATGATTATTGTGATGAAACTTATGCTATAAAAAGTAGTGATGATTATATTTATAAAACTTGTCATGATTGTGATTACCCTTTTTCTGAACATTACCCTTTTTATGTGGAAACAATTTTGTAGTATTCAAGTCTCTTATGATACTCCCACTATTCCGAATGAGAAGAAATTTGCTTATGTGGAGAGTAATAAATTTTTTATGCAAGTAGATCATGAAAAGAATGCTTTAGGTGCTGGTTATATTGTTGAATTCATTCATGGTGCTACTAAAAATTATTATGACGGAGGAATATATTCTTGTAGGAATTGCAATAATATCAAGTTTCCTCTCTATGTGCTTAAAGTTTTGAAGTTATGCTTGTTTTACCTTCCTATGCAAGTTGATTATTGTTCCCATAAGTTGTTTGCTCACAAAATCCCTATGCATAGGAAGTGGGTTAGGCTTAAATGTGTTAGTAATATTCTTCATGATGCTCTCTTTATGTTTCAATTCTTATCTTTTATGTGAGCATCATTGAAATCAACATGCCTAGCTAGGGGCGTTAAACGATAGCGCTTGTTGGGAGGCAACCCAATGTTATTTTAGT
Organism: Aegilops umbellulata; assembly: GCA_032464435.1. Taxonomy (NCBI): domain Eukaryota; kingdom Viridiplantae; phylum Streptophyta; class Magnoliopsida; order Poales; family Poaceae; genus Aegilops; species Aegilops umbellulata. The sequence continues at coordinate 359,986,813 of CP136059.1, forward strand.
TTCTTGGTTTTTGGTTCTGTTTAGGAATAAATAATCCATCTAGCTTCTGTTTAGATGTGGTTTTGTGTGTTAGTTAGTGTTTGTGCCAAGTAGAACCTTTGGGAAGACTTAGGTGAAGTCTTTATGATCATGCTGTAAAAAACAGAAACTTTAGCCCTCATGAGATTAGCTTCAACTTTTTACTGGAGAGTGATATTTAGTTGATTATTTTTGCATATGATTACTAGACAAATTCCTCAGGTCCACCAAGTTATTTTAGAATTTTTGGAGTTCCATAAGTCTGCGTTAGTTACAGATTACTACAGACTGTTCTGTTTTTGACAGATTCTGTTTTTCGTGTGTTGTTTGCTTATTTTGATAACCCTATGGCTAGTAAAATAGTTTATAAACCATAGATAAGTTGGAATACAGTAGGTTTAACACAAATATAAATAAATAATGAGTTCATTATAGTACCATGAACTGGTGTTTTGTTTTCTTTCGCTAACGGAGCTTACGAGTTTTCTGTTAAGTTTTGTGTTGTGAAGTTTTCAAGTTTTGGGTAAAGATTCGATGGACTACGGAATAAGGAGTGGCAAGAGCCTAAGCTTGGGGATTCCCAAGGCACCCCAAGGTAGTATTCAAGGACAACCAAGCGTCTAAGCTTGGGGATGCCCCGGATGGCATCCCCTCCTTCGTCTTCATTCATCGGTAACTTTACTTGGAGCTATATTTTTATTCACCACATGATATGTGTTTTGCTTGGAGCGTCATTTTATTTTATTTAGCTTTGCTTGCTGTTTGAATAAAGTATCAAGATCTGTAATTATTAAATGGAAGAGTCTTCACATAGTTGTATAATTATTCGACTACTCATTGATCTTCACTTGTATCTTTTGGAGTAGTTTGTTGTTTGCTCTAGTGCTTCACTTATATCTTTTAGAGCATGGTGGTGGATTTGTTTTATAGAAACTATTGATCTCTGATGCTTCACTTAGATTATTTTGAGAGTCTTAAATAGCATGGTAATTTGCTTAAAAATCTTAATATGCTTAGTATTCAAGATTTGTAAAACTTTCTTTTGAGTGCGTTGAATACTAAGAAAAGTTTGATGCTTGATAATTGTTTTGAGATATGAAGATGGTTATATTAGAGTCATGCTAGTTGAGTAGTTGTGAATTTGATAAATACTTGTGTTAAAGTTTGTGATTCCCGTAGCATGCACGTATGGTGAACCGTTATGTGATGAAGTCGGAGCATGATTTATTTATTGATTGTCTTCCTTATGAGTGGCGGTCGGGGATGAGCGATGGTCTTTTCCTATCAATCTATCCCCCTAGGAGCATGCACGTAATACTTTGCTTTGATAACTTCTACATTTTTGCAATAAGTATATGAGTTCTTTATGACTAATGTTGAGTCCACGGATTATACGCACTTTTCTCATCCTTCTGCCATTTCTAGCCTCTCTAATACCGCGCACCTTTCGCCGGTATCATACACCACCATATACCTTCCTCAAAATAGCCACCATACCTACCTATTATGGCATTTCGATAGCCATTCTGAGATATATTGCCATGTAACTTTCCACCATTCCGTTTATTATGACACGCTACATCATTGTCATATTGCTTTGCATGATCATGTAGTTGACATTGTATTTGTGGCAAAGCCACCTTTCATAATTCTTTCATACATGTCGCTCATGAGTCATTGCACATCCCGGTACACCACCGGAGGCATTCATATAGAGTCATATTTTGTTATAAGTATTGTGTTGTAATTCTTGAGTTGTAAGTAAATAAAAGTGTGATGATCATCATTTTTAGAGCATTGTCCCAAGTGAGGAAAGGATGATGGAGACTATGATTCCCCCACAAGTCGGGATGAGACTCCGGACGAAAAATAAAAAAAAGAGAGAAAAAAGAGGCCACAAAAAAAGAGGAAGGCCCAAACAAAAATAAAAAAACAAAAAAATGAGAGAAAAAGAGAGAAGGGGCAATGCTACTATCCTTTTACCACACTTGTGCTTCAAAGTAGCACCACGATCTTCACGATAGAGAGTCTCCTATGTTATCACTTTCATATACTAGTGGGAATTTTACATTATAGAACTTGGCTTGTATATTCCAATGATGGGCTTCCTCAAAATGCCCTAGGTCTTCGTGAGCAAGCGAGTTGGATGCACACCCACTTAGTTTCTTTTGTTGAGCTTTCATATACTTATAGCTCTAGTGCATCCGTTGCATGGCAATCCCTACTCACTCACATTGATATCTATTGATGGGCATCTCCATAGCCCATTGATACGCCTAGTTGATGTTAGACCATCTTCCCCTCTTTTTGCCTTCTCCACAACCACCATTCTATTCCACCTATAGTACTATGTCCATGGCTCACACTCATGTATTGCGTGAAGATTGAAAAGGTTTTGAGAATGTCAAAAGTATGAAACAATTGCTTGGCTTGTCATCGGGGTTGTGCATGATTTAAATATTTTGTGTGGTGAAGATAGAGCATAGCCAGACTATATGATTTTGTAGGGATAACTTACCTTGACCATGTTATTTTGAGAAGACATGATTGCTTAGTTAGTATGCTTGAAGTGTTATTACTTTTATGTCAATACGAACTTTTATCTTGAATCTTTCAGATCTGAATATTCATATCACAATTAAGAAGAATTACAATGAAATTATGGCAACTAGCATTCCACATCAAAAATTGTCTTTTTTATCATTTACCTACTCGAGGACGAGCAGGTATTAGAGGCCCAACAACGTCTACAAGAAGAAGGTTGCGTAGTAGACATCAAGCAGTTTCTGGCGCCGTTGTCGGGGAGGTGAGTGCTTGAAGGAATATCTTTAGATCTTGCAATCGAATCTTTTAGTTTCTTGTTTTATCACTAGTTTCTTGTTTCTTTTAGTTTCTTGTTTCGCGGATTCGTACAAATCTGGAACCAACTCTCAACATATAAGTGAATGTCTTCAAACTGATTTATCTTCAAAATCTTCTGAGAATGCATATGACCTCTTCCCCTTCCCTCGCATCTCTAATGCTGTCACAGGTACATGTCCGTGGGAGAATCCCTTGGTTCTCACAGTCTGCATTCGTTTGCAGAATTCTTACAGCATCACATTAACTCTCCCGAAGCCAGTTCCTATTTGTCCAGCAAGCGAAAGCCTTTGAAGCCTTTGAACGTGTTGATGCCATTTAGTTTGAAGTACATGGCTGAAGATAAATCAGTAAGGAAGGGTGGCAGACAGCGTCGTGGGGGAACGTCAAGAGATTTGCCTGATGGGCTCTCAGAGCTTTACAAGACAGATCCAGAAGAGGGTTACAATCAGCGCAAGACCCGAATCCAATGGATTCGAAGATATTGGGCAGAACAGTGGTACAAATACAGATTCGTAACCCAGGAATATGCAGAGAAAAATGCCATCAAGTGACCATGGGGAGATATTTTGTACAGAAATCTTCCACCCAGGTCCAGAGCTGAAGCCATTGAGCAAGGCTTCTATCCTTGCATGGTTCGTGGGCCACAACCAGCTGATGCCGACCCATCTTCTTTACTATGGTGTCACGAAGACAATCTGTTCAAACGCAATTATCAGTTTGCAAAAGCCTCAGCAAAGAAGAAGAAAGATTCTTTGGGGTTAGACTTCAATCTTGGTCCTCCTGCTCCACATGCTGATGGCACACGCGATGCAGAACCGAATATCATCGGACCCTTCTACAACCTTGATGGCCTCATCACCCACATATCTATTCAAGGTGCCAAAGTGGATTACTCTCATGATGATGCTGACACGGATGAAGCCCCTGCTCCTACTCCAAAACCGCAGAAGCAGAAGAAAACTAAAGCTTCAAGGTCAGCTGCTGCTCCTAAAGTTTCACGTGCGAAGCCACTGGCCACTACACCTCCTGAAGACAGTGTGCAGTCTGAAGATCTATCACGTATCTCCAAGAAGACGGAGAAGAAAAAGAAAATCGTCAAGAATACTGATCATACATTGACTCCTGCTGCCATTCTGCGAGAAGAGCCCATTGATCTGTCCAGCGATGATGATCTTGCAGATGACGCTCTTGAGCAACTGATCAAGAGCAAAGAACACTACTAGGAAAAGGCCTACTAATGGCGCACCGGTTTTGCCTACTAATGGCACACTACCGGTGCACCATTAGTAACACGCCACTAGTATTTTTTACTAATGGCGCACCACTGGTGCGCCATTAGTATCTAGTATACTAATGGCGCACCACAAGGTGCACCATTAGTATAGCCCACGGTGCGCCATTAGTATCATGGAAGTGCGCCATTAGTAACATTTGTTTTTCAAAAAAAATTCAGAATATTTTTTTAATTTTTTTTAAAAAAAATCATTTTTTTTCGTTTTTTCTTAATCTCAGGTCAATATGGCTTAATAATATGGCTTAATCTCAGGTCAATATGCTTAATCTCAGGTCAAATCGCACTCCATGGTCAAACTTCCCAAAAGGTCACCCATCCTCACACTACTCCAGCCCAAGCACACTTAACTTCAGAGTTCTATCCAGCCCCAGCAACAGCTCACTTCACACGCACTTGTTGATATATCTAGCATATCAATCCTATTATACCTTGTTGATGTCTAGGACTTTGTTCATGTTCATGACTATGATAAAATTTTGAAAAATACTTCAAACTTCCCGGTCATATTACGTATCATTTTTTGAAAAAAAATTCAAAACCAATTTTTTTGAAATTTTTTGGATTTTTTGCCTCTAGATCTTGAAAGCCCCGTAACTTTTTTTCTGTTAGGTTTTTGGGGATTTTGAAAATGTTTAATGGGGTTCCCCACTGTTAAATTTGGATGTAACTTTTCGAGTAGATAATTTTTCATATAAAAAACTTTTTAATCCGAGTTCGTATGCAAAAGTTATGGCCATTTTACAAATTTCCAGAGAGATTTTGCAAATAAAGTCGAAATTCATATTTGTAAATTTTCCCAACAACTAGACCACATTTCACATGGGAAACTTATTTTATTTTATTTTTTTGACATTTTTATCATTTTCTTTTTTTTTCAAACTGTAAAGGCGGTCCAGGGGGTGTATTCGGGAACTTTTGGGCCAACTTAGTAATGGCGCACCGTGGGGTGGTGCGCCATTACTAGTTTTGAAAATAAAAAAATAAAAAAAATTGAATTTATTTTGAAAAAAACTTAGTAATGGCGCACCTGTGGACAGTGCGCCATTACTAGTAAATTTTTTATTTTATTTTTTTATTTTTCAAAACTACTAATGGCGCACGGTGGGTGTGGTGCGCCATTACTATGTCAAGTTAGTAATGGTGCACCACTCCCACGGTGCGCCATTAGTTGTTTTGACAAAATTAAAAAAAATTACTAATGGCGCATGGTGGGATGTGGTGCGCCATTAGTATTTGCACACTAATGGCGCACCAACACATGATGCGCCATTAGTATTTAGTAATGGCGCACCACATGTACAGTGCGCCATTAGTGTCCATCCCATCTATAACACTTTTCCTAGTAGTGGAAGAAGCAGAGATCTTCAATGATTTGCCTCTCTTTGATGTGGCAATCAACCATAACTTCATTGGTGAGTGGTTTGACACCCCAAATCTCAGCTTTGATGATCTGCAACTTCCCATTGGTCTCAGCGTCTCCTTCAATGGCGCCATTGCTTCTGAGATAGCTCTTGCTCAGCGCATCTTTGAACTGAAGCACAAGATCGACTATGAGAAAGCTCAGTTCAAGAAGCATGTGGCAAAGCTCAGCGTGCAAGATGTCAAAAACTTCAAGATCATGTTGCACGAGCTCAAAGAAGCCTTTTTCAAGAAGCGTGAAGAAGCTAAAGGTTCTCGTGAGCGCATGAAGAGTCTGGCTGACAAGTGTGTGCAAGCCTACAATGAGGCTGAGAAGCGCAAGGCTCTTGGTCGTCCTAGCATCGACCCAAGAATGACTGCAAACAAGAAGAAGCCATCAACTGACCAATCTGCACCTTCAAGGCAGGAGGAGCCACGCATAGTCTTCCCAAGCAGCATGACAGGCTCGAAGCCAAAGGTCAAGTCAACAGCTTCAGAACTGAAGAAGACAAGGGCTGCCGAGGCTGAAGCCAGAAAAAGGAAAAATCCGGATGCTTCTGATGCAGCTCCCTCCAAGAAGAAGCGCAGAACCAAGAAGGATCGGGTTGCTCCCACAGAGCCCTTAGTTGTTGAACCGATCTCAATGGTTCGCCCTGCATCTGAACACCAAGAATGGCGGATGATTGTTCATGAAGCTGAAGACATTCCAGCAGTTGACCCCATCGCTGCTGAAGACATTGGTCACCATGACAATGTTGAAGATGATGAAGTTCTTCCTCAAATCGAACACAACTTGGTATCATCGCCTGTTCTCACGAACAGCGAACTCATCAGCATTGGTCGTCCTCTGACGCCAACTGCTCAGGATGATCCGTGGGCTGATCACCCACAACAACAAGACACTCCAAGTACCCCCCAACAACAACAAGTCACACCACCTGTGCAAGAAGAAGAAGATGACTTTGAGGCGCAGCCAACTCCATCTCCAAAGGCGTCGCCAGCATTCCGCAGGCTTCGCAAAGGACCAAGGCCTCAAGTCCCTCTTCTGAGCGTTCCAGAAGGAGAAGTGCCTCACCAATCTGTTGCACGTCAAGTGTTTCCAGATGCCACTCCCACTGTGAATGTCTCTGAGTCTGAAGCTAAAGCTGCTGAAGACAATCCGGCTGCATCAGCCGATGAAAAACAAGAAGATGAACATGTCCCTCCTCCCCCCATTATCGAAGAAGTTGTTCCTCCTATGAACGTGTCTGTGTCCGACCCTCCAGCTCATCAAGTGGAGGTTGAGAATCTTGAGGCTGCCACCACCAACACAAATGAAGCCAATGACGTAGTCATGGCTGAAGCAAATGTGGAGCCTGCACCAACCAATGTGCCAGAAGTGAATGAAGCGAATGATGCGTCTGCACCTGAAGCCTCTATTGTACAGCCTGACGCCACTGTTGATGCCACTGCTCCTGTTCTGCCATCAAGGCCACACACTATCGAGCAAGCATTCAACTATGGCCAGCTTATCACTGTCAAATGGCCTGTTCTGACTCCTCCGCCTGCTGCTGGTCCTCAGTTTGATTACCACGTTGAGCATAGGCCTCGGGTTTAGAAGCCAGAGCCAAGGTTGCCCAGGTTTCCAGGTCCTGCATCAGCACCCGGATCTTTTAATATCAATGGCTTCAAAGCACACAACACCTTCTTTGGTAGCGCCAAGAACCCCTACTCTAAGGCAAGAATATCTTCTCATCGGTTTTGGAGTTATCAGCAGCGAAGTTATTACTCATGCATTCTGTACAATCAAGGTCGCATTTTCCCACATATGCGTCTTGATACTGAAGCCATAACTGGTCTACCCTGTTTGGAAGAAGCTCTGGATTGCTTCAGAGAGTCTGGCTTGTTGCAGTTCGTCACAGATAAGGAGCACTGGAATGAAGAATTACTGCTCCAATTCTATGCCACTCTGCATATTCGTGGCTACAACAGGGATCCGAAGACTTGTGTCCTTGAGTGGATGACAGGCAATGTTCATCATGAAGCCAAAGCCTTTGATGTCATTGAGCTTACTGGCTTGCCCACTCCAGGTGATCTCTATGAACCTAGTTGTCAGCTTCACAATGATGCTATGGAGAGCATCTTCCACAAGCCTGAGCCCAATATGAGTCAGATGCTTAGCATGATGAAGCCTTTGCCTCCAGATGCTGAATACGCCAAGGAGTTCTTTGTTGAAGACCTTGAGTATCCGCCTCGCACCATCTATCACATTATTAGGCAAACTCTCTGGCCCATCAAAGGACATTCTCCACATGTCAAGCTGGAAGGCGCAATGAAGACTTTGGTCTTTCATATTCTTCATGGCAAAAGCTTCAATGCCTAAGACTTCTTTATCCGCTAGCTTGCTGCCTCAGGATCTGACATATTTGGTCTGAAGTTCTATGCTCCATGGATCATGCGTCTGATCAAGTTCCACTCTGCCTTCAACTATCAACCCTCTGCACGCAATCATATCATCTTTTTGCCAGAAGTTGATCTGTCTGTTGAAGCCATATACCCAGAGCCTGCCAAGGAGCCCCTTTGTCTTCAGAATGCTGACCATCAAAGCTTCACGCAAAACATTGAAGGAGTTCAAGCTGTCGCTCGCGTCTATCCATTGGCTGGGATTACTCGCTTGCCTCACCATGCGCAAACTGAAGCTACTGAGAGCACAATTGCCCAAAGGCCTAAGAAGCACTCTCGCATTCTCAATGACCGAGAGCTTCTGGTTGCCCTTCATCAAAAACAAGATAAGCATCATGACTGGCTGAAGCACCAAATGCAAAGCCTCTTGGTGGACGTCAACAGAATTCGCAACCTTGCCACCAAAAATGCCTTTGTCGCTCATGAAACTTGTCGGCGATCATGGAAGAGTTTGACCCTGCTCAGTGCTGAAGCAGATCTTCAAGACGATGGCTTCACTGAAAAATTCAAGTTTGACTCCACTCCTCCACGGAATGTTGTCCTACGTCGAACTCCATCCCTTGAAGACTCTGACTATTCTTCCTCCGCGGCAACTGTGAACGCCAGAGTGATCGATGATGAAGATGATGCTACTTCACCGCCCCCTACTTCTGCACGCATCGACACTGCACCAAGTTCGTCTGCACCGCCAAACAACACCGACGACCCTGCTGCTTCACCTACTCCTCATGGGAACGAGTAGATACTCTATATCTTCAAACCTTTTTGGTCATTACTGACAAAAGGGGGAGAAGCATATGAGTTTGATAGTCTTCAAGCGGGTCCATATGGGCGGTTGCTTTATATTTTGCCTAGTGTTTACAACTCTCATTTTTGATACATTTGGTTCTTTGAGTTGTAACACTTAAACTTGATGGTCGTCTGCTACCTATTTGCTTTTCTGTGATGCGATGATAAATTCCGCATGTGCGATGATAACTTCCACACTTAGGTCATCTTGCAGACGTCCATTTTTCATTATGCATGTCATTATCTTCATTATATCTTATCATGCATGCTTAATTGTCATCATAAGTTGAAGAGGATCTCCACAAGTACAACCTGCCATGTGCATTTGCATTCCAAAAGAAAATTACTTATATGCACATCTTCAGGGGGAGCCTTTGCCACTTATGAAGACAATACCCTATCATTTACAATTTCACATACTTTATCCCCGTTGAAAACTTCAACCAGTTTGTCATCAATCACCAAGAAAGGGGAGATTGTAAGTGCATCTAGTGCCACCCCTAGTTGGTTTTGGAGTATTGACGACAAATTTGGTTGAGGGACTAATGTGTTTGTGAGAATTGCAAGATAACACAGGTAGTAGTCCCTCATTGATTCAGTTTACCTACCGGAGATGACCCCTAAAAATGTATGAAGACATTGACAACAATGGTGGTATGAGAATATATTCATATTGAAGACTATGGCATGAGAAGACATTGATTGAAGACTATGGAGCGCGAAGACTTAGTCGTTTCGTTGTTTCCTTTTCTTCTTTGTTGAGTCATAGGAACCACCGTACTGTTAAGTGGGGTCCAAATGAACAAAGTCAGGATGACTGAAGTGATGCTCAACCCAAATCCTATGTCTTCGAGCGAAGACACTAAGAGCAAATCTTATCCAGAGCTGGATAAGTCATCTTTGCTTTCAGCCCAAGTAAAGTTGTCGTGTGTGTTTGAAATCTGACCGTTGGAACACGTGTCAGTTCCTTAGTGACCCAGGGTCATTTTGGACATATCAGGTCGGGTTGCCTAGTGGCTATAAATAGCCCACCCCCTACACCATAAATTGGTGGCTGCTCAGAGTTAGTGCACGGCTTTTGTCGTTTGAGAGCAACCCACCTCGAAGCCTTTGAGAGAGAGAAATCCTTGCGAGGAAAAAGCCCAAACACCCAGAGCCAAAGAGTGTTAGGCATCACTAAAGTCTTTCTGTCTGTGTGACCTGGAGACTTATTACACTTAAGGACTGTGAATCCTCCAGCCGGTTAGGCGTCGCGTTCTGAGCATCCAAGAGTCATTGTGGATTGCCGGTGAATGAAGTCTGTGAAGGTTTGGAACTCTACCTTGAAGACTTACCAGAGTGATTGGGCGAGGACTGTGTGTCCTTAGCTCAAGGGGAATAAGGTGAAGACGTGGTCTTATGAGTTGAATCTCAGCCTCCCTAACCAGACGTACAGTTGTCACAGCAACTGGAACTGGTCCAACAAATCATGTGTCTTCAACAAGTGACTGGTTCTGTCTTCTGCCTCCCTTTACTTAGAGTTTGTCTTCGTGAAGTCATTGCCTGTTTGTTGTATCTGTTTGACTTCATTGCTTGACTACTATTGTTGTTTGGCTTCATACTATCTTCCATCCTGATCCTTACTACCTAGCTGCTATTAGTCTTCGTACGCTCACGTTATTGCACACTTGACTATGGCTTGCTTAGTGTAGTTTATCTTCCGCTGCATTTCAATAGGTTCATTTCTATAGTTTGTCTTCGAAACTTCCATGTTTTGAAGACTTCCATAAAAATCGCCTATTCACCCCCCCCCCTCTAGTCGATAACTAGCACTTTCACTCCTATCTATGATGATTATTGTGATGACACTTATGCTTTAAAGAATAATGATAACCATGAAACTTGTCATCTTGATCTTAATTCTCAATCATATGATAGTTATTTCGTTGAGTTTGCTCCCACTACTACTGATGAGAAGAAATTTGCTCATGTGGAGAGTAGTAAATCTTCTATGCTTGTAAATCATGAAAAGAATGCTTTAGGTGCTGGTTATATTGTTGAATTCATTCATGATGCTACTGAAAATTATTATGAGGGAGGAATATATGCTTGTAGGAATTGCAATAATATCAAGTGGCCTCTCTATGTGCTTTAAACGATAGCGCTTGTTGGGAGGCAACCCAATTTTATTTTAGTTTCTTGCTTTTTGGTTAGGTTTAGGAATAAATAATCCATCTAGCTTATGCTTAGATGTGGTATTATGTTTTAATTAGTGTTTGTGCCAAGTAGAACCTTTGGGAAGACTTGGGTGAAGTCTTTATGATCATGCTGTAAAAAATAGAAACTTTAGCGCTCACGAGATTAGATAAAACTTTTTACTGGAGAGTGCTATTTAGTTGATTCTTTTTTCAGATGATTACTAGACAAATTCCTCAGGTCCACCAATTTATTTCAGAATTTTTGGAGTTCCATAAGTATACGTTTGATACAGATTACTACATATTGTTCTGTTTTTGACAGATTCTGTTTTCATTGTGTTGTTTGCTTATTTTGATGAATCTATGGCTAGTAGGTTTAACACAAATATAAATAAAGAAAGAGTTAAATACAGTACCTTGAAGTGGTGTTTTGTTTTGTTTCGCTAACGGAGCTTACGAGTTTTCTGTTGAGTTTTGTGTTGTGAAGTTTTCAAGTTTTGGGTAAAGATTTGATGGACTATGGAATAAGGAGTGGCAAGAGCCTAAGCTTGGGGATGCCCAAGGCACCCAAAGTTAATATTCAAGGACAACCAAGCTTCTAAGCTTCGGAATGCCCCGGAAGGCATCCCCTCTTTCGTGTCCGTTCATCGGTAACTTTACTTGGAGCTATATTTTTATTCATCACATGATATGTGTTTTGCTTGGAGCGTCATTTTATTTACTTTTGTTTTGCTTGCTGTTTGAATAAAATACCAAGATCTGGAATTCTTAAATGTTAGAGAGTCTTCACATAGTTACATAATTATACAACTACTCATTGATCTTCACTCACATCTTTTGGAGTAGTTTGTTGTTTGCTCTAGTGCTTCACTTATATCTTTTAGAGCACGACGGTGGATTTATTTTGTAGAAATTATTGATCTCTCATGCTTCACTTAGATTATTTTGAGAGTCTTAAATATCATGGTAATTGCTTAAATAATCCTAATATGTTAGGTATTCAAGATTAGTAAAAACTTTCTTATGAGTGTTTTGAATCCTAAGAGAAGTTTGATGCTTGATGATTGTTTTGAGATATGGAGGTAGTGATATTAAAGTTGTGCTAGTTGAGTAGTTGTGAACTTTAGAAATACTTGTGTTGAAGTTTGCAAGTCCCGTAGCATGCACGTATGGTAAACGTTATGTAACAAATTTGAAACATGAGGTGTTCTTTGATTGTCCTCCTGATGAGTGGCGGTCGGGGACAAGCGATGGTCTTTTCCTACCAATCTATCCCCCTAGGAGCATGCGCGTAGTGCTTGGTTTTTGATGACTTGTAGATTTTCGCAATAAGTATGTGAGTTCTTTATGACTAGTGTTGAGTCCATGGATTATACGCACTCTCACCCTTCCATTATTGCTAGCCTCTTCGGTACCGTGCATTGCCCTTTCTCACATTGAGAGTTGGTGCAAACTTCGCCGGTGCATCCAAACCCCGTGATATGATACGCTCTTTCACACATAAATCTCCTTATATCTTCCTCAAAACAGCCACCATACCTACCTATTATGGCATTTCCATAGCCATTCCGACATATATTGACATGCAACTTTCCGCCGTTGCGTTTATCATGACACGTTCATCATTGTCATATTGCTTTGCATGATCATGTAGTTGACATAGTATTTGTGGCAAAGCCAGCATTCATAATTCTTTCATACATGTCACTCTTGGTTCATTGCATATCCTGGTATACCGCTGGAGGCATTCATATAGAGTCATACTCTGTTCTAGTATCGAGTTGTAATCATTGAGTTGTAAATAAATAGAAGTGTGATGATCATCATTTTCTAGAGCATTGTCCCAAGTGAGGAATAAAAAAAGAGAAAGGCCATAAAAAGAGAGAGAAGGCCCAAAAAAGAGAGAGAAAAAGAGAGAAGGGACAATGTTACTATCCTTTTACCACACTTGTGCTTCAAAGTAGCACCATAATCTTCATGATAGAGAGTCTCTTGTTTTGTCACTTTCATATACTAGTGGGAATTTTTCATTATAGAACTTGGCTTGTATATTCCAACAATGGGCCTCCTCAAGTGCCCTAGGTCTTCATGAGCAAGCAAGTTGGATGCACACCCCCTAATTTCTTTTGTTGAGCTTTCATACATTTATAGCTCTAGTGCATCCGTTGCATGGCAATCCCTACTCCTTGCATTAACATCAATCGATGGGCATCTCCATAGTTCATTGATTAGCCGCGTTGATGTGAGATGTTCTCCATTTTTGTCTTCTCCACATAACCCCCATCATTATATTCTATTCCACCCATAGTGCTATAACCATGGCTCATGCTCATGTATTGCGTGAAGGTTGAAAAACTTCGAGATTACTAAAGTATGAAACAATTGCTTGGCTTGTCATCAGGGTTGTTCATGATGAGAGCATTCTTGTGTGACGAAAATGGAGCATGACTAAACTATATGATTTTGTAGGGATGAACTTTCTTTGGCCATGTTATTTTGAGAGGACATAATTTCTTAGTTAGTATGCTTGAAGTATTATTACTTTTATGTCAATATGAACTTTTATCTTGAATCTTTCGGATCTGAATATTCATACCACAATTAAGAAGAATTACATTGAAATTATGCCAAGTAGCATTCCACATCAAAAATTATGTTTTTATCATTTACCTACTCGAGGACGAGCAGGAATTAAGCTTGGGGATGCTGATACGTCTCCAACATATCTATAATTTTTTATTGTTCCATGCTATTATATTGTCTGTTTTGGATGTTTATGGGCTTTATTAAACACTTTTATATTACGTTTTGGGACTAACCTATTAACCCAGAGCCCAGTGCCAGTTCATGTTTATTCCCTTGTTTCAGTGTTTCGTAGAAAAGGAAAATCAAACGAAGTCCAAACGGAATGAAACCTTCGGGAGAGTTAATTTTGGAACAAGAGCAATCCAGAAGACTTGGAGTCTACGTAAGGGAAGCAACGAGGAAGGCACGAGGCAGGGGGCGCACCCACCCACCCTGGGTGCGCCCTCCACCCTCATGGGCCCCTTGTGTCTCCCCTAACGTACTTCTTCCTCCTATATATATCCATATACCCTAAAAACTTCGGGGAATAGAATATATCGGGAGTTTCGCCGCCGCAAGCCTCTGTAGCCACCAAAACCCAATCGGGACCCTGTTCCGGCACCCTGCCGGAGGGGGGAACCCTCACCGGTGGCCATCTTCATCATCCCGGCACTCTCCATGACGAGGAGGGAGTAGTTCACCCTCGGGGCTGAGGGTATGTACCAGCAGCTATGTGTTTGATCTCTCTCTCTCGTGTTCTTGAGGTGATATGATCTTGATGTATCGCGAGCTTTGCTGTTATAGTTGGATCTTATGTTGCTTCTCCCCCTCTACTCTCTTGTAATGGATTGAGTTTTCCCTTTGAAGTAATCTTATCGGATTGAGTCTTCAATGAGTTTTCACTTGATGTATGTTTTGGTGATCAACTTGTGGGTTCCGCCCATGAACCTATGCATAGGGGTTGGCACACGTTTTCGTCTTGACTCTCCGGTAGAAACTTTGGGGCACTCTTTGAAGTACTTTGTGTTGGATTGAATAGATGAATCTGAGATTGTGTGATGCATATCGTATAATCATACCCACGGATACTTGAGGTGACATTGGAGTATCTAGGTGACATTAGGGTTTTGGTTGATGTGTGTCTTAAGGTGTTATTTTACTACGAACTCTAGGGTTGTTTGTGACACTTATAGGAATAGCCCAATGGATTGATCGGAAAGAACTTTGAGGTGGTTTCGTACCCTACCATAATCTCTTCGTTTGTTCTCCGCTATTAGTGTCTTTGGAGTGACTCTTTGTTGCATGTTGAGGGATAGTTATATGATCCAATTATGTCATTATTGTTGAGAGAACTTGCACTAGTGCAAGTATGAACCCTAGGCCTTCTTTCCTAGCATTGCAATACCGTTTACGCTCACTTTTATTATTAGTTACCTTGCTGCTTTTGTATTTTCAGAATACAAAAACCTTTATATACTATCCACATTGCACTTGTATCACCATCTCTTCGCCGAACTAGTGCACCTATACAATTTACCATTGTATTGGGTGTGTTGGGGACACAAGAGACTCTTTGCTATTTGGTTGCAGGGTTGTTTGAGAGATACCATCTTCATCCTACGCCTCACATGGATTGATAAACCTTAGGTCATCGACTTGAGGGAAATTTTCTACTGTCCTACAAACCTCTGCACTTGGAGGCCCAACAATGTCTACAAGAAGAAGGTTGCGTAGTAGACATCAATGTCCTTCATGTTCCTCAGGCTGATAAAAACCTTGCCTGTATGTCTCGTTTAGCCACTGATTATCTTCTTTGAAACTCACCCTCGTTACTTTTTTATAAAGGATCGGGCAGCGAGGGAACTTCTACACCACGGTAGATGCATTGGAGGCCTCTACCCCATCACATCCGGAGAACTTAGTCGCAAGCGTCGTCAGGTCTACTCCATTATCAAGCCCTCTTTGGCAAGGTGGCATCAACGAATAGGACATCCTTCTTCAGTCATAGTTAAGCAAGTAGTCAATAAAGGCAATCTTTCTTTGTCACATAGCCCTGCTAGTGATTCGGTTTGTGAAGCTTGTCAATGTGCCAAGAGTCACCAACTTCCCTATCCTAGGTCAAGTAGTATATCTCATGCTCCTTTAGAGCTTATTTTCAGTGATGTATGGGGCCATGCCTGAGACTCTTTTGGAAGAAAAAATACTATGTCAGTTTCATTGATGATTATAGTAAGTTCACTTGGATTTATTTACTCAAGCATAAATATGAAGTTTTCTCTATATTTCAAGAGTTTAAAAAACTTGCCGAACGTCACTTTGATAGTCCAAAGTGACTAGGGAGGAGAGTATGAGAAACTCAACTCCTTCTTTCGTAGCATAGGCATTGCACACCATGTGTCCTACCCTGATGCCCATCAGCAGAATTGCTCCGCCGAGCATAAACATCACCACATTGTTGAAGTTGGCCTCTCTTTACTTGCTCATGCTTCCATGCCTCTCAAATATTGGGATGAAGCTTTCATCACTACCACATATCTTATTAATCGTTTGCCTAGCAAAGTCATTGGCAATTCTACTCCTTTGGAACGTCTCTATCATCAAAAACCCGATTACAACTCTCTGAGAACTTTTGGGTGTGCATGCTATCCCAATCTTCGTCCATACAATCGTCATAAACTTGAGTATCGTTCTACTCAATGTGTTTTTCTTGGCTATAGTAATCTTCACAAAGGCTATAAGTGCCTGGAAATTGTTACTGGACATATCTATATTTCAAGAGATATTGTTTTTGATGAAACTCTTTTTCCTTTTGCCAAACTTCATCCCAACGCAGGAGCCCTTCTTCGTGTTGAAATAGCATTGCTTCCAGATCACGGGGGTGAATTAAATAAAGTTGATCATGTGAAAAATTCCAAAGAAAATTATAATTCTGCAGATTGTGGCCGTCATTTTATGTGTGCAGATTCGGACATGGAATTTTCAAAGAAATTTTAGAGAAGTCTTTAATAAACCTCCTATAGAAACCAACATGGCCTAGGAAACTATGAATACCTTTGATGTCCTTAGGACATGGCATTTTCTCAATTGCATCAACCTTAGCTTGGTCCACTTCAATACCCTTTTCATAAATTCTATGACCCAAGACAATGCCTTCATTAACCATAAAGTGGCACTTCTCCCAATTCAAGACAAGATTTGTTCGTTCACATCTCTGCAAAACTCGACCAAGATTGCTTAAACAATCATCAAAAGACTTCTCATAAACAGAAAAATCATCCATGGAAACCTCAACAATCTTTTCACAAAAGTCAGAGAATATAGCCATCATACATCTTTGAAAGGTAGCAGGTGCATTACATAAACCAAAAGGCATGCATCTATAATCATAGGTTGCAAAAGGACAAGTAAAAGTGGTCTTTTCTTGATCAGGTTGTGATACAGGTATTTGTGAAAAGCTAGAATATCCATCAAGGAAGCAAAAGTGTGTGTGCTTAGATAATCTTTCAAGCATTTGATCAATAAAAGGCAAAGGGTAATGATCTTTTCTAGTAGCTTTATTTAATTTTCTAAAATCAATTACCATTCTATAGCCTGTAATAATTCTTTTTGGAATAAGTTCATTCTTATCATTAGGAACAACATAATACCTCCTTTCTTAGGGACACAATGAACAGGACTTACCCACACTAGTGCAGAACCAGGATTTAGCGCCGGTTCGTAAGGGCCTTTAGTGTCGGTTCTACAACCGGCACTAAAGAGTGGAGACTAAAGCCCCCCCCCTTTACTACCGTTCGGCACGAACCAGCGCTAAAGTGCCACCACGTGGCACGAGCCAGGCCCGGGTGCTGGTAGACCATTAGTATCGGATGGTAACACCAACCGGTACTAAATGAGAGCGGTCGGCTAGCCGTTGGAACCAGCACTAATGCACACATTAGTGCCGGCTCAAAATCAAACCGGCACTAATGTGCTTGACATTTGACCCTTTTTCTACTAGTGTCATCTACTATCAGGTATGGGATAGATTATACCTTCTTCCAGAAGTTTTAATATTCCATTCTTACCACCTCTTTCATGTTCGGATTTAACCGACGTTGGTGATCAACAACGGGTTTAGCATCAGGTTCCATATTAATTTTGTGCTGACATAGAGTGGGACTAATGCCCTTTAAATCATCAAGAGTATATCCGATAGCAGCTCGGTGCTTCCTTAGAACTTTCAATAATCTTTCTTCTTCATGTTCTGAAAGGTTAGCACTAATAATAACATGATATATCTTATTTTCATCAAGATAAGCATATTTCAAAGTGACTGGCAATTGTTTTAATTCAAACACAGGATCACCTTTAGGTGGAGGAGGACCTCCAAGAGTTTCAATAGGCAAATTGTGTTTAAGCAGAGGACGTTGTTCAAAAAAAATATTATCTATTTTATTTCTTTCATGCATATGTAAATCATTTTCATGTTCTAGTAAGTATTGTTCTAAAGGATCAGTAGGTGGCACAGCAATAGAAGCAAGACCAACTAATTCATCCTTACTAGACAATTATTTTTCATGATGATTTCTTCTAAACATGGAAAAAATAAACTCATGAGACTCATCACCAAAACTAACACCGACAGTTTGTTTCTTACAATCTATCTTAGCATTAACTGTGTTCAAGAAAGGTCTACCAAAGATAATGGGACAGAAGTCATCTTGCGGGGTACCAAGAATAAGAAAATCAGTAGGATATTTCGTTTTCCCACACAAGACTTCAACATCTCTAATAATCCCACAAGGTGATATGGTGTCTCTATTAGCAAGTTTAATAGTAACTTCTATGTCTTCTAACTCTACAGGTGCTATAACTTTTATAATTTCTTGATATAAAGTCTAAGGAATAGCACTCACAGTAGCACCCATGTCACGTAAACCATGATAACAATGATCTCCTATTTTAACTGAAATATCAGGCATGCCAACAACTGGTCTATGTTTATTTATTCCATCAGGTTTAGCAATTCTAGCAGCTTCTGCACAGAAGTAAATAACATGCCCATCCACATCCTCTTCTGAGAGATCTTTAACCATAGCAATATTAGGTTCCACTCTAATTTTTTCATCTGGTTTAGGTGCTCTAACATAGCTTTTGTTAACCATAGTTGAAACTTTATCATGTTCCTTTATCCTAACAGGGAAAAGTGGTTTCTCAATATAAGCGGTAGGAACAACTGGATCAATATTATAAAGTATAGATTCTTCTTTAACTGGTACTGGTTTTTTAATTTCATCTTTAATAGGTGGGTGATATTTAAACCCCTTCTCTTTAGGGAGTTCAACATGACTAGCAAATGACTCACAAAAGGAGGCTACTATCTCAGAGTCAAGTCCATATTTAGTGCTAAACTTTTGAAAAGCATCGGTATCCATAAAAGATTTAACACAATCATACTTAAGTTTAATACCTGACTCTTTACCTTTGTCGAGTTCCCAATCTTCAGAGTTGCGTTTAATTCTTTCCAAAAGATCCCACCAAAATTCAATAGTTTTTTCATAAAAGAACCAGCACAAGAAGTATCAAGCATGGTTTGATCATTACGCGAAAGCCGAGCATAAAAGTTCTGGATAATAATTTCTCTTGAGAGCTCATGATTGGGGCATGAATATAACATTGACTTTAGCCTCCCCCAAGCTAGAACGATACTTTCTCCTTCACGAGGCTAAAAATTATATATATAATTCCGATCACGATGAACTAGATGCATAGGATAATTTTTTTTGGTGAAACTCCAATTTTAAACGATTACAATTCCATGATCCAATATCATCGCATAGCATATACCATGCCAATTCTTTTCCCTTTAAAGATAAAGGGAAAACCTTTTTCATAACGTCATCACTGGGTAAACCTGCAAGCTTAAACAATTCACAAATTTGTTCCACGTGTATCAAGTGCATATCAGGATGTTCTATTCCATCTCTTGCATAAGGATTAGCTAGCAGTTGTTCTATCATACCCGAAGGAATTTCATATTCAATATTTTCAGTAGGTGCAGTAGGTTGAGGGGCAATTAATTGTGGTTTCGGACGAGGTGAAGATACCCTGAACAAACCCCTCAAAGGATTGTTTTCCATAGTAACAAGTGACAACAAATTTCAGTACACTATATAAATGTTTCCTTACCGAATTCCACTTACCAAAGGCGCTTCACTCCCCGGCAACGGCGCCAGAAAATAGCCTTGATGACCCACAAGTATAGGGGATCAATTGTAGCTCTTTTCGATAAGTAAGAGTGTCGAACCCAACGAGGAGCAGAAGGAAATGACAAGTAGTTTTCAGTAAGGTAATGTCTGCAAGTGCTGAAATTGTAAGTAGCAGAGTAGTTTGATAGCAAGATAATTTGTAACGAGCAAGTAACGATAATAGTAACAAGTATGCAGCAAGGTAGCCCAATACTTTTGAGGCAAAGGACAGGCCAAAACGGTCTCTTATGATAAGCAAAGCGTTCTTGAGGGTACACGGGAATTTCATCTAGTCACTTTCATCATGTTTGTTTGATTTGTGTTCGCTACTTTGATAATTTGATATGTGGGTGGACCGGTGCTTAGGTGTTGTTCTTACTTGAACAAACCTCCTACTTATGATTAACCCTCCCGCAAGCATCCGCGACTACGAGAAAAGTATTAAGAATAAAACTCTAGGACCCAATCGGTCCCTTACGGAATAGTGCATAAACTGGGGTTTAAGTTTCTGTCACTCTCGCTATCCACCATCTATTTACTACTCCACAATGCATTCCCTTAGGCCCAAATATGGTGAAGTGTCATGTAGTCGACGTTCACATGACACCACTAAGGGAATAACAACATACATACTATCAAAATATCGAACACATATCAAGTTCTCGTGATTACTTGCAACATGATTTATCCCGTGACCTCAAGAACGAAAGTGACTACTCACGAACAACAACCATGCTCATGATAAGAGGGGTATTAATATGCATAATGGATCTGAACATATAATCTTCCACCAAATAAACCATATAGTAATCAACTACAAGATGTAATCAACACTACTAGTTACCCCCTAGCAACAATTTATAGTTCCGGTAACAAGATTGAATACAACAGATGAACTAGAGTTTGAGATGAGATGGTGCTGGTGAAGATGTTGATGGAGATTGCCCTCCCCAAGATGGGAGAGTTGTTGGTGATGATGATGACGATGATTTCCCCCTCCGGGAGGGAAGTTCCCCCGGCAAAATCGCTCCGCAGGAGGGCAAAAGTGCTCCTGCCCAAGTTCCGCCTCGAGATGGCGGCGCTTCGTCCCGAAAGCCTTCTCCTTTTTTTCTAGGTCAAAATGACTTATATACCAAAAGATGGGCACCGTAGGTGCGCCGAGGAGGCCACAACCCACTAGGGCGCGCCAGGGGGGCCTGGCGCACCCAGGTGGGTTGTGTCCACCAGGTGGCCCCCCTCTGGTGTTTATTGGCTCCAATATTCCTTAAATAATCCAAAAAAATCTCTGTGAAGTTTCAACTCATTTGGAGTTGTGTAGAATAGGTGGCCTGACGTAGCTTTTCCAAGTCCAGATTTCTAGCTGCCGGAATTCTCCCTCTTGGGGTGTTCCTTGCAAATTATGAGAGAAAATGCATTAGAATTACTCCAGAAAGCATTATTATGAATAGAAACATTATAAATAACAGTAAGAAAACATGATGCAAAAATGGACGTATCAGCAGCCACCTGGATATGAAAACCAAAGCACACCTCATCATGTCTGTAAGTTGGATAAAGCTTTATATGGTTTGAAATAGGCCCCTAGAGCCTGGTACTCAAGGTTGAGCATGCAGTTACAACAACTTGGGTTCACATCATCCAAAGCAGATACCTCATTGTTCTTTTATCATAAAGACAATATTACTATATTTGTGCTTGTTTATGTTGATGATATAATTGTTGCAAGTTCAAGTTCAGATGCTACCACTTGTTTGCTTAAAGATCTAAAGTCAGAGTTTGCTCTCAAAGACTTGGGAGATCTTCACTATTTTCTTGGCATAGAAGTGAAGCAGATCAAGGATGGTATACTTCTTACACAGGAAAAAAATACTAGAGATTTACTCAGGAGAGTAGGCCTGCACAATTGTAAACCTGTGAGTACACCAATTTCAACTTCTGAAAAACTTACAATTGAGAGTGGAGAAGCACTTGGATCATAGGATGCAACTAATTACATTAGTGTTGTGGGTGCTTTGCAATATCTGACTCTTACATGTCCTGATATTTCTTACTCTGTGAATAAGGTATGTCAGTATTTACATGCGCCTAGAACAACTCACTGGACTGCAGTCAAGGGGATTTTAAGGTATCTAAAATTTTCTGAAGGATTTGGACTTCAGATTACCAAGTCTCCATCTCTACTTGTTACTGCCTACTCTGATGCAGACTGGGCATGGCGTGCTGATGCTAGAAGATCTACACGTGGTTTTGTTGTGTTTCTGGGAACTAATCTTGTATCATGGAGTGCAAGAAAACAGGCTACTGTCTCAAGGTCAAGTACAGAGGCTGAATATAAAGCTTTGGCAAATGCTACAGCGGAAGTAATGTGGATACAAACATTGCTCTATGAACTTGGAATCAAGGCTCCACAAGCTACTAGATTATGGTGTGATAATATTGGTGCAACCTATCTTTCGGCTAATCATGTTTTTCATGCACGTACCAAGCATATTGAGGTTGATTTCCACTTTGTCAGAGAAAGGGTAGCTCGAAAGCTACTTGATATTCGGTTTGTACCTACTGAAGATCAACTTGCTGGTGGCTTCACAAAACCCCTTACTGTGAGGAGGTTGGATGAGTTCAAGTACAATCTTAACCTTGCGAAAGTTTCTTGAGGTTTAGATTGAGGGGGAGTGTTAGATGATATTGTATAGAGGTAGGAGAGGTGTTTAAACCTTGTATCTTTCTATCTCTTCTTCTGTTGTAACTTCCCCAATCTCCTGTAAACGATCACGATCGATCTCCTCTCGATCTCTTGTAAGCCACGACACATATGATATAAATACAGATGCGGCCCGAGCAAAGGGTTCAACACTTCCATCGACGTTTATAGGTACAAGAGAAAGGAATACAGGTTGACGGGAATAGTGAAGGCCAGGAAAGAATGGTGTCAAGAGGGACAATGAGGGTTTGGAGTGTGAATGAGAAGTGGACGGTCAGTTATAACATGCCACATACAAACCAACACTAATCGAACCAAAAACCGAAGGATCTGATTTGAACATACTACACAAGCGGGTTCGGCGCTGGGCACCAATAGCATGATTGCTGCAAATGAGCACTAGTGTTGCAAGGGCGGTTTTTGCTTTTCATTGCTGGTTCAAGGGTGAGCACCGACACTTTAGGATCCATGGTCGATGCTCTACCACTAACACTGCAAGGGGCACCACCTCCACAATTGCAAGCTGGTGTGCCGTTGTTGCAAGCGTTGAGAGAAGCACGAGCGTATGCTACTAGGGCATGTAGAGGGACGATGAGTTGATCGGGAGAGGGGGGCAAAAGCATAATAATCGAGCGGCCGTGGAGGCAGCTGATCATTGTCCAAGATCAACCTGCAACCACCTAGCACAACCCATTTTAAAACAATGATGGATTTTTTTAATGAATTGACAAGAAGGCTCTTTTTACAAATAAAAGCGTTGTACTATTCTTGCTAAACAACAAATTCTTTTGGAACAAGGATCATCTTGCCGCACCGGAGATGATCTTTGCAAAGAGGGATTTTTGCAATTGCAACAAGTCTCTTATTGCAATGATGGGCGGTGAGGCGGAAATGCTCTACAACAAGGGCCATGTCGTTTTTTCGTTCTACAATTTGATTTTCGATTGAATGAACTACGAGAAATGACATCAAACCTACAAATTTTTTAACACAATACAACATATATGCTCAAATAACGCACATATGCATCTGTTATTTCTTTTAAACGAAAGGGCTCTAGATGACAGAAATCTTCTCAATTTCTTTTTTGGTGGAGTAATACTAAATTTTGCCACATTAGTTTCGTTTTTAACCAGTGATGACTACTTGTAACATATCGGTTGAAGAGAATCGGCCGTGGCAGATTTGAAATCTTTTACCAAAAAAGGTACGAGGCCATGGAAAAATACGGCAGGCCGCTAGAAGAGTCATCATGGTGCACGACGGCTTTGACTGGCCCGTGACAAAAGAGTGGTCATAAGACAGTCATTGGGTTCATGGCAAAGTTCAACCCGGCTATGTACGCCGTGAGATTTTTTTGTGCTGCGTTCAATAAATAAAACCAAAAAATGTGGGTAATCTGCACTCTGCACGAAAGCTTTCTCCATGTAGGCTCCACACTGCAATGCTGCCTGCCTACCCGGCAGTTTCATACGTACTGCAATAAAGCCATTACCGTAGATTTTGGTACTAGACGAGGTAGAAAAAACAAAGAGCGGCCGAAAGATATCTATCGTAGCCGATGACCAGAAGGCACCCGTCAAAATCGGCTGCCGGACTGCTAACACGAGCGTATCTGAAACACGTCAACCGCAAATGGCAGTTCCCTTCCCGCACCGCGCAGCTCAAGCAAAACCACCGGAGCCAGACGCGGTGCATCTCCAAAAGCATGACGGACGCCGGCACACACGCCCACGCCAACAAAAGAAGAGGTTCGTTTCTCGTGTGTGCAGAATCTGGAAAAGAGCAAAGGCGAGGTTCTCGAACGGGCGGGCGTCGTCGACGTCGCCAGAGTCGCTTTCGAGATTCGGACGAGCGACGGGGCGCCATGACAGCAACACAACATGCTGGTAGGCATCGGGGCAAAAGATGGAATTGGAATTGGAATCGGGTGTAGTGCAGGCCGCCTTCGGTGACGGCTTTGCCCGTGGCTACCACCGGCGCCGGGGCCGTTGCTGTCAGTCTCGTGATGCCCACGCTTCACATTTCTTGGCGTTGAAAAGAGTTCAGGACAGCAGAGGTTACAATAATAGCCTGATCCGTTTGTTCATGATGAAGGCCCCCCTGATGCTGGATGGATGGGTTGGTAGGTGGGTTGACTCTACACTCTAGAGCTACCGGTCCTTGCTGACGAACTCCGTCTTCAGCGACTCCTCCAGCTGGGAGAACAGTGATGTGAAGGTGCCTGCAGAGAGAATAACGGTGGTTCAGTGTCGATGTCATTTTTCACCACAAGAAAATCGTTGGACCTTTGGTGTTTGGTCCGTCGCCAACAAACCAGAGAAGCTATCGGTGCAAAATGTATGCCAGTTTATCATAAGAAAGTGTTGTCCGCTCGTGCTCGCAGCCGGAGTCACCGCTAGATTTGGATTCCAGAGATCATGATTGGTCCAGGAATGAGTAAAATGAAATGCAGGTGCAGCAGGAAGCACCGTGTAACCTATGCTGGCTTCGTGCGACCTGAATACGAGAAGTGACATCTTGTTCACCTCTAAGATCAGATCATCTACATGATCCGGGTCTACAGGCTCTGCCTCCTGCAGACCAGCCGCCCAACCTCTCCCAATGGTCACTAGCACGTCCAATTGTCATCTATCATGTCTCCATCGTGCCTTTAGCCACTACCAGCTGTCCAGAGCCAGCTACGCATCAGTACCACTGCTACTGGATAGACAACTACTGCCAGGACAGTGCCATCACTACAGGAACCAACATAACTTTGCAAAGTAGCACATGCTAATGCTACAGCATTTTCCATGTCAGACTGTCACTTTGGTGGTTTGTTTGTTTTGTGCTTCGTGGGGTGTTTGCCCAGAAACTCCACACTACTCTGGTAAATATCTTGGCTTTTCTGGCTAACTTGTTGCATCCGGAACTCACTCTCCGTTGTAATACAGTGGAATCTAGGCTCGCACTTATGGGAAAAGTGGTAAAAACTGAAACATAAAACTACTACTCCCTCTGTAAACAAATATAAGACGTTTTAGGTCACTAAAGTAGTGACCTAAAATGTCTTTTTATATTCCTTTACAGAGGTAGTGACCTAAAACGTCTTATATTTGTTTACAGAGGGAGTATAAGGTAAAGAAAATATAAGCATGCCATGTATTGAAGCAAACCAAAAAGGTGTCTGCAAGTTTATCTGAGAAAAGTGATAAATTTCACATAAAGAACAAAGGGTACCTGACAGTGACTTGTTCAATAATGAGCCTTTGATTAGCAGTGTGCCGGGCATCTGTTCAAACACCTATGTACAAGCAAATTCATAAAGTGTTTGTGAGGCAACATCGAAATATAGGTAGCAGATGAATAGTATATGCAATATGTTGTCAACATACCGAAATACGGAAGGATGCTCCTGTAACAGTGCTATGCAGATTTGTAGTGTTGTCTTCAACAGAACCAGGAAGGTCATCACCATCCAATGTTGCAGCCTGAGTCTGCTCATCTGACAATGTAACCTAAACAGATATTTCATACAATGCTTAGCAAGAGATCGACATACTAAGACTTCACTTAAGAAAATGACATATCAGTGTGGGTCTCTGTCCTGATGTTATATAGAAAACGAATAGAGAATGTTAATAGGATTCTTACATCAATAGAAAATGACAGAGAATCGGTTTTACATGATAGATTAGATGCACAGAAAAAGGTCTCAGCTGACTTCAACACCTGAAACGCACCATTTCCACGTCGGAGACCCTGAAATTCATTATGCAGAGAGCGTACGTTAAAGCACAAAAGCTAAAGAGAAACTTAGTACTAGCAGACTAGTGATAACAAGAACTAAAACATAACTATAGGTTATTCTGTAAAGAATAGAAAAAAGACCGATAAATTTTTATATCAGGCTAGCCAAGAGTTTTAATTCAACCTTACTTCAAGGTCAACAAGGACGAAGAAATGTTACAAACAACGATGAGATGTAACATTTAAGGCACACAAGTTAATGCTATCTGTGATGCAGAGATCACACTCATGAGAACTAGAGAAGATAGTTGTCTCAAAGATAAAGTATCTCATTGGAGAACAGTAACCTTTATGATAGAGACCACTAAAACCAAAGTTATAGCAAACTGCACTTAGGAGCTATAAGCGACAAAGGTGCATGATCAAGGAAGGTGACATGATGCCCACCTGAAGCATGAAAGAATGGTGGACTTTTCCTGGTGTACTGGATCTTATAACATTTTTTCTCGGAGCAATGAATGACCATGCAAGGCCCCATCTCGCTGTTTGTCCTTGCACGAACTCAGTAGTTTTCACAACTGAGGCCCCAGCTTCACGGACTTTGGATACTAACAGTTTTAGATTTGCTTTTCTGCCAACCATCGACGTAAACCACCTATAAAAATTCAAATAAATCATGAACAACAGAAAAGAAAGACATAATACTACGACCTCTGTAACATCAGATATGAATCACCTGAAAGAGTTCTTAAAAGAAACACTGTCTTCAATTATATGTGTTATAAAGGCTTGCTCGCCACCAGGGCAAGCCATCTCTTCAGCAGTTCCAGCACAAGAAGTTTTTGGGTTAAGGCCAGCCTCCTCCATGCTCTCGAAGAAAGGTGGATTGCACATACAGAAGTCAAAGTTCTCACTATCCTTCACAACACCCATAAAAATAGGTGCTATTGACCTCACCACGCTGTCCACTGGCTCTGAAGTGTTCTCCCCGACTGCTTCCTCAGCAACTGTTCCAGACTTCGAAGAACAGGGTGCTTCATTTGCGTTTCTGATTTCAATTAGACCTGCTAGATGTGGGTTGCTCTCCACATTCCTCTTAGCCCATTCAAGAGCAACATCAGTCACATCTACAAACAAAAATAAAAATGAGCATGGATCCTTCTTTTTTTTCTTTTTGAGGGTAGCATGGATCCTTCTAATTTAGCTTAGTAGGTCACTAAGGGATTCCTAGTTTATGCTTCACGAAACTTCTAGTGCACAGGATAAAAGCATACCAGATCCAACAAAGCTCCAGCCCAGTAATGATGCTCCGAGGAGAGGGTAGATGCAATTGGCACCGGTGCCTATGTCAAAACCCCTCACTGTCTCACTTGAGTTGGATATTCGTGGTATGAGATCGGAAGAGAGAAGATCCTCAATCCAATGGATGTAGTTGGATCTGTTTGGAACAGTAGGGCAAAGCTGTCCATCCGGAATCCACCTGACAGTAGGAACGATATATACCATGGGAACATATTAAAATGTGATATTGCCCACTAACCTTGGTGCGTAATACTCCCTCCGTTCCCAAATATTTGTCTTTCTAGATATTTCAACAAGTGACTACATACGGAGCAAAATGAGTGAATCTACACTCTAAAATATGTCTACATACATCCGTATGTTATGCCCATTTGAAATGCCTAGAAAGACAAATATTTAGGAACGGAGGGAGTAATTAGAAAAGAACACATGAGTTCCTTCAAAAATAGAACATATGAGGGCGTAGTGTGCACGGGGAATATAAGCTTCAACATTTTTTGAAAATCAAGTGATTCTTATTGTTAGCAAAAGTGGGAGCTGCCAGTTGTGCTAAACAGTAATTCTATTTGAACTTTGGTTATACAAATTTCATGCAGCAAACAATTCAAACATGAAAACAACATGTAAATTATTTACCTAAATGTCTTAACAGAAATGGTAAGTGGATTGATTTGGCACAGCACCACAAAAATACAACCTGTTGTACAGCGAGACCAAAGTGAGAATAAAGACAACTAGTTAATGGCATATAATGTGCACGCTGAGCACCATTCTTTACATGGACTACTCCCTCTGCAGAAGTTCCTGGTGGAAGTGCTCATGAAGCTGAACAATAATACAACGAGCAGCATATACTTCCTTTCAACATCCTTTTCAGCGGATTTTTGTTCTAACAAGAGGGCTTTGTTACTTATTCACTACTACTACTACTATTACTGCTACTACTATGCAAGTACCGTAGCAAGATAAATCAAATCCCTAATCTCTTGTAAATTGAGAAATGTTGTCTTAATATACAGCGCTAGCATGTATACAAAATTCCGAGCCTCCCCAGCTCTGAAGTCACTTCAGAACTTCCATTCCAAGAGTAGCATGAGCAATTCATAAAACAACAAGTACTGTATGTCAGATTACAGGTGAGTTTGAGGCCACAGTTAGCTGAATTCAGGAGCGCCCTTGCAATTCTCCACCAGCACAACAGCAAAGGGATAAGCAGCTCAGCCGAACAGGAACAATCGGGAATGGAGTAGCACGAAATGCATCTTAGGGTTGAGGGGAAGGTGAGCAGAGCAGGTTGCACGGACCAGTTGACGCCGTGGTCGTGGAGGAGGAGGACGCGCGTGAGCTCCCGCGTGGCGGCGAAGTCGGTGAAGTCGACGGACGCGCGGCCCCCGCCGGACACGGCGACGAAGGGGGCGAAGGAGGGGTAGAGCGACGCCAGCGCCGCGAAGTCCGGCGCCGCGGCGGCGTAGCGGTTGCGCGGGTGCATCACCGGCGGCACGTCCGAGCCGTCGCGCCGGCGCCGCTTCCTCCCGCCGCCCATCTTGCGGTACCTCGTAGGCGGGTGCGGCGGGGGGGCTGGGGGCCGACCGGCCGAGGGGAGAGCGCCGGGCGGCTGGAGCGCGGGGAAGCGACGAGCGGCGGCGGGCGGGGAGGCACGACTCCGGAAGGAACGCCGTCAGCTCCCCGAGTAGGCCTGTCTTGGGCCTTGGGGCATCTTTTTCCGTCCTGATTGGACCCAATAGCAGACCAGCAAAGAAAATTTCAACCCTCTTCTAGAAGAAACAATTTCGACCCCCTAAAATAAATCGTTTATCTCAAAAAAATTGTTGTTGCTAAAAAAAGTTTCATTCATTCTGTCCTGACCACTTTAAACAAAGTATTTTAAATGAAGAATAGAGTGGAATACAAAGATACAAATTCTGACAACTTTTAAGATGACAAGATTTTCTTGGATGGAGAAATATCGGTAGATACTGGCTCTGGTAAAAAAGAGGTTTGCGACTTTGGGGCTCCCACCGTTATCTGAGGGCATGGCTAATGCGCTGCCCCCTAGGTGATGCCTCATGTGCCAGCTAGGCTTGGATAATGAGTTGTCATAAAAACTATAGCCCCAAGACGTAAGATGGATCTTGCAGACGGTGTTGCATCCTCCGCTGAAAAAGTCTCATACAGAAAAGAAGGTAAGGCTGCATTGCATTGGAAAATAGGGAAGAGAGTAGTAAGATGATGACACCATAAAGAGTAGCCTCCGTTAGATGGTTGTGATAACCCTTTCAATTTTCTTTTCTCTATGTATAAATTGATGCCATCACTACACACGGTTTTCACCGGGAGATAAGAACTTGAAGCAGGGAGAGGTGCCACCGCGAACCACCAACCTGTCAGGGAGCCACCACGCAACCCGGCTGCAGACAGTCGCCGGCCGAACCACCTCAGCCTCAGGGCCTCCCGCCGCCAAATGCCAAATCTGGCCAGTAAGGGCCCACCAGACCTGGCCGCGCCAGGCCAGAGGTCGTCCGCCGGGCGAGCCCGCGCCCCCAGCAACACCCTTGGACGGCGATGCACGCGCTTTCGTCGGCTCTCCATGCCGCACTGACCGAGCCCAGCACCTCCACGCCGCAACGAGGGCGCGCACGCCCCAGCTGCTGGACGGGCGCGCGGCCAGCCGCTCCATCTCACCCCCATGGGCGCGCATCGGGCAGATCCGGGGCGCGCGGACCGCCGAGCTCGTGATCTCCTCGATGCGCCAAGCAGCAGCCCTACATGATGCGCCTCACCAGCAAGGGAAAGCCCCCCCCCCCCCCCCCGCCTTCCTTGGGACCGGACCGGGCTTCGCCGGCGGGTGCCCTCTAGCGGTGACGAGACTGGATGGGGAAGGAGGAGGACGATGGCGGCGCTAGGGTTTCTACCCCCGTGTCGCCAGAGCGAGGCGACCCGGAGGGGCGATGTGAACAACTCAAACTGCTTACTCCCTTATGAGACCTTGTACAATGGGAGATGCTTACTGAGGTGCTTAAAAAAATAAACCGGGTTTTTCTGAAGCACCGGTGCCAATTTTTATAGGAAAGACGCTTAGTTAAACGTCTATCCTGTATAAATAAGCATCGGTGTTTAAGAAAATCCTGGTTTATTTCTCTAAGCACCTTTTCTAAGCACCTCCCATTGTACAAGGCCTGATGAACCATTACATACGTAAAGACAAGATTTTAAGTTGACGGAGGCTGTGAAGACAATGTCAAACTACCGGTTTTGTGTTCATGTGAGAAGAAAAGGGGAAACAAATAAACCGAGAGAAATAGAAGAGCCCTAGAACACCAGGCGGGCGGAGGGAGATAACATGTCGCCACTTCGGTTATTCGCCGCAAGGACGCTCTCGTCGCGCCAGATCCACTCAGGAGGACCAGCGAGGCGGCTCCTCCACCACTCCGTACGCCGTCGTCTTCTTCGTCTTCTTCTTCTTTCTCATTCTCTCCCGCATCTGCGCCCGCGTGGCCGACTGATTCTCTTCTCTCCTCGATCTGCAGAGGAGCCATGCGGACCGCGCCGGGGGATCTGGCTTCTCTGCCCGGTAGGTTAGCTCACCTGTACATTGTTCATCACTATGCCCATGTAGAATCAAGATCCAATTTTACCTTTGCCCCAAATTAATCTTATTGATCTGCAACAGATTGGATGTTCTCCGTCCTCGACCTAGCCGTTGTCCAATTAGATACTCCTACTAGATTTTGGTGTGACGAACTGCTGCTTGAAGCTATCAGTGACAGTGCGAGAGAGATAACGCAATGTACTAGTAGTCTAGACTACCATTAGTTTTGATTTTGCCTCCTGATGTAAACAAGTTATTAACAACCCTTGCAGTTTGACCATGGGAGGCAGCAACAAGCTGCGTGCCAGCGTCGCGGCGGTGGGGGCCTTATCTTCCGCCTTGATCGGAGCAAAGCTGTATCTCAGAAAACAAAAACACAGAAGGCAACCAACATCTGAACCTTCAGGTAGCAAACAACCGGACCTCTCAGTGTCCTTCTCTTTCAATTCCTTGTCACATGTTACCTGATCATGCACATGACCATACAAACCTTGTCTTGCGCACAGGTTGGGAGCTGACCGACAAGGACGCGACGACGCTGGAGGAGGTGATCGCCGAGGAGCAGGACACGGAGAAGGAGGCGGCCATGAAGGCGAGGTTCGAGGAGTGGATGGTCGAGTACGGGCGCAGGTACGAGAGCGAGGAGGAGGAGGCGATGCGGTACAGGGAGTTCAAGCGCCATTGCAAGAACGCCGAGAGGGCCAACATGCTCTCCCGTGGAGGCGCCACGTTCGGGCCGAACAACCTCGCCGATTCGACCGAGGAAGAGGGCCTCCGTCGCAGCGGAGGTGAGTGTGAGCCGACCTTTGCGCATAGGTTGGGGTACCCTTACCGGCGCGCCGTCTAATGGTGAACGCCGAATATGGTTGTTTCAAGTTTTGTTAGCGTTTTAGCTACATGTCAGCTGACTGAGTTTTACATTTTGGGTCAGTCAATTTTTTAACCGTTGATTGCTGCTTCATGTGTGTTAGTTTTTTTTTCTGTTGTGTGTGCTGTCCTATATTGGGCTGGACGTTTTTTGATTGACCTCTATTTTGGGTCAGTCGATTTCTTGTTGGGCTGAATCCCGTTACGTGTTTTCTCATTAGGCTGTTTGTGTGCATATTAGCTTCTATTTTTTTGTCGGTTTTCATGGGTATATTTTGGATGTTGGGTGAATACAAAATATATACACGTAAGTAACTTATAATATGTGTATAAATTGCAATTCTGTGAAAAATGGACTATTATGTACTTATTTTTTACGTACTATTAAAATAGTTCGGTTTCATTATAATTGTATTTTTTGTGAAAATTCCACTACCATATGCATATTCTTGCATATTATTGAAAGCGCAATTTGTTTGTATATATATTGTGTGTAAATTTTGTTATCGTTTAATTATTTCATAATTTCTTTCTTCTTAAAGGGTAATATCAATGCAACTAACTCATTCTTACTTAGAAAACTTTATTATTTTGATTTTATTGTAGTAGTTATTTCATATTTGTTCTGAAGCCCCCCTTACTTATTAAAGAACGGCCTATGGCCCTTCGACATATTTGTTCTGAAGGGTAATACCAAAACCACTAATTCATTTTTTCTTACAAAACTTCATTATTTTGTTTTTATTTAGTGTTTGTTTCATTTTTTTCTTTTTTAATGGTAATACCAATGTCACTAATTTATTCCTTCTTAGAAAACTTTCTTTTTTGTTAGAATTCTACTATTATATACTTATTCTTGCATATTATAAAAAAGTGCAATTTTTGCGTAAATTCTGTGCAAATTTCTCATTTTTTTTATTTTTGTTTTTTGTTTCTACGCATTTTTTCTCTTTCTACTTTTCTTTCCTTTATTGGTTATTTTTTGTTTTTTGCGGGTTTCTGGCTGAGTGTAATTATATACATATAAATACTACTCCTATATAATATGTGCCAAAATTTCATGATTATATGATTATTTTTGCATATTACGATAAAGTGCAATTTCGATGCATAGTTGTGCGCAAGTTTTTTTTAGTTTTCTTTCTTCTTAGTGGAAATGCATTATTTCAGTTACACCATGTGTAAATTATAGTAGAATGCGAAAAATGCACTATTATATGCTTATTCTTTGCATTTTCAAAAAGTGCAATATCAGTGCAAATTGTGTACAAGTTTCGAAAGTTTTTTCTTTTTTCTTTCCTTTATTGGTTATTTTTTGTTTTTGTGGGTTTTTGGCTGAGTGTAATTATATGCATACAAATAATATATAAAATATGCCCAAATTTCATGATTATATGATTATTTTTGCATATTACGATAAACTGCAATTTGAGTGTAAAGTTGTGCGCAAGTTTTTTTATTTTCTTTATTCTTAAAGAAATAGATTGTTTCAGTTACACTTTGTGTAAATTATAGTAGAACGTGAAAAATGCACTATTATATGCTTATTCTTCTGCATTTTCAAAAAGTGCAATATCACTGTAAATTGTGTGCAAGTTTTGAAAGTTTTTTATTTTTTCTTTCCTTTATTGGTTACTTTTTGTTTTTGTGGGTTTTGGCTGAGTGTAATTATATGCATACAAATAATATATAAAATGTGCCCAAATTTCATGATTATAAGATTATTTTTGCATATTACGATTAAGTGCAATTTGAGTGCAAAGTTGTGCGCAAGTTTTTTTATTTTCTTTCTTCTTAAACAAATAGATTATTTCAGTTCACTTTGTGTAAATTATAGTAGAATG
Organism: Aegilops umbellulata; assembly: GCA_032464435.1. Lineage (NCBI taxonomy): Eukaryota > Viridiplantae > Streptophyta > Magnoliopsida > Poales > Poaceae > Aegilops > Aegilops umbellulata. The sequence goes on from CP136059.1 coordinate 360,020,620, forward strand.
CGAAAAATGCACTATTATATGCTTATTCTTTGCATATTTCAGAAAGTGCAATATCAGTGCAAATTGTGTGCAAGTTTCGAAAGTTTTTTCTTTTTTCTTTTTTCTTTCCTTTATTGTTTTTTTTTGTTGGTTTTCCGCTGAGTGCAATTGTATACATACAAATAATATATAATGTGTGCCCAAATTTCAAGATTATATGATTATTTTTGCATATTACGATAAAGTTCAGTTTGAGTGCAAAGTTGTGCGCAATTTTTTTATTTTCTTTCTTCTTTAAGAAATAGATTATTTCAGTTACACTTTGTGTAAATTATAGTAGAATGCAAAAAATACACTATTATATGCTTATCTTTGCCTTTTCAAAAAGTGCAACCTCAGTGCAAATTGTGTGCAAGTTTTGAAAGTTTTTTCCTTTTCATTTTCTTTCTTCTTAAAGTGTTTTCGTTCTTATAGAAAACTTCATTTTCTAAGTTTTTATTTCATTTTTAGTTTTCTTTTCTTTTTTTTTGTAAGGATAATGCCGATGTCACTAATCTATTACTTTTTAGAAAACACATTTTCGCGGAAATCTCACTATATTATGCTCAGTTTTGCATAGTAATAATACAGTTTTCATATATGTGTATGTATAAAAATAAATATGTGTGAGAGTGCTATTCATTGTTGAGATTGCACATGTATAAAAATAAATATACATGCGTGACATTGCACATATAATCGCTAACCATTGCATGCAAATATGTGTGAGAGTGCTATTCATTGGTCATCTTTTTTTTAGTCCACTCATTGGTCATCTACAAAGGCTTGGCCAACGTACCGGACTGGAGCAGCCCATGGTCTAGCTGTGGGCTTGTCCAGACTCTGCGTGACGCTGCTTAACATTGTGCGAGGCTGCGTAATTGACTGAAACAGAGTCTGGTCAATCGACTGACCCAATACTCAATTTCAGTCGATTGAGCAGCAGCCAGTCCCTTTTGTTAGTATCAGTTTCAGTATCTTTTGCTCCAAGTATGGGGAGTAATATGGCTGTTCTAAGTTTTATCTATAGTTATTAATGTGTTGACCTTTCAGTGACTCGAAATGCAATCTCTGAATTTCTGCGCTCTTCCATGCACCCGAATCTTGGTACAGGAGACATGACAAACGGATCACATCACAACAGAACAAGTTAATCGCCGAAGCCAAAAGGAAATGCCAAGACAGCACTAAAGCTGAATGATTTTAACAAGGACCAGAAGTGCAACAGAGATGACAGGGCATGATAAAACCAAGTCCCTTCACAAATTATGCACTGCGGATTCTACACCGTTCCTGGGTAGAATCGTTTTATTTTTATTTTCTTGAGGGCTAAAATTGATATTTATTCAGTAGAAGTGACAAGACAGTTACAGACAGAGTTAATTACATGAGCTATATGATCAGGAACGGCAGAGCTCGAAAACAGCTCCAGCTCCTGTTCTACAAACAAAAGCAGCAATCTCATGTGTAACATTATTCTGGTCTCTTTTGGCTTGAACAAACTGTCAAAACTGGTATCAGATACACATGTAAAAAAGACATGGAAACCTTGTCACGGTCGCAAATCAACTGAATAACCACGAGATGGCGGACTAACTGACGCCCCACATCTTCTCACCCCTACTCAAAATTGAATCCTGTATATAAATGAAAAGATAACGTAAGAGTCTGGCGTAAATGCAGAAGTAGATTGAAGGAAAATTCACTTAACCAGGTGCAACATATCTTAATATGAATTAGAGGAAAAACTTTCACTGTATTTCTTGCTTAATCTGATAACATAACAATGAGAACATCTATCTATAAAGCTCCCAAATGAGAATGCAGAAAATGCCATAAGCAGTTTCATGGCAAAGGAAAAGTGAAGGAATCATGGCATACAGTAATAGACATGTGATGTACTGACTCTTTTTGAAAGAGAAGAAATGTTATGTAAACAGTGACGACTTCCAAGGAGCAAACAGAGGAATCACAAGCAAAACTATAGTGCAAGAACACCATACAGTTGCCACTCTGTTTATACAATGTAAAGAGATATCATACTGCAGTTATTCCGCATGATCAAGAATTGAGTGCGGAATAACATTAGTCCATAAGGGCAAGGATCTGCTCATCTAACGAGCTCATAAAAAAACTTTACTGATTAGCACCGATTATTCTAAAACAAAAAGAGTGGAAATATGTATTCCTGCGGAACTTGAGTTGATGTTCAGACTTCATAGCTAATCAACATGTGAAGATACTGTATCCCTACTCTGAATTAATTGATTCAAATATTTGCGCTAGTGCCCAAAAGAGACCAGGACCAATCAACAAGTACACATGTCGTTTTACACTCACTGTTTATGCCACACAGCTAAACCAAAGCCTCCTTTGCTGAAAAAATGGATAATATTGGTTTTTCTTTGTGTGCCTACCGGATGTGGTTCAGATTTTCCCATGCCTGAAATAATTTGGTACCCCTACAAACTGTTCTTCCTACATAATTCAGGAGTTTACTCTTCACTGCTTGCTTTCACAGTTTTATTCCCACATACAAAAGCTAATTTCAGAACATAAAGAGTATGGGAAGTGCCATCAGTTAGCTTACGTATATTAAACGCACAGAGGAACTTCAAAACTTTGTAAACTCCCTGGGTGACCACATTACACTGGACTTGAACTATTTTAAGGTGCTCTGATATTGCAGCCGATCTCTCCGCTGAACTGTAGCTTCCTTTCATTTTCATTTCTTGTTTTGGTCCCTATGGTAAGCAGGAACACTAGCAAAGATGAGTAATCGATAATAACTTCAACAGTGTAGCAATTGTCCATTTCGAAGATTTATACCTTGTTGGTAAAGAGCTGAAGAGTGAGCTTCTCTAGAACTGGTGAGTGTTTCAGAATGCAAGCTAGTGCATCCAAGTCAGGAGCCTCAGACCAGTCCTCACTGAGTAATAAAGTTTTTAACTTGCTGAATGTAGGGCACTGCCTCAAATCTCTTCTGAAAACGAACTGGAAAAAAATGTAAACAAATCAAGCAATCCTTAACCAGAAGGTACGCAAATTGATGATCTAAGGCACCCCAATGGATGGTGATGCGTATGTAACCCGGACCCGGTTATTGCCTAGCAACATTGTAGACAGTGCACCACAAAAAAAAGGGGATAACAGAAGGAGTTGAAGAGTATGAGCATACATTTTGAAATGCAGATACCAGCTCCAGATGTTTAGCACCTGAGAGAGCACCCAGGAGCACAGAATCGCCACTGTCATCCTTATTGAAAGGAACAGAGTTCTCATCGGAGTCGTAATCGAAGCAGACATCGAAGTCGTCGCTAAGATCAAGACGCGCGGTCTCCAGCAGCGCCATGTTCTCAAGAAAAGGGGTTGTGCCCCCAAATCTGACCAGCACCAGAGAGGCAAGGCCCGGGGCAGAGACATGGACCCAGCAATTGGAGTTGGAGCGGCAGCTTCTGAGGCTCAGATGCTTCAGGGAACGGGACGATATCCTGCCAACACTGATGTCGCAGTGCTGCATGTTCAGAACCTCCAGCGCCGGGCAGCCGGCGAGATCAAGAAACTTCTGCTGCAGGCTTAGGCCGTCGAGGTTCATGACTCGCAGGTGCTGGGAGACGAGGGGCAGGTTGTCTAGGTCGAGGTACGATGAGGCGCCGATGTGGACGGTGAGGTCGCGGACCCTGCTCATGACGGCGAAGCGGGTCCAGAGGTTCACGTAGGCCTCGTCGTCGGCCACCGAGAACCGGTCGAACCTGATCTCGACGGCGTCCAGGTCGGCGGCGCGGTCGCGGAGGACCAGCAGGTGGTCCATGAACTTGCGGAGGCCCTGGACGGCGTCCGCGCCGTCGAGGCCCACGACGCGCAGGCCCCTGGTGGATCTCCATAGGTGGCGCCAGCGCCGGGCCAGCACGCACGTCCGCACGGCCGCCTGCGCCGGGAGGAAGGAGAGGACGTGCTGCAGGATGGGGTCCGGGAGCGCGCCGATGCGGTCCGCGCCGCGCACCGGCGGCGGCGCGCTCCCGTGCCTCTTCCCTTGAGGCATTCCGGAGGCGCTGCGATGCGAGGCAGAGAATCGTCAGGACGGCGTGGCGGTGGCGGAGAGGACGGGGCGGGAGGGACGGATGGGTGGATACCGGCGGCGGCGGCGGCGTCTGCGCCTCGCCTCTGGCCGGCCGCCGGCGGGTCCGCCTGTCACGAGTCGACAGACGGGCGGAGGCAGTGAAACGGGGAAAGGGATGGATGGGACTGGCGTGTACTTTCTCGAAACTCGTGGGTGTCGGCGGTCAGAAAATGGATCGGATATGCAAAATATCTGCGCATGCGCATGCTCATGCGCCCGAGAGCACATGCTCCCGAGAGGCAACTGAAAAATATCTACTGAGACAAAAAAAAACTGAAAAATATCTACTATGTCCTATATACACATGATTTTATTATAATTTTCTACTTATTATGACATGTCCACATTATTGCTCAATTCTAATACTTTTTTCCTTCAATTTGCGTGAAACACATACAGAGGGGAATTACCTAACAATAGAGAAATAGGGCAAAATGGTTCCAGAAAAAACAGAAATAGGGCAAAATGGTTTCAGAAAAAGCTCCATGGGTGTTAGAATCATTACTGTGTAATCTAGATTATTGACTCTAGTGCAAGTCGGGGATGAGTTCCGTCAGCATGACGGCGTGGTGACGATCTTGATGTTCTACCGTCGCAAGGCTTCGCCTAAGCACCGCTACAATATTATCGAGGATTATGGTGGAGGGGGGTACCGCACACGGCTAAAAGAACGATCACGAAGATCAACTTGTGTGTCTAGAGGTGCCCCCCTGCCCCTGTATATAAAGGAGCAAGGGGGAGGCCGGCCGGCCCTAGCAGGGCGCGCCAGGAGGAGGAGTCCTCCTCCTAGTTGGAAAGGAAGGGGGAGAGGGAGAAGGAAAGGGGGGCGCCCCCCTCTCCTAGTCCAATTCGGACCAGAGGGGGAGGGGGCGTGCGGCCCACCCTGGCCGCCCCTCTCTCTCTCTCCACTAAGGCCCATTAGGCCCATACTTCTCCCGGTGGGGTTCCGGTAACCCTCCGGCACTTCGGTTTTCTCCGAAATCACTCAGAACACTTCCGGTGTCTGAATATAGTCGTCCAATATATCAATCTTTATGTCTCGACCATTTCGAGACTCTTCGTCATGTCCGTGATCACATCCGGGACTCCGAACAACCTTCGGTACATCAAAACATATAAACTCATAATGAAACTGTCATCGTAACGTTAAGCGTGCGGACCCTACGGGTTCGAGAACAATGTAGACATGACCGAGACACGTCTCCGGTCAATAACCAATAGCGGAACCTGGATGCTCATATTGGCTCCCACATATTCTACGAAGATCTTTATCGGTCAGACCGCATAACAACATACGGTGTTCCCTTTGTCATCGGTATGTTACTTGCCCGAGATTCGATCGTCGGTATCTCAATACCTAGTTCAATCTCGTTACCGGCAAGTCTCTTTACTCGTTCCGTAATACATCATCTTGCAACTAACTCATTAGTTACATTGCTTGCAAGGCTTAAGTGATGTGCATTACCGAGAGGGCCCCGAGATACCTCTCCGACAATCGGAGTGACAAATCCTAATCTCGAAATACGTCAACCCAACATGTACCTTTGGAGACACCTGTAGAGCACCTTTATAATCACCCAGTTACGTTGTGACGTTTGGTAGCACACAAAGTGTTCCTCCGGTAAACGGGAGTTGCATAATCTCATAGTCACAGGAACATGTATAAGTCATGAAGAAAGCAATAACAACATACTAAACGATCGGGTGCTAAGCTAATGGAATGGGTCATGTCAATCACATCATTCTCCTAATGATGTGATCCCGTCAATCAAATGACAACACGTGTCTATGGTTAGGAAACATAACCATCTTCGACTAACGAGCTAGTCAAGTGGAGGCATACTAGTGACATTTAGTTTGTCTATGTATTCACACAAGTATTATGTTTCCGGTTAATACAATTCTAGCATGAATAATAAACATTTATCATGATATAAGGAAATAAATAATAACTTTATTATTGCCTCTAGAGCATATTTCCTTCAGTCTCCCACTTGCACTAGAGTCAATAATCTAGATTACACAGTAATGATTCTAACACCCATGGAGCTTTGGTGCTGATCATGTTTTGCTCATGGAAGAGGCTTAGTCAACGGGTCTGCTACATTCAGATCCGTATGTATCTTGCAAATCTCTATGTCTCCCACCTGGACTAGATCCCGGATGGAATTGAAGCGTCTCTTGATGTGCTTGGTTCTCTTGTGAAATCTGGATTCCTTTGCCAAGGCAATTGCACCAGTATTGTCACAAAATATTTTCATTGGACCCGATGCACTAGGTATGACACCTAGATCGGATATGAACTCCTTCATCCAGACTCCTTCGTTTGCTGCTTCCGAAGCAGCTATGTACTCCGCTTCACATGTAGATCCCGCCACGACGCTTTGTTTAGAACTGCACCAACTGACAGCTCCACCGTTTAATGTAAATGCGTATCCGGTTTGCGATTTAGAATCGTCCGGATCAGTGTCAAAGCTTGCATCAATGTAACCATTTACGATGAGCTCTTTGTCACCTCCATATACGAGAAACATATCCTTAGTCCTTTTTAGGTATTTCAGGATGTTCTTGGCCGCTGTCCAGTGATCCACTCCCTCAAAATTATAAGGACAAAGGATTGGCTCAAACTTCAAAGACAAGACTCTACATTTTATGTTTTAGTGATCCAAGATCACATTGAGTCCATAGGAAAAGCCAATACTATTAAGGAGGGATGAGGTGTTGCTTAATGAGCCTCTTGCTTCATGTGCTTAGTGATATGCTCCAAAATCCTCAACTACCTTTCCATATCCACATATGATCTAAACCAAAAGTCAAACTCGGCCCCACCGATTCTTTCTATCTGGAGCCACCGAGTTTCATTTGTCATAGCCACTGCCACAAACCCTAGCAAATCGGTTTCACCGATAGGGATCTCGGTCTCACCGAGATGGGATTGCAATTTCTCTGTTTCCCTTCGTAATGTTTCGGTCCAACCGAAGTGAGCAATCGGTCCCACCAAGATTGCAATGTAAATTCTCTGTTTCCCTTTCGTAACATTTCGGTCTCACCGAAAAGAGCGAATCGGTGCCACCGAGTATACCTGACCAACTCTCTGGTTAGCTTATTACCAAAATCGGTCCCACCGAGTTTGTGTAATCGGTCACACCGAGATTACGTTATGCCCAAACCCTAACCATATCGGCCCTACCGAGCTGCATCTCAGTCCCACCGAAAATCCTAACGGTCACTAGGTTTGCTAAATCGGTCCGACCGAGTTTAACGATTCGGTCCCACCGAGTTCGGCAAATTGTGTGTAACGGTTAGATTTTGTGTGGAGGCTATATATACCCCTCCACCCACTCTTCATTCATGGAGAAAGCCATCAGAACACATCTACACTTCCAATACACATGTTCTGAGAGAGAACCACCTACCCTTGTGTTGAGCTCAAGATATTCCATTCCTACCATATGAATCTTGATCTCTAGCCTTCCCCAAGTTGCTTTCCACTCAAATCTTCTTTCCACCAAATCCAAATCCTGTGAGAGAGAGTTGAGTGTTGGGGAGACTATCATTTGAAGCACAAGAGCAAGGAGTTCATCATCAACACACCATTTGTTACTTCTTGGAGAGTGGTGTCTCCTAGATTGGCTAGGTGTTACTTGGGAGCCTCCGACAAGATTGTGGAGTTGAACCAAGGAGTTTGTAAGGGCAAGGAGATCGCCTACTTCGTGAAGATCTACCGCTAGTGAGGCAAGTCCTTCGTGGGCGACGGCCGTGATGGAATAGACAAGGTTGCTTCTTCGTGGACCCTCCGTGGGTGGAGCCCTCCGTGGACTCGCGCAACCGTTACCCTCCGTGGGTTGAAGTCTCCATCAACGTGGATGTACGATAGCACCACCTATCGGAACCACGCCAAAAACATCCGTGTCTCCAATTGCGTTTGAATTCTCCAAACCCTTCCCTTTACATTCTTGCAAGTTGCATGCTTTACTTTCCGCTGCTCATATACTCTTTTGCATGCTTGCTTGGATTGTGTGGAGATTGCTTGACTTGTGCTAAGATAGCTAAAATCTGCCAAGAACTAAAATTGGGAAAATGATAGATTTTTATTTGGTCAAGTAGTCTAATCACCCCCCCTCTAGACATACTTCCGATCCTACAAGTGGTATTAGAGCTTTGGTCTCCATTTGCTTTGATTTCCATAGATTTTGGTGGTCATAACCTTGGTTTCACAACCTAGGAGAGTATGGCGTCTAGCAAGGGAAATTATCACCGTAGAGGTCCTTACTTTGATGGTACTAATTTTGCTAGTTGGAAGCATAAAATGAAAATGCATATTCTTGGACATAACCCCGCCGTTTGGGCTATTGTGTGTGTTGGCTTGCAAGGTGACTTCTTTGATGGGAAAGAACCAAACCGTGAAGCTACCGCAGAAGAGTTGAAGATGTTGCAATACAACGCTCAAGCTTGTGATATTCTCTTCAACGGATTGTGCCCCGAAGAATTCAACAAAATCAGTCGTCTTGAGAATGCAAAGGAAATTTGGGATACTTTGATTGATATGCACGAAGGTACCGACTCCGTCAAGGAATCCAAATTGGATGTGCTTCAAAGTCAACTTGACAAGTTCAAAATGAAGGATGGTGAAGGTGTCGCTGAAATGTACTCTAGGCTTGCTCTTATCACAAATGAGATTGCCGGCTTAGGGAGTGAAGAGATGACCGATAGATTCATCATCAAGAATATCCTAAGAGCCTTGGATGGAAAATATGATACTGTGTGCACATTGATCCAAATGATGCCCGATTACAAAGATCTCAAGCCAACGGAAGTCATTGGAAGAATTGTTGCTCATGAGATGTCACTCAAGGATAAAGAGGAACTTCACAACAAATCAAGTGGAGCTTACAAAGCCTCATGTGAAGCTCCCACATCATCAAGTGAGAAGCAAACCTTCAATGAAGAATTGAGCTTAATGGTGAAGAACTTCAACAAGTTCTACAAAAGTAGAAGCAAAGATAGAAGCTCCAAGTCAAGGTCCTACAATGACAAAAGATCTTCTAGTCGAGAGCGAAACTGCTATAACTGTGGAAGACCCGGGCACTATTCTAATGAGTGTACGGCTCCCTACAAGAGAAGAGAAGACTCTCCCAAAAGAAGAAGTAGAAGAGAAGAATCGCCATCTAGAGAAAGAAGGAGTAGAGATGATCGTTATGAACGAAGACACTCACGGAGAAGCAAGGATTCGGAAACAAAAGAAAAGTCATCAAGGAGCTACACAAAACGAAGACATCAAGCTCATGTTGGTGAATGAGTATCCGGCTCCGACTCCGACAACCACTCCGAGAGAAGTTATCACTCCGATTTCGAATATACTCAAGATGAAGGTGTTGCCGGTCTAGCACTTGTGTCTACCAACTCCTACGACATATTTGACTCACCAAATGAAGGAGTTGGAACATGCTTCATGGCTAAAGGCCCAAAGGTATCACACCCCGAGTATGTTGATTTCAATAGCGATGAAGATGACTTGTCAGGTGATGATGATTTACTTATTGACAACTCTAGTGATGAATACTATGATGAAACATCGATGAATCATGCTAAAACGAATGACAATGATAAGGAGAAGATTGAGGCTCTAACTAAAGAACTAAACACTCTTAAGTTAGCTCATGAAACTATCTTAGAAGATCATCGAGAACTTTTAAGAACACATGAGAAATTACGCTTTGAAAAGCTCAACCTTGAGCAAGAGCATGAGTTCTTAAAAGAAATCAATGATGATCTTAGTAAGAAAAGTTCTTCTTACATTGCCAAGCCTTTACTTTTATCCACTTAAATGCCTCAAGTCAAGTCTAGTAACAAGAACAAGAAAGATTCTTCCTCTAGTAGTAACAATGATCATGCTAAATCCAATATTGTTGCTTCTAGTAGTTCTCTTGATTCCACTAAAGATTCTCTTAGCCAAGTTACACTTGAGCAAGAAAATAGCCTATTGAAGGGAATTATAGAGAAAGGAGTGTACAAGAGTCTTGCCGGGAGTAAGCAATTCGAGGAAATTGTACGCAAGCAAGGAAGGCACCGGAAGAATCAAGTTGTTGGTTTTGAACGAAAGTTCAATGCCAATGGAGTTGAGTGGGAAGAAGATCAATACCCTAAGACAAAGTTTGTTCCTCAACAAGAGAAGTATGATCCTACTTCTTTCAAAGGGACTGTCGGTGCCAAAACCGGCGGATCTCGGGTAGGGGGTCCCGAACTGTGCGTCAAGGTCGGATGGTAACAGGAGACAAGGGACACGATGTTTTTACCCAGGTTCGGGCCCTCTCGATGGAGGTATTACCCTAGTCCTGCTTGATTAATATTGATGATATGGGTAGTACAAGAGTAGATCTACCACGAGATCAAGGAGGCTAAACCCTAGAAGCTAGCCTATGGTATGCTTGTGTATGATGATGATTCGTCCTACGGACTACAACCCTCCGGTTTATATAGACACCGGATAGGGTTAGGGTTACACAGAGTCGGTTACAATGGCAGGAGATCTTCAGTATCCGCATCGCCTAGCTTGCCTTCCACGCCAAGGAAAGTCCCATCCGGACACGGGACGAAGTCTTCAATCTTGTATCTTCATAGTCCAGGAGTCCGGCGAAGGTATAGTCCGGCTACCCGAACACCCCCTAATCCAGGACTCCCTCAGTAGCCCCTGAACCAGGCTTCAATGACGACGAGTCCAGCGTGCAGATTGTCTTTGGCATTGCAAGGCGGGTTCCTCCTCCAAGTCCTTCATAGAAGATTGTAAACACCAAAAATAGTATCCGGCTCTGCAAAACAAGTTTCCACATATTGCCATAGAGAGAATAATATTAACACAAATCAAATCTGCTGACGTATTCCGCAGTGCGTCATCACACTGCAGCCAAGCTCTTTATACAAATTGTTTTCACTTTTCCACCTCAGCGCGTTTAGCGAGGCGGTTTCCTTGGCACGTCTTGTCAAAGCAGAGATCGCGTGCCCCTTTTAACGGGATTCTCATCAATACGGACGTGGGTAACCCAACCGCGCCATTTACCATGGCGCTTGGGAGGCAAGCGAGTTTTATTAGGTAGGTGGGGACGCATAACCGCATCCGCCCATATAAGGGGATAAGGATCCACCTTTTTTACCTACGCCTTCCTCCTCCTTTGCCAATCCATCTCTCGCACACTCAAGCTCCAGCGCCCAAGCCCGCTCTTCCCACCTCAACCTTCTCCAGCAATGTCCGGAGCGGGAGGCAAGTGGATGGTCTCCTCCGTTACGGAGGTTCAAGTAAAAAAGCTAAGGAAGGCCGGATACCTGTCCAAGGACATCCCGCACCGGCTTCCTGAGAAGGGGCAGCTTCTCCCCACCCCAAGGCCCCATGAGAGGGTAGTTTTCCTTCCCCACTTCCTCCGCGGACTGGGTTTTCCACTTCACCCATTCGTCCGGGGACTCATGTTCTACTACGGCCTAGATTTCCACGATCTAGCCCCGAACTTCATCCTCAACATCTCGGCATTTATCGTCGTGTGTGAGGCCTTCCTCCGCGTCCGCCCCCATTTTGGCCTTTGGCTCAAGACCTTCAACGTCAAGCCCAAGGTGGTGCGCGGCAGCCAAGCGGAGTGCGGAGGCGCTATGGCTGGCAAGATAGCCAACGTCCTCTGGTTCGAGGGCTCCTTTGTGGAGACCCTAAAGGGGTGGCAAGCCGGGTGGTTTTACATCACCGAGCCACGCGATCCGGAGTGGGTCGCAGCCTCGGAGTTCAGATCTGTACCCCCACGCGGCTTATGCCCTGGAAAGAGACGGGCCTGTCGTGGGGCAACGAGGAAGAGGTGACCGGACTGAAGACCTGCATCCAGTCCCTGGTAGACAAGCCAATCCGGCTGGTCAATATAGTCCAGGTCATGCTCGTTCGTCTGATCCTCCCGTGCCAACAACGGGATTTCAATTTGTGGGAGTTCGACCCGGCGCAGCACCGAACCCTCAACAGTCTCTTCGACACGTCGTATGAAGACGTTTGGAAGGTGCTAATCAAAGGCGCCGGGGCCCCCGCATCCGCTTCCGAGGACCGCGGATACAGCACACAGCGTCACGCTAGCAAGGTAAGCTATCTATACCTTTGACAGGATTATTAAGCTCTTTTTCATAGATTAACTCTATGCGGGATCTAAACTCCCTTACCTTTGACAGGCTTGGCAGGTGATATCCGGACCAATTAACTGTCCGGCTCCCCTGCCCGAAGACCCAGCCCCAGCTCTCCTAGTGAAGCTGCTGACTCCGACACCTTATGTGGTGCCGGAGAGGAAGGTCAAGAAGAAGAAGACCACCGGGACTCGAAAGAGTGCCCGTAACTTGGTGGTGTCGAACTCGTCATCCGACGAGTCCGAGGCACCCTCCTCTCATGAAAATGAGGAGGAGGAAGAAGAAAGCTCTCCCCCCCAGCGGAGGGAGGAGAGAAGAAGAAGGCCGCCCCATCAGGGGAGGCCGAGGGGTCTAGGAAAAGGAAGACCCCTCCGTCGGACTACTCCCACGACGCCGAAGAGAGCGGAGAGGAGTGGCCGAATAGGGCCAAGCGTCCGGCGAAATCGTAAGTATTCGTATACTAGAGTGACTCATGATATTCCTTTAATGCACAGCTTTCCCTAATGTCTAATGTAATTTATGCAGCCCGCCCCGGGCCGAACTCGACGATTCGTCGAGCGGCTCCCTGGATTCGTCGGACGTGAACTCAGTTCCGCCCGCTGTCTCCCCCCGCACTGCAGACGACGCCGAAGTGGCGTCGCAACGAGCTCTGGAGCAGGAGGAGGTGGTCCTGGAGGAGCCGAAAAGCGACCTCCCGGACCCCAGGAATAAAGGGGACAAGACCCCCCAGGGCTCCGAGTCCGGCTTTGTGCCGGACGCCGCGTCGGACTCTTCAACAGTTCCGGTCCGCAGTAGGCGAACTCCTTCCAAGAGGAGCAAGCCTTCTGAGGCGGCGGCCTCCGTCCAGCCGAAGGTGCCAGACAATCTGCTGGAGGTGCTTGATGGCGCCTCCATCGACGAGGAACACCGTACTATTATGAGTACGGTGATCCAAAGGGTTCAGTCTGCCAAGAGCGGATTGACTGAAGCTTGCGCTAGCCTTCTGACAGGCTTCGAGGTAAGTAAAAATATGTCAAAATATTACCGCATAGACAGTAGCCCCTGATGCTCTGTTTGGCGTTCGGAAGGAAAGCCGAATAGAGGATCTATTAATTTTTGCAGGAGTCTAACAATAAAGAGTCAATATGCGTATGCAGGCTTAGTTGCTATCCACCGCCGCACTGACTGCACAGGTGGATGTCCTAAAAAAGGACCTCGGGCGGACCGAGCAAGAGCTTGGCCTTGGCAAATGGCAGCTCAAGAAAAAGGAAGGTAAGAAATACCCTACAGAAAAAGGTGCCTATAGAAAGGCGTGATTGCAAAGAATAACAGGATCGTACTGCTTATTGTAGGGGCCACAACTGAGGTGGCGACCCTCAAGCAGGCGCTATCTGAGGCCGAAAAGAAAATGGCCGAGGAGCGCACCGAGCGAGAAAGACTTGGGGCTCAGGTTGGCGAGGTGCAGCAAGAGCAGCAGGCTCTCATGAAAAAACATGAGAGCTTGGAGCTTGAGTCAAAGGCGCAAGCATCCGAGCTCGCGTCGGCACTTGAGATCGCCAAGGGTGCCAAGGCCGAAGCCCAAAAGGCCTTCCAGGAGTTGGAGGAGATGAAAAAGATAGCAGCGGGTAAGGCATTCTTAATGCAAAGTAGAAATATAAAAGTAAACTACTTGTCACTTACCCGAATCCGGAGTTCTCCAGGGGCGTTCGCAGATCTTCCCCGCAGCTTATCCGCCGCCGCCGCATTCTACCGAGCTGAAGAGGGAAGCTCGACGGAGAGTGTGTTCTGGTCTCAGTATTCTGAGGCCGGACATCCTGCGCCCTTGAGCGACCAGCTGAAACAGCTGGTCGAGCTCCACAAGGCGGCCGAACAAGCCATGAAGGGCTTCATAGTTCGGGTGTGGCCCGGAGAGGCCCTACCTGGGAGCTACTTCGGGCTGGTGCGGCGGCTGGTGGAGGCCTGTCCAAGGCTTGAGGTCATCAAGCGTTCCATCTGCATCGAAGGTGCCCGGAGGGCCCTTGCTCGTGCAAAGGTGCACTGGGGTAGGCTTGACGGAGAGAAGCTGGTGAAGGACGGGCCGCCGTAGGGGAAGGAGCATCGCAAGCCCGAGAACTACTACGAGGATGTTCTTGCTGGTGCCCGCCTTATTGCGGATGAATGTACCAAAGATGTAATTTTTTAATGAACTCGCTCGTGTTTATCCTGTGCGCTGAAAACTTGTTCATATGCGCTAAGCAATGCTTATTGAATTTAAAATATTGTTTTCTGTGCGGCCATTTATCAAAAATTGAGAGATGGCCAATCGTCGGCTTCTGCCCCCATGCCGCTAGTGCTGGGGTGTTCGGGATAAACCTGAGCGCTCTTTTTCCCATGGTTGGGTCCTTCGAGGGAGGCGCTCAGCACAACGAACCAGGCAATCGGACTATAATGCTTGAACACTCTCACTTAGCCATAGAACTTTATAATTTTAAATTTCGGCGAAGCCCCTAGTTCGGAAGACTGAATTCGGGGCGCTATCCACACCTTTGGCCGGACAAAGCCAGCTCCTCGCTCGAAGCGGCATAAGTCTTTAGGGACTCGAAAAACCTCTCGAACAGCGACCGGTCTCGCGCCTTATCATGACAGTCAGTTTTAGCTTTCTCCACTGAGGTGCTTAACCCAGCTGAACCGGGGCACAATCGCAGTGGTTCTCCTAGTGCTACTTTAGCCGATATAGCGGAACGTAAGGCACCAAAACATAGGAGCCGGGAAAACCCAACTATTGACCCAAATCATGATTCGGAGCCGATGCATATAGTGCTATAAGTTCGGGGTGCCGCACTTGTGAAAGTGTACGGGCTTCTCACACTAGATCGAAGGGTACTGAAGCCCCTGGCGTGTTTACCGTACCATGGTGTACGGGTGCGATCATGTTATTTAATAAACATATATATTAAAAGAGGATAATGCAAAAAATAGATAAAAAGCTATGCATTGTTTATAAAGAGGCTATTTATCAAAGCCGAACGATACAAGTAGTGCGATAAGCAAAAAGATATTAGACTATTTAACATGTCCTGACCAGGGGCAGGCCGCGGAATTATGTTTGAAATAGATATACCGCTCGTAGTAGAGACCACTTGGGAGTTCCATAATGCGGCGTAGCTTTGTCTGCTTCCCTGGATCTTGCATCGTTTGTGCGGCAGTCGAATTGCCGAATAGGTCGTCCAAAGTGTGGAGTCCTGAAAGTAAAAAAAAGAATCCAGCAGCCCCTAGTACGTTTTAGGCCGTATTTAGGGCATGCCGTTACTGTGCCCCTTCCCCTGTGCCCATGGTATTTCAAGGGCGTAATTATGTATGCGAGGTACTAGCTTCGCTATGTCGCGATGGCTGGGGTTGGGGCCGCATTGCTACGCCTGCTCAGAACGTGCCAGGCGGTCTTGTTGTAGGTTACTCCGAGCGCGCTTGGCAGTGTCTGGCTTTTTAACGGCCGGACTGGAGAGTTGCCTAAAAAGGCTGCTTTTACTTCCGCTATGAGAGCCGCCGTGTGCTCCTCCGTACGGAGGGAGCGTTCGGTGTTTCCATTGACCGTGATTACTCCTCGAGGGCCTGGCATCTTGAGCTTGAGGTATGCATAGTGCGACACCGCATTGAACTTGGCAAATGCGGTTCGTCCGAGCAGGGCGTGATAGCCACTGCGGAACGGGACTATGTCGAAGATTAACTCTTCGCTTTGGAAGTTATCCGGAGATCCGAAGACCACATCAAGTGTTACGGAGCCTGTACAGTTGGCTTCTACACCTGGTATAACGCCTTTAAAGGTCGTCCTTGTGGGCTCAATCCTTGATGGATCTATGCCCATTTTCTACACTGTATCCTGGTAAAGCAGGTTCAGGCTACTGCCGCTGTCCATGAGGACTCTTGTGAGATGAAATCCGTTGATGATTGGGTCGAGAACCAATGCGGCAAAGCCGCCATGACGAATGCTAGTGGGGTGATACCTTCGATCAAAAGTGATTGGGCAAGAGGACCGTGGGTTGAACTTTGGGGCGGCTGGCTCCATCGCGTATACGTCCCGTAGCGCACGCTTCCGTTCCCTCTTGGGAATGTGGGTTGCGTATATCATGTTCACCGTCCTCACTTGTGGGGGAAACCCCTTCTGTCCATTGTTGTTCGGCGGCCTGGGCTCCTCCTCGTCGTCGCTATGTAGCCCCTTGTCTTTGTTTTCGGCTCTTAACTTGCCTGCCTGCTTGAACACCCAACAATCCCTGTTAGTGTGATTGGCTGGCCTTTCGGGGGTGCCATGGATCTGGCACAAGCGGTCGAGTATTCGGTCCAAACTGGACAGGCCCTGAGTATTCTTTTTAAATGCCTTTTTCCGCTGACTGGATTTATAGCCTCTGAATCCGGCGTTGACTGTCGTATCTTCATTGCTGTCGCTGCTAACGCGGCGCTTTTGCTTATTTCGACGTGTCCTGCCACTTTTGTCCTTGGTATCCGAATTACCAGGATTCTTTGATAAGTTGTTGCTGCGAGCTAGCCAGCTATCTTCGCCCGCGCAAAAGCGGGTCATGAGTGTCGTGAGGGCTGCCATAGATTTCGGCTTTTCCTGTCCCAGGTGCCGGGCAAGCCACTCATCGCGGATGTTATGCTTGAAGGCTGCTAGGGCCTCTGCGTCTGGACAGTCGACTATCTGGTTTTTCTTTGTTAGGAACCGTGTCCAGAATTGCCTGGCCGATTCCTCTGGCTGCTGAATTATGTGGCTTAGGTCGTCAGCATCCGGTGGTCGCACATAAGTGCCCTGGAAGTTGTCGAGGAATGCGGCTTCCAGGTCCTCCCAAGAACCGATTGAGTCCGCTGGCAGGCTGTTAAGCCAATGCCGGGCCGGTCCTTTGACTTTGAGCGGGAGGTATTTGATGGCGTGTAGATCATCGCCACGTGCCATGTGGATGTGAAGGAGATAATACTCGATCCATACCGCCGGATCTGTTGTTCCATCGTATGATTCGATGTTTACGGGTTTGAAACCCTCTGGGATTTTATGATCCATTACTTCATCTGTGAAGCATAGTGGGTGTGCGGCGCCCCTGTATTGGGCTATGTCACGACGCAGCTCAGAGGAGCTATGTCTGTTGTGTACGGCCCTGCCGGATTTGTTATATCCGGAGTGAAGATCATCATCACGTGTCGTAGGGCGCCTTCGTGATCCGTAGATCGATCTTGTTTGCCTTGCCTTATCCTCCAGTACATCTCGCAGGTCTGGCGCGTTTTCCCGTGCCTTAGTTAAGCGGCGTCGGGGCATGGCTTGTGTGGAGGGCCGAGAGGCCTCTCTATCGCGGCCGCGAGGTGGCTGGTCTGCCATGTCATGCGCTGGTGATGTAGGCGCTTCCTCCTCTGATCGGGGTAGCGGCCTGCGCTTTGGGTAATTCTTGGAGGGGCGCTCGAGTTCATACTCTTCGGCCGCAAGGACTTCAGTCCATCTATCAGCTAGCAAATCTTGATCAGCTCTAAGTTGTTGCTGCTTTTTCTTTAGGCTGTTCGCCATGGCTAAAAGCCTGCGTTTGAAACGCTCTTGTTCGGCGGGGTCTGATGGTACGACGAATTCGTCGTCATCGAGGCTTGCCTCGTCTTCGGAGGAAGGCATATAGTTATCATCCTCAGCCTCTCGTTCTACCGCTCTCTCATGAGGGCTGGCTTCTCCATCTTCCTGCGCCGAATCTTGCTGGGTTGGGTGTTCTTCGGCGCTATCCGGGGTAGTATTATCTCCCGTGCCGGAATCACCGTTTTTTGCTTTGGCGGGATTTAGAGCGGCGCCGCTGACGCCGGCGCTTTGGCTGTTTCTTGGAGGTGTCATCCCCCGCTGTTCCATCGCCATCTCCATCTTTTGGAGTATCCACCATATATACGTCATATGACGAGGTGGCCGTCCAGCGCCCTACAGGTGCTGGTTCCTGTTCATCTCCTATCTCATCGTCCATACCGTCGAAGTCTTCGGAGCCGTAGTCAAGCATGTCGGTTCAATCATCGACAGTGGCTACCAAGTGGGTGGTGGGTGGGCTTTGAATTTCTTCATCATCCGTATCCCATCCTCGCTGACCGTAGTCCGGCCAGGGCTCTCCTGATAAAGAGAGAGACTTGAAAGAATTCAGGATGTCGCCAAAAGGCGAGTGCTGAAAGATGTCCGCGGCGGTGAACTCCATTATCGGCGCCCAATCGGTTTCGACTGGCAGGGGTGCGGGGGTTTCGGAGTCCGGGGAGGAGTCCGGACCCTCGAGGTCACGGGTCACGCGGAGTGCGGGGCTGGCGTTCGGCTCGATCACCTTTGAGATCGCAGCCCCCGAGGTGACGTCCAACCGCTCATCCTCGATTGGCGCAATAGGCTCCGAATTAAGGGTCGGGACCGGTGCATGTGCAGCCTCTAGGACACTGTTCGGAGGCAGAGCTAGATCATGCCCCTCGAGATAGTGTGGCGCGCTTGGCTGTGGCTCGAACCCGTCGAAGATCAAGTCTCCGCGGATATCAGCCGTGTAGTTTAAGCTTCCAAACCTGACTTGATGGCCAGGGGCGTAGCTTTCGATCTGCTCCAGATGACCAAGCGAATTGGCCCGCAGAGCGAAGCCGCCGAAGACGAAGATCTGTCTGGGGAGAAAAGTCTCACCCTGGACCTCATCGTTGTTGATGATTAGAGGATCCATCGGGCCTAAAGGCGACGACACAGAGGAACTCTCAATGAAAGCACCAATGTCGGTGTCAAAACTGGCGGATCTCGGGTAGGGGGTCCCGAACTGTGCGTCAAGGTCGGATGGTAACAGGAGACAAGGGACACGATGTTTTTACCCAGGTTCGGGCCCTCTCGATGGAGGTAATACCCTACTCCTGCTTGATTAATATTGATGATATGGGTAGTACAAGAGTAGATCTACCACGAGATCAAGGAGGCTAAACCCTAGAAGCTAGCCTATGGTATGATTGTGTATGATGATGATTCGTCCTACGGGCTACAACCCTCCGGTTTATATAGACACCGGATAGGGTTAGGGTTACACAGAGTCGGTTACAATGGCAGGAGATCTTGAGTATCCGCATCGCCTAGCTTGCCTTCCACGCCAAGGAAAGTCCCATCCGGACACGGGACAAAGTCTTCAATCTTGTATCTTCATAGTCCAGGAGTCTGGCGAAGGTATAGTCCGGCTACCCGAACACCCCCTAATCCAGGACTCCCTCAGGGACACAAGCTCAAGATGATCTTCCACCACAAGACTACAAGCAAAAAGGCAAGGACAAGCTTCAAGAGGAAATTGATGCATTTGAAGAAGCTCCTAAGACCTTGTCAAGTGGATTCCCAAGACTACTTCAAGTTCCACTTCATCAAGTACGACTACAACTCCAAGGATTCCCATCAAGATGGTGTGGATCCAAAAGAAGAAGAACTAGAGAGTTCTTGAGGGTGACTCCGCCAACATACTTCACTCTTATCATTTTGGCAAGAACAAGTGCAATCAACTTCCACATCTTGCACTAGTTCAAGGAGTCACAAACCCTCTTGTTGGTAAGACAAGGGACAATGTAACCTAAAAGCTTTCATAGACATCATCTTGTATGTCATCACCCTATGTCTATGGATATCCTTGTTTGTTCCTTGTGGGACTAACCCATGTAGGTATTGAAAGTGCAATTCACTCCAATGGATAGCTCCAATTGATCTACATCAACATTGAGCATCCACATCTTCAACATCTACATGAAGTCATCATCGACAAAACCCAAGGTTAGTTCATCCCTCTTAGGGGGAATATCACATCTAGGGGGAGCTTTACTCTAAGAATTGAGCTAAAGCAACTCTAATGATGTGAACACAACAATGCTTTATGTAAAAGTGGTAACCCCACTTGTGCTTAAACGATGAGTATGACCTATGATCAAATGTTCTCATTTGACTCCTAAGTCAATATACTCATATATAGATGACCTAGTCATCGCCAATTGCTTGATAGATGCTAGAATTTGTTGTGCATGCTTTGCCACATATTTCAATTGCCATTTTATTGTGTGAGCATGTTGAGTGCATATTTTACTCATTCGAGGACATCCACTTGTTGTTTTGATTGATTGGTTTTCTTTTCTTTTGCCAAGTGGATGGACAAGAATGCCTAAGAACCTTCTCTAGCTATCTATGCTTTTCTCATCTCAAACTCTATTCATGCTACATCACAAAATTTGATCAAGTCAGATTCAAACCACTCTGTGTGAGGAGCACTCGGAGTCCCCGATTTGTCATAGACTTAAACTTCCAAAACTTCTTTGTGCTTTTCGGTCTGACCGATTTCCCCATTTCGGTCATACTGAGATCACTAAGTCGATCTAGGTTTTCACCTCGGTGCAACCGATTTGAACTGTTCGGTCACACCGAGTTGCCATAACTGTCAACAGTTATGCATCTCGGTGCCACCGAGTTGTTCCACTCGGTCACACCGACAGGGTCGGGCTATATATACTCACGGGCAAAATTTTGGAAATTTCTCCGAAACCTCTTCGCCCGCGCATAGCTCGCTCTGCCTCCTGGGTCTCCGGATCGTCCTCCTCGTCGCCAGCCGCCTCCTGTCGCTGGTCTCCGCCGCCGTCAACGGAATTTGTCTCCGCCGTTGCCGCCATAGCGAGTCCGCCGCCGAACTAGGGTATGGACTCAATCACAGTGTTAATCCCCGTCCAATTCCTAGCACATTGTGTTCTTTATGGTTCTTGCTACGATTGAAACACTCCTATCCAGTCAAAACAATCCATAGAATAGTTGAGATTCGAAAATTTAGGTTTAGGTTTCCGCTGAAACCATCTCAGACCCACCGGGTTGCGGAACTCGGTTCCACCGATTCGGCCACGGCCATTGCACATGTGGTTCTCGGTCTGACCGAGAATTACAAATCGGTGAGACCGAGTTCAGGACTTTGTGAAACCCTAGCAGTCTTGGTGCCACCGAACTGTGACTCGGTCTGACCGAGTTCACTAGTTTTGGATCCAAAAGCTGCTTCGGTATCACCGAGTTTGCAAATCGGTTGATCCGAAATGCTTTCTGTGGAAAAACTAAAACTAAGTTTTTGACTCATTCTTTTGCAAAAATCTCTGCATTTTGTGATGCTCATCCACTCTATCTCATCCATAATCTATTCACAGGGCCAGCAATCAGAGTTTGCAACATGTCTGATCAGAGTGACAGCCAGAACAAATCTAAGGAGCAGGTTCATATGAGTGAGGGCACTAGTCCCTCTAGCAACTCTGATGAGGGTAGCAGGAGCACCCCAAGCAATCTGCCTAAAGCTGCCACTAGAGCTAGCAAGAAGAGAACTTCTGAGTTAGAGGATGAGGACTATGTGGTAGAAGAGGAAGCCACATCCAAGAAGAAGGTGCTCAAGAAAGAGTATGGGTCAGCTGCAGCCATCAAGCCTGGAATGCACAAAAAGGCACCTGCAAGGAGAGTTCCCACTTCTAAGCCTAGGAAGGCTGTAACTGAAGAAATCATGAAGCTTGTCATGGAATCTGAAGAGGAAGCAAGTGGCCAAGACAAGAAGAAGAAGAGAGTCAGAACTACCACTGCCAGAGTTCTTGGCAAACCCTCCATGAGGAGAGACTCAGATGAAGAAGAGGAAGAAGAGGTTGCTGCACCAGCACCCAAGGCACAGAAGCTTATGGGTGATGCTATAAGGTCAAGGGCTACTTCATCTAAGCCCAAGGAAGCACCCAAAGCTGCATCTAAGCCCAAGAGTGCACCAAAGAGAAACACCAGGAACATATCTGCTGCTGAAAAGAACAAGGCCCCAGTGCCTGACATTGCTGAAGAAGAAGAAGGACAAGTGCTCAGGAAGCTCAAGCCCAAGATCCCAGACCACAATGGTGCTCATCCTGTGGCTGAGGACATGAAAATTAGAAGAGATTCAGGGCTGAGGAAGTGGAGAGAAGCAGATCCATATGCTTCAAGAAGAAGAACTGCTGTGGATTACAGGTTTCACACCAAGGAACAACAAGATTTCTATGAGACAGTGCTGCTGGATAAGAAGCCCATAGTATGTGACATGAGATGGGTGTTGGGGAACGTAGTAATTTCAAAAAAATTCCTACGCACACGCAAGATCATGGTGATGCATAGCAACGAGAGGGGAGAGTGTTGTCTACGTACCCTCGTAGACCGAAGCGGCAGCGTTGACGCAACGTAGAGGAAGTAGTCGTACGTCTTCCCGATCCGACCGATCCAAGCGCCGTTACTCCGGCGCCTCCGAGTTCTAAACACGCGTACAACTCGATGACGTTCCCCGGGCTCCGATCCAGCAAAGCTTCGGGGACGAGTTCCGTCAGCACGACGGCGTGGTGACGATCTTGATGTACTACCGACGCAGGGCTTCGCCTAAGCACTGCAACAATATGACCGAGGTGGAATATGGTGGAGGGGGGCACCGCACACGGCTAAGGAACGATCTCGAAGATCAACTTGTGTCTTCTAGGGTGCCCCCTACCCCCGTATATAAAGGAGGGAGGGGGGAGGCCGGCCGGCCCTATGGGGCGCGCCAAAGGGAGGGGGAGTCCTCCTCCTAGTGGGAGTAGGACTCCCCTTTCCTAGTCCAACTAGGAAGAGAGAGGGGGAAGGAAAGAGAGGGAGAGGGAGAGGGAAAGGGGGGCCGCGCCCCCCCTCCTAGTCCTATTCGGAATCCCCATGAGGGGGGGCGCGCCACCTCCTGGGCTGCTGCCCTCTCTCTCCCCTCAGGCCCACTAAGGCCCAATACTTCCCCGGGGGGTTCCGGTAACCCCTCCAGCACTCCGGTTTTCTCCGAAACCACTTGGAAAAATTCCGGTGTCCGAATATAGCCATCCAATATATCAATCTTTATGTCTCGACCATTTCGAGACTCCTCGTCATGTCCGTGATCACATCCGGGACTCCGAACAACCTTCGGTACATCAAAATGCATAAACTCATAATAATTGTCATCGTAACCTTCAGCGTGCGGACCCTACGGTTCGAGAAGAGTGTAGACATGACTGAGACAAATCTCTGGTCAATAACCAACAGCGGGACCTGGATGCCCATATTGGCTCCTACACATTCTACAAAGATCTTTATCGGTCAGACCGCATAACAGCATACGTTGTTCCCTTTGTCATCGGTATGTTACTTGCCCGAGATTCGATCGTCGGTATCCAATACCTAGTTCAATCTCGTTACCGGCAAGTCTCTTACTCGTTCTGTAATACATCATCTCGCAACTAACTTATTGGTTGCAATGCTTGCAAGGCTTATGTGATGTGCATTACCGAGAAGGCCCTGAGATACCTCTCCGACATTCGGAGTGACAAATCCTAATCTCGAAATACGCCAACCCAACAAATACTTTCGGAGACACCTGTAGAGCACCTTTATAATCACCCAGTTACGTTGTGACGTTTGGTAGCACACAAAGTGTTCCTATGGTAAACGGGAGTTGCATAATCTCATAGTCATAGGAACATGTATAAGTCATGGAGAAAGCAATAGCAACATACTAAACGATCGGGTGCTAAGCTAATAGAATGGGTCATGTCAATCAGATCATTCAACTAATGATGTGACCTTGTTAATCAAATAACAACTCATTTGTCTATGGTTAGGAAACTTAACCATCTTTGATCAACAAGCTAGTCAAGTAGAGGCATACTAGTGACACTCTGTATGTCTATGTATTCACACATGTATTATGTTTCCGGTTAATAAAATTCTAGCATGAATAATAAACATTTATCATGATATAAGGAAATAAATAATAACTATATTATTGCCTCTAGGGCATATTTCCTTCAGTCTCCCACTTGCACTAGAGTCAATAATCTAGATTACACAGTAATGATTCTAACACCCATGGAGTCTTGGTGCTGATCTTGTTTTGCTCGTGGAAGAGGCTTAGTCAACGGGTCTGCTACATTCAGATCCGTATGTATCTTGCAAATCTCTATGTCTCCCACCTGGACTAAATCCCGGATGGAATTGAAGCGTCTTTTGATGTGCTTGGTTCTCTTGTGAAATCTGGATTCCTTTGCCAAGGCAATTGCACCAGTATTGTCACAAAAGATTTTCATTGGATCCGATGCACTAGGTATGACACCTAGATCGGATATGAACTCCTTCATCCAGACTCCTTCATTCGCTGCTTCCGAAGCAGCTATGTACTCCGCTTCACATGTAGATCCCGCCACGACGCTTTATTTAGAACTGCACCAACTGACAGCTCCACCGTTTAATGTAAATACGTATCCGGTTTGCGATTTAGAATCGTCCGGATCAGTGTCAAAGCTTGCATCAACGTAACCGTTTACGACGAGCTCTTTGTCACCTCCATACACGAGAAACATCTCCTTAGTCCTTTTCAGGTACTTCAGGATATTCTTGACTGCTGTCCAGTGATCCACTCCTGGATTACTTTGGTACCTCCCTGCCAAACTTATAGCAAGGCACACATCGGTTCTGGTACACAGCATTGCATACATGATAGAGCCTATGGCTGAAGCATAGGGAACATCTTTCATTTTCTCTCTATCTTCTGCAGTGGTCGGGCATTGAGTCTTACTCAACTTCACACCTTGTAACACAGGCAAGAACCCTTTCTTTGCTTGATCCATTTTGAACTTCTTCAAAACTTTGTCAAGGTATGTGCTTTGTGAAAGTCCAATTAAGTGTCTTGATCTATCTCTATAGATCTTAATGCCCAATATGTAAGCAGCTTCACCGAGGTCTTTCATTGAAAAACTTTTATTCAAGTATCCCTTTATGCTATCCAGAAATTCTATATCATTTCCAATCAGTAATATGTCATCTACATATAATATCAGAAATGCTACAGAGCTCCCACTCACTTTCTTGTAAATACAGGCTTCTCCAAAAGTCTGTACAAACCCAAATGCTTTGATCACACTATCAAAGCGTTTATTCCAACTCCGAGAGGCTTGCACCAGTCCATAAATGGATTGCTGGAGCTTGCACACTTTGTTAGCTCCCTTTGGATCGATAAAACCTTCTGGTTGCATCATATACACTCTTCTTTCAGAAATCCATTCAGGAATGCAGTCTTTACATCCATTTGCCAAATTTCATAATCATAAAATGCGGCAATTGCTAACATGATTCGGACAGACTTAAGCATCGCTACGGGTGAGAAGGTCTCATCGTAGTCAATCCCTTGAACTTGTCGAAAACCTTTTGCGACAAGTCGAGCTTTGTAGACAGTAACATTACCATCAGCATCAGTCTTCTTCTTGAAGATCCATTTATTCTCTATTGCTTGCCGACCATCGGGCAAGTCAACCAAAGTCCATACTTTGTTCTCATACATGGATCCCATCTCAGATTTCATGGCTTCAAGCCATTTTGCGGAATCTGGGCTCACCATCGCTTCTTCATAGTTCGTAGGTTCCCCATGATCTAGTAGCATGATTTCCGGAACAGGATTGCCGTACCACTCTGGTGCGGATCTTACTCTGGTTGATCTACGAGGTTCTGTAGTAACTTGATCTGAAGTTGCATGATCATCATCATTAACTTCCTCACTAATTGGTGTAGGTGCTACAGAAACAGATTTCTGTGACGTACTATTTTCCAATAAGGGAGCAGGTACAGTTACCTCATCAAGTTCTACTTTTCTCCCACTCACTTCTTTCGAGAGAAACTCCTTCTCTAGAAAGGATCCATTTTTAGCAACAAATGTCTTGCCTTCGGATCTGTGATAGAAGGTGTACCCAACAGTTTCCTTTGGGTATCCTATGAAGACACATTTCTCCGATTTGGGTTCGAGCTTATCAGGTTGAAGCTTTTTCACATAAGCATCGCAGCCCTTAACTTTAAAAAACGACAACTTTGGTTTCTTGCTAAACCATAGTTCATAAGGCGTCGTCTCAACGGATTTCGATGGTGTCCTATTTAACGTGAATGCGGCCGTCTCTAGAGCATAACCCCAAAACGATAGCGGTAAATCTGTAAGAGACATCATAGATCGCACCATATCAAGTAAAGTACGATTACGACGTTCGGACACACCATTGCGTTGTGGTGTTCCGGGTGGCGTGAGTTGCGAAACTATTCCGCATTGTTTCAAATGTAGACCAAACTCGTAACTCAAATATTCTCCTCCACGATCAGATCGTAGAAACTTTATTTTCTTGTTACGATGATTTTCAACTTCACTCTGAAATTCTTTGAACTTTTCAAATGTTTCAGACTTGTGTTTCATTAAGTAGATATACCCATATCTGCTTAAATCATCTGTGAAGGTGAGAAAATAACGATATCCGCCACGAGCTTCAATATTCATCGGACCACATACATCTGTATGTATGATTTCCAACAAATCTGTTGCTCTCTCCATAGTACCGGAGAACGACGTTTTAGTCATCTTGCCCATGAGGCACGGTTCGCAAGTACCAAGTGATTCATAATCAAGTGGTTCCAAAAGTCCATTAGTATGGATTTTCTTCATGCGCTTTACACCGATATGACCTAAACGGCAATGCCACAAATAAGTTGCACTATCATTATCAACTCTGCATCTTTTGGCTTCAACATTATGAATATGTGTATCACTACTATCGAGATTCATCAAAAATAGACCACTCTTTAAGGGTGCATGACCATAAAAGATATTACTCATATAAATAGAACAACCATTATTCTCTGATTTAAATGAATAACCGTCTCGCATCAAACAAGATCCAGATATAATGTTCATGCTCAACGCTGGCACCAAATAACAATTATTTAGGTCTAATACTAATCCCGAAGGTAGATGTAGAGGTAGCGTGCCGACCGCGATCACATCGACTTTGGAACCATTTCCCACGCGCATCGTCACCTCGTCCTTTGCCAGTGTTCCCTTAATCTGTAGTCCCTGTTTCGAGTTGCAAATATTAGCAACAGAACCAGTATCAAATACCCAGGTGCTACTGCGAGCTCTAGTAAGGTACACATCAATAACATGTATATCACATATACCTTTGTTCACCTTGCCATCCTTCTTATCCGCCAAATACTTGGGGCAGTTCCGCTTCCAGTGACCAGTCTGCTTGCAGTAGAAGCACTCAGTTTCAGGCTTAGGTCCAGATTTGGGTTTCTTCTCCTGAGAAGCAACTTGCTTGCTGTTCTTCTTGAAGTTCCCCTTCTTCTTCCCTTTGCCCCTTTTCTTGAAACTAGTGGTCTTGTTGACCATCAACACTTGATGCTCCTTCTTGATTTCTACCTCCGCAGCCTTTAGCATTGCGAAGAGCTCGGGAATTGTCTTATCCATCCCTTGCATGTTATAGTTCATCACGAAGCCTTCGTAGCTTGGTGGAAGTGATTGGAGAATTCTGTCAGTGACACAATCATCCGGAAGATTAACTCTCAGTTGAATCAAGTGATTATAATACCCAGACATTTTGAGTATATGTTCACTGACAGAACCATTCTCCTCCATCTTGCAGCTATAGAACTTATTGGAGACTTCATATCTCTCAATCCGGGCATTCTGTTGGAATATTAACTTCAACTCCTAGAACATCTCATATGCTCCATGATGTTAAAAACGTCGTTGAAGTCCCGGTTCTAAGCCGTAAAGCATGGCACACTGAACTATCGAGTAGTCATCAGCTTTGCTCTGCCAGACGTTCACAACATCTGGCATTGCTCCAGCAGCAGGCCTGGCACCCAGCGGTGCTTCCAGGACGTAACTCTTCTGTGCAGCAATGAGGATAATCCTCAAGTTACGGACCCAGTCCGTGTAATTGCTACCATCATCTTTCAACTTTGCTTTCTCAAGGAACGCATTAAAATTCAACGGAACAACAGCACGAGCCATCTATCTACAATCAACATAAACAAGCAAGATACTATCAGGGACTAAGTTCATGATAAATTTAAGTTCAATTAATCATATTACTTAAGAACTCCCACTTAGATAGACATCCCTCTAATCTTCTAAGTGATCACGTGATCCGAATCAAACTAAACCATAACCGATCATCACGTGAAATGGATTAGTTCTCAATGGTGAACATCATTATGTTGATCATATCTACTATATGATTCACGCTCGACCTTTTGGTCTCCGTGTTCCGAGGCCATATCTGCATATGCTAGGCTCGTCAAGTATAACCCGAGTATTCTGCGTGTGCAAAAACTGGCTTGCACCCGTTGTAGATGGACGTAGAGCTTATCACACCCGATCATCATGTGGTGTCTGGGCACGACGAACTTTGGCAACTGTGCATACTCGGGGAGAACACTTCTTGATAATTTAGTGAGAGATCATCTTATAATGCTACCGTCAATCAAAGCAAGATAAGATGCATAAAAAGATAAACATCACATGCAATCAATATAAGTGATATGATATGGCCATCATCATCTTGTGCTTGTGATCTCCATCTCCGAAGCACCGTCATGATCACCATCGTCACCGGCGCGACACCTTGATCTCCATCGTAGCATCATTGTCGTATTGCCAATCTTATGCTTCTACGACTATCGCTACCGCTTAGTGATAAAATAAAGCATTACAGGGCGATTGCATTGCATACAATAAAGCGACAACCATACGGCTCCTGCCGGTTGCCGATAACTCGGTTACAAAACATGATCATCTCATACAATAAAATTTAGCATCGTATCTTGACCATATCACATCACAACATGCCCTGCAAAAACAAGTTAGACGTCCTCTACTTTGTTTGTTGCAAATTTTACGTGGCTGCTACGGGCTGAAGCAAGAACCAATCTCACCTACGCATCAAAACCACAACGATAGTTTGTCAAATAGACTCCGTTTTAACCTTCTCAAGGACCGGGCGTAGCCATACTCGGTTCAACTAAAGTTGGAGAAACTGACACCCGCCAGCCACCTGTGTGCAAAGCACGGCGGTAGAACCAGTCTCGCGTAAGTGTACGCGTAATGTCGGTCCGGGCCGCTTCATCCAACAATACCGCCGGACCAAAGTATGACATGCTGGTAGGCAGTATGACTTGTATCGTCCACAACTCACTTGTGTTCTGCTCGTGCAAAACATCAAACCATAAAAACCTAGGCTCGGATGCCACTGTTGGGGAACGTAGTAATTTCAAAAAAATTCTACGCACACGCAAGATCATGGTGATGC
This sequence comes from Aegilops umbellulata, assembly GCA_032464435.1. NCBI lineage: Eukaryota > Viridiplantae > Streptophyta > Magnoliopsida > Poales > Poaceae > Aegilops > Aegilops umbellulata. The sequence goes on from CP136059.1 coordinate 360,049,997, forward strand.
ATAGCAACGAGAGGGGAGAGTGTTGTCTACGTACCCTCGTAGACCGAAGCCGAAGCGTTGACACAACGTAGAGGAAGTAGTCGTACGTCTTCCCGATCCGACCGATCCAAGCGCCGTTACTCCGGCGCCTCCGAGTTCTAAACACACGTACAGCTCGATGACGTTCCCCGGGCTCCGATCCAGCAAAGCTTCGGGGACGAGTTCCGTCAGCACGACGGCGTGGTGACGATCTTGATGTACTACCGACGGAGGGCTTCGCCTAAGCACTGCAACAATATGACCGAGGTGGAATATGGTGGAGGGGGGCACCGCACACGGCTAAGGAACGATCTCGAAGATCAACTTGTGTCTTCTAGGGTGCCCCCTGCCCCCATATATAAAGGAGGGAGGAGGGAGGCCGGCCGGCCCTATGGGGCGCGCCAAAGGGAGGGGGAGTCCTCCTCCTAGTGGGAGTAGGACTCCCCTTTCCTAGTCCAACTAGCAAGAGAGAGGGGGAAGGAAAGAGAGGGAGAGGGAGAGGGAAAGGGGGGCCGCGCCCCCCTCCTAGTCCTATTCGGACTCCCCATGAGGGGGGGCGTGCCACCTCCTGGGCTGCTGCCCTCTCTCTCCCCTCAGGCCCACTAAGGCCCAATACTTCCCCCGGGGGTTCCGGTAACCCCTCCGGCACTCCGGTTTTCTCCGAAACCACTTGGAACAATTCCGGTGTCCGAATATAGCCGTCCAATATATCAATATTTATGTCTCGACCATTTCGAGACTCCTCGTCATGTCCGTGATCACATCCGGGACTCCGAACAACCTTCGGTACATCAAAATGCATAAACTCATAATAACTGTCATCGTAACCTTAAGCGTGCGGACCCTACGGTTCGAGAACAGTGTAGACATGACTGAGACAAATCTCTGGTCAATAACCAACAGCGGGACCTGGATGCCCATATTGGCTCCTACACATTCTACGAAGATCTTTATCGGTCAGACCGCATAACAACATACGTTGTTCCCTTTGTCATCGGTATGTTACTTGCCCGAGATTCGATCGTCGGTATCCAATACCTAGTTCAATCTCGTTACCGGCAAGTCTCTTTACTCGTTCTGTAATACATCATCTCGCAACTAACTTATTGGTTGCAATGCTTGCAAGGCTTATGTGATGTGCATTACCGAGAAGGCCCTGAGATACCTCTCCGACATTCGGAGTGACAAATCCTAATCTCGAAATACGCCAACCCAACAAATACTTTCGGAGACACCTGTAGAGCACCTTTATAATCACCCAGTTACGTTGTGATGTCTGGTAGCACACAAAGTGTTCCTACGGTAAACGGGAGTTGCATAATCTCATAGTCATAGGAACATGTATAAGTCATGGAGAAAGCAATAGCAACATACTAAACGATCGGGTGCTAAGCTAATGGAATGGGTCATGTCAATCAGATCATTCAACTAATGATGTGACCTTGTTAATCAAATAACAACTCCTTTGTCTATGTTTAGGAAACTTAACCATCTTTGATCAACAAGCTAGTCAAGTAGAGGCATACTAGTGACACTCTGTTTGTCTATGTATTCACACATGTATTATGTTTCCGGTTAATACAATTCTAGCATGAATAATAAACATTTATCATGGTATAAGGAAATAAATAATAACTATATTATTGCCTCTAGGGCATATTTCCTTCAATGGGTTGATTGGGAATACATCAAGGAGAACGAAGAACACTATCCTGGAGTATATGACAGCTTCAGTGCTTGTGGAGTTGCAGACTTTGTTGGGCAGAAGCTCACAAAGTGGAATGAGGAGCTCATCATGCAATTCTACTCCACAGCACACTTCTATCCAGATGGCAGGATAGTGTGGATGTCAGAAGGAACCAAATATCAGTCTACAGTTGCTGAATGGGCACAACTGATCAATGCCCCAGAAGAGCAGGAAGATGACTTGGACATCTATGCCAAGAAGAAGATGGATCACAATTCCATGTCCAACATGTAAAAGGAGATCCCAAACAAAGCACTTAACACTTTCAAGTTTGGCTCAGTGCATTTCCTTCTGTCAGGGCTGCCCACTATCAACTGGATTCTGAGGCACACTCTATTGCCCAAGTCAGGTGATCACAAGATGATCCGAGGCCATGCAATAAACTTGCTTCACATATTTGATGTGCCACAGAAATTCAAGGCGATGAGCCTCATGGTAGAGACCATTAAGAGGACAGCAGCTGATCAGAAGAGGAGTTGTGGATATGCCCCACAAATTCAAGAGCTGATCAACTCAAAGATGGGCATAGGCACATACCTGCTGGACAAGGAACACCTGCCCATCCATCCAGACTTTGAAGACAATCAGGTTGTCATGAATCATAATGAACCATCATCTGCACATGCTCAAGCAAAGAAGGAGAAGGCAAAGATGGAGAAAGCTGCAAGGATGCCAACTCAAGAGGAGGCATCTGAGTACTTCTTGAAGAACAAGCAAGAGCAGCTCAGTTACCTGATAGCATCCACTCTGAGGATTGAGAAAGGATTGGCCACCCTGACTCGAAACCAAGAGAGCCTGAAAAGAATCATGGAACAAAAGTTCTATGACCTAGATGTGAAAGTAACAAAGATTCAGTCTGCCATGGAACGACTACAAGATGATATGCAGGAGAGGAAGGGAAAGACCACAACTGATGCATTTGCCAGAGTGCCCAGAGCTCAGAGATCATCTGCAGTGCCAGTTCCTGACACCAGAGCCACCACTTTTGCACCAGCTACAGCTTCAGTTCCACCAGCTCCAGCTCCTACCCCAGCAGCTCCAACCACTTCTACTGAAGCCTTCGTCCTTGGCGTTATCCGGACTCCACCACCTGAAGACCAAGCCTGAGAGTCGTTTAGTACTATGCATTTTCTATGAAGTTTTTGGTAACTTGTTACCAAAGTGGGAGAAAATGTATAGATCATAGGCTTCGAGAGAGAGAGTTTGCATTTGTTCTCTCTTGTCTTCTTGGTTGAACTTTATTCGCTTTTGAGTGCTTGAGATACTATGCCTTAATCTGTGAGACACTGATGATCATGTGTTTGGTCATGAGCTACACTTAATGCTTGTTGGATGTTATTATCAGTTTATCCTTATTTTGATCATTCACTTTGCTTGGTGATGGGTGCATGTATTTAATTCTTATCATTTTGAGCGCCCCACCAAGATGTATGTGACATGGAAGAGTAACCCATGATTCTAACTCTTTGTGCATTTGCAGTCCAAAGCAAATCTTAAAATATGCACAAATTTAGGGGGTGCTCTTGCTTATCACATACTTCTCAAAGCGACGATATATTTCATTCTTATTATCATTTGTCGAAGCTTTGATCTATATGTTGTCATCAATTACCAAAAAGGGGGAGATTGAAAGTGCAACTATCCCTGGGTGGTTTTGGTAATTCCTAACAACATATAGCTCATTGAGCTAACATTATTCCAAGATGAATATTTCAGGAAAAGCTCAATGGATGACATGGCATGTATGAGGAAAGTGGATCCCTCAAAATTATAAGGACAAAGGATTGGCTCAAACTTCAAAGACAAGACTCTACATTTTATGTTTTAGTGATCCAAGATCACATTGAGTCCATAGGAAAAGCCAATACTGTTAAGGAGGGATGAGGTGTTGCTTAATGAGCCTCTTGCTTCATGTGCTTAGTGATATGCTCCAAAATCCTCAACTACCTTTCCATATCCACATATGATCTAAACCAAAAGTCAAACTTGGCCCCACCGATTCTTTCTATCCGGAGCCATCGAGTTTCATTTGTCATAGCCACTGCCACAAACCCTAGAAATCGGTTTCACCGATAGGGATCTCGGTCTCACCGAGATGGGATTGCAATTTCTCTGTTTCCCTTCGTAATGTTTCGGTCCAACCGAAGTGAGCGATCGGTCCCACCGAGATTGCAATGTAAATTCTTTGTTTCCCTTTCGTAACATTTCAGTCTCATCGAAAAGAGCGAATCGGTCCCACCGAGTTTACCTGACCAACTCTCTGGTTAGCTTATTACCAAAATCGGTCCCACCGAGTTTGTGTAATCGGTCACACCGAGATTACGTTATGCCCAAACCCTAACCATATCGGTCCTACCGAGCTGCATCTCAGTCCCACCGAAAATCCTAACGGTCACTAGGTTTGCTAAATCGGTCCGGCCGAGTTTAACGATTTGGTCCCACCGAGTTTGGCAAATTGTGTGTAACGGTTAGATTTTGTGTGGAGGCTATATATACCCCTCCACCCACTCTTCATTCATGGAGAAAGCCATCAGAACACATCTACACTTCCAATACACATGTTCTGAGAGAGAACCACCTACCCTTGTGTTGAGCTCAAGATATTCCATTCCTACCATATGAATCTTGATCTCTAGCCTTCCCCAAGTTGCTTTCCACTCAAATCTTCTTTCCACCAAATCCAAATCCTGTGAGAGAGAGTTGAGTGTTGGGGAGACTATCATTTGAAGCACAAGAGCAAGGAGTTCATCATCAACACACCATTTGTTACTTCTTGGAGAGTGGTGTCTCCTAGATTGGCTAGGTGTTACTTGGGAGCCTCCGACAAGATTGTGGAGTTGAACCAAGGAGTTTGTAAGGGCAAGGGGATCGCCTACTTCGTGAAGATCTACCGCTAGTGAGGCAAGTCCTTCGTGGGCGACGGCCATGATGGAATAGACAAGGTTGCTTCTTCGTGGACCCTTCGTGGGTGGAGCCCTCCGTGGACTCGCGCAACCGTTACCCTCCGTGGGTTGAAGTCTCCATCAACGTGGATGACGATATCACCACCTATCGGAACCACGCCAAAAACATCCGTGTCTCCAATTGCGTTTGAATTCTCCAAACCCTTCCCTTTACATTCTTGCAAGTTGCATGCTTTACTTTCCGCTGCTCATATACTCTTTTGCATGCTTGCTTGAATTGTGTGGAGATTGCTTGACTTGTGCTAAGATAGCTAAAATCTGCCAAGAACTAAAATTGGGAAAATGACAGATTTTTATTTTGTCAAGTAGTCTAATCACCCCCCTCTAGACATACTTCCGATCCTACATATGTGTTTTGTGAAAGTTCAATTAAGCGTCTTGATCTATCTCTATAGATCTTAATGCCCAATATGTAAGCAGCTTCACCGAGGTCTTTCATTGAAAAACTCTTATTCAAGTATCCCTTTATGCTATCCAGATATTCTATATCATTTCCGATTAGTAGTATGTCATCTACATATAATATCAGAAATGCTACAGAGCTCCCACTCACTTTCTTGTAAATACAGGCTTCTCCAAAAGTCTGTATAAAACCAAATGCTTTGATTACACTATCAAAGCGTTTATTCCAACTCCGAGAGGCTTGCACCAGTCCATAAATGGATCACTGGAGTTTGCACACTTTGTTAGCTCCCTTTGGATCGACAAAACCTTCTGGCTGCATCATATACAACTCTTCTTCTAGAAATCCATTCAGGAATGCAGTTTTGACATCCATCTGCCAAATTTCATAATCATAAAATGCGGCAATTGCTAACATGATTCGAACAGACTTAAGCATCGCTACGGGGGAGAAGTTCTCATCGTAGTCAATCCCTTGAACTTGTCGAAAACCTTTTGCAACAAGTCGAGCTTTGTAGACAGTAACATTACCGTCAGCGTCAGTCTTCTTCTTGAAGATCCATTTATTCTCAATTGCTTGCTGATCATCGGGCAAGTCAACCAAAGTCCATACTTTGTTTTCATACATGGATCCCATCTCAGATTTCATGGCTTCAAGCATTTTGCGGAATCTGGGCTCACCATCGCTTCTTCATAGTTCGTAGGTTCGCCATGATCTAGTAGCATGACTTCCAGAACAGGATTACCGTACCACTCTGGCGCGGATCTTACTCTGGTTGATCTACGAGATTCAGTAGTGACTTGTTCTGAAGTTTCATGATCATTATCATTAGCTTCCTCGCTAATTGGTGTAGGTGTCACAGAAACCGGTTTCTGTGATGTACTATTTTCCAATAAGGGAGCAGGTACATTTACGTCATCAAGTTCTACTTTCCTCCCACTCACTTCTTTCGAGAGAAACTCCTTCTCTAGAAAGGATCCATTCTTTGCAAGAAATGTCTTGCCTTCGGATCTGTGATAGAAGGTGTACCCAACAGTCTCCTTTGGGTATCCCATGAAGACAAATTTCTCCGATTTGGGTTCGAGCTTATCAGGTTGAAGTTTTTTCACATAAGCATCGCAGCCCCAAACTTTCAGAAACGACAACTTTGGTTTCTTGCCAACCCACAGTTCATAAGGCGTTGTCTCAACGGATTTTGATGGTGCCCTATTTAACGTGAATGTGGTCGTCTCTAAAGCATAACCCCAAGACGATAGCGGTAAATTTGTAAAAGACATCATAGATCGCACCATATCAAGTAAAGTACGATTACGACGTTCGGACACACCATTACGCTGTGGTGTTCCAGGTGGCGTGAGTTGCGAAACTTTTCCGCATTGTTTCAAATGTAGACCAAACTCGTAACTCAAATATTCTCCTCCACGATCAGATCGTAGAAACTTTATTTTCTTGTTACGATGATTTTCAACTTCACTCTGAAATTCTTTGAACTTTTCAAATGTTTCAGACTTATGTTTCATTAAGTAGATATACCCATATCTGCTTAAATCATCTGTGAAGGTGAGAAAATAATGATATCCGCCATGAGCTTCAACATTCATTGGACCACATACATCTGTATGTATGATTTCCAACAAATCTGTTGCTCTCTCCATAGTACCGGAGAACGACGTTTTAGTCATCTTGCCCATGAGGCACGGTTCGCAAGTACCAAGTGATTCATAATCAAGTGGTTCCAAAAGTCCATTAGTATGGATTTTCTTCATGCGCTTTACACCGATATGACCTAAACGGCAATGCCACAAATAAGTTGCACTATCATTATCAACTCTGCATCTTTTGGCTTCAACATTATGAATATGTGTATCACTACTATCGAGATTCATCAAAAATAGACCACTCTTTAAGGGTGCATGACCATAAAAGATATTACTCATATAAATAGAACAACCATTGTTCTTTGATTTAAATGAATAACCATCTCGCATCAAACAAGATCCAGATATAATGGTCATGCTCAACGCTGGCACCAAATAACAATTATTTAGGTCTAATACTAATCCCGAAGGTAGATGTAGGGGTAGCGTGCCAACTGTGATCACATCGACTTTGGAACCATTTCCCACGCACATCGTCACCTCGTCCTTGGCCAGTGTTCGCTTAATCCGTAGTCCCTGTTTCGAGTTGCAAATATTAGCAACAGAACCAGTATCAAATACCCAGGTGCTACTGCGAGCTCTAGTAAGGTACACATCAATAACATGTATATCACATATACCTTTGTTCACCTTGCCATCCTTCTTATCCGCCAAATACTTGGGGCAGTTCCGCTTCCAGTGACCAGTCTGCTTGCAGTAGAAGCACTCAGTTTCAGGCTTAGGTCCAGATTTGGGTTTCTTCTCCTGAGAAGCAACTTGCTTGCTGTTCTTCTTGAAGTTCCCCTTCTTCTTCCCTTTGCCCTTTTTCTTGAAACTAGTGGTCTTGTTGACCATCAACACTTGATGCTCCTTTTTGATTTCTACCTCCGCAGCTTTCAGCATTGCGAAGAGGTCGGGAATTGTCTTATCCATCCCTTGCATATTATAGTTCATCACGAAGCTCTTGTAGCTAGGTGGAAGTGATTGGAGAATTCTGTCAATGACGCAATCATCCGGAAGATTAACTCTCAGTTGAATCAAGTGATTATTATACCCAGACATTTTGAGTATATGCTCACTGACAGAACTGTTCTCCTCCATCTTGCAGCTATAGAACTTATTGGAGACTTCATATCTCTCAATCCGGGCATTTGCTTGAAATATTAACTTCAACTCCTGGAACATCTCATATGCTCCATGACGTTCAAAACGTCGTTGAAGTCCCGATTCTAAGCCGTAAAGCATGGCACATTGAACTATCGAGTAGTCATCAGCTTTGCTGTGCCAGACGTTCTTAACGTCGTCAGTTGCATCAGCAGCAGGCCTGGCACCCAGCGGTGCTTCCAGGACGTAATTCTTCTGTGCAGCAATGAGGATAATCCTCAGGTTACGGACCCATTCCGTGTAATTGCTACCATCATCTTTCAACTTTGCTTTCTCAAGGAACGCACTAAAATTCAACGGAACAACAGCACGGGCCATCTATCTACAATTAAACATAAACAAGCAAGATACTATCAGGTACTAAGTTCATGATAAATTTCAGTTCAATTTAATCATATTACTTAAGAACTCCCACTTAGAAAGACATCCCTCTAATCTTCTAAGTGATCACATGATCCAAATCAACTAAACCATAACCGATCATCACGTGAAATGGAGTAGTTTTCAATGGTGAACATCACTATGTTGATCATATCTACTATATGATTCACGCTCGACCTTTCGGTCTCAGTGTTCCAAGGTGTTGGGGAACGTAGTAATTTCAAAAAAATTCCTACGCACACGCAAGATCATGGTGATGCATAGCACCGAGAGGGGAGAGTGTTGTCTACGTACCCTCGTAGACCGAAGCGGAAGCGTTGACGCAACGTAGAGGAAGTAGTCGTACGTCTTACCGGTCCTACCGATCCAAGCACCGTTACTCCGGCACCACCGAGTTCTTAGCACAGTTCAGCTCGATGACGCTCCCCGGGCTCCGATCCAGCAAAGCTTCGGGGATGAGTTCCGTCAGCACGACGGCGTGATGACGATGATGATGTTCTACCGACGCAGGGCTTCGCCTAAGCACCGCAACGATATGACCGGGGTGGAATATGGTGGAGGGGGGCACCGCACACGGCTAAGGAACGATCACGAAGATCAACTTGTGTGTCCTAGGGTGCCCCCTGCCCCCGTATATAAAGGAGCAAGGGGGGAGGCCGGCCGACCCTTGTGGCGCGCGCCAGGAGGAGGAGTCCTCCTCCTAGTAGGAGTAGGACTCCCCTCTTTCCTACTCCTACTAGGAGGGGGAAAGGAAGGGGGAGAGGGAGAGGGAAAGGGGGGCGCCGCCCCCCCTCTCCTAGTCCAATTCGGACCAGAGGGGGAGGGGGCGCGCGGCCCACCCTGGCCGCCCCTCTCTCTCTCCACTAAGGCCCATGTGGCCCAATACTTCTCCCGTGTGGGTTCCGGTAACCCTCCGGCACTCCGGTTTTCTCCGAAACCATTCGGAACCATTCCGATGTCCGAATATAGTCGTCCAATATATCAATCTTTATGTCTCGACCATTCGAGACTCCTCGTCATGTCCGTGATCTCATCCGGGACTCCGAACTAACTTCGGTACATCAAAATGCATAAACTCATAATATAATTGTCATCGAAACCTTAAGCGTGCGGACCCTACGGTTCAAGAACAATGTAGACATGACCGAGACACGTCTCCGGTCAATAGCCAATAGCGGGACCTGGATGCCCATATTGGCTCCTACATATTCTACGAAGATCTTTATCGGTCAGACCGCATAACAACATACGTTGTTCCCTTTGTCATCGGTATGTTACTTGCCCGAGATTCGATCGTCGGTATCCAATACCTAGTTCAATCTCGTTACCGGCAAGTCTCTTTACTCGTTCCGTAATACATCATCTCGCAACTAACTCATTAGTTACAATGCTTGCAAGGCTTAAGTGATGTGCATTACCGAGAGGGCCCAGAGATACCTCTCCGACAATCGGAGTGACAAATCCTAATCTCGAAATACGCCAACCCAACATCTACCTTTGGAGACACCTGTAGAGCTCCTTTATAATCACCCAGTTACGTTGTGACGTTTGGTAGCACACAAAGTGTTCCTCTGGCAAACGGGAGTTGCATAATCTCATAGTCATAGGAACATGTATAAGTCATGAAGAAAGCAATAGCAACATACTAAACGATCGGGTGCTAAGCTAATGGAATGGGTCATGTCAATCACATCATTCTCCTAATGATGTGATCCCGTTAATCAAATGACAACTCATGTCTATGGCTAGGAAACATAACCATCTTTGATCAACGAGCTAGTCAAGTAGAGGCATACTAGTGACACTCTGTTTGTCTATGTATTCACACATGTATCATGTTTCCGGTTAATACAATTCTAGCATGAATAATAAACATTTATCATGAAATAAGGAAATAAATAATAACTTTATTATTGCCTCTAGGGCATATTTCCTTCAGTCTCCCACTTGCACTAGAGTCAATAATCTAGTTCACATCAGCATGTGATTTAACAGCAATAGTTCACATCACCATGTGATTAATACCCATAGTTCACATCATCATGTGACCAACACCCAAAGGGTTTACTAGATTCAGTAATCTAGTTCACATCGCTATGTGATTAACACCCTAAGAGTACTAAGGTGTGATCATGTTTTGCTTGTGAGAGAATCTTAGTCAACGGGTCTTTCACATTCAGATCCGTTATGTATTTTGCAATTTTCTATGTCTACAATGCTCTGCACGGAGCTGCTCTAGCTAATTGCACCCACTTTCAATATGTATCTAGATCGAGACTTAGAGTCATCCAGATCAGTGTCAAAACTTGCATCGACGTAACCCTTTACGGCGAACCTTTTTGTCACCTCCATAATCGAGAAACATATCCTTATTTCACTAAGGATAATTTTGACCGCTGTCCAGTGATCTACTCCTAGATCACTATTGTACTCCCTTGCCAAAATCAGTGTAGGGTATACAATAGATCTGGTACACAGCATGGCATACTTTATAGAACCTATGGCCAAGGCATAGGGAATGACTTTCATTCTCCTTTTATCTTTTGCCGTGGTCGGGTTTTGAGTCTTACTCAATTTCACACCTTGTAACACAGGCAAGAACTCTTTCTTTGACTGTTACATTTTGAACTACTTCAAAATCTTGTCAAGGTATGTACTCATTGAAAACACTTATCAAGCGTCTTGATCTATCTCTATAGATCTTGATACTCAATATGTAAGCAGCTTCACCGAGGTCTTTCTATAAAAAAAATCCTTTCAGACACTCCTTTATGCTTTACAGAATAATTCTACATTATTTCCAATCAACAATATGTCATTCACATATATTTATCAGAAATGCTGTAGTGCTCCCACTCACTTTCTTGTAAATACAGGCTTCACCGCAAGTATGTATAAAACTATATGCTTTGATCATCTTATCAAAGCGTATATTCCAACTCCGAGATGCTTGCACCAGTCCATAGATGGATCGCTGGAGCTTGCATATTTTGTTAACACCTTTAGGATTGACAAAACCTTCTAGTTGCATCGTATACAACTCTTCTTTAACAAATCCATTGAGGAATGCAGTTTTGTTTATCCATTTGCCATATTTCATAAAATGCGGCTATTGCTAACATGATTCGGACAGACTTAAGCATAGATACGAGTGAGAAACTCTCATCGTAGTCAACACCTTGAACTTGTCGAAAACCTTTTGCGACAATTCTAGCTTTGTAGATAGTAACACTACTATCAGCGTCCGTCTTCCTCTTGAAGATCCATTTATTTTCTATGGCTTGCCGATCATCGGGCAAATCCATCAAAGTCCATACTTTGTTCTCATACATGGATCATATCTCAGATTTCATGGCCTCAAACCATTTCGTGGAATCTGGGCTCATCATCGCTTCCTCATAGTTCGTAGGTTCGTCATGGTCAAGTAACATGACCTCCAGAATAGGATTACCGTACCACTCTGGTGCGGATCTCACTCTGGTTGACCTACGAGATTCGGTAGTAACTTGATCCGAAGTTACATGATCATCATCATTATCTTCGTCACTAATTGGTGTAGTAGTCACAGGAACAGATCTCTGTGATGAACCACTTTCCAATAAGGGAGCAGGTACAGTTACCTCATCAAGTTCTACTTTCCTCCCACTCACTTCTTTCGAGAGAAAACTCCTTCTCTAGAAAGGATCCATTCTTGGCAACGAATGTCTTGCCTTCGGATCTGTGATAGAAGGTGTACCCGAAAGTCTCCTTTGGGTATCCTATGAAGACATATTTCTCCGATTTGGGTTTGAGCTTTTCAGGATGAAAATTTTCATATAAGCATCACAATCCCAAACTTTAAGAAACGACAACTTTGGTTTCTTGCTAAACCATAGTTCAGATTGTGTCGTCTCAACGGACTTAGATGGTGCCCTTTTAAACGTGAATGCAGCTGTCTCTAATGCATGATCCCAAAACGATATTGGTAAATCGGTAAGAAACATCATAGATTGTACTATATCTAATAAAGTACGGTTATGACGTTCGGACACACCATTATGCTGTGGTGTTCCAGGTGGCATGAGTTTGTGAAACTATTCCACATTGTTTTAATTGAAGACCAAACTCGTAACTCAAATATTCTCCTCCACGATCATATCGTAGAATCTTTTATTTTCTTGTTACGATGATTCTCCACTTCACTCTGAAATACTCTGAACTTTTTAGACTTATGTTTCATCAAGTAGATATACCCATATCTGCTCAAATCATATGTGAAGGTCAGAAAAATAATGATACTTGCTGTGAGCCTCAACACTCATCGGATCGCATACATCAATATGTATTATTTCCAATAAGTCAGTTGCTCGCTCTACTGTTCCGGAGAACGGAGTCTTTAGTCATCTTTCCCATAATGCATGGTTCGCAAGCATCAAGTGATTCATAATCAAGTGATTCCAAAATCCCATCAGCATGGAGTTTCTTCATGCGCTTTACACCAATATGACCTAAACTGCAGTGCCACAAATAAGTTGCACTATCATTATTAACTTCGCATCTTTTGGCTTCAATATTATGAATATGTGTATCACTACGATCGAGATCCAACAAACCATTTTGTTGGTGTGTATGACCATAGAAGGTTTTATTCATGTAAACAGAACAACAATTTATTCTTTTACTTAAATGAATAACCGTATTGCAATAAACATGATCAAATCATATTCATGCTCAACACCAAATAACACTTATTTAGGTTCCACACTAATCCCGAAAGTATAGGGAGTGTGCGATGATGATCATATCAATCTTGGAACTACTTCCAACTTTCATCGTCACTTCACCCTTAACTAGTCTCTGTTCATTCTGCAACTCCCGTTTCGAGTTACTAATCATAGCAACTGAACTAGTACCAAATACTGAGGGGTTGCTATGAACACTAGTAAAGTACACATCAATAACATGTATATCAAATATACTTTTGTTTACTTTGCCATCCTTTCTTATCCACCAAATACTTGGGGTAGTTCTGCTTCCAATGACCAATCCCTTTGCAGTAGAAGCACTTAGTCTCAGGTTTAGGACCAGACTTGGGTTTCTTCACTTGAGCAGCAACTTGCTTGCTGTTCTTCTTGAAGTTCCCCTTTTTTTCTTTTTGCCCTTTACTTGAAACTAGTGGTCTTGTCTACCATCAACACTTGATGTTTTTCTTGATTTCTACCTTCGTCGATTTTAGCATCACGAAGAGCTTGGGAATTGTTTCCGTTATCCCTTGCATATTATAGTTCATCACGAAGTTCTACTAACTTGGTGATGGTGACTAGAGAATTCTGTTAATCACTATTTTATCTGGAAGATTAACTCCCACTTGATTCAAGCGATTGTAGTACCCAGACAATCTGAGCACATGCTCACTAGTTGAGCGATTCTCCTCCATCTTTTAGCTATAGAACTTGTTGGAGACTTCATATCTCTGAACTCGGGTATTTGCTTGAAATATTAACTTCAACTCCTGGAACATCTCATATGGTCCATGACGTTCAAAACGTCTTTGAAGTCCCGGTTCTAAGCTGTTAAGCATGGTGCACTTAAACTATCGAGTAGTCATCATATTGAGCTAGCCGAACGTTCATAACGGCTGCATCTGCTCCTGCAATAGGTCCGTCACCTAGCGGTGCATCAAGGACATAATTCTTCTGTGCAGAAATGAGGATAAACCTCAGATCACGGATCCAATCCGCATCATTGCTACTAACATTTTTCAACATGGTTTTTCTCTAGGAACATATCAAAATAAACATAGGGAAGCAACAACGCGAGCTATTGATCTACAACATAGATATGCTAATACTACCAGGACTAAGTTCATGATAAATTTAAGTTCAATTAATCATATTACTTAAGAACTCCCACTTAGATAGACATCCCTCTAATCCTCTAAGTGATCACGTGATCCAAATCAACTAAACCATAACCGATCATCACGTGAAATGGATTAGTCTTCAATGGTGAACATCATTATGTTGATCATATCTACTATATGATTCACGCTCGACCTTTCGGTCTCCGTGTTCCGAGGCCATATCTGCATATGCTAGGCTCGTCAAGTATAACCCGAGTATTCTGCGTGTGCAAAACTAGCTTGCACCCGTTGTAGATGGACGTAGAGCTTATCACACCCGATCATCACGTGGTGTCTGGGCACGACGAACTTTGGCAACGGTGCATACTCAGGGAGAACACTTCTTGATAATTTAGTGAGAGATCATCTTATAATGCTACCGTCAATCAAAGCAAGATAAGATGCATAAAAGATAAACATCACATGCAATCAATATATGTGACATGATATGGCCATGATCATCTTGCGCCTTTGATCTCCATCTCCAAAGTACCATCATGATCTCTATCGTCACCGGCACGACACCATGATCTCCATCATCTTGATCTATATCAATGTGTCGTCACGTGGTCGTCTCTCCAACTATTGCTCTTGCAACTATTGCTATCGCATAGCGATAAAGTAAAGCAATTATTTGGCACTTGCATCTTATGCAATAATGAGACAACCGTAAGGCTTCTGCCAGTTGCCGATAACTTCAACAAAACATGATCATCTCATACAACAACTTATATCTCATCACATCTTGACCATATCACATCACAACATGCCCTGCAAAAACAAGTTAGACGTCCTCTACTTTGTTGTTGCAAGTTTTACGTGGCTGCTACTGGGCTTAGCAAGAACCGTTCTTACCTACGCATCAAAACCACAACGATAGTTTGTCAAGTTGGTGATGTTTTAACCTTCATAAGGACCGGGCGTAGCCACACTCGGTTCAACTAAAGTTGGAGAAACTGACACCCGCTAGCCACCTGTGTGCAAAGCACGGCGGTAGAACCAGTCTCGCGTAAGCGTACGCGTAATGTCGGTCCGGGCCGCTTCATCCAACAATACCGCCGAACCAAAGTATGACATGCTGGTAAGCAGTATGACTTATATCACCCACAACTTACTTGTGTTCTACTCGTGCATATAACATCAACACATAAAACCTTGGCTCGGATGCCACTGTTGGGGAATGTAGTAATTTCAAAAAATTTCCTACGCACACGCAAGATCATGGTGATGCATAGCAACGAGAGGGGAGAGTGTTGTCTACGTACCCTCGTAGACCGAAGCGGAAGCGTTGACGCAACGTAGAGGAAGTAGTCGTACGTCTTCCCGGTCCTACCGATCCAAGCACCATTACTCCGGCACCTCCGAGTTCTTAGCACACGTTCAGCTCGATGACGCTCCCCGGGCTCCGATCCAGCAAAGCTTCGGGGATGAGTTCCGTCAGCACGATGGCGTGATGACGATGATGATGTTCTACCGACGCAGGGCTTCGCCTAAGCACCGCAACGATATGACCGAGGTGGAATATGGTGGAGGGGGGCACCGCACACGGCTAAGGAACGATCACGAAGATCAACTTGTGTGTCCTAGGGTGCCCCCCTGCCCCCGTATATAAAGGAGCAAGGGGGAGGCCGGCCGGCCCTTGTGGCGCGCGCCAGGAGGAGGAGTCCTCCTCCTAGTAGGAGTAGGACTAGGACTCCCCTCTTTCCTACTCCTACTAGGAGGGGGAAAGGAAGGGGGAGAGGGAGAGGGAAAGGGGGGCGCCGCCCCCCCCTCTCCTAGTCCAATTCGGACCAGAGGGGGAGGGGGCGCGCGGCCCACCCTGGCCGCCCCTCTCTCTCTCCACTAAGGCCCATGTGGCCCAATACTTCTCCCGTGGGGGTTCCGGTAACCCTCCGGCACTCCGGTTTTCTCCGAAACCATTCGGAACCATTCCGATGTCCGAATATAGTCGTCCAATATATCAATCTTTACGTCTCGACCATTTCGAGACTCCTCGTCATGTCCGTGATCTCATCCGGGACTCCGAACTAACTTCGGTACATCAAAATGCATAAACTCATAATATAATTGTCATCGAAACCTTAAGCGTGCGGACCCTACGGTTCGAGAACAATGTAGACATGACCGAGACACGTCTTCGGTCAATAACCAATAGCGGGACCTGGATGCCCATATTGGCTCCTACATATTCTACGAAGATCTTTATCGGTCAGACCGCATAACAACATACGTTGTTCCCTTTGTCATCGGTATGTTACTTGCCCGAGATTCGATCGTCGGTATCCAACACCTAGTTCAATCTCGTTACCGGCAAGTCTCTTTACTCATTCCGTAATACATCATCTCGCAACTAACTCATTAGTTGCAATGCTTGCAAGGCTTAAGTGATGTGCATTGCCGAGAGGGCCCAGAGATACCTCTCCGACAATCGGAGTGACAAATCCTAATCTCGAAATACGCCAACCCAACATCTACCTTTGGAGACACCTGTAGAGCTCCTTTATAATCACCCAGTTACGTTGTGACGTTTGGTAGCACACAAAGTGTTCCTCCGGCAAACGGGAGTTGCATAATCTCATAGTCATAGGAACATGTATAAGTCATGAAGAAAGCAATAGCAACATACTAAACGATCGGGTGCTAAGCTAATGGAATGGGTCATGTCAATCACATCATTCTCCTAATGATGTGATCCCGTTAATCAAATGAAAACTCATGTCTATGGCTAGGAAACATAACCATCTTTGATCAACGAGCTAGTCAAGTAGAGGCATACTAGTGACACTCTGTTTATCTATGTATTCACACATGTATCATGTTTCCGGTTAATACAATTCTAGCATGAATAATAAACATTTATCATGAAATAAGGAAATAAATAATAACTTTATTATTGCCTCTAGGGCATATTTCCTTCACAAGGCCATATCTGCATATGCTAGGCTCGTCAAGTTTAACCTAAGTATTCCGCGTGTGCAAAACTGGCTTGCACCCGTTGTAGATGGACGTAGAGCTTATCACACCCGATCATCACGTGGTGTCTGGGCACGACGAACTTTGGCAACGGTGCATACTCAGGGAGAACACTTTTATCTTGAAATTTAGTGAGAGATCATCTTATAATGCTACCGTCAATCAAAGCAAGATAAGATGCATAAAAGATAAACATCACATGCAATCAATATAAGTAATATGATATGGCCATCATCATCTTGTGCTTGTGATCTCCATCTCCGAAGCATCGTCATGATCACCATTGTCACCGGCGCGACACCTTGATCTCCATCGTAGCATCGCTGTCGTCTCGCCAAACTTATGCTTCTACGACTATCGCTACCGCTTAGTGATAAAGTAAAGCATTACAGGGCGATTGCATTGCATACAATAAAGCGACAACCATATGGCTCCTTCCCGTTGCCGTAACTCGGTTACAAAACATGATCATCTCATACAATAAGATTTAGCATCATGCCTTGACCATATCACATCACAACCTGCCCTGCAAAAACAAGTTAGACGTCCTCTACTTTGTTTGTCGCAAGTTTTACGTGGCTGCTACGGCTGAGCAAGAACCAATCTTACCTACGCATCAAAACCACAACAATAGTTTGTCAAGTTGGTGTTGTTTTAACCTTCGCAAGGACCGGGTGTAGCCACACTCGGTTCAACTAAAGTTGGAGAAACTGACACCCGCCGGCCACCTGTGTGCAAAGCACGTCGGTAGAACCAGTCTCGCGTAAGCGTACGCGTAATGTCGGTCCGGGCCGCTTCATCCAACAATACCGCCGAACCAAAGTACGACATGCTGGTAAGCAGTATGACTTATATCGCCCACAACTCACTTGTGTTCTACTCGTGCATATAACATCAACACATAAAACCAGGCTCGGATGCCACTGTTGGGGAACGTAGTAATTTCAAAAATTTCCTACACACACGCAAGATCATGGTGATGCATAGCAACGAGAGGGGAGAGTGTTGTCTACGTACCCTCGTAGACCGATAGCGGAAGCGTTATGACAACGCGGTTGATTTAGTCGTACGTCTTCACGGCCCGACCGATCAAGCACCGAAACTACGGCACCTCCGAGTTCTAGCACACGTTCAGCTCGACGACGATCCCCGGACTCCAATCCAGCAAAGTGTCGGGGATGAGTTCCGTCAGCACGACGACGTGGTGACTATCTTGATGTTCTACCGTCGCAGGGCTTCGCCTAAGCACCGCTACAATATTATCGAGGATTATGGTGGAGGGGGGCATCGCACACGGCTAAGAGAACGATCACGAAGATCAACTTGTGTGTCTAGAGGTGCCCCCCTGCCCCTGTATATAAAGGAGCAAGGGGGAGGCCGGCCGGCCCTAGCAGGGCGCGCCAGGAGGAGGAGTCCTCCTCCTAGTAGGAGTAGGAAAGGAAAGGAAGGGGGAGAGGGAGAAGGAAAGGGGGGCGTCGCCCCCCTCTCCTAGTCCAATTCAGACCAGAGGGGGAGCGGGTGCGCGACCCACCCTGGCCGCCCCTCTCTCTCTCCACTAAGGCCCATTAGGCCCATACTTCTCCCGGGGGGGTTCCGATAACCCTCCGGCACTCCGGTTTTCTCCGAAATCACTCAGAACACTTCCGGTGTTCGAATATAGTCGTCCAATATATCAATCTTTATGTCTCGACCATTTCGAGACTCCTCGTCATGTCCGTGATCACATCCGGGACTCCGAATAACCTTCGGTACATCAAAACATATAAACTCATAATGAAACTGTCATCGTAACGTTAAGCGTGCGGACCCTACGGGTTCGAGAACAATGTAGACATGACCGAGACACGTCTCCGGTCAATAACCAATAGCGGAACCTGGATGCTCATATTGGCTCCCACATATTCTACGAAGATATTTATCGGTCAGACCGCATAACAACATACGTTGTTCCCTTTGTCATCGGTATGTTACTTGCCCGAGATTCGATCGTCGGTATCTCAATACCTAGTTCAATCTCGTTACCGGCAAGTCTCTTTACTCGTTCCGTAATACATCATCTCGCAACTAACTCATTAGTTGCATTGCTTGCAAGGCTTAAGTGATGTGCATTACCGAGAGGGCCCGGAGATACCTCTCCGACAATCGGAGTGACAAATCCTAATCTCGAAATACGTCAACCCAGCATGTACCTTTGGAGACACCTGTAGATCACCTTTATAATCACCCAGTTACGTTGTGACGTTTGGTAGCACACAAAGTGTTCCTCCGATAAACGGGAGTTGCATAATCTCATAGTCATAGGAACATGTATAAGTCATGAAGAAAGCAATAACAACATACTAAACGATTGGGTGCTAAGCTAATGGAATGGGTCATGTCAATCACATCATTCTCCTAATGATGTGATCCCGTCAATCAAATGACAACACATGTCTATGGTTAGGAAACATAACCATCTTCGATTAACGAGCTAGTCAAGTAGAGGCATACTAGTGACGTTTAGTTTGTCTATGTATTCACACAAGTATTATGTTTCCGGTTAATACAATTCTAGCATGAATAATAAACATTTATCATGATATAAGGAAATAAATAATAACTTTATTATTGCCTCGAGAGCATATTTCCTTCAGTTACTCCTTATAGTTCATGATTAGAAGTTTTATTGGTGAAATATTTGTATGTTCATCTATTCGTATGATGTGTTATGAGTAGTCGATCTGTTACGTTCTTGAGGACATGTGATAAACCTTGTTGTTATTTAATATTGTGAAGTTGAATCTAGTTCAACGTTTTGATATTGTGTTTGCAGTGTAATTCCCTAGTGGTGATGTGCGAACGTCCATTGCATATACTTCGCCTTTATGAGCCTAGAGGAGAGCATTGTGTGATTAGTTTGTTCATGACATGTGGTTGGAGTGACAGAAATTACCAACCCTTAAGTTTATGAACTATTGCATGAGGGGCTTTGGAACACAAAGTTTAGAGCTATGGTCAGATTTATCTTAATTATTCTCTTGTATCTGCATACGCTTGCATATAATTATAAGCATGTTGTTTGTTCAAGTAAGAACAACACATTATCATAGGTTCCATTGCATAATAAATTATCAAAACAGTGATTAGTAACTTATTGAAACTTGATGAAAGCAATGTGGTGATGGTCCCCTGTGTCCTTGAAAATAATTCGATCCCTATAAGTAAGACCACCGACTTGCCCTTAGCATAATTAAGAATTGGGCCACTTGCTGCACCGTTTCACTTTTGTTACTTACTTTTTGGTTTTTGCAATAACTCTTGCTTTGAAACAATCCATCAAACGCTCTTTGCAGCTTTATAGTGATGTCTTACTAGTTTACATCAATAAATTTCTTCCACTCCTCATTAGATTCGACATGCTTATCTCTACTCTTATAAAAAGCAGTGTTGGTGATGATGATGTGCCTGCCATCCTGCAATATAGGCTGACCGATCTATATCTAACGGATAGGAAGGAAACTATGACAATTTACCCGCACTCATCTCCACATTTGCAGATACGGCCTTCCCTCGTTCATCCTTTTCTCCCACAAGATAAACTACTCATACAAATGCATCTTGATGTTGCGTGCAACGCACGGGCATCTTGCTATACTTATCAAAAATGATATGATATATCTCCTACACTTGTGGGTTGTCACTAGCCAAATATATTTTTGTGGCGAAGACCATATCAAACCCTACCTTTGGGTAGCAAAGCACACGGGTTTCATTAATTGACGGAGCATTGCTATAGTCAAATAAACGTACTTCCACGTTAAATATTGGATCCACCTACACCACGAAGATCGTATCATCTATATGCCAGAAACCCGGCAAGCTTGCCCGTCACTAGTTGTCAGACGGGCAGAGGTAGTGGTAGAGAAACGGGAAAAGAATGGATGGGACTCCCGTTTACTTTCTCGAAACGTGTAGTTGTTGACAGCCAGAACTCAGAAACCAGATATATGCAAATGAGCTCCCAAAAGCAAATACTCCTAGAGTGAAACGAATGATGTATTGATGTCAAAAGAATACCGGGAAGAAAAAAATTATGCATTCACATCTCCATTTATGTATGCACATGCAAATTTTAAACACCTCCCTGGTGAAATTTTGGATCCACCTACACAACGAAGATGGTATTACCTATGTGTTGAAAATCGGCACAAAGACGAGCTATCAAATGAACTAGTACATTGGATTTTCTCTCGATGGACAATGCTACTCTTCCCCCGTAAAAAAGAAACAATGTCACTCTTGAGTCGAGGTTCGAGGTTCTACACATCGATGAGGCCGATCGGCAATCCGCATCGCATTGTCGCTGCCAATTGTCAGCAATTGAGAGATCTTATTCTAGATGTATTGTACTTCCTCCATCTCATAATATAAGAGCTTTTTTTACACTAGTCGGGAATAAAAGAGAGTGGGTAAATGTTCACGGAATGCTTTTTTGTCTCGTGAATACGGTTCCATGGTCGCTTCCCCGGAAAAGTTCAGGGAAACGGGAAGGGGGGTAAAAGAGAAAAAAAAACGCAGCGCCCCGAGCTGGGTCGCGTCGTTTTTGCTGTGACTGGCGCACGGTCGGGTACGCCGCCCATGGAGGAGGGGGCGGCCGCGGGCGTCGCCGGCGGAGGCGCCCACGAGGGGGAGAGCCTCACCTCCGGGAGGCGGCCCCCGGGCTTCGACGGGGTCCGCGTCAAGGCCATGCGGGGCGCCATCCAGGGACATCCTCTCACCCACGTGCAGGTACCCTGCTGCGCTCTCCCTCGTGCGCGCCGCCGTGCTCCTCGTCTCGCCGCCTACCGGCTAGGGCTTTGATCGGGCTGATGCGTGCTTCCCGGCGGCGCCTGCCTGCCCGCCTGCACAATTGGTTCTCGATTTAGGGGGTGATCCCACGCATTTGTACATTTTACTGCGCCAATTCCGCAATTAGGGTGACGAGTTGTCAGAATGAGTTACTGAAATAGTAGAATTGGGAAAGAACAAATGACAAAGAACAAATAATTTTTGGTTCCCCTGGTTAATTTGGATATGAATTGATGCTGTCACATAGGAGTAAATGCCATGTGTATCTCTTTCTTTCACTGGATACAGAAAAACAGAGATCAGACTTGAACTAGCCAGGCATATATCCATGGTGCCCTCTGTGTTATGCGGCCGCAGTTTATTGGGAGAGAAGACTAATTTGTTGTCTCGCAATGCAGGGTGCCCCAACGGATGGTTACAGGAGCTCGCTGAACCAGGGGAACAACGGCACATTTTGGGACGAGCGTCAGGTCTGTATCCCAGCTGAGGAGCAGCAGTCGCCAGCTGAACGGTCTACGCGGTCCGTGAGATCAAGGGGCAGGAGAACAAAAAATTTCAGCGATAAGGAAGACAATATGCTGGTGTTGGCATGGCTGAACATCGGCATGGAAGTAGCGCCAGGGAACGAGCAAGTTCGTTCTTATTGGCAGAGGATATATTGTTACTTCCACCGGAACAGGAACTTCGAGTCAGATCGCAATCAGAATTCCCTCACGCACCGTTGGTCTACCATTCAAGAACACGTTCAGAAATTCTGCTGGTGCTATGACCGGATTGGGTGTAAAAACGGGGTCACGGAGGAAGAAAGGGTATGCACCTATCGCTTTAATCTGCTTGTAACTTCGCATGTTCCGTGCAATTTTGTTCAGGCATATGCATACTTGCGCAGATAGTTCAGGCATTGGGAGTGTACAAATCAGAAGAGAAGAAAGCGTTTGGTTTCTTGCATTGTTGGAATACCTTACACGCCCATCAAAAGTGGACTGATAGGTTGTCTCAGAAAAAACAGAAGACAACCTCCAATTCAAGTCCGGGTACATCTGCTCTTGGAACCAACTCAATTCAGCTTGACGATGAAGTGGAGGCTCGTAGTCCAAAAAATGAGGACTCGGGCTCGGACGACGGAGGGGACTGTGAGCACGAGCTCCAGGTTCAGGCCATGGAGTGCGCCCTCCAGGAGCAGCCTCTCGACCACAAGCCCCACCTTCAGGTATTCCATCCCCCGTCTCACCCTCTCTTGGGCACACTGCCATGGCCTCATCTCACTGAACAGCTAGAGCTTTGATCAGGTTTTCTGATGCACAAGTTGATGCGAGCTTTATGTCGGTGCCTACCTTCACACTGCATTTTTTACTAGGACGTGCTCTTACACATTTGGACCTTTTTCGGTGGTAGTTTTGCCATTAGGGTGACGAATTTCTCTTACTGGTTCATATGGCCTCCTGGAAGGCCTGGAGTAGAGCTCACAGAGAAATAGGGGAATGCAAAATTTGCTTGGTTTTAATTAATTTGGATAAGAGTTGACGCTATCACACCAAAACTACGTGTCTGTGTCTCTCGCCCTAACTGGACAAAGAAAAAGATTATAATTGAACTATTCCAGCAAATATTCATGGTGCCCTCTGTTATGTGGCAGCAAGAGAAGACTAATTTATTAGTTTGCAATGCAGGTTGTCGCAATGGATGGTTATACCTATAGGAGCTTGTTGAATCAGGGAAACAAGGAACCATTTTGGGATGACCGTCAACTTGGTAGTAGCTCAGCTGAGGAGCAACAACCGCCAATTGAACAAGCTGTTCCGTCCATGCCAACAAACATCAAGAGAACAGAAAATTTCAGTGATAAGGAAGACTATATGTTGGTGTTGGCATGGCTAAATATCAGTATGGATGCAGCACAAGGGAATGAGCAAACTTGTTCTACTTATTGGCAGAGAATGCATTGTTACTTCCACGAGAACAGGAACTTCGAGTCAGATCGTAGTCAAAATTCTCTCTTGCACCGTTGGTCGACCATTCAAGAACACGTACAGAAGTTCTGTAGATGTTATGACCGTGTTGGGCCTAGAAGCACGATGACAGAGAAAGATAAGGTATACACCTATCTCTTTAATCTGTAGTTACATTTATTTTATGTAATTTTAACAAGACATATACTTGCACAGATTGTTCAGGCATTGGAAGTGTACAAGGCAGAAGAAAAGAAAGTGTTTGGTTTCTTGCATTGTTGGAATACCTTACAACTCCATAAAAAATGGACTGATATGTTATCTCAGAAAAAACAGAAGACGACACCCAATTCAAGTCCAGACACATCCAACTCAAGTTGTCCTGATGGTGAAGCGGAGGTTCCTACTCCAGAAAATGAGCCTTTGGAAAGACCAATAGGTAGTATGGCGGAGAAAGAACAATTACAACCTTGTAAAAGTTCTGTCTCTCCAAATGATAATATTTACATGGAAGCGGCAGATCATCTGTGGTCAAATAAGAGAGTGGCGGAGAGCGTGAAAGAGCTCAAGGAAGATGAGCATTTTGAACAAGCATGTGCACTAGAAGAAGAGAGGATTGCAAATGGAAAAGACATGATAGCACACAAGAGAAAAAAGCTTGAAGTAAAAGAAAGAGAGTTAGAATTCAAGAGAAAGAAGCTGGAAGTAAGGGAAAGAGAGTTAGAACTTCAGAGAAGGTTGGAAGATGGGAGAATAATGGATATGGATATTAGTGCTATGACTGGGCGACAACAGCAGTTCTACATGAGCTTGCAGAATGAGATCATCGCTCGACGATGCAATAGCTCGAAATGAGCTGCTTCATTGTCTCGACTTTAATGTTGTTTCGTTGTATGTAGTGTTATCGTGTTTGAACTTGTAGGTGGTCAGATGCTTTTGTTTGATAAAACTATTGCCTGACTAGCTTAATGTTGATTGGTCTGATTGGTTGATAAATCTCTTGTATATTTTGGTTTTCTGTTGTTCTGTTTTGTGACAGACTGATTGGTCTGAGCTTTGTGGTTGTTATCCACGCACTAGTGTTTTCCTTTTCAGTTAATACAATGTTTGAAAAAAAATCAGGGGATATCGATAAGGTTCGTGCCTCTCGCACCAAATATGTGGCAGGATTGGCCGAAGGATGAGACCTCACTGAGCTTTGGGTTTGTGATTCTTTTCTCTTGAAGCGCTTTCCTGAAATATTTATGTTATCTGCACTAAAACCTTTCTCCTGTCTCTGTTGTTAAAGTCCTGAAAAGCTCTATGAACGTGGAGTGCAAGAATATCTGGTATGCCATACTGTTTTTTGTGGAGTTGAGTTTAGATTGTTGATCACCTGGAGTGCTAACTTATATGTTGATTGCAGCAGCGGAGCATTAATCTATTTTGTGGGACTTCCTTGGTTCTGCTGAGGAGCATGATCAGTCAGTGTCATGATGGTCACAATCTGGTCTTTCAAAAATGAGGGATTTGTAAGAGCCTGCACTCACTGCAGGGGGTCTACATGTGACTAAATGGCAGCTAACTCTGGGAAGCCTACAGAGAATATGAGAGGGCTATTCTGACCATTGGTGATGGTGATGATGAGGAGAAAACAATACAGATGATCCAGATTCCCAAATTCATTGTGTTCCCTCAAAATGTCTGTTTAAAGAATGTTGAATGCATGGAAGCGGTACGACTCTGTGAGGATCAACTGGGCGACATGGCTGGATCCAATGCTAACAAACTGCAAGGGTTTCTGGTATGTCGAAGTTACTTTATTATATCTGCCTAAGCTTAACTTTGGACCTGTTGCATAGTTTCTTTGCAATCTATCAGAGCCCAACGTAATTACTCTCTGACGCCAGCAGCGTAAAAGCCTAATATCAGTGCCCAGTCCTGATGGGAAATGACAGCAGGACTACATTTAATATAATCACCATAGTCAACAAAACCAAAGTCTTTTCATGCTCCCCTTTGAGCTTTCAAAGTCCAACAAGGTCAAACAGTCATGATATAAGTGAATGGAGGGAATGTGAGTCTGGTTTTTAGGTTTTCTGGTGATCATTAGAGGGGTGAGTGATTTGAATTCTGAAGTTAGTCAATGGATAGCAGGACTAACTCAATGCCCAATCTATTAAATTCAATTAATCGGTTTGTTAAAAACTGTGGGTAACACGGTGGAGCAGAGGTAGGAAAGACTGAAGAACCAGCTCATGCTTTTTGTACCAGTAAAGATGGTAGGTCCTCCTACAATGTGTGTAATCAACCACCCCTAGCTTTGACTGTCAGTATGTTGATGACGAAGGAAAAACTAATAAGTAATGAATAAATTGTTTCTTGGTAATCTGTCCCCTTCGCTGGACCGAGAATTTTCCGCATTATATGACAGTTTGGTGTGACACATGCAGGCAAATGGTGACAAACTGCTACCAACAGAAAGAAAAGAACAGTCATGCGGGAGCTACTACGTTTGAAGAGTATGAAATGTGTGACTTGACTTGAAGCCGGAAAGCAGTCCAGAGAACAGTTCAACCTTTGAAAAGTTCTCTCTGTCCGTTCCAGATGTCTTACTTGAGGTCCTTCCTAGACCAACACCCAAAGTCTTGGTCGTTCGGTAATACCCAGAACCAGAAGTAAGAAAAGAATGGGATGTGTGCATTTTCGTAGTGACACAAGAACCATCTTGTGATCACTTGGACAAAGCCATCAGCAGCAAAGCATGGTGTTCCTGTTCCAGCTACCAGCAAAGAAACCACTATGCTCTGCTCTGGAAACCGCTATGCTATGCTTTGAAGTTCACGAAAATGGGTCGAAAAACAAAACAAAATGATCGGAGCATTTCTGCCGGCTGCTGGTCGAAGTCTAGCACATGTTTCTATTGTTGGGCTTAGGTTTGCCATCCAAGAAAAAGCAGCTGAAAATGCCTACAGAAATGCAAGCATAAGCCAAAGACTTCAGGAACCATGCATCTTGACTGCCTGCTGAGTCTATTCACCAGAGCCACCGTAATATTTTTCTCACCAAATAGCCTGTCAACCACGGCATGCATGACCCAGACCATGCAAAATGATTCCCACTATCTTCACTCTATAAAGGGAGCATACTCCTACTGTCCTACACCATTGGAAGCCGCAGGCCAGCAGCAAAATGGTGGCTACTCCCATTCTGCACCACCTCCACATCCTCACGCTCCTCCTCATATGCTCCTGTTCCATGCACGCTTCAGCCAACACCACCACCACCGTCCCCTGCCTCCCAGACCAAGCCTCAGCCCTCCTCCACCTCAAACATTCCTTCACACATGCAAATCTACCGTCATGGCGAGACGGTGAGAACTGCTGTCACTGGGAGGGCGTTGCCTGCGACACTGCCTCCGGGAGGGTCATCTCCCTGAACCTCAGGGTCGTCGACGCGACGATCCGCCGTGTCGACCCCGCACTACTCAACCTCACCTCCCTCAAGAGCCTGAGCCTCAGCACCACACGCGTTTCCGAGGGGCTCTCTTCACTGAGCAAGCTCCCATCACTGAGCAGTCTGGAGCTTCACGGGTCGAGCTCCTGGGACCCGGTAGGCCCCGAGCTATCTTCGGTTGGCGATATCAGGCAGCTGACATCTTTGCGCCTCGAGGGCTATGATTTCTCTCGGTCACAGCCCTCTTGGATCGGCAATCTGACGGGCTTGGTGTGCCTGCGCATGAAGAGTTGCAGTTTCACCGGGACGGTGCCTGATCAGATTGGAACTCTTGCGAAGCTGACGCTGCTGGATTTCGAAAATTGCAACTATACCTGGCAACCGATGCCTTCATGGATCGGAAACCTTACAAGGTTGACAACGTTGAGTATCCAAGGTTGCCGGCATTCTGGGTCGATTCCCTCGGCAATCGCAAACTTGACCCGGCTTGAAGTTATACGGCTAGGGAACAACAGCCTTGTCGGTGATATCCTGACTACAATCTGAGATAATGCTTCTTTTTGTTCCTAGCTAAATGCACATCATGGTTGACACAACTTTCATCTATTTAAATATACAGTACTGCTAAGAAAAGGAAATTACTCTGTTTTTCAACCTGAAACAATGAGGTCACCCCATGTATTTACAGAAAGAGTAAACATTTTTGCAGAAAAAACATCTTTTTTTGTACTTGATACTTTCTAGTTATGTACTGCTTGCCTAACCACCTCTAGCGAGTTCACACTTAACATTAAGCTACACTCAAATTGAGACACCTCGCGGTGCTATGACATCGAAATATAGTTTGGTTAGGAAGTTCTTTTGTGGAACTTTTTATGACCATAACTCTTTTTCTACTCACAGTGAAACTTTATTTCCAGCTACTATAACCATAGTCTTCAGTAATTTACTTAGCTGAAAACTACCTTTTTTCGAGAAGGAGGGTTTACCCCCGGCCTCTGCATCAGACGATGCACACAGCCATAGCGGAAAACCACATATTCTATTAAACTATTAATTGTACTATTTATCTGTAAATGTTGGTTAATTAACTTTTTGGGGGCATTAGTAGTGTTATTTAAGTTTGTTAGAAATATAGGTTGAATTAGCTATAAGAGTATATGAACACAGTATCGCACCTAAAAATCATGAATTGTTTCAGAAATTAATGGATAATTTACTTCTTTCTTCAAAAATTCGATTGATATTTTGTCATAGATACATCAACATATGTGTGTTAATTTTCTTTTAGAAGCACTGGAATATATTTTGACTAGTACTTGCCCTTTTCATGCAGGGAAAATTCCACAATCGTTGTTCGCTTTTCCAGCATTGAAAGTGCTTTCCCTAAAGAACAATCAACTCTCTGGTCATCTTGAAGACATTCCTTTCCCTCTATATTCATACTTGACTACTGTTGAGATAAACGACAACCAGTTAACTGGCCATATACCCAAATCAATCCTTCAGCTTAAACATCTTGAGTACCTCAACCTTGAATCAAATAGATTGTCAGGCACAATCAAACTAAGCCCTTTCTGGAGATTGGAGAGACTCTTTTTTCTTAGTCTATCCAATAATAAGCTATCAATCGCCGACGAAGAAGGCGGTGACGTTTTAAAATCTCTTCCTAACATCTACCAGATACACCTTGCATCCTGCAATCTCACAAAATTTCCAGGTTCCCTGAGATATCTAGATAAAGTTTCCGTTCTTGACCTTTCAAGTAATCAAATAAATGATGTTATACCAAGTTGGGTATGGGAGAATTGGAAGGACCAGCTTGAGAGTTTGAATCTCTCTCGCAACATGTTCACTGCTTTGGAGAAGTTTCCTTCTCTTGTTCATATGCCAAATCTAACTGTTCTTGATCTCAGTTTTAATAGGCTTCAAGGCAGTATACCAATACCCGTAACTGCAATGCCTGGGAAAGTATTGGATTATTCAAACAATAACTTCTCTTCCATTCTTCCTGACTTTGGAAGATATATTAGAAGCTTCTACCTCAATTTGTCCAAGAATAAATTAAATGGTCATGTACCATCTTCCATCTGCAGTGCAAGCAATCTCAATATCTTGGACCTGTCTTACAACAATTTTAGTGGATCACTCCCATCATGCCTTATAGGAAGTGGGAAACTAGCCGTGTTGAAGTTCAGAGAAATCAATTCAATGGGACGTTGCCTGAAAATATTAGAGAGGAATGCAAGTTTCGAACAATAGATTTGAACAGAAATCAAATTGAAGGCGAACTACCAAGATCATTGTCAAACTGTCAACAGTTAGAGCTTCTTGATGTTGGTAACAATCAGGTCCGCGGTTCCTTTCCATCTTGGTTGGGAATTCTTCCAAAGCTTAGGGTCCTTGTCTTACGGTCCAACCAGCTCAATGGAACAATAAGGGATCTCGATGGTGACCGTGGAACCATCAACCAGTTCCCAAGTTTGCAATTACTCTGTTTGGCTTCCAACAGATTCTATGGACACCTGCCAAAAGGATGGTTCAATAAATTCAAAGCAATGATGGAAAATGTCAATGAGGAGGGACGAGTTTTAGGGTATTACACAAACACGACACATGGATTTTATCAAGACACTGTTACCATCACACTTAAGGGATCCGACCTTATTTTCACCAAGATTCTAACTACTTTCAAAGCAATCGATTTCTCAAATAACTCATTTGATGGTCCTATTCCAGAGTCAATTGGGAATCTTGTTTCGCTTCACGGGGTTAATATGTCGTCCAACAATTTCACGGGACAAATGCCATCTAGCCTCAGTAACTTGTCTCAGCTGGAATCGTTGGACCTCTCCTGGAACCGGATTTCAGGAGAAATCCCGCAAGTGCTGACCTCTCTAACCTCTCTTGCTTGGTTGAATCTTTCATACAACAACTTGGTTGGAAGAATACCGCAGGGCAACCAGTTCTTGTCATTCCCCAATAGTTCATTTGAAGGCAACATGGGGCTATGTGGTAGTCCGCTCTCTAAACAATGTGAGACTACAGATTCAACTGCCTCAAGTGCATCGGACCCTCCTGAACCTTATAATTTGTGGCAGGATAGACTTGATGCCATCCTTCTCTTCACATTTGTTGGCCTGGGGTTTGGAGTGGGCTTTGCATCGGCAATTACGTTCCGAATGTTTTACCACATCAAAGGATTGGACTGCAAGCAATGGTAAATCCATGTGCTATACTGCTAAGCAACAATATGCATTTTATAGTTACATTTCTTGAAAAAGAATATATTGTATGTTCATAGTTTGTACTTGTTAGATGAGGCAACTTATTTAATTCTTTTTGTTTGGTAGAAAGTATTCTTTTTAGATAAACAGTACAAAGTACTTGTATGCTTCATTTCATTGTATGGATTGCAAAATTGATGAATCAAATACGTGATGGCATTACGAATAATATGCATTGCATATTGTTTTATCATGTTGGAAGGCACTAGTGGTATCGACTAAATATGAAACGAAAAGGGGAGGTGGTGGTGGTGTGGGGTTTGTGTGTGTGTGTGTGTGGGGGGGGGGTCATCTTAGAAAGCATGAAGGGGTGCACAACGTTGAAGCTGGACGATCAAACTTTATTACATGGCACTAAGGGCACAGAACATAGTACTAGGGTCAGAAACACATATTCTTATTGTGCACTCCAGTAGAATATTTTTTTAATGAAGTTGCTCTTTGTATGGAGACCAAGAGTGAAATTCAGATCGAACTTCTCAGTTTGTTTAGTTCTCAGGAAAAGAAGAAATGATCGAATTATAAATCGTTAGTTTAATATTTTTCTTCATGGGCACCAGGTTAATTTCTTGCATTCTCACTTACCTCCATCTCCAATATATAGCAACAAGGAAGTATGAATAGAAGAAGGTACAAGCTCAGGAATTATTAGAGAACAGTATATGAGATGTACAACTGGAGTTTATCATCCCCTGATCATCCTACAAGCAGAGTGATGCAGAGTGAAAATAAAGTGAGTATTTTTCTTCTTTTCTCGAAACAAAATATTCCAAGATACATGTACTTGGAGTGATCAACAGTGTAGGTTGCATACAAGATGAGAAATAGGTCAACTCAAACATCATATAAATGTTGAGCACCAGTGCTTGAGCATAAGAATTATGTGCAGTTTTGACAATAAAACAAGTACAGTGTTTGTTTTACGAATCACCAGTACTTCACATCAATTTTTTAAGACATGCTTCATGCAATGCACACAACCATATTTTTGCACCATAACAATATGACTAGTAACTACTACATCCATTTATGCGACAAGTAATTCGGGACAGAGGGAGTAGTAAGTAATCTACGTTCCACAACAGTATGGACTAGAGGTCAGTCAAGTAACAATTTTGCACCACTGTCAATAGCCTTTGTTCTGTTGGGTAAGTACTTCATCCCTTCTTCACATTCACCTGTGCCCTCTTCATGCTCCATGCCTTGAGCTGTGACACCATGACCGCGGTCGTGCCATTGTTAAAAGCATACATACGAGCGCCTCTGTCATCGACCAGCGCAACCGGGTAGACCCTAGCCATGATGCAGACCCTGCCACCACCACCAAAGCTCTCCACCGCAGAACGATCGATCTGCACGGTAGATCCATGGCTGTTAGAGCATCTCTGTCCAATTATCACACGAGTGATATGAGTGCGTGAGAAGAAAAAAGTCCCAAGGCCTAACCAATGTTCTCAAAGTTATCTTCCTTTCCTTTTCAAGGTCAAATTCGAAGAAGCCTCCATAGGCCGGCGTGTACAGCCCTGATCTCAGGGACGACCTGTATACAGGGAAAAAGGTAACTCTCTTGCTTATTTTATTTTTCTTTCGAAACTGAACTCTCTTGCTTATATTGATGCAATGTAGAACAGAGAGTGAAATTTTTCTGATATAGTATCAGTTTCTGTTGTAGAGAAGATACAAGAAAGTAAAAGGCAAATCCCATTAATTTAACCTTCTTAGATCAGAGCACATAAGAATCATGTGCTTGTGCTGTGATTTGTAGACTCTGAAGTGCACAGCAGTGTGCTCCTCCATGTCATCAGAGGCTAGAACCACAAGCCCAAATGGCCCCAGGCCACCAGGAGCTGATGCATCTGCTTCCCTGCAATGCTTATCCGTGTCCAAGAGCCAGGAAGGATCAAAAGCATCAGCTTCATCCATGGTTCCCAGCTCAAACTCTATCTCCACATCCGCCTACTCCAAGAAAAATATGTCTGCTTAATTAATCACCATAAGACCAAACTGATTTTTAACTGACATGGCACTTTTAAAGTAAAAATATCAAGCAGTAGGAATCTGTGTGAAAAAAGAAGGAACTAGCCTGCAGAGTATCAGTCCCCTTAATTTCAAACATGTCACCCTTTTTCAGCTCTATTCCTTGATGACCAATTTCGTTTCTTCGAAGGGACTCGATCTCTTCAACGGGCCATTGCAGCAACTGATTGCCATCGCTTTCTAACCATATAGTCCTGGGGATCGCCTAACAAACGAGGATACACGTGTCACAGTGGTATATATCTGCTAAACCACTCAAAATCATTAGTTCCTGAAACTTGACACTGACAGTGAACCAGGGGCAGTTTTTCTTACTTACCTGGATCCCAGCCCAGCCTTTTGCGGCATCATCCGACGAACTATCCGACTCATTAGCCCAGCCCCATATGATCCTCCTCCCCTTTTTGGCGTCGAAGAATGACTTTGACGCGTAGTAATTGCCGTAGTCGATCCTCAGCCACAGACGCCTATCGTCCACGACATTATCCGGCACAAACTTATCGCCTTCCAGATCATATACCCCGACCATGTACTTGTCACAGGAATCTAGGCTCATCTTGAGGACATGCTTAGCGCCATTCGGGATCGCCGCGGAGAGGTCCAGTCCACTGGTGTTGCCTGGCAGTGCCGCGAAGAAGTCGGGGCACTCCCACATGGTGGATGAGTTGGAGGAGTAGAGCGGGTGATCAACCCTGCTCCAACTCACAAAGTCCTCACTCTTGTACAAGAGTGCCGCACTGTATCCGTCCAGCTCGGCCCCAACTGCTATCCTCCACTGCCCATCCGGTCCGGTCCAGCCGGTCGTCGGATCCCTGAACTGTTTTGGGGTCAGACCCGGCCCATCCGGACGGATCACCGGGTTGCTGCTGGGCTTGGTCCATTCCCTGAGGTACGGGTCGGAGCTGTTACTGGGGAATGAGATGCACTGGGCCTGGTTCTTCACGTCGTCCGCGCCGGTGTAGAGGATGGCTGGCCGGCCATCGGCGAGGACAGTGACTGAGCCGGACCAGCAGCCCTTGGCGTCGTAGGGCTCGGTCCGGTCCAATGCCGTCTCGAGCCTGAGCCAGTTGACGAGGTCGGTGGAGACCGAGTGGGCCCAGGTCTTGTTGCCCGGGACCACACTGCCAGGGTTGTACTGGTAGAAGAGATGGTACAAGCCCTTGTAGTACAGAGGTCCTGATGAATGAAGCCACTCGTTACATCCATCTACTGCTCTACGATTGATTTTACCTTTGATAATTAATAACATAAGAGTAAGGGAGATGCATGCATAGCTACATACCATTTGGATCTGTATGGTCGTCGTGGCGAGGATTTCCATGTCGTGTGAAACAATGATGAAGAAATGTTAGATATAGAATTCAGAAATCAGAACCCAAATGCTTATACAAATATGTTTCTGACATTGCAGAGGCCAAAGGGGAAAATTGGAGGCAGGTGAAGAAGCTAAATCATTTGACAAGTAAGCTTCTCCGGACCATACAGATAAACGAGGCACCATCAGGTACCAGTAAAGCATCGCGATGACTTCCATTTACAATGCAATCAAGTGAAGGTTCAGACTAACAGCCAAAATGGCTAGCAGCACATTTCAGGGCAGCAAATCAAAGGAAAACCGCAGCAGAAATGGGGAAGATAGGACCTGCACTTACAGATGGGAGAAACAGAAAAGAAGGTGTAAAGATGAGCGCATATGTACCGTTGATCCAGTTCTTGGGTGGCTGGAAATGGTAGGCGGTCCTGTACTTGCTGCTCACGATGGACGAGACCGTCGCGGACTCCGGGTAGAGGACGACCCTATGGCTACCGGCGGCCGCCGCTTCTGTGCACGACAGAGAAGATTCATCAAAGAGGAAACCCGGGAGGAGGACGAGGAGGAGGATGAGAAAGGGCCAGCCACAGCCATGGCGATGGTGGAACATGGGGATGGGGAACGGGAGACATGGAAGAGCTAACTGCAAATCAGGAGGCGACAACGAAGAAGGGCTGGTCAATGCTGAACCTCGGAGACATAGTTTATTTCCCACTTGATGCTCATTTCCCGTTCAGCACCTTGAGCTACAGCAGTATGTTTTGACAGCTAGCTAGACAGATGCCATGGCAAATGATCGTTCATCTACGTGGTGCGCCGGTGCCTGGTGCCTGGTCTTTTTATTGTCTCGACAAGTGTAGGTTTCTTCCTCCTTTGGCCACCGTGCACCCGTTTGGTTCCTCTTTTCACTGTTCCACCTTGTGAAGCTGTTAGTCTTCTCCAACCTCAAGACATCATGCTTCATGAAGGGCGCATTGCGCGCCCCCGCCTTGCTACGGGTATATGAAAGGAAATACATGTGAATGACGACTCCCTTTGATTTCTTGGTCATGAATGCATATTTGCATTTCCTAATGTATTTCAGCCGCATAGAAGTTGAAGTGTTCCTTTTCTTCCTTGTGCCGTTTTGTTTTTCAAATACTGGTTCCATTACCGTGGCCTGTGTGTCTTACAATGTTTTTAAATTATATTTAGATATAATTCACATATTTATGCGTCACTAGTAGACATTTTCTGTGCAGCGTCAAATGTTCTGTGCTAAGATGCACTAGGAAACAAATAGTTTTTCACCATTGGCGCGGAGAATGCATCCTAAGATGAGAGACGTGATTCAGGACCATGGTTCAGCCGAACCTATGGTTTATGCCGTACGATTTAACATCCTATTACATGTGGATATGTGACATGCATGCCAATTGTATTTTTTAATCAACCATACATGAATCCTCATGAATAGACATGCATTCCAACTGCATTTTTTAATCAACCATGCGCGGATCCTCATGAATAGTGTCTACAAATTAATGGTGTGGAGCGTAGGTTCGGCTGAACCATGGTTCCGTAAAACATTTTCGTCCTAAGATAGCCTATCTGACAGTACAATTTGATTCTGTTCACGTGGGAGAAGTTTTAAGCCTTCGTGTAAGGCATTTTTTCTAGTCATATGATCATTAGAAGACTCGTGATTTCTTATATAAATATTTTTTAAAGGCTAATATTTCTATTAGTATTATTTTTTGCAGGAAAAGGCTAGCATTTCTAGGTTGTGAGATGAAGAAATGTATTGCATTCCTAAGCTAAGTTCTTTTTTTTCCTTTGTTGTGTAATGCCTAACTAGACACTGATTGTGTTTTTTCTCTTGAATTTGTTTGGTTACGAGCTTCTTGATGTTGGTAATGGCTAAAGGCAAACAAATTTTGCGAACATTGAAGTGGTAATGAGCCCATGGACCTCGATGGTCGGTAGCACACGTGCTAGCATCCTCGTGCAATTCTTCCTGTCATGGTGGTCTTTTTCGAGTGCAACACTATAATTTGATGAAGATGCCAATTGGAATCACAGGTTTGCACATCAACAGCTTGCATGGCGGACCACAAAACAAGAAAGATGAAAACGATGTACCACATGTGCCACACTGGCATTCTCTCAACACTGAACATCTATTTTTGTGAATGTGTGTGGACAACATCAGCATCGGAAAAACGATTGCCAAAGCATATTGAGATTCCAAAAGCAAACACGGAGAATAAAGGAGACATTAAAGATAATCGAATGCAACGCCTTTCAAATCGAGTTGCAATGGTGAATGTCGATATCGTGTTGCTTGGACAAATAAAGACGTCGGAACGAGCATGGCCGCTAATGGCATTGCCATTTCGGCCGAAGCCGTGTATGTGGGAAATGATCGATGTAATGGATGATGGAACTTGTTACATTTTTTTGTTTAATCATAAGAACTCCGCATAAATGTTGCAACACAATGGATGCAACGATGTATCCATGTCAGGGGCACATTTCTCCTCTCTCTTTTTCTCTCATCTACTCACCTACCATTGAGCGTCTTGGTTCCCTCGAATCCCCTCCCCTCCTCCTCCAACGGCCTCGTCGGCTAGAGTGGCGAAGGGAGAGTAGTCTGGATCTCTATTGTGTATAGTAGCTTAGGTAGGAGGCTTTCACCTGGATTTGCCCGCAAGGCTACTCGCGCTATGCCATTGATGGGTTGTCTGCTGCTGCTCGCGCATAAGAAATGGTGGTCATCCGTGCGGTCTTTGTACTAGCATCCATGGTGGAGGCGACGACAGGACTGCCGAACCGACTTCTACTCCCTAAGTAAGTGTGTTGCTTCTCCGACACAAGCCTTTTCGGTGATCTACATCATCTTTGCTGGTGGTGGTAGTGATGACCAGGGAGTTGGTGGAAGATCTCGGCTTGGCTCCGGTTCTGGGGGTGGGGTCTTGTCTGATCCAAGCTTTCAACGAGATATGTGTCCTGCCCTGAACCGGTAGAGGACCTCCAGCTCATCCTTGCTTGTAACTTCCATGTGGGGATAAAGATGGAACAAAGGAGATACGTAATGCCGGGTGGGGTTGATGGGACTCAAAAGCTATACGACGATGATGGTTCTCGAAGAGCTGCATCGCCCAATGTGGCTGATAACCGGACTCCTCCGGTGATCCGTTGTATTTTCTGGCCGAAAGGTGACCCAATATATTCCTCACCCCCATGATTACAGAGGGAAGGCAGCACTGCTTCTGGAAGGAGTCCATGGTGTGGTGTCATGGAGAATTTAGTGTCCCAAGTGGCCTCGTCAACGACGGCAACGAGATGGAATCCATTTTGAATAGCTTTAGACCCAAACGCATTCTTTTTTCTTTGTTCGCATTATTCTTTGCATGTTTTAGGACTAGTGTGTGTGTTTTTTGGTTTTCTTTGTCTCTTGTTATAAAATGTGTATGCATGCTTATCCAATGGACGTCTGGGTCCTTAGAGGCCCTTCCAGTGTTAAACAAGTGTATTAGTGAAAAATTGAGTGGCTAGGTGGCGAGATAGAAATTGAAAGCCGACGTTGGGTTAATTGGAAGTAATGATACTGTTCTTTTCACATGTCAAAATTGGAGGAACCCCTCTATAACTACGCATCCCTTCCAACGAAATACTAGCTATGTGTTGCTGTTATTGCAGCTCCCACTTCCCACGACCATTAACCACTCCCTACGAAAATTAAGGAAATATCATTTTTCCAAAATAAAAAATAAAGGAAACAACCCACTTCCTCCCGATAGGTAGGCACACCCCACACGTCGTCGCTGCCTACCTTCGTTCTATCGTGTGATCCCTGATCCGGATTCATACAGTTCATCTCCGTCCTCCACACTCGACCGCCTCAACTGCGCCC
This sequence comes from Aegilops umbellulata, assembly GCA_032464435.1. Lineage (NCBI taxonomy): Eukaryota > Viridiplantae > Streptophyta > Magnoliopsida > Poales > Poaceae > Aegilops > Aegilops umbellulata. The sequence goes on from CP136059.1 coordinate 360,087,906, forward strand.
CATGATCCCGATGTCGAGGACTTCCCCATCTCTCCAGCACCTCCCCTCCCACCCAGACCAATCTAGGATACGCCCTCCGCGGCATCAAAGGAGCGTGGCGATGTCGACCGCCGCGGCGGTGCAAGCCGGCGAGGCGGCGACTTGCCGGACCAGATGTTGCGGAACCTTCTGGAGCAGGAGAGTCTTCATCGGAGGCAAGACCACATCCAGCTCCTTCAACTCCATCCTCGTAGTAGCCGCCGTCCACTTGTTCGTGCTTGTCCACCGATTCCGGCTGTACCACATCCTCGCCAAGGACTCCAACCTCAACGCCATGGTATTTTGTATTTTTCTCCCCTCTCTTTGCTTCCTGCCGGTTCACTCGATCGGTCCAGGTTGTTGGTATTTGCGAGACAGGCAGACACTCATGATGGCTATTAATATGGAGACTTCCAATTCTGGGTTTTTTTGTAGGTATGCAGTACTACTTTCTGATTTGTGGCTGGTTGATGGAACCTGTATATTCCAATCCTTTGGAATAGAGATTCTACTTGTGCTTAGCAATATGGTGGATTTCATCTTATACCTGAAGGTCTGTGACTGGAAAATAAGTACGCTGTTTGGACATTTCCGTTTTTATATGTTCTGCTGATGACCGACTTTTAGTAAAGATTAAGGTGTCTGCCTTGTAGAAAAAATTACCAATCATCTACTCCCTTCGTTCCACAATACATGACTTCCATTTATCAAAATATAAATGTATCTAGACATGCTTTAGTATATAGGTACATTCATTTTTGGACAAATGAAAGTCAAGTATTTTGGAACGGAGGAAGTAGCAATTTCCTTTAAGTATTATAGTATTCCTGATCCACCGTTGTGTATGTACACGCTAACGGCTCGGCTGGCCGCAGCTAATTACTCATTAGCCAATATGTTAATGAACTAGCACGAAATTAGAGAATCCCAAAGTCAGCAGGCAATAGCCCATGTACGATCGTGGCTGGCTTATTTTGATCGATGAATCGATCAGATCATGACCTGTGTATGTGCATGTTCTGCACTTTCACTGGCTGGATATAGTAGCTTCGGTTCAGATTTGACTGTCACCGTCATCCTAGAGCATAGTAGCAGCTGCTGCTAGCAGCCCTAACGCTTGAGCACTTGGTGCAGCGCCGCAGTATTCGTCTTTACAACAGTGTGTTTGTTGCGCGCCGTCTTCCACGACGCATTGATCCTTGGAGTCTTTGAACCTGGCGTCAGAACTCAGGAGAGGCAACCTTAAACTTAAGTTATATCATTACAAATTAAGATTGTTGTTAGAACTTTTAAAGATTGCTCGTCAGTGTTTTTGTTCGATCTACTTAAATGTGCTTGGAAGTGTTATTATGTTTTTGTTCGATCTACTTAAATGTGCTTGCAAGTGCTTATGAAATGAATCCATTATTCTTTACAGGACAATTTTTTTTACATATTCAGCTTTGGGAGAAAGTTCAGGGCATATATAGCAGGCTACTTCTGTAGGAGGTACGACCGCATGAATAATGTTGGCTTGTAAAGCTGTAGGTGATTTAAGTGACATCATCTCCAGTGTAATTCAGAAAATCATGTTGAAAAAGATTTTGTATTCACTCAGATTACTATTGTTGTCAATCATACATATAAATCAAAATCACTAGAAAACACACTTGTTGACATTTAATACAGCCACCTGATTTAGCTTTGTGCAAATTATTTTCTATCAACTTCAAGTATTTCTGGAAATTTTTGAATCTCTGCATTGTTAGATCTGTGTTTGCAATGAAGCATGCTCTATTTGTCGGCGCACACATTTTTTGGGCATTACCTCACTGTATCTTCATTATATTCTTTGTAAGGTGTTTATTAACTCAATTAACATATGAATGGTCTGTTCATAAGACTCTCTTTTCTCTGCCTACAGAGTTGAGTGCTATGGCTGGGACTGTAAAAAGGTGTTCAAATTATGATATATCAAAGCCCTTCACAGGTGATGATGTATGTTGCATGATGGAATGATTATTCTGTTCCGGTGCTTGCTTTGACTTGGTTGTTCTGAGAAGTAAAACTTCAATTAACGTGTTTAGTGAAGCAACATATTGTATCTGAAGTGAAACTTTCTCTTTGATGCGGAGATGTGAGCATCAAACTAACATCCATCTAAGATAAGGTATGCTGATTTCTCTATTGTTTGGAATTCAACATGGTTGAGCAACTATTTATTATTGATCATTCTTTTTGCAATATGAATGCTCATTGTAGTTCCTGCTTTGCTTGGGAAATCTAAACAAGAATGTTGCTCTTGCTACACTCCAAAGTACCGACCTAGAATATAAGACAAAAATTAAGGGTGTTGAACTTGGTAATTGATTCTTGGTTGATACGCACTAAAACAAAACTACAGGCCATATAGCAAGATGAACTATCATATGGCCTTGAAGCTTCGTATGTTGCTCTTTGTTTGAATTTTACTGCCCTATTAACTTGATTTTATTTGATGCCACCTTATTTTTCTCATTTGTTTGTTGTTGTAGATTGCCAAGATAAATTGATGATCCATGGCTTGGAAGTTGACTGCAAGATCGAGAAGGTGGCTACTACTAGATAGTTTTAGATTAGGTTATTAGAATGTCATTCAGGTCAATGTTTCAAACGTTATGTTTTAGATGGCTGACATGTTGATTGCAAGGTTGAGAATCAGACTAATACTAGATAGTTTCACATACTGTAATCTTTGTATCACGTTCTTTGTAAAGCAACCGAGTCGATTTAAGATATGTGACCTTTCTAATTATTATGTTTGTGTCTCTTATGCACTATCAACATTGACATAATAATTTAGAATTTTGATGTACAAAATGCATTAATTGTCCAAGCTATGCGACAATGCTTCTAGGAATTATAATGATCTTTTTTTGGGCAGCCACCAACGCATACGAAGTGTTGTTAGGCTCTAGCTCTATATGTTGTTGCCTTACAACACATATTCATGCTGGTTATCAACGCATTTATATATGCTGTTGTAGACCTTTGCAACGCCACCAACGACAACGCATATAAATCCATTGGTATAGACCTTAGCAACGCTAATATGGACATACGACAACACATCGATGCGTTGCTGAAGGGGGGTTCTTGGTGTAGTGGAACTTCCTTTACACGGTCTTTTGGGGCCTCTTTGGAACAAACAAGTCTAAATATAAAAATAAAATGAAGAATTGAATAGTATCACGTCACTATCAAAATCAAAACCACAAACTAGTGCTTGGAAGAAGGTGTAAAGTGGCATGGATATTGAAATTGCTTGACATTAAGTGTTTTTTAATGAAAAGGACCTCTAAATTATAACGAAACTGAGTCATGATACAAAACACCCCAATATACAAGAACATAGCAAACAAGTCCCTAGGCAACCACCCATCTCCTCCATCCACCGCAGGTTGCCTGCGCGCTACCACTATCCTTGTCATCGCTTCCACCTAGAGATCTTGTGACCTTGGAATCTGCAGCTCAATAGAACACGGACGAGAAGTCTTCATCGTTGGCCCAAGAGGACCACTACATTGGAGGAAGAGGAAGGACAACCATCACTTCACCACGTCGGTGACATCACAACACTAAAGTCCACGAAGGGCGGCAAAAACACCGGCGACAGGCACCAGCACCTCACCACACCACCCCCAGCACCCCAAAACAAAGATAGGAATCAAACTTGCCATGGCAAAGATGGGATCAAGGGACAAGATCTCTTCCCGTCTCGTGTCCTTTCATTGTGAAGACCACACTTGGAGAACACATCGGCCCCAGAATCGATAGATCGGGGAGTAGACAACGTCGGAAACTCATTGATGCCGCCACATGTGACCTTGTTGAGACAGGGAACAAGCTCCAACACCATTATTCGACGCCACCACCACCTGTTGGGGAACGTAGTAATTTCAAAAAAAATCATACGCACACGCAAGATCATGGTGATGCATAGCAACGAGAGGGGAGAGTGTTGTCTACGTACCCTCGTAGACCGAAAGCGGAAGCATTATATCAACGCGGTTGATGTAGTCGTACGTATTCACGATCCGACTGATCCAAGCACCGTTACTCTGGCACCTCCGAGTTCTTGGCACACGTTCAGCTCGATGACACTCCCCGGGCTCCGATCCAGCAAAGCTTCGGGGAGGAGTTCCGTTAGCACAACGGCGTGGTGACGATCTTGATGTTCAACTGTCGCAGGGCTTCGCCTAAGCACCGCTACAATATGACCGAGGTGGAATATGGTGGAGGGGGGCACCGCACACGGCTAAGGAACGATCACGAAGATCAACTTGTGTGTCTATGGGGTGTCCCCTGCCCCCGTATATGAAGGAGTGGAGGAGGGGAGGGCCGGCCCTCTCTATGGCGCGCCCTAGGGAGTCCTACTCCCACCGGGAGTAGGATTCCCCCTTTCCTAGTCCAACTAGGAGTCCTTCCATGTATTAGGAGTAGGAGACAAGGAAGGGGAAGAGGGAAGAGAAGGAAGGAGGGGGCGCCGCCCCTCCCCCTAGTCCAATTCGGACTAGTCAATGGGGGGGGCGCGCGGCCTGCCTCTCCCTCTCCCCTAAAGCCCAATAAGGCCCATATACTTCTTCCCCCGTATTCCCGTAACTCTCCGGTACTCCCGAAATACCCGAACCACTCAGAACCTTTCCGATGTCCGAATATAGTCGTCCAATATATCGATCTTTACGTCTCGACCATTTCGAGACTCCTCGTCATGTCCCCGATCTCATCCGGGACTCCGAACTCCTTCGGTACATCAAAACTCATAAACTCATAATATAACTGTCATCGAAACCTTAAGCGTGCGGACCCTACGGTTCGAGAACAATGTAGACATGACCGAGACACGTCTCCGGTCAATAACCAATAGCGGGACCTGGATGCCCATATTGGTTCCTACATATTCTACGAAGATCTTTATCGGTCAGACCGCATAACAACATACGTTGTTCCCTTTGTCATCGGTATGTTACTTGCCCGAGATTCGATCGTCGGTATCCAATACCCAGTTCAATCTCGTTACCGGCAAGTCTCTTTACTCGTTCCGTAATACATCATCTCGCAACTAACTCATTAGTTGCAATGCTTGCAAGGCTTATGTGATGTGCATTACCGAGAGGGCCCAGAGATACCTCTCCGACAATCGGAGTGACAAATCCTAATCTCGAAATACGCCAACCCAACATCTACCTTTGGAGACACCTGTAGAGCTCCTTTATAATCACCCAGTTATGTTGTGACGTTTGGTAGCACACAAAGTGTTCCTCCGGCAAACGGGAGTTGCATAATCTCATAGTCATAGGAACATGTATAAGTCATGAAGAAAGCAATAGCAACATACTAAACGATCGAGTGCTACGCTAACGGAATGGGTCATGTCAATCACATCATTCTCCTAATGATGTGATCCCGTTAATCAAATGACAACTTATGTCTATGGCTAGGAAACATAACCATCTTTGATCAACGAGCTAGTCAAGTAGAGGCATACTAGTGACACTCTGTTTGTCTATGTATTCACACATGTATCATGTTTCAGGTTGATACAATTCTAGCATGAATAATAAACATTTATCATGAAATAAGGAAATAAATAATAACTTTATTATTGCATCTACGGTATATTTCCTTCAGTCTCCCACTTGCACTAGAGTCAATAATCTAGTTCACATCAGCATGTGATTTAACAGCAATAGTTCACATCACCATGTGATTAATACTCATAGTTCACATCATCATGTGACCAACACCCAAAGGGTTTACTAGAGTCAATAATCTAGTTCACATCGCTATGTGATTAACACCCAAAGAGTACTAAGGTGTGATCATGTTTTGCTTGTGAGCGAATCTTAGTCAACGGGTCTGCCACATTCAGATCCGTATGTATTTTGCAAATTTCTATGTCAACAATACTCTGCTCGAAGCTACTCTAGCTAATTGCTCCCACTTTCAATATGTATCTAGATTGAGACTTAGAGTCATCTAGATTGTTGTCAAAACTTGCATCGACATAACCTTTTACGACGAACCTTTTTGTCACCTCCATAATCGAGAAACATATCCTTATTTCACTAAGGATAATTTTGACCGATGTCCAGTGATCTACTCCTAGATCACTATTGTACTCCCTTGCCAAAATCAGTGTAGGGTATACAATAGATCTGGTACACAGCATGGCATACTTTATAGAACCTATGGCCAAGGCATAGGGAATGACTTTCATTCTCTTTCTATCTTTTGCCGTGGTCGGGTTTTGAGTCTTACTCAATTTCACACCTTGTAACACAGGCAAGAACTCTTTCTTTGACTGTTACATTTTGAACTACTTCAAAATCTTGTCAAGATATGTACTCATTGAAAAAACTTATCAAGCGTCTTGATCTATCTCTATAGATCTTGATACTCAATATGTAAGCAGCTTCACTGAGGTCTTTCTTTGAAAAACTCCTTTCAAACACTCCTTTATGCTTTGCAGAATAATTCTACATTATTTCCAATCAACAATATGTTATTCACATATATTTATCAGAAATGTTGTAGTGCTCCCACTCACTTTCTTGTAAATACAGGCTTCACCGCAAGTCTGTATAAAACTATATGCTTTGATCAACTTATCAAAGCGTATATTCCAACTCCGAGATGCTTGCACCAGTCCATAGATGGATCGCTGGAGCTTGCATATTTTGTTAACACCTTTAGGATCGACAAAACCTTCTAGTTGCATCATATACAACTCTTATTTAATAAATCCATTGAGGAATGCAGTTTTGTTTATCCATTTGCCAGATTTCATAAAATGCGGCAATTGCTAACATGATTCGGACAGACTTAAGCATAGATACGAGTGAGAAACTCTCATCGTAGTCAACACCTTGAACTTGTCGAAAACCTTTTGCGACAATTCTAGCTTTGTAGATAGTAACACTACTATCAGCGTCTGTCTTCCTCTTGAAGATCCATTTATTTTCTATGGCTTGCCGATCATCGGGCAAATCCATCAAAGTCCATACTTTGTTCTCATACATGGATCATATCTCAGATTTCATGGCCTCAAACCATTTCGCGGAATCTGGGCTCATCATCGCTTCCTCATAGTTCGTAGGTTCGTCATGGTCAAGTAACATGACCTCCAGAATAGGATTACCGTACCACTCTGGTGCAGATCTCACTCTGGTTGACCTACGAGGTTTGGTAGTAACTTGATCCGAAGTTACATGATCATCATCATTATCTTCCTCACTAATTGGTGTAGTAGTCACAGGAACAGATCTCTGTGATGAACTACTTTCCAATAAGGGAGCAGGTACAGTTACCTTATCAAGTTCTACTTTCCTCCCACTCACTTCTTTCGAGAGAAACTTCTTCTCTAGAAAGGATCCATTCTTAGCAACGAATGTCTTGCCTTCGGATCTGTGATAGAAGGTGTACCCGAAAGTCTCCTTTGGGTATCCTATGAAGAAATATTTCTCCGATTTGGGTTTGAGCTTATCAGGATGAAACTTTTTCATATAAGCATCACAACCCCAAACTTTAAGAAACGACAACTTTGGTTTCTTGCCAAACCACAGTTCAGATTGTGTCGTCTCAACGGACTTAGATGGTGCCCTTTTTAACATGAATGCAGCTGTCTTTAACGCATAACCCCAAAAATGATAGTGGTAGATCGGTAAGAGACATCATAGATTGTACTATATCCAATAAAGTACGGTTATGACGTTCGGACGCACCATTATGCTGTGGTGTTCCAGGTGGCATGAGTTTGTGAAACTATTCCACATTGTTTTAATTGAAGACCAAACTCGTAACTCAAATATTTGTCTCCGCGGTCAGATCGTAGGAACCTTATTTTCTTGTCACGATGATTTTCCACTTCACTTTGAAATTCTTTGAACTTTTCAAATGTTTCAGACTAGTGTTTCATTAAGTAGATATACTCATATCTGCTCAAATCATCTGTGAAGGTCAGAAAATAATGATACCCGCCGCGAGCCTTAACACTTATCGGATCGCATACATCAATATGTATTATTTCCAATAAGTCAGTTGCTCGCTCTACTGTTCCGGAGAACGGAGTTTTAGTCATCTTGCCCATAAGGCATGGTACGCAAGCATCAAGTGATTCATAATCAAGTGATTCCAAAATCCCATCAGCATGGAGTTTCTTCATGCGCTTTACACCAATATGACCTAAACGGCAGTGCCACAAATAAGTTGCACTATCATTATTAACTTCGCATCTTTTGGCTTCAATATTATGAATATGTGTATCACTACGATCGAGATCCAACAAACCATTTTGTTGGTGTGTATGACCATAGAAGGTCGTATTCATGTAAACAGAACAACAATTTATTCTCTTACTTAAATGAATAACCGTATTGCAATAAACATGATCACATCATATTCATGCTCAACACCAAATAACACTTATTTAGGTTCCACACTAATCCCGAAAGTATAGGGAGTGTGCGATGATGATCATATCAATCTTGGAACTACTTCCAATTTTCATCATCACTTCACCCTTAACTAGTCTCTGTTCATTCTGCAACTCCCGTTTCGAGTTACTAATCATAGCAACTAAGCTAGTACCAAATACTGAGGGGTTGCTATGAACACTAGTAAAGTACACATCAATAACATGTATATCAAATATACTTTTGTTTTCTTTTGCCATCCTTTCTTATCCACCAAATACTTGGGGTAGTTCCGCTTCCAATGACCAATCCCTTTGCAGTAGAAGCACTTAGTCTCAGGCTTAGGACCAGACTTGGGTTTCTTCACTTGAGCAGCAACTTGCTTGTTGTTCTTCTTGAAGTTCCCCCCTTTTTTTTGCCCTTTACTTGAAACTAGTGGTCTTGTCTATCATCAACACTTGATGTTTTTCTTGATTTCTACCTTCGTCGATTTTAGCATCACGAAGAGCTTGGGAATTGTTTCCGTTATCCCTTGCATATTATAGTTCATCACGAAGTTCTACTAACTTGGTGATGGTCACTAGAGAATTCTGTCAATCACTATCTTATCTGGAAGATTAACTCCCACTTGATTCAAGCGATTGTAGTACCCAGACAATCTGAGCACATGCTCACTAGTTGAGCGATTCTCCTCCATCTTTTAGCTATAGAACTTGTTGGAGACTTCATATCTCTCAACTCGGGTATTTGCTTGGAATATTAACTTCAACTGCTGGAACATCTTGTATGGTCCATGACGTTCAAAACGTCTTTGAAGTCTCGATTCTAAGCCGTTAAGCATGGTGCACTAAACTATTAAGTAGTCATCATATTGAGCTAGCCAAACATTCATAACGTCTGCATCTGCTCCTGCAGTAGGTCCGTCACCTAGCGGTGCATCAAGGACATAATTCTTCTGTGCAGCAATGAGGATAAACCTCAGATCACGGATCCAATCCGCATCATTGCTACTAACATCTTTCAACACAATTTTCTCTAGGAACATATCAAAATAAACATATGAAAGCAACAACGCGAGCTATTGATCTACAACATAGATATGCTAATACTACCAGGACTAAGTTCATGATAAATTAAAGTTCAATTAATCATATTACCTAAGAACTCCCACTTAGATAGACATCCCTGTAATCCTCTAAGTGATCACGTGATCCATATCAATTAAACCATGTCCGATCATCACGTGAGATGGAGTAGTTTCAATGGTGAACATCACTATGTTGATCATATCTATTATATGATTCACGCTCGACCTTTCGGTCTCCGTGTTCCGAGGCCATATCTGCATATGCTAGGCTCGTCAAGTATAACCCGAGTATTCCGCGTGTGCAACTGTTTTGCACCCGTTGTAGATGGACGTAGAGCTTATCACACCCGATCATCACGTGGTGTCTGGGCATGACGAACTTTGGCAACGGTGCATACTCAGGGAGAACACTTCTTGATAATTTAGTCAGAGATCATCTTAAAATGCTACCATCAATCAAAGCAAGATAAGATGCATAAAAGATAAACATCACATGCAATCAAAATATGTGACATGATATGGCCATGATCATCTTGCGCCTTTGATCTCCATCTCCAAAGTACCGTCATGATCTCTATCGTCACCGGCATGACACCATGATCTCCATCATCTTGATCTTTATCAATGTGTCGTCACAAGGTCGTCTCGCCAACTATTGCTCTTGCAACTATTGCTATCGCATAGCGATAAAGTAAAGCAATTATTTGGCGCTTGCATCTTATGCAATAAAGAGACAACCATAAGGCTTCAGCCAGTTCCGACAACTTCAACAAAACATGATCATCTCATACAACAACTTATATCTCATCACGTCTTGACCATATCACATCACAACATGCCCTGCAAAAATAAGTTAGACGTCCTCTACTTTGTTGTTGCAAGTTTTACGTGGCTGCTACGGGCTTAGCAAGAACCGTTCTTACCTACGCATCAAAACCACAACGATAGTTTGTCAAGTTGATGCCGTTTTAAACTTCGCAAGGACCGGGCGTAGCCACACTCGGTTCAACTAAAGTTGGAGAAACTGACACCCGCCAGCCACCTATGTGCAAAGCACGGCGGTAGAACCAGTCTCGCGTAAGCGTACGCGTAATGTCGGTCCGGGCCGCTTCATTCAACAATACCGCCGAACCAAAGTATGACATGCTGGTAGACAGTATGACTTATATCGCCCACAACTCACTTGTGTTCTACTCGTGCATATAACATCAAACCATAAAACCTAGGCTCTGATGCCACTGTTGGGGAACGTAGTAATTTCAAAAAAATTCCTACGCACACGCAAGATCATGGTGATGCATAGCAACGAGAGGGGAGAGTGTTGTCTACGTACCCTCGTAGACCGAAAGCGGAAGCGTTATATCAACGCGGTTGATGTAGTCGTACGTCTTCACGATCCGACCGATCCAAGCACCGTTACTCCGGCACCTCCGAGTTCTCGGCACACGTTCAGCTCGATGACACTCCCCGGGCTCCGATCCAGCAAAGCTTCGGGGAGGAGTTCCGTTAGCACAACGGCGTGGTGACGATCTTGATGTTCAACTGTCGCAGGGCTTCGCCTAAGCACCGCTACAATATGACCGAGGTGGAATATGGTGGAGGGGGGCACCGCACACGGCTAAGGAACGATCACGAAGATCAACTTGTGTGTCTATGGGGTGTCCCCTGCCCCCGTATATGAAGGAGTGGAGGAGGGGAGGGCCGGCCCTCTCTATGGCGCGCCCTAGGGAGTCCTACTCCCACCGGGAGTAGGATTCCCCCTTTCCTAGTCCAACTAGGAGTCCTTCCATGTATTAGGAGTAGGAGACAAGGAAGGGGAAGAGGGAAGAGAAGGAAGGAGGGGGCGCCGCCCCTCCCCCTAGTCCAATTCAGACTAGTCAATGGGGGGCGCGCAGCTTGCCTCTCCCTCTCCCCTAAAGCCCAATAAGGCCCATATACTTCTTCCCCCGTATTCCCGTAACTCTCCGGTACTCCCGAAAATACCCGAACCACTCAGAACCTTTCCGATGTCCGAATATAGTCGTCCAATATATCGATCTTTACGTCTTGACCATTTCGAGACTCCTCGTCATGTCCCCGATCTCATCCGGGACTCCGAACTCCTTCGGTACATCAAAACTCATAATATAACTGTCATCGAAACCTTAAGCGTGCGGACCCTACGGTTCGAGAACAATGTAGACATGACCGAGACACGTCTCCGGTCAATAACCAATAGCGGGACCTGGATGCCCATATTGGTTCCTACATATTCTACGAAGATCTTTATCGGTCAGACCGCATAACAACATACGTTGTTCCCTTTGTCATCGGTATGTTACTTGCCCGAGATTCGATCGTCGGTATCCAATACCCAGTTCAATCTCATTACCGGCAAGTCTCTTTACTCGTTCCGTAATACATCATCTCGCAACTAACTCATTAGTTGCAATGCTTGCAAGGCTTATGTGATGTGCATTACCGAGAGGGCCCAGAGATACCTCTCCGACAATCGGAGTGACAAATCCTAATCTCGAAATACGCCAACCCAACATCTACCTTTGGAGACACCTGTAGAGCTCCTTTATAATCACCCAGTTATGTTGTGACGTTTGGTAGCACACAAAGTGTTCCTCCGGCAAACGGGAGTTGCATAATCTCATAGTCATAGGAACATGTATAAGTCATGAAGAAAGCAATAGCAACATACTAAACGATCGAGTGCTACGCTAACGGAATGGGTCATGTCAATCACATCATTCTCCTAATGATGTGATCCCATTAATCAAATGACAACTTATGTCTATGGCTAGGAAACATAACCATCTTTGATCAACGAGCTAGTCAAGTAGAGGCATACTAGTGACACTCTGTTTGTCTATGTATTAACACATGTATCATGTTTCCGGTTGATACAATTCTAGCATGAATAATAAACATTTATCATGAAATAAGGAAATAAATAATAACTTTATTATTGCCTCTAGGGCATATTTCCTTCACCACCACCTTGTCAATGCCGCCGGGGAGCCTAACCCTAGTATCTACACACCTTCTACACAGATCGAAGCTCCCTTCATTCCCCCACCACTGCAACTGTGAACGGAGAGGGAGGGACCGCTGATCCGGCCTTTGGCGGAACAAGAGATATGGGACCCTTCCCTTTTGCCTCTCGTGGTTACTGTTCACGAGAGGGGCATAGAAAAATCTATCAACCTCTATAACACAAAATTAGTTTCATTACATTCATCATAAAACATATTTTCATACTACACATTTGATATTGTAGATATTACCATAATTTTCTATAGACTATGTCAAAATAGAGAAGTTGAACTTCTATAGTATTTGAAATATTTTGCAATGGAGGGGTAGGTAAAATTATTTGGTGAGAAAGAGACTAAGAAGCCTTGGAGTATATGTTTTCGGTGCTAGTACTATTTCTCTAGTCCATGCTCTCAACAAACCAGTCGTATTCGGAAAAAAATAACAGTCCATGATCATAGCAGATTCCAACAATCCAGTCCATGATCTCAAGGATTCAGAAAATAATTTGTTTACCTAAAATCCGCAACTCTATATTTCTGCCCAGATAGTTTTTACCTCCCAAAAAAGAAGAGAGAAATAGGCATCTCGGTTCAATCAGGCCCTAGAATGAGAAGGAAGCTTCTAGAGCCCTCGTCACGCGCATCTCGACCGTTCAAACCCACACTCGACGGCCCGGATGAGCCGCCCGTTGGCGCTCCGCCGCAGAGCCCGAGCGGATTGGGCCGGCAGGAATCGTCCCGGGCCAGTTGCACATGCAGTCCGCGTGCGATCCAAGCCAGAACAGAATATCGCCCACTCGCGCGGCGGCATATCCCCTTCCCCACGCCCTCTCTCCGCCGCTCGTCTCCATCACAAATTTCAATGGGCGCGGTCCATGGCATCGCACGCCAAACCTCATCCCGCCGCACCACCCGGTCCTGGTGGACCGCGCGTAGTTCAAAAGCAGGAATTCCCCAACCTAACCCTAGTCCCAACCCAACCACCCCCGGGTAACCATGGTCGCAACCCACAAAGATCCAATAAAAATCGCACGGACGCCGCGTCCACCCACCCCTCATGACACCCTGGGCCCACGTCGCCGGTCCCCACACCAACGGACCCCTGCAGGCCGCCCTCCGCGACAGGCATCCACAGGCCCCACATGTCATAGAGCCTTGCGTTGGAATGGGTCACGTGCTGCTCGCGTCCACCCGGAACCCAACCCTAGACCTAACCACGGTTCCCGCAACCGCACCGCCCACCCTCCCCGGTTAGCCCCGGCGCCCCACGATCCCGCCACGCGTCCCGATCGGACGGCTGGGGCCGCACCCGCCCCGGACCTCGCCGCCTATTTAACCACGCCCGGTCTCCCCTTGCCAGATCACAGAGCCCGAAGCGAAAGGAAATCCACCCCAATCCAATTCCCACCGAAATCCCCATCTCAAAACCCTAGCCCGTCCGATCCCGGCGAGATGGCCAACCCGAGGGTGTTCTTCGACATGACCGTCGGCGGCGCGCCGGCGGGGCGCATCGTGATGGAGCTGTACAAGGACGCCGTGCCGCGGACGGTGGAGAACTTCCGCGCGCTCTGCACCGGCGAGAAGGGCGTCGGCAAGAGCGGCAAGCCGCTGCACTACAAGGGCAGCTCGTTCCACCGCGTGATCCCCGACTTCATGTGCCAGGGCGGCGACTTCACCAGGGGCAACGGCACCGGCGGCGAGTCCATCTACGGCGAGAAGTTCGCCGACGAGAAGTTCGTCCACAAGCACACCAAGCCCGGGATCCTCTCCATGGCCAACGCGGGGCCCAACACCAACGGCTCCCAGTTCTTCATCTGCACCGTCCCCTGCAATTGGCTCGACGGCAAGCACGTGGTCTTCGGCGAGGTCGTCGAGGGCATGGACGTCGTCAAGAACATCGAGAAGGTGGGCTCCCGCAGCGGCACCTGCTCCAAGCAGGTGGTCATCGCCGACTGCGGCCAGCTCTAGATCCGCCCGCCCGCCGGACGCCTTTCGCCGTCGTCGTCGTCGCCCCGTGTGTCCCGTGTCGTGTCGTCGATCTAAATAAGAGAGTCGTGTATCGTGTCGTGTCTTCCCCTGGTCCGTCCGATGAGATCTCCGTGGTTGGTTTAGGAGGGTTTTAGGTGGACTCTTTGGGCTGCTGGATCTGCGTCCGGCGTCCTTGGCTATCTTCCTGTGTCTGCTGCTATCTTACCGTTTGAATGAGATGAACTCCGCTATGAATTATCCATAATTTGTGCTCGTTGGCCTAAGTATCGGTTTGTCGCATTCGTACTTTGTCCGGTGCTCCTGACTCCAATGTGTTGGAACCCGTGTGCTTTTTCTTGTGTTATCCACTCGGTTTCCGTGCCCTTCTCCGATCTGCAAACTAATCACGTTTGCTCGACACAACTTCTGAACTTTCTCGACACAAAAACTGAACTGTAATACTACTGTACCACGCGCAAATTAGAATTGGTAAAGAAAAAGGCTCTGTACTTTGTTGAGATGGAACGTGGTCTGCCATCATGTCCCCCCGTACATTCACTTCGCTTGTCAAAACTGACATGTTTGCTTAATCCTGACCTGTTTCGCACTGTAATTTTGTTGATTGATCGATGATTTACGTGATTAGTGCTTTACTAATTTCGGAGAACGATATTACCTTGTTGATGCATGGATCTAACAGTATTGGGAGTGAGATCTGATCTGAGATGTTGGCAAAATTAAGATATGCGATGTGATTGATCCAGATATGTATTCTGTTGGCACTTGGATTATATATCCTCTCCCTTGTCAGTTGGATTCTCTTGGCGGCAGGAAGTTTCCCCCTCCCTTTCCAGGCGGTGCCCAACTACGAAGTTTATTCCAATTCGTTGCATTTTATATATTCCATCCTCACTAGACCATACCAAAAACCCCTATAGGCAGATTCGTAAACAAGAAATAAAATTCGATGCATCATTTAGACTGAGCTTTATTTTTGAATAGGATGCTAACATGTCCTGCTTTTTTTAGGTGAGAAATTTGTGCCCCTTTTTGACTAGGGAAGTTCCCATTCCCCCTACCACAAGGCACTAGAAAAGGAGGTATAAATCCAAATTTTATTCCGTTCCATTGGCGTATCTAATCGGCCTGTCATATATTCCTTGCCAACTAAACCAGAATATTACCACAAGAAAAACCCGATCAGAATTATTCCGGAAGAAAAGGCCGAACAAATTCGTGCAAATAAAGTTATTACTGTCTCACAACGAATCAATATTTCCAAAGTGATGCACACGTAAAAGAAATCGCAGGAAACAAATTTCCATCTCCACGAAAATCAGTCTCCGTGTTTGACAGCATCTCCCCTCGAAAGAAAAAAAGTTTGGCAGCAGCTTCGTGATGGGCCCACCTGGCGGAAAGCCGCGGGGCCCGTCAGGCAGCGTGAGACGAGTAAACAAAGCGGTGGACGGCGTGCTCGGGCTTCGAGGCGTCCGAGCGAGCCGCTCCCTCTTTCTTCCGGCTTTGGCGTTTGTGGCGCTTGAATGGGTGCGGGCCCCACAGGCCCTCGTGTTTGTTTGCAGCAGGGTCGCGTTGGTGGTACGCAGTTCTGACTGGGTCCGCCTCCGCGTCGCATCTTTTCCGCATCGGAGATCGCGTCGCATTGCTTTTTGGGCTGGGCCCGGCACATGATTGGCCCTCCCTCCCGGCTTCACTTCACCCATACTTCACCGAGTACAGTAAAACATCAAGATTTTTGAACGAAGGGTGTACTACTACGTAGAAATATTAGAGGATTTTCTGTTTGTATAAAAATTCCATCTCTATTACAGGATGGGAGCAACGAACGAGCTAGTCGGCTGTGGGACACCCGATTTGCCATTTGGCAAAATGTTAGTATATGTAGAATTGTTTCTACTCTAACCGGCAATTAGATTATCTTTTTGAGCAACTAGACTTTATTGATCAAT
Organism: Aegilops umbellulata; assembly: GCA_032464435.1. Classification (NCBI taxonomy): domain Eukaryota; kingdom Viridiplantae; phylum Streptophyta; class Magnoliopsida; order Poales; family Poaceae; genus Aegilops; species Aegilops umbellulata. Next base: position 360,104,404 of record CP136059.1, read on the forward strand.
TAACAAGGGATACAGTCATACAAGTATGATCATGGGGCACGCCAAGCATGCCTAGCTACACGATAAGCTTCATAGTTTGAGATTTTAAATTCATGAACAAAAATGTAGAGAGTGAACGGGGATCTGCGGACTTCAGTTTCTCTGCAGCGCGCGTTCCAGCGAGGAGAGGTTGGAACCGAGGAGAGAGGGGGTCGACCGGTCGAGGTGGGCGCGCAAGGGACAAGAAAAATTCGAGCGAGACGGCGGCGTGGTTTGCGAACAGAGACGGAGCATAAGAGACGGGGGACTTCTCCCACAAGTTGTGTTTTCTCGTCCCCGGGACTAGGCCGGGGAGGGCCAAAGTTTCCTGACTTAAGCCTTGACCAAATGGTTCTTTAGTTACTGTGTACGTATTTTACAAACGGGCGCCTGAAAGTGCCTCGCGCTGGGCAGATCCAACTAGCTTTTTTCCCTGTGTTTTAAATCAACAAAAATCCACAAAAATGCTCTTTGAGTGAATCGAACCTGCGACCCCTGACTCAACGCGTGTTACAGTAACCACAAAGCCGAATAACATGATGTGTTTATATCTTTTCTTTTTTTCGTCTTTCTTCTTTTTCATCTTCAAATCGATGAACTTTTTTTCTCAAAATTTGATGAACTTTTTTGAATCGATGAATTTTTTCGAATCAATGATTTTTTAAATTGATGAACTTTTTGCAAGTCGGTGAACTTTTTTATAAATTCAATGGTTTTTTTAAATATGATTTTTTTCAAATTCGATAATCTATTTCTAAAATACATTCAATTCTTTTTGAAAATCCATGATATTTTTTAAATTCTCAATTTTCCCTTTCTTAAAGATTTTTTTCGCAAAATCAATCAAGGACATGGACCGGCTCACCATGGGCAGCGCGTGGGCGGCAGGGAGCTTACCTGGCGCCTGAAGCGCCGGATAGGAGCCCCCAAGTCCCGACCCATCTTGTCCACCCTCTAGATTCCCCCATGGTGTCAATAACACATTGCTGCATCTTGATGAGTGATGTACTGGGTGCATCCTCATTCAACAAATGAGGGTAACACGATAGAAAAAAAAGTGGTCTTGCCTTGGATCTTTAGTTTGTAGGATTCTTAAAATTCAGAAATAGAAAACACTTAAATTGGAGTAGCATGTTCTCTTCAATCCTATATAGTCATAAAGTTGCAAGATTTTAGATCATACTTCCTCCTTCCCAAAATAAGTGTCGTTGTTTTGGTACAACTTCGTACTAATGAGTGGCACTTATTTTGGGACGGATGGAGAATAATGTTTTATGCCGCCAACATAAAAAATAAAGCTATTGAACAAGAGGTTTGGATGGATGAAATTTACACGAAAATAGAGTGCGGATCAGTCGACCTATGTAAGTACCATTTTTTCATAACGATCAAAGTACCCTAAAATAGCAAAATCATTTGAAAATTGAAAGGTTCCTTAGAATGTTTGGCTTGAAAGGAACCAACATATGTTTTATGAGAAAACTATGGAGGTTATTCAAGTCAAGTTTAGAACAAACGAGGACTTCGCTAGACCAAACTATCCGCCAATATTTGCATTTGAGGATTCATACATCTATTTTTTTCTTCATTAAAGTAGATGGAAGGCAACGAGAAGATCAAATGATTCATCAAACGAAATAAAAATGTAATGAACAATAATAACATGACCATAACGAAAGACTACGGTTAAGTCAATCGGGGCATCCTCTTAGTGAACCCATTTGGTCAGATTTACCAGATTGGGATATTCTTTGTCAACTTGGTAGGATATGTAGGAATCTTCGCCTGTAACAAAGCCAACAAGAAGGAAGAATGCATTCATGTTGTCGTGGGAAAATCCAACATATCGAGTGAATTTTCATCTTGAATGCCATGTCCAACTAATCATGGTCAGAACAACAGCACAAAGGCAAAAGCTTCAACAAGGTATAACTATTCAAGTGTGTTAGGTGTCACTGTCTGGTCTAACCAGTAAAGGTCGGATCACAGATTTTCTTCTTAGGCATGAAGTGGTGTTCCGGTCACCATCTTTACATTAGATATTTAGAGCGTTACAGTACACATTACTCCCCACATGAAACCACAATGGTGTCCACTTGAGATAGTCGCAAAGCTAGTCGGTGTGTGACAATAATCTTGGGAGAAATGAGAATTTAGCTAATATTTCCCTTTTTTGCTAGAGGTTTTGTGGAATTATTTCTAGTTGGTGGCCGGTAATTAATGTGATGCCCATGATACAAAGGAAAAACTTAAATTAGAGTGAAATGCTCTCTTAAATTCTATAAAAAGGAAAGCTACGATATTTAGGATTAAAGGTTGTTTGATGCCAAAGGAATTGTACAAGAGGTCTTACTAGATGAAAATTTTCCTCCAAAGTTGAATGCATAACAATTGTTAGATTTGTTTTCTAAAGATTCCATGAATGCAAACCAATGACTTATGTAAGAAACATTTTTCCCTCCTAATGATCCACCCTCCCCCCCCCCCCCGGGGGGGGGGGGGGGGAACCCTAGGAAACTATTTGAGTTAAATGAGAGCCCTTATGTTGTTCGTATCGAGAGGAACAATCACATATTTGGTGCAAAAACTATCGAGGTTCTTGTAGTCAAGTTTAGAATAAACGAGAGGAGATCTCTGCATCCAAAGATTCACGAATCTATAATTTTGTTAAAGTAGAGGCAAGCCAACGAGCAAATCAATTGAAGCATCAACAAAGTACATTTCATGCACAATAAATGACATAACGAATCAAAATATGATCAATTCACTTGTCGTCCGCAACAAAAGCATCAAGAAGGAAGAGTGCACTAGCATAGGCGTCGTTAAATACAACATGTGTGAAAATTTTCATCATGAATGCTAGATCCAAGTAAAATCATTCAAGTGCGGCGAGTGTCACTTTGGATTCAAAACAGTAAAATCCAGATAAACGATTTTGATCTTAGACATGAAATTGTGTTGTAGTCACCATCTTTACAAAAGCTCTTCGGAGAGCTACGTCACACAATAGTCCACAAGAAATCAACACTGTGTCCAGTTAAGGTAGCCACAAAGCAAGCTACCACCGTAACTCATTGTGGTCGTGCAACAATCCAACACGGGTCACCTGATGAGGAGGAACCTCGTAGACAGGAGAGAGCCACCGAGCTGACACCCTCCAATGGAGGAAAACCATGCCGCACCAATGATGGAAGTCAAAGAGGAGCAGCTGTGGTGGGCTATACGTGGTGCCTCCCGTCAGAACAGCTGCCAAGATTTTTCCCTCAACTCACGTTAGAGATATGGGAGCCCTTTGCAACACTGTGTTGTACTCCCTCCGTTCCCAAATATAAGTCTTTTTAGATATTTCAACAAGTGACTACATACGGAGCAAAATGAGTGAATCTGCACTCTAACATATGTCTACATACATCCGTATGTTGTAGTCCATTTGAAATGTCTAAAAAGACTTACATTTAGAAACGGAGGGAGTAACTTATAAGAAACAGCGACGCGACTATTCAAGGTTGCCACACGCCGAACTTAATTGGCAAGAGATGAATGATGCAACCCCCAGGCCTCGAGACACGCCGTTCGACCACATATGTCCATGACTGCGACCATCGATCCTCGCAACACGCTCGCATACATCGTCGATTACCTCTGTCTCCACCATTTAACGAAGGCTCTTCTTGCAGCCCACATGGGATGTCAGCTAGCCAAGTCGACCCGCGACGTCCTTCCGAGCGCAATTATAGCCACCGCCTCGACCAACCAGATAAATCTTGCTCCGTCGATTACCTAGAGAAGATTCGGATTCAGCAGGGCAGGGCAGCGTAACATTTCAATTTTCATATGGACCTTTGGTCACAAACTTTGCAATTCTTTTTTCTGATCTCTACAAAATCAAAAGAGTATCTTTTAGAAAAGCATACTATAGTTCGTGGGGTTTTCACATAGGGCAACGTGTTATGCCGTCCTGCATTTCCCTCCCTATTCACATATGAAAATTCTCACATGTAAACTAACTTTAAATTTTAGTTGAACTTTAATCTGTTAGTGTGACATGGATTGTGGAAATATTACATCACTAAAATATTTTTGATTTATTTTAGTTAGTCAAGCCGTATTGAAAAAAAAAACGAAAGAAAAAGTGGAGGGGTATTTACCCCGGTAAAGTTAGCAGTAAAATGAGAAGTGAAAGTGATCGATGTCGTCGGTGTATGAGGTGTACATGTTTTTCTTGTTTTGAGCTGCGTGGTGTACATAGTTGGTGTAGCCGTGTTGGTTCGGCCGTGGCATGTGGTTGGGACCAGATGCGCGGCCCCCTGCCGCGGCAAGCCCCAACTAAACGCCTCTTGTCACTTTCTCGACCATGTGTTCACTTCACGTATGGACTATGGTCCCAGCAATAGCTTTCGAACCAAGCTCGCTGTCACACCACTAACTTCGATCTACCTTGGTGTAGTGGTTTTACTTCGTTGCTACTTCTGTTCTACTCTAGTAATTGCATCACAGATGTGCATGCATGTGTTTGGTGACAATGTATTGCAAGGTACTCTCTCTATCTTTGTGGTGTCAAAAAACGTATGACATTTTGACACAAAGATACGAATTCCTAGTTTGCACATATCATGATTAATTCCCCATCGTACATGAATTTGAAATCTAGATGATAGCATGCATGCTATACTCTCTCTATATTTTACCACTGACGTTGTGAACCTAAGACAGAGATGGTCCTTTAGGGATCGTCTCATTCACTTTGAATATTCACAAACATGAATGTTAGTCCCCCACAAAAAAAAGCATGAATGTTAGTCATGTGGGGGAGAAAACACATCATATAAAAATGCACTATTCATTATCTTTTTTTGTGAGATAATGCACTATTCATTATCATCATAAAAAAAGTATAGAAACATACTATCATCATAAAGACTGCATCGTGAAGTTGCACTATTCATATTCACTATAAATTAGTTCATCTTTCTCCGAAAATACAACGATGGGCATGGGTGCACGTGGACCCGATTTCTTTCTTTTTAGAAAAAAGGTAAATTATTTGGAAGCTTATTGGAACAAAAATATTCTAGTGTTATGCATGTGCGTATAATTTCACGACGAAATGACTTACATCATATCCTGTGCGAATAAAAAAATGATACAATATAAAAGTTACTATGCATCACTTTCGTGCCCACAATGTTGTTTTTTTGCTAGGATTTCCACATAATGCATTTTGTCGCGAAACTTTACACACATGTATAACACTACAACATGTTTGCTACGAAAAAGTTTCAAAAATATTGACTTTTTCTAGTATTTCTTTTAAAATGTTTTTCCTAAAATGGGTGTGCCTAGACCCATGTCCCAAAATTTCACGCCGATCTTTCTCTAGAAATCATTTCCACTTTATTTTTTCTAAAGTAAGCAACCTGACATTTTCCATGGTTTTCTCTTTAGGCGATGTGCACTCGGCAAGGATAACCCCATCGAAGCGCTTGGCCTGTGGAGCGGCTCAGCGAGCCACAAGCACCTCTCACGTCAAGGACTCCATATTCATGCAGGTACATGATCACCAGTTTTTTTCCTTTTTTGATCGTATTTTTTTTAAAAAAATATTATGAATATATATGTTCCAAAGAGTTACTGTACTTATTTTCCTTAAATGTTCACCACGAATGTTCCAAAAATAATGTAATGTTTTTTGTCATTGCAATTTTATAAAAATAATGATAGCAAACAAAACTTTTGTGACATTTAAAAATATTTAACTTGGCACATTTAAAAATATGTACATGAATGTTTGAAAAAATTTATAAATTGGAAAAATAGGTCTGTTTATTAACAAACAAGTTTCATACATTCGAATAAAATTCACCCATTACAAAAATATGTCTGTGACATTCTAAAAATGTTTATGCATTTTTGTGCATAGATTCAAAATTGATGAACTTTTTTTGCCAATTTTAGAACTTTTTAGGAATGTTGATGAACTTTTCCCCAAATTGGATGAACTTTCTTTTTCAAAATCGATGAACTTTTCCTAAATTCATGAACTTATTTGAAATTCGTGAACATTTTACAATTTTGTACTTACCTTTTCAAATTCGTGAATATTTCTGAAATTTGGCAATTTTCTCAATTTGTACGAACCTTATTCAAATCTGTTGTTCTTTCAATTTTTGTGAATTCCTTCAGTAATTTAGTTTTTCTTTATTAAATAATTTATATTGGTCAAATAGCACATATTTTCCCGTTAGTAAACAACTAAGTGAGCTCATTCTAGATGTTGTCATACCATGCCATAAGGATTGCGTCCCAAGTTTGATTGCCACTACTTCCATGTGACTATCAATTTTTTTTATTTGACGGTTGTATGTTACTGGGCCGGCCCGCTCAACGTCGGGTGCAAGCGCCAATAGCGCTAGCTGGGACCTCCTATATGGTGCGGTGCGCACCTGTTATGCTGTTAAAGTAGACATCAATGGGAGTTCCTCGGATGCGATCCCGAGCTCCTAGCCACTAGGCTCATGCCATTTTGCTGTTAAAGTAGCTGGGCGTGCCCTACTTGGGCATAAAGAACCGATTTTCACTTGTTTTTCAGGTTTTTCTAATTTTCTATTTCCTTTTTTTCTCTTCTTTCTTCATATTCTTCTGTGTCATGCAGTTTTTCCCTTTTTCCGCTTTTTTTGTTCTTTTTCTTGTTTTCTTCTCTCTTTTCTTGTTTTTCTCATTCCTTTTTTATTGTTTCTTTGGTTTCCGATATTTTTTTCATTTTCCTTTCTTTTTTCGTACGTGTAAAAAACGTTTTTTTCTAACAAGTTATCAACAATTTGTGTATAAGCGTTCAACATTGTTCGGACAATATTTCAACTTTTTAAAATACTTGTTCAACAATTAAATATTTACGAACATTTTCTTCAAATACTTGTTCAATATTTCTAATACTTATTCAAAATTTTGAAATACTTGTTCAACATTTTTCATATAGTCATTCAACATTTTTAATACTATTCAACTTTTTAAAATATTGTTCAACATTTTTAATACTTATTTCAATATTTTCATATCCTTGATCAACATTTTTTAGATTGTTTTTCAACATTTTTAAACACTTTTTCAACATTTTTCATACACTTGAACTTTTTTCATACCTATTCAACACTTTTCAAATACTTGTTCAACATTCTTAATATTTATTCAACATTTTCAAACACTTGTTTAACATTTTTTAATACTTATTTATTTATAAAATGTGTTTTTGAAGAGTGTTTTTTGGAACATATACATATACATATATGTAGAATATTTTAAAGTATAAATAAAAGTACAAAAATAACAAAAAATGAGAACAGAATATATAAATAAAAACAGGCTGTGGCTCCCGCGTTGCTGGGCCGGTCGTCTGGGGCTCGCCGCAACGCGAGCGCAACCCCTGTCTCGCTTAGAGCGAGATATAGGAGCACCCCACCAGGATTCGCGCGCGCCAGTTTGGCCAAGCCCATTAGTGGGGCTGGACGATTCCTATTTTTTTCTTTTTCACTTTGCCTTTTTTATTATGCCTTTTTGTTCTATGTTAAAATAATACGCTTTTTAAAACTTGAATTTAAAATGTAGCAATTGCCACAGAATGAACATTGTTTGAATTTTAATTAATATATTTTATGAACAAGTTTTATAAGAATTTTTAGTAACCAATTATTTTTCAACTTGATAAACTAAGTAGGTATTTAAGAACTGTTTTTTAATTGGATAAATAAATTTTCAATTCATTAATAAAATGTTGAATTGGATGATCTTTTTAAAATTGATGAACAAAGAATGAATTTGATGAACTTTTAATAATTCAGTGAACTAATTCTGTATTTTGATGAACATATTTTAACTCTTATAAACAACAAATTTAATTTGATGAACATGTTTTGAATTGTTGAACCTTTTTTTACTGTGATGATTAATTTTTGAATTCGATGAAACAAATAAATGTTCGTGGGTTTGCAAACAAAATTTGCAAAAAAGTGAAAAAGGAAAGGAGAAAAAAGAGAAAAGAAAAAGAAAAGAGAAAAATAAAAAAATGAAAAATGAAAAAGAATAAGGAAAAAAATAAGAAAGATAAAACGAACATTGCTCTTGTGATGTTCATACTTCTTTCTACATCTTTAATAAAGCAAAAAAAGTTGTGGTTTCCCTTTTTTTTAATTCGGTTTTTCTTTTTGCCACTTTTCTTTTGGTCTAATTATCTCTCTTTCTATTTCTTATCCATTTTATTTTATCTTTCAAAAATCGTGAAAATTTCTTAAAAATCGTGTTAATTTCTTAAAAATTGATAAATTTTCTTAAATTCCGATTTTTTTTAAAATTCAGAGAACTATTTATCAAATTGATGAACTTTTTTCGAAAATTAATGAACTTTTTAAAATTTATGTTATTTTTCTCAATTTTACCAATTTATTTTTGAATCATTGAACTTTTTTGAAAATTGATAAACTCTTTCAAATTCAATGAACTTTTAGTAAAATCGAAGAATTTTTTTTAGTATTGACGGATTTTTTTGAACCTATGACCTATTTTTTTCAAAATCGACAAACATTTTTCAAAATCAATCAACTTTTTCTTTAAAATTGATAAACTGTTTTCGCATTTTGTGAATTTTTTATAACCTGAGAAACTTTTTTTCAAATTCATGAATTGTTTTTTCAATGTTGAATATTTTCAAGTTCGTGGTTTTTTTCTATATTTTTGAGAATTCTTTTTCCGGTTTACGTTTTTTTTTCAGATAATTTATACTCAGTATATAATATGTGTTATATGAAGTGCTAAAAGGGTCAAATAGTGTTATTTCCTACTATTAGAGAGCAAGTGCAGTTTGGTCTAGGAGTTACGTAGTAGTGCATTTACTATGTTGTTTTGAGTTTGGTTCCATCTTCTCGCAGTTTTGAATATTCACAAACATGAATGTTAGTCCCCCACAAAAAAAAACATGAATGTTAGTCATGTGGGGGAGAAAACAAAACATATAAAAATGCACTATTCATTATCTTTTTTTGTGAGATAATGCACTATTCATTATCATCATAAAAAAAGTATAGAAACATACTATCATAAAGACCGCATCGTGAAGTTGCACTATTCATATTCACTATAAATTAGTTCATCTTTCTCCGAAAATACAACGATGGACATGGGTGCACGTGGACCCGATTTCTTTCTATTTAGAAAAAATTTAAATTATTTGGAAGCTTATTGGAACAAAAAATTTCTAGTGTTATGCATGTGCGTATAATTTCACAACGAAATGACTTACATCATATCCTGTGCGAATAAAAAATATGATACAATATAAAAGTTACTACGCATCACTTTCGTGCCCGCAATGTTGTATTTTTGCTAGGATTTCCACATAATGCATTTTGTTGCGAAACTTTACACACATGTATAACACTACAACATGTTTGCTACGAAAAAGTTTCAAAAATATTGACTTTTTCTAGTATTTTTTTTAAATGTTTTTCCTAAAATGGGTGTGCCTAGACCCATGTCCCAAAATTTCACGCCGGCCTTTCTCTAGAAATCATTTCCACTTTATTTTTCTAACGTAAGCAATCTGACATTTTCCATGGTTTATTCTTTAGGCGATGCGCACTCGGCAAGGCTAGCCCGATCAAATGGCTCGGCCTTCAGAGCGCCTGTGTCTCGCCTGCACCTCTCGCCTCAAGCATGGACGCCACAAATGGGCTGGCCCATATTCATGCAGGTACGTGAGCACCAGTTTTTGTCCTTTTTTTCGTTCGTTTTATTTTTAAAAAATATTATAAATACATATGTTAAAAAAAGTTACTGTACTTATTTTTCTTAAATGTTAACCACGAATGTTCCAAAAATGTTAATGTCCAGTAATTGTTTTGCTATTGTAATTTTATAAAAATAATGATAGCAAAAAAATGTCTGCGACATTTAAAATGTTCAATTTGGCACATTTAAAAAAATATGTATTTCATATTTTTTAAAACGCTATGAAATGTAAAATATGTTTGTTTTATTAACAAACAAGTTTCATACATTTAAAAAAATCACCCAATACAAAATTCTGTCAGTTAAAAATTTAAAATATATATGCCTTTTTCTTTTGCATAGATTCAAAATGGATGTACTGTTTTCCAATTTTAGAATGTTTTGCAAGCTTGATGCCTTTTTCCCAAATTCGGTGAACTGTTCAAAATTGATGAACTTCTTCTAGATTCATGACTTTTTTTTCAATTTCATGAACTTTTAGCAATTTTGTACGAACCTTTTCAAATTCATGATTCAAATTCTTAGTCCTTTCAATTTTTTCTGAATTCTTTTAGTAATTTACGTTTTTCTTTATTAAATAATATGTACTGGTCAAATAGCTCCTATTTTCCTATTAGTATACAACTAAGTGAGCCTAGTCTAGTGGTTGTCATACCACGCTGTCAGGACATAATTACTTGTTTTATTTGAAGGGTGCATGTCTCTGGGCCGGCACGCTCCGCGTCGTGTGCGAGTGCCAACAACGCTAACTAGGACCCCCTATATGTCATGATGCACACCAGAGGTCATACCAGGCAAGTCCTATTTGGCGTTGCAGGCGCCCGTTGCAATGCACAATTTGCAAGCGAGGCCTGCAGCAATCCAAGATGGGCCAGCCCATTCTGTTTCTTTTCTTGTGATTCAAAAACGTTAAAAAAAGGGTGCAAGAACTGCGATTCGGACCATCGTCCTGCCGTTGCAACCGCTCCGGTCTAACCACCAGGATCGGCCCTCTAGTGCGCAAAGATTTTCGTTTCTGCATTTCATCTATTTTCTTCACTTCACGAAACCCGGTTTTGGGAAGGTTCCTAAACTGGTTTTTCCCGGTTTGCGGTTTAGTTCACAGAAGGCTTTATTCAGTTTTTCCTTTTTTTTTTCTGTTTTTTAAATATGCGATCTTTTTTTAAATAATTTAGTGTTTTTCTAAAATTGATGATTTTTTTTTCAGATTCCACGAACATTTTAAAAAACTTGATGAGTGTATTTTTTAAAATTTGATGTTTTTTTCAAAATGGAAGAACTCTTTTCAGATTACATGAACTTTTTTCAAATTTGATGAAATTTTGGTAAAGATCGATGAACTTTTTAAAAAATTTGATGAACTTTTTTCCAATTCCTTGACTTTTTTTAAATGGATCAACATTTTTTTAATTTGGTGAACTTTTTCATAATCGATGAAATTTATCAAAATTGATAAACTGCTTTTCAAAATCGATGAACATTTTACAAATTTGATGAAGAAGTTTTTCTAAAAATTGATGACCTTTTTTTCTTTTTTCAAGAATATTTTTCAAAATAAATGTTTTTGGTATCGACAATTTAAAAAAAAATTGATTAACATTTTTCAAGTTTGTGAAATTTCTCTTCAAAATGTTGATTTTTGTCCAAATTGATGAACTTTTTCAAAATTCACAAAAAAAATCAAAACCTTGAACCTTTTTAAGAAAGTCAACGGTCATTGGTTCAAGGCGTCAGTCAACGGTCAACTAGCCTAACCTTTTTAGTCGGTCCACCGGTCTAACATAACCGAGCGAGTAGCAGCGAAAATACCACCTAGCTAGAGCGAGCTTTAATTGGCCGGCCCACACGGGCGGCATGCGAGTGCCATCTGCCTAGGCCAGCGCACAAACTTCCTTCACTGTGCGCACTTGTTTGGGATGGCCCATTTGTGGGGATGGACACCCCTGTATTTGTTTTCGTTTTTTACTTTCGGTTTTTTGTTTGATTCTATGCTAAATTAATTCGGGATTAGAGAAAGGTTCTAATCTTTTTAAAAAATTGTTAAATGTGAGTTTTCAAGAACATTTCTTCAATTAAAAAATGTTTGTGATTTCAAAAGAATTAACATTTTTTGCAATTCAATGAACATTTTTTATTTTCAAGAACATTTTTTAATAATGATGAACATTTTTTGACCTTGATGCACAAAGTATGTATTGAAGATGTTTTTATGGAAAAATGAATGAACAAATTTTGAATTTGATGAACATTTTGTGAAATGGATGAAAATTTTCAAATTTGATGAACATTATTTTTATTCGATAAATTGTTTTAGAATTATGATGAAAGTTTTTAAACCCAATGAAAAAATGAATTCCGCTAATGATTTTTGAATTTTTGAACATTTATTTACATGAAGGATTTTTTTTTGAATTTGATGATGTAAAAATGTTAACGAATTTGAAAATAAAGTTCGTAAAAATGTAAACAACGAAATAGAGAAAATAAAAGGAAAACAGAAAAGAAATAACACAAGAAGAAAAAGAACGGAAAAAATCTAGAAAATGGGCCGGACCATACAAACGCCCAGTGCACGAGGGTAGTTCGTACTAGGTCCCTGGCGGGCGAGCTGCGCAGTTTATAGGATTTCCCATGTTAGGTGGTGCTTAAATTAATTCTCAATAAAAAGCTGGTGCTTAAAGCGCCCAATAGGAGGGCGTTTCACCACCCACCGCGATGGGCCGGTCTATTTACATATATTTCTCTTGGTATAATTGAAAAAAAAATTGCGCTGCTGGTAATTCAACCTCGAGAAGTTATGCATAGAGTAAACAGTGGCAACCATCAGGACACCATGGCTCTTGACTCTTGTGATGTTCATACTTCTTCCCGCTTCTTTAATAAAGCAAAAAATGCTATGGTTCCGCTGCTTTTTCGATCGATTTTTGTTTTGGCCGATTTTTCTTTTGGTCTTTTCATTTTCTCTTTCTCTTTATTTTTTCATTTCTTTTTATTTTTTAAAATTCATGGTTTTTCCTTAGCAATCATTATCTTTCATTAAGTTCATAAACTTTCTCGAAATTTGATGAACATTTTTTTAATTTTATGAACTGTTTCTCAAATCGCTGAACTTTTTAAAAAGAAATCGGTAAACTTTTTCAAATTTGATTTGCTTTTCTTTCAAATTCGTCAATTTTTTAAAATTGAAGATTTTTTTTAAAATTGATAAACATTTTTTGTAATTCAATGATTCTTTTTAAAATTTGATGAAGTTTTTTTCAATTCTATGATTTTTTTTTTCAAAATTAATGAACTTTTTCCAATTTTTGTGAATTGTTTCAAAATAGATGAACTTTTTTTTCATCTTCATGAATTGTTTTCCAAAATTTGAACATTTTCAAGTTCATATTTTTTTACTTTTCAAGTGTGTTCTTTTTCTATATTTATAAAAATTCTTTTCCAAGATTACGATTTTCAGATAATTTATACTCAGTATATAATATATGTTATATGCAGTAGTACAAGGGTCAAATAGTGCTATTTGCTACTATTAGACGACAAGTCATGTTTGGTCTAGCAGTTAATGCGGTAGTATGTTGACTTTATCATTCTATGTTTGATTCTTTTCTTTGAGCCAACAGTGGTAGGTTCTTTATTGATGTATCACAATGTTCGCTGGAATAATGGTTGGGTCATGAGGAGTGCCCAACCACAAATGCCTCCCTTGAGGAAGAGAAACACCATATGGATTTTGCGGGGTAATTAGTTGGGCCCAAAAAAGTGGGCTTGCGCTTGTACGGATACATGTGCCAGTGGGTCCAAGAGGCAGCAGGCAAATGGATTGTGTATTGGCCTTCCATAGCCGGCCAGTCAAAAGAGATGCTGTTCTTCTAAAAAAAATCAAAAAAGGCTGTTGGTTTTCCTAAAAAATTTAGAGCTGTCTGCCAGTTGGTTGATGGGCCACCGGTCAGACCACTCACAAAAATTTAAATGATGTAAAATCTGATAACAGTTTTACTAAATGCGGTGAAACGAATGAAATACTGCTAAATGGGGTAATCAGTGTAAAACAAATGTAAACCAGAATGTAAAAACTAGAACCCACATAATCAATCATATATTGGTTGTGTATATCAATTTATACATACCGAATCCTCCTTTTCAGAAAAAAAGTGAAGAGCAAAACATGTTTGGCACGTCAAACTCATGGATAATTAAGCATTGGCACTGAGGAACCGGCCTCAGTTTTGGTCGATAACAGATACATATATATAGGCAGCAAGCACTCCCGCGCCCATGAGCGAGCAGCAATCAAATCAATTCACACAACATGAGCAGCCACACTGCTTTTTATTATAGTATCAGCTGCTACTCTGCTCCGTCTCAAAACAGGCCGGGAGACAGATGAGACAAACACGCTGAAGCCACAAAAACCAAACACACACAAACAGATACGCTGCCGATGGCCGCACCTCGACTAATATAAAATTTTCCAATATAAATTTAGCATTTTGCTAAAATGTGGTCAACATTTTTTCTAAACACATTTTTATATACATTATCAAAAACATCATTTTTAATACATAGTCAACATTTTCTAAACACATTTCTTATATAAATTATCAAAAAACATCATTTTTTAATACATAGTCACACCTTTTCTATTCATATTTAACATTTATCAAATGCATGATCAACATTTTACAAATACTTGTTCAACATTTGTTTTCAAATGCTTGATTAACAGTTTTTATATACATGCTGAAAAATTTCATCATTTTTTAATACATGGTTAACATTTTTTCTCTACATATTTAACATTTTTCAAATGCTTGATCGCTGTTTTTCAAATACTTATCTAACATTTTTTCCTATTCTTGATTAACATTTTTATCCGCAATATAAAAAATCATTCTTTTTAATACATGGTCAACATTTTTCTATACACATTTAACATTTTCAAATGCTTTATCAAAAATTTTCAAATACTTATTCAACATTTTCATCTGCAAGATAAAAAATATCATCACTTTTTTAATACATGGTCAGCATTTTTTCTATACACATTTAGCATTTTTCAAATGATTCATCAACATTTTTCAAATACTTGTTCAAAAAAATTCAAATGCTTGGTTAACAATATTTTATTACCTGATCAAATTTTGTATACATTTTCCATATACGCGATAACATTTTTTCTATACACACTAAAAAAATCAAATGCTTGGTCAATATTTTATAAATATGAGACATAGGGGCGCCCGCACGGATATACACGTCTCAGTGGGCCCAAGTGATAGCAGGCAAATAAAATGTGTGTTGGCCATTCTATAGCCGGCCAGTAAAAAAAACACAGTTAGTTTTTCTAAATTCTTTTAGAGTTATCTACATGTTGGTTGATGACCCACCGGTCAGACAACTCACGAAATATTAAATGCTGTAAAATCTGGCAACATTTTTACTAAATGCGGTTAGACGAATGAAATACTGCTAAAGGGAGTAATCTGTGTACAAGAATTGTAAATCAGGAGGAAAAAACTGGAACCCACATAATCAATCATATATAGGTAGTGTATATCAATTTGTGCATGTTGAAGCCAAGTGTGCTATCCTCCTTTTCGGAAAAAAGTGAACAACAAAACAATTGTTTTTTCCAACCGGGCTTTCACCTTTCCATTAATCACTTAATGGAAATACAAAGGTCTAAAAAAATGAAACTAATAACAGAGACAACACCAACCACAACCAGGAGAAGAAGGGAGAAGGAGAAAACAAGCTGGTGCATTAGTTAGCCTAAAACCTCCTACCTGGAACTCACATACTCCAGCTACAAGGCAAAAACCGGCTAACACCCAAGCTGATACAACAGTTCAAACAATCCACTCAACAGGACACAAGCTGTCACACAAAAGACTCAAACATATAAGCAACTACAACAAAAGTAGACGAAAAATGAAGCAAAGGAGTCGCTTCAGCAAAACATGATTGGCACACCAAAGTCCATTAGTAGAAAAATGACCTAATGTGAATCAGGTTAGTCCTGGTTTGTAACTGAATTGGCACTAATGCACATTAGTGCCTGTTCGAACGGCTATGCATTAGTGCCGGTTCGTGTTGAACCTTTAGTACCGGTTCGTGCCACGAACCGGTACTAAAGGGGTGGTGGCAGGCTGGCGTCAGGCCGGGGCCTCACAAGCCCTTTAGTGTCGGTTTCTGACACAAACCGGTACTAAAGGTCTAACCTTTAGTGCCGGTTTGCGTCACAAACCGGCACTGAAGGAGTCTTAACCTATAGTCCCAGTTGGAGACACAAAACGACACTATAGGCCAATTTTCAAACTCTACCCCCCAATGTATCGCCATTTTAGTTAAAAAAATAAAAGAAAATGATAAAAATTTCAAAAATTAAAATCCTTCGAGATGTAGTTATGTTACTACATCTACTAGTTAGGAAAATTTAAAAAACTTAAATTTGGGCATGTTTTGCAAAAAAGTGTGATGAAAAAGTAAAATGATTATATCTTTTGCATACGGTGTCGAAAAAAATGTATAATATATCAAAATGTTCAGCACGAAAATCCGCATCCGATTTTGACAGCCATAGGCCTGTTTGCAAATTTTTAGAATCCTCAAATTCTAAAAGGAAAAAAGATATGCTCAAATTTTAGTTTTTTTGAATTTTGGTCAAACTGTGGTCAAACTACTTATTCAAGAAATATTAGTGTTACTAAATAACTATTCAAGAATATTAGTGTTACTAAATAATTATTTCAGTTTTTTGAATTTTGGTCAAATCTGGTCAAACTATGGTCAAACTGTGGTCAAACTACTTATTCAAGAAATATTAGTGTTACTAAATAATTATTGTTTTTTAGAATAATAGTTTCAAATTCAAATGGTGAAACGTGTGACCTAATGCTCAAGCTAAACTCCTGATGGTTAATAGGATTGATAGCTTACTATTGTCAGCAAAAAAACAAGTGCGGACTTGAAAACTAGGGGGAATAGAACTCCGAAGTTAAGCATGCTTAGGCTGGAGTAGTGAGAGGATGGGTGACCGGCAGGGAAGTTAGACGATTTGGAATGAGTGATCCACACTGGAGCAGTTAAGAGGGGTGATTAGAGACTAAATCGTCAAATAATTCAGAAAATTGAAAATCGAAAAAAATCATTTTTTTTCCTAAAATTTCATTTTTTAAAATAAAAAACTTTAGTACCGATTGGTGTTACCAAACGGTACTAAAGGTCCCCCATACCACGGCGTGGGCTCACGCCACATGGTGGGCCTTTAGTGGCGGTTCGTACAAAACCGGGACTAAAGGGGACCTTTAGTCCCCACCCTTTAGCTAAAGGCCCTTACGAACCGGTGCTATAGCCCGGTTCTACACTAGTGGTCATGGATAATTAAGCATTGTCAGATAATCATGTTGCATTAGTTGCATTAGTGAGCACGTAGGGAATAGTGCATGTTTGTTTCTAAGTTTTAGCTTGCAATAGTTGAGTATAGGCTAGCATTTGTTTTTGTTAGCTAGTTTGTTAGCCACGAACCGTAACTTGTGCTGAGCCGTGCATGCATTTGCATGGGCCTGAGATCCATCCGTTTGTATCCGTCCGTTTCCTTTAGTCTAGCATCGCGTGGTAGACACGTCTAGGAGCTCGTGGGATGGCACGAGCTAACCGAATCGTGGCGCTTTGGTAGGATTCTTAGGGCATTTTCAATGTAGAGACGCTTGTTTGGGCGCTTGCATCATTAAAAAAAGGATTAATCAATAAGCATCGGTGGAGGAGTCCGCCTTTCCAACGCACAAGCGTCAGGTTGAGCGCTTAGCTGATTTTTTTTAATGTCGATCTAGCGCTCGACTAGCGTCAAAACAGATGCATGCAAAAAATAATAATAATAATAATAAAAGCCTCAAGCGCCCAACATCAGGAGAGGGCATCGATGCCAAAGGAAATCCTGGGATTGCCAGGAATCGAGGAGAACGGCCGGGAAAGTGACCCTGGCGCATGGGCTAAGCGCCCGCGTTGTAGATACCCTTACTGGCCACATTTTCCCTTTTGTAACCGAATAATGAGATACTCCTATAAAGGAAGAAAAGCCGAGGAGAAAGTTGAACGGCACCAAAAAAAATCTCTCTCTCCAAGTGTTTCCTTCTCCACCGTGTACGCGTGAGTTTGCGGCCTGTGATCCAACAAGCATTAGCACTGAGGAACCGGCCTCAGTTTTGATCTGTAACAGTACATATAAATAGGTAGTAGCAAGCACTCCTGCTCCCATGAGTGAGCAGCAATCAAATCAATTCACACAACACGAGCAGCCACGCTGCTTTTTATTACAAGTATCAGCTGCTACTCTGCTCCGTCCCAAAACGGGCCGGGAGACAGACCAACAGACAAACACGCTAAAGCCACACAAACCAAACACATACAAACAGATAGGTTGCCGATGGTCGCACCTCGACCACGGGCTGTCTTTCTTATTTCAATGACAATACACTCAGCAAACGGATGCCGGCCAATTCGGCCGACCGTCACGGGAGCAACCTCCATTCCTTCGCTTGCCGGTAACCATCACAAGCATCCATCGCGTCACACCAACACACTGAATCTTGTTTTCATTTTAGAGGAGAGCAAGCCACTGAATCTGATGACGCAACCAGCAGTAGCAGCAGCAGATGCATAGTTCATGACGATTTTCACCTGGGCAGATTGCGAAGCAAAATCAATTAGCTAGCTAGCTAGTACAATATGTCTATAGTAAAACAACAGAAGCAGTGAATACTCCTGTATGATGATGTATAATAAAAAAAGTATCTACTTAAGGGGAGTATATATGTATACCTGAGAACGGTACCCCTGGGCATGGGCCTCTTCTTGTAATACCGCGACTGCACGGGCGCCTCGTAGAGGGAAGGGTGGTGCCCCGACTCCAGAGCGTCCCACACGTCCTTCTCTATCTCCACCGCCGGCCTCCTCATGCCTGGCTCGCGGCCCATCAAGGCCGGCAGCCGGCGCAAGCTCCAGCATCCCCTGATCCTGGTGCTCTCCAGTGCGGGCGCCTGTGCCTCGGCGGCCTCACATATCTGCTGCAGCGACGGCAGGTCATGCAGGTGGATCATGGTCAGCTTCGGGAACTCGACGCTGCTAGGAGGATAGTAGTACATGCTTTGCGCAAATACGTGCACGAGGTCGCCGCAGCTGATGATGTAGAGCGTCTTCAAGCTGGGGAAGGAGTTACCCTCGCATACTGGAATCGCGTACTCTAGGCTTGGGCATGAGTGGAGGTGTAGATGTTGCAGATTTGTGAAGTAGTAATGGCTGCCGAAACGTCTGGTCCAAATGCAACGGGCCATCAAGAGATCGGATGCCCAGATGGTCTCCAGATAATAGCCACCATAATAGCCACCTGACATTGCATGGTCATCTCCAAGAGGAAAGACGGTATCCAAGTTGGGGCACCTCTCCACTCGGCACCACTTAAGGTGATTCATATAACTTGCAGGCATGGCAGGACCTCTAATCGAGACATCATGCACATGCAAGGACCGGGCATACTTACTCATCATATAACCTAACGTATCAGATTTATAAGACTGCAATTCACTCTCCACGCTGTAGCTCCCATCAGCAATCTCGATATGACAGTCCAACTGTGATGTCGGAGGCTGTGGGAAGTCCCACATAGGGCGAAAATCATTACAGATATCACCATAGAGCACTGCTACAACAACCTTTCCTCTGTTGGTTTCTTCAGGTTGAGCAACCCTAGCAAAGACACTCGAAGAAGTGATGCTGATATTAAAATGGTAAGCACGGTCGAATGGATATTTGTCGAATCCATAATATATCAGATCATGCAAGGACCGAGCGAGCCTAGCGTCGACAATAATAGCATGGATTTGCAGCTGAAATGTTTTATGCTGCACAATTGATGGCCGAAGTTATTTCATCATTTCCTTACTTGTTGCCGTTGTTATTTGATTGCATTCTCTTGAAGCATCCCGGCAAATGTGTCGGATCACCTTCGACACTTTGACTTCTTTCGAGATGTCAACTGTGTTCACGATGAGAAATACCCTCCTTGCCCTCGATGAATTTTATTATCATCGACAACACCCTTGACTTCCTTTCATCGCGAACTTGTCCACATAATGAATGCAACTTGCTCTCCCGCTAGTGTTGTGTTCTGCCTTGAAGTATTATTGTCTATTATGTCGAGAATGTTGTTGGGATTGCTCCACCTCTTACAAATTATCGGCATGATGATACTTCTCACCATCACCATTCTTTCTTGGTCCTCGCGTTGATTCGAACCGGGGTACCAACAAGTGAACGGTGCTGTTTGGATTCTGCCTTTCTAGCAACCGGGGTATCAATTATCCAAACACCGTTGTATGGGTAATGTCATGAAGTTTCTCTCCCCTTTCCTAAAGGGTTTTCTACATTATATCCTGTTGTGGATATCATGCTCTGTTTATCCTTGGGAAGGATATACCCTAAAATATGTGTTTAAACACATTTTCCTTCCATTGTTCTGTTTAATCTGATGATCATCTTTTCATCTCTATTGTTTTGATTAATCTTGTTGTGATCTATATGATCTAAACAGTATTAATTCACTGCTTATGTAAACACCTCGGTGTACAACTCGGTCAGTGAGACCCTGTTTATATTGTTGATGACATTTCGGTAACCACAGATGGATGAGAACTTTGCCTATTGGCCTGCCTCGTTTCAACGAGCGGGAAAATGGGTCTCTTCGTCCCTCGCCTTTGGTACCGATATTGTTGCCGACATAACTGACAGACTATCCTCTGACATGCCTTGCTTTCATGATCATGCAAGACGTCACCGCCCTTCCTGCCTTTAATCCACATGGTGGGCCCATAACCCATAGTTTCACAGGATCAAAACCCGACTCTCCTGTACACCCTGTTGTCAAAGTTATTCCTCGCGTTTGACTTTGTATTTAATTCATGGGCCACCTTCCTAGTGCTCTATTCTGGTATCAGACACAATACTTACTCTCGCTACTTTGAACCCCTTTCTCACTCAGGTTCAGACTTCGAGCAACTATCTATTTGCTTGAAACTTCTTATTGTACCTTCAAACTTTACTCTCGATGTGTTTTAATTGTTCAACTCGAGAGGCACTCGTATGATCATTCATGGGTTAATCCCAAATTATTACCCTTATAGCATTCTGTTGTTGCCAATCTACCCCGTTACCTATTCGTAAGAACGATGGAACCCCCGAAGAAAGGATGAAGACTTCATAATGATGACCTGAAGCAGTGGAATGAAGACATCAGCGTAATGGATTGACCTCTTCGAGAAAAGCAACCAAGACCGAGGAGATTCGTTAGAATTACCTAACCAGACCCTTTCCGCCTTACTCCCGGTCCTAAATCTCGGGACGAGATTTCTTGAAGTGGAGGAGAATTGTGACGCCCGGATAATTAAGCTACAGTGAACCTCCGCTAATGATGCCATGTCACCTCGGTTACTGTTGATAATCTCGCATTAGTTTGAAACCGATTTGAACTCAATTTAAAAATCAGGCAAACAACAAAAGTTTTCAAAAATTAAAACTAAAATGTTCGGGTTGTGTCAAATAAATCTTAAGTACATATGGTGGAGAGATCAACCTTTTATAAAATGCTTAACTGGACCATATGGATTTAAACAGTAGCAAAACGAAACAATTAATTAAATGCTTTTAAAATGATAAACGATTACAACTACTATATTCTAGGTGCCAAGTTAATTGTGGCAGTGGTATAATCACTGCTACTAATTTAGGGATCATTTTAATATTGAGTAAAAACTACTAAAAAGAAAGTAAAATAAAACCAGAAAAGAAAAGGTACAAATAATAATAATAAAAAACCAAACCCCTCTTCCCCCTAGGACGTTCAGCCCAACCGGCATCCAGGCCACCAAGCCCAGCCCGCCAGCTCCCCATCTTCAACCCCTGTTCATCAGGGGAGGGCTGGCCGTTGCTCGTTCGTCCATGGATGGATCGTCCACGCGCCGTGCATCCATGGCTCCTTGACGGTCTATAAAACCCCCCTCGACTCGTTGACGAACCCTAGCTCTCCTTTTCCCCCTCCCCTGTGTCGTTCCATCCCCGCAACCCTTGGCCGAACCTACATCGCCATGGCCTCCGACATCCACGCGCCCACCGAGCTCCCCGCGCGCAGCCACCTCGTCCGCGAGCTTCGCCGACGTCCACTCCTTCGACTACGTCCACCAGATGGAGACGGGAGCCCCTGGATCGCAGGGATCGACGTCGTCTTCAACCTCCAGCCACCGCGACACCATCAACGAATTCGCCGCCGTCGCTCCACCCCCGGCCTTCTCGAGCTCTCCTAAGACATCGCGGTGAGGTCCTCACCCGATTCCCGCTCTTCCCTGCTCGATCCATGCCTGTAGCCGTCATTCCCCATAGAACTCCGGCCGCCGTTGTTCCTCGTCGCCTCTTGCTCCGGCCACCTCCACTGCTACGCTACTGCTACTATTGTCGTGTACGCTCGTTCACTGCTGCAGGCTCCGCTCCCCCCGCTCACCTGTTGCCGTGCCTCCGCCTCGCCTGGCCGCGTCGGCCGTGGCTGCCATCGCCGTCCACGCGAGTGACACCGCGCCTGGCGCTGCTCGCCGCTGTGCCCGCTAACCCCCCATGCGCTGCTATCGCTGCTACTGCGATGAGTTCATTGCCGCGCTGCTAATTGCTGTCGCTGTTCGGCTGCTCTGCTTGCCCGCCTCCGTCGCCTACTGCTGTGCGCTGCTCTGCTACTGCCGCGCCGGCGCCGGCCATCGTCGGCCATGCCCGGCCCCGTGCCGATGCCGCCCTGCAACCGCGGCCTGCCTCGCCCCTCGCCCCGCGTCGCTCACCAGCCCAGCGTCACGCCGTGCAGCGCCGCGCCCCGCGCCCAACTCGTGTGCATGCTGCCGTTGCTCTTCTGAATCTACTGCTGCTGCTAATTAGTGTAGCTACTAGCTAGCTTTTCAAATTTTACACTGACTAACCCTTTGGACAGCCTCTAAACTGCGGCAAAACCATGATTAACAAGAGTAAAAATAATTTGACTAGGTAGTATACTTGACAAATTCCATGTTATCCCACTGAACCAAATACATTTGATGCGTGGTTTAAGTCCTATGAAAATCACAAAATGCTATCTTCTGATAACAGAAAACAGATTTAACATCTAGCATTGTGTGTTGTGTGCTGTGTGTGTATGCAGCGTGGTGTGTGCGAGCAACCAGGCAAGCCCCCCCCTGATCACCAGATATCGCCTACTCTCTTCTATACTGCTTGCATTAGAGTAGTATAGCATGTTACTGCTTTCCGTTATCCTATCCTGATGCATAGCCTGTCCTTGTTACTACTGTTGTTACCTTTACCTGCTCTCCTACATGCTTAGTTTAGGATGCTTGTTTACCATCAGTGGCCCTACATTCTTGTTCGTCAGCTGTGCTATACTATCGGGCCGTGACCACCTGGGGAGGTGATCACGGGTATATACTATACTTTAAACATGATACATGTGGTGACCAAAGTCGGGTTGGCTCGAGGAGTACCCGCGAGTGATTCATGGATTGGGGGCTGAAAGGACCTTTGTCCCGACGGCCCTCTGTGTGGATCTTTGTGGCGGAGCGGCAGGGCAGTTCGGGGCTACCTGGGTGAGAGGTGAGCCTGGCCCTGTTGGCGTTCGCGGATACTTAACACGCTTAACGAGATCTGGGTATTTGATCTGAGTCTGGCCATTTGGTCTATACGCACTAACCAACTACGCGGGAAAGATATGGGCACTCGGCGTCGTGGTATCAGCCGAAGCATTTTTTGACGTCAGCGACTGAGTGGCGCGCGCCGCATTGGATCGTAAGCTCGCACTTGTATTAAGGGGGCTAGATCTGCTTCCGGCCGCGTACGCAACATGCAGGTGTGCTCAGGGCGATGGGCCCAGACCCCTGCGTGCATAGGTTTAGACCGGCGTGCTGACTGCTTTGTTGTGTCTAGGTGGGGCTGCGATGTGTTGATCTTCCGAGGCCGGGCATGACCCAGGAAAGTGTGTGCGGCCAAATGAGATCAAGCGTGTTGGGTTATGTGGTGCACCCCTGCAGGGAAGTTTATCTATTCGAATAGCCGTGTCCCTCGGTAAAAGGACGACCCGGAGTTGTACCTTGACCTTATGACAACTAGAACCGGATACTTAATAAAACACACCCTTCCAAGTGTCAGATACAACCCGGTGGTCGCTCTCTAACAGGGCATCGAGGAGGGGATCGCCGGGTAGGATTATGCTATACGATGATACTTGGAGGACTTCAGTCTACTCTCTTCTACATGCTGCAAGACGGAGGTTGCCAGAAGCGTAGTCTTCGACAGGATTAGCTATCCCCCTCTTATTCTAGCATTCTGCAGTTCAGTCCACTAATATGGCCCTTTTACACATATATCCATGCATATGTAGTGTAGCTCCTTGCTTGCGAGTACTTTGGATGAGTACTCACGGTTGCTTTTCTCCCCCTTTTCCCCTTTTCCCTTCTATCCGGTTGCCGCAACCAGATGCTGGAGTCCAGGATCCAGACGCCACCTTCGACGACGACTCCTACTACTCTGGAGGTGCCTACTACTACGTGCAGCCCGCTGACGACGACCAGGAGTAGTTAGGAGGATCCCAGGCAGGAGGCCTGCGCCTCGTTCGATCTGTATCCCAGTTTGTGCTAGCCTTCTTAAGGCAAACTTGTTTAACTTATGTCTGTACTCAGATATTGTTGCTTCCGCTGACTCGTCTATGATCGAGCACTTGTATTCGAGCCCTCGAGGCCCCTGGCTTGTATTATGATGCTTGTATGACTTATTTATTTATAGAATTGTGTTGTGATATCTTCCCGTGAGTCCCTGATCTTGATCGTACATATTTGCGTGCATGATTAGTGTACGATTGAATCGGGGGCGTCACAAGTTGGTATCAGAGCCGACTGCCTGTAGGAATCCCCCTTCCACACTCCTTGGCCGAAGTCGAGTCTAGACATTGCAAAACTTTTACTAACATGGCTGCGTGTCTTACGGGCACGCGCCGCCATTGGGTGGTAGTAGGATCTTTTATTCCTCGACCTATACTCTGGGACTCTGACATCTCTTCTATTCGGGTTAAACGATTTTACTAACTCTGCCTCTAGGTTCTCGATAATACTTTCTCCCGGAGAGCCCCTTATTTCAGATGATCGTCTGCTGCACCAGAAGAATCCGAAGATACTCTCCGATGTTCTCTTGAGACTTTATGGCGTCGCTTTTGCAATTCCCCTCCATCGATAAACCCCTATGGATAACCACGTATACTCGCCATTCATACAATGCTTCCCAGTTGATCTTGTTATTACAAGATACATTGAAATTCTCTCTATTGTTTCAAGAATACTTTGTGCCTACTGCCTTGCAGTTCTTTGCCACATGAATACCCCTACGGATAATTCCTCGCTCTTACCGAGTATCCGCTCATCCCTAGTTGTTCATGTGTTTCACAAAATTCGTCAAAATACTATCCGATCTTTCGAGAATCCTCGTCAAAATACTATACATGATGGCATCGAGGTACAACCGTCTCGTCCGCGGTATGGCTGCCACGTCGGGGTCTTGTTGGTATCAGGTCGGGCTGTAGTCGGCAGCCGGCTGATTGGCGTAGTCGGCAGCCGGCAGTCGGCAGCCGGTCGGGCAGAGCAGTCGGACGGGAAGCCGACAGGAGCGGCCGGGCAGTCGGAGTGAGGGGCTTTGCTAGCCCCGATGTCTTGATTAATTGTCTCGCCGTTTTCGGGGTATCCGTGTTCAATTACTCCGACAATGCACTAGTATATAATTTGTTGAAAGCACATGTCAAAGAGGTCTTGGAAGTGTATTAAAATTCACTATTAAGGTTGAAATTTGCATAAAAGAGCCCTCACACTTTATTTGCCCCACACCTTATTTGCTGCGAAACACCCTCGCATAGCAATGGAAATCTCGATTATATCATTTTTCTTCATTCTGGAGAAATCTTATCTTGCTTCATGTGCCAATGAAATTATCCAACAGACCATCAATTTTCAATTGCATGGACCCAAAATCAATCAGTACACCTACAAGCATACAAGCGCTTGCCTCATCCTCCTCAGTTAGGGGAGCCTGCCAGGTGCCACTAGCGTTTCTTCCACGCCGCTAGCTCTTGCCTCAGCTGCTCCCCTTCCTTCGAGCAACACAGTGCACCCCCAACCCCTTCCAGCAGCCTTCACTTGGTGCATACATCACCACTGTCACCGTTGCACGCTCGTCACTGAGTTCTCCAGGTTCCTTTTTTTTCAAACACTTATAGTTTTATTCTTACTCATAATCATTACTTCCTCTGTCTCATAATATAAGAACGTTTTTTACACTAGTGTAGTGTCAAAAACGTTCTTATATTATGAGACGGAGGGAGTACATAGATAATATTTGAGAACCAAGATCCAAAAATATACAAAGTAATTGTATGACTAAGAAATATAGTAATATCTTTTGGAGACTTCTGCTCCGTGAATCAATCTCTACAAGACGGAAAACTCCCAAGACTTTAGTAAAGAGACTTCGATTGGATTGGGGTAATGATACTGCTCATTCACCCGCACAAATATAATTACCAATAAAGATTTCTAAAAGCTGGTTGTGTCGTCCATCTAAACAGATGGGAAGCCTTAGCGATAAACGTACTTGGACCGGAGAAGACCCCTTAGAAGTGCAGGTCGTCGAATTACAAGATCTTCACCATAATGGCGAGGAAAAATTCCAACTCCATAAAGAACCAAATCAACAAATAATAGGATGACAGAATAACATAAACCCATCAGATTTGAACAATTGGACTTGCAAAGACATAAACATCTCTATGTCCATGATACCACTAATAAAGAAATTGTAGTATCTTTATTCGCAAAAACACCGTGACCACATAAATACTGACGAGAAGCATGCAACTTCTAAAGATCCGAGGCAAAAAATGGGAAGTATATAGCAATACTTTTACATGAACAAAAAAACGTACAACATTTTCTTTAACTCACATGTTTCAAAAATATGTCCTTGTTCTTTCGAATGTTTTATATACAATGTAAAAAAATGTTTCATGCCATTAGAATAATTCAACATGTATTTGAAAAATGTTTAACATATATTTGAAATAATGCTTGAACATGTATTTAAAAAATACACATCGTATATTTGAATACTTTTCAAGGTGTATAAAAAATGCTCCACAAGTATATAAATATTATATAATGTGTTGAAAAAAGTAGACATGCATTGAAAAAGGACCATGATAAGTGCCACGTGTATGGCACAAACACATGTCAACTTCAAATATTTTTTATGACCAATTTAGAGAAGTGAGGACGGAAACTTTAGTTGTCAAGCATGACAACTTCTTTTCGGATGACAAATTTCAGTTTTTATTTGTTTTTTTTTATGGCAATTTTAGTTGTGAAAAACGTCAGGGCAAAATTGCTTCGTGTCATACATGTGGCACTTATCATTTGCCTTGAAAAAAGAAAAACCTAAAGAAAAACGATGAAGAAACGCAGAAAAAACGAGGAAAGATCGACGAAACGCACCTTAGAAACAAACTGAAAACAGTAAAAGCAAACGGGGAAGGAAAAGCCAGAGGAAAACCCAAAAACAAACTTGAAAAAACCCAGAAGAGAACTTTGCGACTGGGCCGGGCCACTAAGTTGGCGCTATCTTCCACGTCGCAGCAGCGATGAGGAGATAACCAAAAGCCCATCACAAAAGATAAACACGACGAGGCTAATCCGCGCTGCTAATTCAGCCCCGACCCCGACAGCCCGGATGCTGCCCTCCCCACCACTTTCTGTCGCCCGCCGCGCCGCCACGGCCGCCGCCCGCCACCTCCTCCCCTCCATCAGCTCGCTCATCCTCGACCCGCCCGCCCCCAGCCCTGCCGTCCCCCGCCGTCGCGTCCGCGTCATGCCGCTGAGGAACGGCGCCCCGCTCGTGTCCCCGCCGCCGCACGGGAGGAGCTTCGCGGTGGCCGCGGGGGATGGAGGCGCAGAAGGCGAGGCTCCGGCGCTGGTGGTGGTCTCCTTCTACCGATTCGCCGACTTCCCAGACCACGCCGACCTGCGGCGGCCGCTCAAGGAGCTCTGCGAGGAGCTGGTGAGCGCACACAGATACCATCTCCTTTTTTTTTCAGTTCATAGCTTGTGTGACCTAATGAGTAATGAGATACAATATTAGAATTGAAGTGGTGGGCAATGTTGCAAAACCTCGAGCCAACCTGCCAGGGAAGGCTAGAAAAATGGCACGGATTGTATTTACTCAGCTTTTGTGCTATGTTACACCCCTCTTTGGTTGCGTGATGTAATCTGTTCGACTAAATGTTTATGCATTCATGTAATGAACTTTGTATGTTAAGTAAGGTCAATAGACCATGGAGCTTAGTAAGTTCTTTCCTTGAACTGAAAAAAAGAAAGTTCTTTAGATATGCAAAGGATTGTATAGTGCATATGCATGGCAATTTTGGGCTAGATACTGCATTGTACTGCCTCCGTCTCAAAATATAAGACGTTTTTTAGGCTAGTTTAGCTTACAAAAAGTCTTATGTTTTGAGATGGCGCTAGTATTATTTTTGTAAACCTATTGCAAAATGTGCGTGGAAGCTTGCTATCCATGTGCCAGAGCCATGAGTTGGTTGCGAGATCTTATGGGTTTCACCTCTAGCCTACCCCAACTTGTTTGGGACTAAAGGCTTTGTTGTTGTTGTTGTTGTATTGCAAAATGTGCATGGATATAGCATACCGAATGCGCATAATACATATGTGAAAAGCTACCCAAACTCGTAACAAAGAAAATACAATATGTTTTTGACAGATTTGTCTTGTGGGGAGCTTCATTTAACTCTTCTTTATGTTTCTTATGACTTCAGCTCATTTCTTGTTGTTGATGCATGTTACGCTAAGATGTTCATTTCGTGAGCATCTATTGTTGTTAACTGCTAACCTTCTATGTATATTTGGTTTTTTTAATTCTTTGGTACCTGTTGCTGTTTTGTTACATTAAGATGTTCAGTTATGTTTCTTGGTTTATTTAATCTATTAGATGAAGCTTTGGTAACTAGAACATTAGTGATATGATATGAGATAATTATTTCCTGATTTATGGATGACCTGATAAATTTGGTTATTTTCTTATGTAAAGTTACGGAGTGTGTGTGGTCTAGTGGTTGTATTCTGTGTTATCCTCTTTTACAACTTCGAAATATTAAGTGGCTAATGAGAGTACTGTAACTTGGTGTTCATATTGTGTAGAAATTGCCCGTATATGCTATTTATTTATCAATGTTTCTGTGAAATCCGGCACTCACATGGTTGGTTGGCTGATGCTGTTCAGCGTGTTTCAGGTGGCATTATTCTTGCACCAGAGGGAATCAATGGTAGTTTATGTGGAACACCAGAAGCTGTGGAGAAAGTTTTGAACTTTATTCAAACAGACAATCGCTTAAAAGGATTGAGAGTGATCCAGACACCTGTTACTCCAGAGGATGAGGCTATCCATCATGGACATACCAGCCATTCTCCTGTTGGTCCTGGAGAAGATGCACCATTCCGATGGGATCATGTCCGTGTGAAATTGAAAAAGGAGGTTGGTTAGTTTGCTTGCATAATAGTAAATATTACTTGTTGTTTGACTGAATACCTGAGTATGTAGTGATGCCGATTATTATGTTTTATTGACGATTTCTCAGATAGTGAGTTTTGGAGACCCTGGTGTGATGCCAACTAAAAGGGTTGGCAAGTATATAAAGCCAAAAGATTGGAATTCGTTGATAAGCGATCCAGACACTGTTAGTCTTTCATTCATCTCAGAATTTATTTTGTCTAGTTCCCTGCCATCTGCGTGATGCATTCACACTATCCATGTGGCAGGTTGTCATTGATGTGCGTAACATGTATGAGATACGCATAGGAAAATTTAAGAGGGCTGTTGATCCATGCACAGAATCATTTAGAGAATTCCCCTCGTGGGTTGATAATCAATTCCAGTTGGCTGAATCTGATAGTCACCAGTCATCAGTAAATGGTAACGCTGTAACTGAGGGAGCAGAAGATTTGAATTCCAGTGGACACAAAGAGCTACCACGAGTTGCTATGTATTGCACTGGTGGTATTAGATGTGAGAAGGCATCGAGCTTTCTACTTGACAAGGGATTTAAAGAGGTATGCCAGGAGGGCTTTCTCTTCTTATTCTTCTGTTGACTTTAATCATGAAGCATTTCCTCTTGATTAAAAATAAATTGTATACAAATTGACTACACATTACTTTTTTATACCACTGAAATGAATTTGTCCTTAGGTTGAATATTGCATCGTGTGTACAGTTAACCTGGTCATGTGCTGTACCATCAATAGCACTAGGTTATGTAGTGAACCTAGTGGATAAGTTCTGTCATAAAACCAATTAGTGCATGAATGATTTTTATGCTATTAACTTCTATATAGTACAGTAACATATCTTATAGTTGCGACCCTAATGGGAGGTTTCATACCTGTACATGCCAGGTTTACCATCTGGAGGGTGGGATATTAAAGTACCTAGAGGAAATCCCGGAAGCTGAAAGCTTGTGGGAAGGTGAATGCTTTGTGTTTGACAAGCGTGTTTCAGTGGAGCATGGGTTAGCTCAAGGAACCCACAAACTTTGCTATGGATGTAAACAACCAGTTAGTGACGAAGACATGGAATCTCCTAAATGGGAGTATGGTGTATCATGCCCATACTGCTTCTCCAGGAGATCTGAGGAGGAGAAGGAAAGGGCAAGGGCTCGGCACCGGCAGTTTAAGACATGGGGAGTTATTGGCGGTCCTGATAAAGGCAGGAGTCCAAAAAGGCCTGAAGCTAGCGATGGAGTTAAGGAGGACAAACAGCCGCGCACAGTATAACTTAAAACTGGCGATTGTATTTTGTTCTATTACTTCTGGATTATTGAAATGCCCTCGACAAAGTGAGATTCTATCGATCTGTAGTGCTTTTGTCTGGCTACTTTGATCAGACTTCACGAGTTACTTCTATCACTAGACTGCAGGTACATCACTATCACTAGTGTCTTACTCAAGCTTAGAAGTTTGTTTATACGGGGCTGATGTTTGTACTCCATCTATCCGTAAATTTTAACATTGGTTACTCGTACTAGCTTATGAGCTGCAGCAGTCCCTTGAATATTTGTGGTGCAAAACACAGATCCCTGGACCTGAAGCTTCTCGCAGTCTGTTTATGTATGATGATGGAGCCAGTACCCAAATGGTGTTATTCCTGTTTGAGCGGGAGGTTTTTTTGTTGGACTTCAGTGCAGATTTATGCTGCTGGTTGTTCTGAACAATGCTTATTTCTAGGCTGTCTGAAACTGCTATTTGCATTTGATTTGCTATTTTCGTTTCCTGGAGAGGCGTGGTGTGTTTATTTGGTTCATGTACATGGAGTAGATTTGTGCCGTCGATCAAAATGATGTTGATACATGTGTATATGAACTGTATCGTACTTGCACAGTTTAGTGAAACTACAAACGTTTGTTGTCGCGTAGTGAATTAGCTCCCGGGGTGCTTAGGGCTCATTCAGTTTACAGAAATTTCAAATCGAAGTAATAGGAAAAGTAAGGTACTCCCCCCGTCATAGCTTGAAAAACGTTCTTATATTATGGGACGGAGGGAGTATTTGTCTGCCCTGTTCACTCCAATCCTTAGATTTTTTTTCATGAGGTCACATAATGCCAAGAATCCCTAGGAATTAGGCCAATGTGGACAGTTCGAATACAATGCTAAACAAATCTAGGAACGTCATTCTTATAAAACAAATAGCATACATAGAAAAAGTCATAATGTTTAAAATCCTGTAGGAAAAAACACCAAGTTTAAACTTTTTCTTAGAGAACTTCTACCCTTTATTAAACAGAATCAAACAGTTGTGGAATGCCAACGCTTAATGGCGGATTTACAAAACAGACGTGTTTGTGCGAGAAATTGAACTCATAACTAGTCTAACGAGCTTCCATATTTGAACTCCTCTTATAATTATAATGATTGAAACTTGCATAATTTAATTTCTCTGCCCAAGCTTGAAGCTGATCTGTGGCTGCAGCATAAGAAGGCCGTAGGTTCAATGTGCAAAGTACTTCCTCTCTAGTGACCTAAAAGCTCTTATATTTCTTTACAAAGAAAGTATTAATCATTGACCAATTCCTATTTGGCGCTTCAGGCACCACTTATAGGCATTTTTGCAGATGGCACGTACCCCTAGCACACATACGTAGGAACTGGGATGGCCAGTTTATGTTTTTCTCTTCCAGTTTACACTGCATATGTATCGCGCGTGCCGCACGTGTATTGCGATTTTTGGAAGCTTCTAGATGCTTCCTAGACTAGCTTTCTTCCGTTTTCTTTTCTTTTCTTTTTTGTTTTCCTTTCTGTTTTTTTCTTTTCTTTTTCCCTTTCTCCTTTTCTTTTGTTTTTTCATTCTTGTCATTTTTTATCAAATCTGTGAATTTTTCTAGATTCATGATTTTCTTAAAATTTCGCATTTTTTTCAGTTTGATGATTTTTTTGTAATTTATGAACTTTATAAAATTCGTGAATATTTTCTAAAATTCATGAATTTTCTAATGTGTGATTTTTTTAGAATTTCATACACTTCTTCCAAACTGATGAACTTTTTTGAAATTCACGGAGTTTTAAAATTTTGTGAATATTTATCAAATTCATGAACTTTTTCTAATGCGAGAACTTTTTTTCAATTTCATGAACTTATATTGTATTCACAAACTTTTTCAAATTTGTAACATTTTTTCATTTATTGAAATGTCAATGGTCAGTGGGTCAAAGGGTTAGTGGTCAATGTAAGGGATGACCGAGTGAAGCAACCCATCGAGCAAGCTTTTTTTAGAAGCACCTGTAACAATTACAGGTACACTGGTTTGGACCTAAGATCCAAGAAAATACAAAGTAACTCCTATGACTAAGAATTACAATGAAATCCTTTAAAAACACCTTCTTCACGGTGTCAATCTCTGCTGAAAGAAATACTCCAAAGACTCGGTAAAGCGGCATCTAGTAAAATGGAGACGACATTGGCAAGAAGGATGTCATTGCTACTGCATGGTGTTGGAATTATCTTCACATGTACTCCCTCCGTTTCTTTTTAGTCCGCATATAAGATTTGGTCAAAGTCAAACTTTGTAAAGTTTGACCAACTTTATTGAAAAAAAAATATCAACATCTACAATACTAAAGCTATATGGTATGAAAATTAATTTCATTTTGCATCTAACAATATTGATTTCATATTGTGGATCTTGATATTTTATTCTATAAACTTAGTCAAAGTTGACAAAGTTTGACTTTGACCAAATCTTATATGCAGACTAAAAAGAAACGGAGGGAGTACACCCATACAATGTACGGTGTATATAGTCGACTATATACATTGTAATAATAAATGAATGCACCATAGAAAAAAATTGATCGATAAGCAAGCGATTAACAAAACCAACAATCTCATGGAAGTTCATAGCTCTAGATTACATAATTGATAATCGATCTATTGTTTATCTCCACAAATGAGCACATACAATCTAGCAACAACTTGTAAAAAACGATAATAAACACCTAGAAGAACTAGTCCAAAAATATCCGAAGCAAAATATATGCGCCTTGTCGGATGCATCTATTCAAGAGATCCAGAAAATACAGTTTACTCAGCTACTGCGGACAATAAATCTTGGCTGAGACAAGAGGCGGTCCAACTGCAAGTTGCAAAGAGCAATTCTGCCCATGGTTCTATCAAGTTTGCATAGCGACGTGCAAGCCTTAGTGTGAAGATTGTAGGCTCGAATTTCCTGTCTTTCTGCATAAAAGGCATTGCAGAAAATCAATTTACCACCATCACGTGTTACCCTCAAAGGCCTACAATAATCGGTGGACGGGTCCATCGGAATGGTATACGCCTTGATCCATGTACCCATATCCAGATCGGCTAAGATCCATATGTTGGCACGTCGATTATTTGCCATGCGTGTGTGGTCTCTCTCCGTCTGGACCATGCACAAAGCGCCGTTGAGCTCGGCCATGAGCACGGCCAGGCACACATCAGGGCCCATGGGTTTGCTTGAGCCACTGATCGTCTTCCTCCACGTTTCGCGCTCGATGTCAAAGCAATGTAAGGTGTAACCGCGTTGATGTTGCGTCTCTAAGAAATACATGACACCATTCACAGTGACCGGGGAGTTTTCCATGTAGGAGATCTTGGTTCGGGGCGGCTCCGACACCCTCCAGCCGGCGTCCTCTCCTAAAGTGAAAACCTTGCATGCCGAACCATCATCGACCTTGACCACCTTGTAAGTGCGAGACGGCACGGCACGGCCGGAGCTGAACACTACAAGGATTCCGGTCTATTGCAACAAAATTTATTGCTACAACTACGTTTTGTTGCAATAAAACGCAATATTACCACAAATTCTCCGATTGTGGTCATAGGCCGCACATATTGCCATAACTTAGTTTCGTCGTGATAAAAATACTACCTTTGTTGCAATACAGGCCTCATATTGCAACAAACTGTATCGGCGTTGCAATATGGTAGCAGTATTGCGACAAACAAATCCCGTTGCGTGAGGGCAGTCATTTTGTTGTAATAGAGACTAGGTATTTCAACAGAATAACTATTCGTGGCAATATTCAAAAAGATATTGCAACATCGGCGTGACGTTGCATTAGTTACAAATATTGTTGCAAGAAATTGGCTAACTATTGCAACAAACTGCATCGGCGTTGCAATATGGTAGCGATATTGCGACAAACAAATTCTGTTGCGCGAGGCAACCGTTTTGTTGTAATAGAGACTAGATATTTCAATGGAATAAATATTTGTGGTAATATCGGAAATATATTGCAACATCAGTGTGACATTGCATTAGTTACAAGTAAAACAGTGGAAAAATATATTATTCGAATTTACAGATATTAAGTTATGATTTTTGCAAGCTTTAAGGAGTAATTAAAGTATACATTAATTGCACCAATTTCCATTAACCAAAACAATGGAAAAAGTTTATAAATGGATAGAGCACACTTTTTTGATAGGAATATATTTTAAATTTGTTAAATTTGGATTCGAAATGGCTGTTTTCTGCCAAACAGGGACTTGTCAGATGGAAATCGAAAATGAGTTAATTGCATGAAAGTATCATAATTGGGGTAGTACGTGCAGATTGGTACCACTTTTCGTAATTTTTACACATCAGTACCATGTCTGGGGCAGTTTGTTATGAAATTATCTAAACTGCGTATAATAGCGTATTGACGGTGTATCGAACCATTGGGCCCGCCAGTCAGGTGCTGACGTGGCATGTTCTTTTGTGAAAAAAACCCTTAGTTTTTACTATTTAATAACTTGTATATCCCCTATTCTGAAAAAAGTGTTGCTGACGTGGCATGTTCTTTTGTGAAAAAAACCCTTAGTTTTTACTATTTAATAACTTGTATATCCCCTATTCTGAAAAAAGTGTCTTTCAAGAGAAGAAAATTTATGAGAAACAAACATGCGTGCCGCCATGCGGGGTTCGAACCCTGTAGTGGCCGCTTAACGCAAGAGCACTCTGACCGCTGCGCCAATGAATGAGTTACTTCTTAGAGAAGGCATTTGATCTTTTATACAATATAAGTTAATTGCTAAACTTCGGAGAAATAAAAGCACGCGCCCGTAATGATTCGAAACCGCGCAAGAACCTCGCGATGAGCGCTCGTCGCCGCTGCTCCATTGCACCGTTCGTTTAAAATAGCAGATGTATATCTTTGTATACTTTGGTCCGTTGCGTTTTTTTATATCTGTTTTTTTTCGTATTTCTTTTATCTTTTTTTCAGAACTTGTGTATTCTTCGGATCATGCGCAGTGTGCGTATCGTATATTAAAAAAATTTATATATGGTATATTAAAAGAATGTTCAATGTATATATGATGAACATTTTTATAATACGAAAAAGTTCATCGTATATTTAAATAACATCATTGTAATGTTCATTGTTCAGTGTGTATTTACAAAAAATATCGCATACTAAAAAGTTCACTATCGCATACTGAATGCGCGGATACCTTTCAAATTCATGAACTCTTTTTAAAACCCATGAAGCTTTTTTCAAAATCCATGAACTTTTACTCAAATTCGTGAAGCTTTTGTCAAAATTGATGATATTTTTTCTAATTTGTGAACTTTTTAGAAAATCAATGAACTTTTTCCCAAATTTGATGAACTTTTTTTGAAACGAATGATTTTTTTTTCAAATTGTTTAACTTTTTTAAAAATTCAAAGAACTGTTTTCAAATTTGATGTTTTTTTAATTAAACTACAACATTAGCATCAATTATACAAGTAGAAATGGATATAGCAACTAAACCATGATATTCCAACAAGGACGGCGGCGGCAGGGCTCCTTGCCCCCTCGCCCGTGGATCCGATGCGAGAAGGATCTGACGGACAAGGGCGTCGCGATGTGGAGGTTCGCGGCGGCGCGATCCGGCTTCCTAGCGGTTACGTTGGGAGGCGGGTGACACGGCTGTCGCCTTCGGTGGTGGGGTGTGCTGGGTCTTGGTGGTGGCGGCGATCTCGCCGGATCCGTGTTCCCAAGAACCAGGTGGCACGAGCTGCAGACGACGACGGGAGGGATCCCTAGACACCTCCCAGTGCCCTGCCGTCTGCTCCTCCCCTCCCCTATCGCTGCCAGAGGGCGTGACCGGGTGAAGCCAGGCTAGCGGCGGTGGCAGGGCTCCTTCACCCCCTCGTGCGTGGATCCGATGCAGGACGGATCTGACGGGCAAGGACACAAATATTTGACATATATCCCAAGTTTCAATTTTTTCATGGCAACTAGGGAGTAAACAAAAGGTACACAATTGTAGATCCATGATGAAACAACACGTTCCTAACACAACAGATCTCAAAACGAAATTGGTTTGGTTGTTAATTTACACAGTTGAATCTTTATGGTTTTCGTTGAAACAAAAATGACAAGATTGTGTCGGACCTACTCTGTCGCAGAGGAACCCTCCACGAACTGTCCGGTAAGATGAAAGATGTTAAGATCACCCCGTCTCAAGGTCAAAATGTGAGATCGAGACTGACATAGATCGACCATCTCATCAACCCATCTCATTTGTACTTGTGTTCCAAGGCAAGAGTATAACCTAGTAGTTTAAAATTGAGGGCCACATGAGGTTTCTGTAAGTTGTAGTTCAAAACTAGCCAAGTTTTTGCTGCTTTTTGAAATGATTTTCGAAATTGTAGTGCAAACCTGGTAAGAACGCGCTAGCACCGGGCGCGACCACTATTTTCACGCGACGGCCACCCCTACTAGGCTGCAGCTCGTGCCGCCCTGACCCGAGCGGCAAGCCCCGGCCGACGAACCGCCCCTCTGACCTTGCACGCCGCTCTTGGTCGGCCATGGCTCTGGTCGCCCGCTTCCTCCAACCTCGGTGTTGACCAAGCAGTTCCGTTGTCCCTCTTCCCGACCTTCGCCCGCGAGCTCGAGCCTCTCCACCGGCCATGGATGCGAACTTCCCACACGCCGCCTGCCGCCGGACTTAGGGAAGATGACGGACGTGGGACGATTTAATCGGGAATCTCCCGATCTAATTCGGAGGGAAGCTGACGGTCGTGTGACAATTTAGCAGCATATATATCTCATATTGCTTTGAAATATTATTTTTCCAATTTATTTCATTATTCTAAACATTCCCTCCAAAAAGAATTAATTCCCACCACATAATTTTGGTTTACTGTAGTTTGCGCCAATATTTTGTGTTTCCACCAAAAAATAGAGTCTATTTATCTTGCCGCTAAAGACCCTTCTGACTACCCACGATTACTATTCTAAACCAAATCACACGGCGTCTTGATCGGTGATTGGATCTGGAGCTCTCGTCCTGGTTCAGGTTGTTCTTTCTCCCAATCTCCTCCCATCCTAGAACATCCAGAAATCCTAGCGTCGTCCAGCGGGTGCGGCCACTAGTAGAAAACGGGCCTACTGTCCCGGTTTGTAAGGGCCTTTAGTCCCGGTTCTTGAACCGGGACTAAAGGGTCGTTACTAATGCCCTCACCCTTTAGTCTCGGTTCAAACCAGAACCGGGACTAAAGGCCCTCCATGTGGCCGCTGCCTGGAGGCCCACCTTTAGTCCCGGTTGGTAACACCAACCGGTACTAAAGAAAATTTTCTGATTTTTTTTTAAATTTTTTTATTTTCAAATTTTAACCTCTAATCTCTAATCACCACCCCCTCATCACTACTCAATTTATCCTCTAATCATCCCTCATCATTCCAAATCATCTAACTTTCCGACCGGTCACCCATCCCTCTCACTACTCTAGCCCGAGCACGCTTAACTTGCGGGTTCTATTCTCCTTCGCTTCCGAGTCTGCACTTGTTGTTTTCCTGACAATAGTAAGATGTCAATCCTATTAACCCTCAAGAATTTTGCTTGAGCATGAAGTGACACATTTCACTGTTTGAGTTTGAAACTATTGTTTTAAAAAACAATAATTATTTAGTAACACTAATATTTCTTGAATAATTAGTTTGACCATTGTTTGACCATTGTTTGACCACAGTTTGACCATAGTTTGACCATAGTTTGACCAGATTTGACCAAAATTCAAAATAACTAAAATAATTATTTAGTAACACTAATATTGTAGAATAATTAGTTTGACCATTGTTTGAAATTTTTTGCCTCTCCAGATCTTAAAAGCCCCGTAACTTTTTTCTGTTAGGTTTTTGAGGATTTTAAAAATGTATAACGGGGTTCCCCCGGTTAAATTTGGATGTAACTTTTCGAGTAGATGATTTTTCATATAAAAAACTTTTTCATCCGAGTTCGTATGCAAAAGTTACGCCCATTTTTACAAATTCTCGAGAGATTCTGCAAAAAAGTCGAAAATTCATGTTCGTAAATTTTCCCAACAACTAGACCACATATCACATGGGAAACTTATTTTATTTTATTTTATTGATATTTCCATCATTTTCTTTTTTTTTAAAACTGAAAAGGCGATCCAGGGGTGGTGGTGGTGGTGGTGTAGAGTTTGAAAATGGGACCTTTAGTACCGGTTCGTGGCACGAACCGGGACTAAAGGTCTCAACCCCATTAGTCCCGGTTCGTGCCTCAAACCGGGACTAAAGGTCTAATCTTTAGTCCCGGTTTGAGGCATGAACCGGGACTAAAGGTCATCGCACCCTTTAGTCCCGGTTTGTAACACGAACCGGGACTAAAGGGCCCAGGTGAACCGGGACTAATTCCTTAGCCGCACGAACCGGGATAAATGCTCACATTAGTCCTGGTTCTAGACTGAACTGGGACTAATGCTCAACCCGGCCTGGACCATTGCCCCCTTTTCTACTAGTGGGCGATTGCCCAGCGTGCCGCGCGGTGTCGCTGTCGAGGAGTCATCGTCCTCGATCTCGCCCTCGTCCCTCTCCTCCGCGCCCGCCAACGTGGGCCGCGTCTCCGTGTCCTCGGCCATGCCCGCTCGCCGCCGCACGCCCCCTCGGCTGCACGGCACCCGCGCAACCCCGCCCAGTCCTACCGCCGCTGCCAGAAGCCGTCGCCCTCGCCCACTGCCGGAGACCCCGGCCCGCGGACACCGCCCTTCGTCCACTGCCCGAGACTCGCGAGCGCCG
Organism: Aegilops umbellulata; assembly: GCA_032464435.1. Lineage (NCBI taxonomy): Eukaryota > Viridiplantae > Streptophyta > Magnoliopsida > Poales > Poaceae > Aegilops > Aegilops umbellulata. The sequence goes on from CP136059.1 coordinate 360,143,919, forward strand.
CCCCGCCCACTCGCCTCGTCCAATGCGTCACAGGGCGACATCCCTCGACAGCGCCCCGCCCCCCGTGCTGCCCGCCGCGAACCCCTCCAGTGCGCCCTCCCTTGGCGGCGCCTACGTTCGGTGAAGTCGAGCCAGCGAGCGTCGCCTGGCTCCCCTCCCCCGGGCATTAAGATAGAAGTCTGGCTTTCCTCCTTTAAACGTGGAGGATCCATGCACTGCTAATGTAGTATCTCTTGTTTTTGATAATTTCGCATAATGTAGTTCATGACTACAATGTTTCTTACTCTGAATTTATTGTGAAGATGTCGGATGATGAAGACGATGGGTGATCGTGATGGTGACACCCAGAGCTAGAAGGCCACGAGGAGTTCAATATGATATGTTAGTATTCACATCTGCTCTACATAATTCTGCAACTGTATGTGTATGAGTACTAATCAAACCAAAAACTAACAGTATTTCTTTTATTTGTGAAGCACAATGGTATGAAGAATATCTGCTATTGCCGGCGTGTTGTCTTTGTAGCAGCTCATTGAGAAGTTAGGCTTTAATAATGTGACTGATAAGCCAGCTGCACTTAAAATGATGAGAGATGTATGTGAATCTGTTCTTGAATCCTCTGAAAGGAAGCAAAGCTAGCACATAGTGGCGGTGATATCTTGAAGAGTTACAGAGTGGCCGTGCGGAGGTAGCTTGGGTAGGTTAACAAGGTATTGCATTGGAATTATTTCTGATTAAGTATTACCTCTGGATTACCACTGTTGTTGGTGTTAGTCCAGCTGTACTGGTGCCATAACTATACTATCTGGGTTGGCACTTCAGTTGAAGTCTGGATTTATTCTTTTGGTCTGGTTCTCTCCTTGTGATTGTCTTCTACTGTATGACTTGGTATATCATACTTCAAAACATGTTGGGCCTGTTTTTTTTTTGCGATACTCAGTGAGGAACATGTGCAGGTGTGGGGCTTGATAAAGCTTGGATATTACTGGTGAATCACTTGGAGGTATTATAGATCATGATTGCATCATGATACTGAATTAATACATAGACTTCACTTTTAGAAAATTTATCCTTTTTATTTGGAGCTGAATACAGGAATGCATGCATGGTTTGCTGCTTTTGTGGATACACGGTACAATGTTGTTGTTCCAATAATTGGTCTTCAGGTACACACAACAGTAATTTATCGATATGGGTGCACATAGTTTTGTGATTTGTCCCATGTAAGTAAAGCAATGCTCTTTGTGGTGGCAACAGGGATTTCAATGGGCAATAGATAATGACATGTGGCAAGCTAGAGTTGATAGCATTAAGCTTTTATTTGAAGGTTAGATACCATGCATCCTCTTTAAGATTGGGCACACACCATTGAAAAATATAGATCACAGCTGAAATATATTGTATCAGTTCAGAACATTTACATGTAAGTATCTATGTCGTTCTGTCTTTCCTGTAGAAGCAAGAATTGATTCATGGAAGAGTGAAATAGATGCAAGGTTGTGAAAAAGGTGACTATCTGATTTATTTGATATTTATTTCTGATTGTTCCATTGTAAATGTTTCACAATCATGTATTGACATATTTTTACCAGGTTTGGGACAAGATAGCACCTGCTATGGCTTCACAGTTTGATGCTCCCTACTCAGTTCCTCTGATTGCACCACGTCCACACCTCGGCCTAAATGGTAAAACCAATCATATTTCTTATTGAGTGCTTCTGTTTCGTCCAATAGTGATTGCATGACCCAACATATTCAAAAGTCTCTCACTTCTCTTTTATGAGTTCAATGAGCACTTGTCAGGTCTGGGCTTCCAGTCTTCAGTATATATTTTTGTTTTATGATTTTATGGTTGAGCCAAAACTGTTGTTAACCCTTGGTTTAAAAATTAATTTTAATTGAGCATTTTTCTTGCTGCTGGAGCTTCATTTATCAATTACCATGCAGGTGCTGATGACCCTCGTTGCCCAGTCCTTGGTCTATAAGAACCTGCCTCCAAAGCTGCTGAGCCTTATGCAGTAGCTGGTTCTATGGATAAGTTCAAGATAACATTTAATCTGTCACTTTGATCCAAATTGATTGACGCTCCTCTATTACAACTTTGTCTTTTGACATGCAAGATGTTATTTTCACCATGAGGTGTGGTTCTATGTTTGCCCAGACTTTTTTTGCATGAATCCAATGCAATTGAGAGTGGTTACCGCACCTATAATTGTTCTTTCCGTTTTTAGTACAAAGCACGTCTGAGATGTTGAAAACAAAGAAACTGAAACTCATGGTCCACTTTCAAGTGAGCATGTCATTGTCCTTCATAATTAGCTAGCTGCTTCTTCTCTTTCACCATGCATTGTTGCTGCGTCGAGTCACAACTTAAAAAAAAGAGTATGTGCTAGCTAGGGACATGAACTTAGGTGAAACTATAGATTGAGCCACAACTTAAATCAATAGTGGAAGATTTGAGTACATCTACTTGTGCTTATGCTTTAGACATTTACACTTGTAAAACTGTTCTGATCCCTCAGTTACATGCTTGCTGACATAGTATTACTCCAGTTATTTCAACAATGGGTCTAGAATAATTGTATGGCATATGTAATGTTGGACTCATTAACTAGAAGTATATGTTTTTTTGATTTCTTGATTGCAGGATCCAAAGAACTAGCTTGACTGGACTCTAGATCACGGACAATTTAGTCTTGGCACTTAATTAGGATGGCTAAATTACATTTGAGTTTCATTTGATGGATATTTGCTATCAGAATCGTGAATTTTATGAATCTACATATTATATGTATGGTTTTGAATATTGTAATTGAATGCCTGTATTTTTTTTGTTTGCAATAGGCTATTGCCACAACCCACTTTTGGTTGCCACATGTTAGCACCATGAAAATTTAAATTGTCGCAATAGTTTCTCGCTACAAACATTTCACCCGTTGTGATACCTATTTTTCACCGCCAAAACTAATATGTTGCAATTTCTTGTTACGACGACTGGAAAATTTGTTGCCATAACTTAATGCCACAAGTGTAGTGGTTCGTGGAAAAATGCCTAATGCCACGAAAACAAGGATTGTTGCCATAGTTTATTGCCACAATTGACTATTGCCACGAAACAGTATACACCACGAAACGAGGGTCGTTGGTAGGTTGTTGCCACAAATGTCTATCCCCACGAGCTATCAGTCACCACGATTCGTTTCATGTTGCATTAAAGTTATCTCCACAAAGCAAATTGTGGCATCAGATGAGTGTTGCCACGGGAAAATATGTGGCGACTTCCCACATGGCTGTCGCAATAGCACACTTTATTGCCACAATTGCTTTTTTGTGGCAATAACCTATCACCATGTGTCCAGTCGCAACGGCTGCCAACGAATGCTGTTTCGTGGCAATAGGTACTTATCGCCACAACTCGACATGTATCGCAACGAACAATTTTGTTGCAATAGACCCGAATCCTTGTAGTGTCGAAGAAGGTGCACACCATCCTGTTTTGTTGCTTCGGACAGTCCGCGAGCACCTTCCCCGAGGCCGGGTCGATCACCTGGGCGCTAGCATAAGAAGAAGAGTAATCTGCCACGCATATGAGGTCGATCCTCTGCTGCTCCTGTCCGTTGCTTTTACTATTAATCCCAGCTAGCATCTGCTGCGCGGTAGTTAGCTTAATAGTTTTCTTACTATTTTGCTTACTACTTTGCTTAGTATTTTGCTTACTAGTTTGCCTTTGCTACTTCCCGTTTCTCCTTGGGCGTTTCTTATGCGTGCTTACAAGAGATGGCTGTGCCGGGGTGCGTGCTTACTTTATGGGGATAGATCCATCTGGTGTCAAATTCCCGAGAGGAACCAGGAAGCTCAAGTCCCTGCACACGGTGGGTGTTGTCAATATCAGTGGAGAAAATGACATTCTTAAAGAGCTCCAAGATCTTACTGAGTTGCGTCAGTTAAGAGTGACTGGTCTGAACAAGAAAAATTGCAAAAACTTCTGTTCGGCCATTACCGATCTCAAATCTCTGGAATCCTTGTTTGTGCGGTCAGAGGGGGAGCCTGGTCTATCTGGCTGCTTGGATGGTCTGTCCCAGCCTCCAAATAACCTTCGAACCCTCAAGCTGTATGGCAACTTGGTTGAATTGCCCGCATGGATCAAGAAGCTCACAAACCTCACGAAGATGGAGTTACGGAGCAGCCGCATAGCTAGGACTGAGGTTGATACCACACTACTAGTCCTTGGCAAGCTACCAAACCTTGCAATCATGCGCCTGCTGAGGGGGTCGTACGAGGGTAAAGAGCTGTGTTTCAGCTTCCATGACAATGCATTCCCGAGCCTCAAGGTGCTGGCGCTGGATCTCCCGGTTTACATCCAACTGGTGAGGTTTGAAGGGGCGTCAGCAACCAATAAGCTTGAGCAGCTGCTGGTGGAATTCGGTAAGTATTCCAAAGACAAAGAAGCTGGGTTGTTTTCTGGGCTACCATCTCTGCCAAGCCTCAAGAAAGTCGTACTCAGCCGTGCCACAAAAGATTTCATGGATGGCTTGCGAGCCCAGCTTGCTGGGAAGACAAACCAACCCATTCTGAAGCTCAAGAGTCAATCGGATTGATTCAAGCTGCTGTTTTTCCGCTGCGGGTATCGTGCTCCTTCCATTCTTAGGAGTTTACTTTCACCACCCAGTCTGTAATACCTCAACTGTTTCCCGTGTTTATTTATATGTCAAAAATAATTAGTATGCTCTGTTCAGCACTGCCAGATATAAATGTGGCATGGCCTTAGTGTAGATTGTATCACAGAATTATCTGGATGAACTGGAATAGTAATACTATACAATAAGTATATATATATATATATATGTGTGTGTGTGTGTGTGTGTGTGTTCCTTTGTAAGCGTGCTGATGACATTATGTGCTTCCTAGTTACTCCTTTATGGGAATACTACTTTATATTTTGGGACGGAGGGAGTACTACTTCATGGGAATAGCTAAAATATATTCAAGTGTGTTTCACCTCAGATTTGCATACATATGATTATTCTATTTGTAAGCTGGAAATCCTCTTTTATTATTCTACAACTAATTAGTCTGCTCATAGTTGTTGTAATGCAGTGCAGGCACACGCATCTCTCCACCAGTCCTAACTAAGCGATGGATAAAGCTGGAAGCAGTGGCAGAAGCACATCTTGAAAAAAGATGTAATGCGAACCAACAAAGTGTGGGTACACATCTGGCTCGCTTTACGGCTAGTTCGAGATAGCATGGGTGAGAGATCCAGAGACCGAACTCGGCCGGGCAGCACGCGTCGCGTTTCGCTACAAACCCCCAACATTGAAATGGCATCTAGCTCAAATAGATAGATAGGCGGCGGCGGCGGCGTACCCATCGATCGCATGACGTCGGGGGAGGGACCGACCGGCGACACATCGGCGCCCCGCCTTCGCGCGCTTCAGTTGGCGCCGCCGCCGCCGCCGGCAGGGGAGAACAGCGTTGGGAGGAAGAGCGGGCAAGGTTCGTTCTGCGTCGCGTCCATGGCCGAAGCTGGAGGCGACGATTCTCGCTCTTGTTCTGATGTCCGGCCCACTAAGAAGCCCGCAAGTTCGGCCTATAAAGGAGCTCCTATGTGACGCTCTCTGCGTCAAAGAGCCGTCGTTTCGCACAAGGCGCGGCTCACTTGGGCCGGCCCATATTGCGGTGCCACTTCACGAGGTAGAAAATCGTCAAAATATCAAGCACTAGAAATGGGATCCGGACTCTAGCCGACACAGCGATGCGCCTGATGACCTAGCCACTCCGCCAGACAAGGTTCTATGCTTGGTATGCAATGCGGATCTTAAATAAACAAACTACAGCGGCAAGATGTAAATGTTCAGAATTGTGAACAAATTTAGAAACATGAATAAATTTCAAATTCATGAACAAAATTATAAAACCGCGAACATTTTTCGAATCTACGAACAAATTTTGAAACTGCAAACATTTTTCGAATTGCGAACAAATTTCAATATCGTGAACAAAACTATAAAATTTTGATATTTTTCGAATTCTGAACAAATTCGAAACCCTAATTGTTTTCCTAATTGTGATCAAATTTTAAAACATGAATAAATTTCAACTTCATGAACAAAATTAGAACATTGTGAACATTTTTCGAATCTGCAAAAAAAATTTGAAAACCGTGAACATTTTTGAATTGTGACAAAATTTTGGAACATGAACAGATTTCAAATTCATGAAGAAAACTATAAAATTGTGAACATTTTTCAATAAACCACGAATTTTTTTTGAATTGTGAACAAATTTTCAAATATGATGAAATTTCAAAATTCATGAACAAAATTACAAAATTGCAAAAAAAATCAAATTTTGAACAAATATTAAACCACTATACTTTTTTAATTGTGAACAAATTTTGAAACCATGAACAGTTTTCGAATTATGCACAAACTTTGAAACCGTCATTTTTTTTGGAATTGTGCACAAAATTTTAAATTAATAAAAAAATAAATAGAAACAAAAGAAAAAACAGGAAAAGGAAAATGAGAGAAAAGAAAAGAAAAAATAGAAAAAAAAGAAACAAAAGAAAAAATAGAAATAGGAAAATGAGAGAAAAGAAAAGAAAAAATAAAATAGAAAAACAGAAGAAAGAGAAAACCGATTCAAGGAACCTTCTAGAAGTTTCCCGTTGCGTCGCTGCTCGGTCGCTCGCCTATGCGAAGCGCCCGCAGTTTGACGCAGCGAGCGGCAAATAGCATTTTCCGTCCTATACGCCGCTCGCTGCGGCAAAGTATTGGCACTTCGCACACAAGCGGCTAGCCTGGGCCGGCCCATTTACAATACACCCAGTGGCACTTTCCCGATATGAAAAATCGCAAAAAAGACAATAGCTCTAGCGCTGTAACTCCAACCAGCAACCACGTTCTGATTGGCCAGGCGTGCAAACCGCTGGGACTTAGACGTCCTCATGTTCAATTAGCAGCATGACAGTTAAAGATACATACGAAAGTGACCAAACTTAAACATCAATTCACAAAAAAAAGCAAAAATTACAGTCCATGTATTAGGTCTAATCGAAGACCTCCTACAACTGAATTTTTCGAAAGTACTAACATTTTCCTGAAAACAAAAGCATTTTCCGAATTTCATACAAATTTAGTAAATTTGAGCATTTTGATGATGTGAACAAATTTGGAAAGAGGGAACATTTCTTGAATTTATGAACAAAAACTAAAAAATGTTTACATTTTTCAAACTACCAGAACATTTTTTGAATTTGTGAACAAATTGGAAAAGCTGGAACATTTTTTGCAATTCCCAAACATTTTTTGAATTTATAAACAAAACTTGAAAATTTGACTAACATTGAATTTGTGAAAAATAATGCAAAATATTTTTGATTATTGAAAGACATTTTCAAACCACAAACATTTGTTAATTTGTGAACACAATTTCAAAACAGGAACAATTTTTTAAATGACGAACATATTTTGAATTTTCAGAACAAAATTTGGAAACGTGAAAACAAATTAATACAAAGACAAAATTTTGAAAATAAGAACATTTTCGAAAAAAAGTATCAATTTTTTAAAACGGGAACATTTTTTGAATTTATGAACAACTTTTTAAAATACTTCCATTTTCTGAGAAATTGAAGATTTTATAAAAGCACGAACAATTTTTAGAAACTCGGAACAATTTTGAGAAATAACTTTTTGAAAGAGGAAAAAAACATGAAATATAGAAAAGAAATTTTTAAAAATGAATAAAAAAGAAACAGAAAAGGAAAAAAGAACAAAAAAAGAAAGAATAAAATTTAACAGAAAAACGGAAAATAGGAAAAAAAATTGTCAAAAACCAAAAACAAACAATAAAAATGGTAAAAGAAAAAAACTGTTCAGGGAACCTTCTAGAAGATTCTCAAAACCAGAAAAAAAAGGCTGGAACCTCCCAAAACTAGGAACGCTTAAACGGGCGGGCCCAATCGGAGCGATGGCTCGAGCTCCTGTGCGAAGTAGCGACTTCTTACGCAAAATGCGTCAAATAGGAATTTCCCTACCGCAAAGGTCTTTTTTTTGTCCTGAAGCATGCCAAGTGGGGCGATCGGCCGCCGCCACATGTCGCGTTCGGGGCATTTCTTTGGGATTTATATGTTTATTTCTGCACGTGTTCTTGGGTTTTTTTAGGCATTTCGGTTTTCCGATGGTTTTTCTTAGGTATTGATGTAAAAAATTGGGTTTTATTCGCAGTTTTTCCTGGAAGCATCGCATTTTCCAGTGAGAAGCATAACATGTGCTTTTGCGAGAAGATGAGTGTGCTTCCCAAAATAAGAAAAAAATATGCACCCGGCCAATGTCGCTATCCGGCTGATCATCCTTTGAGACCACGGAGAACATCAGAGAGAAAGATACCTCACCTAAAAAAAATTGACACCCTGACTTATATGAGTCGGCTAGAAACTCAAGGCCTGGCCTTTTGTGGGAGAATGCTGAGTCCTTCCCAAAATCGCCTGGATCAACGAAAGATTTGGATAACACTAGGTTGTGATACTGATGTCTGATTTTACTCATATACATCCGATAGTGAAGACCGTGAAGTTTGAACAGTCTCACTTAACCCTGGTTCGATAACCTTTCTAGCGCCCAGGTATAGCATAGCCTTGCTCAGGTGAGAAGCACATCTTTACTTCAACACGAAGCATAGCCTGCGCTTTCAAAAAGGAAAAAAGCACAACAAGTACTTCTGCGTGAATCATAGTTGTGCTTCCGAGAAAAGCACATGTGCTTCTCTAAAAAGGGGAAAAGCAAAGCTTCTGCTTTACAAAAAGGTAAAAAAAACAATTATATTTTGGGTCCCGATAACTTCCACACGTGTGGTGTATCGGGTGGTTGTGTCGCACGCCCTGTGTGGCACGGAGATGACCCCGCCCGCACGACCGCGTATGGGCGCGCGCAGGCATAGCCCGCACGTCCGGTGCAGCGCGATCGCCCCGCACGAGCACGTCTGGGCGAGCGAGTGCGCGGCCCGCACGACCCGTCTCGGCCGTCGCCCTTCCCCGCGTGTGAGCCACACGCCCCGCGTGTCAGTAACCAAGCGTCCCGCCGCGATTGCCATGGTCCGGACCTCTTCGGTTGCCATGTTGCCATGTTGCTGAACTGCAGTTGCCATGTTGCTGAACTACAGTTGCCATATCGGACAACTACAATTGCCATGATTGCTCAACTGCAGTTGCCATCTTAGGTCAAGTGTCTGATGCCATTTTTGGGCAACCGCAGTTGTTGCCATCTATTGTCTGGTTTACTACAGTTACCATGATTTGAAAAACTTTGGGAGTTGCCACCTACTAACACTGGACAGTTGCCATGTAGCACTAAAACACATGGCAAAAAACGTGTTTCGGTAAAAAGAGAGTTGCCATCTGCTTACAAGCACGCCAGGGCAGTTGCCATGTACCCTGCAAAACACATGGCAACTGATAGCTTTTGGTGTGTGGGAGAGGAGACGGGCATGTGGGCGATGGTGGTATCTTTAGGAGTTGCCACCTACTAACACTAGACAGTTGCCATGTAGCGCTACAAAACAGACGTGGCAACAATAACATGTTCAAGGTAAAAACAGAGTTGCCATCTGCTCATGCTAACAGATAGGGCAGTTGCCATGTATCATTCAAAAACATGGCAAATTACAGTTTGGGTGTGGAAGAGTGGGAGAATGGGCAGTCGTAGGAGATGGGAACAGAAGTGGTGCGCGGCGTGCGGGCGCGACATCAGTTTTATCGCACGCCCCGACTGGCGAAAGCGTTGACCGCGGAGAGAAAACAGCATGCGGGCGAACTCCCTCACACGCCACACGCACGAGTTGTCCTACGTGGCACACAAATTCAGTCTTTTCATGCCAAGATTCGTGCAAAAAGCGCTGGACGGCGACGGAGGCGTGTGGGCGAGTTGGCTAACGCCCACACGTGTGGGCGTTAGTGTTTTCGTATATTTTTGGGCTTTGACTTTTTCTTTCGTTTTTCTTTTTGGTTTGCTAGCTTTTTTGGTTTACCTTTTTTAGACCCAAAGGGTAACAGGCTACCCAATGGTTGGGTTACATTCAGCTAGTAGCATTTCTCTAAGCTTCTCCGGGATGTCCGAGGTCATTGTTATGTCGCCCTCTGTCCTTGCCAAATAGGCAAGCTCATGAGCCAATTTGTTTCGGCTCCTCCCAATCACACTCACCTGATGGTCTGCAAATAGCCTGAGTGTTTGTTTGATATCCATCAGGACAGAGTAGCACTCCGAGAGACTTGTCAGATTGTTTTTTAGTTCCCTACCGACTGTCATGTTGTCCGTTTCTACTATGACCTTCTCTCTGTATCTTTTTGCTAGTTCCTGGAGGCCACATAGGACAGCTTCTGCCTCTGCCTCTTCCACTGATTTACAAATTTTCAAATTTGGGCAAACAGAGATATAGGAGAGACCTTGCGAATTCCGTGCAATCGCTCCAGCCTAGCTATCTCCTGTGTTCACTAGGAAAGTAGCATCAGAGTTCAGTTTCGCCCAGCCGGCAGGAGGGGGTGACCAGGCCGCGCCCTGGATATTTTCAGCTCTTGGTCCGGTTCTGGTCGGCTGTAGATACCTCCCAGCGCCCCCGTCAGTCAGAGTCTGGGTTTCTCTGATTTCTGCTTCATACCTGACAAGGGACCGCACAGCTTCGGTTACAGTTTCTCTCCCAGCAGCATGGATGACATCATTTCGAAGGTTCCACGCTTGCCATCCCATCAATAGGATTCTGCCCTTGGTTATCTCGTTCTGCATGCTTAACAACATTTGAAACCACAGATTGCCTGTATCTCTGAACATTTCCTCCTTTGGAAAATCACAGAATGTCCTTAGCTCAGTTCTCGTTGCTCTGCTCCTCGTACAAGCAATGATGGCATGAAACTCATTCTCTACGACATTGCCGCAGATATCACAAATGTTATCTGTAGCTATCATGTGCCGGAAAGCGTTGTGCTTTGTGGCTAGGGACTAGGTTGCTACTCGCCACCCAAATATCTTGACCTTCTGAGGGACCTTAGATTTCCAGATGATGTCCTAGATGCATCTACCCCCTACCTCATTTGAGGATGTAGAAGCTCCAATAGAGGTGTTTCTCTTGATCATATAAGCATGGTTGTATGCGCTTTTGACCGTGAATATGCCTGTTTTATCAAAGTACCATGCCACCACGTCTTCCACATCCTTAGATGGGATTCTTATTCTCTCAATTTCCTCAGCATCAAAGTGGTGGAAATTTTGGTTTATTAGGTCCATATTCCAAATTTTTGCGTCCGAATTCATCAATTGATTGACCCATCTAAGCCTTGAACGTCTTATGAACCCTGATGCTTTGCATCCCTCTTTCCTGGGGATCCACTTATCTCTCTGGATTTGAATGAATGTTCTTATCGTTGCCCACCCGCCAAATCAAAAGCTCCTTTAGTAGTTCAAGGCCAAATTCAATTCCTTTCCAGGATGGCGAGGCGTCAGAAGCGAACACCGTGTCCAGTAGATTTCCATTAGGGAAGTTTTTTATTTTAGCACTGTTGCACATAAACTGTCCGGGTATTGAAGAAGTCTCCTGCTCTGCCGGGCTAGGAGAGCTTGGTTAAAACACTGCATGTCCCGGAAGCCTATGCCACCGTCCCTCTTATGCTTGGTCATATTCTCCCATGACATCCAGTGAACTTTTCAGCGGTCAACCTTGTCTCCCCACCAAAAATCCCTAATCAATTTGTCATACTTGTCACAAAATCCTGCATTGAGTTTGAAAACTCCCATGACAAAGGTTGGCAAAGATTGAACTACTGATTTGACATTGACCTCCTTGGCCGCTTGAGACATAAACATCTAATTCCAATTATTGCATTTCTTCCCAAACCGATCCATTATGGGCTGAAACTTTTCATTCTTCATTCTACCTTCCGGAGTAGGGAGACCCAGATACTTACTCTCAAACGTGTCTGACTCCACTCCTAAGATATTTTAATGTCTTCTCTGACATGTGAGGGGCACACTCGCTTACCAAGAGGGAGCATTTACTCTGGCTAAGCAGTTGCTCCGTGGACTGTTGGAAGAGGGATAGGATCTCCTTAATTTTCCTTGCTTGATCGGTTGAAGCCTTAAAGAATAAGAGACTGTCATCTGCGAAGAGGAGATTGGATATACCTGGGCTGTTGCGAGCCACTTTAATGGGGTTCAGGTGACCTCCTTCTACTTCTTTTTTCAGCAAGCTTGCAAGGCCATCCGCCACAAATAGAAAGAGGTATGGGCTCAGGGGGTCTCCCTGTCTTAGTCCATGATGACCCACAAGTGTAGGGGATCTATCGTAGTCCTTTCGATAAGTAAGAGTGTCGAACCCAACGAGGAGCAGAAGGAAATGATAAGCAGTTTTCAGCAATGTATTCTCTGCAAGTACTGAAATAAGTAGTAACTGATAGTTTTGTGATAGGATAAATTGTAACGAGTAACAAGTAACAAAAGTAAATAAAGTGCAGCAAGGTGGCCCAATCCTTTTTGTAGCAAAGGACAAGCCTGGACAAACTCTTATATAGAGAAAAGCGCTTCCGAGGACACATGAGAATTATCGTCAAGCTAGTTTTCATCACGTTCATATGATTCGCGTTCGGTACTTTGATAATTTGATATGTGGGTGGACCGGTGCTTGGGTGTTGTTCTTACTTGAACAAGCATCCCACTTCTGATTAACCTCTATTGCAAGCATCCACAACTACAACAAAAGTATTAAGGTAAACCTAATCATAGCATGAAACATATGGATCCAAATCAGCCCCTTACGAAGCAACGCATAAACTAGGGTTTAAGCTTCTGTCACTCTAGCAAACCATCATCTACTTATTACTTCCCAATGCCTTCCTGTAGGCCCAAACAATGGTGAAGTGTTATGTAGTCGACGTTCACATAACACCACTAGAGACTAGACAACATACATCTCATCAAAATATCGAACGAATACCAAATTCACATGACTACTAATAGCAAGACTTTTCTCATGTCCTCAGGAACAAACGTAACTACTCACAAAGCATATTCATGTTCATAATTAGACGGATATTAATATGCATAAAGGATCTGAACATACGATCTTCCACCAAATAAACCAACTAGCATCAACTACAAGGAGTAATCAACACTACTAGCAACCTACTAGTACCAATCCCGGACTTGGAGACAAGAATTGGATACAAGAGATGAACTAGGGTTTTGAGAGGAGATGGTGCTGGTGAAGATGTTGAGGGAGATTGCCCTCTCCCGATGAGAGGAGCGTTGGTGATGACGATGGTGATGATTTCCCCCTCCCGGAGGGAAGTGTCCCCGGCAGAACAACTCTGCCGGAGCCCTAGATTGGTTCCGCCAAGGTTCCGCCTCGTGGCGGCGGAGTTTCGTCCCGAAAGGTTGCTTATGATTTTTTCCTCGACGAAAGACCTCATATAGAAGAAGATGGCCATCGGAGAGCCAACAGGGGGCCCACGAGGCAGGGGGCGTGCCCTGGGGGGTAGGGCACGCCCCCACCCTCGTAGCCAGGTGGGTCCCCCTCTGGTGAACTTCTTCTGCTTAATATTTTTTATTATTTCCAAAAATGACTTTCGTGGAGTTTCAGGACTTTTGGAGTTCTGCAGAATAGGTCTCTAATATTTGCTCCTTTTCCAGCCCAGAATTCCAGCTGCCGGCATTCTCCCTCCTTATGTAAACCTTGTAAAATAAGAGAGAATAAGCATAAGTATTGTAACATAACATGTACTAACAGACCATAATGCAATAAATATCGATATAAAAGCATGATGCAAAATGGACGTATCGGAGTTTAGCATAGAGGGGGACGGATCCGATCACATACACTTAGCAGAAAACTCAACTTGAAGAATTAGCAATAAGTGAATGTTGTAGAGGACTAAAAACTCAAATACATATAGTCAATGAAGAACAAGGTCGGAAAAAGTGAATACATTGCAAAGTTGAAGAATTTGAACAACTGAGGAATTTCAAAAACAAAAGAAAAACTCAAATTGAAGAATTTCAACTTTTGTTGGTGGCGTGACCCACCGTATAAGAATGATGATTTCAGGCGCCGCGTACAATTGTCGTAGGGCTCTGAGAATCAAATTCTTTGTTAATTTCTTCACACTTAGAGGGTTAGTCTTCATTGATTGAAAAGAAATGTTACTTCGTGTGTTGCACATCTAAGTCATCAATTTTGCATAAGTGTTAGGATGCGTGTCCTTTTCAAAGGACATTCGAAGATTCTAAAATATTTAGCTCACACCGCAACTTGCTAAATATGTTCTCATTCAAGGGCTTTGTGAAGATATCGGCTAGCTGTTCTTCAGTCTTCACGTGCTCGATTGAGATGTCGCCCTTCAACACATGATCACGAAGAAAATGCTGACGAACAAGGAACCTCATATAGCAGAAGATGGCCATCGGAGAGCCAACAGGGGGCCCACGAGGCAGGGGGTGCGCCCCCCACCCTCGTGGCCAGGTGGGTCCCCCTCTGGTGTACTTCTTCCGCTCAATATTTTTTATTATTTCCAAAAATGACTTTCGTGGAGTTTCAGGACTTTGGGAGTTCTGCAGAATAGGTCTCTAATATTTGCTCCTTTTCCAGCCCAGAATTCCAGCTGCCGGCATTCTCCCTCCTTATGTAAACCTTGTAAAATAAGAGAGAATAAGCATAAGTATTGTGACATAACGTGTAATAACAGCCCATAATGCAATAAATATCGATATAAAAGCATGATGCAAAATGGACGTATCAGTCCACGAGAGGGAGCAAAAAGCTCGTGGATCTCACCATTGCATCTGACTGTGTACTTGACAGAAGTTATGCGTGTCATCACCCATCTTATCCATCTTTGGGCAAAGCCGAGCTTTTCAAGGGCCCTCTCTGGGAAACCCCAGTCCACCCGGTCGTAAGCTTTAGCTAGGTCAAGCTTGTAAGCGCAGTAGCAATCTCTAGGGGTTTTGCTGTGTTGGATTTTATGGAAGAATTCAAACGCGATGAGTGCGTTATCCGTGATCATCCTTCCAGGTATGAACTGTTGGGGAACGTAGTAATTTCAAAAAAAATCCCTACGCACATGCAAGATCTATCATGGTGATGCGTAGCAAAAAGCAGGAGAGTGTGCCCACATACCCTCGTAGACCGAAAGCGGAAGCGTTATATCAACGCGTTTGATGTAGTCGTACGTCTTCACGATCCGACCGATCCTAGCACCGAACGTGCGGCACCTCCGTGTTCAGCACACGTTCAGCTCAATGACGTCCCTCGTACTCTTGATCCAGTTGAGGCCGAGGGAGAGTTCCGTCAGCACGATGGCATGGCGACGACGATGATGAAGTTACAGGAGCAGGGCTTCGCCTAAGCACTACGACGATATGACCGAGGTGTGTAACTGTGGAGGGGGCACCGCACACGGCTAAGAGATTGTCTGTTGTGTCTTTGGGGTGTCCCCCTGCCCACGTATATAAAGAAGGGAGGAGGAGGAGGCCGGCCCTAGAGGGGGCGCGCCAAGTGTGGGGAGTCCTACTAGGACTCCCAAGTCCTAGTAGGATTCCCCTTTTCCTTTCCGGAGTAGGAGAAAAGAAAGAGGGAAAGAGAGAGGGTGTAGGAAAGGGCAAGGGGGGCGCCGCCCCCTTTCCCCTAGCCCAATTCGGACCCATGGGGGGGGGCGCCTCCTTCCCTTTGGCCTGCCTCCTCTATTCCCGTATGGCCCAATAAGGCCCAATACTTCTCCTGGCGAATTCCCGTAACTCTCCGGTACTCCGAAAAATACCCGAATCACTCGTGTCGGTGTGGAACGACACCTATGGGATCACAAGAATCCTTCTCCTGTTGCCGGGGCGCAGGGTTGCGAGAAGAGCGGGGCTAGTAGACAGCACAAGGATCGTTTACCCAGGTTCGGGCCGCGAGGACTTGTAAAACCCTAGTCCTGCTTTGGTGGGTGTATTTCAAAGAGTTATTGAGCTCTCGAACTAGCTGTGGTCAGTGCGTGGTTTGAAAGAGCCGAATCCTTCTCCAGTATGCCATGGGCCTCCTTTTATAGTCGAAAGGGGCTGCCACAGTGGCACACAGGAGGTGGAAAGGCATACAGTCCCCTGAGCTTATCGCTCGTATTACAGGACAAGACGCATTTAATGCGTAGCTTAGGTGTCCCCTTGCTTTATTGGGGACGGGGGCGAGGCCCGTCCCGTTCGTCGCCGCTCCTCCTTGCTTTGACACGCGCCCTGGCCAGTGAGTGTGTGTGGTGCCATGTAGGCAGGCAGGCAGCTGAGGTGGCACAGTGGCGGAGCCTTCACGAAGATATGCATGCCGCCACGCAGGCGCTTGATGAGTTGGCCCGGGAGCTGCATGTTGCCACACAGGTGCCCGCCTAGCTGGTTGGGCTGGCAGCTGCATGTGAACGGCGGTGGAAGCTTGGTTGGCGCGGGCCTGGCGGTGGCCCCGCTGGCGTTCTTGGCGAGGGCCTTGCTGGGCGTCCCGGCAAGGGTCTTGCCGAGTAGCTCAGCAAGGGTCTTGCCGTGGCGCATTGTCGTCCCCGACAAGGGCCTTGCCGGGGGTCTGGTGGCCTTCCTTGGCAAGGAACTTGCCGAGGATCGTCGTCTTCTATTCCTCATCTGATCTTGAATATGTCTTCATAAAGATCAGCAAGGGTCTTGCCGGGGGAACCTGCTTCATCCCTCTGCTCTTTATTATCTTGGGCTTCGGTCTTACCTTGGCTCACCTCCCTCGTTCTGCTTAGCGTGACCGTAGGCGCGACTCCGACTGCCCGCGCACAAATATAGGGGTACAAAAGGAGGGGGTACAAAAGCGCACCCCTCCTTTTGTACACCGATAGGAGCCCCCGGGCCTGGGCCACACTTAAGCGCGACGCGTTGTTGGACTAGGCCCAAAACGGTGCGCGGGCAGGCGGGGCGGTTTTTACCGCGGTAAGACTTTTCGCGCGCTTCGCTTCCCACGACCCGCGCGCGCGGCGCGGCGTGGAGGGGTGTGCGTGACGTGGGCGGCATGCGTGGGGCGGTTTCCACATGCATGCGTCACATTGCAGTAAAGAGGCGGCTCGCGCCTTCCCCGTAAAAAGAGGGAGGCGTGGAGGCGCGGCTCATTTACTGAACGGGGCCGGGTCGCGGTCTTTAAGACGTCCACTCCCCACGATCACGGGGTGGGGAGAGGTCGCTTCATCCGCCCCCTCAGCAGGGCCGTCTCCAGGAATTCGGGGCCCCGGTGCAGAATGAGAAATGGGGCCCAAAATTTAGCAAAAAATTGTATTACTAATATAATTAGATTTTCACTTAATATATAGCTTCGGATATGTGTTATTTCACACAATAGTTGCAAAATATATTATATAGTAATGCTAAAGAGTAAACATACTATTGAAACAACAAACTTCTCTTTTGTCAATTGTAATAAAACTGTAAACTGACCGCATGTTCTACTGAAAAGCCTCATCTGTCTAGTACTCTCTCCGTCCCGAATTACTTGTTGTAGAAATGATTAAAATAAATATATCTAAATTAAAGTACGTCTAAATACATTTCTTTCCGCGACAAGTAATTCTGGACGGAGGGAGTATTTCATAAAACGAAATCTTTAAATCCATTGACTCTATTCTCGCAAAATAAAAATCCACTGAGTCTTTCTTAGAATGAAATAGTGTAGCTGACGAGCATACAACGAAGAATTAGTACTACAATTAGAAATCAACTTACGGCTAGTGTAATAATCCTATTAGTTTTGATTGAAACTAAGTGCATGCCTAATCGAGTAGCACTCCTATAATAGTACGCATTGCATTCGATATAACAGAAAGAACCAGAAAGAGAACGATGGCAATAAAAAAAGTAATAACCCTAACTAGTTTTTCGTTCATCTATTTTGATCCCAGGCTTATGGCTACCACGTACCTTGGAAAATATTCCTGCGGTCAGAGGCTGCTGCAGTAAAGAAACAAGCACTCTCGGCCATAGCGATTAGGCCCATTAGCGTAACTAGCCTGCCTTGTTTTTTTTTACTTACTCTTTTACAAACAGGCCCAAAGGGGAGTGGATAAATTAATACTGGGCCAACTGAGGGCTTGTTGGCTGGGTTAGCGCACCGTAACGTGCGTTCCGCTTCTCGTGCAAGGTTTCTTCCGATTAAACCGGATCGAGCGAGCTAGCCGAAAAAGAGTAATCTAGCAACAAGGAAGGAGAGTGCATCTACATACCCTTGTAGATCGCTAAGCGGAAGCGTTCAAGTGAACGGGGTTGATGGAGTCGTACTCGTTGTGATCCAAATCACCGATGACCAAGTGCCGAACGGACGGCACCTCCGCGTTCAACACACGTACAGCCCGATGACGTCTCCCATGCCTGATCTAGCAAGGAGAGAGGGAGAGGTTGAGGAAGACTCCATCCAGCAGCAGCACAACGGCGTGGTGGTGGTGGAGGAGCGTGGTAATCCTGCAGGGCTTCGCCAAGCACCGCGGGAGAGGAGAAGAACTTGGGAGAGGGGGAGGGCTGCGCCAGCACATTGGTATGGTTGCCCTCCCACCCTCTTCATATATATTGGGGCAAGGGAGAGGGGGCCCAGCCCCCTCACATCCCATCTGAGGAGGGGGCGGAGGCCCAAGGGGGGTTAGGGTTCCCCCCAAACCCTAGGCGCATGGGCCCTAGGGGGGGAGGCGCCCAGCCCACTAAGGGGCTGGTCCCTCTCTACATACAGCCCATAGGGCCCTCCGGGGCAGGTGGACCCTCCCGGTGGACCCCCGGAACCCCTTCGGTGGTCCCGGTACAATGTCGGTATCCCCCTGAACTCTTCCGGTGACCGTATGATGACTTCCCATATATAAATCTTTACCTCCGGACCATTCCGGAACTCCTCGTGACGTCCGGGATCTCATCCGGGACTCCGAACAACATTCGGTAACCACATACAAACTTCCTTTATAACCCTAGCGTCATCGAACCTTAAGTGTGTAGACCCTACGGGTTCGGGAAGCATGCAGACATGACCGAGACGTTCTCCGGTCAATAACCAACAGCGGGATCTGGATACCCATGTTGGCTCCCACATGTTCCACGATGATCTCATCGGATGAACCATGATGTAAAGGATTCAATAAATCCCGTATTCAATTCCCTTTGTCTAGCGGTATTGTACTTGCCCGAGATTCGATTGTCGGTATCCCGATACCTTGTTAAATCTCGTTACCGGCAAGTCTCTTTACTCGTTCCGTAACACATCATCCCGTGATCAACTCCTTGAACACATTGTGCACATTATGATGATGTCCTACCGAGTGGGCCCAGAGATACCTCTCCGTCACACGGAGTGACAAATCCCAGTCTCGATTCGTGCCAACCCAACAGACACTTTTGAAGATACCTGTAGTGTACCTTTATAGCCACCCAGTTACGTTGTGACGTTTGGCACACCCAAAGCATTCCTACGGTATCCGGGAGTTGCACAATCTCATGGTCCAAGGAAATGATACTTGACATTAGAAAAGCTTTAGCATACGAACTACATGATCTTTTTGCTAGGCTTAGGATTGGGTCTTGTCCATCACATGATTCTCCTAATGATGTGATCCCGTTATCAACGACATCCAATGTCCATGGTCAGGAAACCGCAACCATCTATTGATCAACGAGCTAGTCAACTAGAGGCTTACTAGGGACATGGTGTCGTCTATGTATCCACACATGTATCTGAGTTTCCTATCAATACAATTATAGCATGGATAATAAACGATTATCATGAACAAGGAAATATAATAATAACTTATTTATTATTGCCTCTAGGGCATATTTCCAACAGTCTCCCACTTGCACTAGAGTCAATAATCTAGTTCACATCGCCATGTGATTAACATTCACAGGTCACATCGCCATGTGACCAACATCCAAAGAGTTTACTAGAGTTCATAATCTAGTTCACATCACTATGTGATTAACACTCAATGAGTTCTGGGTTTGATCATGTTGCTTGTGAGAGAGGTTTTAGTCAAGGAGTCTGCAACATTCAGATCTGTATGTACTTCGCAAATCTCTACGCTATATTTGGAGCCATTTCAAATAAATGTTCTACTTGGAGCTATTCCAAATTGTTGCTCCATTATACGTATCCGGCATCTCTACTCAAAGCTATCCGGATAGGTGTCAAGCTTGCATCGACGTAACTCTTTACGTCGAACTCTTTATCACCTCCATAACCGAGAAACATATCCTTATTCCTCTAAGGATAATCTTGACCGCTATCTGGTGATCTACTCCTAGATCACCTTTGTACCCTCTAGCCAGACATGTGGCAAGGCACATGTCAGGTGCGGTACACAACATAGCATACTATGGAACCTATGTCTAAGCATAGGGGACGACCTTCGTCCTTTCTCTCTATTCTGCCGTGGTCGAGCTTTAAGTCTCAACTTCATACCTTACAACTCAGGCAAGAACTTCCTTCTTTGACTGATCCATCTTGAACACCTTCAAGATCATGTCAAGGTATGTGCTCATTTGAAAGTACCATTAAGCGTTTTGATCTATCCCTATAGATCTTGATGCTCAATGTTTAAGCAGCCTAATCCAGGTTTTCCATCGAAAAACACTTTTCAAATAACCCTATATGCTTTCCAGAAATTCTACATTATTTCTGATCATCAATATGTCAACAACATATACTCATCAGAAATTCTATAGTGCTCCCACTCACTTCTTTGGAAATACAAGTTTCTCATAAACTTTGTATAAACCCAAAATCTTTGATTATCTCATCAAAGTGTACATTCCAACTCCGAGATGCTTACTCCAGTCCTTAGAAGGATAGCTGAAGCTTTGCATACTTGTTAGCATCTTTCAGGATCGACAAAATCTTCTGGTTGTATCACATACAACCTTTCCTCAAGAACAAGGAAACAATATTTTGACATCCCATCTGCAAGATTTCATAAATAATGCAGTACCTGCTAATTCCAACAGACTCTTAGCATCGCTATGAGTGAGAAAGTCTCATCGTAGTCAACTCCTTGAACTTGTCGGGAAACACTTTAACGACAAGTCGAGCTTTTTCAATGGTGACACTTACCATCATTGTCTGTCTTCCTATTAAAATCCATATGTACCCAACAGCCTTACGACCATCAAGTAGTTCTTTCAAAGTCTACACTTTGTTTTCATACATGGATCCTCTCTCGGATTTTATGGCCTCGAGCCATTTTTCGGAATCTGGGCCCACCATCGCTTCTCCATAGCTCATAGGTTCATCGTTGTCCAACAACGTGACCTTTTAAGACAGGGTTACCACTTAGAAGTTGTACACACCCTTGTCAACCTATGAGGTTCGATAGTAACTTGATCTGAAGCTCCATGATCATCATCATTAGCTTTCTCTTCAACTGAGGCAGGGGCCACAGAAACATTTTTCCTGTGCTTGCGCTACTCTCTGCCTGAAGTAAAGGTTCAACAACCTTATCAAGTTCTATCTTCCTCCCACTCAATTCTTTCGAGAGAAACTTTTTCTCGAGAAAGGACCCGATTCTAGAAACAATCCCTATTGCTTTCGGATCTGAATTAGGAGGTATACCCAACTGTTTTGGGTGTCCTATGAAGATGCATTTTATCCGCTTTGGGTTCGAGCTTATCAACCTGAAACTTTTTCACATAAGCGTCGCAGCCCCAAACTTTTAAGAAATGACAACTCAGGTTTCTCCAAACCATAGTTCAAACGGTTTCGTCTCAACGGAATAACGTGGTGCCCTATTAAAGTGAGTGTGGTTGTCTCTAATGCCTAACCCATGAACGATAGTGGTAATTTGATAAGAGACATCATGGTACGCACCATATCCAATAGGGTGCAACTATGATGTTCGGACACACCATCACACTATGGTGTTCCAGGCGGTATTAGTTGTGAAACAATTTCCACAGTGCCAAACTCGTAACTCAGATATTCATTTCTATGATCATATCATAGACATTTTATCCTCTTATCACGAAGATCTTCAACTTCACTCTGAAATTACTTAAACCATTCAATAATTCAGACTTGTGTTTCATCAAGTAAATATACTCAGTATCTACTTAAATCATCTGTGAAGTAAGAATATAACGATATCCACTGCGTGCCTCAGCACTCATTGGACTGCACACATCAGAATGTGTTACTTCCAACAAGTTGCTATCTTGTTCCATCTTACTGAAAACGAGGCTTTTCAGTCATCTTGCCCATGTGGTAAGATTTGCATATCTCAAGTGATTCAAAATCAAGTGAGTCCAAACGGTCCATCTGCATGGAGTTTCTTCATGCGTATATACCAATAGACATGGTTCACATTACTCAATCCTTTTCAAAAATGAGTGAGTCCAAAGATCCATCAACATGGAGCTTCTTCATGCGTTTTATACCATTATGACTTACATGGCAGTGCCACAAGTAGGTGGTACTATCATTACTATCTTATATCTTTTGGCATGAACATGTGTATCACTATGATCGAGATTCGATAAACCATTCATTTTAGGTGCAAGACCATTGAAGGTATTATTCAAATAAATAAAGTAACCATTATTCTCCTTAAATGAATAACCGTATTGCGATAGACATAATCCAATTATGTCTATGCTCAACGCAAACACCAAATAACAATTATTTAGCTTTAACGCCAATCTCGATGGTAGAGGGAGCGAGCGATGCTTGATCATATCAACCTTGGAAACACTTCCAACACATCTCGTCAGCTCACCTTTAGCTAGTCTCCGTTTGTTCCGTAGCTTTTATTTCGAGTTACTAACACTTAGCAACCGAACCGGTATCTAATACCCTGGTGCTACTAGGAATACTAGTAAAGTACACATTAACATAACGTATATCCAATATACTTCTATCGACAGCCTTGTCATCTACCAAGTATCTAGGGTAATTCTCCTCCAGTGGCTGTTCCCTTTATTACAGAAGCACTCAGTCTCGGGTTTGGGTTCAACCTTGGGTTTCTCCACTAGAGCAGCAACTGATTTGCCGTTTCATGAAGTATCCCTTCTTGCCCTTGCCCTTCTTGAAACTAGTGGTTTCACTAACCATCAACAATTGATGCTCCTTCTTGATTTCTACTTTCGCGGTGTCATACATCACGAATATTTCAAGGATCATCATATCTATCCCTGATATGTTATAGTTCATCACGAAGCTCTAGCAGCTTGGTGGCAATGACTTTGGAAAAACATCACTATCTTATCTGGAAGATTAACTCCCACTCGATTCAAGTGATTGTTGTACTCAGACAATCTGAGCACAAGCTCAACGATTGAGCTTTTCTCCCTTAGTTTGCAGTCTAAGAAAATCGTCGGAGGTCTTATACCTCTTGACGTGGGCACGAGCCTGAAATCCCAATTTCAGCCCTTGAAACATCTCATATGTTCTGTGACATTTCAAAATGCCTTCGGTGCCTCAATTCTAAACCATTTAACATTACCGAACTATCATGTAGTCATCAAAACGTGTATGTCGGATGTTCGCAACATCCACAGACCACGTTCGAGGTCCAGCACACCGAGCGGTGCATTAACGACATAAGCCTTCTACTGTCTGCATAATTGCTACTATCAACTTTCAACTATATTTTCTCTAGGAACGTATCTAACATAGTAGAACTAAAGCGTAAGCTATGACATAATTTGCGAAGTTCTTTTGACTATGTTCAGGATAAACAAGTTCATCTTATGAACTCCCACTCAGATAGACATCCCTCTAGTCATCTAAGTGATTACATGATCCGAGTCAACTAGGCCGTGTCCGATCATCACGTGAGACGGACTAGTCATCATCGGTGAACATCTTCATGTTGATCGTATCTACCATACGACTCATGCTCGACCTTTCGGTCTCTGTGTTCCGAGGCCATGTCTGTACATGCTAGGCTCGTCAAGTTAACCCTAAGTGTTTTGCATGTGTAAAACTGTCTTACACCCATTGTATGTGAACGTAAGGATCTATCACACCCGATCATCACGTGGTGCTTCGAAACGACGAACTTTAGCAACGGTGCACAGTTAGGGGAGAACACTTCTTGAAATTTTAATGAGGGATCATTTTATTTACTACCGTCGTTCTAAGCAAATAAGATGTATAAACATGATAAACATCACATGTAATCAAATAGTGACATGATATGGCCAATATCATATTGCTCCTTTTGATCTCCATCTTCGGGGCTCCATGATCATCATCGTCACCGGCATGACACCATGATCTCCATCATCATGATCTCCATCATCGTGTCTTCATGAAGTTGTCACGTCAACTATTACTTCTACTACTATGGCTAATGCTTTAGCAATAAAGTAAAGTAATTACATGACGATTTAAGTTGACACGCAGGTCATAAATAAATTAAGACAACTCCTATGGCTCCTGCCGGTTGTCATACTCATCGACATGCAAGTCGTGATTCCTATTACAAGAACATGAACATCTCATACATCACATCCTTTGGCCATATCACATCACATGGCATACCCTGCAAAAACAAGTTAGACATCCTCTAGTTGTTGTTTGCATGTTTTACGTGGCTGCTATGGGTTTCTAGCAAGAACGTTTCTTACCTACGCAAAACCACACCGTGATATGTCAATTGCTATTTACCCTTCATAAGGACCCTTTTCATCTAATCCGTTCTGACTAAAGTGGGAGAGACAGACACCCGCCAGCCACCTTATGCAACTAGTGCATGTCAGTCGGTGGAACCGGTCTCACGTAAGCGTACGTGTAAGGTTGGTCCGGGCCGCTTCATCCCACAATGCCGTCGAAACAAGATTGGACTAGTAACGGTAAGCATATTGAACAAAATCAACGCCCACAACTACTTTGTGTTCTACTCGTGCATAGAATCTACGCAATAAACCTGGCTCATGATGCCACTGTTGGGGAACGTAGCAGAAATTCAAAATTTTCTACGCAACACCAAGATCAATCTATGGAGTAATCTAGCAACGAGGGAAGGAGAGTGCATCTACATACCCTTGTAGATCGCTAAGCGGAAGCGTTCAAGTGAACGGGGTTGATGGAGTCGTACTCGCTGTGATCCAAATCACCGATGACCAAGTGCCGAACGGACGGCACCTCCGCGTTCAACACACGTACAGCCCGATGACGTCTCCCATGCCTTGATCCAGCAAGGAGAGAGGGAGAGGTTGAGGAAGACTCCATCCAGCAGCAGCACAACGGCGTGGTGGTGGTGGAGGAGCGTGGTAATCCTGCAGGGCTTCGCCAAGCACCGCGGGAGAGGAGAAGAACTTGGGAGAGGGGGAGGGCTGCGCCAGCACATTGGTATGGTTGCCCTCCCACCCCCTTCATATATATTGAAGGAAATATGCCCTAGAGGCAATAATAAAGTTATTATTTATTTCCTTACATATCATGATAAATGTTTATTATTCATGCTAGAATTGTATTAACTGGAAACATAATACATGTGTGGATACATAGACAAACAGAGTGTCACTAGTATGCCTCTACTTGACTAGCTTGTTAATCAAAGATGGTTAAGTTTCCTAACCATGGACAAAGGAGTTGTCATTTGATTAACAAGGTCACATCATTAGTTGAATGATCTGATTGACATGACCCATTCCATTAGCATAGCACCCGATCGTTTAGTATGTTGCTGTTGCTTTTATCCATGACTTATACATGTTCCTTTGACTATGAGATTATGCAACTCCCGTTTGCCGGAGGAACACTTTGGGTGCTACCACACGTCACAACGTAACTGGGTGATTATAAAGGAGTACTACAGGTGTCACCAAAGGTAGATGTTGGGTTGGCGTATTTCGAGATTAGGATTTGTCACTCCAATTGTGGGAGAGGTATCTCTGGGCCCTCTCGGTAATGCACATCACTTAAGCCTTGCAAGCATTGCAACTAATGAGTTAGTTGCGGGATGATGTATTACGGAACGAGTAAAGAGACTTGCCGGTAACGAGATTGAACTAGGTATTGGATACCGACGATCGAATCTCGGGCAAGTAACATACCGATGGACAAAGGGAACAACGTATGTTGTTGTGCGGTCTGACCGATAAAGATCTTCGTAGAATATGTAGGAGCCAATATGGGCATCCAGGTCCCGCTTTTGGTTATTGACCGGAGATGTGTCTCGGTCATGTCTACATTGTTCTCGAACCGTAGGGTCCGCACGCTTAAGGTTACGATGACAGTTATTATGAGTTTATGAGTTTTGATGTATCGAAGGAGTTCGGAGTCCCGGATGAGATCAGGGACATGACGAGGTGTCTCGAAATGGTCGAGATGTAAAGATCGATATGTTGGATGACTATATTCGGACATCGGAAAGGTTCTGAGTGGTTCGGGTATTTATCGGAGTACCGGAGAGTTACGGGAATTCGTATTGGGCCTTATTGGGCCATACGGGAAAGGAGAGAAAGGGCCAAAAGGGTGGCCGCACCCCTCCCCTTGGACTAGTCCGAATTGGACTAGGGAGGGGGGGCGCCCCCCTCCTTCCTTCTCCTTCTCTCTTCCCTTTCCTTCTCTCCTACTCCCCCTACAAGGAAGAACTCCTAGTTAGACTTGGAAAGGGGGAATCCTACTCCCGGTGGGAGTAGGACTCCCCTTGGCGCGCCAAACATAGGGCCGGCCTCCTCCCTCCCTTGCTCCTTTATATACAGGGGCAGGGGGCACCCCATGGACACACAAGTTGATCTTCGTGATCGTTCCTTAGCCGTGTGCGGTGCCCCCCTCCACCATATTCCACCTCGAATATATCGTTGCAGTGCTTAGGCGAAGCCCTGCGCCGGTAGAACATCAAGATTGTCACCACGCCGTCGTGCTGACGGAACTCCTCCCCGAAGCTTTGCTGGATCGGAGCTAGGGGTGCGTCATCGAGCTGAACGTGTGCCAAGAACTCGGAGGTGCCGGAGTAACGGTGCTTGGATCGGTCGGATCGGAAAGACGTACGACTACTTCCTCTACGTTGCGTCAACGCTTCCGCTTCGGTCTACGAGGGTACGTAGACAACATTCTCCCCTCTCGTTGCTATGCATCACCATGATCTTGCGTGTGCGTAGGAATTTTTTGAAATTACTACGTTCCCCAACAGTGGCATCCGAGCCTAGGTTTTTATGGTTTGATGTTTTGCACGAGTAGAACACAAGTGAGTTGTGGACGATACATGTCATACTGCCTACCAGCATGTCATACTTTGGTTCAGCGGTATTGTTGGATGAAGCGGCCCGGACCGACATTACGCGTACGCTTACGCGAGACTGGTTCTACCGCCGTGCTTTGCACACAGGTGGCTGGCGGGTGTCAGTTTCTCCAACTTTAGTTGAACAGAGTATGGCTACGCCCGGTCCTTGAGAAGGTTAAAACGGAGTCTATTTGACGAAGTATCGTTGTGGTTTTGATGCGTAGGTGAGATTGGTTCTTGCTTCAGCCCGTAGCAGCCACGTAAAATTTGCAACAAACAAAGTAGAGGACGTCTAACTTGTTTTTGCAGGGCATGTTGTGATGTGATATGGTCAAGACATGATGCTAAATTTTATTGTATGAGATGATCATGTTTTGTAATCGAGCTATCGGCAACCGGCAGGAGCCGTATGGTTGTCGCTTTATTGTATGCAATGCAATCGCCCTGTAATGCTTTACTTTATCACTAAGCGGTAGCGATAGTCGTAGAAGCATAAGATTGGCGAGACGACAACGATGCTACGATGGAGATCAAGGTGTCGCGCCGGTGACGATGGTGATCATGACAGTGCTGCGGAGATGGAGATCACAAGCACAAGATGATGATGGCCATATCATATCACTTATATTGATTGCATGTGATGTTTATCTTCTATGCATCTTATCTTGCTTTGATTGACGGTAGCATTATAAGATGATCTCTCACTAATTATCAAGAAGTGTTCTCCCTGAGTATGCACCGTTGCGAAAGTTCTTCGTGCTGAGACACCACGTGATGATCGGGTGTGATAGGCTCTACGTTCAAATACAACGGGTGCAAAACAGTTGCACACGCGGAATACTCAGGTTATACTTGACGAGCTATGCATATAAGATATGACCTCGGAACACGGAGACCGAAAGGTCGAGCGTGAATCATATAGTAGATATGATCAACATGATGATGTTCACCATTGAAAACTAATCCATTTCACGTGATGATCGGTTATGGTTTAGTTTGGTTTGGATCACGTGATCACTTAGAGGATTAGAGGGATGTCTATCTAAGTGGGAGTTCTTAAGTAATATGATTAATTGAACTTTAATTTATCATGAACTTAGTCCTAGTAGTATTAGCATATCTATGTTGTAGATCAATAGCTCGCGTTGTTGCTTCCCTATGTTTATTTTGATATGTTCCTAGAGAAAATTGTGTTGAAAAATATTAGCAGCAATGATGCGGATTGGATCCGTGATCTGAGGTTTATCCTCATTGCTGCACAGAAGAATTATGTCCTTAATGCACCGCTAGGTGACAGACCTATTGCAGGAGCAGATGCAGACGTTATGAACGTTTGGCTAGCTCAATATGATGACTACTTGATAGTTTAGTGCACCATGCTTAACGGCTTAGAATCGGGACTTCAAAGACGTTTTGAACGTCATGGACCATATGAGATGTTCCAGTAGTTGAAGTTAATATTTCAAGCAACTACCCGAGTTGAGGGATATGAAGTCTCCAACAAGTTCTATAGCTAAAAGATGGAGGAGAATCGCTCAACTAGTGAGCATGTGCTCAGATTGTCTGGGCACTTCAATTGCTTGAATCAAGTGGGAGTTAATCTTCCAGATAAGATAGTGATTGACAGAATTCTCTAGTCACCATCACCAAGTTAGTAGAACTTCGTGATGAACTATAGTATGCAAGGGATGACGAAAACGACTCCCGAACTTTTTCATAATGATGAAATCGATGGAGGTAGAAATCAAGAAAGAGCATCAAGCGTTGATGGTTGACAAGATCACTAGTTTCAAGTAAAGGGAAAAGGGAAGAAGGGGAACTCCAAGAAGAACGGCAAGCAAGTTGCTGCTCAAGTGAAGAAGCCCAAGTCTGGACCTAAGCCTGAGACTGAGTGCGTTTACTGCAAAGGGACTGGTCATTGGAAACGGAACTGCCCCAAGTATTTGGCGGATAATAAGGATGGCGAAGTGAACAAAGGTATATTTGATATACAGATTATTGATATGTATTTTACTAGTGTTCATAGCAACCCCTCGGTATTTGATACTGGTTCGGTTGCTAAGAGTAGTAACTCGAAACGGGAGTTGCAGAATGAACAAAGACTAGTTAAGGGTGAAGTGACGATGAAAGTTGGAAGTAGTTCCAAGATTGATATGATCATCATCGCACACTCCCTATACTTTCAGGATTAGTGATGAACCTAAATAAGTGTTATTTGGTGTTTGCATTGAGCATAAATATGATTTGATCATGTTTATTGCAATACGATTATTCATTTAAGTTAGAGAACAATTGTTGTTCTGTTTACATGAATAGAACCTTTTATGGACATACACACCCAATGAAAATAGTTCATTGGATCTCGATCGTAGTGATACACATATTCATAATATTGAAACCAAAAGATGCGAAGTTAATAATGATAGTGCAACCTATTTGTGGCACTGCCGTTTAGGTCATATTGGTGTAAAGCGCATGAAGAAACTCCATGCTGATGGGATTTTGGAATCACTTGATTATGAATCCTTTGATGCTTGCGAACCATGCCTCTTGGGCAAGATGACTAAAACGCCGTTCTCCGAAACAATGGAGCAAGCAACAGATTTGTTGGAAATCATACATACTGATGTATGTGGTCCGATGAATATTAAGGCTCGCGACAAGTATCATTATTTTCTAACCTTCACAGATGATTTGAACAGATATGGGTATATCTACTTGATGAAACATAAGTCTGAAACGTTTGAAAAGTTCAAAGAATTTCAGAGTGAAGTAGAGAATCATCGTAACAAGAAAATAAAAGTTACTACGATATGATCGCAGAGGTAAAACATTTGAGTTACGAGTTTGGCCTTCAGTTAAACAATGTGAAATAGTTTCACTACTCACGCCACCTGGAACACCACAGCATAATGGTGTGTCCGAACGTCATAACCGTACTTTATTGATATAGTGCAATCTATGATGTTTCTTACCGATTTACCACTATCGTTTTGGGGTTATGCATTAGAGACAGCTGCATTCACGTTAAATAGGGCACCATCTAAATCCGTTGAGACGACACTATATGAACTGTGGTTTAGCAAGAAACCAAAGTTGTCGTTTCTTAAAGTTTGGGGTTGTGATGCTTATGTGAAAAAAGTTTCATCTTGATAAGCTCAAACCCAAATCGGAGAAATATGTCTTCATAGGATACCCAAAGGAGACAGTTGGGTACACCTTCTATCACAGATCCGAAGGCAAGACATTCGTTGCTAAGAATGGATCCTTTCTAGAGAAGGAGTTTCTCTCGAAAGAAGTGAGTGGGAGGAAAGTAGAACTTGATGAGGTAACTGTACCTATTCCCTTGTTGGAAACCAGTACATCACAGGAACCAGTTTCTGTGACGTCAAAACCAACTAGTGAGGAGGTTGATGATGATGATCATAGAACTACAGAACAAGTTACTACAGAACCTCGTAGATCAACCAGAGTAAGATCCGCACCAGAGTGGTACGGCAATCCTGTTCTGGAAGTCATGCTACTAGATCATGATGAACCTACGAACTATGAAGAAGCGATGGTGAGCCCAGATTCCGCAGAATGGCTTAAAGCCATGAAATCTGAGATGGGATCCATGTATGAGAACAAAGTATGGACTTTGATGGATTTGCCCGATGATCGGCAAGCCATAGAAAATAAATGGATCTTCAAGAGGAAGACAGAAGCTGATAGTAGTGTTACTATCTACAAAGCTAGAATTGTCGCAAAAGGTTTTCGACAAGTTCAAGGTGTTGACTACGATGAGAGTTTCTCACTCGTATCCATGCTTAAGTCTGTCCGAATCATGTTAGCAATTGCCGCATTTTATGAAATCTGGCAAACGGATAAAACAAAACTGCATTCCTTAATGGATTTATTAAAGAAGAGTTGTATATGATGCAACCAGAAGGTTTTGTCAATCCTAAAGGTGCTAACAAAATGTGCAAGCTCCAGCGATCCATCTATGGACTGGTGCAAGCATCTCGAAGTTGGAATATACGCTTTGATGAGTTGATCAAAGCATATAGTTTTATACAGACTTGCGGTGAAGCCTGTATTTACAAGAAAGTGAGTGGGAGCACTACAGCATTTCTGATAAGTATATGTAAATGACATATTGTTGATCGGAAATAATGTAGAATTATTCTGCAAAGCATAAAGGAGTGTTTGAAAGAAGTTTTTCGAAGAAGGACCTCGGTAAAGCTGCTTACATATTGAGCATCAAGATCTATAGAGATAGATCAAGACGCTTGATAAGTTTTCAATGAGTGCATACCTTGACAAGATTTTGAAGTAGTTCAAAATGGAACAGTCAAAGAAAGAGTTCTTTCCTGTGTTACAAGGTATGAAGTTGAGTAAAGACTCAAAACTCGACCACGGCAGAAGATAGAAAGAGAATAAAAGTCATTCCCTATGCCTTGGCCATAGGTTCTATAAAGTATGCCATGCTGTGTACCAGATCTATTGTATACCCTACACTGAGTTTGGCAAGGGAGTACAATAGTGATCTAGGAGTAGATCACTGGACAGCGGTCAAAATTATCCTTAGTGGAATAAGGATATGTTTCTCGATTATGGAAGTGACAAAAGGTTCGTCGTAAAGGGTTACGTCGATGCAAGTTTTGACACCGATCTGGATGACTCTAAGTCTCGATCTAGATACATACTGAAAGTGGGAGCAATTAGTTAGAGTAGCTCCGTGCAGAGCATTGTAGACATAGAAAATTGCAAAATACATAACGGATCTGAATGTGGCAGACCCGTTGACTAAACTTCTCTCACAAGAAAAACATGATGACACCGTAGTACTCTTTGGGTGTTAATCACATAGCGATGTGAACTAGATTACTGAATCTAGCAAACCCTTTGGGTGTTGGTCACATGGCGATGTGAACTATGGGTGTTAATCACATGATGATGTGAACTATCGAGTTAATCACATGGTGATGTGAGTTAATCACATGATGATGTGACCTAGATTGACTCTAGTGCAAGTGGGAGACTGAAGGAAATATGCCCTAGAGGCAATAATAAAGTTATTATTTATTTCCTTACATATCATGATAAATGTTTATTATTCATGCTAGAATTGTATTAACTGGAAACATAATACATGTGTGGATACATAGACAAACAGAGTGTCACTAGTATGCCTCTACTTGACTAGCTTGTTAATCAAAGATGGTTAAGTTTCCTAACCATGGACAAAGGAGTTGTCATTTGATTAACAAGGTCACATCATTAGTTGAATGATCTGATTGACATGACCCATTCCATTAGCATAGCACCCGATCGTTTAGTATGTTGCTGTTGCTTTTATCCATGACTTATACATGTTCCTTTGACTATGAGATTATGCAACTCCCGTTTGCCGGAGGAACACTTTGGGTGCTACCACACGTCACAACGTAACTGGGTGATTATAAAGGAGTACTACAGGTGTCACCAAAGGTAGATGTTGGGTTGGCGTATTTCGAGATTAGGATTTGTCACTCCAATTGTGGGAGAGGTATCTCTGGGCCCTCTCGGTAATGCACATCACTTAAGCCTTGCAAGCATTGCAACTAATGAGTTAGTTGCGGGATGATGTATTACGGAACGAGTAAAGAGACTTGCCGGTAACGAGATTGAACTAGGTATTGGATACCGACGATCGAATCTCGGGCAAGTAACATACCGATGGACAAAGGGAACAACGTATGTTGTTATGCGGTCTGATCGATAAAGATCTTCGTAGAATATGTAGGAGCCAATATGGGCATCCAGGTCCCGCTATTGGTTATTGACCGGAGATGTGTCTCGGTCATGTCTACATTGTTCTCGAACCGTAGGGTCCGCACGCTTAAGGTTACGATGACAGTTATTATGAGTTTATGAGTTTTGATGTACCGAAGGAGTTCGGAGTCCCGGATGAGATCGGGGACATGACGAGGAGTCTCGAAATGGTCGAGACGTAAAGATCGATATATTGGACGACTATATTCGGACATCGGAAAAGTTCTGAGTGGTTCGGGTATTTATCGGAGTACCGGAGAGTTACGGGAATTCGTATTGGGCCTTATTGGGCCATACGGGAAAGGAGAGAAAGGGCCAAAAGGGTGGCCGCACCCCTCCCCTTGGACTAGTCCGAATTGGACTAGGGAGGGGGGGGGGCGCCCCCCTCCTTCCTTCTCCTTCTCTCTTCCCTTTCCTTCTCTCCTACTCCCCCTACAAGGAAGAACTCCTAGTTAGACTAGGAAAGGGGGAATCCTACTCCCGGTGGGAGTAGGACTCCCTTTGGCGCGCCAAACATAGGGCCGGCCTCCTCCCTCCCTTGCTCCTTTATATACAGGGGCAGGGGGCACCCCATGGACACACAAGTTGATCTTCGTGATCGTTCCTTAGCCGTGTGCGGTGCCCCCCTCCACCATATTCCACCTCGAATATATCATTGCAGTGCTTAGGCGAAGCCCTGCGCCGGTAGAACATCAAGATTGTCACCACGCCGTCGTGCTGACGGAACTCCTCCCCGAAGCTTTGCTGGATCGGAGCTAGGGGTGCGTCATCGAGCTGAACGTGTGCCAAGAACTCGGAGGTGCCGGAGTAACGGTGCTTGGATCGGTCGGATCGGGAAGACGTACGACTACTTCCTCTACGTTGCGTCAACGCTTCCGCTTCGGTCTACGAGGGTACGTAGACAACATTCTCCCCTCTCGTTGCTATGCATCACCATGATCTTGCGTGTGCGTAGGAATTTTTTGAAATTACTACGTTCCCCAACAGTGGCATCCGAGCCTAGGTTTTTATGGTTTGATGTTTTGCACGAGTAGAACACAAGTGAGTTGTGGACGATACATGTCATACTGCCTACCAGCATGTCATACTTTGGTTCAGCGGTATTGTTGGATGAAGCGGCCCGGACCGACATTACGCGTACGCTTACGCGAGACTGGTTCTACCGCCGTGCTTTGCACACAGGTGGCTGGCGGGTGTCAGTTTCTCCAACTTTAGTTGAACAGAGTATGGCTACGCCCGGTCCTTGAGAAGGTTAAAACGGAGTCTATTTGACGAAGTATCGTTGTGGTTTTGATGCGTAGGTGAGATTGGTTCTTGCTTCAGCCCGTAGCAGCCACGTAAAATTTGCAACAAACAAAGTAGAGGACGTCTAACTTGTTTTTGCAGGGCATGTTGTGATGTGATATGGTCAAGACATGATGCTAAATTTTATTGTATGAGATGATCATGTTTTGTAATCGAGCTATCGGCAACCGGCAGGAGCCGTATGGTTGTCGCTTTATTGTATGCAATGCAATCGCCCTGTAATGCTTTACTTTATCACTAAGCGGTAGCGATAGTCGTAGAAGCATAAGATTGGCGAGACGACAACGATGCTACGATGGAGATCAAGGTGTCGCGCCGGTGACGATGGTGATCATGACAGTGCTGCGGAGATGGAGATCACAAGCACAAGATGATGATGGCCATATCATATCACTTATATTGATTGCATGTGATGTTTATCTTCTATGCATCTTATCTTGCTTTGATTGACGGTAGCATTATAAGATGATCTCTCACTAATTATCAAGAAGTGTTCTCCCTGAGTATGCACCGTTGCGAAAGTTCTTCGTGCTGAGACACCACGTGATGATCGGGTGTGATAGGCTCTACGTTCAAATACAACGGGTGCAAAACAGTTGCACACGCGGAATACTCAGGTTATACTTGACGAGCTATGCATATAAGATATGACCTCGGAACACGGAGACCGAAAGGTCGAGCGTGAATCATATAGTAGATATGATCAACATGATGATGTTCACCATTGAAAACTAATCCATTTCACGTGATGATCGGTTATGGTTTAGTTTGGTTTGGATCACGTGATCACTTAGAGGATTAGAGGGATGTCTATCTAAGTGGGAGTTCTTAAGTAATATGATTAATTGAACTTTAATTTATCATGAACTTAGTCCTAGTAGTATTAGCATATCTATGTTGTAGATCAATAGCTCGCGTTGTTGCTTCCCTATGTTTATTTTGATATGTTCCTAGAGAAAATTGTGTTGAAAAATATTAGCAGCAATGATGCGGATTGGATCCGTGATCTGAGGTTTATCCTCATTGCTGCACAGAAGAATTATGTCCTTAATGCACCGCTAGGTGACAGACCTATTGCAGGAGCAGATGCAGACGTTATGAACGTTTGGCTAGCTCAATATGATGACTACTTGATAGTTTAGTGCACCATGCTTAACGGCTTAGAATCGGGACTTCAAAGACGTTTTGAACGTCATGGACCATATGAGATGTTCCAGTAGTTGAAGTTAATATTTCAAGCAACTACCCGAGTTGAGGGATATGAAGTCTCCAACAAGTTCTATAGCTAAAAGATGGAGGAGAATCGCTCAACTAGTGAGCATGTGCTCAGATTGTCTGGGCACTTCAATCGCTTGAATCAAGTGGGAGTTAATCTTCCAGATAAGATAGTGATTGACAGAATTCTCTAGTCACCATCACCAAGTTAGTAGAACTTCGTGATGAACTATAGTATGCAAGGGATGACGAAAACGACTCCCGAACTTTTTCATAATGATGAAATCGATGGAGGTAGAAATCAAGAAAGAGCATCAAGCGTTGATGGTTGACAAGATCACTAGTTTCAAGTAAAGGGAAAAGGGAAGAAGGGGAACTCCAAGAAGAACGGCAAGCAAGTTGCTGCTCAAGTGAAGAAGCCCAAGTCTGGACCTAAGCCTGAGACTGAGTGCGTTTACTGCAAAGGGACTGGTCATTGGAAACGGAACTGCCCCAAGTATTTGGCGGATAATAAGGATGGCGAAGTGAACAAAGGTATATTTGATATACAGATTATTGATATGTATTTTACTAGTGTTCATAGCAACCCCTCGGTATTTGATACTGGTTCGGTTGCTAAGAGTAGTAACTCGAAACGGGAGTTGCAGAATGAACAAAGACTAGTTAAGGGTGAAGTGACGATGAAAGTTGGAAGTAGTTCCAAGATTGATATGATCATCATCGCACACTCCCTATACTTTCAGGATTAGTGATGAACCTAAATAAGTGTTATTTGGTGTTTGCATTGAGCATAAATATGATTTGATCATGTTTATTGCAATACGATTATTCATTTAAGTTAGAGAACAATTGTTGTTCTGTTTACATGAATAGAACCTTTTATGGACATACACACCCAATGAAAATAGTTCATTGGATCTCGATCGTAGTGATACACATATTCATAATATTGAAACCAAAAGATGCGAAGTTAATAATGATAGTGCAACCTACTTGTGGCACTGCCGTTTAGGTCATATTGGTGTAAAGCGCATGAAGAAACTCCATGCTGATGGGATTTTGGAATCACTTGATTATGAATCCTTTGATGCTTGCGAACCATGCCTCTTGGGCAAGATGACTAAAACGCCGTTCTCCGAAACAATGGAGCAAGCAACAGATTTGTTGGAAATCATACAT
This sequence comes from Aegilops umbellulata, assembly GCA_032464435.1. NCBI lineage: Eukaryota > Viridiplantae > Streptophyta > Magnoliopsida > Poales > Poaceae > Aegilops > Aegilops umbellulata. The sequence goes on from CP136059.1 coordinate 360,180,619, forward strand.
ACTGATGTATGTGGTCCGATGAATATTAAGGCTCGCGACAAGTATCATTATTTTCTAACCTTCACAGATGATTTGAACAGATATGGGTATATCTACTTGATGAAACATAAGTCTGAAACGTTTGAAAAGTTCAAAGAATTTCAGAGTGAAGTAGAGAATCATCGTAACAAGAAAATAAAAGTTACTACGATATGATCGCAGAGGTAAAACATTTGAGTTACGAGTTTGGCCTTCAGTTAAACAATGTGAAATAGTTTCACTACTCACGCCACCTGGAACACCACAGCATAATGGTGTGTCCGAACGTCATAACCGTACTTTATTGATATAGTGCAATCTATGATGTTTCTTACCGATTTACCACTATCGTTTTGGGGTTATGCATTAGAGACAGCTGCATTCACGTTAAATAGGGCACCATCTAAATCCGTTGAGACGACACTATATGAACTGTGGTTTAGCAAGAAACCAAAGTTGTCGTTTCTTAAAGTTTGGGGTTGTGATGCTTATGTGAAAAAAGTTTCATCTTGATAAGCTCAAACCCAAATCGGAGAAATATGTCTTCATAGGATACCCAAAGGAGACAGTTGGGTACACCTTCTATCACAGATCCGAAGGCAAGACATTCGTTGCTAAGAATGGATCCTTTCTAGAGAAGGAGTTTCTCTCGAAAGAAGTGAGTGGGAGGAAAGTAGAACTTGATGAGGTAACTGTACCTATTCCCTTGTTGGAAACCAGTACATCACAGGAACCAGTTTCTGTGACGTCAAAACCAACTAGTGAGGAGGTTGATGATGATGATCATAGAACTACAGAACAAGTTACTACAGAACCTCGTAGATCAACCAGAGTAAGATCCGCACCAGAGTGGTACGGCAATCCTGTTCTGGAAGTCATGCTACTAGATCATGATGAACCTACGAACTATGAAGAAGCGATGGTGAGCCCAGATTCCGCAGAATGGCTTAAAGCCATGAAATCTGAGATGGGATCCATGTATGAGAACAAAGTATGGACTTTGATGGATTTGCCCGATGATCGGCAAGCCATAGAAAATAAATGGATCTTCAAGAGGAAGACAGAAGCTGATAGTAGTGTTACTATCTACAAAGCTAGAATTGTCGCAAAAGGTTTTCGACAAGTTCAAGGTGTTGACTACGATGAGAGTTTCTCACTCGTATCCATGCTTAAGTCTGTCCGAATCATGTTAGCAATTGCCGCATTTTATGAAATCTGGCAAACGGATAAAACAAAACTGCATTCCTTAATGGATTTATTAAAGAAGAGTTGTATATGATGCAACCAGAAGGTTTTGTCAATCCTAAAGGTGCTAACAAAATGTGCAAGCTCCAGCGATCCATCTATGGACTGGTGCAAGCATCTCGAAGTTGGAATATACGCTTTGATGAGTTGATCAAAGCATATAGTTTTATACAGACTTGCGGTGAAGCCTGTATTTACAAGAAAGTGAGTGGGAGCACTACAGCATTTCTGATAAGTATATGTAAATGACATATTGTTGATCGGAAATAATGTAGAATTATTCTGCAAAGCATAAAGGAGTGTTTGAAAGAAGTTTTTCGAAGAAGGACCTCGGTAAAGCTGCTTACATATTGAGCATCAAGATCTATAGAGATAGATCAAGACGCTTGATAAGTTTTCAATGAGTGCATACCTTGACAAGATTTTGAAGTAGTTCAAAATGGAACAGTCAAAGAAAGAGTTCTTTCCTGTGTTACAAGGTATGAAGTTGAGTAAAGACTCAAAACTCGACCACGGCAGAAGATAGAAAGAGAATAAAAGTCATTCCCTATGCCTTGGCCATAGGTTCTATAAAGTATGCCATGCTGTGTACCAGATCTATTGTATACCCTACACTGAGTTTGGCAAGGGAGTACAATAGTGATCTAGGAGTAGATCACTGGACAGCGGTCAAAATTATCCTTAGTGGAATAAGGATATGTTTCTCGATTATGGAAGTGACAAAAGGTTCGTCGTAAAGGGTTACGTCGATGCAAGTTTTGACACCGATCTGGATGACTCTAAGTCTCGATCTAGATACATACTGAAAGTGGGAGCAATTAGTTAGAGTAGCTCCGTGCAGAGCATTGTAGACATAGAAAATTGCAAAATACATAACGGATCTGAATGTGGCAGACCCGTTGACTAAACTTCTCTCACAAGAAAAACATGATGACACCGTAGTACTCTTTGGGTGTTAATCACATAGCGATGTGAACTAGATTACTGAATCTAGCAAACCCTTTGGGTGTTGGTCACATGGCGATGTGAACTATGGGTGTTAATCACATGATGATGTGAACTATCGAGTTAATCACATGGTGATGTGAGTTAATCACATGATGATGTGACCTAGATTGACTCTAGTGCAAGTGGGAGACTGAAGGAAATATGCCCTAGAGGCAATAATAAAGTTATTATTTATTTCCTTACATATCATGATAAATGTTTATTATTCATGCTAGAATTGTATTAACTGGAAACATAATACATGTGTGGATACATAGACAAACAGAGTGTCACTAGTATGCCTCTACTTGACTAGCTTGTTAATCAAAGATGGTTAAGTTTCCTAACCATGGACAAAGGAGTTGTCATTTGATTAACAAGGTCACATCATTAGTTGAATGATCTGATTGACATGACCCATTCCATTAGCATAGCACCCGATCGTTTAGTATGTTGCTGTTGCTTTTATCCATGACTTATACATGTTCCTTTGACTATGAGATTATGCAACTCCCGTTTGCCGGAGGAACACTTTGGGTGCTACCACACGTCACAACGTAACTGGGTGATTATAAAGGAGTACTACAGGTGTCACCAAAGGTAGATGTTGGGTTGGCGTATTTCGAGATTAGGATTTGTCACTCCAATTGTGGGAGAGGTATCTCTGGGCCCTCTCGGTAATGCACATCACTTAAGCCTTGCAAGCATTGCAACTAATGAGTTAGTTGCGGGATGATGTATTACGGAACGAGTAAAGAGACTTGCCGGTAACGAGATTGAACTAGGTATTGGATACCGACGATCGAATCTCGGGCAAGTAACATACCGATGGACAAAGGGAACAACGTATGTTGTTATGCGGTCTGATCGATAAAGATCTTCGTAGAATATGTAGGAGCCAATATGGGCATCCAGGTCCCGCTATTGGTTATTGACCGGAGATGTGTCTCGGTCATGTCTACATTGTTCTCGAACCGTAGGGTCCGCACGCTTAAGGTTACGATGACAGTTATTATGAGTTTATGAGTTTTGATGTACCGAAGGAGTTCGGAGTCCCGGATGAGATCGGGGACATGACGAGGAGTCTCGAAATGGTCGAGACGTAAAGATCGATATATTGGACGACTATATTCGGACATCGGAAAAGTTCTGAGTGGTTCGGGTATTTATCGGAGTACCGGAGAGTTACGGGAATTCGTATTGGGCCTTATTGGGCCATACGGGAAAGGAGAGAAAGGGCCAAAAGGGTGGCCGCACCCCTCCCCTTGGACTAGTCCGAATTGGACTAGGGAGGGGGGGGGCGCCCCCCTCCTTCCTTCTCCTTCTCTCTTCCCTTTCCTTCTCTCCTACTCCCCCTACAAGGAAGAACTCCTAGTTAGACTAGGAAAGGGGGAATCCTACTCCCGGTGGGAGTAGGACTCCCCTTGGCGCGCCAAACATAGGGCCGGCCTCCTCCCTCCCTTGCTCCTTTATATACAGGGGCAGGGGGCACCCCATGGACACACAAGTTGATCTTCGTGATCGTTCCTTAGCCGTGTGCGGTGCCCCCCTCCACCATATTCCACCTCGAATATATCATTGCAGTGCTTAGGCGAAGCCCTGCGCCGGTAGAACATCAAGATTGTCACCACGCCGTCGTGCTGACGGAACTCCTCCCCGAAGCTTTGCTGGATCGGAGCTAGGGGTGCGTCATCGAGCTGAACGTGTGCCAAGAACTCGGAGGTGCCGGAGTAACGGTGCTTGGATCGGTCGGATCGGGAAGACGTACGACTACTTCCTCTACGTTGCGTCAACGCTTCCGCTTCGGTCTACGAGGGTACGTAGACAACATTCTCCCCTCTCGTTGCTATGCATCACCATGATCTTGCGTGTGCGTAGGAAATTTTTTGAAATTACTATGTTCCCCAACATATATAGGGGCAAGGGAGAGGGGCCCCGGCCCCCTCAGATCCCATCTGAGGAGGGGGCGACGGCCCAAGGGGGGTGCCTTGCCCCCCAAGGCAAGGTGGCGCCCCCCTTTAGGGTTCCCCCCAAACCCTAGGCGCATGGGCCCTAGGGGGGAGGCGCCCAGCCCACTAAGGGGCTGGTCCCTCTCTACATACAGCCCATAGGGCCCTCCGGGGTAGGTGGACCCCCGGAACCCCTTCGATGGTCCCGGTACAATGCCGGTATCCCCCCCGAACTCTTCCGGTGACCGTATGATGACTTCCCATATATAAATCTTTACCTCCGGACCATTCCGGAACTCCTCGTGACGTCCGGGATCTCATCCGGGACTCCGAACAACATTCGGTAACCACATACAAACTTCCTTTATAACCCTAGCGTCATCGAACCTTAAGTGTGTAGACCCTACGGGTTCGGGAAGCATGCAGACATGACCGAGACGTTCTCCGGTCAATAACCAACATCGGGATCTGGATACCCATGTTGGCTCCCACATGTTCCACGATGATCTCATCGGATGAACCACGATGTCAAGGATTCAATAAATCCCGTATTCAATTCCCTTTGTCTAGCGGTATTGTACTTGCCCGAGATTCGATCGTCGGTATCCCGATACCTTGTTCAATCTCGTTACCGGCAAGTCTCTTTACTCATTCCGTAACACATTATCCCGTGATCAACTCCTTGAACACATTGTGCACATTATGATGATGTCCTACCGAGTGGGCCCAGAGATACCTCTCCGTCACACGGAGTGACAAATCCCAGTCTCGATTCGTGCCAACCCAACAGACACTTTCGGAGATACCTGTAGTGTACCTTTATAGCCACCCAGTTACGTTGTGACGTTTGGCACACCCAAAGCATTCCTACGGTATCCGGGAGTTGCACAATCTCATGGTCCAAGGAAATGATACTTGAAATTAGAAAAGCTTTAGCATACGAACTACACGATCTTTGTGCTAGGCTTAGGATTGGGTCTTGTCCATCACATGATTCTCCTAATGATGTGATCCCGTTATCAACGACATCCAATGTCCATGGTCAGGAAACCGCAACCATCTATTGATCAACGAGCTAGTCAACTAGAGGCTTACTAGGGACATGGTGTCGTCTATGTATCCACACATGTATCTGAGTTTCCTATCAATACAATTATAGCATGGATAATAAACGATTATCATGAACAAGGAAATATAATAATAACTTATTTATTATTGCCTCTAGGGCATATTTCCAACAACGATTTCGGGGGCCCTGTGCGATCGCACCGCTCGCACACCCTTGTCGACGGGCCTGCCCCTCAGTTCTGCATGTTCGCCACGCATGCTTTATGCGCCTGGGGTGGCAAGAGGTGGAGGCGGGAAACCGGGCCGTCGCTGGTTGGTGCAGCGGGTCGGTCCTAATTCCCTGCGCCTCCGGTGGCTGGATTGAACGAGCGGGGTGGCCGAGCCCCGACCCCGCCCCTTTATAAAGAGGGGGAAGGGGGGATGGCGTCCCGCATTCTTCTGTCATCTGCCTCCTCTTGCTTCTGCTTCTTCCTTTCACTCACCATGGAGATCCGGGTCCCTCAACGGTGGCAGCGAGGGTCGTCACTCGACAGCGCGTCCCTCCTCCTCATGAACCCGCGGTGGTGGAACCGGCCGCGAGGGGAAGGGGGAGGGGGCGAGGCCGGGGCAGAGGCCGTAGTGCTCGGGGAAGAGGAGGACGGGGCGGCGCGTCGGCCTTGCCCCTGCCAATGATGCCCTTCCTGATGGAGGGCCATGTTGAAGACCAGCCCTGCGAGTTCTTCATCAGGTTGTGCCGGCCTCCGCGTCATCGTCTTCGTCTCCCCGCCCCATTTGCTCGGGTGATGGAGCGTGACTCTCCCCAGACCCTCAGGTTGCACATGAGGGGTTGTGGGAACGGGGGCACGCAGGTCGACGTCGACTTCCCGGCTCCTGGGGTTATGTACCTCCGCTGTGGATGGAAGACGTTTGCTCGCATCCACAGCCTGATGGCGGGGCTCGTCCTCTACTTCAAATTAATGGAGGACGGCCTGCTCTCCGTCAAGGTCTTCGGAGAGTTTGGAACTCGCCTGAAGTGCTGTGTGGAGAGCTCCTCCGATGGAGATTCCAACGATGGAAGCTCTTCCTCGAGCGAAAGTGATGAGGAGAACAGCGGGGCAGATGAAGGGGATGAGTCCAACTAGGCGTCGGACGCCCCGCGCCTGGGCGGGTGCACCAGCAGCAGCATCTGCACCTGGCCGCTCCTCTGGCATGGCTTTGCCGGGGGTGGGGCCAGCTCCTTGAACTTCTCAGGGTCGTCTCCTTGGGCGGCTGGCGTTGGGAGGCTGCGGAAGAGGAAGAGGGCGGGCGGCAAGGCCGTCAACTCGGAGTACGCGGGCACCGACGCCTTCGTCGCTTATTGCCGGTCCTGCCGCCTCGTCTTCCACCTCCTTTCCCGGCACCGTCATCACCGGCCTACTCGTGGGCGGCCACCGAGGTGTTCTCTTGGTGCTTCCTACTTCTCGTAGCTCGCCTAGGCGCCCCTTTTTCCCTCTCGCCTCCTTGCCCTGCCTCCTGAGGAGAGGGACAAGAAAGGGATCACAGGTACCTTATCTCTTTTTTAATCTGTAAGCCTGCGGGCCTTGTTAAATTTAAAGCTTGTAATCCCCTTTGTTCATGTTTTTCATCTCGTACGAACTGTACCTGCATGGGATGTTTTTAATGAAAAAGGGATGCTTGCCGGGTTTTTCGTTCATGGGTCAGTCCCGCGACAAGGAGCGAATCCTCCTTATTGTTTAAGATAAATGTTTTTCACCCGACAACAGGCCTTGCTGTCCCCCACTACACTCGACCATTCTCGCGCTCTTGGCGGAGGCAAGGATGAAGTGGGCTTTAGGCCCCTCGTTCTACCTCCTTGCCGCCACGGCTACAACCAAATCCGGACCCAGGAAATAATCCTTAGGTATAGGAAAAGGGGAGCACGACAGCTTATAGATAAAAATGAGGTTTCACATGCCCCAGTTCTGTTCCAAAATGCATGACAGAGGATAAAAGACTTATCTGGATCTGCAGCCCCCGGCAACCTTGTCTTGCCGCAGATTGGATCCCCGTGCTTGCAGCCCCCGACAAATCTGGTTTGCTGGGGTCGGGATGCCGGTCAATTTCCTTTCTTCCAAGTAGCTCAGCAGAACTGCTCATGTGCCCTGCGAACTAAAAGAGGACAGAAGAGAAACAGATGGATGTGCACTCGACCTCTAAGGTAGGGGTTAGTCGCTGCTGAGCACTATCAACCCTAACCAAGGAAGAGACTCGACCTAGCATGCATGCTATGACTTAGGGCGACAACGCTTCATTTATTTATGCTCAGGGTCTGCGCCTGGCTTTGTACAAAGGGTCACATGCCTTGCCGGCAAAGTTTGTACAAAAGGTGGCTTGCCGGGAGGCCCGGGAAGCCACGCCTTATGGATAAAACTTGCGAAGATGCTCGATGTTCCAGGAATTGCTCACTGGGATGGCATCTTCGGTCTCCAGGCGGACTACGCCAGGCTTGGTGACTCGTATTACCCGATAAGGGCCTTCCCACTTTGGCGTCAACTTGTTGGTATTCTTGGCCGACTGAACGCGCCGAAGAACAAGGTCGCCGTCCTCAAAGCTTCGGGCATGAACCTTGCGGCTGTGGTAGCGGCGCAAGGCTTGCTGGTAGCGCGCTGCTCTCACAGCCGCCCGAAGACGATCTTCCTCAAGGAGCGTCACGTCATCTTGGTGCAACTGCTCTTGCTCAAGCTCATCATAAGTGAGCACTCGAGGTGACCCGTATATGAATTCCGTGAGGAGAACTGCTTCTGCCCCGTATACCTGGGCAAAAAGTGTCTGGCCGATGGCTCGATTTGGCACCGTGTCCTGATCGACCAAAGAACCATCGGCAACTCATCAATCCAGCGCCTTCCACTCTTGTGTAGCTTGTCAAAGGTCTTCATTCTCAGGCCTCGCAACACTTCAGAATTTGCCCTCTCCGCTTGGTCGTTGCTCTGTGGGTGTGCCACGGAAGCAAAACAGACCTTGCTACCGAGGTCTTGAATGTACTGCATGAAGGTGTGGCTTGTGAACTGCGTGCCATTGTCGGTGATGACTCTGTTTGGCACACCAAAACGGCAGACTAGTCCCTTGAAGAACTTGGCGGCTGACTGAGCAGTCACCTTTCTCACTGCTTCCACCTCCGGCCACTTTGTGAACTTGTCGATTGCAACGTACAGTACTCAAAGCCCCGGCAGCGCGGGGGAAAGGGCCCAGTATATCGAGCCCCCAGACCAAGAATGACCAGGAGAGAGGGATTGTTTGAAGGGCTTGATCTGGTTGATGAAGCTTCTTTGAATGGAACTCGCATGCTTCACACTTGGTTACTAGTGTCGTCGCATCCTGGAGGGCGGTGGGCCAGAAGAAGCCTTGCTGGGATGCCTTTCCAGCAAGGGCCCTCGACCCTATGTGGGAGCCACATATTCCTCCATGCATCTCTGCCAACAGCTCCAGTCCTTCCTCCTGGGGGATGCACTTTCAGTATTATGCATGTTATTTCCCTGTTCGACTTTCCTTTGTATGTCCTTCCTACGTTATTGGGTAGGCTCACCGACGCGTAAACCCAAGGCGGCGTCTTGGGGACGGATCCCCATTGGCCTGCCGGGTGTGCTTGCTGCCGGGCGAACCACCTTGCCGCCCTCAGCACGGCCGCCCGAACTATCGAGCTTGAATCGAGTCAGAGTCGGGAGCGTTGCCAAGTGCGGAAGGCTACCCCGCCACTCTTGATGCGGCCGCTTTGAGCTGTTGAGCTAACTCGAAACAGAACAAGGGCGTTATCAATCGCGGGAGGGCCCCTTTGCGTGCAGGTTTCTCATACATAGGCGAGATCTCCGAGGACGATAACCTTATGTATAGGAGGAAATAACTCAAAGCTCTGAATGACTTAGCTTTTTTGTTGCCGAGCCGGCGTCGTTCCTCCGGTCGCCTTCTTCTCAGGAGCCAAGGGCGATGAAGAACTACTAGGCTAACTACTAGACCAGATTCTCACAATTGCGCCCCCTACCTGGCGCGCCAAAGATGTTGGTGTGGAACGACACCTATGGGATCACAAGAATCCCTACTACGGTTGCCGGGGTGCGGGGTTGCGAGAAGAGCGGGGCTAGTAGACAGCACAAGGATCATTTACCCAGGTTCGGGCCGCGAGGACGCGTAAAACCCTAGTCCTGCTTTGGTGGGTGTATTTCAGAGAGTTCTTAAGCTCTCGAACTAGCTGTGGTCAGTGTGTGGTTTGAAAGAGCCGAATCCTTCTCCAGTATGCCATGGGCCTCCTTTTATAGTCGAAAGGGGCTGCCAAAGTGGCACACAGGAGGTGGAAAGGCGTACAGTCCCCTGAGCTTATCGCTCGTATTACAGGACAAGACGCATTTAATGCGTAGCTTAGGTGTCCCCTTGCTTTATTGGGGACAGGGACGAGGCCCGTCCCGTCCGTCGCCGCTCCTCCTTGCTTTGACACGCGCCCTGGCCAGTGAGGTGTGTGGTGCTATGTAGGCAGGCAGGCAGCTGAGGTGGCGCAGTGGCGGAGCCTTCACGAAGATCTGCATGCCGCCACGCAGGTGCTTGATGAGTTGGTCTGGGAGCTGCATGTTGCCACGCAGGTGCCTGCCCAGCTGGTTGGGCTGGCAGCTGCATGTGAACGGCGGTGGAAGCTTGGTTGGCGCGGGCCTGGCGGTGGCCCCGCTGGCGTTCTTGGCGAGGGCCTTGCCGTGCGGCCCGGCAAGGGTCTTGCCGAGTAGCTCAGCAAGGGTCTTGCCGGGGGTCTGGTGGCCTTCCTCGGCAAGGATCTTGCCAAGGATCGTCGTCTTCTATTCCTCATCCGATCTTGAATATGTCTTCACAAAGATCTGCATGCCACCACGGAGGTGCCTCCCGAGCCCTGGCCCCACGTGGATGATGTCGATGGGGACCGTGGGCTCAAGGGTGGCTCGCTCTGTTGGTGTGGGGCAAGCTGCCCCGGCAAGGGTCTTGCCGGGGGAACCTGCTTCGTCCCTCTGCTCTTTGTGGTCTTGGCCTTGGCGTTTCTTTCATTATCTTAGGCTTCGGTCTTACCTTGGCTCTCCTCCCCTGTTCTGCTTGGCGTAACCGTAGGCGCAGCTCCGACTGCCCGCGCACAAGTATAGGGGTACAAAAGCGCACCCCTCTTTTTGTACACCGACAACTCGGAACCTTTCCGATGTCTGAATATAGCCTTCCAATATATCGATCTTTACCTCTCGAGCATTTCGAGACTCCTCGTCGTGTCCCCGATCTCATCTGGGACTCCGAACAAACTTCGGTCATCAAATCACATAACTCATAATACAAATCGTCATCGAACGTTAAGCGTGTGGACCCTACGGATTCGAGAACTATGTAGACATGACCGAGACACATCTCCGGTCAATAACCAATAGCGGAACCTGGATGCTCATATTGGCTCCTACATATTCTATGAAGATCTTTATCGGTCAAATCACATAACAACATACGTTGTTCCCTTTGCCATCGGTATGTTATTTGCCCGAGATTCGATCGTCGGTATCCTCATACCTAGTTAAATCTCATTACCGGCAAGTCTCTTTACTCGTTCCATAATGCATCACCCCGCAACTAACTCATTAGTCACAATGCTTGCAAGGCTTATAGTGATGTGCATTACCAACAGGGCCCAGAGATACCTCTCTGATACACGGAGTGACAAATCCTAATCTTGATCTATGCCAACTCAACAAACACCATCGGAGACACCTGTAGAGCATCTTTATAATCACCCAGTTACGTTGTGACGTTTGATAGCACACAAGGTGTTCCTCGGTATTCGGGAGTTGCATAATCTCATAGTCTGAGGAACATGTATAAGTCATGAAGAAAGCAGTAGCAATGAAACTATAACGATCATAATGCTAAGCTAACGAATGGGTCTTTTCCATCACATCATTCTCCTAATCATGTGATCCCGTTCATCAAATGACAACACATGTCTATGGTTAGGAAACATAACCATCTTTGATAAACGAGCTAGTCAAGTAGAGGCATACTAGGGACACTTTGTTTTGCCTATGTATTCACACATGTACTCAGTTTCCGGTTAATACAATTCTAGCATGAATAATAAACATTTATCATGAAATAATGAAATAAATAATAACTTTATTATTGCCTCTAGGGCATATTTCCTTCAGTCCCCCACTTGCACTAGAGTCAATAATCTAGTTCACATCGCCATGTGATTTAACACCAATAGTTCACATCACCATGTGATTAACACCCATAGTTCACATCGCCATGTGACCAACACTCAAAGGGTTTACTAGAGTCAGTAATCTTAGTTCACATTGCCATGTGATTAACACCCAAAGAGTATTAAGGTATGATCATGTTTTGCTTGTGAGAGAAGTTTAGTCAACGGGTCTGCCATATTCAGATCCGTATGTATTTTGCAAATTTCTATGTCAACAATGCTCTACACGGAGCTACTCTAGCTAATTGCTCCCACTTTTAGTATGTATCCAGATTGTGACTTAGAGTCATCCAGATCGGTGTCAAAACTTGCATCGACGTAACCCTTTACGACGAACTCTTTATCACCTCCATAACCGAGAAATATTTCCTTAGTCCTCTAAGGATAATTTTGACCGCTGTCCAATGATCTATTCCTAGATCAAAATTGTACTCCCTTGCCAAACTCAGGGCAGGGTATACAATAGGTCTGGTACACAGCATGGCATACTTTATAGAACCTATGGCTGAGGCATAGGGAATGACTTTCATTCTCTCTCTATCTTCTCCTATGGTCGGGCTTTGAGTCTTACTCAACTTCACACCTTGCAACACAGGCAAGAACACTTTCTTTGACTGTTCCATTTTGAACTACTTCAAAAACTTGTCAAGGTATGTACTCATTGAAAAAACTTATCAAGCGTCTTGATCTATCTCTATAGATCTTGATGCTCAATATGTAAGCAGCTTCACCGAGGTATTTATTTGAAAAACTATTGGAAATATGCCCTAGAGGCAATAATAAAAGTATTATTATTATATTTCCTTGTTCATGGTAATTGTCTTTATTCATGCTATAATTGTGTTATCTGGAAATCGTAATACATGTGTGAATACTAGACACCAATATGTCCCTAGTAAGCCTCTAGTTGACTAGCTCGTTGATCAATAGATAGTCATGGTTTCCTGACTATGGACATGGGGATGTCATTGATAACGAGATCACATCATTAGGAGAATGATGTGATGGACAAGACCCAATCCTAAGCATAGCACAAGATCGTGTAGTTCGTTTTGCTAGAGCTTTCCAATGTCGAGTATCTTTTCCTTAGACCATGAGATCGTGTAACTCCCGGATACTGTAGGAGTGCTTTGGGTGTACCAAACGTCACAACGTAACTGGGTGACTATAAAGGTGCACTACAGGTATCTCCGAAAGTATCTGTTGGGTTGACACGGATCAAGACTGGGATTTGTCACTCCGCATGACGGAGAGGTATCACCGGGCCCACTCGGTAATGCATCATCATAATGAGCTCAAGGTGACCAAGGTTTGGCCACGGGATCATGCATTACGGTACGAGTAAAGTGACTTGCCGGTAACGGGACTAAACGAGGTATTGGGATACCGACGATCGAGTCTCGGGCAAGTAACCTACCGATTGACAAAGGGAATAGTTTACGGGGTTGCTTGAACCCTCGACATCGTGGTTCATCCGATGACATCATCGAGGAACATGTGGGAGCCAACATGGGTATCCAGATCCCGCTGTTGGTTATTGCCCGAGAGTCGTCTCGGTCATGTCTGCATGTCTCCCGAACCCGTAGGGTCTACACACTTAAGGTTCGGTGACGCTAGGGTTATTAGGAAGACTTGTATGTGATTACCGAATGTTGTTCGGAGTCCCGGATGAGATCCCGAACGTCACGAGGAGTTCCGGAGTGATCCGGAGGTAAAGATTTATATATGGGAAGTTGTCATAAGGACACCGGAATAGTTCGGGGGCATATCGGTATTGTACCGAGGCCACCGGAGGGGCCTCGGGGGTCCACCGGGAGGGGCCACCTCTCCCGGAGGGGCTCATGGGCTGTAAGGGGGAAGGGAACCAGCCCAAAGTGGGCTGGTGCGCCTCCCCCCAAGGGCCCATGCGCCCTAGGGTTTGGGGGAACCCTAAAGGGGGCGCCCCCCTTGCTTGGGGGGCAAGCCCCCTCCCCCTTGGCCGCCGCCCCCCCTCTAGATCCATCTAGAGGGGGCCGGCCCCCCTTGCCCCTTCCCCTATAAATAGAGGGGTGAGGGGAGGGCTGCAGAGACAACTGAAGGCGCAGCCCCTCCCCTCCCCAACACCTCTCCTCCTCCGTACGCGCTTGGCGAAGCCCTGTCGGAGTTCTGTTGCACCAACCTCACCACGCCGTCGTGCTGCCGTTGGAGTCTTCTTCCTCAACCTCTCCTTCCCCTTGCTGGATCAAGAAGGAGGAGACGTTGATCGTCCCGTACGTGTGTTGAACACGGAGGTGCTGTCCGTTCGGCACTTGGTCATCGGTGATCCGAATCACGACGAGTACGACTACGTCATCACCATCCCCTTGAACGCTTCCGCACGCAATCTGCAAGTGGTATGTAGATGCAATCTCTCTCCCATGACTCGTTGCTTAGATGAACTCATAGATGGATCTTGGTGAAACCGTAGGAAAATTTTAATTTTCTGCAACGTTCCTCAACAGTGGCATCATGAGCCAGGTTTATGAGTAGTTCTCTATTGCACGAGTAGAACACAAAGTAGTTGTGGGCGTCGAATTGTCAATTCTTCTTGCCGTTACTAGTCCTATCTTGGTTCAGCGGTATTGTGGGATGAAGCGGCCCGGACCAACCTTACACGTACGCTTACGTGAGACCGGTTCCACCGACTAACATGCACTAGTTGCATAAGGTGGCTGGCGGGTGTCTGTCTCTCCCACTTTAGTTGGATCGGATTCGATGAACAGGGTCCTTATGAAGGGTAAATAGAGATTGACAAATTCACGTTGTGGTTTTAACGTAGGTAAGAAACATTCTTGCTAGCAACCTATAACAGCCACGTAAAAACTTGCAACAACAATTAGAGGACGTCTAACTTGTTTTTGCAGCAAGTGCTTTGTGATGTGATATGGCCAGAAGTTGTGATGAATCATGTGATGTATGAGATGATCTTGTTATTGTAATAGGAATCACGACTTGCATGTCGATGAGTATGACAACCGGCAGGAGCCATAGGAGTTGTCATTATTCTTTTATGACCTGCGTGTCGCCATGTAAATTACTTTACTTTGTTGCTAAACGTGTTAGCCATAGTAGTAGTAGTAGTAGTTGGCGAGCAACTCCATGGAGACACGATGATGGAGATCATGATGATGGAGATCATGGTGTCGTGCCGGTGACGAGATGATCATGGAGCCCCAAGATGGAGATCGAAGGAGCTATATGATGATGGCCATATCATGTCACTAATATATAATTGCATGTGATGTTTATTATATTTATGCATCTTGTTTACTTAGGACGACGGTAGTAAATAAGATGATCCCTTACAAAATTTCAAGAAGTGTTCACCCCTAACTGTGCACCGTTGCTAAAGTTCGTCGTTTCGAAGCACCACGTGATGATCGGGTGTGATAGATCCATACGTTCACATACAACGGGTGTAAGACAGTTTTACACATGCAAAACACTTAGGGTTAACTTGACGAGCCTAGCATGTACAGACATGGCCTCGGAACACGGAGACCGAAAGGTCGAACATGAGTCGTATAGAAGATACGATCAACATGGAGATGTTCACCGATGATGACTAGTCCGTCTCACGTGATGATCGGACACGGCCTAGTCGACTCGGATCATGTAACACTTAGATGACTAGAGGGATGTCTAATCTGAGTGGGAGTTCATTCATTAATTTGATTAGATGAACTTAATTATCATGAACTTAGTCTAAATCTTTACAATATGTCTTGTAGATCAAATGGCCCACGGTAATGTCAGCCTCAACTTCAACGCGTTCCTAGAGAAAACTAAGCTAAAAGATGATGGCAGCAACTACTCGGACTGGGTCCGGAACTTGAGGATCATCCTCATAGCAGCCAAGAAAGATTATGTCCTAGATGCACCGCTAGGTGATGCACCATTCCCAGAAAACCAGGACGTTATGAACGCCCATCAGTCACGCACTGATGATTACTCCATCGTTCAGTGCGGCATGCTTTATAGCTTAGAACCGGGGCTCCAAAAGCGTTTTGAGAAGCACGGAGCATATGAGATGTTCGAGGAGCTGAAATTGATTTTCCAAGCTCATGCCCGGGTCGAGAGATATGAAGTCTCCGACAAGTTCTTTAGCTGCAAAATGGAGGAAAATAGCTCTGTCAGTGAACACATACTCAAGATGTCTGGGTTGCACAACCGCTTGACTCAGCTGGAAGTTAATCTTCCGGATGAGGCGGTCATTGACAGAATCCTTCAGTCGCTCCCACCTAGCTACAAAAGCTTCGTGATGAACTACAACATGCAAGGGATGGAAAAGACCATTCCCGAGTTGTATTCAATGCTGAAATCCGCGGAGGTGGAGATCAAAAAGGAACATCAAGTGTTGATGGTGAATAAAACCACTAAGTTCAAGAAAGGCAAGGGTAAGAAGAACTTCAAGAAAGACGGCAAGGAGGTTGCCGCGCCTGGTAAATCAGTTGCCAGGAAGAAGTCAAAGAATGGACCCAAACCTGAAACTGAGTGCTTTTATTGCAAGGGAAATGGTCACTGGAAACGGAATTGCCCCAAGTACTTAGCGGATAAGAAGGCCGGCAACACTAAAGGTATATGTGATATACATGTAATTGATGTGTACCTTACCAGTGCTCGCAGTAGCTCCTGGGTATTTGATACCGGTGCTGTTGCTCATATTTGTAACTCACAGCAGGAGCTGCGGAATAAGAGAAGACTGGCGAAGGACGAGGTGACGATGCGCGTCGGGAATGGTTCCAAGGTCGATGTGATCGCCGTCGGCACGCTACCTCTACATTTACCCACGGGATTAGTTTTAAACCTCAATAATTGTTATTTGGTGCCAAGTTTGAGCATGAACATTGTATCTGGATCTCGTTTAATACGAGATGGCTACTCATTTAAATCCGAGAATAATGGTTGTTCTATTTATATGAGTGATATGTTTTATGGTCATGCTCCGATGGTTAATGGTTTATTCTTAATGAATCTCGTGCGTGATAATACACATATTCATAGTGTGAATGCCAAAAGGTGTAAAGTTGATAACGATAGTCCCACATACTTGTGGCACTGCCGCCTTGGTCACATTGGTGTCAAGCGCATGAAGAAGCTCCATGCTGATGGACTTTTAGAGTCTCTCGATTATGAATCGTTTGACACATGCGAACCATGCCTTATGGGCAAAATGACCAAGACTCCGTTCTCCGGAACAATGGAGCGAGCAACCAACTTATTGGAAATTATACATACTGATGTGTGCGGTCCAATGAGCGTTGAGGCTCGCGGAGGATATCGTTATGTTCTCACACTCACTGATGATTTGAGTAGATATGGCTATGTCTACTTAATGAAACACAAGTCTGAGACCTTTGAAAAGTTCAAGGAGTTTCAGAGTGAGGTTGAGAATCAACGTGACAGAAAGATCAAGTTTCTACGATCAGATCGTGGAGGAGAGTACTTAAGTCACGAATTTGGCACACACTTAAGAAAATGTGGAATAGTTTCACAACTCACGCCGCCTGGAACACCTCAGCGTAATGGTGTGTCCGAACGTCGTAATCGCACTTTATTGGATATGGTGCGATCTATGATGTCTCTTACCGATTTACCGCTATCATTTTGGGGATATGCTCTAGAGACAGCCACATTCACTTTAAATAGGGCACCGTCTAAATCCGTTGAGACGACACCGTATGAATTATGGTTTGGAAAGAAACCTAAGCTGTCGTTTCTAAAAGTTTGGGGATGCGAGGCTTATGTCAAGAAACTTCAACCTGAAAAGCTCGAACCCAAATCGGAAAAATGCGTCTTCATAGGATACCCTAAGGAAACCATAGGGTATACCTTCTACTTAAGATCCGAGGGCAAGATCTTTGTTGCCAAGAACGGAACCTTTCTGGAGAAAGAGTTTCTCTCGAAAGAAGTAAGTGGGAGGAAAGTGGAGCTTGATGAAGTACTGCCTCTTGAAACGGAGAATGGCGCAGCGCAAGAAAATGTTCCTGTGGTGCCTGCTCCAATTAGAGAGGAGGTTAATGATAATGATCAAGATACTTCGGACCAAGCTTCCACTGAACTTCGTAGGTCCACAAGGACACGTTCCGCACCAGAGTGGTACGGCAACCCTGTCCTGGAAATCATGTTGTTGAACAACGGTGAACCTTCGAACTATGAAGAAGCGATGGCGGGCCCGGATTCCAACAAATGGTTAGAAGCCATGAAATCCGAGATAGGATCCATGTATGAAAACAAAGTATGGACTTTGACAGACTTGCCCGATGATCGGCGAGCGATAGAAAACAAATGGATCTTCAAGAAGAAGACGGACGCGGATGGTAATGTTACCATCTATAAAGCTCGACTTGTCGCCAAGGGTTATCGGCAAGTTCAAGGGATTGACTACGACGAGACTTTCTCTCCCGTAGCGAAGCTGAAGTCCGTCCGAATCATGTTAGCAATTGCCGCATACTATGATTATGAGATATGGCAAATGGACGTCAAAACGGCATTCCTTAATGGCTATCTTAAGGAAGAACTGTATATGATGCAGCCGGAAGGTTTTGTCGATCCCAAGAATGCTAACAAGGTGTGCAAGCTCCAGCGATCCATTTATGGGCTGGTGCAAGCATCTCGGAGTTGGAACATTCACTTTGATGAGATGATCAAAGCGTTTGGGTTTATGCAGACTTATGGAGAAGCCTGCGTTTACAAGAAAGTGAGTGGGAGCTCCGTAGCATTTCTCATATTATATGTGGATGACATACTATTGATGGGAAATGATACAGAATTCTTGGAAAGCATAAAGGCCTATTTGAACAAGTGTTTTTCAATGAAGGACCTTGGAGAAGCTGCTTATATATTAGGCATCAAAATCTATAGAGATAGATCAAGACGCCTCATAGGTCTTTCGCAAAGCACGTACCTTGATAAGATTTTGAAGAAGTTCAAAATGGATCAGTCCAAGAAAGGGTTCTTGCCTGTATTGCAAGGTGTGAAATTGAGCTCAGCTCAATGCCCGACCACGGCAAAGGATAAACAAGAGATGAGCGTCATCCCCTATGCTTCAGCCATAGGATCCATTATGTATGCCATGCTGTGTACCAGACCTGATGTAAACCTTGCCGTAAGTTTGGTAGGTAGGTACCAAAGTAACCCCGGCAAGGAACACTGGACAGCGGTCAAGAATATCCTTAAGTACCTGAAAAGGACTAAGGACATGTTTCTCGTTTATGGAGGTGACGAAGAGCTCGTCGTAAAGGGTTACGTCGATGCTAGCTTCGACACAGATCTGGATGACTCTAAGTCACAAACCGGATACGTGTATATGTTGAATGGTGGAGCAGTGAGCTGGTGCAGCTGCAAGCAGAGCGTCGTGGCGGGATCTACATGTGAAGCGGAATACATGGCAGCCTCGGAGGCAGCGCATGAGGCAATTTGGGTGAAGGAGTTCATCACCGACCTAGGAGTCATACCCAATGCGTCGGGGCCGATCAAACTCTTCTGTGACAACACTGGAGCTATTGCACTGGCCAAGGAGCCCAGGTTTCACAAGAAGACCAGGCACATCAAGCGTCGCTTCAACTCCATCCGTGAAAATGTTCAAGATGGAGACATAGAAATTTGTAAAGTGCACACGGATCTGAATGTCGCAGATCCGTTGACTAAACCTCTCCCTAGGGCAAAGCATGATCAGCACCAGAACTCTATGGGTGTTCGATTCATCACAATGTAACTAGATTATTGACTCTAGTGCAAGTGGGAGACTGTTGGAAATATGCCCTAGAGGCAATAATAAAAGTATTATTATTATATTTCCTTGTTCATGGTAATTGTCTTTATTCATGCTATAATTGTGTTATCTGGAAATCGTAATACATGTGTGAATACTAGACACCAATATGTCCCTAGTAAGCCTCTAGTTGACTAGCTCGTTGATCAATAGATAGTCATGGTTTCCTGACTATGGACATGGGGATGTCATTGATAACGAGATCACATCATTAGGAGAATGATGTGATGGACAAGACCCAATCCTAAGCATAGCACAAGATCGTGTAGTTCGTTTTGCTAGAGCTTTCCAATGTCGAGTATCTTTTCCTTAGACCATGAGATCGTGTAACTCCCGGATACTGTAGGAGTGCTTTGGGTGTACCAAACGTCACAACGTAACTGGGTGACTATAAAGGTGCACTACAGGTATCTCCGAAAGTATCTGTTGGGTTGACACGGATCAAGACTGGGATTTGTCACTCCGCATGACGGAGAGGTATCACCGGGCCCACTCGGTAATGCATCATCATAATGAGCTCAAGGTGACCAAGGTTTGGCCACGGGATCATGCATTACGGTACGAGTAAAGTGACTTGCCGGTAACGGGACTAAACGAGGTATTGGGATACCGACGATCGAGTCTCGGGCAAGTAACCTACCGATTGACAAAGGGAATAGTTTACGGGGTTGCTTGAACCCTCGACATCGTGGTTCATCCGATGACATCATCGAGGAACATGTGGGAGCCAACATGGGTATCCAGATCCCGCTGTTGGTTATTGCCCGAGAGTCGTCTCGGTCATGTCTGCATGTCTCCCGAACCCGTAGGGTCTACACACTTAAGGTTCGGTGACGCTAGGGTTATTAGGAAGACTTGTATGTGATTACCGAATGTTGTTCGGAGTCCCGGATGAGATCCCGAACGTCACGAGGAGTTCCGGAGTGATCCGGAGGTAAAGATTTATATATGGGAAGTTGTCATAAGGACACCGGAATAGTTCGGGGGCATATCGGTATTGTACCGAGGCCACCGGAGGGGCCTCGGGGGTCCACCGGGAGGGGCCACCTCTCCCGGAGGGGCTCATGGGCTGTAAGGGGGAAGGGAACCAGCCCAAAGTGGGCTGGTGCGCCTCCCCCCAAGGGCCCATGCGCCCTAGGGTTTGGGGGAACCCTAAAGGGGGCGCCCCCCTTGCTTGGGGGGCAAGCCCCCTCCCCCTTGGCCGCCGCCCCCCCTCTAGATCCATCTAGAGGGGGCCGGCCCCCCTTGCCCCTTCCCCTATAAATAGAGGGGTGAGGGGAGGGCTGCAGAGACAACTGAAGGCGCAGCCCCTCCCCTCCCCAACACCTCTCCTCCTCCGTACGCGCTTGGCGAAGCCCTGTCGGAGTTCTGTTGCACCAACCTCACCACGCCGTCGTGCTGCCGTTGGAGTCTTCTTCCTCAACCTCTCCTTCCCCTTGCTGGATCAAGAAGGAGGAGACGTCGATCGTCCCGTACGTGTGTTGAACACGGAGGTGCTGTCCGTTCGGCACTTGGTCATCGGTGATCCGAATCACGACGAGTACGACTACGTCATCACCATCCCCTTGAACGCTTCCGCACGCAATCTGCAAGTGGTATGTAGATGCAATCTCTCTCCCATGACTCGTTGCTTAGATGAACTCATAGATGGATCTTGGTGAAACCGTAGGAAAATTTTAATTTTCTGCAACGTTCCTCAACAGTGGCATCATGAGCCAGGTTTATGAGTAGTTCTCTATTGCACGAGTAGAACACAAAGTAGTATATTCCAACTTATCAAAGCGTATATTCCAACTTCGAGATGCTTGCACCAGTCCATAGATGGATCGCTGGAGCTTGCATATTTTGTTAGCACCTTTAGGATTGACAAAACCTTCTGGTTGCATCATATACAACTCTTCTTTAATAAATCCATTAAGGAATGCAGTTTTGTTTATCCATTTGCAAGCTTTCATAAAATGCGGCAATTGCTAACATGATTCGGACAGACTTAAGCATCGCTACGAGTGAGAAAAACTCATCGTACTCAACACCTTGAACTTGTCGAAAACCTTTTGCGACAAGTCGAGCTTTGTAGATAGTAACACTACCATCAGCGTCCGTCTTCCTCTTGAATATCCATTTATTCTCAATGGCTTGCCGATCATCGGGCAATTCCACCAAAGTCTAGACTTTGTTTTCATACATGGATCCTATCTCAGATTTCATGGCCTCAAGCCATTTCATGGAATCTGTGTTCATCATCGCTTCCTCATAGTTCGTAGGTTCGTCATGGTCAAGTAACACGAACTCCAGAATAGGATTACCGTACCACTCTGGTGCGGAACGTACTCTGGTTGACCTACGAGGTTCGGTAGTAACTTGATCCAAAGCTTCATGACCATCATTATTAACTTCCTCACTAATTGGTGTAAGCATCACTTGAACTGATTTCAGTGAAGAAATGCTTTCCAATTCGGGAGAAGGTACAATTACCTCATCAAGTTCTACCTTCCTCCCACTCACTTCTTTCGAGAGAAACTCCTTCTCCCGAAAGGATCCATTCTTAGCAACAAAGATCTTGCCTTCGGATCTGTGATAGAAGGTGTACCCAACAGTCTCTTTTGGGTATCCTATGAAGACACATTTCTCCGAGTTTGGTTCGAGCTTATTAGGTTGAAGCTTTTTCACATAAGCATTGCAGCCTCAAACTTTAAGAAACGACAACTTGGGTTTCTTGCCAAACCACAGTTCATAAGGTGTTGTCTCAATGGATTTAGATGGTGCCCTATTTAACGTGAATCCAGCTGTCTCTAATGCATAACCCCAAAACGATAGTGGTAAATCGGTAAGAGAAATCATAGATTGCACTATATCCAATAAAGTACGGTTATGATGTTCGGACACACCATTATGTTGTGGTGTTCCAGGTGGCATGAGTTTGTGAAACTATTCCACATTGTTTTAATTGAAGGCCAAACTCGTAACTCAAATATTTCCCTCTGTGATCATATCGTAGAAACTTTATTTTCTTGTTACGATGATTCTCTACTTCACTCTGAAAATCTTTGAACTTTTCAAGTGTTTCAGACTTGTGTTTCATCAAGTAGATATACCCATATCTGCTCAAATCATCTGTGAAGGTCAGAAAATAATGATAACTGTCGCGAGCCTCAACACTCATCGGACCGCACACATCGGTATGTATTATTTCCAATAAGTCTGTAACTCGTTCCATTGTTCCGAAGAACGGAGTTTTAGTCATCTTGCCCATGAGGCATGGTTCGCAAGCATCAAATGATTCATAATCAAGTGATTCCAAAAGTCCATCTACATGGAGTTTCTTCAAGCGCTTCACACCAATATGACCTAAACTGCAGTGCCACAAATATGTTGCACTATCATTATCAACTTTGTATCTTTTGATCAATATTATGAATATGTGATCATTACGATGGAGATTCAATAAACCATTTACATTGGATGTATGACCATAGAAGGTTTTATTCATGTAAACAGAACAACAAATATTCTTTGACTTAAATGAATAACCATATCACAATAAACATGATCAAATCATATTCATGCTCAACGCAAACACCAAATAACATTTATTTAGGTTTAACACTAATACCGAATGTAGAGGGAGTGTGCGATGGTGATCTTATCAACCTTGGAATCACTTCCAACAAACAACGTCACTTCGCCCTCAACTAGTCTCTGTTTATTTTGCAACTCCCGTTTTGAGTTACTACTCTTAGCAACTGAACTAGTATCAAATACTGAGGGGTTGCTATAAACACTAGTAAAGTACACATCAATAACATGTATATCAAATATACCTTTTTTCATTTTGCCATCCTTCTTATCCGCCAAGTATCTAGGGGCAGTTCCACTTCCAGTGACCATTTCCTTTGCAGTAGAAGCACTCAGTTTCAGGCTTGAGTCTAGCTTCGGGTTTCTTCACAGGAGTGACAACTTGTTTGTCATTCTTCTTGAAGTTCACTTTCTATTCTTTTGCCCTTTTTCTTGAAACTAGTGGTCTTGTAAACCATCAACACTTGATGCTCTTTCTTGATTTCTACCTTTGCCAATTTCAACATCGCGAAGAGCTCAGGAATTACTTTCGTCATCCCTTGCATATTATAGTTCATCATGAAGTTCTAGTAACTTGGTGATAGTGACTAGAGAACTTTGTCAATTACTATCTTATCTGGAAAATTAACTCCCACTTGATTCAAGCAATTGTAGTACCCAGACAATCTGAGCACATGCTCACTGGTTGAGCCATTATCCTTCATTTTGTAGGCAAAGTACTATCAGAGGTCTCATACCTCTCGACACAGGCATGAGTATGAAATACCAATTTCAACTCTTGGAACATCTTATATTCTCCATGGCGTTCAAAACATTTTTGAAGTCCCGGTTCTAAGACGTAAAGCATGGTGCACTAAACTATCTAGTAGTCATCATATCAAGCTTGCCAAACGTTCATAACGTCTGCATCTGCTCCTGCAATAGTTTTGTCACCTAGCGGTGCATCAAGGACATAATTCTTCTGTGCAGCAATGAGGATAATCCTCATATCACGGACCAAGTCCACATCTTTGCTACTAACATCTTTCAACTTAGTTTTCTCTAGGAACATATAAAAAATAAACGGGGAGCTACATCGCGAGCTATTGATCTACAACATAAATTTGCAAATATTATCAGGACTAAGTTCATGATAAATTAAAGTTCAATTAATCATATTACTTAAGAACTCCCCCTTAGATAGACATCCCTCTAATCATCTAAGTGATCACGTGATCCAAATCAACTAAACCATGTCCGATCATCACGTGAGATGGAGTAGTTTTCAATGGTGAACATCACTATGTTGATCATATCTACTATATGACTCACGCTCGACCTTTCGGTCTCAGTGTTCTGAGGCCATATCTGCATATGCTATGCTCGTCAAGTTTAACCCGAGTATTCTGTGTGTGCAAAACTGGCTTGCACCCGTTGTATGTGAACATAGAGCTTATCACACCCGATCATCACGTGGTGTCTCAGCACGACGAACTGTCGCAACGGTGCATACTCAGGGAGAACACTTATACCTTGAAATTTTAGTAAGGGATCATCTTATAAAGCTACCGCCGAACCAAGCAAAATAAGATGTATAAAAGATAAACATCACATGCAATCAAAATATGTGACATGATATGACCATCATCATCTTGCCTTTGATCTCCATCTCCAAAGTACCGTCATGATTTCTATCGTCACCGGCATGACACCATGATCTCTATCAACGTGTCGTCATATGGTCGTCTCGCCAACTATTGCTTTTGCAACTGTTGCTATCGCATAACGATAAAGTAAAGCAATTACATGGCACTTGCATCTTATGCAATAAAGAGACAACCATAAGGCTCCTGTCAGTTGCAACAATTTATATCTCATCACGTCTTGACCATATCATATCACAACATGCCCTGCAAAAACAAGTTAGACGTCCTCTACTTTGTTGTTGCAAGTTTTACGTGGCTGCTATGGGCTTAGCAAGAACCATTCTTACCTACGCATCAAAACCACAATGATTTTTCGTCAAGTGTGTTGTTTTAACCTTCAACAAGGACCGGGCATCGTCACCCTTGATTCAACCACTACTAGGAAAAGGGCTATAGATAGGATTGATACTAATGGCGCACCAGGGAAGCAGTGCGCCGCTAGTATATACTAATGGCGCACCTGCTGGTGATACGACATTAGTGTGGAAGACACTAATGGCGCACCAGAAATGGGGTGCACCACTAGTGTTAATTTTTTTTTTCCATTTTTCCATACATACTAATGGCGCATCAGACAGGCAGTGCGCCATTACTAGTTCTAACTAGTAATGGCGGCGCACCACACAGACTGTGCGCCATTACTGTAAATTTCCCCCTCCATCTCGATCTCGATCCTCCTCCATATCTCGATCGCTATTCCCCTTCATCTCGATCTCGATCCCACCCGCACGCTCTCCCGCTAGCTCCGCCGCCGACGACGACCCACCGCACCCTCCCCCGCTCCACCGCCGCCGACGAGCACCCCCCTCCCCCGCACCCTCCCCCGCTCCACCACCGCCGACGACCCAACCGCACCCTCCCCGGCTCCACCGCCGCCGCCGATGATATTTTCAAATAACAAATTTGATGATATTTTTTAAAAAATTATTTACTGTTTTTATAAAAAATTATTACTATTTCATATTCATATTCATTTTCTAAAAAATAATAATAATAAAGTGTAGACTACAATTGTTGTTAAACAACACTTATTACTATTTTTATAAAAAAATATTACTGTTTCATATTCATATTCATATTCATTTTTTAAAAAATAATAAAAAATCTTACTAATGGCGCACGGGTGGCTGGTGCGCCATTGCTATGAAAAAAACATTCTAATGGCGCACCGCCTGGGGGTGCGCCATTAGTAATCTAACCCCGTCCACACCGCGCCGCACCTTCCCCCTCCCTCTCGCCAGATTGATTCGTCCCTCTCCCTCCACCGCGCCGCTCCACCGCGTCGTCGCCGCCCACGCGCCCCCGCCGCCTCCCTCTCCCCTTCCTCCCCCTCGAGCGCCGCCTCCCCCCGAGCCCCGCCTCCCCCCTCGAAACCCTAGAAACCTCGCGTCCCCCGCGTCGGCCCCTGCCCTGCGCCGCCTCTACCACAGTCCGGGCACGGGGTGCAAGACGACGACCACGGCCGCCGGCCTCCCCACGACCAACCGAGGCGCCGAGAAGGACCGCCGCCGCCGCCGACCCCGACCCCTCCGGCGACCGGCCGCGCCCGCCCAGGTACCTCTCCTCCTTCCTCCTTCCTCACTCTCCACCCTTCCTCCCCATTCCCTCCCTCCCTCCCCTCGGAACAGGCGGCGGAAGGATGAGGAAGAGCGATGGCTCCGAGCAAATGCTGGAATCTGCTCTTGACATCCACATTAACCTCACCTATCGAAACACCATCAACTAGGCACTTCAGTGGGACATATACTTCTGAATATATATCATGACAATGTGACAGTTTAAAAAACCTATAGTTTAAAAAACCTATAGTTTGATCAATGATGATGAGTGGCTCATAACATTTCTAGATTTTTTAATAGGTTGGTTGTGGTTACCTTTTGTTTGATTTTCTGCGCATCCATGGTTCAAAACTTCAAATGCCCTGAATATCGTTTTGTCCTCGGAGAGTTGCTTTCATATGGAACATAATTTGTTTGGTATATATCCAAATTGTTGTTTTGTTGGCTTCCTATTTCCTGTATCAATTGATGGCATTCTGTTTATAGTATGTAGAGTGAGGCACTCTGTCTCTTAATTTGAGCTGGAGCAATAATGCTACTGTCGGCCTTTTTCCTTGGTACTGCTGAGGATCATCGACACAAGTACAAATTGACCGAAGTACATTTAGGAGTGTCATGTAAATAAACAAGAGAAGGGAGGGGAACTTGCCACTTATCAGATGGCCTACTGTTGACAAAACAGTCACTTTAAACACTATGGAGCTCCTTGTGTGTAGCCTTTCAGTTCTTTCTTTATTTTGTATTCTTAACTTTGTTTCTTGACTCCCAAAGTCCAAATCTTTGTGCTTGAGCAACACTTGTTCATTAGTAGGTAGATATATATGCGATCATCCTCTGTGCTTGACGATGTTTTGAATTCACATTAATATTAGTTTTCTACTAGTATAATTTTAAGTGGCACATTTTTGTGTTTGCATGTTCAGTTGGTCACCCGCGGTGTCCATCTTGTTTACCTAGAGATTAGGGTTCCATTTCATTAATTTCTTGGCAGCGGTTATTTGGAAACAATGTGATGTCTTAAATTCTTCTGTGAAGTTAGTTTTGTTTGTGTATATCACAGGCTTGCATTGCGATTGCTAAAACAAGGTGAACTTCCGACTGGAAATATCGTTGACATCCTAGATTCCGTTAAATGAGAAGAGTTTAGGATGCTGATGTTTAAGTATATAGAACCAGAAAACATTTTATTTGTCTGACTGATGGGTCATCAAAACTGTTAATCAATATGAATGTGGTTGCTCCATGATTAGCTCTGCTCATTCTCGGATGATAATAACTTGTATTACTGTGTGGGAACAGCATCTGTTTTACCCGAGGAGAATGATCCGACAAAGGTAATAGTTAGAAGAGCTTTATGTTTCCTCATTGCATATCTACTGCATGCCTGTTGGCATCTCCGTGTCGTTGTCTTGAGATTGATTATTTCATGAATATGTTGAGGGGATTTATTTTAACTGAAAGTTCAGGGTTTGTTACTGTCCGAATCTACTTGTTGAATTGGCTGATGAGCGCAAGTAACAGTTATCAGTAGTAACAGTTGTCAGTTGATGATTAGCTTATGTTGTGCTTGCATGTTCTTGTTCTTATTCCAAGAGGAGTTTCAGGAGTTTGCGGAGAAGACCAAGACGCTGCCGGACACCACCACCAACGAGAGCAATCTCTGCCCCTACAGCCTCTACAAGCAGGCCACCATCGGCCCCGTCAACACAAGTACATGCATTCACATTTTACGCGCCTTTTTCTTTTCATCTTCCTACTAGTTTTAGTAGTAACAAGTGTAATATCCATGTTAGCATGATTATATAGTTGTATATTGTTAATTTTAGTGTTAGTGTTCATATTAGATGTATATAGTTGTTGAAGAGTGAACGTTGGCCTGTCGAATCTTTTGACCTCGGGTTGGGCTTGATTGGTAGAGTATTAGAACTGAGAAAAATGTACAAATGTTAGGTTATGAGCTCTCAATACTTGTGTAATATGATTGCTTTTATGTATACATATTGTTGGTCCATTTCATCCATGATGTCTTTTGGGCAGGTACCCCGAGAGGCCCTTGAGTTTGCCGGAATGTCGATTAACTTCCGTTTCAGCGAATTCGGGTACTCCATATGTCCTGTTTTCAGCAAAGGTCATGCTGAAATTTTCTGTGAGTTTTAGCATGACTTTGCTAAAAATAGGACATATGGGGTACTTGCGACTAATGCATGTTATCATGCATGTTTTATGATTGTTGTAAGGGTACTAATTGGTCTCTTCTGCTGCTTATCAAAGACGGCGGGAAGCAGCCACCGCCGCTCTGCGACACCGCAGTACGAGTTGGATGCTTCCGAGTTCTTCACTATCATACTTGGGACTTCAGTATCATCCATGACGCAGGTATATAAAATGAGAGATCTCCCCTAGCTTCACCCATCTTATTATGATATCTGTTGTTTGCCTACATCACTCATTGTCCCAAACTGCAGAGGCTGCCTGACAGTTCTAAGAACATGCTGATGGGTGAAGATCCGCCAAATAATGTGAAGGTGCGACAGGCCGGCAGCGGGTTTCGCAGGCTGTGGGATGTGGAGTTGATGATCAAGGAGGGCCACATGTACTTGTCTCGTGGGTGGGAGAAGTTCTACCGTGCCTACGACCTGCGGCTGGGGTACTTCCTTCTCTTCATGTACGACGACGACGCCACCACGCTCATCGTGAAGGTGTTCAACACGACTATGTGTCGCATGCGCTACGCTGAAGATTATGATGCCGGTACGTTCTGCCTCTTCTTATTCCTCTACATTTGGCTTTGTCTCACATTGATTGTTAACGGTCATTGTTGTATTTGGACAGGTAATGGGAGCAGCAGCAGCGACAATGGCTACAGCCAAAGCAGCAGTGACCATGGCGGTAGCGAAAGCAGCAGTGACCATGGCTGTAGCGAAAGCAGCAGCGATTCTGGTAGCAGCATAGACAACAAGAAGGATGATCCGGACTGGAGTGCGGGAGAAGAGGAGCAGAGTGGGGATGAGGAGCTGCAGGATGACCTAGCGCTGGTGGTGGCTGACCAAGGGCAAGAGATGGAGGTGGCTGAGGATGACCTAGCGATGGTCGTGCCTGAAGGTGGCCTCGCGATGGTGGTGGTGCCTGACAATGACCACGCACTGGTGGTGGCGCCGGCGATCCCACAGCTGGGCGACATGACCACGCCAATTCAGGTAGAAGACTACATCCCACTGCCTCCACCGCCTCGCCGCTCTTGCCGCATCAGGCTGAGGAAGGAGAAGGAGAAGAACAATGCATGAGAACTGAACGGTGTTGGATGAACAATGTGAAACTTTTGTAATATGTAACGATGGAACTATGTGTTGGCTATGTATGTATATATGATGGAACTTGTGTGTTGGCTATCTATGTATATATGATGGAACTTGTGTGTTGGCTATGATGGATGATTGTTGTATATCTCATAGGTGAAATAGTGACCTGAGATTAAGAAAAAAAATTAAAAAAATTGTTACTAATGGCGCATTACAGGGTGGTGCGCCATTAGTATAGCAAACACTAGTGGCGCACCGTGGGCAAAACTAATGGCGCACTGCATGGTGCGCCATTAGTAAGATATACTAGTGGCGTGCTACTAATGGCGCACTGGTAATGCGCCATTAGTAGGCAAAACCAGTGCGCCATTAGTAGGCCTTTTCCTAGTTGTGAACTGATGTTGGAGAAACAGACACCCACTAGCCACCTGTGTGCGAAGCACGGTGGTAGAACCAGTCTCATGAAGCGCCATTAGTAGGCAAAACCAGTGCGCCATTAGTAGGCCTTTTCCTAGTAGTGAACTGATGTTGGAGAAACAGACACCCACTAGCCACCTGTGTGCGAAGCACGGTGGTAGAACCAGTCTCATGAACGCGGTCATGTAATGTCGGTTTGAGCCGCTTCATCCAACAATACCGCTGAATCAAAGTATGACATGCTGGTAAGCAGTATGACTATTATCGCCCACAACACTTTGTGTTCTACTCGTGCATATAACATCTACGCATAGACCTGGCTCGGATGCCACTATTGGGGAACGCAGTAATTTCAAAAAAATTCCTACGCACACACAAGATCTATCATGGTGATGCGTAGCAACGAGCAGGAGAGTGTGTCCACGTACCCTCGTAGACCGAAAGCGGAAGCATTATATCAACGCAGTTGATGTAGTCGTACGTCTTCACGATCCGACCGATCCTAGCATCGAACGTACGGCACCTCCGTGTTCAGCACACGTTCAGCTCGATGACGTCCCTCGTACTCTTGATCCAGTTGAGGCCGAGGGAGAGTTCCGTCAGCACGACGGCGTGGCGACGGCGATGATGAAGTTACCGGCGCAGGGCTTCGCCTAAGCACTACGAGGATATGACCGAGGTGTGTAACTGTGGAGGGGGGCACCGCACACGGCTAAGAGATTGTCTGTTGTGTCTTTGGGGTGTCCCCTGCCCACGTATATAAAGAAGGGAGGAGGAGGAGGCTGACCCTACAGGGGGCACGCCAAGTGTGGGGAGTCCTACTAGGACTCCCAAGTCCTAGTAGGATTCCCCTTTTCCTTTCCGGAGTAGGAGAGAAGAAAGAGGGAAAGAGAGAAGGAGTAGGAAAGGGCAAGGGGGGGCGCCGCCCCCTTTCCCCTAGTCCAATTCGGACCCATGGGGGGCCGTGCCTCCTTCCCATTGGCATGCCTCATCTATTCCCGTATGGCCCAATAAGGCCCAATACTTCTCCTCGCGAATTCCCGTAACTCTCTAGTACTCCGAAAAATACCGAATCACTCGAAACCTTTCCGATGTCCGAATATAGCCTTCCAATATATCGATCTTTACCTCTCGACCATTTCGAGACTCCTCGTCATGTCCCCGATCTCATCCGGGACTTTGAACAAACTTCGATCATCAAATCACATAACTCATAATATAAATCGTCATCGAACGTTAAGCGTGCGGACCCTACGGGTTCGAGAACTATGTAGACATGATCGAGACACATCTCTGGTCAATAACCAATAGCGGAACCTGGATGCTCATATTGGCTCCTACATATTCTACGAAGATCTTTATCGGTCAAATCGCATAACATCATACGTTGTTCCCTTTGTCATCGGTATGTTACTTGCCCGAGATTCGATCGTCGGTATCCTCATACCTAGTTAAATCTCGTTACTGGCAAGTCTCTTTACTCGTTCCGTAATGCACCATCCTGCAACTAACTCATTAGTCACAATGCTTGCAAGGCTTATAGTGATGTGCATTACCGAAAGGGTCCAGAGATACCTCTCCGATACACGGAGTGACAAATCCTAATCTCGATCTATGCCAACTCAACAAACACCATCAGAGACACCTTTAGAGCATCTTTATAATCACCCAGTTACGTTGTGACTTTTGATAGCACACAAGGTGTTCCTCCGGTATTCGGGAGTTGTATAATCGCATAGTCTGAGGAACATGTATAAGTCATGAAGAAAGCAGTAGCAATGAAATTGTAACGATCAGAATGCTAAGCTAATGAATGGGTCTTGTCCATCACATCATTCTCCTAATGAGGTGATCCCGTTCATTAAATGACAACACATGTCTATGGTTAGGAAACATAACCATCTTCGATAAACGAGCTAGTCAAGTAGAGGCATACTGGGGACACTTTGTTTTGTCTATGTATTCACACATGTACTAAGTTTCTGGTTAATACAAATCTAACATGAATAATAAACATTTATCATGAAATAAGGAAATAAATAATAACTCTATTATTGCCTCTTGGGCATATTTCCTTCATGAACGCACTCTGAGTTTCTGAGATGAGCTCGTCCAGGAAGGGTCGTAGTCGGTTCACCAATACTTGCCTCTTGGGCATATTTCCTTCATGAACGCACTCTGAGTTTCTGAGATGAGCTCGTCCAGGAAGGGTCGTAGTCGGTTCACCAATACTTTTGAGATCACCTTGTATATTACATTGCATAGACTGATGGTTTTAGGGTCATTTCCTTTTGGTATTAGCACGATTACTGTCTCATTGACACCTTCCGGCATCACTCCATCATCAAAGAATTTTATCACCGCCCTTGTTATCTCTTTCTTTATTACCCCCCAATTACTTTGGAAGAAGCGGGCCAGGAATCCGTCCGGGCCTGGGGCTTTGAGTGGGCCAATTTGGAAAAGAGCACCCCCGACTTACTTTGGAGTGATCGGTTTGGTTAACGTTGTATTCATTGTGTCATCTACTCTGGGGGTGAAGAGGTCCAGTATCTCCTGTGGTTCGACCCTATCATCCTTGCTATATAGATCCCTGAAAAAACATTTATTTCTGCATGAATCTCTTCGGCCTTTTCCACCCAAGATCCATCTATCCTATGGGGGTTTACCTTTTTTGTTTTTATTTTTCTTGGTTTCTGGTTTTTCCGTTAAAAAAACCTCGAAACCTATTAACATGGGATATAGTATCAAACTAAAAAATGTAATGGTGAAAACGGTTCGGGATTTGGACGCACGGTATAAGAGATAAAACATTTTAAGAAAACGAATTGACAAAAAAAAAGGAAACTCCCAACTTGCAACAAAGGTGAGCAGCAGAGAAGGTGTGGGTTGACCTTGCAAGGGGCGCCCTTAACTAGTGATTTTAAAGTGTTTCTCCTTCACCGCGCACCTCTTTGGGAAGGGGCTTTGTCTCTTGGTGAGGTATGCTCTTTGGGAGGAGAGAATAACACTTTTGGGTAGGTCTCACTACGTTGCCCACAGAGCGTGGTCACCGCTGCTCACAACCTCCCGCTAATGGGCCAGCCCGGGAGCATGGACTATGTTTTACTTCTATTTTTTTCTTGGTCGGTTTTCTACCTCGGTTTTTTTCTAGTCAAATTCTATCTAAAACAATCCTGTAAAATTCAACCAAAATGTTTGCAAATTCAAAAAAGTTCATGCATTAAAAAAATTATCACTATATGTAAAAAATAATCATGAAATCACGCAACATTCGCACATTCCAAAAAATTTAACGAATTCAAAAAACTCTGTGGTTTAGAAAATTATTCATGAATTTAAAAATAATTCATGGGTTTGAAAAATGTATGCAATTCAAAAAATGTTAATGAAAAATTTGATTGAAAATTCCAAACATTTTATGAAAAACACAAACGAATTTGTAAAATGTAAATTTTTATGTTTTGTCAACAATTGTTGAAATTCCTACCATATTCTAGAAAAAGCGAACATATTTTGAAACTAGGACTTTTTAAAACCTGAACAGTTTTTCAAAAAGCAAACAATTTTGAAAACTTCAAAAGGTATTTAAAGATTTTGAAACATGTGAATTTCAAAAAATATAAATATTAAAATAAAACAGGAAACAAAAGAAACATGAAAATTAAAAAGAATTAAAAAAAGTTCTCGCTGCTTACCTGAGTCTTAGCCCACGTCAGTCAACGAGTGGGCGAGCGCTAGGCGCCCCTTACTGTGCATTTTACAAATGGGCGGCTGAAGACCTCCAACCTGGGCCGGCCCATTTAGCTACTTTTTCGCTAGGCGCCTGTTAATGTGCATTTTGCAAACGGGCGGCTGAAGACGTCCAACCTGGCCCAGCCCATTTAGCTATTTTTTTCTGTTTAAACTAGGAAATACGCCCGTGCGTTGCAACGGGAGGAAAATAATATCTCAGCATTCCCCATATCCCCGCACACACTCTTCCACGTCCTCTATGTGAACACAACACCCGATCTATATTGTCGCTTAGCCTGCTTTCTGCCATCGTTGGCCCGCGAGATCTTGATAGTGGTGGGGTTGTTCGGTGTGGTGGCGACCACCCAACTGATGCCCTTTTCTCCTCCGGGTCCACCTCCGTCTCCAAGTTGTGGTTGCATTCTCATTTGGCTGCTACACGGCGACCTTCGAGGCACGGTTGCTTCGACTATTCTCTCCTACGACGATGTAACCGGAGGATTACTAATTACAGTGCATAAATTTTGTTTGATTGGCATAATTAGCGCATAACCAGGCATGAATGTCCCTTTATTATCAGGGTTTATTCTCTTTGACTATTTTTGCGCTCATGTGCCCACATTTTTTTATTAATTAGAGCAAAACCAGCATATTATCTTTTATTAGCACATGCCCACAATTTTTTTAATTATAGGCTATAGCCAACCGGCATATTGTCTTTTATTGACAGTGCAAGTTACCTTCGGCAATAATTTGTGGAGTACCACGTTCTGCACATGATTCTCGAGACAACTTCCTTATTGTCACACAACCTTCTTATTTCCAGACAACTTAGGCACATATAAAAACGGGTGTGATTTAGTATAAAATTCCAAGGTGAGATTGTTTCTATCATAATTGCAAGTTATCTGAGTTTTGGCTTTGTCCGTCGACACAATATGGAAGGTTCATAGTTCAATCCCCTCGCGCCCTTAATATTTTGCTGCTTGTCAGTGTGATAGAAAAAAGAAATTTGTGGTAGGCCCAGTTGGGGATAAGCGAAAAAATGGGGAACTACGTGTGGAATGGACGGAACAAAATCTATATGTAGTTTTTTGCTTTTCGTGGGGCAGCTGTGTGGGAGCTACTATATAACGCTAGTTGCACCAAATAGCGCATGGAACACACAACCAATCCCGTCTGAGCCAGCTACTGGCAGGCACCAGAATGACCCGTGTTTACAGGGCATGACTAATAATCCAGAAAAATGACAGGTTGAACAACCGAAAAGATGACCTTAAAGACTCGACAACGTGCTGCTAGCCATGGCAACAAACACCAACAGCTAACGAATGGCCAATGCGAATATTTAAGAACATACTACAACATCAGATTTATTTATTTTTGAATTTTTTAAAAAATATGAATTGCCGAATATTTTTGGAAAATTGGACGTTTTTTGAAATTACGAACAATGTTTTTAATATTCCATCCAATTTGAAAAAAAGCATGAACAAAATCTGAAACCGCATCATTTTCTGAAGACATGAACCTTTTATGAAAACACAAACATTTTTTAAAGTTGTGACCGACTTTTAAAAATGGAACATGTTTTGAACATTCCGAACAATTTTATAAAATTCATTTATAAACACGGACATTATTTTCAATTTGTGAACATTTTACTAAAACAAGAATATTTTCTGAATTTGAAATATATTTAAAATTCATTGTTTTTCGAAAATACCAATTTTTTAATATGTCCTTAATTTGGAAAAGAATGGGAACGGGAATTTGTTCCAAACATTTTAAGAAACGGGGACACAATATTGTAATTCTGAACATTTTTCAAAAATTTGAAAATAAAACAAAATTCTGAACTTTTACTCCCAGCGTAGCAGATAGTCAAAATAAATAAATGGAAGGAAAAACGAAATGGGTCGGCACGGTTTTGTGCGACCCGTGCGAAGGTCTAACTATCTGCTGGACTGAGCGTCTAATAGTGTGTTTGCAGTTTCCTGAGCAGGCAAATAAGTGGGCTGGCTATGGTGGGCCACAGCGTGTTCGGCCCAAATACGAAAAATCTGGATTGCTAAAATAAAAAACAGGCGGACACACAAATATTTAGTACCATCTCGGATAGAATAATAAATTTCGACGGTTTACAGATGAAAAGATTGGGGAAACACATCTTGCTTTATTAGTAGGTATAGAAAAGGAAATACAAACGCGTGTGTGGAGAGTCGAAACAGGGATCTTTTGTCCGCAATAAACTGTACTAACCGCCCAACCACAACGCTTTGTTATAATCACTTCTCCCTTTTCTACTTTTTCTTATTTTTCTCTTTTGTTTTTTCTACTTAAATTTCATGAACTTTTTCCACAATCAGTGAAGGTTTTTAGAAAACGATGAACTTTTTCAAATATATGACCCTTTTACAGAATTTGATGGACTTTTTTCAAATCCATGAATTTTAGAGAAAGTACTACAAAATGGATGAACTTTTTTCAAAGTAAATGAAACTTCTTTAAAAAAACGTTGACTTTTTTTAAGTTTGATGAAATTTTCAAAATCGATAAACTTTTTACAACACTTGATGTTTTTTTTTAAATTGATGAACTGTTTCAAATACATTGATATTTTTAAGAAACTTTTCGATAAGGGGTGGATTTTCGAGAGAATACAAACATAGCGAGCACACACCCGGCCTCTGCATAGTTAGGATGCACATAACCAATACAAACACACACAAAAACTCGCCGACGGATAGCAAAGTCTTATAAGACCGAAGCTATGCATGGGCAATGAAATAAAAGAAAAAGAACCCCAATGCGATCGGATCCGTGATCGACAAACTACAACAATGATCATATCCACACCAATCATCTCATGACACCACACAAACAATGAGATTCTTCAACAACAACGCCTTCAGGAAGGACCCGGTGCTCAATCGTCGCCCTCACCGGATACAACCATTAAAGGCCAGAATCTAGGTTTTCACCCTGAAGAATCAATCCGAGTATATCCGAGTAATGCCTTCAACAAGGTAACAACGTAAAAACCTCACCATTGCTAGGTATAACTGACGTAGGTCAAACATAGGCTTTCGCCCCAGAGCTCAAGACCGGATGCTCGAATAGCACCGCCATCGACGTCACTTTTGTGTTGTCGCCACCACTTTTTCACGATCCCAGCAGCTACATGCGAGTGCCACCGCCGTCGCTGCTCAACCATTCCACTGCGTCAAGTCATTGCATGTAGTTTGCAACTCCCCGCCGAAGAAAACCACCGGATCTACAGAGAGGACCCTCACAAAGACCTTTCGATGGCCGCCACAATCCCAAGAGAGACCGTCGTCACATACTGGAGTGGCGAGATGATGGAGCCACAAGATCTGCCATGGCGGCGCCGCCATCACGTCGGAGCCCCACTTGAGCAGCACCCAGACGGCCCAACCGCCTTCTATCACAGCAGACACAGAGCGACGACGACCAGATTGAGCATACTGCAAAACGGATCAAAATCCAGCCACACCACACAACACGCAGCTCCGGCACCGCCTCCACTGCGCCTTCCATTCCCCTCGCACTCCAGCGGGCCTAGCCCACGGCCGCACGTGTCGCCACTAGCCACCATAACAGCAACGACGCCGCACGACCTTGACTTCGCCCTTTTGCACGACTCGATCTGAGCGGGGAGCACATTAGAGCTGACGGCCACCGTGGATCTTGAGAGGACGTGCAGGCGGCTGAGAGCCGTGCAGATCAAGTCCATGGAGGTCAGGTCGAGGAACTTCTTTTTCAACTTCGATGAACTTCTTTTTTCAAGTTAATGATGTTTTTTCAAAATCTATCAAATTTTTTGAATTAACGATTTTTTTTTCCTTTTTGCAATTTTCTCCTGCATTTTTTGGTTTTTGTTCTCAAAGTTGAACGTTTACATGGGGTGGCCCACCAGGCCAGCGCGTGAGCAGCAGGCAGCTTCCCTGGCGCCTGATGTGCCCAATAGAAGCTCTCCAACTCCTATTTAGCGCGAATAGTGCCGTTGGCCTATGCATACACGGCAAACACCCGGTCGAAATATTGTGCCGGCCCATGTAAATTACATAGCACCAGGTACATTCCGGTTTCGGAAAGATTTTTGAAGCTTTTCGGTCGTTTCTTTATGGGTTTTTTTATTTCCTTTATTGTTTCTCTTTTGTAATTTATTTTTCTTTATTATTCACATTCATATTTTAATACATTTTTATATTCCTAAAAAAATCTCTATCTTTTTCAAAATCAGAAATGGTTTTCAAGATTCGTGAACATTTTTTAAATTTATGAACATTCTGTATTAGTTCAAGAATCTTTTTAAGCGTGCGGAGTTTTTCCATAATAAACCAACGTTTTTAAATTGCGTGAACTCTTAGTTCAACTCCGCGAACTTTCTAGAATAGTGAACAGTTTTTAAATGATGAAATTTTTCTGAAAACTGTGAACTTTTTTCAAATTCTTGAATGGTTTACATATACGCGAACATTTTATTCTAGTTCGTGAACTTTAATAAAAATTGCGAAAATTTTCAAATTCAGCAATTTTTTCCCAATTCATGAACGTTCTTAAAATGTGCGAACTTTTATTCAAGTTTGTAACTTTTTTTCTGTTGTGAATTTTTTCAAATTCATGAAATATTTTCATATTGAATTTTTTTAATTCAAGAACTTTTTTCTAATACATGACCCATTTTTCAACCCCAAAATATTTTTGATTTCAGCAAATTTTCAAATACCAAAAAATCTCTCTTAACTATACATAGTGTTTGTGTTTGCGTTTGCGTAGCGCCAAACACTATGTATAGTTAAGAGAGATTTTTGTTATTACTACCAACGAAAATTGCAATCATATCACTTGCGTTTGTTTTGGCTAGTAATGAGACAAACAGCTCCTCGTACCAGGCGCCCCATTGGACCTGCCCATCAAGGGATGGAGCGTTGAGTCAAGTGCACATATTTCTATTATTATTTTTGTTATTACTTTAATATCTACATTTTCGTAATGTAAATATTTTTTATTAAAGCATTAATAAGCATTAATGGCTCATGCGCATTAAAGTTTATAGAATATGTCAACAACATTTAAAAAAATATTCGTGACATTTTGAAAAAAAAGTTTATAGAATATGAAAAAATGTTTTCATAATTCAAAACCAATGTTTTGCATCATTTAAAGAAATGTTCATGTGTTCCAAACATATGTATGTGACATTTTTAAAAAATGTAAAAAAATGTTTGTGTGGTATACAAAAATGTTTTATTCCATTGGAAAAACATTATGTGAAATTGAAAATAAATAAGTGTAGAAATACAAAATTCGTCATATTTTCAATTTTTAAGTCGTTTCAAAAATGCTTAGTTCCATTAAAAAGTGTTAAACATGTATTTGGAAAATGCTTACATGCATTTAAAACTGTTAGTAAAAAATGCATTTGAATGTAATGTGTGTCGTATACTTCAAAAATGTGCAACGTATATCAAAACAATGATCAACATGTAGACTAATAATGTACAATGCCTATTAAAAAACAGAAAAGTGTTGATAAAAAAGCAAAAGGGGAAAATGAGAAAGTAAAGTCGGTGAAGAAACACAGGAAAACAAAAGAGAGCAATTGACAATGCGAATACAAATGAAAAAACCCGAAGAAAACCTTTACAAACAGCAAAAGGAATAAAAAGGAAGAAAAAAAAAACACCTGCTCAGACGAGCTACAGTTGGGCCGAACCCGTTATCTGTTCGGGAGATTGCCAGGCTATATCTCGTAATAAGTGGGATATAGACCTGGCGGCCTTTTTACTTGAGATCTTGAGAGTTGTTTTTTTTTTGCCTGTAATTAACCTCGCAAACTAGCCTGTTGTGTTATACCGCAGTGAACCATACTGTGACTTGTTTTCGTTTCGGACTTTTTCTCAAGCCTTGTATGACGCAAATTGTGTCAAACAGACCCCAAATGCACAATCCATGAGCTAAGTATTTTTGGTTATTTAACAATAGTTTTAAAAACACAAAGAATTTCATAATTTTGAACAATATTTTGAAAATATGGAAATTTAAAAAAATCTAAAAATAAAAATTTCAACGTTTTTCGGCAATTGTGAACAATGTTTGAAAATGCAAATATTTTAAAATTGCAAACATTTGTCAGAAAAACTGTGATTTTTTTAAATTAAGAATATTTTTAAAATCAGGGATAATATTTGAACACGAACTTATTTCGAAAATCCAAATACATTTTTGTAATTCCAAATATTAAAAAAACATGAAACATCCAAAAATGTTTGAAAAGAAAAGAGAAAATTGGAAGGAAAATAAAATAGAAAACCATATTAAAAAATTCTAGAAGGATCCCAAAACCGGTAAAAACTGGACAGGAACCTTCCCAAAACTGGTTTTACACAGGTTGTGGGAACATACCCTTGACCTTTATTCCTTGTTGATTTTATTTGTTTTTTTTCTGGGTACTTTTTATTTTTATTTTTCCTTTTTATTACATTTTAAAATTCATGATTTTTCTTTAAATCTGTGAACATTTTTACAAAGTTTAACATGTTTAGTATTCATAAACTTTTACAGAATTGAAAACATTGACTCAGGATACAGTCGTATCGAAAACAGTGACTCAATGAAACATTGTGTCTAGGGTTTCTTAGCTAAATATCATTTATTCTCAGACAATGGATTATTTGTTAGTGTGCACATTTTTTGATGTGAAATGCAATCTTGGGTATGTCGATTTTTTTAACATGAAGAGGACCACCTAGTGTGGCAGTATGACAAGAAGGGACAATTCTTGATAACATAAGCATATGTAGTGTGCAACTTTTGTTAGTTTTTGATCGGCAAACTAGGTCACTCGGACCCGCGCTTGAGAGAGAGAGGGGGGGGGGGGGTTGAAAGGAACTCCTAAAGATCGAATGCCAACAAGTTTTCAACATTTACGTGACATTTGATGCAATATGTGCGGTCTGCAACACATTGTTTGATGATTGTGATCATTTGTTCCCAAGGGGAAACGAAGTGAAGAAGCTATGGTGAGCTTTTGCTAACTGATGATGTTCGGCGTGAGCTCCTGGGCCGACAATCAGAAGTTAGATGTGCTCCATTTGGTGCTCTCATTGGCGTATGATAAAATGATGAACACTGTCACACCCCCTTAGTGCCATTGCAAAAAAGGAAACAATGCAAACCGAGGAGACCAACGTTTGTTTGTCAATAAGCTCCAATTTTGTATCCAGAGTTACACCAATGAAAGGAAGGAACTCCTTCGGAGTAGACCGATTCAGTAGGAGCAACCAAGTGGCAGCAACTTCCCTAGGGTTGGACCAGATGAACCTGGCAACTGCTTTTGGTAGCACATCAATGAAAGAAGGTTGGAAATCGACAGGGAGAGTTCACGAAGGTGTCACCTTTTTTTGAGGTATTGCGCTTACATGTGCACGTGAGGCCTACATGTTGAAGTGAACTCTTTGAACCGGTCGATTCACATTGTAGAACAAATGGGAATCGAGCAACCCCTTCTACCCCTAACTATCTCATCATCCTCTATGTAATCCCCTGTGATGGCTAAAACCAAGCGCCGCTTGGGGGCGGCTTCGTGGATGCTAAATAGTTACTAACGCTATAATCGTATATTACCATATGGTGTATATGCCTCGTGCTTGTAATAAGTCAGCTTATAGTCCGATGGAGAAAAGGAAACCCCCCGGCTCTCATGTCGCCCCTCGCAGGCGACACGAGAGCGACCGAACCCAAGCCCCGTCGCCATCCCTCCCTCCCTCCCATTCCCGCGGCCACCCGAGGCGCTTGCCGGCACTACCGCGCATTTGCCGGTGAAGGTAGCGATGAGGCTCTGGTGCTCTGCACCTTTGTAGGCAGCTTAGGATCCTTGGGTAGCGGCCCTGATTGGAGAGGGTGGCGTCAATCTTGTCTAGCGGATGGTGCCACTGGTGTCGCCATCCCTACCGGGCATGTGAGCGGTCGGGGGGCGGTCGAGGCTCATCGCGGCTGCAAGATGCGCCATCGGCCTCGGCTGCTCCGCTTCCTGGTATCCTCTTCCTCGTCATGTCCTCCCTCGCTGATCTGGTCACTCCTCTTCCTGGGTCGCCAGATCTTACACATAAGGGTAGAGTGGATGGACGCCCTGGAATAGGGGAAATCCTTGGCCAACCTTGCATCGACCTCGATTATGGTGGCGCCCGGTGTCGATCTCCCTCCTGAGGGCGTGTCGGGCTTTCTTGTCCGCCCCCTCTCCCACGACCCGGTGTGAAAGCCTTGACCTTGTTGGACGAACAACTGTGGCATTATGGTGTCCCGATTGTCCTTGGAGGCATCGTTCAAGGTAAGGTGAAGTTGTGGTGTCGTGGCATGGTGTTTGGTGGAAGCGGCACTGTATTGATCTCCGAGATGACGACTATGTTGGTGGCGAGGTGGTTCCCGTGCAATCCTTCAGGGGCTCCTTGTCTTGTTTGGCTCTGGGCAGCCGTTCGGTGGACAGTGTCCATGTGTTGTGGCACGGGTAAGACGTAGGGGAGTTTGGGTCTCCCCTCCGGCATTGGCTCGGGTCAGTGGGCATCTAAGCCGCCGTTTTTCTCCACACATCCCGGTTCTTCTCGGACATCCCATTTGTTGTCTACTCGTTGTGGTTGCACAACTATTCTAGTTTATCGCGAGCTCTTCGGCTGCTTGTTCCTGGTTTCGCTATGGTGGTGCCCTGCTCGCTATTGCTTTGCTCTATAGTTCTTGATCATGAGTGAGCTCTGCAAGTTATCTTTCAGTTCTTTCTTCAATCTTTTGCCTTTGTAATTACCACCGACTGAAAGTGCGTTATATCGACTAGAGGGGGGTGAATAGGTGATTTTTACAAATTCTTCACTCAGGAATTTCAGGATGAGGAAATTGAGAAAGTCTTCAGCCAAAGTCTTCAAACAGTAACGATCAAGTACAACAGTATATGCATGAGGAAATGGAAGGGTTGAGGAAATAGAACCAGTAGCTCGGTGAAGACAATGATTTGGTAAACCAGTTTCAACTGTTGTGACAGCCGTACGTCTAGTTGGAGCGGCTAGGTATTTAAACCTGAGGACACGCAGTCCCGGACACACAGTCCTCACTGTATTCTCCTTGAGCTAAGGTCACACAG
Source organism: Aegilops umbellulata (assembly GCA_032464435.1). Taxonomy (NCBI): domain Eukaryota; kingdom Viridiplantae; phylum Streptophyta; class Magnoliopsida; order Poales; family Poaceae; genus Aegilops; species Aegilops umbellulata. The sequence goes on from CP136059.1 coordinate 360,223,311, forward strand.
ACCTCGCCCAATCACTCATGGTAAGTCTTCAGGTGACTTCCAAACCATCACAAACTCGGTCACTAGGCGATCCACAATTTCCTCTTGGATGCTCTAGACCATGACGCCTAACCGTCTAGAGGATGCACAGTCCTCAAAGGTAACAAGTGTCGGTTCCACACAGGAACAATCTCTTCAGTGATACTCAATCACTTTGGGTTTGTAGGTGTTTGGGTTTGGGTTTTCCTCACTGATGATTTTCGCTCAAAGTCCTCAAAGGATGGGATGCTCCCAATGACAAGTGTCAGTTTCTCTCGGAGCAGCCAACCAGCTAGTGGTTGTAGGGGGCATCTATTTATAGCCTAGGGAGTAGCCCAACATGATAAGACATAAATACCCTTCAATGATATGACCGTTCGGTGGGCAGATATTTTGGGACAGTTGGCGTGAAACACAACAATGGTCGGATATTTGATCTATCAAATTCCTCAGAGCTATCATGTTCCTCACTTGTAGGCAGTCCGCACTAGTGAATTCCTAACTCCTCAGTCAGAACAAATTCCTCAGAGACTAGAAGATCTTCGTCTCTGTCACTGAAGAAATTGACTGAACTGTATGAGATTTCCAATGGCTTCACTCGAAAGGATTGGTAGGTGTAGGATTTTGAGATGAGCATCACTTGGAAACTTTTCCTTAGTTTTACCTCGACCCCCTTTAATAGTACGGTGTTTCCTGTGACTCAAGAAAGAGAAAACGAAACTACGAAAACAAAAGTCTTCACGCTTCATAATCCTCGCATGAATATCAAGTCTTCACGGTCACACCAATTTCTTCATTTTCAAAGTCTTCAAAAAGCCAAAGGCTTCAGTTGAAGACATTCATTTTTAGGGGTCGACTTTCTCTTTAAATATCAAACTCCTCATAGACTTATAGACCTATGTACACTCAGAAATGCATTAGCCCCTTAACCTACAAGTCTTCAATACACCAAAATCACTAAGGGGCACTAGATGCACTTACAATCTCCCCCTTTTTGGTGATTGATGACAATATAGGTTAAGTTTTCAACGGGGATAAACATATGAAGTGTAAATGCAGATATTGAGGAATTTGATTGCAAGATAAGAACTCCCCCTGAAGAAGTGCATATGTGAGGAATTTGCTCTGAATAGCAATGCACATTGTAGAGTAGAATCATGGAGATCTCCCCCTATATCTTGTAATTCATACACGCATTTAACATATGATATGAAGAATTTGAAATGCATGATGAAATATGGTGTCTGATGTAATTAGCCATGCGTGCATTAACATATATAAGGAAATAACATGCAGGAAAACAGAGCAAAAGTATCAGACCACCATAGGACTTAAGTTTACAACTCGATCCAACAATTACTTCAGAAGAACGGGAGTTGTAACATAACAAAAAAACGCCCATATATATAGACCCGCTTGAAGACTAACTCAAATTTCTCCCCCTTTGTCATCAAATGACCAAAAGGGACGAAAAATGAGGACTGACGGCCCTGAAGAATATCATCATGATGTCGATAGAGGAGTGCCAGCGTTGTTGGGGTCGTCCGTTGATGCAGGGCCTGCAGCAGTGTCGTTCAAGTCTTCATGCTCATCAGTCTTGCATGATGAAGAATACAAGCTGGCCACCAAATGAGGAACTTTGACCTTCTTGAATTTCTTTGAAGGTGGCTGAGACCAGTCGAAGTCCTGCTTGAAGCCCATTTGCTAGATATCTTAATCACCGTAGAGGTGAGACAATAAAGCCCAGGTGCGATCAAACACTTCATGGAGGTAGTAATGGTTCTTATTCACAGTGTTTTGCGTGATTGTCATATTCTGAAGAATTGAACCAAACTGAGGCTTGACCCATTTGTGGTTGCGATTGACCTTCTGATGAAGACTGAGGAGAAGCTCACGACCAGTCATCACACACGGAGCTGTGGCTTGAGGATTTTGCTTTGAAGCATTTGCGGCAGTGTCATGTGTGGCAGAGTCATCATTGGTGGAGTAGGATGCAGCTTTGCGAAATTGTCCATCCAATGGACGAGTACCTTCATCAATGACAGCAGCCTTGCCCTTCTCATCAGCTGAGGAAATAGGTCGTTTGAGGACCTCAATTGGGGGCAAGTAGCCGTGATGATTGAGAACGTCGGCCTTGTAGTTGATTGAAGACCTTGATCTGATGAATCTCATGATCCAGGGAGCGTAAGGCTTTAATTCAAATGGTGACAGAGCTACATTGGCCAAAGTCCTCATGAAGTAATCGCGGTAGTTGATAGGAATACCATGTATGGTGTTGAAAAGCAGATTCCTCATGATGCCAACAACCTCTTCTTCATCAGAGTTGTGGCCCTTGATAGGACTAAGGGTTTTGGTCAATATCATGTACACTGTCCTAGGCACATAGAGCAATTCCTTGATGAGGAATTCGGTCCTTGGAGCTTTGCCAGGCTTCAAAGGCTTCATCAACACTTGCATCATATGATCTGGGAGTTCAGGGTCAGCATAGATGAGCCTTGCACCTTCAACGGGAGGACTGACTGGGACGGATGAAGCAATTCAGAGGCTGGTGCTTTATAGTGAGTGTTTTTTGTCATCCAGTCCAATACCCATGAATTGACATCTTCAACATTGCCAGTGATGTGCAGCATGGCATAGAACTGAAAAATGAGTTCTTCATTCCAGTCGTAGATGTCGGTGCAGAAGTTGAGAAGCTCAGTGTCATGAATAACACTGAGTACTGGGGTGAAGCAAGGTAGAGACTCCATGTCCACATGAGGAATTTGCTCGTGGTCAAAGATCTTGTCTTTATCAAACAACAGTGAGGAATAGAAGTTCATTTGACTCGCTGTCCAGAAGTGCTTGCGTCGAAGACGAGCAGAGTCATAAGGATTGTAATCTGTGAAGAAAATGTGCTCATTGAAGAAATCTTCAGCCTTGAACTTCTGCTTCTTGGATTGAGGATTATGTGGCTTGGGATGAGGATTAGCAGTCGAAGTCACCACAGCCTCTTGAATCACCGACTCTGGAGCCGCGGGCTGAGGTATTTCAGGAGCAATGTCATCAGCAGCAGCCTGGGTCTCCATTCCTTCAGCAACATTATCATCATCTCTATTCGCTGGAACTTCTTCATGAATAGTGAGAAGAGAAGCTTCATGTTCTTCAGAGCCCGTGTGAATTTCTTCAGTTTGGACAGGGGACTGAGGAACTTGTTTTAGTGGGGTGTAAAGTGGTGAATTGGGTGATGACTTTCCCAGTAGTCATCATTCAGAATTGGCGTTGAACACCCAATATCCACATCTTCATCTTCTTCATTTATTTCCTCAACGCCTGCCTCTCCAGCTGTGAACTGAGGCACGGGCGATGATACCAGTGGAGTTGAACTGATATTGTCCACTTCAATTTCTTCATCAATCTTCTCTGACGTAGCAGCAAGGATCTTCTTCATCTGATTCACTTGGAATCACATATTCCTCATCAAAGGGAACAATCTCCTTTGATGGCATGCTTGATAGAGGAACAACATCTATGGGATTTGCATAGCAGCTTGTTAAAGTATTCACTTTCTTTGGAGCTGAAGACTCTGAGGAAGCAGACGCTTTCCTTTTCTTCACAGCTGCTCGCTCTGCAGCTTTGGTTTTCTTCACTTCTGATGCAGAAGGAAGGATAGGACTTGCCGTTTGTGCAGGAGGAGCAGAGGAAATTAGTGCAGTTTCTTCAGGCGCAACTGATGCAGTTACCCTGGCTTGTTCAGTTTCTACAGGCGCAGCAGCAGATGATTCAACTGGCCTGGCTTGATCTTCAGGCGCAACACTAGAGGTTGCCCTGGCAGTTTCTTCAGCGGCTGGAATTTCTTCATCAGCCCTAGTGCTTTCAGAATCATCAACAGCCTGATTTTCATCAGCTATGTTGCACGTTCTTCAGTTGGCTGTGTAGATGCTTCAGCCTGAGGAATTTCACGTTGCGTTGAGGCTGCAACATTTGAGGTGAATCCCTTCGCCATTCTGACGAATCTGACGTTGGCTCCTAGCCAATCTGCATGGTATGCGTCAAATTCATCATTGAGTGCTGATACGTCTCCAACGTATCTATAATTTTTTATTGTTCCATGCCATTATATTATCTATTTTGGATGTTTATGGGCTTTATTATGCACTTTTATATTATTTTTGGGACTCACCTATTGACCCAGAGCCCAGTGCCAGTTCCTGTTTTTTCCCTTGTTTCAGTGTTTCGAAGAAAAGGAATATCAAACGGAGTCGAAACGGAATGAAACCTTCTGGAGAAGTTATTTTTGGAAAGAAAGCAATCCGAGAGACTTGGAGTGCACGTCAGGAAAGCAACGAGGGAGGCACGAGGCAGGGGGCGCGCCCACCCCCTGGGCGCGCCCTCCACCCTCGTGGGCCCCTCATGGCTCCCCTGGCGTATTTCTTCCTCCTATATATACCAATATACCCTAAAATCATCAGGAAACAGAATAGATCGGGAGTTCCGCCGCCGCAAGCCTCTGTAGCCACCAAAAACCAATCGGGACCCTGTTCCGGCACCCTGCCGGAGGGGGGATCCCTCACCGGTGGCCATCTTGATCATCCCGGCGTTCTCCATGACAAGGAGGGAGTAGTTCACCCTCGGGGCTGAGGGTATGTACCAATAGCTATGTGTTTGATCTCTCTCTCTCTCTCATGCTCTTGAGGTGATACGATCTTGATGTATCGCGAGCTTTGCTATTTTAGTTGGATCTTATGATGTTTCTCCCCCTCTACTCTCTTGTAATGGATTGAGTTTTCCCTTTGAAGTTATCTTATCGGATTGAGTCTTTAATGATTTGAGAACACTTGATGTATGTCTTGCGTGGGATAACCGTGGTGACAATGGGTTATTCTATTGATTCACTTGATGTATGTTTTGGTGATCAACTTGCGGGTTCCGCCCATGAACCTATGCATAGGGGTTGGCACACGTTTTCGTCTTGACTCTCCGGTAGAAACTTTGGGGCACTCTTTGAGGTTCTGTGTGTTGGTTGAATAGATGAATCTGAGATTGTGTGATGCATATCGTGTAATCGTACCCACAGATACTTGAGGTGACATTGGAGTATCTAGGTGACATTAGGGTTTTGGTTGATGTGTGTCTTAAGGTGTTATTTTACTACGAACTCTAGGGCTGTTTGTGACACTTATAGGAATAGCCCAATGGATTGATCGGAAAGCATAACTTTGAGGTGGTTTCGTACCCTACCATAATCTCTTCGTTTGTTCTCCGCTATTAGTGACTTTGGAGTGACTCTTTGTTGCATGTTGAGGGATAGTTATATGATCCAATTATGTTATTATTGTTGAGAGAACTTGCACTAGTGAAAGTATGAACCCTAGGCCTTGTTTCAACGCATTGCAATACTGTTTACGCTCACTTTTATCGCTTGCTACCTTGCTGTTTTTTATATTTTCAGATTACAAAAACCTATATCTACCATCCATATTGCACTTGTATTACCATCTCTTCGCTGAACTAGTGCACCTATACAATTTACCATTGTATTGGGTGTGTTGGGGACACAAGAGACTCTTTGTTATTTGGTTGCAGGGTTGCTTGAGAGAGACCATCTTCATCCTACGCCTCCCATGGATTGATAAACCTTAGGTCATCCACTTGAGGGAAATTTGCTACTGTCCTACAAACCTCTGCACTTGGAGGCCCAACAACGTCTACAAGAAGAAGGTTGTGTAGTAGACATCAAGCCGTTTCTGGCGCCGTTGCCGGGGAGGTGAGTGCTTGAAGGTATATCTTTAGATCTTGCAATCAAATCTTTTAGTTTCTTATTTTATCACTAGTTTAGTTTATAAAAGAAAAATACAAAGATGGAATTGAGTTTGCCTCATACGCTTCATGTTTTTAATATCTTTCGTGAGTATGATGGAAAGGAGAATTGTGCCAAAGTGTTAGAAGAAGAATGCATTAAAATGTTTGGCACTAAATCTTTGAATGATGAGCATGATTGCAATGTTGTTAGTATGAACTCCTTGAATATCCATAGTACTAATGATTATTGCACTAGTTATGACGAAAATGTCTCCTATAAACATGTCAATTTTTGTGGAGTGCATTGGGTTTGCAAGTACACACCAAATAGGGAAGATAGATATTGCAAGAGGCATAAGCATTTAGAAACTAAATTGTTGCAAGAAAGGCTTGCTGTTTGTGCTGAAAATTTAAATTTTCTTAGTCGTACTTGTGAACTTTGCAATGAACATGATCATTTTAGTACCAAATGCAAATTGTTTCATGATCGTATCGTGTCCAAAAATTGTGATGACTTGATTTCTCTTGCACATCATAATGAACTTAGTTGGCTCTTGGGTTATGAAGAAATGAAACGTATAACTAAGGATATTCCAGAATTTGCCCTTGATAGAGTTCTTCATTTTGATCTAGAAGAAATTTATATGTATTGTGCGGTAAATTGCATTGAAAATCCTTATATTGCAACTACATAAATAAAAGAAAACAAATAGGAGATGAAGAGAATACTAATGAAAGGGAAGAGACTTCCCAATATTCTCCTATTATTTCTTATGATGAATCAGGTAACGAGGAGGAGCTTCATATTCAACCAATTTCATTAATAAGGAGCTTAAAAAATAGGATTGAACCCACACATGATGTGGTGAAGAAGAAGAGAAGGAAAAGGAAGAGAGGTAAAAGATATCTCTCCCAAAAATGTTGCTCCTATTATTGTTGTGCATCATGAAAATGAATCAAAAATAATTGTGGAAGATGATGCACTTGATGATGATCTCGTTATGCCTATTGCTTGTTGTGATGATTATGATTGGGAAGATAATGATACTTCTTATGATCTTGAAAATCTTTTTGGCACTTGCTTGGAAGAATATGATAATTGCTATACTATTGGTGTTATCCATACTATTAATGATGAGAGTGATTATGCTTATGATACGAAAAGGCCCAAGCTTGGGGATGCTATGTTTGATGAATATGATGTTTTTGAGAATATATTTGCTATAATTAATGTTTGTCCCAAGCTTGGGGATGCTATGTCTAATGAAGATGATATTTTTAGCCTGTCAAGTTTCGATATGCAAATTTATAATGATGATAGCATGCCTCCTACTTATGATGATTATATTGATGAAAGTGGGTTTGGAAGAGTGTCAACTTTAGGAAGTAATGATCCCACTATTTTGGAGGATGTTGAATCTTATAATATTTATGAAAGTGGATTTGGAGAGGTCATGACTTTATTTAGTGATGTATCCACTATTTCGGAAGAGGTTTCAATTGATTATGATGAGAACAAATTTGCTACTTATGATGATTATTGTGATGAAACTTATGCTATAAAAAGTAGTGATGATTATATTTATAAAATTTATCATGATTATGATTACCCTTTTCCTGAACACTACTCTTTTAATTTGGAAACATATTATAGTATTCAAGTCTCTTATGATACTCCCACTATTTCGAATGAGAAGAATTTTGCTTGTGTGGAGAGTAGTAAATTTTATATGCTAGTAGATCATGAAAATAATGCTTTAGGTGCTGGTTATATTGTTGAATTCATTCATGATGCTACTAAAAATTATTATGAGGGAGGGACATATGCTTGTAGAAATTGCAATAATATTAAGTTTCCTCTCTATGTGCTTAAAGCTTCAAAGTTATGCTTGTTTTGCCTTCCTATGCTAGTTGATTATTGTTCCCATAAGTTGTTTGATAAAAAAATCCCTATGCATAGGAAGTGGGTTAGACTTAAATGTGCTAGTCATATTCTTCATGATGCTCTCTTTATGTTTCAATTCCTATCTTTTATGTGAGCATCATTGATATCACCATGCCTAGCTAGGGGCGTTAAACAATAGCGCTTGTTGGGAGGCAACCCAATTTTATTTTTATTCCTTGCTTTTTGCTCCTGTTTAGTAATAAATAATCCTTCTAGCTTCTGTTTAGATGTGGTTTTATGTTTTAATTAGTGTTTGTGCCAAGTAGAACCTTTGGAAAGACTTGGGTGAAGTCTTTGTGATCATGCTGTAAAAAAATATAAACTTTAGCGCTCATGAGATTAGCTTCAACTTTTTACTGGAGAGCGATATTTAGTTGATTCTTTTTGCAGATGATTACTAGACAGATTCCTCGGGTCCACAAATTTATTTTAGAATTTTTGGAGTTCTAGAAGTATACGTTTCATACAAATTACTACAGACTGTTCTGTTTTTGATAGATTCTGTTTTCATTGTGTTGCTTGCTTATTTTGATGAATCTATGGCTAGTAAAATAGTTTATAAACCATAGATAAGTTGGAATACAGTAGGTTTAACACAAATATAAATAAATAATGAGTTCATTATGTTGGGGAACGTAGCAGAAATTCAAAATTTTCTACGCAACACCAAGATCAATCTATGGAGTAATCTAGCAACGAGGGAAGGAGAGTGCATCTACATACCCTTGTAGATCGCTAAGCGGAAGCGTTCAAGTGAACGGGGTTGATGGAGTCGTACTCGTCGTGATCCAAATCACCGATGATCCTAGTGCCGAACAGACGGCACCTCCGCGTTCAACACACGTACAACCCGGGGACGTCTCCTCCTTCTTGATCCAGCAAGGGGAGAGGAGAAGTTGAGGGAGATCTCCGTCAGCACGACGGCGTGGTGGTGGTGGAGCTCGTGGTTCTCCGGCAGGGCTTTGCCAAGCACGATGGAGGAGGAGGAGAAGGTAGGAGGAGGGAGGGCTGCGCCAGGGAAGAGGTCACAGCTGCCCTCCCACCCCTCCACTATATATAGGGGCAAGGGGAGAGGGGGAGGCGCCCTAGGGTTTCCCCTAGGGGGCGGCGGCTAGGCAGATTGGATCTCCCTAGGGAAAATCCTAGGGAGACTTGCCCCCCAAGCCAAGCAGGTGGAGGCTTGCCTCCCAAGCCAGGTGGAGGCGCCCCACCTCCCCAAGTAACGTGGAAAAGGGTGTGGGGGCGCACCAACCCTTAGTGGGCTGGTTTGCCCCTTCCCCTTTGGCCCATGAGGCCCTCCAACACTTGCCAGGGCTCCCGAAACACCTTTCGGTCATGCTGGCCATAGCCTGGTACCTCCGGAACACGTCCGGACTCCAATACCCTTCGTCCAATATATCGATCTTCACCGCCGGACCATTCCGGAACTCCCCATGACGTCCGGGATCTCATACGGGACTCCGAACTACCTTCGGTAACCACATACTATTTCCCATAACAACTCTAGCGTCACCGAAACTTAAGTGTGTAGACCCTACGGGTTCGGGAACCATGCAGACATGACCGAGACACCTCTCCGGCCAATAACCAATAGTGGGATCTGGATACCCATATTGGCTCCCACATGTTCCACGATGATCTCATCGGATGAACCACGATGTCAAGGATTCAATCAATCCCGTATACAATTCCCTTTGTCTAGCGGTATTGTACTTGCCCGAGATTCGATCGTCGGTATCGCGATACCTTGTTCAATCTCGTTACCGGCAAGTCTCTTTACTCGTTCCGTAACACATCATCCCATAATCAACTCCTTGATCACATTGTGCACATTATGATGATGTCCTACCGAGTGGGCCCAAAGATACCTCTCCGTCACACGGAGTGACAAATCCCAGTCTCGATTCGTGCCAACCCAACAGACACTTTCGGAGATACCTGTAGTGTACCTTTATAGTCACCCAGTTATGTTGTGACGTTTGGCACACCCAAAGTATTCCTACGGTATCCGGGAGTTGCACAATCTCATGGTCTAAGGAAATGATACTTGACATTAGAAAAGCTTTAGCATACGAACTACACGATCTTTGTGCTAGGCTTAGGATTGGGTCTTGTCCATCACATCATTCTTCTAATGATGTGATCCCGTTATCAATGACATCCGATGTCCATGGTCAGGAAACCGTAACCATCTATTGATCAACGAGCTAGTTAACTAGAGGCTTACTAGGGACATGGTGTTGTCTATGTATCCACACATGTATCTGAGTTTCCTATCAATACAATTCTAGCATGGATAATAAACGATTTATCATGAACAAGGAAATATAATAATAACCTATTTATTATTGCCTCTAGGGCATATTTCCAACACATTACAGTACCTAAGTGGTGATTTATTTTCTTATACTAACGGAGCTTACGAGTTTTCTGTTAAGTTTTGTGTTGTGAAGTTTTCAAGTTTTGGGTAAAGATTCGATGGACTATGGAATAAGGAGTGGAAATAGCCTAAGATTGGGGATGCCCAAGGCACCCCAAGGTAATATTCAAGGACAACCAAGAGCCTAAGCTTGGGAATGCCCCGGATGGCATCCTCTCCTTCGTCTTCGTTCATCGGTAACTTTACTTGGAGCTATATTTTTATTCACCACATGATATGTGTTTTGCTTGGAGCGTCATGTTGTTTTATTTTGTTTTGCTTGCTTTTTGAATAAAATACCAATATCTGAAATTATTAAATGGGAGAGTCTTCACATAGTTGTATAATTATTCGACTACTCATTGATCTTCACTTATATCTTTCGCAGTAGTTTGTCATTTGCTCTAGTGCTTCACTTATATCCTTTTAGAGCACAATGGTGGTTTTATTTTGAAGAAATAGATGAACTCTCATGCTTCACTTATATTATTTTGAGAGTCTTAAACAACATGCTAATTTTCTTAATCCTAATATGCTAGGTATTCAAGACTAGTAAAAACTTTCTTATGAGTGTGTTGAATACTAAGAGAAGTTTGATGCTTGATGATTGTTTTGAGATATGGAGGTAGTGATATTAAAGTTGTGCTAGTTGAGTAGTTGTGAATTTGATAAATACTTGTGCTGAAGTTTGCAAGTCCCGTAGCATGCACGTATGGTAAACATTATGTAAAAAATTTGAAACGTGAGGTGTTCTTTGATTGTCCTCCTTACGAGTAGCGGTCGGGGACGAGCGATGATCTTTTCCTACCAATCTATCCCCCTAGGAGCATGCGCGTAGTGTTTGGTTTTTTATGACTTCTATATTTTTGCAATAAGTATGTGAGTTCTTTATGACTTATGTTGAGTCCATGGATTATACGCACTCTCACCCTTCCATCATTGCTAGCCTCTTCGGTACCGTGCATTGCCCTTTCTCACCTTGAGAGTTGGTGCAAACTTCGCCGGTGCATCCAAACCCCGTGATACGATACACTCTATCACACATAAACCTCCTTATATCTTCCTCAAAATAGCCACCATACCTACCTATTATGGCATTTCCATAGCCACTCCGAGATATATTGCCATGCAACTTTCCACCATTCCGTTTATCATGACACGTTCATCATTGTCATATTGCTTTGCATGATCATGTAGTTGACATAGTATTTGTGGCAAGGCCACCGTTCATAATTCTTTCATACATGTCACTCTTGGTTCATTGCATATCCCGGTACACCGCCGGAGGCATTCATATAGAGTCATACTTTTTTCTAGTATCGAGTTGTAATCATTGAGTTGTAAATAAATAGAAGTGTGATGATCATCATTCTCTAGAGCATTGTCCCAAGTGAGAAATAAAAACAGAGAGAGAAAGGCCATAAAAAAAGAGAAGGCCCCCAAAAAAATGAGAGAAAAAGAGAGAAGGGACAATGTTACTATCCTTTACCACACTTGTGCTTCAAGGTAGCACCATAATCTTCATGATAGAGAGTCTCTTGTTTTGTCACTTTCATATACTAGTGGGAATTTTTCATTATAGAACTTGGCTTGTATATTCCAACAATGGGCCTCCTCAAGTGCCCTAGGTCTTCGTGACCAAGCAAGTTGGATGCACACCCACTTAGTTTCTTTTGTTGAGATTTCATATATTTATAGGTCTAGTGCATCCGTTGCATGGCAATCCCTACTCCTCGCATTAACATCAATCGATGGGCATATCCATAGCTCATTGATTAGCCTCGTTGATGTGAGACTTTCTCCGTTTTTGTCTTCTCCACATAACCCCCATCATCATATTCTATTCCGCCCATAGTGTTATATCCATGGCTCACGCTCATGTATTGCGTGAAGGTTGAAAAAGTGAGATTACTAAAGTATGAAACAATTGCTTGGCTTGTCATCGGGGTTGTGCATGATGAGAGCATTCTTGTGTGACGAAGATGGAGCATGACTAAACTATATGATTTTGTAGGGATGAACTTTCTTTGGCCATGTTATTTTGAGAGGACATAATTGCTTAGTTAGTATGCTTGAAGTATTATTATTTTTATGTCAATATTGAACTTTTATCTTGAATCTTTCGGATCTGAATATTCATAACACAATTAAGAAGAATTACATTGAAATTATGCCAAGTAGCATTCCACATCAAAAATTCCGTTTTTATCATTTACCTACTCTAGGACGAGCAGGAATTAAGCTTGGGGATGCTGATACATCTCCAACGTATCTATAATTTTTGATTGTTCCATGCTGTTATATTATCTGTTTTGGATGTTTATGGGCTTTATTATGCACTTTTATATAATTTTTGATACTAACCAATTGACCCAGAGCCCAGTGCCAGTTCCTGTTTTCCCCCTTGTTTCAGTGTTTCGAAGAAAAGGAATATCAAACGGAGTCGAAACGAAATGAAACCTTCTGGAGAAGTTATTTTTTGAAAGAAAGCAATCCGGGAGACTTGGAGTGCACGTTAGGAAAGTAACGAGGGAGGCACGAGGCAGGGGGCTGTGCCCACCCCCTGGGTGCGCCCTCCACCCTCGTGGGCCCCTCGTGGCTCCCCTGACGTATTTCTTCCTCCTATATATACCAATATACCCTAAAACCATCGGGAAACAGAATAGATCGGGAGTTCCGCCGTCGCAAGCCTCTGTAGCCACCAAAAACCAATCGGGACCCTGTTCCGGCACCCTGCCGGAGGGAGGGATCCCTCACCGGTGGCCATCTTCATCATCCCGGCGCTCTCCATGACGAGGAGGGAGTAGTTCACCCTCGGCGCTGAGGGTATGTACTAGTAGCTATGTGTTTGATCTCTCTCTGTCTCTCGTGTTCTTGAGGTGATACGATCTTGATGTATCGCGAGCTTTGCTATTGTAGTTGGATCTTATGATGTTTCTCCCCCTCTACTCTCTTGTAATGGATTGAGTTTTCCCTTTGAAGTTATCTTATCGGACTGAGTCTTTAATGATTTGAGAACACTTGATGTATGTCTTGCGTGAGATAACCGTGGTGACAATGGGATATTCTATTGATTCACTTGATGTATGTTTTGGTGATCAACTTGCGGGTTCCGCCCATGAACCTATGCATAGGGGTTGGCACACGTTTTCGTCTTGACTCTCCGGTAGAAACTTTGGGGAACTCTTTGAGGTTCTATGTGTTGGTTGAATAGATGAATCTGAGATTGTGTGATGCATATCGTATATTCATACCCACGGATACTTGAGGTGGCATTGGAGTATCTAGGTGACATTAGGGTTTTGGTTGATGTGTGTCTTAAGATGTTATTTTACTACGAACTCTAGGGCTGTTTGTGACACTTATAGGAATAGCCCAATGGATTGATCGAAAAGAATAACTTTGAGGTGGTTTCATACCCTACTATAATCTCTTCGTTTGTTCTCTGCTATTAGTGACTTTGGAGTGACTCTTTGTTGCATGTTGAGGGGTATTTATATGATCCAATTATGTTATTATTGTTGAGAGAACTTGCACTAGTGAAAGTATGAACCCTAGGCCTTGTTTCAACGCATTGCAATACCGTTTACGCTCACTTTTATCGCTTGCTACCTTGCTGTTTTTTATATTTTCAGATTACAAAAGCCTATATCTACCATCCATATTGCACTTGTATCACCATCTCTTCGCTGAACTAGTGCACCTATACAATTTACCGTTGTATTGGGTGTGTTGGGGATACAAGATACTCTTTGTTATTTGGCTGCAGGGTTGCTTGAGAGAGACCATCTTCATCCTACGCCTCCCACGGATTGATAAACCTTAGGTCATCCACTTGAGGGAAAATTGCTACTGTCCTACAAACCTCTGCACTTGGAGGCCCAACAACATCTACAAGAAGAAGGTTGTGTAGTAGACATCAAGTGCTTTGATCTCAGTTTGTATGGCCACAAGTTCATCTGTTGTCATTTTTATAATATTCTTCTTCAGAAATCGCGCCTTCTTGTATTGAGCTTTCTTAAGTTGTCTAGCCTTTTCAAACTTCCATTTTTCTTCTCCTATGAAGGTTGTCAGCATATGACTTTGGCCAGGTGTTAGATTGAAATCAGGCATAGGAGTGTTGGGGTCCTTGTGCCAGAGATCAATGAAGTCGAGGATCAACTTGGGATCCAATAGAAGAGGCACATTGCTGCCTTTGGCTCTAGCGGCCCTTTGCTGTATGTGTCTGATGATTTCTGCTAATTCCTCATCATCAGCTTCGTCTTCACTAGACGGCACATGGAAGGCAACCTGCTTCTTATGAGCACTTGGCCTTTTGCCTCGTCCAGCAGTGGCCTTTGTCTTCAGCAAAGTTGGGCCTGTTGAAGACTATGGAGGAGCTGAAGAACTTGCAGATGCTCCGGTAGCAATTGAGATGCCTGTGGTCCTTTGGTAAGAGGCGAGATGCACAGGTGTCGAGGACTTTGCAGCAGCAGCTGAAGGTTTTGCAACAGGGGGAACTGAAGCTGCTTGAGGAATATGTCGTGAGGGCTTTGATGAGCTTGGCCGTGAGGGCATTGCTGAGGAACTAGGCTTGTGCGTAGGCTTCTTTGGCATAGCCTTCTTGGGCTTGCTAGCAGAGGCCTCAGCAGTGGCAGCAGCAGAATCTTGATTGAATTTCCTCATTGCTTATTTGGCCATTTTGGCCAACTTGGCTTGTCATTTAGCCCACTCCTTGGGAAATTCCTCACCTTTTCTGGTGCTAGAGGGATTAGCAACTTGGCCTGGTGCCAATGGAGGTCTTGGGAATGGAGGGTGTACTGCGAATTTCTTCATGTACTTGGGAGTCACATACCTGTACTCATTCTCTAGCCCATTTCCTCTCTATCCTATGTATGCGCACCTTGCGCTGATTTTTGTTCTCCTTGCCATGTTTGGCTTCATCAGGAGTGCAATATTCCTCATAGATGTCATCTAGGATCTCAAAAGCAATGTTTGCTTCTGGTCTCTTGCCTCCCTTCTGAGGTTTCTTGCCATGAGCCATTTTCTTCAGCTGAGGATTTTGAACAATAGAATTCTCTGACGAGGTATGTAATTTGTCTTCAAGGAACACTGCAAATGAGTTAAGTTGATGAGAACCTAGAGATTCAACAGCGAACATGTGTACCCGTGAACAGAGTATAGGTGCGAAGAATTTGGAGAGTTCATATGTGTTCTCAGAAGTTTTTCAATAGAAACAAGTTTGAGGAATTTGACCAGGAGTGTCTTGAGGAATTTCACTAAGCGGTCTTTGACTTAGGTTCTAGTGTTGTATAGATTGAAAATCCACACAATTGAGGAATCTTGAAGAAAAACGTTGCTTAGAGAAACAAATCAAGAACAGATGCATATGTGGTGTTTACGAGTGTAGAAGTTGAAGAATAAACACCTTTTGAAGATTTTGTGGAAATCATCAGAATCAACAAGGGTAGTAAAAATAGATTTTATTTACCCTTGATGAAGAACACGACAAACTGGGAGTAGAAGTTGAGAAGTCTGTCTGTCCAGATCTTCCACACCCTAACTTGGCGGTGGAAGACAGCTACGGCGGCGGCAGAGTGAAGATTTTCATGGCCGATGCGAGTACGACGACGACGAGGTTGAGGCAGTGAAGCTCGTCCTCACTAGCGACGATGGAAGTAGCGGCGGCGCTAGGTCTGAGAGCTCGAGCGAGGGGAGTGAGGTTGAGTGCGGTAAATGCGGTCTGGGGAGGGTGAGGGGTATTTATAACTGAGGTGAAAAACCGCTCGTCCGAGGAAAATGGATGAACGTGCCCCTGACCCTTCTCATCCTAGCGACAAGTGTCACCCATGTACAGTGAGGTGGAGATCGTGTGAGATCATGGGTGAATAGGATAATCATATCGTGGGATGTGGAACAGTTAGAGCGGCAAAAGCCGAAAATTCAGATAGGAATATTTTGAAGTTTTGTTCGCAAATTCTTCAGCTGACAAGGGCAGAGTGAAAATTTTGAACAGGTTTCAAATAGGACGCACATGAAGAATTTGTGAACAGACTGGGTTGAGTTTGATGACCCACAAGTATAGGGGATCTATCGTAGTCCTTTCGATAAGTAAGAGTGTCGAACCCAACGAGGAGCAGAAGGAAATGATAAGCGGTTTTCAGCAAGGTATTCTCTGCAAGTACTGAAATAAGTGGTAACAGATAGTTTTGTGATAAGATGATTTGTAACGAGCAACAAGCAACAAAAGTAAATAAAGTGCAGCAAGGTGGCCCAATACTTTTTGTAGCAAAGGACAAGCCTGGACAAACTCTTATATAAGGAAAAGCGCTCCCGAGGACACATGGGAATATCGTCAAGCTAGTTTTCATCACGTTCATATGATTCGCGTTCGGTACTTTGATAATTTGATATGTGGGTGGACCGGTGCTTGGGTGTTGTTCTTACTTGAACAAGAATCCCACTTCTGATTAACCTCTATTGCAAGCATCCACAACTACAACAAAAGTATTAAGGTAAACCTAACCATAGCATGAAACATATGGATCCAAATCAGCCCCTTATGAAGCAACGCATAAACTAGGGTTTAACCTTCTGTCACTCTAGCAACCCATCATCTACTTATTACTTCCCAATGCCTTCCTGTAGGCCCAAACAATGGTGAAGTGTTATGTAGTCGACGTTCACATAACACCACTAGAGGCTAGACAACATACATCTCATCAAAATATCGAACGAATACCAAATTCACATGACTACTAATAGCAAGACTTCTCCATGTCCTCAGGAACAAACGTAACTACTCACAAAGCATATTCATGTTCATAATCAGAGGGGTATTAATATGCATAAAGGATCTGAACATATGATCTTCCACCAAATAAACCAACTAGCATCAACTACAAGGAGTAATCAACACTGCTAGCAACCTACTAGTACCAATCCCGGACTTGGAGACAAGAATTGGATACAAGAGATGAACTAGGGTTTTGAGAGGAGATGTTACTGGTGAAGATGTTGATGGAGATTGCCCTCTCCCGATGAGAGGAGCGTTGGTGATGACGATGGTGATGATTTCCCCCTCCCGGAGGGAAGTGTCCCCGGCAGAACAGCTCTGCCGGAGCCCTAGATTGGTTCCGCCTCGTGGCGGCGGACTTTCGTCCCGAAAGGTTGCTTATGATTTTTTCCTCGACGAAAGACCTCATATAGCAGAAGATGGCCATCGGAGAGCCAACAGGGGGCCCACGAGGCAGGGGCGTGCCCTGGGGGGGTAGGGCACGCCCCCACCCTCGTAGCCAGGTGGGTCCCCCTCTGGTGAACTTCTTCTGCTCAATATTTTTTATTATTTCCAAAAATGACTTTCGTGGAGTTTCAGGACTTTTGGAGTTGTGCAGAATAGGTCTCTAATATTTGCTCCTTTTCCAGCCCAGAATTCCAGCTGCCGGCATTCTCCCTCCTTATGTAAACCTTGTAAAATAAGAGAGAGTAGGCATAAGTATTGTAACATAACATGTAATAACAGCCCATAATGCAATAAATATCGATATAAAAGCATGATGCAAAATGGGCGTATCGGACTTTAGCATAGAGGGGGACGGATCCGATCACATACACTTAGCAGAAAACTCAACTTGAAGAATTAGCAATAAGTGAATGTTGTAGAGGACTAAAAACTCAAATATATATAGTCAATGAAGAACAAGGTCGGAAAGAGTGAATACATTGCAAAGTTGAAGAATTTGAACAACTGAGGAATTTCAAAAACAGAAGAAAAACTCAAATTGAAGAATTTCAACTTTTTTTGGTGGCGTGACCCACCGTATAAGAATGATGATTTCAGGCGCCGCGTACAATTGTCGTAGGGCTCTGTGAATCAAATTCTTCGTTAATTTCTTCACACTTAGAGGGTTAGTCTTCATTGATTGAAAAGAAACGTTACTTCGTGTGTTGCACATCTAAGTCATCAATTTTGCATAAGTGTTAGGATGTGTGTCCTTTTCAAAGGACATTCGGAGATTCTAAAATATTTAGCTCACACCGCAACTTGCTAAATCTCTTCTCATCCAAGGGCTTTGTGAAGATATCGGCTAGCTGTTCTTCAGTCTTCACGTGCTCGATTGAGATGTCGCCCTTCAACACATGATCACCAAGAAAATGATGACGAATCTGAATGTACTCAGCTTCAGCAGTAGAGAGTGATACACAGTTCTATTTCTTCGAGGACAAACATACCAAGGATCATCCAAGGAAATGGCATGTGCCTGATGTTGACTTGTGGTCCACACGATCACCAGCATAGTCAGAGTTGGAATATCCAATGAGATCAAAGGTCGAGCCCCTGGGATACCATAATCCAAGTGTTGGAGTGTGAGCAAGATATCGAAGAATATGCTTCACAGCCTTATGGTGTGATTCCTTCGGTGTAGCTTGAAATCGGGCACACATGCAAACACTAAGCATAATCACTACTGGAATCAGCTAATTTGCCATCTGCCAGCTCTTTGCCGTCTGCTAGCTGACGGCAAAGCAGCTCTTTGCCATCAGCTACCAAAAAGCCGACGGCAAAGAACTGGCAGACGGCAAAGAAGCTCTTTGCCGTCCGCCAGATCTTTGCTGTCTGCTGGCTGATGGCAAAGAATCTTTGCCGTCTGCTGGCGGACGGCAAAGAGAGAGGTGGCCCCCACCCCCCGCCCGTTTGGGAAAAACTTAACGGGCCACCTCTTTGCCGTCCGCCAGCGGACGGCAAAGAGCCAAAGTGGCGGACGGCAAAGACAGGCGGACGGCAAAGAGGGCAGTATCTAACGGCCCGTGCCACCCGCCCGCCTCTGTTCTCAACGCCCCGTCCCGCCCCGCGCCCCACCACGCACCCCCGCCGCCGCCGCCCGCCACCCGCCGCCGACTCTTGCCCCCGCCGCCGCCCCGGCCCCCACCGCCCCGTCGCCCCCCACCCGCCGCCCCGGTGCCCCAGCCCCCCGCCGCCCCGGCGCCCCGCCACCCCGCGCCCCACCGCGCCGGGCCCGGCCCCCCGCCGCCCCAGGCCGCCCCGCGCCCCGGCCAGCTCCTCCACCGCCCCGCCCCCTCCTCCACCGGCGCTGGTAAAGGTGAGCCCGGCCTCCTTTTTCTGTTTTTTTCTGTTTTTTTTCTTTTTAGTTTTAGTTTAGATTTAGTGTTAGGTTTAGTTTTAGGTTTAGTTTTAGTTTAGATTTAGTTTTAGGTTTAGTTTTAGGTTTAGTTTAGATTTAGTTTTAGGTTTAGTTTTAGAGAAAAAGAGGAGAGGAGGAGAAGAAGAAGAGGAAGAAGAAGAAGAGGAGGAGGAGAAGAAAAAAGAAGAAGAGGAAAAAGAAGAAGAAAAAAGAGGAGAGGAGGAGAAGAAGAAGAGGAAAAAGGAAAGGAGGAAGAAGAAGAAGAAGAAGAAGAAGGAAAAAAAGGAAGAAAAGGAAGAAAAGGAAGAAGAAGAAAAGGAAAAAAAAAAGGAAAAACCCCCGACACGGCACCCCGACCCGACACGGCACCCCGACCCGACACCGCACCCCGACCCCGACCCGGCACCCCGACCCCTAGACCCCGACCCCGACACCCCGACCCCGACCCCGACACCCCGACCCCGACCCCGACACCCCGACCCCGAGCCTGACCCGACACCCCGACCCCGACACGGACACGGCACCCCGACCCCAACCCGACACCCCGACCCCGAGACCCCGACACCGACACGACAACCCGACACCGACACCCTGACACCACACCCACCTTTACCCCGACACCGACACGGCACCCCGACCCCGACCCGGCACCCCGACCAGACACCCCGACCCCGAGACCCCGGGCCTGACCCGACACCCCGACCCCGACACTGACACGGCACCCCGACCCCGACCCGGCACCCCGACCCGACACCCCGACCCCGAGACCCTGACCCCGACCGCGAGTCGGACCCGACACCCCGACCCCGACACCGACACGGCACCCCGACCCCGACCCGGCACCCCGACCCAACACCCCGACCCCGAGACCCCGACCCCGACACGGCACCCCGACACCGACAGGGCACCCCGACCACCGACACCTCCCGAAAATTAAGGTGTTCTTTGGCCTTCCAGAGGCCGACGGGGTCATATATTTGTGAATTATTAGTTAGGTCATATATTTTTCGATTTTGTTATGAAAAACATCATATATAATTGTGTTGATCGTGTAATTTTAAATGTGCAGTTGTTTCATCGCTGCGAGGTTTGGTGTTCGACGACCTCGCCGTGCGTTTGACGAGCTCTGCCCCTTCGTTCGTGGGTGAGCACAAATGACAAGTCCTCCTCCCCCATTAATTATTTGATCTATTCCGATGAAACTTGATAGCTAGCTATATATGTGTCTGGAATCATCAGTATGCGTAACCAATATGTGTCTCCCGTTCGAAAGCGTCATAGTTATAAATATGCATGCATTTGCATATTTATAACCTTGATTCTTTCGAATTGTCCAACGCTATCCATGGACAGCCCGAGTATGTGTAGATTGGGTTCGTTTTCCCATATGCTTTGCTCCGGATCCGACGCATAAATTTCGTCAGTGCCTCCCCTGTTGTTCTCCGGGTACACATCCTCTCTGTTTATTGCAGAGACGTGTATCAGGAGAACAGCGGGGAGGTGCTGCCGAAATTTTGCGTCGGATCCGGAGCATAGCATGGGAAAATGAACCCAATCTACACATACACGGGTGGGATTAGGATCTATCATTACCTATTAGAGTGTAGGTTGCATGGACGTAATAAAATTGACAAAGTAGATCAACTGATGAATATATACATGGTGAATTACATATATAATTGTTGTGTGTCCAGTAGCTCTGAAAGTCAAGATGAGTGACCGTGCTTGGATGTATACCGGTCACACTGGTCAGAACAAATGGAGCGCTGAATGGTTCACAAAAACTAAGGGGTTTGTGCAAGCCGCATTTGCAAATGGCCAAAAGAAAACCTGGTGCCCCTGTTTCCGGTGCGGCAATTGGGAAAAGAAGACAGAGGCTGAAATGGGCAAACACCTGCAGAAGAGTGGTTTTATGCCCGATTATACGGTGTGGACATTTCATGGTGAGTCTGCCCAACGTGACCGAGCTGAGGTGGATCGTCGTCGCACTGACGAGCATGGTACCGGGATGGAAAACATGGTGCAAGGCTATGATGATGCTCGGGATTCGGACGAGGAGATGGAGGAATCTGCAAAGGCCTTCAATGAAATGTTGGAGTCTTCGAAACGTCCGCTACACGAGCACACTGAGCTTTGTCAGTTGGATGCCATCTCACAAGTAATGGCTCTGAAGGCTCAGTTCAACTTGGGCAGAGAATGCTATGACGCAATTATGACAGTATTTGGACGCTTTCTACCCAAAGGCCATGTAATGCCTGCAAACCTGTACCAGTCGGACAAAATCCTCCGTGCACCGAAGATGCCCTATGAGAAGATACATGCCTGTGAGAAAGGATGTGCCTTATTTAGGCTTGGCTATGCGGACTTGAAATATTGTCCCATTTGCAAGTCTTCCAGGTATATTGTGGTAGACAACGGTATGGGTGAGAAGACACAGACCAAAATCCCCGTTAGTGTTCTTCGGTATATGCCAATCATACCAAGACTTCAACGTCTTTTCATGGTCGAAGAGACGGCCAGACAGATGACATGGCACAAAACAGGCAAAAGAACCGAACTAGATGCAGATGGGAATCTGATGATGGTACACACATCGGATGGTGTTGCGTGGAAAAAGTTTGATGAATTACATGCTGACAAAGCGGCAGATCCGAGGCATCCTCGAGTCGGCATCAGCACGGATGGGTTCAGTGTGTTTGGTATGACGGCAGCCCAATACAGTTGTTGGCCCGTATTTGTCTTTCCACTCAATCTCCCCCCCGGACAGATTATGCAAAGAAAGAACATTTTCCTGACGTTGATAATTCCAGGACCCAACTATCCGGGCAAAAATATGAATGTGTACATGCAGCCGCTTAAGGACGAATTGCAAGAAGCCTGGGATAATGGGTTCAAGACATACGACGCCTTTAGCAAACGGAACTTCATAATGCGTGTCTGGTACATGTACTCGACGCATGACTTGCCGGCGTATGCGCTATTCGTTGGCTGGTGTGTGCATGGAAGGTTCCCGTGCCCCACATGCAAGGGAGCTCTTGAGTTTCGTTGGCTTCAGGCCGGTCGCAAGTTTTCTTGCTTCGACATGCATAGACAGTTCCTGGATCCTCGCCATAAGTTCAGGAAAGACAAGAAGAACTTCATCAGGGGTAGAGTTGTCAAAAACTCTGCACCACCTGCATTGACAGGCCAACAGACCCTGGATCAGTTAAACGCTCTCGAGCCAGATCCACAACGTTCAGGGTACTTCAAGGGGTATAATACTAAGCACGCGTGGACTCACAAAACATGCTTATGGGATCTGCCTTACTTCAAAGACCTCCTTTGCCCACACAACATCGACGTGATGCACACTGAGAAGAATATCGCTGAGGCACTTTTTGGTACATTGTTCGGCATAGATGGGAAGTCAAAGGATAATACTAAGGCTAGAGTCGATCTGGAGGCGCTATGTGATAGGCCGTTACAAAACATGAAAGAACCGAAAGGAAAGCAGAACTGGACAAAGCCAAAGAACTGGACAAAGAGATCGGCCCACGTGACCCCGGAGGAGCACACGTCCGGATGGGGTACCTGGCCGGATCAGCCCGAGGAGCCGAGTGGCCATGCTGATGATGGCGGGGAGCCGACTGATCTTGAGGAGGAGGGGGGCACCGTCTACCAGCGTGGTGCTACACGGCTCCCGTCCGTGCCGGTGACCCGTGAGCAGAGGTGGTTGATTTTCCCTGATGGGGAGAGGTACGTAAGTGCATTTAATATTTTTGTACCTTGTGCATTCATGTTTTTTCAAATAACTAATGCGTTGGCCTTGTCATGCTGCAGGGGTTGGGACCACCATCATAGTGTCCGCCGGCCCAACTCCGTCCTTGGAGTTCTTTGCCGGCAAAACTTCCCGGGGTTTGTCACGTTGCCTGGTGAGGGTCGGCTTCCAGAGCTTGGATTGAGCTGGGAGCACTACGTGGCTGCCCCGGCCCCGCCGGATGAGATTATCGATGGTGTCGTGTGCGACACGAGGGCAGACATGGTGATCAGAAAGTTCTGGGTAATTTCTCCTTTACACATTTAAAAATCTTCAACTAGCTAGTTATTAATTGTACTAATCAATATTGTCTCATTTGATCGCAGACATTCTACAGGTGTGAGGAGGGATACGAGGAGGACGCGGCACATGTTATCGAGAACGTCTGCAAGCGCCTACTCCAGAACTTACGGCACGAGGCTTGGGTGCAGGCTGTTCGAGACTACTACGCCTTGCGCGGTATCAAGAAGACCAAGCCGGCGTGCCGCGATAAGTTTCTGAGTAAGGAGCAGTACATGAAGGTAATTCCTAAGGCCTTCTCTACTTAAGTTCCTTCATTTAGTAATTGTTAGCGGTAGCGCTCAAGTTTCTATTTGCTAACTTAGGCGCCTCCGAGATGGTGTGCGGATCGGATGGATTGTTGGGAGGTGTTGGTCGATGAGTGGTGCTCACAACGATGGCTAGCCCTCCACAAGGAGGCCAAGGACAAACGTGCCCAAATGGAAGGTGTGCCACACCATCAAGGCAGCTCCAACTTATATCAGTTCGGGCGCAACTGGGTATGTGGTTTGCTTCATGATTCATGCAATTCATTCATCATGCTAGCTTGAGCCCTTTAATTACTAATTTTCATTGTTTCTCTCTTTCAGGCACGCTACAATAAGGCGGATAAGGTGCCAGAGGTGTACGACCTGTATGCCATGGCCCACACTGCCTCTTTCAAGAAAGTCAAGGCTTTCTCTCAGTCTGACCTCGATGATGCAAACAACTTCACCAACATCTCCTCCCACAACAAGCTCGTGAGATATAGAGATGAGGGGAAGGCGAGGAAAGGGGAGGACTTTAACCCGAGCCAGGGTCCCATTGATCCAGAGCTGTTGATGATATCTGGTGGTGGGAGGTCCCATGGCTCCATAGCCATTGGAGATGGACTTATCCGTTGTCCTAGCACTCTCCCGGAGATCAAGGCGCGTCAGTCGAGCTCCGCTCCTGAGATAAGGCCTCGTGAACGGCCAGTGCAACTCGCCATCAAGGTTAGTGATACCTACTCAGTTATCTTTCTCCATTACATTGTGTGCGCTTCCATCAATGATTACAAATTGTCATGTGAGTGGTGTTGCAGGCTGCTATACAGAGTGAGAGAGATAGAACAGAGAAACTTCTGGCGGAGGCGGCGGAGAGGCAGCGGGAGTTGGAGGAGAGGACGGCAAAGATGATGGAGGAGGAGAGGGCACGGAATGACATGCAGGCAAGGGCCATGTACGAGCTCCTTGTGGTAAGTTTCTTCTGCAGATTAGCCAAAACATTCATGTAGTGTTTGTCTCATTACTAACTAGTATGACTGAGTCGTCAAAACCAAATGTGCAGTCTGTGTGCGAGAAGGCAGGTCAGACCGCTCCGCCGATGCCAGTGATTGCTCCTGGGACCACGGTGAGTTTTATTTGAAAGGACATTACTTGCTAGTCTTAACATTTGAGTGTCATCATGCTAACAAGACATTGGAAATGATCTTTGGTGCAGCGTAACTCCAGACAAGCATCGCACGATCCTTCTCCAGCTACCGACACGAGCCACCACGCTCCTACACCTCCTAGATCTTGGTAAGTTTATCTAGTGTTTTGCTTAACACATGCATAAAGACCTAGACTTAGCTTTATTTCCTCCAATGCTTACCATAATGACCTAGACTTAGCTTCTTCTCCTCCAAAATGACTTAATAAGCTTACTGACCTCCAAAACCATCCATTTTACCTAAGTTAGCTCTAAAACGATCTGTACTTAGCTTACTTATGTCAAAAATTGCATAATTAGCTTAGTTAGCTCATAGACGATCCATTTTACCTAAGTTAGCTCTAAAATGACCCATTCCAACTAGGTTAACTCCAAAATGACCAATCTTACCTAGGTTATCTCATAAACGATCCATTTCAACTAATTTAGCTCATAAACGATCCATTTCACCTAGGTTACCTAAAAAACGATCCATTTCACCTAAATTAGCTCTTAAATGATCCATTTCACCCAAGTTAGCTCAAAAAGATCCATTTCAACTAAAGTAGCTCATAAATGATCCATTTCACCTAAGTTAGCTCAAAAACGATCCATTTCAACTAAATTAGCTCAAAAATGATCCATTTCAACCAAGTTAGCTCAAAAACGATCCATTTCAACTAAGTTGGCTCAAAAACGATCCATTTGACCTAAGTGAGCTAAAAAACGATCCATTTCACCTTAGTTGCCTAAAAAACGATCCATTTCACCTAAGTGAGCTAAAAAAGATCCATTTCTAACTTTCTTATTTTGCCATTTTGCAGATTTCATTATGTGCTGGATGGAGTGCTTGTTCTACTCTTCTTGTTCTTGTCTTCTCATTCTAGTCACCTTAGCTATGGAGTGCTTGTTTATGCATGGATGGAACTTCTTTATGTATGAAATGATGGATGGAACTTGTTTATGTATGAAATGATGGATGGAACTTGCTTATGTAATATGTACGGATGGAACTTGCTTATGGACTTGCTTATGAATGCCTGTGAAATACATGAACTTGCTTATGAATGCCTGTGAAATATATCTATATGTCATATATATTTTATGTGCAAATTGTGGGATTTAATAAAAAACAGAAAAAAAAAACCCGATATGCAGCCTCTTTGCCGTCGGTGGCAGACGGCAAAGAGCTCTTTGCCATCAGCAGCGGACGGCAAAGAGGCCACGTGGCAGGCAGCTGTGCTTCCTGGGAGGCTGACCCATTTGGCCAGTTTGCCATCAGTGGCAGACGGCAAAGACTTTGCCATCAGTGGCAGACGGCAAAGACTTTGCCATCAGTGGCAGACGGCAAAGACTTTGCCATCAGTGGCAGACGGCAAAGACTTTGCCATCAGTGGCAGACGGCAAAGACCTGCCGTTAGCCACTTAACGGACTGACAACGCAATTATTGCCGTCCGCTCTCTTTGCCGTCCGCCGTGCTCTCTTTGCCGTCTGCGGCGGACGGCAAAGACTTTGCCATCAGTGGCAGACGGCAAAGTAGCTGTTTACCGTAGCCAACGTTGCCGGAGCCTTTTGCCGTCCGCAGCTGACGGCAAAGGCCTTTGCCGTCCGCTGTTCATGCCTTTGCCGTCCGCCATGGCAGACGGCAAAGTAGCTGATTCCTGTAGTGAATATCTAGCCTAGATGCACATAGATACAATAAAGAGCCAATCATGGAGCAGTATAACTTTTGATCAAAGTCAATACCATTTTCATCAGTGCATAGATGGCCATTTGTGGGCATAGAGATTTTGACGCCTTTGCAATCTTGCATGCCGAATTTCCTCAATACATCCTTGAGGTATTTCTCCTGAGTATGAAGATGTCGTTGCGCTGTTGACGAATTTTAAGACCTAAGAAGAATTTCAATTCTCCCATCATAGAAATTTGATATTCCTCACTCATCATATAGGCAAATTTGTCACTGTAACATCGGTCAGTATAGCCAAAGATGATATCATCAACATATATTTGGCACACGAATAATTCATCATCATAGGTTTTGGTGAAAAGAGTTGGGTCAAGTGAACCAGGTTTGAAGCCTTTCTTCATGAGGAATTCCTTCAAAGTATCATACCACGCTCGAGGGGCCTACTTGAGGCCATAGAGGGCCTTATTGAGTCTGAAGACTTTGTCAGGATGCCTTGGATCTTCAAAACCTGGGGGTTGAGAAACATATACTTCTTCCTCAAGCTTACCATTGAGGAATGCACTTTTCACATCCATTTGATATAATATGATATTATGATGGTTAGCATAATTAAGCAAGCAATATGCGAATAGCCTCAAGTCTAGCAACAGGTGCAAAAGTTTCATCGAAATCAATTCCTTCAACATGTGTGTAGCCTTGAGCTACAAGCCGTACCTTCTTCCTCACCACAAGGCCATTTTCATCTTGCTTGTTGCGGTAGATCCATTTGGTGATGATGATATTGTGCTTGCGAGGGTCTGGTCGCTTGACAAGTTCCCAAACATTGTTGAGAATTGATGTAATTCCTCTTGCATCGCTTGAATCCACTCAGGCTCCAGAAATGCCTCGTCTACTTTGGTGGGCTCTGTGATAGAGACAAAAGCGAAGTGCCCACAAAAGTTAGACAAATGTGAAGCCTTTGAGCGTGTGAGAGGACCTGGCGCGTTAATGTCGCTGATGATTTTCTCGATCTGCACCTCATTTGCAACGCGAGTATGAGCGGGTTGAGGATGTTGAGTTGGCTCGGCATTTTCTTCAGAGCCATTTTCTTCAGGTGCACCAGCATGATGTTCTTCATGTTCTGAAATGACTTCTTCAGCAGATTCTTCGGTAGGAATGACATCCTCAGTAGCCTTGAACTTGATGGATTCCTCAGGTGACTTTTCATCTAGCGCAGGAGGTAGGTGCTCTCTTTGTGAGCCATTAGTTTCATCGAACCGCACATCTACAGTTTCAACAACCTTGTGATGAACGGTGTTTAAGACTCTGTAGGTGTGTGGGTCCTTTCCGTAACCAAGCATAAAACCTTCATGTGCTTTCGCTGCAAATTTAGAATTGTGATGAGGATCTCTAATCCAACATTTAGCACCGAAGACTTTGAAATAACTCACATTGGGTTTCTTGTCAGTGAGGAGATCATATGAGGTCTTTTTGAAGAATTTGTGAAGATATACCCTATTGATGATGTGGCACGCAGTATCAATTGCCTCAGGCTAGAAGTGACGAGGCATCTTGTATTCATCAAACATAGTGCAAGCCATCTCAACAAGAGTCATGTTCTTGCGCTCCACGACGCCATTCTGCTGAGGAGTATAAGGAGCGGATAACTCGTGAGTAATACCAAGTTCATCAAGATAGTCATCAAGACCAGTATTCTTGAACTCGGTCCCATTGTCACTTCTAATGTGCTTGATCTTCACACCAAAGTTGGTTGAAGCCCTCGAGGAAAATTGTTTGAAGACTTTCTGCACTTCATATTTGTAAGTGATGATATGCACCCATGTGTAACGAGAATAGTCATCAATAATAACAAAGCCATATAAAGATGCACCATTGGTGAATGTAGCATAATGAGTAGGGCCAAAGAGATCCATGTGAAGCAATTCAAATGGACGAGTGGTAGTCATGATAGTCTTTGAGGGATGCTTGGCCTTGGTCATCTCCAGCTTCACAAGCTCCACACAAGTGATCCTTGAGGAATTTCACATCCTTGATGCCAATGACAAGCTTCTTCTTTGCGAGAGTATGCAAGTTCCTCATTCCAGCATGACCAAGTCGTCGATGCCATAGCCAGCCTTCTGAAGCTTTTGCAAGTAGACATGTGGCAGGTTGTGGTCCTGTAGGCAAATCAACAATATACAAGTCTCCTCTCCTAAAGCCTTCGGAGACTTTGGAATGGTCAGCTTCCATGATCACAACACAACGATACTTGCCAAAGACAACAACCATATCAAGATCACAAAGCATTGAGACAGACATGAGGTTGAATCCTAAGGACTCGACAAGCATGACTTTGTCCATGTGTCGATACTTTGAGATCACAACCTTACCTAGACCCAATACCTTGCTTTTGCCTTTGTCAGCGTAGGTGATATGCTTCAGATACGATGGAGATAAAGCAGTGTCCATCAATAAGTTCCTGTCACCAGTCATGTGATTTGTACATCCACCGTCGAGGACCCACTCAGTAGCTTTTGGTTGATTATCCTGCAGATGAATTAGTGCATCTTACGAACTCATATAGTTCATCAATGAAGAATATGACATCAAATTCACCAGATCAATTTCATTAAGGAATAGAACAGATATAGCAGTATGAGGACGTGAGAAATTAAAATTCATTTCTTCATGATTAGCTTGCGTCCTATCAAGCATTTTCAGGTCTCCAGCAAATTCTTCAAACGATTAAGTTCATCTAGAGACCTGACCCTGCATAAGAGATTAGTTCTTTTTCTTCACCACCCACATCTGGAGGGGTGGCAAAGAGTTCATCATTCTGCGAGCTCCATACGAGAAAGGTGGCATAGAAGCCAGTCCACTTCGTTTCACAGAAGAGGGTTAGAGTAAGCATATGAATAAGCAGAGAAATTCTTCAAGGACTTATGAACATAATGATTTGAAGAATAATGCACATATTCATAGCCCTTAGGCTTTCCCTGTGAAACAGAAGTGTTAGCACGATAATGTTCATATGAGGACTTTGATCCATATGAGGAATTTGATCCACGTGAGGAATTTGGTCCATATGAGGAATTTGATCCATATGAAGACTTTGGTCCATATGAAGAATTTGATCTGGGGTTCCTATTCTTCACAGGTGGTGTCATGATGACATTCACCTGAAGACTTCAAGGCACTTTTTGGGAACCCATATTTTCTTCATAGGGGGACCGTTCCTGCAGTTAGTGCCAACATATCTAGCAAATACTTCACCATTATGATTTTTCAACAATTTATAGTTGGAGTCAAATGACCATTAGAAGAATATGAAGATTCACATGTAAAGCCAGATAAAAGTAGATGGATCTACGGGAGGTCCCTTTGCAGCAACCCATGAGGTTTTGGGATACTACTCAGGTTTCTAGTAGCTCCCATCAGCATTGAGTTTCCTCTCAAAGGCAATACCCAATTTTCTAGGGTTCCTGCCGAGGATCTGCTTTTAGCCTGATGCCCTTTGAGGCTTTTGTACATGCCTGTCATATACAATTCCTTCAGCCCTGCATTGTCAGTGATACTAGTAGCATCCTCAGATGAGGAATTAGTGATAGCAGAGACAGTTGAAGAATTTGCAGCAATAGAAGCATTTGAACTTTCAGGTGAAGAATTAGCAGATTCATGTTCAATGCATTTCAAACATGGTGGAATGAATTCATCATGAGCGGCATTGATCTGTTGAGCAAGCAATGAATCACGTTCCTTCTGAAGATCTTCATAACTCACCCTTAGATTCTCAAGATCTTGCTTTCTCGAAAGAAATTCATAAGAGAGCTTCTCATGATCAGCTAAGAGAGTGTTATGATGACTTTGAAGGTTGTCAAACTTAGACTGAAGTCTCTGAAGATTATCAGTCAGAATTTGAGTTCGACCCATTTCTTCACCCAACAGGTCATCGCTTTTGTCTAGCATATTTTGAACCTTTTCAAAGGCCTTTTGTTGTTTCATTGCAATCTTAGCAAGTTTAGTATAGCTGGTCCAAATTCATCACCAGATTCATCATCACTAGACTCGGATAGGTAGCATTCAGTTACCTTGGCACCTTTTGCCATAAGGCACGGTGCAAAGGATGATGATTCCGGATCAAAAGTCATCACCTTGAGCGATTCCTTGAAATCCTCAAACCAGGGATCATGACGAGTTCGATGACCTTCATAGACCTCAGAGAGTCGGTCCCAGATAAGCTTTGCATGGCTGAGATGCATAATGTTCCTGAACTGATTTTGGGACAAATAGGAGCAGATGATGTCCTTCGCGCGTGAGGTTAAGTAGAGTGTACTTGCGAATATCATCAACCTCCGCCATCTTGCATAGATCGGTAAGACCAATCTCAGTGACGGTCCACAGTTCGTTGTTCATCGCCATGAGGCGCTTCTTCATCATGGCCTTCCACTTGGGATAATCATGACCGTCAAAGATGGGGCATGTCACTGTCTTCATTCCTGCGGTTGACATAACTAAAACTCCAGGCAGTTAAACCAAAATCACATAGAACAAGGGTGTATCTTGCTTTGATACCAATTGGAAGTGCGTTATATCGACTAGAGGGGGGTGAATAGGCGATTTTTACAAATTCATCACTGAGGAATTTCAGGGTGAGGAAATTCCTAAGCAATGAACTACTTAGCAGCAGAATAAGTACTCAGATGCAATCATAACAGAGTAGTAGTACAGCCATCATGATGAAATGAAAACGAGCACAGAGTACAAGTAGCGTAAACACGGGATAAGCAGGCTAAAGACAAACTGACTGAAGAAATAGGATTGAGAAAATTGAGAAAATCTTCAGTCAAAGTCTTCAAACAGTAACGATCAAGTACAACAGTATATGAATGAGGAAAATGGAAGGGTTGAGGAAATGGAAACAAGTAGCTCGATGAAGACAGTGATTTGGTAGACCAGTTCCAACTTTTGTGACAGTCATACGTCTGGTTGGAGCAGCTAGGTATTTAAACCTGAGGACACACAGTCCCGGACACACAATCCTTACCGTATTCTCCTTGAGCTAAGGTCACACAGACCTCGCCCAATCACTCGTGGTAAGTCTGCAGGTGACTTCCAAACCTTCACAAACTCGTTCACTCGACGATCCACAATTTCCTCTTGGATGCTCTAGACCATGACGCCTAACCGTCTGGAGGATGCACAGTCCTCAAAGGTAACAAGCATTGGTTACACACAGGAACAATCTCTTCAGTGATGCTCAATCACTTTGGGTTTGTAGGTGTTTGGGTTTGGATTTTCCTCACTGATGATTTTCGCTCAAAGTCCTCGGAGGATGGGATGCTCTCAATGACAAGTGTCAGTTTCTCTCGGAGCAGCCAACCAGCTAGTGGTTGTAGGGGGCGGCTATTTATAGCCTAGGGAGCATCCCGACATGATAAGACATAAATGCCCTTCAATGATATGACCGTTAGGTGGGTAGATATTTTGGGACAACTGGCGCGTAGCACAACAACGGTCGGATATTTGATCTATCAAATTCCTCAGGGCTACCATGTTCCTCATTTGCAGGCAATCCGCACTGACGAATTCCTAACTCCTCAGTCAGAACAAATTCCTTAGAGACTAGAAGATCTTCGTCTCTGTCACTGAAGAAATTGAGTGAATTGTATGAGATTTCCAATGGCTTCACTCGAAAGGATTGGTAGGTGTAGGATTTTGAGAAAAGCATCACTTGAAAACTTTTCCTTAGTTGTACCTCGACCCCCTTTAACAATACGGTGTTTCCTATGAGTCAAGAAAGAGAAAACGAAACTATGAAAACAGAAGTCTTCACGCTTCATAATCCTCGCATGAATATCAAGTCTTCACAGTCACACCAATTTCTTCACTTTCAAAGTCTTCAGTTGAAGACATTCATTTTTAGGGGTCGACTTTGTCTGTAAATATCAAACTCCTCATAGACTTATAGACCTCTGTACACTCAGAAACGCATTAGTCCCTTAACCTATAATTTTTAATACACCAAAATCACTAAGGGGCACTAGATGCACTTACACCGACGTACCCTAGCCGGTTGATGGCTTCATTCATTTGAAGTCGGGCTTTGTGCCTTTTCTTTAAAAAATCGTTTGGTGGCACTATTGGGGAACGTAGCAGAAATTTAAAATTTTCTTACGTGTCACCAAGATCTATCTATGGAGAATCCAGCAACGAGGGGAAAGAGAGTGCATCTACATACCCTTGTAGATCGCTAAGCAGAAGCGTTCAAGTGAACGGGGTTGATGGAGTCGTACTCGTCGTGATCCAAATCACCGATGACCAAGTGCCGAACGGACGGCACCTCCGCGTTCAACACACGTACAGCCCGGTGACGTCTCCCATGCCTTGATCCAGCAAGGAGAGAGGGAGAGGTTGAGGAAGACTCCATCCAGCAGCAGCACAACGGCGTGGTGGTGGTGGAGGAGCGTGGCAATCCTGCAGGGCTTCGCCAAGCACCGCGGGAGAGGAGGAAGGAGAGATGCAGGGTTGCGCCATCGAGAGGTCAAAACTCCTATGTGTGCTGCCCCCAAACCCTCAAGTATATATAGGGGGAGAGGGGAGGCTGCGCCCCCACCTAGGGTTCCACCCTAGGGGCGGCGTCCAGCCCCAAAACCCATCCAGGGTGCGGCCAAGGGGGGGAAGAGGGGAGACTTGCCCCCCAAGTTAGGTGGGTGCGCCCCTTCCCCAAACCCTAGGCGCCTTGGGCCCTTGTGGGGGGGCGCACCAGCCCACCTGGGGCTGGTCCCCTCCCACATGTGGCCCATGCAGCCCTCCGGGGCTGGTGGTCCCACTTGGTGGACCCCCGGGACCCTCCTGGTGGTCCCGGTACGTTACCGATAAAACCCAAAACCCTTTCGGTGACCAAAACAGGACTTCCCATATATAAATCTTTACCTTCGGACCATTTCGGAACTCCTCGTGACGTCCGGGATCTCATCCGGAACTCCGAACAACATTCGGTAACCACATACAAACTTCCTTTATAACCCTAGCGTCATCGAACCTTAAGTGTGTAGACCCTACGGGTTCGGGAAGCATGCAGACATGACCGAGACGTTCTCTGGTCAATAACCAACAGCGGGATCTAGATACCCATGTTGGCTCCCACATGTTCCACGATGATCTCATCGGATGAACCACGATGTCGAGGATTCGATCAATCCCATATACAATTCCCTTTGTCTAGTGGTATAGTACTTGCCCGTGATTTGATCGTCGGTATCTCGATACCTTGTTCAATCTCGTTACCGGCAAGTCTCTTTACTCGTTCTGTAACACATCATCCCGTGATCAACTCCTTGATCACATTGTGCACATTATGATGATGTCCTACCGAGTGGGCCCAGAGATACCTCTCCGTCACACGGAGTGAAAAATCCCAGTCTCGATTCGTGCCAACCCAACAGACACTTTCGGAGATACCCGTAGTGCACCTTTATAGCCACCCAGTTACATTGTGACGTTTGGCACACCCAAAGTATTCCTACGGTATCCAGGAGTTGCACAATCTCATGGTCTAAGGAAATGATACTTGACATTAGAAAAGCTTTAGCATACGAACTACACGATCTTGTGCTAGGCTTAGGGTTGGGTCTTGTCCATCACATCATTCTCCTAATGATGTGATCCCGTTATCAATGACATCCAATGTCCATGGTCAGGAAACCGTAACCATCTATTGATCAACGAGCTAGTCAACTAGAGGCTTACTAGGGACATGGTGTTGTCTATGTATCCACACATGTATCTGAGTTTCCTATCAATACAATTCTAGCATGGATAATAAACGATTATCATGAACAAGGAAATATAATAATAACCTATTTATTATTGCCTCTAGGGCATATTTCCAACAGTCTCCCACTTGCACTAGAGTCAATAATCTAGTTCACATCGCCATGTGATTAACACTCACAGAGTTCTGGGTTTGATCATGTTATGCTTGTGCGAGATGTTATAGTCAACGGGTCTGAACTTTTCAGATCCGTGTGTGCTTTACAAATATCTATGTCATCTCCTAGATGCAACTACTACGCTACCTTTGGAGCTATTCCAAATAACTGTTCTACTATACGAATCTAGTTTACTACTCAGAATAATCTGGATTAGTGTCAAAGTTTGCATCGGCGTAACCCTTTACGACGAACTCTTTTACCACCTCCATAATCGAGAAAATTCCTTAGTCCACTAGTTACTAAGGATAACTTTGACCGCTGTCTTGTGATCCATTTCTAGATCACACTTGTACCCCTTGACTGACTCATGGTTTGGCACACTTCAGGTGCGGTACACAACATAGCATACTTTAGAGCCTACGACTAAAGCATAGGGGACGACCTTCGTCCTTTCTCTCTATTCTGCCGTGGTCATGTCTTGAGTCTTGCTCAATACTCACACCTTGTAACACAGCCGAGAACTCCTTCTTTGCTGATCTATTTTGAACTCCTTCAAAATCTTGTCGTGGTATGTGTTTGTTTGAAAGTACTATTAAGCGATTTTGATCTATCCTTATAGATCTTGATGCTCAATGTTTAAGTAGCTTAATCCAGGTTTTCATTGAAAAACATTTTTCAAACAACCCTATATGCCTTCCAGAAATTCTACATCATTTCCGATAAACAATATGTCAACAACATATACTCATCAGAAATTCTATAGTGCTCCCACTCACTTCTTTGGAAATACAAGTTTCTCATAAACTTTGTATAAACCCAAATCTTTGATCATCTCATCAAAGCGTACATTCCAACTCCAAGATGCTTACTCCAGTCCTTAGAAGGATTGCTGGAGCTTTGCATACTTGTTAGCATCTTTCAGGATTGACAAAAATCTTCTGGTTGTATCACATACAGCCTTTCCTCAAGAAAATCGTCGAGGAAACAATGTTTTGACATCCTATCTGCACAATTTCATAAATAATGCAGTAATCGCTAACATAATTCCAACAGACTCTTAGCATCGCTACGAGTGAGAAAGTCTCATCGCAGTCAACTCCTTGAACTTGTCGGAAAACATCTTAATGACAAGTCGAGCTTTCTTAATGGTGACATTTACCATCATTGTCCGTCTTCCTTTTAAAATCCATCTGTACTCAACAGCCTTACGACCATCGAGCCATTCTGCCAAAGTCTACACTTTATTTTCATACATGGATCCTCTCTCGGATTTTATGGCCTCGAGCCATTCATCGGAATCCGGGCCCACCATCGCTTCTCCATAGCTTGTAGGTTCATTGTTGTCTAGCAACATGACGTCCAAGACAGGATTACGTACCACTCTGAAGTAGTACGCATCCTTGTCATCCTACGAGGTTTGGGAGTGACTTGATCCGAAGTCTCATGATCACTATCATAAGTTTCCACTTCAATTGGTGTAGGTGCCATAGGAACAACTCCTGTGCCCTACTACACACTAGTTGAAGTGACGGTTCAACAACCTCATCAATTCTCCACCATCCTCCCACTCAATTCTTTCGAGAGTAACTTTCCCTCGAGAAAGGACCCGATTTGAGAAACAATCCCTATTGCTTTCGGATCTGAGACAGAAGGTATACCCAACTGTTTTGGGTGTCCTATGAAGATGCATTTTATCCGCTTTGGGTTTGAGCTTATCAACCTGAAACTTTTTCACATAAGCGTCGCAGCCCCAAACTTTTAAGAAACGACAACTCAGGTTTCTCCAAACCATAGTTCAAACGGTTTCGTCTCAACGGAATTACGTGGTGCCCTACTAAAGTGAGTGCGGTTTTCTCTAATGCCTAACCCATGAACGATAGTGGTAATTCGATAAGAGACATCATGGTACGCACCATATCCAATAGGGTGCAACTATGATGTTCGGACACACCATCACATTATGGTGTTCCAGGCGGTATTAGTTGTGAAACAATTTCCACAGTGCCAAACTCGTAACTCAGATATTCATTTCTATGATCATATCATAGACATTTTATCCTCTTATCACGAAGATCTTCAACTTCATTCTGAAATTACTTGAACCATTCAATAATTCAGACTTGTGTTTCATCAAGTAAATATACTCAGTATTTACTCAAATCATCTGTGAAGTAAGAGCATAATGATATCCACTGCGTGCCTCAGCACTCATTGGACTGCATACATCAAAATGTGTTACTTCCAACAAGTTGCTTTCTTATTCCATTTTACTGAAACCGAAGCTTTCAGTCATCTTGCCCATGTGGTATGATTTTCATGTCTCAAGCGATTCAAAATCAAGTGAGTCCAAACGGTCCATCTGCATGGAGTTTCTTCATGCGTATATACCAATAGACATGGTTCACATTACTCAATCCTTTTTCAAAAAATGAGTGAGTCCAAAGATCCATCAACATGGAGCTTCTTCATGCGTTTTATACCAATATGACTTACATGGCAGTGCCACAAGTAGGTGGTATTATCATTACTATCTTATATCTTTTGGCATGGACATGTCTATCACTATGATCGAGATTCAATAAACCATTCATTTTAGGTGCAAGACCATTGAAGGAATTATTCAAATAAATAGAGTAACCATTATTCTCCTTAAATGAATAACCGTATTGCGATAGACATAATCCAATCATGTATATGCTCAACGCAAACACCAAATAACAATTATTTAGGTTTAACACCAATCTCGATGGTAGAGGGAGCGTGCGATGCTTGATCACATCAACCTTGGAAACACTTCCAACACATCTCGTCAGCTCACCTTTAGCTAGTCTCCGTTTATTCCGTAGCTTTTATTTCGAGTTACTAACACTTAGCAACCGAACCAGTATCTAATACCCTGATGCTACTAGGAGTACGAGTAAAGTACATATTCACATAATGTATATCCAATATACTTCTATCGACAGCCTTCTCATCTACCAAGTGTTGGGAAACGTTGCAGAAAATTAAAAAATTTCCTACGGTTTCACCAAGATCCATCTATGAGTTCATCTAAGCAACGAGTCATGGGAGAGAGATTGCATCTACATACCACTTTGTAGATCGCGAGCGGAAGCGTTCAAGGAACGGGGATGAGGTAGTCGTACACGACGTGATCCAAATCACCAGAGATCCTAGCACCGAACGGACGGCACCTCCGCGTTCAACACATGTACGGTCAGCGTAACGTCTCCTTCTTCTTGATCCAGCAAGGCAAAGGAGAGGTTGAGGAAGATGGCTCCAGCAGCAGCACGACGGCATGGTGATGGTGGAGCTGCAGTACTCCGGCAGGGCTTCGCCGAGCTCTACGGAGGAGGAGGAGATGTTGGAGAGGGAGAGGGAGGCGCCAGGGCAAGGGGTGCGGCTGCCCCCCCTCCCCTCCCCCCTATATATAGGCCCCCTGGGGGGCGCCGGCCCTGGGAGATTGAATCTCCCAAGGGGGCGGCGGCCAAGGGGGGTGGAGTGCCCCCCAAGGCAAGTCGGCGCCCCCCCCCCCCACCCTAGGGTTCCAAACCCTAGGCGCAGGGGGTGGGCCTTGGGGGTGCACCAGCCCACTAAGGGCTGGTCCCCCCTCCCACTTCAGCCCATGGGGCCCTCCGGGATGGGTGGCCCCACCCGGTGGACCCCCGGGACCCATCTGGTGGTCCCGGTACAATGCCGGTGACCCCCAGATCATTCCCGATGGCCGAAACTGCACTTCCTATATATAATTCTTCACCTCCGTACCAATCCGGAACTCCTCGTGACGTCCGGGATCTCATCCGGGACTCCGAACAACATTCGGGTTACTGCATATACATATCCCTACAACCCTAGCGTCACCGAACCTTAAGTGTGTAGACCCTACGGGTTCGGGAGACATGCAGACATGATCGAGACGGCTCTCGGGCAATAACCAACAGCGGGATCTGGATACCCATGTTGGCTCCCACATGCTCCATGATGATCTCATCGGATGAACCACGATGTCGAGGATTCAATTAATCCCGTATACGATTCCCTTTGTCAATCGGTATTTTACTTGCCCGAGATTCGATCGTCGGTATCCCAATACCTCGTTCAATCTCGTTACCGGCAAGTCACTTTACTCATACCATAATGCATGATCCCGTGATCAAACACTTTGATCACATTGAGCTCATTATGATGATGCATTACTGAGTGGGCCCGGTGATACCTCTTCGTCAAGCGGAGTGACAAATCCCAGTCTCGATCCGTGTCAACCCAACAGACACTTTCGGAGATACCCGTAGTATACCTTTATAGTCACCCAGTTACGTTGTGACGTTTGGCACACCCAAAGCACTCCTACGGTATCCGGGAGTTACACGATCTCATGGTCTAAGGAAAGGATACTAGACATTGGAAAACTCTAGCAAACGAACTATGCGATCTTATGCTATGTTTAGGATTGGGTCTCGTCCATCACATCATTCTCCTAATGATGTGATCTCGTTATCATTGACATCCAATGCCCATAGTCAGGAAACCATGACTATCTATTGATCAACGAGCTAGTCAACTAGAGGCTTACTAGGGACATGTTGTTGTCTGTTATTCACACATGTATTACGATTTCCGGATAACACAATTATAGCACGAATAAAGACAATTATCATGAACAAGGAAATATAATAATAATGCTTTTATTATTGCCTCTAGGGCATATTTCCAACAGTCTCCCACTTGCACTAGAGTCAATAATCTAGTTACATTGTGATGAATCGAACACCCATAGAGTTCTGGTGCTGATCATGTTTTGCCTTAGGGAGAGGTTTAGTCAACGGATCTGCGACATTCAGATCCGTGTGCACTTTACAAATTTCTATGTCTCCATCTTGAACATTTTCACGAATGGAGTTGAAGCGACGCTTGATGTGCCTGGTCTTCTTGTGAAACCTGGGCTCCTTGGCAAGTGCAATAGCTCCAGTGTTGTCACAGAAGAGTTTGATTGGCCCCGACGCATTGGGTATGACTCCGAGGTCGGTGATGAACTCCTTCACCCAAATTGCTTCATGTGCTGCCTCCGAGGCTGCCATGTACTCCGCTTCACATGTAGATCCCGCCACGACGCTCTGCTTGCAACTGCACCAGCTTACTGCCCCACCATTCAAAATATACACGTATCCGGTTTGTGACTTAGAGTCATCCAGATCTGTGTCAAAGCTAGCGTCGACGTAACCCTTTACGACGAGCTCTTCGTCACCTCCATAAACGAGAAACATTTCCTTAGTCCTTTTCAGGTACTTCAGGATATTCTTGACCGCTGTCCAGTGTTCCTTGTCGGGATTACTTTGGTACCTACCTACCAAACTTACGGCAAGGTTTACATCAGGTCTGGTACACAGCATGGCATACATAATAGAACCTATGGCTGAGGCATAGGGGATGACACTCATCTCTTCTATATCTTCTGCCGTGGTCGGACATTGAGCTGAGCTCAATTTCACACCTTGTAACACAGGTAAGAACCCCTTCTTAGATTGATCCATATTGAACTTCTTCAATATCTTATCAAGGTATGTGCTTTGTGAAAGACCTATGAGGCGTCTTGATCTATCTCTATAGATCTTGATGCCTAATATATAAGCAGCTTCTCCAAGGTCCTTCATTGAAAAACTCTTATTCAAGTAGGCCTTAATGCTGTCCAAGAGTTCTATATCATTTCCCATCAAAAGTATGTCATCTACATATAGTATGAGAAATGCTACAGAGCTCCCACTCACTTTCTTGTAAACACAGGCTTCTCCATAAGTCTGCGTAAATCCAAACGCTTTGATCATCTCATCAAAGCGAATGTTCCAACTCTGAGATGCTTGCACCAGCCCATAAATCGAGCGTTGGAGCTTGCACACCTTGTAAGCATTCTTAGGATCGACAAAACCTTCCGGCTGCATCATATACAATTCTTCCTTAAGGAAACCATTAAGGAATGTCGTTTTGACGTCCATTTGCCATATTTCATAATCGTAGAATGCGGCAATTGCTAACATGATTCGGACGGACTTCAGCTTCGCTACCGGTGAGAAAGTCTCATCGTAGTCAACCCCTTGAACTAGTCGATAACCCTTAGCGACAAGCCGAGCTTTATAGATGGTCACATTACCATCCGCGTCTGTCTTCTTCTTAAAGATCCATTTATTTTCTATGGCTCGCCGCTCTACGGGCAAGTCAGTCAAAGTCCATACTTCGTTTTCATACATGGATCCTATCT
This sequence comes from Aegilops umbellulata, assembly GCA_032464435.1. Classification (NCBI taxonomy): domain Eukaryota; kingdom Viridiplantae; phylum Streptophyta; class Magnoliopsida; order Poales; family Poaceae; genus Aegilops; species Aegilops umbellulata. Next base: position 360,263,956 of record CP136059.1, read on the forward strand.
CGGATTTCATGGCTTCTAGCCATTTGTCGGAATCCGGGCCCGCCATTGCTTCCTCATAGTTCGAAGGCTCACCGTTGTCTAACAACATGATTTCCAAGACAGGGTTGCCGTACCACTCTGGTGCGGAACATGTCCTTGTGGACCTTCGAATTTCAGTAGGAGCTTGATTAGAAGTATCTTGATCATCATCATTAATTTCCTCTCTAGTCGGTGCAGGCACCTCAGGAACGTTTTCTTGAGTTTCGCCATTTTCCGGTTCAAGAGGTAACACTTCATCAAGTTCTACTTTCCTCCCGCTTACTTCTTTCGAGAGAAACTCCTTCTCTAGAAAGGATCCATTCTTGGCAACAAAGATCTTGCCTTCGGATCTGAGGTAGAAGGTATACCCAATAGTTTCTTTAGGGTATCCTATGAAGACGCATTTTTCCGACTTGGGTTCGAGCTTTTCAGGTTGAAGTTTCTTGACATAAGCATCGCATCCCCAAACTTTTAGAAACGACAGCTTAGGTTTCTTCCCAAACCATAATTCATACGGTGTCGTCTCAACGGATTTCGACGGAGCCCCATTTAAAGTGAATGCGGCAGTCTCTAAAGCATAGCCCCAAAAAGATAGCGGTAAATCGGTAAGAGACATCATAGATCGCACCATATCTAATAGAGTGCGATTACGACGTTCGGACACACCATTACGCTGAGGTGTTCCAGGCGGCGTGAGTTGTGAAACTATTCCACATTTTCTTAAGTGTGTGCCAAATTCATGACTCAAGTATTCTCCTCCACGATCTGATCGTAGAAACTTGATCTTTCTATCACGTTGATTTTCAACCTCACTCTGAAATTCCTTGAACTTTTCAAAGGTCTCAGACTTGTGTTTCATTAAGTAGATATACCCATATCTACTCAAGTCATCAGTGAGGGTGAGAACATAACGATAGCCACCGCGAGCCTCAACACTCATTGGACCGCACACATCAGTATATATGATTTCCAATAAGTTGGTTGCTCGCTCCATTGTTCCTGAGAACGGAGTCTTGGTCATTTTACCCATGAGGCATGGTACGCACGTGTCAAATGATTCATAATCAAGAGACTCTAAAAGTCCATCTGCATGGAGCTTCTTCATGCGTTTGACACCTATGTGACCAAGGCGGCAGTGCCACAAATATGTGAGACTATTGTTATCAACTTTAACTCTTTTGGTATTCACACTATGAATATGTGTATCATCACGCACGAGATTCATTAAGAATAAACCATTAACCATCGGAGCATGACCATAAAACATATCTCTCATATAAATAGAACAACCATTATTCTCGGATTTAAATGAGTAGCCATCTCGAATTAAATGAGATCCAGACACAATGTTCATGCTCAAACTTGGCACTAAATAACAATTATTGAGGTTTAAAACTAATCCCGTAGGTAAATGTAGAGGTAGCGTGCCGACGGCGATCACATCGACCTTGGAACCATTCCCGACGCGCATCGTCACCTCGTCCTTCGCCAGTCTCCATTTATTCCGCAGCTCCTGCTTTGAGTTACAAATGTGAGCAACTGCACCGGTATCAAATACCCAAGAGCTACTACGAGTACTGGTAAGGTACACATCAATTACATGTATATCACATATACCTTTTGTTTTGCCGGCCTTCTTGTCCGCTAAGTATTTAGGGCAGTTCCGCTTCCAGTGACCACTTCCCTTGCAATAAAAACACTCAGTCTCGGGCTTGGGTCCATTCTTTGGCTTCTTCCCGGCAACTTGCTTACCGGGCGCGGCAACTTCCTTGCCGTCCTTCTTGAAGTTCTTTTTACCCTTGCCCTTCTTGAACTTAGTGGTTTTATTCACCATCAACACTTGATGTTCCTTCTTGATTTCTACCTCTACTGATTTCAGCATAGCATATACCTCAGGAATGGTCTTTACCATCCCCTGCATGTTGTAGTTCATCACAAAGCTCTTGTAGCTAGGTGGAAGCGACTGGAGGATTCTGTCAATGACCGCTTCATCCGGGAGATTAACTTCCAGTTGAGTCAAGCGGTTGTGCAACCCAGACATCTTGAGTATGTGTTCACTGACAGAGCTATTTTCCTCCATCTTACAGCTAAAGAATTTGTCGGAGACTTCATATCTCTCGACCCGGGCATGAGCTTGGAAAACCATTTTCAGCTCTTCGAACATCTCATATGCTCCATGTCTCTCAAAACGCTTTTGGAGCCCCGGCTCTAAGCTGTAAAGCATGCCGCACTGAACGAGGGAGTAATCATCGGAACGTGACTGCCAAGCGTTCATAACGTCTTGTTCTGCAGGGAGAACAGGTGCGTCACCCAGCGGTGCTCGTAGGACATAATCTTTCTTGGCAGCTATGAGGATGATCCTCAGGTTCCGGACCCAGTCCGTATAGTTGCTGCCATCGTCTTTCAGCTTGGTTTTCTCTAGGAACGCGTTGAAGTTGAGGACTACGTTGGCCATTTGATCTACAAGACATATTGTAAATTTTTTAGACTAAGTTCATGATAATAAAGTTCATTTGATCAAATTATTTAATGAACTCCCACTTAGATAGACATCCCTCTTCTAGTCATCTAAGTATAACATGATCCGAGTCAACTAGGTCGTGTCCGATCATCACGTGAGACGGACTAGTTAACATCGGTGAACATCTTCATGTTGATCGTATCTTCTATACGACTCATGCTCGACCTTTCGGTCTTCTGTGTTTCGAGGACATGTCTGTACATGCTAGGCTCGCCAAGTCAACCTAAGTGTTTGCATGTGTAAATCTGTCTTACACCCGTTATATGTGAACGTTAGAATCTATCACACCCGATCATCACGTGGTGCTTTGAAACAACGAACTGTCGCAACGGTGCACAGTTAGGGGGAACACTTCTTGAAATTATTATGAGGGATCATCTTATTTACTAGCGTCGTTCTAAGTAAACAAGATGCAAAACATGATAAACATCACATGCAATCAAATAATAAACGTGACATGATATGGCCAATATCACATAGCTCCTTTGATCTCCATCTTGGGGCTCCATGATCATCTTGTCACCGGCTTGACACCATGACCTCCATCATCATGATCTCCATCATCGTGTCTCCATGAAGTTGCTCGCCAACTATTACTTCTACTACTATGGCTAACGCGTTTAGCAATAAATTAAAGTAATTTACATGGCGTTTCTCAATGACACGCAGGTCATACAAAAATAAAGACAACTCCTATGGCTCCTGCCGGTTGTCATACTCATCGACATGCAAGTCGTGATTCCTATTACAATAGCATGAACATCTCGTACATCACATATAGATCATTCATCATTCATCACAACTTTGGCCATATCATATCACAAAGCACTTGCTGCAAAAACAAGTTAGACGTCCTCTAATTGTTGTTGCAAGTTTTACATGGCTGAATTAGGGTTCTAGCAAGAACGTTTTCTTACCTACGTGAAAGCCACAACGTGATTTGTCAACTTCTATTTACCCTTCATAGGGACCCTTTTCATCAAATCCGCTCCAACTAAAGTGGGAGAGACAGACACCCGCCAGCCACCTTATGCAACTAGTGCATGTTAGTCGGTGGAACCGGTCTCACATAAGCGTACGTGTAAGGTTGGTCCGGGCCGCTTCATCCCACAATACCGCTGAAGCAAGATAAGACTAGTAGCGGCAAGAAATTTGACAACATCTACGCCCACAACAAATTGTGTTCTACTCGTGCAATAGAGAACTACGCATAGACCTAGCTCATGATGCCACTGTTGGGAAACGTTGCAGAAAATTAAAATTTTTCCTACGGTTTCACCAAGATCCATCTATGAGTTCATCTAAGCAATGAGTCATGGGAGAGAGATTGCATCTACATACCACTTTGTAGTTCGCGAGCGGAAGCGTTCAAGGAACGGGGATGAGGTAGTCGTACACGACGTGATCCAAATCACCGGAGATCCTAGCACCGAACGGACGGCACCTCCGCGTTCAACACACGCACGATCAGCGTAACGTCTCCTTCTTCTTGATCCAGCAAGGCAAAGGAGAGGTTGAGGAAGATGGCTCCAGCAGCAGCACGACGGCGTGGTGATGGTGGAGCTGCAGTACTCCGGCAGGGCTTCGCCGAGCTCTACAGAGGAGGAGGAGATGTTGGAGAGGGAGAGGGAGGCGCCAGGGCAAGGGGTGCGGCTGCCCTCCCTCCCTCCCCCCTTTATACAGGCCCCCTGAGGGGGGCGCCGGCCCTGGGAGATTGAATCTCCCAAGGGGGCGGCGGCCAAGGGGGTGGAGTGCCCCCCAAGGCAAGTGGGCGCCCCCCCCCCCCACCCTAGGGTTCCAAACCCTAGGCGCAGGGGGTGGGCCTTGGGGGTGCACCAGCCCACTAAGGGCTGGTCCCCCCTCCCACTTCAGCCCATGGGGCCCTCCGGGATGGGTGGCCCCACCCGATGGACCCCCGGGACCCATCTGGTGGTCCCGGTACAATGCCGGTGACCCCCAGATCATTTCCGATGGCCGAAACTGCACTTCCTATATATAATACTTCACCTCCAGACCAATCCGGAACTCCTCGTGACGTCCGGGATCTCATCCGGGACTCCGAACAACATTCGGGTTACTGCATATACATATCCCTACAACCCTAGCGTCACCGAACCTTAAGTGTGTAGACCCTACGGGTTCGGGAGACATGCAGACATGATCGAGACGGCTCTCGGGCAATAACCAACAGCGGGATCTGGATACCCATGTTGGCTCCCACATGCTCCACAATGATCTCATCGGATGAACCACGATGTCGAGGATTCAATTAATCCCGTATACGATTCCCTTTGTCAATCGGTATTTTACTTGCCCGAGATTCGATCGTCGGTATCCCAATACCTCGTTCAATCTCGTTACCGGCAAGTCACTTTACTCGTACCGTAATGTATGATCCCGTGATCAAACACTTTGATCACATTGAGCTCATTATGATGATGCATTACTGAGTGGGCCCGGTGATACCTCTCCGTCAAGCGGAGTGACAAATCCCAGTCTCGATCCGTGTCAACCCAACAGACACTTTCGGAGATACCCGTAGTATACCTTTATAGTCACCCAGTTACGTTGTGACGTTTGGCACACCCAAAGCACTCCTACGGTATCCGGGAGTTACACGATCTCATGGTCTAAGGAAAGGATACTTGACATTGGAAAACTCTAGCAAACGAACTATGCGATCTTATGCTATGTTTAGGATTGGGTCTCGTCCATCACATCATTCTCCTAATGATGTGATCTCGTTATCATTGACATCCAATGCCCATAGTCAGGAAACCATGACTATCTATTGATCAACGAGCTAGTCAACTAGAGGCTTACTAGGGACATGTTGTTGTGTGTTATTCACACATGTATTACGTTTTCCGGATAACACAATTATAGCACGAATAAAGACAATTATCATGAACAAGGAAATATAATAATAATGCTTTTATTATTGCCTCTAGGGCAATTCCAACACCAAGTATCTAAGGTAATTCTGCTCCAGTGGTTGTTCCCCGTATTACAGAAGCACTCAGTCTTGGGTTTGGGTTCAACCTTGGGTTTCTCCACTAGAGCAGCAGCTGAGTTGCCGTTTCATGAAGTATCCCTTCTTGCCCTTGCCCTTCTTGAAACAAGTGGTTTCACTAACCATCAACAATTTATGCTCCTTCTTGATTTCTACTTTTGCGGTGTCAAACATCGCGAATATTTCAAGGATCGTCATATCTATCCCTGATATGTTATAGTTCATCACGAAGCTCTAGTAGCTTGGTGGCAATAACTTTGGAAAAACATCACTATCTTATCTGGAAGATTAACTCCCACTCGATTCAAGTGATTGTTGTACTCAGACATTCTGAGCACAAGCTCAACGATTGAGCTTTTCTCCCTTAGTTTGCAGGCTAAGAAAATCGTCGGAGGTCTTATACCTCTTGACGTGGGCATGAGCCTGAAATCCCAATTTCAGCCCTCGAAACATCTCATACGTTCCGCGACATTTCAAAAAATGTCTTCGGTGCCTCAATTCTAAACCATTTAACATTACCGAACTATCATGTAGTCATCAAATCGTGTATGTCAAATGTTCGCAACATCCACAGACCACGTTCGAGGTCCAGCACACCGAGCGTTGCATTAAGGACATAAGCCTTCTATTGTCCGCATAATTGCTACTATCAACTTTCAACTATATTTTCTCTAGGAACATATCTAAAACAGTAGAACTAAAGGGCGAGTTTACGACACAATTTGCAAAGATCTTTTGACTAAGTTCAGGATAATTAAGTTCATCTTATGAACTCCCACTCATATAGACATCCCTCTTGTCATCTAAGTGATTACATGATCCGAGTCAACTAGGCCGTGTCCGATCATCACGTGAGACGGACTAGTCATCATCGGTGAACATCTTCATGTTGATCGTATCTACCATACGACTCATGCTCGACCTTTCGGTCTCTTGTGTTCCGAGGCCATGTCTGTACATGCTAGGCTCGTCAAGTTAACCTAAGTGTTTCACATGTGTTCCGAGGCCATGTCTGTACATGCTAGGCTCGTCAACACTCGTTGTATTCGAACGTAAGAATCTATCACACCCGATCATCACGTGGTGCTTCGAAACGACGAACTTTCGCAACGGTGCACAGTTAGGGGGAACACTTTCTTGAAATTTTAATGAGGGATCATCTTATTTACTACCGTCGTTCTAAGCAAATAAGATGCAAAAACATGATAAACATCACATGTAATCAAATAGTGACATGATATGGCCATCATCACTTTGCTCCTTTTGATATCCATCTTCGGGGCTCCATGATCATCATCGTCACCGGCATGACAGCATGATCTCCATCATCATGATCTCCATCATCATGATCTCCATCATCGTGTCTTCATGAAGTTGTCTCGCCAACTATTACTTCTACTACTACAGCAAACGGTTAGCAATAAAGTAAAGTAATTACATGACGTTTATGTTGACACGCAGGTCATAAATAAATTAAGACAACTCCTGTGGTTCCTGCCGGTTGTCATACTCATCAACATGCAAGTCGTGATTCCTATTACAAGAACATGATCATCTCATACATCACATATATCATTCATCACATTCTTCTTGGCCATATCACATCACATAGCATACCCTGCAAAAACAAGTTAGACGTCCTCTAATTGTTGTTTGCATGTTTTACGTGGCTGCTATGGGTTTCTAGCAAGAACGTTTCTTACCTACGCAAAACCACAACGTGATATGTCAATTGCTATTTACCCTTCATAAGGACCCTTTTCATCGAATCCGATCCGACTAAAGTGGGAGAGACTGGCACCCGCTAGCCACCTTATGCAACTAGTGCATGTCAGTCGGTGGAACCTGTCTCACGTAAGTGTACGTGTAAGGTCGGTCCGGGCCGCTTCATCCCACAATGCTGCCGAATCAAGATTGACTAGTAACAGTAAGCATATTGAACAAAATCAACGCCCACAACTACTTTGTGTTCTACTCGTGCAAAGAATCTACGCAATAGACCTAGCTCATGATGCCACTGTTGGGGAACGTAGCAGAAATTTAAAATTTTCCTACGTGTCACCAAGATCTATCTATGGAGAAACCAGCAACGAGGGGAAAGAGAGTGCATCTACATACCCTTGTAGATCGCTAAGCGGAAGCGTTCAAGTGAACGGGGTTGATGGAGTCGTACTCGTCGTGATCCAAATCACCGATGACCAAGTGCCGAACGGACGACACCTCCGCGTTCAACACACGTACAGCCCGGTGACGTCTCCCATGCCTTGATCCAGCAAGGAGAGAGGGAGAGGTTGAGGAAGACTCCATCCAGCAGTAGCACAACGGCGTGGTGGTGGTGGAGGAGCGTGGCAATCCTGCAGGGCTTCGCCAAGCACCGCGGGAGAGGAGGAAGGAGAGATGCAGGGCTGCGCCATCGAGAGGTCAAAACTCCTATGTGTGCTGCCCCCAAACCCTCAAGTATATATAGGGGGAGAGGGGAGGCTGCGCCCCACCTAGGGTTCCACCCTAGGGGCGGCGGCCAGCCCCAAAACCCATCTAGGGGCGGCCAAGGGGGGAAGAGGGGAGACTTGCCCCCCAAGTTAGGTGGGTGCACCCCCTTCCCCAAACCCTAGGCGCCTTGGGCCCTTGTGGGGGGCGCACCAGACCACCTGGGGCTGGTCCCCTCCCACATGTGGCCCATGCAGCCCTCCGGGGCCGGTGGTCCCACTTGGTGGACCCCCGGGACCCTCCTGGTGGTCCCGGTACGTTACCGATAAAACCCGAAACCCTTTCGGTGACCAAAACAGGACTTCCCATATATAAATCTTTACCTCCGGACCATTCCGGAACTCCTCGTGATGTCCGAGATCTCATCCGGGACTCCGAACAACATTCGGTAACCACATACAAACTTCCTTTATAACCCTAGCGTCATCGAACCTTAAGTGTGTAGACCCTACGGGTTCGGGAAGCATGCAGACATGACCGAGACGTTCTCCGGTCAATAACCAACAGCGGGATCTGGATACCCATGTTGGCTCCCACATGTTCCACGATGATCTCATCGGATGAACCACGATGTCGAGGATTCGATCAATCCCATATACAATTCCCTTTGTCTAGTGGTATAGTACTTGCCCGTGATTCGATCGTCGGTATCTCGATACCTTGTTCAATCTCGTTACCGGCAAGTCTCTTTACTCGTTCCGTAACACATCATCCCGTGATCAACTCCTTGATCACATTGTGCACATTATGATGATGTCCTACCGAGTGGGCCCAGAGATACCTCTCCGTCACACGGAGTGACAAATCCCAGTCTCGATTCGTGCCAACCCAACAGACACTTTCGGAGATACCCGTAGTGCACCTTTATAGCCACCCAGTTACGTTGTGACGTTTGGCACACCCAAAGTATTCCTACGGTATCCGGGAGTTGCACAATCTCATGGTCTAAGGAAATGATACTTGACATTAGAAAAGCTTTAGCATACGAACTACATGATCTTGTGCTAGGCTTAGGATTGGGTCTTGTCCATCACATCATTCTCCTAATGATGTGATCCCGTTATCAATGACATCCAATGTCCATGGTCAGGAAACCGTAACCATCTATTGATCAACGAGCTAGTCAACTAGAGGCTTACTAGGGACATGGTGTTGTCTATGTATCCACACATGTATCTGAGTTTCCTATCAATACAATTCTAGCATGGATAATAAACGATTATCATGAACAAGGAAATATAATAATAACCTATTTATTATTGCCTCTAGGGCATATTTCCAACAGGCACTAGGTGTGGTGCAACCTTAAGGGTACTACCAAGTGTGGCTCAAGAACACCCAGCCTACGGGCCCACATGAAAGTATTTGGTGTACATCCAAACAATTTTTTCTTTACATAAGAAGTATTTGATACGTTTTCTGGTACTTTTCACGAAATTTCACATCAAAGTGGATTGGGCACCCAGGTTTCATACCCCCAAACCCCAGACTATGTATGAAATTTCCCAATAGCTTTTTGAACCTAATAGTCATATAGGGGTGTGAAGCACCCAGGTGCTACAAAATCCTCTTCCTACTGAGGGGGGGGGGGATACACAGGAGCACCTAGTTGCTCCACCCCCATATACGGAAATTAAATTAAAAAATAAAACTTGGGTGCCCAGGGAATAGAAGTTTCGTAAAAAAAATACCAGGAAATGTATCCATGACGAACAAAATACAGTCTGGACTAAAATTCATCCAAGAAGTTTCTTTTCTATACATAAGAATTTTGACTTTTTTTTGCCACGGATACGTTTTCGGTTTTTTTTTTCTTCATGAAATTAGACATGAACGTGGATTGGACACACTTGTTTCATGTCCCAAAACCCTAGAATTTTTTTGAAATTTTCCAATGTTTTTTAACTTAATGTTCATATAGGGGTGTGGAGCACCCACCTCTTGCGTGTACCGGGGCTTATGGTGTGTGCGGCACCCAACTCCCATAAATGCTTATAAAATGTTCAAAGAATTGTTGAACAAATATGGCATTGATGATACAAGAATGTATCATGTCACAATATTCTAAATCCAAATTGTAACACAGCTCAAGAAAAAAGAGACAGAATCAACACTGAACAGTACGCAATGTAAGCCGCACTTCATATTGGGTCATTACCGATATTGTTAACAAATTTATCACTTTTGTTTCTCTGGCTAGGTTTCAAATTTTGATTTGAAATTTTATGACATGTTCGGTTCTTGTGTATCTCCACGCAAAAAAAGAAAATGTTATTGTGTATCACTGTCATATTTTTTTTACACACCCCCGGTTTCATAATAGATAACCCAATTTTGTACTAATTTTGTACTAAAATTAATAAAAGTTGAATCATCTATTTTAAAACGGAGGGAGTATTTCTTTGCAACTTTTAATAAACCTATCTATAGGTTTTAGGTGCACCACTTAAAAAAAATGCCGCTGTGCACACGACATATGCACGCGATTTTGGACAACAAGCCCATCAAGCCATCCGTCCATGCATGGCAACAAAACGGCCCGGACCACACGATAGGCCACCGTGTGCACAGCAGTTTCACATGGTGATGAGAAGTGCTATAACCTTTTTTGCAGATACCGGTACAACACTCAGCCACCACCCTTGGATCAAACGTGGAAAGCAAATCTAACGATGCAAAGCTGATGGAGTGCCAACATTCCATCAGTCAAGAAAAACAATCTTCTAATACGATTTCATCAAATCAAAAGGTCAAAAAGGGATGAACACACTAACCCACTCATATACTCCATAATGAATACATAATGGTATTCATGAATGTAATATACCACTATTGTTTATTGTAATTTTAAATTAACGTTGGCTAATTGCCAACAGATGATACAACTCAGCTGGAGTTCTACTACCACTATACTAGTATACTACCACCGGCACAACCTCGCTCAGCTCGTCCATGGAAAATCCACCTCGCAAAATTCCAAGCCAGCCAAAATGGCGTCGCACTCTCGATCTAGCACGGGGGCACCGCCACCAACACGCCTCAACTGAAAAAAAAATCTCGACATTGCGCTGGCCGTTGTTGTGGCCCCGCCGCGCTCTATCCTTATCCTTGCCGCCGCGTCCTGCCCGCCGCGGCCTTGGCCCGCCGGATCTCCTGCCGCCGCCGCCGCGCCGCCTTGTGCTGCATCTGCATCAGCTGCTGCTGCTGCTGCTGCAGGTGCCCTCGGTGGACCCACTGCGCCGCCGCCAGAGCGGCGGTCTGCGGCGGCCTGCCGTCCTCGGCGTCGGCCTCCGCCGGCTCGTTGAGGTCCAGCGCCGGCCGGTCGGCGGCGCGCGCCTGCGGCAGCCTCCATCTCCGCTGCCCCTCGTCTTCCTCCTCCTCCGGCCGGTGCCGCTTCTTGTGCTGCAGAAGAGAGACACGTGGCGCCCGCGTTAGCCTCGCTTGCCAAGTTCGCGCAATGCGATTAGCGAGCGACACGAGGCCCCCAATCCGTCCAATCCAGGAAAGGAAGCCGCGGAAAACAGGAAGTAAATAAAAGCAGGAACTTGGCGTGGTCAATGGCGGATCGAATCGGGGAGTCCACGAGAGATTGCACCGCAAGGAAAAAACAGGAAATCACTGTGCTGTAACAACGAACCGGATCGACCGATCGACCGATTCGAGCAGAGATTGGGAGGAGGAAACAGGGGGGGAGCTCATCACCTTGCTCTGGTGAATCTGCTTGAGGCTGTCGTTGGTGCTCCGCGAGGTGTGCAGCCGGGCCCTGAAGTCCTCGATTTGCTGTTGGATTCACCACAGTGAGCGAGGAACAGTGTTAGAGGAACAGTACCGCCGATTCCCGATCAAGACGGCTAATAAAATCGAGATTATTTCAAAATAAATCGCCGGAGCTAATCCGTCCAATCCATGGAGCAGAGGAGGACGCGTGACGAGATCGGCAATGATTCCCCACGTAATTCGACAAAAAAGAGACAGCTCGAAGGAGGAGGAAAAGAAAAGGCGGAGGCCGTCCGTCACGGACCTTTAGGAGATGGGCGTTCTCGTGGGACAAGCTCGCGACCACGCCGCGCTGCTCCTGCGCCCACTGAACAGAGGGGGAGGAAGATGAACACGTCAACGAGGAGCAAGAAATCAGAATCGAGGCGGGCTGGATTGGCGGAGGGAGGCGGGCGGGCGCAGATCTCGCGGCCCGGCGGCTCACCTTGTCCTGCGCGCAGGCCTTGGCCGCGTCCTCCGCGGCGGCGGCCTCGGCGTGCTCCTCGTCCTCGGGGAAGGCGAGCGGGGTGTCGGGGCTGGCGACGCCCTCGCTCCTGTTGTCATCACCGGCCGCCGCGGGCTTCTCGGCCGGCGGCGCCGCAACGGCCCTCCGCGGCCGGCGCCGGCCCCAGGAGGGGATCTCCGGCCGCGCCTGCTGCTGCTTCTCCTGCTGGCGGCGGCGGCGGTTGCTGGCCCGCACGATGGACGGCAGGTCGGCGAGAATGGCGGCCACCTCGAGCTCACGCTCGCTGAACTCCCCCTCCCGCGCCGCGGCCGCCATGGATCTCGGCGAGCGAGCGAGGGGTTGGGTCTTGGGTGGGTTCTGCGCGGGCGTGCGGGCGATGGCGAGAGCAGGGGAGGAGGCGGAGGATTGGCCCGGTTGTTTTGGTTTAATAGCGAGGAAGCGCAGCGGGGCGGGGAGGGGGCGTCCCGTGCCGCCACGTGGCACGGCGCGCGTGGGGATGAGGGGCGCCGCATGGGGCGGATGACAGGTGGGGCCTCGCGCGGCTCGTTGTGCGTATGACGGGTGGGCCCTGGCGTGCGGGATGGGGGTTTGTGGTGGTTTGGTGGGTTTGTTTCCTCCTTCACGCCGCCAGATTTTTAGGCACTCTTGCCTCTCCGCCTGTCTTTCCTCTTTCTCCTCCTCTTCTTCTTCGACGTGTCTCACGTTCTTCTCTCTTTTTTTCTCACTCCTGTGCACATTTCTGGGTTTTCTATCGTTTTATTTTCACTTCTTGCATGATGTTTCTCGGGCTCTAAAAAAATGGGGCAGTTTGACTCTCCAAATGCATGCTATGATAAAAAATGTCGCGTATAATATTTAGTCGACGATTACAAAATCATATTCTGGAGGTGTTTTTTAGTACAAATCTAATGCTAGCAATTTTGTCTAACGTAAAAATACAGAATATTTGATTAATTCATGGATGGTTGACATATATCCTCTTTTTGAAGTCGGGGGAGGGGGGGGGGGATGTGACCGGAAATTCTCTAGCCTTCCATATAACCAAGCACCTCACGAGAAGTATGTAATAACGACTTCCCTTTTTGTCGTTTGGCCTCAAACAAACTAGTTGGGTTGTGCCAGGGTGTACAATCTCTGCTGCCTTGGTGGTGTCGTCGCTGTCAGCTTGCGTCATCCGAGAAATTATGCAAGAATGCATCGTTATGTTTTTTGGACGGCACTCCTCATCTGACAGCTAATTCACACGTAACATACCCTTTTGACATCAACGGTGGAGCTATAAGCAATTCGCTGAGCGGACGGGCCGGCCTAAAAGTTACCTCACAAACTCTACCTTTATAGCCCAGATCTACCACCATCATGTTTCCTTGATGGGTTGGTTGAGCCATGGCCCGATTTGTCCTTAATCTGACTCCCCCACCGCTTCACGCGTAAGAACACATTGGATGGATTTACCGGAACATGACTCCCCTCTTTACCCCGCCATTATAGAAATTGTTGATTACCTCTGGTTTTTGGTGTTCTTGCCCACCAATTGTCTATGGCCGCGGCTGCTTTCTATTGCAGGAGCAACGATGCTGGTTGCTAGGAAGGAATTCCTTTGGAGGATACCGATTCAACAAGAAGTCTGAGTAGTCAAGTGGTGGCCACCACCTCAAGATTGGATCATGGTCAACATGGGTGGTTCTTTCCACAGGACATTATGGAAAGAAGGTTGGGAATCGATTGGGAGAGATCATGAAGGTGGTGCCATTTTTGTTGGATCTAGTGTGCTTGCGGGTGCACGACGAGGACCTTTATGTAGAATCAAATCTTTGATCCAATCTATTTGCAATGCATACCAGTTGTTGATCCCTACTTTACCCCACAATTATAGAAATTCATGCTTTGATCGAAAACATCTCATACAATATTTAGTTAACGATTACAAAATCATAATTTGAAAGTGTATTTAGTAAAAAAAACTAACAGTAGCAATTTGTGTGACATAAACAACATATTATTTGTTTAATTGATAGTCAAAGCACAAATTTAGATGGTTAACACATATACACCTTTTGGAGTCAAAGAGAGTATGTAGATGGAAAATCCCTAGCCTTCCGTACTAATCAAGTACTTTGTGACAAATATGCACTTGGCTTTTTATTGTTGTTTGGTCACAAACAAACCAGTTTGACCTGTCGGCCATATACAAGCTATACTGCTTCATTGGTGAAAGAGCATGGTGCCCCCATGTGTGGAAGGTAATTGATGACATTCTCTATGGACTGATGGTTGCCTTGAGTTATATTTGAAGGGTTTGTCCATAGGCATTTCTTAAAGTCCATGCGTTGGTTTCAAGGAGTTTATGAGATGACCAAGGTGTCATTCAAGGAATTATCCAAAGATTGGTCATGTAAAAGACATGATACAAGGTTGATCAAGACTAAGTCAAAGTGTGAATCAAATTGATCAACACGCAAATCATAGAAGATGCACTAAAAGGGATCAAGTGATCCCATAGTATGGTAAGCATTGTTCATTACGATTTGGGTACTAACCCATGGTCTATGTGAGAGTTCTATGCGGGGTTAGGTTGCGATGTGCAAGTTCAAGTGGAGCATCATGAAGAGATCACATCATTGAAGTTTGCCGTCCATTGTGGTGACAATGGTCTTGTGAAGATGTGCCGAAGAGTGGCTCACCCATAGTGGAGTATGGGGGAGCAATCAACTAGTCTTCATTGAGCCAACGCAATCAACAAATGTGGTGCAACTTGAGGAAGTCAAGATCATCATCATATAGCTCAAGTGGAATATGTGCAAGGCAAAGGTTTTGCCTTGATAGGTTTTCTATTTTACCGGTATCATGGTGGTAGTTGGGAGACCGGGTTGTAGGATCGATTGCAGTACTATTAAGGGGGGCTCTCGGGTGAGTAGCTTGATCGTTACGTTCATAGAGAGCTCAAACCATTGCATCATCTTTCTTGATTCTTGTTTGGTGTTTCTCTATGTGAGATTTGGAGCTTATGGTCATCTTCATGACAAGCTCGAGTTCATCAAAAACGGAGTTCACATGCATCTTCCATGATGTTTTTAATGTTGGGGTTCTTGCCGGTTCTTTGTTTATAGAGGTTTCACATCTCTATATCATTGACATTTTCCTGCTGCCTCTTCTTACTATAACAAGCTTGAGTTTGCTCTATTCGGAGCTCATTTTAGAAGTTATGGAAGTTCGGGTTTTATTGTATCCACTTGTTTTGCTTGGGCTTCTTTGTAGCACTCCCACGGTAGTACCGCTCTGGGAAGCAGTAGTACCGCTTATAAGTGTTACTTCCGCTGTCCAGCACCGCGACTACTACCGCTGCTTCTGGGGACTCGACTTTTCATGTCACGTTGCGCTGCAGTAGAACGACAGTGCGAGCGGTAGTACCACCCACCCACTACCGATCCACTTCCGCTTTTTTTAGCCTCTAGACTCGTTTTCCTCTTCGCGGTTGTAGGGCGGTAGTACCGTCATTCTGCCGTCGTACTCTTCCCTACCTCTGCTTCTCCCTGTGTACTGCAACCCCAACTGTAGTACCGCTCTAGTGGAACTACTGCCTCGGGGTGCTTCACCTTTGCACTATACTCCGAGATCTTCCCCCCGAGCGGTAGTACCGCTTGTGTGTGTCCAGTGCAGATAATGGTTTGACTTGGGGGCCTATAAAAGGGGGTCTTCTTCCCCCATGGATCTCATCGCTTCAGCTTGTGTTCTTTCCCCATTGTTGACCTTCTTAGAGCTTGCTAACTCTCATTCCCTCCAATGATTCTTGCTAGTTCTTGAGGGAAAAGAGAGAGGAGATCTAGATCTACGTTTCCACCAATCACTTTCCCTCTACGTGAGGGGAACCCCTGGATATAGATCTTGGAGTTCTTGGTGATATGCTAGTTCTTCCTCTCATATTCCTCCATAGCTTTTGTTGCTTTGGTGGGATTTGGGAGTGAGGGACTTGACCACTTCGTGTGTTCTTGCCATTGCATTAGTTGCATCAGTTTGAATTCTTCACGGTGATACGTGGAAGTGAAAAAGTTGAGAAGCTTATTACTCGTGGGTCCTTGGTACCCTAGATCTTGCTCCTCTTACGTGCTTGGGCGCCCAAGACTATTGGTGGTGTCTCGGAGCTCAATCATTTGTGGTGTAAAACTCCGGGCAAGCGTTGGGGTCTCCAATTAAGTTCTGAAGATTGCCCCGAGCAATATGTACGGGTTCCGATGACCGCCCCCGAGGGTTGACAAAGTGTACGTGTTCGGTGACTGCCCCCACGGGTTGCCATTTGTATGGGTTTGGTGACCGCCCTCAAGGGTTCCTTAGTGGGATCACGGCCTCTTGCATTATGCGAGGGCGTGAGGAGATTGCGGTGGACCTAGTGGCCTTTTGGGGAGGATTGTGCCTCCACAATGCTCCAAAGGGATATTAGCATTCGCAAGGGTGTGAACTTCGGGATACATCATCGTCACTGCATGCCTCAGTTATCTCTTACCCGAGCCCTTTACTTATGCACTTTACTTTGTGATAGCCATAGTATGACATGTTATATATCTTGCTATCACTTAGTTGTTTATCTTGCTTAGCATAAGTTGTTGGTGCACACAGGTGAGCCTAGTCATTTTTGGATTTGTGCTTGTCAAATTAAATGCTAGTTTTATTGTGCATTTGTTCAAGCCTAAACCGTAATTATTTTAAAGCACATATTCACCCCCCCCCCCTCTAGGCGACATCCACGACCTTTCAGCTGTTATCGTGGCTCCTTTGTCTTGGGTCATCCGAGAATTTATGCATGAATGCATCATTTAAGACGTGCTTACCACCAATCCACGCCTAACATGCCCTTTTCATGTCAGTGATGGAGCTATAAGCAATTCGCTGAGCAGGCCGGGCTAAAAGATACCTCACAAATTCTAAATTTAGGGCACAAATTTACCACCATCTTCAATATTTTCATGATGGTTTGGGTGGGCCATGGCCCTATTTGTCCCCAATGTGGCTCTGCCACAGCTTCACGCTTTATAGCACACTAGAAGGATTTATCAAAGCATGGATCCTCCCATTACCCGACAGTTATAGAAATTTTTATCACCTCTTTTTTAGTGCTCTTTAGTCTGTCAATTGTCTGTGGTTGCAGCTGTTTATGCTGCAGGGAGCAATGTTGGTGGTTGCCGGGAAGGAATTCCTTTATAAGATATCGATTTAACAACAAGTTTGAGCAGTAAAGTTGCGAGCACCACCTTAGGTTTGGATCATGGTCAACTTGGATTGTGCTTTCTAGAGGACATTATGGAAATAATGTTGGGAATCGACTGGAAGACATCACAAAGGTGTTGCCATTTTAGCTGGATGTAGTGTGGTTATGGGTACACGTGAGGGCCCACATGTTGAATCAAAAATTTTGATCCAGTTTATTTGTAATGCATACCAAATGGAAATCGGGCTGCCCATTTTGGCCAACGAATATTTCATTGTCCTCCATGCAGTCACCCAAAACAAGGGCACAAAATAGACAAAAAGAAGGAAGGGATAGTTTGAGGTGGCTAAACCCAAAGACACCTCAAGAATGGGCACAATCACCTGCATCAACTACAACAAAGAGGGTCATAGATACACCAAATTATGGAGAACCCTCTGAGGCCTAGACTTATGATTAGGAAAACTATCAGGTTATTTGCACTTGTATTTATTTTTTAAACAAAAATATCAATTACCATTCTATTTGATTTGTTTCAGCCAAATAGAAGTGGCCAAGGTGCACCAACGTAAAAATGGGTGTTTGTTGTCCTCCGACGGTTTTGCCGGCTGAGAGTTTCTTTCCTTCGCCGTGTCACATTGGGATGAGTGAGGCTGACCGAGCACAATGAGGATCTTGAGCTGGAATTATCATGGCTTGCAACAAGCCGCGACAATACATGCGTGAAAGTGCAACTATCCCTAGGTGGTTTTGGTAATTCATAACAACATATAGCTCATTGAGCTAATGCTATTCCAAGATGACTATTTCAGGAAAGCTCAATGATTGGCATGGCATGGATAATGAAAGTGGATCCCTCAAAATGCTAAGGACAAAGGATTGGCTAAAGCTCAAAAGCTCAAGACTTTTCATTTTATATTTTAGTGATCCAAGATCACATTGAGTCTTTAGGAAAAGCCAATACTATCAAGGAGGGATGAGGTGTTGCTTAATGAGCCTCTTGCTTCATGTGCTTAGTGATATGCTCCAAAACCCTCAGCTACTTTCCCATATCCACACTTGACCTAAACCCAAAGCGAAACTCGGTCCTACCGATTCTTTCAACCCGGCGCCACCGAGTTTCACATGTCATAGCCACTGCCAAACCCTAAGCAAATCGGTTCTACCGATAGGGATCTCGGTCTCACCAAGATGGGATTGCAATTTCTCTATTTCCTTTTCGTAACTTTTCGGTCTCACCGAAAGAGCGGATCGGTCCCACCGAGATTGCAATGTAAACTCTTTGTTTCCTTTTTGTAACTTTTCGGTCTCACCAAAAGAGCAAATCGGTCCCACCGAGTTTACCTGACCAACCCTCTGGTTAGCTTATTACCAAATTGGTCTCACCGAGTTTGTGTAATCGGTCTCGCCGAGATTACGTTATGCCCTAACCCTAACCATATCGGTCCTACCGAGTTGCATGTCGATCCCACCGAAAATCACTAACGGTCACTAGGTTTACTAAATCGGTCCGACCGAGTTTGTTGATTCGGTCCCACCGAGATTGGTAAATTTTGTGTAACGGTTAGATTTTGTGTGGAGGCTATATATACCCCTCCACCTCCTCTTCATTCGTGGAGAGAGCCATCAGAACACATCTACACTTCCAACTCATATGTTCTGAGAGAGAACCACCTACCCTTGTGTTGAGGCGAAGATATTCCATTCCTACCATATGAATCTTGATCCCTAGCTTTCCCCAAGTTGCTTTCCACTCAAATCTTCTTTCCACCAAATACAAATCCTATGAGAGAGAGTTGAGTGTTGGGGAGACTATCATTTGAAGCACAAGAGCAAGGAGTTCATCATCAACACACCATTTGTTACTTCTTGGAGAGTGGTGTCTCCTAGATTGGCTAGGTGTCACTTGGGAGCCTCCGACAAGATTGTGGAGTTGAACCAAGGAGTTTGTAAGGGCAAGGAGATCGCCTACTTCGTGAAGATCTACCGCTAGTGAGGCAAGTCCTTCGTGGGCGATGGCCATGGTGGGATAGACAAGGTTGCTTCTTCGTGGACCCTTCATGGGTGGAGCCCTCCGTGGACTCGCGCAACCGTTACCCTTCGTGGGTTGAAGTCTCCATCAACGTGGATGTAGGATAGCACCACCTATCCGAACCACGCCAAAAACATCCGTGTCTCCAATTGCGTTTGAATTCTCCAAACCCTTCCCTTTACATTCTTGCAAGTTGCATGCTTTACTTTCCGCTGCCTATATACTCTTTGCATGCTTGCTTGAATTGTGTGATGATTGCTTGACTTGTCCTAAAGTAGCTAAAATGTGCCAAACTCTAAAACTGGGAAAAGGTTAAGTTTTTATTGGTCAAGTAGTCTAATCACCCCCCCCCCCTCTAGACATACTTCAAGGTCCTACAGTGCGCTTTTGAACTTTCAGAAGGGAAGGAGTCCGGACATTATCTTTCTTATGGAAACACACTTAGATGAGTACTTGGCAGAATGTTTGTGCTGGCGGACTAAGATGGATCACAAGTATGTAGTGAGGAGTAATGGCCGCAATGGGGGTTTGCTTTTTCTATGAAAAAAAAGAAGTAGTTGTATCTCTGAGAGACAAAACAGAGAATTCCATAGACGTTTTTGTGGGGAGTGGTTCTAATAATTTCTAGAGATTGACAGGGTTCTATGGAGAGCCAAAGTGGAAAGACAAACACTTATCATGGGATAGATTAAGAATGCTGAAGTCAATGGTGGATATGCCGTGGATGGTAATTGGGGATATGAATGAAATCATTTATTATTTTGAGAAGGAAATGGGTAATGATAGACCAAACCACTTCCTGCAAAGTTTCGGAGATGTGGTAGTTGAATGTAATCTGTTGGACCATGGTTTCATTAGGGATAAATTCACATGGCACTGAGATCTTATCAGAGAATGTTTAGATCATGCACTTGTAAATGAGGGATGGAATGAAATGTTTCCAGGAGCAGTACTGGAGCATCTTGACTATTATAAGTTGGATCACAGGCCGATCATTGTGAATCTGCATGAGGAAATTACTCAAGAATCAGCGGGCCAATTAGAGCTTCGCTTTGAGGTACGTTGGCTCAAGGAGGAGAAATTTCGTGATGTAGTCGAACAAGCCAGGCAGTCTGCGGAAGGGAATATGGGACTTGCGGAAAAGCTTGCTTTGGTACATAAACAACTGCATGTATGGGATAAAACATTATTGAAAAAGTCATCAAGGAAATTAAAGAATGTACACAGAGAGTTGGAGCAAGTGCATGGGATACTTTGACACACCAGAATGTTCAAAGGCAGAAAGATTTGGCCGAAGAACTTGAGCGACTGCTTCAGATGGAAGAGATTCACTGGGCCCAAAGGAGCTGGATCAACTGGCCCATGTTTGGTGACAAAAACAGTTCATATTTCCACAATTTGTAGAGAAGAGACATCTATGGAACAATTTTATTTCACACATACGGGACATTAATTCAAGGCACTTCCATTGACCTCACAACAAATACAGAGGGTTGTAAGGCTCTTCTCTCAACTCATACCTTACCGAACTACTCACACATGGAGATCAAATAGCATGAAGAACACATCATGCATATTGATTGATTGATAATATGTCTTACAATGGATGCCATGTGCGATGCACGATTACAAATATGATCTAGTGGAAGATGAACCGTGATGGTGATGGTGTCTATGGAGGTGGAAATAGCGGCAGCTAGGGTTGATGGAGAGGGATGAAGAGGACTCCGTTCTGGCTTCGCTCGCAGATGTTCTGTTAACGTTTCGGCCTCAACCCCTTTATATAAGTTGTTCAAGTGGATGAGAGGTCTCAGTTTCCATGCCATATGACCACTCATACGAGCGTTCATGGTTGTATGGAACGCCATCTTTTGCTCTATGGCTTCTGGTACGCCTCCTCCTGATATTTTTCTATCTTCTCCTTCACTTCTTTCCATGTTCTCACTTGATTTCGTCCATATTTAGCCCATTTCCTGTAGAAACACATCAAAGAGAGGATTTGTGAAATCCTTTGCGTTCATTAGTAATTAGAGGCAATATCAGAGCGAATATCTCTATTTAAGTGAAATATCTCGGTTTAAACAAAGGTAAATGAGTGTAAAAATACCACTCATCACCTAGTTCATCACGATGTGCTAGTGCTTTAACTATACAGAAGAGGACCAGGAAAAAGACATCAAGGATGTTGGAGCATTTGACAACTAGTGAAAACAAGTGATGTGTTGTTGAATGAACTTTTAACTCATGTCAGTTCAACCTTTGAACTGTTAAGTTGTGTCTGTTGAACTCTAAGTGTTGAACCCGTTGAACTATTAAGTCATGTGTACTGATGTTGGGTGGATGAATGAACTAGTTGATGATGATCTAGATTGTTGATGAATGATGCATTTTTCATGATGATCTAGATTCTTGTGGAATGGTGCATTTTTCATGATGATCTAGATTCTTGTGGAATGGTGCATTTTTCATGATGACATAGCTTGTTGATGAATAAAGCATTTGGCTTGATGATCTTTCTTATTGATGAATGATGCATTTTGCATGATGATCTTGCTTGTTGATGAATGATGTATTTGGCATATGGTTAGGGTAAATCCAAAACCATTTGGCATTTTTCATCGTCGATGACAAAAAATATGGTTAGGGTAAAGCCAAAACCCTTTGGCATTTGTCATCGTAAGATGGTTAGGGTAAAGTCTAAATCCTTCGGCATTCTTTGTCATCGTCAACGACAAATATGGTTAGGGTAAACATAATACAATTTGGCATTTGTTGTGGTCATCAACGACAAATATGGTTAGGCTAAATCTTAAACCACCATAACATGTCAATATATAAAAAATCTGATAAGTTCAACATAAAAAACAAAAAGGAGATATATGCTAATTCTTTCCGCACTAAATTTTAATAATAAATCTTCAACATTACACACTAAATACAATGAGAAATTCTTTATGTTGAACAGAGTTTGGTCTTTAATCAACCCACTTATTTAAACAACACAAAGCTTGGTCTTTAGTAAACAACTATTTCAAATGACACTGAACTATGTGCATATGAGCATTTGTACTGACCATTTTTCACACATCAAGATGGGAATGGGCCGACCCGGCCCTGGCCTTCGACCCGGCCCCGTGGTCCCAAGGCTCAATATATGAGGCCATGGGTCGGCCCATTTCATAAAAAAAATAATGGCCCCATCGACCCATTGGGTACACGAGGCCGACCCAAGATCAAGATGAAAAATTCTTGAATTCAGTGAGCACATTGTGGACACCGGGAATGCCAATGGGACAGCAAGCTGGGGATGGCGAGCTCGACGGCGAGCGTACGGTGAGCCCGACGGTGACCAAGATAGAACGAGAGGCTGGTTGTTTCTGCATGCATGTACTATTTCACTAAGGGCCTGTTTGGTTGCAGTAGTGAACAGTACTTGCGTTGCATACACATCTCAACCTAGCCTGGCTCAACAGTCTCATATGTGACATCTGCAAGTTGTTTGGTTGCCTGCATATGGACTTCCTGCATTAGGGGATCAACTTTGGCACGTTGTTTGGTTGCCTGCATTGTCTCGGTGCATACAACTACACGTTGTTTGGTTGCCCGCATGAGGTATGATTAAGAGCTAGCACTTGCACTTAGCACACAAGGTTAAGAGTTAGTAGAGGAAGGGGGAGAAGAAATGTAGTGTGCGCTGGACCATGGCGACTATGGTGGATAGTGGCCGTGGCATCGTGTCCGACATGACGAGCATGGAGTCGTGGGCGAGCGACCCCGTCGGCGGCACGGCGAGCGACACCGTCAGTGAACTAGTTGCGGTGCTCGTGCAAAGACAGTGGACATGGGAGGAGAATGCAGTGCTTGCGCCATGGTATCGTCCGTGTAGTAGGACGAGAGAGGAGGCCGAGATGATCGACACCGGAAACGACTCCAGTGTAGTGGAACGAGAGAGAGAGGAGGCCAAGATGATCGACCCAGTTGGCGGCACGGCAAACTGCGGTGTGCGCGCCATTGCAGCGTCAGTGCAGTAGGAGGACGACAGAGAGTAGGCCGAGATGAGCACGCCAGAAACAACTCTAGTGTAGTAGGACACGGGCAAGGAGATCAAGGGGAAGAGCGTCAGCGTCAAGAGGGACGAATAGGAGGGCTCTGAGCAGAGGACATAGGAACTCAACATGGCGGCATGAGTGCACTAGACTGCTGTTCAAGGAGAGATGAAGCTACGATCGTCG
Source organism: Aegilops umbellulata (assembly GCA_032464435.1). Taxonomy (NCBI): domain Eukaryota; kingdom Viridiplantae; phylum Streptophyta; class Magnoliopsida; order Poales; family Poaceae; genus Aegilops; species Aegilops umbellulata. The sequence continues at coordinate 360,287,684 of CP136059.1, forward strand.
AAACCAAAAACTTACACCATGAATGTTGTGTAGAACTGTGAGATTAGGCTGCTGGTCAAAGGGAATTTCAAACGATTGATCGTGCGCGACGAATCTGACAAAATTCGTCCAGAATAACTCCAAACGGGAACACGAAATAAAGAACTTCCGGCCGACAAAACTACGAACCGATCGCCTGAATGGAACCGTAGCATTCAGGTGCATCTTATTCGTGTAGAACTTACCTCGAATCGAAGCACCGTTGTGTTGATCAGAGGGACAAGGAAGAGAGGAGATTAGAGAGAAGCTTAGTGGAGGTTGAAGAAGACCTCACGTAATCACCTCGCATCCCTCCCGTCTCCACTCGTGCAAGGGCCCGCTCACTTGCGCTCGCCTCGGCCTGGCTCGCAAGAAATTGCGGATCTGAGCGTTTCCAGCGAGCCAGGCCCAGAGGTGCTTTAAGTTTCGTGCGATGCAGGCCCAATAGTGAAACCAGGCAACCAAACAAGCATCTTCCTTCCCGCGCGGGCCTGGTTGGGCCTCATGCAGGCAACCAAACACGCCCTAAGAATCAATCGACCTGTATGTCTGCCTGCTTCTTATACAAGGACGTCTCCAATCGGACGATCCAATTTGGTCAGCTTCGCATATCATAGATGTTCTTGTGTACAGGATCCAAGTTGTGTAGAGGGGCGGCCAGCAGCTACTATAGCGATTCGATTGGGTCGACCCCTCTGACCCATTGGGTCACACGGTGCCGGCTCCACTGACTCGTATATTATTTAAGGCCGACCCATTTGGCCCATTGGCCTTGACTTTTTGGGTCGGGTCGATGACCCAGCGTGCCGACCCGGCCCATTCCCATCTTGATTCACACACTTATAGAACACATTAAACAAAGCAATTGTACTAACTAATTAACATATCCATGTGCACACTAATAAAAAGATGTATGTGCACACGATTATGAATACTAATGAGCTACGTGCACAAAAGTAATGAAATGGAAACAAAATGCTCACACGCGCAATGCAGCCATAGAACCTCTTGCCAATGATCATGCCTTCCAATGCAATGAATCTCTCCGTCGACAGCTTATAGATGCAAAGTACATATCCCGTACCCACACCACACCAATCCAAGTCATCCGATGTGGCTGGACACTAAAAAATAGCACGAACATGCAACAAAAATCAAAGATTGGAGTCAAATCAAAGCTTAAATAAAAAAAATGCACACTTCTAGGAACCCTAACCCTAGTTCAGAGCAGACTCACGTAGGGCTCATAGCCATGTTCTTCCGAGAGCGGTGTCAGGGACTCTGAGCTCATCTCGTCGTTATTCCACGGGGCCATGGTTGCAGCGGTCGGTGGCGAGCCTGCTAGGGTGACTATGGTAGCGATGGCTGAGAGGACCGAGGAGGAAGAGGGTTGTGCGGGGGAAACAGAGTGACCGGGCAACTGTTTGGTTGTGGCAGATAGATAAAGGGCATTTCGTCAACGACCATTACCCTGTACCACGTGGGCTTTTGCAAACTGTTAGCGATTCGTTCCAACAAAAAAACCTTACAAAAAATGGTGGGCTTTTGCAAACTGTTAACGATTCGTTCCAACCAAAAAAACTTACAAAAAATGGTGGGCTTTTGCAAACTGTTAGCGATTCGATGGTTTTTCGAGAAAACGTGCGCTGCGATGTTTTTAGGCAAAAAAAAAAAAGAGAGCATAGTTCTGTTTGCCAACTCCCTTCAATTCTATCGAAAACAAGTATATCTCCCTTAAATCCCACATGGAACACAGAGGAAAACTACAGTATCCCATTTCCACATTATTAAAACTTTAAAACTGGTCGATGAACAGAAAATTACGCTAATCACAGTTAAAATTTGGCCCCCTCCCCCTCCCGGCCTCAGCCACTCACAAGTCACATGTCTCACATCACACGACTGCTATAGTTTTCTCAGAACCATCCTCTGTTGTCAGGTCAAAGTAAACGCAGCGCCAGGGACCGGCGATCTCCTTTCTTTCTTTAAGATCTACTCACACATCACTCGCCACTACTAGATCAGCCTCAGCTGCGGCGGCCGTCTGGCCCCGCCGCCCTGGTACGGCGCGCAGAGGAGCTCCATCTGCGGCGGCGCCATCGCCGGGGGAGCATGGAGCGCCTGCATCGGTCGCAGGGAGCCGGACGACGGCATGTCCCGGAGCCGGCCGCTCTGCCACGCTGCGGCGGCAGCGCCTTCTGCTGCCTGCCTCGGCTGGTACTGGGAGAAATGGTACTGCCACATCTGCTGCTGCTGCTGCTGCTGCTGCTGAGTCGGCGCGAACTGCTGGAGCTTCATGGCACCCTGGTTCGCCGGCACGCCGGGGTGCGGCGCGTAGCCCTGGCCGCACATGTACTGCTGCATCTGCTGCTGGGCGACATTGGCAAACAAGATCTAGTGAGACTCTGCTTCTATTATAACAGTTGTTATTATGATCAGAGCTAAGATTACTGCATTTGCTGACACTTCTGTTTAACAAGTTCAGATATCAAATGTGCAAAGGGAGAACCTGCTGGATCGACATCACGGGCGCCACATTCCCTCTGCTGCTACAAGGGAGATGCGAATACGACTGATACGGCGCCGGACCGCGGTGAGTGGTGATCATCTGGGGATGTATATACTGAACATACTGTGGCCCTGAGAACGCCGCCGAGGTGGGCAAGTTCATGAAATCGTTGCTGACCTGAAAGAAGCAGCATGCCATGTCAAGCCTGAAGACAGAATCACAGAAGAAACTGAACTAGTTGAGTAGCAGCAGTGCTAATCGAAAGGCGGTTATGATTCACAAACCATTGCTTGCCGACCCGGAGTCATGTCGCAAACCCCGATAGAAGGCTGAACTGGGATCCTCCCGTCGAAATGCATACCATTCTTATTATTCAAGGTGGAGCCGCTTGGAGAGCTCGAAATGCGGCTGTGTGATCTCTCCTGGGTGATTACTTGATTTTGTGACGCCTTATCTTTGTCCAAATGGTTTTGGATGAGATGACTCACATAGGCATGGGTAACACTTCTCTTCCATGTCTTTGCAGGGCCACCATTTTCAGGAAGGGAAAGCTGTGAATAAAAAGGATGTATTTGTCAGCTCAACGGTCAAAGGGTTCAAGCTTATCATTTAGTTATGTACAGGAAAATCCTTTCAGGAGTAATAAGAATATCTATATAACTTGAGCAACCAACTTGGCTATGATTTTAGTGTCCCATAGATAATTGAGTAGCAGGGCCAATTTGTTTCACTAAAATTAGAGTTGATAAAATACTTGACCTTGTCATTATTTGCAATTGCCCAGGCAGTAGTAATTTCTTTGCCAGATATTGTGCATGCACCCAATGTACTTGAAGAGGGCCTGGAAAACAACAGACGTTAACGCTCTTCTTAACAACTAACAAGAGTGTAGGAAACGGTGTCAAGTTTTAGGCAGCAACTTACTTTTTCGAAGACCCAGTTGAGGTACAAGGTAGCGGAGCCTGGAATGCAGGCGTAACTTCTGATAGAGATGATGTAACAACAGATTAGCTAAGGAGTAATAGCAGCATCGCCAGCATTTTAGTAGATGTTGGCTCATAAAATAGTTGTCATGGCATTCTGAAAATAGGACTTACCTTTGGCACTGCTATTCTCATCTTTTGTTCTATCATGTGCCACAAAACCAGATTTATTGCGATTCAGCTGTATAAAAAACATATTGTGGGGAGTTCATGAAACATTCGGACAAAATGGAAATTACAACAGTACTTTCAGAGAGCAAAGAGAGAAGAACCAATACCAGCCAGTGAGGAGTCTCCTTCTTTGTCTGATTAGTTAGACTCAGACTACCATCAAAATGTGCCTTCGGCTTCTTCCAAGCGCTGTAAACAGAAGTAAACATGAGAACACCATCAACATCATGGCAAGGTAAGAGAACCGAGGACAACCACGGAGCAATTCCCCACCTTTTATTCAAGGACTCTTTAGGTGGACTTGGCGAATTCGCGAAAAGTCCCAAAGAAAGGTCCTGTATCTGCCCATCTTTGGTAAAATCAGGATTTATGCTGGTGCGAGGAGCACCTAAAATAGGATTTAGTTGTGGAACACTAGCAGTAGCAGTTGGTTCCACTTGTTGATCTGCGCACGCAGACTGCGTAACCACTTTGTTAGCATCAGTTGGCAACAAAGTTATTTTGTCATCCTCCTTGATAGCTCCTGTAGGAGTAATCACACCTGAATTACAATGCAGCATATTACTCAAACTGCACAGCCTCAGTTATCAGTATGAAATAGGCATAAACAGGAGAGAGTGAAGATCAACAACCTTCTGAACAAGAAGTTGAGGCAACATTTGTGTGTGAGATATCTTGGTCCGTCGCTGTGTCGGCTGTTGGCTCAGAAGGTGGGGCTATTTGGGATAGTGCTAGCAAAGTATCAGCAAGTACTTCCTCCTCCTTCGTGAAAGAATTCGACGGCTGCAAGAAACCCATAGTTCACTTGCAAAGTCTTGGATTATGACAAAATGAAGAGCGATTTTCAGACAGAGGATACATACCATGGTCTCATCCATTCTTGTTTCATGGTCCATCTGAAAAATCTGAGCACTGATAGCTGAAAGATTACGTCTCTTCTTGGCATGCCGCGGCGATGAAGGAACAGCCTGACCAACGCGCTTGATTATGGCTGAAAGTAGGAGACCCAGAATTGAAATGTAAACTTGGCGCTTTGCCAATTGTTGCTTAAGAAATCATCTAGACTGTGGATGTCCCAAAAGTAGAAACACTCACATCAATAGTACATTCAGGGACCAGCTAAGTTAGATATGCTATTAAGAATTATTACTGTATTAGTACTTTGTAAAACCACCAGTAGCATTGTTGTTGGTTAGCCATCATCAAATCTGAGAACCATTGGCCAGAGATGGTCCTATGCTAGCATATGCAAATCAGTAGGTAAAGATGGAAAGAGAAAGGGACAAAGCTGTCCCTGTTCCCAGCTTTAAGAGACACCAAATGCAGCGATTAGTGGTACCTGATCTCAATTTCCTAGGAACCGGCGGGTCCACAGCATCACAGCCCTCAGCCACCTTTGAATTTGCAAAAACGAAAAACAAATTAAGCTGTGGATAAACAAATACAGGAGGCAAAATGAGTGGACCTTTTTCTGTTGTTTGGGAATAAAATGATTGAATGAGCTCAGCTTCACTTCATTTCAGGGAAGGCAGAACAAGGCATCACCTTTCCGAGGGTCCTCGGCCTCTTCCTGATGATCAGGCCGCTGCTGCTGCTAGGAGTGGTGGATCTGGTCAGTGAGGAGAGGACTGCATCGTCGTCGTCGCGGCCTCCGTCGGAACCTTCTTCGGCCTCGCTGTTGCGATGATTGTTCATGTCGCTGTTGGTTGATCGCCACTTCAGGGGCTTGGGTTTTTTCCCTTTCTTACGCTTGAGTTCGGCGATGTGATCCCCGCCCTGGCTCTCGTTCATGTTGCTGTCTGGAAATAGTGTTGAGAGGGGAACTGACATTAGAAAGGTAATCTGATGGAATAGCCGTTGTCAAGCATCATGATATAGTGTTGTGCACTGCCGTACTTCTAGTGTGTGTTGCAAACTGTAAAAATAATTTATATTTTAGACAGAGAAAATAGAAGAAATTAGATGCATCAATCGCTTGGAAATAACAGAAACTGCTGTACAAACTGTATAGTGTGTGTTGCAAGGACAAATTACTGGGGAAAAAAAGGAGAAACAGAGGACTTTGTGATGGTTCTGTGTAAAAATCTGCAGCTTCCTTTGGCATGAAGTCCAGATGATCGAGAAGAAAAGACCAGAGCAGTAAGACTTGTATGTTTCGAGAGAAAAAATTAAATAAATAAATAAATTCGAGAGAAAAAATTAAATAAGTAAATAATCAAATGGTCACCGGTGGGGGAGAGATGCCCTAACTGAATCAACCAAAAGGGCCCCGAAAAGCCAGGATAACAGCAGCAAAGGTAGATAGGAGGAAAAAGGAGAAACAGAATAATACTATAGGAGAAGAAAGCACCCAATAAACCAACTTTTTTTTTCCAAACCATGCAGGAGAACTGCATGTCAAAAATAAAATAAAATAGATACAGCAGAAAAACAAACTCTCAAGGGACTCTAGAAAGCACTAGTAGCCGAAAAAACAAGAATTAATTTCCTCCCATTTACGCCGTGTGACCACGGTCCGTTGAAAAAAAAAAAGACGACGGCCAATTTCTGTTGCAGAAAAGGACGACGGGAAAGCCGAGGGCTAGCGTAGTACGTGTGCATACATCTCCCTACACGTCGGCATGCAGTAGGTGCCAAGCGTTACCACCCAAGGCCACAAAGCCTCAAGCCACAAGCTAATCGACATCGATATCTCCCGGAAATTTCTTCACGGAGGAGATCAGACGAGCTCCACCTAATCGGAAAAGGCAGCACAGGATATGGATCGCTAAGCGCAAAAAGGCACGGAAGTTTTGGTTCCTTGTGGCCGGTGACCGATGGGAGACAGAGATAGAGGGGAAAAAAAGATAGCTTCTTCCCAAAATTGTGCAGGCTCAGTTCCATTGGAGAACCAGAATGGAGCTCAAGTTGATCAGGAAATCGATTTGGAAACAGGGCTGAGGAGAATTTTGGTTGCCGTTTGGTGCTTGGTGCTGGGAGCTGGTGGTGGCCTGCTGGTGGTCTCCACTCGCCGGCCAGCCCCCCAAAGTACACGGTGCTCATCTAGTTCTAGGCAATGATTCCGGCCACGAGGCCGGCTGGTTGCTAACACAAGAAAAGAGGCTAATTTTCTTCAAAAGAACCTTAAAACCAATCGCAGAAGCCCACTGGCCACACTATTCTAGCAGGAGAAGCGCCCCACCAGCACACCATCCACCTCCAGAGAGAGAGAGAGAGAGATTGCTGTTTATAGGGGGAGAAGATAAGGGGCATTTTGGGGAGGATGAGAGAGAAAGCAAAGCAGCAGAGTTTGTTCACTGTAACCATCATCTGATCTGAATTGATAGAGTAGAGGTAGGCCATTGGTGGCAGCGAGATGAGATGAGACGAGAGAGGAAGCCGGGAGCAGAGCAGAGGACGCACACGTACCAGCGGCGGCAGAAGCAGGGGGAGGCAATGAAGTCGGCGAGGAGGAGGAGGACGAGGAGCCGCTCCTCATCACGTGCCTCCTCGTGACCCCAACCACCGCCGCCAGCCTCTTCTTCTCCCTCCGCCCCTCGTCCTCCATATCCACCACCATCCAAAAAGCTCACCCCAAAAGCTTCTACAAATCCTCTCTTCCTACAAATCCTCTTTCTCTCTCCTCACACTCACACCTACACGGAGACACACACGGCCAATGCGTCCATTAGCATGGAAGAGGAGAGGGAGGGGGGGGGGTCTCTTTAATAAGGAGGGGGAGCAAAGTGAGTGAACAACAACTTTGTTTCCTTTTCTTTATGGGTGAGAGATAGATAATAAAGTGGGCATGGGCCGGGCCTAGCAGCGGTTGTAGTACTACTACTTGCTAGTCGCCGTAGTAGTGCTGCTAGCCTGCCTGGACTGAGACAAGGAGACAGGCATCCCAGAGGTCAGCAGCGGTACAATGGAAGCAACATCAGGGAAAGATTGGGCGGATAGAAGAGAAAAGGAGTGAGCGAGCGACCGAGCGAGCTGCTTGCTCCTGTGAGGATGAATGGGGGAGGGAGGGATCGGATGCCTGGAAAGGCGGGGAAAAGGAGGAGGGATTCTCACTCACTTTCTTGCCTGAAAACGAAACCCGGCCATGTAGCATTGGATGGGTTAATGGATTGGATGGATCTTTTCTTTAGCCCCAGGAATCCCAGAAAGAAAGAGAGAGGAATATAGCGTCGTCTTTGCATTGCGCAGCGATCGATCGATTGATCCCTTCTCTTTATCCGTCCAGATCCGAATTAATGCGGAAATCTCCCTCTGCTCACTTAATTCTTCCGAGTAATACTCCCGGTACTATTAATCAGTAATCGCCATTAATGAAGGATTGGAAATCTCTGCTCTGCTCTGTTTTGGAAGCAAGTAGTGGGAGAAATGCGGTGCGGTGATGAGACGTCGATGGGGACGGCTGCTTGGGCCGTGGATGGACGGGTCGATGCTCGATCCATCGCACCAAAGAACGCGGGGTTTATCCTGAGTTAATGCTGGTAAGCTGGAAAACGTAGAGGTGATAACGGCGAGAATCGACGGAAAAGGCACGAATTAAGCGAAAGAAAGAAACGGAACACATCGCAGGAAACACGAACCAACTCCCCCCACCAAATCAAGAAAGTAATTAACGCTTGTGCTCGTACGCGTACCCACCTCGCATCGCGTCGATCGGCTCCGGCGCCCGGCCGCCTCCTCCTCGGGCCGCGCAGAATCCTCCTGGCAGCAGCGGCGGCGGCGGCGGCGACGGAGGACGTGCCGGAGAGGAGGAAGAAGGGCGAGCAGAGGAGGGACAAGAGGGCGAGCGATCTCTCTGGGTGGTTGCTTGTCTGGAGGAGGAAGAAGGGAGTAGTAAATGGGATTATGGTCTGGAGGGGGAGGCCGGGGGTAGGGGACGGACCGGGCGACGTCGGCCCCTTTTCGCCGTGGCGTGGGCGTGAACGGAAAGCTGCCGCCGCGAGCGCCCCCCGCCTGGACTGGACTGGCCTGCGCTTGTCCTGCCCTCCCCCCCGCACTATAAATCCTCTCTCGTAGGCTCGTAGCGCTCTCTGTCCTCACATGTACTGCGTGTGCGCGGGGACGGACGGACGGACGGCGGTGATTGGCCCGCCGCGATATCTCGGTGCCATCCCCTGTCCCGTCTATCCCCCACTTAAACACCCCTACTGGCTGCTGCCTGCTCTCTCGTGGGTGTTTTTCGTGAAGACTTTCTATTACTTGCTGCGGTGCTGCCGCGGCTGCGAGAAAAGATATGGCGATATCGGCAATTCAAGTGCTGCCAGCCCGGACAGCCTACGGGCAAGCAGTGCAGATTACGATGATGGCCTTCTTTTCTTCTGCGCCCGGCCCGCCATTCGTCGACGACGTCAGTCAGTCAGTCAGAAACTCAGACACTCAGGACATTGTAGAAACAAGTTCACTTTTTTATTGGACCGAAGCACGCTACGTGAAACAAACACGACAAACTGTTGGGAAGCAAACAAATTCCTAGTATCATACGAGTCAATAGAGGCGAATTTTAGCATGCTCTTTCCTGCCTCCGCTTTTCACAGGAGAGGTAAGAGTTCATAATAGATCTGACCCATCGATTTGATTAAGTAATGGTCAGATTAACTCTTACCTTCTTACCTACAATGTGAAAAGAAGGGGTAGGAAGGAGCATGTTAAAAGTACTCGTCAATAAATCGTCAGGCCAATCCTACACCATTGATTCGAGTGTTTCGACCCACGCTCGAGAGAACAAGGAAAATCCCCTTCTTACCTTTCTTTTTTTGAAACAATCCCCTTCTTACCCGAGTCAAAGGAAACTCCAGAGCAGATCACCAAACGGACATCATCAACTGTCCACGAACAGCCCGATATCCAACTGTGTTCATAAAATCCGAACCGTGGCCTATGGCTCATGATGTGCCAGGTAGACCGAAAGAAAAAAAGAGAGATGATGGAGTCGGACACATGGACTATGTGGACAATGGACCAAGTAATAGTGGTCTAGTGGGCCAGGTGGACGTCCATACTTCCTTCTCGAGCCTTCCGCCAGCCTGGTGCTAGTTTGTGAGATTCCGGCCATCCAAACCAGTGAGGACAATTTTGATGACCACCGTTGGAGGATGGCTGAAATTGTCCGGGCGATCAAGCTCGGACAATTTGGTGACCCATGTTGGATTTTCCTAACTCTCCCGAATCAATCCCCAACCCATGTCCTCTCTCCTGCCTCCAACCCCTTCTCCGCCGAGGTCGTCATCCACCGCACCTCCCATGTATTCTCTGTCAGCGCCGTTCGGGTTGGATCCATGGCCCGTCCCACTTCTCTCGATGCGGCTCTCGGGCCACCGCGCATGCCGCCGTTCTCCACCACATCGCCGGCGAGCCCAAATCCCCGTCGTTCTCCGATGTACACCTTCTCAAATATTGCCCAAATTATGCTCCTCCATCCCCACCTCGATGTTGATCTATGCGTATGGCTATGCCTTAATATAAGGGGATTATAAATTTCACCCGGATACCAGTGGAAAGCATGCTACTTCGCAATTTGTATCACCAATCTTTTGTGCTTCCAATATGTCTTATTTATATAGTGGTAGAAAATGTATTTTGCTTCAAGCATTCGTGCTTCCTACGTATATCGCAATTTCAATCTATTGCCATGCTTCGAGGTAGCTTCCTATGTACCCCTGCATCTACCATCCTTCCTAAGGGTTAGCTACGTATATCGCAATTTCAATTTATTAAAAAAAGCAAACATGTTGCATTATATTCCTCATAACTTGTATGATTTCCTCTTCTTGCATGGCTTTTCAGGTTATGTAATATAATTAGCCTTTTCATTCTACCAATAATGTGTATATATTCAACCGTTGATGTCACATTACTCGTGCTTCCATATTTACCTTTCATTGCATATATCTCCTATGGTGGCGGTCTCTCCATCGACGTTTGTAACCGTATGCTTTCAGGCTTATGAAAATTAAGACAACACAATTACCAAAGCCATTTGGTAGTGTATGTAACTGTATATGTATGCTTCATTGCTTTAAATTGCTAAACTAAGACAACATGTTCGCTTCCTATGTACTACTGCATCTACCATCCTTCGTATGTATGGATGGAATTTCAATCTATTGCCATGCTTGCTAGGTGTACATGTTATTTCTTCAAAGCATTGGCATCCATACTTCCTAGGTGATTCTTTGTGCAGATGTTTCTTCCATGCAACTTTAGTGTCTTGCCATGTTTCCTAGATGTATGGATGTAAAGCTCAGTGCTTCGGAGCATCCGTGTTTTCTTTATGTACAGATAGAACTGCAATCACACTTCTTGATTTCGTATATGTCCAGTGTGTGTAGATTTATTAAAAAAGCAAACATGTTGCATTATATTTCTCATAACTTGTGTAATTTCATCTTCTTACATGGCCTCTCAGGTTGTGTAATATAATTAGCCTTTTCATTCTAGCAATAATATGTATATATTCAACCGCGTTGATGTCACATTACTCGTGCTTCCATATTTACTTTTCATTGCATATATCTCCTGTGGCGGTCTCTCCGTCGACGTTTGTAACTGTATCCTTTCATGCTTATGAGAATTTAAGACAACACTATTACCAAAGCCATTTGGTAGTGTATGTAACTGTATATGTATGCTTCATCGCTTTAAATTGCTGAATTATATGCTTTGAACCTATATATGTTCTTCCACACTAGTTCACCAAACATATTTTGCTTATATGCTTCCAAGCAAACCACTACCTTACTGACGAACTTCTTCTTCAAGTCGACGGAGGCAAACCGATATGTTGCTCCTAGTATGTCACTGGTGCCAAGATAGTGTGTGCCTTGAGGAGCTGCGCCAAAGGTTGGCTTGAGGGCCACATTGTCACATCCTATACATAAGCAAGTAGGGAAGCTAGTAGGATCAATTGACAATTCATAAGTATCGATCTTATGTAAATTATCTGTCACGGAAGCAACATTGTTTGTCCATGGAACTATGAAAGCATAATCTTTTGTCCATGGAAGCGAATTGAGCACATTCGTATTTCTCCTTGTTTGAAGCAAGTGTACTCATGATAATGATTCGTTGTATAAAAAGGCCTTATTTGTTTAGAAGCAATTTTCTAGTAGATGGAAACCCAATTTTCATGTTTCTGAAGTAAGACAAATCGTCACTTAGGTAAAAATTCCTATACAATTTTAACAAGTTTAATTCGGCTCGGAAGATAATTCATTGGTAGACGAAAGCAAGTTTAATTTACCAGAAAATGATGCTTCCGTTCATCAAGAAGAATGCTTGTGTGGTATTAAAATCATGTTACCATTGATAAGGAAACACATCGGAAATATCGTATTTAATTGCTGGATTTACTTGTGAGAAGTAAGCATATTTTTTCAAAATTGTTTCCACAAAAAATGGGATTTGAAGTCATCCTAGAAGCAGTTTGATTTTAAAACAAGGATGATTGTGGGAACAATGATTAGGAAGCAGAAAAAAAATCACAGGAGTAGTTACAAACAAAGCAGTCATTTAACAAAGTAAACTAGCCCATCACACACGGGGATTAGCTAATACTCCCTCCTTCCCAAAATATAAGAACGTTTTTTACACTAGCATAGTGGCAAAAACATTCTTATATTTTGGGACAGAGAGAGTAGTTCGGACGATAGACATGCTTATAATTAATCGTACGAACCCCGACCCGCTTGATAGCAAAGCAAACTATCAGTCCGATGCCTAGAAGTGCCTTGAATTTTAAGGCTCTCCCATATATACTATCATGGATCTTTCAACGAATTTCATAAATATTACCACTTAGGCCATCGACAACGGAGGTGCCAGGGTCACCTCTGTGGCCATTTCTTGGCCGATCCCGAGATTTTTTTTGTTGCCTCGACTCAAAACCAATCGCCTGATGATTCAACTACTTTTTTTGGCATGAGCCGGTTTGACTGGAGGCAGACGCTACCTTGAGGGAAAAAAAACCATAGCATATATTGTACATTCAGCTAACTCTAACATATTTTATTTCGTGGACATGGGCGCCTCGTTAGGAAGCGTTGGGAGGACACATGGTAAGGTTAATTTTTTGTTTTTGTTTTAAAGCATGCTTACAGGAGATGCCTACAGAATAAAATCAATTTTTCGTAAGCACCAGGGCTTGTTTGTAGAGAAGATGCTTAATTAGACATCTTTGTTTAGCTAAGCACTGATGCTTAAAAAAATGATTTATTTCACTAAGCATCTCCTTGCGTCGGAAATGCATCTCCTTAAGCACCTTACATTATACTCTCATAAGTGTCATGTTACAGTCATAGACTTTTCCATAGACGCTGTGATTTTTTTTTTTCAATTTTTCTTTCCTCTAGCGCCCACACAAGCAGCTTGGCATTAGGGACGGCCGGACAATGCAAAGTTCTTAGAGAAATAAATCAATTTTTTAAGCACAGATCCTTATTTATAAAGGATAGAAACTTAATTAGGCGCCCCTCATGTAGATAAGCACTAACACTTAAAAAAACTCAGTTTATTGTACTAAATACCTTGCACCGTACAAGGCATTAGGGCATCTCTAACCCCTCCCCTATTTTTTAACTCCCTAAATATCTCCTAAACTTTAACTCTCTAAAAATGGCGAGTCAAGAAAAGTGTAGAGTTAACCGTTCCCCTGTTCTTTAACTCCCCAAAACCGAAATTGTGCACAAACAAGGCATCTCAAACTCAAACTGAAACTTAATACCCCATAGTACCTAATTATACATAAAACTTCAGAACTAAACATCATACTACTTATACAATTAAAATAGTTAGAACTTGATTAGATATGAAAGCAAGCTAATTATAGCTAAGAACAAGCTAAAAGCAAGCTAAGCCTCCTCGTCGGAGGAGAGGTTGTAGATGACCGATGCGGTTCCGGAGGCCGATGCCTCACCATTGTGGCAGCACCTCAGCATCTTCACTGTTGGCTTGTCATTGCCGTCGTCGTCAGTGTCATAGAGGCAGACAAAGACCTCCTGCGGTTTGGCGATGGCCATGGCCTCGGCGTGCACGGCGACGAGTTGCGCCTCGGCCACATGGTGCTCCTCCTCCACTTGGGGTTGAAGGGGCACCATGACGCCACCGTGCACCGGCGCGTTGGCATCAAGCTGCTCCCACTCTTCCTGCTCCTCCTCCTCCGCCGCCATCTCCTCTCCCTCCTCCTCCTCCTCATCCACCATCTCATCTCCCTCATCCTCCTCCTCCTCCTCCACCATCTCCTCTCCTTCCCACTTCACCTCCTCTCCCTCTTCCTCCATATCCTCTCCGCCCTTCTCCTCCTCCATCTCCTCTCCCTCCTCCATCTCCCCCTCTCCACTCTCCTCCATCTCCTCATCCTTATTCTCCAACGACGACAACAAGGGTGACCTCCAATCGGTGCTTCGGGATTCACGTGCGTCCTCGATGGCATCGACCTCTGCCCCGATTTCCGCCCCGCCCGTCGCCTCGGCCACGCGGGGTTCCTCCTCCAATGGTGGTTGGAGGGGCACCATGACGCCACTATGCACCGCCGCGTCGGCATCAGGCTGCTCCCACTCTTTCTGCCCCTCTTCCTCCTCCTCTTTATCCTCCTCCTCCATCTCCTCACCCTTCTTCTCCAACGGTGACAACAAGGTTGACTTCCATTTGGTGTCTGAGGCCTCATATTTGGCAACGATTGTGTGGAACTCTGCCATGATTTCCGCCACGCGGTGTTCCTCCTCCACTTGCGATTGTAGGGGCACCTGAAGCCACCGTGCACCATCGCGTCGGCATCAGGATGCTCCCACTCTTCCTGCTTCTCTCCCACCCCCTCCATCTCCTCCTCTCCCTCCTCCTCCATCTCCTCTCCCTCGTCCTCCTTCTCCTCCTCTCCCTCCTCCTCCATCTCCTCGCCCTCGTTCTCCTTCTCCTCATCTCCCTCCTCCTCCATCTCCCCATCCTTCTTCTCTAATGAAGACAACAAGGAGGACCTGCAATCGGCGTCCGAGGACTCATGTGCGGCCACCATGGCGTCGAGCTCCGCCACAATTTCTGCCACGCGCATGGTGGAGAGCATATCAGGCAGCGCCGGGCGTGTGCGGGCCATTGTTTGGGCTAGGGGGAGGGCTCAGACGGGGGCAAGCAAAGTCGTGGCACACGGCGGCGATGGGTGACAGTGGAGGCGATTTGGGGGGAAATAGATGGCGGCGGGGCTCGGGTTAGGGTTGGGGGGAGGGTCGCTGCCGAGTATTTATACCGGCATTTTGGGGGGGGGGGGGGGGGGGGGTGATGGAAGATTATGTGGAATACTCAAATTTGAGCAGAAGAGGCAACTTTTGAATAATAACTTCTCAAATTTTTTTACAAGTTATATGTTCGAGGGAAGGGTTAGCTAGGGTCTAGCTCCTCAAAATGTAACTAAAGGATTTTGACGAAAGGGTTAGGCCCTGTTCGGGACACTGGAATAGAAAACAGAGGAGTTGAATAAAATGTAGGAACGTGGTCGGAGTGTAGTGTGAAAACATTGGAATGCAAGAAGGCAGGAAACATAAAACCTGGTGTGTTCGGATTGCAGGAATAGAAGTATAGGATAGGTGGGTCCCACAGAGAAAAGTACCCATGCATGCAAGCGGCAGCATCATCTGTCACAGCAACTTTGGCCACTTGCATTGTCGTGTAGGAAGATGGTGGGTTCCAGCTCCAATAAACACCACAATAATTTCCCTTCTTCCCACGCTTTTGCCTCGGGCATCCGCGAACGGCTGAGAAATCCAGAGATCGGAGTGGATTTTTCTTTTCCTGTGAAATGAGCATCCCGCTACAGTATTTCAGGGGAAATGAATCTACTCTTCCTCTCTTCCGAACGCTGCTCCAGCTTCCTTTCCTCCGTTTTGCAATTCCTATGGGTTTTCCTTCGCAAAACCTACGAACCGAACAGGGCCTTAGAGATGCCCTTAGGAGGCAACTCATCCTGTTTCTGTTCCAAATGGTGTTATTGACCTTATTTATGCAAGAAATTTAGAAAATAAAATATATTAAATATAATTTCGCTTTGAAGTCCCACATATAGAAAGGAAACCATATGTATGCAAATTAACTCTCGCTTTTTTTGCAATTATTGCATTGCCCTTTGTTAGAACTTTTCCGTGCCATGTATAACAACATGCCTCGGACGCACCACAAATATAGACGTGTTGGTATTTTTCTAAATGGAAATGATGTAAAGTGAACGTTCTCTAGAACGGTTTTTTGAGCGAACGATCTGTGGTGCGTCTAATCCGTCGCATAAATCTCAACATGCTGAAAAGTTACAATTGCGGTGGGCACACTGTTCTCTCCACCCTCCTGAGCGAACAACACAAAACATTCACTCCCCATGGCAATATGGGGAAACCAGGTTGCGATGACAATTAATATAAAGGAGAGGAAAACAGCGATGGAATTCAAGATTCGTGGATTTTAACAATATAAAAATATTTATACAATATAAAATGTCTACATAATTCTTATTTTTTGAACACATGTCCACATGATTTTGAATTAGTGTTTCTTACCATTCAAGAAAACTGTCTCAACATGTATACGAAAAATGTTAACATGTCCTCAAAGAAATGTTCTATGTTAAAAAATGTTAATTGTGTATTCAAAATTGTTTAATGGGCCAGCCCACGAGGCTATGTTTTGTCTCAAGTGAAGTGAGATATAAACGAGAAATGCTATGGGTCGATTATTGCGAGCAATAAGCGGCCGATCGCCTGTAGCGCCGCTCCTAGTGGACCGACCCATTAGATCGCACATGCTTGTGGGACGGGTTCTTTTTCAGCCGGTTCTGCAAACCTTCTAGCAGGTTCCAAGCAGATTTTTCTGGATCGGCCTTTTCTTTTCCATTTTTTCCGGGTTTTTTTTGGTTTTATTTTTATTTTTATTTTCTTCTTCTATTATAAATATAAAAAAATCAAAATCATAAAAATATCTTCAAATTTAAAAATCGTCAAAATTAGTTCGAAATTTCATTTTTCATCTTCCCTTTCTTCCTTTTCTGTTTTTGTTTTTGTGTTTGTTCCCTTTTCGTTTTTTGTTTTTCTTTAATTCAGGAATTTAAAAAATGTTCGCATTTTTAAAATTTGTTTCCATATATCATAAAGTATTTGCATTTGAAAATAATGTTTGGAATTTTTTTTTGGAATGTAAGGAAAATCTCAATTCCAAATTTGTCTACATATTCAAGAATTGTTGAAAAAATTCAACAAATGATTGCTTTCCAAAAATTGCCTGAAATTTAGAAAACAGTTCGCCTTTCTAATTATGTTCACATATTCAAATATTGTTGATGTTTTGGAAATTTTTCAGGAGTTCAAAATTGGTTGGAATTCAAGAAATATTCTCATTTCGAAAATTAATGACATATTAAAAAATGTATGACTTTTTAAAATGTTTGCATTTAAAAAATGTGAATTAGAAGAATGTCCATTTTCGAAAATTTGTTCACATATTCAGAATAAATCAAGTTTTTTAAAAGTTATTTGTGTTTTCCAAAATATATTGCCATTTTAATAATTTTGTATACACATTCAAAGAATGTACAGAAATTTTCCAAAAATGCTCCCCTTTCATTTTTTCTGAAATTCAAGTAATTCCCATTTTCAAAGTTTCTTTATGGTTTGAAAACATTGTTGCATCTTTCATAATTTTTTTGGAATTTCCAAAAAAATTCTCGCGTGCCAAAAATAGTCATATTTTCAAAAAAAATCCAAATTTTCAAATAATGTTCATAAGTATAAAACAAACTCCATTTCTTGAATACTTATTTTGTATGTTCGGTTCGAATCCTTGACCATTTATCTGAATTCATGAACAATATTAAAATCCATGAATTCTATTTTTGAATTTTGAATATATTTTGAGTTCACGAAAATTTTTGAATTGTGAAAACTTCGTATTTACAAACAATTTTTCAAGTCGATGAACATATTTGAATTCATGAGTATTTTTGGATATTTATTTTAAAAATTGCAATCACTTTGTCTTTCACGTAAAGGTTTTGAATTCAAGGATTTTTTTTGTAATTCACAATCATGTTTTGTAATTTTGTGACGTTTTTCTCAATTAGAAACCAACATAGCTAAGAACATGACTTAGTAAAAAACCGACCTAGTGAACCAGCCTGTTGTTGGATGGTTAGTAGGACAGCGATATCCTCGACTCACCATAGGTCAAGCCCTAGACTTCACATTGGTTCTCGCATTTTCCTAAATGTATTTCAGGCCTTTCGGCGATGTGTGTTTAGTGGGAGAAGACGTTCCCGTTGACAACGAAGATAAGTGTGGTGAGTTCGTCAATCTCAAGATGATGTGTCGGGTCAGCCTCTCGGTAGTGCTTATAGGGGTTAGGGTGTGCGTGCATGCGTTTGTGTGATGAGTGTATGTGCGTATGTATAAGCATCTGCGTGTATATTTATCTATATCTATACTCTTATAAAAACAGAGTTGGTGATGATGGTGTGTCTGCCATCCTGCAATATAGGCCGTCTGATTTATATTTGACGGATAGGAAGGAAACTATGATAATTTTGCAAAAAAATACCCACACTCCTCTCCACATTTGTAAATAAGGTCTTTCCTCGATTATCCTTTTCTTTTACAAGATAAACTACTCATACAAATGTTGATGTTCCGTGCAACGCACAGGTGTTAGAAAAGAGAGTAAAAACGACCTTGGAAAAAAAGAGGGGAAGAAAAAAATAACGGGCCCAACTCTCGTGTCCTCGCATGGTGCATTACATGCAGAGTTCATCCCTAAAAATGGAGACCGGCTAGAGATCAATCAAATGAAAACGAAATTTGGGTCAATCGATTGACCCCGATTTGTTTCAGTTGATTTGCTCCTTAATGGGTCGATCTTGAGAGTCCATCCATGCATAATCTGTAATGCGGCTTAGGTCTGGCTGCCGTGGAACTGAACCAATCATTTGTACACTTCCATGTGATGCATGCGTGCAGTGGCGGAGATAGGGGGCCGAGCGGGGCCTGCCCCCCTCCCCCCCGGAGCGTATCTGGTGCAACGGTGAATTTGGTGCTACCGGTGCACCGATCTCCGTATCTCACTTTATAAACATTGAAAAATTATGAAATTTTGTGAGGGTGTAAGTATGACGCATATCTACCATACTATAAAATTTTAGATTCAAATTTAACGTACATAGTTAGAAACAAAAAAGACAAATCATGTTGTCAATAGGACCTAATGCCACCTGAGCCTTGAATTCAGCCCATTTTCTATACCATGGCTCAATTTGTCCTTTTTGTTTCTAATGTTGTGTTTTCAATTTGGATCTCCAACTTTGTAGTATGATAGATTCTTGTTGCTAGCACAGCATACTTTTTATTCAGAATATTTTTATATTTAAAAATTGGATTTATTAACTTGGTGCACAGGTAGCACTACATATCCCCCCCCAACGATCGAGCGAACCTGAAATACGTACTATAGAATTGACGAGACATAGGCAGGTACATGGACGAGACATAGGCAGGTAGCACTACATATCCCCCCCCCCCCCAGTAGCGGCCGATGGGAATTGGCTCAAGTCCCCTAGCTTCCATAATTAGCATATACATGGGATTAGTCGTCGTCGCCGTTCTAGTTTTCGACGCCCTCGCCCCCGTTCGTCTCTTGCCCTTCTCGTCCATCGCCCTGCTCTGCTCGGCTGCTCCCAGGACCCAGGCCTGCTGCTCTCGAATTCTCGTCTTCTCGATCAGCCGATCTGATTCACATATTCATGTAAATGGCTGCTGCACTTGTCAATTCTTCCCGCTTCAATCAAAGAACCAGCAAGTCGATTCTCATCTTGTATCCGTGTCAAATTGATGCTCCAGTGTTCTTTTTGTTTTGGTTATTTGGTTGTGTAATTTGTGACTCTATGTTCTGTGATTCTATGAAGAGTTCCCATCTTTCACATGTCCACAATTATCATGATAGTGTTGTACTGTGTGTGTCGGCAAGTTCTTATTTTTGTGATGCAAATTATCTATTATCATGTATTAGTTCCAATCTGTGATTGCAATTTTTTTATGTAATTATGCCGAACTTATACAGTATGTTAATTCTCCATGACTCCATGACTCAAGTCCAATCCGCAGGCAGCGGCTATGAAGAGAAAAGCAGGGCCAAACACCATTAAGATTAATGCTTTTTTAAGACGGTTACTTCAAGTTCTCAACCTACTGAAATTGTTAGTGAGGAGGATGTGCAAGTTACAAATCCGAGTCCTATTAACGCTTTTGATCAGGATATGTCGAACATGATAAATGTTGCGGAACAAGAAGTTATAACCACACCTTATCAGAGAGACCCTGGTAAACGTTGTCAAATTTGGGAGCTCCAACCGGACAAGCAAGATGACGTTCGGCATTTTTATATATCTAAGGGAGCATATCGACCGAAGTTTGAAGCAGGGGAATACCCATTTGATGAAAAGTGTAAACACCGTCGGCGATTTCAAAAAGATTGGTACACAAATTTCTGGTGGCTTGAGTATTCAACACACACTGATAGCGCATACTGTTTTCCGTGCTTTCTCTTCTAAAAAAACCTATTGGCAGATGTGGCTCTGATACATTCTCGGTCAAGGATTTTAGAAACTGAAAAAAGGTTAACGATGAAAAATTCTACCCTGCTGATTTTTCAAGTCAAGAATTAGCTCAGTTGGAAAGTCAGCTACCTCATTTTCAACTAGATGTGTCCAACCATCCAGAACTGATGACCTTGACATCTATTGCTGGTTTAACAAAATGACTAGTTAAAACAGTTAAAGCTTCTTCATATCCAATGGTTGACAGGTTGCTGCGACTAGTTATCACTCTCCCAGTCTTAACGGCAACTGCAGAGCATGCTTTTTCGGCTATGAAAATTGTCAAGACACGTCCTCGAAGTAGAATGGGAGATGATTTGCTTCGCCATTGCATGATAATTTACATAAAAAATTTAGCAGCTAAGTTGTCTTCCGATGGAATTATTGATATTTTTGATTTTATAGGCAATCGTAGAGGCCACATTAAATTAACAGAAATGTAATGATATTTTTATGTCACTTCAGTCTTCAGGCTGATCACAATGGGCAGGAACTTAGGAGTAACATCACACACTCCAATACAAGTTTGCTTATGTGGCACATATTTAATAAAGAGAGAGGTGCTTGTGGTAACTAGCTAAGTTACCGGAACATCACACACTCCAAGAAACAATGAGTCTATATCCTAATAAATACATCGCTGCATGACACTACATACATGTTCCTACCCACTATGAAGATAGTAACATAATCTAGGAAACTGTGTAGGTTACTAGCTTATGTTCCTGCCCATTGTGACCAGCCTCAGCAAAACGTTGTTCTATATCCTGTCTTCGCCCCTGCATGCGTGCACACAACCACACAATCTCATGAGCAATATTTAATTCATTAAGCACCGGTCATTAGCATTTAATTAATCATATGAAAAACCAGCCGTCACAGCCATCATCCGAACGGCAACGCAATGTGTTTTATGCAACTATTAGTGACTATATGTTTATGCTTTTTTTTTTCTTTACCTTTTCCATGCTTTACTCGAATTGAATTTTTAAGTTGCAGATGCATGCATACAGACCATTCATTCATGCACGTACACTTGTGAACTGCTGCCTTCATACATAAATATAAGGCGTACATAAATATAAGATGATTTGAATATTTCAATAGGGACTACGTACAGACTAGAATGAATGAACAAACGTAAATCACTTGTGGCATTGGTATTACACTTTTAGAAGAAAAAAAAACTAAAACAAAATCAAAATAGTGAAGTTTTCTAAGAAAGAATGAAACCCTTTAAGAAAGAAGGAAAAAGAAAAAAACTTTCAAAACTTGCACACAATTGGCATTGATATTACCCTTTTTGAAATATGCAAAGAATACGCATATAATAGTGCATTTTTTGCATTCTACTATAATTTCCACAGAGTGTAACAAAAATAATGTATTTCCTTTAAGAACAAAACAACTAAAAAAACTTGCGGACAACTTTGCACCGAAATTACACGTCATCGTAATATGCAAAAATAATCATATAATCATGAAATTTTGGCACATATTAGATAGTATTTGTTTGTATATAATTACGCTCAGCCAAAAACCCACAAAAAACAAAAATAACCAATAAAGGAAAGAAAAAGGGAAAAAGAAAAACCCATAGAAACATAAAACAGAAAATACAAAAGTGAAGTAAAAATACCCTTAAATAGAAAAGAAAATGATATAAAACTAAAACAAAATAATGACAAAATTTTCACATAACCAGTAGGTAAATTGCGTTTTGTTATAATATATAAGAATAAACAGATAATACTGAAAAACAATTCGCAAAAGGAAAATTTTCTAAAGAAAGAATGGATTTATAGCATTGGTATTTGATCCATGGTGTCTCCACTTCTCCAGATCAAAATAATGAATTAGACGTGAAAAAGTGAAATTTTGTGCACATGGTTTGAATAGAAATTACGCATATTTATAATATGCAAGAATAAGCACAAATAGTGAAATTTCACAAAAAATATCCTAAGTAGGAATGAATTAGAGTTATTGGTATTATCCTTAAAGAATAAAGAAAATGAAATAAAAACTTAAATAAAATTAAAATAGTGAAGTTTTCTAAGCAACAATGAATTAGTGTCATTGGTTTCCCATTAAAAAGAAAGGAACTGAAAATAATAAAACAAATAATGAAATATTTTGCAAACAATTTGCGCAGAAGTTGCGCATTTTTATAATATGCTGGAATAAAAAAATATAATAGTGTAATTTTCACAAAAATAAAGTTTCCCAAGAAAAAATGCGGCATTGATATTATCACTAAAGAATAAAGGAAATAAAATAATACTAAAAACCGAAATACCAAAGTTTTCAAGAAAGAATGAATTAGTGGCTTATGTATTGCTCTTTAAGAAAAGATAAAATGAATAAAAACTAGAACGCAATCAAAATAATGAGGTACTCTAACGAATAATGAATTACTAACGTTGATATTACCCTATAAGAAGAAAAAATAAAAAATAAATTAAGGCAAAATCAAAATAGTAAGTTTTCCTAAGAAAAAATAAATTAGTATCATTAGTATTACCCTTTAAGAAGAAACAAAAATAAATTAATAAATTAAAATAAGGAAGAATGAATGAGTAGCATTATTATTTCCCAGTCAAAAATTAATAAATAAGTTTGCAAATCTTGCACACAACTTCGCTCTTAAATTACACTTGTTTAGTACGCAAACAATAATCATATAGTGGTGTAATTTTCGCACATATTGCAATTTATTTATGTGTGCACATTACACTCACCCAACATCCCAAAAAATATCCAAAAAATAAAAATAAAACCAACTAACAAAGAGAAAAGAAAAAACAAAAGCAAAAGCACATAAAAACAGAAAAAAATTAAAAAATAAAGGAAGAGAGAGGAGGGATGGATCACACAGTTAATGGGCTTTGGCCCTTAAGGAAATTGACTGACCCAAATAAAGGTCAGTTAATAAAAGAAAACAGCCCACACAACAAACAACAGGCCGGGGGGAAACGCAGTACGAATCTCAAAGAAAAATCTAATGGCCACAAAATCGACTGACCCGAAAGTGTAATTTCAGTTAACTGAAATGTATAGCTAAAATGAAAAAAATGACTTTTAGAGTTCAATACGTAAACTTGTAGAGGCAGATAATGATTCACAACTACTCGACGGATCTTTGCGTTGCGCACCGCCATGCACTCGCCTAAAAGCCGCCGCCTTCCTAGCGTTCTGGCGGCCGTGGCGAAGAGAAAAGCGCCTGCGCCGGCCGCCACGGGTGCCGCCGCTGCATCGTTGCCGGACGAGCTCATCTTCGACGTCCTCTCCTGGCTGCATGCTGGTGAAATCCGTATGCTGCGTGTCCAGGGGATGGAGCACCCTCGTCTCCGATCCGGCCTTTGTCACGGCGCACAGATCGCGCCACGCCGAACCGCTTCTCGTCTTGAGCTGCTCGCACGGAAACCCTGACGTTAACGCGGGCCTGCAGTTGACGGACATGGACGGCAACGTTGTAGGGACGACGAAAGGTGTATTCGGCACCAGCCGCACCATATTGGCATCCACGAGCATGGACGACCTCGTCTTGCCACCGACACCAAATCCGGCGGTGTCCGTGTGATTGACCCGGCCACCGGTAAGGTGCTCCTACACAGCCCAGAGAAGATGCACGACGGCGACCCCAACGATGCCATTTACGGTTTCGGATGTATCATCTTCAATTCTTCAATTACCTTGGAGAAAATATCCGGCTCAAGGCATGTGACTAGGCACTCATAAGACTACCACCCATCTTATTTCTCAATTTTCTCTTGGCTAGACTCATTGCAGAAAGTCCATGCTCTCTCAAAATTTGTCGTTGCCGCCGGTAGAAGCAATGCCAATTTTAGAAGCAAGTACACAAAATCATGAACTATGTGCCTCCTTGTTTGAACAAGATTGACAGGGAGATCAATAGATTTCCAAGGCCTTCCCAAGTTCTCATCTTTTCTCATTTCATCAATATAGCTATCAAGGTGTATCAAGTTAGCACTTGAAAAGTCTTCGGGGTAGAACTCAAGAAGTTTGCGTACCTTGTGTGCATTAAAAGCAGCAAATGAGTTGATTCAGACATGCAAGATAGCAACTCCATATTGATCTCATCAAACTAATTTCTGAAGCTCTTGACTAATTTGTTCAATGACTCCAAGAAAAACTTATCTTCTAAAGTGATCATCATTTGTTTGGGGCCGGACAACCCGTGTTGATCTTCCATAAGACACATAATTATCTTTCATTGTAGGAACTTGAATTTCATGCTTGGTACAAAATAGTGTGACCTTTTGAAGAAATGCATCCCGCCCATTAGACCATAGTTCTTGTATTATACTTTTTGCCAATCTAACTGTTGCCATTGCCCACCGTCACAGGGCCGTCAGCTGCAAACGGCCGTGTCACGTGGCTCTCAACTGCCTTTTTTTAGAATACAATACAAACGCAGGCGCACATATATTGCGCATACACAAATCGCTATAAACACACATACGCAGACCGTATCTCTATGGGCACCTCCGAAAGACTGAGCAGACATATAATCTTGAGATTGACAAAAATCATCAGATATTTGTAGTCGACGTGAACGTCTCCCCCCACTGAACGCGCATCGTCTTTAACTAGGTTCGCGTCATACTATGCATAAGTGAGTTCCTTCATGTGTGAGTATGTTCTGCGCAGGGCTCAGTAGTGTTCCCCCGTGTCCCGCTGTTTGTCGAGAGTTGTACTCGGCTTACACAGCTTTTACTGTAATCCTATGTTTCGGTACTCGGCGAACAGGAAACGCGTACAAACCCAAGAGATAAATTCTACTTGGTTCTTTTTTTTTGCGTGAAAATTCTACTCGATTTACAACTCCTAATCCTACAAGACCACGTACAGGTGCCGTGTACATATACTGGTGTTTAAGTCTAACATATATAACCCACTTATACGTCAAATAATTCTGGAGGTACGTACGTAGATCACAACGACCTTAACAAACTTCTCGGTGCTTCAAACCCTCATCCCCCATCGATAGCCCTTCCCGTCTACCGCCCCGCACCCATGATGCCACGGCACTCGCCTGAACGTCGCCGTCACGGTAGCCTCAGCTCTCCTGCGGCGACCAGCAAGCCTGCGCCGGCTGCCACGGGGGCCTGTGCACCGCTGCTGGAGGAACTCATCTTCGACGTCCTTTCCAGGGTGCCGGTGAAGTCCGCGTGCCGCTTCCGGTGCGCGTCAAGGGGGTGGCACGCGCTCATCTCCGACCAGGCCTTCCTCGCCGCTCACAGATCACGCCACGCCGAGCCGCTCCTCGTCACCATCACCTCCTCCTCCTCGGAGCACGCCGGCGGAGGCCGTGATCTGCGCCTGATGGACATGGATGGCAATGTTGTGACGGTGACCAAGGGCGCAGGTGGCCTCACGCTGCTCTCCGCGAGCATGGATGAGCTCGTCGGCGTCGCCGAAGTTTCTTCCTCTCGCGTGATCGACCCGGCCACGGGAAAGGTGCTCGCCTATTCCTCGCCGATACAAATGTTCGGGTTCTACGTCATGTTTGGTTTCGGTCGCGCCATCCCGTCCGGTGAGTACAAGATGGTACGCCTCGTGAACAACCAGACCTTCGAGGTCTTCACTCTAGGAGACAACGCGGGTTGGAGGAGGTCGAAGCTGCCCCCAATTCACGTCAATAATGGAAGCTCTCATGTCACCGCCAATGGCGTCATGTACTTCATGGTCTCAAGGAAGCTAGACGATGACGGCTTACTTCGCTTTGACCTCGAGAGCGAAGAGTGGATGCCGGCCATAAAAGGCCCGCCGATAACATCAAGCCCCGAGGCGTGGTGGAATGGTACACAATCGGTCCGCATAGCGGAGCTCAACGGCATCTTGTGTGTGATTCAGTCGGAGACGCAAGCAACGAGTAGTCACAACTGCACCAACGTATGGCTCCGTGCTGATGACTCTTGGATCAAAGCGTACTCGATCCCGGCAGCCCCTTCGTCCTATTATTACATGCCATTGAGGGTGACACACGATGGTGGTAAGTTGGTATTCTACTGTTTTTTCCATGGACAAGGACACTTGCTTCGAGCCTACGATCCTGCCACCAACACATGTACAACGCTACGGAGATTAGACGACACTACTGAAAAAGTTGGTCTTTGCAGTTTGCACTTGGACCGTTTTGTCTTGAACAAGATCTAGTGCTCACCTCTAGGTGATTCTACCTGGTTTTAATGTGTTTTTCATGAATTATTGTTATAACTATGATGGTATCTTATTTGCCGGCATGTATTGGTTTGCAAAGACATCGTCCGACTCGTCTTTGAAAGTTTTATATGGAATGTTTCGAATTGTTCCTACTCCCTCCGTCCTATAATATAAGACGTTTTTTGACACTACACTAGAGTAAAAAAACGTCTTACATTATGGGACAGAGGGAGTAGTATACATTTGTTTATTTGGGGATCAATAGTACAGTTTAGTGGTCTAACGGGCACTCGACTAGAGTTGTTTACGCAAAATCATCACACTTAAGGCTAAGGTAACAATTTGGCATCAGATATGTGTCAGGGCATAAAAACCCACCGAAACTACGCCTAACATGCAAGGTGAAGCACTGATGCTGGGATTTGGTCGCGAAAACAGCTGAACCGATGGGTAGGGCCCGCCTGTCGGGCTGGCATGGCAAAGACCAAGCACAAAACAAGTGTTGACCAGGTGAGGTGGTAGATGAGATGCGGGTCCCGCCTGCCATTGACTACGTTTTCGTTTTCGTCCCATCTTTATTTCTTTGCAGCATTGCATCGAGCTGCTTGTGGTTGTGGGCATCCGAGTCATATATGCCCATGCGAGCCGAGAGCTCCATGGCCAGGGCAACCGAGCCCCTGCTCAAGCTAGCCTAGGTCGCCTCAACCTCTTCCTTGTGCGACATAAACCCTAGAATCCCGCCACCGCCCCTGCTGGCATGGACGGCCGGGTCGAGAGCTCCGTGGTCACCATGGCCACGGCAGCCGAGCCCTGCTCGAGCTAGCCCAGGGCCGCCTCAGCCTGGTGTCGGCGTGCTAGCCTGCGGGCAGGGCCAACAAGGAGGAGCAGCTCCCGCACTACCTCCTGGACAAGGCGACTGCGTCGGGCGGCGCGACGGGCGGCCTCCATGGACGATGACGAGCATGCCCTTGTCTTCTTCTTCTTCACGCAGGCGTGCTCATGCATGGCGTCGGCGTGTCCAAGCACGCATACATGCTCAAGGTGTGAGCCACTCGCCCCTTGCCCAAATGGCCACAACTTGGCTCGACCGGCACCTTGCCCGCTGCCGCGTATGCCAACTTCGGCAAGGTGGTCACCACCTTGGTACTTGGTAGGAGGACGGAAAGAGCTGCGTGAGCTTGCGGACAGGATGGAGGCATCCGGCCCGCCGTTCCTCTGGTCGTTGCTCCGGCGTGGCCATGGTGTATTGTGCCTTCTTCAGTGGCTAGAGGATGAACACACACAAGGTGCTCGATGGAATGCTCTCATTTGCCACATCATTTGGTCAAACTTTTTGGTCTTCACCATGTCAGCCCGACAGGCGGGCCCTACCTGTCGGTTTGGTTGTTTTCACGATCAAATCCCAGCGTTAGTGCTCCGTGTTACATGTTAGGCGCAGCTTTGGTGGTTTTTTATCCCTTGGCACAGATCTAATACCAAGTTGTTATCCTAGCCCGAAGTGTGGCGGTTTTGGATAAATAACTCACTTGACTACTTATTGACATCGTTACTTTGTTGCCTGCTTTAATTGGCTAATGCAATTTCTTTCTTTGGAAAGCATTATGTTTTACGTGCATATCATTGTCTTCTTTCCGAAGTAGAAATAAACCTGGGAATAGTTTGTAATCTAAACTAAATCCAATCCAACCGACCAACCAAACCAATCCAAACTTTAAGTGCTACAGTCCAAACTGCTAGTGTTTTCAAGCCAAACCATCCAAACTATTTCCCACATGTGGTTTGAACCCAATTCAGGTCAGGGTTACATGTGCGTGTCCACATGGTTAGCTGCTGCTGCATGCTTGCTAATTTCCAATTTCCATCGCTCAAGATTGAAACTGTATCTACATCTACTCCCTCCGTCCACGAGTAAGTGTACATCTAACTTTTATATTAAGTTAAAATTTTAGAACTTTGACCACCTTTTTAGGAAAACTTTGACCACCTTTCTAGGTAAAAGTAAAAACATTTATAACATCAAATTAGTATCACTAGATTCCTCTTGAAATATACTTTAATAATATATTAATTTTATGTCATATTTGTTACTACTATTTTCTGTAAAGTTGGTAAAAATGTTAAAACTTTAACTTAGAACAAAAGCTAGATGTACACTTATTCGCGGACGGAGAGAGTACATGGTACAGGAAGCAAAGTAACTGTTGCATGCATACAATTACAAGATGCATCTAAGCTGCTACAAAATCATCATCCTCACTCCAGCCGAAAGAGCCAAGTTAATAAGAGACAGTGTTTCCAAAAGAGACAGTGCTCAACATCCAGCAAGAACATTCAACCGAATTATTACATAAGTAAGTTTAAAAAAATGCATGAGATCAACCGGTAGACTGAGGTTGAGACTCCGGCGGAGGAGGAACTCGGCAGCTACGGAGACGACTTGAATCCGATGGTAGCGGCGGTGGCGACAACGTCAACGACTAGTATGGTGTTGAAAAGCAAAAAGAAACCAAACCAGGCGACAACCGCAACGACTAGTTCTGACACTGAATGAACATCACATGATCACATTGATTTGCACATGAAGAAATCAATGGGTCTTTTGTTTTCGATTCTCCCTCCGATTGAACTTTGTTTAGTCAAAAGAGATATTACAAAGGCGTGTGCCACAGATCAACCGACTGATTTGCTAAAGAAATTAGTCGGGTCCTGGGCCGTCGGATCCCGCGCCCGCCACCGTTGGATTCGCTCAATGCAATCTAGTGGGGTCGTCTCCACAACGGAGGAGCAACCGAAGCGTGCCGTCATGGGAAGCAACGCCGCCCAGCTTGCAGCAGGAGCCACACCACTCGCCGCCAGTGCAGCGATGCATCACCGACGGCCGTCGGCGACACTTCACTGCGGCGCCAAGCACCGGCGCAACGCGCTCCATCGCAGCACTCGACACCGCCGGTGATGCTTCACTGCAGAGCCAACGCTGGCGCGGTGGTTCTTCATCGCAGCACCCCACGACCACCGGCGATGTTTCATTGCAGCGCCCAACACCGGCGTGACGATGCTCCATCGCAGCACCCCCGACGGTCGTCGATTGAAGCTTCACTGCAGCGCCACCGTCGCGCGGCGGTGCGCCATCGCAGCACCCTGACGGTCACCGGCGAAAGCTTCACTACATCACCACCGTCGCACGACGAAGCACGACGAAGCTCCATCGTCTGTGTAGTGAAGGGAATTTTTGAGATACTCAGTTTTTTCTATGCGGTGGAGATGCAATAGGAGGTGTCGTCATCCTCCTCCTCTAGTTTGTAGAACCGTTGGGTGGGGTGGTCACGCGCGACGAACTGAGATCCAAGACAATAGCTAGTCCAAGATTCTCAGAGAAATCTCCCTTGCCGGCCAAGGAGGCCGGCGGGGTCAAGACCACGACTAAGATCAAGACTGAGCAGCGCCGACAAGGTTCCGGGGCCACCAAGGCCAATGCGAAGCATCAAGAAGAAGGCCCGACAAGCCACCGCCAGTTGCCATCGGTCCACCTCACTGAGATGCCAGTCGCTAATCGGTGTGGTGTCAAGCCCTCAGGCAGCTAGGTGGATCCTATCGGGCACGTGGTTGCGCAATGGGAAGAAGATTACCTTTAATAACACCCGTCCTAGAGGCGTGTCAAGCAAATAAGAAGTGGTTAGGCAAGTCGTGAAAGAACCTTGTCGGGCTACCTCTCCGTGCGACACCTAGCATGAAAGCATCCTCGGGCCTCCTTTTATAGCTTAAGGGGCGACCACAATGACAAAACAGTCATTATACAATGATTAGATAGCAAACAGTGCTATCATACCTAACACTGGCAGTTTAAGACAACCTAGCAAAGGATTTGAACTTTTGATCCATAGCACTTGTACGCCGCAGCTGCACTCCCCGTGCATCCTTGCCAGGCTAGAGCGCTCCGTGTCTTCGTCCTCCCACTCATCAATACGCCAAAGCAGGAGTAGGGTGTAAGGGCATGTACAATTGTGCTATCTTAGCAGTGCCACGCAGGTTAAATGATGAGGTGGAGGAGAGAGAACTCATAAGAAAAGACTTGTCTTCTCTTATTTAAGAGAAGACAAGATAAGAGAAGACAAGAGATGATCTCTTAGCACAATATGTCTCACCATATTTTTAGGAATGGCTAGTTATTGAAGATAAGACTAAGAGATGACCTGTTGTAGACAACATTTTTTGTCATCTCTAAATTACATGCAAGACTTAAGATAAGATTACCTTATCAACCATTGTACATGCCCTAAGCGGCCCAAACCTGGGTAAAAACGAGCCTCCTCACGACGCTATCCCTATGGAAAGAGAAAAGGCAAGGGAAAGAGATAAGTGGCGGAGGACACATGTCCAACAATCATCGCGGCTTACGTTCTCTTGTTTTCATCCGGTTGACAATAAACATTTTCCTATTTTAAATAGCTAAATACTTATTAATGTTTAATAAAAAAATTATCTTCCAAAATATTCAAGGGCAAGAGAAATCAAACTCGGGACCGCCAGAGAGGTGCACGGGCTTCACCATTTGGACTGAAAGTACACATCTAAAAATATATTCTATGTATCATTTGAAGCTGAATTCCCATTTTTTTTAAGTTGATTTTTTCATTTGAAAGAAGAATCTAAAAATCTAGATTCTCTTAATAGGTAGCATGCTAATTTCTAGGTCTTTTTGCAACACCCCGCAGCAAGCTTTTGGAACATTTAATCAATTATTAATGGAATTTTTGGAATTTATTTAAATTTCTCACATCGTAGTTATTTTTTTATGTAGTAGTTATATTTATTAAGAGTATGCCATTTTATTATCATTAATAGGATGGCAATTTTATTAAGACTTTGGCATATTATCAAGAGGATGGAATTTTATGATTAAAAGCATGTCAGTTTTATTATTAAGAGGAAAATGGATGGTCATTTTATTGTTCAGAGCATAATTTTTTTTATTATTAGCATTCTATTTTAATTACTTTACTACTAAGGGTTTGTATCATTTATGCCACCGATTGTGCCTCACTACTCAGTTTTCCCACTAGGAATTTCAACTGCTCAAAAATGCCATTGCTTAGTAAGACACATGCTCAAAAATGCCACTGGACACCATTATTATGATCTCAAATACCTTTTGCCATGTTATAATGACATAAATAGCTATGAACCAACATGCTACTCTCCCTCTATCTCACTACAATAAAGTGTGGGGCCCACTTGTTCCCAACAACATTTTTATTTTTCTATAAAATTATTCGCTTGGTTATTCCTAACAAGTGGGGCCACACTTATCATTGTGAGATAGAGAGAGCTGGCATGTGGGTTTAGGCTTATTTTTGTCATATAATATGGTCAACGAGTTTGACATGAAAATAACAATATCTAATGGCATTTTTGAGCAAACATCTAACGAAATGATGGCATTTTTGAGATATCTAATGGCATTTTGAGTTAGCTGATGGCATTTTTGAGATATCTAATGGCATTTTGAGTTAGCATCTCACGGATTGATGGCATTTTTGAGTTGTAATTTTTAATGGCAAAACTGAGTAGTGTTACATAACTAGTGGCATAAGTGATAAAAACCCTACTAATAAAGGAAGATGACATCCTACGTTCCTTTATTAAATTTTACAGAATCCCCCTCCCTGTGGTAAACCCTGCCTCCATGTCCGGGTAGGTAGCGCCTAGTGCATCCACCCATGGACGCGAAGCCGCTACTTCGAGTAGAGGGCCACAGCAATCGTCCGCCCCGGCGCGCGATGCGGCATCTACACGATGGCAGTTTTACTTTTATACCATAATATTGAAGGTGTAGAGGACAGTTTTACTATAATATTGAAGTATTGTATAATATTGAAGGTGTAGAATACACCTTCAATATTTTGTATCTACACGATGGCAGTTTTACTTTTATACATTGTAAACTTGTAAATTGGAAAAGTTATAAAAGTATGCTGTTTTCCATAATTCAGACAATGTCATCTCCAATAATGTTTTGCTATTGGCATTTCCTCTCATACCAAGCACTGGGGAAATGATCCTGACACATTTTATCATCTTTGGTGGACATTCTCCATATTTCATTATCTCTGTTTATACAAGGTGTATTCCTTTTTTATAAAAATTCCTGCATTTCTTGCAATTCCTCATAAATTCCCTGTTACCCCTTAAAAGTACATTTATGTATTGCATGCTAATGCTTTCCTGGATTAACTGGTCCAGCAAACAACAAATTTGAAGGGTACAGTCTGGAATTTTTTTGCTTCGAAGTTACAGATCTCATTACAACCGCAACTGTTCGTTTGAACAGATGTAATCCCGAGTCATTGTACTCCAATCGCATACCGCAATTGGTATTATGATTACCCACTGGCCCCAAGAGCATAGTTCCATTTGTTGAGGCCTGATTTTTTTGGCCTATTTACCCAGAACGATGAGAATCAGACCTGCCAGCAGGTTCTCAGAATCTTAACCCTATTTGGTTTAAGAGGTGCGATTCTCAAAATTCTGGGAGAATCGGTCAAAAGAACTGCGCCTGAACCCCAATCTATTGCTACCGGAACATTAATATGCTATGAATCCACTGTCTAGAAAACACATGCCGCCTCATGCCATCGAACTGTCTTGCATGATACAGTTCATACAGAATCGACAAAAATAACAGGGCCTCAGAGATCTTGGTGGTTGTGGTCATCAGGTGGGGCCATTGCCCCATCAAGAGTAGCAAATATTTTGATACATCACTGGCCCCAATAATACCAAAAGGCAACCGCAAAAAAACAACCAGGTGGCAGATTGTATGATTTTGAGTCAGAAGTAGCTGGTTAAAGATCTCATGTTTATTACAAATCAATGGGAATCCGAATGATTTTCTTCTTCATCCTCACCACGATACTGGTCATGGCACCAAACCAAATCAAGAAAGCAGACAAAATTCTCTAGGAAAATCGACACAAAGAGAAGGGTTATGGCATGACCTTAGGTCAGAAGTAGCTGGTTCAAGATCTCATATTTGTGCGTACAAATCAATGGGAATCCGAATGATTTTCTTCGTCACTCCTCGCCACGCCATCAGGCAAAACCAATCCAAACAGAGATGGAGATATGCAATATATAAACAGTTGATTTGGAGAGAAATTTATCTACTTTGTCACCGGCAAATCCTGGATAAACAGAGGACGGCCGGAGCTTAAAAAGCAGACGGGAAGAGCTAGGAAAGTGCTCTCCCTTTTGGTTCGATCTCGCCTAAGGATAGATTCCTCGCCGCAGATTGGCAGCGAACAATTGCAATTTTAGGCCAAGAACAGAAGAACGAGACATGAAAAGCAAATCAAGATTGGCGAGGAACAAACGAGGAAACACGGCAAATGAAAATCAGTGAGGCTCAAAACGAGGAACAAACCCTAGATCGGGGAAAGGGGAGACGAGGCTGCCTGCCGCCGCCGGCGGCGGTGGAAGGATGAGAGTTCGGGGATCCGGTATTTGTAGCCGTCCTGGCGGGTTGGTGTGGTGGGTGCTAACGGGCTAGGGTTTGGACTCGTGGTGGATGTGTACATGGGCTACGGCCCAGGAAAGAAGTTTGGACTCGTGGTGGATGTGTACATGGGCTCCTTTGGGTACGAAATGGGAGGATCCTTATCTAAAAAAATGCGAGGATCCGATGCGGTTTCTTTTAGACTTTTTTTTAAATGGTTTATTTTAGACTTGACATAGCCATCAATATTGTCTCTTCTCAATTAAAAGAAAAAACTATCAATATTGTCGACCCTAAAAAAAATATTGACATAAAAACTCTAAGTTTGAATCCCTCTCATCATCGATAATCATGTTGTTAGAATTACACAGCATGATTATCCCCGCAATAAAAAAAGATAATCATGTTGTGCAGAATTACACATGCACTCATGATATTTGAGATGGACTTCTTATCTCAGAAAAACAATGGTAAACTGAGCTTGCAACACACCGAATGCCCTCTCAATATCCTTTCGGCATGCTTCTTGTGCTTGGGCATAAATAGTTTGCTTCTTGCCTTTTTGGCTACTGATGGTTTTCATAAATGTTGACCATGAAGGATAGATATCGGACAAGACAATACCCCATGGTACAGTCATCACTAGTAGATAAACCACCGTTAGCCCCGGTTGGTAAGGGCCTTTTGTCCCGGTTCCTGAACCGGGACTAAAGGGTCGTTACTAATGCCCTATCCTTTTAGTCCCGGTTCAGTCCAGAACCGGGACAGATGGGCCTCCACGTGGCCGGTGCGCCGAGCTCAGGTAGGAGGGTCTTTGGTCCCGATTGGTGGCATCAACCGGAACCAGTAGGCATCCACGCGTCAGCATTTCAGGGGCTGGGGTTTTTGTTTTTTTAAAGGGGGGGGGAGTTGGGGGTTTTGGGGGTTAATTTAGGTGTTTCATGTATTGCGTTAGCTAGCTAATTAATAGAGAGAAGTGTCCTCTTTTATGTCCGTGCTTGGTCGACGCTACGTACTATACATACGTATAGAGAGGACTAGACACGCTAGCTAGCTAGTAAGGAAACGAAGGAAACAGAAGATCGTCATGAACATATATGCATACAGAGAGAAGTGATATCGACCACCTCTCCTTCTCCGAGAGATTGGTCGAACAACAAGTTCTCGTATATCTGTCTGACACTACCGGCTACATATATACAATAATTATCTCTTACAATATAATCTCCTAATCTAACATTTTTAAGAAGTTGCTCCCCACTTCTACCTATTCTCTCATCATGCACAATGTCCACATCAGCTTTATGCCACGTCATCAATAAGTTTGCAAAATCAGCCAATCAGTCTTGGAATTCTCCACCCAATCAGCTGTGAGACATGCAGCGTATCCATCTTAAGTACCGCCAGTTTATTAAATATTCGGTAGCCTCCCTGATGCAAAAGATAATTGGCAAAAAAAGAGTCTATTGCTAGACTCTGCATGCAAGCATGAAGAATCCATCTGTAGCGATGAGAAAGTCTCATCATAGTCAACCCCTTGAACTTGTCGATAACCCTTAGCGCCAAGTCGAGCTTTATAGATGGTCACATTACCATCTGCGTCTGTCTTCTTCTTAAAGATCCATTTATTTTCTATGGCTTGCCGTTCAACGCGCAAGTCAGTCAAAGTCCATACTTCGTTTTCATACATGGATCCTATCTCGGATTTCATGGCTTCTAGCCATTTGTCGGAATCCGGGCCCGCCATTGCTTCTTCATAGTTCGAAGGTTCACCGTTGTCTAACAACATGATTTCCAAGACAGGGTTGCCGTACCACTCTGGTGCGGAACGTGTCCTTGTGGACCTACGAATTTCAGTAGGAGCTTGATCAGAAGCATCTTGATCATCATCATTAATTTCCTCTCT
This sequence comes from Aegilops umbellulata, assembly GCA_032464435.1. Taxonomy (NCBI): domain Eukaryota; kingdom Viridiplantae; phylum Streptophyta; class Magnoliopsida; order Poales; family Poaceae; genus Aegilops; species Aegilops umbellulata. The sequence continues at coordinate 360,323,555 of CP136059.1, forward strand.
AGCCGGTGCAGGCACCTCAGAAACGTTTTCTTGAGTTGCGCCATTTTCCGGTTCAAGAGGTAACACTTCATCAAGTTCTACTTTCCTCCCACTTACTTCTTTCGAGAGAAACTCCTTCTCTAGAAAGGATCCATTCTTGGCAACAAAGATCTTGCCTTCGGATCTGAGGTAGAAGGTATACCCAATAGTTTCTTTAGGGTATCCTATGAAGACGCATTTTTCCGACTTGGGTTCGAGCTTTTCAGGTTGAAGTTTCTTGACATAAGCATCGCATCCCCAAACTTTTAGAAACGACAGCTTAGGTTTCTTCCCAAACCATAATTCATACGGTGTTGTCTCAACGGATTTCGACGGAGCCCTATTTAAAGTGAATGCGGCAGTCTCTAAAGCATAGCCCCAAAAAGATAGCGGTAAATCGGTAAGAGACATCATAGATCGCACCATATCTAATAGAGTGCGATTACGACATTCGGACACACCATTACGCTGAGGTGTTCCAGGCGGCGTGAGTTGTGAAACTATTCCACATTTTCTTAAGTGTGTGCCAAATTCGTGACTCAAGTATTCTCCTCCACGATCTGATCGTAGAAACTTGATTTTTCTATCACGTTGATTTTCAACCTCACTCTGAAATTCCTTGAATTTTTCAAAGGTCTCAGACTTGTGTTTCATTAAGTAGATATACCCATATCTACTCAGTTCATCAGTGAGGGTGAGAACATAACGATAGCCACCGCGAGCCTCAACACTCATTGGACCGCACACATCAGTATGTATGCTTTCCAATAAGTTGGTTGCTCGCTCCATTGTTCCTGAGAACGGAGTCTTGGTCATTTTACCCATGAGGCATGGTTCGCACGTGTCAAATGATTCATAATCAAGAGACTCTAAAAGTCCATCTGCATGGAGCTTCTTCATACGTTTGACACCTATGTGACCAAGGCGGCAGTGCCACAAATATGTGGGACTATTGTTATCAACTTTAACTCTTTTGGTATTCACACTATGAATGTGTATCATCACGTACGAGATTCATTAAGAATAAACCATTAACCATCGGAGCATGACCATAAAACATATCTCTCATATAAATAGAACAACCATTATTCTCGGATTTAAATGAGTAGCCAGCTCGAATTAAACGAGATCCAGACACAATGTTCATGCTCAAACTTGTCACTAAATAACAATTATTGAGGTTTAAAACTAATCCCGTAGGTAAATGTAGAGGCAGCGTGCCGACGGCGATCACATCGACCTTGGAACCATTCCCGACGCGCATCGTCACCTCGTCCTTCGCCAGTCTCCGTTTATTCCGCAGCTCCTGCTTTGAGTTACAAATGTGAGCAACTGCACCGGTATCAAATACCCAAGAGCTACTATGAGCACTGGTAAGGTACACATCAATTACATGTATATCACATATACCTTTTGTTTTGCCGGCCTTCTTGTCCGCTAAGTATTTGGGGCAATTCCGCTTCCAGTGACCACTTCCCTTGCAATAAAAGCACTCAGTCTCGGGCTTGGGTCCATTCTTTGGCTTCTTCCCGGCAACTTGCTTACCGGGCGCGGCAACTTCCTTGCCGTCCTTCTTGAAGTTCCTTTTACCCTTGCCCTTCTTGAACTTAGTGGTTTTATTCACCATCAACACTTGATGTTCCTTCTTGACTTCTACCTCTGCTGATTTCAGCATAGCGAATACTTCAGGAATGGTCTTTTCCATCCCCTGCATATTGTAGTTCATCACGAAGCTCTTGTAGCTAGGTGGGAGCGACTGAAGGATTCTGTCAATGACCGCCTCATCCGGGAGATTAACTTCCAGCTGAGTCAAGCGGTTGTGCAACCCAGACATCTTGAGTATGTGTTCACTGACAGAGCTATTTTCCTCCATCTTATAGCTAAAGAATTTGTCGGAGACTTCATATCTCTCGACCCGGGCATGAGCTTGGAAAACCATTTTCAGCTCTTCGAACATCTCATATGCTCCGTGTCTCTCAAAACGCTTTTGGAGCCCCGGCTCTAAGCTGTAAAGCATGCCGCACTGAACGAGGGAGTAGTCATCGGAACGTGCCTTCCAAGCGTTCATAACGTCTTGTTCTGCAGGGAGAACAGGTGCGTCACCCAGCGGTGCTCGTAGGACATAATCTTTCTTGGCAGCTATGAGGATGATCCTCAGGTTCCGGACCCAGTCCGTATAGTTGCTGCCATCGTCTTTCAGCTTGGTTTTCTCTAGGAACGCATTGAAGTTGAGGACTACGTTGGCCATTTGATCTACAAGACATATTGTAAATATTTTAGACTAAGTTCATGATAATAAAGTTCATCTAATCAAATTATTTAATGAACTCCCACTTAGATAGACATCCCTCTTCTAGTCATCTAAGTATAACATGATCCGAGTCAACTAGGCCGTGTCCGATCATCACGTGAGACGGACTAGTCAACATCGGTGAACATCTTCATGTTGATCGTATCTTCTATACGATTCATGCTCGACCTTTCGGTCTTCTGTGCTCCGAGGCCATGTCTGTACATGCTAGGCTCGTCAAGTCAACCTAAGTGTTTGCATGTGTAAATCTGTCTTACACCCGTTGTATGTGAACGTTAGAATCTATCACACCCGATCATCACGTGGTGCTTCAAAACAACGAACTGTCGCAACGGTGCACAGTTAGGGGGAACACTTCTTGAAATTATTATGAGGGATCATCTTATTTACTACCGTCGTTCTAAGTAAACAAGATGCAAAACATGATAAACATCACATGCAATCAAAAAATAAACGTGACATGATATGGCCAATATCACATAGCTCCTTTGATCTCCATCTTGGGGCTCCATGATCATCTTTGTCACCGGCTTGACACCATGATCTCCATCATCATGATCTCCATCATCGTGTCTCCATGAAGTTGCTCGCCAACTATTACTTCTACTACTATGGCTAACGCGTTTAGCAATAAAGTAAAGTAATTTACATGGCGTTTCTCAATGACACGCAGGTCATACAAAAAATAAAGACAACTCCTATGGCTCCTGCCGGTTGTCATACTCATCGACATGCAAGTCGTGATTCCTATTACAATAGCATGAACATCTCATACATCACATATAGATCATTCATCATTCATCACAACTTTGGCCATATCATATCACAAAGCACTTGCTGCAAAAACAAGTTAGACGTCCTCTAATTGTTGTTGCAAGTTTTACGTGGCTGAATTAGGGTTCTAGCAAGAACGTTTTCTTACCTACCTGAAAGCCACAACGTGATTTGTCAACTTCTATTTACCCTTCATAAGGACCCTTTTCATCGAATCCGCTCCAACTAAAGTGGGAGAGACAGACACCCGCCAGCCACCTTATGCAACTAGTGCATGTTAGTCGGTGGAACCGGTCTCACGTAAGCGTACGTGTAAGGTTGGTCCGGGCCGTTTCATCCCACAATACCGCTGAAGCAAGATAAGACTAGTAGCGGCAAGAAAGTTGACAAATCTACGCCCACAACAAATTGTGTTCTACTCGCGCAAGAAGAACTATGCATAGACCTAGCTCATGATGCCACTGTTGGGGAACGTTGCAGAAAACAAAATTTTTCCTACGGTTTCACCAAGACCCATCTATGAGTTCATCTAGCAACGAGTGATCGGATGCATCTACATACCTTTGCAGATCGCGAGCGGAAGCGTTCAAAAGAACGGGGATGAGGTAGTCGTACACGGCGTGATCCAAATCACCGGAGATCCTAGCACCGAACGGACGGCACCTCCGCGTTCAACACACGTACGGTCAGCGTGACGTCTCCTCCTTCTTGATCCAGCAAGGGGGAAGGAGAGGTTGATGAAGAACCAGCAGCACGACGGCGTGGTGGTGGATGCAGGGCGTCACAACAGCAGGGCTTCGCCGTGCACTGCGAAGGGAGAGGTGTAGCAGGGAGAGAGGGAGGCGCCAGGGGCAAGGGTGCGGCTGCCCCTCCCTCCCCCCTTTATATAGGCCCCCTGGGGGGGCGCCGGCCCCTGGAGATCCCATCTCCAGAGGGGGCGGCGGCCAAGGGGGGTGGAGTGCCCCCCAAGGCAAGTGGGTGCCCCCCACCCTAGGGTTCCAACCCTAGGCGCAGGGGGTGGGCCTTGGGGGGCGCACCAGCCCACTAAGGGCTGGTCCTCCCTCCCACTTCAGCCCATGGGGCCCTCCGGGATGGGTGGCCCCACCCGGTGGACCCCCGGGACCCATCTGGTGGTCCCGGTACAATACCGGTGACCCCCAGATCACTCCCGATGGCCGAAATTGCACTTCCTATATATAATTCTTCACCTCCGGACCAATTCGGAACTCCTCGTGACATCCGGGATCTCATCCGGGACTCCAAACAACATTCGGGTTACTGCATATACATATCCTCACAACCCTAGCGTCACCGAACCTTAAGTGTGTAGACCCTACGGGTTCGGGAGACATGCAGACATGACCGAGACGGCTCTCGGGCAATAACCAACAGCGGGATCTGGATACCCATGTTGGCTCCCACATACTCGTCGATGATCTCATCGGATGAACCACGATGTCGAGGATTCAATTAATCCCGTATACGATTCCCTTTGTCAATCGGTATTTTACTTGCCCGAGATTCGATCGTCGGTATCCCAATACCTCGTTCAATCTCGTTACCGGCAAGTCACTTTACTCGTACCGTAATGCATGATCCTATGATCAAACACTTTGATCACATTGAGCTCATTATGATGATGCATTACCGAGTGGGCCCGGTGTTACCTCTCCGTCAAGCGGAGTGACAAATCCCAGTCTCGATCCGTGTCAACCCAACAGACACTTTCGGAGATACCCGTAGTATACCTTTATAATCACCCAGTTACGTTGTGACGTTTGGTATACCCAAAGCACTCCTACGGTATCCGGGAGTTACACGATCTCATGGTCTAAGGAAAGGATACTTGACATTGGAAAACTCTAGCAAACGAACTATACGATCTTGTGCTATGTTTAGGATTGGGTCTTGTCCATCACATCATTCTCCTAATGATGTGATCTCGTTATCAATGACATCCAATGTCCATAGTCAGGAAACCATGACTATCTGTCGATCAACGAGCTAGTCAACTAGAGGCTTACTAGGGACATGTTGGTGTTTATTATTCACACATGTATTACGATTTCCGGATAACACAATTATAGCATGAATAAAGACAATTATCATGAACAAGGAAATATAATAATAATGCTTTTATTATTGCCTCTAGGGCATATTTCCAACAGTAGGGGGCGCGCCCTACACCCCCAGGCGCGTCCCCACCCTCGTGGGCCCACCGAGGCTCCACTGACGTACTTCTTCCTCCTATATATATCCACGTACCCTCAAACGATCATAACAGGAGCCAAAAAACTAATTCCACCGCCGCAACTTTCTGTATCCACGAGATCCCATCTTGGGGCCTGCTCAGGAGCTCCGCCGGAGAGGGCCGTCATCACGGAGGGCTTCTACATCATCATAGCCTCTCCATGAAGTGTGAGTAGTTTACCTCAGACCTTCGGGTCCATAGTTACTAGCTAAATGGCTTCTTCTCTCTTTTTGGATCTCAATACAATGTTCTCCCCCTCTCTTGTGGAGATCTATTCGATGTAATCTTCTTCTTTTGCGGTGTGTTTGTTGAGACCGATGAATTGTGGGTTTATGATCAAGTCTATCTATGAACAATATTTGAATCTTCTCTGAATTCTTTTATGTATGATTGGTTATCTTTGCAAGTCTCTTCGAATTATCCATTTGGTTTGGCCGACTAGATTGGTAGTTCTTGCCATGGGAGAAGTGCTTAGCTTTGGCTTCGATCTTGCGGTGTCCTTTCCCAGTGACAGAAGGGGCAGCAAGGCACGTATTGTATCATTGCCATCGAGGATAACAAGATGGGGTTTATTTCATATTGCATGAATTTATCTCTCTACATCATGTCATCTTGCTTAAAGTGTTACTCTGTTTTTAACTTAATACTCTAGATGCATGCTGGATAGCGGTCGATGAGTGGAGTAATAGTAGTAGATGCAGAATCGTTTCGATCTACTTGTCACGGACGTGATGCCTATATACATGATCATGCCTAGATATTCTCATAACTATGCTCAATTCTGTTAATTGCTCAACGTTAATTTGTTCACCCACCGTAGAAAACTTATGCTCTTGAGAGAAGCCACTAGTGAAACCTATGGCCCCCGGGTCTATTCTCATCATATCAATCTCCATCACTTTAATCTTGTTTTGCTTTTTACTCTGCCTTTTACTTTTCACTTTGCATCTTTATACCAAAAATATTATCTCTATTAGATCTCACTCTCGTAAGTGATCGTGAAGGGATTGACAACCCCTAATCGCATTGGTTGCGGGTTGCTATCGATTTGTGCAGGTACGAGGGACTTGAGCGTGGCCTCCTATTGGATTGATACCTCGGTTCTCAAAAACTGAGGGAAATACTTACGCTACTCTGCTGCATCATCCTCTCCTTTTCGGGGAAAACCAACGCAAGCTCAAGAGGTAGCAAGAAGAATTTCTGGCGCCGTTGCCGGGGAGTCTACGCAAAAAGTCAACATACCAAGTACCCATCACAATCCCTATCTCTCGCATTACATTAGTTGCCATTTGCCTCTCGTTTTCCTCTCCCCCACTTCACCCTTGCCGTTTTATTCGCCCTCTCTTTCTCCTTCTCCTTCCCCTTCTCCTTCTCCGTTTGGCCTTTTCTCGCCTATCTTGTCATCATGGCTAGTCTTATATCTTCTCCGTTATCTCCTGAGAACGAAGTTCTAAATTTTAAACAAAGGGAGGGAGAAAATCTGGAAGACGCTTGGTATAGAATTTGCAATGCTCAAAACAGAGCTACCAGGAAGCAATCTACTTCAGTTCTTCTTCGTAATTTTTATGTGGGTGCTAGTCCTTGGTATAGATATATCCTTGATACCATTACCGGAGGGAATTTCTTGGGTAGCCATACTTTTGATTCTTATAATGCTATGATAGATTTATTTGGCTCACCACCTCTTTTGGTTAATGGAACTATGTTAACTTTGGAGCATGTTATGCAAAGGCTTGAAATTATTGAAAACAAAGTTTCTACTATTGAATCAATTGAAAATCTAGATAAAAAGACCCATAACCAAATTACTCAATATGGATCTAAGGTAGCAATGACTTTGAAAAATATTAAGGAGAAGGAACCCATGGTCGATGAGAAAATAAATCTAGATTCCTCTAGAATCGATAAACTTGAGGGTATCATTACCAATTTGGGAACCGCTTTTTCTTCCGTTAAGAATACCCCTAGTCCTTCCACTAAAATTGCTAAGCTTATGTATGTTCCTAAGAATAAGGGTGAATCATCTAGTAAGGAAACTGCGGATCTTAAATCTATAAGTATTCATCCCGATATTTTTTATTTCATTAAGGAACCATTTGCTACAAATGAATTTTTCGATCTTGTGCCTAAAAATTTGATAATTACTAAAAAGAAAGAGATCTCTAGGGAAGGTAGATGCCTCATTGAAGAATTGCCTACCAAAGATGGCAATACCTAGATCTATCCTCGCTTTTATGCCTAGCTAGGGGAGTTAAACGATAGCACTTGTTGGGAGGCAACCCAATTTTATTTTTAGTTTTTTGTGTTTTTCTTCTGTTAGGGAATAAATAACCCATCTACCTTCTGTTTGGATGTGGTTTTGTGTTTTAATTAGTGTTTGTGCCAAGCTAGACCTATTGGATCTTCTTGGATGATAGTTATTTGATCTTGCTGTAATTTCCAGAAACTTTGCGTTAAGTGCCTGAATTATTACAAATCATCAGAACGTGATAAAATACTGATTCCAATTGCTGTTGATCAATAAAAAAATTGTCTAGGTAGTCTAATTTTGGTAGATTTTTTGGATTTCTAGAAGTTTGCGTTAGTTACAGATTACTACAGACTGTTCTGTTTTTGACAGATTTTGTTTTTCGTGTGTTGTTTGCTTATTTTGATGAATCTATGGCTAGTATTGGAGGGTATGATCCATAGAGAACTTGGAATACAGTAGGTTTAACACCAATATAAATAAAGAATGAGTTCATTACAGTACCTTGAAGTAGTCTTTTGTTTTCTTTCTCTAACGGAGCTCACGAGATTTCTATTGAGTTTTGTGTTGTGAAGTTTTCAAGTTTTGGGTGAATTCTTTTGATGGATTATGGAACAAGGAGTGGCAAGAGCCTAAGCTTAGGGATGCCCATGGCACCCCCAAGATAATCAGAGGACACCAAAAAGTCAAAGCTTGGGGATGCCCCGGAAGGCATCCCCTCTTTCGTCCACTTCCATCGGTAATTTACTTGGAGCTATATTTTTATTCATCAACATGATATGTGTTTTGCTTGGAGCGTCTTGTATTATTTGTGTCTTTGTTTGTTAGTGTGCCACAATCATCCTTGATGTACACACCTTTGAGAGAGCCATCTATGAAATTAAAATTTGATAGAATACTCTATGTGCTTCACTTATATCTTTTGAGCTATGTAGTTTTCATCTATGTGCTTCACTTATATCTTTTGAGCGTTATAATTTTGCTCTATGTGCTTCACTTAGATCTTTTAGAGCACGGTGGTGGTTTGTTTTAAAGAAACTATTGATCTCTCATGCTTCACTTAAATTATTCCGAGAGTCATAATAGCATGGTAAATTGCTTAATATTAATATGCTTGGTATTCATGATTTGTGGAATTTTCTTTTGAGTGCGTTGAATACTAAGAAAAGATTGAAGCATGATAATTGTTTTGAGATATGGAGGTGATAATATTAGAGTCATGCTAGTGGAAGTAGTTGTGAATTTAAAGAATACTTGCGTTGAAGTTTGTGATTCCCGTAGCATGCACGTATGGTGAACCGTTATGTAACGAAGTCGGAGCATGAAGTGTTTATTGATTGTCCTCCTTATGAGTGGCGGTCGGGGACGAGCGATGGTCTTTTCCTACCAATCTATCCCCTAGGAGCATGCGCGTAATACTTTGCTTTGATAACTTCTAGATTTTTGCAATAAGTATATGAGTTCTTTATGACTAATGTTGAGTCCATGGATTATACGCACTTTTTCCAATCCTTCCACCATTGCTAGCCTCTCTAATCCGCGCACTTTTCGCCGGTATAATACACCCACCATATATCTTCCTCAAAACAGCCACCATACCTACCTATCATGGCATTTCCATAGCCATTCCGAGATATATTGCCATGCAACTTTCCACTGTTCCGTTTATTATGACACGCTCCATTATTGTCATATTGCTAGCATGATCATGTAGTTGACATCGTATTTGTGGCAAAGCCACCATTCATAATTCTTTCATACATGTCACTCTTGATTCATTGCATATCCCGGTACCCCACCGGAGGCATTCATATAGAGTCATATCTTGTTCTAAGTATCGAGTTGTAATTGTTGAGTTGTAAGAAAAATAAAAGTGTGATGATCATCATTTTTAGAGCATTGTCCCAAGTGAGGAAAGAACGATGGAGACTATGATTCCCCCACAAGTCGGGATGAGACTCCGGACGAAAAAAAAAGGCCATAAAAAAGGCCCAAATAAAAAATAAAAAATGAGAGAAAAAGAGAGAAGGTACAATGTTACTATCCTTTTACCACACTTGTGCTTCAAAGTAGCACCAAGATCTTCATGATAGAGAGTCTCCTATGCTGTCACTTTCATATACTAGTGGGAATTTTTCATTATAGAACTTGGCTTGTATATTCCAATGATGGGCTTCCTCAAAATGCCCTAGGTCTTCATGAGCAAGCAAGTTGGATGCACACCCACTTAGTTTCTTTTGTTGAGCTTTCATATACTTATAGCTCTAGTGCATCCGCTGCATGGCAATCCCTACTCACTCACATTGATATCTATTAATGGGCATCTCCATAGCCCGTTGATATGCCTAGTTGATGTGAGACTATCTTCCCCTCTTTTTGTCTTCTCCACAACCACCGTTCTATTCCACATATAGTGCTATATCCATGGCTCACGCTCATGTATTGCATGAAGGTTGAATTTTTTTTGAAAATGTTAAAGTATGAAACAATTGCTTGGCTTGTCATCGGGGTTGTGCATGATTTAAATACTTTGTGTGGTGAAGATGGAGCATAGCCAGACTATATGAATTTGTAGGGATAACTTTCTTTGGCCATGTTATTTTGAGAAGACATAATTGCTTTATTAGTATGCTTGAAGTATTATTGTTTTTATGTCAATATGAACTTTTGTCTTGAATCTTTTGAATCTGAATATTCATACCACAATTAAGAAATTTTGCATTGAAATTATGCCAAGTAGCACTCCGCATAAAAAATTCTCTTTTTATCATTTACCTACTCGAGGACGAGCAGGAATTAAGCTTGGGGATGCCTGATGCGTCTCCAACGTATCTATAATTTTTTATTGCTCCATGCTATATTATCTACTATTTTGGAGTATATTGGGCTTTATTTTCCACTTCTATATTATTTTTGGGACTAACCTATTAACCGGAGGCCCAGCCCAGAATTGCTGTTTTTTTGCCTATTTCAGTGTTTTGAAGAAACGGAATATCAAACGGAGTCCAAACAGAATAATCCTTTCTGGAACGTGATTTTCTTCCCGAATATGACCCAGGAGACTTGGACCCTACGCCAAGGAAGCTTCAAGGTGGGCACGAGGTAGGGGTGAAGGAAATATGCCCTAGAGGCAATAATAAAGTTATTATTTATTTCCTTATATCATGATAAATGTTTATTATTCATGCTAGAATTGTATTAACCGGAAACATAATACATGTGTGAATACATAAACAAATAGAGTGTCACTAGTATGCCTATACTTGACTAGCTCATTAATCAAAGATGGTTGTGTTTCCTAACCATAGACAAAGAGTTGTCATTTGATTAATGAGATCACATCATTAGGTGAATGATCTGATTGACTTGACCCATTCCGTTAGCTTAGCACTTGATCGTTTAGTTTGTTGCTATAGCTTTCTTCATGACTTATACATGTTCCTATGACTATGAGATTATGCAACTCCCGTTTACCGGAGGAACACTTTGTGTGCTACCAAACGTTACAATGTAACTGGGTGATTATAAAGGTGCTCTACAGGTGTCTCTGAAGGTACTTGTTGGGTTGGCGTATTTCGAGATTAGGATTTGTCACTCCGAGTGTCGGAGAGGTATCTCTGGGCCCTCTCGGTAATACACATCACTTAAGCCTTGCAAGCATTGTGGCTAATGAGTTAGTTGCGGGATGATGTATTACGAAACGAGTAAAGAGACTTGCCGGTAACGAGATTGAACTAGGTATTGGATACCGACGATCAAATCTCGGGCAAGTAACATACCGATGACAAATGGAACAAACGTATGTTGTTATGCGGTCTGACCTATAAAGATCTTCGTAGAATATGTGGGAGCCAATATGAGCATCCAGGTTCCGCTATTGGTTATTGACCGAGAATGGTTCTAGGTCATGTCTACATAGTTCTCGAACCCGTAGGGTCCGCACGCTTAACGTTACGATGACAGTTTTATTATGAGTTTATGTTTTGATGTACCGAAGGTTGTTCGGAGTCTCGGATGTGATCATGGACATGACGAGGAGTCTCGAAATGGTCGAGACATAAAGATCGATATATTGGAAGCCTATATTTGGACATCGGAATTGGTCTGGGTGAAATCGGGATTTTACCAGAGTACCAGGGGTTACCGGAACCCCCCCCCCCCGAGGGTTATTGGGCCAACATGGGCCTTAAGGGAGAAGAGGAGGGCCGACCAGGGCAGGCCGCGCACCCCCTCCGCCCCTAGTCCGAATAGGACAAGGAAGGGGGGGGGGCGGCGCCCCCCTTTCCTCTTCCCCTTCCCCCTTTCCTTCTCCAACAAGGCAAGAGGGGGGAGTCCTACTCCCGGTGGGAGTAGGACTCCTCCAGGCGCACCCATAGAGGGCCGGCCGCACCTCCCCCTCCCTCCTTTATATACGGGGGCAGGGGGCACCCTAGAACACACAAGTTGATCCTTGTGATCGTTCCTTAGCCGTGTGTGGTGCCCCCCTCCACGATATTACACCTCGGTCATATTGTAGCAGTGCTTAGGCAAAGCCCCGCGACAGTTGAACATCAAGATCGTCACCACGCCATCGTGCTGACGGAACTCCCCCCGAAGCTTTGCTGGATCAGAGCCCGGGGTGCGTCATTGAGCTGAACGTGTGCAGAACTCGGAGGTGCCGTCCGTTCGGTGCTTGGATCGGTCGGATCGGGAAGACGTACGACTACTTCCTCTACGTTGTGTCAACGCTTCCGCTTCGGTCTACAAGGGTACGTAGACAACACTCTCCCCTCTCGTTGCTATGCATCACCATGATCTTGCGTGTGCGCAGGAATTTTTTTGAAATTACTACGTTCCCCAACAAGGGGGGCGCGCCCTACACCCCCAGGCGCGCCCCCACCCTCATGGGCCCATCGAGGCTCCACCGACGTACTTCTTCCTCCTATATATATCCACGTACCCCCAAACGATCAGAACAGGAGCCAAAAACCTAATTCCACCGCCGCAACTTTCTGTATCCACGAGATCCCATCTTGGGGCCTGTTCCGGAGCTCCGCCGGAGAGGGCCGTCATCACGGAGGGCTTCTACATCATCATAGCCTCTCCGATGAAGTGTGGGTAGTTTACCTTAGACCTTCGGGTCCATAGTTATTAGCTAGATGGCTTCTTCTCTCTTTTTGGATCTCAATACAATGTTCTCCCCCTCTCTTGTGGAGATCTATTCGATGCAATCCTCTTATTTTGCGGTGTGTTTGTTGAGACCGATGAATTGTGGGTTTATGATCAAGTCTATCTATGAACAATATTTGAATCTTCTCTGAATTCTTTTATGTATGATTGGTTATCTTTGCAAGTCTCTTCGTATTATCCGTTTGGTTTGGCCGACTAGATTGGTAGTTCTTGCCATGGGAGAAGTGCTTAGCTTTGGGTTCGATCTTGCGGTCTCCTTTGCCAGTGACAGTAGGGGCAGCAAGGCACGTATTGTATCATTGCCTTCGAGGATAACAAGATGGGGTTTATTTCATATTGCATGAATTTATCTCTCTACATCATGTCATCTTGCTTAAAATGTTACTCTGTTTTAACTTAATAATCTAGATGCATGCTGGATAGCGGTCGATGAGTGGAGTAATAGTAGTAGATGCAGAATCGTTTCGATCTACTTGTCACGGACGTGATGCCTATATACATGATCATGCCTAGATATTCTCATAACTATGCTCAATTCTGTCAATTGCTCAACAGTAATTTGTTCACCCACCATAGAAAACTTATGCTCTTGAGAGAAGCCACTAGTGAAACCTATGGCCCCCGGGTCTATTCTCATCATATCAATCTCCGTCACTTTAATCTTGTTTTGGTTTTTTACTTTGCCTTTTACTTTTCACTTTGCATCTTTATACCAAAAATACCAAAAATATTATCTCTATCAGATCTCACTCTCGTAAGTGACCGTGAAGGGATTGACAACCCCTAATCGCGTTGGTTGCGAGTTGCTATCGATTTGTGCAGGTACGAGGGACTTGAGCGTGGCCTCCTACTGGATTGATACCTTGGTTCTCAAAAACTGAGGGAAATACTTACGCTACTCTGCTGCATCACACTCTATTCTTCGGGGAAAACCAACGCAAGCTCAAGAGGAAGCAGCGCGTGGCGACGGCGTCGGGGCGGCGCTGGGTGGTGACGACGCGGGCAATGATGTCTACTACACAACCTTCTTCTTGTAGACGTTGTTGGGCCTCCAAGTGCAGAGGTTTGTAGGACAGTAGCAAATTTCCCTCAAGTGGATGACCTAAGGTTTATCAATCCGTGGGAGGCGTAGGATGAAGATGGTCTCTCTCAAGCAACCATGCAACCAAATAACAAAGAGTCTCTTGTGTCCCCAACACACCCAATACAATGGTAAATTGTATAGGTGCACTAGTTCGGCGAAGAGATGGTGATACAAGTGCAATATGAATGGTAGATATATGTTTTTGTAAACTGAAAATATAAAAACAGCAAGGTAGCAAGCGGTAAAAGTGAGCGTAAATGGTATTGTAATGATAGGAAACAAGGCCTAGGGTTCATACTTTCACTAGTGCAAGTCCTCTCAACAATAATAACATAATTGGATCATATAACTATCCCTCAACATGCAACAAAGAGTCACTCCAAAGTCACTAATAGCGGAGAACAAACGAAGAGATTATGGTAGGGTACGAAACCACCTCAAAGTTATTCTTTCCAATCAATCAGTTGGGCTATTCCTATAAGTGTCACAAACAGCCCTAGAGTTCGTACTAGAATAACACCTTAAGATACAAATCAACCAAAACCCTAATGTCACCTAGATACTCCAATGTCACCTCAAGTATCCGTGGGCATGATTATACGATATGCATCACACAATCTCAATTCATCTATTCAAACCAACACATAGAACCTCAAAGAGTGCCCAAAGTTTCTACCGGAGAATCACGACGAAAACGTGTGCCAACCCCTATGCATAGGTTCATGGGCGGAACCCGCAAGTTGGTCACCAAAACATACATCAAGTGGCACGTGATATCCCATTGTCACCACAGATACGCACGGCAAGACATACATCAAGTGTTCTCAAATCTTTAAAGACTCAATCCGATAAGATAACTTCAAAGGGGAAACTCAATCCATTACAAGAGATAAGAGGGGAGAAGAAACATAAGATCCAACTATAATAACAAAGCTCACGATACATCAAAATCGTGCCAAATCAAGAACACGAGAGAGAGAGAGATCAAACACATAGCTACTGGTACATACCCTCAGCCCCGAGGGTGAACTACTCCCTCCTCGTCATGGAGAGCGCCGGGATGATGAAGATGGCCACCGGTGAGGGTTCCCCCCCTCCGGCAGGGTGCCGGAACAGGGTCTCGATTAGGTTTTTGGTGGCTATAGAGGCTTGCGGCGGCGGAACTCCTGATCTATCTTCTGTTCTGGAAGTTTTGCAATACGTAGGTATATATGGGTGAAAGGGATACGTCGGTGGACCAAAGGGGGGCATGAGGCAGGGGGCGTACCCCAGGGGGGTGGGCGCGCCCCCCACCCTTGTGGGAAGCTCCCGTATCTTCTGACGTGCACTCCAAGTTCCCTGGGTCTTATCCGATGAGAAAATCACGTTACAAAAATGATTTTTCTGTTTGGACTCCATTTGATATTCCTTTTCCTCGAAACACTGAAATAGGCATAAAACAGCAAATCTGGGCTGGGCCTCCGGTTAATAGGTTAGTCCCAAAAATAATATAAAAGTGGATAATAAAGCCCAATATTGCCTAAAACAGTAGATAATATAACATGGAGCAATCAAAAATTATAGATACGTTGGAGACGTATCAAGCATCCCCAAGCTTAATTCCTGCTCGTCCTCGAGTAGGTAAATGATAAAAAGAAATAATTTTTGATGTGGAATGCTAGTTGGCATAATTTCACTGTAATTCTTCTTACTTGTGATATGAATATTCAGATCCGAAAGATTCAAGACAAAAGTTCATATTGACATAAAAATAATAATACTTCAAGCATACTAACTAAGCAATTATGTCATCTCAAAATAACATGGCCAAAGAAAGTTCATCCCTACAAAATCATATAGTTTAGTCATGCTCCATTTTCGTCACACAAGAATGCTCTCATCATGCACAACCCCGACGACAAGCCAAACAATTGTTTCATACTTTAATAATCTCAAACTCATAAACCTTCACGCAATACATGAGCGTGAGCCATGGATATAGCACTATGGGTGGAATAGTATATGATGATGGGGGTTATGTGGAGAAGACAAAGAAAGAGAAAGTCTCACATCAACGAGGATAATCAACGGGCTATGGAGAGGCCCATCGATTGATGTTAATGCGTGGAGTAGGGATTGCCATGCAACGGATGCACTAGAGCTATAAATGTATGAAAGCTTAACAAAAGAAACTAGTGGGTGTGCATCCAACTTGCTTGCTCACGAAGACCTAGGGCACTTGAGAAGGCCCATCGTTGGAATATACAAGCCATGTTATATAATGAAAAGTTCCCACTAGTATATGAAAGTGACAAAACAAGAGACTCTCTATCATGAAGACTATGTTGCCACTTTGAAGCACAATATAGGAGACTCGCTATATGAAGAACATGGTGCTACTTTGAAGCACAAGTGTGGTAAAAGGATAGTAGCATTGCCCCTTTTTATTTTCTTTTTCTTTTTTATTTTTCTTCTTTTTTTTGGGCCTTCCCTTTTTTTGGCATTTCTCTTTTTTTGGGACAATGCTCTATTGAATGATGATCATCACACTTCTATTTATTTACAACTCAATGACTACAACTCGATACTAGAACAAAGTATGACTCTATATGAATGCCTCCGGCGGTGTACCGGGATATGCAAGAGTGACAAGTATGAAAGAATTATGAACGGTGACTTTGCCACAAATACTATGTCAACTACATGACCATGCTAAGCAATATGACAATGATGAATGTGTCATGAAGAACGGTATGGTGGAAAGTTGCATGGCAATATATCTCGGAATGGCTATGGAAATGCCATAATAGGTAGGTATGGTGGCTGTTTTGAGGAAGATATAAGGAGGTTCATGTGTGAAAGAGCGTATCGTATCACAGGGTTTGGATGCACCGGCGAAGTTTTCACCAACTCTCAATGTGAGAAAGGGCAATGCACGGTACCGAAGAGTCTAGCAATGATGGAAGGGTGAGAGTGCGTATAATCCATGGACTCAACATTAGTCATAAAGAACTCACATACTTATTGCAAAAATCTACAAGCCATCAAAAACCAAAGCACTACGCGCATGCTCCTAGGGGGATAGATTGGTAGGAAAAGACCATCGCTCGTCCCTGACCGCCACTCATAAGGAAGACAATCAAATAACACCTCATGTTTCAAATTTGTTACATAACGTTTACCATACGTGCATGCTACGGGACTTGCAAAATTCAACGCAAGCATTTCTCAAATTCACAACTACTCAACTAGCACAACTTTGATATCACTACCTCCATATCTCAAAACAATCATCAATCATCAAACTTCTCTTAGTATTCAACACACTCATAAGAATTCTTACAAATCTTTTATGCTTAGCATATTAGAATTTTAAGCACATTACCATGATATTTAAGACTCTCAAAATAATATAAGTGAAGCATGAGAGTTCATCTATTTCTTCAAAATAATAACTACCACCGTGCTCTAAAAGATATAAGTGAAGCACTAGAGCAAACAACAAACTACTCCGAAAGATATAAGTGAAGATCAATGAGTAGTAGAATAATTATGCAACTATGTGAAGACTCTCTAACATTTAAAGATTTCAGATCTTGATACTTTATTCAAACAGCAAGCAAGGCTAAATAAAATAAAATGACGCTCCAAGCAAAACACATATCATGTGGTGAATAAAAATATAGCTCCAAGTAAAGTTACCGATGAACGAAGACGAAAGAGGGGATGCCTTCCGGGGCATCCCCAAGCTTAGACGCTTGGTTATCCTTGAATAATACCTTGGGGTGCCTTGGGCATCCCCAATCTTAGGCTCTTGCCACTCCTTATTCCATAGTCCATCAAATCTTTACCCAAAACTTGAAAACTTCACAACACAAAACTTAACAGAAAACTCATGAGCTCCGGTAGTGAAAGAAAACAAAACACCACTTCAAGGTACTGTAATGAACTCATTATTTATTTATATTGGTGTTAAACCTACTGTATTCCAACTTCTCTATTGTATATAAACTATTTTACTAGCCATAGAGTCATCAAAATAAGCAAACAACACAATGTAAACAGAATCTGCCAAAAACAGAACAGTCTGTAGTAATCTGTAACTAACACAAACTTCTGGAACTCCAAAAATTATAAAATAAATTGGTGGACCTGAGGAATTTGTCTATTAATCATCTGCAAAAAGAATCAACTAAATAGCACTCTCCAGTAAAAAGTTCTAGTTAATCTCGTGAGCGCTAAAGTTTCTGTGTTTTACAGCATGATCATAAAGACTTCACCCAAGTCTTCCCAAAGGTTCTACTTGGCACAAACACTAATTAAAACATAAAACCACATCTAAACAGTAGCTAGATGGATTATTTATTACTAAACAGAACCAAAAAGCAAGAAACTAAAATAAAATTGGGTTGCCTCCCAACAAGCGCTATCGTTTAACGCCCCTAGCTAGGCATTATGATTTCAATGATGCTCACATAAAAGATAAGAATTGAAACACAAAGAGAGCATTATGAAGAATATGACTAGCACATTTAAGTCTAACCCACTTCCTATGCATAGGGATTTTGTGATCAAACAACTTATGGGAACAAGAACCAACTTGCATAGGAAGGTAAATCAAGCATAACTTCAAGATTTTAAGCACATGGCGAGGAAACTTGATATTATTGCAATTCCTACAAGCATATATTCCTCCCTCATAATAATTTTCAGTAGCATCTTGAATTAATTCAACAATATAACCAACACCTAAATCATTCTTTTCATGATCTACTTGCATAGAAATTTTATTACTCACCACAAAAGCAAAATTCTTCTCATGAATAGTAGTGGGAGCAAACTCAACAAAAAAACTATCATGTGATTGAAAATTAAGATCAAGATGACAAGTTTCATGGTTATCATTATTATTTAAAGCATACGTGTCATCACAATAATAATCATAGATAGGAGGCATGCTTTCATCATAGTAAATTTGCTCATTGAAGCTTGGGGGACAAAAAATATCATCTTATTTAAACATAGCATCCCCAAGCTTGTGTCTTTGCATATCATTAGCATCATGGATATTCAAGGAATTCATACTAACAACATTGCAATCATGCTCATCATTCAAAGATTTAGTGCCAAACATTTTAATGCATTCTTCTTCTAACACTTTGGCACAATTTTCCTTTCCATCATACTCACGAAAGATATTAAAAAGGTGAAGCGTATGAGACAAACTCAATTCCATTTTTTGGTAATTTTCTTTATAAACTAGACTAGTGCTAAAACAAGAAACAAAAAGATTCGATTGCAAGATCTAAAGATATACCTTCACTTACCTAGCCTCCCCGGCAACGGCGCCAGAAAAGAGCTTGATGTCTACTACACAACCTTCTTTTTGTAGACGTTGTTGGGCCTCCAAGTGCAGAGGTTTGTAGGACAGTAGAAAATTTCCCTCAAGTGGATGACCTAAGGTTTATCAATCCGTGGGAGGTGTAGGATGAAGATGGTCTCTCTCAAGCAACCATGCAACCAAATAACAAAGAGTCTCTTGTGTCCCCAATACACCCAATACAATGGTAAACTGTATAGGTGCACTTGTTCGGTGAAGAGATGGTGATACAAGTGCAATATGGATGTAGATACAGGTTTTTGTAAACTGAAAATATAAAAACAGCAAGGTAGCGAGCGGTAAAAGTGAGCGTAAATGGTATTGCAATGATAGGAAACAAGGCCTAGGGTTCATACTTTCACTAGTGCAAGTCTTCTCAACAATAATAACATAATTGGATCATATAACTATCCCTCAACATGCAACAAAGAGTCACTCCAAAGTCACTAATAGCGGTGAACAAACGAAGAGATTATGGTAGGGTACGAAACCACCTCAAAGTTATTCTTTCCAATCAATCTGTTGGGCTATTCCTATAAGTGTCACAAATAGCCCTAGAGTTCATACTAGAATAACACCTTAAGATAAAAATCAACCAAAACCCTAATGTCACCTACATACTCCAATGTCACCTCAAGTATCCGTGGGCATGATTATACGATATGCATCACACAATCTCAATTCATCTATTCAAACCAACACATAGAACCTCAAAGAGTGCCCAAAGTTTCTACCGGAGAATCACGACGAAAACGTGTGCCAACCCCTATGCATAGGTTCATGTGCGGAACCCGCAAGTTGGTCACCAAAACATACATCAAGTGGCACGTGATATCCCATTGTCACCACAGATACGCACGGCAAGACATACATCAAGTGTTCTCAAATCTTTAAAGACTCAATCCGATAAGATAACTTCAAAGGGGAAACTCAATCCATTACAAGAGAGAAGAAGGGGAGAAGAAACATAAGATCCAACTATAATAGCAAAGCTCGCGATACATCAAGATCATGCCAAATCAAGAACACGAGAGAGAGAGAGAGATCAAACACATAGCTACTGGTACATACCCTCAGCCGCGAGGGTGAACTACTCCCTCCTCGTCATGGAGAGCGCCGGGATGATGAAGATGGCCACCGGCGAGGGTTCCCCCCCCTCCGGCAGGGTGCCGGAACAGGGTCCCGATTAGGTTTTTGGTGGCTACAGAGGCTTGTGGCGGCGGAACTCCCGATCTATCTTCTGTTCTGGAAGTTTTGCGATACGTAGGTATATATGGGTGAAGGGATACGTCGGTGGACCGAAGGGGGGGCCACAAGGCAGGGGGGCGCGCCCCAGGGGGGTGGGCGCGCCCCCCACCCTCGTGGGCAGCTCCCGTATCTTCTGACATGCACTCCAAGTTCCCTGGGTCTTATCCGGTGAGAAAATCACGTCCCAAAAAGGATTTTTCTGTTTGGACTCTGTTTGATATTCCTTTTCCTCGAAACACTGAAATAGGCATAAAACGAGCAAATCTGGGATGGGCCTCCGGTTAATAGGTTAGTCCCAAAAATAATATAAAAGTGGATAATAAAGCCCAATATTGCCTAAAACAGTAGATAATATAGCATGGAGCAATCAAAAATTATAGATACGTTGGAGACGTATCAGGCAACTGCGGAGATGAAATGAAAAATGCTAAGTGTTTGCTCATATAGCAAAGCCATTGGTCCCGGTTCGTGGCACAAGCCGGGACCAATTCCACCCTTTAGTCCCGGTTGGTGCCACGAACCGGGACCAAAGGTAGGCATTGGTACCTGTTGGTGCCACGAACCGGGACCAATGCACCCCTTTAGTCCCGGTTGGTGGCACCAACCGGGACCAAAGGCCTTGTGCCGCCCCGCGTCAAAAGTTTAGTACCACCTCGCTAGCTGAGAGAGCTCGAGAGTGGTTTATAAGCGCTGCTGCGCCTTCCCTCTCGAGCTCCTCTCAATTGCAGGCTTTCGGGCCTAACCATGCGTTGTGTGCCTGTGGGCCTACTGGGCCTCCTGCGGGCCTGAATCCTGGCCCATGGTAGGGTTTTAGTCGTATTCAGGCCGTGGGGGCCCAGTAGGTGTCACTTTATTATTTTTTGGTTTTCTTTGTGCCTTTAATTATTTTATTTTATTCTACTTACAACAAAATACTTATTGTTGCTATTTTTATTTTTGTCCAGTTTTTTATTTTGTTTTCTGCATTATTTATTTTATTTTGTTTTTTGCTTTATTTTTTAATTATTTTTGCTTTCAGTTTTAGAAAAATTATAAACTTTCTGTTAGTGCCATTAGTTTTCAAATTTGAAAACACTTTTTTGTTTTTTTTGTTTTCTTTGTTGCTTTATTTATTTTATTTTGTTTCTACTTACAACAAAATACTTATTGTTGCTATTTTTATTTTTATTCTATTTTTTGTTTTGCTTTCTGCATTATTTATTTTCCTTTGTTTTTTGCTTTATTTTTTAATTATTATTGCTTTTAGGTCAGCAAAGTTATAAACTTTCTGTTAGTGCCATTATTTTTCAAATTTGAAAACACTTTTTTTTGTTTTTTTGGTTTCTTTGTTGCTTTATTTATTTTATTTTGTTTCTACTTACAACAAAATACTTATTGTTGCTACTTTTATTTTTTTCCAGTTTTTTTATTTTGTTTTCTGCATTATTTATTTTCTTGGGTTTTTTCTTTATGTTTTAATTCTTTTTGCTTTTAGGTCACCAAAATTATAAACTTTTTGTTAGTGCCATTAGTTTTAAAAAAATTATAAATTTTTTGTTAGTGCCATTAGTTTTCAAATTTGAATAGTTAAGATTTGAATTCTTTGAAATTTGTGTGAATCACAAGTTTGTGATTAACTTTACTAAAAAAATGAACATAGATGTGCCTATAGAGAAAATTCAACCTAAATTCATAATAAATTTCTATGAATTTCAGAGAAATTCACTATGAATTTAGGTCAAATTCCCTGTATAGGGGCATCTATTTTCACTTTGAGAGGAGCTCAACAAGGCAGAGAGGGACGGGCTTATAAACCGGTGTGAGCGCCCTTCGGTTGGCGAGGTGGGACTAAACTCTGACCGCAACGAGGACCAACCCTTTAGTCCCGGTTTGTGGCACAAACCGGGACTAATGGTCATGGGCCAGGGGCGAGGCGCATTGGTCCCGGTTCATACGTAGGACTGGGACCAAAAGGTCTAGACGAACCGGGACCAATGAACTCTGAAAAAGTTGAAAGTTGGCATGGTATCATAATTTCACCCACATAGCATGTGCATGTACAAAACGGACAATGGTATCATACTCGTCTGTTACAAAGTTGGCATGGTATCATCATAATAGTTGCGGGAGAAAGTCTTCACTTTTTCTTCGCTTGTGTCATTTGCTTATTGCGCCGTAACCATGGATAATCTTCATCGTTTATCAGGATGCTTGGGTCAGCCTTGACTTTGAAGGGAGGAATTTCATGAAACTTTTCATAATCTTCAGACATGTCTGACTTGCCCTCCACTCCCACGATGTCCCTTTTTCCTGAAAGAACTATGTGTCGCTTTGGCTCATTGTATGATGTATTCGCTTCCTTATCTTTTCTTTTTCTCGGTCTGTTAGACATGTCCTTCACATAGATAACCTGTGCCACATCATTGGCTAGGATGAACGGTTCGTCAGTGTACCCAAGATTTTTCAGATCCACTGTTGTCATTCCGTACTGTGGGTCTACCTGTACCCCGCCTCCTAACAGATTGACCCATTTGCACTTAAACAAAGGGACCTTAAAATCATGTCCGTAGTCAAGTTCCCATATGTCCACTATGTAACCATAATATGTGTCCTTTCCCCTCTCGGTTGTTGCATCAAAGCGGACACCGCTGTTTTGGTTGGTGCTCTTTTGATCATGGTCAATCGTGTAAAATGTATTCCCATTTATCTCGTATCCTTTGTAAATCAATACAGTCAAAGATGGTCCCCTGGACAACAAGTACAACTCATCACAAACAGTGTTGTCACCTCTGAGACGTGTTTCCAACCAACTGCTGAAAGTCCTGATGTGTTCACATGTAATCCAGTTGTCGCACTGCTCCGGGTGTTTGGAGCGCAGACTGTTCTTGTGTTCATCGACATACGGGGTCACCAAGGTAGAGTTCTATAGAACTGTGTAGTGTGCTTGAGACCAAGAATATCCGTCCCTACATATTATTGAGTCCCTTCCAAGCGTGCCTTTTCCAGTTAGTCTCCCCTCATACCGCGATTTAGGGAGACCTATCTTCTTAAGGCCAGGAATGAAGTCAACACAAAACCCGATGACATCCTCTGTTTGATGGCCCATGGAGATGCTTCCTTCTGGCCTAGCACGGTTACGGACGTATTTCTTTAGGACTCCCATGAACCTCTCAAAGGGGAACATATTGTGTAGAAATACGGGCCCCAGAATGACAATCTCGTCGACTAGATGAACTAGGACGTGTGTCATGATATTGAAGAAGGATGGTGGGAACACTAGCTCGAAACTGACAAGACATTGCGCCACATCACTCCTTAGCCTTGGTACGATTTCTGGATTGATCACCTTCTGAGAGATTGCATTGAGAAATGCACATAGCTTCACAATGGCTAATCGGACATTTTTCGGTATAAGCCCCCTCAATGCAACTGGAAGCAGTTGCGTCATAATCACGTGGCAGTCATGAGACTTTAGGTTCTGGAACTTTTTCTCTGGCATATTTATTATTCCCTTTATATTCGACGAGAAGCCAGTCGGGACCTTCATACTGAGCAGGCATTCAAAGAAGATTTATTTCTCTTCTTTTGTAAGAGCGTAGCTGGCAGGACGTTCATACTGCTTCGGAGGCATGCCGCATTTTTCGTGCAAAGTTGCAGGTCCTCCCGTGCCTCAGGTGTATCTTTTGTCTTTCCATACACGCCCGAGAAGCCTAGCAGGTTCACGCAAAGGTTCTTCGTCACGTGCATCACGTCGATTGAAGAGTGGACCTCTAGGTCTTTCCAGTAGGGTAGGTCCCAAAATATAGATTTCTTCTTCCACATGGGTGCGTGTCCCTCAGCGTCATTCGGAACAGCTAGTGCGCCGGGACTCTTTCCAAATATTACGTGTAAATCATTGACCATAGCAAGTACGTGATCACCGGTACACATGGCGGGCTTCTTCCGGTAATCTGCCTCGCCTTTGAAATGCTTGCCTTTCTTTCGACATTGATGGTTGGTCGGAAGAAATCGACGATGGCCCAGGTACACATTCTTCCTGCATTTGTCCAGGTATATACTTTCAGTGTCATCTAAACTGTGCGTGCATGCGTGGTATCCCTTGTTTGTCTGTCCTGAAAGGTTGCTGAGAACGGGCCAATCGTTAATGGTCATGAACAGTAACACCTTTAGGTTAAATTCCTCCTGTCTGTGCTCATCCCACGTACGTACACCGTTACTATTCCACAGCTGTAAAAGTTGTTCAACTAATGGCCTTAGGTACACATCAATATCGTTGCCGGGTTGCTTAGGGACTTGGATGAGAACTGGCATCATAATGAACTTCCGCTTCCTGCACATCCAAGGAGGAAGATTATACATACATAGAGTCACGGGCCAGGTGTTGTGATTGCTGCTCTGCTCCCCGAAAGGATTAATGCCATCCGCGCTTAAAGCAAACCATACGTTCCTTGGGTCCTTTGCAAACTCATCCCAGTACTTTCTCTCGATTTTTCTCCACTGCGACCCGTCAGCGGGTGCTCTCAACTTCCCGTCTTTCTTACGATCCTCACTATGCCATCGCATCAACTTGGCATGCTCTCCGTTTCTGAACAGACGTTTCAACCGTGGTATTATAGGAGCATACCACATCACCTTCGCAGGAACCCTCTTCCTGGGAGGCTCGCCGTCAACATCACCAGGGTCATCTCGTATGATCTTATACCGCAATGCACCGCATACCGGGCATGCGTTCAGATCCTTGTATGCACCGCGGTAGAGGATGCAGACATTAGGACATGCATGTATCTTCTGCACCTCCAATCCTAGAGGGCATACGACCTTCTTTGTTGCGTATGTACTGTCGGGCAATTCATTATCCTTTGGAAGCTTCTTCTTCAATATTTTCAGTAGCTTCTCAAATCCTTTGTCAGGCACAACATTCTCTGCCTTCCACTACAGCAATTCCAATACGGTACCGAGCTTTGTGTTGCCATCTTCGCAATTGGGGTACAACCCTTTTTTGTGATCCTCTAACATGCAATCGAACTTCAGCTTCTCCTTTTGACTTTCGCATTGCGTCCTTGCATCGACAATGACCCGGCGGAGATCATCATCATCGGGCACATCGTCTGGTTCCTCTTGATCTTCAGCAGCTTCACCCGTTGCAGCATCATTAGGCACATCGTCTGGTTCCTCTTGATCTTCACCAGCTCCCCCCGTTGCAGCATCACCGTATTCAGGGGGCACATAGTTGTCATCGTACTCTTCTTCTTCGCCATCTTCCATCATAACCCCTATTTCTCCGTGCCTCGTCCAAACATTATAGTGTGGCATGAAACCCTTGTAAAGCAGGTGGGTGTGAAGGATTTTCCGGTTAGAGTAAGACATCGTATTCCCACATTTAATGCATGGACAACACATAAAACCATTCTGCTTGTTTTCCTCAGCCGCTTCGAGAAACTCATGCACGCCCTTAATGTACTCGGAGGTGTGTCTGTCACCATACATCCATTGCCGGTTCATCTGCGTGCATTATATATAATTAAGTGTGTCAAAAACCATTACAGAACATCATGAATAGATAATTAAGTGACCAAATTAATAGAAGTTCATCATCACATTAAAACCAAAGTACATACATAGTTCTCATCTAACAACATATAGCTCTCCAGAGCATCTAATTAATTAAACCATACATTGAAACTATGTAAAATATTTCAATGTGAAAACAAATGCGATCATAATCGCAACCAAGGTAACAATTGATCCAACGGCATAATGATACCAAGCCTCGGTATGAATGGCATATTTTCTAATCTTTCTAATCTTCAAGCGCATTGCATCCATCTTGATCTTGTGATCATCGACGACATCCGCAACATGCAACTCCAATATCATCTTCTCCTCCTCATTTTTTTTATTTTTTCCTTCAAGAAATTGTTTTCTTCTTCAACTAAATTTAACCTCTCGACAATAGGGTCGGTTGGAATTTCCGGTTCACATACCTCCTAGATAAAAAAATCTATGTCACGTTGGTCGGCATAATTTTCATAAACAATAAATGAACCAATAGTTATAAAGATAATATATACCACATCCGAATCATAGACAGGACGAGGGCCGACGGGGGCGGATACCAAAACCATCGCACTATATAAGATGTAATAATAAAAGTAAGAAAATAATACAAGTATCTATCTAAACATACAAGTAAGAATATTTTTCATTTCAGAAAGAAAATAAGAACAAGAGGCTCACCACGGTGGTGCCGGCGATGAGATCTGCGCGGGTGATCGACGACGGTGAAGATGGGGACGGGGCGTGACGGATCGCTAAATCTAGACAAATATTGAGGAAAATGGAGCTTGGAGATCGAGCTTGGAGAGGAGAAAGCTTAAGTAGTGTGGCTCGGGCATTCCATCGAACACCTTGTGTGCATAGGAGGTGAGCTAGAGCACCACCAAGCCCTCTCCCCTCGGCAAACAGAAAAAACAGAGCAGTGTGCTCTGCTCTTACGTGAGGGGGTATATATAGGCACCTCATTGGTCCCGGTTGGTGGCATGAACCGAGACTAAAGGGCAGCCTTTGGTCCCGGTTCAAGCCACCAACCGGGACCAATGGTGGTGGGCTAGGAGCGAGGCCCATTGGTCCCGGTTCGTCCCACCAACCGGGACCAAAAGGTCCAGACGAACCGGGACCAATGGCCCACGTGGCCTGGCCGGCCCCCTGGGCTCACGAACCGGGTCCAATGCCCCCATGGGTCCCGGTTCTGGACTGAATCGGGACTAATGGGCTGACCCGGCCTGAACCTTTGTCCCCTTTTCTACTAATGCATGTCTATTGACGATGTAGTTGCAAGTTGGAGCACCTCCACTAGCAAGCCGAGCAAAAAGATGTGATCTCTATGATAAAATTACATCTTTAAGAGAACCCGACAATCCAAAGAAGCAATGCCAAATCCAAGTCATATGAAGCCACGGCCTCGAGTACGATAATGGGATCACATTTATAGCCGTAGGGCAGTTCTTTCACCTCCAATGCATGCAATGCACACTCCTAAGCATGCCCGGCCATCCCCTTACTTCATTCGTCGCCATCAACTTCTTTGTGTCCTCCTCATTGGAAGCTCGGAGATACTCGGGACAAAAAACCCAGATTAAAACCTTAGCAAACACCCGCACACATTTGAGCACGGTATCTTCTCCAATGCGAAGATACTCATCAGTGTATTAGCTAGAACGTCATATGCTATCACTCTCATTGTGGCTAATATCTTTTGGTATTAACTAAACCCAAGCGGGCAAAGAAAAACCGCTTCGCTCTCTGGCGACAGAAGAGGCGACGATTCCTGCCTGCGTTTGGACGCCGACGAGGCTGTGATCTTCACCCCTCTCCGTCCGTTGCTCCGGCGGTTGGTGGAGGGGGGTGGGCTCTTGTTCCTTCCCCTGTTGTTTCATAGATATAGGGCTTTGTCTTCGTCTAGTAGCGCCATTTTTGGTGAGGTTGGTGCCGCGTCGAATAAGGTGGCACCGGTCTCTTTCTCACCACGGTGATGTTCTTCCTGACGACGCCGCTGAGCCGATTGCCTCGTCTGCTTGCCGTTCGTTCGGATCGGTTGGCCCTATGTTTCCTGTGTCTGGCGGTTGTCATCTCTTCTGGCAGCGCCGACAAGTGGGACAGATTGGTGTGGGTACAAGGTTGGTGGCCCGACGGCGGCGGATTTGGCGTTCTTCCCCGGCAACAACGGTGGGATGCGTCAGATCTGGATCCAGGTTGGCGTGGGGAACATCCTCGGCTGACACGCCACATCGTCAAGTACCTGCGTTGCAGGTCTGGTCTTCGGCTCACAACGCCTAGAAGGCTATGGCGCTAGTCTGGATTTTGGTTTGTTGGTTCTCTGCCTCTTCACTTAGTGTGCGCCTCGGCGACGCTGGCGATCGACGGTGGTTTCAGATTTGGTTGTTTGCAGGAACTCCAATGGGCTTAATTGTAATAGTCTTTTGTGCGAGTTTCTTTCTGCAAAGTTTCCCGGACACTTTTCATGTTCCGGTATTTCTAGTAGTTTCCGCATGTATGTATAGAAGTGTACTCCGTATTATTGTTTAATATAATATATGTGGTAAAAACAACTAAACCCAAGCAAACCGGCGGCATTTCTTCGCGAGTGAAAAAACATAAAATTGCTATAAGAACAAAAAAGAGATCTACGCGTTCGATAACACCTACAAAAGAGGTGAGCCGGATAAGTTGGTACCTCATCAAAGTAATCTTTCATGAGCATGGTATGACTGAGATCTCAGTTGCGCGAAATGTAAATACGGCCTAATGTCGATCCTTGGCGCTTTCTCTTCTTGTCGGCCTCAAATTTTTGGACAAAATAAGTGTCAAAGATAATTTTTGGACAAAATGCAACAGGACAAGGTGATCGACATCATCGTCAAAAAAAGCATATTCTCTATGTCAAAATCATCTGACTCGGACGACGATGACGACGAACTCTAATCGTTATTCATCTAAAAAAGTAAATCCGCAATTTAATCTAACATATCGGCTGTCACCTAAAATCAAAGCAGACTGAAACCACTAGAGAGATTACCCTTGGCCGGTAGCAAATCCGTCTAACCAAGCTCTCTTCCACCCAGTAGCAAATCCGCTGCCCCCACTTCCCCCACGGCCCAAAACCCGTAGCGCCAGTTGCGAGACGAATCTGCGGCTCAATTCTCCCAACCTTCTATTTTCTAGCTTTGAAGCCCAGTTTATCCCTCAAGTTAGCAAAAAAAATATGCCCCACTCTTTGGGTCCCCATTGTAATTTAGGATTGGACCCGCTCCGACACATGCATGGAGGAGTTTAAATAAAGGGAAACGTCTGGGGCCGGCAGACCGGCTGAACTTTCGGCCGGTCGCGCTCACGCGCACATTCACACGCCTCACGCGTAGAGGACACGTCATCCCACATGGCCCCATGCACCGCCCTGTTTTTTGTCTTATCTTTTCAGCGCAGTTGCTGTCCACAAATTTGAGACGCAAACTCCATTCCCCTTCTTTCTTCCACCAAGCGCATGCCGCTGCTCCTGTTGAATCTTTTTTCTTAG
The DNA here is from genome assembly GCA_032464435.1 of Aegilops umbellulata. Lineage (NCBI taxonomy): Eukaryota > Viridiplantae > Streptophyta > Magnoliopsida > Poales > Poaceae > Aegilops > Aegilops umbellulata. Next base: position 360,353,069 of record CP136059.1, read on the forward strand.
ACGCCATTACTTGGAGCTGCTACACAGGTCGTACTCCCCATGAAAGCCGCATCATCGCGTCTGTGTGTCGCCGTGGTGAAGGGGAGTCAAAAAAGCTGCAACGAGAGCTGCAAGCCATGATGCGGCGCGGTTGCCGTTTGCCCAAGCCGAAGCTGAAAGAGCTGCAAGGGGTTGGGGCGGCGTGCGGCGACGACGCAGACGATGTTGGGACCGGCCGACTTTTTTGCTGGAACGGGTGACTGGAAGTGCTACAACTGTGGCAGCAAAATGCATTTTGCTGGAACCAACAGCCGCGGCCTTCAGCAGATACTTTTTTTGCGTCAACCAGCCATTGTTTTTGCTGGAACCATTAAGCAATTTTGCTGGAACCAGTGATTGCCATGGATACCAGTACAAAAGTTTTTTTCTTTTTTGCTGGGATTGCAATTTTTTGTGCGGCCGGCCAGAAAGTTTGCTTCAAGAAGACATTATTTTTGCTGGAAGCATCAAGATTTTTTGCTACCATCTTGTTTTGTTTTGTTTTTGGCTAGAGCCAGCCTAAGTTTTGCTACCACCGTCATTCAATTTTGCTGGAACTGGCATTTTTTCCTGCTTCAATCAAGTAACTGGAGATTTTTGTTGCTTTCAATTTCTTGCTGGATGAGGCCAACTCGTTTGCTACAATCGGCTTTTTAAAAAGCTTCAACCATGTACGGCGGAAGCTGCAACCACGTGCACCTGAGCTGCTAGCCGTCTACACCGGAGCTACAACCGGAGGCGTCGGTCGCCGGCAAGGCTGCAAGCACGAGCACTCGGAGTTGCAGCCGGCGGCGATGTATGCTGGATTGCGACGATGTGTGCTTCATCGACAGGAGATTGGAACCTGCTTCGAGCTCTGGCGAGCGGCGTCAATGGAAGAGGCGTTGCTGGCCGTGAAGCACGGCGGCGGTGATTTTTTTGCGACCTGCACGAGGAGGTGATGCGAACCCGGGATGCCGGAGGTCTGCGACAGCGACGATGGGGACTGGTGGTGTTGGAGCCGGAGACGCACGCCCGGTGGCACAACAGCTGGTGCGTGTGGGCTGCACTTCGTTCACGATCCACTTTTTCCGCGTAGGGAGAATTAGTGCGTGGAGACGATGACTTTGGCGTGGTTATCTAACGGCCATCAGCGCATTAATTTAACGGTTTAAATAGGACCGGCCCAAAATTTCCGCCGGTGCACCGGCGCCCATCACTAAAACATAAAAAATGCACTGCTTTCAATCTGAGAGTCCAAATCAAAATTCATTTTGTTTTGGAACTATTAAAATCCATTTTCACTGTTGTGTTTCTCATGATGGGATGTTCAGAACTAGGTCCCTGACGGGCATATTCCACCAATTATTTTTGAGAAGCGACTTCAAGTCACAAAAAATTCAAGTTTTGTGGTATGTGTTAAAAGGGAGAGAGGGATTGGTGGAATAGTTCGTTGTATTGTTTGAGCCTCGTGGGCATATATATAGGAGTACATGATCTACTTGGAGTACAAGGCAAGCCAGAATATTTCCTAGTCTAACCTATGTTTTCTAATACAATCACGTTACTCAACATCCCCCCCACAGTCAGAACGGTAGAGATGCAGACGGTGAGACTGGAGAATAATCCGAAGGCAAGCCGACGGACACCCCCCCACAGTCGTAACGGTCGACGCATCACGGAGTCGTGGCTAGAGTGGAAACCGACGAGGTTGCTCAAGCATGCGGTAGCCCTTTGTGCCGTTTGTCGATGTAGCCGAGAGCATGGGTGGTGGAGCCGTGGTCGAGGTAGCCGTGCGAAGAATGCCGTGGTCGATGTTGAGTCGGGGTAGCCGGTGTCGAGGAAGTCGCCGTGGAGCCGCGGGCGCAAGGGGGCGCCGAGTTAGCTGTTGGAAATATGCCCTAGAGGCAATAATAAAAGTATTATTATTATATTTCCTTGTTCATGGTAATTGTCTTTATTCATGCTATAATTGTGTTATCTGGAAATCGTAATACATGTGTGAATACTAGACACCAATATGTCCCTAGTAAGCCTCTAGTTGACTAGCTCGTTAATCAATAGATAGTCATGCTTTCCTGACTATGGACATGGGGATGTCATTGATAACGAGATCACATCATTAGGAGAATGATGTGATGGACAAGACCCAATCCTAAGCATAGCACAAGATCGTGTAGTTCGTTTTGCTAGAGCTTTCCAATGTCGAGTATCTTTTCCTTAGACCATGAGATCGTGTAACTCCCGGATACTGTAGGAGTGCTTTGGGTGTACCAAACGTCACAACGTAACTGGGTGACTATAAAGGTGCACTACAGGTATCTCCGAAAGTATCTGTTGGGTTGACACGGATCAAGACTGGGATTTGTCACTCCGCATGACGGAGAGGTATCACCGGGCCCACTCGGTAATGCATCATCATAATGAGCTCAAGGTGACCAAGGTTTGGCCACGGGATCATGCATTACGGTACGAGTAAAGTGACTTGCCGGTAACGGGACTAAACGAGGTATTGGGATACCGACGATCGAGTCTCGGGCAAGTAACCTACCGATTGACAAAGGGAATAGTTTACGGGGTTGCTTGAACCCTCGACATCGTGGTTCATCCGATGACATCATCGAGGAACATGTGGGAGCCAACATGGGTATCCAGATCCCGCTGTTGGTTATTGCCCGAGAGTCGTCTCGGTCATGTCTGCATGTCTCCCGAACCCGTAGGGTCTACACACTTAAGGTTCGGTGACGCTAGGGTTATTAGGAAGACTTGTATGTGATTACCGAATGTTGTTCGGAGTCCCGGATGAGATCCCGGATGTCACGAGGAGTTCCGGAATGATCCGGAGGTAAAGATTTATATATGGGAAGTTGTCATACGGACACCGGAATAGTTTGGGGGCATATCGGTATTGTACCGGGGCCACCGGAGGGGCCTCGGGGGTCCACCGGGAGGGGCCACCTCTCCCGGAGGGGCTCATGGGCTGTAAGGGAGAAGGAAACCAGCCCAAAGTGGGCTGGTGCGCCTCCCCCCAAGGGCCCATGCGCCCTAGGGTTTGGGGGAACCCTAAAGGGGGCGCCCCCCTTGCTTGGGGGGCAAGCCCCCTCCCCCTTGGCTGCCGCCCCCCCCTCTAGATCCATCTAGAGGGGGCCGTCCCCCCTTGCCCCTTCCCCTATAAATAGAGGGGTGAGGGGAGGGCTGCATAGACAACTGAAGGCGCGGCCCCTCCCCTCCCCAACACCTCTCCTCCTCCGTACGCGCTTGGCGAAGCCCTGTCGGAGTTCTGTTGCACCAACCTCACCACGCCGTCGTGCTGCCGTTGGAGTCTTCTTCCTCAACCTCTCCTTCCCCTTGCTGGATCAAGAAGGAGGAGACGTCGATCGTCCCGTACGTGTGTTGAACACGGAGGTGCTGTCCGTTCGGCACTTGGTCATCGGTGATCCGAATCACTACGAGTACGACTACGTCATCACCATCCCCTTGAACGCTTCCGCACGCAATCTGCAAGTGGTATGTAGATGCAATCTCTCTCCCATGACTCGTTGCTTAGATGAACTCATAGATGGATCTTGGTGAAACCGTAGGAAAATTTTAATTTTCTGCAACGTTCCCCAACAGTGGCATCATGAGCCAGGTTTATGAGTAGTTCTCTATTGCACGAGTAGAACACAAAGTAGTTGTGGGCGTCGAATTGTCAATTCTTCTTGCCGTTACTAGTCCTATCTTGGTTCAGCGGTATTGTGGGATGAAGCGGCCCGTACCAACCTTACACGTACGCTTACGTGAGACCGGTTCCACCGACTAACATGCACTAGTTGCATAAGGTGGCTGGCGGGTGTCTGTCTCTCCCACTTTAATTGGATCGGATTCGATGAACAGGGTCCTTATGAAGGGTAAATAGAGATTGACAAATTCACGTTGTGGTTTTAACGTAGGTAAGAAACGTTCTTGCTAGCAACCTATAACAGCCACGTAAAAACTTGCAACAACAATTAGAGGACGTCTAACTTGTTTTTGCAGCAAGTGCTTTGTGATGTGATATGGCCAGAAGTTGTGATGAATCATGTGATGTATGAGATGATCTTGTTATTGTAATAGGAATCACGACTTGCATGGATGAGTATGACAACCGGCAGGAGCCATAGGAGTTGTCATTATTCTTTTATGACCTGCGTGTCGCCATGTAAATTACTTTACTTTGTTGCTAAACGTGTTAGCCATAGTAGCAGTAGTAATAGTTGGCGAGCAACTCCATGGAGACACGATGATGGAGATCATGATGATGGAGATCATGGTGTCGTGCCGGTGACGAGATGATCATGGAGCCCCAAGATGGAGATCGAAGGAGCTATATGATGATGGCCATATCATGTCACTACTATATAATTGCATGTGATGTTTATTATGTTTATGCATCTTGTTTACTTAGGACGACGGTAGTAAATAAGATGATCCCTTACAAAATTTCAAGAAGTGTTCACCCCTAACTGTGCACCATTGCTAAAGTTCGTCGTTTCGAAGCACCACGTGATGATCGGGTGTGATAGATCCATACGTTCACATACAACGGGTGTAAGACAGTTTTACACATGCAAAACACTTAGGGTTAACTTGACGAGCCTAGCATGTACAGACATGGCCTCGGAACACGGAGACCGAAAGGTCGAACATGAGTCGTATAGAAGATACGATCAACATGGAGATGTTCACCGATGATGACTAGTCCGTCTCACGTGATGATCGGACACGGCCTAGTCGACTCGGATCATGTAACACTTAGATGACTAGAGGGATGCCTAATCTGAGTGGGAGTTCATTCATTAATTTGATTAGATGAACTTAATTATCATGAACTTAGTCTAAATCTTTACAATATGTCTTGTAGATCAAATGGCCCACGGTAATGTCAGCCTCAACTTCAACGCGTTCCTAGAGAAAACTAAGCTGAAAGATGATGGCAGCAACTACTCGGACTGGGTCCGGAACTTGAGGATCATCCTCATAGCAGCCAAGAAAGATTATGTCCTAGATGCACCGCTAGGTGATGCACCATTCCCAGAAAACCAGGACGTTATGAACGCCCATCAGTCACGCACTGATGATTACTCCATCGTTCAGTGCGGCATGCTTTACAGCTTAGAACCGGGGCTCCAAAAGCGTTTTGAGAAGCACGGAGCATATGAGATGTTCGAGGAGCTGAAATTGATTTTCCAAGCTCATGCCCAGGTCGAGAGATATGAAGTCTCCGACAAGTTCTTTAGCTAGAAAATGGAGGAAAATAGCTCTGTCAGTGAACACATACTCAAGATGTCTGGGTTGCACAACCGCTTGACTCAGCTGGAAGTTAATCTTCCGGATGAGGCGGTCATTGACAGAATCCTTCAGTCGCTCCCACCTAGCTACAAAAGCTTCGTGATGAACTACAACATGCAAGGGATGGAAAAGACCATTCCCGAGTTGTATTCAATGCTGAAATCCGCGGAGGTGGAGATCAAAAAGGAACATCAAGTGTTGATGGTGAATAAAACCACTAAGTTCAAGAAAGGCAAGGGTAAGAAGAACTTCAAGAAAGACGGCAAGGAGGTTGCCGCGCCTGGTAAATCAGTTGCCAGGAAGAAGTCAAAGAATGGACCCAAACCTGAAACTGAGTGCTTTTATTGCAAGGGAAATGGTCACTGGAAACGGAATTGCCCCAAGTACTTAGCGGATAAGAAGGCCGGCAACACTAAAGGTATATGTGATATACATGTAATTGATGTGTACCTTACCAGTGCTCGTAGTAGCTCCTGGGTATTTGATACCAGTGCTGTTGCTCATATTTGTAACTCACAGCAGGAGCTGCGGAATAAGAGAAGACTGGCGAAGGACGAGGTGACGATGCGCGTCGGGAATGGTTCCAAGGTCGATGTGATCGCCGTCGGCACGCTACCTCTACATTTACCCACGGGATTAGTTTTAAACCTCAATAATTGTTATTTGGTGCCAAGTTTGAGCATGAACATTGTATCTGGATCTCGTTTAATACGAGATGGCTACTCATTTAAATCCGAGAATAATGGTTGTTCTATTTATATGAGTGATATGTTTTATGGTCATGCTCCGATGGTTAATGGTTTATTCTTAATGAATCTCGTGCGTGATAATACACATATTCATAGTGTGAATGCCAAAAGGTGTAAAGTTGATAACGATAGTCCCACATACTTGTGGCACTGCCGCCTTGGTCACATTGGTGTCAAGCGCATGAAGAAGCTCCATGCTGATGGACTTTTAGAGTCTCTCGATTATGAATCGTTTGACACATGCGAACCATGCCTTATGGGCAAAATGACCAAGACTCCGTTCTCCGGAACAATGGAGCGAGCAACCAACTTATTGGAAATTATACATACTGATGTGTGCGGTCCAATGAGCGTTGAGGCTCGCGGAGGATATCGTTATGTTCTCACACTCACTGATGATTTGAGTAGATATGGCTATGTCTACTTAATGAAACACAAGTCTGAGACCTTTGAAAAGTTCAAGGAGTTTCAGAGTGAGGTTGAGAATCAACGTGACAGAAAGATCAAGTTTCTACGATCAGATCGTGGAGGAGAGTACTTAAGTCACGAATTTGGCACACACTTAAGAAAATGTGGAATAGTTTCACAACTCACGCCGCCTGGAACACCTCAGCGTAATGGTGTGTCCGAACGTCGTAATCGCACTTTATTGGATATGGTGCGATCTATGATGTCTCTTACCGATTTACCGCTATCATTTTGGGGATATGCTCTAGAGACAGCCACATTCACTTTAAATAGGGCACCGTCTAAATCCGTTGAGACGACACCGTATGAATTATGGTTTGGAAAGAAACCTAAGCTGTCGTTTCTAAAAGTTTGGGGATGCGAGGCTTATGTCAAGAAACTTCAACCTGAAAAGCTCGAACCCAAATCGGAAAAATGCGTCTTCATAGGATACCCTAAGGAAACCATAGGGTATACCTTCTACTTAAGATCCGAGGGCAAGATCTTTGTTGCCAAGAACGGAACCTTTCTGGAGAAAGAGTTTCTCTCGAAAGAAGTAAGTGGGAGGAAAGTGGAGCTTGATGAAGTACTGCCTCTTGAAACGGAGAATGGCGCAGCGCAAGAAAATGTTCCTGTGGTGCCTGCTCCAATTAGAGAGGAGGTTAATGATAATGATCAAGATACTTCGGACCAAGCTTCCACTGAACTTCGTAGGTCCACAAGGACACGTTCCGCACCAGAGTGGTACGGCAACCCTGTCCTGGAAATCATGTTGTTGAACAACGGTGAACCTTCGAACTATGAAGAAGCGATGGCGGGCCCGGATTCCAACAAATGGTTAGAAGCCATGAAATCCGAGATAGGATCCATGTATGAAAACAAAGTATGGACTTTGACAGACTTGCCCGATGATCGGCGAGCGATAGAAAACAAATGGATCTTCAAGAAGAAGACGGACGCGGATGGTAATGTTACCATCTATAAAGCTCGACTTGTCGCCAAGGGTTATCGGCAAGTTCAAGGGATTGACTACGACGAGACTTTCTCTCCCGTAGCGAAGCTGAAGTCCGTCCGAATCATGTTAGCAATTGCCGCATACTATGATTATGAGATATGGCAAATGGACGTCAAAACGGCATTCCTTAATGGCTATCTTAAGGAAGAACTGTATATGATGCAGCCGGAAGGTTTTGTCGATCCCAAGAATGCTAACAAGGTGTGCAAGCTCCAGCGATCCATTTATGGGCTGGTGCAAGCATCTCGGAGTTGGAACATTCACTTTGATGAGATGATCAAAGCGTTTGGGTTTATGCAGACTTATGGAGAAGCCTGCGTTTACAAGAAAGTGAGTGGGAGCTCCGTAGCATTTCTCATATTATATGTGGATGACATACTATTGATGGGAAATGATACAGAATTCTTGGAAAGCATAAAGGCCTATTTGAACAAGTGTTTTTCAATGAAGGACCTTGGAGAAGCTGCTTATATATTAGGCATCAAAATCTATAGAGATAGATCAAGACGCCTCATAGGTCTTTCGCAAAGCACGTACCTTGATAAGATTTTGAAGAAGTTCAAAATGGATCAGTCCAAGAAAGGGTTCTTGCCTGTATTGCAAGGTGTGAAATTGAGCTCAGCTCAATGCCCGACCACGGCAAAGGATAAACAAGAGATGAGCGTCATCCCCTATGCTTCAGCCATAGGATCCATTATGTATGCCATGCTGTGTACCAGACCTGATGTAAACCTTGCCGTAAGTTTGGTAGGTAGGTACCAAAGTAACCCCGGCAAGGAACACTGGACAGCGGTCAAGAATATCCTTAAGTACCTGAAAAGGACTAAGGACATGTTTCTCGTTTATGGACTTTTAGAGTCTCTCGATTATGAATCGTTTGACACATGCGAACCATGCCTTATGGGCAAAATGACCAAGACTCCGTTCTCCGGAACAATGGAGCGAGCAACCAACTTATTGGAAATTATACATACTGATGTGTGCGGTCCAATGAGCGTTGAGGCTCGCGGAGGATATCGTTATGTTCTCACACTCACTGATGATTTGAGTAGATATGGCTATGTCTACTTAATGAAACACAAGTCTGAGACCTTTGAAAAGTTCAAGGAGTTTCAGAGTGAGGTTGAGAATCAACGTGACAGAAAGATCAAGTTTCTACGATCAGATCGTGGAGGAGAGTACTTAAGTCACGAATTTGGCACACACTTAAGAAAATGTGGAATAGTTTCACAACTCACGCCGCCTGGAACACCTCAGCGTAATGGTGTGTCCGAACGTCGTAATCGCACTTTATTGGATATGGTGCGATCTATGATGTCTCTTACCGATTTACCGCTATCATTTTGGGGATATGCTCTAGAGACAGCCACATTCACTTTAAATAGGGCACCGTCTAAATCCGTTGAGACGACACCGTATGAATTATGGTTTGGAAAGAAACCTAAGCTGTCGTTGAGACGACACCGTATGAATTATGGTTGAGACGACACCGACGAGGTTGCTCAAGCATGTGGTAGCCCTTTGTGCTGTTTGTCGATGTAGCCGAGAGCATGGGTGGTGGAGCCGTGGTCGAGGTAGCCGTGCGAAGAATGCCGTGGTCGATGTTGAGTCGGGGTAGCCGGTGTCGAGGAAGTCGCCGTGGAGCCGCGGGCGCAAGGGGGCGCCGAGTTAGCTGTTGGAAATATGCCCTAGAGGCAATAATAAAAGTATTATTATTATATTTCCTTGTTCATGGTAATTGTCTTTATTCATGCTATAATTGTGTTATCTGGAAATCGTAATACATGTGTGAATACTAGACACCAATATGTCCCTAGTAAGCCTCTAGTTGACTAGCTCGTTGATCAATAGATAGTCATGGTTTCCTGACTATGGACATGGGGATGTCATTGATAACGAGATCACATCATTAGGAGAATGATGTGATGGACAAGACCCAATCCTAAGCATAGCACAAGATCGTGTAGTTCGTTTTGCTAGAGCTTTCCAATGTCGAGTATCTTTTCCTTAGACCATGAGATCGTGTAACTCCCGGATACTGTAGGAGTGCTTTGGGTGTACCAAACGTCACAACGTAACTGGGTGACTATAAAGGTGCACTACAGGTATCTCCGAAAGTATCTGTTGGGTTGACACGGATCAAGACTGGGATTTGTCACTCCGCATGACGGAGAGGTATCACCGGGCCCACTCGGTAATGCATCATCATAATGAGCTCAAGGTGACCATGGTTTGGCCACGGGATAATGCATTACGGTACGAGTAAAGTGACTTGCCGGTAACGGGACTAAACGAGGTATTGGGATACCGACGATCGAGTCTCGGGCAAGTAACCTACCGATTGACAAAGGGAATAGTTTACGGGGTTGCTTGAACCCTCGACATCGTGGTTCATCCGATGACATCATCGAGGAACATGTGGGAGCCAACATGGGTATCCAGATCCCGCTGTTGGTTATTGCCCGAGAGTCGTCTCGGTCATGTCTGCATGTCTCCCGAACCCGTAGGGTCTACACACTTAAGGTTCGGTGACGCTAGGGTTATTAGGAAGACTTGTATGTGATTACCGAATGTTGTTCGGAGTCCCGGATGAGATCCCGGACGTCACGAGGAGTTCCGGAGTGATCCGGAGGTAAAGATTTATATATGGGAAGTTGTCATACGGACACCGGAATAGTTCGGGGGCATATCGGTATTGTACCGGGGCCACCGGAGGGGCCTCGGGGGTCCACCGGGAGGGGCCACCTCTCCCGGAGGGGCTCATGGGCTGTAAGGGAGAAGGGAACCAGCCCAAAGTGGGCTGGTGCGCCTCCCCCCAAGGGCCCATGCGCCCTAGGGTTTGGGGGAACCCTAAAGGGGGCGCCCCCCTTGCTTGGGGGGCAAGCCCCCTCCCCCTTGGCTGCCGCCCCCCCCTCTAGATCCATCTAGAGGGGGCCGGCCCCCCTTGCGCCTTCCCCTATAAATAGAGGGGTGAGGGGAGGGCTGCATAGACAACTGAAGGCGCAACCCCTCCCCTCCCCAACACCTCTCCTCCTCCGTACGCGCTTGGCGAAGCCCTGTCGGAGTTCTGTTGCACCAACCTCACCACGCCGTCGTGCTGCCGTTGGAGTATTCTTCCTCAACCTCTCCTTCCCCTTGCTGGATCAAGAAGGAGGAGACGTCGATCGTCCCGTACGTGTGTTGAACACGGAGGTGCTGTCCGTTCGGCACTTGGTCATCGGTGATCCGAATCACGACGAGTACGACTACGTCATCACCATCCCCTTGAACGCTTCCGCACGCAATCTGCAAGTGGTATGTAGATGCAATCTCTCTCCCATGACTCGTTGCTTAGATGAACTCATAGATGGATCTTGGTGAAACCGTAGGAAAATTTTAATTTTCTGCAACGTTCCCCAACATTAGCATGGGCACAGTGGTGTCGAAGTAGGGGTGCGCCGGGAAGAAAATGTTGTTGACGACGCGTCGCGGCGGGTTTGCCAAGCCCGGGGACACATTGTGGACGAAGGCACGCACCGGTGTTGCCAGCACCGGGCATGCGTAGATGGACGAAGACGAAGTTGACGAAGCGCCGACCAGGCTTGCCAGGCCCGGGGACACGTCGTGGATGAAGGCACGCATCGGTGTTGCCAGCACCGGACATGCGTAGATGAGGGACCTGCACGAGCTGTACGCCATGTCGGAGAAGTCGGAGGGGCCAGCAAAGAAGAACTCGACGACGATTGCGGCGTCCATCGGCGCGGGGCCAATGTCGCCCGCGGTTGTCGGAGTAGATGAAGCGGTCGGGGTAGATGACGGCGACGAGCTGGTGCTGGACGAAGATGAAGGGGGTGGACGGGCGGCGGCGGCTACGAAGGTAGCGGCGACGACGACCAAAGAAGAGCGGCGTCGGCGGCTAGGTTAGGAGTGCGGCGGCGGTGCTCGAAGTAGGCGAAAAACCATGACAGCGTGACGAAGACCGGCGCGGACGGTGGTGTTCCCGCGCCAAGGGAGACGGCGCGGCACATACCACGGGAGGTCGACGCGCGGTGACGACGGAGTGGACCGCGGGCCGCGGCGCTACGGCCCGAAGGGGCGACGCAACGGCGACAGGCGTGTCGGGGCGACGACGGGAAGACCTCGGGGCGGCGGGGGGACCGCGGGCCGCGACGCTGCGACCCGAAGGGGCGACGCAACGGCGGTTCGTGAGTCGGTGCAACCGCGGGGACGGCCTCGGGACGGCGGCGTGGACCGCGTGCCACGCTCGCTACGGCCCGACGGGGCGACGCAGCGGCGGCGCGAGGGTCGATGCAGCCACGGGACGGCCTAAAGCGGACGCCCTCGGGGCAGGGGGGGACCGCGGGCCGCGGCACTACAGCTCGAAGGGGCGACGCAACGATGACACAGGTCGGTGCAGCCGGGAGAAGAACCACGGGGCGGCGGCGCTGTGTCCCGACGGGGCGATGCAGCGGCAACCCGATGCTCGATCGGTGGAGAGGCGCGCTGAACTCGGGGACGATCTTCACGTGACCTGCGGAGGCGCGCGTAACCGACGAGCCAGGTCGGTCGCGTGGCGTAGATGAGGCGGATCGCGGCGGCAAGCGGGTGATCAAGCCGATCGCGCGCGAGGTCGGGGACGCCGCTCGGTGAAGGCGTGGTGGCGGCGGAGTCCGAGATGAAGCCGGCGGCAGCGGGCGGCAGGGCGGCTATGATTGGCCGCCGCATGACGCGAGGCCGCCGGGTCAGGTGATGCAGGAGTCCCCGTCGGAGCAGGGCGGTGACGGCCGATGTAGATCGACGGGCGGGCCGTCGCGCGAACGGCGGCGGTGAAGGACCGCCGCATGACACGAGGCCGCCGGGTCGGGGCGACCGGCGGGCCGACGCGCGGACGACGCGCGAGGCCGCCAAGTCGGGGCGACCGACGGGCCGACGCGCGGACGACACGCGAGGCCGTCGGGTCGGTGAAGAAGCCGGCCAATCGCGCCGGTGATGGAGTAGAGGCGCACGGGGTCGACAGCGGCGGTGGGCGACGCAAACCGGATCACATAGACCGGAAAATAAAAAAGTAGACGCTGATCAAGGCGACCGGTGAGAGAGAGAAAACCCGAATCAAAGGATCGGGAAAAAAGACTCTCTAGGGCAGCCGGCCAACATGGCCGGCGAACGAACCCTAGATACGGGCGGCGCGGCCCCCAACGGCGGTCATGGAGGCCGACCTCCCCGGGGGCGGCACGCGGGTGCGGAAGCGGCGGCGGCTAGGGTTTAGGATCGACTTGAGATAGATACCATGTTAGAAGGGAGAGAGGAATTGATGGAATAGTTCGTTGTGTTGCTTGAGCCTCGTTGGCATATATATAGGAGTACATAATTTATTTGGAATACAAGGTAAGCTAGAATATTTCCTAGTCTAACCTATGTTTTCTAATACAATCACGTTACTCAACAGTACGAACATGCTTTTCTAGCTCGGGCCAATAAGTTGAGACTTTTTTGTTTGAAAGACATGTTCCTAGTTCCCCCGAAAAAAAAAACATGTTCCCAGCTGTATAGTGGCTTGTATATCATCAGACGATATTTAGAAAAACAATTGTGCCGATATTTGGAGACTATGCGCCGATATTTTTAGAAAAACAATTGTGTATCTTTTTTCATTGTCGTGTGACCTGATTTTCTCTCACAAACTGGTAGTTTGACCATCCATAATGAATATTATGTGCAAGAAAGGACAAGTCCAAGTATATATTTTTTATTGCAAATTTTTGTACGTAGCTTACCAAGCTGACCGCTTGGTAGTTCAAGTATATAGTTGCTCGTGTTTTGGTAAAAAAAAAGTTCTTACACTATTAATGCATACATGCCTTAAAATTTGCACATAATATATTCAATTATTTTGGAAGCAACCGTATAATAATGAGCTCTTTTACGGTGGTTGTAGAGTTACGACTTCTAATTTCATGTAACTCCCCTTCAGAATATTTTGGACCGTCGGATTTATAACAATAATTTATAACAAGTGTTTTGCAGAGAAACCCTTGACTATTTTGATAATCAACCCGCAGTATATGCATAATAAACGTTTCGCTCTCCCGTTTTGTACGTCACCCTTCGCCCGTTGCAGGAGTTGTTTCGTCCCGATTCCCCTCCTCCTGACCCCACGAACCCTAGCTGCTGCACCAACGCAAGCCCGCCGCCGCTTCAACGGCGCCCCCAGCCGACCGGCACGTCGCTTCCCGTGCCCTCGCACCGGCCCTGCTCCAGCCTCTCGCCTCCCTCCGCTCTAGGCCCGTCTTGCGCCGCCAGAAGCAACTCCCGGTCTCCAGCCGCCGACCTCGCCTCACTCCTCTCCGGTCGTCGTTGCTGCCAAGGAAGTAGCCGGTGGAACACAGCGAACCCCGACCTCCTCCACAACAGACGACGCCCCTCCCTCTAGCGAGTTCACCCTGTCGTCGCCTGCCGCAGAAGCGGGACGAGCCTCCCAAACGCAGCGAGCTCCTTGCGTACGGTCAGATTGCTGCCTCCTTCTCTGGCCCACCCATCCCTAGCTCAAGAACTTATATGTCAGTTAATATATGATACCCTTGTGGCAGTTTGCATTTTATACTTTGCTTCGTATTGCAGGCTTGCAGCTACAAGCATGCAGAGGATTATCAAGAACGTGTTATAGCTGCTTATGAAAGCTGCGGACCTGATTCGTCACATTGCATTATAATTAGAAGTTTACTTTGCTATGTTCTTTGGTGCAGCACAACTGGGTGCAGTTTGTTTCTTATGTGGAGTTCGCTGGATCAAACTTCATATTCTACGTTGCTCTATCTTTTGCTGCACCTGAGATGCCTTTTCTGCTTTCAGTTTGATCTTGTGTGCAGTTAGGTGGTTCAAAGACTGAACTTCAGTATCCATGCGATATGTACAGATGTGAATACATGACCGTACGAGCTTCGATCTGTTTTGTTACGTCCAGCGGCTTGACGCAGAAGGGCGCATCTTCACCAATGATTGTTGGCGGCTAGCTGTAGCGAAGTGCTGTTTCCTGGCACCGAAGTCCAGAGCTAGGCGTCTTCGGAGACAGTGGCCATCGTCTCGGTTGTGTCTTCCAAGCTGAACGTCCTCAGATTCTCCATGTTGTAGTCCTGAAAACTAGCCAAAAGGAGTTGGTTATGTGGCATTCGTTGAATGTTTCGCTAATACTTTGTAGTTGAGAGTGTTTTAATGATGTCTTCATCGCCTCAGAAATTTTGATTATTTTTATTTAATCAAGTTAAGTTAAAAATAGGTACTATGAAAAAAGGTGGGGCCTGGGATTCGAACGCAGGACCTTTGGTGGGTGCTATAGCGCTCAACTATGTGCCCGGAGCACAAGCAAAAATTACACCCAAGATAAAAAGATGGCCGGCGTTCCTAGCAGGCCAACTAATCCTGTAGATAAATAGATGCTTCATTCACAGTAGGTGATTATGCAGGGTCCTGTGGGGCTGTCATCTGTGATTACCGGGATCTTTCATGTCGGCGTCCACGGTGAGATTAGAACATGTAGCTGATGTTTTCACGGCAGAAGCGGCAGCTTTGCTTAAAGGATTGAAGCTAGCAAGAGATACGGGATGCCATTATTTGGTGGTGAGATTGGATAATATCACAGTGGTGGATGCACTCAGGCTCAATGAAGGTCACTCTATGGTGGCAGCACCAGTCTTTATGAATGCTGTAGTTAGCTAGAAGATTTCGGGAGGTTTACTATTGAGCATTGTATTAGAGAGTCAAATTTTATAGCTCATGAGCTAGCTAGATGGGGACGTGTTAATAATCCAGCTCGTTGGGTTGATGCCCCGCCTGATTTCATTGTAAATCTGCTGGCGATGTTTCTATCCTTTGATTTATAAAGTAAGCTTTCACGTAAAAAAAAACAACTAAAATTTCAAAAGAAAAAAAGAGGACGACACTAGGTGCCGGCCAACTGGCCCAAATTTCATCCGGTCGTTGCGCCGTTGTCCGATCCATCTGTTTTCGCCCATTGGATCTGGGCTACGCAAAACAGGAAAAAAATTGTTCATGGTACCATACAACTATGAATCACTCCGGGTCATCAGGGCCCATGTATACCACTATGAATCACTCCGAGTCGTTTGGACTCACAAGTATCAACCTTAAGTCGTATGGATCCACCAATACCACCCTTGCCTCTCAATGTCATTCGTGTTGCCAATACCACTACCGGTCACTTGGGCAAAAAGATTATATAGAGTGATTCAAGCTCACACGTACCACTCTTACTCTTCCGGGTCCACCAATACAACTACTAGTCACTCTGGATCATCTGAACCAACAGATAGCTCAGAGTCGTCTTGGGCTAACAAATACCACTACGAATCACTCTATGTCGTCAGGTGTCGGGGTGAAAACCGGTAGACCTCGGGGTAGGGGGTCCCGAGCTGTGGATCTTAGGACAGGTGGTAACGGGAACAGAGGGACAATGTTTACCCACGTCTGGGCCCTCTTGATGGAGGTAAAACCCTACGTCCCGCTCTTGTTTATATTAATGGAGATGTATCAAGTACAGAGTTGATCTACCTCGAGATCATAAATTGTGGTCTAACTCTAGGGCTAGGAGAATGATACTGCGTTGATGTCCCATCTACGGGCTAAACCCTATGGCTTATATACATGCTAGGGAGGGTATCTAGGGTTACAAGGTCGGTATTTAGGAACAAGGCGGCAGGAGAAATCTTGGAATAGACGTCAAGTATTCGGTAATGGTAGTCTTGATCACGCCTCCTGCATACCGTCTCCGGAGTCCAACTTGATCACACGAATGAGGGCCCGCCTGCTCAACCCGAGGAGATGGGCCGACTAGGTTAGTATCTCCTAATTCAGGACACCGTCATCAAGGCCCACACATATCACTATGAATCACTATGGGTCGTCTTGGCTCACAAGCACCAATCCTAGTCGTTCAGGTCCGCCAATACAACTACTAGTCACTCTGGATCATCCGATCCAACAGACATCTCAGGGTTCGGCAATGGCGGCTGCGACCGTGTCCACATCGGTGCTGAAGTCCTCGGGCCCGTCGACGCCGCGGGGCACAATCTCCTCGGGCTCCTGCGGCTCCTCCGACCACTCCCTCTTCACGGGGAGAAGCCTCTCGCCGGAAGAGGAAGAGCTCGCCGCGCGGCAGATCTCGATTCCGCGGCGGAGGACCCCGCGCCCTGCTGACGGTTGTACTCCTCTGTCTCGCGACGGAGGAACCTCGACGACGGCGAGAGGCCCCGGTTCGTCCACTTCTTGGCCCCGCGCTTCCTCGCGTCGGCCTAGCGGACACTACGCTCGTGCTCGGGGTCACGGCGACTGCCGGAGCTCCACATGCGTTTCGAGGCAGGTAGGCGGTTGCGGGCTCGCCGACAGCGAGAAATGCGAGGGGGCAGTTG
Source organism: Aegilops umbellulata (assembly GCA_032464435.1). Taxonomy (NCBI): domain Eukaryota; kingdom Viridiplantae; phylum Streptophyta; class Magnoliopsida; order Poales; family Poaceae; genus Aegilops; species Aegilops umbellulata. Next base: position 360,369,988 of record CP136059.1, read on the forward strand.
GGAATAGCGGTGGAACGCGGTGGCGGAGGTATAGGGTTTCGACCCGTATCCCCCCCCCCCGCCGCAAACCCGTAGATATACCGCTTCTGCTGGGCGGTTTGCGGGCCGCAGTAAAAACAATTACGGGCCGGACGAGTATACGGGCTCTATTCTGGCCAGAAAATTGGACCGAGCCCGTATACTCACCGGACTTATGCGGGTTTGCGAGATTTACAGGGTCTTCTAGAGATGCTCTAAGACTGATAACCTTATATATGGGATGAAAAGAAAAGAAGAAACATACACCTGGTTAATTTTTTATACCTCTTAATTGTCCATGAACTTGAATTAGTTGAGTTGGATACTTGAGTGCACATGGAAGAAGCAAGTACTGAAGATCCAGTGCAACGACTTCTGGAGATCGATTCAGCTGGATACTCCAGTGCACAAGTATACTTGAGTGAACTTATATCCGTTGAATTGTTAAAGAAGTATTATCCAAAATCATACTATTTCAGCTACTATAGAAATTCACAAGCGAAAGAACCCGAAACAGTAACATTAAACAACTTATAATTTGCTGGGTGAATGACATGATCAAGATGGTAATGGAACTGGGGAAAATATTCTCACTGTCATGAGTGCAGCATTACATAGTATTTCAGTTCTGAAAGTAACTCTCTCTATACTATGCCTATTCTTTGAGTTCTTCTGTGCATATTGGTTCACTATCTCATCTTCTTGGCTGCTCTGAAGCTCGATCGTTTTGAAGCAGAGAACAAACGAGGAATCCCCATTAAACATGGTCAAGGAATCACCAAAGCAAGCATAGCCCCCGAAGCGACAATCATGCTTCGGATTCCATCATAAAGGACTCGGCAAACATTAAGGCCCGGTCATCTGAGTGGTGTGTGACTGGGTGGCGACCACGGTGGCGTGCCCGGCAGCCGCCGCTTCCTCGAGGGACGGCAAGCAGGTTACGGTGGGAGGGGAACCCGGCGGCATGTCCGGCGACCGCCTCTTCCACGAGGGACGGCGAGCAGGTCGTGTCGTGGTGGGGAACCCGATGCGGCCGCTTTCGCGAGGGACGACGAGCAGGTCGCCAGGGAAGTCGTCAACGGCGGCAGAGATCGGAATCTATGGCTGTCTCCGATGATACATTAGGATTTATTTAGGAACATTAGGAGGTACTTTGAGATTTGGATCAGGAATGACGTGTTAACATCTGAGGAGGGGCCTCACGCGGAAGGCCCTGACCGTGGTAAAAATAACGGACATACCCTTTTATAAAACATAAAAAGAATATCCCACCTAATTTTGGTACTGGTCCCACCATTACTTTGTAATTTCATGTAATTCCACTCTCGTAACTCCTTTGTAACTCTAATTTTATTACCGTCAGATTATAGGGTATGGACGGCCCCTAAAATCGCCAATCACCGTAACAGTTATAATAATAGAAACTTGCTTTTTTGCCCCAACAATTCATAATTAGATGGCCGACTTGTCATTTTGTGAAATGAAAGCTTGCTTTTCAAGACATAATGTTGTTTTGTTCCAAGCATTGCGATTTGTGCCATCCACATTATAATGGTGGCTTTTAGTGGTCATTTTAATGATACATAAGTGAGTATATATTCAAAACTTTTTATTCAAAGTAATCCTTAATTTATTGGTTCACTGCTAGAAAAGCATGTTCATATGAGAAACTTGCTTTTCGTGGTAGAAAAATTGCTTCGAGAAATTATTCATTGAAACGTGCCCATATGGGATCCAGTTAAAAAGGCTGGGAGGTAGATTCACATGCCAAATTTCATCAAGTGATGTTTGGTCTGTAACAACTTTCCAGCCCGACAACAACATAGTACTAGCTTCTTTCAAACTTAGGAGCCAGTGCCTAAATCAGTCCCTGAAGCATGATCTTTGCGTGACCTGACAACATTTGCCTTCTTCCAATCTTCTCCGGCCTTCTTGACAAATACATCCAATTTGGACAACAAGAAATACTTCTCTGAGTTGAGAGCAATAACATCTTCGTAGACAAACAAGACATCAATCTTAGAAAAGATTATATCATATCCAGATGCATGGGCCTTCTTCATCTTTGCATACTCGCCAGATAAGAAAATCTGAAAAAAGAACACTTTAGATCATTGCTAAAAAAGACAACTTCCAGCATGCACATAACTGAAAGACATCTAAAAATACCATGATTCACCTTATCAGGGCGGTAAACTCTATATGATGCTCCAGGGTAATAGATCATCTTCAGAGCTGTTGCAAATTGGATTAGAATCCAATTCTTAGTGTCAATGCCAGCTTTAATCATAAAATCCTTAAGAAGAAGGTGCAAGAACTTCAAATGTTCCTTTTCACGCAATTCGATTTGATGCAAGCGATGAGCTTCCTTGACAATAGAGTCGTTAACCTGGATAAAGAGGAGTATTTGCTTTAAGTGAAATAAACATAATAAAGGTTAAAAAATTCTAGAAGTTGGCACATCGCTGAATAAAACAAAATGAGGTTCTCAATTGTCAACTTACATTACGGTATGTCTATGAAAATAAAGTACACAATAAGTGAGGAAATCTTAGCATCACATAACCAAAGGAGATTTATTAATGCTTGCTATAGAAGATGAGAACAGTAGGAAAGAAGATAAAGTACTAACATTGACAAGGGAGAACATCAACTTGTGAGAAATAAGGAAGGACAAGAGGTAAGCACACCGTCTCAAGCTTGCAAGTAATGTCATGTTGATGTAAGTATAATGTTAAATCTTCAGTAGGATCTGATAGTCTTTTAGGCGATAAAGTGCGCATGGACTTCTTCTGACTGCAAATTATCATCTCACAATCCGGAACATCTACATGCAGACAGGTTATTCCCTGAAAAGTCAAATCGTGATCAATATTGTTCACCCAGACAAGGAGTAAATAGCATAAAACTACTAGTTTACAGGCTACGGTTCCAAAAAATTACCGGTTTTTAATTTTTCTCAGATAACCCAAATTGCCGACTGCTAATCAATTGATCATGATTATGACAGGTCGGACCCACACATAAACGAAGCCTTAGTTTGACCGTTAACTGACATGTGGGGCCCACATGTCAGTGTCTCTTCTCATCTAGTCATCTCCTTCTTCTTCTCTCTGCCTCCCTTCTTCTCCTCGCCGTAAAACCGCCATGGCCGCCGGCCACACTGCTGGCCCACGCCGCCACCCTATGCCACGTCGAGCCCCCCTCCACTGGTACTGCTGGTAGGAGCTCGCCGGTGCTCCTGGTGACAAGGAGCTCACCCGCCTCGTCCACGGCGGGGGTCACTGTGACGCGCGCTGCCTGGAGTCTCTGTGCAGCTGTGGGGCTCCGGCATGGGTCGCCGCGCACGCCGCCTGGAGTCTTCGCGCAGCCGTGGGGCTCCAGCACGGGTCGCCGCGCCGCCGCGCGCCATTGGGAGCCGCCATGGGGCCGCCACCCGCCATGGGGCTCTGCTCGTGTCCCCGCGCCGCTGCGCGCCATCTGGAGTCGCCTGGGGGTCGCCGGCCGCCATGGGGCCTCCAGGGCTCACCGCCCGCCATGGGACCTCCAGGTCTCACCGCCTGCCATGGAGAGCCGGCGTAGAAGCGGCCACTGGCCCGGGGGCGCCGTGCAGCACGGCTAAGTGGCGGGCGTAGTGAGGCAGGAGAGAAGGAGGTGAGGTGGAGGAGCGGCCCGGGTTGAGCCCCAGTGAGCGCCGGCGGCGGGCGGCTCACCGGCCTGAGGAAGCAAAGTCGCGAGGTGCAGCTCGGGAGCGAGAGGAGCGCCCCTGGCTGCCCTGATCTGAGAGCAGGGACCCCATTGCTTTTTGCAAAAAAATGCAGGGGCCGAATTGCTTTCTTAAATTTGTGTGCAGGCCCACCCCTAACGGTCAAACAAACGGTGAAACAATTAGAGCTCTTACGGATGGGGCCCACCTGTCATAATCGCGATCAATTGATAAGTATTCAGAGTTTTGGGTTTTTTGAAACAGCCGACCCCTCACTTGGTAGTTATCAGAGAAAAATTAAAAACCGATAGTTTTTTGAAACCCTAAGCTGTAAAGTAGTAGCTTTATGCTATTTACTCCCCAGACAAGCAACAAGAAAGATTATAAAGTTACACTAACCAGGTTCATTTCAATTATTCCTTTATATTCAGCACTCCCTACAACTAATTTCTTCCCATGACCACACAACTCGGTGAGCCTCTTGGCCAGGTGATCGTCAATAGCGTTGTTAGCTATGTCAATTGGGGAGGGCACCGTCTCATTTCGTATGAATTCTTTCAGACTCAAAAGCTTGTCAAATCTTACATTCTTAAGACTAGCCACAGTGGGAGTAACTTCAGCAGTAACATCGAGTCCAACTCAGCAAATTTGCTTATGTGGCAATGAGTTAATGAAGAGAGAGGTAGTTACAGTAACTTAGCTAGTTACTGTAACATCACATGTCCCAATGCAATATGAGTCTATAACCTAATAAATGAAGCTTTGCATGTTACCACACTTATGTTACTACCCACTATGAAGATAGTAACATAGTCTAGGGATATGTATATGTTACTAGTGTGTGTTACTATGCATTGTGGCTAGTCTAAGAAGTTAATCCCCACTACTACCAATTCTCTCAACATGCAGCCCGTCCACATCATCATCTAGCCACCTCAGCAATTTCCACCCACGTCACTTTATCTCTTCGTTTTTTTCTTCACGTTCACATAGCATCGGTTGATTGCATATTCCACCGAAGGGTTTTTACTAGCACGTAGCTTCAGTTACTGACATCCTACGAGATGACCCCTCGGTGCTCCACAATCCTACGAGATGACCCCTCGGGGCAGAACCGGCGGGTACGATGGCGATGGCGGAGCAGCGACCAGATCTCAAGAAGATCGATCTAGAGGCTGGGGGGGGGGCATCAACATCCTCGAGGGCAAGCCAGCACCGGAGTTCAGCTTCCAGGACTAAATCAGGAATACACGTAAGTCGACTCCTCCCTCCGGAGATGCCTTGGCTAGGCCCGATTAATTCTATCCAGGGCTGATCTTGGGTTCCCCTATTTTTCTCTATTTGTACTAGGCCCGATTTGTTCTCCTGTTTTTCTCTATTTGTCACACATCCTGATATACAGCATCTGCACTACTTGCAGCAGCTCTACGACATGTTCCTTATTCCTTACATACTAGCAGGGGTATCATCTCGGCTGTGTTGGGCATTTGTCTGATTCGAGTATGTCCGGTGGAATTTATGCATGAGCACATATTCATTGTTCAAGTATTACATTACCTAGGAATTTGTTCCCGTTGAATAATAGCTCTATGTGCCACCATCTGTAAGTAGCCTCTCTCAATCTCTTTTGCCGCATCATAAATTATCTTGCTGCTTTCAGAAAATCGTACTGAAGACTCTCTTCTTTCGTGCTTCTGGTCACTGTCTTCTTTCATGCTTCAGGTGGACTGAGTTAAATATCTTGATGTATGCACAATGCATCATAAATTATCTTACTATACTTTCTAAACAACGTACTGAAGACTGTCTTCTTTCATGCTTCTGGTCACTGTCATCTTTCATGCATCAGGTGGACTGATTATAAGCATTACGCCCTAGGTGGTAAATAAAATAGCTCAACCAATTTCAAAGTGATGTGTTACTTGGTGCAGTCCAACTCTGAACGTTTTCTACTTTTTATTTTCTTACTGAAGGTTAATTCCCACACACGCTACAGTCTGAAGGTACATGCAAAATTTATGTTTCTGAGTTGATATACATGTTTTACTACATATCATGATGGCTCGCTTCCTTTTTAATTGAAATTCCACAATAGTACCTCTATACTAACGTCTACATATCATGATGGCCGGCTTCCTTTTTAATTGAAATTCCACAATAGTTCCTCTATTTTAACGTCTGTGTAAGTGTTCCATGTAGTAGGTTTTAGGATAAGAGCATATATTATGGATGCATAAATAGAATATTCTGGATTTTCTTTTGTTTGGTCGATGGCAGATCAGCAAAACTGAATAGTGTTGTAGAAATTCTGAACTTTTTTGCAGGGACAGAAATTATGAACACTATAGTCTCATAAGACAAGGAGCTGGAGCTGCGGTTCACCTTTGAGGACTAAATGAGGAAGATACAACATGGTCGAGCTTCTAGCATGGCAATGATAGTGTTTTTTTGGCGAGCTGACTTTTGCAGCTGTTGAGGAAGCCATCTAGGATGCTCCTTTCTATCGGTGGTAAGCTTATGAGTGGGGACATTGATGACGATTCTGGAATTGGAGGTGTTGTTGTCCTCTTGACCTGTTCTTGCAATATACTTGACCATGTCAAGTAATTATACGCTCAGTTCCTCCTGGACAGCCAGGCCAAACTGACTGGTTTCTCGCTGCTTCTCCAGTAACATGTGAGGTGACTGGTGCAGCTTGAAATAGCCATTTCAAACTCATAAATTAATGGACATATGAGGAGACACATGATGGGCTTTATAATACCATTCTCGATATGAATCTCACCATCAACTCCTTACCTAGCACGTCGATGTAGTATTTCTGATGCTGGCTTAATGATCATTGTCTTCTTTAGGTCGAAGGTCTTGATCATCGTATATTCAAAGTTACATTGGACACATTCATAGTTCCTGATGGAATGCATTCTCTTTCATCTAAATTTTCATTTATTCTATTGCTATACTATTATCCATTAGTTGACATCCCAAAAATGTCGTTTTGTTTGTTTTTGAGAGTTGCAGGTTAGTGATTGTTGACTTTGATGCATTGGTAGTAGATTTTAAGTTCAATTAAACTAGGTGACATTTCTGTACAAGTTTTCGTGTATGTGGCAACATTTTTTTGTCTCCTAATAGTTATTTTGTTCTGGAAGATAGTTATGGGTTACTTGCATTTCGACGTTACTCCAAGAATACGAATAGTTGTTCAGCTCAGGTAACATGATAACCACACGTACATGGATCCAACATCCAAATTTATTACTTTTAGTTATATGCTGATCATGATGCACTCTTTTCATGTATGTAATAGGCAAGTTTCGTCACTTAAAGACTTCTTTGTTTCGAATTTTTTGTATTAGCTCATCATTCCAATTCTTTGTATTAACACAACTGTTACAATTTGATGCAAGCAATTCTTTTGTATGCACTCATTTGAAAGTTATGCTTTCCCCACAAAAAGAGAAATGCTTTGACGCACATGCAAGTCACTATTTTTCTTTACATGGCATATCTCTCCACATTACAAATTTTAGCACAAAATATCCCGCAGCAACGCGCGGGGATTCATCTAGTACAGTATAACACAAGTGTCCAAATCATGAAATGAGGCAGGATCATTGATTAAAAAATGGGAGTGTTACTAACCAGCGGTGGTAAGCATTCCAAAAGTCCTGTAGAAAAAGCAGAGAGTAATCAGTTAGATGATCTTGATTTTTTCATTGATGACAGCCAAATCCTAAGGAGCATCAGCAACAAAAAAACAATAACCTTTGCTGGATCATTGAGGTAGTCCCCATCAAAAGAGAAAATTGCGATGCCAACGGGTGCTTCATATAGCAGCATAAAAGTCATGTCTCCTGTCGGGAAACCAAGTAAAGCACGCACGGGATTCATCTGACTCCAAATTATGACCTCACAATCCGGAACATCAACATAAAGGCAGGTTATTCCCTGAAAAAGAAGGTGGTGGTCAGTACTGTTCACCCAGACAGAAGCAACGAGAAAGCTTACAAAGTACACTAACCAGGTTCATTTCAATTATTCTTTTATATTCAGCACTTCCCGCAACTAATTTGTTCTCAGAACCACACAGTTCGGTGAGCTTCTTGGCTAGGTGATCGTGAATAGCGTTATTAGCTATGTCAATGGGGCAGGGCACCGTCTCATTATGTATGAGTTCTTTCAGACTCTGAGAAATAAATGTAGAAGGGATTTAAAAATTTTGTCAGAGATAATGCAAGTGTCTAAATCATGAAAGGAAGCAGGGTAATGTAGAAGTAGCGCGTCAATCATAAAGTATAGTGTTGCTTAACGAAAATTCGAATCTGAGCCTGAGCTCATCTGCACCTGCGCTCATGAAAAAAATCAAAATAAATACTAGAAAAATTCAAAAAATTTCAAAAAAAATTGGGTGGTAGACAATTTGATGTGTGAGGTATGCTCCAATTTTTAAAACATTTGGACTTCTGTGCAGCTCTCAGCAAAAAAGACAAATCGGAGGTCTATAAAAATGTGTACTGTTCATATACTGTTCTGGTCTGATTTGTCTTTTTTGCTGAGAGCTGCATAGAAGTCCAAATGTTTTGAAAATTGAAGCGTACCTCACGCATCAAATTGTCTACCACCCAATTGTTTTTTGGAATTTTCTAAATTTTTCTGAATTTTTTACGTTTTTTTTGACCGGGTGCAGATACACCCGGGCACAGAAACGCCGCTCTTGTTGCTTAAGCCTTTGTATGTACATTTCTCTCGGTGATGCTCTCAAATGTTCATGCATAGAGCTAGATGTTAGCATTCTGTCATTCTTGGTAGGAGTAGCATGTCGAGCTCATTCATCCCTAGCTAGGAAGATGTAGCCACTCAGTAGAAATTTATGCATAGAAGTACACACTTCGGTTTCAACTTTCAACCGACGCTGATTGATCTTTTAAGGATCTATTAGCAAATGTCTGGCCATTGAAGGCAGTGCACCATGGCATCAAAACAGAGCATCTGACACTACTAGAAAAAGGACTATAGCCAGGGGCGGAGCTACAGGGTGGCCAGGATGGGCCGTGGCCCATCCTGAGATTTTTTAATAGCCTATATACCTATGGATCTTTTACTGGGCCAGAGAAAATATGGCCCAATAACACTTACCTGTTGGCCCTCGTCCAGATCGAGCCGAGGTCATCGAGTAGAACCAGGCAACCAGCCGCCTCCTGCCCTCGTCTTGACTCCCGAGTCCCGATGCCGGACGCTCTCGCCATCGCCAGCTCGCCGCCCTCACTGGTCGCCGGCCGGAGCCCAACCGCCGAGGATGATCCCTGCTTCCTTTCCCTCCCCACTTGCGAGTTGTGTGCGCGTGCGCCCTGCCCTGCACGGTTGTGGCGTTGCTCCCCTATCTCCGCCCGCTTGACGCCCCTGCAAAGCCAGGGGCGGCCGCACAGTGCCCCGGTGCCCAAGTCCAGCGGCAGCAACGTAGTCTTTTTTGAACTTCCCAATTTCTGATTTAAGGTATGAACTACCCAATTTCTGATTTAGGTTTTTATGTGCTATGCTAATTTTGCTCATCATTTTTGCCCCAAATAGCTTTAATTCATAATTTTAGTGTGTTTCCAAGACAAAATTGATCTATTTCTATGTAATATTGGTAATTACTTAGAACAAAAAAATTTCTAAGATCCATATGATCTTAGAACACAATAAAATTTTGCACATCTTAGAAATTTTAGTGTGTTTCTAAGACCATATTGATCTATTTCTAAGACAAAATAGCTTTAATTGAAATGGTGTCATATTTCTTATCAAAATTTTTTTTTGGTGGGTTGGGGGGTTTGGGGGGACCACCCTGTTCTCAATTGCTAGCTCCACCACTGGCTATAGCTGATATGGACATTAATGGCGCACCATGTATGTGGTGCGCCATAGCAATGACGCACCACATACAAGTGCGCCATTATTGACATATTACTAATGACGCACCAGGGGATAGTGCGCCATTACTTGTTGACATAGTAATGGCGCACAACACCCACCGTGCGCCATTAATAGTTTTAAAAAAAAATAAAAAAAATTGTTACTAATGGCGCACCAGTGGACAGTGCGCAATTACTAGTTAAAACTAGTGCGCCATTACTAGTTAAAACTACTAATGGCGCACTAGTTAAAACTACACATGGCGCACTGTCCACTGGTGCGCCATTACTAACATTTTTTTTCAAAACTACTAATGGCGCACTACACATCAGGTGCACCATTACTAACCCTGGTGCTAAATGCACCCCCTGGACTGCCTTTTTAGTTTTAAAAAAATAAAATAAAATGATGGAAATGTCAAAAAAATAAAAGAAAATAAGTTTCCCATGTGATATGTGGTCTAGTTGTTGGGAAAATTTACAAATATGAATTTTGACTTTATTTGCAAAATCTCTCTGGAATTTAGTAAAATGGGCATAACTTTGCATTCGAACTCGGATTAAAAAGTTTTTTATATGAAAAATCATCTACTCAAAAAGTTATATCCGAATTCAACTGGGGGAACCCCGTTGAAAATCTTAAAAATCCCAAAAAACCCTAACAGAACGAAAGATACGGGGCTTTTAAGATTTAAAGGGGGGGAAATGAAAAAATATTCAAACTTACTAGTGGCGCACCAGTTGCTAGGTGCGCCACTAGTAACAGAAAAAAATTGGTTTCAATTTTTTTTTGGATTTTTTTTCAAAATATGATACATAATATGATCTGGAAGTTTGAAATATTTTTCAAAATTTCATCACACTCATGAACATGAACAAAGTCCTAGACATCAACAAGTTTTAATAGGATAGATATAATAGATATATCAACAAGTGCTTGTGAAGTGAGCTGGTGCTGGGGTTGGATAGAACTGCAAAGTTAAGTGTGCTCGGGCTGGAGTAGTGTGAGGATGGGTGACCTTCCGGGAAGTAGTAATGGCGCACTTTTATGTGGTGCGTCATTACTAAGTCAGATAGTAATGACGCACCAGATAGGCATATCAATGGCGCACTCCCTGGTGCGTCATTAGTATCTGGTATACTAATGACGCATCAGATAGCCATAGTAATGGCGCACTTCCTGATGCGCCATTAATATCTGGTATACTAATGGCGCATTGCTAGTGTCACACCTGTAGTGCGCCATTAGTAGCCAAAACAGGTGCACCACTAGCATGCCTTTTTCTAATAGTGTGAACATGGTAATGAGGAAAGACTCCCAACTAGGAAAAAGTTATTGTCGACCAGCTTGATTCGATTCTGAACCAGTTCAACAACAAAAATAACTACTGCCGAGGAACAGAGTTAACGTTTTATAATCCACCCACTCGTAGCAACAGAAATTGACAATGGAGACTGACAGTGAATTTTGCAAAGCACTGCTCTGTTCAAGTTGGCAGCAAGAAGCGCAAGGAAATACTATGACAAAAATAGTACTCCCTCCGTAAACAAATATAAGAGTGTTTAGATCACTAAATAGTGATCTAAACGCCCTTATATTTCTTTGGAGAGGGAGTAAGAAAGAAAATGGGAGTGTTTCTGCAGAAAGAGATAGAGGGGGGAGGGGGGTGGAGGGCTCACCTGCTCTGCGGGGCGTGGCCGAGGCCAAACGCCGGCGCTCGCGCCGCGGGCACCGGGAGAGAGATGTGTATCGATCGAAGTGTCTGTCTGGCTGTGGGAGTGTGGGTAACTCTATGGACAAACAGGAAACCTCTATGAAAGCCCACGTCGTATTGGGAATCGTTTCTGGCCAGGGCACCGGCCGAACCGTTCCGCCGGTCTCGTCCGCGCGCGCTGCAACAAGTCAAGTCGCGACACGTGGAGTGATGGGTCCCAATAACACGGCTTTATCCCCTTCCAGCTTTCTCTTCAACTGCTCGTCTTCTCTCTCTTCCCACCTTGCAGATCCCGCCTCGCCGGTGTTCTCCCGAGATGTCGTCCCCTCGCGGCACCAGCAGCTACCCTTCTTCCTTCTCCCTCTCTTCCCTTTCCTCCTCCTCTCTTCCCTTTTTGCTGCAACCGGCGACAGGACAAACGCGGGGAGGACCGAGGTGCCCGTGCTACAACCATGGCCACGGGGAGGAGCTGCAACCGCAGTACTGGGAGAGTTGCAAACGGCGTTTTCCCGTGCTATAACCATGGACACAAAAAGCTACATCCAGTAGATAAAAAAGCTTCAACCAGACAACGAAATACAGGAAAAGTTACAACCGTTTTGACAAAAAGCTTCAACCCGCAGATGAAAAAGCTTCAAACAGAGATTGAGAAAATCCTCCTCGACGACGACCATGGCGTCTCTATATGTTTTTGTTGCAACCGTGGAGTAAAAGCTGCAACCCTTTTGTGAAAAAAGCTTCAAGCTCAGGTGAAAAATGCTTCAATTGGCACGGTGGAAAGCTTCAATCCACGAGAAAAGCTTCAACAGGCATAGAGAAAAGCTTCAACCGATGAGATAAAAAGCTTCAACCTGACTCGCCAATGGCAGCGAGTGACGACTTTGAGAGCTGCGTCGGCGACACGATAGTGCAGCGACGATGGCGGCTGCTAGGTGCTGCAACGACAGGGGATGCCGGTGTGCTTCAAGACGACGCCATTTTTTGCGGCGAGGGGGCGACGGGCTTTCTGCTGGACCGGGGCGAGTACGGATGCTGCGATGGTGACGGGGACGGTGACCAGCGGCAACGGGGACGGAGAGCGCATCCAGCTGCGTGGGACTAGGGGGGAGGAGGTCCAGGCGAGGGGGCTAGTCGCCGGCGGCAGGAGCGGCTGGGGTGGGGGCGCGATGAAGAAGAAGAAGAGGAAGAAGAAGTCAACATGGGGGAAGGAGGCACGAGGAATAGATCTGGCGGCTCGAGCTCCCGGATCGGACGGCTGAGGCTTGACCGGCCCAACGATTGGACCGGTGTGCCGGGGCAGATCGCTGCCCCGTCGTATTTGGGCTTGTGTTCTCTTTGCACGCGACTACTAGCCGGCTAAAGTAGAACCTCGTCCCCACGGCCTGCTCGGAGTCGGACTGAGCCCCCGTCTAGACATGCCATATTGCCATGATCAATTGGCAAGCTATATGATTGTTTCGATTGTAGCCATGGTACGTAGTAATTACCAAAATTTCCACAATATCAGAGCCTTCCATGTTGTTTCAACACAAAAGACTTACCAAAAGTTCGTAGGATTAAAATTTTCATTTTATGCAGAGATCAATCAGCACTAAAAAAAAGAGATTGCCAAACGGTGCTTGTTCATCAGCACCAAAAAAAGGATCAATCAGCTTCAATGGTACTAGGAAAAGAGCCCGTGCGTTGTAACGGGAGAAAGAAAAATCATAATCTCCAATGGACATGATCATATTTTGCTGCATCACCGAGATACACTATCACTTTCAATTTCATGAAATCATGATCATTTTTTTAAACTCATGAACATTTTTCAAATTCATGAAACTTTTAGAAATTTTCAAACATTTTCTGAAATCAATAACATGTTTTGAAATCGTGATAATTTATCCTATCTACAACATTTTTTTTAAAAAGGGAAGATTTTTTAACAATTTTCTTCAATAGGCGAACATTTCTAAATTGAACGAACATTGTTTTGAAAACTGATGATTTTTTTTAAATTCACGAATATCTTTTGATTTAATGAACATTTTCTGATTTAACAAATATTTTATGAAATGCATAATCATTTTTTGAATCAACGAACATTTTACGAATAAATAAAATATTTTGTAAGTCACGAACAGTTTTTAAGTTTTTAGGATATTTTTTCATTCATGATTTTTTTAATTGGCTAAATTTTGTTCAGTTTCATGAACTTTTTTAATAGATGATTTTTTTGAGTTCCCGAACATTTGTTTTCAAAATTTTGAACATCTTTCGAATAAGCAAATATTTTTAAAAAAATTCTGAACATTTTTTAATTCACAACCTTTTTATGATTTTTAATATTTTATTTCAAATTCCCTTTTTTTAAATTTTTGAACTTTTTTGAATGACTAAATTATTTAAAGTAGAAAAAACAGAACGGAAAAGAAAAATAAAAAATAAATAACGAAATTTTGAAAACAGGCTGCCGAACATGGGCCGGCCACAGTACAGGAGGTCCCAACTGCAAGGGCCGAACATTGGTGAGTAATATTTTACAACTTTTAGGGTAATTTTCATGACGTACCGCAAGAATCAATAGCCTTTTATTATCTCTACTCCTAATGTCTCAGTACGTAAGTCGTTCGTTCGCTTCGTTCGTTCCCACCGTCCCATCGATCTCCCCACCAGGCGATCCCTCCCCCCACCCATTTTTTTCTTCCCACCGAAAACCGAGATCGGTTTTCTTTCATGCATCACAAGAACCAAGCCAAACGTTCCATCCCCTTCCATATAAAACAACAAACCTTTCGTCCTTCCCTTCAATTTACGACACCAATCAAATCAAATCATATGGAACCATATCGGAAAATTCCGTCACGAGAAGCTTCCATAAACAACAGTTTAATCTAATATTTTTGCTATTTCCATATACAATAAACAATTTTCAAATCCTATCTTCCGAGCGGGGCGAGCAAGGCACGCTTCCAGGTTTGCGTTTGGATCATGTGGATTTGAACTGTTTCTTCAAAGTTTGCCGTCGGATCAGGTGTGCGAGGCCTGTTTCTTCAAACTTTGCCCCCGGTGCCGGGCGCGGCTGCCAGCGAGACACGGGTGCCGGCCTGGCTTCCAGCGATCCACGGGTGCCGGCGCGGCTGCGAGCGAGACACAGGTTAGTAACCTGTACACAGTTCACTTCTGGTTAAACTAATGCGGGAAGAGATTCGGTTAACTATACAACTGTTCGATTGGTGGTGTGACATAGCCCCAACTGTTCGTCCGATTCATACATGGTCCTGACTGTTCTTGTGTGCTAGCGAGGCATATACCTGTTCAAAGTAAGTACTCAACTGCTTTAAGTATACAACCAATGCGTAGCAAGGCTTGACATATGTATACATTCAACCCTTTCGAAAACTTACTGCTTCTCGAGAGGTATCCTAACCCCGGCTATAATTTTTCTGACGTTCTACCGAAGTAACCTGTACCAATAACATGGCTCAGAGAGGATAATTTGCTATATACTCCCTCCATTCCTAATTACTTGTCGCATGTATGGATGTATCTAGATGTATTTTAGTTCTAGTTACATCAATTTCTGTGACGAGTAATCTGGAACAGAGGGAGTACATGCTTTCTATTCAACAATCAACGCTATCAGAATAAATGCAGCACGAATATGATTGTGCGGTTTCAGATTAGCTCCATAGTGTTCCTTTTTTTTAATTATCAAGAGCTTGTTAAAATAACTGTGGTACATAATTGATATGGAATCCAGTATGCACTTATATGCACTTAGTTGACTATCTTCAGTTTTTATATATACTGATGGAACTATCTTCAGTTTGTATATATACTTGTCACAAATCACAAATCAGTACTTGGCACAAACCTATCTTGGTGGTCAAACATAGTGTTCCTCAAGCATGTACTAATGGAACTATCCCTGCCATTTATTTATATTTAGGTAAGAGTCCATGCATTTATTTGAATGGTCTGGTGGTTCAAAATCCAAATATTTGAGGAGCGCATATATACATATGAGTGTTACCAATGCATACAAAAACAAATGACATGGATAATAAGAACTAGCTTTTCATGTCAGGGTGAAACTGTATGGAGAGAAGTAGAGTGATGACACCAAAGCAAGAGCAAGGAGTAGACCGAAATAATTGGCAAGCACGCTTGTTACACTAACATGAAGGTCTACAGAAAAACTTCAGGATTTTGAAAATTTATTGTGTTTACAAAACAAGATCCATCTTCAGGATTTTGTTTTCTATTTACTGTTCACCAGGGAGTATATGCTCCCTGGAGCCAAAACTCCAAGCAAGTTTGTCTTGTCAGTGGCGTATGAGAAATAAGATTTGTGTCCGAGAAAAATTACTACAAATGGAGGACGAGATGATGATGCCCCCTGACTCTATGCTTTTCTGTGTGGTTTCTTCTACTCTCCTATTTTTTTATATTTTTTTTTTGCTTTTCTTAATCTCGACCAGCCTAGGAAGAAGAAAACTTCAACCAAAGTAGTTAGTCCATTGCACAACTCAATCCACCAAAATCATGCAAATAATTCGATCAACTAATTATTTAGTCTAACCAGCATTGTGCTAATCAATCAATCAATCAATCAATTTATGTATTGGTTCATATGCCAACACATCTACAAACATCCATGGTAAATACTGGAGCCAACACCTCCACAAACCCGTGTGAGCTGCAACCTCCACACACAGAATTGCCTGCTATTGATTGAAGAGGAAGAGTAGCTATACCTGGTACGACTCTATGAACTGTCCTCATCTGCGTCGACCGCATCCGAAGCCTTGACGGCCACATGTCTGTGAAGCCGGTGTACACCATCCTGCTCATGTCGCTGGCACGGCAGGCTCGACAAAGGGGCGGGTGTCGATTTGGCCGTGTGGAGGACTCGGCCACGAGGCGGTAGAGGCACGGGAAGGACCCGTCGCCGCTGGCGGCGGCGAGGACAAGTCGAGCACTGCCAAGCGCGGCCGTGAGATTGGCGAGGTCGGCGCGAGCAGGGCAGTCGGCGAACACAGCATGGGCAGGGAGGCGGCGAGGTGCTTCCCAGGAGAGCGAGCGACGGTCGAGGAGGCCGAGGATTAGGGCGAGGCGGAGGCTGCGGCTAGCGGCAGGAGAAGACTGTCCTTCCACCGCCGGCGATGGCGACCTTTGTGTGATGTTGGTCGCCGGTTGTGTGCGTCTCTAGCCGCCTTCGGATGAGTGGAGGGGAGTTGGGGAGGGGATGAGAGGGGGCGGTGGTGCGAGACAAGGTCGCCGGCTGTGGGGGCGAGAGCGGAGGGGGTGGAGTGGGTGACTCGCCGAGATCTGGCATCGTGAGTGGACTGGGAGTCTGGGAGTGGAGAGAGTGAGGGGATCAGGGGAGGTACGGGTGCTGGTTGGGCTTGGGTCGTGCGGGGAAGGAGAGGTTGGGTGCTGTTTTTTTTTTGTTTTTTTACGGGGTAGATTGGGTGCTGGTTGGGCCGTGTTGGTAGCTGATTTGGGCATACAAAAACATATATATATGTATATATTAAAGTGTATACATATACTAGTAGAATGCCCGTGCGTTGTCACGGGGTTTCGATATATTTTTCTAAAGTCATGTAAAAATATTTCACGGGACCATATGTAGAGACAATGTAACATGGTCACAAGTGCATAATAATTGAAGTTCACTTCACTTGTAATGTAAAATGATCACAAAATGGAAAATTAGCAATGTGTACAAACATAGTCTGTCGGCATGATACAAAACCGAGTGAATTAGGCAATATGACGAAAGAAAGATCGATAACAACATTGGAAAAAAATACCTTGCGCGGTAACATTTAAATTGGCATCCTTTTTTGATTTTTTTATGAGATAACACCGCTTTCACATCATTATGTTGTAAAAAATTCGATGAAGCCCCATTTTAGTGACGTCTTTTTGTGCATCTCCAAATTCCATATCTATGTCTCCTATATTCTAAAAAGAACATAAAGAATACACCTTTTGTATTATCATGTATAACATACATACAAAGATTAGCTATATGCACCTCTTCTCGTAGTGTTTCAGTCAGGTCAGTCATCGTTACATCAGTGTGTATGTCAGAACTCATCACTTTTTATCTCTGATGAAAGAAACATATATAATATATAATAAAATAAAAGTGAAACTAACACAACTATTTTATTTTGTAAAATAGAAAACCCATTTTTCATATTATAAAAAAAGATGTTGAATTTATCTCGAAGAAAACAACCAACTATAATGTTCATATATAAATAAGCAGTCATCTGAAATTTCTTGAATCATTTTAGTTTATTTATATAGGCTAAGGAAAATTGTCCGGCGAAAGATAAAAGCATGCAAGCAATCCAACACAAACCAAGTATATTCGGTTTCTTCTCTCAAAATTGTGTTTTTTGTGTGATACTTTGAATATATCTAATAAGTATAAAAATATATTTTTTGTATGCTCCATGTTTAATTAATATATGTATACACTTTAATATATACATATATATGTTTTTGTATGCCCAAATCAGCTACCAACACGGCCCAACCAACACCCAATCTACCCCCTAAAAAAACAAAAACAAAAACAGCACCCAACCTCTCCTTCCCCGCACGACCCAAGCCCAACCAGCACCCGTACCTCCCCTGATCCCCTCACTCTCTCCACTCCCAGACTCCCAGTCCACTCACGATGCTAGATCTCGGCGAGTCACCCACTCCACCCCCTCCGCTCTCGCCCCCACAGCCGGCGACCTCGTCTCGCACCGCCGCCCCCTCTCATCCCCTCCCCAACTCCCCTCCACTCATCCGAAGGCGGCTAGAGACGCACACAACCGGCGACCAACATCACACAAAGGTCGCCATCGCCGGCGGTGGAAGGACAGTCTTCTCCTGCCGCTAGCCGCAGCCTCCGCCTCGCCCTAATCCTCGGCCTCCTCGACCGCCGCTCGCTCTCCTGGGAAGCACCTCGCCGCCTCCCTGCCCATGCTGTGTTCGCCGACTGCCCTGCTCGCGCCGACCTCGCCAATCTCACGGCCGCGCTTGGCAGTGCTCGACTTGTCCTCGCCGCCGCCAGCGGCGACGGGTCCTTCCCGTGCCTCTACCGCCTCGTGGCCGAGTCCTCCACACGGCCAAATCGACACCCGCCCCTTTGTCGAGCCTGCCGTGCCAGCGACATGAGCAGGATGGTGTACACCGGCTTCATAGACATGTGGCCGTCAAGGCTTCGGATGCGGTCGACGCAGATGAGGACAGTTCATAGAGTCGTACCAAGTATAGCTACTCTTCCTCTTCAATCAATAGCAGGCAATTCTGTGTGTGGAGGTTGCAGCTCACACGGGTTTGTGGAGGTGTTGGCTCCAGTATTTACCAGGGATGTTTGTAGATGTGTTGGCATATGAACCAATACATAAATTGATTGATTGATTGATTGATTAGCACAATGCTGGTTAGACTAAATAATTAGTTGATCGAATTATTTGCATGATTTTGGTGGATTGAGTTGTGCAATGGACTAACTACTTTGGTTGAAGTTTTCTTCTTCCTAGGCTGGTCGAGATTAAGAAAAGCAAAAAAAAAAATAAAAAAAAATAGGAGAGTAGAAGAAACCACACAGAAAAGCATAGAGTCAGGGGGCATCATCATCTCGTCCTCCATTTGTAGTAATTTTTCTCGGACACAAATCTTATTTCTCATACGCCACTGACAAGACAAACTTGCTTGGAGTTTTGGCTCCAGGGAGCATATACTCCCTGGTGAACAGTAAATAGAAAACAAAATCCTGAAGATGGATCTTGTTTTGTAAACACAATAAATTTTCAAAATCCTGAAGTTTTTCTGTAGACCTTCATGTTAGTGTAACAAGCGTGCTTGCCAATTATTTCGGTCTACTCCTTGCTCTTGCTTTGGTGTCATCACTCTACTTCTCTCCATACAGTTTCACCCTGACATGAAAAGCTAGTTCTTATTATCCATGTCATTTGTTTTTGTATGCATTGGTAACACTCATATGTATATATGCGCTCCTCAAATATTTGGATTTTGAACCACCAGACCATTCAAATAAATGCATGGACTCTTACCTAAATATAAATAAATGGCAGGGATAGTTCCATTAGTACATGCTTGAGGAACACTATGTTTGACCACCAAGATAGGTTTGTGCCAAGTACTGATTTGTGATTTGTGACAAGTATATATACAAACTGAAGATAGTTCCATCAGTATATATAAAAACTGAAGATAGTCAACTAAGTGCATATAAGTGCATACTGGATTCCATATCAATTATGTACCACAGTTATTTTAACAAGCTCTTGATAATTAAAAAAAAGGAACACTATGGAGCTAATCTGAAACCGCACAATCATATTCGTGCTGCATTTATTCTGATAGCGTTGATTGTTGAATAGAAAGCATGTACTCCCTCTGTTCCAGATTACTCGTCACAGAAATTGATGTAACTAGAACTAAAATACATCTAGATACATCCATACATGCGACAAGTAATTAGGAATGGAGGGAGTATATAGCAAATTATCCTCTCTGAGCCATGTTATTGGTACAGGTTACTTCGGTAGAACGTCAGAAAAATTATAGCCGGGGTTAGGATACCTCTCGAGAAGCAGTAAGTTTTCGAAAGGGTTGAATGTATACATATGTCAAGCCTTGCTACGCATTGGTTGTATACTTAAAGCAGTTGAGTACTTACTTTGAACAGGTATATGCCTCGCTAGCACACAAGAACAGTCAGGACCATGTATGAATCGGACGAACAGTTGGGGCTATGTCACACCACCAATCGAACAGTTGTATAGTTAACCGAATCTCTTCCCGCATTAGTTTAACCAGAAGTGAACTGTGTACAGGTTACTAACCTGTGTCTCGCTCGCAGCCGCGCCGGCACCCGTGGATCGCTGGAAGCCAGGCCGGCACCCGTGTCTCGCTGGCAGCCGCGCCCGGCACCGGGGGCAAAGTTTGAAGAAACAGGCCTCGCACACCTGATCCGACGGCAAACTTTGAAGAAACAGTTCAAATCCACATGATCCAAACGCAAACCTGGAAGCGTGCCTTGCTCGCCCCGCTCGGAAGATAGGATTTGAAAATTGTTTATTGTATATGGAAATAGCAAAAATATTAGATTAAACTGTTGTTTATGGAAGCTTCTCGTGACGGAATTTTCCGATATGGTTCCATATGATTTGATTTGATTGGTGTCGTAAATTGAAGGGAAGGACGAAAGGTTTGTTGTTTTATATGGAAGGGGATGGAACGTTTGGCTTGGTTCTTGTGATGCATGAAAGAAAACCGATCTCGGTTTTCGGTGGGAAGAAAAAAATGGGTGGGGGGAGGGATCGCCTGGTGGGGAGATCGATGGGACGGTGGGAACGAACGAAGCGAACGAACGACTTACGTACTGAGACATTAGGAGTAGAGATTAATTAAACATGGAGCATACAAAAAATATATTTTTATACTTATTAGATATATTCAAAGTATCACACAAAAAACACAATTTTGAGAGAAGAAACCGAATATACTTGGTTTGTGTTGGATTGCTTGCATGCTTTTATCTTTCGCCGGATAATTTTCCTTAGCCTATATAAATAAACTAAAATGATTCAAGAAATTTCAGATGATTGCTTATTTATATATGAACATTATAGTTGGTTGTTTTCTTCGAGATAAATTCAACATCTTTTTTTATAATATGAGAAATGGGTTTTCTATTTTACAAAATAAAATAGTTGTGTTAGTTTCACTTTTATTTTATTATATATTATATATGTTTCTTTCATCAGAGATAAAAAGTGATGAGTTCTGACATACACACTGATGTAACGATGACTGACCTGACTGAAACACTACGAGAAGAGGTGCATATAGCTAATCTTTGTATGTATGTTATACATGATAATACAAAAGGTGTATTCTTTATGTTCTTTTTAGAATATAGGAGACATAGATATGGAATTTGGAGATGCACAAAAGGACGTCACTAAAATGGGGCTTCACCGAATTTTTTACAACATAATGATGTGAAAGCGGTGTTATCTCATAAAAAAAATCAAAAAAGGATGCCAATTTAAATGTTACCGCGCAAGGTATTTTTTTTCCAATGTTGTTATCAATCTTTCTTTCGTCATATTGCCTAATTCACTCGTTTTTGTATCGTGCCGACAGACTATGTTTGTACACATTGCTAATTTTCCATTTTGTGATCATTTTACATTACAAGTGAAATGAACTTCAATTATTATGCACTTGTGACCATGTTACATTGTCTCTACATATGGTCCCTACCTGTGAAATATTTTTACATGACTTTAGAAAAATATATCGAAACCCCGTGACAACGCACGGGCATTCTACTAGTTAGGTATAGATTAGCTACTTCACATGTGTGTGAACAAATTGCATAGAGAAGTAGGAACAAATTAATAGGGAAACATTCGCTTCTGGCCGCCGTGCGATCCGCGTGGATATGATGTTCGCGCCGCATCGCCGCATGCGCATGTGGCTCCTGCTGGGAGCCCTGCACGCGCTATTGTGCAGGGCCAATCGTTGAGCAACACATGTACCCGTGGACCCCACCACTTAATAAACAGATTTTATTTTGTTTGGTTTTCTGAAAAGTCCTTTCCCTTGCCTTATCCGCCGCGGACGCTTCGAGCAAGTACCATTATTCCACTGAGCTGAGCTTCGTGAGAGAGAGGATTCGAGAAAGTGAGGTCCGCCGTCCGGCGGTCAAGGCTCGTGGTCGTGGCCAGCGACAGAGGGAGCAGCCGCTGCCTGACTCCGGCGCACCCAAGCCCCGGCCGAGGCTGGAGTAGCTGCTCTGGCATGCCGCTGTTCCCCTCCTGGACCGAGCAGATCCGTTGGAGAAGGTGGGGATCTGCAGGGCGTGCGGTCGGCTGGGTGCAGCGCTGCTTCGCCGGGATGCCGCAGGAGGTCGTGCAGGCGCACATCAAGACGGGAGGCCGATGCACACTGGTCAGACAGAGGTTAGTGGTAGCTGATTTCTTCATCTATATCCTGTACTAGTAGCTAGCTTTCGATGGCTTCAGACTAGTACAGGGGCCATCCAATTAATTAGTACGTAGTATATTGCTAAGATAACAATTAATTTGAGATTGAACTAGCTTTCAATGATTTCAAACTAGGTAGCCTCATGTGGATATGTTCTCTGTTTTAATTCACAAAACATTCACAGAAATCTCAAATTGGTGAAAGATCCTTGTGGATTGAACCATAGAGAAATAACCAGCAACTAATCAGTACACTTTTATGTCTCCATTTAGAATAAATCCGTTATACATCTCACACCAAAAGGAATAGTAAGATAAACTATCACATCAGGACTTTATTGTTTTGTAGAGAAATTCTGAGAAGCAACATTTATACAGAGCTATTTAAAAGTGCTATCTTCTCCATGGCTTGATTGGCTACCCAAGTCCTGAAATAAGAAAGGAACGTTTTTGTGTGAATAAACTTGAATTTGAGAGTCTGACTTGTAAGTGAAACAATACCTTAGTCGGCAGCTGGTCATTTTGATATGTTGGCCAATCCGAGGTCGGTATCAATATAGAACTCTACATACAGTTTAAAGTTAACGGAAGTGAATGACCTATGCATGTTCATCTTAATTTTTAATGACTAACTAAATAAATATACCTGACTTGGTTGAGTACCATAATAGAAATATGGTTGTTGTGGTTGCAAGCCGAGTAACTGCTGAAAAGAAGTAGCATTTTCCTGCGATAGTTGAGGCAGGCCGTGATGCAATACTTGCGAATTATAATTCTCTGGTTGTGGTACTGGTGTCATAATCTGAGGAAGTTGATGCAAATAGTAGTTCTCTGCCTGTGGTTGCGGAGGCATAGAGCGCGGCAATACTTGCAAATTGTAGTTCGTAGCTTGTGGTTGTGGAGGCATAGCACGCGGCAATACTTGCAAATTGTAGTCTGTTGCTTGTGGGTTTGGAGGCATAGCGTGCGGCAATACCTGTGAATTGTAGTTCCCAGCATGTGCTAGTGGAGGCATAGCGCGCAATGATACTTGTGAACTGTAGTTTGTAGCTTGTGGGTTTGGAGGCATAGCGTGCGGCAATACTTGCGAATTGTAGGTCGCAGCATGTGGTAGTGGAGGCATAGCGTGCGACGATACTTGCACACTGTAGTTCGTAGCATGTGGTACTAGAGGCATGGCACTCTGTAGTACTTGCAAGTTGGAGTAATGATTTGGCATGGTGAAGCTAGGATTTGCTTCAGTTGAGGCAGAAGCACAAACATCATTCCTATTCTTGCATGTTGTTGCTTGACCTATTTGGAAAAGAAATTGTTAGATCTATTTAAATAACATGAGCAAATATTTATGTACCCATTTCTTGTGCTACACCATACCTTTCTTCCGTGTGTTCTTATTGTTTAGTTCCAAACCAGATTTAATCCTCTTACTGCTATTTCCTTTTTCTTTTCTCTTTATTCCATGTGCTTGGACAACGTTCTCGTTGTTGCATTCAACTGGTTGTTTCTCTGCTTGCTTCTCAGCTTGTTCATGATTTGATGGGATATCTTTCGACTGGTTGCTTCGATGTAAAATCTGGTCCACCTTTTCCATTAGTTCAATTGACATACTTTGCAGTAGTGCATATGCCTCTTTGTTTGCTGCTGCTTTGCTCAAAATGTTATTGTAAGTGCGACATAGTGATCCATACTGCCTAGCTAGCACAACTCTAGCATCTTCATCATCAGCGCACTTTTGAATTGCATGTGACGACCCTGATTTTGCTTGCCTTGTCCATCTTTTCAAGATATATTCCGGTGCCAACTCCTTAATATTGTTGTGGTCCAACACCTTCAATGCATGACGACACAATACCCCAACAAATTCAAACTTTTTGCATGAGCATGAAACTTTTGATCCATCATGATCAAATTTCACTGTAGCTGAATGGGTAACCTTGAATTCAGAAATAGAGGCACTACGACCACTTTCATACACACAATATCCCATTACCATGTCAAATTCTCCTTTAAATATCTCAAACATAGCAGGTGTATATACTTTGGAAGTTTGAATCAGCATATGCACATGTGGCACTTTTGGTGATGTTTGACTCGCATAGAAATCACTTTCCACTTCAGCATACCTTCTATCATCCACAGCCCTCTCATAGTGCTTGAAGAAATCTAATAAATCAAGACGAACATGCAAGTATCGCTTCAATAATGCATTCATACTCTCACTTCTTTGTGTAGATTTCATATCCGCACAAAAGGTCTGTCGACCGTAAACCAAAGCCCACTTCTCCTTGTTCCGGAATAATCTATATAGCCAGTCATTGTCTTCCAAATTATATTTCACTAGCATATCATTCCAACATGCTAAGAATTCATCAACTTCTTCAAAATCATAAACACACTTGCCAAAATCTTTCTTAAATGTCTTTGAACCTTGGAAAACATGACTCAAATGTTTTGCAGCATTCTGATACATGTGCCACACACATAGACGATGTATTGAATTAGTAAAAACCTTGTCAATGGCACTAATAATGGCAGGACATTGGTCGGTCAATATTGTTTTTGGTTCCTTTCCTGACATGGCCCTTTTGAATGTTTCAAATAACCATTCAAACGTATCGGTTGTTTCATCATACAATAATGCAGCTCCAAAGACCACTGTTTGTTTATGATGGTTGACACCAACAAAAGGGGCAAATGGTCTGCCATAACTATTTGTCTTAAAGGTTGTGTCAAAGCATACCACATCACCAAAGTAGTGATAATCTAATATTGATCTTGCATCTGCCCAGAATATGTTAGTCATCATATCCTCTACATCTACTTGTATTGCATAAAAAAAGGAAGGATTTTCCATTTGCTTCTCCTGTAGATATTGAAGAATGGCACCTGTATCTCCTTCTTGGATTGATTGCATACGCTTTGATCGGAGATAATTTTTATAATCTTTGTGACCGAAGCAAAGACTTTGTCGCCCTCCTGCTTGCCTACTCATCACTTCATGACCAGATTTTGGTCTAATACCTGAATCATTCAAAATGTCAATCTGGGCCTTCTAAGCTTCTGTAATTCTTCTTTGGGATCGCAGTAGATGGGCTTTGCTTGGAGTTACCAATTCATGATTATGGGCATCCTCAAAGCTGCTTACAACATATTTTCCGTTAGCACTTATTTTAATGGTCATCTCTGCCAGACACCCAACTCTTGTATCTGCTCGCTTCCGCTGGCATTGTTCCTTGCTCTTGTCCTTGAAACCTGCCTTTGAGCATACAAATTTCTTTGTTCGAATAACATTAGTTGAGGATTTATCATGCCAAAATTTCCTGACACTGAAACCTGCATGTCCTGCATATGCATTATAAAACTCATATGCTATATCTTCATTCTCAAATTCCATTCCTATCTCTGGCTTTAACCTTTTGCTGTAATAATCATCTGTGTTTCGACTTGCCTCTCCCACATTTGTGGTCTCCTGATCTACACAACATAAAAAAAATCATATACTAATTAGTTCATGGGCGAAACATTTTTGTAAAAAACACACATGATGTTCACAGTCCTGTTGTAGTGAAACCTGAACAACACTTGAAGATTCAACAACATATTTTGCCAAATATCGCACTGTATTCATAGGAGCATTACCAAAAAATTGACCTTTTTCTTAGATACAATATTCTCTATCATTACAATTGGCAAAAGGACACAAACAGACCAATGGAAGATGAAGTACGAGGAGATAAGTCTCAAGGATTAATCTGCATGTCATAGATTAAGCTCTTAGTTTGTTTCTGTTTAATCTTGTCTCCTCCATATGATGAGAGTATTGATAATGTGCAGATTCAAGGCACAACAACAAACCTATGGATGATGAAGTCGCGGGAGCTCCTTCCATGCTGAAGAACACCGTAGATGCTGGTCCACGTGAGAGGGCAATTCTCTATCGATCCTGATCTATTCTCGTGTAATCCACAATGGAGTAGATAGATAGGAGAAAGGGTGTTGGAGATTTTGGCGGCAGTCTGTTGATACGCGGGAGAAAGAAAGGCAGTTTTGCTGATTTTCTGTAATTAGAGATATACGATCTGGTGGGTTGTTTGAGTGATGGGTCCACCAGGCCACGTGTTGGCCGCTGGTTGACCCCCCACAAGCCGCCCCACCCTCCGTCCTTATCCCCTCACTCTTTCTTCTCTAACGATCCTCACATTCAACATCTCACTCATATGTAAACTTCAAATCAAAGTCAGCAACAACAAGAATATTCTGACTTGTGTAGTACTTTCTCACCTTGTATGTTGCAGATTGTGGCCTTGGCACTCTAGTAGTGACATGAGTATCATCTATTGCCCTTATGCAATCCTGAAATGTCATTACAAGATGATGTTACGACTATAGCAGAACAATATAAGCATGCCAAGCCATGAACTACATACTGCCAGTGATCACCTTGAAATATGGATACCATCTTGGACTAGTGCGAATCTTGCTAGGACTCCGGGCGGTTGGTGATCATCTCGCCTCTAAGTTCTCCAACAACATACAACACTTGACACTGGAGTGAAGTACCTGAAAATGGTCTCCATTGGTCTCCTGAATGTATTATGGATAACCATGAACCTCTGGTTATGACCGACAACATGGAGGAACATGCCAACTTGCTTTTCCACACTAGTGTGGATGCTATCTTGTAGCTTCCCTTGCTTCTGAAGGTCTGCACAACAAGCCTGGCGAAATCTGTTCTTTTCATTCGAAGCATCCATAAAGCCTTTGTGTCATTGCAGTTGTAGATGTAGTTTAAATTCACTATTCTTCCATGATCCCGGGTTAACATTGAAGCATAACGAATGACAGGCTTGTCACCATGACGAACAATTCTCTTGTGAATCAACATGAGCCATGCCTGAATCACAACTATCAGTGTTGCTTGAACTAGCAACTTCGCACATTCGTTCATAACCTTGGTGACATCAATAACCTCAGCGACATCGATGGTGCGGTGAGCAATGGGGAACCGATTCTAATCGTTACCTAACGGCTTAACAACCGACCTAACATAGGGGGAGGGGCTTCCATGTTGCTTACCGGCTTTGGAGACGACGGCGACAAAGAAGGGGGGTCATGGCTGAGTCGAGTAGGACCTGACGGTGGAAGAGGAAGGGGAGAAGCAGCTCCTGCTGCTGGAGAGTGTTGTCGCCACCTCCGCTTGCACAAATCTGAGTCGCCGCCGATGCTAAGAACAGAGGAAGTGCTTGTCTTAGAGTTAGTGGTGACCGAGTAAATGGGACGAAGAGGCTAGATTTCCCGCCATCCAGCCTCGGCCGATTTTCATCTCCCGCCATCTTTACTCAATTTCCGTTTGCACCATCGCGAGCGCGCTGCCTCCCTTTTGCACCGCACTCAGCCTTGCTCACTCGAAACTGTCGATTAAGGTTCGTGCCAATGAGAGCCAAGCCTCCTTGTTTGCAACCAAACACGTTTTTTTTTTGCCCAACCCGGTATGGTTGGAGGTAATGTAGGTATCCAAACACACCATAATCATGCATAGTGCTGGGGCTGGTACCAGGGCGCTACAAATGCAATCCTCAAGAGCTTTCCTATGGAACTTACCCTATTCTATTTCATTAGGATTTTTTTTCATGAGGTCTGACCCATTGACAAAATCCTATAATTTCCCAATGCTGCCATCAAATACTAACTTGGGCTCTAGTAGGAGAGAGAAGAGGTATTTGGCCTTAGCCGAGTTGTGGCTTTGAGGCTTCCTATTCTCGTACACTCTTTCTGCCTTCTAGTATAAAGCTCTGTAAAGCTATGTATTTTGCGTACTCTCGAAAAAGAAAAATACTTCCTCCATGAAGAAATATAAGAGTGTTTATATTACTAAAGGAGTGATCAAAAGGCTCTTATATTTCTTTATATTTCTGCTCTTATATTTCTTTACAGAGGGAGTTCTAATTTGTGCCAATTCCGAAGATCTCCATTCCAAATTATGGGATTCAAGTGCGCGGGACAGACCAATCCTCCATTTTTCCCGTTTCCCCATTTTCTCTATCATATGAATCGAAGGAGCACCGAGAGGCCATTCGGTTGCTCAAAAAGAGTCGATTCACAACGAACTAGGAAGCAGAATCATGAAGCAAAGCATCACACCTCAGCGGTGCAGAACTGCTGAAGTCGCCAAATGCATTTATTATTAGGGTATCACAAGGGAAGCAATAACACTTGAAGTCTCAGGCTTTCGCATTAGCACTCTGGATGCTACAGCCTTTGCCACAATAGTTGCCAAAGAAAATTAGCGCACACCCTTAATGGTGCCAGGGCTGAAGTAAACCGCAGATCTTTCAATGGTAGAATGTCAAGAGTGAGTGTGGTCAGAGGAAAATGCCATCTCTTTCGCTGATCCAGCCGTGCTGCTCTTCTTACTATGTTGAAACCGCTACGGTGCCCTCAGGAAGAGCAGAGATGTGCACAACAGGTGTAAGCGATTTTAATGGTATATCGGAGCCGGTGACCTTCTTCTCTGTCGACCTGCTCAGCACCTTCCTCACCTCATCCGCAAGCACAATGATCGAGTCGTCTTCATGGCCTGAACAAATCCACATAGCACCATTTGTAAGGGATTGATGATATGCCTCCAGTGCAGTTTTGTTCTGCTTGCAAGGAGGAGGACAGACAACCAGAACAAACTACTACTGACAACTAGACTGTCATGTTTGGAATGTCAAAGCAATAGACAGATGAGAAACAAGTGCATCCTACAGGCTTTGATCAAATAACATGAGTGCAAATAGAAGGATGACAACATGAGAAATAATTCCTTACTTATATTGGACAGTGCCTTCTCCATTGAGAATAGGTAGTCCCTATTATATCCATTAGGGCCACTGGCTGTAGCAATTTGCCTGTTATGTAAACAAGACAATTGGAAAAGAAGTCAGAATGCTCTTAATGAAGCAGAGTATTCATAAAAGAGGAACGAAGGGTTCAACAGCGCACCTTGCCATATCCTCCAAAGCAGCAGGGCCAAGATAGTATTTGTTGCCAACTGGATCAGGAGTGGATACGAAACTGTACATTGACCAAGTAAGTTTGGCAGTGAGTCAACATGGAATGTGAACAAAAGTAGCTAGTCAAGTTCGACCCTTACACTAAGACATCCGTCACAGCTGGTTCCAGAGAATTTCCATCCTAAACAGTGAAGTTCAGCAAGAGCAAATGAGAGTACTGAAGAAAAGAAAAAGAGAAACATGTCAAAATATTCGCCTTGCATTTATACCTTGTAGAAATCCACAGAGATCTTCTGGTCATATTCGCATTCTCTTCTCTCCAAGTACTGTGGAAATTCATACATTATCAATTTAATTCTAGCATGATAAATCCAATCTTTCTTTCAGGCGAATAAACAAGAAATAAAATCACTGCACCTGCATTGCTTCTCGCTCTTTTTCTAGACCACCTTTGACACAATAAGCAATTCCCCACTGTAAAAAACATGAGCTGTAAATGTAAATACCATAGCCCATAGGAATAAGGAAACCAAAAGAAAGAGCAATGTCATGGCATTCAAGAAAGCATATCAATATTGGATAATGAACAGAAGTAAATCTTTATGGCGATGGTGCAGTGCTAACAATATTATACATATCCCCATTTTTTTTTTGGAAAAGGATATCCCCATTTTGGTGAATAGAACTGCTAATACAGCAGATATACTTGAGTACTGGATAATAAATAAAGTACCATCTTTACGCCATGGGTGCAGTTGTAACATCATTATGCACTTTGGCCTACTCATTTGGCGAACAGAACTTCTAATGCAGTGAATATTACTTTGTGTATGTCTACAAACACTCGCACATGAATCAGATTTATACATTCAGCATTAAAGTGGATGGGTGAGGAACCAGCCAATATTAGGGTAAGTTTGCAAGGAGGATAAAACAAAACAAGACTCAGGGAAATCAAGTTTTCATGCTTGGACAGAAATGCAGCAAGAAGAACATGGTTGGCAATGAAGAACAAATGAGCAAGAAGATAGGATGCCTTTGGATTGTGCCCAAGGTTGCCCTCTTTCCCATGAGTTGGTCAAGGTTAGCAAGACAAATAAACTAGAGTGGGCAAAGAAGGATTGACATGGCGAAAATTTGGCAACCATGCAAACAGAAGACACTCTGTCCTGAGTCCTGACCAAAGAATTTATAAGGTACTCCCTCCGTCTCATAATGTAAGACGTTTTTTGACACTAGTGTCAAAAATTTTTCGCCATGGTTGCCAAATTTTCGCCATGGTTGCCAAATTTTCGCCATGTCAATCCTTCTTTGCCCACTCTAGTTTATTTGTCTTGCTAACCTTGACCAACTCATGGGAAAGGTCAAAAAACGTCTTACATTATGAGACGGAGGGAGTAGATATTTTGTCAACTATCCAAACAAAACCACGTTATAATTGGAAGTGTGATAGGTATTGTAATATGACCCTATAGCAATGGGCATGTATTTCTCTGTGATAAAGCCCTGCGAAACAAGTAGGAACTACGAAGCCACACAGGCACGTTTGAAGGTGCAACAAGTCTCAGAAATGTCGCCCATTGTTGGCCATGGAACACTGCTAGAGAATAGCACTATACTGTCCACACAGTAATGCAGTATCATGTGCTGTAGACATTTGATTCATGGCTGCAGTCAACTTACGCATATGGCATCATCTTCGGATTCAAGGGTGCAGGTCCTGGCCGGATGCTGTGGTGTGCCTCTATGGTCAATGCAAGCTGCGGAGAAAGAAAAGTTGAGACGTGAAATCTTCAGACCAAGAAGTACAGTTACAGGTTCAGATTTGCTTCCAACCAAGCATACCAAGATTAAAGGTTCGCTTGTAGCCCTTGATGAATCCCAGGATCTTCTCGTCGAAGTCGAAGCCGGGGTTCCAGATCAGGGACCCATACCCGAAGACCCACAGCACCATCTTGCTGCTGCTTCTCCCCTGCAGACGACAACAAACTGAGCCGGGGATCACGCCAAATCAAAG
Source organism: Aegilops umbellulata (assembly GCA_032464435.1). NCBI lineage: Eukaryota > Viridiplantae > Streptophyta > Magnoliopsida > Poales > Poaceae > Aegilops > Aegilops umbellulata. The sequence goes on from CP136059.1 coordinate 360,401,360, forward strand.
ATACTACTACTAAATGTCCCCATATCCTAATCGCAAGGAGACGAGCTGGAACTGTCATGTCAACATCGCCCCCAAATCAAAATCCCACCCCAAAAAAGAAAGCAAGGGTGGGTGGATTCAGTTCAGGAAATCACCTGGCCGGAGGAGGGGCGCCGGAGAGAATGCCGCGGGTGGGGTCGGCGGCGCGGGAGGAGGAGCAAGATGGGGATTTGACTCTCCTCTTGCCTCGCCCGCGTCTCCTCTCCTCCGCCGGCGGTCTTCTCCCCGGGACGGACGGACGGATAGGGGTTTCGGGTCGGAGAGGGGGGGAGAAGACGGTGGCGGTGGTGGGGGAGCACTTATACCGAGAGAGGAGGGGGCAGGATAGTCGTGGCCTGGTTTGGGGATTGGGGTCACGGGCGGTGGGCGGCACGTGAGGCCGCGCGCGCGTGGCAGTCGCTCCCTCCGTGGCCGGCGGAGGGTCCGACGGGTTCTTGGTGCGGTGTACGTCGCGTCAGCGGGCGGGCACGGGGATATGGGCGCGATGCCGACGCGGCTGCTTGCGGAGGGAAGGGTTTATTAGCGGGGGACCGGTGCTGCGGATCAGCGGACTGGATGGACCTGGACGGGTTAGTGGGCCGGAGAGTGGTTAGACAGGGCCAGGTTCAATGAACTGAAATCCATTTTTGTCACCAAATCCCTAAAAAAAACTGTTTTAGACTTTATGCATGATGAAAAGAGATCCATCACAACATTGATGGCTTAAAAAATAGGTCACCTTCTTCCCGGCTTTAACCATAAGCCGCATATCTCATTTAATGAGATTTCTGAACTAGTTATCGGATAATTAATTTAGAAGGCTCAACAAATCTAGCGAGAGGCATCTATTTTTTAAGCCGCTCAAAAAAACTAGCATGCATCATTAAATTGTAAAATTTGTCTCACAAAACGTAAAATCATAAAAGAAAACCAGAATGACCTGGCATACACCATTCCAAGCAAGTCATTCCAAGTTCTAGACAAAGTAAACAGAAAAGAAAAACCGGCAACACCCTACTAAAACAATTCCATGCATATCACCTTACGAGGATATAGAAATCGAAACCTCCTTCTCCGAGAGGATAAAACACAAGCAACATAAGCTCTGCTTGCATGCAGGGATCACTGCACTAACATGCTCTAGGAGTCCTCCAACATCACCAGCGTTGTTGCCTTCCTGCTCTTCTTGAGAGGCGCGGCTCCAGGGGTAGGCGACCACGTCCCCGCAACAAAGACTAACGTCTGGCTAACGATAAAGTGTTTCTTAACTTGTCCATAATAGGCGAAGCAGGTTCTTCTAAATCAGAGAGCTTGAGATCTCCAAGGTCATCGTTGATCCTCTCGTACCCCGCAGATTGAGGTGTCCTTCTAGGCAACCAACCATTAACTGTCCCGATGGGTTTCAACCACTTTGGATCGGCAACAACACCTTGAGAAAAATCAATACGTAAGCAAAAAAGTCTTCCTTCATTAAATTATTCCACTTATATTTATTAAATAAAATTAATAAATAATCAAATATAATAAGTTCTATGTAATTTTGATTTCAATTCTCATGTTACCAACCTAACCCAAGTTTTCATCGACCATTTCCCGCAGCAATGCATAGGGTATCCTCTGGTTTCTACAAAATCAACACACATTACAGTTCCACCGCTTTGACCTTGTTTCATTATAGTGGGTTGATTTTGATGAATGCCAGGTATAGCTACAAATGTTCCAAACTACTCCTTCCGTTCCAAAATAGATGACCCAACTTTGTACTAAAGTTAGTATAAAGTTGGGTCATCTATTTTGAAACGGAGGGAGTAAAGGGTAGACTGTGGGTTTGTTGTGATTTTCTTAGGCAGATTATTGCGATTTAATGGTTGGACCTTTGTGCGAATGCGCCAATAGCCAATCTTCTGGTCAAATATTGTCCACATATTGGTGGGAAATACCCTTTGGTTCCAGTGTGTATATACACTTCATACGGGTAATTTTTTTAATAATTAAAATAAAAGTCAAAAAAGTTTAGAGGTTTTTTGTCGGGGGTGTCATGCGACATATGCCAACGGGTGGCTTATCATGAAGGGGGCTAATAATACGTCGCCGGTGCCTGGAAATGGGATAAGGCGCAAACATGCCCGCCGGCGAATCTTACCCAGGTTCGGGGCTCTCCTAGGAGATAACACCCCTACTCCTGCTCTGTGAGGTCTCCGCATGATCACTCAAGCAACAATGGTGGCTACAAGCTTGCTCCTCGAGCTGTTTCTCTAGAGGGGGAAGAAGAACAAGGCTAGCCCTAGCTTCCTCTCTCTATGTGTGTGTGTGGGTGGACTAAGGTCTCAACCCTTTGCATGGGTGCCCTGCGGGGTTTATATAGGCCTACCCCCAGGGGTACAATGGTAATATGGCCAGGTGTAGGACCCGGCTGTCAGTGTCTATGGTCGCCGGCTTCTCCGCCGGCCGCTGGGGCCCGCCGCCTGGTGAGTCCCGCCGGTTGTCTCGTACTTCACCGACATGCCGCGCCCGCCGCTTGCGGGTCCTGCCGGCTGCTTAGTACTGTGGCAGTGCCACTGATGACGTGTGCTTTGTTGGGGAAGGCGTGGCTACAGTGCCGCCGCCTGATCAGTCGGTCACGGTGCAGATCCTCACGTCCCAGCCGGCAGCCGACGCCCTAGAGGAGGGTCAAGAGTACCTGCCGGACCGGTCGGTGAGCGACATGGACGACCCCGACTCGGGGGCGGCCGCCTTGGAGGAGGACGGCGCCACAGGTGGTGGTGGCGGAGGAGGCGGCTCCGGAGGAGGCGGCGTCGAGGAGTGGCCGGATGATGACGAGGAGGAGGACGCGCCGTGCCGCCTGCATGGCGCCGACAGGGCGGGCGCGAGCTCGTCAGCCGCGCCGACCGCACCAGGCGGCGCACCGAAGCGCCGGGCCGCCAAGCCGCTGTTCGGGAGCCGGCCGAAGAAGCCGAAGAACGCGGCCGCCGTGACTAGGCGGCAGGAGGCCGCTGCGAAGGTGGCCCAATTCCAGAGGACTCCAAAGCAGCCCCCTGACGTTGTCCGCGTAAGTGCTTGCCTCTTCTTGCGTTTTTTTCCTTTCGTCATTCTTGCGTAACTCCTTCTGAATTTCTTCTTGTCTTGTTTGAACAGAGTCCCGCTCTCTCTTGAGCGGTCAGCCTCTGCTTCCATCATCGGGGGGACGGAGGGCTCCGCCAACACCCGCCGCATAGACCCGCTCGCCGACCTCCGGGAGGCAACGGAGAAGAACGCGCGAGAGGGGCACGAGGAGGCGGAATGGTAGAAGGCGGCGGCCAAGGCGCAAGCCGACGCCGCTGCAAAGGCGTAGGCGCACATTGCGACCAAGGCCCGGGTAGAAACAACAGCCAAGGCGAAGACAGACAAGGCCGCGCACGGCCGGGCTCCGCAACTTATTGTCCCCCTGCGCGCCGTGCCACCGGCACCAGAGACTCATGTGCCGACTGGAGGGGCCGACGACGAGCAACCGGTCATGGAGAGGGAAGGGGACGACATCACCGTCTTGGGGGCGGAAGCGCCTCTGCACGCACCGACTGCTGACGCACAAAGCAGTCAGCCTGAAGCGCCACCGACGCCACCAGCTGGCAACGACTTGGTGGCAGGCTCGACTCCGATGGTCCGCACTCTAGGGCGTCGTCGCCCGAAGAAGGCGGCGTCGGCGCCGAGGCCGCTGGATTTTGGGGCTACAAGTTCTTCGGCCCCTGACGCCGAGGCCAGCAGCACCGCCCCACCGGAATGGACTCCTGGAGACGGGATGAGCATGCTGAACCGTGCCGCAAATGACGTCTAGGCCCATCTCCGGGCCCAAGCCGACGCCCTCCAACAGTACACGAAGGAGTTCGTGGCGACGTGTACTGCCATCCGGGTATGTCTCTTGACCGCTTGTTTCTGAATTCTTCCATGGGGGGCGCGCTCCAGCGCACCCACTGGGTGTAGCCCCCGAGTTTCGGGTCGGCTACTGAGCAGGCGGCTTAGAACTTAAAGTAAGTTCCGAGTGCTAACCTTCTCTTTTTTCTTCTGTTGTACTTGCTGCAGGACTATCAGAACATCCGCGCGGCCGCCTTCAACTCCCATGTCCGGGATCTGGCCAAGTAGGCTACTAAACTGGCCGACAGCCGGAGTAAGCATTCTGCTCTTCGTTCTCGCGGGGGCGCGCCAACGCACCCGCGGGGTGTAGCCCTTGAGATTCGGGCCGACTGCTGAGCAGTCAGGTCGGATCTTCCAGCAACTACTTGTTTCTTTGTTGATTTGCTGACCGTCTTTTCTTTCTTGTCTTCTGCAGGAGCCAACTCCACCTTACAGCAACAGTTGGGCGAAGCTCAAACCGCGCTGCGCGCCAAGGAGGAGGAGCGCAACAAGATGGAGCAGGAGCGCGACCGCCTGGCCAAGAAGTTAGCTGACCAGGCGGAGCTACAGAAGCTCAAGGATGCGGAGGAGGCCCTCCAGGCCGAGTTCGAGACTCAGCGCTCGAACTGGGTCGAGAGGGAGAAGGCCCTGTCCGATGGCTACGGCGAGATCGAGGACATGCTCGATGGTGAGTTGTCCTTCCCTTTCTTCTGCATGCTGACTTGTCATATGAGCCGGCTTCCGACTTCATACTTCTTTTTCCTTCTTGTTTAGAGTATTTCCCTGGTCACGCCGTCGCCGCCAGCCAAGCCGTCGAGGCTCGCCACGACGATCGGAGCCTGACTGATGCAAAAATCACGCCCAACGCCCCTCGGACCCTCGCTGAGCAGCTGCTCGCCGTCCAAGATTGTCTCCGGCCGGCCCATCGGACGCTCCGCCGTCTACAGCGCGCTGGAGCCCAGGTGGTCTCCGCCCTCTGGCTAGGTGCTCCAGTTCTACGCACCCCCAGTCGGACCTCCGAATGGTTAGAGGTGGCTATCGGCCGCTTCGAGGCATGGAAGGGCTCCTCAGCCCGGGCAGGTGCACATCGGGCCTTGGAGTTCGTCAAGGGGTGGTACCCTAGGCTGAACCTAGCCCAGTTGGCCACTCTCCGTGCTGAAGCCAACGAAGAGTTGGTGGCGGTGGCGCCTGAGCTCTATCACCGCGCCGCGGCGATCGCCGAGTACATGGACACCAGTGTCTTCCTCCCCGAGCTAAATGAGGAGGGCGCCGAGGCGCCACCCAACTGGTTCGGGCTGAACCCAGAAGACGACAAGGACTCGGTGGAGGAGATCGCCTCCAGCGATGAAGGTGAGGAGGAGGACGACAAGGACGGCGAAGACGATGCACCGGATGATGGAGACGACAGCCGGCCTCAGCCTGACCAAGTCTCGACCAACGAACAGCGCACCGGCGAGCCGACTACTGCCGGTGCTGACCAGGCCGAGACCAACCAGGCGGCCGTTCCACCATCTGGAGCCTCGATCTCCGCTGACCCCTCTGATCCGGCTGCTGCTCCTCTGGCCTAGGCGGCCAAGTTATCTTTCTTCCCCGTTTTGTAATCTCTTTGAACAAACTTGTAAGATTTGCGCAGTTCCACCTGCTAGGGGTGTATTCAAACTCTGTTGAATGCTGGCCAAGGGCCTTTTGCCATGTAAATTATCTTTGCCGATTTTCGACTTGTCTTGCTTTTCTGCTCCTTTGGCTTTTTCCTTTACCGCCTTCCCTTAGCTGCGGTCTTGCCAGCCGGACAGCCGCTCTGCGGTCTGTGGCTGGGTCAAGTACTTGGCCATTTTGGGAAGGCAAGTACTTTAGCCGTTGGTAGAGCGTAGCATGTTAAGTAAGAAACCAGCCGACCGGTTGCTCAACAGTCGGTCGGCGAGGCGAGGAGCGGGCTTGGCCTATGTGAATGCTTTGGTCCTTAGCCATTTTTTGTGTGGGCACCGTTTCTTGCCTTTAACTCTTGCCAGCCGGATAGTCGCTCTGCAAGCTGCGGCTGATGGCAAGAGAGGGTTTAGGTGCCGACGCACTACTCGTCCAACTGCAGGTAGCATTGACATAGTACAAGGTGGCAAGCCCCCGGGCCGACTGGTCGAACCCGGTGCTAGGTAGAATAATGAAAAACAGATTCATGGGCATATAACTTATCATATAGATAAAAAGGGTAGCCCCCGAGCACTCCTCGAGGGACCCGATGTCTTAGCGCTTAATACAAAAGGTAGCGTGGTACATACTGCATCAACTATAAAATCTTCGGAGGAGATTTGCATTCCGTGGGCGCTCCGATTCCTTACCAGAGTCCTCTCTTGCGTGCTCTGGGTTTCTGTGCATCGATGAGGTAGTAGGAGTCATTGCCCAAAGCTTTGCTGATGATGAAGGGGCCTTCCCAAGGGGCCGAGAGCTTGTGCTGGCCGGCTGTTCGCTAGATCAACCGGAGCACAAGGTCTCCCTCTTGGAATGATCTTGGCTTGACCTTTTGACTATGGTAGCGGCGCAGACTCTACTGGTAGATGGCGGACCGGTTGAGTGCTAACAGCCGGCCCTCTTCCAGTAGATCAACACCGTCTTCTCTTGCTTCTTTCGCCTCCGCCTCTGTGTACATGGTGACGCGAGGTGAGTCGAACTCAATGTCAGTTGGGATGACGGACTCGGCCCCGTACACGAGGAAGAATGGAGTGAAGCCGGTTGATTTGTTCGGAGTGGTGCGGAGGCTCCAGAGGACGGCCGACAGCTCGTCGATCCAGCAGCCGACCGACCGCTCCAGTGGTTCAACCAGTCGGGGTTTGATGCCGGAGAGGATGAGGCCGTTTGCTCGCTCGACTTGGCCGTTTGGCTGCGGATGGGCAATGGACGCTAAGTCCATTCGGATGCCCTGAGTCGCGCAGAAACAGGGCAATGCTCCTTTGGCAAAATTTGTGCCATTGTCGGTGATGATGCTGTGTGGTACACCGTATCGGACGGTGATATCTACGATGAAGGTCACAACAGTCGGCTCGTTCAGTTTCTTGATTGGCTTCGCTTCAATCCACTTGGTGAATTTGTCCAAAGCGACAAGCAGATGGGTCATGCCGCCACGTGTTGTCTTGAATGGTCCCACCATGTCCAGCCCCCACACGGCAAAGGGCCAAGTGAGGGGGATGGTCTTGAGTGCGGAAGCCGACAGATGTTGCTTGGAGCTGAATTTCTGGCACCCCTTGCAGTGCTTGACCAGATCCTTGGCGTCCTCCAAAGCAGTCGGCCAGAAGAAACCATGGAGGAAAGCTTTGGCGACAAGGGATCTGGAGGTTGCGTGGTGGCCGCACTCGCCTTGGTGGATATCTTTGAGGATTGCTTGGCCCTTCTTTGGTTCTATGCAGCGCTGGAAGACCCCAGTCACGCTGCGTCTGACGAGCTCTCTGTTTACTATCATGTAGGCTCCTACTCGGCGCTGCACTTGACGAGCCGAGATCTCATCGGCCGGTAGCTCTCTGTTTACCAAGAATTTGAGGATGGGCTACGCCCATGATGGTGCTTTGACTTCATGTACTGCTATCACGCCACTTGGACTAGCGCGGTTGGGTTGGGTGGCGGCGGGTTGGAGTTGGTTACCGCTTGCTACATCGTTGAAGTCCCCGGGCCGACTACTGCAGCCCCTGGGCCGGGTTGTAAAGTCCCCGGGCCGGGTGCGACTGATGCAGTCCCCGAACCGCTTGGTGAAGTCCCCGGGCTGACTGCTGCAGCCCCCGGGCCGGGTGCGACTGCTGCAGTCCCCGTGCCGCCTGCCGAAGTCCCCGGGTCGGTTGCCGCAGCCCCCGAGTCGGATCCGACTGCTCCGGGAGGAGCCGACACAAAGATGGACTCAGATTCTAGAGAAGGCTTGATTGACGGCTTGCTGAGGCACTGAAGGGAGACGCCGGCTGGTATTGCTTGACGGGTGGAGCCGATCCGTGCCAGAGCGTCAGCTGGCTCGTTTTCATTCGTGGCACGTGAAGGAACTCGCACCCTTCAAAATATCCATTGAGTTGCTGAATGAGGAAACCGTAGCTCGCCATATTTGCATCCTTGGCGTCCCAGTCACCGGACGACTGTTGGACCACCAAGTCGGAGTCGCCATAGCACAGGATCCAGCGGATGCCGATCTCTTTGGCCAGCCTGAGGCTGTGTATTAGCGCTTCATACTCGACCACATTGTTGGAGGCATCAAAGTGGATTTGCAATGTGTATCTGAGCTTGTCACCTTTGGGACAAGTGAGAACAACGCCGGCTCCCAAGCCGGTGCGCATCTTCGAGCCATCAAAGTGCATCCACCAATTAGTGGAGTCCGGAGCTGGCGGCAGGTACTGGGTCTCGGCCTAGTCGACGAGGAAGTCGGCCAATGCTTGGGACTTGATGGTAGTGCGTGGCTGGTAGAAGATGGTGTAGGGGGCCAACTCGATGGCCCATTTGGCCACCCCGCCAGATGCATCTCTGTTGCCAATGATCTCAACAAGCGGGGCAGTGCAGACAACCGTGATCGGGTGCTCTTGTAAGTATGGCTTCAGCTTCTTGGCAGCAAAGTGCACGCCGTAGCACATCTTCTAGTAGTGAGGGTAGTTCTGCTTTGAGGTTGACAACACCTTGCTCAAGTAATATACATGCCTCTGGACCGGACGTGCTCTGCCGTCTTCTGGGCGCTCTACTACCATGACAGTGCTGACCACCTGGCTAGTGGCGGCGATGTAGAGGTACATGGGTCCTTTAGCAGTCGGAGCCACCAGGACAGGCGGCGTGGTCAACATCTTCTTCAACTGGAGAAAAGCTTCGTCTGCCTTGTCATTCCACTCGAAATGAGTGGACTTCTTCATGAGCTGGTACAGGGGAAGAGCCTTCTCGCCCAACCGACTGATGAAACGGCTGATGGACGCCAAACATCCAATGAATTTCTGGACGTCTCTCAGTCGGGTGGGTCTCTCCATCCTCTCGATGGCCTTGATCTTCACAGGGTTGCACTCAATGCCGCGTTCTAAGACCAGGAAGCCAAGGAACTGGTCGGTTGGTACTCCAAAGATGCATTTCTCTGGGTTGAGCTTGATCTGAAACCGGCACAGATTTTCAAAAGTTTCCTTCAGATCTTCCAAAAGGGTACCACGCTTCTCCGTCTTCACCACAATATCATCTACATAGACGTGGGCATTCCTGCCGAGTTGCTCGAGGAGGCACTTCTGCATGCAACGCTGAAACATGGCACCGGCATTTCTCAAGCCGAATGTCTTGGTCAAGTAGCAGAAGGCCCCGAATGGTGTGATGAAGGCAGTCTTCAGGCGGTCTGCCAGTTTCAACTTGATCTGGTGGTAACCTGAGTAGGCATCGAAGAAACTCAACAGCTCGCATCCAGCTGTGGAGTCTATCACTTGGTCAATCCGGGGCAACACAAATGGATCCTTGGGGCAAGCTTTGTTGAGACTGGTGTAATCATTGCACATGCACCACTTGTTGTTCTTCTTCAGTACAAGGACTGGGTTGGCAATCCACTCAAGAAAAAACACTTCCATAATGAAGCCGGCTGCTAGAAGCCGGGCTATCTCTTCACCAACAATTCTTCTCTTCTCTTCCGACAGTCGGTGGAGGGGTTGTTTGACTGGTTTGGCATATGCTCTGACATGTAGCTTGTGCTCGGCGAAATCCGTCGGAACACCCGGCATGTCTTTGGGAGACCATGCAAAGATGTCCTGATTCTCATGAAGGAAACCGGCGAGCTCACTTTCCTATTTGCTATCAAGGTTGCTACCTACGATAGCATGCCTCTTCGGGTGCTCTGGGTCCAAGGGAATCTTCTTTGTTTCTTTGGCCGGCTAGAAGGAGCCCTGGGTCTCTGACTCTTTGGGTTCTGGTGACAGGTCCGGCTGCTTGCTGGCCATGGCCACCACCCGGTCCAGGAGCTTCTTTCAGCAGCAAGCACAAGGGACTCGGCCAACTGGCTGCTGGCTGCAGCATAGGCAGACGACTTCTCATAGTCTCCATCGATCGTGATAATGCCCTTGGTTCCTGGCATCTTCATCTTGAGGTAGGCATAATGAGGCACCGCCATAAACTTGGCTAGAGCGGGCCGACCTAGGAGCAGATGGTAAGGACTCTCCAGGTCAACCACCGCAAACCAAATTGCTTCAAGGCGAAAGTGATCCTTGTCTCCGAAGAGGATGTCTATCTTGATCATGCCGATTGGTGAGCAGGAAAGGCCAGGCATAATGCCATGAAAGACAGTCCGATTGAGCTGGTGCTGCTTCTCTTTGATGCACAACTTCTCCAAGGTGTCACGGTAAAGGATGTTGATGCTGCTACCGCCATCTATCAGGATCCGGGAGAAACGAGCAGCTTGCCTCTCCATTTCAAGGGTAGCATCCAACACTAGGGCATAGGAAACTAGAGCAGGCATCACCTCCGGATGGTCAGCTCGGCTCCAGCTGATAGGCTTCTCAGACCAGTGCATGAACCCTGGGGCTGTCGTAGCAACAACGTTCACTTTGCGATGCTGCTGACGTCGGCTGTGTCTGTCGTTGGCCACACTAGTCACTACAAAAAAATACACTTCCTTGATGTTACGTGTTTTTCACAGTAGGTCACATTTTCTATCATGCATGTACATCCATGAAAAATTTATGACAGAATCAAGATAGTCATACCTGTGCTGTCGTAGAACTGTTCCATGACATTACCAAAATTATCATCACGGAAGTGTCCACTTCCATGACGATAAATCATGCGTCATGGAAATGCTTTCGTCAAGGGTGACCGACACGTGGCATCCACCGTAACGGAACGCCGTTAAGTTATCGGTTCCGGTTTGTATCCGATAACCCGCTAACAGCCCGGACCAATGGGGATTTTCCACATGTAAAATTCTCATTGGCCGACGGAACCACGTGTCGGCTCCTCGTTGGGACATATGTCATCCACTCATTGGACAAGAGGCACCTATGATACGTCGACACATGGCCGGCCCAATGGAGGCCCATTCCGATGAAAAGGCTGGCCCAGCTAAAGGCCCACCATGTTTTTCCAGACACTAGTGGGCTGGCTCGTTAACAACCTGCCATGTTTTGGGTCAAATTGAGGCCCATATCAGATCAGGCCCGTTCACAGCCTGCTGAGTTTTGGGCCAAATTACGGCCCATATCGGATCAGGCCCATTAATAGGCCATGGTACCTTTGGGCCCATTCTGAGGCAGGTTTGTATTTCAGCCTGTTAAATGCCCGTTTATCAGTTCGGCCCGATAATAGTTTTGGCCTGTTAGCGGCCCGTGGAGTATCTGGGACGTTGTCGGCCTGGTTTAACTTTAGGCCATTTAACGTCCCACGCAGAAACTAGGCTATCTCTTGTTCGAAGTAACTTTAGGCTTCTTAATGGCCCGTAGTCTTCATGGATAAATTTCAGCCCAACTGGCCTATCGGCCTGTTAATGTCCCGTGTAACAGTTGCGCCTAATTGCAGCCCGCGTTAAATCCGGCCTGCTTACATCCCATCTGATAATGGCCCGTGACACTTTTGGGCCTATGGCCTGCGTGGATACCAGCCTACTTAAAGCCCATAATTTTATTGGGCCAAACGGGGCCGAGATATATTTTGGCCTGTTAACTGCTTGTCCTATTTGGGCCAAACATGGGCCTTAGGCAGTTTCGGCCTGTATTGGCCCATGAATTTTTCGGCTCAACGCTAGCCCAATATAGTTTTTAGCCCGTTAAAAGCCTATTGTATTCTCTGGCCCAGATGGCGAGAACTTTACTCGGCCTATTAAAGGCGGGAAACAACCATAAGGTTTAGACCTGCTAATGGCCCAAGATGATTATAGACCCATGTTTTGGCCCATATGAGTAACGGGCTGCCCTGTAGACCGACAACACTGAGATCCACTGAACCTTTGGGCCTAAATTACAGCATAGCGACCAAGAATAAACCTAGACTATACAACAAAGAAATTACAACATATGATCCTAAAAAAAGAAATTACAACATATTACATCCCCTCGACATCAAAGTTCGCCGCTAGTGATAATAAAGGGCAACCAGACAGCAGATTACATAAACTGGGCAGGTCGCCACCAGTGGAAGTTACCAGGCAGACAAAATAATAGACAAAACCGACAACACTTCAACACAGTTCAAGAAAGGTTAGCCCGGCCCATCAGCTGCAGCGTAAGCAGCTTAGCAACCTGATGAGGCTGCGCTTGTTTGGCCCTCATATCCACCAACTTAGGCTGCATAGCATCAATAAATGTCCTGTACTTATGGTTAATCTTGCATAGAGATTGGAGTTCCAGTCGTATTTCAGCGGAAGCATGTATTTCTGCTTGAATTTCAGATTGAAGAAGTCGAACAGATTCAGGCGGCGACTTCATTGAGCTTGTGTCACTGAGTAAGTTTGACACTACATCAAGATGTGACTTCGTGGTTGTATCCCTACCCTCAATATGTTTTGCCTTCTCCTATGGAATGTGTTAGAGGGACAAACAATGGGTTCGTCTCACTATCATTGTGGCAGTTCTTCCTAGCAGCAGTGTTGTCACGCCCAAGATGCGACCCTATCCTAAAGGAACTCGAAGGTCCCACCAAGGATAGAAGCGCATCTTGAAGACGCTTTTGCAAGGTGGATATCATTACATCAACATTACATAATAGTGGGGATACATCCAAGACATACAATGTCACATGAATACAACAATACAACATATACAAGATCAACATCCGACTATGTATGAAACATAAACAGAAACTCAAACGACATCCACTCTGCTAGCCCAGGCTGCCGACCTGGAACCTATCCCCTGATCGAAGAAGCAGAAGAAGAACTCCAAAACAAGTAAACATCGCTCTCGCGTCATGATCATCGCATAACCTGTACCTGCAACTGGTGGTGTAGTAATCTGTGAGCCACGAGGACTCAGCAATCCCATTACCATGGGTATCAAGACTAGCAAAGCTTAATGGGTAAGGAAGGGGTAAAGTGGTGAGGTTACAGCAGCGACTAAGCATGTATGGTGGCTAACTTACGCAAATAGGAGCGAGAAGAGAAGCAAAGCAAGCGGTCGTCAACTAGTAATGATCAAGAAGTGATCCTGAACTCCTACTTACGTCAGACATAACCCAAAAACCTGAAGGAAATATGCCCTAGAGGCAATAATAAAGTTATTATTTATTTCCTTATATCATGATAAATGTTTATTATTCATGCTAGAATTGTATTAACCGGAAACATAATACATGTGTGAATACATAGACAAACAGAGTGTCACTAGTATGCCTCTACTTGACTAGCTCGTTAATCGAAGATGGTTATGTTTCCTGACCATGAACAAAACAGTTGTTATTTGATTAACGGGATCACATCATTAGGAGAATGATGTGATTGACATGACCCATTCCATTAGCTTAGCACCCGATCGTTTAGTATGTTGCTATTACTTTCTTCATGACTTATACATGTTCCTATGACTATGAGATTATGCAACTCCCGTTTGCCGGAGGAACACTTTGTGTGCTACCAAACGTCACAACGTAACTGGGTGATTATAAAGGAGCTCTACAGGTGTCTCCGAAGGTACATGTTGGGTTGGCGTATTTCGAGATTAGGATTTGTCACTCCGATTGTCGGAGAGGTATCTCTGGGCCCTCTCGGTAATGCACATCACATAAGCCTTGCAAGCATTGCAACTAATGAGTTAGTTGTGAGATGATGTATTACGGAACGAGTAAAGAGACTTGCCGGTAACGAGATTGAACTAGGTATTAAGATACCGACGATCGAATCTCGGGCAAGTAACATACCGATGACAAAGGGAACACCGTACGTTGTTATGCGGTCTGACCGATAAAGATCTTCGTAGAATATGTAGGAGCCAATATGAGTATCCAGGTTCCGCTATTGGTTATTGACCGGAGACGTGTCTCGGTCATGTCTACATTGTTCTCGAACCCGTAGGGTCCGCACGCTTAAGGTTTCGATGACAGTTATATTATGATTTTATGAGTTTTGATGTACCGAAGGAGTTCAGACTCCCAGATGAGATCAGGGACATGACGAGGAGTCTCGAAATGGCCGAGACGTAAAGATCGATATATTGGACGACTATATTCGGACATCGGAAAGGTTCTGAGTGATTCGGGTATTTTTCGGATTACCGGGGAGTTACGCGAATATGGGGGAAGAAGTATATGGGCCTTATTGGGCTTTAGGGGAGAGGAAGAGGCAGGCCGCGCCCCCCCATTGACTAGTCCGAATTGGACTAGGGGAAGGGGCGGCGCCCCCTCCTTCCTTCTCTTCCCTCTTCCCCTTCCTTGTATCCTACTCCTACTACTTGGAAGGACTCCTAGTTGGACTAGGAAAGGGGGAATCCTACTCCCGGTGGGAGTAGGACTCCCCTAGGGCGCGCCATAGAGAGGGTCGGCCCTCCCCTCCTCCACTCCTTTATATAGGGGGTAGGGGGCACCCCATAGACACACAAGTTGATCTTCGTGATCGTTCTCTTAGCCGTGTGCGGTGCCCCCCTCCACCATAACCCTCGATAATATTGTAGCGGTGCTTAGGCGAAGCCCTGCGAAGGTAGAACATCAAGATTGTCACCATGCCGTCGTGCTGACGGAACTCATCCCCGTCACTTTGCTGGATCAGAGTCCGGGGATCGTCATCGAGCTGAACGTGTGCTAGAACTCGGAGGTGCCGTGCTTTCGGTGCTTGGATCGGTCGGATCGTGAAGACGTACGACTACATGAACCACGTTGATATAACGCTTCCGCTTTCGGTCTACGAGGGTACGTAGACAACACTCTCCCCTCTCGTTGCTATGCATCACCATGATCTTGCGTGTGCGTAGGAATTTTTTTGAAATTACTACGTTCCCCAACAGTGGCATCCGAGCCTAGGTTTTATGTGTTGATGTTATATGCACGAGTAGAACACAAGTGAGTTGTGGGCGATATAAGTCATACTGCTTACCAGCATGTCATACTTTGGTTCGGCGGTATTGTTGGATGAAGCGGCCCGGACCGACATTACGCGTACGCTTACGCGAGACTGGTTCTACCGACATGCTTTGCACACATGTGGCTAGCGGGTGTCAGTTTCTCCAACTTTAGTTGAACTGAGTGTGGCTACGCCCGGTCCTTGCGAAGGTTAAAACAACACCAACTTGACAAACTATCATTGTGGTTTTGATGCGTAGGTAAGATTGGTTCTTGCTTAAGCCCGTAGCAGCCACGTAAAACTTGCAACAAACAAAGTAGAGGACATCTAACTTGTTTTTGCAGGGCATGTTGTGATGTGATATGGTCAAGGCATGAAATTTTATTGTATGAGATGATCATGTTTTGTAACCAAGTTATCGGCAACTAGCAGGATCCATATGGTTGTCGCTTTATTGTATGCAATGCAATCGCCCTGTAATGCTTTACTTTATCACTAAGCGGTAGCGATAGTCGTAGAAGCATAAGATTGGCGAGACGACAACGATGCTACGATGGAGATCAAGGTGTCGCGCCGGTGACGATGGTGATCATGACGATGCTTCGGAGATGGAGATCACAAGCACAAGATGATGATGGCCATATCATATCACTTATGTTGATTGCATGTGATGTTTATCTTTTATGCATCTTTTCTTGCTTTGATTGACGGTAGCATTTTAAGATGATCTCTCACTAATTATCAAGAAGTGTTCTCCCTGAGTATGCACCGTTGCGAAAGTTCTTCGTGCTGAGACACCACGTGATGATTGGGTGTGATAGGCTCTACGTTCAAATACAACGGGTGCAAAATAGTTGCACACGCGGAATACTCAGGTTATACTTGACGAGCCAAGCATATACAGATATGGCCTCGGAACACGGAGACCGAAAGGTCGAGCGTGAATCATATAGTAGATATGATCAACATAGTGATGTTCACCATTGAAACTACTCCATCTCACGTGATGATCGGACATGGTTTAGTTGATATGGATCACGTGATCACTTAGAAGATTAGAGGGATATCTATCTAAGTGGGAGTTCTTAAGTAATATGATTAATTGAACTTTAATTTATCATGAACTTAGTCCTGGTAGTATTAGCATATCTATGTTGTAGATCAATAGCTCGCGTTGTTGCTTCCCTGTGTTTATTTTGATATGTTCCTAGAGAAAATTGTGTTGAAAAATGTTAGTAGCAATGATGCGGATTGGATCCGTGATCGGAGGTTTATCCTCATTGCTGCACAGAAGAATTATGTCCTTGATGCACCGCTAGGTGACGGACCTATTGCAGGAGCAGATGCAGACGTTATGAACGTTCGGCTAGCTCAATATGATGACTACTTGATAGTTTAGTGCACCATGCTTAACGGCTTAGAATCGGGACTTCAAAGACGTTTTGAACGTCATGGACCATATGAGATGTTCCAGGAGTTGAAGTTAATATTTCAAGCAAATACCCGAGTTGAGAGATATGAAGTCTCCAACAAGTTCTATAGCTAAAAGATGGAGGAGAATCGCTCAACTAGTGAGCATGTACTCAGATTGTCTGGGTACTACAATCACTTGAATCAAGTGGGAGTTAACCTTCCAGATAAAATAGTGATTGACAGAATTCTCTAGTCACCATCACCAAGTTAGTAGAACTTCGTGATGAACTATAATATGCAAGGGATGACGAAAGTAATTCCCAAGCTCTTCATGATGCTGAAATCGATGAAGGTAGAAATCAAGAAAAGAGCATCAAGTGTTGATGGTTAACAAGATCACTAGTTTCAAGAAAAGGGCAAAGGGAAAGAAGGTGAACTTCACGAAGAACGGCAAGCAAGTTGCTGCTCAAGTGAAAAAGCCCAAGTCTGGACCTAAGCCTGAGACTAAGTGCTTCTACTGCAAAGGGACTGGTCACTGGAGGCAGAACTGACCCAAGTATTTGGCGGATAAGAAAGGATGGCAAAGTAAACAAAGGTATATTTGATATACATGTTATTGATGTGTACTTTACTAGTGTTCATAGCAACACCTCAGTATTTGGTACTAGTTCAGTTGCTAAGATTAGTAACTTGAATCGGGAGTTGCAGAATGAACAGAGACTAGTTAAGGGTGAGGTGACAATGTGTGTTGGAAGTAGTTCCAAGATTGATATGATCATCATCGCACACTTCCTATACTTTCGGGATTAGTGTTGAAACTAAATAAGTGTTATTTGGTGTTTGCATTGAGCATAAATATGATTTGATCATGTTTATTGCAATACGGTTATTCATTTAAGTTAGAGAACAATTATTGTTCTGTTTACATGAATAAAACCTTCTATGGTCATACACACCAACGAAAATGGTTTGTTGGATCTCGAACGTAGTGATACACATATTCATAATATTGAAGCCAAAAAGATGCAAAGTTAATAATGATAGTGCAACTTATTTGTGGCACTGCCATTTAGGTCATATTGGTGTAAAGCGCATGAAGAAACTCCATGCTAATGGACTTTTGGAATCACTTGATTATGAATCACTTGATGCTTGCGAACCATGCCTCATGGGCAAGATGACTAAGACTCCGTTCTCCGGAACAATGGAGCGAGCAACAGATTTGTTGGAAATTATACATACTGATGTATGTGGTCCGATGAATATTAAGGCTCGCGACAAGTATCATTATTTTCTGACCTTCACAGATGATTTGAGCAGATATGGATATATCTACTTGATGAAACATAAGTCTGAAACATTTGAAAAGTTCAAAGAATTTCAGAGTGAAGTGGAAAATCATTGTGACAAGAAAATAAGGTTTCTACCATCTGATCATGGAGACAAATATTTGAGTTACGAGTTTGGTCTTCAATTAAAACAATGTGGAATAGTTTCACAAATTCATGCCACCTGGAACACCACAGCATAATGGTGTGTCCAAACGTCATAACCGTACTTTATTGGATATAGTATAATCTATGATGTTTCTTACCGATTTACCACTATCGTTTTGGGGTTATGCATTAGACACAGCTGCATTCACGTTAAATAGGGCACCATCTAAATCCGTTGAGACGACACTATATGAACTATGGTTTAGCAAGAAACCAAAGTTGTCGTTTCATAAAGTTTGGGGTTGTGATGCTTATGTGAAAAGTTTCATCCTGATAAGCTCAAACCCAAATCGGAGAAATATGTCTTCATAGGATACCCAAAGGAGACAGTTGGGTACTCCTTCTATCACAGATCCGAAGGCAAGATATTCGTTGCTTAGAATGGATCCTTTCCAGAAAAGGAGTTTCTCTCGAAAGAAGTGAGTGGGAGGAAAGTAGAAAACTTGATAAGGTAATTGTACCTTCTCCCTTATTGGAAAGTAGTTCATCACAGAAATCTGTTCTTGTGACTACTACACCAATTAGTGAGGAAGATAATGATGATGATCATGTAACTTCAGATCAAGTTACTACCGAATCTCGTAGGTAAACCAGAGTGAGATCCGCACCAGAGTGGTACGGTAATCCTGTTCTGGAAGTCATGTTACTAGACCATGACAAACTTACAAACTATGAAGAAGCGATGGTGAGCCCAGATTCCACGAAATGGTTTGAGGCCATGAAATCTGAGATGGGATCCATATATGGGAACAAAGTATGGACTTTGATTGACTTGCCCAATGATCGGCGAGCCATTGAGATTAAATGGATCTTCAAGAGGAAGACAGACGCTGATAGTAGTGTTACTATCTACAAAGCTAGAATTGTCGCAAAAGGTTTTCGACAAAGTTCAAGATGTTGACTATGATGAGAGTTTCTCACTCATATCTATGCTTAAGTCTGTCCGAATCATGTTAGCAATTGCCGCATTTTATGAAATCTGGCAAATGGATAAACAAAACTGCATTCCCTAATGGATTTATTAAAGAAGAGTTGTATACGATGCAACTAGAAGGTTTTGTCGATCCTAAAGGTGTTAACAAAATATTCAAGCTCCAGCGATCCATCTATGGACAGGTGCAAGCATCTCGGAGTTGGAATATACGCTTTGATAAGTTGATCAAAGCATATAGTTTTATACAGACTTGTGGTGAAGCCTGTATTTACAAGAAAGTGAGTGGGAGCACTACAACATTTCTGACAAGTATATGTGAATGACATATTGTTGATCGGAAATAATGTAGAACTATTCTGCAAAGCATAAAGGAGTGTTTGAAAGAAGTTTTTCAAAGAAAGACCTTGGCAAAGCTGCTTACATATTAAGCATCAAGATCTATAGAGATAGATCAAGACGCTTGATAAGTTTTTTCAATGAGTACATACCTTGACAATATTTTGAAGTAGTTGAAAATAGAACAGTCAAAGAAAAAAGTGTTCTTGGCTGTGTTACAAGGTGTGAAATTGAGTAAGACTCAAAGCCCGACCACGACAGAAGATAGAAAGAGAATGAAAGTCATTCCCTATGCCTCAGCCATAGGTTCTATAAAGCATGCCATGCTGTGTACCAGATCTATTGTATACCCTACACTGTGTTAAGCAAGGGAGTACAATAGTGATTTAAGAGTAGATCACTGGACAACGGTCAAAATTATCCTTAGTGGAATAAGGAAATATTTCTCGATTATGGAGGTAACAAAAGGCTCGTCGTAAAAAGTTACATCGATGAATGTTTTGACACAGATCTGGATGACTCTAAATCTCGATCTAGATACATATTGAAAGTGGGAGCAATTAGCTAGAGTAGCTTTGTGCAGAGCATTGTAGACATAGAATCCGTAAAATACTTATGGATCTGTATATGACAGACCCGTTGACTAAAATTATCTCAGAAGCAAAACATGATCACACCTTAGTACTCTTTGGGTGTTAATCACATAAGCGATGTGAACTAGATTACTAACTCTAGTAAACCCTTTGGGTGTAGGTCACATGACGATGTGAACTATGGGTGTTAAACACATTGTAATGTGAACTATTAGTGTTGAATCACATGGCGATGTGAACTAGATTATTGACTCTAGTGCAAGTGGGAGACTGAAGGAAATATGCCCTAGAGGCAATAATAAAGTTATTATTTATTTCCTTATATCATGATAAATGTTTATTATTCATGCTAGAATTGTATTAACCGGAAACATAATACATGTGTGAATACATACACAAACATAGTGTCACTAGTATGCCTCTACTTGGCTAGCTCGTTAATCGAAGATGGTTATGTTTCCTGACCATGAACAAAAGAGATGCTATTTGATTAACGGGATCACATCATTAGGAGAATGATGTGATTGACATGACCCATTCCATTAGCTTAGCACCCGATCGTTTAGTATGTTGCTATTGCTTTCTTCATGACTTATACATGTTCCTATGACTATGAGATTATGCAACTCCCGTTTGCCGGAGGAACACTTTGTGTGCTACCAAACGTCACAACGTAACTGGGTGATTATAAAGGAGCTCTACAGGTGTCTCCGAAGGTACATGTTGGGTTGGCCTATTTCGAGATTAGGATTTGTCACTCCGATCGTCGGAGAGGTATCTCTGGGCCCTCTCGGTAATGCACATCACATAAGCCTTGCAAGCATTGCAACTGATGAGTTAGTTGTGAGATGATGTATTACGGAACGAGTAAAGAGACTTGCCGGTAACGAGATTGAACTAGGTATTAAGATACGGATGATCGAATCTCAGGCAAGTAACATACCGATGACAAAGGGAACGCCGTATGTTGTTATGCGGTCTGACCGATAAAGATCTTCGTAGAATATGTAGGAGCCAATATGAGCATCCAGGTTCCGCTATTGGTTATTGACCGGAGACGTGTCTCGGTCATGTCTACATTGTTCTCGAACCCGTAGGGTCCGCACGCTTAAGGTTTCGATGACAGTTATATTATGAGTTTATGATTTTTGATGTACCGAAGGAGTTCAGAGTCCCAGAAGTGATCGTGAAATGACGAGGAGTCTCGAAATGGTCGAGACGTAAAGATCGATATATTGGACGACTATATTCGGACATCGGAAAGGTTCTGAGTGATTCGGGTATTTTTCGGATTACCGGGGAGTTACGGGAATACGGGGGAAGAAGTATATGGGCCTTATTGGGCTTTAGGGGAGAGGAAGAGGCAGGCCGCGCGCCCCCCCATTGACTAGTCCGAATTGGACTAGGGGAAGGGGCGGCGCCCCCTCCTTCCTTCTCTTCCCTCTTCCCCTTCCTTGTCTCCTACTCCTACTACTTGGAAGGACTCCTAGTTGGACTAGGAAAGGGGGAATCCTACTCCCGGTGGGAGTACTACTCCCCTAGGGCGCGCCATAGAGAGGGCCGGCCCTCCCCTCCTCCACTCCTTTATATACGGGGGCAGGGGGCACCCCATAGACACACAAGTTGATCTTCGTGATCGTTCTCTTAGCCGTGTGCGATGCCCCCCTCCACCATAACCCTCGATAATATTATAGCGGTGCTTAGGCGAAGCCCTGCGATGGTAGAACATCAAGATCGTCACCACGCCGTCGTGCTGACGGAACTCATCCCAGACACTTTGCTGGATTGGAGTCCGGGGATCGTCATCGAGCTGAACGTGTGCTAGAACTCGGAGGTGCCGTGCTTTCGGTGCTTGGATCGGTCGGATCGTGAAGACGTACGACTACATCAACCGTGTTGATATAACAATTCCGCTTTCGGTCTACGAGGGTACGTAGACAACACTCTCCCCTCTCGTTGCTATGCATCACCATGATCTTGCGTGTGCGTAGGAATTTTTTTGAAATTACTACATTCCCCAACAAAACCGTGTTCTCCTCTCGATCAACCCCGAAAAGAGACACTCACGGTTACACATATGGTTGGTGTATTTTAGAAGAGTTTGCTTCAAGTTTACTACAACCGGATATCAACAAATTCCCATCTGCCACATAACCGCGGGCACGGCTTTCGAAAGTTCAAACCCTGCAGGGGTGTCCCAACTTAGCCCATGATAATCTCTCGCGATCAACGAAGGATATTCCTTCTCCCGGGAAGACCCGATCAGTCTCGGAATCTTGGCTACAAGACATTTCGACAATGGTAAAACAAGTCCAGCAAGACCTCCCGGCGTGCCGACACCCTGATAGTAGCCGCGCGTATCTCGTCTCAGGCCACGACCGGATGAGCAGTCCGTACAACTAAAACTAGGCCTCAGGTTTCCCCGAGGAGGCGCTGCAAGGGGCTCTAGTTCGGACCAACACTTAGACAAGCATTGGCCCGGGGGAGGGGGGGGCTAAAATAAAGATGACCCTCGAGAGAGCGACTCCCAAGGGAAAAGTAGGTGGTGGTGACGCAAATGGTAAGACCAATGTTGGGCCTTGCTGGAGGAGTCTTATTCAAAGCGAACTGCCAAGAGGGTCCCATAAATCACCCAACCGCGTTAGGGACGCAAAATCCGGGAACATAATACCGATATGACGGAAACTAGGGCGGCAAGAGTGGAACAAAACACCAGGCATACGGCCGAGCCTTCCACCCTTTACCAAGTATATAGATGCATTAATAATATAAGAGATATTGTGATATCCCAACATAAACATAGTCCAACATGGAGCAATCTTCATCTTCACCTGCAACTAGCAACACTATAAGAGGGGCTGAGCAAATCGGTAACATAGCCAAACAACGGTTTGCTAGGAAGGGTGACAAAGGTTAGAGGTTCATGGCTATTTGGGAGGCTTGATGAGCAAGTGGTAGGTAACGCAGCATAGCATAGAACGAAGCAACTAGCATAGCAATGATAGTAATGAGATCCAAGGTGATGGTCATCTTGCCTGAAATCCCGCAAGGAAGAAGAACGAGTCCATAGGAAGATGAAGCCACGAAGACAAACCAAGCGTAGACGAACGAATCCTCACGATCGCAACGAAACGGGAACTATCGAGAAGAAGCACACAACATGGTAAACACACTACACAAGAACAAGGCATGATGCTCAACCAAGTATGATGCATGACAAGGCTACATGAAGCTACTCATGGCAAGAGATGATGCATACGAGAGCAACACATCAAAGCAAGTTTAAATGAGGACGGAAACAACATAGAACAATTCCGGTAAGTCCTCATATGCAAATTTAGAAATTGGTCCAGATCTGAATAAACCTTATGTTCAAGTTGTTAAACAGCAAGTTAAGATGCACCACGATGATCTACACGAGATTCTAGTCAAGTTACATATAAAGTTCATTAGATCCGGAGCTACGGCCTAGAAGATATGAGCAAAACAAGTTAAACATGGCATTGATGCAAAATGCATTAAAACATCAAGCACACACCTCAAAACATGGATGCAACAAGGTAACATGAAGCTACATGCAAAACTAAGCAATTTACATATAGAGCACACTCAAAACGGAGCAACGGTTCAACACATACACACCATACAAGTTTAAAGGGCTTGCTGTCCAAAACAGCAACTAGGCATATAGCAAGCATCAAGACAACATGCTACAAGATCTCAACAAGAAAACAAAAGGCATGGACATGATGCACAGGTAGAGTATTACAAAACATGAACACTGAGCTAACTCCAGAAACTAATAGAACATGCTCAAAAAGACATGGCAATATTGCAAATAATATCAGCTTCACAGACTGCAGAATTCACAGGACATGGCAGAAGTAACATCAGGTTGCAATGTTTAGAGCTATGAAACAACATGGTACAGCGACCTATCATGTCAAACTAGAGAATGGTATGAATCTACTCAAAGCATATAACAAAAGTCCCTTACTGACCATGAGCCAAAAAGGCATAGAAGATATGATAGAACCCATGTAAACATAGCTAATTTTATTACAGATTCAGACTTGGTGAAAAACAGAGCATGTCATAAACAGATAACTAGTAGGCATGTTTACGAGCTCGATGCACTCGCTAAGAGGCATTGAATGACAAGAAAAGCATACCTACATAAAGATGACATGTTTATGAAGCTAAACATGGCAAGAGCAAGTTCATATCATGCATGGATCAACTATAACAACCTTGGCAAAATTGAATAACCTGTAAACAATCTGCCAGGAACATTTTATAGAAAAAGTAGAGCAAGATTAAGACATGCTATGGCACTCAAAAGAAAATCACACAAAAAGATGCAAAAATGACAAATGAGCATGTTCTGATAAGAATCTGAAACTAACAGAAACTAGCACTCTTCCAACGATGATTAGGGCATCAAGATCACGTCAAACAAACATGGCACAATGGAACAAAATGAAGAGCACATCCTGATGAACATTTTGATACATTACACGCACGAAACGGAGCAGTATGCTAGGAGATATGGCATGTCAAACTATGCACCAGAATGTGGGGAACTCAGGGACTTAGTGGAATTTCACCTTGCGGGAAAACGGGATCTCGCGGTTCCGGGGACGAGGCGGTGCAGCAGGGCGCGTTTGGTTCGCGAACCGGTGGATCTGGTCCCGATCCACCGGACTCGCCGGAGCTGATGACGAGGCGGCGGCCGGAGGTGGACGGAGAGCTCGCCGGAGGAGGGGGACGCCGGATCCGGGCGTGGGGCCGCCGGATCTAGCCGGAGGAGGCCGGTGGCTCCGGTATGTGCGACGGCGGAGCTGCGAGCGGCGATGGCGGCGAAGGGCGGCGAGCGCAGCGGCAGGGCCGAGGGCGGCGCACGGCGGCAGGCAGCGGGGGCGCTCGCCGGCGACGGGGCCGGGCACCGGCGCGCGCGGGCTCTGACGGGCGGCGCTGGACGCGGGCCTCCCGCGGTCGGCGGTGGCGGTGATTCGGGCCCCACGGGCCGGATCTGGGCCGCGCGGGCCCTGGGGGCGGCGGGACGGCGGCGGACACGTGGCAGCGCGGTAGTGGTTGAGGCGGCGGGGTTGGCGACGTGGCGGGCGCTGGTTGGTCGGGGTGAGGTGGCCGGCGGACATGTCCGGCGGCACGGAGGAGCGGGGCTAGGGTTTGGACGGGGGAGGACCTATATATAGGTAGAGGGAGCTAGGAGGCTCCAAATGGAGTGCGGTTTTCGGCCACGCGATCGTGATCGAACGACCGAGAGGATGCAGGTGACTTAGGTGGGTTATTGGGCTGTTTTGGAGGGGTGTTGGGCTGCACACAAACGAGGCCTTTGCGGCTACCCGGTTAACCGTTGGAGTATCAAACGAACTCCAATTGGCACGAAACTTGACAGGCGGTCTATCGGTGCTATACCAAGGCTGCTTGGCAAATCTCGGTCCATTCCGAGAATGTTTAACACCCGCACACGAAAAGAGGTAAAAGGGGGTGCCGGAGGACATAGGAGTGCCGGATTGCAAAACGAACAACGGGGAAAATGCTCGGATGCATGAGACGAACACGTATGCAAATGCGATGCACATGATGAAATGATATGAAATGCAGATGATGACATGGCAAAGTGCAACACGCAAGCAAATGACCTGGCCAGGACGGCGAATAAACAGAGACACCTGGCGCATCGAATCCGGGGCATTACAACTCTCCTCTACTAACAAGAGATCTCATCCCGAGATCTTAGGACCGAGACGGAAGGAAAGATGGATGGGGAGAAATAAGAACAAAAGAGATAGGATGAACAAAGTCGAGAACACTCGAGTAGGAAAAGAAACGCTGACTATGACGGGAATCAAAGCTCCGAAACAAAAAGAATTCGAAGCCACTCCGGTTAGAACAAGATAGAAGCGGAATAAGAATGAAAGAATTTAGGCAGAATTCTGGCTGAACAAGGAAAGAATAGAACGTGAACTTGAGAAGATGGAATGCTACTTGACGAGAGGAATAACACAATGCCTCCGGAAGAATTGAAATAGTGGAAATAAAAGAATCGGAGAAGAAAATGACAACTTCTTCGACGAATGAATTTGAAAAGCATCCTTGCGAAGAAAAGATTGAACGAAGTTGTTGAGAATATCAACAACAAAGAATTGCTTGTCGTGGACTTATGGATAACATCTCAAAATTATGAGGTGATAACCGACCACAATCGAACAAAAATTGAATAGCTGAGGAGAACGAAGAAATGCAAAACTCCAGTTCAAAAGAATACGGAGAATTAATTACACTTCGAGATGCAAGAAGAAAGGATTCTTGAGCTCCTCCAAAAAATCTTGATGAACACTTGAAGAATGAATTGAATCATGACGAACCACCATAAGAACTCCGGTAACAAAAAGGATGATGAGATAAAATTGAAGGATGAAAGGGATAAGATTAAAGCCTTGCGACGATTCCGATGGAGATTCGACGAGATGGCCGAGGAAGCTTTGAACTCTAGGAAAGAAAAGATGAAAACACTTTGAACCGAGAGATTATTTATGATGAACAATCTCCGAAGGAAAGAATTAATCAACTTGATGAAAGAAGAATAAGAAGTACGTTATGCTTATCCTCCACCAATTAAATTGATGCGAAGCAATGGATTTGCATACTACTTTTTCGCGTTAGAAAAGATTAAGGGGGGATATAGCACGAACACGAGAGAGTCTTCATAAACCACCGGTAGGATTGGAAAGAACGAATTAATTGATATGCTGACAAGGAATAGGAATGTTGAACGAACCACCGTTAGAAATGACAATGAACGAAGAAAAGAGGATGAATCGCCGGGAAGAATTAGAAAAGCATGAAGATACTTGAGGGAATTAAAATGCAAGAGAACGAAGGGATCGCGAACTGATTGAAGAATACTTGAACGAAGCACCGGAAGAATATTGAGACGGACGAAGGGCACGGATATAGAAAAATTGGAGAACGAATCTGAAAACTTAGAACGAAGAAATCTTCCGAAAAGATGGCCTCCGGATGAACGAGGTGGAAAGCAACTCCTGAAATACTCCGGATGGATGAAAAGAATTGCACAATTTGAAGCAATTTGATAGGATAACATCGAGCTAGCACCGTGAATCTCCGGGAGAATGAACAAGATTTAGGGAAAACTCTACTTCGATCTTCACAAGACGACGAGAAACACCATCAAAATTTGTTGAGATACTCCGGGGAATGAAAAGAGGAAAGATTGACCCGAACATGAAAGAATTTGAAAACGACCTTGGAGAAGGCATCTGACTGATGAAATTCATTCTTACGTCAAGCTTTGAAAAATAATTTGCGAATGGCTCCGAGGAAATTAGAAGAGTCAGGTAAGATTCTGAGAAAAGACCTGTGGGTTAGGGCCCGCTGAAAAGAAACACCGTTGGAAAGGATTGTTGAAGAGAGAGATGAAGCACCGGAACGATTGAAAAAATTTGAATGAGGTGACGACCTTGAAATAATAGAATGCAAACATGAATCTTCTGAGATGTCTTCAGCACTCCGGAAGGATTAAATGGCGAGAGACGAACGATCAGAGGGAAATATTTGAGCTGAGGGAAAGAATATGATCATCACCGAATACTTGAATTGAAACCTTCGGAAGGAAAACGAGAAAAACGCTGATTAACTAGACGAGAATTCACCGGTTGAGACAATTGAGGAAAGACTGAAGATACTCCGAATGAATGAAATTGATGCTTGGATAGCGGCTCAGACTTCGAGAATAAAAAGGGTGGGAGGGCGGGAAAAAAAGACAAGCAACTTGGAACGACGAATCGGCGAATATCTTGAAGAGAAAAGCACCGGTTGAAATAATTTAGGGAAGAATGCAAAGACTGTGCACGAGTAGGATGGATACTCGATTACGGACTCCGGTTCCGAGAAGAAAAAAAAGGGTGGGCGGGTGGGAAAAACAAGGACAACTTCGGACAGGGAAACAAGATCAATTGAAAAGAACTGAGGATAGATCTCCCAAAAGACAAAGAGGGTCGAATCAGCTTGACGGGAAATGCGCCGGACAAAAGAGGAAGGAAAACGAATGAAAGCTAACCGCGTGATCCTAAAGAAAAATTTGATGGGATTAGGAGTAGTTCAAGACACCTACGTCAAGATTTCTCAGTAGAGCGACGAAGGGGCAGAGGAGTAAAAAGAAATCCTACTCTCCGATATAACTAGACTCCGAAAAAGATTTTGTTCTAGACTCGACATTGGCCAAACTATACGATCAATCAAGGGGGCTCCTAGGGTCGGTCGAGGCTCTGATACCAACTTGTCACGCCCAAAATGCGACCCTATCCTAAAGGAACTCGAAGGTCCCACCAAGGATAGAAGCGCATCTTGAAGACGCTTTTGCAAGGTGGATATCATTACATCAACATTACATAATAGTGGGGATACATCCAAGACATACGATGTCACATGAATACAACAATACAACATATACAAGATCAACATCCGACTACGGATGAAACATAAACAGAAACTCAAACGGCATCCACCCTGCTAGCCCAGGCTGCCGACCTGGAACCTATCCCCTGATCGAAGAAGCAGAAGAAGAACTCCAAAACAAGTAAACATCGCTCTCGCGTCATGATCATCGCATAACCTATACCTGCAACTGGTGGTGTAGTAATCTGTGAGCCACGAGGACTCAGCAATCCCATTACCATGGGTATCAAGACTAGCAAAGCTTAATGGGTAAGGAAGGGGTAAAGTGGTGAGGTTGCAGCAGCGACTAAGCATGTATGGTGGCTAACTTACGCAAATAGGAGCGAGAAGAGAAGCAAAGCAAGCGGTTGTGTTGGGGATATAACTATTTGAGTAAGCCGGCCATGAGGGGCCGGGTTATGCAAAGAGTACTCATCGTGAAGGAAGCCCAAGACCCAGCATGAGAATGGCGGTTCATAGGGTTTAAAGCCCACGGGCGACTTAAGGCCCATAGTGACAAACCGCCATAATGGCATGACTTGTATCATAAGGTAGAGGTAACCAGTCACCGAGCCGAACACTGTTTATGAGCCGCCCGGGACTCTGTAGGCCGTAGGGCATCAACACGTGTATATAAGGGGACGACCCGCCAGCGGCTTAGGGCAAGAAACAACACATCGAGAACCGGGCATAGCATATCTCGCTCCCTGGTCATCGAAACCTCAAGCAATACCAGACCAACTAGACGTAGGCCTTCCTTCACCGCAAGGGGCTGAACTAGTATAAACCTCTCGTGTCCTTTGTCCCGATTAACCCCTTTAAGCATCCTAGTTGCAATGGCTCCACGACTAAGTTCTTCCAAGAGGACATCTGCCGTGACAATTCCAGAACAGTTGGCACCCACCGTGGGGCCAGCGCACGATGGATTTGAGTTCTTGAAGGGCAGCTTCGAAGGGCTCAAGGGATATGCAGTGGGCCGGATGACCAAGAGTCATCGCGGCAAGATCTACATCGACGACGAAGGCTGGGGCCCCGACGCTGGCTCAATTGAGTACGGGTACCGGGTCCCCTTCGGCGGAATTCACGTCTTCATCGGCCGGATTGGTGAGCCGGGCCCTGAGCCGGACAACTGCACCG
This sequence comes from Aegilops umbellulata, assembly GCA_032464435.1. Classification (NCBI taxonomy): domain Eukaryota; kingdom Viridiplantae; phylum Streptophyta; class Magnoliopsida; order Poales; family Poaceae; genus Aegilops; species Aegilops umbellulata. The sequence continues at coordinate 360,430,589 of CP136059.1, forward strand.
ACCTCGTCGAGACGTCTCAGCGTGTGAGACCCGGCCGAGCTCAACCTGTCGTGAGACGTGCCTTTGTGGGTTTCATCCACGGAGGTGAACTTTCTGAAGGATCTGAAGAAGCTGGCGAGCCGACCGTCCTGTCGGATGGTGATTCGTCCGCCGGTTCAACGGATTCGCTGTATCAAGTCCAAGACGGTATACTTGGGGGTTGTTCCGATGGCAACACTATTCCGGACCCCTCTGAGTCACCAAATTGGGCAGGAGTCTTCATGGCTGGTACTCAACTCGGCCAAAATTCTACGGCCTCAGCAGCAATAACGTACGGGTTAGGAGCAGCCGAGGCAGGAGGCCCTGTGCGCTCACCGGCTCAGGTGTTGATGGATCTTATGGATAGGCTTACAGCGTTGTTGACTGTTACGGTCATCCCTGTGAAGCAGGATGAGCATAACGCAGAGGTGGCACGGGTTCGTGAAGAGATCTCTCAGGCCAAGGAAACCTTATCAGTCGAAGATACTAGATTGGCCACAGAGCGGGCGGCTTTGGACGCACGAGCGCAGCAGCTTCAGGCAGAGGCTTTTCAGCTCATGTTGAGCCTGAACGCGTCTAATGAGGTGATGAGGAGGAGACATCAGAAGACTCAGTCCCGCTTACCTCAGATCTACGATCCGCGGAATCTCTTTGCTACACCCGGAGCCGGCCCAAGTAACCCGCCAGGTGCAGATCAGTTTATGACATCCAGAGCAGGAGGCCCGGTTCAACCTCAGGTGACGGCGCCTCATCACGGCAATATGGCACCGCCCCGTTACATACCAATACCACCGGGTCACTTCTCCAACCCCATGGAGAATTTAATTGCAGCATCAGCATGTTTGGCGGCTCTTCTAGCAGATGGTGATGATCCGACAGCGGTGGAAACCCGGAGGATCACGGAACTTGTCCAAACAGCGCTGGCTCAGCAAGAGACCTACTCCTACAGCTGGGATAGGATTCACTCAACTCCTCCGCCCTGGTTAGCTCCGCCTCGTCAAAACCGGAGCCCGAGTTACAACAGACGCATGGAGTCGGAGGCCCTGTCAAGCAACGCTTAGCGACGGAACCAACCCGGCGGATATAACCCGGTGTAGGATCGTATACGTCAGGAGGATGAACGGGCGGCTCAGCTAGCAGACCGGCAGGACGTACCGGCTTATCCGACGACTTCTGTGGAGGCGGGAGCTGAGTTGCTACTAGAACCGGAGAAGTTCCTTGTCTGGTACCGGCTCTACGTAATGTACGTCTGCCCAAGGATTTCAAGGGACCTCAAAAGGTGCCGAATTATACGGCCGACTTACAGCCTGGGGCATGGATTGAAAGTTACGAGATGGCCATGGAGCTGCTAGAGGTTAGTGATGAAGCAATGGCTAAATACTTCACCATGATGTTGGACGGAACGGCCCGTTCTTGGCTAAAGGGTTTGCCACCCAACTCCATTAGTTCATGAGCAGAGCTCAAGGCCCGCTTCATTCAGAACTTCAAAGATACTTGCAAGCAGTCTATGTCGATTGTGGACTTGACAAATTGTAAGCAGGAGGAAGGTGAGTCCACGACTCACTGGGTGCGCCGGGTCAAAGATATAATACATTCGTCTGACAAGATGGATGCCGGCTCAGCAGTTCTCATGCTGGAGAAGAATTGCTGCTTTTGAGCCTCTGAGACAGAAACTGGGGCGCCTTAAGCGTGATTGCAATGATATGGGGACGCTGATGGCGGCTTTAGTCAAGTATGCCGATTCTGATAGTACCAAGGATCCCGCGTCTGACGAGGAAAAGACAGGGAAGGGAAAGAAGAAAGGCAATGGAAAGGGTCAGCAGCATAACCCGGCGAACCAGGGAGGCAACAAGCGTAAGGCGGACGGTAACCCGGAGTTTGTGGCCAATGCACAGGGTAACAACCAGAAGCGAAAAGGAAAGCCACCACCTCGATTTGGCGGGTCAGGTCCGTCTCTTGAGCAACTACTCAATGAGCCCTGCCCGAAACACGGCACCCGGGAATGGCCAACAACTCATTTGTGGAAGGATCGCGCAATAATGAAGGCTTTCAAGAATTCTAATATGTTTGATGGCAATCAAGGCCCGGGCGGCGGCTCGGGAGCTGGCGGCTTTCATGGCCCGGGCGGCGATTTAGGTTCCGGTTTCCAAGGACACCCAAGCGGTTATAACCAACATCAGTCTGGTCAAGAAGGCCAGCAGGAGCAGCAGTCGGGTTATCAGAGCCTTCCAAAACAGATCAACAGTGGGCAGTATCACGTGTTTACCACAAGTTTGTGTAAACGTGATCAGAAAATTCATAAGAGGGTTGTGAATTCCATTGAGCCGGCAGTCCCTCGTTACTTGAGGTGGTCAGAACAGCCCATTGTCTGGAGCAGGGAGGATCACCCTCCCCGGGTTGATAATCCGGGTCAACTAGCCCTCGTGGTAGCACCGCAGGTTGGTGGTTATAAATTCACTAAGGTTCTCATGGATGGAGGTAGCAACATCAATATCCTCTATTACAAGACCTTTCGGCGCATGGGCTTAACTGACAAGAATTTAAAAACTTCCAACACCGTCTTCCATGGAGTGGTGCCTAGTAAGTCGGCGTATCCTGTGGGTAAGATTGAGCTGGAGGTGGTTTTTGGAGACGAGCATGATTCTAGGGCTGAAAAGTTAACTTTTGAGGTGGTCAAAATCAAAAGTCCATATCACGCTTTGTTCGGGCGGCCGGCTTATGCCAAGTTCATGGCGCGGCCGTGTTATGTTTATTTACAGCTCAAGACGCCGAGTTACAAGGGCACTATCACTATGCATGGAAGCCGAAAGGTGGCCCTGGAGTGCGAAGAAGGCGATGCAGCTTACGCCGAGTCTGTCTGTGCAGCGGAGGAGCTCAAATTTTGTCAAGATAACGTTGGCCCTGCGGATAGGACCTGCCTCAAGAAGCCGATGACGGAACATGACCCGGCCATGAAGTTTAAATCGGCTGCGGCGACTAAGCTTGTTGATTTTACCCCAGGCGATTCGTCTAAGCAATTCAGCATCAGTGCCAATTTGGATCCTAAATAGGAAAGCGCGCTCATCAAGTTCATCCGTGAGAACCGGGACATCTTCGCATGGAACCTTCTGACATGCCGGGTGTACCGAGAGGACTGGCTGAGCACACTCTTAATATTGATCCGAAGTATAAGCCGGTCAGACAATTTCTGTGGCGATTCAGTGAGGAACGACGAAAAGCCATAGGAGAGGAGGTCGCCCGGCTCTTGGCGGCTGGGTTCATTATTGAAGTCATTCACCCGGAGTGGTTGGCTAACCCGGTGCTCGTGCTCAAGAAAAACGGCACCTGACGGATGTGTGTGGATTACACGGACTTAAATAAGGCTTGTCCGGCTGATCCCTTCGCTCTCCCCCGTATTGATCAGACTATTGATGCTACGGCGGGTTGCGCGCGTTTGAGCTTTTTGGATGCATACTCTGGTTATCATCAGATCAAGATGGCGGTTAAGGACCAGGAGAAGACAGCTTTCATCACTCCGTTTGGAGCCTTCTGTTATGTGTCTATGCCTTTTGGGCTCAAGAGTGCCCAGGCGACTTATCAACGGTGTGTACAGAATTGTCTCCACAATTAGATTGGGCGCAATGTACATGCTTATGTGGATGACATAGTGGTGAAGTCTAGAGAGACGGAAACCCTGATATCTGATCTCAGAGAAACCTTTGATAACCTCCGGGTTTACAAGATGATGCTTAACCCGGAGAAGTGTGTATTCGGTGTACCTGCAGGCAAGCTTTTGGGGTTCTTGGTCTCAAACAGGGGCATCGAAGCCAATCCGGAGAAGATCAAAGCAATCACCTCCTTGGCTAAACCGGCATGCATCAACGATGTGCAGCGACTGGCGGGTCGTGTTGCTGCTTTAAGCCGGTTCATAAGCCGGTTAGGTGAGAAGGCCCTACCGCTGTACCAACTGATGAAGAAGGCAGACACCTTTGTCTGGAGTAATGCTGCTGATGCTGCTTTTGAGGGTTTGAAGAGGCAGTTATCTGAGCCGCCGGTTCTTGCAGCTCCCATTGACAAGGAGCCTTTGCTATTATATGTAGTTGCTAATTCACGAGCCGTCAGCGTTGCAATTGTGGTGGAGCGCAAGGAGATTGGTAAGGAGCACCCGGTTCAACGGCCGGTTTATTATGTCAGTGAGGTGCTCATCGAGTCAAAGCAAAGGTACCCTCATTGGCAGAAGCTGGTTTACGAGGTGTTCATGGCAAGCCGGAAGCTGAAACAATACTTCCAAGGTCACCCTATCACTGTGGTAAGTTCTGCCCCTTTGGGAGACATCATCCAGAACAGAGAAGCCACAGGACGAATCGCCAAGTGGGCCATTGAGCTCGGGCCTCATGGTTTGAAGTATGTGCCACGTACTGCCATTAAATCTCAAGCCCTGGTCGATTTTATCAATGACTGGACAGAGCTACAGGCACCTGAGGAGAAGCCCGACAACACATATTGGACTATTCACTTTGATGGGTCCAGGCAGCTGGAAGGCTCGGGGGCTAGAGTCGTGTTAACTTCCCCTCGAGGTGATAAATTTTGTTATGTGCTCCGGCTTATGTTTCCTTGTACTAACAACACAGCAGAGTACGAGGCTCTACTCCATGGTCTCCGGATGGCCAAAGAGATGAAATTAAGCCGGGTGAGATGCTTAGGAGACTCGGACCTGGTGGCTCAACAGGTGTCAGGCAAGTGGGATTCTAAAGATCCCTTTATGGCTGCTTACCGTCGTGAGGTTGATGCTGTGGCTGGACACTTCAAGGGTTATGTGGTGGAACACATTGATCGAAGGAAGAACGAGGCGGCTGATGCCTTAAGCCGGCTGGGATCTCAATGTAAGCCGGTGTCGCCTAACACCTTTCTTGATGTTTTGCATAATCCTTCTGTTAAGTTGCCTACAGAGGAAGATCTGGCAATACCAGACCCGGAGGCACAACTGGTGGCGGCTCTCCACGTTATCCCGGATTGGACAGTGCCTTATATGGCTTACATGACCCAGGGAGAGTTGCCGAAGGATGAGACCTTGGCAAGACAAATCGTCCGACGATCCAAGTCTATGACAATTGTCAGTGGCGAGTTACATCACTGCAGCGTCACTGGAGCGTTTCAACGTTGCGTGTCACCTACAGAAGGTCAGGAGATCCTTCGCGAGATTCATGAAGGCGATTGTGGTCATCATGCCGGTTCAAAATCTCTTGTGGCCAAAGCTTTTCGTCATGGGTTTTATTGGCTGACGGCTCATGCTGATGCGAAAGATTTGGTCAGTAAGTGTGACGGATGTCAGAAGTTCTCACGACGAGCCCATGTGCCGGCTCAAGAATTGAGGATGATTCCAATTACTTGGCCGTTTGCAGTCTGGGGGCTTGATATGGTCGGGCCTTTCAAAAGGTCTAAGGATAAAAGGACGCACCTCTTGGTAGCGGTTGACAAGTTTACAAAGTGGGTTGAGGTAGAGCCAGTCAGTAAGTGTGATGCAGCCATGGCGGTCCAGTTCATGAGAAAGGTGATTTTTTGCTTTGGTTTTCCACACAGCATCATAACTGATAATGGCACTAACCTTTCCAAAGGAGCTATGGAAGAGTTCTGTCAACAAGAGCATATCCGGCTTGACGTTTTGACGGTGGATCATCCTCAATCCAATGGTCAAGCAGAACGAGCTAATCAGGAGATCCTGAAAGGTATCAAGCCCCGGCTCTTAGTCCCCTTACAACGGACGCCGGGTTGTTGGGTGGAGGAGTTACCTTCGGTACTTTGGAGCATCAATACCACACCTAACAGGTCCACAGGTTACACACCTTTCTTCATGGTGTACGAACCAGATGCGGTTCTGCCAAGTGACATCCGTCATGATTCACCCTGTGTGGTGGCTTATTTTGAGGCGGACAACGAAAGAGCTCGGCAATATGCACTGGACCTGTTGGACGAGGAACGAGACTTGGCAATAGCCCGCTCGGCGATTTACCAGCAAGACCTGCACCGCTACCACAGCCGCCGGGTTAGGTCCAGAACCTTTCAGGAAGGTGACTTAGTGCTCCGGCTCATCTAGGATCAATCTGACATGCACAAGCTATCCCCTCCTTGGAAAGGAGCCTTTGTGGTCAGCAAGAATCTAAACAACGGGTCATACTACCTTATTGATGTTCGAGAGTACAAAGACTCACGTAAGTCGGAGGAGGAGACCCGCCGGCCATGGAATATCGCTCATCTTCAGCCTTATTATACTTAAGCCACCGGCTCTAATATATGTATATTTATCCTATGTATATACTACATAAAGCAATAAAGCAAGACCTTTGTCCTTTTTTCCATCCCAAGAAAGGTTTTATGTGTTTCCTTTGTCAGGTGGTGGAAATAACCAAGAGGAAGCGGGTCACATCTGAATCCGGCTTTCCTTTGGTCCGGCTTATGATCATATCTGAATCTAGCCATGATCACTTGGGGGCTTCCTGTTCAAACATAGGTCGTATCCGAACCAAAGAGAACATAGCTGTCGATACCCACTTGATCGGCATACTGCCAAGCCCACTTGGGGGCTTCCTGATCATATTTGAATCATAGCTTCACCCCTTTGGGTCTGACGTGGATCGTATTCGAATCAGCGTCATTAAACAACTCTTATGGTCACTTGGGGGCTTCCTGTTCAAACATAGGTCGTATTCGAACCAAAGAGAACATAGCTGTCTATACCCACTTGATCGGCATCGCGACAGCCACTGGGGGCTATATTATCACATACGAATCTTAGCTTAACCCCTTTGGAACGGTTCACTGATCGTATTCGAATCAGAAGCCTTTGAAATTTGTTTATTATTCATCATGCTTTATAAGTATCACTATTTGGTTATGTTAAGATCCTCTTCAAAATACCATAGTGGGAATCACAACCCTCCGGGTGAATATTGGTTGCTCCGGGTTACTAAATACCAGGTGAACCTTTATCTATAGCAATCATCAGGAGTTAAATTTACTTTCAGAGGTAAACATAAGCATCACAAGCATATCATTATGATTACATCTGCTAAGTTCAATCATAAGTTGGTTTTCCCGTAACACTCTGGGTTATCAGAGGCTTATGTAACTCTCAATGCGGTAAGTCGCCAAGGGATTTTGTTTATCTTCTGTGCAGGGCAATGCAAGACATTTCTTCAAGAATATAACAGATTCACATAAACTATGAAGTACATAATAATGGCGGCTTATGCAAGTCTTGAGGGCCATAAGCATGCGCGAAGGCATGATAAACTCAGAGTATTTTTGGCTCTATTACAAGACTCCCCGAGTCTGAATGTTGAGGCATTGTTTTTACAAAACATACGCAGGTGACGCCTTGCAATTTACTCTTGGGGTTGACCTGAAGCTTCCGGGTTATCCTTCTCCGCCTCTTTGTCAGTTGCCTTGTCCTGGAAGGATGATGATGCCCAGTCAATGCCACTCAAGGCTTCAAACTCAGCTTCATCATCTATTAAACCGGTTGGGTCTACTTCAGAGGCAAAGGTATGCTTACGAATTGGAGGGATCAGGCTAACATCATCGTAATGCGATGTGGGGATTCTCAGATTTTCTTTACCATAACCCGGCTGATACTTGGAGAGGTCAGTGTCATTCCCAATTTGAGTTGCCACAGGGCAGATGTCCCTCACGCAGCTGGTGAAGTCTTTTTGATCAAACGCTGTGCCATCCTCCTTCAAACTTGGATACCCAAGAGCGATGTCGGCCGGGTCCAGCTCTGGTAACCAGGCCTTGGCCCGGCTCAAGGCAGCTATTGCTTCGGCTCTTGCTTGGGCCCATCTCAACTCTTGAATCCGCTGGGGGAGCACAGCAAGCCGACGTAACACATCTTGCAAGAGGTGGGGCACGTCATTTGATAAGGCCACAACAGCCAAAGCACGTTGTGACCCGGTGTATAATTGTTCCACCAGTGTATAGACGGCTTTCAGCTTGACTACCATGTCCTGCTGGAGGGTTTTACTTCTGGGGCGTGTGTTGTTAAACAAAGAGTAAGCCGGAAGTGATAATTAGCTTGGTCATCAAAGGAAGGGTAACAGTATTTGAGGTTCATACAAGAAAACATACTGAAGATCGCTGAGACCATTCGAGATTTCTGACGCTTCAAGCCGGACAACTCGGTGTTTACCTTTGCAAGGGATGCTTCGGCTGCCTCGGCCCGGGTCACCAGAGAGGCCTTCTCATCAGCCCAGGATTTCTTCTCCGACTCAAAGTTCTTCTTCAACTTCTCTTGTTCAGAGACGCTAAGTTCAAACTTGGAGTTGGCATTTTGAGTTTCAAGTTCCTGGGCTGACATGCGGCTTTTAAGGTCAGCAATCTCTGATTCAAATTGACTTATGGTAGCCTGCGTTATCCCGGGTTATAGTTAGCATCATGATAAATAATTTCAAAAGTCTCAAGCACTTTGCAAGAAAAAATACTTGACACTTGGGGGCTAATGTGTACCGAAGCTTTCTACATTATTAAGCCGGTCCTGAATATTAAAGTCCCAAGCACTTTGCAAGCAAAGATGATTGGCAATTGGGGGCTAATGTGTATCGCAAGTTAAAGGTATTGTGTTACATCTGGTTTAAGTATATTTTCTTTAAGACGAACAATCAGTTCTCACAGTTTTTTCTAAGTCTACAACATATTTCCTAATAAGCAGTAGACTTGGGGGCTGGTACAGTAAGTATGATTGAAAGTAAGGGAGCATAAGTCGTACCTCAGATTTTTGTTGTATCTGCTTCACAATGTCAATTTACAGGTCACGGCTGCTATGCACCTAGTTAATGTAACCCGAGACAAGCTCTCCAATACTTAAATGAGTATAGTGAGTGATGGCTGACTTGGATTTACGATGTTCCAATAACTCCTCCTTAGCAAAACATCTGGCAAGACCTGTGGGCCGGCCCGGCTCGACAAACTGTGTCTTGAGTATTTCTACTTCTGGATCAATTGTCTTGGCCGGGCTAGGTGCTTCCGGATTAACAGAGCCAGCCAAAATATCTTCAGCGGGTGGATTAGAGGTTGGTACTACAGTATCCTGAGCCGGCTCAAGTGGCGATTGATGTGTGGGAGAGCCGGGGGCAGCTGTGCTCAGTTCCTGTTCAATTACCACAGGGTCTTCCGTCGGTTTATCCTTCTTCGTTTTCTTTCTAGGCTTAACTTGCATACTATGAACAAAGCAGAAGAATGAGTACAGAAACATGAGGAAGAACAAACATAAGGTAAATAAATTGATATTACCCAGGAGCAGTCTTAAAAGCCGGCATGTTTGACTGCATGGACTCGCCGGATGAAGGAGAGGTATCCTGGTAATTGGAGTTAGAGGAATTGAGAGGTTGACGGATTTGACCCGCCAAAGGTAAAAAAGGGTATAAATCGGAGATAACCTCAGACCGACGCTTCCGGGTTGCATCAGGTAAGCCGGAGGAGAGCTCTGCATCCTTGCTGGTCCGGGTCTGCCTCCGGTTTTCAAACAGCTGTTGCTTCAAAAGAAAGTCAGGATCTTGGTAAGCCAAAGGGTGTGAAAATCTTACTTTCCGGGTTACTCTTCGAATTTTCTGACGCTGCCGAGGCTCGGAGTCGGAGGAGATGATAGTTACCTCTTCCTCGACGGGTTGGCTGTTCCCCGTGTCTTCCTGAAAAAGGAGAATAGTGTTAGTAAGGTAATGATAAAAGAGTGAGGGAAGTTGAAAGGTTACTCTTCCTCGTTATCATCAGAATCATCGAGCTGGAACATCTCTGAAGCACTTGGTTTTCTTTTCTTGGAAGTAGAAGGTCTAGTGGTTCTCTTTTCGGCCCTCTTTGCCGCCCGGGCCTGTTTTGCCGCTTCATGGTCATACGGGACTTTCCAGAACTTGTCGTTTGCCTGTAAAGAGTTGTGAAAGGGTATGAGTAAGCTGGAGGGTAATATAATAAAAGATGATCATTGAGACTGATGACTTACTGCGGGGGCCGGGTTATTCTTGCAGAAGGGGAGTAAGCTGAAGGTATTGTTCACCACAGTCCCCTCTTTCAAGAGTGACTGGATCATAGCCTCGACCATGTTATCTGGTAAATCATCAGAGCTGTGACGCATCGGGTCATCCTTTTCCCCCGAGTAAGTACACATTAAGCCGGGTCGGCGGCTTAACGGAATCACCCGCCAGGTAATCCAGGTTCGGACCAAATCAATGCCGTCCAAACCATTGCCCAACAAAGCCTTAATCTTCTTTATGGTGGGGGCAAGTGGAATGCGTTCAGCCGGAGACAATTTGTCGGCCAATGGGTGATTGGACTCCAAGCGCAGGGCACGGAAGCCGGGTAGTGAATTCTCACCAGCTGGAGAGGTATCTTGGCAATAGAACCATGTCTGGTTCCACTCTTTCGGATGGCTTGGCAGCTCTGCATAAGGAAATAGGCAGTCTCTTCGCCGTTGGATTGAGATGCCACCGAGTTCCAGACTGGGCCCATTGGCCCGTTCGTTTTGCAGGTTCAAATAAAACAGATCTCTAAACAAAGTTAAATTTGGCTCTTCTCCAAGATATACCTCGCAAAACACTTGGAAGTTGAAGAGGTTCGACACGGAGTTGGGCCCGATGTCTTGAGGTCTGAGGTCAAAGAAATGTAGAACATCTCTGAAGAATTTTGACCCGGGTGGGGCAAAGCCCCGGGTCATGTGATCTGTAAACACAATTACCTCCCCTTCATTGGGTTGAGGTTTCTCCTCTGATGGGTTAGGAGCACGATAGGACATAACTTTCTTTCGGGGCAGATGGCCGGATTTCACAAACCCAGCTAGAGAACTCTCTGTAACAGTGGATTTGACCCAGTTGCAAGTCACCGGAGGTTTGACAACTTTGGGTGCCATTGCGTAAACCGACTCCTACAACAAGTTAAAGGAATTTTTCCGGTTTAATTATAACTCGGAGGAAAATGCTGTGGGTTTACTCAAAGATGGCGGCTTAAGAAGGGGCCTAATGACGAACAGGTAACTATGTGATAATGTTTAACAGCTTGCTGTAAATGAAGGATGATTAAGGTTTTCTTAAGTCGCCAGAAGCAAGCGGTGCTGACAGCCGGTATTATCTTGAACCGGGTACACGAACTGCTATGGCTAAAGCAGAGTCAACCGACGCAATTTTTGGCTAATTGTGGGACAAACATGTTTCATAGATTGCAACTATTATTTTGGATCAAACGATGCTTTGGAAAAGAAAAATTTCTAGACCTGAAACAGTACAGAAAAGGTCATATACTCGAGGAAGGCTTCCAAAACAAGGGAAGTGAGATCTGTTCTCAGGCAAGATAAATGCAAAACAATTACCGCAGCAGTTTCTGTGTTGGTTTTACGATCTAAGCAGGGCATTGGAGGAGAAATATAGCGAGGGTTCATGTCGGATTGCGATGAACGCCGACGAACTCGACAAAGCCTCAATGCAGATCTAAGAAAGAGAGGAGAGGAGCTCACAGATGCAGACAAGCTGCGGAGATTCGCCGTCGATTTCTGGTCAGAGTCAGGTCGATGCAGCGGCCTGAGTCGGTGAAGACGAAGGGCTCGAGCGGCGGCGGCGGGGCTTGAGAGGAAGCAAGATGAAGAAGACGACTGAAAGAGGGAAGAATTGAAGACCTAGGTCGCTCTATTTATAAGGAAAGACTGACCGAGATGGTGCGAGAAACGAGGAGACTAAACATTGTTATCCAGCGGCCCTCACGCCTCGATTCTCGGGATGGTCAGTAAAGGCAGAGATCCGTTGAAGATATGGCAGATTAAAATATGAATTTATTGAAGATGACGTCATGGTGATTTAACCCGGATCCAGATGATGACATCACGGCGGGTTACAATTTTCACACAAGACAGAAGACTAAAGGCCGGTTCATAAGGTTTTAAAAGATTGACATGTACCGGTTCAAATCAATCTGGGGCCTAATGTTGGGGATATAACTATTTGAGTAAGCCGGCCAGGAGGGGCCGGGTTATGCAAAGAGTAATCATCATGAAGGAAGCCCAAGACCCAGCATGAGAATGGCGGTTCATAGGGTTTAAAGCCCACGGGCGACATAAGGCCCATAGTGACAAACCGCCATAATGGCATGAATTGTAACATAAGGTAGAGGTAACCAGTCACCGAGCCAGACACTGTTTATGAGCCGGCCGGGACTCTGTAGGCCGTAGGGCGTCAACCCGTGTATATAAGGGGACGATCCGCCAGCGGCTTAGGGCAAGAAATAACACATCGAGAACTGGGCATAGCGTATCTCACTCCCTGGTCATCGAAACCTCAAGCAATACCAGACCAACTAGACGTAGGCCTTCCTTCACCGCAAGGGGCTGAACTAGTATAAACCTCTCGTGTCCTTTGTCCCGATTAACCCCTTTAAGCATCCTAGTTGCGATGGCTCCACAACTAAGTCCTTCCAAGAGGACATCTGCCGTGACAATTCCACGACAGGTCGTCAACTAGTAATGATCAAGAAGTGATCCTGAACTCCTACTTACGTCAGACATAACCCAGAAACCGTGTTCTCCTCTCGATCAACCCCGAAAAGAGACACTCACGATTACACACACGGTTGGTGTATTTTAGAAGAGTTTGCTTCAAGTTTACTACAACCGGATATCAACAAATTCCCATCTGCCACATAACCTTGCGCACGACTTTCGAAAGTTCAAACCCTGCAGGGGTGTCCCAACTTAGCCCATGATAAGCTCTCGCGATCAACGAAGGATATTCCTTCTCCCGGGAAGACCCGATCAGTCTCGGAATCCCGGCTACAAGACATTTTGACAATGGTAAAACAAGTCCAGCAAGACCTCCCGGCGTGCCGACACCCTGATAGTAGCCGCGCGTATCTTGTCTCAGGCCACGACCGGATGAGCAGTCCGTACAACTAAAACCAGGCCTCAAGTTTCCCCTAGGAGGCGCTGCAAGGGGCTCTAGTTCGGACCAACACTTAGACAAGCATTGGCCCGGGGGGGGGGCTAAAATAAAGAAGACCCTCGAGAGAGCGACTCCCAAGGGAAAAGTAGGTGGTGGTGAGGCAAATGGTAAGACCAATGTTGGGCCTTGCTGGAGGAGTCTTATTCAAAGCGAACTGTCAAGGGGGTTCCATAAATCACACAACCGTGTTAGGGACGCAAAATCCGGGAACATAATACCGATATGACGGAAACTAGGGCGGCAAGAGTGGAACAAAACACCAGGCATAAGGCCGATCCTTCCACCCTTTACCAAGTATATAGATGCATTAATAATATAAGAGATATTGTGATATCCCAACATAAAATAGTCCAACATGGAGCAATCTTCATCTTCACCTGCAACTAGCAACGCTATAAGAGGGGCTGAGCAAATCGGTAACATAGCCAAACAACGGTTTGCTAGGAAGGGTGACAAAGGTTAGAGGTTCATGGCAATTTGGGAGGCTTGATGAGCAAGTGGTAGGTAACGCAGCATAGCATAGAACGAAGCAACTAGCATAGCAATGATAGTAATGAGATCCAAGGTGATGGTCATCTTTTCTGAAATCCCGCAAGGAAGAAGAACGAATCCATGAAGAAGATGAAGCCACGAAGACAAACCAAGCGTAGACGAACGAATCCTCACGATCGCAACGAAACGGGAACTATCGAGAAGAAGCACACAACATGATAAACACACCACACAAGAACAAGACATGATGCTCAACCAAGTATGATGCATGACAAGGCTACATGAAGCTACTCATGGCAAGAGATGATGCATACGAGAGCAACACATCAAAGCAAGTTTAAATGAGGCCGGAAACAACATAGAACAATTCCGGTAAGTCCTCATATGCAAATTTAGAAATTGGTACAGATCTGAATAAACCTTATGTTCAAGTTGTTAAACAGCAAGTTAAGATGCACCACGATGATCTACACGAGATTCTAGTCAAGTTACATATAAAGTTCATTAGATTCGGAGCTACGGCCTAGAAGATATGAGCAAAACAAGTTAAACATGGCATTAATGCAAAATGCATTCAAACATCAAGAACACACCTCAAAACATGGATGCAACAAGGTAACATGAAGGTACATGCAAAACTAAGCAAGTTACATATAGAGCACACGTAAAACAGAGCAACGGTTCAACACATACACACCATACAAGTTTAAAGGGATTGCTGTCCAAAACAGCAACTAGGCATATAGCAAGCATCAAAACAACATGCTACATGATCTCAACAAGAAAACAAAAGGCATCGACATGATGCACATGTATAGCATTACAAAACATGAACCCTGAGCTAACTCCAGAAACTACAAGAACATGCTCAAAAAGACATGGCAAGATTGCAAATAATATCAGCTTCACAGACTTAGCAGAATTCACAGGACATGGCTGAAATAACATTAGGTTGCAATGTTTAGAGCTATCAAACAACATGGTACAGCAAGCTATCATGTCAAACTGGAGAATGGTATGAATCTACTCAAAGTATATAACAAAAGTCCCTTACTGACCATGAGACAAAAAGGCATAGAAGATATGATAGAACCCATGTAAACATAGCAAGTTTTATTACAGATTCAGACTGAAAAACAGAGCAGGTCATAAACAGATAACTAGTAGGCATGTTTACGAGCTCGATGCACTCACTACGGGGCATTGAATGACAAGAAAGCATACCTATAGCAATATGACATGTTCGTGAAGCTAAACATGGCAAGAGAAAGTTCATAGCATGCATGGATCAACAATAACAACCTTGGCAAAATTGAATAACATGTAAACAATCTGCCAGGAACATTTTATAGCAAAAGTAGAGTAAGATTAAGACATCCTATGGCCCTCCATAAATGGAAAAAGAGGCATGGATGGATAGAGAATAACCATATGAACAAAACATCATTACCGAACATACCCAAAAGAAGCATTGTTCTCACTGTAGCAACATGAATACATGGCATAAAAATAACAGCAGACCAAGGACTTAGTGAAATCCTGTCTCTGAAATCAGCAACATTACGGAGGCTACTTTGCAAGCTTGAAACAATCAATACATGGCATATCATTAATATTGGTTGCACTACAGAAACGATGGCATGTTGTAGCTCATAACACATGAAGACATCATGCTCAAAAGAAAATCACACAAAAAGATGCAAAAATGACAAATGAGCATGTTCTGATAAGAATCTGAAACTAACAGAAACTAGCACTCTTCCAACGATGATTAGGGCATCAAGATCACCTCAAACAAACATGGCACAATGGAACAAAATGAAGAGCACATCCTGGTGAACATTTTGATACATTACACGCACGAAACGGAGCAGTATGCTAGGAGATATGGCATGTCAAACTATGCACCAGAATGTGGGAAACTCAGGGACTTGGTGGAATTTCACCTCGCGGGAAAACGGGATCTCGCGGTTCCGGGGACGAGGCGGTGCAGCAGGGCGCGTTTGGTTTGCGAACCGGTGGATCTGGTCCCGATCTACCGGACTCGCCGGAGCTGATGACGAGGCGACGGCCGGAGGTGGACGGAGAGCTCGTCGGAGGAGGGGGACGCCGGATCTGGGCGCGGGGCCGCCGGATCTGGCCGGAGGAGGCCGACGGCTCTGGTATGTGCGGCGGCGGAGCTGCGAGCGGCGATGGCGGCGAAGGGCGGCGAGCGCAGCGGCAGGGCGGAGGGTGGCGCACGGCGGCAGGCAGCGGGGGCGCTCGCCGGCGACGGGGCCGGGCGCCGGCGCGCGCGGGCTCCGCGGGGCGGCGCTGGACGCGGGCCTCCCGCGGTCGGCGGCGGCGGTGATTCGGGCCCCGCGGGACGGATCTGGGCCGCGTGGGCCCTGGCGGCGGCAGGACGGCGGCGGACACGTGGCAGCGCGGGAGTGGTTGAGGTGGCGGGGTTGGCGACGTGGCGGGCGCTGGTTGGTCGGGGTGAGGTGGCCGGCGGACATGTCCGGCGGCGCGGAGGAGCGGGGCTAGGGTTTGGACTGTGATTTGGACGGGGGAGGACCTATATATAGGTAGAGGGAGCTAGGAGGCTCCAAATGGAGTGCGGTTTTCGGCCACGCGATCGTGATCGAACGACCGAGAGGATGCAGGTGACTTATGTGGGTTATTGGGCTGTTTTGGAGGGGTGTTGGGCTGCACACAAACGAGGCCTTTGCGGCTACCCGGTTAACCGTTGGAGTATCAAACGAACTCCAAATGGCACGAAACTTGATAGGCGATCTACCGGTGCTATACCAAGGCCGCTTGGCAAATCTCGGTCCATTTCGAGAATGTTTAACACCCGCACATGAAAAGAGGTAAAAGGGGGCGCCGGAGGACATAGGAGTGCCGGATTGCAAAACGAACAACGGGAAAAATGCTCGGATGCATGAGACGAACACGTATGCAAATGCGATGCACATGATAACATGATATGAAATGCAGATGATGACATGGAAAAGTGCAACACGCAAGCAAATGACATGGCCAGGACGGTGAATAAACAGAAGACACCTGGCGCATCGAATCCGGGGCATTAAAAGTGTTGTCACCCTGAAAGAGAAACACGTAGGTAGATAACCGGTTTTGCACGTATAAGCATCAGCACTGTCAATTCATCTCATTTCTTTGTCAGAAATAAAGAGACATGGTTTAAAATAGCACTAACATAATAGGCATTGTTCATAGTTAAGACGGCCGGAAATAGCATTGTGCAGGAGCGGCCAGCTTCACCAGACCACTGGATTACAGATCAAGAACACAAGCATAGATGTAGTTCTAAACAACGTATAAGCATGAATGGTGAGTGTACTGTCAATTTATACCATTTCAGATTGGTAAATAAAGAGACACGATTTAAATAACATTAATATAATATGGCATTGTTCATAGTTGAGACATAGCAGGATATGACATTGTGCTGTTGTTGGGAGTCTCACCACACCACTTGATTACAGATCAAGAACACAAGCATATACATAGTGCTAAAGAAGATAACTTGCCATGTTTAGTTTAATTTACATGGTACAAATAAGGAACTAGATTCTACAACTAAAGACTGAAATTGAGAACGACAAACTTATGTTTATGTACTTCTACTTTATAAACTTTGAACAAGCAATTTGATGCAGACGACAAAAATAAATAACATTTGCACTCATAGTTATCCAAATATAAACAACAAAGTTTGAAGGCTCGAGGAGGACAAACTTACATTAGTAGTGAAGACAGGCTCTATAAAGGCCTTGTCCATATTGATGCGGGGGGGGGGGGGGGCAATTCAAGAAGTTTACCTCACACTCTTCTTCAAGAGTATTGCCTTTATTCTACATTTTGTTAAGAGTAAATATAGATGTGAAAATATAGGAACAAATGGCGATTATTTAACTTAAGATGCAGAGTACAAATGTAAATACAGCATACATGTAGAAGGCAGTGACAAGAGCAATGCAAAGCTAAACTTCTTCAGCAACATTGGTTTTATTCAATATTTTGGCAAGAGTAAATGTAGATCTGATGTGTAGAAAAATGGAGGACAAGGGAAAATAAGCTGCAAAGTGTACATGAAGAACTAGCTGACAAATATAAGGACAACAGATACTTACAAGAACAATGCAGAACTAAATTTCCTCATAGGCATTGGGTTTATTCTACATTAATTTAAGCATTAATATAGATCTGATAATTTGGAGCGAACAGTGGATATGCAAGTTATAATGCACAATGACGTCACATAATCCACTAGGTATGAATGTAAGGACAACTATAGGACAATAGGTACTCACAAGAGAAAAGCAGCGACCAGCATAGTTGCGATATCCTAGGTTTTGCGGCGCTGGTTCTATCGCCAATATACGTCGGGTGCTATGTGATTTCTCCGGTAGCACCACCTTTTTCAAGGACTTTGCTTGTACTCCTTCAGGTTCTGCAATCACCCTCTTCCTTTTGGATGTCTGAAACACAAGAACAACATTTGAATGGAAAAACATGGTATGATGACAAATGGAATAGGTGTTGATAATGCATGGGCATGGCATCTTCACATATATCATGAGTAAACTAAGCAGATGGCGGTGCAACGAAGCAAAAGAAATGCAAGACACCTTATGCAAGATATGTGCAACCAATAAAACCTTGCCAAATTAGAACATGCACCTTATTGGGTGAACAAGATAGGCCATCTGCCTTTGACTCCTTGAGCTCAGAATAGTCATTAGGATCATACTCTGAATACGAATCTATAGGTCGGAAGCATGTGGGTTTCATTGCTTCCACAATGGACCTCAATCCCTTGATGCCAAGTTTGTTACCCATTGGACTGTTCCGCAATATTCTTCTGATGTGCGCATTCTTATATTCATTGTGATTATGTACAATATCTGTAAAGCATGAAAACAGAAATAGTACTGAGATTATCTTTGTAATGAAGAGGATATTGTAATATAATAGAGGCTCCCTGTAAACCCTTGTGTGCTATCACTGGATTCTGATGAGAAAGCCCATGTGTGCTGTAATATGGTGAGTAGATTAATATAATCTGGCACAACTACAGAAAAAATAGGCTCCCTGTTGGGGGCCCCAGATGTACGGATAGTTGGCAGATGATAGGTTCATAATATACCGTATAGAAAGCTTATTGCCAAACCATGATAACGAGAGCGCAGAGCCAGTAGGCAGATCGTAGTGTATATAATAGGGGTACACCATAACCACCATAAATAAATCGGGAAAGCAGAACTGGCTGGAAAACATAGGGTTTTGCCGCTACTAATATGCAGCCTATCGATCACCTACAGGCCAGCTCTATTCATCTGGAGGCGCACAACTGTTACTATCAGTTTAGTCTATCAAAGACCGCGCGGCTCCCACCATTTCCGGGGTATTATGGCAGACCAACTCGAAGTGCGAAATCATTTAGCAGAACCGGCCCAATAGAGGTGTCGACTGCAGATGTCCCTGCTCCCCTTCCTGACAAGGAACATACCGTGCTTCCCATACAGAACACCGCACGGGCCGCCGGCCGAACCACCAGCTCCCATCGCCTGTGTTCCTCCGCCACCACCACCCCCAGCCCCCACCCCCATCCACGTAGAGTTTTCTTCGTTTGGCGAGGCTCCACCACCGCCCCCATAACCACCGTCCCCACCCGAGCCCCTTCCTTCACAACGGCGAACTCCGACCAGCTCTCAAAAATCGACTGACCCAATTTTGAAATTTAGTCTACTGTCATTTAACTAGTGTGGAATATAAAAGGGGAAAACCATAAGCATTGCGAGTATAGTGTTGAGCGTGCCATGGTGGATCTGAAGGTGCAAACTGGACAAAGGCAACTTCGCAACCAATGTTTGCTTTCAACTAACAAGTAAGTGATGGACAAGAAATCAGAGTAAAGCAGCGGCGATCTATTTTCTTGCTGCGATAAATAAGTTGAGCAGATATGAAAGAGTACCACCTCTGGTGCGGCGCCGTGTATGCATTTGCTGAGAATTTGATGATGCTGCGGTAGCGATGGCTGTCGGCGGCGTGGAAGCAGATCTAGGAGGGTAGACGGTGGCGGCGGGGCGCGGTGGACGAGACAGTCGTGGGAGCAGCGCCGGCAAGGTGGACGACGACGGGGATGAAGCAAGAGGACGGGATGCAGGGATCCCTGTCCGAAGTTGTGGATGATAGAGGTCGACATCTTGTAATGGCCGACGGCATCGGGGTATCAGCTCCGGCATGGTGGAGGAGGACGGCGGTGGATGGGGTGGCGGACGGAGGAGGCTGGGGTGGAGAGGGTGTTTTGGCGCCCACGGAGTACGAATGGGGAAATGGAGGGAGAGAGGAAGGGGGGAACCATGTCTTCAGGGCGCGCTTGTCTCAAATGCGAGGAAATTTACAAACTTAGCCCCCGTTTAAAATTTCCTACATCACAACAATATTAGTAGGTTGGGGATAGGACGGTAATCTCGCATACACCGAATATTTGCCGACGAGAGTTTGTTTTTGGCGCCTACCTTGTATGGATTGGGGAGGGAGTCAATTTCACCGAGGAGACACTATGTTTTGGTGCCCATGTTGGGTAACGTAGTAATTTCAAAATTTTCCTACGCACACGCAAGATCATGGTGATGCATAGCAACGAGAGGGGAGAGTGTTGTCTACGTACCCTCGTAGACCGAAGCGGAAGCATTGACGCAACATAGAGGAAGTAGTTGTACGTCTTCCCGGTCCAACCAATCCAAGCACCGTTACTCCGGCACCTCCGAGTTCTTGGCACACGTTCAACTCGATGATGCTCCCCGGGCTTCGATCCAGCAAAGCTTCGGGGAGGAGTTCCGTCAGCACGACGGCGTGGTGACGATCTTGATGTTCAACCGTCGCAGGGCTTCACCTAAGCACTGCTACAATATGACCGAGGTGGAATATGGTGGAGGGGGGCACCGCACACGGCTAAGGAACGATCACGAAGATCAACTTGTGTGTTCTAGGGTGCTCCCTTGCCCCCGTATTTAAAGGAGCCAGGGGGAGGGGGCGGCCGACCAAGGAGGGCGCACCAAGGGGGAGTCCTACTCCCACCGGGAGTAGGACTCCCTTCCTTCCTAGTTGGAGAAGGAGAAGGGGGAAAGAGGAGGAAGAGGGAAAGGAAAGGGGGGGGGGGCGCCGCCCCCTTCTCCTTGTCCTATTCGGACTAGGGAGGGGAGGGGCGCGCGACCACCTCTTGCCTCCTTTCCTCTTCTCCCTTAGGGCCCATGTAGGCCCAATAACCCCCGGGGGGTTCTGGTACCCCCCGGTACTCTGGTAAAATCCCGATTTCACCTGGAACGATTCCGATATCCAAATATAGGCTTCCAATATATTGATCTTTATGTCTCGACCATTTCGAGACTCCTCGTCATGTCCATGATCACATCCGGGACTCCGAAAAACCTTCGGTACATCAAAATACATAAACTCATAATGAAATTGTCATCGTAACGTTAAGCCTGCGGACCCTACGGTTCGAGAACAATGTAGACATGACCGAGACATGTCTCCGGTCAATAACCAATAGCGGAACCTGGATGCTCATATTGGTTCCTACATATTCTACGAAGATCTTTATCGGTCAGACCGCATAACAACATACGGTGTTCCCTTTGTCATTGGTATGTTACTTGCCCGAGATTCGATCGTCGGTATCTTAATACCTAGTTCAATCTCGTTACCGTCAAGTCTCTTTACTCATTCCGTAATACAACATCTCACAAATAACTCATTAGTTGCAATGCTTGCAAGGCTTATGTGATGTGCATTACCGAGAGGGCCCAGAGATACCTCTCCGACAATCGGAGTGACAAATCCTAATCTCGAAATACGCCAACCCAACATGTACCTTTGGAGACACCTGTAGAGCTCCTTTATAATCACCCAGTTACGTTGTGATGTTTGGTAGCACACAAAGTGTTCCTCCGGCAAACGGGAGTTGCATAATCTCATAGTCATAGGGACATGTATAAGTCATGAAGAAAGCAATAGCAACATACTAAATGATCGGGTGCTAAGCTAATGGAATGGGTCATGTCAATCACATCATTCTCCTAATGATGTGATCCCGTTAATCAAATAACAACTCTTTTGTTCATGGTCAGGAAACATAACCATCTTCGATTAACGAGCTAGTCAAGTAGAGGCATACTAGTGACATACTGTTTGTCTATGTATTCACACATGTATTATGTTTCCGGTTAATACAATTCTAGCATGAACAATAAACATTTATCATGATATAAGGAAATAAATAATAACTTTATTATTGCCTCTAGGGCATATTTCCTTCAGTCTCCCACTTGCACTAGAGTCAATAATCTAGTTCACATCGCCATGTGATTCAATACTAATAGTTCACATCACCATGTGATTAACACCCATAGTTCACATCGTCATGTGACCTACACCCAAAGAGTTTACTAGAGTCAGTAATCTAGTTCACATCGCTTATGTGATTAACACCCAAAGAGTACTAAGGTGTGATCATGTTTTGCTTGTGAGATAATTTTAGTCAACGGGTCTGTCATATACAGATCCGTAAGTATTTTGCGAATTCTATGTCTACAATGCTCTGCACAGAGCTACTCTAGCTAATTGCTCCCACTTTCAATATGTATCTAGATCGAGACTTAGAGTCATCCAGATCTGTGTCAAAACTTGCTTCGACGTAACTTTTTACGACGAACCTTTTGTCACCTCCATAATCGAGAAATATTTCCTTATTCCACTAAGGATAATTTTGACCGCTGTCCAGTGATCTACTCTTAAATCACTATTGTACTCCCTTTCTTAACACAGTGTAGGTATACAATAGATCTGGTAAACAACATGGCATATTTTATAGAACCTATGGCTGAGGCATAGGGAATGACTTTCATTCTCTTTCTATCTTCTGTCGTGGTCGGGCTTTGAGTCTTACTCAATTTCACACCTTGTAACACAGCCAAGAACTCTTTTCTTTGACTATTCCATTTTGAACTACTTCAAAATATTGTCAAGGTATGTACTCATTGAAAAAACTTATCAAGCGTCTTGATCTATCTCTATAGATCTTGATGCTTAATATGTAAGCAGTTTCGCCGAGGCCTTTCTTTGAAAAACTTCTTTCAAACACTCCTTTATGCTTTGCAGAATAATTCTACATTATTTCCGATCAACAATATGTCATTCACATATACTTGTCAGAAATGCTGTAGTGCTCCCACTCACTTTCTTAAATACAGGCTTCACTACAAGTCTGTATAAAACTATATACTTTGATCATCTCATCAAAGAGCATATTCCAACTCCGAGAAGCTTGCACAAGTCCACAGATGGATCGCTGGAGCTTGCATATTTTGTTAACACTTTTAGGATTGACAAAACCTTCTGGTTGCATCATATACAACTCTTCTTTAAGAAATCCATTAATGAATGCAGCTTTGTTTATCCATTTGCCAGATTTCATAAAATGCGGCAATTGCTAACATGATTCGGACAGACTTAAGCATAGATACGAGTGAGAAACTCTCATCGTAGTCAACATCATGAACTTGTCGAAAATCTTTTGCGACAAGTCTAGCTTTGTAGATAGTAACACTACTATCAGCGTCCGTCTTCCTCTTAAAGATCCATTTATTTTCAATTGCTTGCCGATCATCGGGCAAGTCAACCAAAGTCCATACTTTGTTTTCATACATGGATCCCATCTCAGATTTCATGGCTTCAAGCCATTTTGCGGAATCTGGGCTCACCATTGATTCTTCATAGTTCGTAGGTTCATCATGATCTAGTAGCATGATTTCCAGAATAGGATTACCGTACTACTCTGGTGCGGATCTTACTCTGGTTGATCTACGAGGTTCAGTAATAACTTGATCTGAAGTTTCATGATCATCATCATTAACTTCCTCACTAATTGGTGTAGGTGTCACAGAAACCATTTTCTGTGATGAACTACTTTCCAATAAGGGAGCAGGTACAGTTATCTCATCAAATTCTACTTTCCTACCACTTCACTTCTTTCGAGAGAAACTCCTTCTCTAGAAAGGATCCATTCTAAGCAATGAATATCTTGCCTTCGGATCTGTGATAGAAGGTGTACCCAACTATCTCCTTTGGGTATCCTATGAAGACACATTTCTCCGATTTGGGTTTGAGCTTATCAGGATGAAACCTTTTCACATAAGCATCACAGCGCCAAATTTTAAGAAACGACAACTTTGGTTTCTTGCCAAACCATAGTTCATACGGTGTCGTCTCAACAGATTTAGATGGTGCCCTTTTAACGTGAATGCAACTATCTCTAATGCACAACCCCAAAACGATAGTGGTAAATCGGTAAGAAACATCATAGATTGCACTATATCCAATAAAGTACGATTATGACGTTCGGACACACCATTATGCTGTAGTGTTCTAGGTGGCATGAGTTTGTGAAACTATTCCACATTGTTTTAATTGAAGACCAAACTCGTAACTCAAATATTTGTCTCTGCGATCAGATCGTAGAAATCTTATTTTCTTGTCACGATGATTTTCCACTTCACTCTGCAATTCTTTGAACTTTTCAAATGTTTTAGACTTATGTTTCATCAAGTAGATATACCCATATCTGCTCAAATCATCTGTGAAGGTCAGAAAATAATGATACCCGCCGCGAGCTTCAAAACTCGTCGGATCGCATACATCAGTATGTATTATTTCCAATAAGTCAGTTGCTTGCTCCATTGTTCTGGAGAATGGAGTCTTAGTCATCTTGCCCATGAGGCATGGTTCGCAAGCATCAAGTGATTCATAATCAAGTGATTCCGAAAGCCCATCAACATGGAGTTTCTTCATGCGGTTTACACCAATATGACCTAAACGGCAGTGCCACAAATAAGTTGCACTATCATTATTAACTTTGCATCTTTTGGCTTCAATATTATGAAAATGTGTATCACTACGATCGAGATCCAGTGAACCATTTTCATTGGGTGTGTAACCATATAAGGTTTTATTCATGAAAGTAGAACAACAATTATTCTCTAACTTAAATGAATAATCGTATTGCAATAAACATGATCAAATCATATTCATGCTCAACGCAAACACCAAATAACTCTTATTTAGGTTCAACACAATTCCCGAAAGTATAGGGAGTGTGCGATGATGATCATATCAATCTTGGAACCACTTCCAACACACATTGTCACTTCACTCTTAACTAGTCTCTGTTTATTCTGCAACTCCCGTTTCGAGTTACTAATCATAGCAACTGAACTAGTATCAAATACTGAGGTGTTGCTATAAACACTAGTAAATTACACATCAATAACATGTATATCTAATATACCTTTGTTCACTTTGCCATCCTTTCTTATCCGCCAAATTTTTGGGGTAGTTCCGCTTCCAGTGACCAGTTCCTTTGCATTAGAAGCACTTAGTCTCAGGCTTAGGACCAGACTTGGGCTTCTTCACATGAGCAGCAACTTGCTTGCCGTTCTTCTTGAAGTTCCCCTTCTTCCCTTTGCCCTTTTTTTTTGAAACTAGTGGTCTTGTTAACCATCAACACTTGATGTTTTTCTTGATTTCTACCTTCGTTGATTTTAGTATCACGAAGAGCTTGGGAATTACTTTCATCATCCCTTGCATATTATAGTTCATCATGAAGTTATACTAACTTGGTGATGGTGACTAGAGAATTCTTTCAATCACTATTTTATCTAGAAGATTAACTCCCACTTGATTCAAGCGATTGTAGTACCCAG
The DNA here is from genome assembly GCA_032464435.1 of Aegilops umbellulata. Lineage (NCBI taxonomy): Eukaryota > Viridiplantae > Streptophyta > Magnoliopsida > Poales > Poaceae > Aegilops > Aegilops umbellulata. The sequence continues at coordinate 360,455,814 of CP136059.1, forward strand.
ACAATCTGAGTACATGCTCACTGGTTGAGCTATTCTCCTCCATCTTTTAGCTATAGAACTTGTTGGAGACTTCATATCTCTCAACTCGGGTATTTGCTTGAAATATTAACTTCAACTTCTGGAACATCTCATATGGTCCATGATGTTCAAAACGTCTTTGAAGTCCCGATTCTAAGCCGTTAAGCATGGTGCACTAAACTATCAAGTAGTCATCATATTGAGCTAGCCAAACGTTCATAATGTCTGCATCTGCTCCTGCAATAGGTCTGTCACCTAGCGGTGCATCAAGGACATACTTATTCTGTGCAGCAATGAGGATAAACCTCAGATCACGGATCCAATCCGCGTCTTTGCTACTAACATCTTTCAACTTAGTTTTCTCTAGGAACATATATAAAACATAGGGAAGCAATAAAGCGAGCTATTGATCTACAACATAGATATGCTAATACTACCAGGACTAAGTTCATGATAAATTAAAGTACAATTAATCATATTACTTAAGAACTCCCACTTAGATAGACATCCCTCTAATCCTCTAAGTGATCACGTGATCCAAATCAACTAAACCATGTCCGGTCATCACGTGAGATGGAGTAGTTTCAATGGTGAACATCACTATGTTGATCATATCTACTATATGATTCACGCTCGACCTTTCGGTCTCCATGTTCCGAGGCCATATCTATTAAATGCTAGGCTCGTCAAGTTTAACCTGAGTATTCCGCGTGTGCAACTATTTTGCACCCGTTGTATTTGAACGTAGAGCCTATCACACCCGATCATCACGTGGTGTCTCGGCACGAAGAACTTTCGCAATGGTGCATACTCAGGGAGAACACTTCTTGATAATTAGTGAGAGATCATCTTAAAATGCTACCGTCAATCAAAGCAAGATAAGATGCATAAAAGATAAACATCACATGCAATCAATATAAGTGATATGATATGGCCATCATCATCTTGTGCTTGTGATCTCCATCTCCGAAGCAACGTCATGATCACCATCATCACCAGCGCGACACCTTGATCTCCATCGTAGCATCGTTGTCGTCTCGCCAATCTTATGCTTCTACGACTATCGCTACCGCTTAGTGATAAAGTAAAGCATTACAGGGCGATTGCATTGCATACAATAAAGCGACAACCATATGGCTCCTGCCAGTTGCCGATAACTCGGTTACAAAACATGATCATCTCATACAATAAAATTTAGCATCATGTTTTGACCATATCACATCACAACATGCCCTGCAAAAACAAGTTAGACGTCCTCTTCTTTGTTGTTGCAAGTTTTACGTGGCTGCTACGGGCTTAGCAAGAACCAATGTTACCTACGCATCAAAACCACAACGATAGTTTGTCAATGGTGCTATTTTAACCTTCGCAAGGACCGTTCGTAGCCACACTCGGTTCAACTAAAGTTGGAGAAACTGACACCCGCAAGCCACCTGTGTGCAAAGCACGTCGGTAGAACCAGTCTCGCGTAAGCGTACGCGTAATGTCGGTCCGGGCCGCTTCATCCAACAATACCGCCGAACCAAAGTGTGACATGCTGGTAAGCATTATGACTTATATCGGCCACAACTCACTTGTGTTCTACTCGTGCAAATAACATCAACAAATAAAACCTAGGCTATCATACCACTGTTGGGTACCGTAGTAATTTCAAAATTTTCCTACGCACACGCAAGATCATGATGATGCATAGCAACGAGAGGGGAGAGTGTTGTTTACATACCCTCGTAGACCGAAGCGGAAGCATTGACGCAACGTAGAGGAAGTAGTCGTACGTCTTCCCGGTCCAACCAATCCAAGCACCGTTACTCCGGCACCTCCGAGTTCTTGGCACACGTTCAGCTCGACGACGCTCCCCGGGCTCCGATCCAGCAAAGCTTCGGGGAGGAGTTCTGTCAGCACGACGGCGTGGTGACGATGTTAATGTTCAACCGTCGCAGGGCTTCGCCTAAGCACTGCTACAATATGACCGAGGTGGAATATGGTGGAGGGGGGCACCGCACACGGCTAAGGAACGATCACGAAGATCAAATTGTGTGTTCTATGGTGCCCCCTTGCCCTCGTATATAAAGGAGCTAGGGGGAGGGGGCGGCCGGCCAAGGAGGGCACGCCAAGGGGGAGTCCTACTCCCACCGGGAGTAGGGCTCCCTTCTTTCCTAGTTGGAGAAGGAGAAGGGGGAAAGAGGAGGAAGAGGGAAAAGAAAGGGGGGGGGGGGGCGCCGCCCCCTTCTCCTTGTCCTATTCGGACTAGGGAGGGGAGGGGCGCGCGGTCACCTCTTGCCTCCTTTCCTCTTCTCGCTTAGGGCCCATGTAGGCCCAATAACCCCCCCCCCCCCGGGGGGGGGGGTCCGGTAACCCCCCGGTATTCCGGTAAAATCCCGATTTCACCTGGAACGATTCCGATATCCAAATATAGGCCTACAATATATCGATCTTTACGTCTCAACCATTTCGAGACTCCTCGTCATGTCCATGATCACATTCGGGACTCCGAAAAACCTTCAGTACATCAAAATACATAAACTCATAATGAAATTGTCATCGTAACGTTAAGCGTGCGGACCCTATGGTTCGAGAACAATGTAGACATGACCGAGACACGTCTCCGGTCAATAACCAATAGCGGAACCTGGATGCTCATATTGGTTCCTACATATTCTACGAAGATCTTTATCGGTCAGACCGCATAACAACATACGATGTTCCCTTTGTCATTGGTATGTTACTTGCCCGAGATTCGATCGTCGGTATCTTAATACCTAGTTCAATCTCGTTACCGGCAAGTCTCTTTACTCGTTCTGTAATACATCATCTCACAACTAACTCATTAGTTGCAATGCTTGCAAGGCTTATGTGATGTGCATTACCGAGAGGGCCCAGAGATACCTCTCCGACAATCAGAGTGACAAATCCTAATCTCGAAATACGCCAACCCAACATGTACCTTCGGAGACACCTGTAGAGCTCCTTTATAATCACCCAGTTACATTGTGACGTTTGGTAGCACACAAAGTGTTCCTCCGGCAAACGGGAGTTGCATAATCTCATAGTCATAGGGACATGTATAAGTCATGAAGAAAGCAATAGCAACATACTAAACGATCGGGTGCTAAGCTAATGGAATGGGTCATGTCAATCACATCATTCTCCTAATGATGTGATCCCGTTAATCAAATAACAACTCTTTTGTTCATGGTTAGGAAACATAACCATCTTCGATTAACGAGCTAGTCAAGTAGAGGCATACTAGTGACATACTGTTTGTCTATGTATTCACACATGTATTATGTTTCCGGTTAATACAATTCCAGCATGAATAATAAACATTTATCATGATATAAGGAAATAAATAATAACTTTATTATTGCCTCTAGGGCATATTTCCTTCAGCCCACCGTGTATGAATCTGGGCGAGAGGCGGTTATGTCACGTTTGAGTGAAATTACAAACCTACCCCTATCGAAACCTATATAAATCGAGCCGATAGGCTTTGCGTGGAAGAGATGGGCAGTAATTTCCATGTCGCAGATTTTGGTTTCGGGCGGTTACTGCGACTTTCCCCACTTCGTCAAATTTTTGCAGAGTAAGAGTGCATGTTTACTGTGCCAACTCAATTTGAATCCAGTTTGTATTCTATTTTTGTTCGGGCAGGATCCATTTTTGATTGGAATAAAATTCTATATACATCATATTTTTTATATATACTTTCAAAAGCACAACACCCTTTATACATAAATATGTTTTACAAATGGCATGATCTCAGATTCATAAGGTTGTATCCATCTTAATTTGGATTTTCAAATATTTGAAACCACTTTATGTTGAAATCCAATGTATGCATTCCTCGCTAACTGTCTCCAATTAATGTGTGTTTCATGCGGGTTTTTATTTTTTACTTCTTAAACATGTATTTCACACACACAACATATAGTGTAATCCCGTTTAGACATTAATTGCATATAAACCATGCATTGTCTCGAATTAAAGAATATATGGGTCACTAATATTGATAAACTATATAACATTACACGTGTCCCCAAATTCAAATGAATATGCATGTTTGATACACCAATTCACGTTCTGATATTATCGATGTCGTGATCTCCAGTTTAAATATTTGAATCCCCTTTAATCCAGATATTCGTCTCATATAGCTATCACTCATGCTTATATAGGAGTATCTCTCTAGACATATACACGTTCATCGTCTTTCGGGTATCTCCCGTACCTGTATGTCAACAATGATCTTTTATCTTCATAACACACTAACGGTACTCTCTCCCTCGACCTCCATCACTCTATCTCTCTCTAAGTATACCCCGCTCCCTGTTATGTGTCTCTAACTATGATTCTCCATGTGAAATCTCTTTCTCTCACACAAACACAAACTTCGTCTCCCGGGGTCTTATTTCTCTCTACTATTCCCCTATGTGCCACTCGCACACACCCTCTCACACGGAGATGTCTTTCGCTCCTTAGGTATGAGAAGCTACGACTCTTCCTCTTAAATATCTCTTTCTCACACACAAACACAAACTCTGTCTCCCAGGGTCTCATATCTCTCCACCATTCTCTTGTATGTCGCTAACACACTCTCTCTCTCTAGAGATATCTTGCATTCCCTCATATGGCTCTCTAGCTATCACTCTCATTGTGAAATATCTTTCTCTCTCGCATACACAAAACTCCGTCTCTCGGGATCTCATTTCTCTCCGATATTTGTTTGTATGTGAGTCACATGCACCCTTTCTTCATCTCTCTCACACACACACACATAACTCAGCCTTCTGATCCACTCGACTCCTATCTCTAACGCACGCTAGCTAGCATCTGTATCTTTCTATTTATCTGTGTCTCCATCAACCTTCTTTCTCGCCCTCACTCTTGCTTCCTATCACGCACACTATGTATGTTTCTCTCTACATGCAGTCAAGTGCCCTGTTTTTATCTTTCTCTCATACACACATAACTTCACCCTCTGAACCACCTGGCGGTCATCTCCAATACTCAAACTAGCAGATGTCCCTCTAGCTAACATTTCCATCTCTGTATCTGTCTGTAGTTTCTCTGCCAACATTTCTTTCTCACACGCACTCTTGCTTCCTATCACCCACACTATATATGTCTCTCCACACATGCATTTATAGGTTGATCTCTTTTGCACAATCGTTGTTTCTCACTCCCTCTGCTCGCCATAGATGCATGCTCCAGCCCACGCCACTATCTCTTGAAGACAACAACACATGCTCAATTGTCGGGCCTTCTTCCCTGCACTCTCACATGCATGCATATTGTCATACTGATCCGTCTCTCCCATGTCGTTGATCTTATGACTTATGTCTTCTTTCTTTTATCTCGATCATGCGCGCGCGCACACACACACATCCACGTATACATGTATACCTCTCGCACATGCACGTTCAAGGTCTCTATGTCTCCATACGTAGTTAATTACCCTCAACCCTAACGCCACATCGAATCGTTCTCTTCTTGTGTGCACATAACTTCCATCTGGATGGGTAAACACACACTCACACTTAACAATCTCCTTCTAGCTACCCCCTCTCACTCTTCCCCTATATCCCCGAAACTAATAAGACCAACCCTTCGTTTAATTCCCGCCTACATGCACCATCGATATATAGTAGTCTTCCTCGGTGTCTCTCGAACAAACAAGTTCTCTCGATGTCGACTCCTCTCACGCACACACTCCTTCTCTTCCCTCTCTACGGGCCTTTTCTCTCTCGCACCCCATCGTTGGTGGCCTCTGCCATACACATCACCTCTCTGTGATGAAGCCACACACACTTAAATTACATCCGCCACCGAGGACCCCGCATCACACACACACACACACACACTCACACACACACACACACACACACACACACACACACACGCACGCGCGCGCACCCCCACCCCCCCACACGCACCCACCCACCCACCCCCCACACACTAAGACTCCATCTCTCTCTCTCCCACACACACACGCACCCCCCACTCACCCCCAGACACACACGCACGCACTAAGACTCCATCTCACACACACATGCTCTAGGCGGAGCATTTGTTCCTACCACCCTTCGTCCAACTTTACCCGTATGATAAACAATCACCTTAATTTACTTATATAACATGGACAAATTCCACTTTACTTTAGTAGTTAGCAAACTTATCATCTCTACTCTTATAAAAAAAACCGAGTTGGTGATGATGGTGTGCCTGCCATCTTGTAATATAGACTGTCCGATCTATATCTGACGGATAGAAAGAAAACTATGTTAATTTTACAAAAGATACCCGCACCTCTCTCCACATCCTTATCTCCCACAACCTCATTGTTGAGAAATTAAAAAAGGAAGTCTCTGGAACAATCTAGCATGGTGGCCACTGCCGCCTGCCTGCACCGTCCATCCCCATGCCTCCGCCCAGTCCGACCACCAATCACCACCACGCTCCACTCCTCCACACCTTATCTCTCATCTTTCATTTTTTCGATGAAATTCTCGAGATACAAGTTTTCCCATAAATTTCTCAAGATATCATTAGTTTTCACACATGGGATTACTCTTGCATGGGTCAATCACAATAGGTGTTTTGTAAAAAATTGTAAGTGCAACTATCCCTAGGTGGTTTTGGTAATTCATAACAACATATAGCTCATTGAGCTAATGATATTCCAAGATAACTATTTCAGGAGAGCTCAATGATTGGCATGGCATGAATGGTGAAAGTGGAACCCTCAAAATACTAAGGACAAAGGATTGGCTCAAGCTCAAAAGCTCAAGACTCTTCATTTTACATTTTAGTGATCCAAGATCACATTGAGTCCATAGGAAAAGCCAATACTATCAAGGAGGGATGAGGTGTTGCTTGATGAGCTCTTTGCCTTATGTGCTTAATGATATGCTCCAAAACCCTCAGCTACTTTACCACTTCCACATATGACCTAAACCCTAAGCCAAACTCGGTCATACCGATTCTTTCTATTCGGCGCCACCGAGTCTTCATATGTCATAAGCCACTGCCAAAACCCTTGCAAATCGGTTTCACCGATAGGGATCTCGGTCTCACCGAGATGGGATTGCAACCTCTCTGTTTCCTTTTCGTAACTTTTCGGTCTCACCAAAAGAGCGGACCGGTCCCACCGAGATTGCAATGCAAACTCTCTGTTTCCCTTTTGTAACTTTTCGGTCTCACCGAAAGAGAAAATCGGTTCCACCGAGTTTGCCTGACCAACTCTCTGGTTAGCTAATTACCAAATCGGTCTCACCGAGTTTGTGTAATCGGTCTCACCGAGATTACGTTATGCCCAAACCCTAACCATATCGGTCCTACCGAGATGCAAGTCAGTCCCATCGAAAATATCTAACGGTCACTAGGTTTACCTTTTCGGTCCGACCGAGTTTGTTGATTCGGTCCCACCGAGATTGGTAAATTGTGTGTAACGGTTGGATTTTAAGTGGAGGCTATATATACCCCTCCACCTCCTCTTCATTCATGGAGAGATCCATCAGAACACATCTACACTTCCAACTCATATGTTCTGAGAGAGAACCACCTACCCTTGTGTTGAGACCAAGATATTCCATTCCTACCATATGAATCTTGATCTCTAGCCTTCCCCAAGTTGCTTTCCACTCAAATCTTCTTTCCACCAAATCCAAATCCTATGAGAGAGGGTTGAGTGTTGGGGATACTATCATTTGAAGCACAAGAGCAAGGAGTTCATCATCAACACACCATTTGTTACTTCTTGGAGAGTGGTGTCTCCTAGATTGGCTAGGTGTCACTTGGGAGCCTCCGACAAGATTGTGGAGTTGAAACAAGGAGTTTGTAAGGGCAAGGAGATCGCCTACTTCGTGAAGATCTACCGCTAGTGAGGCAAGTCCTTCGTGGGCGATGGCCATGGTGGGATAGACAAGGTTGCTACTTCATGGACCCTTCATGGGTGGAGCCCTCCGTGGACTCGCGCAACCATTACCCTTCGTGGGTTGAAGTCTCCACTAACGTGGATGTAGGATAGCACCACCTATCCGAACCACGGGAAAAACATCCGTGTCTCCAATAGCGTTTGAATTCTCCAAACCCTTCCCTTTACATTCTTGCAAGTTGCATGCTTTACTTTCCGCTGCCTATATACTCTTTGCATGCTTGCTTGAATTGTGTGATGATTGCTTGACTTGCCCTAAAAGTTGCTAAAATCTGCCAAGAACTAAAATTGGGAAAAGGCGTAGCTTTTATTTGGTCAAGTAGTCTAATCACCCCCCCTCTAGACATACTTCCGATCCTACAAGTGGTATCAGAGCTTTGGTCTCCATTTGCTTTGATTTCCATAGCTTTTGGTGGTCATAGCCTTGGTTTCACAACCTAGGAGAGTATGGCGTCTAGCGAGGGAAATTATCACTGTAGAGGTCCTTACTTTGATGGTACTAATTTTGCTAGTTGGAAGCATAAAATGAAAATGCATATTCTTGGACATAACCCCGCCGTTTGGGCTATTGTGTGTGTTGGCTTGCAAGGTGACTTCTTCGATGGGAAAGAACCAAACGGTGAAGCTACCGCGGATGAGTTGAAGATGCTACAATACAACGCTCAAGCTTGTGATATTCTCTTCAACGGACTGTGCCCCGAAGAATTCAACAAAATCAGCCGTCTTGAGAATGCAAAGGAAATTTGGGATACTTTGATTGATATGCACGAGGGTACCGACTCCGTCAAGGAATCCAAATTGGATATGCTTCAAAGTCAACTTGACAAGTTCAAAATGAAGGATGGTGAAGGTGTCGCTGAAATGTACTCTAGGCTTGCTCTCATCACAAATGAGATTGCCGGCTTAGGGAGTGAAGAGATGACCGACAGATTCATCATCAAGAAGATCCTAAGAGCCTCAGATGGAAAATATGATACCGTGTGCACATTGATCCAAATGATGCCCAATTACAAAGATCTCAAGCCAACGGAAGTCATTGGAAGAATTGCTGCTCATGAGATGTCACTCAAGGATAAAGAGGAACTTCACAACAAATCAAGTGGTGCTTACAAAGCCTCATGTGAAGCCCCCACATCATCAAGTGAGAAACAAAACTTCAATGAAGAACTGAGCTTAATGGTGAAGAACTTCAACAAGTTCTACAAGAGTAGAAGCAAAGATAGAAGCTCCAAGTCAAGGTCCTACAATGACAAAAGATCTTCTAGTCGAGAGCGAAACTGCTACAATTGTGGAAGACCCGGACACTATTCCAATGAGTGTACGGCTCCCTACAAAAGAAGAGAAGATTCTCCAAAAAGAAGAAGCAAAAGAGAGGAATCACCATCACGAGAGAGAAGGAGTAGAGATGATCGTTATGAACGAAGATACTCACGGAGAAGCAAGGATTCAGAAAGGAAGGAAAAATCATCAAGGAGCTACACAAAATGAAGACATCAAGCTCATGTTGGTGAATGGGTATCCGGCTCCGACTCCGACAACCACTCCGAGAGAAGTTATCACTCCGACTCCGAATATACTCAAGATGAAGGTGTTGCCAGTCTAGCACTTGTGTCAACCAACTCCTATGACATATTTGACTCACCAAATGAAGGAATTGGAAGATGCTTCATGGCCAAAGGTCCTAAGGTAACTCACCCTGAGTATGTTGATTTTAATAGTGATGAAGATGACTTGTTAGGTGATGATGATTTACTTGTTGACAACTCTAGTGATGAATCCTATGATGAAACGTCAATTAATCATGCTAAAACGAATAACAATGATAAGGAGAAGATTGAGGCTCTAACTAAAGAACTAAACACTCCTAAGTTAGCTCATGAAACTATCTTCGAAGATCATCGAGAACTTTTAAGGGCTCATGAGAAGTTACGCTTTGAAAAGCTCAATCTTGAGCAAGAGCATGAGCTTTTAAAGGCAATCAATGATGATCTCCGCAAGAAAAGTTCTTCTTACATTGCCAAACGTTTACTCTTATCCACTTACGTGCCTCAAGTCAAGACCAATAACAAGAACAAGAAAGATTCTTCCTCTAGTAGTAACAATGATCATGTTAAATCCAATATTGTTGCTTCTAGTAGTTCTCTTGATTCCACTAATGATTCTCTTAGCCAAGTTACACTTGAGCAAGAAAATAGCATATTGAAGGAAATCATAGAGAAAGGAGTGTACAAAAGCCTTGCCGGAAGTAAGCAATTCGAGGAGATTGTACGCAAGCAAGGAAGGCACCGGAAGAATCAAGGTGTTGGTTTTAAACGAAAGTTCAATGCCAATGGAGTTGAGTGGGAAGAAGATCAATACCCCAAGACAAAGTTTGTTCCTCAACAAGAGAAGTATGACCCAACCTCTTTCAAGGGGACACAAACTCAAGATGATCTTCCACCACAAGTCTACAAGCAAAAAGGCAAGGACAAGCTTCAAGAGGAAACGGATGCATTTGAAGAAGCTCCTAAGACCTTAGTCAAGTGGATTCCCAAGACTACTTCAAGTTCCACTTCATCAAGTACGACTACAACTCCAAGGATTCCCATCAAGATGGTGTGGATCCAAAAGAAGAAGAACTAGAGAGTTCTTGAGGGTGACTCCGCCAACATACTTCACTCTTATCATTTTGGCAAGAGCAAGTGCAATCAACTTCCACATCTTGCACTAGATCAAGGAGTCACAAACCCTCTTGTTGGTAAGTCAAGGGACAAGGTAACCTAAAAGCTTTCATAGACATCATCTTGTATGTGTATCACTCTATGTCTATGGATATACTTGCTTGTTCCTTGTGGGACTAACCCATGTAGGTATTTAAAGTGCAATTCACTCAAAAGGATAGCTCCAAGTGATCTACATCAACATTGAGCATCCACATCTTCAACATCTACATGAAGTCATCATCGACAAAACCCAAGGTTAGTTCATCCCTCTTCGGGGGGGGGGGGGGGATATCACATCTAGGGGGAGCTTTACTCTAAGACTTGAGCTAAAGCGACTCTAATGATGTGAACACAACAATGCTTTATGTAAAAGTGGTAACCCCACTTGAGCTTAAACGATGAGTATGACCTATGATCAAATGTTCTCATTTGACTCCTAAGTCAATATACTCATATATAGATGACCTAGTCATCGCCAATTGCTTGATAGATGCTAGAATTGGTTGTGCATGTTTTGTCACATATTTCAATTGCCATTTTATTGTGTGAGCATGTTGGTTGCATATTTTACTCATTCGAGGACATCCACTTGTTGTTTTGATTGTTTGGTTTTATTGTTCTTTTGCCAAGTGGATGGACAAGAATGCCTAAGAACCCCCTCTAGCTATCTATGCTTTTCTCGTCTCAAACTCTATTCATGCTACATCACAAAATTGATCAAGTCAGATTCGAACCACTCTGTGTGAGGAGCACTCGGAGTCCCCGATTCGTCATAGACTTAAACTTCCAAAACCTCTTTGTGATTCTCGGTCTGACCGATACCCCATTTTCGGTCTTACCGAGATCATCAAGTTGATCTATGTTTTCGATCTCGGTGCAACCGATTTGAACCATTCGGTCACACCGAGTTGCAATAACTGTACACAGTTTTGCATCTCGGTGCCACCGAGTTGTTCCACTCGGTCACACCGACAGGGTCGGGCTATATATAGACACGGGCAAATTTTTGGAAATTTCTCCGAACCTCTTAGCCCGCGCCATAGCTCGCTCTGCCGACGTGGTCTCCGGATCATCTCCTCGCCGCCAGCAGCCTCTAGTCGCTGGTCTCCGTCGCCGTCAACGGGAATCAACCCCGCCGTTGCCGCCGTAGCGAGTCTCCGCCGAACTAGGGTACGGACTCGATCTTTGTGCTATTTCCCAATCCGATTCCTAGCACATTGTGATCATAATGATTCTTGCCATGATTGATAAACTTCTATCCAGTCAAAGAACTCGTAGATTAGCGTTGATTCGAAAATTTTAGGGTTAGGTTTCCGCCGAAACCATCTTGGACCCACTGAGTTGGAAAACTCGGTCCCACCGATTTGGCCTATGCCATTGCACAAGTGAAACTCGGTCTGACCGAGTGTAACTAATCGGTGTGACCGATTTTTGAACTTTGTGAAACCCTAGCAGTCTCGGTGCCACCGAACTGTGACTCGGTCTGACCGAGATCACTAGTTTAGGTTCCAAATGCTGCTTCGGTATCACCGAGTTTAGAAATCGGTAGATCCGAGATGCTTTCCGTGGGAAACTAAAACAAAGTTTTTGAATCATTCTATTTGCAAAAATCTCTGCATTTTGTGATGCTCATCCACTCTACCTCATCTATAAACTATTCATAGGGTTCAGCAGTCAGCAGTCAGCTTGTTCATCATGTCAGATCAAAGTGATAGTCAGAATCAGTCAGAGCAGCTTATGCACATGAGTGAGGGCACTAGTCCCTCCAGTTCCTCAGATGATGGCAGCAGGAGCACCCCTAGCAATCTGCCAAAAGCTGCCACAAGACAGAGAAAGAAGAGAACTTCAGACTTAGAGGATGAAGATTATGTGGCAGAGGAAGAGGCAACTTCCAAGAGAGTTGTGCTGAAGAAAGAATATGGCTCAGCTGCAGCCACCAAGCCAGGCTTAAAGGTCAAAAGGCCAGCAGGCAGGCAGCCCATGCCAAAGGCCAGAGCCTCAACCAAGATTCCTGACAAGTCCACTCCCAAAGAACCAGTTGTTGCTATAGAGAAGAAAGAAAGAAAAAGAGGCAGATGGTGCAAGAAAGTAGATCCTATGGCTGAATTTGAACAACATTCTTCTGATGAAGAAGAAGAAGAGGAAGAGGAAGGTGCTGCACCAGCACCCAAGGCACCTAAGCTGATGGGTGATGCCATTAGATCAGGAGCAGGTGCATCCAAGCCAAAGGAAGCCCCCAAGTCTTCTTCCAAGGCCAAGCCAGCTCCAAAGCCAAAACCAAAGAGGAATACAAGAAGCATCCCAGCATCTGAGAAAAACAAGGCCCCAGTGCCAGAACCTGCTGAAGAAGAGGAAGGCCAAGTGTTGAGAAAATTGAAGCCCAAGATCCCAGACCACAATGATGCTCATCCTGTGGCTGAGGATATGAAAATCAGGAGAGACTCTGGATTGAGAAAATGGAGAGCTGAGGATCCCTATGCTACCAGGAGAAGGACTTCTGTTGACTACAGGTTCCACACTAAGGAACAACAGGACTTTTATGAGACAGTCTTGTTAGACAAGAAGCCCATTGTATGTGACATGAGATGGGTCGATTGGCAATACATCAAGGACAACGAAGAGCACTACCCTGGAGTGCAGGACAGCTTTAAGGCGTGTGGAGTAGCAGACTTTGTTGGGCAAAAGCTCACAAAGTGGAATGAGGAACTTATTATGCAGTTCTACTCCACAGCACATTTTTACCCAGATGGGAGGATTGTCTGGATGTCTGAAGGTACGAGGTACCAATCAACCATTACTAAATGGGCACAACTGATCAATGCCCCAGAGGAAAATGAAGATGACTTGGATGTCTATTCCAAGAAGAAGATGGACCACAACTCCATGATCAACATGTACAAAGAGATCCCTGACAAGGCACTTGAAACTTTCAAGTATGGATCTGTACACTATCTTCTGTCAGGATTGCCAACCATCAATTGGATCTTAAGGCACACTCTGTTGCCCAAGTCTGGAGATCACAAGATGATCAGAGGCCATGCAATCAATTTGCTTCATATCTTTGATGTGCCTCAGAAGTTCAAAGTCATGAGCCTTATGATAGAAACAATCAAGAGGACTGCAGCAGACCAGAAGAGGAGCTGTGGATATGCCCCTCAGATCCAGGAACTCATCAACTCCAAGATGGGCACTGGCATATATCTTTTGGATAAGGAACATCTGCCTATTCATCCTGATTTTGAAGACAATGAGGTTGTGATGAACAAAGATGAACCATCTTCAGCCCATGCACAAGCATAGAAGGAGAAGGCAAGGAAGGAGAAAGCTGCAAGGATGCCAACTCAAGAGGAGGCATCTGAACACTTCTTGAAAACCAAGCAAGAGCAGCTTAGTTACCTGATTGCATCCACCCTGCGGATTGAGAAAGGTTTGGCCAACCTAACTCAGAACCAGGCAAGCTTAGAGAGAATCGTAGAACAGAAGTTCTATGACTTGGACATCAAGGTGACAGAAATTCAGACTGCAGTGGAGCAACTCCAAGATGACATGCAGGAGAGGAGAGGGAAGACAACCACAGATGCATTTGCCAGAGTGCCACGAGGTCCAAGGTCGTCTGCAGTGCCAGTTCCTAACACAAGAGCAACCGCCTCAGCACCAGCCGTAGCACCAACCCAACCTGCTCCAGCATCCACTTCAGCTCCAACTCTAACAACATCTACGGAAGCCTTCGTCCTTGGAGTGATCCAGACTCCACCACGACCTGAAGATCAAGCCTGAGTGTCGATCTAGCGCTATGCATTTTCTAGGAACTTTTTGGTAACTTGTTGCCAAAGGGGGAGAAAAATGTATAGATCATAGGCTTCGAGAGAGAGAATGTTGCTTTTATTCTCTCTTGCTTTTATTTGGTGGTCCTTTAAACATTGTTTGCTTTTGGTTGAGATACTTTGATATGCTTGTGAGACATTGATGATCATGTGTTTGATCATAAGCTACACTTATGCATGCTTGATATATCTTATCTATCTTATGTGATCATTCACTTTGCCTTGGTGATGAGTGCATGTATTTCATTATTAATCATTTTGAGCGCTCCACCAAGATGTATGTGACATGGAAGAGTAACCCATAATTCTAACTTCTTGTGCATTTGCAGTCCAAAGCAAATTTTAAATATGCACAAATTTAGGGGGAGCTCTTACTTATCACATACTTCTCAAAGCGACGATGTAATTCATTCTTATTATCATTTGTCGAAGCGTTGATCTATATGTTGTCATCAATTACCAAAAAGGGGGAGATTGAAAGTGCAACTATCCCTAGGTGGTTTCGGTAATTCATAACAACATATAGCTCATTGAGCTAATGATATTCCAAGATAACTATTTCAGGAGAGCTCAATGATTGGCATGGCATGAATGGTGAAAGTGGAACCCTCAAAATACTAAGGACAAAGGATTGGCTCAAGCTCAAAAGCTCAAGACTCTTCATTTTACATTTTAGTGATCCAAGATCACATTGAGTCCATAGGAAAAGCCAATACTATCAAGGAGGGATGAGGTGTTGCTTGATGAGCTCTTTGCCTTATGTGCTTAATGATATGCTCCAAAACCCTCAGCTACTTTACCACTTCCACATATGACCTAAACCCTAAGCCAAACTCGGTCATACCGATTCTTTCTATTCGGCGCCACCGAGTCTTCATATGTCATAAGCCACTGCCAAAACCCTTGCAAATCGGTTTCACCGATAGGGATCTCGGTCTCACCGAGATGGGATTGCAACCTCTCTATTTCCTATTCGTAACTTTTCGGTCTCACCAAAAGAGCGGACCGGTCCCACCGAGATTGCAATGCAAACTCTCTGTTTCCCTTTTGTAACTTTTCGGTCTCACCGAAAGAGAAAATCGGTTCCACCGAGTTTGCCTGACCAACTCTCTGGTTAGCTAATTACCAAATCGGTCTCACCGAGTTTGTGTAATCGGTCTCACCGAGATTACGTTATGCCCAAACCCTAACCATATCGGTCCTACCGAGATGCAAGTCAGTCCCACCGAAAATATCTAACGGTCACTAGGTTTACCTTTTCGGTCCGACCGAGTTTGTTGATTCGGTCCCACCGAGATTGGTAAATTGTGTGTAACGGTTGGATTTTAAGTGGAGGCTATATATACCCCTCCACCTCCTCTTCATTCATGGAGAGATCCATCAGAACACATCTACACTTCCAACTCATATGTTCTGAGAGAGAACCACCTACCCTTGTGTTGAGACCAAGATATTCCATTCCTACCATATGAATCTTGATCTCTAGCCTTCCCCAAGTTGCTTTCCACTCAAATCTTCTTTCCACCAAATCCAAATCCTATGAGAGAGGGTTGAGTGTTGGGGATACTATCATTTGAAGCACAAGAGCAAGGAGTTCATCATCAACACACCATTTGTTACTTCTTGGAGAGTGGTGTCTCCTAGATTGGCTAGGTGTCACTTGGGAGCCTCCGACAAGATTGTGGAGTTGAACCAAGGAGTTTGTAAGGGCAAGGAGATCGCCTACTTCGTGAAGATCTACCGCTAGTGAGGCAAGTCCTTCGTGGGCGATGGCCATGGTGGGATAGACAAGGTTGCTACTTCGTGGACCCTTCGTGGGTGGAGCCCTCCGTGGACTCGCGCAACCGTTACCCTTCGTGGGTTGAAGTCTCCACTAACGTGGATGTAGGATAGCACCACCTATCCGAACCACGGGAAAAACATCCGTGTCTCCAATAGCGTTTGAATTCTCCAAACCCTTCCCTTTACATTCTTGCAAGTTGCATGCTTTACTTTCCGCTGCCTATATACTCTTTGCATGCTTGCTTGAATTGTGTGATGATTGCTTGACTTGTCCTAAAAGTTGCTAAAATCTGCCAAGAACTAAAATTGGGAAAAGGCATAGCTTTTATTTGGTCAAGTAGTCTAATCACCCCCCCTCTAGACATACTTCCGATCCTACAAGCATATTGATGTTCCGTGCAATGCACGAGCATCTTGCTTGTAATTATATAACACAAATCACGAGCAGGAAGTGACATTTTTTTACACAACCACGTTAACATGGCCACGTAAATCACTAGCTAAAGTGTAGTACCATTATACTCATATCCCGACGCAAAAGGTTGAGTACATGTCCGAAGAGTAGAGTCGCACACACGCACTCTGTCTCTCAGAATATCACACACACACTAGTTACGTGACGCCCACTTAAGCAGACACGTATGTTACAACTTGTGCACCCGCCTGTACATGTGATGGTGCACATTTATTTAAGCCAGATAGGGAACCCAAATACTAGCTGCATTCATTCCCCTCCCACCGCCTCTTCTCTGGTCGCTGTCGCCCGGTAGACATGGCCCGGCCGAAGGTAACGACATACGCCATACTCCCGCCGGAGCGGCGCTTTAATCTGGAAATTTTAGTGGTCATGCATGCATACTTTTGTGCTAGCACTACTATATAAGGGTTGGCCGGTCGCTTCCCGCAGACGTGCGTGGGCGGTGGAAGAGGAACGAGAAGGGAAGCGGGCTATGGAGTAACGTTTTTACCACAATTTCTTAGGAAACTGAGTGCAATAATTGAGTAGTTTTGCAAACTACCAGTACCACACCTGAAACGGTTCAAAACCAATACTCCCTTGCCAGCGCGCGCTTCCCGCGTGAAATGGTCAGCGTCGCCCTGGAGCGTCAGTGCCGCATTAATGCCCGGCCAGAGTGGAGGCGACCTCCCACTGGCGCCGTCTTTGAAGCAGCGCGAAGGCCGAGAGAGCGCCACTTCCCGGTGCACGCGACTGCTCCGTGTCGAGGCTGGCTATAGTTTGGATGAGTCTCCATCGTGGGGAGCCACACTAGCTGCGATGATATGGATCGTTCCATCTATGAAGAACACGTGGGACTGGAACTACGAGACAGACATGTACATAGGAGTGGACATACGCACCTGAGTAATGTAGCGCAATAAGTGAAGTAGAAAGGCACAAATAGTATGAACATGCATGGCATATAGGCAATTGTCTACTATGTACCACTAAATGTTGTACGTGCAATGCACGGTGATGTTATGGAGTACGTGCCTAAGTACTCTACTACTACTATATTAATTGGAGGCGCATATTAGGTTTTATATTTGTTTACATGTATGCCCCGAGACCTTCCAACTAGACGTGTCTTTCTCTCCGGGTCTCACTTTGTATCGTTCATACCACTAGTACTACTACGTGTGGTCTCCGACCCAGAGGTGGAAGAAGTGGAGACGCTCTACCACGCTGTCCATGTCCCACTCCTTTCGCTGACGTGTGGGACATCCAGCACGTGCCATGTTTGGCACTCCTTCGTCGTAAGAGTTGAAACGCTAGCATTCATCAGAAAAATAAATAAATAAATCAACAGTGATACTATACCACGCGGTTTCCTTGCTCCTCGATATCGGAAAGAATACTTCCGTTCGCCAACATGTGGGACGTCGACCATCCTGGTCCACTTGCCATGCACGCAGAACTCCAAGGGAGAGTCACCCCGGTCGTCGCGCCGCAGTAATAATGACTAATGAGCCATCAAATCACAGGCCTAACCTTTCCCACTATGAAGTTGCTCGGATGAAGGAACCATCATGACTTCATTGAATTCCGGTTCTTGAAGAAAACTACTGTACCAGCAGTACTGCTAGCTATAGTAGTTACTCCAGCAGAGGCCTCCTTTCGTTCATAGGATAGGAATTCTATAGGAATATGAAAATCATTGGAAGTGACATGACATGCATATCTCCTATAGAGAAAGAGATGCCATTTGATGCATAGGATAGGAAATTTTCCATTGAGTCTAGGCTAATGTACTGGTAATTTGCTCTAAAAACTACAGTAGTAAATAGTAGTACCGGTACATGCTCGTACTCAGACATAGACACACACACACACACACACACACACACACACACACTAAATTCTACTAGTACTACTACTTCTCACATGCTGGCCAGACATCGTCGTTCTCCTTCCCGGCTTTGTCGGCAACACCCCACTGTGCTTGGATCTCCGCCGACCTCTCCGCAGCAGCGCGTGCGTCCTCTTCTTTCTTGCGGCGGCGGGCCTCTCTTTTCTTGAGTGCTTTCTGACTTCTCCGCTCCCTCTGTGTGGCTTTGGCCGCCTCTTGCTCTACCGCCCATTCGGCCTTGGCAGCTTCAAATTCCGTCCACGTAGGTGTGAGGTCGCGAGTGGCGATGAACTCGGCACGGCGGGATGCCATCGCTTCCTTGCCATTTTGTGTTCGGTCGTGGGCGGCGAGGAACTCGGCGCAACAGGATGCCATCGCTTCCTTACCGGTTAGTGTGCGGCGCGGCAGCATGAACGACGCTTGGTGAGAGCTCTGGGGTGGAGTGGTTGGACAATCGTATAGTGCATTGGTTTGTCAAGAGCTCAAGGACAGAAGACGAAGGGAATTTGGATTCCCCTTCAATCCTGGTCATTTATTACCGAGTAAAATGCATTGGTGGTCTTCGAACTTGTGTTGATAGCTCACTTTGATCATTATATTATACATGATGCACACATTAGCGCACACCGTCCATAGAGGCAAGTAGCATGTACGCATGTAGACACTCACGCTCACGCTGTCAAACCATGCTAATGCATGCACATCACCCTCTCAATCAAAATCCTGCTCATGGCGCAACGCAAAAGGCGAGCTCGTCACCTGCGCGCTCCGGCGGTGCCTGACATTAATGTTTTGACGTTTGATGGATGCCTCCATGAACGCCGAGCATGTATTCACCTGGCTCAACACCAACGGTCATACTCGGGACTCGGCGCCTTGCTCATGTATATCATCCATAATGAAAGTGCATTATATCGACTACAGGGGGGGGTGAATAGGCGATTTTTATGAAATTCTTCACTGAGGAATTTGCCAGTGAGGAAATTCCTTAGCGAAGAACTACTAGCAGCGGAATAAGTACTCAGAAGTAAACATGGCAGAATACATGCATGGTCATCATGATGAAATGAAGACAAACACAGAGTACAGAAAGCGTAAACACAGGATAGCACAAGATGAAGACAAACAAACTGAAGAAATTGAACTGAGGAAATTGAGAAAGTCTTCAGTCAAAGTCTTCAAACACAGATATGAACAAACACACAACACAATAATGAGGAAATGAAAGTGTTGAGGAAATAGAACCAGTTGGCTTGGTGAAGACAATGATTTGGTAGACCAGTTCCAACTGCTGTCTCAGTTGTACATCTGGTTGGAGTAGCTGAGTATTTAAACTCGAGGACACCCAGTCCCGGACACACAGTCCTCACCGTATTCTCCTTGAGCTAAGGACACACAGTCCTCGCCCAATCACTCGTGGTAAGTCTTCAGGTGACTTCCGAACCTTCACAAACTCGGTCACTCGGCGACCCACAATTCCTCTTGGATGCTCTAGACCATGCCGCCTAACCGTCTGGAAGAAGCAGAGTCTTAAAAGGTAACAAGCGTCGGATCCACGCAGGATCAATCTCTTCAGTGATGCTCAATCACTTTGGGTTCGTAGGTGTTTGGGTTTGGGTTTGGATTTTCCTCACTTGATGATTTTCGCTCAAAGTCCTCGGAGGATGGGTTGCTCTCAAATGACAAGTGTCAAGTTCTCGTGGAGCAGCCAACCAGCTAGTGGTTGTAGGGGGCGACTATTTATAGCCTAGGGAGCAGCCCGACATGATAAGACATAAATGCCCTTCAATGATATGACCGTTGGATGGATAAGATATTTTGGGACAGCTGGCGCGTAGCACAACAACGGTCGGAAATTTGAGGTACAAATTCCTCAGGGCTATCATGTTCCTCACAGTGTAGGCAATTCACACTGGCGAATTCCTAACTCCTCAATCAGAACAAAGTCCTCTGTGACCAGAAGAACTATGTCTCTGTCACTGAAGAAATTGACTGAACTGTATGAGATTTCCAATGGCTTCACTCAAAGGGATTGGTAGGTGTAGGATTTGAGTTGAGCATCACATGGAAATTTTCTCCTTAGTATTTCCTCGACCCCCTTTAACAGTACGATGTTTCCTATGACTCAAGAAATAGAAAATGAAACTATGAAAACAAAAGTCTTCACGCTTCATGTTCCTTGAATGATAACCAAGTCTTCAAGGTCACAACAATTTCTTCACTTTCAAAGTCTTCAGAATACCAAAGTCTTCAGTCGAAGAACTTCATTTTTAGGGGTTGACTTTCTCTGTAAATATCAAACTCCTCATAGACTTATAGACCTGTGTACACTCATAAACACATTAGATCCTTAATCTATAAGTCTTCAATACACCAAAATCACTAAGGGGCACTAGATGCACTTACAATCTCCCCTTTTTGGTGATTGATGACAATATAGGTTAAGTTTTCAACGGGGATAAATATATGAAGTGTAAATACTGATATTGAGGAATTTGATTGCAAGATATAGAAGAACTCCCCCTGAAGATGTGCATAGTGAGGAATTTGCTTTTGAAGCAATGCACAC
This sequence comes from Aegilops umbellulata, assembly GCA_032464435.1. Classification (NCBI taxonomy): domain Eukaryota; kingdom Viridiplantae; phylum Streptophyta; class Magnoliopsida; order Poales; family Poaceae; genus Aegilops; species Aegilops umbellulata. The sequence continues at coordinate 360,476,990 of CP136059.1, forward strand.
TCGAAGAGTTGAATCATGGAGATCTCCCCTATAGCTTGTAATTCATACATGCATTTGATATATAATATGAAGAATTTGAATTGCATGATGAAATATGGTGCCTGATGTAATTCAACATGCGTGCAATAATATTAACGAGGAATAAGCATGCAGAGTAGTGCATCAAAAGTATCAGAGCACAATGCATCAAAAGTATCAGAGCACCATCGGGTTTAAGATTACAACTCAATCCAATAAAGTTTCAGAAGAACGAGAGTTGTAACTTAGCAATAAAAAACGATGTATAATAGACCTGCTTGAAGACTAACTCAAATTTCTCCCCCTTTGTCATCGAATGACCAAAAGGATCGAAACTGAGGACTAACGCTCCTGAAGATAGTCATGATGATGAAGGAGCGCCGGCATTGTTGGGGTCGGTCGTTGAAGTAGGGCCTGCCGCAGTGTCGTCCAAGTCTTCATTTTCATCAGTCTCACGCGATAAAGAATATGAGCTGGCCACCAAAGAAGGAACCTTGACCTTCTTGTATTTCTTCGGAGGAGGTGCAGACCAGTCAAACTCTTCTTTGAGACCCATTTTCTTCAGATCTTCGGCGCTGTAAACTTGAGACAGAACAGCCCAGGTGCGGTTGAGGGTTTCATGAAGGTAGTAGTGGTTTTTCTTCACTGCATTGTGTGTTGAAGTCAAGTTGTGAAGAATTGAATCAAACTGACACTTGACCCATTTGTGATTGCGATCAACCTTCTGATGAAGACTGAGGAGTAACTCATGATCAGTCATCACCCTGGGTGCTGTGGCTTGAGGATTTGGCTTGGCATTGTTGGCGGCAGAGTCATGTGTGGCAGAGTCATCATTGGTGGAGTAGGATGCAGCCTTGCGAAATTGACCATCCAATGGACGAATGCCTTCATCTATCACAGCAGTTGCCTTGCCCTTTTCTTCAGCTAAGGAAAATGTCCTTTTGAGGACTTCAATAGGAGCCAAGTAGCTGCAGTGGTTCAGAGTATCAGCTTTGTAATTGAGTGAAGACCTTGTCCTGATGAATCTCATAATCCATGGCACATAAGGCTTCAGCTCAAATGGTGACATAGCAATATTTGCCAGAGTCCTCATGAAGAAATCATGGAAGTTGACGGGAACGCCATGAATGATGTTGAAAAGCATATTCTTCATGATACCAACGACTTCTTCATCATTAGAGTCGTGGCCTTTGATAGGACTCATTGTCTTCGACAGAATGCGATAGACAGTCCGAGGCACATACGACAATTCCTTGACGAGGAATTTGGTTCGAGGGGCCTGCCCTGGCTTCAAAGGCTTCATCAGCACTTGCATATAGTGATTTGAGAGTTCAGGTTCATTGTAAACACAACGTGCATCTTCAAGGGGAGGACTTAGAGGAAGGACACGAAGCAATTCAGACGCTGATGCCTTGTAGTGAGTGTTCTCTGTCATCCAGTCCAGAACCCATGAATTCACATCTTCAGAGTTGCCAGTGATGTGCAGCGTTGCGTAATACTGAAGAATGAGTTCTTCATTCCAATCACAGATGTCAGTGCAGAAATTGAGCAGCCCAGCGTCATAGAGAACAATGAGGACTGGCGTGAAGCACGACAAAGACTCCATGTCTACATGAGGAATGTGTGCATGGTCGAAGACTTTATCTTTGTTGAATAGCACTGAGGAATAGAAGTTGGCTTGACTAGCAGTCCAGAAACGCCTCTTCCTTATGCGAGCAGAGTCATAGGGGTTGTAATCTGTGAAGAATACATGCTCACTGTTGTGGGTTTGTCACGGCAGATGTCCTAGCGAAAGGACTTAGTCGTGGAGCCATCGCAACGGGTTAACTCGAAGGGGTTAAAGCGGACAAGGGACGCAGGGAGTTTATACTAGTTCGGCCCCTTCGATGAAGGTAAAAGCCTACGTCTAGTTTGTGATGGAATTGATGGGGTTTCGATGACTAGGGAGCAAACAAGCTTCGCCTAGGCCTCGAGTTATCGTTCTCTGTCCTGAACCGCTATCGGGTTGTCCCCTTATATACACGGGCGACACCCGTCGGTTCATAGAGTCCCAACCTCCGGTTTATATTCGTATCCGGGTTGGTCTCTCCCTATTCCTAACTTATAATACAAGTTTATATACACGTCAGTTTACCGTTACAGATACTGAACCGACTATGGCCTTGGGCCTTTGTCTAGCCTCTGGGCCTTAGCACCTTTAGACTACTGATGAAGCCAACCCGCCCCACTTAGGCCGGTTTACGCCTAGCAGTAATATCCCCAACATTAGGCCCCAGATTGATTTGAACAGGTTCATGTCAATCCTTAGCCAAAATCTTTGTCTTCATCATCTTCCTATATCTGTTGAACCGTCGTGTCGTCATCTTCTTTGGTTGTTGTAAACCGGCATGATGTCATCCTGAAGCCAGCCTTTATAACGCCTTCTTTGTTTAACAGATCCGCACTAATCGAGGCGACAACTCCAAAAATTGTGGCTCCTGGATTCGCGCGCCTGACACATGTTCTTTGCTTCATAAATAGGGCCGAAGGGTCATTTCCTTTCTCTACTTCATCCCCTTTCTCTTCGTCTTCTCCGCGCCGCCAGCCTCGGAGCTCCGCCGCCGCTGCTGATCTCTGCATCGTCTTGGGCCACTGCATCGACCTGATCATACCAGAAAACCGCGGTGTCCTTCCGCATCTCCCCCAGCTCCGGTAAGATCTCTGTTTTTACCCATCTGGATCCACACTAGGGTTTCATGTTCTTGCCGTGTTCTTGCTTACTGTTCATGTTCCTGCTCATACCTCTGGATAGATTCAAGGAAACCCTTCTGTGAGTTACCAATGGGCCTTTATCATTCATCTTGTAGATTCATGTTTCAGTTCATAGATCCAAATAACCTTTCTGCCCTTTGAACTAATATTGTTCCGCCTTAAGCTTTGAAATATTTCCCTTTTCTGGATTGGCTTTAGATCCATCGCTGTAGAGAAGTTTTGTGAAATCTGTTTCTGTATTTATGTACCCTCGATTGCCTTCAATGCTCAGATCCAGCGGTTTAACTTTGGCATAGAAAATGTAAAGGACCAGTATATATCATTAGTCCCCCTGTTTGAACCGCCAGCCGTTGCCACCTTGCATAACTCCGGTTTAGATAGGACTGTCTTCGGTTTAAATAGATATACCTCCGGTTTAATTCAAACATATACTTGAACCGGAACTGCATGTCTTGTAGATTTCCCCATGGCCAAGCAAATATATGAATGCAACTGGGTTCCTTCCCGTGTTACGGAAACACAGCTGAACAACTTAGTTCTCACTGGCGCTTTAAGCAGTAAAAACACCGTCCACTGGAGAGTCCCAGGCATAGAATGTCCTCCCACCCCTGAAGAGGGAGTGGTTGCTAGTTTTGCGGATCACCTGGACCGGGGCTTTAGCCCGCCCGGTTCAAAGTTTTATCGGGATGTCTTAGCCAATTTCCAACTGCGCCCACAAGATATCGGTCCCAACTCTGTTACTAATATATGCCACTTCCAAGTGCTTTGTGAAGTGTATTTCCAAGAGGAACCCACAGTGGAATTGTTCCGAGACTTCTTTCACTTGAACCGTCGCACAGAGTTTACTGATGGCCCAAACATGGAACTGGGTGGTATGGCGATTCAGAAAAGGAAAGATGTCACTTATCCTCATGCGAAACTGCACAGTCATCCCCAGGAGTGGAATAATTCCTGGTTCTATTGCAAAGACACCTCCCCTGCCGAAGAGAATCCATTGCCTGGTCTCCGTCCGGAACGGCTTAGAAATACTCACCCCTTTCCTCAGAGGTTAACTAGCAAAGAGAGGAGTAAGTATGCTCCCCAATTGTCCAAGCTCAGAGCTTTCCTAGCCAATGGTTTGACTGGAGTTGATCTTGCCCGTTGTTGGATATCCTGGAGTATACTGCCCCTCAGCCGACGCTCCGGTTTGATGTGTGAATATACAGGCAGTGTTGACGATCCGCTGCGGCATGTAAACATCCAGCTTACTGATGAAGAAGTCACAGAAGCTGTAAAGAAAATTTTGAACGAACCGGAGCACGTCTGCGCTCGTACCGGCCTGCTTCCTTTTTGCGCCACAAACAAACCGCCAGCCGTAAGCCTGCATTCTTCCTTTGTACTAGCTCTGATGCTACTGTACTTGTCTATTACTGATGCCGATATCTGTTTAATGCAGGGTAATGATCCGTTTTGGAGCAAGAAAATCACACAAGAGAAAACTGATAAACCGACAGACCAAACCGGCCTAAGACCAAGGTCATCAAGAAGTCTACTCATAAAAGGAGAACCACCGCTTCTTCTGATCCGCCCGCTGATGACGATGTGGGTAATCCGGACCTTGAGGTAGAACTTGATTCCCTCGGTTTACTTTTTATACACCTTATTGATGATGATATTTGTCAGGATGAGACCGAAGCTAGCCATGCTGACGATGTAGAGGTAATTGTTCTTTCCTCTGATTCAAGCCTTCCGCCTTCACATAAAATCCGTCAGGCAAACCGCAAAGTTAAATTTTCTCATCCTCTTGCTTATTTGGATCCCAACTTTCTTATGAAGACCCACCAGCATGAGGTGCGCCGCACAACTCGACATAGTGGTCAGGTAGTTACCTCCGCCGGTTTACCGAACAATCCGGTTCGGAGACGTCGTTCAGAGGTCTCTAATTTGCTTGTCAAATTTTTTCCTAAAGCGGGCTGTTTTCGTCAACCGCTTAATCCGTCTGACTCCGATTATCAGGTCACCTCGCACTCATCTTCTGGCGAGTCAACTGGCACCCAGCTGCCTCCACTTAAAACCGTGCTTGGGTAAGCTTGTACTTATCATAATGTTGTTGATTTTTGTAGCTTTCAATATGCACTGTCTTTGACTTTGCTGCTTCCTTTTAGGGCCAAACCAAGGCCAAGTAAGAAAGCTCGCCTGGATAAGGCAGCCGAGGAAGACGCTGCTCCTGAACCGTATGCTACCCCAAATGTTGAAGCGGTCATCTATGAAGATGTGGTTAATGACCCGCTAGTGCAAAATGAAGTTGTTTCTGCTGAGAGGGTTTTGTTAACACCTCGGTCCTGCTGACCAGCCAGCTAGTCCCATACGGATTGAGAAAACCACCAGTCCCTCCAAACCTGCGGATAAACCGACTACGCTAGTTCAAACCGGCGAGTCTAAAGATGATGAAGTCATAATCACTGGCATTGGTCGTTCTGAACCGGGGAATCCTGTCGCTTTAGCCAAGCATACTGCCAAAGAAGAATTTTCTGCCATGAGCAAAGGCAAATGGGATGTTGATCTGGCAACCTATGCTGCTCTCAGCGCCCAAGATATTCATTCTGGTTATTTAAACCGGCTATATACTAGCCGTGATTATGAAGCCAATCTGGTAAAGATGATGAAGGAAAAATTTGAGGTAATCTCCATGTACTTGTTCTTGTTTATCACCACTGTAGCCCCCAAGAGCCGGTCCAACTTTAGTATAATTGAATCGGGTCTTGTCATAAAACTCAATACTTCAAAGTTTGCTGATGTAGCCCCCAAGGGTCGGTTCAACTTAATATAGTTAGAACCGAGACTTTAATCTTCAAACAGTAGCATCCGAAATATCGTCAGAGCAAATGGCCATTAGCCCCCAAGTGCCAAGTTGAATACTTGTTTTGAGCTTGGGACTTTGATAATTAATTGATAGCTGTAAATCAAATAGGCATTAGCCCCCAAGTACAAAGCACATAACTTGTTATGTGGTTGGTACTTCATTGGTTAAACCGTATAACTGTCGGATTGAAGGCTGAACTGAAGGTCAAAGAGAACCAAGTCGCCGACCTTCGAGAAAACTTGAAGTCCCAGCAAGCTGAAACCTCCAAGGCCAAGGAGGAGCTAACAAGCGCTTTAAGCACCATGGAGCAGCTGAAAGAGGGCTTCAAGAAGGAACGGGCTGACTGGGCCACAGAGAAGGCCGCTTTAACCAAGAAGATTGAAAATGCGGAGGCTGCCCTTAAACCGGTAACTGATGAATTAACCAGCGTAAAGCAACAAGTGCATGCAATGACTGCCGCCATCTTTGGTAAGCTTCTTGTGACTTGTATAATAATCGTGATCCTCTTATAAACAGCCCGGTTTGTAAACTGCTTATCATGTTACAGGCACTCGCATTAACCACTTGGGGTCGGATGTGCGGATGAAACTGAAAGCTGCCTACACCTTAATCGAGCAACTGTACACTGGAGCACAACGGATTATCTCAACTGCGTCACATAACAATCCAGCACCCACTTTGATCCAAGATACACTGAAGAGACTGTGAATGCTCCCTGCTCAGATTGATGAGTTAAAAAAGTCTGCTGGTCGAACTGGAGCCATCAATGCCTTAATCCGGGCCAAAGCATGGGTGCCCGATTTTGATCCTGTCGAAGCGGCTCAAGGCTATCCCAGCTTGAAGGAGGATGGATCAGAATTCAACGAAGAGGATTTAAGAGAGATAAACCGGGCGGTGCGCCCTCTGGCCTGCCAACTGGTAGAGGAAGCAAATTTGTCGCATTACCAAGATCAGTATAATGATCAGAACAAACGAGTGGCTGCACCAATCCCTGAAGCGGAAAACCTGATTCCTCCAATCCGTAAGCATACTTATGCCCCTGATATTGAACCGTCTTCACTGATCCATGAAGAAGCTATCTTTCAAGCATTAATGGGAATCGACTGGACCATTGTTGACTTCCAGCCGCTGGGTAGAGACGAGGAAGCTGAAGCGGCGCAGGATGATCCAGAACAATCAAACCGGGGTGGCCAGCAGGCGTGAACCGGAGGCAGCTTTAACTAGCTTCCTTGTCATATCTTGTCAAGAAAACAATGATCTCATTTGAGCGCCAAGCTGCCTTGTAATAGGATAGACGATACTTTTTGCTTCTTGAGATGCCTTCGTGCATCTGTGCTGATACCTTTATTTGGAAGGTCAATATTACCAACTTATATCTCCTGCAATCATAAAATCTTAAACTACCAGGGCGGTTGTACCGCCATCCGGTTTTATGAATCTTTATGTAGATACGCAAGGAGACTTGCAAATATGATCAAATTTTGTGATACGAAATACCTGCCATTTGTTGGGCACGAAGTAGGCGTGTAGCCTATCTTGAGACGGGGGTTTGGTAACCCTAAACCATCATGGGAGAAAACAGCTCCTGTATATATAACGCCGGCTTACTGCGTAAACCATGCTTTGATCATAATAGCCTTTTGTTACTCCAAAAAAGGATGTGAACAGAAAAAATCAAACCAGGCAAATAATCTTCGGTTTTAAAAATGGACCGTGTTCCGCCTATTTGGCTGTTTGAACCGGTACAAAGCACTGTCGGTTTAAAAATGCAACTAAGATAAAATAGCAACTCCTTAAGAAAGGCTATTTAAAGCAAAAGCAATGATAAAACTTTTTGCAAAAAGAGAGGCTTTACTGAGCCGATCAGATGGTGTTACCATGGTCAGACGCAACCAAGCTCCCCAAAGGTGTAGCTATGGTGCTAGTAGGCCAGGTCCCCAAATGATTCGTGGCATTACGCCGGCCAAGTGGCATGGCAATGGTTCGGGTTTGACCAAGTCCCCAAGTGACTCTAAGGCCTGTAGGCCGACCAAGAGGCGTGACCGGTTCAGACTTGACCGTGTCCCCAAGTGATCTGGTGGCTTTCGCCGATAAAGAGGTGTTGCATCGGTTCGGACACGACCGAGCCCCCAAGTGATCTGGTGGCTTTCGCCTATCAAAAGGTGTTGCATCGGTTCAGACATAACCGAGCCCCCTAGTGATATTGATAATTTTTGCAAGGGGTAAACCGGAGGTCGTTTTAAAACAGAACAACTCCATGTAACCACACATGATAGAAAGGAACAGATACCCCGCTTTAGCTGAGGATCCGGTTTATTATATTGAGAATATATACATTGTCATAATATGTACATAAGCAGAGCCAATGGCTCAGGTGTAGTAAGGCCGAAGATGAGCTATGTTCCATGGCCTGCTGGTCTCCTCCTATGACTTACGTGAGTCCTTATGCTCTCGAATATCAATCAGATAGTATGACCCGTTGTGCAGATTTTTGCTGACCATGAACGGTCCTTCCCAAGGTGGAGATAACTTATGCATATCGGTTTGATCTTGAATGAGTCGAAGCACCAAATCTCCTTCTTGAAAGGTTCTGGTTCTGATCCGACGGCTGTGATAGCGACGAAGATCTTGTTGATAAATCACCGAGCGGGCAGCTGCTGTGTCTTTCTCTTCATCCAACCGGTCCAATGCGTCTTGTCGGGCCGTCTCGTTGTCCGTTTCAACATAAGCCGCAACCCGAGGTGAATCGTAACGGATATCACTAGGGAGAACCGCCTCTGCTCCATAAACCATGAAGAACGGCGTGTATCCAGTTGATCTGTTGGGCGTGGTATTGATGCTCCATAATACAGAGGGCAATTCTTCGACCCAACAACCCGGTGTCCTCTGCAAGGGAACCATAAGCCGGGGTTTGATGCCTCTCAAGATCTCCTGATTAGCTCTTTCTGCTTGACCATTGGACTGCGGGTGTGCCACTGATGAAACGTCAAGGCGGATGTGCTCCCGTTCGCAGAACTCTCTCATGGCACCCTTAGATAAATTGGTACCATTATCTGTGATGATACTGTGTGGAAAGCCAAACCGGAAAATCACCTTTTTAATGAACTGAACCGCAGTGGCTGCATCACACTTGCTAACGGGCTCTGCCTCCACCCATTTTGTAAATTTATCAACCGCCACCAGGAGGTGGGTCTTCTTATCTTTGGACCTTTTGAAACGCCCTACCATATCCAGCCCCCAGGTTGCAAACGGCCAAGTAATTGGAACCATCCTCAATTCTTGAGCCGGAACATGAGCGCGTCTTGAGAATTTTTGGCAACCATCACATCGCCTGACCAGATCCTCCGCATCAGCATGGGCAGTCAGCCAATGGAAACCGTGGCAAAACGCCTTAGCCACCAAAGACTTTGAACCAGTGTGGTGACCACAGTCCCCTTCATGGATCTCACGCAAAATTTCACAGCCTTCCTCAGGAGACACACAACGTTGAAATGCTCCTGACACACTGCAATGATGCAACTCGCCTTTGATGATTGTCATGGACTTGGACCGCCGTATTATTTGTCTGGCCAGAGTCTCATCATCTGGTAACTCGCCCCGGTTCATGTACGCCAGGTAGGGAAGTGTCCAAACTGGAATGACGTGGAGTGCCGCTACCAACTGAGCCTCCGGATCAGGGACAGCCAAATCTGCTTCTCCAGGTAGCTGAACCGATGGGTTGTGTAGTATGTCGAGAAAGACATTGGGCGGGACCGGTTTACGCTGTGAGCCTAGCCGGCTCAAAGCGTCTGCTGCTTCATTCTTTCGACGGTCCACGTGGTCCACCTGATAACCCTTGAAATGACCAGCGACAGTATCAACCTCACGACGATATGCAACCATGAGTGGGTCTTTAGAATCCCAAGTACCAGACACCTGTTGATCTACCAGGTCCGAGTCACCGAAGCACTTAACCCGGCTTAAGTTCATCTCTTTAGCCATCCGGAGACCATGGAGCAAGGCTTCGTACTCAGCTGCATTGTTAGTACAAGGGAACATTAAGCGGAGAACATAACAAAACTTGTCACCTCGTGGGGAAGTTAATACGACTCCAGCCCCCGAGCCCTCCAATTGTCGTGATCCGTCGAAATGGATGGTCCAATATGTGTGATCCGGCTTCTCTTCAGGGGCCTGCAGCTCTGTCCAGTCATTGATGAAATCGACAAGTGCTTGGGACTTCACCGCCGTCCGAGGCACGTATTTCAAACCGTGTGGCCCAAGCTCTATGGCCCACTTGGCAATCCGACCTGTTGCTTCACGGTTCTGGATGATATCACCTAAAGGGGCAGAGCTGACCACTGTGATGGGATGCCCTTGGAAATACTGCTTCAGCTTCCGGCTTGCCATGAAAACTCCATATACCAGCTTCTGCCAATGCGGATATCTTTGTTTAGACTCAATAAGCACTTCGCTGATATAATAAACCGGATGCTGAACCGGGTACTCTTTGCCCGCCTCCTTCCGCTCCACCACTATAGCTACACTGACCGCACGAGCATTAGCAGCGACATACAACAATAATGGTTCTTTGTCAACGGGGGCAGCGAGTACAGGCGGATTGGCCAATTGCCGCTTTAAATCCTCCAAAGCCTGATAAGCGGCAGAACTCCAGACGAACTGATCCGTTTTCTTCAACATCTGATACAACGGGATCGCCTTCTCACCGAGGCGGCTGATAAACCGGCTCAACGCGGCAATCCGGCCAGCCAAACGTTGAACATCATTAATACATTTCGGTTTAGCCAGAGAAGTGATAGCCGTGATCTTCTCCGGATTAGCCTCAATTCCCCTGTTGGACACCAGAAAACCCAATAGCTTGCCTGCTGGTACACCAAAGACACATTCTTCACGTTGAACGGGGTTGTGAGCAATTTTGATGGCACTCTCATTGTCACAGAGGAGAGGCACATTCTTCACGTTGACGCCATAGTCCTTGAGTGTTTGCTTCATCCATAGCAGTTGAGCACAACAAGAACCAGCAGCAATGTACTCAGCTTCAGCAGTAGACAGTGATACGCAGTTCTGTTTCTTCGAGGACCAACAGACCAAGGATCGTCCGAGGAAATGACAAGTACCAGATGTTGACTTGCGGTCCACACGATCACCAACATAGTCAGAGTCAGAATATCCAATGAGATCAAAATCCGAGCCCTTGGGATACCACAATCCTAGTGTTGGTGTGTGAGCTAGATATCGAAGAATATGCTTCACAGCCTTATGGTGTGATTCCTTCGGTGCAGCTTGAAATCGTGCACACATGCAAACACTAAGCATTATATCTGGCCTAGATGCACATAAGTACAATAAAGAGCCAATCATGGAGCGGTATACCTTATGATCGAAGTCAATACCATTTTCATCAGTGCATAGATGACCATTTGTGGGCATAGGAATTTTGATGCCTTTGCAATCTTGCATGCCGAATTTCTTCAGGACATCCTTGAGGTATTTCTCCTGAGATATGAATATGCCATTGCGCTGTTGACGAATTTGAAGACCTAAGAAGAATTTCAACTCTCTCATCATAGACATTTGATATTCTTCAGTCATCATATAGGCAAATTCATCACTATAACGTTGGTCAGTACAGCCAAAGATGATATCATCAACATATATTTGGCACACAAACACTTCACCATCACAAGATTTAGTAAAGAGAGTGGGATCGAGTGAACCGGGTGTGAAGCCTTTCTTCATGAAGAATTCCTTCAATGTATCATACCACACCCGTGGGGCCTGCTTGAGGCCATAGAGGGCCTTGTTAAGTCTGAAGACTTTGTCAGGATGTTTTGGATCTTCAAAACCTGGGGGTTGAGCAACATATACTTATTCCTCAAGCTTACCATTGAGGAATGCACTTTTCACATCCATTTGATATAAGATGATATCATGATGGTTAGCATAAGCAAGCAATATGCGAATAGCCTCAAGTCTAGCAACAGGTGCAAAAGTTTCATCGAAATCAACTCCTTCAACCTGTGTGTAGCATTGAGCTACTAGTCGTGCCTTATTCCTCACCACAACACCATTTTCATCTTGCTTGTTGCGGTAGATCCACTTTGTGCCAATGATGTTATGCTTGCGAGGATCGGGACGATTGACCAGTTCCCAGACGTTGTTGAGCTTGAACTGATGTAATTCTTCTTGCATGGCCTGAATCCACTCAGGCTCCAGAAATGCTTCATCTACCTTAGTGGGTTCTGTGATAGAGACAAAAGCAAAGTGCCCACAGAAGTTAGATAGATGTGAAGCTTTTGAGCGTGTGAGAGGACCTGGTGCTCTAATGTCATCAATGATCTTCTCCACTTGCACTTCTTTTGCAACGCGAGGATGAGCTGGTTGTCGTTGAGGAATTTGATTAGCATTTTCTTCAACATCAATTTCCTCAGCATTTTCTTTAGGTGCGTCAGCTCGACGTTCTTCATGTTCTGGAATGAATTCTTCAGTAGATTCTTCAGTAGGAATGACATCTTCAGTAGCCTTGTGCTTGATAGAATCCTCAAGTGCTGGGTCATCTAACACAGAAGGTAGGTGCTCTCTTTGCGAGCCATTAGTTTCATTAAACCGCACATCTATAGTTTCAACAATCTTGTGAAGAACATTGTTGAAGACTCTGTAGGTGTGCGAGTCCTTTCCGTAACAAGGCATAAAACCTTCATGTGCTTTCGGTGCAAATTTAGAGTTGTGATGAGGATCTCTAATCCAGCATTTAGCACCGAAGACTTTGAAATAACTCACATTGGGTTTCTTGTCAGTGAGGAGTTCATAGGCAGTCTTCTTGAAGAATTTGTGAAGATATACTCTGTTGATGATATGGCACGCAGTATCAATTGCATCAACCCAGAAACGACGAGGGGTTTTGTACTCATCTAGCATAGTGCGAGCCATCTCAGCAAGAGTCCTGTTCTTGCGCTCCACGACGCCATTCTGTTGAGGAGTATAAGGAGCAGATAACTCATGAGTAATACCAAATTCATCAAGATATTCATTGAGACCCGAATTCTTGAACTTAGTGCCATTGTCACTTTTGATGTGCTTGATCTTCACACCAAAGTTGGTTCAAGCCCTCGAGGAAAATTGTTTGAAGACTTCCTACACTTCATGTTTGTAAGAGACAAGGTGTATGTACCCATGTGTAACGAGAGTAATCATCAACAATAACAAAGCCATATTGAGATGCTTCATTTGAAACAGAGGAATAGTGATTAGGACCAAAGAGATCCATGTGAAGCAATTCGAATGGTCGAGTAGTGGTCATGATGGTCTTTGCTGGATGCTTGGCCTTGGTCATCTTTCCAGCTTCATAGGCACCGCATAAGTGATCCTTGAGGAATTTGACATTCTCAATGCCAATAACATGCTTCTTCTTCGCAAGCGTGTGCAAATTCCTCATGCCTGCATGACCAAGTCGTCAATGCCATAGCCATCCTTCTGAAGCTTTTGCAAGTAGGCACACGACTAGTTGTGAATCTGCAGAGAAATCAACAATATACAAGTCTCCTCTCCTAAAGCCTTCGAAGACTTTGGAATTGTCAGTTTCCATAATCACAACACAACGATACTTGCCAAGGACAACAACCATATCAAGATCACAAAGCATTGAGACAGACATAAGGTTGTATCCTAAGGACTCAACAAGCATGACTTTGTCCATGTGTCGATCCTTTGTGATAGCAACTTTACCTAGATCCAATACCTGACTTTTGCTTTTATCAGCGAAGATGATATGCTTCAGATGTGATGACGATAAGGGAAAATCCATCAACAGATTCCTGTCACTAGTCATGTGATTTGTACATCCACTATCAAGTACCCACTTAGTGGCTTTGGGTTGATCATCCTGCAGATGAATTAGTGCAACTTACGAACTCATATACTTCAGCAGTGAAGAATATGATATCACAATTCATCATATAAATTTCATCAAGCAGTAAGACAAATAAAGCAGAGGGAGGACGTGTGAAATGAAAGTTCATTTCATCATGGTTAGCCTGCGTCCTTTCAGGCAGTTTGTCAGGTCCCCAGCAAATTCTTCAAACGTTTGAGCTCGTCTGCAGACCCGACCCTGCATAAGAGATTAGTTCTTTTTCTTCACCACCCACATCTGAAGGGGTGGCAAAGAGTTCATCACTCTGCGAGCTCCATATGAGAATGATGGCATAGCGGCCGAACCATTACATTTCACATAAGAGGGGTTAGGGTAAGCATATGAATAAGCAGAGAAATTCTTCGAGGACTTATGAACATAATAATTTGAAGAATAATGCTCATATTCATAGTCCTTGACTCTTCCCTGCAAAACAGAGTTGTTAGCACGATGAAGTTCATATGAGGATTTTGATCCATGTGTGGAATTTGATCCACATGAGGAATTTGGTCCGTATGAGGACTTGGATCTATATGAAGAATTTGGTCCATATGAAGAATTTGATCTGGGGTTCCTATTCTTCACAGGTGGTGTCATAAGGACATTCACCTGAAGACTTTCAAGGCACTTTTTGGGAACCCAGATTTTCTTCATAGGGGAACCGTTCCTGCGGTTAGTGCCAACATATCTAGCAAATACTTCACCATTGTGATTTTTGAACAGTTTATAGTTGGAGTCAAATGACTCATCAGAAGAATGAGAAGATTCACATGTATAGCCAGATAAATTAGATGGGTCAACTGGAGGTCCCTTTGCAACAACCCATGAGGTTTTGGGGTACTGCTCAGGTTTCGAATATGTACCATCAGCATTGTGTTTCCTCTCAAAGGCAATACCCGCTTTCCTAGGGTTCCTGTTGAGGATCTACTTTTTAAGCACATCACAAAGGGTCTGATGCCCTTTGAGGCTTTTGTACATGCCTGTTATGTACAATTCCTTCAGCCCTGCATCGTCAGTGATACTAGCAATGTCCTCAGATGAGGAATTAGTGATAGCAGAGACAGGTGAAGGATTTGTAACATTCGAAGCATTAGAACATTCATGCGAAGAATTAGCAGATTCTCGTTCAATGCATTTCAAACATGGAGGAATAAATTCTTCCTGAGCAGCGCTGATTTGTTGAGCAAGCAATGAATCACGCTCCTTCTGAAGATCTTCATAACTCACTCTTAGCTCCTCAAGATCTTGCTTTCTTTGAAGAAATTCATAAGAAAGCTTCTCATGATCAGATAAGAGAGTGTTATGATGACCTTGAAGGTTATCAAACCTGGTCTGAAGTCTCTGAAGAATTTCAGTCAAGGCTTTTGTCGTGGTTTTGTCATGGCAGATGTCCTAGTGAAAGGACTTAGTCGTGGAGCCATCACGATGGGTTAGCTTGAAGGGGTTAAAGCGGACACAGGGATGCAGAGAGTTTATACTAGTTCGGCCCCTTCGATGAAGGTAAAAGCCTACGTCTAGTTGTGATGGAATTGATGGGGTTTTGATGACTAGGGAGCAAATAAGCTTCGCCTAAGTCTCGAGTTGTTGTTATCTGTCCTTGAACCGCCGCCGGGTCGTCCCCTTATATACTCGTGTGACGCCCATCGGTTCACAGAGTCCCAATCTCCGGTATATACTGGTATCCGGGTTGGCCTCTCCCTATTCCTAACTTACAATACAAGTTTATATATAAGGCCGGTTTATGGCTACAGATCTTAAACCGACTACAGGCCTTGGGCCCTTATCTGCTTCTTTGGGTTTTAACACCTTTGAACTACTGATGAAGTTAACCCGGCCCAGGTAGGCCGGTTTACACCCAATAGTAATATCCCCAACATTAGGCCCCAGATTGATTTGAACAGGTTCATGTCAATCCTTAGCAGGAAAATCTTCATCTTCAACATCTTCTGGTAATTGTTGAACCGCCATGATGTCATCTTCTCTGGTTGCTGTAAACCGGCATGACGTCATCATAAAGATAACATTCATGATATCTCCTTTGTTTAATAGATCCGCAATATCCGAGGTGACAGCTCCGCTCCAACATTTATGGTTCCTTGATTCCCGCGCCTGACACATGTCTTGCTTTATAAATAGGACCGAAGGGCCATTCCTTTTCTCCCCTTCGTCCCCTTTTTCTTCGTCTTCCTCGCGTCGCCAGCCTCGGAGCTCCGCCACCGCCATCGACCTCTGCACCGTCTTGGGCCGCTGCATCAACCTGTACGCACTAGAAAACCGCGGCGATCTTCCGCATCTTCCTCATGTCTGGTAGGTCTTCTGTTTTTCTCGACCTAGATTTGTTCTAGGGTTCCATGTTCTTGCGGTGCTCCATTAACTGTTCATGCTTATACCAGACTTCTGGATAGATCTATGACACCCTGCTCTGATTAGCAGTAGCTCTTAGCACCCGCCTGTAGTTTCATGCTCAAATCCATAGATCTCACATATCTTTTCCTGCTCATTGAATCAATATTGCTCTGCTTCAATCATTTCTTTCGAATATTTTTCCTTTTTTCTGAAACTGGCTTCAGATCCATCATTGTAGAGAAATCTTGTGAAACCTGTTTCTCTACACTTAGCCACCCGCAACCTCAATTGCTTTCAATGTTTAGATCAAGCGGTTTAACTTAGCATAGAAGAAGTTAATAAACCGGTATATACCATTAGTCCCCTGATTGAACCGCCAGAACTTTTTAGCCATATGACGCCGCTTTATAGAACTCTGATCTAGATGTAATTGCCTCCGGTTTAACATTGTTCATACCGGTGTATACCTTTTACTCAACACAATTCTTAAATCGGAATAACTTATTTTGTAGACCTCACCATGGCCAAACAAGTGTATGAGTGCAACTGGGTTCCTTCTCGTGTCACAGAAACTCAACTGAATAATCTTGTCCTGACTAGCGCTTTAAGCAGCAAAAATACCATCCACTGGAGGGTCCCTGGCAAAGAATGCCCGCCTATACCTCAAGAGGGAGAGGTTGTCGTTTTTGCAGATCACTTAGCCCGGGGTTTTAATCCGCCCGATTCAAAATTCTATCGAGATGTCTTAGCCAACTTTCAACTTCGCCCGCAAGACACTGGCCCCAACTCTGTTACCAACATCTGTCACTTCCAAGTGCTCTGTGAGGCATTCTTTCAAGAGGAACCCACAGTTGAACTGTTTAGAGACTGCTTTCACCTAAACCGCCGCACAGAATTCACTGATGGCTCCAATACGGAATTGGGTGGTGTGGTGATTCAGAAAAGGAAGGAAGTCACTTACCCTCACGCCAAGCTGCACAGCCATCCCAAAGAATGGAATCACTCCTGGTTCTATTGCAAAGACACCTCCCCTGCCAATGAAAATCCTTTACCTGGCTTTCGTCCGGAGCGGCTTAGCAATACACACCCCTTTCCGCAAAGGCTGACAGCCAAGGAGAGAAGCAAATACGCTCCTCAATTATCCAAGCTCAGAGCCTTTATGGCCAACAGCTTAACGGGCATTCATCTCGCACGTTGTTGGATATCATGGAGCATACTGCCCCTTAGCCAGCGCTCCGGTTTAATGTGCGAGTATACTGGTAGTGTCGACGACCCACTCCGACATGTTAACATCCAGCTCACAGATGATGAGGTCACAGAAGCTGTAAAGAAAATGTTGAATGAACCGGAACAACTCTGTGCTCGAACCGGCCTTCTTCCCTTCTGTGCTGCCAACAAACCGCCAGCTGTAAGATTTTAACTGTACTTTTACTGAACAGGTCATTGCTATTTCTGTATAGTCTTTAACATCAACTGCAGCTTAAATAGGGTGACGATCCATTTTGGAGCAAGAAGCATCCTCTGGAGAAACCAGATAAACCGAAAAGACCAATCCAGCCAAAAACCAAAGTCATTAAGAGGCCTGCTCATAAAAGAAAAACCACTGCATCTTCTGATCCTCCCGCTGATGACGATGTGGGTAATCCGGACCTTGAGGTAGAACTTGATTCACTTGGCTTACATTTCACACGCCTTATTGATGATAATATTTGTCAGGATGATGCCGAAGCTAGCCAAGCAGATGCTGCAGAGGTAATCTCTCTTTCTTATGATTCGAAACTTTTGCCTTCACTAAAAATCCGTCAGGCAAACCGGAAAGTTAAATTTTCTCATCCTATTGCTTACTTGGATCCCAAATTTCTTATGAAGACCCAACAGCACGAAGCTCGCCGCACAACCCGGCACAACAGCCAGGTAGTTACCTCCACCGGTTTACCGAACAGTCCGGTTCGGAAACGCCGTTTAGAGGTCTCTAATTTGCTTGTCAGTGCTTGTCCTAAAGCGGGCTGTTATCGTCAACCTCTTAATCCGTCTGACTCCGATTATCAGGTCACTTCTCACTCATCCTCTGGCGAGTCATCAGCTACTCAGCTGCCACCACTCAAGACGGTGCTTGGGTAAGCTATACTTGTCATAATATTTCTGATACACCATATTGGAACATATGCTGTATTTAACTTTGAGTACTCCTTATAGGGCCAAACCTAGTAAGCAAGAAAGCCCGCCTGGGTAAAGCGGCCGAGGAAGATGCCATTCCTGAACCGGGTAAAACACTGGATCCCGAAGCGGTCGTTTGTGAAGATATACCCAATGACCCCCCACTTCAAGATGATGATGTTGTTGCTGAAGAAAAGCCTGCTGATGAGCTCGGAAGCCCCATCCGGGTTGAGAAATCCCCAAGTCCAATCCGGCCTGTTAGCAAACCAACTACCCCGAGTCAAACCGGTGACACCAAGGATGATGATGTTATAATCACTGGCATTGGCCATACTGAACCTAGCAATCCGGTCGCTTTATCCAGGCATACTGCCAAAGAAGAGTTCACTACTATGAGCAAGGGCAAGTGCAATGTTGATCTGGCCACTTACGCAGCTTTGCAAGATATCCATTCCGGCTATTTAAACCGGCTGTATACCAACCGTGACTATGAAGCCGGCCTGGTGAATATGACGAAGGAAAAATTTGAGGTAACTTCCATGTGTTGTTTCCTGCTTGGATACTTCAACTTTGTTAACTCTCCTAGCCCCCAAGGGCCAGTTTTGCAATCCTCTTTCAAACTGGGACTTGCTAACATAAATCCGAATGCCTTGAAATTCACCAATATAGCCCCCAAGAGCTGGTTCAACTTAATGTAGTTAAACCGGGCACTTTAAATAGCTTGATATGGCAGCATCAGAACTGTACTTGATCAAATATGCATTAGCCCCCAAGTGCCAAGCCGAATACTTGTATTGAGCTTGGGACTTTGCAATTAACTGATAGATGAAGATCAAATATGCATTAGCCCCCAAGTACCAAGTGCATAACTTGCTATGTGGTTGGTACTTCAATTCTTGTACCGTTTCATTAAGTTATATGACTGTCTGTATGCAGGCTGAGCTGAAAACCAAAGAGAGCCAACTCGCCGATCTTCAAGAAAATTTGAAATCCCAACAAGCTGAAACCTCCAAGGCAAAAGAGGAGTTGACCAGCACTTTAGGCGTCATGGAACAGCTGAAGGAGGGTTTCAACAAAGAGCGGGCGGATTGGGCCACTGAAAAAGCTGCTTTGACAAAGAAAATTGAAACTACTGAAGCTGCCCTTAAACCGGTGGTAGACGAGCTAACCAGCGTAAAGCGGCCAGTGCATGCCATGACTGCTGCCATCTTTGGTAAGCTTCCTGTGACTTCTGTAATAATTTGACCTTCCTATGACCGGTCCGGTTTGTGAACTCTTTGTGATGTTGTAGGTACACGCATTGGTCACTTGTGGTCAGATGTTCGGATGAAGTTGAAGGCCGCCTATACATTGATTGAACAGTTGTATACTGGAGCGCAGCGGATCATCTCTACTGCATCACACAATAATCCGGCGCCCTCTTTAATCCAGGATACTCTCAAGAGGTTGTCAATGCTTCCTGCCCGTATTGTAGAGCTGAAGAAATCTGCTGCTCGAGCCGGTGCCATCAACGCCTTAATCCGGGCAAAGGCTTGGGTACCGGATTTTGATCCTGTTGAGGTAGCTCAAGGTTATCCCAGTTTGAAGGAAGATGGTTCGGAATTCAATGAGGAGGACCTGAGAGCAATAAACCGGGCAGTGCGCCCTTTAGCTTGCCAATTGGCGGAGGAGGCATACTTGTCGCACTATCAAGCTCAGTATAACAGCCAGAATAAATGAGTGTCTGCACCAATTCCCGAAGCGGAGAATCTGATCCCTCCAATCCATAAGCATACATACGCTCCTGATATTGAACCGTCGTCCTTGATCCATGATGAAGCTATCTTTCAAGCCTTAATGGGAATCGACTGGACCACTGTTGATTTCCAGCCACTGGGTAGGGAAGAAGAAGCTGAAGCGGCACAGGAAGACCTTCAACCATCATATCCAGGCGGTGACCAAGCTTGAACCGGAAGCCGGTTTAAAGGGCTGCTTTGTTATATTCCGCCCAGAAAAAACAATGATCTTATTTGTGCACCATGTTGCCTTGTAATAGGATAGCCAATACTCTTGCTTCTGAGATGCCTTCGTGCATCAGTGCTGATACTTTTATTTGAAAGATCAAAACCTTCAATCTATTTCTCCTGCAATCATAAAATCTCAAACTACGACGGCGGTTGTACCGTCAGCCGGTTTATGACTTTCATATATATATATGCAAGGAAACTGAGGTATATGATCATATTTTGCGATACAAAATGCCTGCCATTGTTGGGCATGAAGTTGGCTTAACCAATCTTGAAGCGGAGGTTTATAAGCCTGTACCGTCGAAGGAGAAAATAGCTCCTGTGTATACAAGGCCGGTTTACCATGTAAACCGTGCCGGGTTACAAAAGACACCCTTGTTACTCCATCATGGGATGTTAACAGAAAAAATTAAATCGGGCAAATAATCTCCGGATTAAAAATGAACCGTGCTCCGTCAATTTGACAGTTTGAACCGGTTGAAAATGTTGTCGGTTTAAAAAAATGCAACAACAATAGTATTTAAGAAAGATATTGAGACAAAAGGTAATAATAAAACCGTTTGCAAAAAGAGGCTTTACTGAGCCGATCAGATGGTGTTACCATGGTCGGACACGACCAAGCTCCCGATAGGTGTAGCTATGGTTCAAGTCAGCCAGGTCCCCAAATGAAACCATGGCATTATGCCGATCAAGAGGCGTGGCAATGGTTCGGGTTCGACCAAGCCCCCAAGTGATTCTATGGCCTTAGGCCGATCAAGAGGCGTGACTGGTTCAGACTTGACCATGTCCCCAAGTGATATGGTGGCTTTCACCTATCAAAAGGTGTTGCATTGGTTCGGATACGACCAAGCCCCCGAGTGATGTTTATAAAAATTTTCAAGGGGTAAACCGGAGGCCGCTTTAAGACAGAACAACTCCGTGTAACCACTCATGATGTAAAAGAACAGATACCCCGCTTTAGCTAAGGCTCCGGTTTATTATATTAATCATAATATATACACTGTCATAATATGTACATAAATGGAGCCGATGGCTCAGGTATAGTAAGGCAGAAGATGAGCTATGTTCCACGTCCTGTTGGTCTCCTCCTCTGATGTACGTGAGTCTTTATGCTCTCGAATATCGATCAGATAGTATGACCCGTTGTGCAGATTTTTGCTGACCACGAAAGTTCCCTCCCAAGGTGGGGATAACTTATGCATATCAGTCTGATCTTGGATGAGCCGAAGCACCAAATCTCCCTCTTGAAAGGTTCTGGTTCTAACCCGGCGACTGTGATAACGGCGAAGATCCTGTTGGTAAATCGTCAAGCGGGCAGCTGCTATGTCACGCTCTTCATCCAACCGGTCCAAAGCGTCTTGCCGTGCTGTCTCGTTGTCCGCTTCAACATAAGCCGCCACACGAGGTGAATCATGACGGCTATCACTAGGGAGAACTGCCTCCGCTCCATAGACCATGAAGAACGGCGTGTATCCTGTCGATCTGTTGGGTGTGGTATTGATGCTCCATAGCACAGATGGCAACTCTTCTACCCAACAACCCGGTGTTCTCTGCAAAGGAACCATAAGCCTGGGCTTGATGCCTCTCAAGATCTCCTGATTAGCTCTTTCTGCTTGCCCATTGGACTGTGGGTGCGCCACTGATGAAACATCAAGCCGGATGTGCTCACGTTCGCAGAATTACTTCATAGCTCCCTTGGACAAATTGGTACCATTATCTGTAATGATACTGTGTGGAAAACCAACCGGAATATCACCTTTTTGATGAACTGGACCGCCATGGCCGCATCACACTTGCTAACAGGTTCTGCCTCCACCCACTTAGTAAATTTGTCAACTGCCACCAGGAGGTGGGTCTTCTTATCCTTGGACCTTTTGAAAGGCCCCACCATATCTAGCCCCCAAGTTGCAAACGGCCAAGTAATCGGAATCATCCTCAATTCTAGAGCCGGCACATAAGCACGTCTTGAGAACTTTTGGCAACTCTCACATCGTCTGACCAGATCGTCCGCATCAGCATGAGCAGTTAGCCAATAAAAACCATGGCGGAACGCTTTAGCCACCAAAGATTTTGAACCGGCGTGATGACCGCAATCTCCTTCGTGGATCTCACACAAAATTTCACAACCTTCTTCTAGAGACACGCAGCGTTGAAACGCCCCTGACACACTGCAATGATGCAATTCACCATTAACAATAGTCATAGACTCGGATCGCCAGATTATCTGCCGCGCCAAGGTTTCGTCCTCTGGTAACTCGCCCCGGTTCATGTACGCAAGATAAGGAAGCGTCCAATCCGGAATGACGTGTAGAGCTGCCACCAGTTGATCCTCCGGATC
This sequence comes from Aegilops umbellulata, assembly GCA_032464435.1. Lineage (NCBI taxonomy): Eukaryota > Viridiplantae > Streptophyta > Magnoliopsida > Poales > Poaceae > Aegilops > Aegilops umbellulata. The sequence goes on from CP136059.1 coordinate 360,499,354, forward strand.
TGGAATCACCAAATCCGCTTCACCAGGGAGCTTGACCGATGGGTTGTGTAGCACATCAAGAAAAACATTAGGCGGGACCGGTTTACGCTGAGAGCCCAACCGGCTTAAAGCGTCCGCCGCTTCATTCTTCCGACGGTCCACGTGATCCACCTGATAGCCCTTGAAGTGACCTGCAACAATATCCACCTCACGACGATATGCAGCCATGAGTGGATCCTTGGAATCCCAAGTGCCGAACACCTGTTGAGCCACTAGGTCCGAGTCACCGAAGCACTTAACCCGGCTTAAATTCATCTCTTTAGCCATCCGGAGACCATGGAGCAAGGCTTCATACTCAGCTGCATTGTTAGTATAAGGGAACATTAAGCGGAGAACGTAGCAGAACTTGTCACCTTGTGGGGAAGTTAATACGACTCCAGCCCCCGAGCCCTCCAATTGCCTGGATCCGTCAAAATGGATGGTCCAATATGTGTGATCCGGCTTCTCTTCAGGTGCTTGCAGCTCCGTCCAATCATTGATGAAATCAACAAGTGCTCGAGACTTCACGCCGTTCGGGGCACGTACTTCAACCCGTGCGGCCCAAGCTCTATAGCCCACTTGCCAATCCGGCCAGTTGCTTCCCGGTTCTGGATAATATCGCCTAAGGGAGCAGAACTGACCACTATGATGGGGTGCCCTTGGAAATACTACTTCAGCTTTCGGCTTGCCATGAAAACTCCATATACCAGTTTCTGCCAATGCGGATACCTTTGCTTGGATTCAATAAGTACCTCACTGATATAGTAAACCGGACGCTGAACCGGATGCTCTTTACCTGCCTCCTTCCGCTCTACCACAATAGCCACGCTGACTGCGCGCGCATTAGCAGCAACATACAGTAGTAACGGCTCCTTGTCAACGGGAGCAGCAAGCACAGGCGGGTTGCCAATTGCCGCTTTAAGTCCTCAAATGCCTGATCAGCAGCAGAACTCCAGACGAACTGATCCTTCTTCTTCAACATCTGATACATAGGAATTGCCTTCTCACCAAGGCGGCTGATAAACCGGCTCAACGCGGCGATCCGACCAGCCAAACGCTGAACGTCATTGATACACTTCGGTTTAGCCAGGGAAGTGATGGCTGTGATCTTCTCCGGATTAGCCTCAATTCCCCTGTTGGACACCAGAAAACCCAACAACTTGCCTGCTGGTACACCAAAAACACATTTGGCCGGATTGAGCATCATCTTGTATGTCCTCAGGTTGTCAAAGGTTTCCTTCAGATCATCAACCAGAGTCTCCTTCTTCCTTGACTTAACCACAATATCATCCACGTAAGCATGCACATTACGGCCAATCTGCTTGTGAAGGCAATTCTGCACACACCGCTGATAGGTCGCCTGGGCACTCTTGAGCCCAAAGGGCATAGACACATAGCAGAAGTCTCCAAAGGGAGTGATGAACGCTGTCTTCTCCTGGTCCTTAACTGCCATTTTGATCTAATGATAACCAGAATATGCATCCAGAAAACTCAAACGCTCGCAACCCGCCGTAGCATCAATGATTTGGTCAATACTGGGGAGGGCAAAAGGATCTGCTGGACAAGCTTTATTAAGGTCTGTGTAATCCACACACATACGCCAGGTGCCGTTTTTCTTAAGGACCAGCACCGGATTAGCAAGCCACTCAGGGTGAAAAACTTCAACAATAAAACCGGCTGCCAAAAGCCTGGCCACCTCTTCTCCAATAGCCTTGCGCCTTTCTTCGTTAAACCGGCGGAGGAACTATTTCACCGGTTTGTATTTAGGATCCACATTAAGAGTGTGCTCAGCGAGTTTCCTCGGTACACCTGGCATGTCAGAAGGCTTCCATGCGAAAATGTCCCGATTCTCACGGATGAACTCGATGAGCGCGCCTTCCTATTTCGGATCCAAGTTGGCACTGATGCTGAACTGCTTGGACGAATCGCCAGGTACGAAGTCAACAAACTTAGTCTCAGCTGCCGATTTGAACTTCATGGCCGGATCATGCTCCGTAGTTGGCTTCTTCAACGGAGTCATGTCCGCCGGATCAACATTGTGTTTATAAAATTTCAGCTCCTCGGTGGCACAAACCGACCCGGTGTAGGCCGCATCTCCTTCCTCGCACTCCAAAGCGATTCGACGGCTTCCGTGAATCGTAATTGTCCCCTTGTGACCCGGCATCTTGAGCTGCAAATACACATAACAAGGCCGTGCCATGAACTTGGCGTAGGCCGGTCGCCCAAACAGGGCGTGATACGGACTTTGGATCTTTACCACTTCAAACGTTAGGGTCTCCGTCCTGGAATCATGATCATCTCCAAGGGCCACTTCCAGAGCTATCTTACCAACAGGATATGCTGATTTGCCAGGTACCACACCATGGAACACCGTATTGGATGGTTTGAGATTTTTATCTGTCAATCCCATACGTCGGAAGGTCTCATAGTACAAGATATTAATACTGCTCCCTCCATCCATGAGTACTTTGGTGAACTTATAACCTCCCACCTGAGGTGCCACTACCAATGCTAGCTAACCTGGGTTATCAACCCGGGGTGGGTGATCCTCTGTGCTCCATATGATTGGCTGCTCAGACCAGCGTAAGTAATGGGGCACGGCCGGTTCAACAGAGTTGACTGCCCGCTTCTGAACCTTCCGGTCTCGCTTTTCCAAGCTAGTGGTGAAGACATGGTACTGCCCATTATTCAACTGCTTTGGGTTGCTCTGGTAACCTGACTGTTGCTGCTGCTGGTTGTAACCACCTTGGCTACTCTGATTATTCTGATTACTCTGTCCGCCCGGATTACCATTGAATCCTGAACCAGAGTTTCCTCCACCGTAACCCGGCCCGGATCCTGAGCCACCGCCAGAGCCGTGATTATACTGGAAAGCATTAGAATTTTTGAACTCCTGCATAATGTAACAATCCTTCCAAAGGTGGTTTGCTGGCACCTCCTTCGTCCCATGCTTCGGGCAGGGCTGGTTCAACAGGTAGTTTAAGCGGTCCGAGTTGGGGTTAGGCGCTCCACTGCGATTCTGCGGTTTACCCTTACACCGCTAGCCCTTGTCCTGTGCATTGGTATTACCTACGAAGTCCATGTTGCCATCCGCTTTGCTCTTGCCTCCGCCACCGTTACCTGCCAGGTGATGTTGCTGACCTTTGGAGTTGCCGCTCTTGTTTCCCTTCCCTGTCTTCTCATCATCAGACTCGGGATCCTTGGTACTATCAGAATCAACATACTTTACCAATGCGACCATGAGAGTCCCTATGTCAGTGCAGTGGCGCTTCATCCTCCCTAATTTCAGCTTCTATCTGTTAGTGTATGTTTCATCAACTAGTCCCACTATTTCAGTAATCTCACTCTCTCAATATATGTGCCAACAGGGATGCTCAATTTTGGTGGAACTGCACAAAAACTTTGGGTGCTTCATTGCCTCGACAACTTCCTTCCTTTCCTGTCAGTCGCTAATCTTGGCTTGCATTCTTCCTTTGCTGTCAGTCGCTAATCTCGGCTTGCATTCTTCCTTTGCTGTCAGTCGCTTAGCTTATCTCGGCTTCCAGTCAAAGGAAATAGTAATTGATATGCTACCTCACACAGGTTGGTACTAGTCTTTATCCTGATTATTGTGCTTGTCATATGTATTGGTAATTTGGTATTGTGCTACTGTTTGCCGATTTCATAAAGGAGTAACTTGGAGCATGAGCATGCAGGAAAATCATTACATTATGTTGTTTCACTAGAACTGCAAAAAAAGATCAGATGGACAGGTACTTATGTTGCTGCTATGTACTCCAAAGTTCACTCAGACAAGCATCGATGTTGACAAGAAGAAGTGCCTATATTCATTTGAGTATCAACCAGTTGTCAAACTCCAAGTGTTGGGAGAGTGAACGCCAAAAATATTGCTTGGCGCATAGCCCAGAAAACGATGTCCAGTCTTTCGTCCCAACTTGTGCCTTTTGGTTATTGGCACATATGGTAGCGAACTGTATGGCATGGAGTCTAAATATTCCAAACAAGTTGGTTGACGCGTATATTCATCTGGCACTCAATCAGTCTGCATGCCAGGGATGCTCCATTTCAGTTGAACTGTACAAAAAATTTGGGTGGTTCCTTTTCTTAACCGCTTGCTTTCTTGTCTGCAATGTAGAATTTTGGCGAGCTACATGACCAAGATGAGCCAGTAAATTAGATGGATGAATGTAGTGGCCAAGTTGCTCAAACCTCCCTCGGCATGAGGCCACTATTTGAGGATAAACCTACAAGCAAAGTTCAGATTGTCTGTGCTGCCTCTTATGTACTCGAAAGTTTACTCGTACAAGCATTAATTTTAGCAAGAAGTAACTCCGACTGAACACCATTTACCAGTCTGTACCCTATGTAATTAAAGTTCTTCCACGGATGATATTTGTTGTGATCTCAATCATTTGGATGCATAAACATATTGAACATGTGTATGTCTGAATCTTTTTGTGAATTATCTATGAATATTGTCGTGTGATCTATCAATCATTTGGATGCATAGACATGCTGAACTTGTGTATATATGAATCTTTTGAGTTGTTGATTGTGAATGTTGGCTATGAATATGAACGTGTCCTATGAACCTGAGTTTGATACGAATGTTTACCTTTTCTGTTGTACTTGTGAGTGAACTTGTTAGTATGCCTAATGTGGGATTTGTGACGTGTGCGTGTCAACGACACACCTTCTTCCCAAGAAGAATTGCACCTGCTTTGTTAGGGTAGCAACGGCGCATCAGCTCTTTTTAATCTTTTTGCTCTGTCTCCCCCACCCCCACTCAACCCCTGTCGTAATGTTTTCAGCCTCAAAACAAACATAGTACTGCGATGTTTTTGGGGCTTGATGAAAAATCAAGTGTTGGTTTCTATAGATTGGCCCGCCCAGCAAATGGGATGCTGGTCCACCACGGACTGGGAGGCTAAAAATACAAGTTGTATGGTGCAGAGGCAAGTAAAAAAATGCCATCGCGAGCCATCCACTGAAAAAAAATCGCTCCTGGTGTGCTTCTTCAGTCGCGCCGCCGGCCCTCTCTTTAATCCAGTTCACTCGGCGATCTAGCTGGTATCATTTTTTTTCTAAAGGGCGAAAAAGTATCAGCTAGGCCTAGGTTTTCTTTTTAACACGTGCAGCCCACGACATACAGAGACAGTGGTTTCAACTTATTTTTTTAGGTCCATACCGGCCTATGGGCTTTTTCTTAAAGATCGGTAGCCCAATGTATTTTTCTTAGTAAAACACAGATCTCTGTCCTATTTATCTATATATAAGAATAATAATGCTGTCTCCAATTAGGTTTTCCCTTCTAAACACATTATATATATTTATATTATTACTATTATCGTATATTTTATAGATACTTATATATATATTATAAAAACATCTCACGTCTTATTAACTTATAAAAGTAAATGTTTAACAGAAGTTGGGAAGGAAAATCCTGGTTGTTTTTGACTCACAGGCAAGGAAAATCCTGGTGATTGCGTACAAAAGCTTGCGAAGATTTTAAGGACCAATGTAATAATAACACGCTCATTTTTATTTTGAGCAATAACTCGCTAATTTGTTAATTTTATATATATAAATGTGTCCCTCTGGTTTATTTTTTGATATTAATTGCTCCTTCTAACCTACTCCCTCCGTCCTTTAAAGAGTGTACTTCCAACTTTGTTGGAGGGTCAAACTATCTCAAAGTTTGACCGAGTTTGTGCAAAAATATATCAATGTTTGTGAAATCAAATAGGTATATGATGAAAGTATATTTTATCACGAACCTAATGCTACTAATTTGATGGCATAAATGTTGATGTATTATTATATAAATACGGTCAAATATAAAAATGTCTGACTTTCCAAGAAAGTTGGAAGTACACTCTTTAAAGGACGGAGGGAGTAACATTATATATAGAACGAGCCCATCTAATTCGTGTATTTCAAGAAAGTGCAAATGGGCTGGGATTTCTTAGAAAATATAAATGGGCCGCATTGACGCGGAATTATTTGTTCACCCAGCCCAAAAAATGGACAAAACATGGGTTAAGTATATGCCACATTTTTGCAGGCTCACATGTGGGCCAATAGGTCGAAGCCTACGCAGGGCGTTGTCAACTTGGTCAACAAATGATTATGACATCCACAGCCATTGGATTTATATCCAATGGCCGGCATGCACCTCCAATCTCTCGTCTTCTTTCTCCAGCATCGCCGAGACCGCCTGGTCTGGCCTCCGGCAGCTAGCGGCTCTGCTTAGCACGCATCGCTGCGAAGCGCTACCCCACCGCCGGCCAGGCTATCCCTCCACCCCTCCACACCTCCTGCTATTCTCCACCGACTGCAGCCCCACGCCGCACCAGAACCAGTCATAACCCTTCTCCTCATCTCAATCTACGACTCCACTGCCGCGTCTTCCCATCTCCGGGTCATTCCCATCTGAGGCCTCGCCGTCGTCCACCGCCTCGCTGCGCTCGGTGCAGCGTGGTCAACAAACGAGAGTCATCGGAAGAGGACTGTATGTGGAGAGCCTGACGGCTGGAACCCACGAGGTCCATGGTCGCATGCAAGGAAAGTTTCTCCTTATTAAGCTGAAAAAATGTTTCCTCCCCATGACAGCTAGGACCCATCGGTTGTATCTTCGCACGGAATGAAGTGCCTCCTTGTTATGCGAAAAAAATTATTCCTCCCGTTGACAGCTGGGACCCGTCAGATTTGGTGGCTGACTTGTGGGCCTACTAAGAGGACGTGTACGCAGGGCTTTTTCAACTTAATCAACAACTGATTCTAGCAGCTGGACCATTGGATGTTAATTCAACAGCCGTGCTCCTTCTTCAACCTCTGTTCTTGGTCCTGTCTCCCATGGGCGGCACCGCGGCAGTGCTGCCGTGCACTCAAACCAATCAAGTTTCCCACTCTTCTCCATCTGCGACTCCACTGCCGCGTCTTCCCCATCTCCGGGTCGTTCCAGTCTGGGGCCTCGCTGTCGTCCACCGGCCTTGGTGCGCTCAGCACGGAGTGGTCAACGTGGTCCACAACCGAGAGTCATCGGAAGATGACTGTACGTGAGAGGCTGACAGTGGGGATGCACCACGCCCATGGACACATGCATGAAATTGCATCCTTTTTACCGTAAAAAATAATGTTTTCTCCCCCTGACTGGTGGGACCCACCAGCTACATCTTCACACGCAAGGAAGTGCATCCATATTACAGGAAAAAAACGATTCGCCCCCTGACTGTTGGGACCCACCAGCTACATCTTCGCACGCAAGGAAGTGACTGAAAGTTGAGACCCACCTGGTCGGAGCGTACGTAGTGTTGTCATTCTGGTCGCGAACATGTACGTACATACGATCGGTATGTCTGTAGGCTGCAGCAATGAACCGTGGCCATGCAAGGAAGGGCACGTGTCGTAGTAGAGGCACGCACGTGTTGTAGTAGAAGCGCGCACGTAGCATGTACAGGTATGTACATCGGCCAGGGTGCAAGAAAGTAAATACGGCCACCTACATACATACGGGCGAGGTCTCAAACGCCTACTCGCGCATACGTACAGCCAGGGCTCGTGTACATGGCTATGGCTGGGTCGGAATGGAGAAACTACGTCGTTGTGTTCATGGGGAGGCAACGGAATGCGTCGTGTTCATCGGGAGGCAACGGAACGCGTGCTGTTCATCCGGAGCCAACCGGCTTGGACGAAACAAGTGATGGAAACGAGGCCTGGCGTACCGCAGAACGGAGAAAATGGACTTGTGTTCGACCGGCCATGGTAGAAACGGGATCCTGTTCATCGGGAGGGGTCTGGCATACCGCAAAACGGAGGAAACGGACCTCCTATGGTCGAAACAGGGTCCTGTTGATCGAGAGGGGTGTGGCGTACCACAAAACGGAGGAAACGGACTTGTGTTGGAGCGCTACGGTCGAATCGGGGGTCCTATTCATTGGGAGGGGTGTGGCGTACCGCAAAACAGGACTCCACGGGATACTGTTCATCTCAACCGTCGACCTCCTCTAGCCTCCATGAGGTCCTGTTCATCCACCGTCGACCTCCTCCAGCCTCCACCTGCGACTATTCATCCACGGGCTCCTGTTCATCCAGCCTCCACCGTGCGCTCCTCCACTGGCTACTGTTGAAGCAGCCCTCTCTTGGCCCATGCAAGCCTCCGGGGCTAGTGGCCCCTCCCGGTGGACCCCCGGAACCCTCCGGTGGTCCCGGTACATTACCAGTGACGCCCAAAACACTTTTGGTGGTCAAAACCTCACTTTCTATATATTATTCTTTACCTCCGGACTATTTCGGAACTCCTCATGACGTCCGGGATCTCATCCGGGACTCTGAACAACATTCGGTAACCACGTACAAACTTTCCCTATAACCCTAGCGTCATCGGACCTTAAGTGTGTAGACCCTACGGGTTCGGGAATCATGTAGACATGACCGAGACAACTCTCCGACCAATAACCAACAGCGGGATCTGGATACCCATGTTGGCTCCCACATGTTCCATAATGATCTCATCGGATGAACCACGATGTCGGGGATTCAATCAATCCCGTATACAATTCCCTTTGTCAATCGGTATGTTACTTGCCCGAGCTTCGATTGTCGGTATCCCATTACCTCGTTCAATCTCGTTACCGGCAAGTCACTTTACTCGTACCGCAATGCACGATCCCATGACTAACTCATTAGTCACATTGATCTTATTATGATGATGCATTACCGAGTGGGCCCAGAGATACCTCTCCGTCATACGGAGTGACAAATCCCAGTCTCGATTCGTGCCAACCCAACAGACACTTTCGGAGATACCTATAGTGCACCTTTATAGCCACCCAGTTACTTTGTGACGTTCGGTACACCCAAAGCATTCCTACGGTATCCGGGAGTTTCACAATCTCATGGTCTAAGGAAATGATACTTAACATTAGAAAAGCTTTAGCAAACGAGCTACACGATCTTGTGCTACACTTAAGATTGGGTCTTTTCCATCACATCATTCTCCTAATTATGTGATCCCGTTATCAATGACATCCAATGTACATGGTCAGGAAACCATGACCATCTATTGATCAATGAGCTAGTTAACTAGAGGCTTGCTAGGGACATGTTGTGGTCTATGTATTCACACATGTATTACGGTTTCTGGTTATTACAATTATAGCATGAACAATAGACAATTATCATGAACAAGTAAATACAATAATAACCATTTTATTATTGCCTCCAGGGCATATTTTCAACAGTCTCCCACTTGCACTAGAGTCAATAATCTTGTTCACATCATTATGTGATTGTAATGAATCCAACACCCATAGTGTTTGTTCATATCTTGCTTGTGAGAGAGGTTTATTAGTCAATGGGTCTGAACCTTTCAGATCCATGTGTGCTTTGCAAATCTCTATGTCATCTTGTAGATGCAGCTACCACGCGCTACTTTAGGCTATTCCAAATAACTGCTCTACTATATGAATCCGGTCTACTACTCAGAGTCGTCCGGATTAGTGTCAAAGTTGACATCGACGTAACCCTTTACGACGAACTCTTTTAACACCTCCATAATCGAGAAAATTCCTTAGTCCATTAGTTACTAAGTATAAGTTCGACCGCTGTCATGTGATCCATTCCTGGATCACTCTTGTACCCCTTGACTGACTCATGGCAAGGCACACTTTAGGTGCGGTACACAGCATAGCATACTATAGAGCCTACGTCTAAGCATAGGGTACGACCTTCTTCCTTTCTCTCTCTTCTGCCGTGGTCAGGTCTTGAGTCTTACTCAATACTCACACCTCGTAACACAGCCAAGAACTCCTTCTTTGCTGATCTTCAAAATCTTGTGACAATGTGTATTCATTTGAAAGTACTATTAAGCGTTTTTTATCTATCCTTATAGATCTTGATGCTCAATGTTCAAGTAGCTTAATCCAGGCTCTCCATTGAAAAACACTTTTCAAATAACCCTGCATGCTTTCCAGAAATTCTACATCATTTCTGATCAACAATATGTTAACAACACATACTCATCAAAAATTCTATAGTGCTCCCACTCACTTCTTTGGAAATACAAGTTTCTCATAAACTTCTATAAACCCAAAATCTTTGATCATCTCATCAAAGCGTACATTCCAATTCCGAGATGCTTACTCCAGTCCTTAGAAGGATCGCCGGAGCTTTGCATACTTGTTAGCATCTTTCAGGATTGACAAAACTTTCTGGTTGTATCACATACAACCTTTCCTCAAGAAAATCGTCGAGGAAACAATGTTTTGACATCCTATCTGCAAGATTTCATAAATAATTCAGTAACTGCTAACATAATTCCAACAGACTCTTAGCATTGCTACGAGTGAGAAAGTCTCACCGTAGTCAACTCCTTGAACTTGTCAGGAAACATCTTAACGACAAGTCGAGCTTTCTTAATGGTGACACTTACCATCATTGTCCATCTTCCTTTTAAAATCCATCTGCACCCAACAGCCTTACGACCATAAAGTAGTTCTTTCAAAGTCTATACTTTGTTTTATACATGGATCCTCTCTCGGATTTTATGGCCTCGAGCCATTCGTCGAAATCCGGGCCCACCGTCACTTCTTCGTAGCTCGTAGGTTCATTGTTGTCTAGCAATATGACTTCCAAGACAGGATTATGTACCACTCTGAAGTAGTACACATCCTTGTCGACCTATGAGGTTTGGTAGTGACTTGATCCGAAGTTTCATGATCACTATCATAAGCTTCCACTTCAATTGGTGTAGGTGCCACAGGAACAACTTCCTGTGTCCTGCTACCCACTAGTTGAAGTGACGGTTCAATAACCTCATCAAGTCTCCACCATCCTCCCACTCAATTCTTTCGAGAGAAACTTTTCCTCAAGAAAGGACCCGTTTCTAGAAACAATCACTTTTTCTTTCGGATCTGAAATAGGAGGTATACCCAACTATTTTTGGGTGTCCTATGAAGATGCATTTATCTGCTTTGGGTTCGAGCTTATCAGCCTGAAACTTTTTCACATAAGTGTCGTGACCCCAAACTTTTAAGAAATGACAGCTTAGGTTTCTCTAAACCATAGTTCATACGGTGTCCTCTCAACGGAATTGTGTGGTGCCCTATTTAAAGTGAATGCGGTTGTCTCTAATGCCTAACCCATAAACGATAGTGGTAATTCAATAAGACACATCATGGTATGCACCATATCCAATAGGGTGCAGTTATGATGTTCGGACACACCATCATACTATGGTGTTCCAGGCGGTATTAGTTGTGAAACAATTTCCACAATGTATTAATTGTGTGCCAAACTCGTAACTTAGATATTCATCTCCATGATCATATCATAGACATTTTATCATCTTGTTACGACGATCTTCAACTTCACTCTGAAATTACTTGAACCTTTCAATAATTCAGACTTGTGTTTCATCAAGTAAATATAGTCAGCATCTACTCAAATCATCTGTGAAGTAAGAACGTAACGATATCCACTGCGTGCCTCAACACTCATTGGACTGCACACATCAAAATGTATTACTTCCAACAAGTTGCTTTCTTGTTCCATCTCACTGAAAAACGAGGCCTTTCAGTCATCTTGCCCATGTGGTATGATTTGCATGTCTCAAGTGATTCAAAATCAAGTTACTCCAAACGATCCATCTGTATGAAGTTTCTTCATGCATATCTACCAATAGACATGGTTCGCATGTCTCAATCTTTTCAAAAACGAGTGAGTCCAAAGATCCATCAACATGGAGCTTCATCATGTGTTTTATACCAACATGACTCAAATGGCAGTGCCACAAGTATGTGGTACTATCATTACTATCTTATATCTTTTGGCATGAACATGTGTATCACTACGACCGAGATTCAATGAACCATTCATTTTAGGTGCAATACCATTGATGGTATTATTGAAATAAATAGAGTAACCATTATTCTCCTTAAGTGAATCACCATATTGCGATAAACATAATCCAATCATGTCTATGCAAACACCAAATAACAATTATTTAGGTTTAACACCAATATCAATGGTAGAGGGAGCATGCGATGCTTGATCACATCAACCTTGGAAACACTTCCAACACATATCGTCATCTCACCTTCAGCTAGTCTCCGTTTATTCTGTAGCCTTTTATTTCGAGTTACTAACACTTAGCAACTGAACCGGTATTTTAATACCCTGGTGCTACTAGGAGTACTAGTAAAGTACACATTATAATGTATATCCAATATACTTCTGTCGACCTTGCCAGCCTTCTCATCTACCGAGTATCTAGGGTAGTTCTGATTCAGTGACCGTTCCCCTCATTATAGAAGCACTTAGTCTCGGGTTTGGGTTCAACCTTGGGTTTCTTCACTAGAGCAGCAACTGATTTGCCGTTTCATGAAGTATCCCTTCTTTCCCTTGCCCTTCTTGAAACTAGTGGTTTAACCGTCAACAATTGATGCTCCTTCTTGATTTCTACTTTTACGGTGTCAAACATCGCGAGTTGCTCAAGGATCATCATGTCTATCCCTGATATGTTATAGTTCATCACGAAGCTCCAATAGCCTGGTGGCAGTGACTATGGAGAACCATCACTATCTCATCTGGAAGATTAACTCCCACTCGATTCAAGCGATTGTAGTACTCAGACAATCTGAGCACATGCTCAACGATTGAGCTTTTCTCCCTTAGTTTACAGGCTTAAGAAACTTGTCAGAGGTCTCATACCTCTTGACGGTGGCACTAGTCTGAAATTCCAATTTCAGTCTTTGGAACATCTCATATGTTCTGCGACGTTTCAAAAAATGTCTTTGGTGCCACAATTCTAAACCGTTAGTATTACGCACTGAACTATCACATAGTCATCAAAACGTATATGTCAGATGTTTCTCAACATCTACAGACGACGCTCGAGGTTCAACACACTGAGCGGTGCATTAAGGACATAGCCCTTCCGTGCAGCAATGAGGACAATCCTCAGTTCACGGACCCGGTCCGCATAATTGCTACTGTCAACTCTCAACAAAATTTTCTCTAGGAACATATCTAAAACAGTAGAACCAAAGCGTGAGCTACGACATAATTTGCAAAGACCTTTTGACTATGTTCATGATAATTAAGTCCATCTAATCAAATTATTCAATGAACTCCCACTTAGATAGACATTCCTCTAGTCATCTAAGTGATACATGATCCGAGTCAACTAGGCTGTGTCCGATCATCACGTGAGACGAACTAGTCATCATCGGTGAACATCTTCATGTTGATCGTATCTTCTATACGACTCATGTTTGACCTTTCGGTCTTCCGTGTTCCAAGGCCATGTCTGTACATGCTAGGCTCGTCAAGTCAACCTAAGTGTGTTGCGTGTGTAAATCTGGCTTACACCCGTTGTATTCGAACGTTAGAATCTATCACACCCGATCATCACGTGGAGCTTCGAAACAACGAACCTTCGCAACGGTGCACAGTTAGGGGGAACACTTTCTTGAAATTTTAGCGAGGGATCATCTTATTTATGCTACCGTCGTTCTAAGCAAATAAGATGTAAACATGACAAACATCACACGAAAATCATAAAGTGACATGATATGGCCAATATCATCTTGCACCTTTTGATCTCCATCTTCGAGGCGCGGCATGATCACCTTCGTCACCGCATGACACCATGATCTCCATCGTCATGTCTTCATGAAGTTGTCTTGCCAACTATTACTTCTACTACTATGGCTAACGGTTAGCAATAAAGTAAAGTAATTACATGGCGTTTTTCATTGACACGCAGGTCATACAATAGATTAAGACAACTCCTATAGCTGCTGTCGGTTGTCATACTCATCGACATGCAAGTCGTGATTCCTATTACAAGAACATGATCAATCTCATACATCACATATATCATTCATCACATCCTTTTGGCCATATCACATCACACGGCATATGCTGCAAAAACAAGTTAGACGTCCTCTAATTGTTGTTACATGTTTTACGTGGCCGCTATAAGTTTCTTAGCAAGAACGTTTCTTACCTACGCCAAATACCACAACGTGATATGCCAATTTCTATTTACCCTTCATAAGGACCCTTTTCATCGAATCTGATCCGACTAAAGTGGGAGAGACGGACACCCGCCAGCCACCTTATGCAACTAGTGCATGTCAGTCGGTGGAACCTGTCTCACGTAAGAGTACGTGTAAGGTCGGTCCGGGCCGCTTCATCCCACGATGCCGCCGAACCAAGATAAGACAAGTAACGACAAGTAAATTGACAAAATCGACACCCACAACAACTTGTGTTCTACTCGTGCATAGAAACTACGCATAGACCTAGCTCTGATACCACTGTTGGGGATCGTAGCAGAAATTTAAAATTTTCTACGCATCACCAAGAACAATCTATGGAGTAATCTAGCAACGAGGGGAAGGGGAGTGCATTTACATACCCTTTTAGATCGCTAAGCGGAACCATTGCAAGAACGCGGATGAGGTAGTCGTACTCGTGGTGATTCAGATCGCGGTCGATTCCGATCTAAGCGCCAAACAACAGCGACTCCACGTTCAACACACGCGTAGCCCGGTGATGTCTCCCATGCCTTGATCCAGCAAGGAGATAAGGAGTGGTTGGGGAAGACTCCGTCCAGCAGCAGCACGACGGCGTGGTGGTGGTGGTGGAGGAGCGTGGTACTCCAGCAGGGCTTCGCCAAGCACTACAAGAGATGAGGAGGGAGAGGGGTAGGGCTGCGCCAAGAGCTAGAGAGACTGGTGTGTTGGGCAGCCCCAAAACCCTCCGGGGCTAGTGGCCCCTCCCGGTGGACCCCCGGAACCCTCCGGTGGTCCTGGTACATTACCAGTGACGCCCAAAACACTTTCGGTGGTCAAAACCTCACTTCCTATATATTATTCTTTACCTTCGAACTATTCCGGAACTCCTCGTGACGTCCGGGATCACATCCGGGACTCCAAACAACATTCGGTAACCACGTACAAACTTTCCCTATAACCCTAGCGTCATCGGACCTTAAGTGTGTAGACCCTACGGGTTCGGGAATCATGCAGACATGACCGAGACAACTCTCCGACCAATAACCAACAGCGGGATCTAGATACCCATGTTGGCTCCCACATGTTCCACGATGATCTCATCGGATGAACCACAATGTCGGGGATTCAATCAATCCCGTATACAATTCCCTTTGTCAATCGGTATGTTACTTGCCCGAGATTCGATCGTCGGTATCCCATTACCTCATTCAATCTCGTTACCGGCATGTCACTTTACTCGTACCGCAATGCATGATCCCGTGACTAACTCATTAGTCACATTGAGCTCATTATGATGATGCATTACCGAGTGGACCCAGAGATACCTCTCCGTCATACGGAGTGACAAATCCCAGTCTTGATTTGTGCCAACCCAACAGACACTTTCGGAGATACCTGTAGTGCACCTTTATAGCCACCCAGTTACGTTGTGACGTTTGCTACAACCAAAGCATTCCTACGGTATCCGGGAGTTGCACAATCTCATGGTCTAAGGAAATGATACTTACCATTAGAAAAGCTTTAGCAAACGAACTACACGATCTTGTGCTACGCTTAAGATTGGGTCTTGTCCATCACATCATTCTCCTAATGATGTGATACCGTTAGCAATGACATCCAATGTCCATGGTCAGGAAACCATGACCATCTATTGATCAACAAGCTAGTTAACTAGAGGCTTACTAGGGACATGTTGTGGTCTATGTATTCACACATGTATTACGGTTTCCGGTTAATACAATTATAGCATGAACAATAGACAACTATCATGGACGGCCCAAAGAATGTCATGCAGCTACGTCTCCGGCCCGCCCAGGATGAAAAACCCATTTTCTGTCATGATTTTTGTCATAGAAGTAGGAGCCCACCACATCTATGATGATACCGGGTTTTGTCACAATTATCGTCATAGAAGTGTCATAAGTATGACAGAAAAAAATTCGTTTGGCCCAAAATGTCACGGATGTTTCTTTTTTTGTAGTGGGTGAAGACAACGTAAGCACCATGTTCTTCAGGGAAATCATCTTGGATTGCGCCGACTGCTGGACGGGCCGTCGACTGCTGGCGGGCCAGCAGGTGGAGGAGGCAGTCCCTCGCCCTTGGCGATGCAGACGAGCCAGTGGCACTTCCGGGTTGTATGGTTGGACGACTTCGCACCACTACGGAACTTGCAGGGAGCATCAAGGGTCTTATCAAAGGAGAAAGCGGGTAACCAAGCTGGCTTGCCGCCCTTCTGACGCTTGGGGCCGGCCTGTCCTTCAGGCGGCTGGTCTTCAACTATTGCCACCTGCCGGCTTGTGGAAGCCGGCTGGGGGGCTTTGCGCTTGTTGTCATCGATTGTTGTCTCCAGCCAGCGTTCGAGGAGCCGAGGGGAGCACCTTCCCATAAGTGTCCACTCGGAGCTCCGACTTCATGGAGGAGTCGGCTGTGGCGTATTTATCTGCTATGATCAACAGCTCGTCGAGGGTGGCCGGCTCGTCGCAGAGGAGTCGGTGCTTGAGTAAGGTGCCTTCTCGGCACTAGGCGGTGAAGTACTCGATTGCTTGGACCTCATGCACCCCTTCGCAGGAGTTGCGCAGTTCTGCCCAACACGTCAGGTAGTCGCGGGTGGACTCTTCCAGGCCTTGAAGGCATAGTGAGAGCTGGTGGGGCTTGGGCGGCCGCTTGTAGGTGCTGGTGAAGTTGCGGATGAAGTCTTCAGTGAAATCTACTCAGTTGTTGATGCTGCGGGGCTTCAGGCTGTTTAGCCATGTCCGGGCCATGCCCTGGAGCATGAGTGGAACGTACTTCACGGCAACGCGCTTGTTGTCGTTTGCTATGCTGACAGCAGTGGAGTAGTCAACCAACGAATCTTCCAGCTTCATGGAGTCATTGTACTTGGGCATTTCTCTTGGGAGCGAGATCCCTTTGGGGAAGGGCTCGTCGCGGATGCGGGGGCCGAAACAAGGCAGGCCCATCGTGTCATCTTCTTCTTCTAGCACCAGGTATTGAGCAAGGCGGTGATCCGGTGGCGTGCATCGTTCTCTCCGACTCCTTCTCGGCAGCCCAGCCGATCGCCGAGTGTCGGATTCCCAACAAGAGGCGGGGAGGAACACCTCTCCCTGCGAGGAAGAGGAGGAGGCGAATAGTCATCCCGTCGTTCCACTGCTCGTGGGCGGCCATCTTGGTCGCGCTTGATGGGGAGGCGTGTGCGGCTGCGGCTAGTAGCCGGCTCTCGGTCTCGTCTGTCGTGGACGTCGCCTGTCGGCGTCCGGGAGGTCGCACCTTGCTCTCAGCGGGGGGAGGTTCTTGATAACCCACAAGTATAGGGATCGCAACATTTTTCGAGGGTAGAGTATTCAACCCAAATTTATTGATTCGACACAAGGGGAGCCAAAGAATATTCTCAAGTATTAGCAGTTGAGTTGTCAATTCAACCACACCTGGATAACTTAGTATCTGCAGCAAAGTATTTAGTAGCAAAGTAATATGGAAGTAACAGTAACAGTAGCAAAAGTAATATTTTTCGGTTTTGTAGTGATTGTAACAGTAGCAATAGAAAAATAAATAAGCGAAGAACAATATGTGAAAAGCTCGTAGGCATTGGATCGGTGATGGAGAATTATGCCGGATGCGGTTCATCATGTAACAGTCATAACATAGGGTGACACAGAACTAGCTCCAATTCATCAATGTAATGTAGGCATGTATTCTGAATATGTTCATACGTGCTTATGGAAAAGAACTTGCATGACATCTTTTGTCCTACCCCCCCCCCCCCCCGTGGCAGTGGGGTCCTAGCGGAAACTAAGGGATATTAAGGCCTCCTTTTAATAGAGTACCGGACCAAAGCATTAACACATAGTGAATACATGAACTCCTCAAACTATGGTCATCATCGGGAGTGGTCCTGATTATTTTCACTTCGGGGTTGCCAGATCATAACACATAGTAGGTGACTATAGACTTGCAAGATAGGATCAATAACTCACATATATTCATGAAAACATAATAGGTTCAGATCTGAAATCATGGCACTCGGGCCCTAGTGACAAGCATTAAGCATAGCAAAGTCATAGCAACATCAGTCTCAGAACATAGTGGATACTAGGGATCAAACTCTAACAAAACTAACTCGATTACATGATAAATCTCATCCAACCCATCACCGTCCAGCAAGCCTACGATGGAATTACTCATGCACGGCGGTGAGCATCATGAAATTGGTGATGGAGGATGGTTGATGATGACGATGGCGACGGATTCCCCTCTCCGGAGCCCCGAACAGACTCTAGATCAGCCATCCCGAGAGGTTTTAGGACTTGGCAGCGGCTCCGTATCATAAAACACGACGAATCCTTCTCTCTGATTTTTTTTCTCCCCGAACACGAATATATGGAGTTGGAGTTGAGGTCGGTGGAGCGTCAGGGGGCCCACGAGGCATGGGGGCGCGCCCAGGGGGCAGGTGCGCCCCCACCCTCATGGACAGGTGGAGGCCCCCCTGACGTGGATTCTTCTTCCAGTATTTTTAATATTTTCCAAAAATATGTTCCGTGGAGTTTCAGGTCATTCCGAGAACTTTTGTTTCTGCACATAAATAACACCATGGAAAGTCTACTGAAAACAACGTCAGTCCGGGTTAGTTCCATTCAAATCATGCAAGTTGCAGTCCAAAACAAGGGCAAAAGTGTTTGGAAAAGTAGATACAACAGAGACGTATCAACTCCCCCAAGCTTAAACCTTTGCTTGTCCTCAAGAAATTCAGTTGATAAACTGAAAGTGATAAAGAAAAACTTTTACAAACTCTGTTTGCTCTTGTTGTTGCAAATATGTAAAGCCAGCATTCAAGTTTTCAGCAAAGATTATGACTAACCACATTCACAATAACTCTTAGGTCTCATGTTTACTCATATCAATAGCATAATCAACTAGCGAGCAATAATAGTAAATCTCGGATGACAACACTTTCTCAAACAATCATAATATGATATAACAGGATGGTATCTCGCTAGCCCTGTCTGAGACCGCAAAACATAAATGCAGAGCACCTTTAAAGATCAAGGACTGACTAGACATTGTAATTCATGGTAAAAGAGATCCAATCATAGTCATACCCAATATAAATTAATAGTAAAGAATGCAAATGACAGCGGTGCTCTCCAGCTGGTGCTTTTTAATAAGAGGGTGATGACTCAACATGAAAGTAAATAGATAGGCCCTTCGCAGAGGGAAGCGGGGATTTGTAGAGGTGCCAGAGCTCGGTTTTGAAATAGAGATTAATAATATTTTGAGCGGCATACTTTCATTGTCAACATAACAACCAAGAGATGGCGATATCTTCCATGCTACACACATTATAGGCGGTTCCCAAACAGAATGGTAAAGTTTATACTCCCCCTCCACCAACAAGCATCAATCCATGGCTTGCTCGAAACAACGAGTGCCTCCAACTAACAACAGTCCCAGGGGGAGTTTTGTTTGCAATTATTTTGATTTAGTTTGCATAAAGCATGGGACTGGGCATCCCGGTGACCAGCCATTTTCTCATGAGTGAGGAGTGGAGTCCAGTCCTCTTGAGAATAACCCGCCTAGCATGGAAGATACGGACAACCCTAGTTGATACATGAGCTATTCGAGCATACAAAACAGAATTTCATTTGAAGGTTTGGAGTTTGGCACATACAAATTTACTTGGAACGGCTGGTAGATACCGCATATAGGAAGGTATAGTGGACTCATATGGAATAACTTTGGGGTTTAAGGGATTGGATGCACAAGCAGTATTCCCGCTTAGTACAAGTGAAGGCTAGCAAAAGACTGGGAAGCAACCAACTAGAGAGCGACAACAGTCATGAACATGCATTAAAACTAATAAACATTGAGTGCAAGCATGAGCAGGATATAATCCACCATGAACATAAATATCGTGAAGGCTATGTTGATTTGTTTCAACTACATGTGTGAACATGTGCCAAGTTGAGTCACTTAAATCATTCAAAGGAGGATACCACTCCACTATACCACATCACAACCATTTTAATAGCATGTTGGCACGCAAGGTAAACCATTATAACTCATAGCTAATCAAGCATGGCACGAGCAACTATGATCTCTAATTGTCATTGCAAACATGTTTATTCATAATAGGCTGAATCAGGAACGATGAACTAATCATATTTACAAAAACAAGAGAGGTCAAGTTCATACCAGCTTCTCTCATCTCAATCAGTCCATCATATATCGTCATAACTGCCTTTCACTTGCACAACCGAACGATGTGAAAATAATAAGAGTGCACGTGCATTGGACTAAGCCGAAATCTGCGAGCATTCAATAAACAGGAGAAGACAAGGCAATATGGACTCTTGGTTAAATCAACAATAATGCATATAAGAGCCACTTCAACAATTTAATCATGGTCTTCTCCTATCGACCCCCAAAGAATAGAAAAGAAATACAACTATTTACACGGGAAAGCTCCGAACAAGCAAAAGAAGAACGGGAAATCATTTTGGGTTTTCTTTTTAATTATTACTACTACAGCAAGAAAAGTAAACTAACTAAAAGCTACACTAATTTTTTGGTTTTTCTTAAGGTTTATCAAACACATAAGAAGAAAGCAAGAAAAAGGAAAATAAACTAGCATGGATATTACAGAGAAAGAGTATGAGCACCGACATCTAGCAATGAGTGTGTGAACATGAATGTAATCTCGGTGAGAAATACGTACTCCCCTAAACTTAGGCTTTTGGCCTAAGTTGGTTTATTGCCACGGCTGGCCTGGCAGATATCCAAAGTTGTAGCCGGGGTCATACTGAGATGAAGAAGACTCTTATTGCCACTGGTTGGCAATCATCTCCGGGTCCCACTGGTAATTAGACTGTCATGGAGGTTCAAATTATGGTTCCGGCTCCGGCTCTGTGGCTAATGTAGGGTTTCGGTAGGCATGAATGGCCGCCAGCGGAACGAGATATGGACCAGCAGATAAATCAAATAAGGAAGGAGCAGGCAAGGTAATAGTCTCAGGGTGATGTTTATCAAAGAACAATTTGTATTTAAGCGCCCCTTCCCTATTCTTAACAATAAAGTCATGTGCTACCACACTCTTATAATCTAAATAAACAGTGGGCAGCAATTTTTCTTCTTTTTCATAGTGCCTAATAGGTATGTTATAGTGTGCAGCAAGGCGTGAAGCATAGACACCTCCAAAGATGGGGCCCTTTGTACAGTTCAAACTTAACTGTTTGGCAACAATTCCGCCCATACTAACAGTATTATCACATAATAAACCATCGTCTCGAATAATATATATAATGTCGAATACATCGTCTCGAATATTAAATATCGAATACATCACTAGCTAGCTAGCTAATATAGATCGGATACTACAGAATAATCTAGTTCACTCGCGGTTCCTGAGGCGCGGGCGGTGGACAGCCAAAGAGAAGGAACCATCACAGGATCATAGCTCGGGTGAGATCCCCAAAGAACCTGCCAGGTATTGGAGAACCTGACGTCCATAGCAGCCATGTAGCGATGGACGTGCTCGTCCTCCTCCCTCACACGGTGACGTACCACCTCCGGCGGGGCCGGCTCCCTCCGCACCGAAAGTGGCCCACGCGAACACCAGCAATGGAGCTCAGGGCCGATGATGGGACCCAGGGTCGGGTTCCTCACCAAGCGGCGCGCCCCTGAAGCTAGCACCCCCCAGTGCCAGCCCGGCGGATCCTAGTCCCGGACATGGTCCTCTGAAGCAGGACATCGTCGCGAACTGGTCGACAGCGAGGATGCGGGTCGGGCATCGTCGAGAACAAATACTATATGCAAATGTAACATTTTTTAAATGATTGGACTGTGATTTCTTATATACAAATTTAAAAAAGATATCGTTGCATATGTCAAAATTCTATATGCAAATATAACATTTTTTAAATTATATACGCAAATTCTAACTAATTCGTCTAACATTGATATATATATTAATGTTACACGAATTAGTTAGAATTTGCATATATAATTTAAAAAATGCTACGTTGAACTTCTCTGTGAACTAAGTTGAACTTCCGCCAACATTGCCAAAATGGAGCTTGCGATATACAGTTGGAAAGCTATGGACACAAGTATCATGACCCAAGTTAAATTTTTGACAAAATGTAAGCGGTTTAAGAGCAGTTTTGAAAACAGTTTTCTCTTTGCACAAAAAACGTGAATCGTATTTTTTATCGCATTTCTAAACCGTTTATCGGAATGAGGCATATAATATGGCTTTGGAAAGCTGCTGCAAAACCGCTCCTTCCACATGTTGAAATTTTTCTCTAATTCCCTATGGTTAAAAAGTAATATGAAAAAACGTAAAATTTCGTAAACCGAACAGCTGAGTTCATTTTTTCGATGCCATTTCTAAACGGCTAATCCAATGGAGGCATACGATATGGCGTTGGAAAGCTTATGAAAATGCGCTACTTTTCCGTCTTGAAAGTTTTCTTTCTAATTTTGAATGGTTTAAGAGTAATTTAGAAAATGGTCCAAGTCCTACCGAGTTCGTATTTTCGAGCTAATTTTTTAACCGTGCATCCGAATGCAGCAAATGATTTGGCCTTGGAAAGCTTGAACAAATGCGAAACTTTTTGGTATGTATTGTTTCTCCCAATTCTTTACGGTTTTAAGTCAGTTTCAAAAATGGCGAAAAACGTATTTTTGCCGTAATTTCTACAAACATTATCGGAATTGGGAAAATAATATACCGTTGAAAAGCTACGGAAAATGCGAAACTTTTTCATGTTGTTGGTTTTCTCTGATTCTTAGCCGTTTTCAAGTAATTTCGAAAACGGCGGGATCATTGGTTCTGCCTCTATCGCGAAACAGATTATTCGAAAATGCATCGCGTGAAGAACCTGAACTTCTCGGCGCGTGTACATAAACTTCACTCTGTTTTTTCACGTGATATTTTTGCTCGTAGGTCTCCATCCACTACTCGTAACTCTCCATCCACTCACCGGAATTGAGCAAGTGATATACCGGTGGAAAGCTGATGTAAGCACATAACTTTCCCGTGTTGATCGTTTTTTTCATACTCGCGATGGTTTTAAAAGTTTTTCATCTGAAATTCATTCAGCGTAGTAGTTGAACTTCATGCTGTTTTCACGTAGAACTTCTGTGACGTATTTTCGTTTGTAATTTTCTCATCCATTCGTTAGTGTTACACAAATGATACTCTTTTTGTACAAACCCCTCTCACAATAATTTTTTAAACTTTCTTTGACCGAGGAGTTGCACTTATAACAACAAAACTTTTAGTCTATGCTTTTTTATTCTTTTTTTAATAAAAATGCAGACCATGTAGTACGTGAACTTCTGGCAGTTATCAATCGAACTTCTCTCGGTTACGTGAAAATATCTAAGTTTTTTATAAATATTTATCTGAATTTCTTAATCCTTTTTAATAAAATTTTGAAGCGCTCTATTTTTAAAAGTTGAACTTCTTGTTTTTTATTTTTGAACTTCTTGTTTCCAATCTTTAATAACGAGGAAAATCTGAGTTTTCTATAATCATCGAACTTCTTCATCTTTTTAATATGGACTTCCTGATTTTATTTCTTTAATTTTTTATGAAATTTTGAAGCACTCTATTTTTAAAAGTTGAACTTCTTGTTGTTTTATTTTTGAACTTCTTTTTTCATTCTTTAATAATGATAAAACCCTAAGTTTTCTATAATCATCGCACTTACCGCTGTTTTCACTTGAACTTCTACCATGTGTTTTTGTTCGTAATTTCTCACCCGTTCATCAGAGTTGCACAACTGATATATAGTGTCGATTGCCTCTCTCACAAGAAGTTTTTGAACTTCACCGTGCTGAGCACCTGAACTTCTAGCAGTGAAATTTTTATACTTTAACTTTTAATTCTTTTTTCTCATATGAATACACACACCATGCAGCACGTGAACTTCTGGCCGTTTACAATTTGAACTTTTCTGTAAAAAAGTTGTCCTTAACTCCCATACCACTCGTCGAATTTGAGCAAATGATAGCATTGGAAAGATTTTTTTAACAAATCATGACTAGTTAAGAGCATTTTTTGAACATGCTAAGACTTGGTTTGAACATGCTAAGACTTGTTTTGAGCATATTTTAGTAACGAAAAAAATCTAAGATGTTTTAAATGTTGAACTACTTTATTTAATTGAATTTGAACTTCTCAACATTTTTATTTTGAACTTCTGTGTATTTATTTTTACAAATGTGGAAAACAAAACTGATGTGTTTGTCCCTATAAGGAATTTCATGGTTTTATTTTGATTCTTTAGTAACGAGAAAAATGTTAGTGTTTTATTCACACCGAACTTCATCGTTTTTTAAATTTGGACTTCTTGTTTATTTAGTAATGGGAATAAACCTAGTTTTTAGTAAAATCAAAATGTTTTATTATTTTAATTTGAATTTCAAGAGTTTTTAATTTTAGAAACGGTGAAAATCCTTTTATATTTTACTTTTTCAAATTTAACTTCATACTTCTTCGCGAAATGAGAAGAATCTGATTCTTTTTATACATCGGACCCTCCATTTCTTTAAAGTGAACGTCTTGGCTTTATTATTTGGTAACACAGATTTTTTTGTAAATAAACATAGAACCACTTCATTTTATAAATTTGAACTTCTAGGTTTTTCACATAAACGGAGAAAATCTTTTTTTAATTTTTTTAATTGCTCTGTTATTTTAATTTGACCTTCTGAGAGTTATTTAAAGCCATGAAAAATGTTTTCTAGTACATATATTGAATGACTTTTTTATTTTAGTTTGAAGTTTTTTGTTATCATTTTTCAATAATGGGAAAATCCATGGGATTTTTTTAGTACAACGATAACATTTTCTTTGAACTCTCTATTTTATGAAATTTGAACTTCTCAAGTTAACACTTTCTGAAGCTTTGTTTTTCTTCATGGCATATAACCATCGAACTTCCGTGTTATCTTAATTTGAACTTATTGGTGTTTATTCTTTAGTAACTGGAGAATTCCAAGTTTCTTTATAAACACTGAATCACTCCGTTATTTTAATTTGAACTTGTACGTGTTTTAGAAATGGGATTTTTTTTTTCAAAAACATTTTAAATGACACTATATTTTTAGTTTCACCTTTCTGGCTTTCTAATAAATATTGAACTTCTTGGTTATTTAAATTTGAACTTCATGTTTTTCTTATTTAGAAGCACGTAATCCCTTTTTATTGTTTTTCCCCACCACACGTTCCATCCCTATCCTCTTCCATGTTACATCATCTTCTCAGCCAACGCCACACTACACAATCCTTTTCTACAACCTCATCTAGGAAAATAATACGTAATGGAGTACATGCAACATTCAGGATGAACTGGCGATGCTTTTGTTTGCTTCTTGCTGCCTGCCACGACCAACGCCTAGAGTGGAATACAATAGAAGGGAGCGAGGATGTGAGCAACGGTATGCTGCGGAGGGGCCCGACTGCGGCCTGCAGTTTTCTCTAATGATGTTTTTAAGCATATATCTGTAGTCGAACTTGGCGTACAGTCATAGTAGAACTTCACCGTGCCGTATACGTGGCATATAACTGTATGTCTCTAGACTTGCTGTGTAGAACTTCCCGAGTTCTGCTTTAGACACAAATAAAAGTAGCTTATGTAGGCCGAACACAAAGACAAATCAGTTGGGCGCGGGTGGTTTCATGGAGTCGAGTGTTCTTGCACTGAAATACAAAACTACACAAAACAGTTTTCATTGAGGCATTAACATGAACACTTTGAAGTGCACCCTACAGTGCCATTGATCCTCGCTAGCGGCCGCTTCACGACTGCCACACGACCACTCTTTTTTTGGTCCCCAGAAGTGTTCAGAGAGAAAATAGTTGTAGCCTGAAAATGCCCAAGCGCAGAAAAATGTTCAAATAGAAAAAAGCTCAGAGAGAATTGACAGCCTTAGCCTGAACACAAATAGATGAAATTTCAGAGAAAAATACCATCGCCGTTCTCTTTCTCTATCGGCAGCAGTAGAAATGCACAAATTAAAATAACTATATATAAGTTCGTGCACTTTTTTCCTGATCTTGTGGATTAATTTAATTCCTAATGTAAACCTATAGCTAATTCAGACCAAGTAGAATAGTGTTAACCTTCTCACAAGATAATCTGGCAGTGTTGATGCATCCAGATAACCAATAGGCAGCGAACTTTGTATTAGTTAAAAGAGAGTTTTTGAGCAAATTCACTACATACTTTAAGCATTCCTAGTATGGCCTTTGAACAGGGTTACAATAGTCTGTGGCTTTGGTGACCTGAACTTCTAAAGAACAAAAAAAACTATGTATGTGAAATACTATAATAGGTGTTAATTTTTTCCAACAATAATAAAGGTGAACTTCATGGTTTTCTGTTTTGAACTTGTCTTATTGTTTTTAGCAAATAATTGAACTCCTACAATTCATCAAAAATCAATCAAATGGAAAAACTTGTAAAATGAAAAAGCCAACTCTCATATGCATAACAACAAACAGGTGCAGTGCACTTAATTACAAACATAATACATCAATTGTTTTTTACTTTTCTTGCTCATCAAACAAGCTATTTCTCATGAGATTTGTTCCCGCATCACAGTAGCATATATAATTGGGGAAATTTGCCTAAGCTGGTAGCAATACCTTCGAAGAGGACGAGCGCCCACACAGTGGCCACCTAGAGGAGAGAAGGGATGGGGCAGGGAACGTGAGGGAGGACGCAGTCGTGGACGCGTCGCGCTCAGGGATGGAGGAGCCTACCGGAGACACACCACCTCCATGCGCGTGAGATGCGTCCTGGAGGAGTCGTCCTGCTGTTGTTGCACGAAGTGGACTTCAGCAACCAACTTGTTTTGTTGACACATGCGCGAGGAGGAGGTGAGCAGCACGATGGGTCGGGGCATCAGCCGATAGACGGAGGAGCGACGTGGATCTGCCGGTGCTGCGATGCATCTGGCGGTGGGTGGCTGTGGTCAACAGCCAGATCCACGGTAGGAGACGGTCGGTGCTGCAGCTACGAGCAAAGGTGGGGGAGAACAGGTGGAGGCAGCTCCGGCGGTTTGGCACCGTCTCTGGTCGAAGGAGGGGCGGCAGGCTCGGTTCGGCGCAGTTGCTGGCGAGGGTGGGGCGGCGGGCAGCGCGGGGTCTGGTAGGCGCCAGGCCATAGAGGAGGAGGGACGCCAGCCGCGGGGAGGGGCGTCGAAGACGCGGGTCACCTAGCGGCGTTGTGGTTGGAGGTAGGGGCTCCGGCGGCGGCGCGGTTGGAGGTCGGCGCGGGGGCGACGGTGGCCAGGTGGATGGCGGCGCGGGGCGGTTAAGTGCGGTGGGTGCGGCGGCAGAGGTGGATCGGGGTCGGGGGAAAGATGCGGGAGGTGGGGGTAGTTTCCTTTTTTTTTTTTCCACGAGGTGGGGGCGGTTTCTCGTTTCGCTGAAAAATTCTCGTGAACAACTCGATCGTCCCTATATATGCGTTCGGTGCGA
Source organism: Aegilops umbellulata (assembly GCA_032464435.1). Classification (NCBI taxonomy): domain Eukaryota; kingdom Viridiplantae; phylum Streptophyta; class Magnoliopsida; order Poales; family Poaceae; genus Aegilops; species Aegilops umbellulata. The sequence continues at coordinate 360,526,885 of CP136059.1, forward strand.
TCCAATTAACTATTTTGATCTTGGGATCAGAATAATGCTACTCTATAACTCTACTCCTAATGAACGAGTTGGTTAAATAATCCCACCACTTTCGTCAGGGTTTTTTATCTAGCTTTTTTTCGTCCAGTTTTACTTCGTCCCACCTTCTCCCATTGGTTTTCTTCCTCCCATTAAAAAACCAAACCCCATTGAGGAGAGATCTTGTTTCATGGTTCCTTTGGTATGTGTTCATTCAATTCAACTATGTAAACAATAAGTAATTCAAAATTCATAAATTACACCATATATGTGGGATCACCTTCCTAAAATACAGACACAAGATTTTCTCGATAATTTTCCATAATAAAATAAGATATTTCTTCATAACAAATCACTAATCACGCGTGCCATGCTTGACAATCACAAGTTTCATATGAGATCACCTTCCTAAAAACCCCACGCTTTGGATCCCGGCCTCCCATCGATCGAATGAAACCCCACCCCTTCGTCCGCCTATCCCGTATATCGTGCTTCCTTCCTCCGCAGCCTCCTCAAATCCTCCTCGTCTCTCCCCCAAGCTTTTTGGACAAGGCAGACGCGACGGTGGCGGAGAATGTGCGCATGGTCGGGTGAGTTTTGAACGTGCACATGGTAGGGCGAGCAGAGCAGAACTCGTTGGTGCACCTACTGCCGGCCACGGGCGTGCAGCGCTGCCTCGTGCAGCCATCGTGGACGTGCCGGATCGCCTTACGAGCGCGTTCCTTCCTTTCGACGGCCGGGTCCGATCCTGACGGCACCGTGCCGTTCTCATCGATGCCGGCCACCTCCGACCAGCTACTCGCCATCCGACAAAACCGCATCCTGGGCGGACGTCTCGTCCCCGCCATGCCCTACCCGGCCGCGCACTACCATGGTCGTCCTCTTCAACGCGACACGAGATCGTAATCTGCCAAGGCGCCATGTGGGACTCGGAGATCAGCTCTGCCGGGGGCAAGCTCCACTGCGCCGCGCGCCGACACCAACGTTGCCAGTTCATTGGAGCTCAGAGAAGGCTGTCGCGAAGCTGCTGCCAGCCTGCCACCTCGGCAGGCTATACCTAGGCAGAACGAAAACGGGGCCGGCCGGTGCTCTGGACTTAAGAGAAGGAGGAGGAGCATGGTGGAGGACGCGCAAGGCCTGTGCTTCACCCAGATTGTGTACCATTGGTATTATTCCATTCATCTACTTAGCTGAGGAGCATGCCAGCTCTAAAACTTTTCTCTTAGGTATTGATTCTCGTTTTTGTACTTAATTAACAAGCTACAGGACTGCAACGTATGGTGGGCATCCTCATGGGAGGGCTGGGAGTGTTGGACTGGAGCCTCGCTCCATGACGTACGCTCTCGCCAGAGTACTCTCCTTGACCTCTTCTACATACACAGATATACTTGATGAAGCTTTTCGTCAATTGCAAACTATGTGTAGTTCAGTACTCAATAGTGATCACTCTGTATTGTTGATTCTGATTCAGAAAAGTAGGTTTCAGAAAAATAGTGAACACCCTGTATTGTAAGAGCCATGCTAATTCAAGTCAAAGGTGTGTTGACAAGTTAATTTTAGCTTGTATAAGATGGAAGTATCTCGAAGGTAAATTTCATAGCTGATGTTCCTCTCATACATATACATAGCAGGATGTGGATCCACCTCCTTTGTCAACGACTCCCATTATGTCTAGGCAAGCAGTTATTAGTAAAATTGTGGCGCATGTATGTTTGTTACTCTTTCCACTTTCAGTTGTTATGCATCTACGCTAGATTTAGAGGATACCCTTTTTTAATTAATTTTTCTGGAAGCTTCTATGTTCAATAGAGTCCTTGCAACTTATGTCGTTATGGGTACAAACTTATTTTTTTTCTCTGAAACTCAAATATATGCTTCTTTTGTGGGCTTACAACACTAGAAAGAGTTCATGGATTCCAATTTGGTGACAGCACATATGAATTTAATAAGAAGATATGGGATGGTTTCACAGAAAGATTATCCAAGGTGGGTATTTCCATTTGTATGTGGAACAGTGTCGCTCCAGCAAGGTTCTGTTTCACGTAATCTTCAGAATATTATAAATCACACATCCGTTCTTGAGCAATGGTTTACCTGTTGAACTCTAGCAGCGGTTTTTCTTGATACGTAGAGCAAACAGGTTTTTAATCTATTGTCCAGAATTGAATGTATCATTTTTCCTCATTGTGAACTTGTGTAGAGGGTGGTCAGAGAATATGTGGTTATATTGGGGTGTTTCTTCTTCATCTTAGGTATTGAAGGATACAATGAGTTGACCAGTTATGATTCCCTTCAATCTGTCAAATACACATTTCAATACATCACTATTTTTTTTCTAGAGGAGTCATGGCTTTAATTCTTGATGATGCGTCGGCGGCTTCATTTATAGTTCCGTTCGATAGAGGATCACAACCAGCCAACAAGTTTTTCATTTTGTTTTTGGCCTCTAACAAGTTAGCCTAACCAATCAATCATAAACAACATCCTGCATCCATAGTACATTGTCGCTGTCAAGTTTGTATCTTGCATAGTAACATCACTCTTATTCTTAAGAATTCGTACAGTAGACAATGGCGTTTACAGTTTGCACTTCTCAGATATTAGGATAGCTACAATAATCTTATATTAAGTTGTCATGTGAGCTTGATTCGTTCATTGGGTGTGCGCTTTAGATTTTCTCTTTGTTTAGATTTTTGTTTATTATGTTTTAGCTGGTTTTCCGCGATAGCTATAAACATTTTGAATGTTGTATTTAGCTGACGGGTCCAACTTGTGGTGAAGGAAACTCAAGGTTCCAACATGATATGCCCTCTCTTTCATTGGGTTTATTGGAGCATAGAATTGGTAAATTTTGTGACATCAAGGCCGTTTTTGGTGTAGGAGATAGAAAGTGAGGGGATTTTTTCTTGCTCTTCTCATGGGTACATAAATTTGTATCACAAATCAGGCATGTGCGCGTGAGGGAGGGAAGAGGAGAGAAACATTGACATTTTTCATGCTTTGGAAGAACATTTCTATTCATAGTTTTCTTTTTCCGTGGCCACACATGAGTGTCGTGCCATCATGGTAGAGCCCGGATGAAGGGTAAGTCCAATATAGAACCATGAGGTAGTAGCACTAAGACAGGAGGATGATTGTCGCCCTTGTCCCATGTTGCAAGCATGCCACAGCTTTGTCGGTCATTGGCTCACATAGAACATGAGTTAATGTACTTTGTGATAAGAGTGAGGGTTGAGAGTGAGACGAATGTGGATTGGGATTGGTCGAATCAATTACGGCTGTCTAAGTCTCTACTCCTAATGGACGAGTTGGTTGAATAGTCCCACCACTTTCGTCAGGTTTTTTTTCGTCTGGCTTTTTTTTGTCCGGTTTTACTTCGTCCCACCTTCTCCCATTGGTTTTCTTTCTCCCATTAAAAAACCAAACCCCATTGAGGAGAGATATTGTTTCATGGTTCCTTTGGTAGGTGTTGATTCAATTAAATTATGTAAACAATAAGTAATTCAGAATTCATAAATTACACCATATATGTGGGATCACCTTCATAAAATACAGACACAAGATTTTCTCAATAATCTTCCATAATAAAATAAGATATTTCTTCATAACAAATCACTAATCACGCGTGCCATGCTTGACAATCACAAGTTTCATATGAGATCACCTTCCTAAAAACCCCACGCTTTGGATCCCGGCCTCCCATCGATCGAATGAAACCCCACCCCTTCGTTCGCCTATCCCGTATATCGTGCTTCCTTCCTCCGCAGCCTCCTCAAATCCTCCTCGTCTCTCCCCCAAGCTTTTTGGACAAGGCAGACGCGACGGTGGCGGAGAATGTGCGCATGGTCGGGTGAGTTTTGAACGTGCACATGGTAGGGCGAGCAGAGCAGAACTCGTTGGTGCACCTACTGCCGGCCACGGGCGTGCAGCGCTGCCTCGTGCAACCATCGTGGATGTGCCGGATCGCCTTACGAGCGCGTTCCTTCCTTTCGACGGCCGGGTCCGATCCTGACGGCACCGTGCCGTTCTCATCGATGCCGGCCACCTCCGACCAGCTACTCGCCATCCGACAAAACCGCATCCTGGGCGGACGTCTCGTCCCCGCCATGCCCTACCCGGCCACGCACTACCATGGTCGTCCTCTTCAACGCGACACGAGATCGTAATCTGCCAAGGCGCCATGTGGGACTCGGAGATCAGCTCTGCCGGGGGCAAGCTCCACTGCGCCGCGCGCCGGCACCAACGTTGCCAGTTCACTGGAGCTCAGAGGAGGCTGTCGCGAAGCTGCTGCCAGCCTGCCACCTTGGCAGACTATACCTAGGCAGAACGAAAACGGGGCCGGCCGGTGCTCTGGACTTAAGAGGAGGAGGAGGAGCATGGTCGAGGACGCGCAAGGCCTGTGCTTCACCCAGATTGTGTACCATTGGTATTATTTCAGTCATCTACTTAGCTGAGGAGCATGCGAGCTCTAAAACTTTTCTCTTAGGTATTGATTCTCGTTTTTGTACTTAATTAACAAGCTAAGGACTGCAACGTATGGTGGGCATCCTCATGGGAGGGCTGGGAGTGTTGGACTGGAGCCTCGCTCCATGACGTACGCTCTCGCCAGAGTACTCTCCTTGGCCTCTTCTACATACACAGATATACTTGATGAATGTTTTCGTCAATTGCAAACTATGTGTAGTTCAGTACTCAATAGTGATCACTCTGTATTGTTGATTCTGATTTAGAAAAGTAGGTTTCAGAAAAATAGTGAACACTCTGTATTGTAAGAGCCATGCTAATTCAAGTCAAAGGTGTGTTGACAAGTTAATTTTAGCTTGTATAAGATGGAAGTATCTCGAAGGTAAATTTCATAGCTGATGTTCCTCTCATACATATACATAGCAGGATGTGGATCCACCTCCTTTGTCAACGACTCCCATTATGTCTAGGCAAGTAATTATCAGTAAAATTGTGGCGCATGTATGTTTTTTACTCTTTCCACTTTCAGTTGTTATGCATCTACGCTAGATTTAGAGGATACCCTTTTTTAATTAATTTTTCTGGAAGCTTCTATGTTCAATAGAGTCCTTGCAACTTATGTCGTTATGGGTACAAACTTATTTTTTTCTTTGAAACTCAAATATATGCTTCTTTTGTGGGCTTACAACACTAGATAGAGTTCATGGATTCCAATTTGGTGACAGCACATATGAATTTAATAAGAAGATATGGGATGGTTTCACAGAAAGATTATCCAAGGTGGGTATTTCCATTTGTATGTGGAACAGTGTCGCTCCAGCAAGGTTCTGTTTCACGTAATCTTCAGAATATTATAAATCACACATCCTTTCTTGAGCAATGGTTTACCTGTTGAACTCTAGCAGCGGTTTTTCTTGATACGTAGAGCAAACAGGTTTTTAATCTATTGTCCAGAATTGAATGTATCATTTTTCCTCATTGTGAACTTGTGTAGAGGGTGGTCAGAGAATATGTGGTTATATTGGGGTGTTTCTTCTTCATCTTAGGTATTGAAGGATACAATGAGTTGACCAGTTATGATTCCCTTCAATCTGTCAAATACATATTTCAATACATCACTATTTTTTTTCTAGAAGAGTCATGGCTTTAATTCTTGATGATGCGTCGGCGGCTTCATTTATAGTTCCGTTCGATAGAGGATCACAACCAGCCAACAAGTTTTTCATTTTGTTTTTGGCCTCTAACAAGTTAGCCTAACCAATCAATCATAAACAACATCCTGCATCCATAGTACATTGTGGTTGTCAAGTTTGTATCTTGCATAGTAACATCACTCTTATTCTTAAGAATTCGTACAGTAGACAATGGCGTTTACAGTTTGCACTTCTCAGATATTAGGATAGCTACAATAAGCTTATATTAAGTTGTCATGTGAGCTTGATTCGTTCATTGGGTGTGCGCTTTAGATTTTCTCTTTGTATAGATTTTTGTTTATTATGTTTTAGCTGGTTTTCCGCGATAACTCCAAAGATTTTGAATGTTGTATTTAGCTGACGGGTCCAACTTGTGTTGAAGGGAAACTCAAGGTTCCAACATGATATACCCTCTCTTTCATTGGGTTTATTGGAGCGTAGAATTGGTAAATTTTGTGACATCAAGGCCGTTTTTGGTGTAGGAGATAGAAAGTGAGGGGATTTTTTCTTGCTCTTCTCACGGGTACATAAATTTGTATCACAAATCAGGCATGTGCGCGCGAGGGAGGGAAGAGGAGAGAAACATTGACATTTTTCATGCTTTGGAAGAACATTTCTATTCATAGTTTTCTTTTTCCGTGGCCACAGATGAGTGTCGTGCCATCATGGTAGAGGCCTGATGAAGGTAAGTCCAATATAGAACCATGAGGTAGTAGCACTAAGACAGGAGGATGATTTTCGCCCTTGTCCCATGTTGCAAGCATGCCACAACGTTGTCGGTCATTGGCTCATTTAGAACATGAGTTAATGTACTTTGTGATAAGAGTGAGGGTTGAGAGTGAGCCGAATGTGGATTGGGATTGGTCGAATCAATTACGGCTGTCTAAGTGGAATAATATCCCTACTTTAGAAAATGTGGCAAATTGCATTCCATTAGAGATGCCATCTGTAGCAAACTGCATGAGCGGGTAGTTCATATTTTTTAGATCAACACGTACAATTGCTTGGTTAGGATAGAAGGGTAAATGCATTGGTTTGGTTGCTTCAAGAGTTAATAACGGGCAGGGTATGTATCAATTGCATGCCCAACAACAGACACCATATTTTTGTTTCGTTGCAATGCATGACATTGTACGTTATGGTACAATGTGACCATGATTCAAGAGACATCAGATCCTTCTTCTTAGCTTGGGGGCGTCATGAGCAGCACACTCCCCCCCCCCCTCTTGATGGCGGTGGTGAATAGACACAAACACATGGAGAGGTGATCATGGTGGAAAGCAGGGCGGTTGGCCGGGGACTCATCCTTGGCGTTCCGCGGGTAAGTACGGTTTGAAGGAGAGAGGGCGCCATGATGAAGATGAGATGGGTCTCATCAGGTTTTAGAGGAGAGGGCTCCAACGAGAAATGCCCCGGTGCATCAGGAAATGAGTGAGAAGGGGAGGGTCCGGCAGGAAAAAGGAAAAGTGCGTCATGGGGTGGGGTTTTTGTGTTGGGACTACGTGTTCAAGATAACATGACATATAGTCCGGGCAATCACATTTATCCCCATATGGGCTGGATTTGGGGGAGACCAGACTATCCAGTTGGTTATTGAGAGCCTGCATGGCGCCCGTTTAATGTCCGAACACGCCCAGACATTTGAGAGAGAAATGAGCTTCGACCTTGAAGACGACCTTAATTTGTTTTATTTATTTATATGTATTATAGCCCGTAGCAACGCACGGGCATTCTAGTAGTATGTATGTGTGTGTGTGTGTGTGTGTATATATATATATATATATATATATATATATATATATATATATACCTAATTCTATATGTAAATTCTAGCTATTCATCTAACATTTGACATTAATCTAATTAATTAAGTCATCTAAAACCTTTGACATTTGACATTTGACATTAATCTAATCTAATTAATTAATTCATCTAAAACCTTTGTATAAAAATAGAAAAACAAAAAAAACTAAAAACTAAAAACAGAAAAACATCTAAGTGTGTGTGTGTGTGTGTGTATGTGTGTGCGGGCCTGGGGGCATCCGGCCATGGCGGCCGGGGCTCTCAAAGCGGGGCGAGGCGACGGGGGCGACGGCGTACGCGGGACGGCGACGACGGGCCAGGGCGTCGACACGGACGGAGGCAGCGGCGACGGGGACGATGACGGCGATGGCGCGCGGCGGAGGTGGCGATGGGGACGGTGACGGGCGACGGCGCGGGACGGGGCGGCGGCGATGTCAAAGCAGAGAGGAGAAGTGGGAGATGAAATTGAAATTTTCATAAGTGCTATATATATATGACGGACCTTTAGTACTGGTTGGACCCACCAGCCGGTACTAAAGGTCAAATTTTGCCAGGCCAAGCGGCGGGAAGGGCACCCCTTTAGTACCGGGTGGTGGCACCAACCGGTACTAAAGATCCCCCCTTTAGTACCAGTTGGAGCCACGACCCGGTACTAAAGGGGTGCGCTGGCGCAGGTGCGGTGTGACTAGCTTAGTACTGGTTGGACCCACCTCGCTAGTTGAGGAGCGCAAGACCTGTTTATAAGCCCCGGCGCGGGCACTGCATTGAGCTCGTCTCGAATGCAGGCCTTCTGGGCCTACCTCTCCTACTCTTCCCTGTGGGGCCTACTGGGCTTGCGGGCCTGCATCCTGGCCCAACTTCAGGGTGGGTTTCTAGTCGTATGCAGGCCGTTGTGGCCTACTAGGCGGGGTTTTTTATTTTAGTTTTTTCCTCTTTTCTGCTTTATTTAATATCCTTTATTTATTTTTGAGTTGTTTTTTGCTGTATTTAGAGTTTCTTTGTGAATATTTTTGCTTTAGGTACAAAATATTACAAACTTTCTATTAGTGCGAGTAGTTTCAAATTTGAATTATTTAAAATTTGTGTGAATCACTGGTTTGTGAATAACTTAACTTTAAAAATAGATTTTTCAATGATTATTTTTTCTTATGTTTAATATTAGTGTTTTTATCATTATATTCAATTTGGTAATACTTAGGTTATCTAAAAAATGAAATGCTTTTGTAACAGATGAGTTTTCGTCCGAAACCCTCATACTTTGAAAGAGATCGTCCATTTTGTACACGAACTGCATCCAGTTTTTGTCGTAACCCCCTCAATTTATTTGCACATGCTATGTGGGTGAAATGATGATACCATACCAACTTTCCACCTTTTCAGAGTTCATTTGTACTGCTTTTCAATTTCAGGGTCATTTAGCTCAAAAAATCATTAAGTGCATGAAAAATAGCAAATGATGTTAGAAAGGGTTGAAAATTGATGACGTGGCTTTGAATGGTGTATACTGAACGCACAAAAAGTCTGGAGTTAAAATATGTTAAAAAATGAAAGGCCTTTGTAACAGATGAGTTTTCGTCCGAAACCCTGATACTTCGAAAGAGATTGTCCATTTTGTACACGAAGTGCATCCAATTTTTGCCGTAACCCTCTCTACTTTTTGGCACATGCTATGTGGGTGAAATGATGATACCATGCCAACTTTCAACCTTTTCAGAGTTCATTTGTACTGCTTTTCAATTTCGGGGTCATTTAGCTCAAAAAATCAATAAATGCATGAAAAATAGCAAATGATGTCAGAAAGGGTTGAAAATTTATGACGTGGCTTTGAATGGTGCATACTGAACGCACAAAAAGTCTGGAGTTGAAATAAGTTTTTAAACAAATGAAATGCCTTTGTAACAGATGAGTTTTCGTCGGAAACCCTTATACTTCGAAAGAGATTGTCCATTTTATACACGAAGTGCATCCAGTTTTTGCCGTAACCCTCTCTACTTTTTTGCACATTCTATGTTGGTGAAATTATGATACCATGCCAACTTTTAACCTTTTCAGAGTTCATTTGTAGTGCTTTTCAATTTCAGGGTCATTTAGCTCAAAACTTCAGTAAATGCATGAAAAATAGCAATTGATGTCAGAAAGGTACACGTTTGTCCGAAGTACAAAAGTACACGTTTGAAGTGCCAAAACACATAAGCACCCTAACTATTACAAACATATACAAGTCCGGAAACTCACTAGAGAAGAAAGTGATGACAGTGATCAAGCCGATCACATCCCAGAGTGGGATCATTGGGTGTGAAACTTTTTCTTCGTGTATGTACCTTTGCGCAGTAACCATGGACAATCTTCATCATTTAACTAGATGCTCGGGTCAATATTCACTCTGAATGGAGCAATTTCATCAAACTTTTCATAATCTTCTGATATGTCTGTCTTGTCATCCACTCCCACGATGTTTCTTTTATTGGGGAATGAAGTAATTTCAAAAAAATTCCTACGCACACGCAAGATCATGGTGATGCATAGCAACGAGAGGGGAGAGTGTTGTCTACGTACCCTCGTAGACCGTAAGCGGAAGCGTTATGACAACGCGGTTGATGTAGTCGTACGTCTTCGCGATCGACCGATTCTAGCACCGAAGGTACGGCACCTCCGCGATCTGAACACGTTTGGCTTGGTGACGACCCACGAACTCACGATCCAGTAGAGTGTCGGGGAAGAGCTTCGTCAACACGAAGGCGTGATGATGGTGATGATGAAGCTGCCGGCACAGGGCTTCGCCTAAGCACTACTATGATATGACCGAGGTGGATTATGGTGGAGGGGGCACCGCACACGGCTAAGTGATCAAGGATCAACTTGTGTGTCTATGGGGTGCCCCCTCCCCTGTATATAAAGGAGTGGAGGAGGGGGGGCGGCCCTCCTATGGAGCGCCCCATGGGGAGTCCTACTCCCACTGGGAGTAGGATCCCCCTTCCATGTAGTAGGAGTAGGAGAGAAGGAAGGAGGAGAGAGGGAGAAGGAAAGGGGGGCGCCGCCCCCTTCCTAGTCCAATTTGCACTAGAGGGGGAGGGGGCACGCGGCCTGCCCTGGCAGCCCCTCTCTCTCCACTAAGGCCCATAAGGCCCATTAAACTCCCCGGGGGGTTCTGGTAAACCCCCGGTACTCCGGTATATGCCCGAACTCACTCGGAATCCTTCCGATGTCCAAACATAGTCGTCCAATATGTCGATCTTTATGTCTCAACCATTTCGAGACTCCTCGTCATGTCCGTGATCATATCCGGGACTCCGAACTACCTTCGGTACATCAAAACACATAAACTCATAATACCAATTGTCACCTAACGTTAAGCGTGCGGACCCTACGGGTTCGAGAACTATGTAGACATGACTAAGACATGTCTCCGACCAATAACCAATAGCAGAACCTAGATGCTCATATTGGCTCCCACATATTCTACGAAGATCTTTATTGATCAAACCGCATAACAACATACGTTGTTCCCTTTGTCATCGGTATGTTACTTGCCAGAGATTCGATCGTCGGTATCTCAATACCTAGTTCAATCTCGTTACCGACAAGTCTCTTTACTAGTTCTGTCATGGTTTTGTCACGACATATGTCCTCTTGAAAGGACATAGTCGTGGAGCCATCGCTACGGGTTAGCTTGAAGGGGTTAAAGCGGACAAAGGGACGCAAGAGAGTTTATACTAGTTCGGCCCCTTAGATGAAGGTATAAGCCTACGTCTAGTTGTGATGGAATTGATGGGGTTTCGATGACCAGGGAGCGAATAAGCTTCGCCTAAGTCTCGAGTTTTTGTCTATTGTCCTGAACCGCCGCCGGGTCGTCCCCTTATATACATGGGTGACACCCGTCGGTTTACAGAGTCCTGAGACCGGCTCGTAAACGTGTCCGGTTCGGTCTCCACTCTTTCTATCTTTCCATATAAGTTACATACCAATGCCGGTTCATGGTTACAGGCCTTGAACCGGTTCTGGGCCTTGGGCCCCTATCTATCATTCCTATCTGCCTTCACGGGCTTCAAGAATACTCAACTACTGATGAAGTTAACCCGGCATGTCCTTGCCGGTTTACGCCCAGTAGTAATATCCCCAACATTAGGCACCAGATTGATTTGAACAGGTTCATGTCAATCCTTAGCAGAAACTTCGTCTTCAACATCTTCTCATAATCTGATAAACCGCCGTGATGTCATACTCTCAGATCGTGGTGAACCGGTCGTGACGCCATCTATTAAAAACTGTGTATGACACATCTTCATTAATGGGTCCCCGACAATCGAGGCGACAACTGCGCCTCACTTCCAAATTCGCGGCCCCTTGATTTTCACGCCTGACGCTTATCTCCTGCCTTTATAAACAAGACTGAAGGGTCATTTTCTCTTTCCCCCTCGTGCCTCTTCGCGTCGTCCTCCTTGCGCCGCTCAGCTTTCGTAGCTCCGCCGCCACCGTCGACCGTCGTCTCTGCTCTGACCTTTGGCCGCTGCATCACCCTGAACGCACCAGAACACTGCGGCGCACTTCCGCTTCTTCCTCAACTCCGGTAAGTTCTCTTCCTTTTCTGCCATAGATCTGTTCTAGGGTTCCCGGGTTCTTCGGTGTTCATCCTTTGTTTTTTGTTTGTATGATGACTCTGATAAACTCCCGAATATCTGCTCTGTATAATGGTAGCTTTTAGCCTCTGTTCCCACTTATGTATTTCAAACCAGTAGATCTTATCCGAACCTTTACTCATTGGTCTGGTACTGCTTCTTAGGTTTTGAATATATTTCCCTTTTCTGATAAGCCTCAGATCCAAAACCACAACATAATCTTGTGAAACCTGTTTCCATTCACTTACTCATCTGTAGTCTTGACTCTTAGATGTTTAGACTAGGCGGTTTAACTCTGCAGAAAAAATGACAATCTGGTATATACCATTAGTCCCCTTGTTGAACCGCCAAACCTTTTACTAGGGCACTGTTGCACTATTGAACTCCGGTTTATAGATAGCTGACCCCGGTTTAACAAGTATGTATCCTTATGTCACTGTCCAACATATTCTTGAACCGGCAGTTTTTATATTGTAGATCTTGCCATGGCCAAACAAGTTTATGAATGAAACTGGGTCCCCTCTCGAGTGACTGAGGGTCAACTGAAAAATCTGGCCAAAACGGGTGCTTTAAGTAAGAAAGACGCTATTCACTGGAGGGTCCCTGGCACAGAATGTCCTCCTACTCCCAAAGAAGGAGAAGTCAATGTTTTTGCTGATCATTTAAGCCGGGGCTTCAACCCTCCCGGTTCAAAGTTTTTCCGGGATGTCTTAACCAATTTTCAACTGCGTCCACAAGATATCGGTCCCAACTCCGTAACAAACATCTGTCACTTTCAAGTGTTCTGTGAGGTGTACCTTTAGGAGGAACCCACAGTAGAGTTATTCCGGAATTGCTTTCATCTGAACCGTCGTGCTGAATTCACAGACGGACCCAACACAGAACTGGGTGGTAGGGCAATTTAGAAAAGGAAAGAAGTCACCTTTCCTCATGCCAAACTGCACAGCCACCCAAAGAATGGAATCAGACATGGTTTTACTGCAAGGACACCTCTCCTCCTGAAGATAATCCATTGTCGGGTTACCATCCAGAAAGTCTGAGCAACACACACCCTTTTCCTCAGAGGCTAACTGCGAAAGAGAGAATCAAATATTCTCCTCAATTATCCAAGCTTAGGTCCTTCATGGCAAACGGGTTGACAGGGGTTATTTTCGCTCATTGCTGGATATCTTGGAGCGTATTGCCCTTAAGCCAGCGCCCCAGTTTGATGTGTGAGTATACAGGAGATGTAAAAGATGCTCGGCGGCACATTGACATCCAGCTTACAGACGATGAAGTTACTGAAGCTGTGAAAAAGATATTGAATGAACCGGAGAACGTCTGTGCTCAAACCGGCCTACTCCCCTTTTGCGCCATCAACAAACCGCCAACGGTAAGAATCATACCGTCTGCCTAGCTGAAATTGCTTCTTATCTGAACACTATCTGAAAATGTTATAATTTTTGACAGGGCGATGATCCGTTCTGGAGCAAGAAACCTCCACAAGACAAACCAACGAAGCCAACCCGGCAAAAGACCAAAGCTGTGAAGAAGCCTGCTAACAGCAAGAGAACTACTGCATCCTCCGATCCACCGGCTGACGATGATGTGGGTAACCAGGATCTTGAGGTAGAACTTGACTCACTTGGTTTATTTTTCATACGCCTTATTGATGATGATTATTACCAGGATGACGCTGAAGTCAGTCATGCTGATGCTGTAGAAGTAATCGTCATTTCCTCCGATTCAAACCCTTTGCCTTCACTAAAAATCCGTCGGGCAAACCGGAAAGTTAAATTTTCTCATCCTCTTTCTTATTTGGACCCAAACTTTCTTGTGAAGACACAACAGCACGAGGCTCGCCGCACAACCCGGCACAGCGGTCAGGTAGTTACCTCCGCCGGTTTACCAAACAGTCTGGTTCGGAAATGCCGTTCAGAGGTCTCTGCATGCCCTAAAGCGGGTTGTTTTCGTCAACCTCTTAATCCGTCTGATTCTAATTATCAGGGCACTTCTCATTCATCCTCTAGCGAGTCATCAGCCACAAAGCTTCCACCACTTAAAACGGTGCTTGGGTAAGTTGTTCACTAACCTTATCTTTGACATATTACTCTAACATATGTTGTACTGATCCTTCTTAATTTTTCTCAGAGCTAAGCCCAGACCAAGCAAGAAAGCTCGCCTGAACAAAATGGCAGAGGAAAATACCGCTGCTGAACCAAACAAGATACCAGATCCTGAAGAGGGCAATCTTGATGATGTGTTGAATGACCCGCCACCACAAGACCATGACTTTGTCGCTGAACAGGCAGATGTTGATACCACAGGCCCCTGTTGATCAGCCAACAAGTCCTATCCGGACTGATAAACCAGTTAGTCTAGCCAAGAATACTGACAAACCAGCGACCTCAATGCACACCGCGGAAGAAAAAGATGATGATGTGCTGATTACTGGCGTTGGTCGTACGGAACCGACCAACCCTATTGCCTTGTCAAAACATACTGCAAAACAAGAATTCTCTGCGGTTGGCAAAGGCAAATGGAGTGCTGATTTATCAACATACGCTGCTCTGAACGCTGAAGATCTTCATTCCAGCTATCTGAACCGGCTGTACACCAGTCGTGACTATGAAGCCGGTCTAATCAATATGATGAAGGAGAAATATGAGGTAACTTCCTATATGCTTCCCTTCCTGTATTACTTGGTAGCTTTATCAACTCCAATAGCCCCCCAAGTGACGGTTTAAGATATCAACTTAAGCCGGTACTTGAGTAAGTTTTCAATGTGAACTTAAATTCATCTGAACTTTGCTGACATAGCCCCCAAGGGCCGGTTCAACTTTATGAAGTTAAACCGCGACTTTAAAGAATAGAAATTCCTGTATCAGTAGTCTTTGAACAAATAGCCATTAGCCCCCAAGTGCCAAGTTGAATACTTGTATTGAGCTTGGGACTTTGTAGAAACTATACGATGAAGAACAAATACGCATTACCCCCAAGTACCAAGGGCATAACTTGTTATGTGGTTGGTACTTCAAATCTGTACTGTGTGACGCCCTCGATTCAATCGTACACTAATCATGCACGCAAATGTGTACGATCAAGATCAAGGACTCACGGGAAGATATCACAACACAACTCTAGACACAAATTAAAATAATACAAGCTTTATATTACAAGCCAGGGGCCTCGAGGGCTCGAATACATAAGCTCGAAAACACAAGAGTCAGCGGAAGCAACAATATCTGAGTACAGACATGAGTTAGACAAGGGTGCCTTAAGAAGGCTAGCACAAAAGCAACATCGATCGAAAAGGCAAGGCCTCCTGCCTGGGAGCCTCCTAACTACTCCTGGTCATCGTCAGTCTCCACGTAGTAATAGGCATCGGCGGTGGCATCTGGCTCCTGGGCTCCGACATCTGGTTGCATCAACCGGAAAGAAGAAGAAAGGGGGAAAAGGGGGAGCAAAGCAACCGTGAGTACTCATCCAAAGTACTCGCAAGCAAGGATCTACACTACATATGCAACATTGTCAAAGGAAGGCTGTATATGTGGACTGGGCTACAGAAATGCCAGAATAGAGGGAAAGCCTAGTCCTATCGAAGACTAGCATCTTCTGGAAACCACCATCTTTTTTTTGACTATGTACTGCAAGTCAACAGCCTCACAGCTCTTTATTCAAAACAAAACAAGAAGTTCTCTGTACAACAAAAGGAGGAAAGGAAAAGTACAAAGGAAAGCTATCATACTTACAAAGAGAGTTAGGGGAGGGAGGCTATCCAGGCTAATAAACTGTCCCTATATTTACATTTGATTCTATGTGCCAGTAAGGATATATCATGCACAAAATTTCTCCTCCAAAGTCTGAAACATGGAGTCTCATTTCTGAAGATCTTGCCATTCCTCTGTGTCCAGATGTTCCAAGTGGCAGTAAAGACCACCTCAGAGAAGAAAGGCCTGTTGAAATCCCTCCTAGAAGCTGCAGCCATCATATAAGTAGACTGACTGGGCGTTACGGACCAGGAGATCCCAAGATACTTCCAAACTCTTTGACTGAAGTTGCAAGAGAAGAAGAGGTGTACTCTATCTTCATGAAATGAAGAGTGGCATAGCACACAAGTATCATCTTGGATATTCCAGTGTCTCCTCTGCATCATGTCTCGTGTGTTGAGGCGATCCATCAATAAAAGCCATCCAAAAACCTTGATCTTGAGGGTACATGAGCTTTTCCAAATATACTTGAACAGTGGGTCAATCCTCAAATGGGAGAAAGTGAACTCATAATAGAGTTTGGATTGATATTCTCCAGATTTGGATGGCCATTTCCAAACATCATTCTCCTCAAACTGCAAACTTATGGGTTGTAACAAGTTCTGCAGTTGGGTTAGTTCCAGATATGCCTCCTCTGAGAAAGGTAGGTGAAAACCTTCCATAATCGTCTGATAAGAAAGAAAGCCCCTAACTGTTATTGTGTCATCCATGGCAAATGAATGAAGTCTAGGGAATCGATCCTTAAGGGCAATCATTCGGTTGTCAATTTGCCAACGGTCAAGCCAAAAAACCACAGTATCCCCAGCATGTACTTGTGGTGTGGCTAGCAAAACAAACTTGTCATACAACTTGAGCACATCGTGCCACCAAAAGGAGCCACAGAGCTGAGTGACTTGTGGAGGTGAGGAATGATAGTAAGAATCCCAGATTAGATTCACCCATGGAACATCTTTCTTGTTGAAAAACTTGGACAGATGCTTGAGCAGAAGAGCTTCATTTTGCACGCCCAAATGGGTGACCCCTAGCCCTCCATACTTTTTTGGTCTACATACCAAATCCCAAGCAGCTAAAGATTGCCTTGGAGCTTCAGTATTCCCCCTCCAGAGGCATTGCCGTTCTATCCTTTCAATCTGTTTGAGGATACCCTGCGGTATTGATAAGGAACAGAGAAAGTAGATGGGCATGGATGTGAGGACAGACTGCAAAAGTTGGAGTCGACTGCCTTGGTTGAGGAGACAGGAAGAAGCCGAAAGTCTCCTCTCAATCCGATCAACAAGAGGCAGCAGGTCATAAATGGTTGGTCTAGAGGTACCCATGGGCAGGCCAAGATAAGTAAATGGCATTGATCCAACAGAGAATCCCAGTAAAGCCGCAATACGAGCACCTTCTTCTGCAGACATGTTCATTAGGATGATAAATGATTTGCTAAAATTGACCCGCAGACCCGTGGATGTAGCAAAGTTGTGTAACATATCCTTGAGAGCAATGAGTTGGCTGTCCACCGCTGGCAAAACTATCAGAGTATCATCCGCATACTGGACGATCGGGTAATCATTAGATCTCGTTGGGATTGGCAAGGTGAGGATATTACGGGCACACATATCATTCACGACAGATTGCAAAAGATCCACCGCAATGACGAAGAGAAGGGGCGATAGGGGATCGCCTTGCCAAACACCACATTTGCACTGAAAATGCTGGCCCGGTACTCCATTTAACAATACTGAAGAAGAACCAGATGATAGGAGGTTACTCACCCAGCCATTCCAACGGTCATCAAAGCCCTTATGCTTAAGAATTGTGAGGATGGCATCATGCTCAATCGTGTCAAAAGCTTTTGTGAAATCGAGTTTCAGTAAAACAATGGGCCTCTTTGAAGCTTTGCACTGGTGTATATATTCAAAACACCATGCAAGACAGTCCTGGATAGAGAGACACTTGAGAAAACCATATTGGTTACGATGTATGCATTGGAGGATTACTTTCTGCAACCGATTCGCCAGAAGCTTGGTCAAGAACTTTAGGCATGTATTGGTTAAAGAGATTGGCCGAAAATCACCAACAGACTCCGGGCTTAACTTCTTAGGAATGAGAGTAATGAGGGATGTGTTCAAACATTCCAAGCTGCATCTTCCTTCATAGAACTCATTAGCTAACTTCATAAAATCTGGCTTAAGAATGCTCCAGCATTTCCTAAGGAAAAGGCCAGTAAATCCATCCGGGCCAGGGGCACGGTCTGATGGTAAATGTTTAATGACCTCCTCCACTTCATCATTAGAGAAAGGCCTGGATAACTCCTCAAGACCCTGAACTGTAGTCAGCAAGTTGTCAAGATCAAAGGTCATGCGAATCCCCTTGGATTGGCCCATACGTTGCTTGAAATCTGACCAGAACATGGAAGCTAACTGATGGTGATCAGTCACAACCTCTCCTGCAGCGTTTTTAATGGAGGTGATTGTATTCCTTCGGTAGTGCTCAGTGGCCATGGCGTGGAAAAACTTCGTGTTTTCTTCCCCAACTTTGATGGATCTGATAGTGCATCCCTTTTTCCAGTATATAAATTGCAAACGAAGAATATCCTCAAGATGAAGTTTAACAATTCTACGAAAGTTCATCTCTGGCCAAGTGAGCACCCGTAGTTCCTCCAAGCCATCAAAGTGCAGGATCACCTTGTTGCAATCAACAATAAGGGCTTTAACCTTCGAGAGACTAACATGCCACCTCTTAAGAGCATAACGAAGGGCTTTAAACTTGGCCGAGATTGTGGCAGCAGCAGAAGTCCTCTGGACAGGCCTGTTCCAGACTTCAGAAACACATTCAGCGAAACCAGGTAGATTTACCCAATAGTTTTCAAAACGGAAAACTTTGGCTTTTGGGATAGAAGTGGCAACCGAGACCACACAAGGTACATGGTCCGATGCAGTCCGCGCCAGAGGCAAGACCATCGTATTAGGGTGGTCAGAGGTCCAAGATACTGTGGTAAAAAACTAGTCAAGCTGTTCAAGGAGAGGACTTGTTTGCATATTGGACCAGGTAAACTGCCGACCTTTTATTGGTAGTTAAACCAAGCCTAAATGGCCAATGATTTCATTAAAAAGGAAGATATCGTTAACATCACCCCCTGGTAGGTTACGTTTGTCCAAGGATCGCATGAAATTGAAATCACCAAGCAACAGCCAATTCTCACCCATTTGAATGTTGAGATTATATAACCGCTGAACAAATTCAACTCGAGCTGGGTTCTGACAAGGACCATAAACTGACACTAAAGTCCAAACTTCGGAAGTGTGTGCAGATTTGAACTCAACAATAATACCATATGAAAGCGCCTGAATTAATCTGCCAGAGAAGAAAGCTGAATTCCAAATAACCAGAATCCCACCAGAAGCCCCAGCTGAAGGCATATACGCGAAATTGTCAAAGCGTCGAGGACAAAATTTCCTAAGAAAACGCTGATCAATGTGCATGCATTTAGTTTCTTGCAAATAGACTATGGAGCACCCACTTTCATCTATCTTCTGTTTGACTGCAAGTTGTCGCGCTTCGGAGTTAAGACCACGCACATTCCAACACAAAATCTTCCAGTCTCTAAGGTTTGTCTAATTCATAACAAACTAACAGGAAGAAAAGCAAAAGTAGATCACATAATGACCTACAGCATCCATCAAACAACATCATAAAGTTCCACAGCAAATAAAGCAAATAAAGATAAGTGGCGATTGAAGGGGTTCGCCAGCAACCCTTGATGCGACTGGCTTCATTCATCATCAGCATTCCTGGAGGTAGAGGCTTCAGAAGGATCAGCTACAAGCTTTTCCACCGTGATCTTCTCAGGGGCAATCCTCAGGCGTGCACCAATGCGTTGCAGATCAGTAATGGCAGTTGGAGTTGGAGAAGGCACAACTGTCTCATCAGGAGCGGGTGCAGACTGAGCAGGCCGAGCACAAGATTTGCGCTTCTTTGTACGCCTGACAAATTGTGGTGTGTCTGTTCCTGGGGGTACCTGACAAAAGCCATCATGCAGGGAGCAAAGCCGCGCGCTACGTCGAACTTCGGACTCCAGAATTGGTCCAAAAAAAGCAGATTTGCGTGAGCGCTTGTTGGTGGTTGCAGGCATAGCAGAGAACTGAAACTTCTTGGTGACATGTTCGGACAACTCAGCAGGCTCTTCGAAACAGAGCGCCCGAGCAACAGGGCGCTTGATTGGAGAAAACTGGCAGGGAGACTCAGTAGCAATCAGTGGTGGCAACAAGCTGAGATTCACGCTCCCAATAGAAAGCTTCGGACTCCAGGATTGCTTGATGAAGTTGAACAAAGGCATCTGCAATGGTCGTGGGATGACTGCTGAATCAAACTGCGGCATGGAAACCACCATCTTGCAGCAACAGAAGGGAGTAGAGTAGCATAAAGTAAAGTGGTAGAAGTGTTATCAACCTCGGCCGGAGATCCTTTCCCGACTCCCTGCGAGAAAGGCATCCCAGAGCCATACTATCCAGTTATCATCACAATCCAATCATCATCACCATCCAGTTCTCATCACAATTATCCAGTTCTAGTTGTATCGATCGGGACACAACTCCAAGTGTCCGTTACCGTAGGACAGGCTATCGATAGATGTTTTCTTCCCTGCAGGGGTGCACCAACTTACCCACCACGCTCGATTAACTTCGGCCGGACACACTTTCCTGGGTCATGCCCGGCCTCGGCCAAACAATACGCCGCAACCCGACCCAGGCTTAATAGAGAGGCCAGCACGCCGGACTAAACCTATGCCCCCAGGGGTCATGGGCATCTCCCCGGGAACTCCTGCACGTTGCGTACGCGGCCAGTGAGCAGACCTAGCTACCTCCTTCAACAAGGTAGGCGCTTACGCAGTCCAACCCGGCGCGCGCCACTCAGTCGCTGACGTCTATTAAGCTTCGGCTGATGTATACGACGCAGAACGCACATACTATGCCCACGTGATGGTTAGTGCTATCAGGCCAGAGGCCCCTCGGATCAAATATCCAAATCGTAGTGGATTAGGAACATGCGGTAACAAGCATAGACTCACGAAAGATGTGACCCCGTTGCCCTGTCTCGAGGACTTGCGGCAAGGGCGAGGAATGCCCGGCCACGCCTCGTAATTATCTCGCGGGCACCTTCCAGGTCCGCCCGACTCCACATCACTTGCAATTAAGCTCGCGCGGGTACCCCTCAGGGCCGACCCGTCTTTAGTAACAGGGTCCAGTGCAAGGTCATAGTAACCATAGTAACTGTGTGTCTAACACCAAGGGGAAAACCTGAGGAATCACCCTTGGCGGATTCCACTCGATGTAATCATCAAGGTGAACGTAAGAGGAACCACCCCCGAAGTCCACACTTGAGGGGTTGCACGACAGAGCCGTATCTGAAGTGGTTAAGGAGGAAATCACCCTCGATGACCACGGCCGAATAGCTACACTATAGAGATCTCATCAGGAGTGATGTATAGAACCTCGGCCGGATATAAAGCAAGCATAGCATCACAAGGCATAACATCTATCGATAGCCTGTCCTACGGTATATTTACTGTTTCTTCCCCCTCTTCTCTCCGGTAGACCTCGAGACCACTGCTGATGCCCCTGTGATCGACTACGTCGAAGATGACCCCTTCTTGCCAGAGCAACCAGGCAAGCCCCCCCTTTGATCATCCCGATATCGCCCATTCCATTCTCTCATGCTTGCATTAGATTTTGCTACTGTTATTGTTTGCTCCTATTCTGATGCATAGCCTGCTTTTGTATCTGCTATTGTACCTTATCTGCCTATCCTAAACTGCTTAGTATAGGTTGGTTAGTGATCCATCAGAGACCCCCACTTGTCCCTGTTGCCCCTGCTTCATCATCGACGACTCAATCTATGTGGTCGAAGACCAGGCCCCGACACCGCACATCACTTTCCCCTTTTGTTGCTCGACTCTGTAGAGTTACCATCGAGTGCCGAGGGTGGAACCTATACATCACTCCTGATGAGATCTCTGTAGTGTAGCTATTCGGCCGTGGTCATCGAGGGTGATTTCCTCCTTAACCACTTCCGATACGGCTCTGTCGTGCAACCCCTCAAGTGTGAACTTCGAGGGTGGTTCCTCTTACATTCACCTTGATGATTACATCGAGTGGAATCCATCAAGGGTGATTCCTCAGGCTTTCCCCTTGGTGTTAGACACACAATTACTATGGTTACTATGACCTTGCACTGGACCCTGTTACTAAAGACGGGTTGGCCCTGAGGGGTACCCGCGCGAGCTTAATTGCGAGTGATGTGGAGTCGGGCGGACCTGGAAGGTGCCCGCGAGATAATTACGAGGCGTGGCCGGGCATTCCTCGCCCTTGCCGCAAGTCCTCGAGACCGGGCAACGGGGTCACATCTTTCGTGAGTCTCTGCTTGTTACCGCGCGTTCCTAATCCACTACGATTTGGATATTTGATCCGAGGGGCCTCTGGCCTGATAGCACTAACCATCACGTGGGCATAGTATGGGCGTTCTGCGTCGTATACATCAGCCGAAGCTTAATAGACGTCAGCGACTGAGTGGCGCGCGCCGGGTTGGACTGCGTAAGCGCGTGCCTTGTTGAAGGAGGTAGCTAGGTCTGCTCACCGGCTGCGTACGCAACATGCAGGAGTTCCTGGGGAGATGGCCCATGACCCTGGGGGCATAGGTTTAGTCCGGCGTGCTGGCCTCTCTATTAAGCCTAGGTCGGGTTGCGGTGTATTGTTTGGCCGAGGCCGGGCATGACCCAGGAAAGTGTGTCCGGCCGGAGTTAATCGAGCATGGTGGGTAAGTTGGTGCACCCCTGCAGGGAAGAAAACATCTATCGATAGCCTGTCATACGGTAACGGACACTTGGAGTTGTATCTCGATCGATACAACTAGAACTGGATAATTGTGATGAGAACTGGATGGTGATGATGATTGGATTGTGATGATAACTGGATAGTATGGCACTGGGATGCCTTTCTCGCAGGGAGTCGAGAAAGGATCTCTGGCCGAGGTTGATAACACTTCTACCACTTTACTTTATGCTACTCTACTCCCTTCTGTTGCTGCAAGATGGTGGTTTCTAGAAGATGCTAGTCTTCGATAGGACTAGGCTTTCCCTCTATTCTGGCATTTCTGCAGCCCAGTCCACACATACAACCTTCCTTTGACAATGTTGCATATGTAGTGTAGATCCTTGCTTGCGAGTACTTTGGATGAGTACTCACGGTTGCTTTGCTCCCCTTTTTCCCACTTTCTTCTTCTTTCCGGTTGATGCAACCAGATATCGGAGCCCAGGAGCCAGATGCCACCGCCGATGCCTATTACTACGTGGAGACCGACGATGACCAGGAGTAGTTAGGAGGCTCCCAGGCAGGAGGCCTTGCCTTTTCGATCGATGTTGCTTTTGTGCTAGCCTTCTTAAGGCACCCTTGTCTAACTCATGTCTGTACTCAGATATTGTTGCTTCCGCTGACTCTTGTGTTTTCGAGCTTATGTATTCGAGCCCTCGAGGCCCCTGGCTTGTAATATAAAGCTTGTATTATTTTTAATTTGTGTCTAGAGTTGTGTTGTGATATCTTCCCGTGAGTCCTTGATCTTGATTGTACACATTTGCGTGTATGATTAGTGTACGATTGAATCGAGGGCGTCACATACTGTCATTTCATCGTATAACTATCTGTATGCAGGCTGAGCTGAGCAAGAGAGAAAGTCAAACTGCCGACCTGTAGGAGAACCTTAAGTCGCAACAAGCAGAAACCTCCAAGGCAAAAGAAGAATTTACCAGCGCTTTAAGCGCGATGGAGAAACTTAAAGAGGGCTTCAACAAAGAGCGGGCGGATTGGGCAACTGAGAAAGCCGCTTTAACGCAAAGGGCTGAAAAAGCAGAAGCCGCCCTTAAGCCGGTAGTCGACGAACTGACCAACGTGAAGCGACAGGTTCATGCCATGACTGCAGCTGTATTTGGTAAGTATCCTTGTTTCCGAATTGAGCAGCCCTTTTGATGTAGCTGCCGGTTTACTAATCCTTGCAATGATACAGGAACTCATATTGGCCACTTGGGAGCGGATGTGCGGAAGAAGTTAAAAGCTGCCTACACTCTGATAGAGCAACAGTACTCTGGTGCATAGCGGATAATCTACACTGCTTCCCACAACAATCCGCCGCCTACCTTGATCAAAGATACCCTTGAAAGGTTATCTATGCTCCCTGCCCAGGTTGAAGAGCTAAAGAAATCTTCTGCAAGAACGGGTGCTCTGAACGCCCTAATCCGGGCAAAAGCGTGGGTGCCTGACTTTGATCCTGTTGAAGCGGCCCAAGGCTATCCCAGCTTGAATGAAGACAGGACGGAGTTTGATGAAGAGGATCTCCGAGCCATAAACCGGGAAGTGCGCCCTCTGGCTTGTCAACTGGTTGAAGAGACAGATCTGTCCCACTATCAAGCCCAATATGATAACCAAAACAAGCGAGTTGCAGCACCAATTCCTGAAGCTGAAAACCTTATACCACCAATCCGTAAGCATACTTACGCTCCTGATATTGAACCGTCGTTGCTGATCAGTGATGAAGCTGTGTTTCAAGCGTTAACTGGAATCGACTGGGCAACTATTGATTTCGAGCCGCTGGGTAGGGAGCAAGAGGCTGAACCGGCGCGAGATGATCCGCAACCGTCAGGTCAAGTCGGCGACCAAGTGTGAACCGGGGGCCGGTTTAAACCACTGCATGTTGTGATATGCGAAAAACAATGATCTTGTTTGGGCACTGGAACGCCTTGTAATAGGCTAGTTGATATACTTGGTCTTGGTATGCCTTCGTGCATATTTATCTTCAACTGATGCCTCTTTGAATCCTATACCTCCAAACTATTTTTCTGTAGTTAAGAAGCTTAAAACACCCTCGCGGTTTTAC
The DNA here is from genome assembly GCA_032464435.1 of Aegilops umbellulata. Classification (NCBI taxonomy): domain Eukaryota; kingdom Viridiplantae; phylum Streptophyta; class Magnoliopsida; order Poales; family Poaceae; genus Aegilops; species Aegilops umbellulata. The sequence goes on from CP136059.1 coordinate 360,551,635, forward strand.
CGCCAGGAGGGTCATGATATCCATGTATGTGAAACCAAAGATGATAACTTAGGTTAAAACTTAGAATCAAATATGGAAATACATAATACCTGCCACCGTTAGGCATAATGTTGGCTGGCCAACCTTGTAGCTGGGATGATAATCCAAACTTTGGAGGAGAAAACAGCTCCTGTTAATATAAGATCGACTTACAATGTAAACCGTTCCGGGTTATGATAAACACCGGTTTACTCAGTAATAGGATGGTAACAGAAAATCAAACCGGGCAGATAGTCTCCGGATTAAGATTTGACCATGTTTCGTCAATTTGTAATTGACAGTCGAACCGGTTTAATAATGTCGGTTTGAAAACGCCACAAAAGAAATGGTTTAAAAAAGAGAGAAACACAATTCAAGCAAAGGCAAATATAAAACCATTGCAAACGAGGCTTTGAGCTGATCAAGAGGCATTACCATGGTCGGACATGACCAAGCCCCCCGAAGGCATAGCTATGGTTCGAGTCATCCAGGTCCCCAAATGATGCTTTGGCATTACGCCGATCAAGAGGTGTAGCTATGGTTCGGGTTCGACCAAGCCCCCAAGTGATGTTGTGGCACTAGGCCGATCAAGAGGCGTGACTATGGTTCAGACGTGACCAAGTCCCCAAGTAGTGCTATGGCTTTGCGCCTATCAAAAGGTGTTGCTATGGTTCAGACACGACCAAGCCCCCCAGTGATATAATATAAAGCTTTTAGAGAAGCTAACTCAAGGGGTAAACCGGGCGCCGCTTTAAAGACAGAAGCTCCGTGTAACCACACATGATGTAAAAATAACAGAGACCACGCTTCAGCTGAGGTTCCGGTTTATTGTATTGATCATAATATATACATTGTCATAATATGTACATAAGTAGAGCCTATAGCTCAAGTATAGTAAGGCCAAAGATGAGCAATGTTCCACGACCAGTTTGTCTCCTCCTCTGATTTACGTGAGTCTTTGCGCTATCAAATATCAATGAGGTAGTATGACCCGTTGTGCAGATTCTTGCTGACCACAAAAGGTCCTTCCCAAGGTGGGGATAACTTGTGCATATCCGTCTGATCCTGGATGAGCTGAAGCACCAAATCTCCTTCTTGAAAGGTTCTGGTTCTAACCAGGCGACTGTGATAACAACGTAGATCTTGCTGATAAATCGCCGAACGCGCAGCCGCTATGTCACGCTCCTCATCCAGCAGGTCAAGAGCGTCTTGTCGTGCATTCTCGTTGTCCGCTTCAACATATGCCGCTACACGAGGTGAGTCATGACGGATGTCACTGGGAAGAACCGCCTTCGCTCCATAAACCATGAAGAACGGTGTGTAGCCTGTCGATCTTTTGGGTGTGGTGTTGATGCTCCATAACACTGAAGGTAGTTCTTCAACCCAACAACCCGGCGTCCGCTGCAAAGGAACCATAAGCCTGCGTTCGATGCCTCGCAAAATCTCTTGATTGGCCCTCTCTGCTTGACCATTGGACTGTGGGTGAGCCACTGATGAAACGTCAAGCCGGATGTGCTCACGTTGACAGAACTCTTTCATGGCACCCTTGGATAGATTGGTACCATTGTCAGTGATAATGCTATGTGGAAAGCCAAACCGGAAAATCACTTTTTTGATGAATTGAACCGCCGTCGCCGCATCACATTTGCTAACGGGCTCTGCCTCTACCCACTTTGTGAACTTGTCCACCGCCACCAGAAGGTGGGTCTTCTTGTCTTTGGATCTCTTGAAGGGCCCAACCATATCCAGCCCCCAAGTTGCAAACGGCCAAGTAATTGGAATCATCCTCAATTCTTGAGCCGACAGATGAGCACGTCTTTAGAACTTCTGACAACCATCACATCGTCTGACCAAGTCCTCCGCATCAGTATGAGTAGTCAACCAATAGAAACCATGGCGAAACGCCTTAGCCAACAAAGATTTTGAACCGGCGTGGTGACCACAATCTCCTTCGTGGATCTCGCGCAAAATTTCACAGCCTTCCTCAGGAGACACACAGCGTTGAAACGCCCCTGACATACTGCAATGATGCAACTCTCCATTGATAATAGTCATGGACTTGGACCACCGGATTATCCTCCTGGCTAGAGTCTCATCCTCTGGTAACTCGCCCCAGTTCATTTACGCGAGATAAGAAACCGTCCAATCCGGGATGACATGAAGAGCTGCCACCAATTGAGCTTCCAGATCAGGAATAGCCAGATCCTCTTCACCAGGGAGCTTGACGGACGGATTATGCAGAACATCCAAGAAGACATTAGGCGGGACCGGTTTACGTTGAGAACCCAATCGGCTCAAAGCGTCCGCCGCTTCGTTTTTCTGTCGGTCCACGTGATCCACCTGATAACCTTTCAAGTGACCTGCAACAATATCCACCTCATGACGATATGCTGCCATGAGCAGATCCTTGGAATCCCAAGTGCCAGACACTTGTTGAGCCACCAGGTCCGAGTCACCGAAGCACTTAACTCGACTTAGATTCATTTCCTTAGCCATCTGAAGACCATGGAGTAAAGCTTTGTACTCAGCTGCATTGTTAGTACAAGGGAACATTAAGCGGAGAACATAACAGAACTTATCACCTCGTGGGGAAGTTAACACGACTCCAGCCCCCGAGCCCTCCAATTGCCTGGGCCCATCAAAATGAATAGTCCAGTAGGTGTGATCCGGCTTCTCTTCAGGTGCTTGCAGTTCCGTCTAATCGTTGATGAAATGCACAAGTGCTTGAGATTTGACCACCGTCCGAGGTATGTATTTCAACCCATGAGGCCCAAGCTCTATAGCCCACTTGGCAATCCGTTCATTTGCCTCCCTATTCTGGATTATATCTCCCAAAGGAGCAGAGCTGACCACCGTGATGGGATGACCTTGGAAGTACTGTTTAAGCTTCTGGCTTGCCATGAAAACTCCATACACCAGCTTCTGCCAATGCGGGTACCTTTGCTTGGACTCAATAAGTACCTCGCTGATATAGTAAACCGGACGTTGAACCGGATATTCCTTGCCTGCCTCCTTGCGCTCCACCACAATAGCCACGCTAACTGCTCGAGCATTACCTGCCACATATAACAGCAATGGTTCCTTGTCAACCGGAGCAGCAAGAACAGGCGGATTAGCTAGCTGCCGCTTTAAGTCCTCAAACGCTTCATCAGCGGCAGAACTCCAAATGAAGTTATCCGTTTTTTAGCATCTGATACAAAGGAATCGCCTTCTCACCGAGGCGGCTGATAAACCGGCTCAACGCGGCAATCCGGCCTGCCAAGCGTTGAACGTCATTGATACAATTTGGTTTAGCCAAGGAGGTGATAGTTGTGATCTTTTCTGGATTAGCCTCAATGCCCCTGTTAGATACCAGAAAACCCAATAACTTGCCTGCCGATACACCAAAGACGCACTTGGCCGGATTGAGCATCATCTTGTATGTCCGCAGGTTATCAAAGGTTTCCTTCAAATTGTCAACCAGAGTCTCCTTCTTCCTTGACTTGACCACAATATCATCCACATATGCATGAACATTACGGCCGATTTGCTTATGAAGACAATTCTGCACACACTGTTGATAAGTCGCCTGGGCACTCTTGAGCCCAAAGGGCATAGACACATAGCATAAGGCTCCAAAGGGAGTTATGAAGGCTGTTTTCTCCTGGTCCTTAACTACCATCTTGATCTGATGATACCTAGAATACGCATCCAAAAAACTCAAATGCTCACAACCCGCCGTAGCATCAATAATTTGATCAATACGGGGGAGGGCAAAAGGATCTGCTGGACAAGCTTTGTTGAGATCTGTGTAATCCACACACAGGCGCCATGTGCCATTATTCTTAAGTACCATCACCGGATTAGCTAACCATTCAGGATGGAAAACTTCAACGATAAATCCAGCCGCTAAGAGTCTGGCTACTTCCTCTCCAATAGCTTTACGTCTTTCTTCGTTGAACTGGCGGAGAAACTGCTTCACCGGTTTATACTTGGGATCAACATTAAGGGTGTGCTCAGCGAGTTCTCTCGGTACACCTGGCATGTCAGAAGGCTTCCACGCAAAGATGTCCCGATTCTCACGGATGAACTCGATGAGCGCGTTTTCCTATTTCGGATCCAAGTTGGTACTGATGCTGAACTGCTTGGATGAATCGCCAGGTGTGAAGTCGACAAGCTTAGTCTTAGCAGCCGATTTAAACTTCAGGGCCGGATCATGCTCCGTAGTTGGCTTTTTCAATGGAGTCATGTCTGCCGGATCATGCTCCGTAGTTGGCTTTTTCAATGGAGTCATGTCTGCCGGATCAACATTATCCTTGTAAAATTTCAACCTCCGTGGCACAAACTGACTCAGCATAGGCCGCATCACCTTCTTCACACTCCAAAGCAATCTTGCGGCTTCCATGGACAGTTATTGTTCCTTTGTGACCTAGCATCTTGAGCTGCAAATAGACATAGCAGGGTCGTGCCATAAATTTAGCATAAGCCGGCCGTCCGAACAGGGCGTTGATGACCCACAAGTATAGGGGATCTATCGTAATCCTTTCGATAATTAAGAGTGTCGAACCCAACGTGGAGCACAAGGAAATGATAAGCGGTTTTCAGCAAGGTATTCTCTGCATGTACTGAAATAAGTGGTAACAGATAGTTTTGTGACAAGATAAATTGTAACGAGCAACAAGTAACAAAAGTAAATAAAGTGCAGCAAGGTGGCCCAATCCTTTTTGTAGCAAAGGACAAGCCGGAACAAACTCTTATAACAGGAAAAGCGCTCCCGAGGACACATGGGAATATTGTCAAGCTAGTTTTCATCACGTTCATATGATTCGCATTCGGTACTTTGATAATTTGATATGTGGGTGGACCGGTGCTTGGGTGCTGTTCTTACTTGAACAAGCATCCCACTTATGATTAACCTCTATTTCAAGCATCCGCAACTACAAAAAAAGTATTAAGGTAAACCTAACCATAGCATGAAACAAACATATGGATCCAAATCAGCCCCTTATGAAGCAACACATAAACTAGGGTTTAAGCTTCTGTCACTCTAGCAACCCATCATCTACTTATTACTTCCCAATGCCTTCCTCTAGGCCCAAATAATGGTGAAGTGTTATGTAGTCGACGTTCACATAACACCACTAGAGGCTAGACAACATACATCTTATCAAAATATCAAACGAATACCAAATTCACATGATTACTAATAGCAAGACTTCTCCCTTGTCCTCAGGAACAAACGTAATTACTCACAAAGCATATTCATGTTCATAATCAGAGGGGTAATAATATGCATATAGGATCTGAACATATGATCTTCCACCAAATAAACCAACTAGCATCAACTACAAGGAGTAATCAACAGTACTAGCAACCTACTAGCACCAATCCCGGACTTTGAGACAAGAATTAGATACAAGAGATGAACTAGGATTTGGAGATGAGATGGTGTTGGTGAAGATTTTGATGGAGATTGCCCTCCCCCGATGAGAGAAGCGTTGGTGATGATTTCCCTCTCCCAGAGGGAAGTTTCCCCGGCAGAACAGCTCTGCCGGAGCTTTAGATTGGTTCCGCCTCGGTTCCACCTCATGGCGGCGGAGTCTCGTCCCGAAAGGTTGCTTCTGATTTTTTTCTCATCGAAATACTTCATATAGCAGAAGATGGACACCGGAGACCCACCAGGGGGCCCACGAGGTAGGGGGCGCGCCCCCCACCCTCGTGAGCAGGGTGTGGGCCCCCTGGACTTCATCTTCGGCGAGGATTTTTCTTTATTTATTTTAGGATATTCCGTAGAGTTTCAGGACTTTTGGGGTTGCGCAGAATAGGTCTCTAATATTTGCTCCTTTTCTAGCCCAGAATTCCAGCTGCCGGCATTCTCCCTCCTTATGTAAACCTTGTAAAAGAAGAGAGAATAGCCATAAGTATTGTGACATATTGTGAAATAATATCCCATAAAGCAATAAATATCGATATAAAAGCATGATGCAAAATGGACGTATCAACTCCCCCAAGCTTAGACCTCGCTTGTCCTCAAGCGAAAAGCCGATAACAATAAATATGTCCTCATGTTTAGAGGTAGAGGCGTCGATAAAAATAAAATACGGACATGAAGGCGTCATGATTATTCTCATAACAGCAACATATATAGATTTTGTCATATGATTACTTATGTTCAAGCGATGATCTATTCACAATACAAAAGTATGAATCATAAACCTTATTGGGCTCCAACAAACTATAATCTCAATCATGGAAGCAATTGCAATTTATCGTAACATCGGAAAGAGTCTATGTCAGAGCTTAAAAGCAAGTCCACATACTCAACTATCATCTAGTCCTTCGTAATTGCTAACACTCACGCGATACTTGTGGTTACGGAGTTTTAATCAGACACAAAGAAAGATAGGGGCTTATAATTTTGCCCCACAACCTTTTACCTCAAGGGTAATGTCAACAATAATGGTTCATGCTCCCCTACATCCAATTATATATATATATATATATATATATATATATATATATATATATATATAGGACAAATTTTTCCTACTACCGGGTGTAGTTACTCCCACTTTTGTTTCATGCGTTCTAGGTAGTATCTATCATATCGGAGAGTATGTACGCGTAGTATGTAGTATATAAATATGTTTAGGTAGTATATATACTATTTTTTTTGGTAGTATGTAACATATTTTGTGCATACTCTATTTCACGTACAAATGTGTACGCATTTCACAAATACAATAAAATCATGAGCTCACTTACAATTTTTTCTTATAACTCACTCTGGAGTATCTTAAATATAATATATGAACATATTAAAAATAATAAAGTAGAGTATATACTACCACATGGTAGTATATAAGAAATGGGTATAGCTACACCCGGTAGTAGGATGCATTTTCCCTATATATATATATATATATATATATATATATATATATATATATATATATATATATATCATGTTCTTTCCAATATGTTGAGCTTGCCAAAGGATAAAATGAAAAAAAAAGGTGAAGATCACCATGACTCTTGCATAAGGTAGAAGATAATAATAAAGGATAGGCCCTTCGCAGAGGGAAGCAGAGGTTGCCATGCGCTTTTATGGTTGGATGTATAAAATCTCAATGCGAAAGAACGTCACTTTATATTGCCCCTTGTGATGTGAACCTTTATTATGCAGTCCATCGCTTTTATTACTTCCACATCACAAGATCGTATAAAGCTTATTCCTCCCACACCAATCAATCATACATATTTAGAGCAATTTTTATTGCTTTGCACCGATGACAACTTACTTGAAGGATCTTACTCAATCCATAGGTAGATATGGTGGACTCTCATGGCAAAACTGGTTTAAGGGTGTTTGGAAGCACAAGTAGTATCTCTACTTAGTGCTGAGAATTTGGCTAGCATGAGGGGGAAAGGCAAGCTGAACAAGTTAGAGGATCCATGACAACATACTTTATCTCAGATATAAGAAATACATAACTCATTACGTTGTCTTCCTTGTCCAACATCAAGTCTTTAGCATGTCATATTTTAATGAGTGCTTCCAATCATAAAAGATGTCAATGATAATATATCTATATGTGAAACCTCTCTTTCCTTATTACTTCCTATTAATTGCAACATTGACCAAAGCTATGTCTGCCAACTCCCAACAACTTTTAATCATCATACTCTTTCTATGTGAAGTCATTACTCTCAATAAGATCAATATGAACTTTTTGTTTCCCCTTTTTTTATTCTTTTTCTTCTTTTCTTTTATTCACCCAAGATCATGGCAAAATAATCAGGCCCTTGACTCAACACTAACCTTTATTATATATAGCTCACGGACTCGATTACAAAGAGAGATCATAAAGCAAAACTCAAAACTAGATCATGTCATAAACTTTATTCTACTAGATCAAGATACTACTAATAGGATCGAACTAAGAAAAACGGTAAAGATAGGAGTTGTGATTGTGATACGATACCGGGGCACCTCCCCCAAGATTGGCAGTTGCCAAGGAGAGTGCCCATACCCAAGTGATTATGTCTCCTTCTTTGCCGGGGAAGAAGCTGGTGGAGGTTTTGTTGAAGCAAGCTCGTCGTCCATCTTCCAAGGCATAGGCTCACCATCATAGAAGGATGATCGAGTCTCCGGGATCCTCAAATCTTCAGCCAAACTCATCCTTTTGAATCTATATTCATACTCACAGTTTTGGTTTTGCAGGTCATAAATTTGGGCTTGGAGGTGCTCGATCTTCTCATGAAGCTTGAAGATGGCCTCCCCTATGTTGTCAGCATCCAACTTGTGGTTGCTAGTGAACTCTGCGATCATCATGTGGTTGGAGTTGATTCCACGTTCCACCATCCCTTGGCACTTGAAAACATGTTTCTCCACTGCTTTGAGCCTCGTCTCCATGCTTCCGGTCCCCTTTAGTCCCTCTTCATCGCAGATGTGCAGCAACCCATCACGCAACTCAATGGTTTGAGGGTGCCGCAGCACCTCCGCGAGGTAAGGGTTGATAACCTTCTCGAAAAACTTGTCCTTGGAAGCACTTGGGGCTGTCATGATGGCTTGGATCTGTCAGAGAAACAGCTCGAAACGAAAATAGAGGAGATTTGCGTGATACGGGAGTCAAAACCTTCGGGAGAATATATAATGAACTAGCAGTGTGTCCCACGCATTTGCGCGGCTAGACTTTGTAATGTACTTATATATCTATTGACACAATCTACGATACAACAAATTTGCATTTGTGAACATTCTCGCACAAACATGTCAAAACATTCATTATTTTGGTCATGCCAATGTCATTTGCATAACCTTCTAATGTTTCACACAACTGATACTATTCATGATGCTTTCCATCATAATATGTTGCTTCAACCCTTTAGACTTAACATAGTTTTATTTCATTTTACGTACTCACTCGTTCACAGAACAAATTCTTCTTAATCGAGTCATGCATGCTTTTTTGTCATGTATGCATGCATATTTTTTTATTTTCATTGTAGTACCACTTGAGCATGCTTAGTTAAGGCGAGCACCACCGGTGACAAACAATTAATGAAGGCCACTGTTTGTCCCTATTAGACCCATGTTAAACTTTTTCATACACAACCAAATATTTTTGTGTTGAAAATCAAGTTTTTTTGTAGGCAGAACAAATCGATGCATCACACATCCGACGATGGTGTCATCACTACTTCGCTTGCTATATATTCCATGTTTTGGATCAAGAAATAAAGATTAGCATATAGAAGTATTCAAAATTTTGACTATTCCTGGATTTTATATACTAATATAAAAAATACATTTGATTATTCATATTTCAAATTTCTTGTATATAATATATATTATTTGACCAATATATATTGTATATGACCACCTTGACTACCTTACTAATTCATGTGGCAAAGTTCATATGATTTTCTATGTATTTTAGTTCCAATATAAAATTTCATGTTTATCTATTTTTCTTCCTAGTTACTTATTAAAAACTTAAAATTAATTTTGTATATTTATTTATATACTTACTGTGTAGTTCAAATATGAACAGAAATGTTATTCCATTATATTTTTATTTCAGAATTCATAAATGTACCCATTGTCCGAAAGAACAGAAAATTTCTATAATATTTTGTTAAAACATCACCTCTATTTGATTATTATTTTTGGCTTACTATCAGGTAATGTTGAGGAAGCAAAGATTTATAAAAATCTCAAATGGCAGTGAACGCACAAAGAATATTTCTAAGATGGTGCGTTCCTATTGTATAAAATTGCACTGTACTGATTAATTCATAGTACCGTATGATTTTTTTTCTAATTCTAATCCAAAGTTATTGTTTTTCTTTGGTGCAACCCATGCGACAACCTCACGTACAAAGAAGAAAAAAATTCCATATAGCCGGACCGTGTTTGGCTTTGCTTGGCAAGTTATAACGTGATCACGTGTGGTGCCTTTTCAAGCCGGAGCAAAAGTTGTGTTTGGTTTCTTTTTTTATAGTGCAAGTCGTGTTCGGTTTCCTATACCGAGACACATCCCTATGTTTTTTTTTCTTTTAGCACATCTCCTCTTACATGATCACACATATAGGTGTCCGATAAAAATGTTTATACGCCAATTTTTTTTTAGGGATGTATGTACGTGATATTATTGTATGCACTTTCAGATTTTTAACCTTTGCCATCAAAATATAGATTGCAGGGCGCTTGGACTCTATAGCTGGCAGCCGTGTCTTTCTTCCTTTTTTCTTGACATGGCCGTGCCTTCTTTAGATGCTTGGCAGACGTGTTTTTTTTACCCAAACTGGCAGCGGGCGCTCAGACTATTTATAGTTGGCAGCCGTGATCGTTTTTCTCTCAATGGCCGTGCCTTCTAATAGTCCATGGCTATTTTTTAATAGAAAAAACTTGTGACTTGGATCGTAGATGTGGGGAACTATTCCTACGTGCTATGCCAAATTGTGGCACACAACTATATTTGTATGTAACGCTATATCTATCAAATCTTAACCGTTAATATATTAAATTGACGGTCAAGATAATTTAATATATGTGGATGAACGTGATGTCTTGTTTGACTCTTGTTTTAATTATATAATAGATAGATTTTTACCAACCAAAATACGTATCGTGCAAGAAAACGGAGTCCGGAGGGCACACGAGGTGCTCACGAGGTAGGGGGCGCGCTCAGAGGGGTAGGGCGCGCCCACCACCCTCGTGGGGCCCTTGTGTCCTTTCCGGACTGCCACTTATTTTTCTATTTTTCTAAATATTCCAAAACGGAGAGATATTGCCTTAAAAATTGTTTTGGAGTCGGTTTACTTACCATACCACGTACCTATTCCTTTTCGGAGTCTGAAACGTTCTGGAAAGTATCCCTTATGTATTCCTCCGGGTTTACGGTTTCAATAATATTGGTTTCAACATTTATGGGATTACCTGAGATATAGTGTTTGATTCTTTGACCATTTACCACCTTTGGATTTGTGCCTTCGAAGTTGTTGATTTTTATGGCACCGGAACGATAGACCTCATCGATAACATAGGGGCCTTCCCATTTAGAGAGAAGTTTTCCTGCAAAAAATCTTAAACGAGAGTTGTATAGCAATACATAATCACCTACATTAAACTCACGCTTTTGTATCCTTTTATCATGCCATCTTTTAACTTTCTCTTTAAACAACTTGGCATTTTCATATGCTTGGGTTCTCCATTCATCAAGTGAGCTAATATCAAATAACCTCTTCTCACCGGCAAGTTTGAAATCATAGTTGAGCTCTTTAATAGCCCAATATGCCTTATGTTCTAGTTCGAGAGGTAGGTGACATGCTTTTCCATAAACCATTTTATACGGAGACATACCCATAGGATTTTTATATGCAGTTCTATATGCCCATAATGCATCATCAAGTTTCTTGGACCAATTCTTTCTAGACCTATTAACAGTCTTCTACAAAATTAATTTGAGCTCTCTATTACTCAATTCTACTTGACCACTAGACTGCGGGTGATAAGGAGATGCAATTCTGTGATTAGTGTCATATTTAGCAAGCATTTTATGGAAAGCACCATGAATAAAGTGTGAAACACCATCAGTCATTAAATATCTAGGGACTCCAAACCTTGGAAAAATAACTTCCTTAAGCATTTTAATAGAGGTGTTATGATCAGCACTACTAGTTGGAATAGCTTCTACCCACTTAGTAACATAATCAACAGCAACCAAGATATGAGTGTATCCATTAGAGGCAGGAAAAGGTCCCATATAATCAAAGCCCCAAACATCAAATGGTTCAATAACAAGCGAATAATTCATAGGCATTTCTTGACGTCTACTAATATTACCAATTCTTTGGCATTCATCACAAGACAAGACAAACTTACGGGCATCCTTGAAGAGAGTAGGCCAATAAAAACCGGATTGCAATACCTTATGTGCAGTTCTGTCTCCAGCGTGGTGTCCTCCATAAGCTTCGGAGTGGCACTTGCATAGGATCTGTTCCTATTCATGCTCAGGTACACAACGTCTAATAACACCATCTACTCATTCTTTATAAAGGTGTGGGTCATCCCAAAAGTAATGTCTCAAATCATAGAAAAACTTTTTCTTTTGTTGGTATGTGAAGCTAGGTGGTATAAACTTAGCAACAATATAATTAGCATAATCAGCATACCATGGAGTACTACGAGAAGTACTTATAACATTTAATTGTTCGTGAGGAAAGCTATCATTAATAGGTAGTGGGTCATCAAGAACATTCTCAACCTAGATATGTTGTCTGCAACGGGGTTCTCAGCTCCCTTTCTATCAACAATATGCAAGTCAAATTCTTGTAGCAAGAGAACCCATCTAATAAGTCTAGGTTTAGCATCTTTCTTTTCCATAAGATATTTAATAGCAGCATGATCAGTGCGAATAGTTACTTTAGAATCAACAATATAAGGTCTGAACTTATCACAAGCAAATACAACTGCTAAAAGTTCTTTTTCAGTAGTAGCATAATTTCTTTGAGCATTGTCTAGAGTCTTACTAGCATAATGGATAACATTTAATTTATTATCAACTATTTGCCCTAAAATAGCACCTATAGCATAATCACTAGCATCACACATAATTTCAAAGGGTAAATTCCAATCGTGTGGCTGAACAACAGGTGTAGAGACTAATGCTTTCTTAAGTATTTCAAATGCTTCTACACAATCATCATCAAAGACAAATGGTATATCTTTTTGCAATAAATTAGTCAGAGGCCGAGAAATTTTTGAGAAGTACTTAATGAACCTCCTATAAAATCCAGCATGACGAAGGAAACTTCTTATACCTTTGACGTCCTTGGGACATGGCATCTTTTCAATAGCATCAAATTTGGCTTTATCAACTTCAATACCTCTTTCGGAAACTTTGTGCCCCAAAACAATACCTTCACTAACCATAAAGTGGCACTTTTCCCAATTCAAGACAAGATTACTTTCTTCACATCTCTACAAAACTCGATCAAGATTGCTCAAGCAGTCATCAAAAGAGGAACCATAGACGGAAAAATCGTACATGAAAACCTCACAAATCTTTTCACAAAAGTCAGAGAATATAGCCATCATGCATCTTTGAAAGGTAGCATGTGCATTACATAAACCAAAAGGCATACGTCTATAAGCAAAAGTACCAAAGGGCATGTAAAAGTAGTCTTTGATTGATCTCTAGCTGACACATGTATTTGAGAGAAACCAGAATAACCATCTAGAAAGCAGTAATGTGTATGTTTGCATAATCCTTCTAGCATTTGCTCAATAAAAGGTAAGGGGTAATGATCTTTCTTAGTAGCCTTATTTAATTTGTGGAAATCAATTACCATCCTATAACCTATAATAATTCTTTGTGGAATCAATTCATCTTTATCATTAGGAACAACAGTAATAACTCCCTTCTTAGGGACACAATGGACAGGACTTACCCACTGACTGTCAACAACGGGATAAATTATACCTGCCTACAGAAGCTTGAGTATTTGTTTTCTTACCACTTCTTTCATTTTAGGATTCAGACATCGTTGAGGATCACGAACGGGTTTAGCATCTGCTTCCAAATTTATTTTATGTTGACATAGAGTGGGACTAATACCCTTAAGATCATCAAGAGTATATCCAATAGCAGCACGGTGCTTCTTCAGAGTTTTCAATAATCTTTCTTCTTCATGCTTTGAAAGGTTAGCACTAATAATAACAGGATATATCTTCTTTTCATCAAGATAAGCATATTTGAGATTATCAGGCAACAGTTTAAGCTCAAACACGAGATCACCCTTGGGTGGAGGAGGATCCCCTAAAATTTCAACAGGCAAGTTATGTTGCAGAATAGGTTCCTGTTTAAAGAATACTTCATCTATTTCCCTTCTTTCATTCATGAACATATCATTTTCATGGTCTAGCAAATAGTGTTCTAAAGGATCACTAGGAGGTACGGCAATAGAAGCAAGACCAATAATTTCATCCTTACTAGGTAATTCTTCTTCACGATGTTGTTTACTAAATTTAGAGAAATTAAACTCATGAACCATATCATCCAAGCCAATAGTAACAACATTCTTTTCGCAATCTATCCTAGCATTATCAGTGTTCAAGAAGGGTGTACCAAATATAATGGGATAAAAGCTATCTTGTGGAGAAGTGAGAACAAGAAAATCAGCGGGATATTTAGTTTTCCCACACAAGACTTCAACATCTCTAACAATTACCATCGTTGAAATAGTATCTCTATTGGCAAGTTTAATTGTGACATCAATATCTTCTAACTCAGCAGGTGCAATTTCATGCTTCATTTCTTTATACAAGTCATAAGGGATAACATTAGCACTAGCACCCATATCACATAAGCCATGATAACAATGATCTCCTATTTTAACAGAAATAACAGGCACGCCTACCACATGTCTATGTTTATCTTTATCACAAGGCTTAGCAATTTTAGCAGTTTCACCATTGAACTGAATAACATGCCCATCAATATTATTAAACAAGAGATCTTTAACAATAGCAATATTAGGTTCTACTTTAACTTGCTCAGGAGGTGTATAAGTTCTAATATTGCTTTTACGAACAACAGTTGAAGCTTTAGCATGATCCTTTACTCTAATAGGGAAAGGTGGTTTCTCAACATAAGCAGTAGGAACAATAGGATCATTATAAGTGACAGTCTTTTCTTCAACTTTAATAGGTGCAGCTACTTTTACTTCTATAGGAGGATGATATTTAAACCACTTCTTCTTAGGGAGATCAACATAAGTAGCAAAAGATTCACAGAAAGAAGCTACTATCTCAGAGTCAAGTCCATATTTAGTGCTAAACTTACGGAAAATATCAGTATCCATAAAAGATTTAACACAATCAAACTTAGGTGTCATACCTGACTCCTTACCTTCGTTGAGGTCCCAATCTTCAGAGTTGCGTTTAACTCTATCCAATAAGTTCCATCTAAATGCAATAGTCTTCATCATAAAAGATCCAGCACAAGAAGTATCGAGCATGGCGCGATTGTTTTCAGAAAACCGAGCATAAAAACTTTGCATAATTATTTCTCTCGGGAGCTCATGATTGGGGCATGAATATAACATTGATTTAAGCCTCCCCCAAGCTTGAGCGATGCTTTCTCCTTCGCGAGGCCAGAATTATATATATAATTGCGATCACGATGAACAAGATGCATAGGGTAATACTTTTGATGAAATTCCAATTTCAATCTTTTATAGTCCCACGATCTCGTATCACATAGCCTATACCATATCAATGCTTCTTCCTTCAAAGATAAAGGGAAGGCCTTCTTCTTAGCAACATCATCGGGTACACCTGCAAGCTCAAATAATCCACAAACTTCATCCACATATAATAAGTGCTCATTAGGATGCTTTGTTCCTTCTCCTGTAAAAGAGTTAGCTAGCAGTCTTTCCATCATACCCGAAGGAAATTCAAAAGGAGTTTCATTTTCAATAGGTTCAGTAGGTTGAGGAGCAACTCTTTGCTCTATTGGACGCGGCGAAGATACCCCGAACAAGCCCCTCAGAGAATTACTTTCCATAGTAACAAGTGACAGTAAATTTCAGCACACTATATAAATTTTTCCTTACCAAATTCCACCTACCAAAGGCGCTACACTCCCCGGCAATGGCGCCAGAAAAGAGTCTTGATGACCCACAAGTACAGGGGATCTATTGTAGTCCTTTCGATAAGTAAGAGTGACGAACCCAACGAGGAGCAGAAGGAAATGATAAGCGGTTTTCAGCAAGGTATTCTCTGCAAGTACTGAAATAAGTGGCAGCAGATAGTCTTGTGACAAGATAAATTGTAACGAGCAACAAGTAACAAAAGTAAATAAAGTGCAGCAAGGTGGCCCAATACTTTTTGTAGCAAAGGACAAGCCGAACAAACTCTTATAATAGGAAAAGCGCTCCCGAGGACACATGGGAATATTGTCAAGCTAGTTTTCATCACGTTCATATGATTCGCGTTCGGTACTTTGATAATTTGATATGTGGGTGGACCGGTGATTGGGTGCTGTTCTTACTTGAACAAGCATCCCATTTATGATTAACCTCTATTGCAAGCATCCACAACTACAACAAAAGTATTAAGGTAAACCTAACCATAGCATGAAACATATGGATCCAAATCAGCCCCTTGCGAAGCAACGCATAAACTAGGGTTTAAGCTTCTGTCACTCTAGCAACCCATCATCTACTTATTACTTCCCAATGCCTTCCTCTAGGACCAAATAATGGTGAAGTGTTATGTAGTCGACGTTCACATAACACCACTAGAGGCTAGACAACATACATCTTATTGAAATATCAAACGAATACCAAATTCACATGACTACTAATAGCAAGACTTCTCCCTTGTCCTCAGGAACAAACATAATTACTCACAAAGCATATTCATGTTCATAATCAGAGGGGTAATAATATGCATATAGGATCTGAACATATGATCTTCCACCAAATAAACCAACTAGCATCAACTACAAGGAGTAATCAACACTACTAGCAACCTACTAGCACCAATCCCAAACTTTGAGACAAGAATTGGATACAAGAGATGAACTAGGGTTTGGAGATGAAATGGTGCTGGTGAAGATGTTGATGGAGATTTCCCTCTCCCGATGAGAGGAGCGTTGGTGAGTATTTCCCTCTCACGGAGGGAAGTTTCCCCGGCAGAACAGCTCTGCCGGAGCTCTAGATTGGTTCCGCCTCCGTTCCGCCTCGTGGCGGCGGAGTCTCGTCCCGAAAGGTTGCTTCTGATTTTTTTTTCTCATCGAAAGACTTCATATAGCATAAGATGGACATCGGAGACACACCAGGGGGCCCACGAGGTAGGGGGGCGCGCCCTAGGAGGGGGGCGTGCCCCCACCCTCGTGAGCAGGGTGTGGGCCCCCTGGACTTCATCTTTGGTGAGGGTTTTTCTTTATTTATTTTAAGATATTCCGTAGAGTTTCAGGACTTTTGGAGTTGCGCAGAATAGGTCTCTAATATTTGCTCCTTTTCCAGCTCAGAATTCCAGCTGCCGGCATTCTCCCTCCTTATCTAAACCTTGTAAAATAAGAGAGAATAGCCATAAGTATTGTGACATATTGTGAAATAACAACCCATAATGCAATAAATATCGATATAAAAGCATGATGCAAAATGGACGTATCAGGCGTGATATGGACTCTGGATTTTCACCACCTCAAAGGTCAATATTTCCGATCTAGAGTCATGATCATCTCCAAAGGCCACCTCCAGAGCTATTTTGCCAACAGGATATGCCGATTTACCAGGTACCACGCTGTGGAACACCGTATTGGACGGTTTAAGATTTTTATCTGTTAACCCCATGTGACGGAAGGTTTCATAGTAGAGGATGTTAATACTGCTTCCTCCATCCATGAGCACCTTGGTGAATTTATAACCTCCCACCTGAGGCGCCACCACCAAAGCCAGTTGACCCGGATTGTCAACCCAGGGAGGATGATCCTCTCTGCTCCACACGATTGGCTGCTCGGACCAGCGTAAGTAACGGTGCACTGCCGGTTCAACAGAGTTCACCGCCCGCTTATGAACCTTTCGGTCACGCTTGTCCAAACTAGTGGTGAAGACATGATATTGCCCACTATTTAACTGCTTCGGGTTGCTCTGATAACCCGATTGCTGCTGCTGCTGATTGTAGCCACCCTGGCTGCTCTAGTTGAAGGAAATATGCCCTAGAGGCAATAATAAAGTTATTATTTATTTCCTTATATCAATATAAAGGTTTATTATTCATGCTAGAATTGTATTAACAGGAAACATAATGCATGTGTGAATACATAGACAAACAGAGTGTGACTAGTATGCCTCTACTAGACTAGCTCGTTGATCAAAGATGGTTATGTTTCCTAACCATGAACAAAGAGTTGTTATTTGATTAACGAGGTCACATCATTGGTTGAATGATCTGATTGACATGACCCATTATATTAGCTTAGCACCCGATCGTTTAGTATCTTGCTATTTCTTTATTCATGACTTATACATGTTCCTATGACTATGAGATTATGCAACTCCCGTTTGCCAGAGGAACACTTTGGGTACTACCAAACGTCACAACATAACTGGGTGATTATAAAGGAGTATTACAGGTGTCTCCAATGGTAGATGTTGGGTTGGCGTATTTCGAGATTAGGATTTGTCACTCTAATTGTCGGAGAGGTATCTCTGGGCCCTCTCGGTAATGCACATCACTTAAGCCTTGCAAGCATTGCAACTAATGAGTTAGTTGCGGGATGATGTATTACGGAACGAGTAAAGAGACTTGCCGGTAACGAGATTGAACTAAGTATTGGATACTGACGATCGAATCTCGGACAAGTAACATACCGATGACAAAGGGAACAACGTATGTTGTTATGCGGTCTGACAGATAAAGATCTTCGTAGAATATGTAGGAGCCAATATGGGCATCCAGGTCCCGCTATTGGTTATTGACCGGAGACGTGTCTCGGTCATGTCTACATTGTTCTCGAACCGTAGGGTCCGCACGCTTAATGTTACGATGACAGTTATTATGAGTTTATGCATTTTGATGTACCGAAGGTTGTTCGGAGTCCCGGATGTGATCACGGACATGACGAGGAGTCTCGAAATGGTCGAGACATAAAGATTGATATATTGGAAGCCTATGTTTGGACATCGGAAGTGTTCCAGGTGAAATCAGGATTTTACCGGAATACCGGGTGGGTTACCGGAACCCCCCGGGAGCGATATGGGCTTTAATGGGCCTTAGTGGAAAGGAGAAAGGGGCAGCCCTAGTGGCCGCGTGCCTCCCCCCTTCCCTAGTCCTATTAGGACTAGGAGAAGGTGGCCGGCCCCCCTCTCTCTCTTTCCCCCCCTTGAGGAATCCTATTCCAACTAGGATTGGGGGGGAATCCTACTCCCGGAGGGAGTAGGACTCCTTGGCGTGCCACCCCTTGGCCGGCCAGCCCCTCCCCCTTGGCTCCTTTATATACGGGGGCAGGGGAGCACCCTAGGACACACAAGTTGATCTACGGATCGTTCCTTAGCCGTGTGCGGTGGCCCCTTCCACCATATTCCACCTCGGTCATATCGTTGCAGTGCTTAGGCGAAGCCCTGCGCCGGTAGTGCATCAAGATCGTCACCACGCCGTCGTGCTGACGGAACTCCTCCCCGAAGCTTTGCTGGATTGGAGCCCGGGGATCGTCATCGAGCTGAACGTGTGCCAAGAACTCGGAGGTGCCGGAGTAACGGTACTTGGATCGGTGGGATCGGGAAGATGTACGACTACTTCCTCTACATTGCGTCAATGCTTCTGCTTCGGTCTACGAGGGTACGTAGACAACACTCTCCCCTCTCGTTGCTATGCATCACCATGATCTTGCGTGTGCGCAGGAAATTTTTTGAAATTACTACGTTCCCCAACAGTGGCATCCGAGCCTGGTTTTTATGGTTTGATGTTATTTGCACGAGTAGAACACAAGTAAGTTGTGGACGATACAAGTCATACTGCCTACCAGCATGTCATACTTTGGTTCAGCGGTATTGTTGGACGAGACGATCCGGACCAACCTTACGCGTACGCTTACGCGAGACCGGTTCCCTCGACGTGCTTTGCACATAGATGGCTTGCGGAAGACTGTCTCTCCAACTTCAGTTGAACCGAGTGTGGCTACGCCCGGTCCTTGAGAAGGTTAAAACGGAGTCTATTTGACAAACTATCGTTGTGGTTTTGATGCGTAGGTAATATGAGTTCTTGCTTAAGCCCGTAGCAGCCACGTAAAACTTGCAACAACAAAGTAGAGGACGTCTAACTTGTTTTTGCAGGGCATGTTGTGATGTGATATGGTCAAGACATGATGCTAAATTTTATTGTATGAGATGATCATGTTTTGTAATCGAATTATCGGCAACTGGCAGGAGCCATATGGTTGTCGCTTTATTGTATGCAATGCAATCGCGATGTAATGCTTTACTTTATTACTAAGCGGTAGTGATAGTCGTGGAAGCATAATATTGGCGAGACGACAACGATGCTATGATGGAGATCAAGGTGTCGCGCCGGTGACGAAGGTGATCATGACGGTGCTTCGGAGATGGAGATCACAAGCACAAGATGATGATGACCATATCATATCACTTATATTGATTGCATGTGATGTTTATCTTTTTATGCATCTTATCTTGCTTTGATTGACGGTAGCATTATAAGATGATCTCTCACTAAATTATCAAGAAGTGTTCTCCCTGAGTATGCACCGTTGCAAAAGTTCTTCGTGCTGAGACACCACGTGATGATCGGGTGTGATAGGCTCTACGTTCAAATACAACGGGTGCAAAACAGTTGCACACGCGGAATACTCAGGTTATACTTGACGAGCTATGCATATAAGATATGACCTCGGAACACAGAGACCGAAAGGTCGAGCGTGAATCATATAGTAGATATGAACAACATAACGATGTTCACCATTGAAAACTACTCCATATCACGTGATGATCGGTTATGGTTTAGTTGATTTGGATCACGTGATCACTTAGAGGATTAGAGGGATGTCTATCTAAGTGGGAGTTCTTAATTAATTTGATTAACTGAACTTAAACTTATCATGAACTTAGTATCTGATAGTATCTTGCTTGTTTATGTTGATTGTAGATAGATGGCTCGTGTTGTTGTTCCGTTAAATTTTAATGCGTTCCTTGAGAAAGCAAAGTTGAAAGATGATGGTAGCAATTACACGGACTGGGTCCGTAACTTGAGGATTATCCTCATTGCTGCACAGAAGAATTACGTCCTGGAAGCACCGCTAGGTGCCAGGCTTGCTGCTAGAGTAACACCAGAAGTTATGAACGTCTGGCAGAGCAAAGCTGATGACTACTCGATAGTTCAGTGTGCCATGCTTTACGGCTTAGAACCGGGACTTCAACGACGTTTTGAACGTCATGGAGCATATGAGATGTTCCAGGAGTTGAAGTTAATATTTCAAGCAAATGCCCGGATTGAGAGATATGAAGTATCCAATAAGTTCTATAGCTGCAAAATGGAGGAGAACAGTTCTGTCAGTGAGCATATACTCAAAATGTCTGGGTATAATAATCACTTGATTCAATTGGGAGTTACTCTTCCAGATGATTGCGTCATTGACAGAATTCTCCAATCACTGCCACCAAGCTACAAGAGCTTCGTGATGAACTATAATATGCAAGGGATGACCAAGACTATTCCCGAGCTCTTCGCAATGCTAAAAGCTGCGGAGGTAGAAATCAAGAAGGAGCATCAAGTGTTGATGGTTAACAAAACCACTAGTTTCAAGAAAAAGGGCAAAGGGAAGAAAAAGGGGAACTTCAAGAAGAACGGCAAGCGAGTTGTTGCTCAAGAGAAGAAACCCAAGTCTGGACCTAAGCCTGAAACTGAGTGCTTCTACTGCAAGCAGACTGGTCACTGGAAGCGGAACTGCCCCAAGTATTTGGCGGATAAAAAGGATGGCAAGGTGAACAAAGGTATATGTGATATATATGTTATTGATGTGTACCTTACTAATGTTCGCAGTAGCACCTGGGTATTTGATACTGGTTCTGTTGCTAATATTTGCAACTCAAAACAGGGACTACAGAATAAGCGGACACTAGCAAAGGACGAGGTGACGATGCGCGTGGGAAATGGTTCCAAAGTCGATGTGATCGCAGTTGGCACGCTACCTCTACATCTACCTTCGGGATTAGTATTAGACCTAAATAATTGTTATTTGGTGCCAGCGTTGAGCATGAACATTATATCTGGATCTTGTTTGATGCGAGACGGTTATTCATTTAAATCAGAGAATAATGGTTGTTCTATTTATATGAGTAATATCTTTTATGGTCATGCACCATTGAAGAGTGGTCTATTTTTTATGAATCTCGATAGTAGTGATACACATATTCATAATGTTGAAGCCAAAAGATGCAGAGTTGATAATGATAGTGCAACTTATTTGTGGCACTGCCGTTTAGGTCATATCGGTATAAAGCGCATGAAGAAACTCCATACTGATGGACTTTTGGAGTCACTTGATTATGAATCACTTGGCACTTGCGAACCGTGCCTCATGGGCAAGATGACTAAAACACCGTTCTCCGGAACTATGGAGAGAACAACAGATTTGTTGGAAATCATACATACGGATGTATGTGGTCCGATGAATGTTGAGGCTCGTGGCGGATATCGTTATTTTCTCACCTTCACAGATGATTTGAGCAGATATGGGTATATCTACTTAATGAAACACAAGTCTGAAACATTTGAAAAGTTCAAAGAATTTCAGAGTGAAGTTGAAAATCATCGTAACAAGAAAATAAAGTTTCTACGATCAGATCGTGGAGGAGAATATTTGAGTTACGAGTTTGGTGTACATTTGAAAAATTGTGGAATAGTTTCGCAACTCACGCCACCCGGAACACCACAACGTAATGGTGTGTCCGAATGTCGTAATCGTACTTTACTAGGTATGGTGCGATCTATGATGTCTCTTACTGATTTACTGCTATCGTTTTGGGGATACGCTCTAGAGACGGCCGCATTCACGTTAAATAGGGCACCATCTAAATCCGTTGAGACGACGCCTTATGAACTATGGTTTGGCAAGAAACCAAAGTTGTCGTTTCTTAAAGTTTGGGGCTGCGATGCTTATGTGAAAAAACTTCAACCAGATAAGCTCGAACCCAAATCGGAGAAATGTGTCTTCATAGGATATCCAAAGGAAACTGTTGGATACACCTTCTATCACAGATCCGAAGGCAAGACTTTTGTTGCTAAGTTCGGAAACTTTCTAGAGAAGGAGTTTCTTTCGAAAGAAGTGAGTGGGAGGAAAGTAGAACTTGACGAGGTAACTGTACCTACTCCTTTATTGAGAAGTAGTACATCACAGAAAACTGTTTCTGCGACACCTACACCAATAAATGAGGAAGCTAATGATGATGATCATGAAACTTTAGATCAAGATACTACTGAACCTCGTAGATCAACCAGAGTGAGATCTGCACCAGAGTGGTATGGTAATCCTATTCTGGAAGTCATGTTACTAGACCATGATGAACCTACGAACTATGAAGAAGCAATGGTGAGCCCAGATTCCGCAAAGTGGCTTGAAGCCATGAAATCTAAGATGGGATCCCATGATGTTCCAGGCAAGTCAACCAAAGTCCACACTTTGTTCTCATACATGGATCCCATCTCAGATTTCATGGCCTCAAGTCATTTCCCGGTATCTGGGCTCATTATCGCTTCCTCATAGTTCGTAGGTTCGTCATGGTCAAGTAACATGAACTCCAGAATAGGATTACCGTACCACTCTGGTGCGGAACGTACTCTGATTGACCTACGAGGTTCGGTAGTAACTTGATCTGAAGCTTCATGATCATCATCATTAACTTCCTCACTAATTGGTGTAAGCATCACTTGAACTGATTTCAGTGAAGAAATACTTTCCAATTCGGGAGAAGGTACAGTTACCTCATCAAGTTCTACCTTCCTCCCACTCACTTCTTTCGAGAGAAACTCCTTCTCCAGAAAGGATCCATTCTTAGCAACAAAGATCTTGCCTTTGGATCTGTGATAGAAGGTGTACCCAACAGTCTCTTTTGGGTATCCTATGAATATACATTTCTCCGATTTGGGTTCGAGCTTATCAGGTTGAATCTTTTTCACATAAGCATTGCAGCCTCAAACTTTAAGAAACGACAACTTGGGTTTCTTGCCAAACCACAATTCATAAGGTGTCGTCTCAACGGATTTAGATGGTGCCCTATTTAACGTGAATGCAGCTGTCTCTAATGCATAACCCCAAAATGATAGTGGTAAATTGGTAAGAGACGTCATAGATTGCACTGTATCCAATAAAGTATGGTTATGACGTTCGGACACACCATTATGATGTGGTGTTCCAGGTGGCATGAGTTTGTGAAACTATTCCACATTGTTTTAATTGAAGGCCAAACTCGTAACTCAAATATTCATCTCCGCGATCAGATCGTAGAAACTTTATTTTCTTGTTACAATGATTTTCCACTTCACTCTGAAATTCTATGAACTTTTCAAATGTTTCAGACTTATGTTTCATGAAGTAGATATACCCATATCTGCTCAAATCATCTGTGAAGGTCAGAAAATAACGATACATGCCGCGAGCTTCAACACTCATCGGACTGCATACATCAGTATGTATTATTTCCAATAAGTCAGTTGCTCGCTCCATTGTTCTGGAGAATGGAGTTTTTAGTCATCTTGCCCATGAGGCATGGTTCGCAAGATCAAGTGATTCATAATCAAGTGATTCCAAAAGCCCATCAGCATGGAGTTTCTTGATGCACTTTACACCAATATGACCTAAATGGCAGTGCCACAAATAAGTTGCACTATCATTATTAACTTTGTATCTTTTGGCTTCAATATTATGAAATATGTGTATCACTACGATCAAGATTCAATAAACCATTTATATTAAGTGTATGACCATAGAAGGTTTTATTCATGTAAATAGAACAACAATTATTCTTTGACTTAAATGAATAAATGTATTGCAATAAACATGATCCAATAATATTCATGCTCAATGCAAACACCAAATAACATTTATTTTAGGTTCAACACTAATCCCAAAGGTAAAAGGAGTGTGCGATGGTGATCTTATCAACCTTGGAATTACTTCCAACAAACATCGTAACCTCGTCCTCAACTAGTCTCTTGTTTATTTTGCAACTCCTGTTTCGAGTTACTACTCCTAGCAACTGAACCAGTATCAAATACCGAGGGGTTGCTATAAACACTAGTAAAGTACACATCAATAACATGTATATCAAATATACCATTGTTCAATATGCCATCCTTCTTATCTGCCAAGTATCTAGGGCAGTTCCACTTCCAGTGACCATTTCCTTTGTAGTAGAAGCACTCAGTTTCAGGCTTGGGTCTAGCTTTGGGCTTCTTCATGGGAGTGGCAACTTGCTTGCCATTCTTCTTGAAGTTACCTTTCTTTCCCTTGCCCTTTTACTTGAAACTAGTGGTCTTGTCAACCATCAACACTTGATGCTTTTCTTGATTTCTACCATTGTCGATTTCAGCATCGCGAAGAGCTTTGGGAATTGTTTTTCGTTATCCTTTGCAGTAGAAACACTCAGTTTCAGGCTTGGGTCTATCTTTGGGCTTCTTCATGGGAGTGGCAACTTGCTTGCCATTCTTCTTGTAGTTCCCTTTCTTTCCCTTGCCCTTTTACTTGAAACTAGTGGTCTTGTTAACCATCAACACTTGATGCTTTTCTTGATTTCTACCATTGCTGATTTCAGCATCACGAAGAGCTTTGGGAATTGTTTTTCGTTATCCCTTGCATATTATAGTTCATCACGAACTTCTAATAACTTGGTGATAGTGACTAGAGAATCTTGTCAATTACTATCTTATCTGGAAGATTAACTCCCACTTGATTCAAGCAATTGTAGTACCCAGACAATCTGAGCACATGCTCACTGGTTGAGCTATTCTCCTCCATCTTGTAGGCAAAAGTACTGTCAGAGGTCTCATACCTCTTGACACGGGCATGAGTATGAAATACCAATTTCAACTCTTGGAACATCTTATATGCTCTGTGGAGTTCAAAACATTTTTGAAGTCCCGGTTCTAAGCCGTAAAGCATGGTTCACTAAACTATCAAGTGGTCATCATACCGAGCTTGTCAAAACGTTCATAACATCTGCATCTGCTCCTGCAATAGTTTTGTCACCTAGCGGTGCATCAAGGACATAATTTTTCTATGCAGCAATGAGGAAAATCCTCAGATCACGGACCAAAAGTCCGCACCATTACTACTATCATCTTTCAACATAGTTTTTCTCTAGGAACATATCAAAAGTAAATGGGGAGCTACATCGCGAGCTATTGATGTACAACATAGTTATGCAAATACTACCTGGACTAAGTTCATGATAAATTAAAGTTCAATTAATCATATTACGTATGAACTCCCACTTAGATAGACATACCTCTAATCATCTAAGTGATCACGTGATCCAAATCAACTAAACCATGTCCGATCATCACGTGAGATGGAGTAGTTTTCAATGGTGAACATCACTATGTTGATCATATCTATATATGATTCACGCTCGACCTTTCGGTCTCCAGTGTTCCGATGCGATATCTGCATATGCTAGGCTTTTCAAGTTTAACCCGAGTATTCCGCGTGTGCAAAACTGGCTTGCACCCGTTGTATGTGAATGTAGAGCTTATCACACCGGATCATCACATGGTGTCTCGGCACGACGAACTGTTGCAACGGTGCATACTCAGGGAGAACACTTATACCTTGAAATTTAGTGAGAGATCATCTTATAATGCTACCGCCGAACTAAACAAAATAAGATACATAAAGGATAAACATCACATGCAATCAAAATATGTGACATGATATGGCCATGATCATCTTGCGCCTTTGATCTCCATCCCCAAAGTACCGTCATGATCTCTATCGTCACCGGCATGACACCATGATCTCCATCATCTTGATCTCTATCAACGTGTCGTCACATGGTCGTCTCGCCAACTATTGCTCTTACAACTATTGCTATCGCATAGCGATAAAGTAAAGCAATTATTTGGCACTTGCATCTTATGCAAAAAAAAGAGACAACCATAAGGCTTCTGCCAGTTGCTGATAACTTCAACAAAACATGATCATCTCATACAACAATTTAGAGCTCATCACGTCTTGACCATATCACATCACAACATGCCCTGCAAAAACAAGTTAGACATCCTCTACTTTGTTGTTGCAAGTTTTACGTGGCTGCTACGGGCTGAGCAAGAACCATTCTTACCTACACATCAAAACCACAACGATTTTTCGTCAAGTATGTGTTGTTTTAACCTTCAACAAGGACCGGGTGTAGCCACGCTCGATTCAACTAAAGTTGGAGAAACTGACACCCGCCAGCCACCTATGTGCGAAGCACGTCGGTAGAACCAGTCTCGCGTAAGCATACGCGTAATGTCGGTCCGGGCCGCTTCATCCAACAATACCGCTGAATCAAAGTATGACATGCTAGTAAGCAGTATGACTAGTATCGCCCACAACTCACTTGTGTTCTACTCATGCATATTACATCTACGCATAAACCTGGCTTGGATGCCACTATTGGGGAACGTAGTAATTTCAAAAAAATTCCTACACACACGCAAGATCACGGTGATGCATAGCAACGAGACGGGAGAGTGTTGTCTACGTACCCTCATAGACTGTAAGCAGAAGCGTTATGACAACGCGGTTGATGTAGTCGTAGGTCTTCATGGTCGACCGATCCTAGCACCGAAGGTACGACACCTCCGCGATCTACACACGTTCGTCTCGGTGACGTCCCACAAACTCACGATCCAGTAGAGTGTCGGGGAAGAGCTTTGTCAGCACGATGACGTGATGACGGTGATGATGGAGCTACCGACGCAGGGCTTCGCCTAAGCACTACGATGATATGACCGAGGTGGATTATGGTGGAGGGGGGCACCGCACATGGCTAAGAGATCAAGGATCAACTTGTGTGTCTATGGGGTGCCCCCTCCCCCGTATATAAAGGAGTGGAGGAGGGGGAGGGCCGGCCCTCCTATGGCGCACCCCATGGTTCCCCCTTCCATGTAGTATGTGTAGGAGAGAAGGAAGGAGGAGAGAGGGAGAAGGAAAGGGGGTGCCGCCCCCTGTAGCGACCCGACGCGAATGGATCAAGTCTCTGTGCTTAAGTGCCATCCCTGGATCGGTATGCTAACACACACAGTACTCAAAGGATTTATAACAGAGATAAATCACATGTATAAAGTAACGTAAATACTATTACCTCAATCCATATAGCGGAAGCAACAAGGTTGTGGATTCCCATCAACACCAACGGCAAAGTTGAGTGTAGAAATCGTAACCCTAACGTATCACTTACTCGTAAGAAACCTGCAACATGAGACGTTGCATCCCGAAACGGGTCAGTACATTGAATGTACTGGCAAATTCACACCATAGAGAAAATGATGAACAATGGCTATCACTACAAGCATATTTGGCTGGTGGAAAAGCTCTATGGTTACAGTTTTGCGCAAAGCCAATTTTTCCCTACTGCAAAGGAATAAATTTATTTAACTATCATGGTGGTTGTTAAACATTGAGAATGGTTGACAGCATTCTCAATCCCAATTAAGCATCATCACTAAAACCCAACAAAATTAATTAAAGTAACATGATGAGATCAACAGGATAATCCAAGAACTAGATACTCAAGACGTCCATAACCGGGGACACGGCTAATCATGATTAGTTTGTACACTCTGCAGAGGTTTGCGCACTTTTCCCCACAAGACTCGATCGCCTCCGTTTGGTTTCTCGCACTACAGGGTGTTTGAGAAACGGATGACCGAGACATAGTCTTTCAGAAGCGCTAGCACCTTACGTCGTGATAGACCGTACCAACCTACATCCCCTACATCTGCTAGTCTACCACTGTAAGAGTTCGCACGACTTAGTCAACTATGCCAGAGCCCATAATGGCTTGTGGCTGCACACGGAAGTTTCTAGTTTGAATAATCTCATGATCCCTTAGAGCCTGGGTGGCGGTCCAAAAGAAAAACAGGCAAATCCTAGAATACCCAGGTGCCTAGACAGGCAAGTCCTGGAATACCCAGGTGCCTCAATCCACCCAAATGTGTGTTTAAGTTGCCACCTTAAGTAAACCATTATTTAACAATCTCACCTCTGTCATGAATACTCTCAAAACCCAATCCACATCTACGAGCATAGCATAGAAGTATAAGCATAGCGTAATAGTAACTCCCAAGGGTTTGATAATAAACAGGTAATAGGTACTACCTCAACTAGTTCCCATCCCACAGTTTAATTAGATCCTAATCATGCAAATGTTTGGGGGTTGATCTAATGCAATACAAATTGGGTATGAAAGGGATATGATCAAAGTGTGAACTTGCCTGCAATGTTGATGAAGAAGATTCGCACTCAAAACTCTTGATAGATCTACTCGTCACACTCCAGTCAATCTAACGTAAGCAAGCAATAGTAACCACACATAAGCAATCACTCAGAAGATCAGAAAGATCGAAGAAGACACTTCAGAAAACATCAAAACCAAGCAAATAACTCTTGCAACATAAAACAATTTCTAACAGTACCAAAATTATGTGAATTTGGCCTTATCAGAAAGTTTAGGTCAAGAGCTTTAATTTGCAAAAGAATCAATTAAATCGGAGTTATAAAACTCAAGTTATGATCAAACGAAGTTCAAATTCAAATCTGATCTAATTCAAATTTTAAACTTTCAAAAACATGTTTGAGTTGGATTACTGGATAGAGGAGATCATAACGAAGAAGTGAGCATTGGTTTCATTGGATTTGGACTAATGAGCAAAAAGTTATAGTCATTTGAAACCGAGGGACTAATCTGTAAGAAAAACTATCACAAATAGGTCCCTGGCCGAAAATAACAGAAAAAGAGAAAAAAAACTAAAGGGCGAACGTTCGTTACCGAACGCTAACGAACGAAAACCTGTTCGCTACGTATACTAACAGACGAACGCCTGCTAATTAAACTAACCAAAATAAATAAACCGGGTTTTAAAACAAAAACCGAAACCCTAAAAATAAACCAGCAAACCAGGCGGGCTTATTACCGGTTCACAGCGGGTTCGACGCCGGCGCGGTTTTCCTCGGCGGTTGGAGTCCGGCGAGGGGCGGCAGATCGCCGGCGAGCTGGGGCGGCAGTGCGGGCGAGCGGCGTGGGGCGGCGGCGGTGATGCGCGAGAGGCGGCGCGGCAGCGGCGTAGGTGAGGCGGCGACGCGGGGAGCGAGGGCGCCGGGCGTGCAGCGGCAGGGCGGTGGCGAGATGCGCGCGGCGGCGGCGATTCCGGCGAGGCGGCAGCGAGATGCGGGAGGAGAGGGGAGAGAGGGGTCCGGGTGGCGGCTTTATAGGGAAGGGGTGGCCTCGGGAGGCGTGGGGAAGGGGGCGGCCGGAGGCGGGCGGCGCTCGGACTCCGGCGAGTCCGGGTCGTGCACGGGAGGAGGAGGCGGCGGCGCTGACGGGCCGGCTGGGCCTTCGGCCCAGTTCGGTCTGCGGGAGATTTTTTTTTTGTTTTTTAAAAAAAATCAAGACAAAGAAAAACAAAATAAAAAAATATATAATATAGGCATATAATATATCAAAATTTTCAGAAAAAGATTTTCTACAAGGTGGACATTTTTATAGAGTAAACTAAAATCCACAGAAATGCCAATAAATCAAAGAGTGATACTGCCCTACTAAAATCCAACAGAAATCATTTTAAAAATACCAAAATGAACTCATATTTATTTTTCTCCAATTTTCTGTTGTAGGAATCATGTTACCCTAATTTCCATATATTTTATTTTTGGAGAAAAATAATTTGAATAAAACTCAATTAACCCAATATTGAAAATAAATTCAAATGGATTTTGAATTTGATCTTTGAAACTCCCCACTCATATTTCATAATTTGAAGAAGTCATTTTATCTTCTCTCATGAAAATCATTGAGTTGCATAAAGTTTCAGAATTAAAAAAATATTTTCAAATGAAATTCAAATATTTTCAACACCCCTTTTCATTTAAATAAATGGAAGAAGTCATGTCATCTTCTCTCCAGGGTTTTGTGATGAAAAGATTTTGAATTCATAGAGATCATACAAGCAAAAATGAAAGTTTGGGAAAGTCCTTTTATTCCCTCTCATTTAACTTTCAAAAAGTTTCGAATTTCACTCAATCAATCACACAACAATCAAGCAATCAAGCAAATCTATCTATTTATTATAACATTCCAAAATTTAGAATTTTGGGATGATACAAACCTACCACCCTTAAAATGAATCTCGTCCTCGAGATTCGGAGAGGCTAGAAAGGAACAGGTTAGGGTTTGGGGGTCTTCTCTAAATCCATCGATCGTCTTCGGGGTCTGGGGTGCTACCACCCTTAGAATCATTGTTACGGTTCCATCAAAACTCATATACTCCATCCTTATCCTTGACAGTGTCGGTCTTCTCAGATTTTCAGTATAATTCCTTTCTCTGGGTTCTTTCGGTAGTGGCATAACCTTTTCCTCAATTCTTACATCCTTTCCTCTTGGTAAGGTTATTCCGAGATTGGGTCTTCTTAGCTGACGGGTCTGGCGCCAATACTAAACAACTATTGATATCTCATGGTGGTCAACAATTTATGGTTTCTCCTGCAGGAAAGGGGTCGGGGTTGATCCTCACCGTATAACCTACGGTTGGCAAAAACTGCCATGTACAAGGGAAAATACTTATACCATTCTAAGGTTTAAACAAGGTTTTAATCGTCGTCTCTTTACTATAGGTAAGTCACTCAGATTTACCATCCCATATAGCAAGGCGAATAATAAGAGTAAGTCGGTATGGTGATCAATCCATCCCGCACCCAAATCATTACCTTGTACATGGTTTAGCGAATCTCGCATTCTAACACTCGGTCATCCTCACAAGCATTGCAGTATTTTCTCTTGTCAACGAACCAAGTTCGGATAAATCCATTGATTCTGCAAGCCAAACTAAAATCTATCGTTCCATCACAACTCTCATGTTTGCGTAAACTCCTATAAAATCGTCAATCGATAAGATCGTAACTTCTTCCAGGGTTTTTCCTTCAGCGAGAGTGTGCTTGCCTCTTGGCAGGTCCTGGGGCCTATGGGTTATGGCCCTTCTCATCACTTGTAGTCCTTGAACTCATCATCCGGGCAACTGATCGTTATTCCAACTTCCAACTTCCTAGTATTCTTAAATCCATCCAATTGTATTGTCTTTCTTCCTTCTATTGGCACCAAACTAGGACATGATTACTCAGACTCATCATGGAATTTCCCTTGATCCATATTTCCATCATCATACCTCCTTTATATCCAATAGTAATTCGTCTCTTCATCTTCATGGAATATCCCACATACAAAGATAAAAACTTATACTTATGAAGTCCATATTCCACTTCGTGGAACATCATTTATCCTTTCCAGGGTCAAGCGTCCTTACAGGGGAATATTGGCCATCTCTGCATGGCACTTATTCAACTGGGGAAACGTAGAACACATCATGAACTCCTGACAGTCCTTCGGGTGACTCCAACTTGTTGGCCACTTCTCCCATACGCTCCAAAACTCGGTATGGTCTTACAAATCTCGGGGCTAACTTTTCCTTAACTACAAATTGTTTAACTCCTCGCAGAGGGGTCACACGAAGACATGCTCTGTCTCCAATTTCATAGACTACCTCCTTGCGTTTTTTAGTCTGCATAACTCTTCTGCCTGGACTGAGCTACCTTCAGTCTATCTCGAATCAACTTAACATTCTCTTCTGACTCCTTGATCACATTTAGTCCAAACAACTAACGGTCTCCAACTTCATCCCACATCAACGGTGTCTAGCTCCTTCTCCCATACAAAGCTTCAAAAGGGGCCATCTTCAAACTGGCTTGGTAACTGTTGTTGTATGAGAACTCCGCGTAAGGTAGATTTTCATCCCTACTAGATCCATAATATAGCGCACACGCTCTCAACATGTCCTCCAGAATCTGTTTGACTCTCTCGTTCTATCCATCTGTCTGCGGATGAAAGGCTGTAATGAACTCTAGCCTAGTACCCAAAGTTTGGTGCAGCTGATTCCAAAACTTTGAGGTAAACTGTGTTCCTCTATCTGATACGATGGTCCTCGGAACTCCATGCAGACATACGATCCTGGTCATATATATATATATATATATATATATATATATATATATATATATATATATATATATATATATATATATATATCTTGGCCAACTTCACACTTGTATAGGTGGTTTTCACTGGGATAAAGTGAGCCACTTTGGTCAAGCGAATGAACTACTACCCAGATAGAATCATATCCCGAACGGGTTCTGGGAAATACGGTAATGAAATCCATGCCAAGCTTATCCTGCTTCCATTCGGGTATCGGCATAGGCTGTAGTAATCCGGCTGGCTTCTGATGCTCTACCTTTACTCTCTGGCATACATCACCTACGACTACATACTCTGCAATATCCCTCTTCATACCAGTCCACCAGAAACACTCCTTCAAATCCCAATACATCTTGGTGTTTCCAGGGCGAATCGAGTATGGTGAGTCATGAGCCTCCTGAAGTATTAACTTCCTGATCTTTGCATTATTGGGCACATATACACGGTCCTCGAACCATAAGGTGTCGTGCTCATCTTTACGAAAACCTTTGGCCTTTCCTTTGCTCATCCTCTCTTTTCATCCTTCTGAGTTTCACGGATCTTTCCCAACAATGTAGACTGAACTTCCATTGCTGCAACAAAACCTTTGGTAACAATCTCCAACCGAAGTTCCCTGAGATCCTCGGCTAACTCCTTTGATAATCCTCCTATTATGAGGGTATTCGTCCTTGTTTTCTTTATGGTTGTGTCCTATTTCTCCACAAGGCTTGTAGGCCCAAGGTTTCTTCATATCCTTTCCATAAGTCCTCAACTTCTGGGACACAAGACGAGATCTTTGTAGAGTCAACTTAAATTCTTCCCAAGTGGTTACTCTTTTCCATCCATTGATGGTTTGGTACATCCTCCACCAAGTAGCAGCAACTCTTACAAAGCACTGAAGAGCATGCTGGGTCATATCCTTTCCGGCTATAGGGTTATTCTCCATGTGATCCTCCATGTTCTGAATCCATCGATCCGTCTCCAATTGACTCATCGATCCAGAAAATATAAGCTCATCTCCATTCATCCTCTATTGGGTCCATGGGTTTGGGGTGGGATAAGAGAGATAGAGAGGGATACACACAAGGCAAACAATGGTTTTGAAAAGACAGATTTTATTGTGACTGTCGAAAAAAAAACAAATGACAGCTCACAATCGTCGCATCTAACGTAGGTATATAACAGGGGTTTGGTCTTCTAAAGGTCAATAAATCTTTCAAAGTCGTCAAACTCTTCAAGTCTTGTTCATGTCTCCGATGGCTTCTTCCGGTCATGCTTGTCACTCTCAAGTTCTTTTGCCAAATCAACTTTGTTGACGCGAAATCTCTCGTGACGTCCTTTAATATTCCTGGAGTTGCGTTCCAAACTTCTGGGTTTCAACCTCCTTGGTATGAACCAAGTCCTACTGTCCTTCAGTTCTTAATGAATCTCCGATATCTCGAGGTTTTGCTCCTCCAGCTCGGCTACTTCAGCTTCTTGGTCCTAAGTTCTTCACGAAATGCTTTCTCGTCAAATACGGCTTCTTGTTGGTCCATCTTAACTTCTTAATGTAACATTCCAGATCCTGGTGATACACAGGCTAAAGTTAAAACTTCATCTTGCTGATAAGTGCTTCATCAACTTTCTACCATCCAATCCTTCCATGCATATGCATGCTTAACTCAGCACGGTGACAATAGCATAAGCGGGCGACAACATCATGGATAGCCGTGTTTCTGCTCTTGTCATTTCCATGAGCTATCTCTCCATAGTTGATATTCTCCTGCCCTAGTGTTTTCCTTGACAGAACCTTGAGTTCTAATGCTCCATGTTCCGGCCTTTCTCCGATACACCTTGATCTCGGGTATTGACAACTTCCATAGTCTGTCAAGTTCCATAAGGGTAGCCTTCCTAGATCATAAAAATCTGGGAATTCTTCAGAGCCTTCAAATTCTCTTAGTCTTCGAAGTCTTCAACTGTTGTAGTTTCCATTATCATAATGTATGGTAAAATCCTCTCCATTTCGAATGGTCTTAGTTGTCTGATATCTTATCCTTCTTGGAGTGGTCTCATCCGTCGAATCTTCGAGTGGTCAAAAGGGAAAGGGGTATGGTCTCACTAAAAGGGAATATTTGAATAAGCTCAGAAGAGAAGAGAGGTAAAAGATCTTTTTGAAAAAGAAGTTGTAGACAAAATCTGTCCTATGGGCTTGCCAGTTTCTAGGGTCACGTCCTACAGTCAACATGTGCTCTGATACCATCTTGTAGCGACCCGACCCGAATGGATCAAGTCTCTGTGCTTAAGTGTCATCCCTGGATCGATATGCGGACACACACAGTACTCGAAGGATTTATAACAGAGGTAAATCACATGTATAAAGTAACGTAAATACTATTACCTCAATCCATATAGCGGAAGCAACAAGGTTGTGGATTCCCATCAACACCAACGGCAAAGTTGAGTGTAGAAATCGTAACCCTAACGTATCACTTACTCGTAAGAAACCTGCAACATGAGACGTTGCAGCCCGAAACGGGTCAGTACATTGAATGTACTGGCAAATTCACACCATAGAGAAAATGATAAACAATGGCTATCACTACAAGCATACTTGGCTGGTGGAAAAGCTCTATGGTTACAGTTTTGCGCAAAGCCAATTTTTCCCTACTGCAAAGGAATAAATTTATTTAACTATCATGGTGGTTGTTAAACATTGAGAATGGTTGACAGCATTCTCAATCCCAATTAAGCATCATCACTAAAACCCAACAAAATTAATTAAAGTAACATGATGAGATCAACAGGATAATCCAAGAACTAGATACTCAAGACGTCCATAACCGGGGACACGGCTAATCATGATTAGTTTGTACACTCTGCAGAGGTTTGCGCACTTTTCCCCACAAGACTCGATCGCCTCCGTTTGGTTTCTCGCACTACAGGGTGTTTGAGAAACGGATGACCGAGACATAGTCTTTCAGAAGCGCTAGCACCTTACGTCGTGATAGACCGTACCAACCTACATCCCCTTACGCGGCGCTCGGACTCCGGCGAGTCCGGGTCGTGCACGGGAGGAGGAGGCAGCGGTGGTGACGGGCCGGCTGGGCCTTCGGCCCAGTTCGGTCTGCAGGAGAATTTTTTTTGTTTTTCAAAAAAAAATCAAGACAAAGAAAAACAAAATAAAAAAATATATAATATAGGCATATAATATATCAAAATTTTCAGAAAAAGATTTTCTACAAGGTGGACATTTTTATAGAGTAAACTAAAATTCACACAAATGCCAATAAATCAAAGAGTGGTACTGCCCTACTAAAATCCAACAGAAATCATTTTAAAAATACCAAAATGAACTCAAATTTATTTTTCGCCAATTTTCTGTTGTAGGGAATCATGTTACCCTAATTTCCATATATTTTATTGTTGGAGAAAAATAATTTGAATAAAACTCAATTAACCTAATATTGAAAATAAATTCAAATGGATTTTGAATTTGATCCCCACTCATATTTCATAATTTGAAGAAGTCATTTTATCTTCTCTCGTGAAAATCATTGAGTTGCATAAAGTTTCAGAATTAAAAAAGTATTTTCAAATGAAATTCAAATATTTTCAACACCCCTTTTCATTTAAATAAATGGAAGAAGTCATGTCATATTCTCTCCAGGGTTTTGTGATGAAAAGATTTTGAATTCATAGAGATCATACAAGCAAAAATGAAAGTTTGGGAAATTCCTTTTATTCCCTCTCATTTAACTTTCAAAAAGTTTCGAATTTCACTCAATCAATCACACAACAATCAAGCAATCAATCAAATCTATCTATTTATTATAACATTCCAAATTTTAGAATTTTGGGATGTTACACCCCCCTTCCTAGTCCAATTCGGACCAGAGGGGGAGGGGCGCGCGGCCTGCCCTGGCAGCCCCTCTCTCTCTCCACTAAGGCCCATAAGGCCCATTAAACTCCCCGAGGGTTCCGGTGACCCCCCCGGTACTCCGGTATATGCCCGAACTCACTCGGAACCCTTCTGATGTCCAAACATAGTCGTCCAATATATCAATCTTTATGTCTCAACCATTTCGAGACTCCTCGTCATGTCCGTGATCATATCCGGGACACCGAACTACCTTCAGTACATAAAACACATAAACACATAATACCGATCGTCACCTAACGTTAAGCGTGCAGACCCTACTGGTACGAGAACTATGTAGACATGACCGAGACACGTCTCCGGCCAATAACCAATAGCGGAACCTGGATGTTCATATGGCTCCCACATATTCTACGGAGATCTTTATCGGTCAAATCACATAACAACATACGTCGTTCCCTGTGTCATCGGTATGTTACTTTCCCGAGATTCGATCGTTGGTATCTCAATACCTAGTTCAATCTCGTTACCGGCAAGTCCCTTTACTTGTTCTGTAATGCATCATCTCGCAACTAACTCATTAGTCACATTGCTTGCAAAGCTTATAGTGATGTGCATTACCGAGAGGGCCCAGAGATACCTCTCCGACAATCGGAGTGACAAATCCTAATCTCGATCTATGCCAACTCAACAAACACCATCAGAGACACCTGTAGAGCACCTTTATAATCACCCAGTTACGTTGTGACGTTTGGTAGCACACAAAGTGTTCCTCCGGTATTCGGGAGTTGCATAATCTCATAGTCATAGGAACATGTATAAGTCATGAAGAAAGCAATAGCAACATGCTAAACGAACAAAGTGCTAAGCTAACGGAATGGGTCAAGTCAATCACATCATTCTCTAATGATGTGATCCCGTTAATCAAATGACAACTCATGTCTATGGCTAGGAAACTTAACCATCTTTGATTCAACGAGCTTGTCAAGTAGAGGCATACTAGTGACACACTGTTTGTCTATGTATTCACACATGTACCAAGTTTCCGGTTAATACAATTCTAGCACGAATAATAAACATTTATCATGCTATAAGAAAATATAAATAACAACTTTATTATTGCCTCTAGGGCATATTTCCTTCATCTTTTCCCTGAAAGAACTATGTGGCGCTTTGGCTCATCGTATGATATATTCGCTTCCTTATCTTTTATTTTTCTCGGCTTGGTAGACATGTCCTTCACATAGAAAACATGCGCCACATCATTGGCTAGGACGAATGGTTCGTCTGCATACGCAAGATTGTTGAGATCCACTGTTGTCATGCCGTACTGCGGGTCTTCAGTTGCCCCGCCTTGTGTCATATTGACCCATTTCTACCGAAACAAAGGGACCTTCAAACCACGTCCGTAGTCAAGTTCCCATATGTCCTCTATGTAACCATAATATGTGTCCTTTCCCGTCTTGGTTGCTGCATCAAAGCGGACACCACTGTTTTGGTTGGTGGTCTTCTTATCTTGGGCGATCGTGTAAAATGTATTCTCATTTATCTCATGCCCATTGAAAGTCATTATATTCGAAAATGGTAACTTGGACAGCAAGTACATGTCATCTTCAATAGCCGCGTCAAGCATGGCACGTGTCTACAACCAACCGGCAAAAGTCCCAGTTTGTTCATGTGTAATCCAGTCGTCAGACTACTCCAGGTGTTTGGAGCGTAGAAAATTCTTGTGTTCCTCCATATACGGAGCCACCAAGGCGGAATTCTGTAGAACTATGCAGTGTTCCTGAGTGAGAGAATGCCCGTCCATACATATTATTTGATCCCCTCCTAGCATGCCTTTTCCACCCAGTCTGCCCTTATGCCGTGATTTAGGAACACCAATCGGCTTAATGTCAGGAATAAAGTCAATACAAAACTCAATGACCTCCTCATTTTCATGGCCCTTGGAGAT
This sequence comes from Aegilops umbellulata, assembly GCA_032464435.1. Lineage (NCBI taxonomy): Eukaryota > Viridiplantae > Streptophyta > Magnoliopsida > Poales > Poaceae > Aegilops > Aegilops umbellulata. Next base: position 360,590,241 of record CP136059.1, read on the forward strand.
GCTTCCTTCTGGCCTAGCACGGTTATGAACATATTTCTTTAAGACTCCCATGGACCTCTCAAAGGGGAACATATTGTGTACAAATACAGGACCCAGAACGTTAATATCTTGGCATAGGTGAACTAGGACGTGCATCATGATGTTGAAGAAGGATGGTGGGAACACCAACTCGAAACTGACAAGACATTGCACCAAATCATTCTCTAACCTTGGTATGATTTCTGGACCGATTACCTTCTGAGATATTGCATTGAGGAATGCACATAGCTTCACAATGGCTAATCGAACGTTTTCCGGTAAAAGCCCCCTCAATGTAACCAGAAGCAGTCGCGTCATAATCACGTGATAGTCATGAGACTTTAGGTTCTAGAACTTTTTCTCTGCCATATTTATTATTCCCTTTATATTCGACGAGAAGCTAGATGGTACCTTCATACTGAGCAGGCATTCAAAGAAGAATTCCTTCTCTTCTTTGGTAAGAGCATAGCTGGCATGACCCTGATTTATGCCGTCTTTTCCGTGCATACGTTGCTGGTCCTCCTGTGCCTCCGGTGTATCTTTTGTCTTCCCATACAGACCCAAGAAGCCAAGCAGGGTCACACAAAGATTCTTTGTCACGTGCATCACGTCGATTGCAGAGGGGACCTCTAGGTCTTTCCAATAGGGCATGTCCCAAAATATAGATTTCTTCTTCCACATGTGTGCGCGTCCGTCAACGTCATTCGGAACAGGTTGTCCGTCATGACCCTTTCCATAGATTACCTTCAAATCCTTGACCATATCATGTACGTCACCACCAGTACGGTGGCGAGGCTTCGTCCGGTGATCCACCTCACCTTTGAAATGCTTGCCTTTCTTTCTTATGGGATGCCTGCTCGAAAGAAATCGACGATGTCCCAGGTAAACATTTTTCTTACAATTATTCAAATATATACTGTCGGTATCATCCAAACAGTGCGTGCATGCACGATATCCCTTGTTTGTCTGTCCTGAAAGGTTACTGAGAGCAGGCTAGTCATTGATGGTCACGAACAGCAACGCCTTTAGGTCAAATTCTTCCTGTCTATGCTCATCCCACGCACGTACACCTGTTCCATTCCACAGCTGTAAGAGTTCTTCAACTAATGGCCTTAGGTACACATCAATGTCGTTGCCGGGTTGCTTAGGGCCTTGTATGAGCACTGGCATCATAATGAACTTCCGCTTCATGCACAACCAAGGAAGAAGGTTATACATACATAGAGTCACAGGCCAGGTGCTATGGTTGCTGCTCTGCTCCCCAAAAGGATTAATGCCATCTGCACTTAGTCCAAACAATACGTTCCTTGCGTCACCTGCAAAGTCCTTCCTATACTTTCTCTCTATTTTTCTCCACCGTGACCCGTCAGCGGGTACTCCCAACTTTCTGTCTTTCTTACGGTCTTCTCTGTGCCATCGCATCGCCTTGGCATGCTCTTTGTTTTGGAACAAACATTTCAACCGTGGTATTATAGGAGCATACCACATCACCTTGGCATTAATCTTCTTCCTGGGGTGCTTGCCCTCGACATCACCAGGGTCACCGCGGCTGATCTTATAGCGCAATGCACCGCATACCGGGCACGCGTTCAAATCCTTGTACTCACGGCGGTAGAGGATGCAGTCATTAGGGCATGCATGTATCTTCTGCACCTCTAACCCTAGAGGGCAGACATCCTTCTTTGCTTCATACGCACTCTCGGGCAATTCGTTGTCCTTTGGAAGCATTTTCTTTAACATTACCAGCAACTTTCCAAATCCCTTATCGGATACACCATTCTCTGCCTTCCATTGCAACAAACCCAGTGTGGTGCCCAGCTTTTTCTTGTCAGCTTTGCAATTCGGGTACAACAATTTCTTGTGATCCTCTAACATGTGCTGCAACTTCTTCTTCTCCTTTTCACTTGCACAGTTTCTCTTTGCATCGGCAATGGCCCGACCTAGATCATCAGCGGGCTCATCTGATGCCTCTTCTTCAGCTTCTTCCCCCATTGCTGGCTCATCTTCTTCCCGCATTGCTGGCTCAGCTTCTTCCCCCATTGTTGTATCATCGTATTTAGGGAACCCATGGCCAGGATAGCTGTCGTCGTCCTCTTCTTCTTCATTGTCTTCCATCATAACCCCTCTTTTTCTGTGCTTGGTCCAAACATTATAGTGGGGCATGAAACCGGACTCAAACAGGTGGACACGAATGGTTTTTAACTTAGAGTAATTCTGACCATTTTTTACAACCAGCACATGGACAAGGCATAAAACCATCCGCCCACTTGTTTGCCTCAGCCGCAAGCAGAAAAGTATGCACGCCATCAACGAACTGGGGAGAGCATCGGTCATCGTACATCCATTGCCGGCTCATCTTCATTACACAACACCGAAAAGAACAAATTAATACAAGTTCATACAACACTTATTCTCATAAAACAAACATACAAATAACTCTCTAGCTAAAGCATTTAAATGCAACAGCAAATGCGATCAAAATCACAACTAAGGTAACAATTGATCCAACAGCATAATGATACCAAGCCTCACTATCAATGGTATATTTTCTAATCTTTCTAATCTTCAAGCGCATTTTCTCCATCTTGATCTTGCGATCATCGACGACATCCGCAACATGCAACTCCAATTCCATCATCCTCCCTCAATTCTTTTCAATTTTTCTTTAAAATACTTGTTTTCTCTTTCAACTAAATTTAACCTCTCGACAATAGGGTCGGTTGGAATTTCCGGTTGACATACCTCGTATATAAAAATATCTATGTCAACTTGATGGACATAATTTGCCATAAACACAAAATGAAACAAATCTCTCCCTACTAATAAGCCGCCGATCGCTTCTGGTCGAACGTCGCGGCAGGTTTGCAAAAAAGTCCCCGTATTTTTTAGTATTCAACCCGCAGTCCTTTCTTAAGTGGGAAAATGTTTCGATCAGGAATTTTGCAAATAAATCCCTACAGTATACTGTATTAAATATGCGGTCCTTAAAGTGAGAAAAAAAAACGAAACCCATCGGACTCTCCTCTCTCTCCCTCGCCTCAACCGCGAGGAGCGGCGGTCGATCCGGTGCCGCGCCGGCCGCGGGCCGCCGGCCGGTGCCGGTGAGCGTCCGCGCCTTCGGAGTCTTCCTCTGCGCCTTTCTGCATGGGGACGCGGTCGGAGGAGCTCACTGCCAGGTTGGCGGCTGGGGGCCCCGGCGGCGTCGGCGGACCAGCAGGAGGAGGATGCGAGGAGGGGCAGCACGAGCGGGTGGTCGCGCTCCGCGAGATCAAGTACCAGACCTTCGGGAATCAGACCAAGAAGCTCCTCTACCTCCGCCTGGGCGCCGTGTTGGCGGTCGTCGCGGCGCGTCACCAGCCATGCTCGTCCATGAGCGGGCGCGGCGGGGAGCTTTGCTTGCCGCGTAGACGATGGCGTGCATGCCGTGCTTGCTGCTGGAGCCGTGGGGCACCTTACGCGGCTCCTCGCCCACCCCAACAACAAGGTCAGCTTCCTTCAATTGCTTGTTTCCTTAATTTCGTGTATGCCTGCTCGGTTTGGGGATTTGTTGCTCAATTGGGAGAATATTTGTTGCGTGCAGAAGAGCTGGTGGGAGGAAATGGGTGGCTACCCAGCAACTGCTTGCTGATTGCGCCAATTTGGGGCTTGCTAGCAATTGTGCTTGTCCCTGAACTATAGACCAAAAAGAGACAATGCTAACTTAATGAATGTTTTGTGTGGGAATTAGTCTGTACATTAGCTACAACCGGATCCAAAGGGAAGAGGTGCTCAAGATGGAGGAGGACATCCAGATTGAGGTTGGCGGTCGATACCAACGCCGTTCTGGGTGGCGTGCTCGAGATCGAAGGCGAGGAGCTCCAGAAGGCAGACGGCGGCATTGCCTCAGTTGTAGCTGCATGGGGAAGAGGAGGCGTGGAGGAGTCGACGCTGCATCTCCATCCGCCGCGATGGGAGTGATGGCGCCGGCACTCGCCGTGTCCGCCGTCAGCTCCATCTTGACGATGTTATCCTCAATTGGAAGTTCGAGCACCCTCACAACAGGACTTACTCCACCCCTTCTCCCTCCCCGTTCCCTTCCCCTGGGGGTTAATTGAAGTATTTATATTTCCGTATTAGTGTGGTTCAACTTGCTATTGGAAATATGGTGTGTTTTCTGAATTTTGGTCTGAAAGATGATTTTGTGAGTTCAAGCTTTTGTGCGATTCCTGATGTTGTGTTCCTGCCAAATGACATATGTCCTGCACTGAAATTTTCTGACGCTATAATCATGGCGGGAGCTTTGTACTGGGAAAGTATGTCAGAATTATCTAGAATTGATGGACTTCAGTTGGTGTTTGTTTGCTGGATGGAATTAGATTTGTGGATATATCAGTTTATGGGTGGCTACTTATACTTGATTGGTGAATTCACCTGCTATATGAACACTATTTTTAATAAATGGTGTGCAGCTAGAGATGTATAAGAACAAGTTTGAGGATAAAGATTCATATAAAGAATTGTGTAAAAAAATTGTGATTCTTAATATCTTGAGAACTAGCGTATATTTTTTCCACTACATTAGCCTTCAGATTTTTCTTGGGTTTGCTTTCTGCACTAATGTTTTCAGTGCCATCCTTCTTCCACGATGCTGTTGCATGCCAGGATTCACAGTGGCACCGCCGCAGCCAGCGAGGACACAAGCTCACGAGGATTGTTGCCGCTTCGGAGGACATGGGAGCTGCCAACTTTTCCGCCCCTACTCCATTGTCCGGGAATTGTGCTCATTGGACCTTTGATTGGTTCCTTCCACTGTTCGCTCTCGAGCTAGAAGCAAACTAAGCAGTCGCGATCTAGGCGCCATGAGATCAAGAAGTAAATGTTGCCGTTAACAGCAAGGGGAGAGCTTATCTTAGTTGGAGACGACTCCATCCACCTCCATTCTATGTCTTCTCCTACAGTGAGGACCTCGCAGGTTTTATCCGACCAAAGGCGGACCACCTTGTACATGCCGGATGGCACAGCGCGACCGAAACCACAGAAGCATGTCAACATGCCGCCTCTTGATTTAGGGCAGTCTATGAGCACATCCCCCGTGGCAAGGTCAATCACGTGAGCATCATAGGAGAAAGCATCGGTGACGCAGACTATGGTGTCCATGCTTGTGGATAGCAACCCGATGCTGCCTCCGCCCTTGATCACCTTCACAACATTGCCATCCATGTCCATCAGCTGCAGGTCGCGAGATCCCCAGGGGTATTCCTGGTAGACGCTGGCGATGATGAGGGGCTCGGCCTGGCGAGATCTATGCAGGGTGGCGAAGCCCGGGTCGGAGATGAGGGCGCGCCACCCTGTGCAGACACACCGGAGACGACTCACGGACTTCACCGGCAGCCTGGAGAGGATGTCAGAGACGACGTCGTCTGGCAAGGACACGGCAGCGGCGTCCGTGGTGGCCGGTGCAGGCGTGCTGGTCGCGGCCGGAGGGGAGCTGAGGAGGCGGTGGTGCTCACGCGAACTCTCAGGCGTCATGGCTGTGCGTGCGTGCTGCAGCGTGGATCCGGTGGAGAAGAATCGATGGAGCAGGAGGAGGAGACTTGGCCCGTGGAGGAGGTCAGCCTCGGCGTTAAGATCGGATCAAGATAACACCAACTGGCCGGAAAACAAAGCTGTTGTATATCCTAGTAGTAGTCAAACTTGTCTCCGCTATTTATTTATTTTTTGCGTGGAACTTGGGGATCTTTATTCAACAAAAGCACACCTAGCACAATCAGCCATGAGGCTACTGACTAGGAAAGGAGGTTCGGTGTCCATCCAACTCTTGGTAACTAACAAAGAGCAACCTCGTTTAGCACAGAGGTGCGCCGAAAAGTTGGATGATCTAGATGCATGCTAAATAAAAAAAGAGATAAAATTAGCAGATAAATCCCCTATTTCCAATAGAAGCGGTGCCACCACATAACGAGTGTGGTAGCGAGAGTTCCAGAGGTTCACGACCTCAGGGCAATAAACCTCCATGACTACTTCTCGGAATCCTCTGAGATTTGCAAAATGCACACCATCTCTGAGAGCCAGAGCTTCAGCTATTAGCGGATTCGTTACACCGTCATGAGGTTTACACCAAGCACCTTTCAGTGCAGATGATGATAAAGCCACCCCGCCCGCCCCGGACTTGCCATGCTCACTGTTCACAGCCGCATCAGTGTTGATCTTTATAAATCCATCATTAGGGGGGTGCCATCCATGCCCCGGCAAGACCAAGGCTTGCTCATTTGGTAGCTCTAGGATGGAAAGAGTTTCTCTGATCATTTTTATAGACACCATCGGTTCAGACTTAACCTTTTCCTGGAGCCACTTATTCCTCGAATGCCAAATGGACCACATAACTGAAATTATCTTAGCCCTCGTCTGCTCCTGAACAATCGGGTCACAAAGTAAGTCTTGTGCTCAGGACCTTGGGTGAAGCCTCGGCAGTCTGAAATCAAACCAGAGTTGTGCTTCATCCCAAAAACGCCGTGCATGTTGGCAGTGGACCAGAGCATGCATAAGATTCTCCTCCTCCGCCATGCACATTATGCATAGACTATCATCTTTGATGTGTCTCCTTTGTAGTGAGTGCTCATCCGGGACAATTCCTTTAAGTACTCGCCACCAGAACACCCTTACTTTGGACACTGCCTTAAGTTTCCATAAGGCTTTCCACACATGTTCATCATTCTTTGAGGTGCCAGTTACCATCCCTTCTCCTTGAGCTTCACGCTCTTTATGGATCATCAAAGTACGGTAAGCAGATTTCACACTTCTCAAAAACCAAGGCCACATTATCTTCTCCACCACCAGTTCGCAAAGGAATATTCAGAATTGCATCAGCGTCTGGTTTCAGAAAAGTATCTCGGACAAGATTAGTTTTCCAAGTCCAATTCATTACTCGTATAATTATCTTACCCATACGTTGTTTGTTATACATAGTGCCATGGTTTTGATATCCGCCCCCGTCGGCCCTCGTCCGGGTTATGATTTGGATGTGGTATATTCTCTTTTATAACTACTAGGAAAATTGCCCGTGCGTTAGAACGGGAAAACAAATAGCACACGCTGGCTCCAGATCCGCTCCCTCCCCCCAACTACAAACCGCTTAACCTTCGTCATGTCCTCTCTCTCTATCCCTGTGTGTGTAACCTCAATGTAAGTTACTGCAATAATATTTTTATTACTACGAACAAAAATATCCCATCGTTCACATAGCTTTAGTTCATCAGTTTATTTAAATGCCATATGTGTGAGGGCTTGTTCAGCATCATTGTCATACTCTTGGGTGAAGGCTTTGCATTGTGTACACTCAATTCAGTTAAAGAAGGCCCTTCATCTGTGGAATATCTGGGTTTTTTATGCTAATACTTCTATCCATATGACCATCTGGCCATGCAAATTGAACAAATCAATTTTCAATATAGCATATTGCAGGAATCTGAACAAATATAGAGGCATATATTTGATTGTGACAAATAAACTTGTAAAATAAAGTCTTTAAGGATAAACGTTTTTCAACTTCCAATGTTTTTGTAATTATCAAGCATGTCTCAAAGAGTGACATAGCTTGGGAAACCATGCTAAGGATTGTCTTATTTTGGTTTATAACCTAGGTCGACATCAGTGGTAATTGAACAATATATGGACATTGGGAGTGCAATGCTTGACGATGAGTGAAAACATATGTGTGAAGGTGATAGACTGGCTGGACCTTCTCCAAGTGTATCTTCCATCCTATGCAAGGTCATAGTCAGTAAGTAGCATATTGCAAGGTTTAGATACATGGTTAGAAAATATTCTAAAGCAAGAAAAACAAAATTGACCCTGGAGGGAGAAAACAGTGACTCTGCCTTAGGTTTCAAACCCCCTGATAACAGTGGAATTCGTGTTTCATAGTAAAAATAACCTAGTGGAATTCCTATATTGAAAAGAAAGGAAACACGGTATCAAGACAATCAAATATACTGAGGTATCATACCATAAGTCTTCTTCTTCACGTAATTGAGGGAACTACAAGCGCATCATGTACTTCATAGCACGCTTTACATTCAGAGTCATTACTAACCGAGCAATGTCCTACAAAAACATTGGAAGTAGAACCACCAGCACCTAGCAAAGAAAATTTGTCCGCGGCGGACGATTGGACAAAATAGATGCCACAGGCTACCGATCTACACAAATGGGCATTACCAAGTAAGTTCATGTTCAGGCCCTTCCCTGTGTGACATTTGACATTCAAAATCATGATCAATTCAGTTCTTCTATTAAACCAGGATCATGAGTGACACTGGATTCTACCCAATATCCCTAAGCACCAGAACAAAGAGTGAAGCATTTAGAGCTTTCAACAATTGCCACGGATGTGTGTGTGGCAACGGGAGATTTTTTTTACGTGTATTCAAATTTAAGCAAATATGTACAAGCTTTAGTAGTAGACAAACAACCAGCCAGATTGGACATCCATAACTTCCGTTGTAATTATCAAGTGGTGCAAACAATTGATGCAAAATTAATTCCATCAATAATATGATGAACAATTGAACACATAATTTGGAAAAAGAAGAAGATAGGCACATGTCAAGTAACTAATTCAGGTTAAACATGGTATTCGACGAATTCTAGCATGATTTAAGTTTGCATTGTCGAGTGTCGCTTAGCGGGAAATTCTTGGATTTTTATATGTTGGTACCTATAATTGTACGGGGGCCTTCGTGACATCTCCAGTCCTGAAGACATCTCAGTTTAGGGATAATGGTGACGTCTTCCGGCCTTGACCTGTCTGCAAATAATCCTTAACAGCTATAATTTAGTTTCAGTACATACCCATAAGCTTTTCATCATGCAGACAACAATGGTACGGTTACCTAGTAAAACTCAACCAGATCACCTTGTGTGCATGCTGAATTTCTACTATACGGCTAGCTTGGTTGAGACAAAACAATGCAACTAATCTATATTCATTAACTAAAACAAAAAAATACCAGGTGAAGGTATCCTAATTAAAGAAACAAAAGTAAGTCCCCGTAAAAGAAATAAGAAAGAACCATATCCAGGAAGGAGAGATTAGACCTATACCAAAGCATTCGTTAGCTAAACCAAAAGAAAATTTATCTCAGGAGCTTGCTTCGAATTGCTTACCTTTCCTGCCCAAATTTCCCTTTTACTTAAGAGCGCATTGATGTCTTGCACTTAAGGGTAACATGATTGAGAACAAAAACACTGAAACTATCTTGTGATTTTCTAATAGAGAAGTACACAATTAATATGGCAATGACATATACTTATAATTTATTTATAGGAAAGGCCGCAAAGGACATACATAGAGGTCTGGTCACAGAAGCATCACCCATGAGTAGTCTTTACGCTCACACATTTAGAGGAACACTTATTGCACACACACTGCAATCTCACAATAGGAGAGAAAAAAATGCTACATATCGGAGTGGAGTTAGGGAGAGATGTTACTGCTATATACCTGGATATGGTATGCGCATTCTCTCAAGCTGAGATGGCTCTCACATCCTCGAAAGCGATGGTGCCTACGTGCGCTCACGTACTCGCTGGCTATATAGTAGTTGAATCCACTGTACTTTTAAAAGTGTGCGTCTGTATAAAAATAACACATGTCAATCTCAACATATATGATTTGCGCAGACATTGCCAGACTCGTTGCTGAAATTATCTGTGTGTCTCTACAAGTTCTTGCTTCTACAATGCGTTTATGTATTTGGAGTACGCGATGTGGAAGAAGATCTATAATAAGTATAATAGCAACGATCAATTGTGCCGCCACGTATCAACCCATCGATCAAGTCCTCCTCCTCGATCAAGCAGATTTTGATTTCGAGGGGATGCCTTCTTCGTAGCCTCCTCTCGTATATTTGTAGTCAGCGGCTCCCGCATGACATAGGCCAGGCCCGCATGGAGGCTCAAGGGATCAGCCCGCATAGTGTATAGTTAACAGTTTAAAATTTTGGAGAAATCTTTGATAAACCGTCTATAAAAGTTTGTGTTCCCAAGGAAATTCTGCATCCCTTTCAGATCTTGAAGATAAGGTAACATCTCTGTAGCCATGACCCGCCGCGTATCGGGGAAAAATCCTAGCTGATTTTGAGAGGACGTATCAACTGCATCGGTGCACACGTGTCTCTCCAACCGTTCAATGGAGAAGAGATGACCAGGATCAAACTGTTCTCATGTAGGAAAAGTGTTGAAATATAGATGGGAAACTTTGCATTTTATTAAAATCAACCAGCACTCCAGCTTGGTTGCAACTTTGGATTTTGCTCTAAACCTAAGTTTTTGATACAAAAATAAATTTTGTCATGTTTTAAGTTTTTTTTGTTTTGGATATACACCAAGTCTTATAAAATTTTAAATAAATCACCTGTGTTTCATCAAGTTTTGCAAGTGAGGCGTAGGGTTGATTCTCTGAAATTTGATGATACTATTTTAAATTTGATGGAACTCATCTAGGCTTTGTTGGGAGCCCGATGCGGTCCCCCATCTGAGGTTTATGGCCTATATCTTGTTTGGATTACTCGACAAAGATAGTGTCTTCTCTTAAATATTCCATGTTGGCAAAAGATAGTTTATTCCTCAACGCGTTTATCCCTTCCGTGAGACGCCGCATATGATATCAGCGCACACATGTACTCGGCAGATATATGTCATGCAGAGCTAGAAAGCGTTCAGCTTATAGCTACGCCATGTACCGATAGGGCGGTACTCGGCTTAGATCTATGACAGGGCGGTACCGACAGAGCTGGAAAAGCGCTCGACTTATAGCTAGGCCGTGTACTGACCTTTGGTTGGCGCCTAGCTACGGATAATGCCGAACATGCCACACAGCTCACAGACATGCCACATTTTTTTTTTAGAAAAGGAGGATGACCCCCGGCCTCTGCATCTGGAAGATGCATACGGCCACTTTATTGATTATTCTCGAGGACCTTACAAAGTACTACACCAATGTGCCTGAATCCACCATCTTGGCAACATATGCCACTACTCCTATCCAATATGATGAGGGGTGCTAGCCGGGCCACTACCCAGACCACTCACAGCCTAACATCAAAAGCCGGAAGCCGAAACACATTCGAAAGCCCCAGCCGAGCCACATACCGGGTCTGGGACATAATCCGGTCAGACGCACTCGTGTGTCGTCGTCGCCATCTTCCACAAGTCCGTCTTCAGATCAAATTGAGGCTTCTACCTTGTCTGGCCACTCCGCCATTGACGCCACCAATGACGCCAAACAGCAACCTCCTCCTGCGCGAGTCCATCTCCGTGCATCGGACGTCGAGCCTCCACAGCGCCATGCCGCCGACATCCGCCGCCGTCAATGTGTGAGATGGAGCACCGCTCCACCATCCCCCCAGCCAACACTTACTCCAAAACGACGCCCCCAGGAGAACCGGAATGCGTCGGAGGAAAAGCGGAGGCTTCGGTGAAGAAGGGCACGCCGTCGGCCGCTATCACCGACCCCAAACAGCGCCCGCCACCACCCAGCCCTCAAGGCGGCGCCTTCAAGAAGGTCGCGGCGCCAAAGACGCGCCGCCGCCCACCGGAGTTAGGTTTTCACCCGAGAAGCTAGGTGGTGGGGAGTGGAAGGGCAGACCTTGACAGACGTCTCCATGAAGAAATCGGCGCCCGCGGGCGTCGTCATCGTCGCGGCCGGCCGGAGCCGACCCGGGTTTCCCCCGATCTGGATCCCGACCACCAAAATCGCCCGCATCCCATAGGCAGGCCATCCAGCACACCCAGGGACTCGCAGGAGAAGCGCACCGAGCAGGGAAGAAGGCCAGCAGCAAGATCTGGCGCCGCCAGCCGCCAAGGCAGCCACGCGAGGCCCAGGGCACCGGAGATCCGTCGGCCGCCCGACCAGATCGACGGCACCATGCCAACCCCACTGCCCGCCGCAGGAGACAGGGAGCCTCGCCAGGGGCCGCCACCCGGATCCGAGACCCTCCGATGCAGATCGGAGCAGAGCCGGCCCCGCCGCCGCAGTCCCAGACCGCGCCCCAGGCATGGCCCGGCGCCAGCCTCGTGCGGCGGCGAGGAGAGATGGAGAGGGAGGGAGGTTACGCCGGCGGGAGGGGAATCACCCCCCGAGACGCCCGCTAGGGGCGGCGCGGGGGCGAGGAGAGGGGGAGGGGAGGGGGAGGTTGTACAATCTCCTCAAGCGGAAAGCAAATAGGAAAGATCTGCAGCTCCGGTTACTAGCTGCTGTTGCTCACGGCTTTGCATGCCATGGCCATGGCCAAGTGCATCATGTGCGTGCTGTGTGTGGGTGGCCGGCTGGCCAATTGGCAGTGGTGGCCGGCCCTCACAGACATGCCACATGGCACCGCCGTCTCCATTTGATGGTCGTCACAGTGCTTTATTTTGCCAAGAACCTTCACTTGGCACTCGGCAAAGTGGAAGCCGAATGCCGTGAAAAAGCTCTCGGCTTACAGCCCTTTGCCAATATGGTGTAAGCCGAGAAGGGGAAGCCGAGTGCAACACTCGGCATACGGCTCACCAAGTCCAAGGTTGCCTCCACTGAGTATTTTTAATACTTGGCGTATTACGATTTTCCTGTAGTGAGTAGTGACGCATGGAGTAATATTTTTGTCCGATATTGCCGGATGAATTCCACAAAGCAGTCTCATCTTCTCCCCGCGATAAAAAGTGCTCACATATTGCATGTTAAATGAATTCTATCTACAAGTACAACTACAAGTATCTCGCGAAAAAAGTACAACTACAAGCATTTTTTTGCGGGTAAACTACAAGCAGCTAATTTTTTTGCTTACCATCTCTTTTTGGAAAGTAAAATACGAGTTCCAATCCAATGCGTGTACACATCGAAGAGGAATTCTATATACATTAACGAACACCTTTGCCTCGTCGGTTATCTATCGATCCAATCTTACGCCGAGCCCTCAACTAATATTCTCGACGTACGGGTCAAGTCCTTCTCCTCGATCAAAACCCAGCGATCATTCTGCACGGGGGACAACGCCGCCGCGTGCCATGGCGCCACGGCTGTCACCCAAACGCCGCTGTTGTCCGGACGCCACGGTATCGTTGCCAGACGAGCTCCTCTTCAACATTCTTGGATTTTTTTTGAAACTATGATGATTTTTATAGCAAATTCAGAAACTATACATCCTTATGTAGAAAAATCAAAAGTATCACCCTGTCGGTAGGGGTGGACTAACGAGCAGCTCGGCTCGTTAGCTCGTACTCGTTAAGCTCGTGCTCATTAAGGCTCGGCTCGATAAGCTCGTTAAGATTAACGAGCAGAAAACCCTGCTCGGCTCGGCTCGTTTGAAACTCGTTAAGCTCGTGAGCACTCGCGAGCGCTCGTTAACAGATTATAATGTGTTATGATATATAGGATAAATGCGTAGGTGTGGTTTTCAAGATGAAACATGGTGACTACAAAAAGAAATGCACTAGTTTGTTGCCTCATATGTCGACTAGATTGAATTGATTGGCTGAGGTGCTACAAAAAGTTTGTCACGTAAGATGAAAATATTTCTTATGTTGTTACAAACGATCTTAATGAGCTACTCGTAAAACTCATTAGCTCGTTCATTAAGCTCGTTAAGCTTAACGAGCTAAAATCAATGATTGGCTCTGTTCATTAAGAAGCGATCTCCGAGCTTAACGAGCCGAACTATCGAGTGCTCGTTAAGCTCGCGAGCTACGAGCTTTTGGTCCAGCCCTACCTGTCGGCCTCATGTTGGCCGAAGAGAGACTTTTCGGCCAACCGTTGGCCAAAAAGGACTTTTCGGCCAACAGTTGGCCAAAGAGTCCCTCTTCGGCCAACACCTGCTCTACTGTTTTAGAAAATTCATATCAATTAGGATTTTTAGTATTTTAATTTGATTCTTGTTGCATTTGATTAGAAATTTTATGAAGTTTCTGTAAATATCAAGTTTGACTAGATTTGTAAGTTTGAATTTGAATTTTCATGAATTTGCTCAAATCACTAGATTGCCTATAATTTGAGCTAGGAGTATTTTTTTCAGATGATTCTTTTTGCTACCCGTTCTTTGTGACTTTGTTTATCAGTAATAATTAACTGGCGAATTTTATAATTATTTAAAATTAGATTTTTATAAAAACAGTTATGTTTTAGTGTTTTATAGGTTTTATGTCATTTCTTTTAATTTTAATTGCTTTAAATTGTTTTCTTTAGTTTTTTTGACATATTCTTTTTGTTTCTGTTTAGTTATCAGTAGCTATTTTATTTGTAGTATATTTTTTGTATTTTATTTCTTTTATCCTACTAGAAAACTTGTTTTGAGCTTCGTAGGAGTTTATATTTAAAAGTTCCTTATAAATCATGTAAAACCATTGCCGTTTTATACATGAAAAACAATACTTTTCCGCAATCTTTTTCCCTCCATTTTCTTTCTCGCCATCTTCTTTGCCGCCATTTTCTCCCGCCATTTTCTTTCCTGCCATTCTCTCCTGCCACACTAAGGAGTGTTGCATCGACGGAGGATGACTATGATGCCTTCATGTGGAGTGTGAAACACTGTGTGAGAGAAGTCATAAGTGTGAAACACTCTCCGATGATGATGACGAAGCTGCAAACACTTATGACTTCTCTCAGACAGTGTTTCACACTCTACCAGCAGCACCGACGCAGGAGACACAGGCCGTGTCAGATGATGTTATCTACGGTCGTCGACAACATGAGGCTCGTTTTGTAAGTTGAGAAATGAAGATGGCGAGAAAGAAGATTGCGGGAAAGCAGATAGCGGGAGAGAATGGCGGGAAAGAAAATGGCGGGAGAGAGTGGCAGGAAATAAAATGGCGGGAGAAAATGGAGGAAGAGAATGGCGGCAAATAAAATGACGGGAAAGAAAATGGAGGCAAAGAATGGCGGGAGAGAATGGCGGCAAAGAAAATAGCGGAAGAAAATGGATGGAAAGAACAACGGGAAATAAAATGGAGGATAAAAGAAATAAAATACAAAAAAATACTACAAATAAAATATCTACTAATAACTTAACAGAAACTAAAAGAATATGTCAAAAAAATAAAGAAAACAATTTAAAGCAATTAAAATTAAAAGAAATAGCACACAACCTATAAAACACTAAAACAGAACTGTTTTCGTGAAAACCTAATTTTAAATAATCTTAAAATTCACCAATTAATTACTACTGATAAACAAAGTCACAAAGAACCAGTAGCAAAAAGAACCATCTAAAAAGAATACTCCTATCTCAAATTATAGGCAATCTAGTGATTTGAGCAAATTCATAAAAAATCAAATTCAAACTTTCAAATCTAGTCAAACTTGATATCTACAGAAACTTCATAAAATTTCCAATCTAATGCAAAAAGAAACAAATTAAAAAACTAAAAATCCTAATTAATATGATTTTTCTAAAACAGTAGAGCCGTTGTTGGCCGAAGAGGGACTCTTTGCCCAACTGTTAACGGTTGGCCGAAAAGTCCTTTTTGGCCAGCGGTTGGCCGAAAAGTCCCTCTTCGGCCAACAGGAGGCCGACAGGGTGATACTTTTGATTTTTCTGCATTAGGGTGTATAGTTTCCGAATTTGCTATAAAAATCATCATAGTTTCAAAAAAAATCCAACATTCTCTCCAGGCTGCCCGTGAACTCCGTGTGCCGGTTTCGATGCGTGTCCAGGGGCTGGCATGCCCTTGTCTCCGACCCAGCCTTCATGGCCGCGCATAGATCTCTCCACGCTGAGCCGCTCCTTGTCGTCAGATCCTTGCAGGAAAACCCCCTGAGAGGCCACGGCCTGCAGCTGATGGATATGGACGGCAACGTTGTCAGGGCGATGAAAGGCATAGGCGGCATGGGGTCGCTCTCCACGAGCGTCGACGACCACGCTTGCATCACCGACTATTTCTACGGTAGAGCCCATGTGATCGACCTCGCCAAAGGGGAGGTGGTGGTGGACTGCCCGAAACCAAAATCGCAACTGCACCACGTCTTTGGTTTTGGCCGTGCTGTACCGTCCAGCAAGTACAAGGTGGTCCGCCTCTTGTTGGGTTGGCTGGGCGACTACGAGGTCCTGACAGTAGGAGACGGCGCCAGATGGAGGCTGGTGCGGCCACCTCCCGCCGGTATCTCCGATGTACGGAGCTCCCCTGTTGTCGTCGATGGCACCATGTACTTCTTGAGCTCGGATAGTCCAAGTGATGACGCATTACTTCGCCTTGACCTCCAGAGTGAACAATGGAAAAAGCCGCTGAAAGGCCCAATGAACACAATGGTTCCCGAGGGGTGGAAGAGGAGACGGGTAGTCCGCATAACCGAACTCAATGGCTGTTTCTGTGTGGTTCATCTGGAGACGCACATGACTGTATGGCTCATGACGGAGTCGGGGAACCAGAAGTGGGTCAAGGCGTACACTGTCCCCGTCGATCCATCAACCAAGTATTTTATGCCACTCAGGGTGACAAGTGATGGCGGGAAGTTGATCTTTTTCTCTTCATGTTACGGACAAGGCTCTGAACTCCGAGTCTACGATCCTAGCACCGAGACATGCACAACGCGATGGGCACTAGGCTGCCGTGGAGACACAGTTCGTCTTTGCAACCTGCAATTGGGCCATTTTGTACGGCCCTAGTTTAACTAGTAGAGTGCCCGTGCGTTGCTACGGGCTTATGAAAATAATACCATCTTGTAATCTTCAAACTTATGTCCATGAACATATTATAACCTAATAAAAGGAAGGATGAAAATACCATATTGCAATGTTCAATATCTTTTTTTCATTTTTCAGTGAGATACAACCAAAATAATCATTCTGTACATGCAAGATAGTAAAAAAAATTACTTCTTAGGACCATGTGTGCTTTGAGCCTTGAAGAGTACATTTGGTCTTGTACTTCACTGCATGAAATGTATTCGGTATATTGGCATATAAGCATGCTTTGCACCTCTAGTTTTGATCTACCCACCTGTTCCATTGTTTGAAGAATAGTATATGGCTATAGACTCCACCGGAGAGAATACATTATGCAATTCCCCCGTGTCTGTTAAATAATCATGTAAAAGAAAAGAGAATAAAAGTAAAAGTGAGTGTAATGATAGAAATGAGTAAGAAAATGAAAATTTTAAAATAAAAGATCTTAGGGCATCTCCAATGCTGTCCGCTAAAACGGACAAACTATTGTGTGATCATATTTATGTTTTCATAGCATGCAGGTGAACGAATTCGGAATATCAATATAAACATGGATCAAATGATGAAAGCATATCACGGGAGTAGCTACTGTTATAGCTCTTGTTCTCTTATTTCATCTTATTGCATTTTTATTAGCCTTTGAATACACCAGTGTTTGCAGATAAACCTTTTCTGTGTGATCGGCGGCTACATCAATATTTTGTCAAGAGATGTCTATTAGGTTTGTTTGCTGAACCATTGCTCGATGCCCAGTACTCAATAAAAAAACTAAATTATCCACTTCGAATTAATCTTTCAAATTGATTAGGAAGTAGAGATAGTATATATTCCCGTGATGGACGCGGAGGAGGAGGTGGGGTTGGCCATGGAGCGAAGGAGAAGAAGCCGGAGCGATGGAGGTGGATGAGGGGGAAAATAGTACTAAAAGACATGCACGCAAGAATTTCTTAGAGGTTGATCATTGCATCGTGACAAGAGCAAACCTTGCCTAGACCGGCAAGATTCAAAGCAACAAGCCATAGATGTTTGGTTCACGCCTGACACTTCCCTTGTTGGTGCCGCCACCTAGCATCCATCTTGCTTTCTTCACCTTTACTTTGTTCATGCCACCCCCCAATCCAATCAACAGATGAGTTGATTGCCCATCCGGCCACTTCTCTGTTTCCTGTCAAGCAACCATGGACGGTGTGTTGGAAAAACATCATAGAACATGTAAGCATCACATCACTGGCATAGACCCTACAATTCAAGATTTTAGTCCAAAATAAAATAGATGTTGTAAGACTACTTTCAAGATAAAAACTCTTAAATTCATCATAAAAAGGATTGATTGACTGGTTTTAGTACTGCACGCGCAACCATGTGTGCATATGATTAAAGCACATGAGAGAAAATATCTCTTTGGACAAAAAACTTATATAGAACATTCCATGGTAGATGACTGATAAAAAGAACAAACAAACCAATGAACTACGATCTGATGAGAAGAAATAAACAAACAACCATTTCTAAAATGTAAAAGAAACTAACACTCTCGGTAAAAGAAACTAAAAGTTGCTGACAAGCATTACTTGTATATAGAACAAAGATTTATTCACTCTAAATTTTACAGAAATTTGGCTCTTGTAGGAGGATGCTTTTTAGAACTTATTACTGGCCAACTAAATAAAAATGCATTAAATAGCACACCGCCTATATCCGCCTAGATAAATACACATGTGTTGGCACGGAATAACAGAAAAAATAGCTTATGCAATTTTGCACTGATCAAACAAATTTGGCATAATTCGGATATGTGTTGAATATGATGTCATGCATATTTTAATATTTAACATTTTGATGCTAAGACAAACAAATCTTCCATTTCTTATACACTATCTGATTACAGATAACAACTACTCCTCTGCAAAGATGGAATGTGAAAAATAATGTGTGCCCTCTAACATGTAAGAAATAGCAACACTAAAATCACAATCTGAAGTTGCAAAGACACTTCAGAACAATGACTTGCGTGAAAACAACACACACACATTTACTCTTGACGATCAGGATATGGTAGCACATACCTTTCTCGTCTCCATACACTTCAGAAACTCTGCTCTCGAGGAAAAGTAATTATGCCAATAGCATCCTATGTTTTTTATACAAATTAGGCAATGGACATAAAGTGAATTTTCACCAAAGAAGGGAAGCACAATGCAATTAATGCCAATAATAAGCAATATATGCTCCCTCTACAACTTAGACAGACTGGAACATATTTTCTACCAAAGACGGGAGGCTCAATCTCATACTCACTATGCAACGCTAAAGGTTATTAGTGTTCACCACAAGAGTTAATAACATTCCATCATGCTAAAGATCATTTAGTTTATAACTGGCAACAGCGATGACAACACCAGTAGCCTTCCCTGTGAACGCCTCCAAAGACGTAACATTTTGTGAAGTGACTCAAGTATCTCGTTAATCAGGCAAACAACAATATTCCTTGCAAGAATTAAATATCAAGTTGCAAAATTTGTATTACCGCGTTTGAATACTCAAGGCATATTATGTTACTGACATCGCTAGATAATTACCTAGTTTTCTCAACCTTAGCACAAAAATCAATGTAAGCTCGATCCATACCTGTGGCGGTGGCTGGGAGAGCTGGAGCATGAGGCGACGGCGACCATTGAGGTGACATGCTTTGGAGGGTTGGAGGCGTCGTGTGGAGGCCGCAGTGTGGTGGAAGACGACCATGGCGTGTCGCGTGCATTATAGATAACAAGAATCAATGCCATGCCGGTGTTCTTGATAGTAATGCTATCAGTGCCATACAAAATGTGGACAAAAGGTAACAGTAAATATTTCTTTTTGTGAAAAATGGAAATAAACTAATGAAACAAACAATGCAGAAACACATTTGCAGTGATGTATAGTAGTTTTTACTTGCAGGAAATATCAAAAAAAAGTGAACTTCAGTAAAATGGAAACCCACAAATGGAAATCTAGCAGTACTTCTACTAATTGACAAGCATCTTGTTTAGTTAACAGGGGCAAGTGTGATTTTGCTCACAGATAGAGCAAAGGTTTAAAAATCTTAAACAACTGCATGCTTTTTTAATCTAGAAAAATCAAGCAAAGCTCATGTGTGAGTATAAGCTATAAGGTTCAAAACTGTTAGGACACGTTTGTAAGATTTGTCAATTTGTTACAATGCTAGCTATTTTTTTAACAGCCATATGCAGATAGATACTACAATAAAAAAAGCATTCATTTTTTGAACCTGGCGTTGAACTAATGATGTATCTCACAGTACTTAGTACCACTTTTGCCTTTGTAAATCTAGGTACATAATCTCGTAGATCATAAATTAACTTAATATACTGCATGCACAGGATACCATCAATTTCAGAATTAAATAAAGCATGTGTCATTATAATTTCCGTTCTGAACGGCAAATCGGTAATATATTTGGAAAGGTCATGAGGAATTGCACCATTGTTCATATTATAGCCATACTTTGCCTAGTGAAAATTATTTCTCATATCATGTGTAAAAACGCGTAGAGTATTTAGAGCAGAATGAACAAAATGAAAGATAAATTCCATCATCTAGCAAACTACTTTGACAGAAAGTAAATTAACCAGCTAAAAATGACAGTGAAGACGGATCACTAAGAATCGTACGTGTACCACTCACATCCTTGCTCAGCCCCATGGCCTCCAGCAGCACCATCAGTGTGTGTGTCTGTGTGTGCGCGCGCGTCGCTGGTGCTCCTTCGACGTCTGTGCGACGGCTGCCACACAACGGCCATGCCACTGTACACTGCCGCCGCCGCGCTCATTGTTTTCTTGCCAGATGCTACCACCGGCCTCCACCGTGCCTCCCCATCTACCCATCCCAATTGCCACAGCGGGATCGCACCAGCTCGCGCCAACAAATGCCCGTGGGCATCCTTCCTCTCCACGTGCTTTGGGCCCTGTTTGGGGTACACCCTCATAACCTGCAATATTTCCTGTGCCCAAAGTTGCCTGCTGCTACGTTTCACAATGCCCATGATGCCTCCTAATAAGTTGTCCACAAATTTGAAACCATAAATCATATACTGTAGTATGCATCGCTAGATGAGGTAACCTTGAACCAGCAAATGAAAGCATACCTTCCTGAGAACTCTATTCTCACACTTCTCACACATTTTATAAGACTCGATAAAGCTTTGATCTGAGAATAATATTTAGTTAATACTTAGAAACTGTAACTGATGATGAAAGAATCAAGGTGCTATTAAATAAATCGAGACAAAAGGGTGATTAGCTAACCTGTGATATTGTCTCCAACAATTAGGATTGAGTCAACCATGTATACATCTCCAGCTACAAGATTCCCTAAACAACGAAGAACCCAATTCAATATACAAGCATCAATTTGCCTGTCTTGAAACATCATAGAAGCTGTCCTGCAGTAAAACGGGAACTTACCCATCTCTAGGACGCGGGGCGGCAACCCATGCCGAGCGGCCGCGGCGAGGTGCCGTCGTGGTAGTGCTTCGGGGGGCTGCCACTGGCCGTCCTCCTCACCGCCACCCACGAGGACGCGCCAACGCCGGTCACGCGACCTAGCACGGCTGCCAGTGTGGGGTGTGGGCAGCTGGACTTCACGCGTAGTCATCATGGGGGAGCCATCTTTGTGTCCATGGTCGATGAGCAATCAACACAATGTCGTCCAAGCTGACCACATTGTAACGGAAGATGGGGCGGCGATATAGAAGCTCTAGTGCAAAAACCATGTCGCTTGATATGTTGATTATTTAGATGATAAGGGCATCTGCAAAGAAGACCCTCAAAGCTCTAGAATATGTCCGGATTGTAGTGTCCAGACCATATTTGTCGACTTTTGTCATCCAATGAGGCCCCCTGTCGGTCTGCGGAGCATTCCAAACTATCATTTTCCCGCAAACCAGAACAAATCTGGAGGAGCTGTGTAGCAGTTTGGACCTTTGCATGTCCAACTAAAAAACACCACGTGGTCCCTCTATCTTCCCCCTCCCCCACCCAGACACAACACACGCACACCACACGCAGCCACCGGTGAGGCAAGCCATGCCGCCACCTGACCTCTCCTCCCTCCGGCTCCCTCTCCCTTGTCTCGCCTATCCCAGCCGCCTCGTCACGCCGTGGTCGGCCTCGGCTCCGACAAGCCCCATGTCGGCCATAAACCGCACGACCAGCTTTGCCTCCAGCCGCCGCTAGCCATGCCTCGTCACAAGCGTCTGCTCTAGCTGCCCTCCAACCACCACCACGCATAGCTTGAACTTCTTGATCATCTAATGGTTGGCATGATACTGGGTCCTAGTGTCATTCCGACCATGATTTTGTTAAACTAAAACAAGATTGTGTTAATAAAAAAGAACCTTTCAAGGATTCCACAATCTAGAATCGCTGTTATTTAGCAAAAGAAGAGGATGTGTAATCCAAAAGAATAAAATAATACCAACCAACCAGCTAGGACCCTGTAAATATAACCTCCTAGGAGGCATGTACTTTCCCACCTTTTCAATGCAATGAAACGCAAAATCGCTTTGCGTTTTCTCGAAATAATAATAATACCAACCAATAATTATAACCAGGTCAAAAAGATATAAATAAGGCTGCAAAGAACAAAATAGATTTAGAGCCGAGTCATGAAAAATTGGCTAACAATCTTTGTCCTCGAGTAGTAAGTTGCAGAAGGTTTATGTCTACTGCGCAAATACAAGGTAAAGGGTGATATCAAAGTTCGTGGGACCACTACATGTGAAAGCTATCAGAGTTAAACACCAAAAGTACCTTGTAAAAAGTCACTGTATCCAAGGTTAGCCTTCCTAGAACAAGTACTACTGGATAACCGTATACCATTGACTTAGGACCATGAAGAAGGTTTTTGAGCAAACCTTCTCGAGAGTACACTCATACCAAAACAAGTCGTACTTACACTGCATAGTACCATAGCTCGCGCGCAAACCTCTATCTGTTAAATGTACCAATTCTTAAAAAAAATCCTAGTACTACTATTTTTAGTTTATATAGAATGCACCCTTTATTCTCACTTCACTACTGTACCTTTTGTCGACATATATGTCATATTACATAAAACTTCCTGGACTTTTACCTTAGATATCAGCTGTCGTTAACATTTGCCGAAAAAATACTTCTAAAAAAATACCAATATAGAAACAAGAATTCAGAAGATGCAACATGAATTGAGGGTTCAGGTAGGGGAGTGTGTCTAAGTAAGCGTACACACATACAAGAATAATTTGTGTCTTAGGAGCATGTTGTAGTAAGTTAAGCAAATAAGGGCTGGAGAACAATGCTCTAAGAACCAGTATTCAAGATGAGATGCTCCTACAAATAACAAAGGTCAAATGTTGAGTTGTGCATAACCTGGCACATTGGATATTTTCTTCCATTGATCCTACATCGCTTGGAAACATCATTTTTTAACATGGAAATACTCAGAATCAGGTCAATGGAGCAATAGGAATAGATGTTGGGGAAAGAAACATGTGTGATCTTTGAATAAGCCAAAACATGTTTGAGATTTGCAGTAGTGATAACATCTATGTACTTACTGTCTCCATCAATGTAAGAATAGAACAAAGCAAACCACACATGTAAGGAACAGGGATTAACGCATTGAACTAACTTCCTCATGGAACGGAGGGAGGCAACCATACTCAGCTCATTTCGGAATAAATGATGATCCAAAGTCATCAACGAAGGACCCTGATTCAACATTTGATTTGTCACTAATTATGCTCTACTACTGTAAGTAACACATACAAAGTTTAAAACAAAATCAGAATCACCAATCAGCTAGATGCATAGCTTGAATACTCAAACCAATAAAGGGAGGAGGTGAGCAGTGGACCATTTGAAGCACAAAGAATTAGTGTGCAAGATTGCATACTGGGATTTATAACTGAGCATGCAAATAAAGATAAATAACTCAGAGACTGATACGATAAACAATTGTGAGGTATAGCACCTGTGGGGAAGCCAACAGCCTTCCAGTAAAACTATCTCCATGATGAACAAATCAATTAAATCTGCACATGAATAGCGGTTGACAAAGATGCTTCCCATAACCAAACCGACTGCAAAGAGAATGTGATAATAAGCCCCTGTATGTGCCAGACTGCTTTCATCTTCTTGCATTTGAGAAAATTGTGCCCCCATCTTCATCTAACCGAGAGAACAAGGAGCTTGGATGGGTTCAGTTACCTTCATAAGATGATAGGTTTGGATGGCACGCTACACTGGCCATCCACTATGGACTGCAAGACCCACTTCAATGCACTTACTGTCTCCATCATGCTCCTGATCTTGCCCTCGCGGAGAGCTTCTTCTCATCCAAATGTAAGCAGCCACCAAATTATAGAACAAAAATTCCAAGTAGGAATGGAAGTATAGAACAAAGCTAACCACACATGTAAGGAACAGGGATTAACGCATTGAACTAACTTCCTCATGGAACGGAGGGAGGCAACCATATTCAGCTCATTTCGGAATAAATGATGATCCAAAGTCATCAACAAAGGACCCTGATTCAACATTTGATTTGTCACTAATTATGCACTGCTACTGTAAGTAACACATGCAATGTTTAAAACAAAATCAGAATCACCAATCAGCTAGATGCATAGCTTGAATACTCAAACCAATAAAAGGAGGAGGTGAGCACTGGACCATTTGAAGCACAAAGAAGTTGTGTGCAATATTGCATACTGGGATTTACAACTGAGCATGCAATAGTGAGAATACACTAACCGATTAGTCATCTAGACTGAGCACAATATCTTCAGGCTTCACGCCCAACAACTCACAAGCCTCTAAGAATATTGTTGGACTTGAGTTTCTGCTGCAACCTGTTAGTAGAGAAAGCAGAGAACAAATTTTAATGGTGAAGATTAATAGGAAAACTGTAGGTAGAACTTGCATACAAAGTTAACAGGCTACATGGTCAAGGTTCAGTCAACAGGCTTACGTAAGGCGGCTCCTCTGTAAATGGGTACCCACATCAGCAGGTATAGCAACTACATTAAACCAGTGGTCACAATTCAGGGCCTCTAAAAGTTTCTGCTACAACTTGTTAGTAAAAAATAATGTGTTCATTAAACATCATTGTCCCTGTAAAAATCAAGGGTGTACTGTCACTGATAGATAGCTAAAATGAACCACAAAAAATCAAGGTTGTAGTGTTACCAATGGATAGCTAAAATGAACCACAAAAAACTTTAATCTAACCTTGTTCAATCGGGTGTATCTCCTTGAACCCTGAACAGCTCCGCATGAGTAACTCCGCTCCTTCATCTTGAAAGATAAAATGCCAGTAAAACATGACTGATATATATTCAGCTGAAAGAAACTAAAACACATTCATAAGCCTAATATATGGCAAATTCGATCGAACCAAGTTGGGCATAGATGAAATAAATTAGATTGGATCGGTAATCGCCCCCTACAAAGAGAAGCAACTGATCTACTAATACATGGCAGATCATACAATCTTGCACAAAATCAACAAAGCAGACTCTTTTCTTTCACCAAACGTTAAACATTGAGTGTACCCTGCATATAGAACAAGACCAAGATCAATACATGCCTGTAAAATGGAGACCACCAAATCTGATTCAAACACAAAAGAAAAAAGAAGAGCTTATGTTATCCGCATCGAGGGAGCCCTTGGCGCGGTCGAGCTCCGCATCCTTCGCACGGAGCTCTGCCTCCAGCTTGCGCGCCGTGATCTGGTACGTCTTGAGCAGATGCCGCTGCTCCTCGGCATGCGCGGAGAGGCGGGTGTTGCCCGCGGCCGCGGCGTCCCTGGCCGCGCCTGCAGGATCCTTGAGGAACCTCCGCTTGGTGTCGGACAGCTTGGTGAGCTCCGCGACCATGGCAGCGTCGGCGAACTGAATGGCCTCCGCATCATAGGGGAACTGCGTGAGCTTCAGCTGCGCGTAGGCCGCCTTGACGGCCGAGACGCCCGCGAACAGATTGGCGAGGAGGGAGTCCGCGGCGGCAACCGTCGCGGCGGCCGGCGGCGAGGGCTCCTCCTACTGCACCCCGGCGGTCTTCTTCTCCGCGGCGTTCCGGAAGAAGGCGTCGAGGGAATACGGCGCCAAGGGCGGCGGTGGCGTCTCCCCCGGGTGGCGGCGTCTTCCCTCGGCGGCGGCTACGTCTCCCCTCGTACAGCGGCGGCGGCGGCAACGAAAGAGCACCTATCCAGAGGCTGGAGATCGGGGATGGGATCGAGAGGCTGGTTTTTTTCGGGGTGGGGTGGGGGTGCGGTGGGGACGAAAAAAAACCAGTGAAAAAAAACCAGACGAAAATGATGGGACGAAAATAAAACCCGGAACGCGACCTACCAACTGAGACATTAGGAGTTTAGATCCGCTCTACTTTTATTGTGCTTTTGAAATGTTATATTCGTCAACGCGTGTGCATGATAGTGCTGGACTCGTCGCTCAATGTCTTCATGTTTTCCTATTAGTTCTTACTAGAATGCATCTACATATGCAGAGTGTATGCATTGCGCAAACATACGTATGTGTAGATATCGGCTTGGTGTTGTAGATGTTGTTATCTTGCTTTTTCATTGATGGTCAAACTTAAAAAATATATTTGAATATACGATTGTTGGTGATCTCCAAACACCCGGTGAGATCTCATTTGGCCGCATAAGGCAGAAGATTTTACGAAGACTATATGACTGCTATATACAAAGCTTCCGCTCGAGTTAGTAATAGCCGGCTTGTACCATATAGTAACATCGAGTATATACAAAATCACAAATTCTTCATGCAACATTATCAAAGTTTCATATATAGCACACTGCATGTCTATCTAGATGAGCAAACAAGTGACCATGCAACAATGACTTTCATCACACATGAGTGAACCTTAAGAATACCACAACTTCTACCGGCTTCCCTAGGTGCGAAAACCGTTTCATTGTGTGTCGTAAACTGTTTCCCATCGGAATAGTCGGTTGCAACAGAAATTTTCAGTTCTCCCTTAATTTCGACGCAAGCAACATGGCGTGTGAGATTGACCATACTATCAGTAGTAACCGGTAGCTTGTCATCTTCAAGAGAGAGCAGCAAAACTTTCATGCCATCTAGACTTCTGGTACTTGCACTGAATATACCTCGGCAACCATCTGGCCATGACCCATGAATAACTTGTATATTGATTGTAGCCTCCACAGATTTAGCAAGGCGAACGAATGTCCATTCCAGTTTGGAAAGTTTGCTAGTGGCAACAAGGTTAATCAGGCATGAATGATTCCATGCAGATGTTTTGTACTTCGCTGCTAAGAAGCTCAAATCTTTATCTTCGAATTCGTAAATGCCACTCTTCACTTTCAGCACAACCTCAAAGCGCACAGAATTCGACACATCAGATAACACAACAGCTCGAGTTGGGCCTGTTAGTGTTAAATAAGGATTCTACATGCAACAAATAATTGAAGTAGATATTAATTTGACATGCTAAAGATGGTAAATATGTATTTTTTGTTATAACACCAATATGAAATATAGCCAACCTAATATAAGTAAATTGCGATAACAAGAATAAGCAGAAAAAGAGATAACATTGACCATTGCTATAAAATTGTGATATAGAGAATAAAAGGAGAAGGCGATATGTTACCATCGTTACATAACTCATTTAGTGTCATAAGCAAAAACATTACTAGCACATGACGACAATGGCTTGTTAATTACTAAGAGTTATGCTGTGTTAGCAAGGATGTCTAAATCTCGAGAACCTTTGCAAGAAAGCAATGCTTTCTTTAGATTCCCAAGAGACCTAAAGCCCCCCAAAAGGGAATAGTGAGTAGATCACAACAATAAAACTTAGAAAACGGTGACTATTGAATGCAAGGGAAATGTGGCCCAAAACACTGCGATGATATCATATCAGGTGCATAACACAAATAAAGGAAGAAATATTATATCTTGATGTTTCAGCGACCAACACGAAAAGATATGCTTCTTATCAATTATTTTGCATATGCCATTTAACAATTTTAGAAAAGCTTAACATGTCCTGTTCCAAATAATTATTTTGCATATGCCATTTAGCAATTTTAGAAAAGCTTAAGAGAAAACAATCAACCAAAAACGCACGATAGAACGCAATGGCAAGCACACGAACCTCCAAACTGATGGTTTGGCATTTATCCCTTGCGCGAGCAAATATGATATTGCGGTTGCGGTCAAGGTGGTCTCTTATCGCGATCAAGCCATACACGTCTAGTGGCCACTGTAATTCCTCTGCTATTGCCGCGACTTTGAAGGAAAAGATCTGCAAAGTTCCTGTCGGACCGACGTCACGCCATGCTGGCGGCTTGACGTCCGTATAACGCATGGCCGGGATAGCCGCTGCATGGTTGCATGTCGTGATAACTTATAAGCAAGATTTGAAATAATGTAGGCACTAGTCAAGATTTGAACTAACGAGTACTCACTGGTGTCCTCGTAGGTGCCTCGTTGGCATGCCCACATTTGGTTCCAGCCGTTGCGGTAGCTACGAGCGCAGACGGCCCTCTCGTCGGGCGACGGCCAGTCGTCCAATCGGGCATGCCTCTCCTCCGTCTGCCTCCTCGCGAACAACTCCATCCGTTCACTCTGCAGCCAGCTATGGTACGCCGCCGCCTCGGGATCCCCCATCGCCTCCCACTTATCCACGGCCGCCCGCTCCTCCTTCGGCGGGTTCTTCCTGCGCGCCTCCTCCGCCGCCGCTCTGCACGCCTCCGCCGATGTATACGACTCGCCACCGACCCGATGCAATCTTCAGATCTATCGTTATCGCCAAGGATTGTGTTCGCCAGCAGATCCTCCCAGCGCGACCCGCAGCAGCCCGACAGGCCTTTTGGCCCAATCATCATTTATGTGCAGAAAAAACAAAACAAATGTTTTAGAAATATAAAAAATGTGAAATTGCCATCAGTATATATGAAAACACTCATTGATAACTATGATTCTCTGTGTGCCAAGGTGTTGAGACTTGAGAGCTAAATACTACCCCTCAGGGACCTGTTAAACTACGCACTGAAGAAGGGGTCGTCCTATGTTTGGCAAAACATATGGTCTGGAATCCAAACTTTTGAAAAGGGTTGCATTTGGAGAATGGGAAACGGGCTGAAAATAAATATCTGGGATGATTGTTGGATACCATACAATAACTCCAGGAAAGTAATCACAGTGTGGGGAAATTGTGTTGTAACTATGGTGAATGAACTTATTGATCCTGTCACATGATGACATGACAATGGGATGACACATTGCCCAATCATCGCAATGTCCAATTTGTGTCGTTCATGCGGAGGATACGACACACTTTCTGTTTAAATGTTTACGAGCAAAGGAAGTGTGGACATGCCTTGGATTACATGAAATAACTGACACAGTGGCGCTGCCGAGATGTTCGGGAGCAGAAATCTTGGAGGTTCTCTTATGTAATCCGGCACATAATATCAAATTTCAGGATATAGTGTAGTTGCCTGAACTAATCTCTATTGCATGTTTGTATCTCTGGTGGCAGAGGAGGCTCTTTGTTCGGCAAGAGGAGGTCCAAGGCCCGTTCCGAACTAGTCAGTCCATTCGAGCCAGTCTTTCTTTTGTTCGTGCAACAAGTAAGCCAACTGCAGCTCCTCGGGTAGATCAATGGAAGAAGTCACTACAAAATCAGATTGCCCTCAACGTAGACGCTGCATATTCAGAGGAAGATCATACAAGAACTTGTGGAGCAGTACTACGGGATAGCTGTACGCCGGCGGGAGAAGGTGGGGGGAGCGGGGTACCCAAGCCTGGGCGTGTTGCCGCCGTCGATGTACTCGAGGACGGCCTCCAGCGTGCAGCCGGGCACACCCCACCATCGGCGGCGGCCGTCGGCGTTGAGCCTTCCGGAGGGCACGATGCCGTTGGTGGCCTCGAGCTGCTCGGCGTGGCGGCGACTGAAGTACGGCTCACACAGCATGCTGTGGGGGTGTACCTCGGCCCTTCTCTCGCCGCCTGCGGCAGAGAAGTACGTATACGGGCGATCTCCACACGACTCACCGCCCCGGTGGGCGGCGGTGGAACCGGGACCCCGCCGGCGCTTATCCTCCACGCCCCGGGCACCCGCATGTCCGGCGGGACTAGGTACTCGACCTCATAGAGAAGCCGGGCTTCGTCCTCGTGAAGGTGGCGGTGGCTGAAGCCGTTCGCCGCCAAGCCATCACCTGGGAAGCGCTCGGCCATTGGGGTGAACTGGAAAGGGCGAGAAAAGAGGGAGGAATAGGGGGCGTCGGCGGTGGAGAGCGAGGTGTGTGCGTGGCTCACCGGTGCGGGAGGGGGCGGCTTATATAGGCAGCGCTCGCGTGGCCGCCGTGCGTACGCGTGGCGGGCGAGTGACGCGCGTCGGCCCGTCTTCACTGCGCCGCCCGTGAGGCATCAATGGAGGAGGCTGACCGGCGCGGCAGCGCGCGACAGCTGAGGACGACGAAGCGACGAGAAGAGCCGAATCGCTGCCAAGGAGGGCCCGCCAGTTTTCGCGCCAAAAATTATTCGGACGGCGCCCCATGAGCCCCCCAGCGCGCCGGGTTCGGCCTGGGTCTGCCGGCGCCAATTTCGGCCCGAGCCGGCGAAAAAAGGGCCTTTGGGGGCGCGACTGGACCGATTTTTCGGCGCCGGCGGCCAAAAAATTACCTGGGAGGCCTTGCTGGGGGCGCGGCTGGAGATGTTCTTACCTCGATACGTTGCATCGGGTGGTTTGCTTGTTCTGTTAGGACTCTGCGCGATAAGAAAAGATAGTACTACTATATATTACTTTATTTTATGTTTTTCTCCTTTTACGTGTTCCGACCACCCGTCATAATTTCCTAAACAGTCTTGCTAAATCTGACGGGAAGTTGTTAAGTTTCAGTCGATATTATATCCGTGAGATGTTACATTGAGATCGTGCAAAATAAATCAGTTTTTTCTTTCTTTCTTGCATGTCATGTCACTTGACTGAGTCTTAGTTAAATCTCAATCGACTGAGAACTAGCCACACCCTTTTTTAGAAGAAAATATTGTAAACAAGAAATAGCAACGGCTACAACTGCAGGCAGCAAATTGCGTCATCTAAGAACAGTTTTCCAATAAAAAAATCGAAACAGGCTTATGGTAGCAGGGAGTGAGTCCACTATGATTCCAAGGCGGCCGCGACTCCGTTGTCTGGTGAGTAGGTGTCAGTGCTGCAAGAATGCAAGGAATTTAAAAATAGAGTCACAGACCCAACTAAGAAAGACCGCTCAATCACCATCTTGTTACCCATCGTCCACAATGTTCAAGCTAGGGCCACGACCAAAAGCCTGAGAGGTGTCTCCTCCCGGTCTAGTTGGCATGGGTTTTGTAGGAATCCGTCCAGGTCAAGTACCTCCCAGTCAGGCCCAGAGCCTCATGAACAAAGCCCCGCATGGATATTGCCCCAGTGCAGGATATTAAGATGTGTGTCTCTAGAACACCACAAACGGGGCACAATCCGTCATCGGGGTTGTGTCTCCTGAGCACCACTGTCCCAGATGGGAGAAGATCCCGTAGCAGTTGTCAAACAAACATCTTGATCTTCAACGGGATGGGTGTTTTCCATAGTGGAAAGGTCCAGGGCAGAGACGGCCGCCGCATAAGGCACGGAATGACGAGAAACCGAGAAGAACCCGGAGGGGGTCAGCTGCGAAATCACAGTGTCCGGATAATCCGCGAGCACCGGCGGGACGGCAACCCGCAAGTTGGCCCACGCAACGGTCTCCATGGCCCCAAATGTCCATCGGAACAAGATGTTCCACTAGCCATTATGGGCCGCTGAAACCAACGCCATCAGATCTTCGCAGATAGCGAACACGTTGAGGAAGTTCATACAAAGTGAAGAGCCGCCAGCCCACGAGTCAAACCAGAAGGGGTTCCCCTCACCATTGCCTATTGATATGGAGATTGCAATTAATGTGGATCTCATGTTTGATATGTTGGATGAATTTCCATAACTGAGACCCTTCCCTGTGCTCACAGGGAATTTTAAAGACGGGTAAATATGTTTGCAGATTTATTACCCCATTGGCCAATAATAAATTTGATTTTACCTCCAAAAATTGCATTGTGGTATGTGGGATTGTTGGATATTTGGAGTATACATGTCCCAGGGACCTGTTGCAATGTTTGCATGATTTTATTTCAGGAGGAACAACATGATTTCTTTCTAAAGGCAAGATTAGAGTTTCTAATTCCAAATATCGAAATTAGGTCTTTAAGTGGATTTGGTTTACGGAAGTGGGATCGATGCAACCCAGAGATGGTACAACATATGGAAAGCTTGATAGGGGTAGAAGTTTACAAGTTTCACCTCCACTAAACTCCCAATGAAAGACAAAAAAAAAGGATAAGAGCTAAAAACAGCATCAAAAATCAGTAATCTGGTTTTTGGGATTTTACATTAGTCACCTCGGTCATTTTTCAGCAATCATGAAAATCCAATAGAGATATCTAAGAGATGCACTTTCAACAACCAGTCGCCAGATGAATCTTCGAGAATATAAGACGTTAACATTATTTTTCTAAAAGATATTAAATTTAAGACCCATGTAGAAACTTAGTTCAAGCCTCGATGTTGAGAAGGTTGGTTGCATGCTTTCTAAATGACTATCTACATTTAAAATGGAGCAGCTGACATCATGTATTGTATAGGAACAAAGATCATGGAATCACAAATTAGTTATGTATAACCTTAAATAGGTCTAACTTGTAGTAACAAGTGACCATGCAACAATGACTTTCATCTCACATGAGCGAACCATAAGGATAGCACAACTCCTACCAAATTTCCGAGGCCTGAAAATAGTTTCATCTTCTGCATTAACTTGTTCCCCGTTTGTGTATTCTGTTGCTGCAGAAATTTTCAGCCTTCCATTAATTTCTACGCAAGCAACATTGCGTGAAAGATTGATCATACCATCAGTGGTAAGTGGCAACTTGCCATCTTCAAGAGAGAGAAGGGGGACTTTCCGGCCATCTAGACTAATTGTGCTTGCACTGAATATACCTCGACAACCATCTGGCCAAGAACCACGAATAACTTGAATATTGATTGTAGCCTCCACTGATTTAGCGAGAACGGCGAATGCCCACTCTATTCTTGATAGCTTGCTAGTTGCAACCTCCTTAATCACACGTGAATAATTTGGATTGAATGTTCTGAACTTTGCAGCTAAGAGACATAAATCTTTATCTTCAGATTCATTAGTGCCGCTCTTGACTTTCAACACAAGCTCGAATCGCACGGTATCCGACACATGAGACAACACTGGAGCACGAGTTGGACCTGCTAGTGTCAAGTATGGATCCTGCATGCAATAATTAATTACATAAATATTACGTACTATTTTTGTAAAACAAGGGTGGTAAATTAATATAGTCCTTTTTAATAAGAAAAAAATATGAAATATGGCCAACCTATATAGTATAAAAGTTTTTATAAGTAAATGGCAATAAATAGGTTATGATTGTGTTAGTGCCAAAGATATGAAAATCGAGCACGTACACAAAACTTAGAAGACAGTAAATTGAATTTTCAAGCAACATTCACCATATACAAACTCACGCAATATGTATGTATATATATATATATATATATATATATATATATATATATATATATATATACTGTTGAACCATTGGATGTTTATACGAACCATTGATGTGATCGTTTGGCAGTTATCCCTTCCGCGGGAAAAGATAATGTTGCGGTTGCGGTCTAGGTGGTCTCTTATCGCGATCAAGCCATACACCTCCAGTGGCCACCGCAGCTCCTCTGCTATTGCCGCGACTTTGAAGGAAAAGATCTGCAAAGTCCCCGTCGGGCGGGCGTTCCAACGATTTACTGGCTCAGCCTCGGTAAATCGCATGGCAGGGATATCCGCTGCATGATCACAGATGGTTATAGACTTATAGTGCTGTAGCTTATAAGCAATGTTTGAACCGGCGAAAATCGAAATCGATCGATGTCGATGGACAGAGTTTGGAACCGAATCGAAATTAGGACTTACTGGTGTCGTCGTAAGAGCTACGTGGGCCTCTCCGATGCGCCCAGCTCCATTTATGGCGATAGCAAGCAGCGAAGTAGGCCTCTCGGTCGGGCGTCGTGGACCAACCCTCCCTGTCCTCCGAGGACATCCTCCGATACATCTCTCGCTGCAACTCGTCCAGCGCTTCCCGGTATGCCTTCGCCTCGGGATCTCCCGTCTTGGCCCAACGCCGCACCGCCTCCGTCTCCTCCTGCAGCCGATCCTTCCGGCGCGCCTCCTCCGCCGCCGCTTTGCACTCCTTCCTCCTCGCCTTGTCGAAGTCTACGTCCGCGCGTATCCTCGCCTCCTTGGCGTCCATGGGGATTGAGTATGTCCTCCTCATCGCCTGGAGCGCGTCCAGCCACCATGCCCAGGACTTGTATGACTCGCCGTCCTCCATCGACGGTGAATCGATCGTCAAGCTTTTCCTTCCTTTCTGATCTCTGCCAATCGATCAGGGCAGACAGCCTTATAACCTAACGGTGGATGGATGATGTGGAGTCGCAGATTTTTTTTTTAGAATGTGGATTTTTTTTTACAGGATATTTACAATGTGGAGTTACAGATTTGTTGGGATCGGTTAGGGCTAAGCTGACTCTTTTTTTTTCATAGATTTTTTTTATAGATTAGGGCTTATAGGACTCTGCAGAGTCATAAACAAGTTTGATTCTATTCTAAAAAAACAAAACAAGTCTAATTCTCATGACACGTACAGCGTGTACGTATATGCTGTGTTTAGATTTAAGCCCTGTTCGGAGTCTCTCCACTCCGCCGCTCCACTCCGGGAGCAGGGCGGAGCTGCAGTCCCTCCACTCCGCAGCTCCTCGTATTTTTAGGAGTGGTGGGTTGCCGAACACTGCCTTAGAGATCGATCAGCCCTAAAAATAAAGAAGTCAGCTAGGGCAACAGCATCAACATGCAAGAAGAAGGTACAAATTAAAGATAAGAAGAGACCACCAAGTGTCGGAAGTTCAGGCAATCTACGATGCATGGTAGCAGCTAGTGCGTCCACTGTGAGTCCAAGCCAGACGCGATTCTGCTGTCTTTAGAGCGGGTTTCAGTGCTGCAAGAATGCAAGGAATTTGAAGATAGTAAGGGACCCGCCTAAAAAAGATTTGCTCAATCACCATCACAAAGTCCAAGCTAGGGCCACGACCAAAAGCCAGAAGAGGTATCTCTCCTCCCGGTCTAGTTGACACGGTTTGTAGGAATCTGGCCAGGTCAAGGGCCTCCGGTAAGGCCCCAGAGCCTCACGAACAAAGCTTCACATGAATATCACCCCAGTGTAGGAGAAGAAGATGCATGTCCTATCTCTGGAACACCACAAAGGGGGCATAATCCGTCGCCATTGTTGTGTCCCTTAAGCACCTCCGTCCCGGTTGGGAGGCGATTACGTAGCAGTTGTCAGACAAAAAATCTTGATCTTCAGCGGAATGAGTGTTTTCCGTAGTGGAAAGGCCCAAGATAGAGACAGTCATCGACATAATGCCGAGTAACCGGGAAGATCCCCGAGGGGGTCAGCCGCCAAGACACGGTGTCCGGATAATTTGAGAGCGCGGCAAGGTAGCCCGCAAGTTGGCACACTCAACAGTCTCCACGGACCCAAATGTCTGCCAAAACAAGATGTTTCACTGACCATTGTGAGCCGTCATAACCAATAGCATCCGATCTGCACAGATAGCAAACACGTTTGGGAACTCCATACACAGTGAAGAGCCACCAACCCATAGGTCAAACCAGAAAAGGGTCTCCTCGCCGTTGCCTATGGATACAGAGAGTCCAATGTGGATCACTTGTTTGATCTGTTTTTTTTTTGAAAGAAAACATCCACTTTATTAATTGGAAATAATAGTTACATCGTCTATAAGAAGAGGTACAATATTCTCCATAGGCTCCTCAAACCAATCTCTAGTTATAGAACTTTTCGCTAGTCTAGCAAGTTCATGATCAACCTTATTAGCTACCCTATTACAATGTTCAAATCTAGTCAACGGAAAATCGCATGCCATGAAGTAGCAATCCTCGAATACTGCCGCCGCAACTCCCGCCGATTGTCCTTCATTCTTCATTGTGTCAATGACTTCCATATTATCAGAGTTAATAATAAGACGATTGCATCCCGCCTTTTGTGCAAGAATTAAACCAAACCTAAGAGCCATCGCTTCTGCTGTTAGTACATCAGCACACCAATCGATCTTCCAATTTCTGCCAGCAATGAAGTTTCCTTTGTCATCTCTGAGCACCGCACCTGCCGTGCCCCTGAGCAGATCATGGTCAAAAGAAGCATCAACATTTAGTTTAACAAAACCCATAGGAGGTCGGCTCCATCCTTCTTTTCTACTAGTCGCACTAGAGGAGTGGGCATTCACATAGTTTGCAGTTATAGCACGAATCCCCATCGAAATCTGATTCACTTCTTGAGAAATCCCTTCATGAACCAACATGCGTCTCTCCCACCATAAATACCAGGCGGTTATTGCGATTAATTCACTTGTATTTTGGCAACCTAATATAGATAGTTCTTGGTGCGGCATAAAAAGTAAAAATTCAAGAACCGCCTCACCCGCACGATCAATAACACAAGCTTTCTTAATTACCTCGTACATCCCCAGCTTTTCCCAAACCTCTTTTGCCTTCTGACACAGAAACAAGATGTGCTTTGTATCTTCTTGCCCATTCGAGCAAGATGGACAAAGGGGCGAAACTTTTATATGTCTATTGGCAAGTGTAACACGACACGGTAGAGTTCCATGCAACGTTCGCCAAATAAATATCTTTACCTTTGTCGGACACGATAATTTTCAAATCTTACCCCAAATAGGATTGACATTGGTACGACCCATACCATTAGTATATTGCAATTTCCTCCCGTGTTGTTGGTTCCATTCCTCCAAATAAGCTGATCGAACAGTAAATACACCATTTTTTATATAGCTCCAGGCGATGAAATCCGACATATTCTGCATAGGGAGGGGAATCGCGAGGACCCTTTGCACATCAATTGGCCACAAAGTTTGTCTCACCAAATCTTCATCCCAGAAATTTGTGATTGGATCAATAAGATCAGCCACCTTTGACAGAAGTTGCCCACCTCTAGGAGTAATAATTTTCCTATTCGCACAATTCGGAATCCACGCATCTCTCCAAATATCAATGTTTTGTCCATTTCCAACTCGCCGGATATAACCCTTTCTCAAAGACTTCACTCCCGCCATAATGCTTTGCCAAGTAAAGAAGGAACCCTTCTTTAAACTTGCGTTCATCAAATCTCCCTCAGGGAAATATTTAGCTCTCAAGATGGTTGCACATAAAGATTTCGGATTATCGAGAAGACGCCACGCTTGTTTAGCTAATAGCGCCAGGTTGAAACAGTGTATATCTCGGAAGCCCATACCTCCTTGATCTTTTGGAGCACACATTTTCCACCATGCCATCCAATGCATCCTCTTCTGATTGTCCTCGTCACCCCACCAAAACTGCGACATCGCGTCAATAATTCCTTTGCAAAAATTTTTAGGAATTTTAAAGACGGACATGGCATAGGTGGGGATGGCTTGTACAACAGATTTGAGCAGAATTTCCTTCCCTCCAGAAGATAACAATTTTTCCTTCCATCCACTAATTTTCATAATGATTCGATCGATCAGGAACTGGAAACAATCACTTTTGTCCATGCCCACATTTGCCGGCAAACCCAGGTATTTGTCATTGAGGGCTTCAGTCATAATATTTAAAATTGTACATATTTGTGCCTTGTCTTCCACTTTAGTATTGGGACTAAAGAATATACTAGATTTTTCAACACTAACCATTTGCCCCGAGGCGGCACAATACAAATCCAAAAGTGATTTCAGCGCCTCCGCACTCCTTGGATTGGCTCGCATAAGGATCAAAGAGTCATCAGCAAAAAGGAGAATAGAAATTGATGGGGCATCTCTGCAAACCTTTATACCGGAAATGTTTCCATTCTCCTCCGCATTAGCTAAAAGGGCAGTCAAACCCTCTGTACATAACAAGAATAAGTAGGGAGAAAGGGGATCTCCCTGCCTCAATCCTCTAGTTGGTTTAAAGCTCTCCGTCTCATCATCATTAATACGGACCCGGTACTCCACAGAGGATACACATTTCATAATTAAATTCACCCAACTCTCTTTAAAACCCAATTTTAGCATAATTTCCTTTAAGAAACACCACTCCACTCGGTCGTATGCTTTGTGCATATCTAATTTGATGGCACACAAACCCTCTTTACCCGCCCTTTTCTTTTTAATTGTATGGAAACATTCATATGCCACCAAGATATTGTCTGTAATCAATCTTCCGGGCACAAAGGCACTCTGAGTTGGGCTAATAATATCTGATAGGATTATCTTTAGACGAGCAGCAATCATTTTTGAAATAACCTTATACACCACATTGCACAAGCTAATTGGTCTAAATTGGGTTACCTTTTCAGGAGAGTTAATCTTTGGGATCATTACAATTGCAGTATCATTCCATCCAGTTGGTATAGAACAGGTATTTACCGCTTGGAGAACCTCTTCGGTCAGGTCATCTCCCAACATAGACCAAAATCTTTTGTAAAAAACAGCGTGGAGGCCGTCAGGACCTGGTGCTTTTAAATCACCAATATCAAAAAGGGCCTTTCTAACCTCCTCGGCCGTATAGGGGGCGAGAAGAGCATCATTCATTTCATCGGTCTCTTTTCGTTGAACAAGAGATAGAACCTCCAAATTAGGATGGGAAACTTCTGATGTGAAAAGGTTTGAGAAATACCCCATAATGTGATTCTTCATCTCTGTACCATGCACCCAAACACCATTATCATCAAGCAATTTTTTAATCTGATTTCTTTTCTTTCTGGCCATTGCCGCATTATGAAAAAAGGAGGTGTTACGATCCCCATGCAAAAGCCAGTTTGCGCGACCATGTTGTAGCCAGTAAATCTCCTTTTGTTCCAACAGATTTTCAATGAGGACAAGAATCTCCTTTTGTCGCGCTTGAGACTCCGCACACATGGGTCCCCTCCGCAGCCTTTCTAGTTCCTTTTTTAGTGTTAATTCTTTTTTTCGGTCCCTTCAGAATATCGCGGTCCCAAATATGCAGATCCGCCTTCACCGTCCCTGTACGCTCAGCGAGAGACAGCCCATTGCCCATCATCTTTGCTTTATCCCATGTTGTACTTACAATTTCTACAACTGTCTCTTCTTTGAGCCATCCGAGCTTCAAATTGTTTTGCTCGACCCCTTGGGCGATTAAACATATTCACATCAAAGTAATTTGTATCTAGTATGAGGGGTCGATGATCAGAGTGTACGTGTTCTTCATTTATGATCGCAGCCCGAGGAAATTTATTCGCCCAGTCCACATTGCAAACTGCACGGTCAAGTCTCTCCCTAATTTCACCTCTCCTCCAGGTGAAGAGATCGCCAATACATCCCATATCCTCTAGACCGCACTCTTGCAAACAATTGCGAAAATCTCTCATCATCGTGTTAGGTCTGGCGTTACCGCCCTCCTTTTCAGAAGACAGTAAAATTTCATTAAAATCACCCAAGACTACCCAGGGGTGTTTTCCCTTACAATGTAAGTTTCGAATATCATCCCAAGACAAACTACGCTCACTCCAGCTCGGACGACCATAAAACCCCGTAAAACGCCATTGTACAATATCCTCATTCATAAATAAAATATCAGTGAAATTATCCGAGACATAATTCAAAACAACTTTATTTATCTTATGGTAAAACAAAACAAGGCCACCGGCCCGACCATCGCTCTCCACTACAAACATCGAATCAAAATTTAAAACACGACGCAGCTCATCGGCTTTACATTTATTCAAATGAGACTCTGAAAGAAAAATCACATCTGCCTTAGTACGTCCTTGGAGCTCCAAGAGCTCTCGAACTGTCGTGGGGGAGAGCATACCACGGCAGTTCCATCCTAGGATTTTCATTTGGCCCGGCGGACCTCCTCCTCGGAGGCCGCCGATGCGCCATCATCTCCAACCGACTCCCTCCTCTGCTCCATATGCGCCTCCTCCTCCTCTGTCTCCTTAGCTACATGTGTGAGTACCCCATCCCCATTCTTCATAGTTACCACTCTGCCCGTATAGACTCGCTTGGAGGACACATTCACATCATCATACAGGATACGCTCATAGCTCTCCATCTCTTTCTCAAAAGAAAATTCTAGTTCACTGCCTGTTGGTCTAGGGTCAGATGGGGTTCTCCTCTTTTTACCTATAGTTACCTTACGGGCATTCTCTACCCTCTCAGAAACTCCCACATTTTTTCCTTTCCTCCCCTTCCTCTTTTGCTGGCCCTGCTTCTCATTTTTTCCAGCCTTAAAAGTAAACGCCACATTATCATTTGTTGTCTCCTGAGCAGCCAGCCTAGCAGCAACATCCCCTGTAAGAGCCTCCAGCAGACCGGGCATGAATAATAGTCCATCATGTTTAGCACCAGTTGTAGTTGCACCTTGTGTAAAGTTGCCTCCACCCATCGGATGGATCCCTTGACCCTCTTGGCCAGTAGGACATCCACTGTGGCCAGCAGCAGCAGCCATCGCCTTGGTATGGCTGGGTTCTACTGGCCATATCAGCTCGTGGCCCTCCTGGCCCTGCAGCTCACCCGGATGGGTGCATCCCCGCACCGCCAGCCCTTGGCCCTCTTGGCCAAGTTTAGCAGGGGCAGCCAGAGCCATTTCCCGGTCCGCCTGACCGGGAGCAGCAGCAAAAAGAGCCGTCGGAGCCACATGAACCCGGCCCTCCTGGCCGAGTGGGAGACCCTCCAGGTCATGCGATGCACTGCGACGAGAGTCCTCCAGATCTGTTGGATGGATTTCTGTAATTGAGACCCTCCTTGCGCTCACATGGAACTTTAAAGATGGGTAAATGTTTTTGGAGATTCATTGCCCCATATGATACGAAATTGCATTGTGGTAGGTGTGATTGTTGGATATTTGGAGTATACATGTCCCAAGGACCTCTTTCAATTTTTGGAGGATTTTATTTCAGGCGGAACAAAAGAATTTCTTTTCTAAAGGCAAGATTAGAGTCTCTAATTCCAAATGTTGAAATTAGGGCTATAAGTGGATTTGCTTTATACAGGTGGGATTGATGCATCCACCAAAGATGGTACAACATATGCAAAACTTGATAGGGGGTAGAAGTTTATAAGTTTCACCTCCACTAAACTCCAAATGAAAGACAAGAAAAAGATAGGAGCTAAAAACAACGCCAAAAATCAGTAACCTTGTTTTTGGGATATTACATTAGTCGCCTCAGTCATTTTTCAGTAATGAAGAAAACCCAATAGAGATATCTAAGAGATGCACTTTCAACAACCAATCGTCAGGCAAATCAACCTGTCGTCGGATGGTTAGGAGGACAGTGGTATTCCCAACCAGAGTTCAAATCCTAGACTTGACATTGGTGCTCGCATTTTCCTGGATGTATTCCAGGCCTTCTGGTGATGTGCGTTCAGTGGAAGGAGACATTCCCATCGACTACGAAGGCATATGTGTCTTGAGAAGTTTGAGATAGGAAGTGAATTTATAAATTAATTATCGATAAGAGTTTAAGAAGTTTGGTTGCATACTTTCTAAATGACTATCTACATTTAAAATGGAGTAGTTGCCATCATGTATTGTATAGGAACAATGATCATGGAATCACAAATTAGTTGTGCAACCTTAAATAGGTCTAACTTGTAGTAACAAGTGACCAATGAACAATGACTTTCATCTCACATGAGCGAACCATAAGGATAGCACAACTCGTACCGAATTTCCTAGGCCTAAAAATAGTTTCATCTTCTGCAGTAACTTGTTCCTTGTTTGTGTATTCTATTGCAACAGAAATTTTCAGCCTTCCATTAATTTCTACGCAAGCAACATTGCGTGAAAGATTGATCATACCATCGGTGGTAACCGGCAACTTTCCATCTTCAAGGGAGAGAAGGTGGACTTTCCGGCCATCTAGACTAACCGTGCTTGCACTAAATATACCTCGACAACCATCCAGCCACGACCCATGAATAACTTGTATACTGATTGTAGCCTCCACTGATTTAGCAAGAACAGCGAATGCCCACTCTAGTCTTGATAGCTTGCTAGTGGCAACGCTCTTAATCACACGTGAATAATTCGGATAGAATGTTCTGAACTTTGCTGCTAAGAAACTTAAATCTCTATCTTCAGATTCATTAGTGCCGCTCTTGACTTTCAACACAACCTCGAATCGCACAGAATTTGACACCTCAGACACCACTGGAGCACGAGTTGGACCTGCTAGTGTTAAATATGGATCCTGCATGGAATAATTAATTACGTAAATATTACTATTGTAAAATAAGGATGGTATATATTCATTTTTTTAGTAAGACAAAACATGAAATATGGCCAACCTATACATAAAGGTTTTTCTAGGTAAACGGCAATAAAGATGAATTATGATTGCGTTGGTGCCATATAAGGAAGAAAAAACAACACAAGATGAGAACTTGCTAGTCAAACAAAGCAACGTCTAAATAAACAAGAAACAAGAGATGAAAATCGAGCACCACAGAGAACAAAACTTAGAAGAAATTGAATCAAGTTTCAAGCAACATTCACCATAAATATACGCAAGCAATATATATATACTGTCGAGACCATTCGTGTTTATACGAACCATGGATGTGATCGTTTGGCAGTTATCCCTTCCACGAGCAAAGATAATATTGCGGTTGCGGTCTAGGTGGTCTCTTATGGTGATCAAGCCATACACCTCCAGTGGCCACCGCAGCTCCTCGGCTATTGCCGCGACTTTGAAGGAAAATATCTGCAAAGTCCCCGTCGGACGG
The DNA here is from genome assembly GCA_032464435.1 of Aegilops umbellulata. NCBI lineage: Eukaryota > Viridiplantae > Streptophyta > Magnoliopsida > Poales > Poaceae > Aegilops > Aegilops umbellulata. Next base: position 360,632,887 of record CP136059.1, read on the forward strand.
GCGTACCAACGATCCGCTGGCTCGGCGTCCGTAAATTGCATGGCAAGGATACCCGCTGCATTATCACATATCGTTACTATAGCTTATAAGCAAATATTTGAACCGGCAGAAATCAAATACTAATTCCGGTCGATGGAGAGAGTTTGGAATCGAATTTAGTAGGACTTAATTACTAGTGTCCTCGTACGAGCTACCTTCGCCTCTCCGATGCGCCGAGCTCCATTTATGGCGATAGCAAGCGGCCTCGAAGGCCTCCCGGTCGGGCGTCGTCGACCATTCGTCCCTCTCCTCCGAGGACATCCTCCCGGTCATCTCTTGCAGCAAGTCGTCCAGCCCCTCCCGGTACGCCTCCGCCTAGGGGTCTCCCGTCTTCGCCCAACACCGCACCGCCTCCTCCTCCTCCAGCAGCTGATCCTTCCTGCGCGCCTCCTCGACCATCGCTCTGCACACCTTCCTCCTCGCGTTGTCGAAGTCTACGTCTGAACGTATCCTCGCCTCTTTGGCGTCCATGGGGATGGAGTATGTCCTCCTCATCGCCTGCAGCGCGTCCAGCCACCATGCCCAGGACTTGTACGACTCGCCGTCCGCCATCGGTGAATCGATCGTGGCGCAGATCGAGTATGTCTTCCTTTCCTTTCTGATCTCTGCTAATCTCTGCGTTAACCTAACGGTGGATGGATGACGTATCCAAAGCAGATCGTGGAATCGCAGAATTATTGGGCTCAATCGGTTAGGACTTAGCTGACTCTTTTTTCTTTTTGCATAGATTAGGGCTTAGGACTCTGCGCAGTTTTTTTTTAGCATAGGACTCTGCGCAGTTGTAAAGAAGTCTGATTCTATTCTAAAAAAACAAGTTTGATTCTCATGACACGTACAGCGTGTACGGTACGTATATGTTGTGTTCTAGATTTAGATAGAGATCGATCAGCCCTAACATCTCGCCAAACCTTAAACCTCGCGAGGACAAGAGGCGGAGGCATGGAGCATTCGTCAATCTCAGAGACGGACTCCGCGGCGGCGGATCGGCAGCCGCGCGGGGTGCTGATGCTCGTTGCCAGCTCCATGTTCCAAGAAGAAGAAGAAGAAGAAAAATCCTCGATCCAGGAAGAGGAGGAGGAGGAGGAGGAGGAGGAGGAGGAGGAGGAGGAGGAAGAGGAAGAGGAAGAAGAAGAAAAAGAGGACGACGAAGAAGAAGAAGAAGAGGAAGAGGAAGAGGAAGAGGAAGAGGAAGAAGAAGAAGAGGAGGAGGAGGAGGAGGAAGAGGAAGAAAAAGAGGAGGAGGAGGAGGAGGAGGAAGAGGAAGAAGAAGAAGAAGAAGAAGAAGAAGAAGAAGAAGAAGAAGAAGAGGAGGAGGAGGAAGGCGAAGAGGAGCAGGAGGAAGGCGAAGGCGAGGAGGAGGAGGAGGAGGAGGTAGGCGAAGGCGAAGAGGAGGAGGAGGAGGAAGAAGAAGAAGAGGAAGAAGTAGTAGTAGAAGTAGAAAGGGAGGAGGAGGAGGAGGGCGAAAAAGAAGAAGATCCGCCGGCCATCAAACACCATGACCTACGCCTGATGGACATTCACGGCAACGTCGTGAGGGTGTTCAAAGGCATGGGTGGCAATGGGATCGTGTGCACCAGCGTTGACGACCTCATCTGCGTCACGGGCGGTTCTTCCGGAGGCGCCCACGTGCTCGACCCCGCTACCGGGAGAACTCTCATGGTCTGCTCCGAAGTAGAAGTGAGATCGCATGATAAGGATCCCTACATCATCACGCCCTACTTCACGACTTTCGGCTTAGGCCGGGCCGCCGGCCAGCCACATGCTTATAAGGTGGTGCGCCTCACCGACGTCGGGGCTTGTGAGGTCCTCACATTAGGGGATGGTGCCAGGTGGAGGAAGGCGCATCCGCCCCCGGTCATGGTCCCAAATAACCGGGGCTCTCCGGTCTGTATCAACGGCGTCCTGCACTTTTTAGCAGGAAAGGAGCTTGAGGAGGACTCTTTACTCTGCTTTGACCTCGAGAGCGAGCAATGGAAGGATCAGCTGATTGAAGGCCCGCGAAAACTGGTTGCTGATGAGGAGTGGCAGAAGACATCCTTGATACGTGTGACCGAGCTCAACCACGACCTTTGCATGATTCAGTCGTTGTTGCAGATGACTGTCCACCCACGCGCCAACATATGGATTCTAAGTAATCCCGATGCGGGCTCCTGGATCAAGGCGTACACCATCCCGATGGCTTACTCGACGTGCTTTTACACGCCATTGATGATACGTGATGATGGAAAGCTGCTCTTGCACTGTATTATTGGTTGTGCTACTCACAGAACATCACTGGTGTTGCAACTCTACGACCCCTGCACCGGGGCATGCTCGGATGTCATGAAGATGCCTGATAATCTCATCGAAAGAATTGGCATTTGCAGATGGCGCTTGGACGGTCCTGTCGAATAAGACCTGTTGGTCTTTATACGTTTGTAACCCCTTTAGTAGAGTTTCTGGAGATAGTGGTTACCTATAATTGCATCAATTATTACGTTGTAAACTCTGTGAAAATAGCATGTAGGTTGCTGGAAATTGGGATGGTGATGGTTTGATGTTGAGTTGTTGACCCAAAATTTTACAGAGTAGCATTTTTTTTTTGAAAAGGGGAAAACTCTGGCCTCTACGTAGTTTACAGAGCAACTAATTTTAATAAAAGTGACTAGCTTAAATAATAACTGCAACCTCCTCAAGATCAGCTTTTATCTCATTATTCTTTCAAGTCGATTCATAGTATGCAGTGCAAGTACTCTGGTTGAGAGATCAGCAACAGATCAAGGGGTCAATTGTACCTTAACCTTAGTAATTTGGTAATATACAGAGTCCTATATTTCAGTTTCCTGAATGATCCAATTTACTGGTGTGCTATGCTAGGATCAGGATGTGCTTGCAGACAAGAACACCGAGAAATCAGTTTCATGTTTTACATCAGGATCTTCTAAGTGCTTCAGTTTTCGGAGAGGCAATCAGTGCTTGGATAGGCACAAAGTACTGCACTAGAAAAGGCAGAGCTACAATCTCAATTTTTAGTAACATGCTGCACACATGCAAAGATGGCGTCAACTGAAGCATGTATTACAAAACAGTGACTTGTTTCATTTTCCTTTATCTTAGACTCTTAGTGACTGGTATTAACCAAAGCAATGGCTGAAATTAAACAAAAAAAGCCTTTTACCACTGATTCGACAATTGTGGAGGAGCTAGTGGCTGTGGCGGCGGAACTGGAGCCCCTGCTGGTGTCTTCCTGCTTCCTTTGTAGCCAAGTGAGCGTTTATGTATTGGACAGTTCACTATTTACGCTTTCAGATTTCAAAATACTTCAAGTCATCAATTATTGTCGTCTACGCAATAACTTCTTAAATAATAGGTTTTATGGACGTCAACAACCTTATATTCTGAAATATTTGTATGGACATTTTGAATGATTTTGATATGTATATTTTTGTTCCTTGTAGTCGAATTTTGTTCTTCATAGTTTTCAATTTTGTTTTCAGGACAAGAATTTGCTCAATGTGCATGCTTAAAGAATATATTCACTATACTTAAAATCTATGAGATTTACATGCCGTCCAATTCGGCTCGACTGTCTCTTGACATGGCCTGACGTGACGCGCCCTTGTGAAATGTGTTGAGTCATGGGTTGTGGAGTGTCTGCATTAATTGCGCCTGCTGCGTGGTACAACATGCACATCCTAAAGTTTATTGTTCATAGCGCGGTTATAGTTTTTGTTCATCATGATTTTAATTTGGTATTGAAGTCAAAATTTTGGTTCGGTCTACTTAAAGAATGTGTCCACTACACTTAAAATTTTGGTTCATTGCAGTAAGAAAAAAATTGTCCTCCGCAGTCCAACCTTCTGTTCTTCGTAGTTTTATTTCCTTCTCTTTTCATGTTGAAATTTTGTCCACTCTACTTAAAGAATGTATTCACATTTCACATTTTTTTTGTTCATGATAGTTAAGTATATTGTTCACCAATTTAATTTTTGTTTATACTATGGTAGCAAAATTAGTTCACTACTAGAAACTTGATTAATGTAGTCAAGCATTTTGTTTGCAGTGGTTTTATTTTCTACTCTCAAGAAAAAAAATTGTAACTGGTTCACTGCACTTAAATCTTTGGTCACTTTGATTGACGCGGGGCAGAACTTTGGTGACCGGGGTGGTGCGGAACTGTTCAACTTCCCATCTTGCCCCTCGTGCGATTGGTCATGTGTTTCACCAAACAAAGCTTTGGTTTAGTATATTTACGAAAGGAGAGAAAGAGGGAGATAGGTAACTTTGTGTATAATTTTACCGCACAGAGTTCCCTTTTGCGATGGTGCTCGCCCGGCGATGCCTGTGCTGGCCGGGCTCAATCACCAACGGGCTCGGGTAGCTGTGGGTGGGTGGTGTAAGTTTTTCTTGGCATGTGCATTGTGCGATAATAATGTGTTTCAAAATAATGGTAAATGGTATTGATATCCAATAATAATGTGTTCCAAAATAATGTTAATCGTATTGATATCCAATAATAATGTGTTTTTCAAATAATGTTAATGGTATTGATATCCAATAATATTGTGTTTTCAAATAATGGTAGTAGTATTACTTGTTTGATACTCCATAATTTTTTTTGGTATACAGTATCCAATAGTAAATGTCTTTCCAAATAATGGCAATGGTATTGATATGAAGTCCTCTATACAAGGTTTGCCATCTTATTTGTTCTCCTTCACTACTCTAAAGTTCCATAGCCAGATATCAACGCCATATACGGCGAAAATGAGGAGAAGTACTGTGACCCAACTCCTGGTCCTCGCCTTCCTTCTGCTAACATATGGTGCCCATTTTCTTCTGTAATGCATATCTCATAAACTCATTTATCAAATTATGGTAATGATGTTTGACCCGTGCCGATATCTTGTAGGCGCGACAGCATATAAAGATTGCAAGAGAAAAGTCATCCCACAGCCGGGTGGTCATGATTGTGATATAATGGAATGCCAGAATCAAGTGGGCCAAGAGCTCTTGAAGTTTCACTGCCCTCCAAACTGCGCGTGCAACGCCAGTGCCAAGTGTGTTCCTTTTGGGTGTGAGTGCACAATATGCATATACGCTAATAAGCAAAGTACACCCCTCCAACAAATAGATGGATCTAGCTGATGTACAAGGACATGTTCCCTGAAATAAGTGTGACTGGGATATATGAAAATTGATTTTAGTATTGCCGTGTGGATTATATGAAATTAGAAATTATATGGATGCAATATTTATGTATGGTTTTCACAAGTATATCTACCATATATTAGTAAAACATTTAGCTGGACTGGATATAAGAACAAGAAAATAGCACTCAAATTTCACTTATGAATAGAAAAAGGAAATTCATTGGTTGACAAATGGCTTCGATGTCTTGATTGGGTTCAAAGAGAACAGAGCAAGGGCCACATGATGTTATCAAGTACTAAGACTCATTCTTACAAACCACATGGCAGGCGTGGTGAGCAGTCTTCAAATCATTCGAAAAAAGAAAGACTCATTCTCACAAAAAGGTGCAGCACAAAAAAAACTTGCATCAACATGTAATTAAGTGTTGGATTCCTGTTGTTGACTCTATTACAAAAACTAAATTTAGCTAGCTCATGAGCCGTCGAATTTGCATCGCGAAAACAATGACTAAAGATGACCTTTCCTATTGATGTAGCCACATCTGTGCATTCAGCAAAGATGGCAGCAACTGCATCCCACCATTGGTTTTGTGCCTGGCAACATTTCACAATGTTAAGCGAGTCAGACTCTGCTTCCACCCTATTACAGCCCAAGCTGTTCGCCAAGTTTAGCCCGTCACGCATAGCCATGGCTTCGGTTGTGACTGCATCCGCTGCATAATGAATATATTTGCACCGTGCCGCTATGAATCGTCCTCGTTCATTCCTTATAACTGCAGCCATTGCTCTTGACCCCTCATCCGAATGATAGGACACGTCGACATTTAACTTAACAAATCTCGTCTCAGGCCTCTTCCATTTGTGCTCAATCACCTCTCTCTTCTGGCTAACAGATTTTACATAGTTAGCAACAATTGACAGAATTGAGTTAGTCCATGTGGTAGCCGGGGGGCATGAATCATAGTGAGTATGACGCCTCTGTAGCCACCAACAGGCCGCTGCAATCACTTCCTTGTAATTTAAACTTGGCATGATACTAGGGTGAATCAGTTTCCAGGAGAAGAAACTCCAAGGCCGCCGATCCCGATCTGTCCACTAGCACGGCCTGGTTTATGCGATCCATGAGTCCCAACCCGGTCCATAGTTTCCTAGCAATATCACACTGGAACAGCATATGTCGCATATCTTCAGCATCCCTGTGGCAGATCGGGCATTCCCCACTGATGGGAATATGTCTATTAGCAAGTACAGATTTTAATGGGACGATTCCTCGAAGAGCACGCCAACAGAATATTTGGATCTTCCTGGGGCAAACACCATAGCTACTTCCAAATTGCTAATTGCAAGGTACTACTGGACGTCAGATCACCAAGAGAATGGTTCCTGTACTTATGTGACCATTGTTCCATATATGCGATTTTCACAGAAAATTTCCATGTTTAGTCAAGTGCCAAGCAATGAAGTCATCAAAGGCCTGAAAGTTGATCGGTATTTGCAAAATCCTATTAGCATCCACTGGATAGAATATGTCTCGAATCAACTGTTCATCCCATTGTGTGGTGACTGGATCAATAAGCTTAACTACTCTTGATATCACCGTATGGCCTCGTGGGGTTATTACTTTCCTATCCGGACTCGAGGGAATCCACGGATCATCCCAAATATTTACATTTCCCCCCGAGCCGATTGACCAGATAAAACCTCTTTTAAAAGTAGCCAGTCCTGCAACAATGCTCTGCCAAGTAAAGGAAGCACCATTTTTGGGACCTGCATGCAACAAATCAGTGCTTGGAAAATACTTTGCCTTCAGAATCCTTACACAAATAGAATCTGGGCTGATAATCATTCTCCAACACTGTTTTGCAAGAAGTGCCAAGTTGAAAGAATGTAAGTCTCTAAATCCCATGCCCCCGTCACTCTTTGGGATACACAATTTCCACCATGAAAACCAATGCATTTTTTTATTTTCCTCATCATCTCCCCACCAATATTGAGCAATAACATCCGTGATATCCTTGCATACTCCTTTTGGCAATAGAAAAACTGACATAGCAAAAACAGGAATAGACTGGGCTACTGCTTTTAACAAGGTTTCTTTCCCTCCCATTGACAAAATTTTCTCCATCCATCCTTGTAACAATTTCTTTATCTTTTCACAGAAATGTTTAAAACAATCGCTTCTATCCTCCCCCACCATAGAAGGCAAACCAAGGTACTTATCAGAAATAGCTTGGTTATTAATGTTCAGATGTTGACATATTTCATCTCTGGTTTGCTCATGAGTGTTTGGGCTAAAGAAAATACTGGATTTCCCCAAACTTACCAACTGTCGAAAATTGTTGCAATAGATCTCCAACAGCTGATGTAAGGAAGTTGCATTCAACATATCTGCTCTCATGAGAATTAGAGAATCGTCAGCAAATAAAAGGTGTGATACTGAGGGTGCATTCCTACACACTCTTATCCCATCGATACCACAAACTTCTTCTTCATACTGCAGCAAGCTAGAAAGACCCTCCGCACAAATCAAGAACGGGTAAGGTGATAATGGGTCACCCTGTCGAATCCCCCTTGAAGGTATAAACATTTCTGTTTCTTGGGAATTAAACCGGACTTTATATCTAACTGAGCTCACACATGCCATAACAAGATCAATTCACTGACTATCAAAGCCTAGTTTATGCATCATATTTCTCAAGAAAATCCATTCGAATCTATCATACGCTTTATGCATATCCAACTTAACAGCACACACTCCTGATAGGCGAGTGAATTGCAAAAAACCACCACATTTGGGGCATCGATTGCAGAAAACCACGAGGTCGCTAATCATTTGCAAAAAACACCGCACATTCAGTAAACTTTTTGCAATGTGCACTGATAGACTGATTTGCTTCGTTTGAGTGCGTTTCCGACAGATGGGGCTCGGTTTCCCCCTACGTGGCATAACGGACGGCAAACGGCGCCGTCTGGTCGAGACGACTTGGTCGGCTCGCGTCGGATGGGCCAACCGCGCCGCCCCCACTCTACTTCTCACTCACTCGCTCCTTTGCTCTCCCTCCCGCTCTCAACCTTGCTCTGCCTACTCTCATCTCCGCTCGCCGCCGGCCGCCATGGTGTCTTGGAGCGATGGCTCGAGCAGTGAGGACTCCGAGGTGCAGATCATTTCTTCCTACGACTCCCCTATTAAGGTCAGTTGGTTCCACCGGGACTGCATTTAGGGTTTTGATTTGGGCATTTTGGATTTAGGGTTTCAGCTTGATTTGAACCAGTACATTTGTGTTGCCCAGATCCCACCAACAATGGATGATCCATTGTTCACTGGTTCTGTTGACGATTTGAGGGTGATGTGCGAGCATGGCAAGCCAGGGAAGAAATGTGTTGCATTCCAGGGGATAAGCACTGGGAGGAGGTTCATTGCCTGTGCCGTAGAAGTAAGTTAGTAAATTAGTTGCAATGTGAAACCTCTCATGTGTAGTACAGTTCATCTGTTCTAGGGTTAACTGTTCATGTTCTAGGGTTTACTGTTCATTGCTCATAGTTCCTGTTCATGGTTCATTGATATTGATTTATGTTCGTAGTAACTGTTCATGTTAGGAAACATGCTCACAATAATTGTTGTTTAGTTTTTTTGAGTTGAATTGATCTAACTGAATCTGCATCTTAACTGTAACCTGAACTTGACTGAAAATGTAACATGTGACAACATGTTTGAACTACTTTATTTTGTATTGCAGGGAGTTAATAACTGTGGATTAGTGCAGTGGGTAGATGAGGAGTGGCCAGATCATCTGCAGAATGCACTCCACAAACTGTGGCTTATGTATGAGGATAGCATCCATGCCAATAAGATGGCATGCCTTGAGCATTCATTTACTGTGCACAATCTAGCACAACAGAAAAAAGAGTTGCAGGAGACTTATGAGAAGCTTGTTGAAGATGTGAACAACCTCTTGGATTCTCAGGATAATCTGCCACATGAAAATGATATGAATGTTGCTGACAGCAGCATGGAAAAGGATGCTGAGATCAAAAAATTTGAAGGCAGTTGTTGATGAGTTGAAGTGCATTCATGTTGCTCAAGCCAATGTCATTAGGAATTTGAAGTTCAATCATCTGAAAGAGAAGGAAAAGATGAGCTCTGATAAGAGGACTTTGGAGTTTAGCTTTGCTGACCTGGAGAAAGAGAAGGAGAAGTTGGATTGTTACATTGCTGAGTTGACTAAAGAGAAGGAGAAGTTGAGCATTGAGAAGAGTACTTTGCAGTGTGTTGTTGCTGACCTGAAGAAAGCTGCTGAAAGTAACAAGAGGAAGCTGAAGGAAATCAAGGGTATTTGTGGTGAAGAATAAATTGTGCTGTCATATGACCATGTGGGTCATTGTCTTTAGTTACTAGCTTTGAACTATGGCTTGTAATGTGTTAAGTTTGAATCTGTTGAACTAATTTACTTTTGAAGCATTGAACTATGGCTTGTAATGTGTGCTAAACTTGAATCTGTTGAACTAAGTTGTGAAGTATGGCATGGCATGTAATGGGTTTAGCTTGGATCATTTAATGAAGATGTTTGTAGTGTTATTTTTATGTTGGTTTGTGATGAAAGGTCTGTTTGTAGTTTGGATCCTTCATTTAGTGGTTGGTCGACGCCAAGACACCCAAAGTGAAAAATGGTTAAATTAAGGTTGGTCGACGCCGAGACACCCTAAGTGATAAATTTGCTTCACTTAGGGGTTGGTCGACGCCGAGACACCCTAAGTGACAAATTTACTTCACTTAGGGGTTGGTCGACGCCGAGACACCCTAAGTGACAAATTTGCCTCACTTAGGGGTTGGTCAACGCCGAGCCACCCTAAGTGACAAAAATGGTTCATTTAAGATTGGTCGACGCCGAGACACCCTAAGTGACAAATTTGCTTCACTTAGGGGTTGGTCGACGCCGAGCCACCCTAAGTGACAAAAATGGTTCATTTAAGATTGGTCGACGCCGAGCCACCCTAAGTGACAACAACATCATCATCATTACTATAAAATCCTAAATAGTTTGATGCAACAAAGTCTAAATGACAGCATCATATTCAACATAATCATTATCATAGTCTACTTGATATCCTCATGCATAAAAGTCTTGATCACAACCATAATTAGGTAACTTACATAGTGCCATTACAAAGTAGCCAAAGTAGGCTGAATTAAACTGGTTTGAACATGACAAACTCATAGCTGTTTTGAACATCACAAACTTCAAATTGTTTTCAACATCACAAACTTGAAATTGTTTTCAACATCACCATCATGAAATTACTTCTTCTTGCTGCCCTGGGAACAATTGAACCACTCAGACATCTTGTAAGAAGGTTTTCTCAGCCTTCCAGTACCTGAAGCTCTAGGTGGTATGAATGTTTTCTTTGCAGCAGTAGAAGAACTTGGCCTAGAAGCACCAGCAGTAGATGAACCTGGCCTAGAAGCACAAGCAGTAGATGAACTTGGCCTTGTAGCTGTAGCACTAGATGAACCTGGTCTACAAGCAGCAACAGTAGATGCAGTTGCTCTCCTAGTTGCAGGAGGAGCTGATGGAGCTGGCCTAGGTGTCGTGATTCTAAGTCTGACAGTGATGTAGGGGGGTAAGTATGGAGAGGCTAGATCTTAGCTATGTAGGAGTTGTAAGAACATACGGTTTACGAGTTCAGGCCCTTATCGGAGGAAGTAACAGCCCTACGTCTCGGTGCCCGGAGGCGGTCGATTGGATTATGCGTGTAAGGATAACAGGGGTGCGAACCCTTGATACTGAGGAGGGGGTGGCTTATATAGAGTTCGCCAGGCCCCTCCAGCCCTCAGTAATGTTGGGTTTAAAGTACATTAAGGTTAGGCGTTACTGGTAACGCCCCTAATAAAGTGCTATAATGACCATAAGAGCTACTTAATGACCGACCGTTTGTGTGTGGAGTGACTGTAGAACTCCTTGCAGTCGAGTGCTTTGCTTCGTGGTCGAGTGATAGCGTCATGGTCGAGTGTCTTGAATCCGTCGAGTGGGATACCTCCAAGTCGATTGAAAGGTGACTTCTTCTAGGGATGTCCTTGGGTAGGGCACTTTAGGACAGGTCCATGCCCCTACCCTAGGTACATAGCTTCATCATTAGCCCCCGAATAGATCGAAGTTTGAGTGGGAAGGAGTTGGGGACCCTTCCGGCCGGTTCTCTGTGTTACATGAGTGCCTTGTTTTGGATCAATCGTCACGGATGACGTCGTCAACCTCTTTCAGTCGCCTTGATCCATTCTAGGCCTTTCGTCGAATGAATTTCCTTGCTTGTGAAGTTCCGAGTGATGGTGTGGAAGGGATCTTCTGTCCGACGAATTGTTCTGCAACCCGCGGATTTTGCGGGATTTGAATTTCGGGAAGCGCGCGGGACGGGGGTGGCCGCAGTAATCGGATGTGATAAGGCGGAAGCTCCTCGATTTCCGCGCCACCTTTTTCGCCACGTACCGCGCGCGCGTCTGCTGCGGGATTTGACGGGATAGCCTGGGTCTACCAGTCAGCCACTCGGAAGTGGCCTCTTATAAGCCGCAGGCTCGGGGCTCCTAAACAGCGTGCTGTCTTTTTTCCTTCTCCCTTCACAAGGTCTTCCGCCACTTCCGCTCCCACCCTAGCACCGTAGGCCCGTTCGAGCTTCACCGGCGACGATGGTGAAGGACAAGACGTCCGCTCTAGAGTGCGCAAAGAAGGCGGCGGTGCAGGGGAAAGGGAAGAAGTCCGCTCGGGGCGGATCTTCCTCCAGAACTGCTCTGCCCAAGGGCTGGATCCAGGGCGACTAGATGCCGTCGGTGATTCAGCAGGAAGATCTTGATGATATGGTCGAGGGAGGAGTCATTCCTCACGAGGCGGCGCGTCTCCCGGGGGGAGAGGTCGAACCCCAACCTCTAGACGGTGAGTGTGTCCTCCTCGCCACCCATATTGATCGCGGGTTTTCTCTACCTCCTCATCCTTTTTTACGGAGCTTTCTGAACTTCTTCGGAGCGCAGCTCCATCACTTCACTCCCAATTCCATCATGTATCTTGCTGCTTTCGTTTCCTTGTGTGAGGGTTTCTTGGGTTGTCGCCCCCATTGGGGACTCTTTAAGCACATCTTCACTTGCCGCTCCCAATCGGTCAAGAAGGCCAAGTCGAGTGATGAAAGGACGCAGGTGATCCAGCTGTGCGGGGGCCTGGCGATCCAGACGAGGGAAAAAAGTTCTTTTCCATCTATCACTTTCCTGAGTCGGTCCCTGGTTGGCAGTCGACCTGGTTTTACTGTAAAGACCAGGCGACCCCAGGACAGTCGACTGGGCTTCCCCCTTTCTCTCTGGACCGAGCTCAAAAACCTGCTTCTCTGAAAGTGGCGCCGGAAGAAAAGGCGCAAGTCAAAGTGCTGGTGGGTCGAGTGGTTCAGCTTGTCCGCGAGGGTGTGACCGGCATGGACTTGCTGGAGGTCTTCCTTCGGAGGCGCATCCAACCGCTTCAGACTCGTGACCACCCGATGTGGCTGTACTCGGGTCTTGAAGACACCACTCGGATTCACCCAGAGGAGGTCACTGATGAGATGCTGGAAGGGTGGCTGTCGAGCATCACAGGGAACAAAGATAACCCCCGAGGAGCCAGGAGGGTTCCTCCACTCGACAACACATACGAAGTGGACCAGGTCTGACCTTATGTTCCTGAATGGGATCTTGCTTTCTTCATTGGTCTTCTTTGAATCGGTCGATTGACTTTTGTCTTGTCTGTTGTTCTCCAGGCAACTACTGAGATGTACTCGACACCCAACGGAGCACAGGAGCAGGCTGAGGAAGGGGAGGCGAGCGGAGGCGAAAGTGGAGACGAACACGGCGAGTGGGAATCTGACGGCGAAGGAGAGGGAGACGACGACGTCGACTCCAGCGAAGAGGAGGAGGAGGAAGTTGACCCCCCCCCCCCGCTCGGAGAGGCGATCCAAGCTTACGCACGATCCTGCGCGGGAACGTGGTAAGGCGACTACTCCTGTTGGGCAGTCATCGAAACTCCCTCGGACCTCTTCTCCTACGCCGACTGAAAAAGCTCCCAAGCACCCACGCGCGACGCCGTCCAAGCCGCCCAAGGCCCTGCCCAAGATGAGATGACTGTCCCCACCATTTCTGGGTAATAATAAGACTTGTTTTCCTTTGTCGACCGTGAACAGATCCTTGGTCGATTCATTGAGCCAACTGACTGACTTTCGAAATTTGCAGTGCTGCTACTTCTGAGATCTCCGCCAAGGACGATGATCAAGAGATGGAGGATGCTGTTACTTCCAACACTGGTACGATTACTGATGTTCTGCCTTGAGTCGACTGGATATTTCTTGTAATTCTGGTCGATTGACTTTTTCTTGTAGCTCCTCCTCATGTTATTAACCTCCCGGATGACGACGACGATGTGCCGCTGAGAGTGAGAAGGAACAGGAGGGCGTCGGCTGGCAAGACCTCCTAATCTGCTCCGGCGTCTGAGGCTGTAGCTCGGGACGATGGTGATACCACTCGGACTTCCGTGACTTTCGCTGATCCTCTGACGAGCGTGCGGCCTTCGACGTCGACTGCAAATCTGCCTTCGCTTTTTGCCACATACCCTGTCCCTGAGGACCAAGTGGGTGCCGCAAAAGAGGCTATACGCCAGGCGGGAATCATGCTGGAGCAACTGAAAGTGGTTCGGGAAGCCAGCCAAGCAGCATATGACGCGAGTTCAGCTCTTCAGAGTAACGTCCAGGTCAGTCGACTCAACACTTGGTTTGTTATGATATGCTGTTTGAAGAATCTCTTTTCCGAAGATCTTTATATCTCTACGCCCAGTGGGTGTGTCTGCCAATTTTTGGACGAGTGGGGGCACGCTAAGTGCACCCACTGGGTGTAGTCCCCGAGACTACGGTGGACTACTGGCAGTCGACTGTAGTCTTTATATTGTGTTGCTGTAGTTGTACTTCTTCACTCGGTCTGGTCAGGCCATGTCGAATGGAACTGTATCCGGTCGACTGCGGGCAGTTGACTTTTTTTTTTGGTCGAACCAGTGGGGGCACGCTGAGTGCACCCACTGGGTGTAGTTCCCGAGACTGCTGCCGAATGTTTTGATTCGGTTGTAGTCTTAGAAACTCCACCATTGTCTCTTGGTTACTCGGAAGCAACCTATCTTTGACGTTTGTCGACTGGTTCTTCGCAGAAATCCTGTGAACTTGTGGCTCGCTTCACCGAGTTGGAGAAGCAACAGATCCAGCTCAACCTTGACTTGAAACTTGCTCAAGAGAACTTGCAGAAGGCGCGAGAAGAAGCAAAAGGTATGGCTGGTGAGGTCCTCCATTCTTGACGAGTGACTTTTCTTTCTTGTCCGTTCTTGATGTTGATCTCACTCAACGTGTCGCAGATAAATTGGAAGAAGCTCTGAAGAAGAAGGATCAAGATCTTGCCGAAGCGCAGAAGGAGGCCTTAAACAAAACGAAGCTTGCTGAAGAAAAGCTGGCTTCAGTCGATACTCTTGAACAGGAGAACTCCAGACTGAAAGCTGCTCTCGACGCAGCTAATAAGGAGGTCAGCCGACTGAAGAACGACAAGATTGCTCTGAATGACAAGGCAAGCGAACTGGCGGGGAAGAAGAACGATCTTGAGGCTTATCTCGGGGGACTCGCCAAGAAGTTATTCATCATGCTTGAGGGTAACAATCTTCACCTGACTGGCTTGTAGTAACCAAACTCGTGTAGAGCCACTGTCTTATTCTTGAATTGTATTTGCAGAATTCTGCCAGAACTTTGAAGAGGAGACCAGTCGAGTGGAGCCAGGCTTGGATCCCGCCAATTCTCTCGTGAAGGACGAGGCTGCTATGAACGTGCTCCGACTGGAGTCTCGTATTGACAGCGTGGTTGATTATCTGGCCCGACTGAAGGTTGCAGTGTCGCAGATCGACACGTCTCTCTGGCCCAGGGCGACGCTTTCGAATGATCTCGAGTCCCTGATGACTCGACTGAATGACGTTCCTGGTCGAGTGACGGAATGGAAGAAATCCTCTGCAAGGTGTGGTGCTGATGTCGCTCTGTCCCTGGTTCGCGTCCACTGCAAAGAGGTGCGAGAGGATAAGTTGGCTGCCATTCAAGTTGCCAATACCAGGAAGCTCAGCTTTCAATACTTCATGGAGACTTTCATTGCTGCTGCCACCCGTATCGCAGACGGGATCGATTTGGACGAGTTCGTCGCCCCTTCCAGTCCTCCGCCTGAGGAATGAAAAACTTTTAATGCTTTACTTTGAATTTGCCTCGGAATGCCGAGTGGATTTTGTAACCGTTAAACTCTGTCGAGTTGAGGGCTCGAGTACTTTGATGTGAGGTCTGGGACCTTTGGGTCTTATCTGAACTTGATTTATGTCGAATATCTTCATGAATTATCTGTCGAGTGGAACTTGATCTTCACTTGAAATAACCTCGTATTTGTGATGCAGCTCCGAAGGAGAAGGTAACAGTCGATTCGCATCTTGCCGTCCTTGCGGATCGGGATGTGTTCCGTACTTAGGCGAGCGTTGGGCTGCAGCTAAGCTCCCGAGTGGGAGGTTTGCTCCCCACTCGGTAGAATTTTAAACACTTAGGCGAGCGTCGGGCTACAGCTAAGCCCCGAGTGGGAGGTTTGCTCTCCACTCGGTAGGATTTTTAAACACTTAGGCGGGCATTGGGCTGCAGCTAAGCCTCCGAGTGGGAGGTTTGCTCTCCACTCGGTAGGATTTTTCAAACTTAGGCGAGTACTTGGACTGCAACTAAGCCTTCGAGTGGGAGGTTTGCTCTCCACTCGGTAGGATTTTTAAACACTTAGGCGAGCGCTGGGCTGCAGCTAAGTCTCTGAGTGGGAGGTTTGCTCTCCACTCGGTAGGATTTTTAAACACTTAGGCGAGCACTAGGCTGCAGCTAAGCCTCCGAGTGGGAGGTTTGCTCTCCACTCGGTAGGATTTTTAAACACTTAGGCGAGCGCTGGGGTGCAGCTAAGCCTCCGAGTGGGAGGTTTGCTCTCCACTCGGTAGAATTTTTAAACACTTAGGCGAGCACTGGGCTGCAGCTAAGCCTCCGAGTGGGAGGTTTGCTCTCCACTCGGTAGGATTTTTCAAACTTAGGCGAGCACTGGGCTGCAGCTAAGCTTCCGAGTGGGAGGTTTGCTCTCCACTCGGTAGGATTTTTCAAACTTAGGCGAGCACTGGGCTGCAGCTAAGCCCCCGAGTGGGAGTCTGGCTCACCACTCGGTAGAATTTTTTAAACACTTAGGCGAGCACTGGGCTGCAGCTAAGCCTCCGAGTTGGAGGTTTGCTCTCCACTCGGTAGGATTTTTTTAAACACTTAGGCGAGCACTGGGCTGCAGCTAAGCCACCGAGCGGGAGGTTTGCTCTCCACTCGGTAGGATTTTTCAAACTTAGGCGAGTACTTGGACTGCAGCTAAGCCCCCGAGTGGGAGTCTGGCTCACCACTCGGTAGGATTTTTATACACTTAGGCAAGCACTGGGCTGCAGCTAAGCCCCCGAGTGGGAGTCTGGCTCACCACTCGGTAGGATTTTTATACACTTAGGCAAGCACTGGGCTGCAGCTAAGCCCCCGAGTGGGAGTCTGGCTCACCACTCGGTAGGATTTTTTTTTGCAAACTTAGGCGAAACGGATTCGCAGCTAAGTCACCCACTGGGCGATTTCATACGCAAACAAAAGTGACAACAATTACAGGAGAAATTGGAACACTCTTGTCTTTGATAAAAAAATAAACTACAGAAGTTTTTCTTATTACATCTCATCCGAGTGAGAATTCAAGTGTAAAATGGGCGGAGTAGTTCCGCATTCCAAGCTCGTGGCTCGTCGATCTGGCGATCAACATTGTAGAGGTGATATGCTCCATTGTGGAGGACTCTGGTGACGATGAAGGGACCTTCCCAAGTAGGAGCAAGTTTGTGTGGTTTCTGTTGATCCACTCGGAGGACCAAATCGCCTTCTTGGAAGGCTCGACTCTTCACATTTCTGGCGTGGAATCGACGCAAGTCTTGCTGATAAATGGTCGATCTGATCATAGCCATTTCCCTCTCCTCCTCTAGGAGGTCGACTGCGTCTTGCCAGGCTTGCTCTGCTTCATCTTCGGTATAAAGCTCGACTCGGGGCGCATTGTGAAGTAGATCACTTGGCAGAACTGCTTCGGCTCCGTAAACCAGAAAGAACGGAGTTCTTCCAGTCGACCGGTTCGGGGTGGTCCTCAATCCCCACATAACTGACGGAAGCTCGTCGACCCAAGCGCCTGCTGCGTGATTGAGATCACGCATCAGTCGAGGCTTTAGTCCTTTGAGAATCAGACCATTTGCCCTTTCAGCTTGTCCATTCGACTGGGGATGTGCGACCGACGCGTAGTCGACTCGTGTGCCTTGAGAGGCGCAAAAAGCTCTAAACTTGTCTGAATCGAAGTTTGACCCATTTTCAGTGATGATGCTATGCGGGACTCCATATCTGAATGTTAACTCCCTGACGAAACTGATAGCAGTGCTAGCATCAAGATTTTTGATAGGCTTAACTTCAATCCATTTGGTAAACTTGTCGACTGCCACAAGCACATGTGTGAATCCGCTCCTGCCTGTTCTCAGTGGTCAAACCATGTCCAGTCCCCAAACAGCGAAGGGCCAGACGAGTGGAATGGTCTTCAGGACTGATGCTGGCTTGTGCGACATGTTGGAGTAGAACTGGCAGCCTTCACACTTGTCGACTATCACTTTCGCCATTTCATTTGCTCTGGGCCAGTAAAAACCCGCTCAGTATGCTTTAGCCACAATGGTCCGAGAGGACGCATGGTGACCACAAGTCCCCGAGTGGATATCATCAAGGATTATCTGACCCTCTTCTGGCGTTATACACTTCTGTCCGATTCCAGTCGCGCTTTCTCTATACAACTGTCCCTTTATGACTGTGAAGGCTTTGGATCGACGGACGATCTATCGAGCCTCTTCCTCGTCCTCTGGGAGTTCTTTCCTCAAGATATATGCGATGTACGGTATTGTCCAGTCGGGAGTGATTGCCAAGACCTCCATGATTAGGTCGACCACAGCAGGAACTTCGACTTCAGTCGGATCTGTGGCGCTTTTCGGCTGCGGGGCTTCTTATGTAAAAGGATCCTCCTGGACTGATGGCGAGTGAATGTGCTCCAAAAACACATTGCTGGGAATGGCTTCCCTCTTGGAGCCTATCTTTGCCATATCATCAGCTGCTTGATTTTTCAGTCGGGGGATGTGATGAAGCTCTAACCCCTCAAATTTCTTTTCCAACTTTCTCACTGTGTTGTAGTAGCCAGTCATAGCTGGACTTCTGACGTCCCACTCCTTCATCACCTGATTAACTACCAGATCTGAGTCGCCATAGACCATGAGGCGACGGACGCCGAGTGAAATGGCCATGCGCAACCCATACAAAAGTGCTTCATATTCTTCTTCATTATTGGAGGAATCGAAGTGAATCTGGAGAACGTATCTGAGCTTATCTCCTCGGGGGGAGACCAGTACTACCCCAACACCGGAACCATTCAGCATCTTAGATCCATCGAAGAACATGGTCCAGTGCTCCGAGTGAACTTGAGTCGGAAGCTGCTGTTCAATCCACTCGGCGACGAAATCTACAATTGCTTGGGACTTGATAGCCTTCTTTGCTTCAAACTTGATATCTAAGGGAAGGAGTTCAATCGCCCACTTTGCCACTCGACCAGTTGCATCTCTGTTGTGCAGAATCTCTGACAATGGGGCGTCGCTGACGACTGTAATGGAGTGGTCAGAGAAGTAATGCGCAACCTTCTTCGTGGTCATATAAATCCCATATACAAGCTTCTGGTAATGAGGATATCTTTGCTTTGAAGGAGTCAAAACTTCAGACACATAATATACTGGGCGCTGAACTCTGAAGGCCTTTCCTTCTTCTTCCCTCTCGACCGTAAGCACTGTACTGACAACTTGTCCCGTCGCTGCAATGTAAAGCATCAGAGGCTCTTTACTGATTGGAGCAGCAAGCACCGGCTGGGTGGAGAGCAGAGCTTTGAGGTCTGCAAACGCTGCATCAGCTTCTGAAGTCCACTCGAACTTGTCAGACTTCTTCATCAGTCGGTAAAGAGGCAATGCCTTTTCACCGAGATGAGAAATGAA
This sequence comes from Aegilops umbellulata, assembly GCA_032464435.1. NCBI lineage: Eukaryota > Viridiplantae > Streptophyta > Magnoliopsida > Poales > Poaceae > Aegilops > Aegilops umbellulata. The sequence continues at coordinate 360,652,211 of CP136059.1, forward strand.
TCGACTTAGAGCGGCCAAGCAACCTGTAAGCTTCTGGACATCGTGCACACGCACAGGACGCTTCATCCGAAGTATGGTGCCTACTTTTTCGGGATTGGCGTCGATTCCTCGTTCGGAAACGAGAAAACCGAGTAACTTTCCACCTGGAACTCCGAATGTGCACTTTGATGGATTGAGCTTGATATCATACCTCCTGAGATTGGCAAAGGTTTCAGCAAGGTCAGTCAGTAGGTCGGAACCTTTCCGTGATTTGACCACAATATCATCCATGTACGCTTCCACGTTCCGACTGATCTGAGTGAGTAAACACTTTTGAATCATCCTCATGAACGTGGCTCCAGCATTCTTGAGGCCGAAGGGCATGGTGACATAACAGAAGCACCCGAACGGAGTGATGATAGCCGTTTTGATCTCGTCGGGTCCATACAGACGGATCTGATGCTACCCTGAATAGGCGTCCAGAAAAGATAAATGCTCACACCCCGCGGTCGAGTCGACTATTTGGTTGACGCGGGGGAGAGGGAAATGATCTTTCGGGCAGGCCCGATTGATATGTTTAAAGTCAATGCACATGCGAAGTGACTTGTCCTTCTTGGGGACCATGACAACATTGGCGAGCCACTCGGAGTGGTAAATCTCTCTGATGAATTCTGTTCCTAAGAGTCGAGCCACCTCTTCGCCAATAGCTTTCCTCTTCTGGACGGAGGACCGTCGAAGATGTTCCTTCACCGGCTTAACTTTCGGGTCGACTCGTAGACGGTGCTCAGCCAGTCCCCTGGGAACTCCAGGCATGTCAGAAGGCTTCCATGCGAAGATGTCCCAGTTCTCACAGAGGAACTAGATGAGCGCTTCTTCCTATTTGGAATCGAGCGTCGTTGAGATGTGAGTCGGAGCTGCATTGGGATCGGTCGGGTGAATGTGAACTGGCTTCGTTTCACCGGACGACTGAAATGCCGACTCTGAAGTAGGCTTCTTGGATCGTAGCAATTCACTCGGATCTGCAGTCTTCTGGTACTCTTGCAACTCGACCACTACCATCTGGGCGTCGGCAATTTTTGAACCCTTCTGAAAACACTCTTCTGCTTTCTTCCGATTGCCCATAACAGTGATCACACCTCTAGGGCCAGGCATCTTTAATTTGAGATACACATAACACGGTCGAGCCATGAAGCGTGCATAAGTTGGCCTGCCCAAAATAGCATGATAAGCACTTTGGAAGTCCACAACCTCGAATGTCAACTTTTCCTTGCGGTAATTCTTCGAATCACCGAAAACCACATCAAGAGCGATCTGGCCGAGTGACTCGGCTTTCTTCCCGGGAATGACTCCATGGAAGCTCATGTTACTGGTACTGAGCCTGGACATCGGAATGCCCATCCCTTTCAACGTTTCTGCATATAGAATGTTCAGGCCGCTGCCACCATCCATCAGGACTTTGGTCAGTCGAGTGCCTTCGACAACTGGGTCGACCACCAAAGCTTGCCTCCCAGGGGTGGCAATGTGCGTGGGGTGATCGGACTGGTCGAATGTGATGGCAGTCTGAGACCACTTCAGGTAACTGGGTGTTGCCGGGGCAACCATATTCACTTCACGGTTAATGACTTTCAGTCGACTTTTGCTTTCATCATCAGCAAAAATCATCAAGGTGGAATTGACTTGGGAGTACCCGTCGTCAATATCTTCCTTATCCTCAACTTTGTCCGACTCTTTTTCCTTGTCTTTGGACTGTTTACCCTGAAACTGCTGGATCAGGAGCCGACACTGTCGAGTGGTATGCTTTGGGTAAATGAGTTTACCCTCCTCATCTTTCTTGGTGTGAATGTGACACGGCAGATCCAAAACATCATTTCCATCTTGATTTTAACTTTCTTGGGGTTCCAAGGCCCCTTGGGTTTTCCCTTGAATTTTCCCTGGGTTACGGCCAGGGCCTCCCCGGGAGCGGCTGGCTCGGCCTTCCGCTTCTGTTTTCGACTGGAATTGCCTCCGATTTCCTGGTCGACTGCCTTCTGCTTGCCACTATGGAGTCGGTCTTCATCTTCACCATTAGCGTATTTGGTGGCGATCTCCGTCATCCGATTCAGAGAAATTTCTCCGGTCTGACCAAACTTCAGATTCAATTCTCTGTTCTTGACGCCTTCTTTAAAGGCACAAACTGCTTGGTGATCTGGTACATTCTCAACTGTGTGATGCAAAGTGATCCACCTCTGGATGTAATCCCTCAGAGTTTCATTCGGTTTCTGCACGCAAGACCGCAATTCTGTAAGGCCTGCCGGTCGCTTGCATGTTCCTTCAAAGGTTGTGGCAAACACCCGGGAGAGGTCCTCCCAAGTGTAGATGCTGTTGGGTGCTAACTGATTCAGCCACGCTCTGGCTGAGCCCTCTAACAGGAGAGGCAAATGCTTCATAGCCACCTCATCGTTGCCACCGCCAATCTGGACAGCCACTCGGTAATCTTCGAGCCAAGTGTCAGGCTTAGACTCACCAGTGAACTTGCTGACTCCAGTCGCCAACCTCAAATTGGGGGGAATCACTGCGGCTCTGATGGCTCGACTGAAACACTCTGGCCCTGAAACATGTACTCTGCTGCCGGTAGGCGCATCTCTGTCGTGGTCTTCTCGGTGAGCTCTGTTCCTGTCGACCAAACTTTGAACGAGGATGGACCTCGCATCAAAGCCTGGTTCCCTGGGGTCGACTGGAATCCTCCGCCCAACACTATGAGGGCGTCTGTCATCCTGCTGTCGAGGCGCATATGACCCACTCCTCGGGGGAGGGGTTGGCACTCGACGTCGATCATCTCGATCGAATCGGTGATCATACTGCTCATTTCTTCTGTACTGATCGTGTCGGTCTCCACGTCCCTCACGCCTCGGGGGCGATCTTGGGCTGTGAGCCGACTGCACTGTATCCGCTGCAACGGACCGACTGTGGATCCTATTCCGCGACTGAGAAACAGTGGAATTCTGGTTTCCCGCTACCCGGAGCAATGCCCTGATTTGCAACAAGCCCCTACCAGCCTCTGACTGGGAGGGCTGAATTGATTCCGCTATTCGGGCCGCGGCTGCCAAATTCTGAACTAGAGTTCAATATACCTGCGTAGGCGGGAAGAGCTAACGTCGAATGGACTCGGGGGACCGCTGACGCGCTTTCTCGTCGAGTACTCGCTGGAGATTCTCTAGTCGAGTGTGCTCGGCCAAGTTAGCCAAGCGCGCGTCCTCCAAGGCTCGGGCCTCGGGGGTTTCTCCAACGATAGGAGTGTGGAGTGCATCCATGTTCCGGCGGCGAAGCTCCTCTCGCTGTAACGACGTGAGAGGCTCGGGGAGATACTCTTCGTGGGGATGCGACGGGTCGCCCCCACCCGCGCCTCCATCGGTATGGGGAAAACCGGGAGGGCTGCGTGTCCCATCAATTGCCAGAACCTCCACCGCAGGGTCACTGCTGCCGCATTCGGATGCTGTCTCTGCGGAGCCAGTCGACAGGTCGAACATGCCATAGAGAGATTCGTCGGGCTCGATTGCCGCGACTTGTGGGGTGGCCGACTGGCGAGCCACCGCATGCCTCACCCACCTTTGAAGTCTCGATCGACCAGAGCGCTTGCGCCGGCGAGAGACAAGGTGGGGAGACGACACGGGAGCCGTCCGATACTGGGTTGACGGCTGCCGCAAGAGGATGCCACGAACACATGCGCGGAAGTGCATCGCCCCGCGGACGGGGAGCGCGTCGATGTCGAGTGGAGCCTCCTGAAGCCAAGCGGAGTCGTCGGTGATGAACGTGAGCGCGCCGAGACGGATCTCGCGGCCCTCCACCAAAGCTCCGCACGAAACCATGATCAAGGAGATCGGAAAAATCGCAACTCCTACAATCAAGCGCTAAGATTCCTGCCCCAAGGTGGGCGCCAACTGTCGTGGTTCTAAGTCTGACAGTGATGTAGGGGGGTAAGTATGGAGAGGCTAGATCTTAGCTATGTAGGAGTTGTAAGAACACACGGTTTACGAGTTCAGGCCCTTCTCGGAGGAAGTAACAGCCCTACGTCTCGGTGCCCGGAGGCGGTCGATTGGATTATGCATGTAAGGATAACAGGGGTGCGAACCCTTGATACTGAGGAGGGGGGTGGCTTATATAGAGTTCGCCAAGCCCCTCCAGCCCTCAGTAATGTTGGGTTTAAAGTACATTAAGGTTAGGCGTTACTGGTAACGCCCCTAATAAAGTGCTATAATGACCATAAGAGCTACTTAATGACCGACCGTTTGCGTGCGGAGTGACTGTAGAAATCCTTGCAGTCGAGTGCTTTGCTTCGTGGTCGAGTGATAGCGTCATGGTCGAGTGTCTTAAATCCGTAGAGTGGGATACCTTCAAGTCGATTGAAAGGTGACTTCTTCTAGGGATGTCCTTGGGTAGGGCACTTTAGGATAGGTCCATGCCCCTACCCTAGGTACATAGCTTCATCACTAGGTGCTGGTGGAGTTGTAGTTCTTGCCTTGGGAACTGCTGGAGCTGATGGAGCTGGCCTAGGTGCTGGTGGAGCTGTAGTTCTTGCCCTGGGTACTGATGGAGCTGCCCTTGGGGCTGATGAAGCTGCATCAACTCTTCTGTTTTCCTGCAGTGTAAACATACAAAGATTAGAACATAGTATAGGAACTATAATCATAAACTGAATCTTTTAAAGTTTGGACAATTAACCTGATGTTGGTTCCTTCTCATTGCAAGGGCTGGCTTAAGATTTTTGTGGCAGCTAGTGTACCTATGCCCACTCAAATTGCAATTACTTCAAGTGATTGATGCCATCCTAGAAGTATCCTTGGGATCTGGCTTCTCAAACTGATTCTTTCTCCTCTTTGTCTGCTTCTTTCCTGGCTTGTCTCTGAAAACAGGTGGCTCTATGTCAGGGGTCCCAGTCTTTGGCCATAGATCAGGCCCAGGCACAGGGTAGAAAATTGGACTGTAGGCTTGTTGATACATTGGTTTCTTGAAGAAAGCATTAACAAAATCTTCTGGATGTAGTTTAGCCTTGTTAATTGCTGAAACACCATGATTGCAAGGAACCCCAGCCATGTCCCATTTTCTACACCCACATGTGTAATCTTTCAGATTTACTGCATATGTGCTTTCTCCACTTGCAACCTGGTATAGATCAGGTCCAGCCTTGATTGACTGACAGAATCTGGAATGATGTTTAGCTTCTTCCAGCTTTTCAGCATATGTTGGGCATATCTGCCACTTAGCTGTCTCTGTCTTGGTCCTATTGGCATTGAACTTAACTAACAATTTTGTTCTGATCCCATCTACCATGGTTTTAATTGGTTTTCCTCTCACATCAAGTATCATTTTATTGAATACTTCACTTATGTTGTTCACAACCAAGTCAGTTTTACAATTTGTGTCCATGGCATGTCTAGGCCATGTATGCTTTGGTATCTTACTAAGCCATTTCCAAGCTGCTTGACACTCTTTTTTCATACCATCCATTGCTTGATTATATCCATGCTCAGTATATGAATAACTAGCCTGATCCATGTATTTCTTTAACTCTTCACCTCTAAAGCCAGCTGTTTGGAAGTTCTGATAAATATGTCTAAGGCAGAATCTTTGAGGGCAATTTGGGAATACATTGGTTATTGCTTTAAGCAGACCCTGTGAAAGTAAACTAATGTTTGAATATGATGCCAGAAGACACTATTTGTAAGTACTAAGCATGTTCTAATTTGCACTATTTGTAAGTACTAAGCATGTTCTAATTTGCACTATTTGTAAGTACTAAGCATGTTCTAATTTGCACTATTTGTAAGTACTATGGTGTATGAGTTACCTTTTGTCTATCAGATATGATAGTGTAGTAGCCATGCTTCCCTGACTCACCACCAAGAGCGTACTTCAGTTGTGTTAGAAACCATGACCAGCTGGCAGTGTCTTCCTTGTCAACAATTGCAAATGCAATGGGAAATATGTTGTTATTACCATCTCTACCAATTGCAGCCAGTATTTGCTGCCCTGTGGTCAACTTAATGAAGCAGCCATCAACACCTACAGCAGAAAATTTCACATTAGTACTAGGACAATTTGGGAATAAATGATTGTGTTCACACAATTTAATATAGGTACCTATGAAGGGTCTGCAACCATTTAGGAAACCCTCTTTGCAAGCATTCACGCACATGAACAAGCCATGGAATCTAGGATTTATGCTAGGATGGGCCTTCAATTGCTTTGTTGTAACAATGCATCTACTTCCTGGATTGGTATCGAACACAGCATGGAGGTAATCCCTTATCCTTGTGTATTGTGCCCTTTGATCTCCTTGGACAACACTCTTAGCTGCTTTCCTTGCTCTATAGGCCATGTGAATGGACACTTCTATTCCATGTTTATTCTTCAAATTAGCTATTATGGTCTGGACTGGTGTGTTTATGTCTGCCCTCAACTGTTCCTCACACTCATGTGCCAACCATCTTGCAGTCACTTTGGTGCTCTCTACTACAGCAGCACAATTGTGGTACAAGTTCATCTTCTTTATACAAAAAGTTTTCTCATGTGCTATTTGAGAAGCAGCAATGAAAAAAGGACAGTCTTATGTACTGCAAACTGCAATAACTCTATCTGAGCAGTTTCTACGAAAAGAGTAGTTCCTGTTTTGTGAGATGTGAAATGTAAGAAGTGCTCTCCTGAATTGTTGGACATCTAGAAAACAAAGTTTCTTCACAAATTGTTCTTGTGGGTTCTCCCTCTTCTCATCATACCAAAGCCTAGGCTTCTGCTTTCTGGACCTGCTCTTCCTACCATTTGGTTGCCTGAATGTTGGAAGCTGAGCACCATCATTATCATCCTGACTTAAGTCACATGGCTTGCTCTCTTCATCAGATGAAGGTATCCAATCTTGCTCTATGATTTGGTCAAGACTTCCATGTGATCTGGTTGTTGGCCCCTTCCTCTGGCTTCCTCCTGTGCTACTGCTTCCTCCTGCACTACTTCCTCCTATAGTGCTTCCTCCTCTCCTACCCTCCTCAGCTTGCTCATCCTGTCCTACCTCCTCCTCTCCTGCTTCATCCTCCAACTCCTCCTCATCTGGTTCATAAAGCTCTTCTACATTAGTGTCTCCTTCAAAGTGATTGAGAGGATCAGCTCTATGCCTCTTCATTGCCTCCAGCCTAGCTATTATGTCTTCATCTTCTAAAATCTCATTGTCACTATCACTGTCAGTGAACTCTTCAGCAAGGAGCACTGGAAGTTTTCTCTTTGCTTCCTTGTACTTCTCTTTTTGTTTCTTATTGGTCCTAAACTTTTCAATCTCTTCGTTCCTCTGCTGCTCCATCATCGTCTCAATCTTCTCTTGATCTTGGTCTGTCTCCATGAAGTACTCATGCCTCTCACTACCATAGTCCAATGCAAACTCTGGTTCACTTGGACCCTTAAGCTTCAAACTTGAACTCTCCTGGGTGTTCATGACCTGGACAGGCTGTGGTTGGGGCTTAACTGGACTGGGGAAAAGAACTCCTGAAGTATCTACCTCATAGACAAGTGGTACACCTAATTCAGACAAAGGGACCTGCTCTTCATAAACATGACCAATGTTCAGGTCAGCTGGTGTGGGTGCATCACTTCTCATAACTGTAATGTTAACCACATTATTTCCTTTACTGCATATGTCATCCAACATTTCTTCAACCTTGTCATCATCAGTTAATTCTTCCATTCCTGACACCCCAACTCCTGGATCTCTGACATAATACATATAATCTCTTGAACTAAAGCCTTCCAACTCTATTAGTGCAATAAGATTCCAATATGTTATGTCTGATAAGCAAATGGTTCTTTCCAAATTATCTCTACCAAAGAAATGGAACCTCACTTCCCATTCTTCATCATCCAACCTAGTTCATTTAACATAGTTGTTAACATTCAGATAAAACTTGTCTTGAACAATACAGATAAAATTCAGTAAACCTAGTGTTAAACAATTTAGTTAAAACAACTGACTATTGAGCCATTATGTTCAAAACTAGTGTGCAATTGCAGTTGAAACTACGGAGCCATTATGTTAAACTAGTGTTAAAGTTAAGTTAAAAACATCTTAGTTAGCAAGACTGAGCAGTGCAATTATGTTAAACTACTAACCAGTTCAAATTCAGTTAGCATGACAGAATAAATTACTGTGTAAGTTAAAAACTAGTGTTACAGCTAATTTGCACTCCAAACCCAATAACCCAATAACCCAAACATTACAGATAAAATTCAGTTAGCATGACTGAATAATTAAGGGCAAGCTAATTTGTAGTTGACTAACATTACTGTAACACAATAATCCAAACCAAATACCAACAACATAATCCCCAACTCTGTACTTGTCCTAGAACCCTAACCCTAGAACCCTAACCCTAGAATCCAGATCGGGGAAACAGGGAAACAGTGAGGAGGGGGAGAGGATGGATGGCTTACACCACACCGCCGAAGGAGGATGCAAAGTGCTGGCTGCCTGTCGGATTTGCCTTCACCGCCTTGGCAAATGCCCTAGCCGCCGTGTACCGCGGGTCCGGGGAATGGGGAGGAGGCCCCGCCTGAGAAGGATCCGAGCTCCCGCATAGCTCCAGTGGATCTCCAGCACCACCAGCATAGCCAGCGGAAGCGCCGCCACCGCCGCGGCCGTCGCCGCCGCCAGGTTTCGCCTTCCCCATTGAAGCCCCAGGGAGAGCAGAGGAGCGAGTAAGTGAGAAGTGGAGTGGGGGTGGCGCGGTCGGCCCGTCCGACGCGAGCCGACCAAGTCGTCTCGACCAGACGGCGTCGTTTGCCTTCCGTTATGCCACGTAAGGGGAAACTGGGCCCCATCTGTCGGAAACGCACTCAAATGAAGCAAATCGGTCTATCAGTGCACACTGCAAAAACTTTACTGAATGTTCGGTGTTTTTGCAAATGATTAGTGACCTCGTGGTTTTCTGCAATCGATGCCCCAAATGTGGTGTTTTTTTGCAATTCACTCCCTGATAGGCTATTCTTGGTATTCTTAATCTTATGAATACATTCATAGGCTACCAAGATGTTGTCAGTAATCATTCTACCCGGAACGAAGGCACTTTGGGTAGGAGATATTATATCTGGAAGAATACTTTTCAAACGAACATAAAGCATCTTTGAAATAATCTTGTACAAAACATTGCAGAGGCTAATGGGGCGGTATTGTGTTACCAACTCAGTAGAATCTACCTTTGGAATCAAAACGATGGATGTGTCATTCCATTTCGAAGGAATTTGCTTTGAATTTATAGCATTCAAGACAGCACCAATAATTTCCTCTCCAAGAATGTGCCAATATTTTTTGAAGATAATTGTGTGCAAACCGTCCGGGCCCGGAGCCTCGAGATCACCAATGCTGAATACTGCTTTTCTTACATCATCGGCAGAGAAGGGCGCAAGCAACATATTATTCATTTGATCTGTTACTTCATGTTGTACCTTTTGAAGCATTGCAGGTTCAGTATGATCTACTTTAGAATTGAAAAGGTTAGCAAAATAACTTTGAACGTGATCATTAAGCTCTTCCATACCTTCAATCGGGTCCTCGTTCTCATCTCTAAGTTTTTTAATATAATTTTTCTTTCTACGGGCCACTGCAAAAGCCTGGAAAAAGGCAGTGTTTCTGTCGCCGAATTTGAGCCAATCTACCCTTGATCTCTGCATACACTGAATCTCTTCAAGTTCCAATAAATATTCCACTAGTTCAGCTAGATCCTTTCTCTTCTCTTCATTTGCATCGGTCATGGGTCCTATAATTGCTTCTTCTAGTTCTCTTTGCGCCTTTCATAATCTTTTCTTTGGCTTCTTTATCACCCTTTGGTCCCAATCATGGAATACCATATGCATCCGTGATAGTTTTGCGAACACTCCCGGGAGAGTCGGGTCATTTTTCATCTTGTCCCACGTTTCCTGTACCAAGCCCGCAAACTGTTCTTCTCGTAGCCATCTAGCTTCAAACCTCGGCCCTGCCTGGACGGCCCTTGTGTTTGAGTAGTATTCCGTATCAACCAATAATGGTCTATGATCAGAGTGATTGAAGTTACAGTGCTCTAGACTAGCATTTGGGAACAAGTTAGCCCATCCATTGTTCACTAGGCCCTGTCTAGTCTTTCACGGATTCTACCTCTTCTCCAAGTGAATAAATTGCCAATGTACCCCATGTCGTGCAGATTACATTCTTCAATCGTCTGCTGGAATGCCATCATATACTGCCGAGGCCCTGATTTACCTACAAGTTTATTATTAATTCGATTACGTACTAAAAATAGAAATTAGCTGCTAATTGAATCAGTACTTATTGTCTCACCAAAGCAACATGATTTTATTAGGCAAGTCAATGAGATGTGGGTAAAAAACAAGGGTAACAATCAGTTGTGGATTCATGGCTAGATGACCTATGCATGGCTCCTCCCGCACCCACGCGGGGTGGTGGCCGCTCCAGATTGAGCAATGACGGGGCGCCGAGCGTCCCTTCGACTCCGATCAGTCCGGGGACTCACCCCAACCGCGTTTGGCCACCCAACCGTGGAGTACCACGACGTCCACCCTTCCCATAGCCATCTGGAACGCAACGGCTGTGGCATGTCCAGGTCCATGGCCGATGGTGTAAGCCACCACTGCCCTGTTACGGCGCCCCCACCTGACAGGGAGACGACCAACACAGCCAAGGGTGGCGATGACGCGGAAGCAAAGGCGTGACCGCGTGGCATGTGGGCCAGGTTGTAGGTGTGTGTAGCGTGAGGCATGCGTGCCGCATGAGGTTAAGTAGCTAGCTACACCCGGGGAATGGGCATCGAGTATTAAGCAAAACAAATCGAACCGAAGAGAGAGAGAGAAGTTGTTCTTCCTCCTCTCGGCGGCTTTCAGATCCCCTTCTCCTACTTCCCCGATCTCCTATCCCTCTCTACGAATCCTAGATCAAGGCCCATAACAAGTGGTATCAGAGGTCAGACGACTTGGATCCGCTCTACCAAAAGCCAGTATCACACCAAAGCGGCCAAGCAGGCGGCGACGATGGAGGAACAGATCGCGGCGCTCGCCGAGGCGATTAGTGACGGGCGGACGGCCAACGTCGCCAGGCTCGACGTGATCCAGCAGTCGCTCGAGATGTGGCGACCAGCGGTGACCAACTTGCAGCAGCAGCTGGACGAGCTGCGCGCGCAGGTCGGGTGAATTGCGCTTCAGCCAGCGCTCGCGTCGCCTCCGGCGACCCAGGAGGACGCGGTGGTGCGACCGGCAGCGACCCAGCCTGTCGACGACCCGGGGCACCACGGGCCAAGTGGCCATAGCGAGGTCATCGATTCCAGGGGTACGGCTCGTGGGGTGGTCACCACCCTGGCGCCGCCTCCGGGCAAGGGTTCGTTCTCCGATCTCATCCTTACCCCTCCCTCCCCGCCTCCAGTCGATCAGCCGATAGGGCACGAGCAGGGCTACCACCACACCTCGCACTCCAATTGGGCTCTGTCCAAACTCGATTTTTCCCTGTTTGAGGGCGAGAACCCCCAATTCTGGAAAACCAGATGCGAGAAATACTTCGCGGTCTACAGGGTGCAGCCGGATCTTTGGGTGGGTGGCGTGAGTGAACAGAAGCACATACCCGAGTAAGTAGGTTGTTTGTGTATGGGATACAGAGGACTTGATACTTTAATGCTATGGTTGGGTTTTACCTTAATGATCTTTAGTAGTTGCGGATGCTTGCTAGAGTTCCAAACATAAGTGCATATGATCCAAGTAGAGAAAGTATGTTAGCTTATGCCTCTCCCTCAAATAAAATTGTAATAATGATTACCGGTCTAGTTATCGATTGCCTAGGGACAAATAACTTTCTCGTGACAACAAGCTCTTTACTAATTTAGTTGTGTCTTCATCTAAACAGCCCCTAGCTTTTATTTACTCGCTCTTTATTTTCTTGCAAGCCTATCCAAAAACACCTACAAAGTACTTCTAGTTTCATACTTGTTTCCGGTAAAGCGAACGTCAAGTGTGCGTAGAGTTGTATCGGTGGTCGATAGAACTTGAGGGAATATTTGTTCTACCTTTAGCTCCTTGTTGGGTTCGATACTCTTACTTATCGAAAGAGGCTACAATTGATCCTCTATACTTGTGGGTTATCACTAGCCATTGATCATTGGCGACCATATCTTCAGCACTCGGAGTTCATAGTGCGCACTGATCAGAAGAGTCTGCTTCACCTGACAGATCAAAGGCTCAACACTCCTATTCAGCAACGAGCATCTACCAAACTGGTGGGGCTACAATTCGTCATCCAATACAAGGCAGGACTCACAAACAGAGCAGCTGATGCATTGTCTCGCCGAGGGCATGCAGAGGATGCAGAAATGGCAACACTGTCCATTTGCAAGCCAACTTGGTTGGAGGCTGTGAAGAACAACTATCAGAAGGATGCCGCTATGACAGCAAGAATGGAGAAGATGGCTCTCGATCCCAATAGCGAACCACAGTATACAATGCAGGACAGAATCTTACGATACAAAGGGCGCGTGTGGATTGGGGATGACGCCACGATTCAGCAACCCCTGATCAACTCTCTGCATGCAAGCGCGGTGGGTGGACACTCCGGGTTCCACGCCACATATAATCGCGTCAAGCGGCTCTTTGAGTGGCATGGCATGAAGGCTTAGATCAAACAAAGTGTGCGGACTTGCATGATATGTCAACAGGCAAAAATGGAGATGAAGTCGCCTACGTGGCTCCTTCAACCGTTACCCATCCCAAAAAGGCAATGGGCAGTGGTTTCTATGGATTTTATCGAAGGGCTGCCGCGTTCTGGTGGATATGACACAATTCTGGTGGTGGCCGACAATTTTTCAAGGTATGCCCACTTTCTCTCGCTGACGCACCCATTCACAGCATTGAAGGTGAAGCAAAAGTTTATGAAGGAGATCTTTCGGCTACACGGCTTGCCTCTCGCAATCATCTCGGACCGCGACAAGGTTTGGCAGGAATTGTTCAAGCTTTGCCGTACGGAGTTGAGGCTCAACTCAGCATACCACCCGCAAACTGACGGAACGACGGAGCGAGTCAACCAGTGCCTGGAGGGATACCTCAGATGTGTAGTGCACTCGTGCTCAAGCAACTGGTCGAAGTGGCTAGCTCTTCCAGAGTACTGGTACAACACCACGTTTCACTCGGCTCCGGGGATAACTCCGTTTGAAGTCATCTATGGGCAGCTGCCACGCGAGTTTGGAGTGGACCATATCGAACAATGCTCAGTGCCCGATCTGGCTGCATGGTTGCGCGAGCGAGAAGTCATGCTCGAGCTCCTTCAATAGCAACTGAAGCTTGCTCAGGACAGAATGAAAACACAGGCTGACAAGCATCGCACCGACAGGGCGTTCGAGGTCGGTGATGCGGTGCTACTGAAACTTCAACCTTTTATCCAGTCCTCGGTGGCGCAGCGTCCCCACCAAAAGTTGGCGTTCCGCTACTTCAGACCCTACCGTGTCCTGGCTCGCATCGGCGCGGTGGCATACAAGATGGATCTCCCAGCGTCCAGCAAAATTCATCACGTGGTGCATGTGTCACAGCTGAAGAAGGCCGAAGGCGCACAAGTTCTGGTGAATTCTGACCTTCCACCTGGCAATGCTACCTTGCAGGAAGAGCACGTTCCAGAAAAGGCGCTCGAACTTCGGATGGTTCAGGTGGGAGGGACGCTCCAGTCACGCCTGCTGGTCCAATGGAGCAGGCTACTCAAGTTCATGGCCACCTGGGAAGACCCTGCATAGCTGCAACAGAAGTTTCCAACTACTCCGCCTTGGGGACAAGGCAAAACACAAGAGGGGGAGGATGTTACGGCGCCCCCACCTCACAGGGAGACGGCCAGCACAACCAAGGGTGGCGATGACGCGAAAGCAAAGGCGTGACCGCCTGGCACGTGGGCCAGGTTGTAGGTGTGTGTGGCGTGAGGCCTGCGTGCTGCGTGAGGTTAAGTAGCTAGCTGCACCCAGGGAATGGGCATATGAGTATTAAGCAAAACAAATCGAACCGAAGAGAGAGAAGTTGTTCTTCCTCCTCTCGGCGGCTTTTAGATCCCCTTCTCCTACTTCCCCGATCTCATATCCCTCTCTACGAACCATAGATCGAGGCCCATAACATGCCCCCGCTTGCATCCACTAAGCCACGATGGGTTCTGACCTCTGCTCACCCCTCCCTCCTTCAACAACGGGCATACAGTCGAATAATCACAACCGTTGGATCTAGAACAGGTGGCATCTAAGATAGCTAAATAGCAAATATCTTCTTACAAGGAGTTCAATATAGGAGCTCGCCTAAGTCCCGCCGTTCTCTTAACTTCTCATTTTTTAGGAGTTAAGATTTGAGAGAGCATTTGAAAAGTTATATGACGGTGGTTCGGTTAGAGATGCCCTAAGGGCATGCCCAGCGCTCCACTGTGGATATACCTGGCCATGGGCCGGGCCGGGCCGGGCTTGGGCCGGGCCCTAAAAAGCCCATGGCAGAAAACTGAGGCCCAAGCCCTACCATCGGGCCTACTTTTCAAGCCCAAGCCCGACCCATCTGGTAAAAAGCCCTGAAAAGCCCTTAGGGCTTAGGGCCGTGGGCCGGGCCTCTTCCTTAAAATGCCAATATGCCAAGCCCAAGCCTGCCCAGGCCCTGCTGGTGGGCTCAAAACTCATGCCCAAGCCCGGCCCACGGGCAAGCCCATCGGGCCTAGGCCCTGGATTTTAGGGTCGGTCCTGGGTGGGCCGACAGGGCCGGGCCGGAGATGGCCAGGACTAACTGTGGACGGGTGCCCCAGCCCTATACATCACTCCCAATTGTCCAGCTCAGCTCAACTAGTAGCTTGCAGACTAAGACGAGATCCTACAGAGGAAGTAGTCTCTTGGTTCGTTCCAAAATAAAGTAGTCCCTTGACTGACAAAAGTAAAAGAGAGACAAGAAAAGGGAGAGAGATGGGGCGAGCCAGCCCTCCACGTTCACGTGAAGTACACGAAAAAGAGAATGTATATGTCATACATTGGTTTGGTGGGGCAGCTTCATGCGTTGAGGGTTTGACAAACTAAATAGTGCCCCATCCATCTTTACTTAGGCCAACTCCACCGCGCGACCCCATCTTGTCCGGGTGCATCCGTTTGGGGTAAAACGGACGAATAGTGCGGCCCAACGCGCGGCCTCAAATAGACAAATGTCCGGATTCCATCCGTTTTCGACCCATCCCCGACCCAAACTTGTGCTCGGTTTGGGGTGAAACGGACGCGCGCGGACGGCCTCGACGCACGCCCTTGTCCTCCCCCATGGCCCGCCTGTCGGGGACACTAGCAGTCCCTTCGCTCCCAACGTTTCCACCCTCTCTCCCCACCCCGCCCCGCCGTCGGCGCCGCCGCTATTCTCCGACCGCCTCCTCACCGCGCAGCCCCTGGCCGTCCATACCAAACCACGTCTCGACATGGCCTCCACCACGCCCGCCCTTTCGCCGTAGTTTTGGCCGTCGATTGGAGGAGGTTTGGCCGTCGCCGTCTTTGCCGGTGGTAGAGGGGACACGACCGCCGGCGACGTACCACGACGGTCGCGACAGCTTCCGACGAGAGCTCCAGAGCGGCCAGTAGCCGGCCGGCAACCACCCCTGCTGCGTCGAGGTGATCATCGCGGCCTCTTCGCCACCACGACCGCAAGGTGTTCGACATTTTGCCCATAAAGGTATGGACAGTGGAGACGAGTTTTTCTTCCATCACTTCCTTTGTTCATCGGACAATTCATCGTCGGATGATGAAGATCTTGTGGTGGCTGCACTGGTCGTTCACGACCACATTCAACGACAGCTTCCTCGGTACAGGGGGTCAGTCCCTGGTCGTGCTCCCAACCTGAACCGCAACAGGGAGAGAGGCCACTCCCTACTCTATGCCGATTACTTTGCGAACACCCCGCTTTTCAAGCCGGATAAATTTCGTCGCTGTTTTCGTATGGCAAGGCATCTGTTCAATCGTATCCGAGAGGGAGTGGTTGCTCATGACCCATACTTCGAGTGCAAGACGGATGCCCTTGGCAAGCTTGGATTCTCCTCTTACCAGAAATGCACCGCGGCCATCCGCATGCTTGCATATGGAATTCCAGGCGATCTGGTGGATGAGTATGTGCGTATGCGTGAGACAACATGTCTGATGTCAATGTACAAGTTCTGCCAGGCTGTGATCGAGGTGTTTGGCCCAGAGTACTTGAGGCAGCCAACTGCCGCTGATACAGAGAGATTGTTGGCGACCAACGTAGCTAGAGGCTTTTCAGGCATGCTTGGCAGCATAGATTGTATGCACTGGGAGTGGAAGAACTGTCCATTTGCTTATGTCAAGGCGTGCACTGTCATATTAGAAGCGGTGGCTTCGGAGGATCTTTGGATATGGCATTCTTTCTTCGGCATGGCAGGTTCTCACAATGATATCAACGTGCTGCAGCGTTCTCCAGTCTTCGCAAGGCTTGCAGAAGGCCACTCCCCACCTGTCAACTTTGAGATCAACGGCCACCAGTACAACAAGGGATACTATCTAGTTGATGGTATATATCCTCAGTGGTCAACTTTTGTGAAGACAATCTCGAAACCCCCAGGTGAGAAGAGAAAGAGATTTGCCCAAATGCAAGAGAGTGCTAGAAAGGATGTGGAACGTGTTTTTGGTGTGCTTCAATCCCGGTGGGGTATCGTTCGAAACCCTGCACTGTCATGGGATGAAAGGAAGCTTTGGGAGGTGATGTGTTTGTGTGATCATGCACAACATGATCGTCGAGGACGAGCGTGATGAGAGTATCTTCGACCAATGATTTGATTATCAAGGTGAAAATATTGAGCCCTTGCACCAAGACCCGGCCACATTTGAACAGTTTGTCCAATTCCACCGTGAGATGCATGATTGGCACACTCATTTGAATCTTCAAAATGACTTGGTTGAGCACGTGTGGGATCACATTGGCAACCAATAGATGTATTGGTTCATTTTATGTTCAGTCAAGACAAGTTCGATTTGGTTGTAAAACTATTTTATTAAAGACAATTTTAATTGGGTTGTAAAAATATTTTAATTTTCAGACAAATATTTGGACGTGCAAACTAGTTTTGATAAAATATGGGCATTTTTGACCCCGACGGACAGGATGGGGCAAACGAATGCGTCCGCGCGCTGGGCGCACGGTCACCGCATCCCATGACACGCCCGGCCACGACCCCTTTACCCTACCCAAACGGATAGAATCCGGACAAAACGGACGTCCGTTTGAGGTTGCGCGGTGGAGTTGGCCTTATGTGGAAGAGATGAAGCACTAGAAAGAAGATGATGCTTTCATTGTACATGCCTTAAAGTAGCGTACATTTTCTTTTGTGAGGAACTTCATAATGCACACAATCTATACCCTCTCTCCAGCTGGAGCGACCATGATACTACCTTCGATCCAACTAACCTTAGTTTAAAAATGCGTCAAAGAAGCCTCCGTCTCAATATAAGAGCTTTTTTATACTAGTGTAGAAAACACTTTTATATTATGGAACGAAGGGAGTATATTTTTTTTCTTTTATCAAACTTTACTATATACTGCATCGGAAAATAAAAACGATGCCGCAACACTTGACAAGCGTGTCGACGGGAGAGAGGGAGGGGGTTGTCAGACGGGCCGGGATCCCATCCCCTCCTCCCGGCGTGCACATATTCCTTGCCCCTCGCGCCCAAACGCAGCACAATTCTTTACTTAACCTCGGCGCGCTCTTATCCACCCGAGGCCACCCACTGACACATCGCCCCACCGCACCCGAGCTAACCCGACTTCGCACGGGTACAAGAGCCGACGCGTGAGCCGCACACCCCCGCAGACCAGAACGGCAGAACGGCGCCGCACACCTCCGACCCCTTCCACCCGCCCGAGCCGACAGCAGCAAGCTCAACCCAGCAGACAGGTGGGACCAACCCACGTCCGGGCCCATCTATCAGCGTAGCAGACTGGCAGGCCCCACCGTGAGCGTGGGATGCTATGTAGCGGTTTCCCCTGGTGATTTCCACGCCCCTTTCTATCCCCAAACCCGAAGGCAAACCCCTCTTTTGAATTCCCTCCCTCCCCTCCCCCTCGGCCGTCTCGCCGCCGACCCGGCCCGGGACGGAGGCCCCCCTCCCTCCCTCCCGGAACCTTCTGGAAGCTTCCGCACCTCCCTCCGCTACTCCGGCGAGATCCCGCGTCGCCGCCACCGCAGCAGCCACCAGTACCTCGCGCTCTCGGCCCGTTGCTTGCAGCGGGAGGAAAGGTATTCGTTCCCCGCCCCACTTTGCTTCGATTTGGTCCTTCTGTAGCGGCGGCGCCGCCCCATCCCCGTTCCGTCTCCGCCAGGGGTGCCCTTCTCCCCGCACACGCTACGGATACGCTGTTAGGTTGTTTAGGGTGTGGATTAGGCTGCGGTCGTCGCGTCCCGTGCCCCGTTCGATTCTCCGCGCTGCGGTGCGCTGCTCGCGGTGCCGTTCGGGGACCGCAACCGCGCGGTGCGTGGCGCCCAGGGGTTGCGGGCCGCTCGCATTTGGAGGGATTTGCGAGCTTGATGTAGCGGCTCCCCTGTGCCGTGTTGATTTGGGTTTCGTGGTAGGCTGAGACTGATCTGGTTGGGTTTGCGCCAGGTGCTTTTGGCTGCTCATCTGAATTGATTTTGTACCTGGTGCCTCCGTTTAGTTTTTGCTTCCCAGTTCGTGTTTAGATTAATTTGGTTGGTCATCTGAGAGCAGAGGAGGTGTACTTTTGGCTGCTCCTTTGAATTGATCTGTATCGGGTGCCTCCATTCAATTTGCTACCCAGCTCATGTTCAGATTGATTTGCTTGGTCATTTTCTTAGAGCAGAGGAGGTGTACCTTCTGATGTCATATACTAAAGCCGAAATGTAAACAGTATATTGTTTGGTCTGACTGCGAACAAGTAATTGTTTGGATTTCCCTATTCTGTGTAATGCTTGTTGTGACAAAATCGAAATCTAGCAAAACGGACTCACCTGAACTTATGATGCTTGATGCACTCTCTGTTCTTATCTAGACCCAACTTTAACAGAAGTTCTGTTTGGTCTCTGCGTGGCGCCCAGGGGTTGCGGGCCGCTCGCATTTGGGGGGATTTGGGAGCTTGATGTAGCGGCTCCCCTGTGCCGTGCTGATTTTGGTTTCGTGGTAGGCTGAGACTGATGTAGTTGGGATTGCGCGAGGTACTTCTGGCTGCTCGTTTCAACTGATTGCTATCGGGCGCCTCTGTTTAATTTGCTTCCCAGTTCGTGTTTAGATCATCTGAGCATAGGTGTACTTTTGGCTGCTCATCTGAATTGATCTGCATCGGTTACCTCCATTCGATTTACTTCCCAGTTCATGTTCAGATTGATTTGCTTGGTCATTTTCTTAGGGCAGAGTAGGTGTACCTCCTGCTATCATATACTAAAGCCGAAATGTAACACTATATTGTTTGGTCTGACTGGGAACAAGTAGTAATTGTTTGGATTTCCTCCTATTCTGTTCAGTGTTTGTTGTAAAAAAATCAAACTCTAGCAAAGCGGGCTCACATGAAGTTATGATGCTTGGTGCACCCCCTATTCTATATATCTAGACACAACTTTAACAGAAATTTTGTTTGGTCTGGCCAGAATAGGTAGTCAGATAGGTTTCCTCTACTCTGTGTAGCCTCTGTTATAACAAAATCGAACTATAGCAGAATGGTTTGGTATCACGTATGAACTTATGGTGCTAGCATGCTTGGATAACGCTTTCTAGATGTTCGATGGCTGAAGTAATCAGCAAGATAAAGGCTTAATCTGGCATGCAGTACCTATTTCCATCTTTTTTATGTTTATGTTTTGCTGATGCGAAGGAGCTTTTGGAATGCTATGGCATAATGGCTGCTAGCATGTTGTGATTTGACCCTCCTACGACATTTATCAATGTTGCTTTTGGCAATTGGCAACATATGTAATTGATGTTTCTGTGGTGTAGGGGTCAAGATGGTTGTTGGATCATTCATTACCAGAGCTTTGATGTAAGCAGGAACTCAGTTCTTATTTAATCACAGAAATGATGTGATTTTCTTGTTTACATTCACAATGTTTCTGTTATTTATCTGTTTTGCAGACTTGTTCTTGGATATGCGTATCCGGCTTATGATTGTTACAAGACAGTGGAGCTGAATAGGCCTGAGATTGAGCAGTTGCGGTTCTGGTGTCAGTACTGGTATGTCTTTGACACCATTCCATTTTATTTTGGGCTATCATTCTTTGTTTTTGCTTGGTCTCACATGCATGACCATGGTTTTGCAGGATTTTACTTGCAATGCTTACTGTTTTCGAGAGAGTTGGGGATAATTTCATATCATGGTAATGTGACTCATTTGAATTAGGATTTTGGGTGATTACAGTTGGGGGACTTCATCTGCTTGATGGTTGATAGTTCCATTTTCATACAGGTTGCCAATGTATAGTGAAGCAAAGCTGGCTTTTATTGTGTATTTGTGGTATCCTAAGACACAGGTTTGGTTTCCTGCTTTTTGTGTTGCCATAACATGTTATGCCTTATGGCATGTCTCTAACAAAGGGTTATTCCAGGGGACTTCATATGTCTATGAGTCGTTCTTCAAGCCGTATATTGCAAAACACGAATCTGAGATTGATCGCAATCTTCTTGAGTTGAGGACAAGGGCTAGTGATATGGCTGTTACTTACTTCCACAAGGTTGCAGACTACAGCCAGTCAAGGTTCCATGAAATCTTGCAATATGTTGCTTCTCAATCACAAAGATCTCGTTCTCAGGTACTTTATCAAAACTTTAAAGTTTGCTTGATAGTCATTTGTACTGCTATGATATCGATTTTGGCGAGAAGTGTAACACTACCCACTATATGATGTACTGAACTTCTATACTTTGTACATGATATAATCTGGTGGCTTGTTCCATAATGGTAGTGCTATTTAGGTTTTCTTCTATTTGAGCCCAATGTTGTAGGCTGGAGTAGAATTTTAAATGCTAAGCCATGAATTTATTCACATGTTGTATTGATAATGATCCATGTATTGCATCCTACCACCACATGTTTTTTATGATAAAATGTTCTAAATTCACATTGATGCCCTGATTTCTAGTGGAAGTTAGAAAAACATGAATAATACCCATTTGTATGTTCCTTTACGCAGCACTTCTTTTTACATTCAGCCTCATCTACGAGTGGTGCTTTTGTTGCTTACTGATTTTTTTTGTAGTTACATTTGGAGTTAAATAATACTCCCTAATATGTCTGGATAAAGGAAATATAGTATGACACTCAGAGATCATATATTGCTCCAAAATTTTGGCATATGCATTTACCTTCCATTTATAATAGAGAGAATATGCATCTAATTTTTCCTAGTTTTGAGAATTTCTGTGAATTATCGATAGGTTGGGAAATTTGCTCTGGTCTTCTAGGAGCACTACTACTGAAGAGTGTTTTCACACCATATTGTGAAATTCTAGAAATATTTTCCCCTAGTGTTCAGTTGAATATTCTAGTTTGCTTGCACCCTCTGTAAGAATTCTTGTGTATGTCCTTGTTGCACCCTTTGGAAGTGTTTGTGTGTCGCATAAGTTCTGCTATGTCATCAACCCATCACCATCTAGTTGCATTATAACGCTATCCCTTTTTCTTTTCATCAGTTACGCCTTAGGACACAGTTAGTCAAACCCACTTGTTCTGCCAAATCAAACTGGCTTACGATTGTACCTGGATTTATCAGTATTCAGTAATCTCTGTTGGTACCTGGTAGGAAATGGCATTTGTTTCTCTGGTTTATTTTACAGCTTAGGAACCTGAGTTGTGGTTAATTGTTGCATTTGCATGGACAAAGTTAGCTAGCAATGATTTTGTAGTATCATGTCATTCATCTACCATACTTCTGTACCAATTTTCTTGCAAGAATTATCACAATAGGATTATTCATGGTGTCCTCGACCTCTTAGGTTGCTTAGCTCTTATTCGTTTGGGCACACGTACAAAAGCAAACTATCTAGAATTACTTTGTCATGCTTGATGCTTTACATATCTTGTTAAAGACAACATAGATATTTGATCGTTTACTGACAGTGATCAAGTTGACGACCTGCAATTTAGTTTTGCTCAATGCCCCTTGTACTTCTAGCAAAGTTTGATCTATAGTTCCACATAGTTTGTTTCACCTTGCATGAATAGCACTTCCATTCTTGTTACATTCGAGTCAGTGACTTGAGATGCACATATAATCTCCATATTGGAATGTGACAACTGCTGCACCACTTTGTCATACCATTTATTGTTTCATTATATTGACAAAGGGGGAGGTGAGGAGTTCATGTACAGAAGTTGTTCTGTGTGTATTTCTCGCGACTGCAGTATGGGCTTTCTGTTTACCAGTTGTAGGATTCAGAGTCAGATGGTTTATTTAACTCATTAACTTATCTAAGTATTGTGTGCTCGTGCGTGGGTGTGTCAGTGCCAGCTGTATGTCTCATGTACTTACTTTACTGTCTGTCTCTATACAGGCACAGCAACAGCAGCAGCGTCCACCACCTCCACGAACTCGGATGGCGAATCCTGCACCACCACCTGTTCCTGCACCAACGGCACCACCGATGCCACCACAGCCCGCCCAAGTTCCTCCTACTCCACCAAGGATGCAGGTGCAAGATAAGGGCCCAGTTCCAGTTGCCCCTCCTGGCGCAGTGCCTCCTGTGCAGCAACAAACACCTTCCGGTCCTGGCCCTGTCGCCGGCAACAGCCCCCCAAACAGTGAAGACATGCTGGTTGATCAATCTGGGCCTTCGACAAGCAACGTGCCACCCCGCCCAACAATGCCTGAAGACGAGGAGACGCTCATCCAGGAGGCTATTCGGTTGACTCGGGGCCGGCTCAGGAGGCGCATGGGTGGATCTGGACCTCCATCCAACTAGCTCTTCTCGCACTTACGATGATGGCAGGGGAAATGCTGGGTTGGTCCATCAGGCATGACTTAATTTCCTCGAACAGTTGCGCATGCACGCTCACGTCCACCTTGTAAAACGACGAATCCTGGTTCCTGTTGTTTCACAGCCCAGATTGTGTATATAAACCCACCCCACACCAGGGGTAAAAACGCTGGGATGTCAGTGGACCACCAGTTTAGCTAGGCGGTAGCAGAAGATGGTTAAGATGCTCGGTGAAATCGGTTCCAACTTAGTTCTGTTGAAATTCGTTGGTGGTGACTTCGTCTGTACTGGAAAGTGGTTCAAAGGTGAAGTGAAATAATCTTAGGCTGTACTGGGATGATAGAAGCCTGCCTCGCATTAGCACGTTCTGTTGCTGCTACATTTATTTAGCTTCTCGAGTTTTAGCATTGCATGATGCCAGTAAGAAAATCTACTAGTATATCATTTCCCAGAGCTGTTTTTCTTTCCGAGCTTCAGCAACAGATGCATTTTATCACCTATATGTGGAAATGCAATTCGGCTCCCGGGAGCATGTGCTCCTGCCAGTGAAAAATGAATTTTGAAATGTAAAGAAAAATCCAACAAAATTTTCATGTGTTCTTTGTCACATACAAATGCTACTTGGAAATTTTTAGGCAAAAAGGTAAAGTATTTTGGCCCACGCAAAAAAAAAACAAATTAAACATCAATTGTTACCCCAATAATGTCACATTTATTTAGTGATGAAACACTGTTGCTTTGTTTCATGAAAATTGTCAATCATGCTTGCTACACTAACACAAACATCTATAAAAAAATCAGAATTTTTAAATTTCTTTACTTATTATTTTTATTTTACTGTTCACCCGGGTGAAAATGCACCCGGAGCCAAAACGCCTCCCCTGGCTATATCCACCAACAAAGCTTCATTGGCCCTTTCAGGTTTCGTATGCCCGTGTGACTTGCAACGTTCGAATCTGCAATATTGGATGCATGCTACGAAATCAAATCGAATGTACTGTGACGTTTCTCCAATAAAATTACACTGACATCCAATTGAAATTGTAGATCTGTGATACTGCAATTTTAAGTACCAAAGGTTTCCAAATACCCCACTCAAATGAGAAGAGTGATTCATACCAGCTACAATAACAAGATCCAGCTATGGCAAACTTCTGATACTCCCTCCATTCCCTTATAACAAGATCACTATGAAAACACATTTTGCATCTATACAAGGCCACTAACAGTAATCAATGTAAAAACTAATGATGTTTCTTCATACTAGCAATTTGTTTAATACTTGCATGCATGTAGTCATAGATGCCACCGTGCTACTTTCTTCTCATTCCTTCCTTGCATGCATGCGGGTGTATTAATGATTCCGGATAACGAAAGAAAAATTGACTTGCAAAGACGTCATTAAATTTTACCTTGGTACATGTGACTTAAGTTTGTGGCCTTGTATAAAGGAACGGAGGGAGTATTTTTTCCTGCGATGAACGGATCTGGCTCTGGCCAAGATAGTCAAAGCAACGCCCCCGGGGGGCGGGGGGGGGGGGGGGGGGCGTGTTGAGCGGACTGATTTCAGTTGTTTTTTCCTACTTTCTTTTGTCGGTTTTTTTGTACTGGTTTGTGTCTGGTTTTTCCTCTTGTTTTATGTTTCTTTTTTGTTATGTGTTTCATTTCTTTTCATTTTCGTGTTTGCTTGTCTTTTTTTCTGTTCTATTTGAAGTTCCATTTTTTTTGTTTTGAAACTACACTAAGATATAGAAAAATATGCTCTTTAAAAAATACATGAATATTACACTATTTTAAAATTACATGAATATTACACTATTTTAAAATTACATGAATACTTTTCAAATGGGTGAAAAACTTTTTAAATTACATGAACAGTTTCTCTAATGGACGATTACTTTCATTAATAACATGATCGTTTTCATAGGAAATGCATGAACACGTTTTGAAAGTATATGAACACTTTATAAAATATGTGAATATTTCTTTAAAGTACATGTATTTATTCAAAATAGATGAACACATTTTAATTAAATGAACATTTTTTATTCTACATGGGCATTTTTTACATACACGTGAACACCTTTTTTAGTGGTACACACATTTTGTTAAAATGTTTGAACTAATATTTCTAAAAAATGCACGTACATTTCTGTGAAGTTGGAAAAAAATTATGTTGTCAAAATTTCTTCCTCTCCACTTGCAGATTTCGTCCCAGATTCTGTATCAAAACCATCCCGGTCATTCAGATTTCAGGGGCGGGCGCAATCTACAGTAGCAACAACGACGTAGCTCTCTCCTAGTGGGGAGCAAGCACTTTTCCAACCTACAGATATATATGGCTGCTGCTTTACCCCGTAGGCGCCACAGCATATGTATGGGAAAGGAGGTTACGAATCACCCTGGTCGTTCAGACTTTCATAAACTTTGACAAAGTTTATGAACTTTACGTGAAGTTTCGAGCTGGGTTGAACAAAGCTAATATGCGGACCAAAGCTAATAAACTTTGACAGAGTTTATAAACAAATCAAGTGCCAGTGTTCAATAAAAGTTTCGAGCAAAAAAAATCAGTAAGGAAAAAACAGCCAAAAAATATTAGCATATACAATAACAAATCAATACCATTAGATTCATTATTGAATGTACTTTCACATCAAATATATTTGTTATAGTAAAAAGGTTATATTTTTTCTATAAACTTGGTCAAATTTTATGAAGTTTGACTTTAGTCAAACCTAATATGCTGAGTAAATAAAAACGAAGGGAGTACTTTGGTATTCTACCATTCAAATTTCGTTATGAATATTTGGGGCATGTGCCTATTTTAGTGTTATGGTGCGCCCCAGGGATGGGCCCACTTTAATTCATGGGTATTCAGTTGAATAACCCATTATTATTTTCAAAATATTTCATATATATAGTGTATATTTACGTACATGTATGAAAAAGGAAGGAAATAAAAGAAGTCCATTTTTCACCCCCAAATGCTTCCCCAGGGACAGATACCCCCCTGAACTTAAATTTGGTATAATTTCCACCCTCAAATCCTCAAAACCGTGGACTGAACGTGGGCTGAAGGCTTGTTAGCCTCACATATTAGCACTCCGAAACTTGAGGTTTCAAAAAATCATTACCCTTTTAAATTTTGAATACACACTCTTAAAATCCTGGGCCTGCCCCTGGCGCCTGACTCTATCCACAAGATAATTCATACATGCAAAGGGTGATAACAGTAGATTCCATCTACTTAATCAAAAAAGAAGAAGATTTCAAAAATTCACTTTGGGACATGGGAGCATATGCTCCTGCCATATGAGCTCTTTTATTGAGATGTAGGAGCATCCTCTATTTCCCTGTATGCTTTTATAACCAGAATAATTATTTACAAAGCCTATTGGACAGCGAATAGGGTCACAACGCGTCGGGAGGAATACTAGTGTTTAGTAAGAAAATTCCGCGGAAGCTATAGCTCGCTTATAGCGAGATGGTAGCTCCCCTCGCCCACAGCGCCCACGCGTATGGGTCGGCTAAGTATGTTCGTTCGGGCGCTGCTGTTTTCTTGGTCATGCGTTTCGTTTGGTCGCTGTTGTTTTGTTTCGATTTTTTCCTGCTTTGGTTTCTTTTTTTCTTTACTAGTTTTTCTCGGTTTCTCTGTTTTTTCCTTACTGTTTTATTTGCTTTTGTTTTTTTTGCTGTTTTTCACTGCTTTTGCATCGGTTTTCACTGTTTCAACTTTTTTTCTTCGTTTTACTCCAGTTTATTTGTTTTTTCACGGTTTTCTTTGTTGTTCTCTTTTTCTTTGCAGTTTACCATTTTGTTTGTTTCTTTCTCGATTTTCACTGATTTTTCTTCATTTTTCTTTGCTTTTTTGTTCCTTTCCTTTCTTTTCCATATTTTCTTGTCTCCTTTTTCTTTTTTGCACTTTTCCCTCCAATTTTCTTGTTTTCCTCACCTTTTCTGTTTTCTTTGTTTCTTTCTTATTATTTGTATTTTTTAAACACATGTCTACATTTTTGTACATATTATACATTTTTATACATGAAAAACATTTTTAATATATGTTTAACATTTTTCCAAATAAATGATTACCATTTTTTCAGATATATGTTTCGATAACTATTGTTTTCATATATTGAATATTTTTAGTATACATCTAAAACATTTTTCATATAGTTTTCACCTTTCTTATATACATGATTAACATTTTTAAATTAGATGTTTTATTTCTACATTTTTTGACGGACCGGATCTATACTTTTCGACAAATTTGAGGAAGCAAAAACATAATTTTTTCAAGGAAAAAAGGTTAAACCCATCCTAAGCTATTTTTAGTAGGCGTAGTTCCTAAACCGGCCATAATTTTGGCCATCTAAAGGAAACATGCATGGCTATCATCCCACAAAGAAAATAGCCTTTTGCAATGAAAATGGTAAACCCACAACCTGTTTTAAGTGACTCCAGAAAATCTTTCGCTTTTTGCATAAAACTCTCTGAAATTTCATTTAATAAACCCATAGTCCATCTAGAAACTAACATTATATTTTGGGGGCAGATTCAAATGCTTGTTTTTAAATATCCATAACTTTTGAATTGTAACTTCAATTTTGACATGTTATATATGAAAGTTAATTAGAAAAATGTGTAGAATCTGAAAATGAGGTTGTTTAGCCATGAAACATTTTTAAATGTGATTTAGTATTCAAGCTTAATCAATCGCTTACGATTCGTCTTTGTTCCGTATTGATGTAGATCCGGATTGGAAATCAACACATCAGCAAAACCACATTAGGGACAAAACAATATATAACCTGGCATGCATGCCTCGACAAAAACTTCACAGGGGAAACCTTAGGATTGGCCACATTCAAACGCGGTTTGGTTGTGTGAGCACCGAGGCCACATTCAAACATTTTTTTTCAAGAAAAAGGGGTAAAAACCTATCTTAAGCTATTTTTAGTAGGCGCAGTTGCTAAACCGGCCATGAATTTTGTCCACCTAAAGAAACATGTATGACTCCTTTTTAGGAAACAATATTGTCCTGGGAGACGAGAAGGCAGCCGAGATGAGGCACTGATCCAGACCAGAGCAGCTATAGCTGATTCAGGTTCGGCCGATTTAATTGGAGGATTATGTGTTCTGTTCTTCTGAATGATGTTTGAATTATTTTTGTGCCGAACATGTTTTATCATTGCAGATACTTTATAGCTGCAGAATTTGGAATGCTACTGCAGGATATAAACTCCTATATTGCTGTTTCGATGGAACAGAACAAATCATGAGTACAAGCTAAAAATAATACGTAATACCCAGCGAAACTAGCTAGGTGCCGGTAGCACACTTGCAATGGAATCATATGCCACGGGGGGCATCGCTACATGCATCTGAACATCGCTAGTTTCCGGGGAAGACCTTGCGGGGCACGCGCTGCGAAACCGGGCCGGCCGGTCCTGCTTCCGGGGCGGCGGAGAATGGCGAAATGGGCGCCGCGGCTGTGACCGGGGGCCCGCAGCAATCGTACCCACAGCATTTGAGGTTGCAGCAGGGAGTCGGCAACACCTGGGCGTCGCTCTGGGTGAGCGCCAGCAGGAAGACCAGCAACAGGGCGCCGACCATCTTGGAAGCCATCGCCATCGAGCCTTTGCAGCTGATTTTGTGATGAACTCTCTTGTGCTACGGGGCCAACAACTTTGTGATGCGAGAGACGAGTGTGGTATGGATGTCTTGCTTCTATTTATAGTCCTGAGCAGCAGGTTTCCCGAATAACGCAGATGGAAGGAATTCAATTGGAGCAATAACAACGTGCTATATAAAATCGTGGTCAAATCATGATATCGTCCGGATGACCCGTTGAGGATAAGGATGAGTTTTAAGACATGCTCCCAAAATTTTAGAATAAGATTATTTTTAGAATAAGATTATTGAATTCCAAAGGTGTATAATACAAGGATGCTAATTAGGAAATTATCCATGATGGTAAATCTTTGGTAGCAGGACATTAATAAGATAAAATCTCACATGCTATAGATTTTTTTTTTGAGATTACGCGATTACGCACATGCTCTATGTCATCATCAAGATGAAACCTCATGGATAAAGATATTCTTTTAAGATGGATAGGATCGGATCGTTGTTATCCCTCCATCTAGATTTATTAGACTAGCAAGCTGTTTGACTAGACCAAGGTAGAGCACGCATTTTTTTCTTCAGTTTGTATAAACCCACACATAATTATGCCAATGTTGAGAACCATCTTGTGGTTGGATGGTTAGGTTGGTTGTACCCTAGCACACCAGGGATCAAACCACATGGTTGACACCTATGCGCCGAAGTGCCAGTGGTGTGTCTTTATAGGGTTATAAGTGTACATGCATATATGTGAGTATTTTGTCCGTATTGTGTTTCCCAGGAAAAAAAATCAAGTTAATGACACGATAAGTCCAAATTTAAATGTGGTCAAGGGATTTGCTAAAAATTGCTTGGGTGATTTTTTTGGTTATGGCGCTTGAGTTTATGATCTCCAGAATTTATTTTCTGATTTGCGTTAGTTTGTTGAACAATCAGGATAGTGTGACAGGGTTGGGACAAGAGTTTGTGGATCGCCCTCCCTGAGTATGAGGGCTTGCTCCTGACTCCTCCCGACTCCCGACTCCTCCCGTGTCGCCCCTGCGCGGCGACAGGGGGGAACCCTAGCGCCGCCACGTCCTCGTCCCTCCACCGACCTCTCCTCCTTGCCGCCGCCGGGGCGCAACGCCGGGCAAAGCCCGGTCGGCGTCGGCGTCGGCGGAATCTCTTCTCCCACGACTCGCTGGATCTGGCACGGGCGGATCACGGCGGTTGTTGGTGGCGCGCTGGAGGCAGTGCGCGCCGGCGCGGGCTTGGGGGCGACTGCAGGGCTCACGCTCGCGGTTTCCCCTAGCGTGCGTGGGAGTCCGCTCGGGGCGCGCGGCGGCGGCCCTCGGCAAGCGGTGGCGGGCGCTGGGCTCTCGGCGGCGCTCCGGCGTGTGTAGGCGGCGGCGGTCCTTGTGCGCGGTCGGCGGCTCCGTCTCTGACCCGGACGGCGCGAGGGATGGCGGCGGCCCGGCGTGGCCGGCTATCTGG
The DNA here is from genome assembly GCA_032464435.1 of Aegilops umbellulata. Taxonomy (NCBI): domain Eukaryota; kingdom Viridiplantae; phylum Streptophyta; class Magnoliopsida; order Poales; family Poaceae; genus Aegilops; species Aegilops umbellulata. The sequence continues at coordinate 360,682,240 of CP136059.1, forward strand.
ATGCGGTGGTGCCAGCGGCTCGCTGATCTGCCGGTGCTCCAGGGTTCTGCCTAGTGGTGATGGTGGTGACGGCGGTGGCGGCGCTATTTGTGTCGTTCCTTTCTTGAAGGCATCGCCGTGGAGAAGTTCAAGACCATTCTCTGCTACCTCCGGGGAAAACCCTAGATCGGATGATCGGATGACGGCGGCGCTCTTGGTGTCGTTCCTCCCTTGGGGCGTCATTCTTGGAGGTACACACGTGATCGAGGGACCAGAGGACGGATTCTTTGGTGGAGCGGTGTTTCATCCTACACACTGATGGCGATGGATCTTGCCGCCGTGGCGCAGTGCAGATTCAGAGTCCGCTATGGGAGGATGGACTCGCGTAGGAGGACGACCCTGTCGGACGTCGTGGTGGTGTCGATGGCAGAGAGACCTGGCACGGTACATGCAATAGTACAACTCTGAAGATGGATTGGTGGCAGGTGGCAGCGGCGGCCTCATACCCGGCAGGCGTCCTGGTTGAGGAGTGCGCCGGACTGGTAGGTGCCCCATACCAGGCGGGCGTCCTGGTTGGGACCTTAGGTCTTAGATGTTTAGGTTTGGCTGCGATGTCTATTAATTTGGTATTAGGCCCAGACTATCTACGCCCCTTCATCAATTGGATAGGTGTAGCAACAATTGTTGCTTAGACGGTGGCTTTAGTCTTGCTATTGTTTGGCTTTGTAAGTTCTTGTGAGAATAATTAATAAAGTGGCCGTATGCATCGCCCAGATGCAGAGGCCGGGGGTCATCCTCCTTTTCTAAAAAAAACACAGCAATGTAAGGTTCATGTTGTGGTACTTCATCAGTGACGATGTCTTATTTGTGACTATACTAGAGATAATAATAAGATCTACAAAGACCCTTCAATACACACGAACTGGGTGTAGCTCCGATGGTTAGGTTCCTGGTGGTGGAGTCAGCCCACAAGGGTTCAAGTGATGTACTTGGCACTGGTGCTCGCATTAATCTCAAGATGTTATGTCCTCAATATCTTGAAGCTGCTTATATCTGTAGGGTGTCCGTACGTGTGTTCATAGGGATGAGTGCATGTACTGGACCTCTCTTGGTGCGCCCGCACTTGTATATAGGTGAAGGGGTGAGGGTTCCGTCCGACCTAAGAAGGTGGAGTCTGAAGGAAATATGCCCTAGAGGCAATATTTAAGTTATTATTTATTTCCTTATATCATGATAAATGATTATTATTCATGCTAGAATTGTATTAACTGGAAACATAATACTAGTGTGAATACATAGACAAACGGAGTGTCACTAGTATGCATCTACTTGACTAGCTCGTTGATCAAAGATGGTTGTGTTTCCTAACCATAGACATATGTTGTCATCTGATTAACGGGATCACATCATTAGGAGAATGATGTGATTGACATGACCCATTCCATTAGCTTAGCACCCGATTGTTTAGTATGTTGCTATTGCTTTCTTCATGACTTATACATGTTCCTATGACTATGAGATTATGCAACTCCCGTTTGCCGGAGGAACAGTTTGTGTGCTATCAAACGTCACAACGTAACTGGGTGATTATAAAGGAGCTCTACAGGTGTCTCCAAAGGTACATGTTGGGTTGGCGTATTTCGAGATTAGGATTTGTCACTCCGATTGTCGGAGAGGTATCTCTGGTCCCTCTCGGTAATGCACATCACATAAGCCTTGCAAGCATTGCAACTAATGAGTTAGTTGTGAGATGATGTATTACGGAATGAGTAAAGAGGCTTGCCGGTAACGAGATTGAACTAGGTATTGAGATACCGATGATCGAATCTCGGGCAAGTAACATACTGATGACAAAGGGAACAACGTATTTTGTAATGCGGTCTGACCGATAAAGATCTTCGTAGAATATGTGGGAGCCAATACGAGCATCCAGGTTCCGCTATTGGTTATTGACCGAAGACGTGTCTCGGTCATGTCTACATTGTTCTCGAACCCGTAGGGTCTGCACGCTTAACGTTACAATGACAGTTTCATTATGAGTTTATATGTTTTGATGTACCGAAGGTGTTCGGAGTCCCAGATGTGGTCACGGACATGAAGAGGAGTCTTGAAATGGTCGAGACATAAAGATTGATATATTGGAAGCCTATATTTGGATAACAGAATCGTTCTGGATGAAATCGGGATTTTACCGGAGTACCGGGGGTTACCGGAACCCCCGGGGGGTTAATGGGCCTACATGGGCCCTAATGGAGAAGAGGAGGGCCGGCCAGGGAAGGCCGCACGCCCCCTCCCCCCTAGTCCGAATAGGACAAGGAAGGGGGGGGGGCGCCCCCCTTTTCTCTTTCCCCCTTCCCCTTTCCTTCTCCAACAAGGCAAGAGGGGGAGTCCTACTCCCGGTGGGAGTAGGACTCATCCAGGCGCACCCCTAGGGGCAGGCCGCACCTCCCCTCCCTCCATTATATACGGGGGCAAGGGGCACCCCAAGACACACAAGTTGATCTTCGTGATCGTTCCTTAGCCGTGGGTGGTGCCCCCTTCCACCATATTCCACCTCGATCATATCGTAGCGGTGCTTAGGCGAAGCCCTGCGACGGTAGAACATCAAGATCGTCACCACGCCGTCGTGCTGACGGAACTCATCCTCGACACTTTGCTGGATCGGAGTCTGGGGATCGTCATCGAGCTGAACGTGTGCTAGAACTCGGAGGTGCCATAGTTTCGGTGCTTGATCGGTCGGGTCGTGAAGACGTACGATTACATCAACCGCGTTGTTATAACGCTTCCGCTTTCGGTCTACGAGGGTATGTGGACAACACTCTCCCCTCTCGTTGCTATGCATCACCATGATCTTGCGTTTGCGTAGGATTTTTTTGAAATTACTACGTTCCCCAACAGTGGCATCCGAGCCAGGTTTTATGCGTAGATGTCATATGCACGAGCAGAACACAAGTGAGTTGTGGGCGATATAAGTCATACCGCTTACCAGCATGTCATACTTTGGTTCGGCGGTATTGTTGGATGAAGTGGCCCAGACCGACATTACGCGTACGCTTACGCGAGACTGGTTCTACCGACGTGCTTTGCACACAGGTGGCTGGCAGGTGTCAGTTTCTCCAACTTTAGTTGAACCGAGTGTTGCTACGCCCGGTCCATGTGAAGGCTAAAACAACACCAACTTGACAAACCATCGTTGTGGTTTTGATGCGTAGGTAAGAATGGTTCTTGCTAAAGCCCGTAGCAGCCACGTAAAACTTGCAACAACAAAGTAGAGGACGTCTAATTTGTTTTTGCAGGGCATGATGTGATGTGATATGGTCAGGACATGATGCTAAATTTTATTGTATGAGATGATCATGTTTTGTAACCAAGTTATTGGCACCTGGCAGGAGCCATATGGTTGTTGCTTTATTGTATGCAATGCAATCGCCCTGTAATGCTTTACTTTATCACTAAGCGGTAGCGTTAGTCGTAGAATCATAAGATTGGCGAGATGACAACGATGCTACGATGGAGATCAAGGTGTCGCGCCGGTGACGATGGTGATCATGGAGGTGCTTCGGAGATGGAGATCACAAGCACAAGATGATGACGACCATATCATATCACTTATATTGATTGCATGTGATGTTTATCTTTTATGCATCTTATCTTGCTTTGATTGACGGTAGCATTATAAGATGATCCCTCACTAAATTATCAAAGTATAAGTGTTCTCCCTGAGTATGCACCGTTGGGAAAGTTCTTCGTGCTGAGACACCACGTGATGATCGGGTGTGATAGGCTCTACGTTCAAATACAACGGGTGCAAAACAGTTGCACACGCGAAATACTCAGGTTAAACTTGACGAGCCTAGCATAACACAGGTATGGCCTCGGAACACGAAGACCAAAAGGTCGAGCGTGAATCATATAGTAGATATGATCAACATATTGATGTTCACAGTTGAAACTACTCCATCTCACGTGATGATCGGACATGGTGTAGTTGATATGGATCATGTGATCACTTAGAAGGATTAGAGGGATGTCTATCTAAGTGGGAGTTCTTTAGTAATAAGATTAATTGAACTTAAATTTATCATGAACTTAGTATGTGATAGTATCTTGCTTGTTTATGTTTGATTGTAGATAGATGGCCCGTGCTGTTGTTCCGTTGAATTTTAATGCGTTCCTTGAGAAAGCAAAGTTGAAAGATGATGGTAGCAATTACACGGACTGGGTCCGTAACTTGAGGATTATCCTCATTGCTGCACAGAAGAATTACGTCCTGGAAGCACCGCTGGGTGCCAGGCCTGCTTCTGGAGCAACACCAGATGTTATGAACGTCTGGCAGAGCAAAGCTGATGACTACTCGATAGTTCAGTGTGCGATGCTTTATGACTTAGAACCGGGTCTTCAACGACGTTTTGAACATCATGGAGCATATGAGATGTTTCAGGAGTTGAAGTTAATATTTCAAGCAAATGCCCGAATTGAGAGATATGAAGTCTCCAATAAGTTCTACAGCTGCAAGATGGAGGAGAATAGTTCTGTCAGTGAGCATATACTCAAAATGTCTGGGTATAATAATCACTTGATTCAGCTGGGAGTTAATCTTCCGGATGATAGCGTCATTGACAGAATTCTCCAATCATTTCCACCAAGCTACAAGAGCTTTGTGATGAACTATAATATGGAAGGGATGGAAAAGACTATTCCCGAGCTCTTCGCGATGCTTAAAGCTGCAGAGGTAGAAATCAAGAAGGAGCATCAAGTGTTGATGGTCAACAAGACCACTAGTTTCAAGAAAAAGGGCAAGGGAAATAAGAAGGGGAACTTCAAGAAGAACAACAAGCAAGTTGCTGCTCAGGAGAAGAAACCCAAGTCTGGACCTAAGCCTGAAACTGAGTGCTTCTACTGCAAGCAGACTGGTCAGTGGAAGCGGAACTGCCCCAAGTATTTGGCGGATAAGAAGGATGGCAAGGTGAACAAAGGTATATGTGATATACATGTTATTGATGTGTACCTTACTAATGCTCGCAGTAGCACCTGGGTATTTGATACTGGTTCTGTTGCTAATATTTGCAACTCGAAACAGGGACTATGGATTAAGCAAATATTGGCAAAGGACGAGGTGACGATGCGCGTAGGAAATGGTTCCAAAAGTCGATGTGATCGCGGTCGACACGCTACCTCTACATCTACCTTCGGGATTAGTTTTAGACCTAAATAATTGTTATTTGGTGCCAGCGTTGAGCATGAACATTATATCTGGATCTTGTTTGATGCGAGACGGTTATTCATTTAAATCAAAGAATAATGGTTGTTCTATTTATACGAGTAATATCTTTTATGGTTATGCACCCTTGAAGAATGGTCTATTTTTGTTGAATCTCGATAGTAGTGATACACATATTCATACTGTTGAAGCCAAAAGATGCAGCGTTGATAATGATAGTGCAACTTATTTGTGGCACTGCCGTTTAGGTCATATCGGTGTAAAGCGCATGAAGAAACTCCATACCGATGGACTTTTGGAACCACTTGATTATGAATCACTTGGTACTTGCGAACCGTGCCTCATGGGCAAGATGACTAAAACACCGTTCTCCGGTACTATGGAGAGAGCAACAGATTTGTTGGAAATCATACATACAGATGTATGTGGCCCGATGAATGTTGAGGCTCGTGGCGGATATCGTTATTTTCTCACCTTCACAGATGACTTAAGCAGATATGGGTATATCTACTTAATGAAACATAAGTCTGAAACATTTGAAAAGTTCAAAGAATTTCAGAGTGAAGTTGAAAATCATCGTAAAAAGAAAATAAAGTTTCTGCAATCTGATCGTGGAGGAGAATATTTGAGTTACGAGTTTGGTGTACATTTGAAACAATGCGGAATAGTTTCGCAACTCACGCCACCCGGAACACCACAACGTAATGGTGTGTCCGAACGTCGTAATTGTACTTTACTAGATATGGTGCGATCTATGATGTCTCTTACAGATTTACCGCTATCGTTTTGGGGTTATGCTTTAGAGACGGCCGCATTCACGTTAAATAGGGCACCATCGAAATCCGTTGAGACGACGCCTTATGAACTGTGGTTTGGCAAGAAACCAAAGTTGTCGTTTCTGAAAGTTTTGGGATGCAATGCTTATGTGAAAAAGCTTCAACCTGATAAGCTCGAACCCAAATCGGAGAAATGTGTCTTCATAGGATATCCAAAGGAGACTATTGGATACACCTTCTATCACAGATCAGAAGGCAAGACTTTTGTTGCTAAATTCAGAAACTTTCTAGAGAAGGAGTTTCTCTCGAAAGAAGTGAGTGTGAGGAAAGTAGAACTTGATGAGGTAACTATACCTGCTCCCTTATTGGAAAGTAGTTCATCACAGAAACCAGTTTCTGTGACACCTACACCAATCGGTGAGGAAGTTAATGATGATGATCATGAAATTTCAGATCAAGTTACTACTGAGCCTCGTAGATCAACCAGAGTAAGACCCGCACCAGAGTGGTACGGTAATCCTGTTCTGGAAGTCATGCTACTAGATCATCATGAACCTACAAACTATGAAGAAGCAATGGTGAGCCCAGATTCCGCGAAATGCCTTGAAGCCTTGAAATCTGAGATGGGATCCATGTATGAGAACAAAGTGTGGACTTTGGTTGACTTGCCCGATGATCGGCAAGCAATTGAGAATAAATGGATTTTTAAGAAGAAGACTGACGCTGACGGTAATGTTACTGTCTAGAAAGCTCGACTTGTCGCAAAAGGTTTTCGACAAGTTCAAGGGATTGACTACGATGAGACCTTCTGACCCGTAGCGATGCTTAAGTCTGTCCGAATCATGTTAGCAATTGCCACATTTTATGATTATGAAATTTGGCAGATGGATGTAAAAACTGCATTCCTGAATGGATTTCTGGAAGAAGAGTTGTATATGATGCAACCGGAAGGTTTTATCGATCCAAAGGGAGCTAACAAAGTGTGCAAGCTCCAGCGATCCATTTATGGACTGGTGAAAGCCTCTCGGAGTTGGAATAAACTCTTTGATAGTGTGATCAAAGCATTTGGTTTTATACAGACTTTTGGAGAAGCCTGTATTTACAAGAAAGTGAGTGGGGGCTCTGTAGCATTTCTGATGTTATATGTGGATGACATATTACTGATCGGAAATGATATAGAATTTCTGGATAGCATAAAGGGATACTTGAATAAGAGTTTTTCAATGAAAGACCTCGGTGAAGCTGCTTACATATTGGGCATTAAGATCTATAGAGATAGATCAAGACGCTTAATTGGACTTTCACAAAGCACATACCTTGACAAAGTTTTGAAGAAGTTCAAAATGGACCAGGCAAAAAAAGGATTCTTGCCTGTGTTACAAGGTGTGAAGTTGAGTAAGACTCAATGCCCGACCACTGCAGAAGATAGAGAGAAAATGGAAGATGTTCCCTATGCTTCAGCCATAGGCTCTATCATGTATGCAATGCTGTGTACCAGACCTGATGTGTGCCTTGCTATAAGTCTAGCAGGGAGGTACCAAAGTAATCCTGGAGTGGATCACTGGACAGCGGTCAAGAACATCCTGAAGTACCTGAAAAGTACTAAGGATATGTTTATCGTATATGGAGGTGACAAAGAGCTCATCATAAATGGTTACGTTGATGCAAGCTTTGACACTGATCCAGACGATTCTAAATCGCAAACCGGATACGTGTTTACATTAAACGGCGGAGCTGTGGTTTGGTGCAGTTCTAAACAAAGCGTCGTGGCGGGATCTACATGTGAAGCAGAGTACATAGCTGCTTCGGAAGCAGCAAACGAAGGAGTCTGGATGAAGGAGTTCATATCCGATCTAGGTGTCATACCGAGTGCATCGGGTCCAATGAAAATCTTTTGTGACAATACTGGTGCAATTGCCTTGGCGAAGGAATCCAGATTTCACAAGACAACCAAGCACATCTAGAGACGCTTCAATTCCATCCGAGATCTAGTCCAGGTGGGAGACATAGAGATTTGCAAAATAAATACGGATTTGAATGTTGCAGACCCGTTGACTAAGCCTCTTCCACGAGCAAAACATGATCAGCACCAAGGCTCCATGGCTGTTAGAATCATTACTGTGTAATCTAGATTATTGACTCTTGTGCAAGTGGGAGACTGAAGGAAATATGCCCTAGAGGCAATATTTAAGTTATTATTTATTTCCTTATATCATGATAAATGTTTATTAGTCATGCTAGAATTGTATTAACCGGAAACATAATACTTGTGTGAATACATAGACAAACAGAGTGTCACTAGTATGCCTCTACTTGACTAGCTCGTTGATCAAAGATGCTTGTGTTTCCTAACCATAGACATGTGTTGTCATTTTATTAACGGGATCACATCATTAGGAGAATGATGTGATTGACATGACCCATTCCATTAGCTTAGCACCCGATCGTTTAGTATGTCGCTATTGCTTTCTTCATGACTTATACATGTTCCTATGACTATGAGATTATGCAACTCCCGTTTGCCGGAGGAACACTTTGTGTGCTACCAAACTTCACATCGTAACTGGGTGATTATAAAGGAGCTCTACAGGTGTCTCCAAAGGTACATGTTGGGTTGGCGTATTTCGAGATTAGGATTTGTCACTCCGATTGTCGGAGAGGTATCTCTGGTCCCTCTCGGTAATGCACATCACATAAGCCTTGCAAGCATTGCAACTAATGAGTTAGTTGTGAGATGATGTATTACGGAATGAGTAAAGAGGCTTGCCGGTAACGAGATTGAACTAGGTATTGAGATACCGATGATCGAATCTCGGGCAAGTAACATACCGATGACAAAGGGAACAACGTATTTTGTAATGCGGTCTGACCGATAAAGATCTTCGTAGAATATGTGGGAGCCAATACGAGCATCCAGGTTCCGCTATTGGTTATTGACTGGATACGTGTCTCGGTCATGTCTACATTGTTCTCGAACCCGTAGGGTCCGCACGCTTAACGTTACGGTGACAGTTTCATTATGATTTTATATGTTTTGATGTACCGAAGGTTGTTCGGAGTCCCAGATGTGATCACGAACATGACGAGGAGTCTTGAAATGGCCGAGACATAAAGATTGATATATTGGAAGCCTATATTTGGATAACGGAATCGTTCTGGGTGAAATCGGGATTTTACCGGAGTACCGGGGGTTACCGGAACCCCCCCGGGGGTTAATGGGCCTACATGGGCCCTAATGGCAAATGTGCCCTATAGGCAATAATAAAGTTATTATTTGTTTCCTCATATATCATGATAATTGTTTATTATTCATGCTAGAATTGTATTAGCCGGAAACATAATACATGTGTGAATATATAAACAAACAGAGTGTCACTAGTATGCCTCTACTTGACTAGCTCGTTAATCAAAGATGGTTATGTTTTCTAACCATGAACAAAGAGTTGTTATTTGATTAACGAGGTCACATCATTAGTTGAATGATCTGATTGACATGACCCATTCCATTAGCTTAGCAACCGATCATTTAGTATGTTGCTATTGCTTTCTTCATGACTTATACATGTTCCTATGACTATGAGATTATGCAACTCCCGATTATCGGAGGAACACTTTGTGTGCTACCAAACGTCACAACATAACTGGGTGATTATAAAGGTACTCTACAGGTGTTTTCAAAGGTACTTGTTGGGTTGGCGTATTTCGAGATTAGGATTTGTCACTCCGATAGTCGGAGAGGTATCTCTGGGCCCTCTCGGTAATGCACATCACATAAGCCTTGCAAGCATTACAACTAATATGTTAGTTGTGAGATGATGTATTACGGAACGAGTAAAGAGACTTGCCGGCAACGAGATTGAACTAGGTATTGGATACCGACGATCGAATCTCGGGCAAGTAACATACCAATGACAAAAGGAACAACGTATGTTGTTATGCGGTCTGACCAATAAAGATCTTCGTAGAATATGTAGGAGCCAATATGGGCATCCAGGTCCCGTTATTGGTTATTGACCAGAGACATGTCTCGGTCATGTCTGCATTGTTCTCGAACCGTAGGGTCCGCACGCTTAACGTTACGATGACAGTTATTATGAGTTTATACATTTTGATGTACCGAAGGTAGTTCGGAGTCCCGGATGTGATCACAGACATGACGAGGAGTCTCGAAATGGTCGAGACATAAAGATTGATATATTGGAAGCCTATATTTGGACATCGGAATTGATCCGGGTGAAATCGGCATTTTACCGGAGTACCGAGGGGTTACCGGAACCCCCCGGGGGGTTAATGGGCCTTCATGGGCCATAAGGGAGAAGAGAGGGGCCGGCCAGGGCAGGCCGCGCGCCCCCTCCCCCTAGTCCGAATAGGACAAGGAAGGGGGGGGGGGGCGGCGCCCCCCTTTCCTCTTCTCCCTCCCCCTTTCCTTCTCCAACAAGGCAAGAGAGGGGGGAGTCCTACTCCCGGTGGGAGTAGGACTCCTCCAGGCGCACCCCTTGGGGTCCGGCTGCACCTCCCCCTCCCTCCTTTATATACGGGGGTAGGGGGGCACCCTAGAATACACAAGTTGATCTTCGTGATCGTTCCTTAGCCGTGTGCGGTGCCCCCTCCACCATATTCCACCTCGGTCATTTCGTTGTAGTGCTTAGGCGAAGCCCTGCTTCGATAGAACATCATCATCGTCATCACGCCGTCGTGCTGACGGAACTCATCCCCGAAGCTTTGCTGGATCGGAGCCCGGGTAGCGTCATCGAGCTGGATGTGTGCTAAGAACTCGGAGGTGCCGGAGTAACGGTGCTTGGATCGGTCGGATCGGGAAGACGTACGAGTACTTCCTCTATGTTGCGTCAACGCTTCCGCTTAGGTCTACGAGGGTACATAGACAACACTCTCCCCTCTCGTTGCTATGCATCACCATGATCTTGCGTGTGTGTAGGATTTTTTTTTTGAAATTACTACGTTCCCCAACAGTGGCATCCGAGCCTAGGTTTTTATGTTTTGATGTTATATGCACGAGTAGAACACAAATGAGTTGTGGGCGATATAAGTCATACTTCCTACCAGCATGTCATACTTTGGTTCGGCGGTATTGTTGGATGAAGCGGCCCGGACCGACATTACGCGTACGCTTACGCGAGACTGGTTCTACCGCCGTGCTTTGCACACAGGTGGCTGGCGGGTGTCAGTTTCTCCAACTTTAGTTGAACCGAGTGTGGCTACGCCCGGTCCTTGCGAAGGTTAAAACGGCATAAACTTGACAAACTATCGTTGTGGTTTTGATGCGTAGGTGAGACTGGTTCTTGCTTAAGCCCGTAGCAGCCACGTAAAACTTGCAACAAACAAAGTAGAGGACGTCTAACTTGTTTTTGCAGGGCATGTTGTGATGTGATATGGTCAAGGCATGATGCTAAATTTTATTGTATGAGATGATCATGTTTTGTAACTGAGTTATCGGCAACTGGCAGGAGCCATATGGTTGTCGCTTTATTGTATGCAATGCAATCGCCCTGTAATGCTTTACTTTATCACTAAGCGGTAGCGATAGTCGTACAAGCATAAGATTGGCGAGACGACAACGATGCTACGATGGAGATCAAGGTGTCACGCCGGTGACGATGGTGATCATGACGGTGCTTCGAAGATGGAGATCACAAGCACAAGATGATGACGGCCATATCATATCACTTATATTGATTGCATGTGATGTTTATCTTTTTATGCATCTTATATTGCTTTGATTGACGGTAGCATTATAAGATGATCTCTCACTTAATTATCAAGAAGTGTTCTCCCTGAGTATGCACCGTTGGGAAAGTTCTTCGTGCTGAGACACCACGTGATGATCGGGTGTGATAGGCTCTACGTTCAAATACAACGGGTGCAAAACAGTTGCACACGCGGAATACTCAGGTTATACTTGACGAGCCAAGCATATACAGATATGGCCTCGGAACACGGAGACCGAAAGGTCGAGCGTGAATCATATAATAGATATGATCAACATAGTGATGTTCACCATTGAAACTACTCCATCTCACGTGATGATCGGACATGGTTTAGTTGATGTGGATCCCGTGATCACTTAGAAGATTAGAGGGATGTCTATCTAAGTGGGAGTTCTTAAGTAATATGATTAATTGAACTTAAATTTATCATGAACTTAGTCCCTGATAGTATCTTGCTTGTTTATGTTGATTGTAGATAGATGGCCCGTGCTATTGTTCCGTTGAATTTTAATGCGTTCCTTGAGAAAGCAAAGTTGAAAGATGATGGTAGCAATTACACGGACTGGATCCGTAACTTGAGGATTATCCTCATTGCTGCACAGAAGAGTTACGTCCTGGAAGCACCGCTGGGTGCCAGGCCTGCTGCTGATGCAACTGACGACGTTAAGAACGTCTGGCAGAGCAAAGCTGATGACTACTCGATAGTTCAATGTGCCATGCTTTACGGCTTAGAACCGGGACTTCAACGACGTTTTGAACGTCATGGGGCATATGAGATGTTCCAAGAGTTGAAGTTAATATTCCAACAGAATGCCCGGATTGAGAGATATGAAGTCTCCAATAAGTTTTATAGCTGCAAGATGGAGGAGAATAGTTCTGTCAGTGAGCATATACTCAAAATGTCTGGGTATTGTAATCACTTGATTCAACTGGGAGTTAATCTTCTGGATGATTGCGTCATTGACAGAATTCTCCAATCACTTCCACCAAGCTACAAAGGCTTCGTGATGAACTATAATATGCAAGGGATGGATAAAACGATTCCCGAGCTCTTCGCAATGCTAAAGGCTGCGAAGGTAGAAATCAAGAAGGAGCATCAAGTGTTGATGGTCAACATGACCACTAGTTTCAAGAAAAAGGGCAAAGGGAAAAAGAAGGGGAACTTCAAGAAGAACAGCAAGCAAGTTGCTGCTCAAGAGAAGAAACCCAAGTCTGGACCTAAGCCTGAAACTGAGTGCTTCTACTGCAAGCAGACTGGTCACTGGAAGCGGAACTGCCACAAGTATTTGGCGGATAAGAAGGATGGCAAGGTGAACAAAGGTATATATGATATACATGTTATTGATGTGTACCTTACTATTACTCGCAGTAGTACCTGGGTATTTGATACTGGTTCTGTTGCTAATATTTGCAACTCGAAACAGGGACTACGGATTAAGCGAAGATTGGCTAAGGACGAGGTGACGATGCGCGTGGGAAATGGTTCCAAAGTCGATGTGATCGCGGTCGGCACGCTACCTCTACATCTACCTTCGGGATTAGTTTTAGACCTAAATAATTGTTATTTGGTGCCAGCGTTGAGCATGAACATTATATCTGGATCCTGTTTAATGTGAGATGGTTATTCATTTAAATCCGAGAATAATGGTTGTTCTATTTATATGAGTAATATCTTTTATGGTCATGCACCCTTAAAGAATGGTCTATTCTTATTGAATCTCGATAGTAGTGACACACATATTCATAATATTGAAGCCAAAAGATGCAGAGTTGATAATGATAGTGCAACTTATTTGTGGCACTGCCGTTTAGGTCATATCGGTGTAAAGCGCATGAAGAAACTCCATACTGATGGACTTTTGGAACCACTTGATTATGAATCGCTTGGTACTTGCGAACCGTGCTTCATGGGCAAGATGACTAAAACACCGTTCTCCGGTACTATGGAGAGAGCAACAGATTTGTTGGAAATCATACATACAGATGTATGTGGTCCGATGAATATTGAAGCTCGTGGCGGATATCGTTATTTTCTCACCTTCACAGATGATTTAAGCATATATGGGTATATCTACTTAATGAAACACAAGTCTGAAACATTTGAAAAGTTCAAAGAATTTCAGACTGAAGTTGAAAATCATCGTGACAAGAAAATAAAGTTTCTACGATCTGATCGTGGAGGAGAATATTTGAGTTACGAGTTTGGTCTACATTTGAAACAATGCGGAATAGTTTCGCAACTCACGCCACCCGGAACACCACAACGTAATGGTGTGTCCGAACGTCGTAATCGTACTTTACTTGATATGGTGCGATCTATGATGTCTCTTACAGATTTACCGCTATCATTTTGGGGTTATGCTTTAGAGACGGCCGCATTCACGTTAAATAGGGAACCATCAAAATCCGTTGAGACGACGCCTTATGAACTATGGTTTGGCAAGAAACCAAAGTTGTCGTTTCTAAAAGTTTGGGGCTGCGATGCTTATGTCAAAAAACTTCAACCTGATAAGCTCGAACCCAAATCGGAGAAATGTGTCTTCATAGGATATCCAAAGGAAACTATTGGATACACCTTCTATCACAAATCCGAAGGCAAGACTTTTGTTGCTAAATTCGGAAACTTTCTAGAGAAGGAGTTTCTCTCGAAAGAAGTGAGTGGGAGGAAAGTAGAACTTGATGAGGTAACTGTACCTGCTCCCTTATTGGGAAATAGCACATCACAGGAACCGGTTTCTGTGACGTCTAAACCAATTGGTGAGGAAGTTAATGATGATGATCATGCAACTTCAGATCAAGTTACTACAGAACCTCGTAGATCAACCAGAGTATGATCCGCACCAGAGTGGTACGGCAATCCTATTCTGGAAATCATGCTACTAGATCATGGTGAACCTACGAACTATGAAGAAGCGATGGTGAGCCCAGATTCCGCAAAATGGCTTGAAGCCATGAAATCTGAGATGGGATCCATGTATGAGAACAAAGTGTGGACTTTGGTTGACTTGCCCGATGATCGGCAAGCAATTGAGAATAAATGGATCTTCAAGGAGAAGACTGACGCTGACGGTAATGTTACTGTCTACAAAGCTCGACTTGTCGCAAAAGGTTTTCGACATGTTCAAGGGATTGACTACGATGAGACCTTCTCACCCGTAGCGATGCTTAAGTCTGTCCGAATCATGTTAGCAATTGCCGCATTTTATGATTATGAAATTTGGCAGATGGATGTAAAAACTGCATTCCTGAATGGATTTTTGGAATAAGAGTTGTATATGATGCAACCAGAAGGTTTTATCGATCCAAAGGGAGCTAACAAAGTGTGCAAGCTCCAGCGATCCATTTATGGACTGGTGCAAGCCGCTCGGAGTTGGAATAAACGCTTTGATAGTGTGATCAAAGCATTTGGGTTTGTACAGACTTTTGGAGAAGCCTGTATTTACAAGAAAGTGAGTGGAAGCTTTGTAGCATTTCTGATATTATATGTGGATGACATATTACTAATCGGAAATGATATAGAATTTCTGGATAGCATAAAGGGATACTTGAATAAGAATTTGTCAATGAAAGACCTCGGTGAAGCTGCTTACATATTGGGCATCAAGATCTATAGAGATAGATCAAGACGCTTAATTGGACTTTCACAAAGCACATACCTTGACAAAGTTTTGAAGAAGTTCAAAATGGATCAAGCAAAGAAAGGATTCTTGCCTGTACTACAAGGTGTGAAGTTGAGTAAGACTCAATGCCCGACCACTGCAGAAGATAGAGAGAAAATGAAAGATGTTCCCTATGCTTCAGCCATAGGCTCTATCATGTATGCAATGCTATGTGCCAGACCTGATGTGTGTCTTGCTATAAGTTTAGCAGGGAGGTACCAAAGTAATCCAGGAGTGGATCACTGGACAACGGTCAAGAACATCCTGAAGTACCTGAAAAGAACTAAGGATATGTTTCTCATATATGGAGGTTACAAAGAGCTCATCGTAAACGGTTACGTTGATGCAAGCTTTGACACTGATCCGGACGATTCTAAATCACAAACCGGATACGTGTTTACATTAAACGGTGGAGCTGTCAGTTGGTGCAGTTCTAAACAAAGCGTCGTGGCGGGATCTACATGTGAAGCGGAGTACATAGCTGCTTCGGAAGCGGCAAATGAAGGAGTCTGGATGAAGGAGTTCATATCCGATCTGGGTGTCATACCTAGTGCATCGGGTCCAATGAAAATCTTTTGTGACAATACTAGTGCAATTGCCTTGGCAAAGGAATCCAGATTTCACAAGAGAACCAAGCACATCAAGAGACGCTTCAATTCCATCCGGGATCTAGTCCAGGTGGGAGACATAAAGATTTGCAAGATACATATGGATCTGAATGTAGCAGACCCGTTGACTAAGCCTCTTCCACGAGCAAAACATGATCAGCACCAAAACTCCATGGGTGTTAGAATCATTACTGTGTAATCTAGATTATTGACTCTAGTGCAAGTGGGAGACTGAAGGAAATATGCCCTAGAAGCAATAATAAAGTTATTATTTATTTCCTCATATATCATGATAAATGTTTATTATTCATGCTAGAATTGTATTAGCCGGAAACATAATACATGTGTGAATATATAAACAAACAGAGTGTCACTAGTATGCCTCTACTTGACTAGCTCGTTAATCAAAGATGGTTATGTTTCCTAACCATGAACAAAGAGTTGTTATTTGATTAACGAGGTCACATCATTAGTTGAATGATCTGACTGACATGACCCATTCCATTAGCTTAACACCCGATCGTTTAGTATGTTGCTATTGCTTTCTTCATGACTTATACATGTTCCTCTGACTATGAGATTATGCAACTCCCGTTTATCGGAGGAACACTTTGTGTGCTACCAAACGTCACAACGTAACTGGGTGATTATAAAGGTACTCTACAGGTGTTTTCAAAGGTACTTGTTGGGTTGGCGTATTTCGAGATTAGGATTTTTCACTCCGATAGTCGGAGAGGTATCTCTGGGCCCTCTCGGTAATGCACATCACATAAGCCTTGCGAACATTACAACTAATATGTTAGTTGTGAGATGATGTATTACGGAACGAGTAAAGAGACTTGCCGGCAACGAGATTGAACTAGGTATTGGATACCGACGATCGAATCTCGGGCAAGTAACATACCAATGACAAAAGGAACAACGTATGTTGTTATGCGGTCTGACCGATAAAGATCTTCGTAGAATATGTAGGAGCCAATATGGGCATCTAGGTCCCGCTATTGGTTATTGACCAGAGACATGTCTCGGTCATGTCTGCATTGTTCTCGAACCGTAGGGTCCGCACGCTTAACGTTACGATGACAGTTATTATGAGTTTATAAATTTTGATGTACCGAAGGTAGTTCGGAGTCCCGGATGTGATCACGGACATGACGAGGAGTCTCGAAATGGTTGAGACATAAAGATTGATATATTGGAAGCCTATATTTGGACATCGGAATCGATCCGGGTGAAATCGGCATTTTACCGGAGTACCGAGGGGTTACCGGAACCCCCCGGGGGGTTAATGGGCCTTCATGGGCCATAAGGGAGAAGAGAGGGGCCGGCCAGGGCAGGCCGCGCGCCCCCTCCCCCCTAGTCCGAATAGGACAAGGAGGGGGGGGGGGCGCCCCCCTTTCCTCTTCTCCCTCCCCCTTTCCTTCTCCAACAAGGCAAGAGAGGGGGGAGTCCTACTCCCGGTGGGAGTAGGACTCCTCCAGGCGCACCCCTTGGGGGCCGGCCGCACCTTCCCCTCCCTCCTTTATATACGAGGGCAGGGGGGCACCCTAGAACACACAAGTTGATCTTCGTGATCGTTCCTTAGCCGTGTGCGGTACCCCCTCCACCATATTCCACCTCGATCATTTTGTTGCAGTGCTTAGGCGAAGCCCTGCGTTGGTAGAACATCATCATCGTCATCACGCCGTCGTGCTGACGGAACTCATCCCCGAAGCTTTGCTGGATCGGAGCCCGGGGAGCGTCATCGAGCTGGACGTGTGCTAAGAACTCGGAGGTGCCGGAGTAACGGTGCTTGGATCGGTCGGATCGGGAAGACGTATGACTACTTCCTCTACGTTGCGTCAACGCTTCCGCTTCGGTCTACGAGGGTACGTAGACAACACTCTCCCCTCTCGTTGCTATGCATCACCATGATCTTGCGTGTGCGTAGGAATTTTTTTGAAATTACTACATTCCCCAACATTTGTGTGCTACCAAACTTCACAACGTAACTGGGTGATTATAAAGGAGCTCTACAGGTGTCTCCAAAGGTACATGTTGGGTTGGCGTATTTCGAGATTAGGATTTGTCACTCCGATTGTCGGAGAGGTATCTTTGGGCCCTCTCGGTAATGCACATCACATAAGCCTTGCAAGCATTGCAACTAATGAGTTAGTTGTGAGATGATGTATTACGGAACGAGTAAAGAGAATTGCCGGTAACGAGATTGAACTAGGTATTGAGATACCGACGATCGAATCTCGGGCAAGTAACATACCGATGACAAAGGGAACAACGTATTTTGTTATGCGGTCTGACCGATAAAGATCTTCGTAGAATATGTGGAGCCAATATGTGTCTCGGTCATGTCGACATTGTTCTCGAACCCGTAGGGTCCGCACACTTAATGTTACGATGACAGTTTCATTATGAGTTTATATGTTTTGATGTACGGAAGGTTGTTCGGAGTCCCAGATGTGATCACGGACATGACGAGGAGTCTCGAAATGGTCGAGACATAAAGATTGATATATTGGAAGCCTATATTTGGATAACGGAATCGTTCTGGGTGAAATCGGGATTTTACCAGAGTACCGGGGGTTACCGGAACCCCCCGGGGGTTAATGGGCCTACATGGGCCCTAATGGAGAAGAGGAGGGCCGGCCAGGGAAGGCCGCGCACCCCCGCCCCCTTAGTACGAATAGGACAAGGAAGGGGGGGGCACCCCCCTTTTCTCTTTCCCCCTTCCCCTTTCCTTCTCTAACAAGGCAAGAGGGGGAGTCCTACTCCCGGTGGGAGTAGGACTCCTCCAGGCGCACCCCTAGGGGCCGGCCGCACCTCCCCTCCCTCCTTTATATACGGGGGCAAAGGGGTACCCCAAGACACACAAGTTGATCTTGGTGATCGTTCCTTAGCCGTGTGCGGTGCCCCCTTCCACCATATTCCACCTCGGTCATATCGTAGCGGTGCTTAGGCGAAGCCCTGCGACGGTAGAACATCAAGATCGTCACCACGTCGTCGTGCTGACGGAACTCATCCCCGACACTTTGCTGGATCGGAGTCCGAGGATCGTCATCGAGCTGAACGTGTGCTAGAACTCGGAGGTGCCGTAGTTTCGGTGCTTGATCGGTCGGGTCGTGAAGACGTACGACTACATCAACCGCATTGTTATAACGCTTCCGCTTTTGGTCTACGAGGGTACGTGGACAACACTCTCCCCTCTCGTTGCTATGCATCACCATGATCTTGCGTGTGCGTAGGATTTTTTTTGAAATTACTACGTTCCCCAACAGAGTCCTCGTAGGATCACATCCCTTTGGTTGGCTTGCCCCCAAGCAATAGGGGGGTCGGCCGACTTGGGCCTCACCTTCCAAAACATTTCGAGACACTATCAGATATCTTTGGAACGCTCTCTGGACATCCAGGAACAATTTCGAGATTACCAAAAACACTTTTTAACTCATTCTCTATTATCACATAGTACTCCTACATATTGTTAATCATTAAGTGTGTGACCCTATAGGTTCGAGACTATATCCCTAGTAGAAAATAGGCTTTCGTTCGGGCCTGGCTAGCCCATGAGTCCCAGTTCGACCACGAACCGGGACCCATGGGGGCATTCGATCCGGTTCGTGAGCCCAGGGGGCCAGCCGGGGCCTTGTGGGCATTGGTCCCGGTTCGTGTGGACCCATTTGTCCCGGTTCTAGGCACGAACCGGGACCAATGGGCATTGCTCCTGGCCCACAACCATTGGTCCCGGTTCTTGGCTTGAACCGGGACAAATGAGCTGCCTATATATACCCATCGCCACAGCAGAGCACTCCATAATGCTCTGTTTTTTCTGGCCGGCGAGGGGAGGGCATTTGGGTGCTCTAGCTCACCTCCTATGCACATGAGGTGTTCGATGAAATGTCTGAGCCTCACTAGTTAATCTTAATTTGTCCTCTCGAAACTCGACCTCCGAGCTCCATTTTCCCCGAGATTTGTCCAGGTTTAGCGGTCCGTCACGTCCCGTCCCCGTCTTTACCACCGTCGATCGCCCGCGCCGATCTCGTCGTCGGCACCACCGTGGTGAGCCTCTTGTTCTTATCTTCTTTCTGAAAGAAAAAAAATTCTTACTTCAGATAGATACTTGTCTAATTTTCTTACTTTTATTATTCCTTGTTATTATATAGTGCGATGGTTTTGGTATCCGTCCCCGTCGGCCCTCGTCCTGTCTATGATTCGGATGTGGTATATATTATCTTTTTATAACTATTTGGTTCATTTATTGTTTATGACAATTATGTCGACCAAGGTGACATATATTTTATTTATCTAGGAGGTGGTTGAACCGGAAATTCCAACCGACCCTATTGTCGAGAGGTTAAATTTAGTTGAAGAAGAAAACAATTACTTGAAGGAAAAAATAAAAAAAATGAGGAGGAGAAGATGATATTGGAGTTGCATGTTGCGGATGTCGTTGATGATCACAAGATCAAGATGGATGCAGTGCGGTTGAAGATTAGAAAGATTAGAAAATATGCCATTCATACCGAGGCTTGGTATCATTATGAAGTTGGATCAATTGTTACCTTGGTTGAGATTATGATCGCATTTCTTGTTGCATTGAAATATTTTACATAATTTCAATGTATGGTTTAATTAGATGCTCTGGAGAACTATATGTTGTTCAATGAGAACGATGTATGTACTTTGGTTTTAATGTGATGATGAACTTCTATTAATTTGGTCACTTACCAATTTCAGGGTCTTACACCTCAAAATAATCAGTAAATGCATGAAAATAACAAATGAAGTCAGAAAGGGTTGAAAATTGACGATGTGGCTTTGAACGGTGCATTTTGAACACAGAAAAACTCTGGAGTTCAAATAAGTTCAAAAAAATGAAATCCCTTTCTAACAGACGAGTTTCCGTATGAAACCGTGATACTTCGAAAGAGATTATCCGTTTTGTACACGAAGTGCATCCAGTTTTTTCCGTAACCCTCTCTACTTTCTTGCACATGCTATGTGGGTGAAATGATGATACCATGCCAACTTTCAACCTTTTCAGAGTTCATTTGGAATGCTTTTCAATTTCAGGGTCATATAGCTCAAAATAATCAGTAAATGCATGAAAAATAACAACTGAAGTCAGAAAGGGGTGAAAACTGATGATGTGGCTTTGAATGGTGCATTTTGAACACAAAAAACTCTGGAGTTCAAATAAGTTCAAAAAAAATGAATCCCTTTGTAATAAACGAGTTTCCGTATGAAACCCTCATACTTCAAAAGAGATTGTCCACTTTTTACACGAAGTGCATCTAGTTTTTGCCGTAACCCTCTCTACTTTCTTGCACATGCTATGTGGGCGAAAAGATGATACCATGCCAACTTTCAACCTTTTCAGAGTTCATTTGAAATGCTTTTCAATTTCAGGGTCTTGTAGCTCAAAATAATCAGTAAATGCATGAAAAATAACAAATGAACTCTGAAAGGGTTGAAAATTGATGATGTGGCTTTGAATGGTGCATTTTGAACACAGAAAAACTCTGGAGTTCAAATAAGTTCAAAAAAATGAAATCCCTTTGTAACAGACGAGTTTTTGTATGAAACCCTCATACTTCGAAAGAGATTGTCCGTTTTGTACACGAAGTGCATCCAGTTTTTGCCATAACCCTCTCTACTTTCTTGCACATGCTATGTGGGTGAAATGATGATACCATGCCAACTTTCAACCTTTTGAGAGTTCATTTGAAATGCTTTTCAATTTCAGGGTCTTATAGCTCAATATAATCAGTAAATGCATGAAAAACAACAAATGAAGTCGGAAAGGGTTGAAAATTGATGATGTGGCTTTGAATGGCTTATTTTAAACACAAAAAACTCTGGAGTTCAAATAAGTTCAAAAAAAATGAAATCCCTCTGTAACAGACGAGTTTCCGTATGGAACCCTGATACTTCGAAAGAGATTGTCCGTTTTGTACACGAAGTGCATCCAGTTTTTGTCGTAACCCTCTCTAATTTCTTGCACATGCCATGTTGGTGAAATGATGATACCATGCCAACTTTCAACCCTTTCAGAGTTAATTTGAAATGCTTTTCAATTTCAGGGTCTTATAGCTCAAAATAATCAGTAGATGCATGAAAAATAACAAATGAAGTCAGAAAGGGTTAAAAAATTGATGATGTGGCTTTGAATGGTGCATTTTGAACACAGAAAAACTCTCGAGTTCTATTAAGTTCAAAAAAATGAAACCCCTTTGTAACAGACGAGTTTTTGTATGTAACCCTGATACTTCGAAAGAGATTGTCCGCTTTGTACACAAAGTGTATCCAGTTTTTGCTGTAACCCTCTCTACTTTCTTGCACATGCTACGTGGGTGAAATGATGATACCATGCTAACTTTCAAAATTTTCAGAGTTAATTTGAAATGCTTTTCAATTTCAGGGTCTTATAGCTCAAAATAATCAGTAAATGCATGAAAAATAACAAATGAAGTCAGAAAGGGTTGAAAATTGATGATCCTGCTTTGAATGGTGCATTTTGAACACCGAAAAACTTTGGAGTTCAAATAAGTTCAAAAAATGAAAGCCCATTGTAACAGACGAGTTTCTGTATGAAACCTTGATACTTCGAAAGAGATTGTCCATTTTGTACACGTAGTGCATCTAGTTTTTGCCAAAACCCTCTCTACTTTCTTGCACATGCTATGTGGGTGAAATGATGAAACCATGCCAACTTTCAACCTTTTGAGAGTTCATTTGAAATGCTTTCCAATTTCAGGGTCTTATAGCTCAAAATAGTCAGTAAATGCATCAAAAATAACAAATGAAGTCAGAAAGGGTTGAAAATTGATGATGTTGCTTTAAATGGTGCATTTTGAACATAGAAAAACTCTGGAGTTCAAATAATTTCAAAAAAATGCAATTCCTTCGTAATATACGAGATTTCGTTTGAAACCCTGATACTTCAAAAGAGATTGTCCGTTTTGTATGCGAAGTGCATCCAGTTTTGTCCGTAACCCTCTCTACTTTCTTGCACATGCTATGTGGGTGAAATGATGATACCATGCCAACTTTGAACCTTTTCAGAGTTCATTTGAAATGCTTTTCAATTTCATGGTCTTATAGCTCAAAATAATTAGTAAATGCATCAAAAATAACAAATGAACTCTGAAAGGGTTGAAAATTGATGATGTGGCTTTGAATAGTGCATTTTGAACACAGAAAAACTCTTGAGTTCAAATAAGTTCAAAAAAAATGAAATCCCTTTGTAACAGACGAGTTTTCGTATGAAACCCTCATACTTCGAAAGAGATTGTCCGTTTTGTACACGAAGTGCATCCAGTTTTTGCCGTAACCCTCTCTACTTTCTTGCACATGCTATGTGGGTGAAATTATGATACCATGCCAACTTTCAACCTTTTGAGAGTTCATTTGAAATGCTTTTCAATTTCAGGGTCTTATAGCTCAAAATAATCAGTAAATGCATGAAAAGTAACAAATGAACTCTGAAAGGGTTGAAAACTGATGATGTGGCTTTGAATCATGCATTTTG
The DNA here is from genome assembly GCA_032464435.1 of Aegilops umbellulata. Classification (NCBI taxonomy): domain Eukaryota; kingdom Viridiplantae; phylum Streptophyta; class Magnoliopsida; order Poales; family Poaceae; genus Aegilops; species Aegilops umbellulata. Next base: position 360,705,731 of record CP136059.1, read on the forward strand.
AACACAGAAAAACTCATGAGTTCAAATAAGTTAAAAAAAATGAAATCCCTTTGTAACAGACGAGTTTTCGTATGAAACCCTCATACTTCGAAAGAGATTGTCCATTTTGTACACGAAGTGCATCCAGTTTTTGCCGTAACCCTCTCTACTTTCTTGCACATGCTATGTGGGTGAAATGATGATACCATGCCAACTTTCAACCTTTTGAGACTTCATTTGAAATGCTTTTCAATTTCAGGGTCTTATAGCTCAACATAATCAGTAAATGCATGAAAAACAACAAATGAAGTCAGAAAGGGTTGAAAATTGACGATGTGGCTTTGAATGGTGCATTTTGAACACACAAAAACTTTGGAGTTCAAATAAGTTCAAAAAAATTAAATCCCTTTGTAACAGACGAGTTTGCGTATGAAACCCTGATACTTCGAAAGAGATTATCCGCTTTGTACACGAAGTGCATCTAGTTTTTTCCGTAACCCTCTCTACTTTCTTGCACATGCTATGTGGGTGAAATGATGATAACATGCCAACTTTCAACCTTTTCAGAGTTCATTTGGAATGCTTTTCAATTTCAGGGTCTTATAGCTCAAAATAATCAGTAAATGCATGAAAAATAACAACTGAAGTCAGAAAGGGGTGAAAATTGATGATGTGGCTTTGAATGGTGCATTTTGAACACAGAAAAACTCTGGAGTTCAAATAAGTTCAAAAAAAATGAATCCCTTTGTAAAAAACGAGTTTCCGTATGAAACCCTCATACTTCGAAAGAGATTGTCCACTTTTTACACGAAGTGCATCTAGTTTTTGCCGTAACCCTCTCTACTTTCTTGCACATGGTATGTGGGCGAAAAGATGACACCATGCCAACTTTTAACCTTTTCAGAGTTCATTTGAAATGCTTTTCAATTTCAGGGTCTTATAGCTCAAAATAATCAGTAAATGCATGAAAAATAACAAATGAACTCTGAAAGGGTTGAAAATTGATGATGTGGCTTTGAATGGTGCATTTTGAACACAGAAAAACTCTGGAGTTCAAATAAGTTCAAAAAAAAATGAAATCCCTTTGTAACAGACGAGTTTTCGTATGAAACCCTCATACTTCGAAAGAGATTGTCCGTTTTGTACACGAAGTGCATCCAGTTTTTTCCGTAACCCTCTCTACTTTCTTGCACATGCTATGTGGGAGAAATGATGATACCATGCCAACTTTCAACCTTTTGAGACTTCATTTGAAATGCTTTTCAATTTCAGGGTCTTATAGCTCAACATAATGAGTAAATGCATGAAAAACAACAAATGAAGTCGGAAAGGGTTGAAAATTGCTGATGTGGCTTTGAATGGTGCATTTTAAACACAAAAAACTCTGGAGTTCAAATAAGTTCAAAAAAATGAAATCCCTTTGTAACAGACGAGTTTCCGTATGGAACCCTGATACTTCGAAAGAGATTGTCCGTTTTGTACACGAAGTGCATCCAGTTTTTTCCGTAACCCTCTCTAATTTCTTGCACATGCTATGTGGGTGAAATGATGATACCATGCCAACTTTCATCCCTTTCAGAGTTCATTTGAAATGCTTTTCAATTTCAGGGTCTTATAGCTCAAAATAGTCAGTAGATGCATGAAAAAAAACAAATGAAGTCAGAAAGGGTTAAAAAATTGATGATCTTGCTTTGAATGGTGCATTTTGAACACCGAAAAACTTTGGAGTTCAAATAAGTTCAAAAAATGAAATCCCTGTGTAACAGACGAGTTTCTGTATGAAACCCTGATACTTTGAAAGAGATTGTCCATTTTGTACACGTAGTGCATCCAGTTTTTGCCAAAACCCTCTCTACTTTCTTACACATGCTATGTGGGTGAAATGATGACACCATGCCAACTTTCAACCTTTTGAGAGTTCATTTGAAATGCTTTTCAATTTCAGGGTCTTATAGCTCAAAATAATCAGTAAATGCATGAAAAATAACACATGATGTCAAAAAGGGTTGAAAATTGATGATGTTGCTTTAAATGGTGCATTTTGAACATAGAAAAACTCTGGAGTTCAAATAAGTTCAAAAAAAATGCAATTCCTTCGTAACATACGAATTTCGTATGAAACCCTGATACTTCAAAAGAGATTGTCCGTTTTGTATGCGAAGTGCATCCAGTTTTGTCCGTAACCCTCTCTACTTTCTTGCACATGCTATGTGGGTGAAATGATGATACCATGCCAACTTTGAACCTTTTCAGAGTTCATTTGAAATGCTTTTCAATTTCATGGTCTTATGGCTCAAAATAATCAGTAAATGCATGAAAAATAACAAGTGAACTCTGAAAGGTTTGAAAATTGTTGATGTGGCTTTGAATAGTGCATTTTGAACATAGAAAAACTCTGGAGTTCAAATAAGTTCAAAAAAAATGAAATCCCTTTGTAACAGACGAGTTTTCGTATGAAACACTCATACTTCGAAAGAGATTGTCTGTTTTGTACACGAAGTGCATCCAGCTTTTGCCGTAACCCTCTCTACTTTCTTGCACATGCTATGTGGGTGAAATGATGATACCATGCCAACTTTCAACCTTTTGAGAGTTCATTTGAAATGCTTTTCAATTTCAGGGTCTTATAGCTGAACATAATGAGTAAATGCATGAAAAACAACAAATGAAGTCGGAAAGGGTTGAAAATTGATGATGTGGCTTTGAATGGTGCATTTTAAACACAAAAAACTCTGGAGTTCAAATAAGTTCAAAAAAAAATGAAATCCCTTTGTAACAGACGAGTTTCCGTATGGAACCTTGATACTTCGAAAGAGATTGTCCGTTTTGTACACGAAGTGCATCCAGTTTTTGCCGTAACCCTCTCTAATTTCTTGCACATGCTATGTGGGTGAAATGATGATACCATGCCAACTTTCAACCATTTGAGAGTTCATTTGAAATGCTTTTCAATTTCAGGGTCTTATAGCTCAAAGTAGTCAGTAGATGCATGAAAAGAAACAAATGAAGTCAGAAAGGGTTAAAAAATTGATGATCTTGCTTTGAATGGTGCATTTTGAACACCGAAAAACTTTGGAGTTCAAATAAGTTCAAAAAATGAAATCCCTGTATAACAGACGAGTTTCTGTATGAAACCCTGATACTTCGAAAGAGATTGTCCATTTTGTACACGTAGTGCATCCAGTTTTTGCCAAAACCCTCCCTACTTTCTTGCACATGCTATGTGGGTGAAATGATGACACCATGCCAACTTTCAACCTTTTGAGAGTTCATTTGAAATGCTTTCCAATTTCAGGGTCTTATAGCTCAAAATAATCAGTAAATGCATGAAAAATAACAAATGATGTGAGAAAGGGTTGAAAATTGATGATGTTGCTTTAAATGGTGCATTTTGAACATAGAAAAACTCTGGAGTTCAAATAAGTTCAAAAAACTGCAATTCCTTCGTAACATACGAATTTCGTATGAAACCCTAATACTTCAAAAGAGATTGTCCGTTTTGTATGCGAAGTGCATCCAGTTTTTTCCGTAACCCTCTCTACTTTCTTGCACATGCTATGTGGGTGAAATGATGATACCATGCCAACTTTCAACCTTTTGAGAGTTCATTTGAAATGCTTTTCAATTTCATGGTCTTATAGCTCAACATAATGAGTAAATGCATGAAAAATAACCAATGAAGTCGGAAAGGGTTGAAAATTGCTGATGTGGCTTTGAATGGTGCATTTTAAACACAAAAAACTCTGGAGTTCAAATAAGTTCAAAAAAATGAAATCCCTTTGTAACAGACGAGTTTCCGTATGGAACCCTGATACTTCGAAAGAGATTGTCCGTTTTGTACACGAAGTGCATCCAGTTTTTGCCGTAACCCTCTCTAATTTCTTGCACATGCTATGTGGGTGAAATGATGATACCATGCCAACTTTCAACCATTTGAGAGTTCATTTGAAATGCTTTTCAATTTCAGGGTCTTATAGCTCAAAATAGTCAGTAGATGCATGAAAAGAAACAAATGAAGTCAGAAAGGGTTAAAAAATTGATGATCTTGCTTTGAATGGTGCATTTTGAACACCAAAAAACTTTGGAGTTCAAATAAGTTCAAAAAATGAAATCCCTGTATAACAGACGAGTTTCTGTATGAAACCCTGATACTTCGAAAGAGATTGTCCATTTTGTACACGTAGTGCATCCAGTTTTTGCCAAAACCCTCCCTACTTTCTTGCACATGCTATGTGGGTGAAATGATGACACCATGCCAACTTTCAACCTTTTGAGAGTTCATTTGAAATGCTTTCCAATTTCAGGGTCTTATAGCTCAAAATAATCTGTAAATGCATCAAAAATAACAAATGATGTGAGAAAGGGTTGAAAATTTATGATGTTGCTTTAAATGGTGCATTTTGAACATAGAAAAACTCTGGAGTTCAAATAAGTTCAAAAAACTGCAATTCCTTCGTAACATACGAATTTCGTATGAAACCCTAATACTTCAAAAGAGATTGTCCGTTTTGTATGCGAAGTGCATCCAGTTTTGTCCTTAACCCTCTCTACTTTCTTGCACAAGGTATGTGGGTGAAATGATGATGCCATGCCAACTTTGAACCTTTTCAGAGTTCATTTGAAATGCTTTTCAATTTCATGGTCTTATAGCTCAAAATAATCAGTAAATGCATGAAAAATAACAAATGAACTCTGAAAGGGTTGAAAATTGTTGATGTGGCTTTGAATAGTGCATTTTGAACACAGAAAAACTCTTGAGTTCAAATAAGTTCAAAAAAAATGAAATCCCTTTGTAACAGACGAGGTTTCGTATGAAACCCTCAAATTTCGAAAGAGATTGCCCATTTTGTACACGAAGTGCATCCAGTTTTTGCCGTAACCCTCTCTACTTTCTTGCACATGCTATGTGGGTGAAATGATGATACCATGCCAACTTTCAACCTTTTGAGACTTCATTTGAAATGCTTTTCAATTTCAGGGTCTTATAGCTCAACATAATCAGTAAATGCATGAAAAACAACAAATGAAGTCAGAAAGGGTTGAAAATTGACGATGTGGCTTTGAATGGTGCATTTTGAACACACAAAAACTTTGGAGTTCAAATAAGTTCAAAAAAATTAAATCCCTTTGTAACAGACGAGTTTGCGTATGAAACCCTGATACTTCGAAAGAGATTATCCGCTTTGTACACGAAGTGCATCTAGTTTTTTCCGTAACCCTCTCTACTTTCTTGCACATGCTATGTGGGTGAAGTGATGATAACATGCCAACTTTCAACCTTTTCAGAGTTCATTTGGAATGCTTTTCAATTTCAGGGTCTTATAGCTCAAAATAATCAGTAAATGCATGAAAAATAACAACTGAAGTCAGAAAGGGGTGAAAATTGATGATGTGGCTTTGAATGGTGCATTTTGAACACAGAAAAACTCTGGAGTTCAAATAAGTTCAAAAAAAATGAATCCCTTTGTAAAAAACGAGTTTCCGTATGAAACCCTCATACTTCGAAAGAGATTGTCCACTTTTTACACGAAGTGCATCTAGTTTTTGCCGTAACCCTCTCTACTTTCTTGCACATGGTATGTGGGCGAAAAGATGACACCATGCCAACTTTTAACCTTTTCAGAGTTCATTTGAAATGCTTTTCAATTTCAGGGTCTTATAGCTCAAAATAATCAGTAAATGCATGAAAAATAACAAATGAACTCTGAAAGGGTTGAAAATTGATGATGTGGCTTTGAATGGTGCATTTTGAACACAGAAAAACTCTGGAGTTCAAATAAGTTCAAAAAAAATGAAATCCCTTTGTAACAGACGAGTTTTCGTATGAAACCCTCATACTTCGAAAGAGATTGTCCGTTTTGTACACGAAGTGCATCCAGTTTTTTCCGTAACCCTCTCCACTTTCTTGCACATGCTATGTGGGAGAAATGATGATACCATGCCAACTTTCAACCTTTTGAGACTTCATTTGAAATGCTTTTCAATTTCAGGGTCTTATAGCTCAACATAATGAGTAAATGCATGAAAAACAACAAATGAAGTCGGAAAGGGTTGAAAATTGCTGATGTGGCTTTGAATGGTGCATTTTAAACACAAAAAACTCTGGAGTTCAAATAAGTTCAAAAAAATGAAATCCCTTTGTAACAGACGAGTTTCCGTATGGAACCCTGATACTTCGAAAGAGATTGTCCGTTTTATACACGAAGTGCATCCAGTTTTTGCCGTAACCCTCTCTAATTTCTTGCACATGCTATGTGGGTGAAATGATGATACCATGCCAACTTTCATCCCTTTCAGAGTTCATTTGAAATGCTTTTCAATTTCAGGGTCTTATAGCTCAAAATAGTCAGTAGATGCATGAAAAAAAACAAATGAAGTCAGAAAGGGTTAAAAAATTGATGATCTTGCTTTGAATGGTGCATTTTGAACACCGAAAAACTTTGGAGTTCAAATAAGTTCAAAAAATGAAATCCCTGTGTAACAGACGAGTTTCTGTATGAAACCCTGATACTTTGAAAGAGATTGTCCATTTTGTACACGTAGTGCATCCAGTTTTTGCCAAAACCCTCTCTACTTTCTTACACATGCTATGTGGGTGAAATGATGACACCATGCCAACTTTCAACCTTTTGAGAGTTCATTTGAAATGCTTTTCAATTTCAGGGTCTTATAGCTCAAAATAATCAGTAAATGCATGAAAAATAACACATGATGTCAAAAAGGGTTGAAAATTGATGATGTTGCTTTAAATGGTGCATTTTGAACATAGAAAAACTCTGGAGTTCAAATAAGTTCAAAAAAAATGCAATTCCTTCGTAACATACGAATTTCGTATGAAACCCTGATACTTCAAAAGAGATTGTCCGTTTTGTATGCGAAGTGCATCCAGTTTTGTCCGTAACCCTCTCTACTTTCTTGCACATGCTATGTGGGTGAAATGATGATACCATGCCAACTTTGAACCTTTTCAGAGTTCATTTGAAATGCTTTTCAATTTCATGGTCTTATGGCTCAAAATAATCAGTAAATGCATGAAAAATAACAAGTGAACTCTGAAAGGTTTGAAAATTGTTGATGTGGCTTTGAATAGTGCATTTTGAACACAGAAAAACTCTTGAGTTCAAATAAGTTCAAAAAAAAATGAAATCCCTTTGTAACAGACGAGTTTTCGTATGAAACCCTCATACTTCGAAAGAGATTGTCCGTTTTGTACACGAAGTGCATCCAGTTTTTGCCGTAAACCTCTATAGTTTCTTGCACATGCTATGTGGGTGAAATGATGATACCATGCCAACTTTCAACCTTTTGAGACTTCATTTGAAATGCTTTTCAATTTCAGGGTCTTATAGCTCAACATAATCAGTAAATGCATGAAAAGCAACAAATGAAGTCAGAAAGGGTTGAAAATTGATGATGTGGCTTTGAATGGTGCATTTTGAACACACAAAATCTCTGGAGTTCAAATAAGTTCAAAAAAATGAAATCCCTTTGTAACAGACGAGTTTCCGTATGAAACCCTGATACTTCGAAAGAGATTGTCCGTTTTGTACACGAAGTGCATCTTGTTTTTGCCATAACCCTCTCTACTTTCTTGCACATGCTATGTGGGTGAAATGATGATACCATGCCAACTTTCAACGTTTTGAGAGTTCATTTGAATTGCTTTTAAATTTCAGGGTCTTATAGCTCAACATAATCAGTAAATGCATGAAAAACAACAAATGAAGTCGGAAAGGGTTGAAAATAGATGATGTGGCTTTGAATGATGCATTTTAAACACGAAAAAACTCTGGAGTTCAAATAAGTTCAAAGAAAAATGAAATCCCTTTGTAACAGACGAGTTTCCGTATGGAACCCTGATACTTCGAAAGAGATTGTCCGTTTTGTACACGAAGTGCATCCAGTTTTTGCCGTAACCCTCTCTAATTTCTTGCACATGCTATGTGGGTGAAATGATGATACCATGCCAACTTTCAACCTTTTCAGAGTTCATTTGAAATGCTTTTCAATTTCAGGGTCTTATAGCTCAAAATAGTCAGTAAATGCATGAAAAAGAACAAATGAAGTCAGAAAGGGTTAAAAAATTGATGATGTGGCTTTGAATGGTGCATTTTGAACACAGAAAAACTCTCGAGTTCAAATAAGTTCAAAAAAATGAAACCCCTTTGTATCAGACGAGTTTTTGTATGTAACCCTGATACTTCGAAAGAGATTGTCCGCTTTGTACACAAAGTGTATCCAGTTTTTGCTGTAACCCTCTCTACTTGCTTGCACATGCTACGTGGGTGAAATGATGATACCATGCTAACTTTCAACCTTTTCAGAGTTAATTTGAAATGCTTTTCAATTTCAGGGTCTTATAGCTCAAAATAATCAGTAAATGCATGAAAAATAACAAATGAAGTCAGAAAGGGTTGAAAATTGATGATCTTGCTTTGAATGGTGCATTTTGAACACCGAAAAACTTTGGAGTTCAAATAAGTTCTAAAAAATGAAATCCCTGTGTAACAGACGAGTTTCTGTATGAAACCCTGATACTTTGAAAGAGATTGTCCGTTTTGTACACGTAGTGCATCCAGTTTTTGCCTAAACCCTCTCTACTTTCTTGCACATGCTATGTGGGTGAAATGATGACACCATGCAAACTTTCAACCTTTTGAGAGTACATTTGAAATGCTTTTCAATTTCAGGGTCTTATAGCTCAAAATAATCAGTAAATGCATGAAAAATAACAAATGAAGTCGGAAAGGGTTGAAAATTGATGATGTTGCTTTAATTGGTGCATTTTGAACATAGAAAAACTCTTGAGTTCAAATAAGTTCAAAAAAATGCAATTTCTTTGTAACATACGAGATTTCGTATGAAACCCTGATACTTCAAAAGAGATTGTCCGTTTTGTATGTGAAGTGCATCCAGTTTTGTCCGTAACCCTCTCTACTTTCTTGCACATGCTATGTGGGTGAAATGATGATACCATGCCAACTTTGAACCTTTTCAGAGTTCATTTGAAATGCTTTTCAATTTCAGGGTCTTATAGCTCAAAATAATCAGTAAATGCATGAAAAATAACAGCTAAAGTCAGAAAGGGGTGAAAATTGATGATGTGGCTTTGAATGGTGCATTTTGAACACAGAAAAACTCTTGACTTAAAATAAGTTCAAAAAAAATGAAATCCCTTTGTAACAGACGAGTTTTCGTATGAAAACCTCATACTTCGAAAGAGATTGTCCATTTTGTACACGAAGTGCATCCAGTTTTTGCCGTAACCCTCTCTACTTTCTTGCACATGCTATGTGGGTGAAATGATGATACCATGCCAACTTTCAACCTTTTGAGACTTCATTTGAAATGCTTTTCAATTTCAGGGTCTTATAGCTCAACATAATCAGTAAATGCATGAAAAACAACAAATGAAGTCAGAAAGGGGTGAAAATTGATGATGTGGCTTTGAAAGGTGCATTTTGAACACAGAAAAACTCTGGAGTTCAAATAAATTAAAAAAAATGAAATCCCTTTGTAAGAGACGAGCTTCCGTATGGAACCCTGATACTTCGAAAGAGATTGTCCGTTTTGTACACGAAGTGCATCCTGTTTTTGCCGTAACCCTCTATAATTTCTTGCACATGCTATGTGGGTGAAATGATGGTACCATGCCAACTTTCAACCTTTTCAGAGTTCATTTGAAATGCTTTTCAATTTCAGGGTCTTATAGCTCAGTAAATGCATGAAAAATAACAAATGAAGTCAGAAAGGGTTAAAAAATTGATGATGTGGCTTTGAATGGTGCATTTTTAACACAGAAAAACTCTCTAGTTCAAATAAGTTCAAAAAATGAAACCCCTTTGTAACAGACGAGTTTTTGTATGTAACCCTGATACTTCGAAAGAGATTGTCCGCTTTGTACACAAAGTGTATCCAGTTTTTGCTGTAACCCTCTCTACTTTCTTGCACATGCTACGTGGGTGAAATGATGATACCATGTTAACATTCAACCTTTTCAGAGTTAATTTGAAATGCTTTTCAATTTCAGGGTCTTATAGCTCAAGATAATCAGTAAATGCATGAAAAATAACAAATGAAGTCAGAAAGGGTTGAAAATTGATGATCTTGCTTTGAATGGTGCATTTTGAACACAGAAAAACTTTGGAGTTCAAATAAGTTCAAAAATTGAAATCCTTGTGTAACAGACGAGTTTCTGTATGAAACCCTGATACTTCGAAAGAGATTGTCCGTTTTGTACACGTAGTGCATCCAGTTTTTGCCAAAACCCTCTCTACTTTCTTACACATGCTATGTGGGTGAAATGATGAAACCATGCCAACTTTCAACCTTTTGAGAGTTCATTTGAAATGCTTTTCAATTTCAGGGTCTTATAGCTCAAAATAATCAGTAAATGCATGAAAAATAACAAATGAAGTCAGAAAGGATTGAAAATTGATGATGTTGCTTTAAATGGTGCATTTTGAACATAGAAAAACTCTGGAGTTCAAATAAGTTCAAAAAATGCAATTCCTTTGTAACATAGGATATTTCGAATGAAACCCTGATACTTCAAAAGAGAATGTCCGTTTTGTATGCGAAGTGCATCCAGTTTTGTCCGTAACCCTCTCTACTTTCTTGCACAAGGTATGTGGGTGAAATGATGATACCATGCCAACTTTGAACCTTTTCAGAGTTCATTTGAAATGCTTTTCAATTTCAGGGTCTTATAGCTCAAAATAATCAGTAAATGCATGAAAAATAACAAATGAAGTCAGAAATGGTTGAAAATTGATGTCTTGCTTTGAATGGTGCATCTTGAACACGGAAAAACTTTGGAGTTCAAATAAGTTCAAAAATGAAATCCCTGTGTAACAGACGAGTTTCTGTATGAAACCCTGATACTTCGAAAGAGATTGTCCATTTTGTACACGTAGTGCATCCAGTTTTTGCCAAAACCCTCTCTACTTTCTTGCACATGCTATGTGGGTGAAATGATAACACCATGCCAACTTTCAACCTTTTGAGAGTTCATTTGAAATGCTTTCCAATTTCAGGGTCTTATAGCTCAAAATAATCAGTAAATGCATGAAAAATAACAAATGAAGTCAAAAAGGGTTGAAAATTGATGATGTTGCTTTAAATGGTGCATTTTGAACATAGAAAAACTCTGGAGTTCAAATAAGTTAAAAAGAAATGCAATTTCTTCGTAACATACGAGATTTCGTATGAAACCCTGATACTTCAAAAGAGATTGTCCGTTTTGTATGCGAAGTGCATCCAGTTTTGTCCGTAACCCTCTCTACTTTCTTGCACATGCTATGTGGGTGAAATGATGATACCATGCCAACTTTGAACCTTTTCAGAGTTCATTTGAAATGCTTTTCAATTTCATGGTCTTATAGATCAAAATAATCAGTAAATGCATGAAAAATAACAAATGAACTCTGAAAGGGTTGAAAATTGATGATGTGGCTTTGAATAGTGCAATTTGAACACAGAAAAACTCTTGAGTTCAAATAAGTTCAAAAAAATGAAATCCCTTTGTAACAGACGAGTTTTCGTATGAAACCCTCATACTTCGAAAGAGATTGTCTGTTTTGTACACGAAGTGCATCCAGTTTTTGCCATAACCCTCTCTACTTTCTTGCACATGCTATGTGGGTGAAATGATGATACCATGCCAACTTTCAACCTTTTGAGACTTCATTTGAAATGCTTTTCAATTTCAGGGTCTTATAGCTCAACATAATCAGTAAATGCATGAAAAACAACAAATGAAATCAGAAAGGGTTGAAAATTGATGATGTGGCTTTGAATGGTGCATTTTGAACACACAAAAACTCTGGAGTTCAAATAAGTTCAAAAAAAAAATGAAATCCCTTTGTAACAGACGAGTTTCCGTATGAAACCCTGATACTTTGAAAGAGATTGTCCGTTTTGTACACGAAGTGCATCCAGTTATTGCCATAACCCTCTCTACTTTCTTGCACATGCTATGTGGGTGAAATGATGATACCATGCCAACTTTCAACCTTTTGAGACTTCATTTGAAATGCTTTTCAATTTCAGGGTCTTATAGCTCAACATAATCAGTAAATGCATGAAAAACAACAAATGAAATCAGAAAGGGTTGAAAATTGATGATGTGGCTTTGAATAGTGTATTTTGAACACACAAAAACTCTGGAGTTCAAATAAGTTCAAAAAAAAATGAAATCCCTTTGTAACAGACGAGTTTCCGTATGAAACCCTGATACTTCGAAAGAGATTGTCCGTTTTGTACACGAAGTGCATCCAGTTTTTTCCGTAACCCTCTCTACTTTCTTGCACATGCTATGTGGGTGAAATGATGATACCATGCCAACTTTCAACCTTTTGAGACTTCATTTGAAATGCTTTTCAATTTCAGGGTCTTATAGCTCAACATAATGAGTAAATGCATGAAAAACAACAAATGAAGTCGGAAAGGGTTGAAAATTGCTGATGTGGCTTTGAATGGTGCATTTTAAACACAAAAAACTCTGGAGTTCAAATAAGTTCAAAAAAATGAAATCCCTTTGTAACAGACGAGTTTCCGTATGGAACCCTGATACTTCGAAAGAGATTGTCCGTTTTGTACACGAAGTGCATCCAGTTTTTGCCGTAACCCTCTCTAATTTCTTGCACATGCTATGTGGGTGAAATGATGATACCATGCCAACTTTCATCCCTTTCAGAGTTCATTTGAAATGCTTTTCAATTTCAGGGTGTTATAGCTCAAAATAGTCAGTAGATGCATGAAAAAAAACAAATGAAGTCAGAAAGGGTTAAAAATTGATGATCTTGCTTTGAATGGTGCATTTTGAACACCGAAAAACTTTGGAGTTCAAATAAGTTCAAAAAATGAAATCCCTGTGTAACAGACGAGTTTCTGTATGAAACCCTGATACTTTGAAAGAGATTGTCCATTTTGTACACGTAGTGCATCCAGTTTTTGCCAAAACCCTCTCTACTTTCTTACACATGCTATGTGGGTGAAATGATGACACCATGCCAACTTTCAACCTTTTGAGAGTTCATTTGAAATGCTTTTCAATTTCAGGGTCTTATAGCTCAAAATAATCAGTAAATGCATGAAAAATAACACATGATGTCAGAAAGGGTTGAAAATTGATGATGTTGCTTTAAATGGTGCATTTTGAACATAGAAAAACTCTGGAGTTCAAATAAGTTCAAAAAAAAATGCAATTCCTTCGTAACATACGAATTTCGTATGAAACCCTGATACTTCAAAAGAGATTGTCCGTTTTGTATGCGAAGTGCATCCAGTTTTGTCCGTAACCCTCTCTACTTTCTTGCACATGCTATGTGGGTGAAATGATGATACCATGCCAACTTTGAACCTTTTCAGAGTTCATTTGAAATGCTTTTCAATTTCATGGTCTTATGGCTCAAAATAATCAGTAAATGCATGAAAAATAACAAGTGAACTCTGAAAGGGTTGAAAATTGTTGATGTGGCTTTGAATAGTGCATTTTGAACACAGAAAAACTCTTGAGTTCAAATAAGTTCAAAAAAAAATGAAATCCCTTTGTAACAGACGAGTTTTCGTATGAAACCCTCATACTTCGAAAGAGATTGTCCGTTTTGTACACGAAGTGCATCCAGTTTTTGCCGTAAACCTCTATAGTTTCTTGCACATGCTATGTGGGTGAAATGATGATACCATGCCAACTTTCAACCTTTTGAGACTTCATTTGAAATGCTTTTCAATTTCAGGGTCTTATAGCTCAACATAATCAGTAAATGCATGAAAAACAACAAATGAAGTCAGAAAGGGTTGAAAATTGATGATGTGGCTTTGAATGGTGCATTTTGAACACACAAAATCTCTGGAGTTCAAATAAGTTCAAAAAAATGAAATCCCTTTGTAACAGACTAGTTTCCGTATGAAACCCTGATACTTCGAAAGAGATTGTCCGTTTTGTACACGAAGTGCATCTTGTTTTTGCCATAACCCTCTCTACTTTCTTGCACATGCTATGTGGGTGAAATGATGATACCATGACAACTTTCAACGTTTTGAGAGTTCATTTGAATTGCTTTTAAATTTCAGGGTCTTATAGCTCAACATAATCAGTAAATGCATGAAAAACAACAAATGAAGTCGGAAAGGGTTGAAAACAGATGATGTGGCTTTGAATGATGCATTTTAAACACGAAAAAACTCTGGAGTTCAAATAAGTTCAAAGAAAAATGAAATCCCTTTGTAACAGACGAGTTTCCGTATGGAACCCTGATACTTCGAAAGAGATTGTCCGTTTTGTACACGAAGTGCATCCTGTTTTTGCCGTAACCCTCTCTAATTTCTTGCACATGCTATGTGGGTGAAATGATGGTACCATGCAAACTTTCAACCTTTTCAGAGTTCATTTGAAATGCTTTTCAATTTCAGGGTCTTATAGCTCAAAATAGTCAGTAAATGCATGAAAAATAACAAATGAAGTCAGAAAGGGTTAAAAAATTGATGATGTGGCTTTGAATGGTGCATTTTTAACACAGAAAAACTCTCTAGTTCAAATAAGTTCAAAAAATGAAACCCCTTTGTAACAGACGAGTTTTTGTATGTAACCCTGATACTTCGAAAGAGATTGTCCGCTTTGTACACAAAGTGTATCCAGTTTTTGCTGTAACCCTCTCTACTTTCTTGCACATGCTACGTGGGTGAAATGATGATACCATGTTAACATTCAACCTTTTCAGAGTTAATTTGAAATGCTTTTCAATTTCAGGGTCTTATAGCTCAAGATAATCAGTAAATGCATGAAAAATAACAAATGAAGTCAGAAAGGGTTGAAAATTGATGATCTTGCTTTGAATGGTGCATTTTGAACACAGAAAAACTTTGGAGTTCAAATAAGTTCAAAAATTGAAATCCTTGTGTAACAGACGAGTTTCTGTATGAAACCCTGATACTTCGAAAGAGATTGTCCGTTTTGTACACGTAGTGCATCCAGTTTTTGCCAAAACCCTCTCTACTTTCTTACACATGCTATGTGGGTGAAATGATGAAACCATGCCAACTTTCAACCTTTTGAGAGTTCATTTGAAATGCTTTTCAATTTCAGGGTCTTATAGCTCAAAATAATCAGTAAATGCATGAAAAATAACAAATGAAGTCAGAAAGGATTGAAAATTGATGATGTTGCTTTAAATGGTGCATTTTGAACATAGAAAAACTCTGGAGTTCAAATAAGTTCAAAAAATGCAATTCCTTTGTAACATAGGATATTTCGAATGAAACCCTGATACTTCAAAAGAGAATGTCCGTTTTGTATGCGAAGTGCATCCAGTTTTGTCCGTAACCCTCTCTACTTTCTTGCACAAGGTATGTGGGTGAAATGATGATACCATGCCAACTTTGAACCTTTTCAGAGTTCATTTGAAATGCTTTTCAATTTCAGGGTCTTATAGCTCAAAATAATCAGTAAATGCATGAAAAATAACACATGATGTCAGAAAGGGTTGAAAATTGATGATGTTGCTTTAAATGGTGCATTTTGAACATAGAAAAACTCTGGAGTTCAAATAAGTTCAAAAAAAAATGCAATTCCTTCGTAACATACGAATTTCGTATGAAACCCTGATACTTCAAAAGAGATTGTCCGTTTTGTATGCGAAGTGCATCCAGTTTTGTCCGTAACCCTCTCTACTTTCTTGCACATGCTATGTGGGTGAAATGATGATACCATGCCAACTTTGAACCTTTTCAGAGTTCATTTGAAATGCTTTTCAATTTCATGGTCTTATGGCTCAAAATAATCAGTAAATGCATGAAAAATAACAAGTGAACTCTGAAAGGGTTGAAAATTGTTGATGTGGCTTTGAATAGTGCATTTTGAACACAGAAAAACTCTTGAGTTCAAATAAGTTAAAAAAAAATGAAATCCCTTTGTAACAGACGAGTTTTCGTATGAAACCCTCATACTTCGAAAGAGATTGTCCATTTTGTACACGAAGTGCATCCAGTTTTTGCCGTAAACCTCTATAGTTTCTTGCACATGCTATGTGGGTGAAATGATGATACCATGCCAACTTTCAACCTTTTGAGACTTCATTTGAAATGCTTTTCAATTTCAGGGTCTTATAGCTCAACATAATCAGTAAATGCATGAAAAACAACAAATGAAGTCAGAAAGGGTTGAAAATTGATGATGTGGCTTTGAATGGTGCATTTTGAACACACAAAATCTCTGGAGTTCAAATAAGTTCAAAAAAATGAAATCCCTTTGTAACAGACTAGTTTCCGTATGAAACCCTGATACTTCGAAAGAGATTGTCCGTTTTGTACACGAAGTGCATCTTGTTTTTGCCATAACCCTCTCTACTTTCTTGCACATGCTATGTGGGTGAAATGATGATACCATGCCAACTTTCAACGTTTTGAGAGTTCATTTGAATTGCTTTTAAATTTCAGGGTCTTATAGCTCAACATAATCAGTAAATGCATGAAAAACAACAAATGAAGTCGGAAAGGGTTGAAAATAGATGATGTGGCTTTGAATGATGCATTTTAAACACGAAAAAACTCTGGAGTTCAAATAAGTTCAAAGAAAAATGAAATCCCTTTGTAACAGACGAGTTTTCGTATGGAACCCTGATACTTCGAAAGAGATTGTCCGTTTTGTACACGAAGTGCATCCAGTTTTTGCCGTAACCCTCTCTAATTTCTTGCACATGCTATGTGGGTGAAATGATGATACCATGCCAACTTTCATCCCTTTCAGAGTTCATTTGAAATGCTTTTCAATTTCAGGGTCTTATAGCTCAAAATAGTCAGTAGATGCATGAAAAAAAACAAATGAAGTCAGAAAGGGTTAAAAAATTGATGATCTTGCTTTGAATGGTGCATTTTGAACACCGAAAAACTTTGGAGTTCAAATAAGTTCAAAAAATGAAATCCCTGTGTAACAGACGAGTTTCTGTATGAAACCCTGATACTTTGAAAGAGATTGTCCATTTTGTACACGTAGTGCATCCAGTTTTTGCCAAAACCCTCTCTACTTTCTTACACATGCTATGTGGGTGAAATGATGACACCATGCCAACTTTCAACCTTTTGAGAGTTCATTTGAAATGCTTTTCAATTTCAGGGTCTTATAGCTCAAAATAATCAGTAAATGCATGAAAAATAACACATGATGTCAGAAAGGGTTGAAAATTGATGATGTTGCTTTAAATGGTGCATTTTGAACACCGAAAAACTCTGGAGTTCAAATAAGTTCTAAAAAATGAAATCCCTGTGTAACAGACGAGTTTCTGTATGAAACCCTGATACTTTGAAAGAGATTGTCCGTTTTGTACACGTAGTGCATCCAGTTTATGCCTAAACCCTCTCTACTTTCTTGCACATGCTATGTGGGTGAAATGATGACACCATGCAAACTTTCAACCTTTTGAGAGTACATTTGAAATGCTTTTCAATTTCACGGTCTTATAGCTCAAAATAATCAGTAAATGCATGAAAAATAACAAATGAAGTCGGAAAGGGTTGAAAATTGATGATGTTGCTTTAATTGGTGCATTTTGAACATAGAAAAACTCTTGAGTTCAAATAAGTTCAAAAAAATGCAATTTCTTTGTAACATACGAGATTTCGTATGAAACCCTGATACTTCAAAAGAGATTGTCCGTTTTGTATGTGAAGTGCATCCAGTTTTGTCCGTAACCCTCTCTACTTTCTTGCACATGCTATGTGGGTGAAATGATGATACCATGCCAACTTTGAACCTTTTCAGAGTTCATTTGAAATGCTTTTCAATTTCAGGGTCTTATAGCTCAAAATAATCAGTAAATGCATGAAAAATAACAGCTGAAGTCAGAAAGGGGTGAAAATTGATGATGTGGCTTTGAATGGTGCATTTTGAACACAGAAAAACTCTTGAGTTAAAATAAGTTCAAAAAAAATGAAATCCCTTTGTAACAGACGAGTTTTCGTATGAAAACCTCATACTTCGAAAGAGATTGTCCATTTTGTACACGAAGTGCATCCAGTTTTTGCCGTAACCCTCTCTACTTTCTTGCACATGCTATGTGGGTGAAATGATGATACCATGCCAACTTTCAACCTTTTGAGACTTCATTTGAAATGCTTTTCAATTTCAGGGTCTTATAGCTCAACATAATCAGTAAATGCATGAAAAACAACAAATGAAGTCAGAAAGGGGTGAAAATTGATGATGTGGCTTTGAAAGGTGCATTTTGAACACAGAAAAACTCTGGAGTTCAAATAAATTAAAAAAAATGAAATCCCTTTGTAAGAGACGAGCTTCCGTATGGAACCCTGATACTTCGAAAGAGATTGTCCGTTTTGTACACGAAGTGCATCCTGTTTTTGCCGTAACCCTCTCTAATTTCTTGCACATGCTATGTGGGTGAAATGATGGTACCATGCCAACTTTCAACCTTTTCAGAGTTCATTTGAAATGCTTTTCAATTTCAGGGTCTTATAGCTCAAAATAGTCAGTAAATGCATGAAAAATAACAAATGAAGTCAGAAAGGGTTAAAAAATTGATGATGTGGCTTTGAATGGTGCATTTTTAACACAGAAAAACTCTCTAGTTCAAATAAGTTCAAAAAATGAAACCCCTTTGTAACAGACGAGTTTTTGTATGTAACCCTGATACTTCGAAAGAGATTGTCCGCTTTGTACACAAAGTGTATCCAGTTTTTGCTGTAACCCTCTCTACTTTCTTGCACATGCTACGTGGGTGAAATGATGATACCATGTTAACTTTCAACCTTTTCAGAGTTAATTTGAAATGCTTTTCAATTTCAGGGTCTTATAGCTCAAGATAATCAGTAAATGCATGAAAAATAACAAATGAAGTCAGAAATGGTTGAAAATTGATGATCTTGCTTTCAATGGTGCATTTTGAACACAGAAAAACTTTGGAGTTCAAATAAGTTCAAAAATTGAAATCCTTGTGTAACAGACGAGTTTCTGTATGAAACCCTGATACTTCGAAAGAGATTGTCCGTTTTGTACACGTAGTGCATCCAGTTTTTGCCAAAACCCTCTCTACTTTCTTACACATGCTATGTGGGTGAAATGATGAAACCATGCCAACTTTCAACCTTTTGAGAGTTCATTTGAAATGCTTTTCAATTTTAGGGTCTTATAGCTCAAAATAATCAGTAAATGCATGAAAAATAACAAATGAAGTCAGAAAGGATTGAAAATTGATGATGTTGCTTTAAATGGTGCATTTTGAACATAGAAAAACTCTGGAGTTCAAATAAGTTCAAAAAATGCAATTCCTTTGTAACATAGGATATTTCGAATGAAACCCTGATACTTCAAAAGAGAATGTCCGTTTTGTATGCGAAGTGCATCCAGTTTTGTCCGTAACCCTCTCTACTTTCTTGCACAAGGTATGTGGGTCAAATGATGATACCATGCCAACTTTGAACCTTTTCAGAGTTCATTTGAAATGCTTTTCAATTTCAGGGTCTTATAGCTCAAAATAATCAGTAAATGCATGAAAAATAACAAATGAAGTCAGAAATGGTTGAAAATTGATGATCTTGCTTTGAATGGTGCATCTTGAACACGGAAAAACTTTGGAGTTCAAATAAGTTCAAAAATGAAATCCCTGTGTAACAGACGAGTTTCTGTATGAAACCCTGATACTTCGAAAGAGATTGTCCATTTTGTACACGTAGTGCATCCAGTTTTTGCCAAAACCCTCTATACTTTCTTGCACATGCTATGTGGGTGAAATGATGACACCATGCCAACTTTCAACCTTTTGAGAGTTCATTTGAAATGCTTTCCAATTTCAGGGTCTTATAGCTCAAAATAATCAGTAAATGCATGAAAAATAACAAATGAAGTCAAAAAGGGTTGAAAATTGATGATGTTGCTTTAAATGGTGCATTTTGAACATAGAAAAACTCTGGAGTTCAAATAAGTTAAAAAGAAATGCAATTTCTTCGTAACATACGAGATTTCGTATGAAACCCTGATACTTCAAAAGAGATTGTCCGTTTTGTATGCGAAGTGCATCCAGTTTTGTCCGTAACCCTCTCTACTTTCTTGCACATGCTATGTGGGTGAAATTATGATACCATGCCAACTTTGAACCTTTTCAGAGTTCATTTGAAATGCTTTTCAATTTCAGGGTCTTATAGCTCAAAATAATCAGTAAATGCATGAAAAATAACAGCTGAAGTCAGAAAGGGGTGAAAATTGATGATGTGGCTTTGAATGGTGCATTTTGAACACAGAAAAACTCTTGAGTTAAAATAAGTTCAAAAAAAATGAAATCCCTTTGTAACAGACGAGTTTTCGTATGAAAACCTCATACTTCGAAAGAGATTGTCCATTTTGTCCACGAAGTGCATCCAGTTTTTGCCGTAACCCTCTCTACTTTCTTGCACATGCTATGTGGGTGAAATGATGATACCATGCCAACTTTCAACCTTTTGAGACTTCATTTGAAATGCTTTTCAATTTCAGGGTCTTATAGCTCAACATAATCAGTAAATGCATGAAAAACAACAAATGAAGTCAGAAAGGGGTGAAAATTGATGATGTGGCTTTGAAAGGTGCATTTTGAACACAGAAAAACTCTGGAGTTCAAATAAATTAAAAAAAATGAAATCCCTTTGTAAGAGACGAGCTTCCGTATGGAACCCTGATACTTCGAAAGAGATTGTCCGTTTTGTACACGAAGTGCATCCTGTTTTTGCCGTAACCCTCTCTAATTTCTTGCACATGCTATGTGGGTGAAATGATGGTACCATGCCAACTTTCAACCTTTTCAGAGTTCATTTGAAATGCTTTTCAATTTCAGGGTCTTATAGCTCAAAATAGTCAGTAAATGCATGAAAAATAACAAATGAAGTCAGAAAGGGTTAAAAAATTGATGATGTGGCTTTGAATGGTGCATTTTTAACACAGAAAAACTCTCTAGTTCAAATAAGTTCAAAAAATGAAACCCCTTTGTAACAGACGAGTTTTTGTATGTAACCCTGATACTTCGAAAGAGATTGTCCGCTTTGTACACAAAGTGTATCCAGTTTTTGCTGTAACCCTCTCTACTTTCTTGCACATGCTACGTGGGTGAAATGATGATACCATGTTAACTTTCAACCTTTTCAGAGTTAATTTGAAATGCTTTTCAATTTCAGGGTCTTATAGCTCAAGATAATCAGTAAATGCATGAAAAATAACAAATGAAGTCAGAAAGGGTTGAAAATTGATGATCTTGCTTTGAATGGTGCATTTTGAACACAGAAAAACTTTGGAGTTCAAATAAGTTCAAAAATTGAAATCCTTGTGTAACAGACGAGTTTCTGTATGAAACCCTCATACTTCGAAAGAGATTGTCCGTTTTGTACACGTAGTGCATCCAGTTTTTGCCAAAACCCTCTCTACTTTCTTACACATGCTATGTGGGTGAAATGATGAAACCATGCCAACTTTCAACCTTTTGAGAGTTCATTTGAAATGCTTTTCAATTTTAGGGTCTTATAGCTCAAAATAATCAGTAAATGCATGAAAAATAACAAATGAAGTCAGAAAGGATTGAAAATTGATGATGTTGCTTTAAATGGTGCATTTTGAACATAGAAAAACTCTGGAGTTCAAATAAGTTCAAAAAATGCAATTCCTTTGTAACATAGGATATTTCGAATGAAACCCTGATACTTCAAAAGAGAATGTCCGTTTTGTATGTGAAGTGCATCCAGTTTTGTCCGTAACCCTCTCTACTTTCTTGCACAAGGTATGTGGGTGAAATGATGATACCATGCCAACTTTGAACCTTTTCAGAGTTCATTTGAAATGCTTTTCAATTTCAGGGTCTTATAGCTCAAAATAATCAGTAAATGCATGAAAAATAACAAATGAAGTCAGAAATGGTTGAAAATTGATGATCTTGCTTTGAATGGTGCATCTTGAACACGGAAAAACTTTGGAGTTCAAATAAGTTCAAAAATGAAATCCCTGTGTAACAGACGAGTTTCTGTATGAAACCCTGATACTTCGAAAGAGATTGTCCATTTTGTACACGTAGTGCATCCAGTTTTTGCCAAAACCCTCTCTACTTTCTTGCACATGCTATGTGGGTGAAATGATGACACCATGCCAACTTTCAACCTTTTGAGAGTTCATTTGAAATGCTTTCCAATTTCAGGGTCTTATAGCTCAAAATAATCAGTAAATGCATGAAAAATAACAAATGAAGTCAAAAAGGGTTGAAAATTGATGATGTTGCTTTAAATGGTGCATTTTGAACATAGAAAAACTCTGGAGTTCAAATAAGTTAAAAAGAAATGCAATTTCTTCGTAACATACGAGATTTCGTATGAAACCCTGATACTTCAAAAGAGATTGTCCGTTTTGTATGCGAAGTGCATCCAGTTTTGTCCGTAACCCTCTCTACTTTCTTGCACATGCTATGTGGGTGAAATGATGATACCATGCCAACTTTGAACCTTTTCAGAGTTCATTTGAAATGCTTTTCAATTTCATGGTCTTATAGCTCAAAATAATCAGTAAATGCATGAAAAATAACAAATGAACTCTGAAAGGGTTGAAAATTGATGATGTGGCTTTGAATAGTGCAATTTGAACACAGAAAAACTCTTGAGTTCAAATAAGTTCAAAAAAATGAAATCCCTTTGTAACAGACGAGTTTTCGTATGAAACCCTCATACTTCGAAAGAGATTGTCTGTTTTGTACACGAAGTGCATCCAGTTTTTGGCATAACCCTCTCTACTTTCTTGCACATGCTATGTGGGTGAAATGATGATACCATGCCAACTTTCAACCTTTTGAGACTTCATTTGAAATGCTTTTCAATTTCAGGGTCTTATAGCTCAACATAATCAGTAAATGCATGAAAAACAACAAATAAATCAGAAAGGGTTGAAAATTGATGATGTGGCTTTGAATGGTGCATTTTGAACACACAAAAACTCTGGAGTTCAAATAAGTTCAAAAAAAAAATGAAATCCCTTTGTAACAGACGAGTTTCCGTATGAAACCCTGATACTTTGAAAGAGATTGTCCGTTTTGTACACGAAGTGCATCCAGTTATTGCCATAACCCTCTCTACTTTCTTGCACATGCTATGTGGGTGAAATGATGATACCATGCCAACTTTCAACCTTTTGAGACTTCATTTGAAATGCTTTTCAATTTCAGGGTCTTATAGCTCAACATAATCAGTAAATGCATGAAAAACAACAAATGAAAACAGAAAGGGTTGAAAATTGATGATGTGGCTTTGAATGGTGCATTTTGAACACACAAAAACTCTGGAGTTCAAATAAGTTCAAAAAAAATGAAATCCCTTTGTAACAGACGAGTTTCCGTATGAAACCCTGATACTTCGAAAGAGATTGTCCGTTTTGTACACGAAGTGCATCCAGTTTTTTCCGTAACCCTCTCTACTTTCTTGCACATGCTATGTGGGTGAAATGATGATACCATGCCAACTTTCAACCTTTTGAGACTTCATTTGAAATGCTTTTCAATTTCAGGGTCTTATAGCTCAACATAATGAGTAAATGCATGAAAAACAACAAATGAAGTCGGAAAGGGTTGAAAATTGCTGATGTGGCTTTTAATGGTGCATTTTAAACACAAAAAACTCTGGAGTTCAAATAAGTTCAAAAAAATGAAATCCCTTTGTAACAGACGAGTTTCCGTATGGAACCCTGATACTTCGAAAGAGATTGTCCGTTTTGTACACGAAGTGCATCCAGTTTTTGCCGTAACCCTCTCTAATTTCTTGCACATGCTATGTGGGTGAAATGATGATACCATGCCAACTTTCATCCCTTTCAGAGTTCATTTGAAATGCTTTTCAATTTCAGGGTCTTATAGCTCAAAATAGTCAGTAGATGCATGAAAAAAAACAAATGAAGTCAGAAAGGGTTAAAAAATTGATGATCTTGCTTTGAATGGTGCATTTTGAACACCGAAAAACTTTGGAGTTCAAATAAGTTCAAAAAATGAAATCCCTGTGTAACAGACGAGTTTCTGTATGAAACCCTGATACTTTGAAAGAGATTGTCCATTTTGTACACGTAGTGCATCCAGTTTTTGCCAAAACCCTCTCTACTTTCTTACACATGCTATGTGGGTGAAATGATGACACCATGCCAACTTTCAACCTTTTGAGAGTTCATTTGAAATGCTTTTCAATTTCAGGGTCTTATAGCTCAAAATAATCAGTAAATGCATGAAAAATAACACATGATGTCAGAAAGGGTTGAAAATTGATGATGTTGCTTTAAATGGTGCATTTTGAACATAGAAAAACTCTGGAGTTCAAATAAGTTCAAAAAAAAATGCAATTCCTTCGTAACATACGAACTTCGTATGAAACCCTGATACTTCAAAAGAGATTGTCCGTTTTGTATGCGAAGTGCATCCAGTTTTGTCCGTAACCCTCTCTACTTTCTTGCACATGCTATGTGGGTGAAATGATGATACCATGCCAACTTTGAACCTTTTCAGAGTTCATTTGAAATGCTTTTCAATTTCATGGTCTTATGGCTCAAAATAATCAGTAAATGCATGAAAAATAACAAGTGAACTCTGAAAGGGTTGAAAATTGTTGATGTGGCTTTGAATAGTGCATTTTGAACACAGAAAAACTCTTGAGTTCAAATAAGTTCAAAAAAAAATGAAATCCCTTTGTAACAGACGAGTTTTCGTATGAAACCCTCATACTTCGAAAAAGATTGTCCGTTTTGTACACGAAGTGCATCCAGTTTTTGCCGTAAACCTCTATAGTTTCTTGCACATGCTATGTGGGTGAAATGATGATACCATGCCAACTTTCATCCCTTTCAGAGTTCATTTGAAATGCTTTTCAATTTCAGGGTCTTATAGCTCAAAATAGTCAGTAGATGCATGAAAAAAAACAAATGAAGTCAGAAAGGGTTAAAAAATTGATGATCTTGCTTTGAATGGTGCATTTTGAACACCGAAAAACTTTGGAGTTCAAATAAGTTCAAAAAATGAAATCCCTGTGTAACAGACGAGTTTCTGTATGAAACCCTGATACTTTGAAAGAGATTGTCCATTTTGTACACGTAGTGCATCCAGTTTTTGCCAAAACCCTCTCTACTTTCTTACACATGCTATGTGGGTGAAATGATGACACCATGCCAACTTTCAACCTTTTGAGAGTTCATTTGAAATGCTTTTCAATTTCAGGGTCTTATAGCTCAAAATAATCAGTAAATGCATGAAAAATAACACATGATGTCAGAAAGGGTTGAAAATTGATGATGTTGCTTTAAATGGTGCATTTTGAACATAGAAAAACTCTGGAGTTCAAATAAGTTCAAAAAAAAATGCAATTCCTTCGTAACATACGAACTTCGTATGAAACCCTGATACTTCAAAAGAGATTGTCCGTTTTGTATGCCAAGTGCATCCAGTTTTGTCCGTAACCCTCTCTACTTTCTTGCACATGCTATGTGGGTGAAATGATGATACCATGCCAACTTTGAACCTTTTCAGAGTTCATTTGAAATGCTTTTCAATTTCATGGTCTTATGGCTCAAAATAATCAGTAAATGCATGAAAAATAACAAGTGAACTCTGAAAGGGTAGAAAATTGTTGATGTGGCTTTGAATAGTGCATTTTGAACACAGAAAAACTCTTGAGTTCAAATAAGTTCAAAAAAAAATGAAATCCCTTTGTAACAGACGAGTTTTCGTATGAAACCCTCATACTTCGAAAAAGATTGTCCGTTTTGTACACGAAGTGCATCCAGTTTTTGCCGTAAACCTCTATAGTTTCTTGCACATGCTATGTGGGTGAAATGATGATACCATGCCAACTTTCAACCTTTTGAGACTTCATTTGAAATGCTTTTCAATTTCAGGGTCTTATAGCTCAACATAATCAGTAAATGCATGAAAAACAACAAATGATGTCAGAAAGGGTTGAAAATTGATGATGTGGCTTTGAATGGTGCATTTTGAACACACAAAATCTCTGGAGTTCAAATAAGTTCAAAAAAATGAAATCCCTTTATAACAGACTAGTTTCCGTATGAAACCCTGATACTTCGAAAGAGATTGTCCGTTTTGTACACGAAGTGCATCTTGTTTTTGCCATAACCCTCTCTACTTTCTTGCACATGCTATGTGGGTGAAATGATGATACCATGCCAACTTTCAACGTTTTGAGAGTTCATTTGAATTGCTTTTAAATTTCAGGGTCTTATAGCTCAACATAATCAGTAAATGCATGAAAAACAACAAATGAAGTCGGAAAGGGTTGAAAATTGCTGATGTGGCTTTTAATGGTGCATTTTAAACACAAAAAACTCTGGGGTTCAAATAAGTTCAAAAAAATGAAATCCCTTTGTAACAGACGAGTTTCCGTATGGAACCCTGATACTTCGAAAGAGATTGTCCGTTTTGTACACGAAGTGCATCCAGTTTTTGCCGTAACCCTCTCTAATTTCTTGCACATGCTATGTGGGTGAAATGATGATACCATGCCAACTTTCATCCCTTTCAGAGTTCATTTGAAATGCTTTTCAATTTCAGGGTCTTATAGCTCAAAATAGTCAGTAGATGCATGAAAAAAAACAAATGAAGTCAGAAAGGGTTAAAAAATTGATGATCTTGCTTTGAATGGTGCATTTTGAACACCGAAAAACTTTGGAGTTCAAATAAGTTCAAAAAATGAAATCCCTGTGTAACAGACGAGTTTCTGTATGAAACCCTGATACTTTGAAAGAGATTGTCCATTTTGTACACGTAGTGCATCCAGTTTTTGCCAAAACCCTCTCTACTTTCTTACACATGCTATGTGGGTGAAATGATGACACCATGCCAACTTTCAACCTTTTGAGAGTTCATTTGAAATGCTTTTCAATTTCAGGGTCTTATAGCTCAAAATAATCAGTAAATGCATGAAAAATAACACATGATGTCAGAAAGGGTTGAAAATTGATGATGTTGCTTTAAATGGTGCATTTTGAACATAGAAAAACTCTGGAGTTCAAATAAGTTCAAAAAAAAATGCAATTCCTTCGTAACATACGAACTTCGTATGAAACCCTGATACTTCAAAAGAGATTGTCCGTTTTGTATGCGAAGTGCATCCAGTTTTGTCCGTAACCCTCTCTACTTTCTTGCACATGCTATGTGGGTGAAATGATGATACCATGCCAACTTTGAACCTTTTCAGAGTTCATTTGAAATGCTTTTCAATTTCATGGTCTTATGGCTCAAAATAATCAGTAAATGCATGAAAAATAACAAGTGAACTCTGAAAGGGTTGAAAATTGTTGATATGGCTTTGAATAGTGCATTTTGAACACAGAAAAACTCTTGAGTTCAAATAAGTTCAAAAAAAAAATGAAATCCCTTTGTAACAGACGAGTTTTCGTATGAAACCCTCATACTTCGAAAAAGATTGTCCGTTTTGTACACGAAGTGCATCCAGTTTTTGCCGTAAACCTCTATAGTTTCTTGCACATGCTATGTGGGTGAAATGATGATACCATGCCAACTTTCAACCTTTTGAGACTTCATTTGAAATGCTTTTCAATTTCAGGGTCTTATAGCTCAACATAATCAGTAAATGCATGAAAAACAACAAATGAAGTCAGAAAGGGTTGAAAATTGATGATGTGGCTTTGAATGGTGCATTTTGAACACACAAAATCTCTGGAGTTCAAATAAGTTCAAAAAAATGAAATCCCTTTATAACAGACTAGTTTCCGTATGAAACCCTGATACTTCGAAAGAGATTGTCCGTTTTGTACACGAAGTGCATCTTGTTTTTGCCATAACCCTCTCTACTTTCTTGCACATGCTATGTGGGTGAAATGATGATACCATGCCAACTTTCAACGTTTTGAGAGTTCATTTGAATTGCTTTTAAATTTCAGGGTCTTATAGCTCAATATAATCAGTAAATGCATGAAAAACAACAAATGAAGTCGGAAAGGGTTGAAAATAGATGATGTGGCTTTGAATGATGCATTTTAAACACGAAAAAACTCTGGAGTTCAAATAAGTTGTGACGCCCCCGATTCAATCGTACACTAATCATACACGCAAATGTGTACGATCAAGATCAGGGACTCACGGGAAGATATCACAACACAACTCTACAAATAAAATAAGTCATACAAGCATCATAATACAAGCCAGGGGCCTCGAGGGCTCGAATACAAGTGCTCGATCATAGACGAGTCAGTGGAAGCAACAATATCTGAGTACAGACATAAGTTAAACAAGGTTGCCTTAAGAAGGCTAGCACAAACGGGGATACAGATCGAACGAGGCGCAGACCTCCTGCCTGGGATCCTCCTAACTACTCCTGGTCGTCGTCAGATGGCTGCACGTAGTAGTAGGCACCTCCAGAGTAGTAGGAGTCGGAGGGGGAAAGTTGCGAGTTCGATAGGTTAGGGGGTTGTGGCGTACGAACGGGTTACGTATCCGGAAGCGTCTCGACGTTCTGAGCAACTTTCATGTTGAAAATATTTTAATCCGAGTTACGGATTAAAAGATATGATTTTCTAAAGATTTTAATAATTTCTGGAATTTAATTAATTATTTAAATATAACATTATCCAAAACAGTGCACGCTGACGTCAGCATGACGTCAGCATGACGTCAGCAGTCAACAGGGGCGTTGACTGGTCAAATCTGACGTGTGGGTCCCACCTGTCATTCTGTGATTAAGCTAATCAGAGATTAACTAACTAATCAGTGTTTAATTAGACTAATTAGATAATTAGGTTAATCTAATTATGATTAATTAGCTTAATTAATTCCTTAATTAATTAATTAACTTAATTATTATTATTTAATTAATTAATTTAATTATTATTATTTAATTAATTAATTTAATTATTATTATTTTTAATTCCCTTTTTTTTTTCTAAAATCGTTCTGGGCAGGGGCCCACTAGTTAGTGACCCGGGGGGCCTTAACGGGCGCAGGGGAAGCGGGCGCAGGGCACGGGCGCCGCCCGAATGGCCACCGCGGGCGCCCGACCGCCGGCGTCGGCGAGGGCAGAGTGAGGCGAGGCTGGCGGGGCGCCACCGGCGACCGTACCAGCGGCAGCAGGGCGCAGGGGGGCCAGGGCGGCACGGCATCGAGGAGGACAAGGCGCGGGGAGGAGGAGGCCGAGGGTGGTGGCCGGAGTGGGGAACGGACCGGCGAGCGAGGGGGGCGCGGGCAGCAGGGGGGAAGGAAGGGGCGGACGAGGCGCCGAGGGCGCCGGCGACGACGCACAGGGCGCGGGCGCGTGCGCGCGCACGGTCAGGGCGCGGCCGCACCACGGGCGGGCGCCGGAGGGCGACGTAGATGGGGGAGGGCGAACAGGGGATGGCCACGGGCGCTCACCGGGGTTCGCCGGGTCTATGGCGTGGGCTCGGGGACGGTCGGGGTAGACGGGGACGAGCGGCGGAGCGGGAGGAGGCCGGCCGGCGAGGTCCAGGGGCGTCGGGGCGCGGCGTCGGGGCGGCGCCCGATGACGGCGCTCGGGGAGTGGACGAGGAGGCGAGGCGGCGACGGTGGGGAGGTCCCCAGGCGGCGGCGGCGGCGGGCGCGTCCGATCCGGGCGACGGGGGCGAGGCCGTTCGGGCCCCGATCGAGATCGGATCGGGGGGAGGGGGGCGCATCGTGCGGGGGGGGGGGGAGAAAGTGGTGGCGGCTAGGGTTGCCAGGGGTGGGGAATAAGGGAGGCGGGGTTGGGCCGGCCGGCTGGCCTGGTGGCCTGCTGGGCCACAAGGCCCACGGGGGAAGGGGGGGTTCTGTCTTCTGGTTTTTTTTGTTAGTTTAGTCTTTTTTTCTTTTTCTTTTTCTTTTTGTATTTTCTTTCTTTTCTGTTATAATTCAATTTAAATTATTTATGCATTTTATAAAACAGTACCTTCTACACCATAATTATCTAGGTAATATTTAGCACAACCCGAACATTTTTATTTTAATGTTTGAAAACTTTTATTGTTTATCCTGCAATTAAATTTTGAATTTGGATCGGTTTTGAATTAACCCGAGATTAGGAACAGTAACGGTGGTGACATGGCATCATTAGCAGTGTTTTACTGTAGCTTGATTACCCGGGCGTCACAATTCTCCTCCACTACAAGAAATCTCGTCCCGAGATTTAAGAGGGGAGTAAGGGGGAAAGGGCTGGGTACGAAATCCTAACGAATCTTCTTGGTCTTGGTAGCTCTTCTCGAAGAGGTCAATCCATAGCGTTGATGTCTTCATTTCTCTGCTTCAGGTCCTTATGATGAAGTCGACATCCTTTCTTCGGGATCTTCATCGTATTTACGAATAGGTAACGGGGTAGATCGGAAACGACAGAATGCTATAAGGGTAATAACCTGGGGATTAACCCATGAATGAGCATATGAGTACCTCTCGAGTTGAACTAACAGAATACATCGAGAATAAAGTTGGAAGGTCCGACAAGAAGTTTCAAGCAGCCAGGCAATCGTTCAATGCCTAGCCATAAGGTGAAAGGGGTTTTAAGCAACGGAAAATTTATTGTTTCCGATGCCAGAATTGATGATCTCATGGAAGGTGGCCCATGAATTCCATATGAGTCCAAGCGGGAGGAATAATTCTAGGAACAAGGGGTGTACAGGAGAGTCAGGTTACGATCCTGTGGAACTGTGGGTTATGGGCCCACCATGTGGGTTAAAGGTAGGAAGGGGGGATTGACATCTTGTACGGTCACAATAGCAAGGCATGCCAGAGGGTAGCCTGTTAGTTATGTCGGCAACAACATCGATACCAAGGGCGAGGGACGCAGAGAACCATTTTCCTGCTCGTTGAACGAGGCGGACCAATAGGCAAGGTTCCCGTCCGTCGGTGGTTACCGAAATGTCATCAACAATAGTAACAGGGTCTGACTGATAAGGTGGTGCACCGAGGTGTTTTCGTAAGCAGGGAAATATTACTGCTTAGATCATATAAACCTCAAGAAAGGTTAAACCAAACAATGGAAAGGATAATATGGTTATCAAATTAATCAGAACAATGGAAAGGAAAATGTGTTTAAACACATATATCAGGGGTATATCCTTCCCAAGGACAAGCAGAGCATAATATCCAAGACATGATATAATGTAGAAAACTCATTAGGTAAGGGGAAGAATTTTCATGACATTACCCATACAACGGTGTTTGGATAATAGAGCAGGAAGCATTTAGCATTGGGCTTCAAATGTTCTTATTGAAAATCGGAGTACCACAGACATGCTTCGAGATAGCATTGACAAGGTCTTTAAGCAAAGATCGGACTTTGGATACACGAAGGATTCATCAGGGACAACTCGTAGAATAAGTCTTACCATTTCTCATGGAAGAATAGATAACCTTGCTAAAAAGGAAAACTATAACATTAGGGCCTCCGACCAGGTGTGCTAGGCACGACATCACTTTACCGGGTCATATCAAGACCAATGTGATAACTCTTGGAAATATGTTCCAACCATCATATCTGACCGAGATTCAGATCTGATTGGCGTCAGGATACCTCGGACTCAGGATGCCTGAGAAGAAAGGTGCAACACAAATTGTCGAGATGACATTGTAAGATTCTCGGGAAATTAACTACGGAAGCGAGTTCCGAAAGAAAAGCTCATCATTAAAACAATGAAGGGAGAAGGAGGTAGCTAATGAATTCATCGACAATTCATCGAGTCTTCCAAAAGATGGGTTTTCCACAAGTATGTGAACAAGGAGATATCATTAGTCAGATGAAATGATATAAGGGGATATGCTCGAGGAAACATACCCAGTTTAAGCATTGGTTGATAGGTGCACCCGAAATACGGGTTGGGTTGCACGACCAATGTCGGAATGGTGATTCAATAATCAATAGTCTAAGAATGACGGCCGACCATTAACTTCAAAGCAATAGGATTGCTAGAAGGGCAGAATCCAAACAGCACCGCTCACTTGTTGGTACCCCGGATGGAATCAACACGAGGACCCAAGAAGAATGGTGATGGTGAGAAGTATCACCATACCAAGAATTCTTAAGCGGTGGTGAAATCCTCACAACATTGATGTCGTAAGAGATGTTAATGTTCCAAGGTAAGGGAGAACAATTCCTGGATAGCAAGGAATTCAAGGTATAGCCACAACACGAACAAGTTTGTGTTGTAAAGAAGGCAAGGAAGTAGTCGATGACGCACAAATCATCGAGGGGCAAGGATGGTAATTCTTATCATGAATTTGATTGTTATTCTGGAATAGCTCAGAAAGTTGATAATGATCACGACACATTTGTCGAGAGATTACCTGAAGATGTAATCGATCCGCGATCACATCAAGTCAAAAGAATGATGAAGCAAGAGGTTATTGGAACCATGGGTACGACACAAACTCGAAACCAAGCTTGTTATCTGAGGTGGAATGATAAGACAAGGAAATCAACGTAAGCTTAGCTCAGCGTCGAAAATTGTGTTCCGGGAAGAAGGACCCGGTAGCACAGTTAATGATATAGCCGATCAGGCTAGGAATGACATGATCGAGTATAAACTCGGACTTAAAGAAGATTATCAAGAGTTGTTGAACCGTATGGTAGACTCGGTTCAGTTATCGGTGTCTTTGAGGGTTTAATAACTCACAGCCCATGAAAACTGTAATCAGTGAGAATGTGGTACTTGATGAAGACTCATAAGAAGTTATGCAGTTCCAAGATAATCTCGAGATACCAAGGGGGTAATACTCGACGACAGATCAAAGTAGAGGTTGGACTGGTGTATTGGTCCATAGATGACAAGTGATTAAACTTGTCCGAGAAATGGGATCAAAGAGAAAATATGGTCGGAACCATGATTGTAAAAGGCCAGACCCCAGATATAAGATGGACTTATATCAAGGAATAATTAATTTTCAATCAGAAGCATCGATGAGAAGATGTACATCGTGTCCATGGGCATGAACATAAAGTTCAAGGTCGACTCCCACTTCTCCAATGCATAATCTTTCATTCACTTCTCGCGTTCGATAAAGTTGTATTGTTCAAATTTTATCTGGCAAAATACCAGAAGAGTATGACTCGCGAAAACTTTCGGGTTCACATGGTTTAGAGAAGGCATATGTTCAACCCATAGGGCTTCTTAGAAACATATACCACAAGGTTCAGAAGTAAATAACACAAGCTCAAAAGTAGAGCATGGTTGTCAAAAGTAGAGGATACAATTTACCAAAGGCATTATGTATCGGAGAAAGGACTCACAAGGTGATTAATTATGAAGGACACTGTCGGATATAATAATCCAACAGTGGATATGGCGACCCACAAAGGAGCTGATGTGAGTATCGATACCCAATCAGAGGAAGAAAGAATGCAAATGCATCGGTTTATAGAACATCTGAATAATTCAACGTTTATAGCAGAGGAATTATGATTTTCAAATCAAGGGATCAGAAGAAATCGTTCTGATCGAAAATGAATAAGTTCAATAGACTTAGAAGCACAAACGATCAAGGCATTGATTGGTTAAGAACCAGCTCATGCTTAGAAGGACGTCTGAGCCGGGAAGATAATTTAAAAGAATCAACTGATGAGTGCGTGCTTTCACACACATGTTGAACCGATAGGATCAAAATGATGGTGTCAAAGGATACTAATGAATATTGCTACACATATGGAAAGCATCCATATTGCAAACAGACAAGTATTTGCAAAGCAATAAAGCTGCTAAGGATTTTCGGGGGATTGAATAGTATTTCAAAGACTTTTGTGAAACACCTGAACAACTGGGGAGGAGCGGATACTCGGAAAGTGCGAGAATTTCTTCTTAGGGGTATTCAGGTGGCAAGGAACTGCAAGGCAGTATGCACAAAGTATTCTCGAAACAATAGAGAGAATTTCGATGTATCTTGTAATAACAAGATCAACTGGGGATGAATGTATGGATGACAAGTGTACGTGGTTATCCATAGAGGTTTATCGATGGATAGAAATTGCAAAAGCGATGGCACAAAGTCTCGAAAGAGTATCAGAAAGTAACTTCGAAACCTTCGGGTGCAGCCGGTGATCATCTGGACTGAAGGGCTCTCCGGGAGAAAGAGTTTTCGAGAACCTAAAGTTAGATTTTTAGAAAATCATTTAACCCGAATAGAAGAGAGATCAGAGTCCCAGAGTAAGGGTCGAGAAGTAAAAGATCCTAGTACCACCCGATGGCGACGTGAGCCCATAAGGCACACAGCCAAGTTAGTAAAAGTTTTTGTGAAGTCTAGACTCGACTTCGGCCAAGGAGTGTGGAAGGGGGATTCCTACAGGCAGTCGGCTCTGATACCAACTTGTGACGCCCCCGATTCAATCGTACACTAATCATACACGCAAATGTGTACGATCAAGATCAGGGACTCACGGGAAGATATCACAACACAACTCTACAAATAAAATAAGTCATACAAGCATCATAATACAAGCCAGGGGCCTCGAGGGCTCGAATACAAGTGCTCGATCATAGACGAGTCAGTGGAAGCAACAATATCTGAGTACAGACATAAGTTAAACAAGGTTGCCTTAAGAAGGCTAGCACAAACGGGGATACAGATCGAACGAGGAGCAGACCTCCTGCCTGGGATCCTCCTAACTACTCCTGGTCGTCGTCAGATGGCTGCACGTAGTAGTAGGCACCTCCAGAGTAGTAGGAGCCGGAGGGGGAAAGTTGCGAGTTCGATAGGTTAGGGGGTTGTGGCGGACGAACGGGTTACGTATCCGGAAGCGTCTCGACGTTCTGAGCAACTTTCATGTTGAAAATATTTTAATCCGAGTTACGGATTAAAAGATATGATTTTCTAAAGATTTTAATAATTTCTGGAATTTAATTAATTATTTAAATATAACATTATCCAAAACAGTGCACGCTGACGTCAGCATGACGTCAGCAGTCAACAGGGGCGTTGACTGGTCAAATCTGACGTGTGGGTCCCACCTGTCATTCTGTGATTAAGCTAATCAGAGATTAACTAACTAATCAGTGTTTAATTAGACTAATTAGATAATTAGGTTAATCTAATTATGATTAATTAGCTTAATTAATTCCTTAATTAATTAATTAACTTAATTATTATTATTTAAATAATTAATTTAATTATTATTATTTAATTAATTAATTTAATTATTATTATTTTTAATTCCCTTTTTTTTTCTAAAATCGTTCTAGGCAGGGGCCCACTAGTCAGTGACCCGGGGGGCCTTAACGGGCGCAGGGGAAGCGGGCGCAGGGCACGGGCGCCGCCCGAATGGCCACCGCGGGCGCCCGACCGCCGGCGTCGGCGAGGGCAGAGTGAGGCGAGGCTGGCGGGGCGCCACCGGCGACTGTACCAGCGGCAGCAGGGCGCAGGGGGGCCAGGGCGGCACGGCATCGAGGAGGACAAGGCGCGGGGAGGAGGAGGCCGAGGGTGGTGGCCGGAGTGGGGAACGGACCGGCGAGCGAGGGGGGCGCGGGCAGCAGGGGGGAAGGAAGGGGCGGACGAGGCGCCGAGGGCGCCGGCGACGACGCACAGGGCGCGGGCGCGTGCGCGCGCACGGTCAGGGCGCGGCCGCACCACGGGCGGGCGCCGGAGGGCGACGTAGATGGGGGAGGGCGAACAGGGGATGGCCACGGGCGCTCACCGGGGTTCGCCGGGTCTATGGCGTGGGCTCGGGGACGGTCGGGGTAGACGGGGACGAGCGGCGGAGCGGGAGGAGGCCGGCCGGCGAGGTCCAGGGGCGTCGGGGCGCGGCGTCGGGGCGGCGCCCGATGACGGCGCTCGGGGAGTGGACGAGGAGGCGAGGCGGCGACGATGGGGAGGTCCCCAGGCGGCGGCGGCGGCGGGCGCGTCCGATCCGGGCGACGGGGGCGAGGCCGTTCGGGCCCCGATCGAGATCGGATCGGGGGGAGGGGGGCGCATCGTGCGGGGGGGGGGGGGAAGAAAGTGGTGGCGGCTAGGGTTGCCAGGGGTGGGGAATAAGGGAGGCGGGGTTGGGCCGGCCGGCTGGCCTGGTGGCCTGCTGGGCCACAAGGCCCACGGGGGAAGGGGGGGTTCTTTCTTCTGGTTTTTTTGTTAGTTTAGTCTTTTTTTCTTTTTCTTTTTCTTTTTGTATTTTCTTTCTTTTCTGTTATAATTCAATTTAAATTATTTATGCATTTTATAAAACAGTACCTTCTACACCATAATTATCTAGGTAATATTTAGCACAACCCGAACATTTTTATTTTAATGTTTGAAAACTTTTATTGTTTATCCTGCAATTAAATTTTGAATTTGGATCGGTTTTGAATTAACCCGAGATTAGGAACAGTAACGGTGGTGACATGGCATCATTAGCAGTGTTTTACTGTAGCTTGATTACCCGGGCGTCACATAAGTTCAAAGAAAAATGAAATCCCTTTGTAACAGACGAGTTTCCGTATGGAACCCTGATACTTCGAAAGAGATTGTCCGTTTTGTACACGAAGTGCATCCAGTTTTTGCCGTAACCCTCTCTAATTTCTTGCACATGCTATGTGGGTGAAATGATGATACCATGCCAACTTTCAACCTTTTCAGAGTTCATTTGAAATGCTTTTCAATTTCAGGGTCTTATAGCTCAAAATAGTCAGTAAATGCATGAAAAAGAACAAATGAAGTCAGAAAGGGTTAAAAAATTGATGATGTGGCTTTGAATGGTGCATTTTGAACACAGAAAAACTCTCGAGTTCAAATAAGTTCAAAAAAATGAAACCCCTTTGTATCAGACGAGTTTTTGTATGTAACCCTGATACTTCGAAAGAGATTGTCCGCTTTGTACACAAAGTGTATCCAGTTTTTGCTGTAACCCTCTCTACTTGCTTGCACATGCTACGTGGGTGAAATGATGATACCATGCTAACTTTCAACCTTTTCAGAGTTAATTTGAAATGCTTTTCAATTTCAGGGTCTTATAGCTCAAAATAATCAGTAAATGCATGAAAAATAACAAATGAAGTCAGAAAGGGTTGAAAATTGATGATCTTGCTTTGAATGGTGCATTTTGAACACCGAAAAACCTTGGAGTTCAAATAAGTTCTAAAAAATGAAATCCCTGTGTAACAGACGAGTTTCTGTATGAAACCCTGATACTTTGAAAGAGATTGTCCGTTTTGTACACGTAGTGCATCCAGTTTTTGCCTAAACCCTCTCTACTTTCTTGCACATGCTATGTGGGTGAAATGATGACACCATGCAAACTTTCAACCTTTTGAGAGTACATTTGAAATGCTTTTCAACTTCAGGGTCTTATAGCTCAAAATAATCAGTAAATGCATGAAAAATAACAAATGAAGTCGGAAAGGGTTGAAAATTGATGATGTTGCTTTAATTGGTGCATTTTGAACATAGAAAAACTCTTGAGTTCAAATAAGTTCAAAAAAATGCAATTTCTTTGTAACATACGAGATTTCGTATGAAACCCTGATACTTCAAAAGAGATTGTCCGTTTTGTATGTGAAGTGCATCCAGTTTTGTCCGTAACCCTCTCTACTTTCTTGCACATGCTATGTGGGTGAAATGATGATACCATGCCAACTTTGAACCTTTTCAGAGTTCATTTGAAATGCTTTTCAATTTCAGGGTCTTATAGCTCAAAATAATCAGTAAATGCATGAAAAATAACAGCTGAAGTCAGAAAGGGGTGAAAATTGATGATGTGGCTTTGAATGGTGCATTTTGAACACAGAAAAACTCTTGAGTTAAAATAAGTTCAAAAAAAATGAAATCCCTTTGTAACAGACGAGTTTTCGTATGAAAACCTCATACTTCGAAAGAGATTGTCCATTTTGTACACGAAGTGCATCCAGTTTTTGCCGTAACCCTCTCTACTTTCTTGCACATGCTATGTGGGTGAAATGATGATACCATGCCAACTTTCAACCTTTTGAGACTTCATTTGAAATGCTTTTCAATTTCAGGGTCTTATAGCTCAACATAATCAGTAAATGCATGAAAAACAACAAATGAAGTCAGAAAGGGGTGAAAATTGATGATGTGGCTTTGAAAGGTGCATTTTGAACACAGAAAAACTCTGGAGTTCAAATAAATTAAAAAAATGAAATCCCTTTGTAAGAGACGAGCTTCCGTATGGAACCCTGATACTTCGAAAGAGATTGTCCGTTTTGTACACGAAGTGCATCCTGTTTTTGCCGTAACCCTCTCTAATTTCTTGCACATGCTATGTGGGTGAAATGATGGTACCATGCCAACTTTCAACCTTTTCAGAGTTCATTTGAAATGCTTTTCAATTTCAGGGTCTTATAGCTCAAAATAGTCAGTAAATGCATGAAAAATAACAAATGAAGTCAGAAAGGGTTAAAAAATTGATGATGTGGCTTTGAATGGTGCATTTTTAACACAGAAAAACTCTCTAGTTCAAATAAGTTCAAAAAAATGAAACCCCTTTGTAACAGACGAGTTTTTGTATGTAACCCTGATACTTCGAAAGAGATTGTCCGCTTTGTACACAAAGTGTATCCAGTTTTTGCTGTAACCCTCTCTACTTTCTTGCACATGCTACGTGGGTGAAATGATGATACCATGTTAACTTTCAACCTTTTCAGAGTTAATTTGAAATGCTTTTCAATTTCAGGGTCTTATAGCTCAAGATAATCAGTAAATGGATGAAAAATAACAAATGAAGTCAGAAAGGGTTGAAAATTGATGATCTTGCTTTGAATGGTGCATTTTGAACACAGAAAAACATTGGAGTTCAAATAAGTTCAAAAATTGAAATCCTTGTGTAACAGACGAGTTTCTGTATGAAACCCTGATACTTCGAAAGAGATTGTCCGTTTTGTACACGTAGTGCATCCAGTTTTTGCCAAAACCCTCTCTACTTTCTTACACATGCTATGTGGGTGAAATGATGAAACCATGCCAACTTTCAACCTTTTGAGAGTTCATTTGAAATGCTTTTCAATTTCAGGGTCTTATAGCTCAAAATAATCAGTAAATGCATGAAAAATAACAAATGAAGTCAGAAAGGATTGAAAATTGATGATGTTGCTTTAAATGGTGCATTTTGAACATAGAAAAACTCTGGAGTTCAAATAAGTTAAAAAGAAATGCAATTTCTTCGTAACATACGAGATTTCGTATGAAACCCTGATACTTCAAAAGAGATTGTCCGTTTTGTATGCGAAGTGCATCCAGTTTTGTCCGTAACCCTCTCTACTTTCTTGCACATGCTATGTGGGTGAAATGATGATACCATGCCAACTTTGAACCTTTTCAGAGTTCATTTGAAATGCTTTTCAATTTCATGGTCTTATAGCTCAAAATAATCAGTAAATGCATGAAAAATAACAAATGAACTCTGAAAGGGTTGAAAATTGATGATGTGGCTTTGAATAGTGCAATTTGAACACAGAAAAACTCTTGAGTTCAAATAAGTTCAAAAAAATGAAATCCCTTTGTAACAGACGAGTTTTCGTATGAAACCCTCATACTTCGAAAGAGATTGTCTGTTTTGTACACGAAGTGCATCCAGTTTTTGCCATAACCCTCTCTACTTTATTGCGCATGCTATGTGGGTGAAATGATGATACCATGCCAACTTTCAACCTTTTGAGACTTCATTTGAAATGCTTTTCAATTTCAGGGTCTTATAGCTCAACATAATCAGTAAATGCATGAAAAACAACAAATGAAATCAGAAAGGGTTGAAAATTGATGATGTGGCTTTGAATGGTGCATTTTGAACACACAAAAACTCTGGAGTTCAAATAAGTTCAAAAAAAAATGAAATCCCTTTGTAACAGACGAGTTTCCGTATGAAACCCTGATACTTTGAAAGAGATTGTCCGTTTTGTACACGAAGTGCATCCAGTTATTGCCATAACCCTCTCTACTTTCTTGCACATGCTATGTGGGTGAAATGATGATACCATGCCAACTTTCAACCTTTTGAGACTTCATTTGAAATGCTTTTCAATTTCAGGGTCTTATAGCTCAACATAATCAGTAAATGCATGAAAAACAACAAATGAAATCAGAAAGGGTAAAAAAATTGATGATGTGGCTTTGAATGGTGCATTTTGAACACACAAAAACTCTGGAGTTCAAATAAGTTCAAAAAAATGAAATCCCTTTGTAACAGACGAGTTTCCGTATGAAACCCTGATACTTCGAAAGAGATTGTCCGTTTTGTACACGAAGTGCATCCAGTTTTTGCCATAACCCTCTCTACTTTCTTGCACATGCTATGTGGGTGAAATGATGATACCATGCCAACTTTCAACCTTTTTAGAGTTCATTTG
Organism: Aegilops umbellulata; assembly: GCA_032464435.1. Taxonomy (NCBI): domain Eukaryota; kingdom Viridiplantae; phylum Streptophyta; class Magnoliopsida; order Poales; family Poaceae; genus Aegilops; species Aegilops umbellulata. Next base: position 360,745,971 of record CP136059.1, read on the forward strand.
AAATGCTTTTAAATTTCAGGGTCTTATAGCTCAACATAATGAGTAAATGCAGGAAAAATAACAAATGAAGTCGGAAAGGGTTGAAAATTGATGATGTGGCTTTGAATGGTGCATTTTAAACACAAAAAAACTCTGGAGTTCAAATAAGTTCAAAGAAAAATGAAATCCCTTTGTAACAGACGAGTTTCCGTATGGAACCCTGATACTTCGAAAGAGATTGCCCGTTTTGTACACGAAGTGCATCCATTTTTTTCCATAACCCTCTCTAATTTCTTGCACATGCTATGTGGGTGAAATGATGATACCATGCCAACTTTCAACCTTTTGAGAGTTCATTTGAAATGCTTTTCAATTTCAGGGTCTTATAGCTCAAAATAGTCAGAAAATGCATGAAAAATAACAAATGAAGTCAGAAAGGGTTAAAAAATTGATGATGTGGCTTTGAATGGTGCATTTTGAACACAGAAAAACTCTCGAGTTCAAATAAGTTCAAAAAAAATGAAACCCCTTTGTAACAGACGAGTTTTTGTATGTAACCCTGATACTTCGAAAGAGATTGTCCGCTTTGTACACAAAGTGTATCCAGTTTTTGCTGTAACCCTGTCTACTTTCTTGCACATGCTACGTGGGTGAAATGATGATACCATGCTAACTTTCAACCTTTTCAGAGTTAATTTGAAATGCTTTTCAATTTCAGGGTCTTATAGCTCAAAATAATCAGTAAATGCATGAAAAATAACAAATGAAGTCGGAAATGTTTGAAAATTGATGATGTTGCTTTAAATGGTGCATTTTGAACATAGAAAAACTCTCGAGTTCAAATAAGTTCAGAAAAATGCAATTCCTTTGTAACATACTTCAAAAGAGATTGTCCGTTTTGTATGCGAAGTGCATCTAGTTTTGTCCGTAACCCTCTCTACTTTCTTGCACATGCTATGTGGGTGAAATGATGATACCATGCCAACTTTGAACCTTTTCAGAATTCATTTGAAATGCTTTTCAATTTCAGGGTCTTATAGCTCAAAATAATCAGTAAATGCATGAAAAATAACAACTGAAGTCAGAAAGGGGTGAAAATTGATGATGTGGCTTTGAAAGGTGCATTTTGAACACAGAAAAACTCTGGAGTTCAAATAAGTTCAAAAAAAAATGAAATCCCTTTGTAAAACACGAGTTTCCGTATGACACCCTGATACTTCGAAAGAGATTGTCCGTTTTGTACACGAAGTGCATCCAGTTTTTGCCGTAACCCTCTCTACTTTCTTGCACATGCTATGTGGGTGAAATGATGATACCATGCCAACTTTCAACCTTTTCATAGTTCATTTGAAATGCTTTTCAATTTCATGGTCTTATAGCTCAAAATAATTAGTAAATGCATGAAAAATAACAAATGAACTCTGAAAGGGTTGAAAATTGATGATGTGGCTTTGAATGGTGCATTTTGAACACAGAAAAACTCTTGAGTTCAAATAAGTTCAAAAAAAATGAAATCCCTTTGTAACAGACGAGTTTCCGTATGACACCCTCATACTTCGAAAGAGATTGTCCATTTTGTACACGAAGTGCATCCAGTTTTTGCCGTAACCCTCTCTACTTTCTTGCACATGCTATGTGGGTGAAATGATGATACCATGCCAACTTACAACCTTTTCAGAGTTCATTTGAAATACTTTTCAATTTCATGGTCTTATAGCACAAAATAATCAGTAAATGCATGATAAGTAACAAATGAACTCTGAAAGGGTTGAAAACTGATGATGTGGCTTTGAATCGTGCATTTTGAACACAGAAAAACTCTTGAGTTCAAATAAGTTCAAAAAAAAATGAAATCCCTTTGTAACAGACGAGTTTTCGTATGAAACCCTCATACTTCGAAAGAGATTGTCCATTTTGTACACGAAGTGCATCCAGTTTTTGCCGTAACCCTCTCTACTTTCTTGCACATGCTATGTGGGTGAAATGATGATACCATGCCAACTTTCAACCTTTTGAGACTTCATTTGAAATGCTTTTCAATTTCAGGGTCTTATAGCTCAACATAATCAGTAAATGCATGAAAAACAACAAATGAAGTCAGAAAGGGTTGAAAATTGATGATGTGGCTTTGAATGGTGCATTTTGAACACAGAAAAACTCTGGAGTTCAAATAAGTTAAAAAAATGAAATCCCTTTGTAACAGACGAGTTTCCGTATGGAACCCTGATACTTCGAAAGAGATTGTCCGTTTTGTACACGAAGTGCATCCAGTTTTTGCCGTAACCCTCTCTACTTTCTTGCACATGCTACGTGGGTGAAATGATGATACCATGCCAACTTTCAACCTTTTCAGAGTTAATTTGAAATGCTTTTCAATTTCAGGGTCTTATAGCTCAAAATAATCAGAAAATGCATGAAAAATAACAAATGAAGTCAGAAAGGGTTGAAAATTGATGATATTGCTTTGAATGGTGCATTTTGAACACCGAAAAACTTTGGAGTTCAAATAAGTTCAAAAAATGATATCCCTGTGTAACAGACGAGTTTCTGTATGAAACCCTGATACTTCGAAAGAGATTGTCCGTTTTGTACACGTAGTGCATCCAGTTTTTGCCAAAACCCTCTCTACTTTCTTGCACATGTTATGTGGGTGAACTGATGACACCATGCCAACTTTCAACCTTTTGAGAGTTCATTTGAAATGCTTTTCAATTTCAGGGTCTTATAGCTCAAAATAATCAGTAAATGCATGAAAAATAACAAATGAAGTCAGAAAGGGTTGAAAATTGATGATGTTGCTTTAAATGGTGCATTTTGAACATAGAAAAACTCTGGAGTTCAAATAAGTTGAAAAAAATGCAAGTGCTTTGTAACATACGAGATTTCGTATGAAACGCTGATACTTCAAAAGAGATTGTCCATTTTGTATGCGAAGTGCATCCAGTTTTGTCCGTAACCCTCTCTACTTTCTTGCACATGCTATGTGGGTTAAATGATGATACCATGCCAACTTTGAACCTTTTCAGAGTTCATTTGAAATGCTTTTCAATTTCAGGGTCTTATAGCTCAAAATAGTCAGTAAATGCATGAAAAATAACAAATGAAGTCAGAAAGGGTTAAAAAATTGATGATGTGGTTTTGAAAGGTGCATTTTGAACACAGAAAAACTCTGGAGTTCAAATAAGTTCAAAAAAAATGAAATCCCTTTGTAAAAGACGAGTTTCCGTATGACACCCTGATACTTCGAAAGAGATTTTCCGTTTTGTACACGAAGTGCATCCAGTTTTTGCCGTAACCCTCTCTACTTTCTTGCACATGCTATGTGGGTGAAATGATGACACCATGCCAACTTTCAACCTTTTGAGACTTCATTTGAAATGCTTTTCAATTTCAGGGTCTTATAGCTCAAAATAATCAATAAATGCATGAAAAACAACAAATGAACTCTGAAAGGGTTGAAAATTGATGATGTGGCTTTGAATGGTGCATTTTGAACAAAGAAAAACTCTCGAGTTCAAATAAGTTCAAAGAAATGAAACCCCTTTGTAACAAACGAGTTTTTGTATGTAACCCCGATACTTCGAAAGAGATTGTCCGCTTTGTACACAAAGTGTATCCAGTTTTTGCCGTGACCCTCTCTACTTTCTTGCACATGCTACGTGGGTGAAATGATGATACCATGCTAACATTCAACCTTTTCAGAGTTAATTTGAAATGCTTTTCAATTTCAGGGTCTTATAGCTCAAAATAATCAGTAAATGCATGAAAAATAACAAATGAAGTCAGAAAGGGTTGAAAATTGATGATATTGCTTTGAATGGTGCGTTTTGAACACCGAAAAACTTTGGAGTTCAAATAAGTTCAAAAAATGAAATCCTTGTTTAACAGACGAGTTTTTGTATGTAACCCTGATACTTCGAAAGAGATTGTCCGCTTTGTACACAAAGTGTATCCAGTTTTTGCTGTAACCCTCTCTACTTTCTTGCACATGCTACATTGGTGAAATGACGATACCATGCTAACTTTCAACCTTTCAAGAGTTAATTTGAAATGCTTTTCAATTTCAGGGTCTTATAGCTCAAAATAATGAGTAAATGCATGAAAAATAACTAATGAATTCAGAAAGGGTTGAAAATTGATGATCTTGCATTGAATGGTGCATTTTGAACACCGAAAAACATTGGAGTTCAAATAAGTTCAAAAAATGAAATCCCTGTGTAACAGACGAGTTTCTGTATGAAACCCTGATACTTCGAAAGAGATTTTCCGTTTTGTACACGTAGTGCATCCAGTTTTTGCCAAAACCCTTTCTACTTTCTTGCACATGCTATGTGGGTGAAATGATGACACCATGCCAACTTTCAACCTTTTGAGAGTTCATTTGAAATGCTTTTCAATTTTAGGGTCTTATAACTCAAAATAATCAGTAAATGCATGAAAAATAACAAATGAAGTCAGAAAGGGTTGAAAATTGATGATGTTGCTTTAAATGGTGCGTTTTGAACACCGAAAAACTCTCGAGTTCAAATAAGTTCAAAAAAATGCAATTGCTTTGTAACATATGAGATTTCGTATGAAACCCTGATACTTCAAAAGAGATTGTCCGTTTTGTATGCGAAGTGCATCCAGTTTTGTCCGTAACGCTCTCTACTTTCTTGCACATGCTATGTGGGTGAAATGATGATACCATGCCAACTTTGAACCTTTTCAGAGTTCATTTGAAACGCTTTTCAATTTCAGGGTCTTATAGCTCAAAATAATCAGTAAATGCATGAAAAATAACAACTGAAGTCAGAAAGGGGTGAAAATTGATGATGTGGCTTTGAAAGGTGCATTTTGAACACAGAAAAACTCTGGAGTTCAAATAAGTTAAAAAAAATGAAATCCCTTTGTAAAAGACGAGTTTTCGTATGACACCCTGATACTTCGAAAGAGATTGTCCGTTTTGTACACGAAGTGCATCCAGTTTTTGCCGTAACCCTCTCTACTTTCTTGCACATGCTAGGTGGGTGAAATGATGACACCATGCCAACTTACAACCTTTTCAGAGTTCATTTGAAATGCTTTTCAATTTCATGGTCTTATAGCTCAAAATAATCAGTAAATGCATGAAAAATAACAAATGAAGTCAGAAAGGGTTGAAAATTGATGATGTTGCTTTAAATGGTGTATTTTGAACGTAGAAAAACTCTCGAGTTCAAATAAGTTCAAAAAAATGCAATTCCTTTGTAACATACGAGATTTCGTATGAAACCCTGATACTTCAAAAGAGATTGTCCGTTTTGTATGCGAAGTGCATCCAGTTTTTGCCGTAACCCTCTCTACTCTCTTGCACATGCTATGTGGGTGAAATGATGATACCATGCCAACTTTCAACCTTTTCAGAGTTCATTTGAAATGCTTTTCAATTTCATGGTCTTATAGCTCAAAATAATCAGTAAATGCATGAAAAATAACAAATGAACTCTGAAAGGGTTGAAAATTGATGATGTGGCTTTTAATGGTGCATTTTGAACACAGAAAAACTCTGGAGTTCAAATAAGTTCAAAAAAAATGAAATCCCGTTGTAAAAGACGAGTTTCTGTATGACACCTTGATACTTCGAAAGAGATTGTCCATTTTGTACACGAAGTGCATCCAGTCTTTGCCGTAACCCTCTCTACTTTCTTGCACATGCTATGTGGGTGAAATGATGATATCATGCCAACTTTCAACCTTTTGAGACTTCATTTGAAATGCTTTTCAATTTCAGGGTCTTATAGCTCAACATAATCAGTAAATGCATGAAAAACAACAAATGAAGTCAAAAAGGGTTGAAAATTGATGATGTGGCTTTGAATGGTGCATTTTGAACACAGAAAAACTCTGGAGTTCAAATAAGTTCAAAAAAATGAAATCCCTTTTTAACAGACGAGTTTCCGTATGGAACCCTGATGCTTCGAAAGAGATTGTCCGTTTTGTACACGAAGTGCATCCAGTTTTTGCCGTAAACCTCTCTAATTTCTTGCACATGCTATGTGGGTGAAATGATGATACCATGCCAACTTTCAACCTTTTCAGAGTTCATTTGAAATGCTTTTCAATTTCATGGTCTTATAGCTCAAAATAATCAGTAAATGCATGAAAAATAACAAATGAACTCTGAAAGGGTTGAAAATTGATGATGTGGCTTTGAATGGTGCATTTTGAACACAGAAAAATCTGGAGTTCAAATAAGTTCAAAAAAAATGAAATCCCGTTGTAAAAGACGAGTTTCTGTATGACACCCTGATACTTCGAAAGAGATTGTCCATTTTGTACACGAAGTGCATCCAGTCTTTGCGTAACCCTCTCTACTTTCTTGCACATGCTATGTTGGTGAAATGATGATATCATGCCAACTTTCAACCTTTTGAGACTTCATTTGAAATGCTTTTCAATTTCAGGGTCTTATAGCTCAACATAATCAGTAAATGCATGAAAAACAACAAATGAAGTAAAAAAGGGTTGAAAATTGATGATATTGCTTTGAATGGTGCATTTTGAACACCGAAAAACTTTGGAGTTCAAATAAGTTCAAAAAATGAAATCCTTGTTTAACAGACGAGTTTTTGTATGTAACCCTGATACTTCGAAAGAGATTGTCCGCTTTGTACACAAAGTGTATCCAGTTTTTGCTGTAACCCTCTCTACTTTCTTGCACATGCTACATTGGTGAAATGACGATACCATGCTAACTTTCAACCTTTCAAGAGTTAATTTGAAATGCTTTTCAATTTCAGGGTCTTATAGCTCAAAATAATGAGTAAATGCATGAAAAATAACTAATGAATTCAGAAAGGGTTGAAAATTGATGATCTTGCATTGAATGGTGCATTTTGAACACCGAAAAACATTGGAGTTCAAATAAGTTCAAAAAATGAAATCCCTGTGTAACAGACGAGTTTCTGTATGAAACCCTGATACTTCAAAAGAGATTTTCCGTTTTGTACACGTAGTGCATCCAGTTTTTGCCAAAACCCTTTCTACTTTCTTGCACATGCTATGTGGGTGAAATGATGACACCATGCCAACTTTCAACCTTTTGAGAGTTCATTTGAAATGCTTTTCAATTTTAGGGTCTTATAACTCAAAATAATCAGTAAATGCATGAAAAATAACAAATGAAGTCAGAAAGGGTTGAAAATTGATGATGTTGCTTTAAATGGTGTATTTTGAACGTAGAAAAACTCTCGAGTTCAAATAAGTTCAAAAAAATGCAATTCCTTTGTAACATACGAGATTTCGTATGAAACCCTGATACTTCAAAAGAGATTGTCCGTTTTGTATGCGAAGTGCATCCAGTTTTGTCCGTAACCCTCTCTACTTTCTTGCACATGCTATGTGGGTGAAATGATGATACCATGCCAACTTTCAACCTTTTCAGAGTTCATTTGAAATGCTTTTCAATTTCATGGTCTTATAGCTCAAAATAATCAGTAAATGCATGAAAAATAACAAATGAACTCTGAAAGGGTTGAAAATTGATGATGTGGCTTTTAATGGTGCATTTTGAACACAGAAAAACTCTGGAGTTCAAATAAGTTCAAAAAAAATGAAATCCCGTTGTAAAAGACGAGTTTCTGTATGACACCTTGATACTTCGAAAGAGATTGTCCATTTTGTACACGAAGTGCATCCAGTCTTTGCCGTAACCCTCTCTACTTTCTTGCACATGCTATGTGGGTGAAATGATGATATCATGCCAACTTTCAACCTTTTGAGACTTCATTTGAAATGCTTTTCAATTTCAGGGTCTTATAGCTCAACATAATCAGTAAATGCATGAAAAACAACAAATGAAGTCAAAAAGGGTTGAAAATTGATGATGTGGCTTTGAATGGTGCATTTTGAACACAGAAAAACTCTGGAGTTCAAATAAGTTCAAAAAAATGAAATCCCTTTTTAACAGACGAGTTTCCGTATGGAACCCTGATGCTTCGAAAGAGATTGTCCGTTTTGTACACGAAGTGCATCCAGTTTTTGCCGTAAACCTCTCTAATTTCTTGCACATGCTATGTGGGTGAAATGATGATACCATGCCAACTTTCAACCTTTTCAGAGTTCATTTGAAATGCTTTTCAATTTCATGGTCTTATAGCTCAAAATAATCAGTAAATGCATGAAAAATAACAAATGAACTCTGAAAGGGTTGAAAATTGATGATGTGGCTTTGAATGGTGCATTTTGAACACAGAAAAATCTGGAGTTCAAATAAGTTCAAAAAAAATGAAATCCCGTTGTAAAAGACGAGTTTCTGTATGACACCCTGATACTTCGAAAGAGATTGTCCATTTTGTACACGAAGTGCATCCAGTCTTTGCGTAACCCTCTCTACTTTCTTGCACATGCTATGTGGGTGAAATGATGATATCATGCCAACTTTCAACCTTTTGAGACTTCATTTGAAATGCTTTTCAATTTCAGGGTCTTATAGCTCAACATAATCAGTAAATGCATGAAAAACAACAAATGAAGTAAAAAAGGGTTGAAAATTGATGATATTGCTTTGAATGGTGTGTTTTGAACACCGAAAAACTTTGGAGTTCAAATAAGTTCAAAAAATGAAATCCTTGTTTAACAGACGAGTTTTTGTATGTAACCCTGATGCTTCGAAAGAGATTGTCCGTTTTGTACACGAAGTGCATCCAGTTTTTGCCGTAAACCTCTCTAATTTCTTGCACATGCTATGTGGGTGAAATGATGATACCATGCCAACTTTCAACCTTTTCAGAGTTCATTTGAAATGCTTTTCAATTTCATGGTCTTATAGCTCAAAATAATCAGTAAATGCATGAAAAATAACAAATGAACTCTGAAAGGGTTGAAAATTGATGATGTGGCTTTGAATGGTGCATTTAGAACACAGAAAAATCTGGAGTTCAAATAAGTTCAAAAAAAATGAAATCCCGTTGTAAAAGACGAGTTTCTGTATGACACCCTGATACTTCGAAAGAGATTGTCCATTTTGTACACGAAGTGCATCCAGTCTTTGCGTAACCCTCTCTACTTTCTTGCACATGCTATGTGGGTGAAATGATGATATCATGCCAACTTTCAACCTTTTGAGACTTCATTTGAAATGCTTTTCAATTTCAGGGTCTTATAGCTCAACATAATCAGTAAATGCATGAAAAACAACAAATGAAGTAAAAAAGGGTTGAAAATTGATGATGTGGCTTTGAATGGTGCATTTTGAACACAGAAAAACTCTGGAGTTCAAATAAGTTCAAAAAAATGAAATCCCTTTTTAACAGACGAGTTTCCGTATGGAACCCTGATGCTTCGAAAGAAATTGTCCGTTTTGTACACGAAGTGCATCCAGTTTTTGCCGTAACCCTCTCTAATTTCTTGCACATGCTATGTGGGTGAAATGATGATACCATGCCAACTTTCAACCTTTTCAGAGTTCATTTGAAATGCTTTTCAATTTCAGGGTCTTATAGCTCAAAATAGTCAGTAAATGCATGAAAAATAACAAATGAAGTCAGAAAGGGTTAAAAAATTGCTGATGTGGCTTTGAATGGTGCATTTTGAACACAGAAAAACTCTCGAGTTCAAATAAGTTCAAAAAAATGAAACCCCTTTATAACAGACGAGTTTTTGTATGTAACCCTGATACTTCGAAAGAGATTGTCCGCTTTGTACACAAAGTGTATCCAGTTTTTGCTGTAACCCTCTCTACTTTCTTGCACATGCTACGTGGGTGAAATGATGATACCATGCTAACTTTCAACCTTTTCAGAGTTAATTTGAAATGCTTTTCCATTTCAGGGTCTTATAGCTCAAAATAATCAGTAAATGCACGAAAAATAACAAATGAAGTCAGAAATGGTTGAAAATTGATGATCTTGCTTTGAATGGTGCATTTTGCACACCGAAAAACTTTGGAGTTCAAATAAGTTCAAAAAATGAAATCCCTGTGTAACAGATGAGTTTCTGTATGAAACCCTGATACTTTGAAAGAGATTGTCCATTTTGTACACGTAGTGCATCCAGTTTTTGCCAAAACCCTCTCTAATTTCGTGCACATGCTATGTGGGTGAAATGATGACACCATGCCAACTTTCAACCTTGTGAGAGTTCATCTGAAATGCTTTTCAATTTCAGGGTCTTATAGCTCAAAATAATCAGTAAATGCATGAAAAATAACAAATGAAGTCAGAAAGGGTTGAAAATTGATGATGTTGCTTTAAATGGTGCATTTTGAACATAGAAAAACTCTCGAGTTCAAATAAGTTCAAAAAATGCAATTCCTTTGTAACATACGAGATTTCGTATGAAACCCTGATACTTCAAAAGAGATTGTCCATTTTGTATGCGAAGTGCGTCCAGTTTTGTCCGTAACCCTCTCTACTTTTTTGCACATGCTATGTGGGTGAAATGATGATACCATGCCAACTTTGAACCTTTTCAGAGTTCATTTGAAATGCTTTTCAATTTCAGGGTCTTATAGCTCAAAATAATCAGTAAATGCATGAAAAATAACAACTTAAGTCAGAAAGGGGTGAAAATTGATGATGTGGCTTTGAAAGGTGCATTTTGAACACAGAAAAACTCTGGAGTTCAAATAAGTTCAAAAAAATGAAATCCCTTTGTAAAAGACGAGTTTCCGTATGACACCCTGATACTTCGAAAGAGATTGTCCGTTTTGTACAGGAAGTGCATCCAGTTTTTGCCGTAACCCTCTCTACTTTCTTGCACATGCTATGTGGGTGAAATGATGATACCATGCCAACTTACAACCTTTTCAGAGTTCATTTGAAATGCTTTTCAATTTCATGGTCTTATAGCACAAAATAATCAGTAAATGCATGAAAAGTAACAAATGAACTCTGAAAGGGTTGAAAACTGATGATGTGGCTTTGAATCATGCATTTTGAACACAGAAAAACTCATGAGTTCAAATAAGTTAAAAAAAATGAAATCCCTTTGTAACAGACGAGTTTTCGTATGAAACCCTCATACTTCGAAAGAGATTGTCCATTTTGTACACGAAGTGCATCCAGTTTTTGCCGTAACCCTCTCTACTTTCTTGCACATGCTATGTGGGTGAAATGATGATACCATGCCAACTTTCAACCTTTTGAGACTTCATTTGAAATGCTTTTCAATTTCAGGGTCTTATAGCTCAACATAATCAGTAAATGCATGAAAAACAACAAATGAAGTCAGAAAGGGTTGAAAATTGATGATGTGGCTTTGAATGGTGCATTTTGAACACAGAAAAACTCTGGAGTTCAAATAAGTTAGAAAAATGAAATCCCTTTGTAACAGACGAGTTTCCGTATGGAACCCTGATACTTCAAAAGAGATTGTCCGTTTTGTACACGAAGTGCATCCAGTTTTTGCCGTAACCCTCTCTAATATCTTGCACATGCTACGTGGGTGAAATGATGATACCATGCTAACTTTCAACCTTTTCAGAGTTAATTTGAAATGCTTTTCCATTTCAGGGTCTTATAGCTCAAAATAATCAGTAAATGCACGAAAAATAACAAATGAAGTCAGAAATGGTTGAAAATTGATGATCTTGCTTTGAATGGTGCATTTTGCACACCGAAAAACTTTGGAGTTCAAATAAGTTCAAAAAATGAAATCCCTGTGTAACAGATGAGTTTCTGTATGAAACCCTGATACTTTGAAAGAGATTGTCCATTTTGTACACGTAGTGCATCCAGTTTTTGCCAAAACCCTCTCTAATTTCGTGCACATGCTATGTGGGTGAAATGATGACACCATGCCAACTTTCAACCTTGTGAGAGTTCATCTGAAATGCTTTTCAATTTCAGGGTCTTATAGCTCAAAATAATCAGTAAATGCATGAAAAATAACAAATGAAGTCAGAAAGGGTTGAAAATTGATGATGTTGCTTTAAATGGTGCATTTTGAACATAGAAAAACTCTCGAGTTCAAATAAGTTCAAAAAATGCAATTCCTTTGTAACATACGAGATTTCGTATGAAACCCTGATACTTCAAAAGAGATTGTCCATTTTGTATGCGAAGTGCGTCCAGTTTTGTCCGTAACCCTCTCTACTTTTTTGCACATGCTATGTGGGTGAAATGATGATACCATGCCAACTTTGAACCTTTTCAGAGTTCATTTGAAATGCTTTTCAATTTCAGGGTCTTATAGCTCAAAATAATCAGTAAATGCATGAAAAATAACAACTTAAGTCAGAAAGGGGTGAAAATTGATGATGTGGCTTTGAAAGGTGCATTTTGAACACAGAAAAACTCTGGAGTTCAAATAAGTTCAAAAAAATGAAATCCCTTTGTAAAAGACGAGTTTCCGTATGACACCCTGATACTTCGAAAGAGATTGTCCGTTTTGTACAGGAAGTGCATCCAGTTTTTGCCGTAACCCTCTCTACTTTCTTGCACATGCTATGTGGGTGAAATGATGATACCATGCCAACTTACAACCTTTTCAGAGTTCATTTGAAATGCTTTTCAATTTCATGGTCTTATAGAACAAAATAATCAGTAAATGCATGAAAAGTAACAAATGAACTCTGAAAGGGTTGAAAACTGATGATGTGGCTTTGAATCATGCATTTTGAACACAGAAAAACTCATGAGTTCAAATAAGTTAAAAAAAATGAAATCCCTTTGTAACAGACGAGTTTTCGTATGAAACCCTCATACTTCGAAAGAGATTGTCCATTTTGTACACGAAGTGCATCCAGTTTTTGCCGTAACCCTCTCTACTTTCTTGCACATGCTATGTGGGTGAAATGATGATACCATGCCAACTTTCAACCTTTTGAGACTTCATTTGAAATGCTTTTCAATTTCAGGGTCTTATAGCTCAACATAATCAGTAAATGCATGAAAAACAACAAATGAAGTCAGAAAGGGTTGAAAATTGATGATGTGGCTTTGAATGGTGCATTTTGAACACAGAAAAACTCTGGAGTTCAAATAAGTTAAAAAAATGAAATCCCTTTGTAACAGACGAGTTTCCGTATGGAACCCTGATACTTCAAAAGAGATTGTCCGTTTTGTACACGAAGTGCATCCAGTTTTTGCCGTAACCCTCTCTAATATCTTGCACATGCTATGTGGGTGAAATGATGATACCATGCCAACTTTCAACCTTTTCAGAGTTCATTTGAAATGCTTTTCAATTTCATGGTCTTATAGCTCAAGATAATCAGTAAATGCATGAAAAGTAACAAATGAACTCTGAAAGGGTTGAAAATTGATGATGTGGCTTTGAATGGTGCATTTTGAACACAGAAAAACTCTGGAGTTCAAATAAGTTCAAAAAAAATGAAATCCCGTTGTAAAAGACGAGTTTCTGTATGACACCCTGATACTTCGAAAGAGATTGTCCATTTTGTACACGAAGTGCATCCAGTCTTTGCGTAACCCTCTCTACTTTCTTGCACATGCTATGTGGGTGAAATGATGATATCATGCCAACTTTCAACCTTTTGAGACTTCATTTGAAATGCTTTTCAATTTCAGGGTCTTATAGCTCAACATAATCAGTAAATGCATGAAAAACAACAAATGAAGTCAAAAAGGGTTGAAAATTGATGATGTGGCTTTGAATGGTGCATTTTGAACACAGAAAAACTCTGGAGTTCAAATAAGTTCAAAAAAATGAAATCCCTTTTTAACAGACGAGTTTCCGTATGGAACCCTGATGCTTCGAAAGAGATTGTCCGTTTTGTACACGAAGTGCATCCAGTTTTTGCCGTAACCCTCTCTAATTTCTTGCACATGCTATGTGGGTGAAATGATGATACCATGCCAACTTTCAACCTTTTCAGAGTTCATTTGAAATGCTTTTCAATTTCATGGTCTTATAGCTCAAAATAATCAGTAAATGCATGAAAAATAACAAATGAACTCTGAAAGGGTTGAAAATTGATGATGTGGCTTTGAATGGTGCATTTTGAACACAGAAAAATCTGGAGTTCAAATAAGTTCAAAAAAAATGAAATCCCGTTGTAAAAGACGAGTTTCTGTATGACACCCTGATACTTCGAAAGAGATTGTCCATTTTGTACACGAAGTGCATCCAGTCTTTGCGTAACCCTCTCTACTTTCTTGCACATGCTATGTGGGTGAAATGATGATATCATGCCAACTTTCAACCTTTTGAGACTTCATTTGAAATGCTTTTCAATTTCAGGGTCTTATAGCTCAACATAATCAGTAAATGCATGAAAAACAACAAATGAAGTAAAAAAGGGTTGAAAATTGATGATATTGCTTTGAATGGTGCGTTTTGAACACCGAAAAACTTTGGAGTTCAAATAAGTTCAAAAAATGAAATCCTTGTTTAACAGACGAGTTTTTGTATGTAACCCTGATGCTTCGAAAGAGATTGTCCGTTTTGTACACGAAGTGCATCCAGTTTTTGCCGTAAACCTCTCTAATTTCTTGCACATGCTATGTGGGTGAAATGATGATACCATGCCAACTTTCAACCTTTTCAGAGTTCATTTGAAATGCTTTTCAATTTCATGGTCTTATAGCTCAAAATAATCAGTAAATGCATGAAAAATAACAAATGAACTCTGAAAGGGTTGAAAATTGATGATGTGGCTTTGAATGGTGCATTTAGAACACAGAAAAATCTGGAGTTCAAATAAGTTCAAAAAAAATGAAATCCCGTTGTAAAAGACGAGTTTCTGTATGACACCCTGATACTTCGAAAGAGATTGTCCATTTTGTACACGAAGTGCATCCAGTCTTTGCGTAACCCTCTCTACTTTCTTGCACATGCTATGTGGGTGAAATGATGATATCATGCCAACTTTCAACCTTTTGAGACTTCATTTGAAATGCTTTTCAATTTCAGGGTCTTATAGCTCAACATAATCAGTAAATGCATGAAAAACAACAAATGAAGTAAAAAAGGGTTGAAAATTGATGATGTGGCTTTGAATGGTGCATTTTGAACACAGAAAAACTCTGGAGTTCAAATAAGTTCAAAAAAATGAAATCCCTTTTTAACAGACGAGTTTCCGTATGGAACCCTGATGCTTCGAAAGAAATTGTCCGTTTTGTACACGAAGTGCATCCAGTTTTTGCCGTAACCCTCTCTAATTTCTTGCACATGCTATGTGGGTGAAATGATGATACCATGCCAACTTTCAACCTTTTCAGAGTTCATTTGAAATGCTTTTCAATTTCAGGGTCTTATAGCTCAAAATAGTCAGTAAATGCATGAAAAATAACAAATGAAGTCAGAAAGGGTTAAAAAATTGCTGATGTGGCTTTGAATGGTGCATTTTGAACACAGAAAAACTCTCGAGTTCAAATAAGTTCAAAAAAATGAAACCCCTTTATAACAGACGAGTTTTTGTATGTAACCCTGATACTTCGAAAGAGATTGTCCGCTTTGTACACAAAGTGTATCCAGTTTTTGCTGTAACCCTCTCTACTTTCTTGCACATGCTACGTGGGTGAAATGATGATACCATGCTAACTTTCAACCTTTTCAGAGTTAATTTGAAATGCTTTTCCATTTCAGGGTCTTATAGCTCAAAATAATCAGTAAATGCACGAAAAATAACAAATGAAGTCAGAAATGGTTGAAAATTGATGATCTTGCTTTGAATGGTGCATTTTGCACACCGAAAAACTTTGGAGTTCAAATAAGTTCAAAAAATGAAATCCCTGTGTAACAGATGAGTTTCTGTATGAAACCCTGATACTTTGAAAGAGATTGTCCATTTTGTACACGTAGTGCATCCAGTTTTTGCCAAAACCCTCTCTAATTTCGTGCACATGCTATGTGGGTGAAATGATGACACCATGCCAACTTTCAACCTT
This sequence comes from Aegilops umbellulata, assembly GCA_032464435.1. Classification (NCBI taxonomy): domain Eukaryota; kingdom Viridiplantae; phylum Streptophyta; class Magnoliopsida; order Poales; family Poaceae; genus Aegilops; species Aegilops umbellulata. The sequence continues at coordinate 360,761,765 of CP136059.1, forward strand.
GTGAGAGTTCATCTGAAATGCTTTTCAATTTCAGGGTCTTATAGCTCAAAATAATCAGTAAATGCATGAAAAATAACAAATGAAGTCAGAAAGGGTTGAAAATTGATGATGTTGCTTTAAATGGTGCATTTTGAACATAGAAAAACTCTCGAGTTCAAATAAGTTCAAAAAATGCAATTCCTTTGTAACATACGAGATTTCGTATGAAACCCTGATACTTCAAAAGAGATTGTCCATTTTGTATGCGAAGTGCGTCCAGTTTTGTCCGTAACCCTCTCTACTTTTTTGCACATGCTATGTGGGTGAAATGATGATACCATGCCAACTTTGAACCTTTTCAGAGTTCATTTGAAATGCTTTTCAATTTCAGGGTCTTATAGCTCAAAATAATCAGTAAATGCATGAAAAATAACAACTTAAGTCAGAAAGGGGTGAAAATTGATGATGTGGCTTTGAAAGGTGCATTTTGAACACAGAAAAACTCTGGAGTTCAAATAAGTTCAAAAAAATGAAATCCCTTTGTAAAAGACGAGTTTCCGTATGACACCCTGATACTTCGAAAGAGATTGTCCGTTTTGTACAGGAAGTGCATCCAGTTTTTGCCGTAACCCTCTCTACTTTCTTGCACATGCTATGTGGGTGAAATGATGATACCATGCCAACTTACAACCTTTTCAGAGTTCATTTGAAATGCTTTTCAATTTCATGGTCTTATAGCACAAAATAATCAGTAAATGCATGAAAAGTAACAAATGAACTCTGAAAGGGTTGAAAACTGATGATGTGGCTTTGAATCATGCATTTTGAACACAGAAAAACTCATGAGTTCAAATAAGTTAAAAAAAATGAAATCCCTTTGTAACAGACGAGTTTTCGTATGAAACCCTCATACTTCGAAAGAGATTGTCCATTTTGTACACGAAGTGCATCCAGTTTTTGCCGTAACCCTCTCTACTTTCTTGCACATGCTATGTGGGTGAAATGATGATACCATGCCAACTTTCAACCTTTTGAGACTTCATTTGAAATGCTTTTCAATTTCAGGGTCTTATAGCTCAACATAATCAGTAAATGCATGAAAAACAACAAATGAAGTCAGAAAGGGTTGAAAATTGATGATGTGGCTTTGAATGGTGCATTTTGAACACAGAAAAACTCTGGAGTTCAAATAAGTTAAAAAAATGAAATCCCTTTGTAACAGACGAGTTTCCGTATGGAACCCTGATACTTCAAAAGAGATTGTCCGTTTTGTACACGAAGTGCATCCAGTTTTTGCCGTAACCCTCTCTAATATCTTGCACATGCTACGTGGGTGAAATGATGATACCATGCTAACTTTCAACCTTTTCAGAGTTAATTTGAAATGCTTTTCCATTTCAGGGTCTTATAGCTCAAAATAATCAGTAAATGCACGAAAAATAACAAATGAAGTCAGAAATGGTTGAAAATTGATGATCTTGCTTTGAATGGTGCATTTTGCACACCGAAAAACTTTGGAGTTCAAATAAGTTCAAAAAATGAAATCCCTGTGTAACAGATGAGTTTCTGTATGAAACCCTGATACTTTGAAAGAGATTGTCCATTTTGTACACGTAGTGCATCCAGTTTTTGCCAAAACCCTCTCTAATTTCGTGCACATGCTATGTGGGTGAAATGATGACACCATGCCAACTTTCAACCTTGTGAGAGTTCATCTGAAATGCTTTTCAATTTCAGGGTCTTATAGCTCAAAATAATCAGTAAATGCATGAAAAATAACAAATGAAGTCAGAAAGGGTTGAAAATTGATGATGTTGCTTTAAATGGTGCATTTTGAACATAGAAAAACTCTCGAGTTCAAATAAGTTCAAAAAATGCAATTCCTTTGTAACATACGAGATTTCGTATGAAACCCTGATACTTCAAAAGAGATTGTCCATTTTGTATGCGAAGTGCGTCCAGTTTTGTCCGTAACCCTCTCTACTTTTTTGCACATGCTATGTGGGTGAAATGATGATACCATGCCAACTTTGAACCTTTTCAGAGTTCATTTGAAATGCTTTTCAATTTCAGGGTCTTATAGCTCAAAATAATCAGTAAATGCATGAAAAATAACAACTTAAGTCAGAAAGGGGTGAAAATTGATGATGTGGCTTTGAAAGGTGCATTTTGAACACAGAAAAACTCTGGAGTTCAAATAAGTTCAAAAAAATGAAATCCCTTTGTAAAAGACGAGTTTCCGTATGACACCCTGATACTTCGAAAGAGATTGTCCGTTTTGTACAGGAAGTGCATCCAGTTTTTGCCGTAACCCTCTCTACTTTCTTGCACATGCTATGTGGGTGAAATGATGATACCATGCCAACTTACAACCTTTTCAGAGTTCATTTGAAATGCTTTTCAATTTCATGGTCTTATAGCACAAAATAATCAGTAAATGCATGAAAAGTAACAAATGAACTCTGAAAGGGTTGAAAACTGATGATGTGGCTTTGAATCATGCATTTTGAACACAGAAAAACTCATGAGTTCAAATAAGTTAAAAAAAATGAAATCCCTTTGTAACAGACGAGTTTTCGTATGAAACCCTCATACTTCGAAAGAGATTGTCCATTTTGTACACGAAGTGCATCCAGTTTTTGCCGTAACCCTCTCTACTTTCTTGCACATGCTATGTGGGTGAAATGATGATACCATGCCAACTTTCAACCTTTTGAGACTTCATTTGAAATGCTTTTCAATTTCAGGGTCTTATAGCTCAACATAATCAGTAAATGCATGAAAAACAACAAATGAAGTCAGAAAGGGTTGAAAATTGATGATGTGGCTTTGAATGGTGCATTTTGAACACAGAAAAACTCTGGAGTTCAAATAAGTTAAAAAAATGAAATCCCTTTGTAACAGACGAGTTTCCGTATGGAACCCTGATACTTCAAAAGAGATTGTCCGTTTTGTACACGAAGTGCATCCAGTTTTTGCCGTAACCCTCTCTAATATCTTGCACATGCTATGTGGGTGAAATGATGATACCATGCCAACTTTCAACCTTTTCAGAGTTCATTTGAAATGCTTTTCAATTTCATGGTCTTATAGCTCAAGATAATCAGTAAATGCATGAAAAGTAACAAATGAACTCTGAAAGGGTTGAAAATTGATGATGTGGCTTTGAATGGTGCATTTTGAACACAGAAAAACTCTGGAGTTCAAATAAGTTCAAAAAAAATGAAATCCCGTTGTAAAAGACGAGTTTCTGTATGACACCCTGATACTTCGAAAGAGATTGTCCATTTTGTACACGAAGTGCATCCAGTCTTTGCGTAACCCTCTCTACTTTCTTGCACATGCTATGTGGGTGAAATGATGATATCATGCCAACTTTCAACCTTTTGAGACTTCATTTGAAATGCTTTTCAATTTCAGGGTCTTATAGCTCAACATAATCAGTAAATGCATGAAAAACAACAAATGAAGTCAAAAAGGGTTGAAAATTGATGATGTGGCTTTGAATGGTGCATTTTGAACACAGAAAAACTCTGGAGTTCAAATAAGTTCAAAAAAATGAAATCCCTTTTTAACAGACGAGTTTCCGTATGGAACCCTGATGCTTCGAAAGAGATTGTCCGTTTTGTACACGAAGTGCATCCAGTTTTTGCCGTAACCCTCTCTAATTTCTTGCACATGCTATGTGGGTGAAATGATGATACCATGCCAACTTTCAACCTTTTCAGAGTTCATTTGAAATGCTTTTCAATTTCAGGGTCTTATAGCTCAAAATAGTCAGTAAATGCATGAAAAATAACAAATGAAGTCAGAAAGGGTTAAAAAATTGCTGATGTGGCTTTGAATGGTGCATTTTGAACACAGAAAAACTCTCGAGTTCAAATAAGTTCAAAAAAATGAAACCCCTTTATAACAGACGAGTTTTTGTATGTAACCCTGATACTTCGAAAGAGATTGTCCGCTTTGTACACAAAGTGTATCCAGTTTTTGCTGTAACCCTCTCTACTTTCTTGCACATGCTACGTGGGTGAAATGATGATACCATGCTAACTTTCAACCTTTTCAGAGTTAATTTGAAATGCTTTTCCATTTCAGGGTCTTATAGCTCAAAATAATCAGTAAATGCACGAAAAATAACAAATGAAGTCAGAAATGGTTGAAAATTGATGATCTTGCTTTGAATGGTGCATTTTGCACACCGAAAAACTTTGGAGTTCAAATAAGTTCAAAAAATGAAATCCCTGTGTAACAGATGAGTTTCTGTATGAAACCCTGATACTTTGAAAGAGATTGTCCATTTTGTACACGTAGTGCATCCAGTTTTTGCCAAAACCCTCTCTAATTTCGTGCACATGCTATGTGGGTGAAATGATGACACCATGCCAACTTTCAACCTTGTGAGAGTTCATCTGAAATGCTTTTCAATTTCAGGGTCTTATAGCTCAAAATAATCAGTAAATGCATGAAAAATAACAAATGAAGTCAGAAAGGGTTGAAAATTGATGATGTTGCTTTAAATGGTGCATTTTGAACATAGAAAAACTCTCGAGTTCAAATAAGTTCAAAAAATGCAATTCCTTTGTAACATACGAGATTTCGTATGAAACCCTGATACTTCAAAAGAGATTGTCCATTTTGTATGCGAAGTGCGTCCAGTTTTGTCCGTAACCCTCTCTACTTTTTTGCACATGCTATGTGGGTGAAATGATGATACCATGCCAACTTTGAACCTTTTCAGAGTTCATTTGAAATGCTTTTCAATTTCAGGGTCTTATAGCTCAAAATAATCAGTAAATGCATGAAAAATAACAACTTAAGTCAGAAAGGGGTGAAAATTGATGATGTGGCTTTGAAAGGTGCATTTTGAACACAGAAAAACTCTGGAGTTCAAATAAGTTCAAAAAAATGAAATCCCTTTGTAAAAGACGAGTTTCCGTATGACACCCTGATACTTCGAAAGAGATTGTCCGTTTTGTACAGGAAGTGCATCCAGTTTTTGCCGTAACCCTCTCTACTTTCTTGCACATGCTATGTGGGTGAAATGATGATACCATGCCAACTTACAACCTTTTCAGAGTTCATTTGAAATGCTTTTCAATTTCATGGTCTTATAGCACAAAATAATCAGTAAATGCATGAAAAGTAACAAATGAACTCTGAAAGGGTTGAAAACTGATGATGTGGCTTTGAATCATGCATTTTGAACACAGAAAAACTCATGAGTTCAAATAAGTTAAAAAAAATGAAATCCCTTTGTAACAGACGAGTGTTCGTATGAAACCCTCATACTTCGAAAGAGATTGTCCATTTTGTACACGAAGTGCATCCAGTTTTTGCCGTAACCCTCTCTACTTTCTTGCACATGCTATGTGGGTGAAATGATGATACCATGCCAACTTTCAACCTTTTGAGACCTCATTTGAAATGCTTTTCAATTTCAGGGTCTTATAGCTCAACATAATCAGTAAATGCATGAAAAACAACAAATGAAGTCAGAAAGGGTTGAAAATTGATGATGTGGCTTTGAATGGTGCATTTTGAACACAGAAAAACTCTGGAGTTCAAATAAGTTAAAAAAATGAAATCCCTTTTTAACAGACGAGTTTCCGTATGGAACCCTGATACTTCAAAAGAGATTGTCCGTTTTGTACACGAAGTGCATCCAGTTTTTGCCGTAACCCTCTCTAATATCTTGCACATGCTATGTGGGTGAAATGATGATACCATGCCAACTTTCAACCTTTTCAGAGTTCATTTGAAATGCTTTTCAATTTCAGGGTCTTATAGCTCAAAATAGTCAGTAAATGCATGAAAAATAAAAATGAAGTCAGAAAGGGTTAAAAAATTGATGATGTGGCTTTGAATGGTGCATTTTGAACACAGAAAAACTCTCGAGTTCAAATAAGTTCAAAAAATGAAACCCCTTTGTAACAGACGATTTTTTGTATGTAACCCTGATACTTCGAAAGAGATTGTCCGCTTTGTACACAAAGTGTATCCAGTTTTTACTGTAACCCTCTCTACTTTCTTGCACATGCTACGTGGGTGAAATGATGATACCATCTTAACTTTCAACCTTTTCAGAGTTAATTTGAAATGCTTTTCAATTTTAGGGTCTTATAGCTCAAAATAATCAGTAAATGCATGAAAAATAACAAATGAAGTCAGAAAGGGTTGAAAATTGATGATATTGCTTTGAATGGTGCATTTTGAACACCGAAAAACTTTGGAGTTCAAATAAGTTCAAAAAATGATATCCCTGTGTAACAGACGAGTTTCTGTATGAAACCCTGATACTTCGAAAGAGATTGTCCGTTTTGTTCACGTAGTGCATCCAGTTTTTGCCAAAACCCTCTCTACTTTCTTGCACATGTTATGTGGGTGAAATGATGACACCATGCCAACTTTCAACCTTTTGAGAGTTCATTTGAAATGCTTTTCAATTTCAGGGTCTTATAGCTCAGAATAATCAGTAAATGCATGAAAAATAACAAATGAAGTCAGAAAGGGTTGAAAATTGATGATGTTGCTTTAAATGGTGCATTTTGAACATAGAAAAACTCTGGAGTTCAAATAAGTTGAAAAAAAATTCAATTCCTTTGTAACATACGAGATTTCGTATGAAACCCTGATACTTCAAAAGAGATTGTCCGTTTTGTATGCGAAGTGCATCCAGTTTTGTCCGTAACCCTCTCTACTTTCTTGCACATGCTATGTGGGTTAAATGATGATACCATGCCAACTTTGAACCTTTTCAGAGTTCATTTGAAATGCTTTTCAATTTCAGGGTCTTATAGCTCAAAATAGTCAGTAAATGCATGAAAAATAACAAATGAAGTCAGAAAGGGTTAAAAAATTGATGATGTGGCTTTGAAAGGTGCATTTTGAACACAGAAAAACTCTGGAGTTCAAATAAGTTCAAAAAAAAATGAAATCCCTTTGTAAAAGACGAGTTTCGTATGACACCCTGATACTTCGAAAGAGATTGTCCGTTTTGTACACGAAGTGCATCCAGTTTTTGCCGTAACCCTCTCTACTTTCTTGCACATGCTATGTGGGTGAAATGATGATACCATGCCAACTTTCAACCTTTTCAGAGTTCATTTGAAATGCTTTTCAATTTCAGGGTCTTATAGCTCAAAATAATCAATAAATGCATGAAAAATAACAAATGAACTCTGAAAGGGTTGAAAATTGATGATGTGGCTTTGAATGGTGCATTTTGAACACAGAAAAACTCTTGAGTTAAAATAAGTTCAAAAAAATGAAATCCCTTTGTAACAGACGAGTTTTCGTATGAAACCCTCATACTTCGAAAGAGATTGTCCATTTTGTACACGAAGTGCATCCAGTTTTTGCCGTAACCCTCTCTACTTTCTTGCACATGCTATGTGGGTGAAATGATGATACCATGCCAACTTTCAACCTTTTGAGACTTCATTTGAAATGCTTTTCAATTTCAGGGTCTTATAGCTCAACATAATCAGTAAATGCATGAAAAACAACAAATGAAGTCAGAAAGGGTTGAAAATTGATGATGTGGCTTTGAATGGTGCATTTTGAACATAGAAAAACTCTGGAGTTCGAATAAGTTCAAAAAAAATGAAATCCCTTTGTAACAGACGAGTTTCCGTATGGAACCCTCATACTTCGAAAGAGATTGTCCGTTTTGTACACGGAGTGCATCCATTTTTGCCGTAACCCTCTCTAATTTCTTGCACATGCTATGCGGGTGAAATGATGATACCATGCCAACTTTCAACCTTTTCAGAGTTCATTTGAAATGCTTTTCAATTTCAGGGTCTTATAGCTCAAAATAGTTAGTAAATGCATGAAAAATAACAAATGAAGTCAGAAAGGGTTAAAAAATTGATGATGTGGCTTTGAATGGTGCATTTTGAACACAGAAAAACTCTGGAGTTCAAAAAAGTTCAAAAAAATGAAACCCCTTTGTAACAGACGAGTTTTTGTATGTAACCCCGATACTTCGAAAGAGATTGTCCGCTTTGTACACAAAGTGTATCCGGTTTTTGCCGTGACCCTCTCTACTTTCTTGCACATGCTACGTGGGTGAAATGATGATACCATGCTAACATTCAACCTTTTCAGAGTTAATTTGAAATGCTTTTCAATTTCAGGGTCTTATAGCTCAAAATAATCAGTAAATGCATGAAAAATAACAAATGAAGTCAGAAAAGGGTTGAAAATTGATGATCTTGCTTTGAATGGTGCGTTTTGAACACCGAAAAACTTTGGAGTTCAAATAAGTTCAAAAAATGAAATCCTTGTTTAATAGAGGAGTTTCTGTATGAAACCCTGATACTTCGAAAGAGATTGTCCATTTTGTACACGTAGTGCATCCAGTTTTTGCCAAAACCCTCTCTACTTTCTTGCACATGCTATGTGGGTGAAATGATGACACCATGCCAACTTTCAACCTTTTGAGAGTTCATTTGAAATGCTTTTCAATTTCAGGGTCTTATAGCTCAAAATAATCAGTACATGCATGAAAAATAACAAATGAAGTTAGAAAGGGTTGAAAATTGATGATGTTGCTTTAAATGGTGCATTTTGAACATAGAAAACTCTGGAGTTCAAATAAGTTAAAAAAAATGCAATTCCTTTGTAACATACGAGATTTCGTATGAAACCCTGATACTTCAAAAGAGAATGTCCGTTTTGTATGCGAAGTGCATCCAGTTTTGTCCGTAACCCTCTCTACTTTCTTGCACATGCTATGTGGGTGAAATGATGATACCATGCCAACTTTGAACCTTTTCAGAGTTCATTTGAAATGCTTTTCAATTTCAGGGTCTTATAGCTCAAAATAATCAGTAAATGCATGAAAAATAACAACTGAAGTCAGAAAGGGGTGAAAATTGATGATGTGGCTTTGAAAGGTGCATTTTGAACATAGAAAAACTCTGGAGTTCAAATAAGTTCAAAAATAAATGAAATCCCTTTGTAAAAGACGAGTTTCATATGACACCCTGATACGTCGAAAGAGATTGTCCGTTTTGTACACGAAGTGCATCCAGTTTTTGCCATAACCCTCTCTACTTTCTTGCACATGCTATGTGGGTGAAATGATGATATCATGCCAACTTTCAACCTTTTTCAGAGTTTATTTGAAATGCTTTTCAATTTCATGGTCTTATAGCTCAAAATAATCAATAAATGCATGAAAAATAACAAATGAACTCTAAAAGGGTTGAAAATTGATGATGTGGCTTTGAATGGTGCATTTTGAACACAGAAAAACTCTGGAGTTCAAATAAGTTCAAAAAAAATGAAATCCCTTTGTAACAGACGAGTTTTCGTATGAAACCCTCATACTTCGAAAGAGATTGTCCGTTTTGTACATGAAGTGCATCCAGTTTTTGCCGTAACCCTCTCTACTTTCTTGCACATGCTATGTAGGTGAAATGATGATACCATGCCAACTTTCAACCTTTTGAGACTTCATTTGAAATGCTTTTCAATTTCAGGGTCTTATAGCTCAACATAATCACTAAATGCATGAAAAAACAACAAATGAAGTCAGAAAGGGTTGAAAATTGATGATGTGGCTTTGAATGGTGCATTTTGAACACAGAAAAACTCTGGAGTTCAAATAAGTTCAAAAATAAATGAAATCCCTTTGTAAAAGACGAGTTTCATATGACACCCCGATACGTCGAAAGAGATTGTCCGTTTTGTACACGAAGTGCATCCAGTTTTTGCCATAACCCTCTCTACTTTCTTGCACATGCTATGTGGGTGAAATGATGATATCATGCCAACTTTCAACCTTTTTCAGAGTTTATTTGAAATGCTTTTCAATTTCATGGTCTTATAGCTCAAAATAATCAATAAATGCATGAAAAATAACAAATGAACTCTAAAAGGGTTGAAAATTGATGATGTGGCTTTGAATGGTGCATTTTGAACACAGAAAAACTCTGGAGTTCAAATAAGTTCAAAAAAAATGAAATCCCTTTGTAACAGACGAGTTTTCGTATGAAACCCTCATACTTCGAAAGAGATTGTCCGTTTTGTACATGAAGTGCATCCAGTTTTTGCCGTAACCCTCTCTACTTTCTTGCACATGCTATGTAGGTGAAATGATGATACCATGCCAACTTTCAACCTTTTGAGACTTCATTTGAAATGCTTTTCAATTTCAGGGTCTTATAGCTCAACATAATCACTAAATGCATGAAAAAACAACAAATGAAGTCAGAAAGGGTTGAAAATTGATGATGTGGCTTTGAATGGTGCATTTTGAACACAGAAAAACTCTGGAGTTCAAATAAATTCAAAAAAAATGAAATCCCTTTGTAACAGACGAGTTTTCGTATGACACCCTGATACTTCGAAAGAGATTGTGCATTTTGTACACGAAGTGCATCCAGTTTTTGCCGTAACCCTCTCTACTCTCTTGCACATGCTATGTGGGTGAAATGATGATACCATGCCAACTTTCAACCTTTTCAGAGTTCATTTGAAATGCTTTTCAATTTCATGGTCTTATAGCTCAAAATAATCAGTAAATGCATGAAAAATAACAAATGAAGTCAGAAAGGAATGAAAATTGATGATGTGGCTTTGGATGGTGCATATTGAACACAGAAAAACTGTGGAGTTCAAATAAGTTCAAAAAAAATGAAACCCCTTGGTAACAGACGAGTTTTTGTATGAAACCCTGATACTTCGAAAGAGATTGTCCGCTTTGTACACAAAGTGTATCCAGTTTTTGCCGTAACCCTCTCTACTTTCTTGCACATGCTACATGGTTGAAATGATGATACCATGCCAACTTTCAACCTTTTAAAGTTCATTTGAAATGCTTTTCAATTTCAGGGTCTTATAGCTCAAAATAATCAGTAAATGCATGAAAATTAACAAATGAAGTCAGAAAGGGTTGAAAATTGATGATGTGGCTTTGAATGGTGCATTTGAACGCTGAAAAACTCTGGAGTGCAAATAAGTTCAAAAAATGAAATCCCTTTCTACCAGACGAGTTTCCGTATGAAACCCTGATACTTCGTAAGAGATTGTTCGTTTTGTACACGAAGTGCATCCAGTTTTTGCGGTAACCCTCTCTACTTTCTTGCACATGCCATGTGGGTGAAATGATGATACCATGCCTACTTTCAACCTTTTCAGAGTTCATTTGAAATGCTTTTCAATTTCAGGGTCTTACACCTCAAAATAATCAGTAAATGCATGAAAATAACAAATGAAGTCAGAAAGGGTTGAAAATTTATGATGTGGCTTTGAATGGTGCATTTTGAACACAGAAAGACTCTGGAGTTCAAATAAGTTCAAAAAAAATGAAATCCCTTTGTAACAGACGAGTTTCCATATGAAACCCTCATACTTCAAAAGAGATTGTCCGTTTTGTACACGAAGTGCATCCATTTTTTTCTGTAACCCTCTCTACTTTCTTGCACATGCTATGTGGGTGAAATGATGATACCATGCAAACTTTCAACCTTTTGAGAGTTCATTTGAAATGCTTTTCAATTTCAGGGTCTTATAGCTCAAAATAATCAGTAAATGCATGAAAAATAACAAATGAAGTCAGAAAGGGTTAAAAACTGATGATGTGGCTTTGAATGGTGCATTTTGAACACAAAAAAACTCTGGAGTTCAAATAAGATCAAAAAAATGAAATCCCTTTGTAACAGACGAGTTTCCATATGAAACCCTGATACTTCGAAAGAGATTGTCCGTTTTGTACACGAAGTGCATCCAGTTTTTGCTGTTACACTCTCTACTTTCTTGCACAAGCTATGTGGGTGAAATGATGATACCATGCCAACTTTCAACCTTTTCAGAGTTTGTCTGAAATGCTTTTCAATTTCTGGGTCTCATAGCTCAAAATAATCAGTAAATGCATGAAAAATAACAAATTAAGTCAGAAAGGGTTGAAAATTGATGATGTGGCTTTGAAAGGTGCATGTTGAACATAGAAAAACTCTGGAGTTCAAAAAGTTCAAAAAAAATGAAATCCCTTTGTAATAGACGAGTTTCCGTATGAAACCCTTATACTTCGAAAGAGATTGTCCGTCTTGTACACGAAGTGTGTCCAGTTTTTGCCATAACCCTCTCTACTTTCTTGAACATGCTATGTGGCTGAAATGATGATACCATGCCAACTTTCAACCTTTTCAGAGTTCATTTGAAATGCTTTTCAATTTCAGGGTCTTATAGCTCAAAATAGTCAGTAAATGCATGAAAAATAACAAATGAAGTCACAAAGGGTTAAAAAATTGATGATGTGGCTTTGAATGGTGCATTTTGAACACAGAAAAACTCTCGAGTTCAAATAAGTTCAAAAAAAAATGAAACCCCTTTGTAATAGACGAGTTTTTGTATGTAACCCTGATACTTCGAAAGAGATTGTCCGCTTTGTATACAAAGTGTATCCAGTTTTTGTTGTAACCCTCTCTACTTTCTTGCACATGCTACGTGGGTGAAATGATGATACCATGCTAACTTTCAACCTTTTCAGAGTTAATTTGAAATGCTTTTCAATTTCAGGGTCTTATAGCTCAAAACAATCAGTAAATGCATGAAAAATAACAAATGAAGTCAGAAAGGGTTGAAAATTGATGATATTGCTTTGAATGGTGCATTTTGAACACCCAAAAACTTTGGAGTTCAAATAAGTTCAAAAAATGAAATCCCTGTGTAACAGATGAGTTTCTGTATGAAACCCTGATACTTCGAAAGAGATTGTCCGTTTTGTACACGTAGTGCATCCAGTTTTTGCCAAAACCCTCTCTACTTTCTTGCACATGCTATGTGGGTGAAATGATGACACCATGCCAAGTTTCAACCTTTTCAGAGTTCATTTGAAATGCTTTTCAATTTCAGGGCCTTATAGCTCAAAATAATCAGTAAATGCATGAAAAATAACAAATGAAATCAGAAAGGGTTGAAAATTGATGATGTTGCTTTAAATGGTGCATTTTGAACATAGAAAAACTCTGGAGTTCAAATAAGTTAAAAAAAATGCAATTCCTTTGTAACATACGAGATTTCGTATGAAACCCTGATACTTCAAAAGAGAATGCCCGTTTTGTATGCGAAGTGCATCCAGTTTTTTCCGTAACCCTCTCTACTTTCTTGCACATGCTATGTGGGTGAAATGATGATACCATGCCAACTTTCGACCTTTTCAGAGTTCATTTGAAATGCTTTTCAATTTAAGGGCTTATAGCTCAAAATAGTCAGTAAATGCATGAAAAATAACAAATGAAGTCAGAAAGGGTTAAAAAATTGATGATGTGGCTTTGAATGGTGTATTTTGAACACAGAAAAACTCTCGAGTTCAAATAAGTTCAAAAAAATGAAACCCCTTTGTAACAAACGAGTTTTTGTGTGTAACCCTGATACTTCGAAAGAGATTGTCCGCTTTGTACACAAAGTGTATCCAGTTTTTGCTGTAACCCTCTCTACTTTCTTGCACATGCTACGTGGGTGAAATGATGATACCATGCTAACATTCAACCTTTTCAGAGTTAATTTGAAATGCTTTTCAATTTCAGGGTCTTATAGCTCAAAATAATCAGTAAATGCATGAAAAATAACAAATGAAGTCAGAAAGGGTTGAAAATTGATGATATTGCTTTGAATGGTGCATTTTGAACACCGAAAAACTTTGTAGTTCAAATAAGTTCAAAAAATGAAATCCCTGTGTAACAGACGAGTTTCTGTATGAAACCCTGATACTTCGAAAGAGATTGTCCGTTTTGTACACGTAGTGCATCCAGTTTTTTCCAAAACCCTCTCTACTTTCTTGCACATGCTATGTGGGTGAAATGATGACACCATGCCAACTTTCAACCTTTTGAGAGTTCATTTGAAATGCTTTTCAATTTCAGGGTCTTATAGCTCAAAATAATCAGTAAATGCATGAAAAATAACAAATGAAGTCAGAAAGGGTTGAAAATAGATGATGTTGCTTTAAATGGTGCATTTTGAACATAGAAAAACTCTGGAGTTCAAATAAGTTCAAAAAAATGCAATTCCTTTGTAACATACGAGATTTCGTATGAAACCCTGATACTTCAAAAGAGAATGCCCGTTTTGTATGCGAAGTGCATCCAGTTTTGTCCGTAACCCTCTCTACTTTCTTGCACATGCTATGTGAGTGAAATGATGATACCATGCCAACTTTGAACCTTTTCAGAGTTCATTTGAAATGCTTTTCAATTTCAGGGTCTTATAGCTCAAAATAATCAGTAAATACATGAAAAATAACAACTGAAGTCAGAAAGGGGTGAAAATTGATGATGTGGCTTTGAAAGGTGCATTTTGAACACAGAAAAACTCTGGAGTTCAAATAAGTTCAAAAAAATGAAATCCCTTTGTAAAAGACGAGTTTCCGTATGACACCCTGATACTTCGAAAGAGATTGTCCGTTTTGTACACGAAGTGCATCCAGTTTTTGCCGTAACCCTCTCTACTTTCTTGCACATGCTATGTGGGTGAAATGATGATCATGCCAACTTTCAACCTTTTCAGAGTTTATTTGAAATGCTTTTCAATTTCATGGTCTTATAGCTCAAAATAATCAATAAATGCATGAAAAATAACAAATGAACTCTGAAAGGGTTGAAAATTCATGATGTGGCTTTGAATGGTGCATTTTGAACACAGAAAAACTCTGGAGTTCAAATAAGTTAAAAAAAATGAAATCCCTTTGTAACAGACGAGTTTTCGTATGAAACCCTCATACTTCGAAAGAGATTGTCCGTTTTGTACATGAAGTGCATCCAGTTTTTGCCGTAACCCTCTCTACTTTATTGCACATGCTATGTAGGTGAAATGATGATACCATGCCAACTTTCAACCTTTTGAGACTTCATTTGAAATGCTTTTCAATTTCAGGGTCTTATAGCTCAACATACTAAGTAAATGCATGAAAAACAACAAATGAAGTCAGAAAGGGTTGAAAATTGATGATGTGGCTTTGAATGGTGCATTTTGAACACAGAAAAACTCTGGAGTTCAAATAAGTTCAAAAAAAATGAAATCCCTTTGTAACAGACGAGTTTCCGTATGAAACCCTGATACTTCGAAAGAGATTGTCCGTTTTGTACCCGAAGTGCATCCAGTTTTTGCCATAACCCTCTCTACTTTCTTGCACATGCTATGTGGGTGAAATGATGATACCATGCGAACTTTCAACCTTTTCAGAGTTCATTTGAAATGCTTTTCAATTTCATGGTCTTATAGCTCAAAATAATCAGTAAATGCATGAAAAATAACAAATGAAGTCAGAAAGGGTTGAAAATTTATGATGTGGCTTTGAATGGTGCATATTGAACACAGAAAAACTATGGAGTTCAAATAAGTTCAAAAAAAATGAAACCCCTTGGTAACAGATGAGTTTTTGTATGAAACCCTGATACTTCGAAAGAGATTGTCCGCTTTGTACACAAAGTGTATCCAGTTTTTGCCGTAACCCTCTCTACTTTCTTGCACATGCTACATGGTTGAAATGATGATACCATGCCAACTTTCAACCTTTTAAAGTTCATTTGAAATGCTTTTCAATTTCAAGGTCTTATAGCTCAAAATAATCAGTAAATGCATGAAAAATAACAAATGAAGTCAGAAAGGGTTGAAAATTGATGATGTGGATTTGAATGGTGCATTTGAACGCTGAAAAAATCTGGAGTGCAAATAAGTTCAAAAAATGAAATCCCTTTCTACCAGACGAGTTTCCGTATGAAACCCTGATACTTCGAAAGAGATTGTTCGTTTTGTACACGAAGTGCATCCAGTTTTTGTGGTAACCCTCTCTACTTTCTTGCACATGCTATGTGGGTGAAATGATGATACCATGCCAACTTTCAACCTTTTGAGAGTTCATTTGAAATGCTTTTCAATTTCAGGGTCTTACACCTCAAAATAATCAGTAAATGCATGAAAATAACAAATGAAGTCAGAAAGGGTTGAAAATTTATGATGTGGCTTTGAATGGTGCATTTTGAACACAGAAAGACTCTGGAGTTCAAATAAGTTAAAAAAAATGAAATCCCTTTGTAACAGAAGAGTTTCAGTATGAAACCCTCATACTTCAAAAGAGATTGTCTGTTTTGTACACGAAGTGCATCCATTTTTTTTCTGTAACCCTCTCTACTTTCTTGCACATGCTATGTGGGTGAAATGATGATACCATGCCAACTTTCAACCTTTTGAGAGTTCATTTGAAATGCTTTTCAATTTCAGGGTCTTATAGCTCAAAATAATCAGTAAATGCATGAAAAATAACAAATGAAGTCAGAAAGGGTTAAAACTTGATGATGTGGCTTTGAATGGTGCATTTTGAACACATAAAAACTCTGGAGTTCAAATAAGTTCAAAAAAATGAAATCCCTTTGTAACAGACGAGTTTCCGTATGAAACCCTGATACTTCGAAAGAGATTGTCCGTTTTGTACACGAAGTGCATCCAGTTTTTGCCGTTACCCTCTCTACTCTCTTGCACATGCTATGTGGGTGAAATGATGATACCATGCCAACTTTCAACCTTTTCAGAGTTTGTCTGAAATGCTTTTCAATTTCTGGTTCTCATAGCTCAAAATAATCAGTAAATGCATGAAAAATAACAAATTAAGTCAGAAAGGGTTGAAAATTGATGATGTGGCTTTGAAAGGTGCATTTTGAACATAGAAAAACTCTGGAGTTCAAATAAGTTCAAAAAAATGAAATCCCTTTGTAACAGACGAGTTTTCGTATGAAACCCTTATACTTCGAAAGAGATTGTCCGTTTTGTACACGAAGTGTGTCCAGTTTTTGCCATAACCCTCTCTACTTTCTTGAACTTGCTATGTGGCTGAAATGATGATACCATGCCAACTTTCAACCTTTTCAGAGTTCATTTGAAATGATTTTCAATTTCAGGGTCTTATAGCTCAAAATAATCAGTAAATGCAGGAAAAATAACAAATGAAGTCAGAAAGGGTTGAAAATTGATGATGTGGTTTTGAATGGTGCATTTTAAACACAAAAAAACTCTGGAGTTCAAATAAGTTCAAAAAAATAAAATCCCTTTGCAACACACGAATTTCCGTATGAAACCCTGATACTTTGAAAGAGATTGCCCGTTTTGTACACGAACTGCATCCAGTTTTTACCGTAACCCTCTCTACTTTTTTGCACATGCTATGTGGGTGAAATGATGATACCATGCCAACTTTCAACCTTTTCAGAGTTCATTTGAAATGATTTTCAATTTTAGGGTCTTATAGCTCAAAATAATCAGTAAATGCATGAAAAATAACAAATGAAGTCGGAAAGGGTTGAAAATTGATGATGTGGCTTTGAATGGTGCATTTTGAACACAGAAAAACTCTAGAGTTCAAATAAGTTCAAAAACAATGAAATCTCTTTGTAACATACGAGTTTCCGTATGAAACCCTGATACTTCGAAAGAGATTGTCCGTTTTGTACACGAATGGCATCCAGTTTTTTCCATAACCCTCTCTACTTTCTTGCACAAGCTATGTGGGTGAAATGATGAATTATCAAAGTATTTTCTGTTCAAATCATTAAAAGCAAAAAGAATTTTCATAAAGAACTTTTTTTGTTAGAAACTTTAATAGCAAAAAGAATTATCATAAAATAAAATAAATAAGTAATTAGAAACAAAATAAAATAAAATAAAAAGTATTTTGTTGTAAGTAGAAACAAAACTAAATAAATAAAGCAAAAAAGAAAACAAAATAACTGGGAAAAAATAAAAAAAATTGCCACCTACTGGGCCACCACGGCCTGAATACGACTACAAACCCATCAATGGGCCAGGATTCAGGCCCGCAGAAGGCCCAGTAGGCCCATCAGGCATAGCAGTCGCAATTAGGCCCGTAAGCTTGCAATGGAGAGGAGCTCGAGAGGGGTGCGACAGTGGGGCTTGTAAACCACTGCGCGCCCCTCTCAACTAGCGAGGTGGGACTAAAGTACCACCACCACGCCGCTGTGCAACGCCTTTGGTCCCGGTTGGTGGCACCAACCGAGACTAAAGGGTTGCATTGGTACCGGTTCGTGGCACCAAGCCGTACTAATGCGCCCCTTTAGTCCTGGTTGGTGCCACCAACCGGTTGGAGCCACGAACCGGTACCAATGCCCTTGATATATAAGAAAACACTTTGCGTTTTTCACACTCATCTCTGCAGTTGCCCCGCCCCGACCACGCCGCCAGGCTGCCCGAGCTCGCCCGTCGACACCGTCGCCACCCTCAGCCCCGTCGACGCTGCCGCCCCTGCCCCGACCACGCCGTCGTCGGCCCGCCCCGACCACGCCGCAGTCGGCCCGCCCCGACCACACTGTCGTCGCCCCACCCCGACCACGCCGCCGTCGCCCCCGCCCCGACCACGCCGCGCGCCCTCACCATGCCCTGATCGACCATGCCGCCGTCGCCCCTGCCCCGACCATGCCGCCGTCGCCGCCCTCTACCCCGACGTCGTGCCTCTGCCCCTGCCCCGACCACGCCGCACCTCTCCTTGGTCAGGCCGGCGCCGCCCCCTGCCTCCCTGTTTTTTCCCACATTTATATGATGTTTTTTCCAGATTATATGTATATGTGTGAGTATATGTATGTGTGTATATATGATTATATGTCATGTTTTTTTTCAGATTTTTTGTTCATATATACGATGATTTGTTTTTTGCTTTTTCATAAAAATTTATATATGTATGTATGTTCTCTGTGTATATATGTTCATATATGCAAAAGTTAGATTTTTAGAAAAGTTTTATCTATATATGTTCTCTGATTTAGCACATTTTAGGTTAGTTTCATTTTTAGAAAAGTTTTATATATTTAGGAAGAAGGAAGAGAAAGGAAGAAGGAAGAAGACGAAGAAAAAGTTTTATATATGCATATTTTTGGAAAAGTTTTATATATATGCGGAAGTTACATTTTTAGAAAAGTTTTATATATCTAGCTAGGAAGAAGGAAGAAGAAGAAAAAGAAGGAGAAGAAAAAGGAAATAAGAAGAGGAAGAAAGGAGAAGAAGAGGATAGGAAGAAGAAAAAAAATACTATTTTCTTCTTCTCCTCTATTCCTTTCTTCTTCTCCTCTTTTTTTCTTTTTCTTTTTTTTGTTCGATCTTCTCCTCTATTACTTTCTTCTTCTTCTCTTCTCATTTCTTCTTCGTTTTCTTATTTTTTATCGGGTATGTCGTTGTCGATATACCCCCTCCCGATAACTTCAACACGAGGGGGGGGGGTCGATATACCCCCTCCCCGATAACATTATTTTCCCATGTATGTATGTTGTCATTGTCGATATAACCCCCTCCCAATAACTTTAACACGAGGGGGGTCAATATACCCCTCCCCGATAACATTATTTTCCCATGTATGTATGTCGTTGTTGTCGATATAACCCCCTCCCGATAACTTTAACACGGGGGGGGGGGGGTCGATATACCCCCTCCCCGATAACACGAGGGGGGGGGGTCAATATACCCCCCGGACCTCTCGCTCGACTAAAACTCTCGAGGACACCCAAACCCTACAAAAAAGATGTCCGTCTCCTACCCCCTCCCGCCGCGCCCCTACACGACAAACTCTCTCGAGGCCACCCAAATTTACCAAGTTAAAAGAGCGTTGTCGTCGAGGCCACCCCATACCCCTTGAAGCATTGTTGAGGCCACCCCAAACCCTTGAAGCGTTGCCAAGGCCACCCCAAACCCTAGAGAAGCAACGTCTAGGCCACTAATATGATTCCTTATTGTGATTAGCTAGCTAGTTCTACGTTTGCCACTAATATATTCATCTGTCATGTTTGAATAATAATTGCCATGTTGTAAATATTTGTAGAAACTATGGAGCACCCCCGAGACGAAGCAACATAAGCGGTGTTGGGGGACATAATCGCACAAGGAAGTGATGTCGTCTTATCGTTTCTCAATGACACCGATGGTCTGGAAGGACAGGGTGAAGAAGCAGGCTACGATTATGATGGCTCCGGTGACCCAATGCCGGTGCAAGAAGGAGGCCGTGATGACGGCTCCGGTGTCCCAATACCGGTGCAAGAAGGAGACCGTGATGACGGCTCCGGTGACCGAACCAAGTCCGGCCAGGTATATATATTAGTTAAGCCTGTGTTGAGCTAATTGATGCATTCATTGTTTTGGTATATGTACACATATTAATTAACTCTCCTCTTTCTTCTTTTTTCTAGCCCTCCGGATCGAGCACAACTTCGGTAAAGAGACGAGGCCCGAACTAAAAGTTGCGCTCGGATGAAAGGTTTGAGATCATAGCAATCACACGCGATGGCAAGCTGATTGAACCCATCCAGACAAAGGAAGCATTTGCTGCTCAGTGCGGGGTTCTTGTTAGGGACAAGATCCCTGTCGGTGTCAAAACTAGCGGATCTCGGGTAGGGGGTCCCGAACTGTGCGTGTAGGCGGGATGGTAACAGGAGACAAGGGACACGAAGTTTTACCTAGGTTCGGGCCCTCTCGATGGAGGTAAAACCCTACTTCCTGCTTGATTAATATTGATGATATGGGTAGTACAAGAGTAGATCTACCACGAGATCAAGGAGGCTAAACCCTAGAAGCTAGCCTATGGTATGACTGTTGTCTGATGAAGTTGTCCTACAGACTAAAACCCTCCGACTTATATAGACACCGGATAGGGTTAGGGTTACACAAAGTCGGTTACAATGGTAGGAGATCTTGAATATCCGCATCGCCAAGCTTGCCTTCCACACTAGGGAAAGTCCCATCCGGACACGGGACGAAGTCTTCAATCTTGTATCTTCATAGTCTAGGAGTCCGGCTGAAGGTATAGTCCGGCTACCCGAACACCCCCTAATCCAAGACTCCCTCAGTAGCCCCTGAACCAGGCTTCAATGACGACGAGTCCGGCGCGCAGATTGTCTTCGACATTGCAAGGCGGGTTCCTCCTCCAAGTTCTTCAAGAAGATTTTAAACACCAAGGATAGTGTCCGGCTCTGCAAAATAAGTTTCCACATATTGCCATAGAGAGAATAATATTAACACAAATCTAATCTGCTGACGTATTCCGCAGCGTGACATCACACTACGGCCAAGTCCTTTACTCGAATCGTTTTTACTTTTCTACCTCAGCATGTTTTGCGAGGCGGATTCCTTGGCACGTCTTGTCAAAGCAGAGATCGTGTCCCCCTTTTACGGGATTCTCATCAATACGGACGTGGGTAACCCAATCGTGCCCGTTAGCACGTTTCCTCGATTAAAGGCGAGTCCCAAACGGTTACAGGGAGGGCACTTGGTATTCAACCTCTTATAAAGAGACCAAGGCCTTACTTCTTTTTCCAATCTCAAACGAGTTCGCCCGTCGCCTCGAGTTCCAACACCCTAGGCTCCTGATTCCAGGCGCTTCGGACCTTCGACAATGTCCGGTTTCGACCTTCAAGGCCGATGGATGCCCTCCTCCGCCACGGAGGAGGACGTGCTAAAGTTGAGAGAGGCTAAGTTTTTGACCGGCGAAATTTCGCATAGGTTGCCTGCTCAAGGGCAGGCCATTCCCAGTCCCCATCCTGGTGAGAGCGTGGTGTTAATATCTCACTTCCTTCGGGGGTTAGGCTTCCCAATGGATCCGTTTGTGAGGGGGCTGCTGTTTTATTACGGGTTGGAATTCCATGACTTAGCTCCGGAGTCCATCCTCCATATTTCCTCATTCATCGTCGTGTGTGAAGCGTTCCTCCGTGTTACCCCTCACTTCGGATTATGGCCCAAGACTTTTAAAGTAGAGCCGAAGATGATCGAGGGACGGCACACAGAGTGCGGAGGCGCTGTTATAAGCAAAAATGTTGATGCTCCATGGCCCGAGGGCTCTTTTCAAGAGGAGCTT
Source organism: Aegilops umbellulata (assembly GCA_032464435.1). Taxonomy (NCBI): domain Eukaryota; kingdom Viridiplantae; phylum Streptophyta; class Magnoliopsida; order Poales; family Poaceae; genus Aegilops; species Aegilops umbellulata. The sequence continues at coordinate 360,783,594 of CP136059.1, forward strand.
GGCTTTTGGCAACGAGAGTGGTTCTATATCACTGCTCCCAGGGGCACCAAGTGGGTGGCGCCTCCTGCCTTTCGCTTGGGTCCCCCGCCACGGCTAGCGTCATGGGTCAACAAAGGATTAGATTGGGGGTTATCCAAAGACGTGCCCTGGTTGCAGGGACGCATTAGGGATCTCTTAGAAAGAGACCTCAGCCTGGTCAAGGTGACGCAGGTTATGCTGATTCGCCGAATATTGCCCGGCAAACGTCGCCCCCTCCGCCTGTGGGAGTTTAATCCAGAGGGACCGCGAGCTCTCCAGCATTTCATGGGCGCAACGCCCGCAGAGATGTATAAACTGTTCTTCGGATCACAAGCAATGTGTACGGATTTGACCGAGGACGCGGGTCTAAGCTGCCATCGCCCGGATACTCAAGTAAGTAACCTTGTGCCCGGACCTTCTATCCATGTAATTGTCATGAACTTGCCCCTAAAAGAGCTGTTCTTCTAAACAGGAGTGGATAGGGAAGGCAAAGCTGACCAGGTGTCCGGCTCCCCTTCCCGAAACCAGGCTGGATCCCATGCTTGTCAGGATGTTGAAGATAATGCCTTTGGAGGGAAGTGAGGGGGAGGACAAGGAAACTATGGCCTCCTCGAAGGAGGCTGTTCCGAAGGGAGGAACCGACGATTCCTCTCCTAAGGGGAAGAAGAGGGCCTCCTCTGACGACCCGGAGACCATGGCCTCGAAGCGGGGCAAAAATCCTCGTCAGAGGGTCCGACGCCGGGGAGTTCCTCGGCCGAGCTACGCCCTCAAAGGGATCAGCCCTCCAGCGATCCGTAAGTAGAGAAAGATTTTCCTTTTGAGGGATGAGAGAAATCCTTGCTTTATATCTGAGAAGATTAACCGAAAATTTACCTTGTAGCTCGGACCTCAGCCCTTCTCAGCAGAGCTCGTCTTCGAGGGGATCTTCTTCCGGAGATGATGGAGAGCGGAACGCCTCCTACTGCCGTACCGCCTAGCGAGGCGGGCGACCCTGAGGTGTCGTCGCAGAGGGTTTCTCCGAATCCGGCAGGGGCGGAAGATAGCTATGTGGCCCCCCCCCAAGGTTCTCCGCGTCCGGCCTTCGAAAGAGGCCATAGGACAAGTCCGACACCATCTGATGCTCGACCGGAGGAGCTAAAGATTCTGCTGGGGAGAGCTTCCATCTCAGAGGAGCAGCGTGCATTGATGGTCATGGTGATTGAAAAGGTTTCATCCGCAGAAAGCGGGTTGCATGAGGCCGTCAGAAGTTTACTGACGGGTTTTGAGGTACGTTAGATAGTGTACACTTTTGTTAGTTGCGCATAAGTAAGATACGCCCTGTGTAGATAGTAGCCCCTGAGACTCTGTGCGTCGTCAAGAAATGACGGCGCACAGAGGATCATAATCCCAGGTCTAAGGTGTCGCCTTTGAATGTAGGTGGCGAGGTGTTCGGAATCGAGCCGAACTGATGATTTTGCCGAACTAAAGCGGCAAATGGACGTGGCAGATGCCGACATCGCGCTTGTCCACAAGCGGCTTGATGAGGCTCAAGGTATGTAATTCCTCGGGCGGCATCAGGTAAGAGGAGCTTCATGCCAGTGTCTTACAATGTGTGTGCTTGACGCAGATGGTGCGGCCGCCGTGGACAGTCTTAGGGCAGAACTTGCCCGAGCTAAGGAACAAGCCAGAAAAAGCGATGCGGCTGCCGAGAAAGCCCTTGAAGAGCTGAGAGCCGAACAGGCTGCTCACTGCCGAAGCAAGGAGGAGATGGCCGAAATGGCCATGAAATTAAAGAGCGCTGCAGACCGTTGCAAACTTCTTGAGAAAGAAGACCGAGCGAGACAGACGGACTTAGAGAAGGCCGTTGCCGATGCCAAGGACGCTCGCTCTGCGATGAGAGCTGCGAAGGAGGGGCTGCGTCAGGCCGAACAGATTGCGGCTGGAAAGCCCTTTATGCTGCGGAGGAAGTTTTGCGATCCGAAGTTTGCTCCGTTGGACCGGATGTGGAGTGTGGAGGACACCTATCTGGATTTGGCAGCAAGTGCTGCTGATACGACCGAACACTTTCGAGATCAAAAAGATCGCGAAGCGGAAAAGCTTTTCTGGTCGCAGTTCCACAATCCAGAGCGTCCACTGGCAGTGGACGATCGTCTGGCTCAATGGGCCGAACTGAATAGGTTGTCCGGACGCCATGAATTACGTCATGGGTCATCTGTGGCCGGGGAGATCAGAGCCGAAGAGTTATTTCGGCTTGGTGCAGCAATTCCTTGAAGAGGTGCCGCGTATCAATGCGATGAAGAGGTCAACATGCATAGAGGGCGCACAGATGGGTCTTGCCCATGTCAAGACATACTGGGCAGAGATGGAGACCACCGTTGTTGCGTCCCGAGATTCGGACAAAAGCCGAGTACCCTCCGAGCACTATTTTCAGGGAGTCCTTGAAGGCGCTCGTGTAATAGAGACGCAGTGCTCGAAGGATGCTATGTTATGATAGCATATGTAATAATATTTTGATAAATTGGAGTAGCCTTTTATGCTTGTGCTTTCAAGTATTGGGAACACCGCCTGTGCATCCGTTTTCTATATAAAATCTGAAAGATGGCAGTCGTTGGCTTCAGCCCCCACGCACATAGTGCGGGGGTGCTCGCAGAAGACGCATTTTCACACTTAATCCAACATCTTGGTCCTACAAAGGAGGTGATAGCGCAGCGGGCTAGGCAACCAGACTATAATGCTTTAACACTTTCACTTAGCCATAGGAGCTTGACAATGGGACTATTTAGGTAGCCCCTGGTGGAGACTGCGCTCGCCCGAGTTTGGGGCGCGTATGTGCCTGGCCGGGAAACAACCCTTCGTTAAAGCGGAGGAATCCTATAGATTCCGGTAGGTCATTGAGTGGCTGACCAGTCTCACGCTGCATCATGACAGTCAGTTTTCGGCTTTCTCTACTCAGGTGCTCACCCGGCCTAACCGGGGCACAATCGCAGTAGTTCTTCTGGTGCTACCTTAGCCGATAGAGCGGAATGTAAGGTAGCCGAACACAGGAGCCGGCAACCCAACATTTGACCAAAGACATGATTCGGAGCTGATGCATATAATGCCAAAACTCGCGACGCCGAACACTTCCTAAGGTGTTCGGTCTTTATGAGCGCAGGCAAAACAACACTCTTTATTAGAAATCCCCTAGTGTCCAGGTACGCGCAAAAATTCTGACGTGGCCACATGCCAAGATGCCAGCCTCCTCCTTGGTTATATCAGAGAAAACCAGGGGTTATGTAGCAACAAGGGACAATCAAAAAGCTTTACGCAGGGTCTTAATCTAAAAAGAATCCTTAGAACGGATCCCTACTGCACGTCTGCGCCTGTGTCTCCGTTGTGCCGTATCCTGGACGGGCGCCGCACGACGTTCATCTGTAAAAGAGAGGAACTGAGTTGAAAATGGGTCGTGCCGAACAAAAGTTTAAAATAAACAAGGTATAAAGTAAAATATGTAAAATTGAGCTTTATTGTCTCTTATTGTATATGTGCGGAGCCCCTAGTGCGGGGGTATATGGCCACTAAGCCTTTATCAACGATACTTTTGTGCCGGGCTCGTCCATCCGTGTCCGTGGTTTTAATGACCTGTTCGGATGTTCTGGCTGGTGAAGCCATTGTATTGTGGTAGTGTTTAAAGCGGCTGCACAATCCTCCGCTCGGGGGAGGCGCACTTAATGCTTCCCCTTCAAGGAGATGATGCCTCATGGACCGGGCATTTTAAGCGTACGAGATGCGTAATGCGGTATTGCGTTAAAGCGGGCGAAAGCTTCGCGTCCCAGCAGTGCTTGATAGCGACTTGAGAATGGGACGGCGTGGAAAGTCAGCTTTTCGCGGCCGAAGTTATCAGTAAAGCCGAATATAACTTCAAGCCGGAGGAAACCCGTGCAATGGCTGTTCGGGCCAGGCGTTACCCCTTGAAAGGCAGTTTTGCTGTGGCGGATTCATGTTGGGTCTATCCCCATGTGACGGATTGTGTCCCGATATATCAGGTTTAGTCCACTGCCGCCGTCCATAAGGACATTTGAAAACTGGAGGCCGCCAATTATTGGATCGAGTACCAAGGCAGTCTAGCCTGCGTTCCTGATACTTCTAGAATAATCCAGCTGATCGAAGATTTATGGGCGCCGCACGTTTTGTTATGTGAAGCAAGTTTACTATTTTTACTTCTTGTGGGAAGTTCTTTTGTTTCCTGGTGCTCTGCTTTTGGGGTTCGTCCTCGTCTTCGCTTGGTGTGTCGAGCCCCTTGTGTTCGGCGTTGAGTCTGCCGGATTGTTTGAAAACCCAACAATCTCTGTGGGTATGGTTAGCAGGCTTCCCGGGAGTACTGTGTCTTTGACATATCCTGTCCAGGATTTTGTTTAGGTTGGATGGATCATCCCTGTTATCCTAGAGGGGCGGCTTTGTCTGATTCTGTCGTGAGCTTTTGAATCCGGCGTTGACTGCTGTGCTCTTCGGACTTTTTCCTTAGTCCGGCGACGGTCCTTATTGCGTCGCGGTTTTCCATTTCCATCCCTAGTTTCGGATGTACTTGGGTCGCTGGTGCTGCATCTTGGCAACCAGCTGTCCTCTCCCGCACAAAAGCGGGTCATGAGGCTTGTCAGTGCGGCCATTGTTCTTGGCTTTTCTTGGCCGAGGTGTCTGGCGAGCCATTCGTCTCGGACGTTATGCCTGAAAGCTGCTAAGGCTTCGGCGTCCAGACAGTCGACTATCTGATTCTTTTTAGTGAGGAATGTATTCCAGAATTGCCGAGCTGATTCTTCGGGCTGTTGAGTTATGTGACTAAGATCGTCTGCATCCGGAGGGCGGACATAGGTCCCTTGAAAATTTGCTCGGAAAGCGTCCTCGAGCTCTTCCCAAATTCCGATTGTGTTTTCAGGAAGGCTTTTAAGCCAATGCCGGGCTGGCCCTTTGAGCTTAAGGGGTAAGTATTTTATGGCGTGTAGGTCATCTCCTCTAGCCATATGTATGTGGAGGATATAATCCTCGATCCAGACTCCAGGGTCTGTTGTTCCATCATATGCCTCTATGTTTACGGGTTTGAATCCCTTTGGAAATTCATAGTCCAGGACCTCATCGGTGAAACATAGGGGGTGTGCGGTGCCCCTGTATTTGGTGTGCCGAATTCTAATAATGGCTTCATTGCATTGCTTACGAGAGCTTGCTTTCTTGGACCGTAGATGGACCTGGCTGGGCTGTGATGCGAATCCTTAAGTGGGTCGCATGCCGGCTTAAGTGCGGCGCCTCTTGCCACATTATGCTGGCCATGGGGTCGTCTATCCGACCGTGTGGCTTTCTTAATTTTTGAATGCGAGGGCTCTAAGGCCTCTTCGTCGAATTCAGGCAGTAGCTTTCTCTTCGGATAGCTTTTAGTGCGGCGATTGTCGCCGTATTTATCTGCGATATTGATTACTTTGCTCCATCTGATCCTAAGTAGATCTTCCGCCGTTTTTAGCTTCCGCTTCTGCTTTTTCAGGCTGCGTGCTGTTGCAACGAGCCTCTTGTGGAGATTCTTCTGCTTCGTGGGTTTATCCGGCGTAAGGTCGTCCGGAGTGCCATTTTCACCGGGGGAGGGATGTTCGGTTTCTCTATCCGTGTTGCTCTGTTCGGACGGTTGCTCTAAGGCCTTCTCGTCGTCTACTGACTCATCCTGCTCTATGGCTGGGTCTTTATCGAGGCGGGGCTTGGGTCGGCGTTATCGCCGACGCTTTGATTGCTTTTCGAGGGATCGGTCCCCCGTTCCATCCCTTTTTTCCTCGTTGTCGTTTCCTTTAGGGGTATCCACCATGTACACATCGTGAGATGAGGTGGCTGACCAATGCCCTGTGGGCGTTGGTTCATCTGTATCTCCTACATCGTCGTCCATGCTGTCGATGTCTGCGGAGTCGAAGTTGAGCACGTCGTTTAAATTGTCGACAGTGGCTACCAAGTGGGTGGTGGGTGGGCTTTGAATTTCTTCATCGTCTGTATCCCATCCTCACTGACCGTAGTCCGGCCAGGGCTCTCCTGATAAAGAGAAAGAGACTTTAGAGAATTCAGGATATCGCCGAAGGGCGAGTGTTGAAAGATGTCCGCGGCGGTGAACTCCATTATCGGCGCCCAATCGGATTCGATCGGCAGGGGCATGGGGGGTTCGAAGTCCGGAGAGGAATCCGGATCCTCGGAGTCACGGGTCATGCAGAGTACGGGGCTGGCGTTTGGCTCGATCGCCTTTGAGATCGCAGCTCCCGAGGTGACGTCCAACCGCTCATCCTCGATTGGCGCAATAGGCTCCGAATTAAGGGTCGGAACCGGTGCGTGTGCGGCCTCTAGGGCACTGTTCGGCGACAGAGCTAGATCATGCCCCTCGAGACAGTGCGGCGCGCTTGGCTGTGGTTCGAATCCGTCGAAGATCAAATCCCCGCGGATGTTTTTCGTGTAGTTTAAGCTTCCAAACTTGACCCGATGGCCAGGGGCGTAGCTTTTGATCTGCTCCAGGTGGCCAAGCGAATTGGCCCACAGTGCGAAGCCGCCGAAGACGAAGATCTGCCCGGGGAGAAAAGTCTCACCCTGGACCGCATCGTCGTTGATGATCAAAGGAGCCATCGGGCCTAAAAGTGACGACACAGAGGAACTCTCAATGAAAGCACCAATGTCGGTGTCAAAACCGGCGGATCCCGGGTAGGGGGTCCCAAACTGTGCGTGTAGGCGGGATGGTAACAGGAGACAAGGGACACGAAGTTTTACCCAGGTTCGGGCCCTCTCGATGGAGGTAAAACCCTACTTCCTGCTTGATTAATATTGATGATATGGGTAGTACAAGAGTAGATCTACCACGAGATCAAGGAGGCTAAACCCTAGAAGCTAGCCTATGGTATGATTGTTGTATGATGAAGTTGTCCTACGGACTAAAACCCTCCGGTTTATATAGACACCGGATAGGGTTAGGGTTACACAAAGTCGGTTACAATGGTAGGAGATCTTGAATATCCGCATCGCCAAGCTTGCCTTCCACGCCAAGGAAAGTCCCATCCGGACACAGGACGAAGTCTTCAATCTTGTATCTTCATAGTCCAGGAGTCCGGCTGAAGGTATAGTCCGGCTACCCGAACACCCCCTAATCCAGGACTCCCTCAATCCCAATCGGTATCCACCAATGGTTAAAGCCTAAGAATGAAGACCCTGAGGTGTCTTATGTCCCCGATACGCAGAAAGATGATCTTTGGACCGCGCTTAAGGCAAATTTCACCCTATCGCCAGAGGAGGATCCGGAGAAGCCAGTTAAAGAGCAATTGATCAAGTCTCATGCACTTAAGAAGATGGCAGAACTATTCAGGAGGTGGAAGAATGAGCTAAAAACTTGACAAAGAAAAGACACGGAATTCACCGGCCGGTATGAGAAGATCAGAGATCACTGGCCCGCATTTGTGGCCCACAAGACATCAGACAAGAGTAAGAAGATGTTAGTGAAAAACAAGAAAAATGATGCGAAGAAGAAGCATCACCATCGCACGGGGTCAGGTGGATACCTCAAAGCCCGGCCGTTGTGGGCCAAGGCTGAGAATGACCTGATTGATAAATGGGTCGAACCAGAGACATTGAACTGGCCAGACCGTTGCCGGACTTTGTTCTTCGGGGTTGGCGGATCCCTGGACCCTGTATCAGGGAAGTGCGTTTGGACGGACGAGCAACTAAGAATACCCGTCACGAGGCTTCAGGAGTATATCGAGGCAGCGCATCAAGGGACATTCGTTCCAGATAGAGAGAACGACGAGCTCACAATGGCCCTCGGGAATCCTGACCACCCTGGATGGACACGAGGCACCGTGGAAGGCTGCGTTTCCGGACGCAGGGGGTTACAAATGCTAGGAGAGGAGGAAGAAAGTGGATCATACCCAACTGCAGGCGCTGCACGCAAGGATACAAGCGATAGAGGAACGAGAAGCAAATCACAACAAACGACCTGCCGAAGCTTCCCCTGAAGCTACCCCGCCATCTCAGCGAAGAAGCAGCGTGGCTTCCACCGAGCAGCTTCAGCTGGAGCCTGTCTTCACGGCTCCTGCTAGCTACCCCGTCGATGCTATCACGGAGTCTCAACATTGCCACCTTATGACGCAATGGATGAAATTCAAAGTCAAGGCGGCTGTTGGCTCTGTTTTACCTACTGAACCTGGCGCAACCTACCACTGCCGGCCGATTCCAGAAGGATATGCTAGGGTGATGGTGGATGAAATAACGGACGGATTTGAGGACCTCGAGCTTGACCACCCTACCGGTGAAGGGGAGACTCGGCTGGGTTCTTCTCTAAAGACTCCATGCCTATGGTGGAAGGAGCTCATCAACCTTCCGAACTCGACGCCTCCGCCTCCTCCTCCTCCTCTGGCGAGTCAGGGCACTCCGCCTCCTCCTCCTCCTCCTCCTCCTCCTCCGGCGAGTGATCAGGGCACTCAGCCTTCTTCTCCTGCGCGTGGCGGCACTCCGCCTCCTTCTCCGCCTGCGCTGGCGCGCCCGAGCAGCCAGCCTCCTCCTTCTCTGCCTCGCCCGCAAGGCCGGAAGAGACACGCCGCCGCTCCGGCTGCTCTGGCGTGTCGTAGTCCTTCTTCTCAGCCTCATAAGCAAGCACGAAAGAAGACAGTCGTAGCCGCTCTGTCTGCTCCGGTGTCTAGCAGTACAGCCAGAGGCGGGAGGCAATACAGATTCGGTCCTTCTCTAAAGACTCCGCCGAAGTTACCATACAAGAGGACTGTGAAGTAAAACACGAATATCGTGCGAGCCGAAGTGACGAAATTCTTTGAAGGGGTGAAGGCAAAGAAACATCCACCTCCGGAGGAGAAGATAGATCCGGTGAAAGCGAAGCGCACTGTGGATGCCCTGAAGAAACCACCAAAGTCTCCGCCGAAAGCCAACTATGATCGCACTATTGAAAAGTCATTTCTCGAAGCGACGCGGTCGGGAAGTACTATCAGTGATCAAAGGTTAGCAGAACGACGAGTTGGGAAAAAAATTCCCAGCTCGGCGAACAAGCGAAGCAATCGTGCCCCTCGCTCAAGGTGTCCAGCGATATCGTCGCTAATGATCCGAGGATGGTGCCCGGTTATACCAATCTTGGAGATTACCTCCCCAACGATGTACATTATGATTTCTTGGAGGTGGACGAACACAGATACAAGTACGGGAAGCCTCTCGTCAAAGATGAAAGATCTCTAACAACGACGATGCGAAGATTCCATGATTGGTACATGAAAACCTGCAGAGAGTCTGGGGGGACGAATATTTTGACGCTGAGAGTTAAAGAGGAGCATGAACTCGTTGGAATTGAACTGTTGAATGTTCTATTTGAGGAGTTCTTCCAGTTTTTCAATCAACAGGCCCTCGATAAATTAACGGTCACTTGCTACTGTCTGTAAGTACTACTTCTGTCATTAAGTCTCTATATATAGGTCAGCTCTATCATTGCATGTATTTAGAATTATCCTCACTATATTATGCAGATTGAAGATCGCCGAATTGAAGAAAAGACAAATCGGTGATATTGGGTTCATTAACACAAATCTCATAGATGCATATGAGGTTGAATTTCATGCCAAAGATACCGGGCCAACTTGCTACGATTGTTGGTAATAAATGAAAACAAAGATATAATACTCTTTCCTTACAACTTTAAGTGAGTGTTACTGTCTTGTGCATATTCGGTTTCCCTTATTAATCCAGGTTATAGTAATGTAATTGATGCATCATGCATGCGTGCGCAGGTTTCACTATATTCTCCTAGAGATTAAGCTTGAGCAGGGACTAGTAACCGTCTTAGACTCGAGACAAAAAGATCCTAAGGAGTATGCGGACATGACTGAAATGCTCGAGAAGTAAGTTAAATCGATCATTATCGCACCATATCAACAACTTTGTTCATTTCCTGATATCAAGTAATTGTTTTCTTTGTCTGGCAGGGTTTGGACAAAATTCACCAATAAAGCTCCGGGACTGCCGAAGAAGCTGCAATTTAGACACCCGAAAGTAAGTACTACTAGCATGTCCCGCGCATCTCCTAGTGATTCAAGCGCTAGTTTCATCAATACCATTTATAGCATGCTTGCTTATCAGTTTGATTAACCTATATTTCTTGTAAACTGGTTGTGGCAAGAAGCCGAGAATAATTACTGTGGATACTACGTTCACGAGTCCATCCGCCACACGACCTGTGAGCGGGGCTACTCTGACAAACAATATGATGTGCGTAAGCAATATTATTCACAATTTTATTTTATTACCATCATTTGTGTTGAGTTTCATTTATTCATATATATATATATATATATATATATATATATATATATATATATATATATATATGTATGTATGTATGTATGTATTGACCCCCTTCTTCAAATTAGATCTTTCGGATGCGGGATGAACTCCTACCACCAGACTGTATGCGAGCAATTCAAGAGGAATTGGCAGCATTCTTTCTTGACCACGTGATCGCTAAAGACGGAGAATACCATGTGGACCTTGACTTCATGTATAATTAGGAGATTATATTGTAAGAGATTATATTGTAAGAGATTATATTGTATATATGTAGCTAGTAGTGTAGGATAGATATACGAGAACGTGTTGTTCGACCAATCTCTCGAAGAAGGAGAGGTGGTCGATATCACTTCTCTCTGTATGCATATGTTCATGACGATCTTCCGTTTCCTTCATTTGCTTACTAGCTAGCGTGTCGAGTCCTCTCTATACGTATAATACGTAGCGTACGTCGACTAAGCACGGAGATAAGAGAGGACACTTCTCTCTATTAATTAGCTAGATAACACAATATATGAAACACCTAAATTAACCCCCCAAAACCCCTAAACCACCCCCTTTAAAAAAAACCCCAGCTCCTGCCAGCTGCTGACGCGTGACGCCTATTGGTCCCGGTTGGTGCCACCAACCGGGACCAAAGGGCCTCCTGCCTGGGCTTGCCACACGGGCCACATGGAGGCCAATCTGTCCCGGTTTGTGTAAGAACCGGGACTAAAGGCCTAGGGCATTAGTAAAGACACTTAGTCCCGGTTCAGAAACCGGGACAAATGGCCCTTACGAACCGGGACAATAGGCCCTTTTTCTACTAATGTATGGACAAGTTTGTAAGACCTTACATTCAATAATTATTAGCGAGATCTGGACACCGACAATAATCCCCACCTAACATTGAAGATCTTTATTAAAAAACCTTTTGTTATTGTATGCAATTCCCTTTGCCTCTCCATACGTGACCAAACATGAGGGGAGACTTTGATGGTATCGTTTTGATCAACTCCTTGGTCACCTAGTTATCCTCATTACCGGTTTGTACTCTTTCCTTGTAATCGTATTTTGGTATACAGATGCTTAACTCCTTAGTTACAATACATGGCCAAGAGATGCTAGACACTGTAATACCATGTAGTCCGAGAGTGTATATATCCATCGCCGGAGGGGCAACTTGACATATCTAGTACCACGGCATACTTCCTTGCATTATCAAAAGTTAACTTTATAATTACCCAGTTATGAAGTAGCATACAACATATTGATAACATGATCTCGCGTTATACCATACGATGGGTCTATCCAACACCATTATTACCCTAAAAAAGTGCTCCGATTATTGTTTTCATCCTCGTTACATTAACTATGCACATGGTCATGAAAGAAGAACCAACAACAATACATGAGCAAGTCCAGAGGTCTCACTATGTTTTGTATTTATATCTCTACACATGAAATTAGGTTGTCCTTTGAATCTCACATTCAAAAACCAATGCAGTTCTAGCATTGAAATATAAACTTAATTATGAACATATAAATAAAACAATGCAAACTTTTATTATTGCCTCCAGGTCATATTTCTAACAGTTTCACACTTGCACTAGAGTCAGTAATCTAGTCAATGCTAATACACCTAACATCTATGGCATTCCGGTCTTGTTCATGTTTTTGTTTGTGGTTGAGGATTCGTCAATGGATCTAACACATTCAGTGTTGGAAATATGCCCTTGAATAAATAACAAATGTATTATTATATTTTTCATATTCATAATTAAGTTTATATTTTTGTGCTATGATTGCATTGATCCTTAATATGATATTTGGAGGAAAACTCAATTGCATTGATCTAACAAGTCGATGGGACCTATACATCTACCGACACACCGAAACCCCACCTTCATAACGACCCTATCACACCCAACACTGAGGGAACGGGATGCACTGACTTGAGCACCCAACGAAGATGGCATGGGATGCACCAAGTCGAGCATTGCCGACAAATGACAAACCGGCACAGCACACCCAGAGCACCCACCCACAGCTCCGAAGGAACAACCCCTTTCATGGCCAACGCCCATGGCAAGGGATGCACTGCATTACCAACTAACGACAAACCTCCAAAATACGCCCCGAGCAACCATCGGCGGAGCTTACCATCCCAGATGTACAACCCCGAGGCCACCCACCGCCTCGACTACGTCCACCACCCGGGCATACGCGACATGGAAAACTCACAAGCTGGCCCGGGTGCATGCGTGTAACCGTCTCACGCGAGCCAAGCACGCACAAGGTGCCTTGGTTCACGGGTGTACCCGGCTCACGCGAAATGAACAACCCAGTAGTAAATGAACCAAGCTGACATGCCGACGGGAACGTGGGTACCTAGCTCCCACGAACCAAACAACCCGGTAAGAGATGAACGACGCTGACATGCCGACCCGGGCTCACCCGGCGCAGGCGGAGCAATCCACGAGACGTTGCATGCAAGAACAACGAAAATCACCGCAGAAAGGTGGCCTTGAGCGCGGCCCAATGCCCAGGGAGATCTGACGGTCGAGAGCGTGCCAAGGAGCGGTCAATGAGAGGCACGCGTGGAAGGCACTCGTGAGCGCCGATGACCCTGGAGGCGGGTACTCCAGCACCCTGTTCGGCCATGCAATGCTCACAGGCTGACCCGAGCGCACACGCATACTCGCCTCGCGCGAACCAAGCACGTACAGGGTGCCCGGACGCATGGGCGTACCCGGCTTGCGCGAACCGAAAAGCCCAATAACAAATGAACGACGACCACATGCCGACCCAGGCGCACGCGCATACCTGGTTTGCGCGAACGGGACAACCCGACAGGAGACGAGCGGCACTGACACGTCGAGCTTACTCAACACATGCGGGTAATGCACGACGCGACACACATAGGCGCAACGAATAGTATCGCAGCAAGGTGGCCCCGACTGTGCTCGCAGCTCATGCGTCATGGACATTCATGGAAAAAAGGTGTAGTGTGGATCTCCCGGGAAGATCGGACGGTCGGGAGCGTGCAAGGGAGCCATCAGTGCTTGGCGTGCACGGAACGGAGGGCACTCGGGAGCGCCGATGTCCCCAGGAGGTGGGTACTCCCTCTATCCAAATATGTATACCCAAATACATTTTTCAAGGTTAATTTTAACAACGGATTAGAGCAATACTACCTCCGTCTTGGTTTATTAGTTCTCCTTGTATTCTTGGTCATATTTGGACCATGATTTTAACTAATAGAATATATACTATATGTAGCAAAAATAATATCATTGGTAACTACATTCAAATACGAATCCAACAATATAAAGTTTGGTGACATGCATTCATATTTTGCTAGTCAAATACGTGGTTAAACTTTGACCTAAAATACGATGGGACTAGTAAACCATGAATGAGGTAGTAATACACAGGATCAAATCCTTTGTTGGGAACTGAGTGCATGACTGAGCAGGAAAAATATACCGCTACAATCCTCAAGTCTACGTTCAGAAAGGAAGCACTGATTTAAGAATTAAGACACAGATTTTAATGTCACCAGAGCAGGCAAGTGGCATGCTGCTAGCCTGCTAGTAGCCCGTGACTGCGGTGTGTTCATCCTTTCATCTTTCTTCATCGCCTTTTCAGAGAAGAAACATCGACAACACTGTTATGCAAACATTATACGACGCTGTGAATCTAGGGAGTTGATTATCTCATATCTACTTGTTTTTTTTTTTGAGAGAGAATCTCCTATCTACTTGTTGATTGCAGAGGAGCTTCGCAAACGTTTGCATGCTAACCAACTACCGAGTGTCAACCATTACAAAGATCTGTAGTAAACTAGTAATAAAGAAAAAGAAATTAAGCCTTTTTAATAATGATGTTTACGCCCCAAAGGTTGTCGATGGTCTGGTTGGAAAACTAGAATTTAATTCATTAAGAAATACTTGCCAGAGCCTTTGTAGTAGTGCACATCCACTCATGTGTTCGATAACTCAGGGTCACTCCTTGGGGAAATGGCAGGGAGCCTTTACTATCAAAATATGATCCCAAAGGGCATCACTTGCAGAATATTTTTTTTGAAACAAAGAAGGTGGCAGGCTGCCGACCTTATATTTCAAAGCAGGCAAAGCCTGATGAAGTAGCTGGTACAAAAGGAAACTTGGCCATTGCACCCAGGTGCACGGCACAAGCAGAGAGACAGGATTGAGAAGATAAGAGGGGAAGGAAGAAAGCAGATTACATTACATCAAAAGCGTAACTAGTAAGCTTGCGGCACCAGAACTGAATGTCATCCTTTGCGGCCTGATTAGAGGCTCTGTTGCTCCAGAGGTGCAACAAACTTGCAGCGTAAAAACCAGTATAGCTCGCAGTCCAAACCTTGGAGTTGAAAACCCTGTCATTTCTGGCATGCCATAGAGTGAGAGCACATGCAGCAAAAACAACATTCCATCTGCGTTTAAAACTGAGCTGGTGTTGTGCTTGATCAACAAACGCTAGAATGCCAGAAGCAGAGGTAGCCAAAGAATCCAGTTCCAACTTACCCCAAAGAAAGGAAGCTGGGGCACATCGGAGCAAAAAATGATCAGCTGATTCCAGCGCAGGACATGCATCACAATGAGCAAACGGGGCCACCACAGACCAACCTTTTTTGACCATATTATCTCTAGTGTTGAGACGACCTTTGAAAGCAAGCCAGAGGAAGATCCTATGCTTTAAAGGGACCAGGGAGTCCCAAACCCAGTGCTCGAAGATGGCCAACACACCCCTGAAAGTGGGCAGACTGTAGAAATACCGTGTACTAAGCTTGCCAGAACCCAAGGAAGGGGACCTTGCGTCAGCCTGAAGCAGAAATGGTGCAACACCAGATAACTGGTCCCGCAAGGCCAGCAGCTCTGCCGAAGCTGTTTGGGAGAGGTTCGGGTGCAGCGTAACAGTCCAAGAGCCGTTGGGTACTGAGAGCTCACGGAGCAAGCTGGGTTAGACGCACAGGAGAAGAGAGTAGGGTATAGCAGGCAAAGTCGACCCTTGTCCAGCCAATAATCCTGCCAGAAAGAAACCAGAGTGCCAGAGCCTAAAACGCAGCGAGACGAATTGATGACCAAAGGAACAAGATCTTTAAACCCTTTCCAGATAGCCGTGTCTCTGCTACGTGTGTTTTGAGGAATAGCAGCCTGGCAGTAATGCCTGGCGAACCATTCATAACATGGGATGTCAGATCCTTGCAAAACCTTGGAAACAAATTTGCACATCATAGCCTTATTGTGGGCGTGTAGCTGCCGAACGCCCAATCCACCATTGAGACGAGGTAAGGAGACCGTGTCCCAAGCAACTAAGCATTGACCTCCTTTAACTGTATTTTTGCCTTGCCAGAAGAAAGCACGCAGCAGACCTTCCAACTTCCCAAGAGATTCCATAGGCCAGGCAAAGCAGGACATGAAATAACTCGGAATACCCGCAAGCACCGAATTAATGAGAGTCAGCCGCCCTCCCAAGGATAAGAAGGTAGCCAGCCAACCGGAGAGACGACGATCAACCTTATGGATAACTGGCAGCAACATACCATGCGTTATCTTGCGCAAGGAGAGGGGTAGGCCCAAATATGTACATGGGAAAGAAGAAACCGGGCACCCGAGGAGCTAAGCAATAGCAGAAGCTGTAGTTGCATCCACTGAGACTGGCACGAGGGTGCTTTTGTGGAAGTTTATAGTGAGCCCAGAGAAAGCGGAGAAGGCCGTGAGAGCAGACTTAACTAGCTCTGCTTGCTGAATGCTGGCATGGAAGAGTAGCAGCGTGTCGTCTGCATATTGTAAAACCAGGAAAATGCAGTCTGAGCCAAGGGGGTGCACCAAAGAGCCATCTTGCAACATCTGACAGAACATCCTTTGGAGCACATCAGCAACAAGGATGAATAGATACGGTGATAAGGAATCCCCTTGCCGAAATCCTTTTCTTGCCTGAATGGGGTCCCCCAGCTCACTGTTGAGAAGCACTCTAGAGCTGCCAGAAGTCAAGAGAGTCTGTACCCAGTTGATCCACACTGTCGGAAAACCTCTGGCATAAAAAATCTTGCGTAAGCAACACCAACTGACACTATCAAAGGCTTTATGAAAGTCCAGCTTCAGGGCAATGACCGGCAGCTTCCTTTTGTGCGCATACTGGACCATTTCAGTAGCCAAAGCAAAGTTCTCGACAATGGAACGCCCCTTCAGGAACCCGGACTGTAGTGAGTGAACCAACTGTGGAATCCAAGCCTTGAGCCGATTAGTCAGGACTTTAGAGGCCAATTTAGGCACACTGTGCACAAGGGAAATAGGCCTGTAGTCCCGCATCTCCAGAGGCGTATCCTTTTTAGGAAGCAGGGTGATGAAAGCAGAATTGATGCCCGAGAGATCCACTTCATTCTTATGAAAGGCAGCAAAGAACCGGAGTAAAACATCCTTTATAAGCAGTTTGAAAGCTTTGTAAAACTCATTAGTGAAGCCATCAGGGCCCGGGCTTCTGTTACTAGGCGAGCAGTTGATGGCCTGCACCACCTCCGCCCAGGAGAAATCTGCAGCGAGCTCAGACAGGTCAAGCGGGACATAAAGAGAAGAAAGGTCCACAGTGTCCAACGAGGACGCGGGGTGCCCCAAGATAGCTTTGAAATAGTCAGTGGCCAACTGCAGCTTATGGTTGGTCTGAAAAAATTCCACACCATCCTGAACCAGAACCTTGATCTTGTTTCGACGAGCCTGACAGTTAGCCGCAGCATGAAAAAACTGGCTGTTTTCGTCCCCTGAAACACACCAACGAACCTTGGCCCTGCGACGCCAAGCTGCAGTCTGCCAAAGGACCAGCTGTTCGGCCTTAGCTACAGCAAACACCCTGAGCGCGGCTTCAACAGCAGATAGCATTCTTAATTCCTCGACAGCATTAAAATAGGCAACAACGTGCTTATTGTTATCCAAGAGGACCCGCAGGCTGGGCTTCGAACGGCACCAGCGCCGCAAAGCGGCTCGCACCCGTCTCATTTTGAAACTGATCAACGAAGCGACAGAACAGATCTCGCGAGCTCCTCGTGACCAAGCTTCAGAGATGATGTTTCTGGGTTCATCCAAGAGCAGCCAATGATTTTCCATGCAGAATAACTTGCTTTTGGGTGTGCTTGTGGAGAAGGAGAAAAGCACAGGAGCATGATCAGACGTTGTGGATGGAATGCAGGAGGCAGTTGACTGCAGAAAGCTTAAATTCCAAGCAGCATTGACGAGTACTCGATCAAGTCGAACAAGAGTAGGCTGATCCCTCTTGTTAGACCAGGTGAAGAGCCTGTTGTCAATCTGAACGTCATCCAAGTCATGACTTCGAATCCACGAGTTAAACACTTCCATCAAAAACCAGTTGATCTGACCTCTGGATTTCTCATGAGCAAACCTGTACATGTTGAAGTCACCCAGTATAACCCAAGGCAAGTCAGACGTGCAAGCGACACTACTGACAGCGTCGAAGAAACTCGGCCGCTCTTGATTCAGACAAGGCGCATAAACGGCTGTGAGAAGAAGCTCAGTATTATCTGTAGTAGAATCCATCCTCAAAGTGACATGGAATTTGTGCAGTGCCACCACTTGACCACGGAACACAGTAGGATCCCAAGCAACCAAAATACCCCCGGCAGCGCCATCGGAAGGGCTGGCAGCATATTCTTTGAGATGAGATGGCAGAAACATACGCAACTTGCGGGGGGAGATGGACGGCAGCTTCGTTTCCTGCAGGCAAACAACACTAGGGCAGCAGGAGGTTATAGTGTCACGGACCAACGAGCACTTATCGTCCTCGTAGAGACCACGAACGTTCCAGTTCAGGATCTTCATAGTGAAGTAAAGAACACACAGCCCATAACAAAGTAAGTAGAACCGAAAAGAACCATGATCAAGGTGGAACAAACAGCGCCAGACACAATGGCAAACAAACTAAAAAAACAGCGTACAGACTCAAGACAGAGGACACAAGACGAACTACAAACTTTGGAACATGAGAGACCCCGATCGACCAGCAAAACAGGGTACAGAGAAGCGACAAACACAGCTACAGGCAACCCTGCCCAGGGACTCATAAGAAAGACGCCGGACCTAACCATTGAAAGAGCTGAAGACACATGCAGGGGAGCCAGGAGCATCACCAGCGGATGCAGAGGCGTCGCCCGATGAAACAGACACGACGTGAGAGGCGGCTTGCTCCAGGATGGTACTGGCGTTGAGGTCGCAACACTGGGCAATCTTCTTCAGCTTGCCCCTGGTCAGCGGCGACGGGGTGTTCAGCAGTGGCAGCTCGAGAAGGCTGGCCACAGCCGCAGTCTTGGTCTTCTTCTTACGGCGGCGGGAGAGAGCAGCAGAACGGCTCGACGGCCCCGAACTAGAGTCAGAGCCAGCAGCGACCGCCTTCCGCTTGGCCGCCTGCTCGACAGAACCCATGCGCATACCATCATAAGCGCGGCTGATGCGTGGGCTGCGGCACGGGGAAGCAGTCAGCACCGGCGACGGCGCTTCCTCCTCCATCGACAGGTCGAGGCGAGACTCCATTTCCTCCTCATGCTCCCCCCCTGCTCGACCGCCTCCGGAGGCTGGATCTGGGCTGGCACATGGAGATCAAAAGCCACAGGAGGGGGGGGGGTGGAGGGACGCAGCCACCGATTCGTTCCCCGCAGAAGGGGCGGGGAAGAGGCGCAACACATCTCTGGCCAGGAGCTCGCCAGCCCCAGGCTCACAAGGAGGCTCGCGACAACTGCAGAAGACGGCGACGACTTGAGGGGGGAGCGCCGCGCACGCACCATGCTGCAGATCGGTGGAGACGACTGGCGAGGGTTGATCGCACAGCAGGACCCCAAGCTCAGGCAGAGGGAAGCGATGGAAAGGCCTAGAGCAGATGCGCCGGGCCACCAGGATCTGGTGGGCCCGGTAGTGCTGCTGTGCAGGGACTTGGGTCTCGACAGGAAGAACTTCTCCGGAAGAAGAAAGCGCTGGCCCAACGGCAGGGAGCAGCCCAGTTGAGACATTCGCCTTAGGCGGGTGCTTGCATTCAACAGAGGGCAGCAACGGAAGCGTGCGAGGGCACGGCCCGCCGGCCAGCATCTTGGGCAGGAAGCTGAAGAAAAGAGAATGATAGCTCTCCCGCGCAAGCACCTCCTTGTTGTAGTCGAAGCAGGGGAAGAACCCATCATCCACAGATAGCAGACGAACTGGGATCAAGCCCGAAACCACCCTGCTGTTGTTGAGCTCAAGCTTGAACGTGAAGCACAGTTCATCAACATCGAAGGATACGGAAACCCGTGGCGTTCGCACCTCCTCCGCCCATATTGAGGAATGGAGGCATAGCCGGAGCTCGTCATGCAAGATCTGGGCTTCAGACGGCAGGGAGAAAGCAGAACCCCTGATGAGCTTGGGTTTTGCCGCCAACTTGAGCAAGGCCAGGAAATCGATTGGCGACGCCGTCTCCGGGTGCAAGAAAGCGCGAAAGGCGCAGTCCGCCATACCCTCATAACCACCCCCATGACCACGGGCCGAAGATGACCCATGCCCATGCCCACGCCGAGGGGATGGAGGA
Organism: Aegilops umbellulata; assembly: GCA_032464435.1. Lineage (NCBI taxonomy): Eukaryota > Viridiplantae > Streptophyta > Magnoliopsida > Poales > Poaceae > Aegilops > Aegilops umbellulata. The sequence continues at coordinate 360,803,475 of CP136059.1, forward strand.
GCAGGGGGCGGGGCGCAGCTTCCCCCTCATCATGCATGCCAGGCGGGCGCGGCGTGATCGTGGGGGCACCGAGGGAGCGAGCGATGTCCCAGATTTCATTGATGATGACATCGGCATAGATGCCGTCGCGGTCGACACGGTGGAAGGTGATATGATGGGGGATGTGATGCAGGGCCTCCACCTTGACGAGGACGAAGATGATTGAGAACTCGCTGCCGTGGAGGCAGGCGTGCTCAAGGCGGAAGAGGCTGGCGAAGCCAGCAACACTCGCCGCCACCCCTCTACGGTTCCACAGCTCGAGAGGCAGCTTTTCTAGCGAAAGGCTGACGACGTGGCGATAGGCGAAGCGAAAAGCGTTGTCACCCGCATTGTGCGGCAGGATCCAGACGATGCGATCGCCCACCTCCAACGGGCTGATGCGCAGAGCAGCGACTTGCTCGGACTCGCGCTGGAACACGACAAAGGCCGTGCCCACAGTGGAGCCAGCGAACCTAATCGCAATGATGCCTAGCTGGTGACGGAAGACCCTGCGCAACCAGGGCAGGAAGGAGGCCTCTGGAGGTGAGATGGTGACGAGACAAATGAGGGAATTCTGGTCGGGCACTAGGGGGTAGTGGACATCGAGCGATGAAGGGCGGCCAGGCACGACCGGCTCCATGGCTAGGGGAGGAAGGGTGTCTGAGCTTGGAGGGGAGGGGGGCGTGGATGATGAGGAAGATAGTGTGAGGGAGAGAGGCTCTGCAACAGCTGTATTTAAGGGCGCCCGAGGAGGATGAGGCAAAGGGCGAAGAGATCTATAGCTGCAATGGCCGCGGGTGTGACCGACTAGACGGCAAAGCCAACAGACTAGCGGGTCTCTACAATCTCGTCGCCTGTGACTGTAGGAGAGTCATTGGAAGCAACGGTTATGCAGGTTTTTCGGCTTTCCCAGCCAGAGCCGTGGATACGGAGCAGCTCCCGAGAGATTAGCGGCAGCGGAAACGGCCGGAGAGGAGAGCAGCGCATCTCTATAGGGGGCAGAGCTAGGATATGGCGACGGAGTAGGCGCAGGGCTGGAGCGGCATAGGGCAGATGGAGCGACGCCAACAACGCCAGAGGAAACCGCGCACTGACCGGCCAGAGATTGGTCAATGGCAGGCGGCATCAGCCTAATGGAGGGGGCTGAAGGTGATAAGCACGCAGCTAATTGATTACATCGCGGCTCCAGTCCGCATGCGGCCGAATGCAAATCCCCGGAAACCAGGGCAAGCGGGCCTGAGGCAGTCAAAGGATCACAAACAGGCACAGGGGGGCAGCGAGCGGTGGACGAGGCCCGAGAAGAGACGGCAAACGAGAGTTAGACACCCATGTACGCCTACGTGCATGCGCCCATGCAAGGGTCGCCTCACGACACGCGGAAGAGTCCAAACTAGAAAGAGACATGGCCACAACGATAAACCCTGACCGCCATGGATCGCGGAGCACGATCTCCTTAGCAATGCACTCATGAGCCACTTGGAAGAAAAAAGAGCCCCTCTGACACGGTTGGACTCGGTAGCCAGAAGCACACCCCCCGAACCAAGTGACAAGGAGGGAAGCAAACACTGTCGGAGAGAAAGAAACGCCGTCGGTTTGGACGACGGCGAGAAGGCCCGCCGGCCGGCAACTCCCAGCCATGACCAAAACGGTGCCACAGCCGTACTTGGCCAGCATAGCATCCTCAAACCAAGAACCACCCATGGGGCAAGCCAGAAGACCTATGGATAGACCTAAAGACCCTAGGGCAGACCACACAAAGAAAAGGAAGCACCGGGGCAGCGAGCATGCATCAAGGAGAGGGCTGCAGTTCAAAACAACACTGGGAAGAACTGACCTGAGAACCAGCGGCGAGAGGAGGACGAAGAGCAGTCGATCAGAACTAAAGCCTCAAGCAGCACGGCTGAGCTCAGAAAAGTGACCGGCCGCTGCACTGCAGCAGCCGGCGATGAGCTCACGCCACCTAGCGGCCGACGGCAGGTGGTGGACGCCGTGCCCGGGCGGCACACGGCGTTGCGGAGGCGGGTGGACGCCGTGCCCGGAGTGGCACACGGCGGTGCAGCGGACGCCGATGCCTCTCGCTAGCTACCTCGTTCTATACGCCGTGCCCGGGCAGTCTCCATAGTCGTACGCGTGGTACTGATTTCGCAGTTTCGCGAGGGCTCACTTGCAGAATATGATGGCATTGGTAATCGAAGCCAAGCATAGATAGATGGATTTAGAGATGCCATAGATGTTTGTGCATTCCATGATTTGGGTTACGACGACAATATTTGGGTGTTTGAGAAAGAAGTCACTAGCGGTACCTACAATCGAGTCCGTTTTGATCGGGCATTAGTGGAGGTTATCATTCCCATATGTAGTGGTGTTAGCACAGGAGCATGCTCAGATCATTCTCATATTCTCTTAAAACTTTCCGAAAATGCTGCAACCCAAAGGGAACACTCCCCACAACTCAAGTATGAGGCAATGTAGGAAAGCCATGAAGGTTGTTGCCCAGGCATGGCAGTAAAAATCCCAGGACAATTCAGTTGATGAAATAAAAAGACATCTCGGTGTCTCTGTCGGGCGACCTGCATCGTTGGGAGAGGGAGTCCTTTGGCAGTGTTCATAAGAAATATAAACAAGTCAAGGTGGAGTTAGAAATTCTGCGCAACTGACCAGGGAGGGCCGCACTACCAGAATAGGGCTCGATGCCGATGGCCAGAAGTATGCCGACGGCCACCGTCGGCCTATTCCAGACTATGCCGACAGCTGGCCCCAGGCCGTCGGCGTACAACAACCGTCGGGCTATCCCAGTACAACAGCCATCGGCAAAGAACGGCCGTCGGCATAGCCAGGTCTACGCCTATAGCTGCCGTCGGCATATATTGGCCGTCGGCATAGCTGCGGGCCCGGTGACCACGCCCGTGACGGGCGACTAACGGCGCCGGATCTATGCCAACGGCGGGGACGGGCGGCCGTCGGCATAGATACGAATGCCACGTCATCGATCCAAAGCGCACCGGCCTATGCCGACGGCTGCCGTTGGCATAGATGACACATCATCGATCCGCACCGCGCCGTCCATCTGCCCTGGCCGCAGAAAGCCATCGGGATACCTTTTTTTTGGATTTTTTGCGTAGCTATATTTTTATGTTTTTTACGTATTATTATTTGACTAACTTACATGTAGCATTTGTTAATATATATAAGCATACATACTTTTTTTTGATTCTATACAAAGGGGTGTGATGACCCCCCTCACAAACGGTGCCGACGCCAGCCGACACCTAGAGGGGGAAACATCCGCATCGGGTCTATACGGAGGGGACGTTGCTCCCAAGTGTATCAATATATGGGATGACCTACCACAACCGGTTGGTATGGTGGCATGTCTGAAGAGGCAGCACGCATCTCCGGGGTGTGGCCCCCTCACGGATGGCGCCGCCGCCGGCACCTGGAGGGGGGAAACGGCCGCATCGGGTCTACACGGACGGGATCTTGCCGTGGGTTGGCCCGGATGTTGCTCCAAAGGGTTCCTATGGGCTGACCTAACATGACCGGGTGGAGAGATCCTCTTGTCAAAGCGCGTCCGTGGGAAGTCAAAGGGCTAGATCTCGTGGTCAACTACTCGAGGGGTTAGGCGGGACGGGGGCCCGGGGGTGGGGGGGTAACCATGCCACCGTAGCGTCGCATCGGGCCCTTATACGTGTGGGGTGGTGTGGTGGCATGTCTGAAGAGGCGGCACGCGTCTCTAGGGTGTGGCCCTCATGGACGGTGCCGCCGCCAGCATTTGGAGGGGGGAAACGAACGCGTCGGGTCTACACAAAGGTGATGCAGATGTGGGTTTTGCCCAGATGTTGGTCCTAGGTGTTCCTATAGGCTAACCTAACACAACCGGGTGGAGAGGGTACCTGGTCAAAGCACGTCCGTGGAAAGTCAAAGGACTAGATCTCATGGTCAACCGCTCCAGGGTAAGGCGGGACGGGGGCCCGAGGGGGGGGGGGGTAGCAATGCCACCGGAGCGTCGCACTGGGCCCTCATACATGCAGGGTGGTGTTGTGGCATGTCTGAAGAGGCAGCACACGTCTCCGTGGTGTGACCCCACTCACGGACGGCACCGCCGTCGGCACTTGGAGGGGGAAACAGACGGGTCGGGTCTACACGGAGGTGATGTAGCTGTGGTTTGGCCTGGATGTTGCTCCCAGGTGTTCCTATGGGTTGCTCTAACACAACCGGGTGGAGAGGGTACCTGGTCAAAGCACGTCCGTGGAAAATCAAAGGGCTAGATCTCGTGGTCAACCGCTCCAGGGTTAGGCGGGCCGGGGGCCGGGGGGAGGGGGGTAGCGATGCCACCGGAGCGTCGCACCGGGCCCTCATACATGTGTGGTGGTGTTGTGCCATGTCTAAAGAGGCAACGCACGTCTCCGGGGTGTGACCCCCCTTCACGGACGCCGCCGCCGCCGGCACCTAGAGGGGGAAACGGACGTGTCGGGTCTACACGGAGGTGATGTACCTGTGGGTTTGACCCGGATGTTGCTCCCAGGTGTCCCTCTGGGCTGACCTAACACCACCGGGTGGAGAGGTCCTCTTGTCAAAGCGCGTCCGTGGGAAGTCAAAGGTCTAGATCTCATAGTCAACTGCTCGAGGGGTTAGGCGGGACGGGGGCCCGGGGGGGGGGGGGGTAACCATGCCACCGTAGCGTCGCATCGGGCCCTTATACATGTGGGGTGGTGTGGTGGCATGTCTGAAGAGGCGGCACGCGTCTCTGGGGTGTGGCCCCCTCATGGACGGTGCTGCCGCCAGCATTTGGAGGGGGAAACGAACGCGTCGGGTCTACACAGTGGTGATGTAGATGTGGGTTTTGCCCGTATGTTGGTCCCAGGTGTTCCTATGGGCTGACCAAACACAACCGGGTGGAGTGGGTACCTGGTCAAAGCACGTCAGTGGAAAGCCAAAGGGCTAGATCTCGTGGTCAACCGCTCTAGGGTTAGGCGGGACGGGGGCCCGGGGGGGGGGGGGGAGGGCAGCAATGCAACTGGAGCGTCACACCGGGCCCTCTTACATGCGTGGTGGTGTTGTGCCATGTCCGAAGAGGCGGCACGCGTCCCCGGGGTGTGACCCCCCTCACGAACGGCGCCGCCCCCAGCACCTGGAGGGGGAAACGGACGCGTCGGGTTTACATGGAGGTGATGTACCTGTGGGTTTGGCCCGGATGTTGTTCCCAGGTGTCCCTCTGGGCTGATCTAACACAACCAGGTGGAGAGGTCCTCTTGTCAAAGCCCGTCTGTGGGAAGTCAAAGGGCTAGATCTCATGGTCAAGTCAACTGCTCCAGGGGTTGGGCGGTACGGGGGCCCGGGGGGGGGGGGTAGCCATGCGACCGTAGCGTCGCATCGGGCCCCTATACATGCGGGGTGGTGTGGTGGCATGTCTGAAGAGGCGGCACGCGTCTCTGGGGTGTGGCCCCCTCACGGACGGTGCCGCCGCCAGCACTTGGAGGGGGGAAACGAAGGCGTCGGGTCTACACGGAGGTGATGTAGCTGTGGGTTTTGCCCGGATGTTGGTCCCAGGTGTTCCTATGGGCTGACCTAACACAACCGGCTGAAGTGGGTACCTGGTCAAAGCACGTCCGTGGAAAGCCAAAGGGCTAGATCTCGTGGTCAACCGCTCCAGGGTTAGGCGGGACGGGGGCCCGGGGGGGAGGGGGGTAGCAATGCAACCGGAGCGTCGCACCGGGCCCTCTTACATGCGTGGTGGTGTTGTGCCATGTCTGAAGAGGCGGCACGCGTCACCGGGGTGTGACCCCCCTCACGAACGGCGCCGCTGCCAGCACCTGGAGGGGTAAACGGACGCGTCGGGTTTACACGGAGGTGATGTACCTGTGGGTTTGGCCCGGATGTTGCTCCCAGGTGTCCCTCTGGGCTGATCTAACACAACCGAGTGGAGAGGTCCTCTGGTCAAAGCCCGTCCGTGGGAAGTCAAAGGGCTAGATCTCGTGGTCAACTACTCCAGGGGTTGGGCGGTACGGCGGCCCCGGGGGGGGGGGGGGGGGGGGTAGCCATGCGACCGTAGCGTCGCATCGGGCCCCTATGCATGCGGGGTGGTGTGGTGGCATGTCTGAAGAGGCGGCACGCGTCTCTGGGGTGTGGCCCCCTCACGGACGGCGCCGCCGCCAGCACTTGGAGGGGGGAAACGAAGGTGTCGGGTCTACACGGAGGTGATGTAGCTGTGGGTTTTGCCCGGATGTTGCTCCCAGGTGTTCCTATGGGATGACCTAACACAACCTGGTGGAGAGGGTACCTGGTCAAAGCACGTCCGTGGAAAGTCAAAGGGCTAGATCTCGTGGTCAACCGATCCAGGGTAAGGCGGGACAGGGGCCCGGGGGGGGGGGGGTAGCGATGCCACCGGAGCGTCGCACCGGGCTCTCATACATGCGAGGTGGTGTTGAATAATTGATAGAATTGAGCATAGTTATGACAATATCCAGTTATGATCATGTATATATGCATCACGTCCGTGACAAGTAGACTGACTCTTGCTTGCATCTACTACTATTACTCCACACATCAACCGCTATCCAGCATGCATCTAGAGTATTAAGTTCATAAGAACAGAGTAGTGCTTTAAGTAAGATGACATTATGTAGAGGGATAAACTCATGCAATATGATATAAACCCCATCTTGTTATCCTCGATGGCAACAATACAATACGTGCCTTGCTGCCCCTAATGTCACTGGGAAAGGACACCGCAAGATTGAACCCAAAGCTAAGCACTTCTCCCATTGCAAGAACGATCAATCTAGTAGGTCAAACCAAACTGATAATTCGAAGAGACTTGCAAAGATAACCAATCATACATAAAAGAATTCAGAGAAGATTCAATTATTGTTCATAGATAAACTTGATCATAAACCCACAATTCATCGGTCTCAACAAACACACCACAAAAGAAGATTACATCGAATAGATCTCCACGAGAATTGTGGAGAACTTTGTATTGAGATCCAAAGAGAGAGAAGAAGCCATCTAGCTAATAACTATGGACCCGAAGGTCTGAGGTAAACTACTTACACATCATCGGAGAGGCTATGGTGTTGATGTAGAAGCCCTCCGTGATCAATGGCCCCTCCGGCGGAGCGCCGGAAAAGGCCCCAAGATGGGATCTCACGGATACAGAAGGTTGTGGCAGTGGAATTAGGTCTTTGGCTCTGTATCTGGTAGTTTGGGGGTACGTAGGTATATATAGGAGGAAGAAGTACGTCGGTGGAGCAACGTGGGCCCCACAAGGGTGGAGGGCGCGCCCCCCTACCTCATGCCCTCCTGGTTGCTTTCTTGACGTAGGGTCCAAGTCCTCTGGATCACGTTCGTTCCGGAAATCACGTTCCCGAAGGTTTCATTCCGTTTGGACTCCGTTTGATATTCTTTTTCCGCGAAACACTGAAATAGGCAAAAAACATCAATTTTAGGCTGGGGCTCCGGTTAATAGGTTAGTCCGAAAAATAATATAAAAGTGTATAACAAAGCCCATTAATCATCCAAAACATAATATAATATAGCATGAATCAATAAAAAATTATAGATACGTTGGAGACGTATCAAGCATCCCCAAGCTTAATTCCTGCTCGTCCTCGAGTAGGTAAATGATAAAAACAGAACTTTTGATGCGGAATGCTACTTAGCATAATTTTCAATGTAATTCTCTTAATTGTGGTATGAATATTCAGATCCGAAAGATTCAAGACAAAAGTTTAATATTGACATAATAATAATAATACTTCAAGCATACTAACTAAGCAATTATGTCTTCTCAAAATAACATGGCCAAAGAAAGTTATCCCTACAAAATCATATAGTCTGGCTATGCTATATCTTGACCACACAAAGTATTTAAATCATGCACAACCCCGATGACAAGCCAAGCAATTGTTTCATACTTTTGGTGTTCTCAAACTTTTTCAATCTTCACACAATACATGAGCGTGAGCCATGGATATAGCACTATATGTGGAATAGAAAGGTGGTTGTGGAGAAGACGAAAAGGGAGAAGATAGTCTCACATCAACTAGGCGTATCAACGGGCTATAGAGATGCCCATTAATATATATCAATGTAAGTGAGTAGGGATTGCCATGCAACGGATGCACTAGAGCTATAAGTATATGAAAGCTCAACAAAAGAAACTAAGTGGGTGTGCATCCAACTCGCTTGCTCACGAAGACCTAGGGTATTTTGAGCAAGCCCATCATTGGAATATACAAGCCAAGTTCTATAATGAAAAAATCCCACTAGTATATGAAAGTGACAACATAAGAGACTCTCTATCATGAAGATCATGGTGCTACTTTGAAGCACAAGTGTGGTAAAAAGGATAGTAGCATTGTCCCTTCTCTCTTTTTCTATCATTTTTTTATTTAGGCCTTTCTCTTTTTATTTTTTATTTTTTATGGCCTCTTTTTTTTCATCCGGAGTCTCATCCCGACTTGTGGGGGAATCATAGTCTCCATCATCCTTTCCTGACTTGGGTCAATGCTCTAGTAATGATGATCATCACACTTTTATTTACTTACAACTCAACAATTACAACTCAATACTTAGAACAATATATGACTCTATGTGAATGCCTCCGGCGGAGTACTGGGATATGCAATGAATCAAGATATGAAAGAATTATGAACGGTGGCTTTGCCACAAATACGATGTCAACTACATGATCATGTGAAGCAATATGACAATGATGAAGCGTGTCATAGCAAACGGAATGGTGGTAAGTTGCATGGCAATATATCTCGGAACGGCTATGGAAATGCCATAATAGGTAGGTATGGTGGCTGTTTTGAGGAAGGTATATGGTGGGTGTATGATACCAGCGAAAAGTGTGCGGTATTAGAGAGGCTAGCAATGGTGGAAGGATGAGAGTGCGTATAATCCATGGACTCAACATTAGTCATAAAGAACTCATATATTTATTGTAAAAATCTACAATTTATCAAAGCAACTTATTATGCGCATGTTCCTAGGGGGATAGATTGGTAGGAATCCCCGACCGCCACTCATAAGGAAGACAATCAATAAATAAATTATGCTCCGACTTCATCACATAACGGTTCACCATACGTGCATGCTACGGGAATCACAAACTTTAACACAAGTATCTCTCAAAGTCACAACTACTCAACTATCATGACTCTAATATCACCATCTTCATATCTCAAAACAATTATCAAGCATCAAACTTCTCATTGTATTCAACACACTCATAAGAAAATTTATATTTATTTTTTCTTTACTAATCTTGGATGCCTATCATAATTAAAGCAAGTTACCATGCTGTTTTGTAGGACTCTCAAAATAATATAAGTGAAGCATGAGATAACAATAGTTTTTATAAAACAAATCCACCACCGTGCTCTAAAAGATATAAGTGAAGCGCTAGAGCAAAAACTATATAGCTCAAAAGATATAAGTGAAGCACATAGAGTATTCTAACAAATTCCGAATCATGTGTGTCTCTCTCAAAAGGTGTGTGCAACAAGGATGATTGTGGTAAACTAACAAGCAAATACTAAAATAATACAAGATGCTCCAAGCAAAACACATATCATGTGGTGAATAAAAATACAGCTCCAAGTAAAGTTACCGATGGAAGTAGACGAAAGAGGGGATGCCTTCCGGGGCATCCCCAAGCTTTGGCTTTTCGGTGTCCTTAGATTATCTTGGGGTGCCATGGGCATCCCCAACCTTAGGCTCTTGCCACTCCTTGTTCCATAATCCATCAAATCTTTACCCAAAACATGAAAACTTCAGAACACAAAACTTAACAGAAAATCTCGTGAGCTCCGTTAGCGAAAGAAAACAAAACACCACTTCAAGGTACTGTAATGAACTCATTCTTTATTTATATGGGTGTTAAACCTACTGTATTACAACTTCTCTATGGATTATAAACTATTTTATTAGTCATAGATTCATCAAAATAAGCAAACAACACACGAAAAACAGAATCTGTCAAAACCAGAACAGTCTGTAGTAATCTGTAACTAACGCAAACTTCTGGAACTCCAAAAAATCTAACAAAATAGGAAGACCTAGAAAATTTGTTTATTGATCTGCTGAAATTGGAATCAATATTTTATCACGTTCTGGTGATTTTTAATAATTGTATTTGTGAACAGAAAGTTTCTGGAATTTTCAGCAAGATCAAATAACTATCATCCAAGAAGATCCTATAGGTTTAACTTGGCACAAACACTAATGAAAACACAAAACCGCATCTAAATAGAAGCTAGATGGATTATTTATTACTAAACAGAAGCAAAAAGCAAAAAAATAAATAAATAAAATTGGGTTGCCTCCCAACAAGCGCTATCGTTTAACGCCCCTAGCTAGGCATAAAAGCAAGGATAGATCTAGGTATTGCCATCTTTGGTAGGCAATCCATAAGTGGCTCTAATAATAGATCCATAAGGTAATTTAAACTTATTTCTAGGGAAGTGTTCCATGCCTTTCCTTAATGGAAATTGGAATCTAATATTCCCTTCCTTCATATCAATAATTGCACCAATCGTTCTAAGGAAAGGTCTACCAAGAATAATAGGACATGAAGGATTGCAATCTATATCAAGAACAATGAAATCTACAGGCACACAATTCCTGTTTGCTACAATAAGAACATCATTAATTCTTCCCATAGGTTTCTTAATAGTGGAATCCGCAAGGTGCAAGTTCAAAGAACAATCATCAAAATTACGGAATCCTAGCAAATCACACAAAGTTTTTGGAATCGTGGAAACACTAGCACCCAAATCACACAAATCATAGCATTCATGATCTTTAATTTTAGTTTTAATAGTAGGTTCTCACTCATAATAAAGTTTTCTAGGGATAGAAACTTCCAACTCAAGTTTTTCTTCATAAGATTGCATCAAAGCATCAACGATATGTTTGGTAAAAGCTTTATGTTGAGAATAAGCATGTGGAGAATTTAGCACGGATTGCAACAAGGAAATACAATCTATCAAAGAGAAATTGTAATAATTAAATTCCTTGAAATCCATAATAGTGGGTTCCTTAATATCTAGGGTTTCGATCTCTTTAATCCCACTTTTACCAATTTTTGCATCAAGATCTAAAAATTCAGAATTTTTGGAACGCCTTATAGGTAAAGGTAACTCATCTTCAGTCTCATCATTATCAAGATTCATATTGCAAAACAAAGATTTAATAGGAGACACATTAATAACTTTTAGATCTTCATCTTTATTTTCATAGAATGTTTTCGGTTTAGCGGCCATCTTATTAACTAAGGTGGCCTGCTTATCCGAGATTTCAGCGATTAGTTTCTCAAGATGAGCAATCTGACATTTTAAACCATAAAATTCCTTAGAAATATCATCAAGCTCTTTATTCATGTATCCCATAAAGCCTTTTTGTTCCTTAAGCTCGTTTCTAAAGAAATTATTATGCTCAAATTGTTAAGTCATAAAGCTTCTGACGTTGTTTTCAATCTCCTCTAACCTTTTAAGGTGAAGATCACCAAATCTAGGTAGAGACATCGTGATAAGCAAGCAATCCAATGCATGAGCAAAAGAGAAGCAAGCAAAAAAGAGGCGAACGGGAAAGAGAGGGCGAATAAAACGGCAAGGGTGAAGTGGGGGAGAGGAAAACGAGAGGCAAATGACAAATAATGTAATTCGAGGGATAAGGGTTTGTGATGGGTACTTGGTATGTCTTGACTTGACTTGACTTGGCATAGATCTCCCCAGCAACGGCGCCAGAAATCCTTCTTGCTACCTCTTGAGCACTAGGTTGGTTTCCCTTGAAGAGGAAAGGGTGATGCAGCAAAGTAGCATAAGTATTTCCCTCAGTTTTTGAGAACCAAGGTATCAATCCAGTAGGAGACCATGCACGAGTCTCTCGCACCTACACAAACAAATAAGAACCTCGCAACCAACGCGATAAAGGGGTTGTCAATCCCTCAATGGTCACTTACGAGAGTGAGATCTGATGGATATGATAAGATAATATTTTTGGTATATTTATGATAAAGAGTAAATAAAGATGCAAAGTAAAATAGATGGCAATAGAAATAGCTAAGTGTTGGAAGATAAATATGATGGAAAATAGACCCGGGGCCCATAGGTTTCACTAGTGGCTTCTCTCGAGAGCATAAGTATTACGGTAGGTGAACAAATTACTGTTGAGCAATTAATATAATTGAGCATAGTTATGAGAATATCTAGGTATGATCATGTATCTAGGCATCACGTCCGTGACAAGTAGACCGACTCCTGCCTGCATCTACTACTATTACTCCACACATCGACCGCTATGCCGCATGCGTCTAGAGTATTAAGTTCATAAGAACAGAGTAATGCTTTAAGTAAGATGACATGATGTAGAGGGATAAACTCATGCAATATGATATAAACCACATCTTGTTATCCTCGATGGCAACAATACAATACGTGCCTTGCTGCCCCTGCTGTCACTGGGAAAGGACACCGCAAGATTGAACCCGAAGCTAAGCACTTCTCCCAATACAAGAACGATCAATCTAGTAGGCCAAACCAAACTGATAATTCGAAGAGACTTGCAAAGATAACCAATCATACATAAAAGAATTCGTAGAAGATTCAAATATTGTTCATAGATAAACTTGATCATAAAGCCACAATTCATTGGTCTCAACAAACACATCGCAAAAGAAGATTACATCGAATAGATCTCCACGAGAATCGTGGAGCACTTTGTAGAGATCCAAAGAGAGAGAAGAAGCCATCTAGCTAATAACTATGGACCCGAAGGTCTGAGGTAAACTACTCACACATCATCGGAGAGGCTATGGTGTTGATGTAGAAGCCCTCCGTGATCAATGCCCCCATCGGTGGAGCGCCGGAGAAGGCCCCAGGATGGGATCTCACGGGTACAGAAGGTTGCGGTGGTGGAATTAGGTTTTTGGCTCCATATCTGGTAGTTTGGAGGTACGTAGGTATATATAGGAGGAAGAAGTACGTCGGTGGAGCAACATGGGCCCCATGAGGGTGGAGGGCGCGCCCAGGAGGGGGGGGGGGTATGCGCGCCCCCTACCTCGTGCCCTCCTGGTTGCTTTCTTGATGTAGGGTCCAAGTCCTGTAGATCATGTTCGTTCCGAAAATCACGTTCCTGAAGGTTTCATTCCATCTGGACTTTGTTTGATATTCTTTTTCTACGAAACACTGAAATATGCAAAAAAAAACAACAATTTTGGGCAGGGCCTCCGGTTAATAGGTAAGTCCCACAAATAATATAAATGTGTATAACAAATCCCATTAATCATCCAAAACAGAATAAAATATAGCATGAAGCAATCAAAAAATATAGATACGTTGGAGATGTATCATCGCCGCTGGCACTTGGAGGGGGGAAACGGACGTGTCGGGTCTACACGGAAGTGATGTAGTTGTGGGTTTGGCCCGGATGTTGCTCCCAGGTGTTCCTATGGAGTGACCTAACACAACCGGGTGCAGAGGGTACCTGGTAAAGCACATCCGTGGAAAGTCAAAGGGCTAGATCTCATGGTCAACCGCTCCAGGGTTAGGCGGGACGGGGGCCGGGGGGGTGGGGTAGCAATGCCACCGGAGCATCGCACAGGGCCCTCATACATGCGGGGTTGTGTTTTGGCATGTCTTAAGAGGCGGCAAGCGTCTCCGGGGTGTGACCCCCCTCACGGTCGGCGCCGCCGCCGGCACCTGGAGGGGGAAACGGACGCGTCGGGTCTACACGGAGGTGACGTAGCAGTGGGTTTGGCCCGGATGTTGCTCCCAGGTGTCCCACTGGGCTTACCTAACACAACCGGGTGGAGAGGTCCTCTGGTCAAAGCCCGTCCGTGGGAAGTCAGAGGGCTAGATCTCGTGGTCAACCGCTCCAAGGGTTAGGCGGGACGGGGGCCCGGGGGGGGTAGCCATGCCACCGTAGCGTCGCACCGGGCCAATATACATGCGGGGTAGTGTGGTGGCATGTCTGAAGAGGCGGCACGTGTCTCCGGAGTGTGCCCCCCTCATAGACGGCATCGCCGCCGACACTTGGAGGGGGGAAATGGACGTGTCGGATCTACACGGAGGTGATGTAGCTGTGCGTTTGGCCCGGATGTTGCTCCCAGGTGTTCCTATGGGCTGACCTAACACAACCGGGTGTGGCTCCCCTCACGGACGGTGCCGGCGGTGGCACGTGGTGGGGGGTGTCGGTGTCAAAACCGGCGGATCTCGGGTAGGGGGTCCGGAACTGTGCGTCTAGGATCGATGGTTAACAGGAGACAGGGGACACGATGTTTACCCATGTTCGGGCCCTCTCTATGGACGTAATACCCTACTTCCTGCTTGATTGATCTTGATGAATATGAGTATTACAAGAGTTTATCTACCACGAGATCGTAATGGCTAAACCCTAGAAGTCTAGCCTGTATGACTATGGTAATGTGTATTTGTATATACAGACTATGCTCTCCGGCTTATATAGACACCGACGAGATCTAGGGTTACATGGAGTCGGTTAGATCAGAGGGAATCTACATAGTTAGTCACCAAGCTTGCCTTCCATGCCAAGTATAGCCCAATCCGGACACGGGTACAATCTTCGATCTTCATGTCTTCAGAGCCCATCAGTCCGGCCCACGGATAACAGGCTAGACGCCTGAGGACCCCTTAGTCCAGGACTCCCTCAGTAGCCCCCGAACTAGGCTTCAACAATGAGGTGTTCGGCGTGCTAATTGTCTTCGGTGTTGCAAGGCTGGTTCCTTCTCCAAGTAACATCTTCGGTCGATGATGCAGTATCGCTTCCCTCGGCTTCTGTGCGCCAATAACTTCGTCTTCCATGTGTCGAGTGAATGCGGAGAGTCAGGGTATTTTTGTGAATAATACCCCGTCCACACAAGGCAGAGTGCCTATTTAAATATACTGGATCTTAGATCCAGGCGGCACTGTGCCGAGAAAATCCCCGTAGACTTTATGGAGAAACCATCCCCAGCTCCTCCTGTCGCTCCATCCCAAAGAGAAGCGAGTGGGAAAAGTGCTCTGTGACTCACAGTCAATTAGCAAAGTTGCAAAAGCAGGGCTTCCTTCCTCCCGCGGATCTGGTCCCTGTCCGAGCAGGGTCGGCCTCCTTCAATGTCGTGACTCAGGCGGAGGACTGCCCTAATCCATCTGGGGGAGAGCGAGTGTGCTTCGTCCCCTACCTACTGAGAGGCGTCGGGTTTCCTGTCCATCCGTTCCTCAGGGGGCTTCTGGAATACTATGGCCTCCAACTGCACAACTTCACTCCCGCCTCTATCCTTCATATCGCAGGTTATGTCGCTCTATGCGAGTTATTTCTGGGTGTTGAAGCCTATTTCGAATTGTGGAGAAAATTGTTCTGTCTTGTCCCGCGCAACCACGAGGGGTCAGTATTTGAAGTGGGCGGAGCTGATGTGTGGCGCATCGCCGATACCGGATACCTGTCCGGCACACTAAGGAGGGCAGCGAAGGAATGGCTTCTGAATGGTTTTATATCAAGGACGTTGCACTTCCCGACCCAGTTCGAAAGGGTCTCCCTGAATTTGCAAGCGTCCCACTAAAGAAGCGCCATAGTTGGCGTCCCCGGAGCCTTGAAGAGGATGACAGTGTGGAGGTTCATCAACTCTTGGGCAAGATAAAGACGATCACCTAGTCCGGATTAACAATGATTGAAGTAGTGGCGATCTCTCTAGTGCGAGGGGTTCAGACAGTTCAATATAGAGGACCCCCGATGTGGCACTACAACGGGCAGGATGACGCCTCCCGCTACGGTCGAAAAGGTCTGGACACCCCTGCCGCTCTAGCCAAGATACTGGCCGAGCTGTTCAAAGGGGAGGAAGAGGAATTTCTTCACATCAATGGCAGAGATGGATATTCTTTGTATAATCCTCCCAGTTGGATAAGCCCCAATCCTTCTGCTCTACTTGTCCTCCCTCCCAGATTATCTTTGATAAATTTCTAATCCGCTTATAACAACATTAGCGAAAAATCACAGAGGGGTTTCACTGCCCCGCCCCACAGCATGAGAACCACAACCTGGAGCTGGATTCCGGGTTCGAAGAAGATCCGGATATATCCATGGTACTTGTGGATGGGGTGTTTTACCGGGCTAGCTATGATGGCACGGAAGTGGCCATTATCGCCGATTACCCTGATCTTCTTCCTACTTCCCACGTAAGTTACCAAGAGAAAATTTCATTCGCAAGCGCTTGCTCGCACTGCCTCACCCATCGCACTGTCTCATGCTCTACATGGGAGGCATTCGGCGCGCCATGCTACTCCTGGGATGGCTCCAAAGAGAGGGGCTACAGCACCGAGCAAGGCTTCCAAAAGGAAGGTCGGTGAAGACGTGACCGGTCCCTCGTTAAGGATGTAAGGATTTGAAAGTATACTTTAGCAGTCACATCCGACTGTAACTTATACGTCTGTCTCGTACCAGGAAAAAAGTTCGCCGGCCTAAGTCCGAGGGTCCAGCCGGCCGTACTCCCAGCGCCCAGGATTTACACCCCGTTGAAGAGGCGGAAGCCGATATGGGAATGGTGCCGGACTTTACTTCGGCCGAGGGTTCGGAGAATATGGTTGTAAGGCTGTTTTACGAGACCCTGAGTTCTCGGAAGAGACACTCAATGCCTTCAGCTCAGCTGATGCGTACATCCGAGCTGCTCGAAACAGGCTTAGTAGAGCCACAAAGCAGCATTTAACCGATGTGCGGGTGAGTTTTTCTTTATCCTAATAGGATAGTCATATGCCAGTAGCCCCGGGACTGAAAGCAGTTGGTACAACTGATTTAAGGACCGTTGTATCACCAGGTTCTTACAGAGAAGAACAACCTGCTAACCCATGAGCTAGAACAGTGTCGGGCGCAGCTAAATGCTGCTACATCCGAACTGGAAGCCTTCAAGATGCTATCCACTGGTAATGTTCCCCTCCATCGAGGAACAATAATTGTATATCAACTGTGCTAATACTGCCACTGATCACATAATAGGGTCGCCTGATCAACTTGAGAAGAAGTTGAAGGTCGCCCAAGAGGGAGAAAAAGAGGCAAAGAGGCAACACGCTGCAGGCGAGCGTGTGCTGACCCGCGTCAGGGACAAGAACAACAAGCTACAGGAATCCAACGCTAAGTTAGGGGAAGAGTTGAAAGATGTGCTTGCCTAGCTAGCGACTCCGTGAAGGTGAACAAGAAGCTGCAAGGCGGCATATTCAATATGTTTCCGAACTTTTCTTTGTTAGGTAGTTCGGGGATAAATGGAACTGATATAGCTATGTTTGCAAGTATATTGATGGGCCGTCCTAAAGAGGAGGTGTCCAGATCATCAAGTGATCTACTGCAAAGACTGTCACAAGTGCACGAGCATGCTCGGCTAGCCATGCGGAGTGTTGCCAAGGCCTTGTGGCCATCCGCCTCCTCTCCAGGAAGTATGGAGGAGCTAGTAGAGATGTTCAAGGGAGCGCGGCGGCGTATCCGGCTGTGGAAGATATCGGCCTGCCGAGAGGGTGCGCGAGAAGCCTGGGCCATGGTGAAAACGCGATATACCAAGTTGAATCCGAATCACATGGCCGGGGTTGGACCGCTGGGGTCCAATGGGGAAGAAATTCCCGTTAGTTTAGTATATGACCAAGTAGAGGTGGCCGCCAAATATTCCCAGCAGGATTGTAAGTTAGACTGCCTATTGGATGGCATAGATGAGGAAATGTTTGAGTCCAAGTGACTATGTACTTTCCTCACCATGTTGAATTCTAGATGAATTGTATATCATTTGTCATGGCAGACCTTTTTGCTTCAGCGTCCGGACCCGAGGGTGCAGAGTGTTTCCGAATACCATCACCGCCGAATAGGCCGGAGTATGCGTGGAAAACTAAGCGTAGGGGTCATAGTTGCTTGAACAGACAAGTTGTATCCTGCTAGTTATGTTATATTACATTGGGTTTGTAAGTAACATCATCCAGGGAGAATAGTTCCGTTAGGGGTTCCTTTCCCTGGGTATGCATGCCTTAGTAGACATGTCCGAATTTTGATGTTAAAATCACAGTGTGTATAGCTTCTAGGGGTTCACAATAGAGTGAGTGCAAAATACATTTTTTCATCCACCGACCGAATATTCACCCAGTCTGAGGTACACATCCGGATGACCCGGCAGTAACAATCACAGAGGCGCTCCCTTTACCACCTAGCCGAACAATTGGTAACGTTGGGGTAAGCATAGGAGCCAGGCAACCCAGCTTTGCCAAAACTTAAGTCATATCGATGCATATAATGGTGAAGAAAAGACATACGGGAAAAACGCGTATGTATGATGAGCTTGACGCTCGAAAAATAATATTGATAAGCTTCTGTTCGAGAAGCCCCCAGGTATAACGGACATACATATGTAAAGATGTGTACATCAACGGTGTTCGGTCAAGCCGTATGAGAGCTTTAAAGCGGGAAAATAAAGGTGGAAAAGAGAAAAAAATTAATGGAAACTACAGGGGAGAAGGGGATGAAAAAAGAGTTCGGTTTTAGTCGTAAAACCTTTGGAGTCTGGCCGCGTTCCAGGGGTTCTGCTCTAGGCAATTATCTGATGCATCATGAAGACGGTACGCTCCGCCGGTAAGAACTTCATCGATTATGAAGGGACCCTCCCATTTGGGCTTGAGTTTGTCCTTTTTCTTCTTTGGCAAGCGTAGAACAAGTTTTCCGACGTTGTAAGTCTTGGCCCGTACTTCTCTACTTTGATATCTTCGAGCCAGCTGTTGATAATTAAAATGTTGAACGGGCTTTGGCGACGTCGCGCTCCTCCTCCAGGGCGTCTAGGCTGTCCTGCCAATCCAACTCGGCCTCTTTCTCTTCGTACATACGTACTCGAGGTGAGTCATGTATAATTTCGCAGGGCAATACAACCTCTGCACCGTACACGATGAATAAAGGTGTGTATCCGGTGGTACGGTTGGGCGTGGTCCGCAGCCCCCAGAGTATGGAGTCGAGCTCCTCGACCCAGTGCTTGTCTGATTCTTTCAAAGACCACACTAGCCTGGGTTTTATGCCACTCATAATGAGACCGTTGGCTCGCTCGACTTGGCCGTTTGTTTGTGGGTGGTAGACAGAGGCGTAATCGACCTTAATGCCAAGATTAGCACACCCGGTCTTCACCTCATTGGCTGTGAAATTGGAACCGTTATCAGTGATGATGCTGTGCAGGACACCATAATGGTGCACCACATCGGATATAAATGCGATCATCGGTCCGGACTCGGCCGTTTTAACTGGTCTAGCCTCTATCCACTTGGTGAATTTGTCCACCATGACTAGAAGATATTTTTTCTTATGGCTTCCCCCTTTAAGGGGTCCGACCATATCCAAGCCCTAGACCACAAAGGGCCATGTAATGGGGATTGTTTGTAGGGCGGTTGGGGCCATGTGGCTTTGGTTGGTGAAGAGTTGGCATCCAACGCAGCGCTGGACGAGGTCCTGTGCATCTGCTCGAGCCGTTGGCCAAAAAAATCCTGTCCGGAAGGCCTTGCTAACAAGTGCCCGGGCTGCGGCGTGGTGCCCACTGAGGCCGGCGTGAATTTCTGCCAAGAGTTGCCGCCCCTCCTCCTTGGAGATACACCTTTGAAGGACTCTGGTAGTGCTTTTCTTGTAGAGCTCTCCTTCGTGAACTTTATAGGCCTTCGAACGCCGGACAATGTGGCGAGCCTCGTTCTGATCTTCTGGTACCTCTTTCTTATTAAAGTAGGCCAAGAATGGTTCGGTCCACGGGGAAATTACCGCCATGATGAGGTGGGCCGATGGTGTTATTTCGGTGGCTGAGCCTCCGATGATATCTGCGCGTTCGCTGTCTATGTTTGTGTTCGGAACGGGACTGTCGTTGCTGTCTACCCCTTGCCACACCACAGATGGCTTAAAGAGCCTTTCGAGGAAGATATTAGGTGGGACCGGGTTGCACCTAGCGCCGATGCAAGCAAGGACGTCTTCCGCCTGATTACTTTCGCGGGCGACGTGATGAAATTCAAGCCCCTTGAACCGAGCTGACATCATTAGGACGGCATTGCGATAAGCTCCCATGGGAGGTAACCAATCGTCAACTGTTTATCTTACTACTGCTGGCACTTTTCCTTTCCATTTTTTGAACCGAGCGACTCCACTCGAGAAGATGTATGTAGTGAAAACCGTCAACTCCAAGCCCGTCTGAAGAATGTTATTTCTTTAGAGAAAATGAAGCAGGCTTTGGAGAAGAAGGATCTGGATCTTGCTACTGCACAGAAGGAAGCGCGAGAGAAAACGACGCTTGCTGACAAGAAGCTTGCTTCAGTCGGCAAGTTATAAGAAGAGAACTCCAAACTGAAGACTGTTGTTTCTGATGCCAATTGGGAGGTCGAGCGACTGAAGAAAGACAAGGACAAACCGACTGACGAGCTTGGGAGCCTCAAAGTTAAGAAGGGCAAGTTGGAGTCTTATCTGGGCCAGCTGGCTGCAAAGCTGGTCTTAAAACTTGAAGGTACTGATCGTTGACTGAATATATTTTCTTATTACGGTTGACTGTCTTATTACGGTCGGCTATCAGGTCTGATTATATCGTTGACTCATCATTTATTCAACTATGCAGAGCTTTGCCAAGAATTTGAAGCGGAAACTGGGCGGGTCGAGATGGGTCTCGATCCCATAAATTGTCCAGTCAAGAATGATGTTGCGAAGAATGTGCTGCGGTTGGAATCTCGCATGGACAGCGCGGTTGCTTATCTTGCCCGCCTGAAGGCAGCGATGACTCAGGTTGATGCTGAACTTTGGCCTCAGGCAGAACTGTCTCAAGATCTCGAGTCTTTGATGGCTCGAATGAATCAAATACCAGACCGAGTACCAGAATGGAAGAAGTCATCTGCTCGCTGTGGCGCTGACGTCGCGTTGTCCCTGGTCCGAGTGCACTGCAAAGACGTCAAAGAAGACAAGCTGGCAGAGCTCAAGGTTGCTAACACAAAGCGGCACACTTTCCAGTACTTCATGGACACTTTCCTTGACGCCACCACTCGCATTGCAGACATCATAGAGCTTGACAGTTTTTGCGACCCAGCCAGTCCTTCTCCTGACGCGTGACCAGGAAACATTATACTCCACCTTTATTTGCCTCGGAATGCCGAGTGATTGTGTAACCGTTAAACTTCTTCGGGCTTGGTGCTCGAATACTTTTGATCCGTCGTCCCAAACTTTAGGATTTATCTGAACTTGGTTTATCTCTGAATATGCTCGTATTTGCCTTCGAGTGGATTTTGTCTTAACTCGGAATAATCTTTATACTTGAGATGCAGCTATTGGACCTATGGCGTAGCTCAGAGGAGAAGGTTGCGGTCGACCTGTACCTCGTCGTCCTTGCAGATAGGGATGGAGTGCATGTTGCACTTGTGGCGCAACTCCGAAGGAGAAGGTTGCAGTCGACCTGCACCTCATCGTCCTAGCGGATAGGGATGGAGCGCACGTTGTACTTGCGGTGCAGCTCCGAAGGAGAAGGTTGCAGTCGACCTGCACCTCGTCGACCGTGCGGATAGGGATGGGGCACATGTTGTATTTGTGGCGCAGCTCCGAAGGAGAAGGTTGCAGTTGACCTGCACCTCGTCGTCCTTGTGGATAGGGATGGAGCGCATGTTGTATTTGTGGCAGAGCTCCGAAGGAGAAGGTTGCAATCGACCTGCACCTCGTCGTCCTTGCGGATAGGGATGGAGCGCATGTTGTATTTGTGGCGCAACTCCGAAGGAGAAGGTTGCAGTCGACCTGCACCTCGTCATCCTTGCGGATAGGGATGGAGCGCACATTGTATTTGTGGCCCAGCTCCGAAGGAGAAGGTTGCAGTCGACCTGCACCTCGTCGCCCTTGCAAATAGGTAGTGTTTAGAACTTAGGCGAGTACTAGACTGCAGCTAAGCCTCCGAGTGGGAGGGTTGCTCACCACTCGGTAGGATTATTGAAACTTAGGCTAGTACTGGACTGCAGCTAAGCCCCCGAGTGGGAGGGTTGCTCACCCCTCGGTAGGATTTTTGAAACTTAGGCGAGTAGTGGACTGCAGCGAAGCCCCTGAGTGGGAGGGTTGCTCACCACTCGATAGGAGTTTTGAAACTTAGGCAACACGGATTCGCGGTTAAGCCTCCGAGCGAGAGACATGCTCATCATTCGGTAGGATTTTTCAAACTTAGGCAAAATGGATTCGCGGGTAAGCCCCCGAGTGTGATGGTTGCTCACCGCTCGGTAGGATTTTTTTCAAACTTAGGCGAAACAGATTCGCGGCTAAGCCTCCGAGCGAGAGACTTGCTCATCACTCGGTAGGATTTTCCAAACTTAGGCGAAAAGGATTTGCGGCTAAGCCTCCGAGCGAGAGACTTGCTCATCACTCGGTAGGATTTTCGAAACTTAGGCGAAACAGATTCGCGGTTAAGTCACCCACTGGCGGGTTTGAGACGCAAACATAAGCAACAACAATCGTTTAAGAAGACTGTAAAGCTCTTGTCTTTGATAAACGAACTACAAAGGTATTTCTTATTACATCTCATCAGAATGAGTACTTAAGTATAAAAGGGCCGGAGCAGCTGCTCATTCCAAGCTCGTGGCTCGTCTTTCTGATGCTCGACATTGTAAAGATGGTATGCTCCATTGTGGAGAACTCTGGTGACGATAAAGGGACCTTCCCAAGCAGGGGCGAGCTTGTGTGGTTTCTGCTGATCCACTCGAAGAACCAAGTCTCCCTCTTGAAAGGCTCGACCCCTCACGTGTCTGGCGTGGAATCGACGAAAGTCTTGCTGATAAATGGTCGACCGGATTAAGGCCATCTCTCTTTCCTCTTCTAGGAGATCAACTACATCCCGCCAGGCCTGTTCTGCTTCATCTTCAGCTGCATAGACCAAGAAGAATGGAGTTCGGCCAGTCGACCGATTGGGAGTTGTCCTCAATCCCCAAAGAACTGATGGAAGTTCATCAACCCAGGCGCCTGCTGCATGCTTGAGATCACACATCAATCGGGGTTTCAATCCTTTGAGAATCAAGCCATTTGCTCTTTTTGCTTGTTCATTCGACTGAGGGTGTGCGACTGAAGCGTAGTCGACTCGAGTGACTTGGGAAGCACAAAAAGCTCTGAACTCGTCAGAATCAAAGTTCGATCCGTTGTCTATGATGATGCTGTGCGGAACCCTATATCTGAATGTCAACTCTCTCATGAAGCTGACGGCGGTACTAGATTCAAGATTCTTGATAGGCTTGGCTTCTATCCATTTGGTAAACTTGTCGACTGCAACAAGCACATGAGTGAAGCCGCTCCTACCGGTCCTCAGGGGTCCAACCATATCCAACCTCCAAACAACAAAGGGCCAGATGAGTGGAATGGTCTTCAGTGCTGACGCAGGCTTGTGGGACATATTGGAGTAGAACTAGCAGCCTTCACATTTGTCGACTATATCTTTCGCCATTTCATTTGCTCGTGGCCAATAAAATCCAGCTCGGTATGCTTTGGCCACTATGGTCCGAGAGGACGCATGGTGTCCACAGGTCCCCGAGTGGATGTCGTTGAGGATCACTCGACCTTCTTCTGGTGTTATGCATTTCTGGCTGACTCCAGTTACACTTTCTCTGAACAACTGTCCCCTTATCACAGTAAAGGCTTTGGATCGACGGACGATCTGCGAGCCTCCTCTTCATCCTCTGGGAGTTACTTCCTAAGAATATACGCAATGTATGGCACTGTCTAGTCGGGAGTGATGACCAAAACCTCCATGATCAAGTCGACCATGGCTGGGACTTCGACTTCAGTCGGATCTGTGGCACTCTTAGGCTGTGGGGGCTCTTCAGTGAAAGGATATTCTTGAACTGAAGGTGTATGAATGTGCTCCAAAAACACATTGCTGGGAATGACTTCCCTTTTGGAACCTATCTTCGCCAAATCGTCGGCTGCCTGATTTTTTAGTCGGGGTATATGATGAAGCTCTAACTCCTCAAACTTCTTTTCCAACTTTATCACCGCATTGCAATAACCAATCATAGCTGGGCTTTTGACGTCCCACTCCTTCATCACTTGATTGACTACCAAATCTGTCTCGCCGTAGACCATGAGGCGACGAACGAGAGTGAAATGGCCATACGTAACCCATATAAGAGTGCTTCATATTCGGCTTCGCTATTGGAGGAATCAAAGTGAATCTGGAGAACATATTTGAGCTTGTCTCCTCGGGGGGATACCAACACCACCCCAGCACCAGAACCATTCAGCATCTTGGAGCCATCAAAGAACATGGTCCAGTGCTCCGAGTGGACTTGAGTCGGCAGTTGTTGTTCGATCCACTCGGCGAGGAAATCTGCTATTGGCTGGGACTTGATATCTTTCTTTGCCTCAAAGTTTATATCCAAGGGAAGGCGTTCAATCGCCCACTTTGCCACTCGACCAGTTGCATCTCTGTTGTTCAGAATCTCTGATAATGGAGCCTCGCTGACGACTGTAATAGAATGGTTAGAGAAATAGTGTGCAACCTTCTTTTTGGTCATATAAATCTCATAAACAAGCTTCTGATAATGTGGATATCTTTGTTTTGATGGAGTCAGAACTTCAGAAACATAATATACTGGGCGTTGAACTTCATAAGCTTTTCCTTCTTCTTCCCGTTCGACCGTAAGTACTGTACTGACAACTTGTCTAGTGGCTGCAATGTAAAGCAGTAAATGCTCTTTGCTGATCGGGGCAGCAAGCACCCACTGGGTGTGTAAAGGCTCTTTGCTGATCGTGGCAGCAAGAACCGGCTGGGTGGAAAGTAGAGCTTTGAGATCTACAAACGCTGGATCAGCTTCAGGAGTCCACTTGAACTTATCAGACTTCTTCTTCAGTCGGTAAAGAGGCAATGCCTTTTCACCGAGGCGAGAAATGAATCGACTTAAGGCGGCCAAACAACTAGTGAGCTTCTGAACATCATGCACACGCACAGGGAGTTTCATCCGGAGTATGGCACCAACTTTCTCTGGGTTAGCGTCGATCCCACGTTCAGAAATGAGGAAACCGAGTAACTTTTCGCTAGGAACTCCGAATGTGCATTTTGACTGATTAAGCTTGATATCATACCTTCTGAGGTTGGAAAAAGTTTCAGCGAGGTCAGTCAATAGGTCGGAACCTTTACGTGAATTTACCACAGTGTCATCCATGTAAGCTTCCACATTCCGACTGATTTGAGTGAGCAGGCACTTCTGAATCATCCTCATGAATGTGGCTCCAGCGTACTTCAGGCCGAATGGCATGGTGACATAACAGAAGCATCCGAATGGAGTAATGAAAGCCGTTTTTATTTCATCGGGTCCATACAATCGGTTCTGATGATAAACGGAATAAGCGTCCAGAAAAGGCAATCGCTCACATCCCGCAGTCGAGTCGACGATTTGGTCGATGCGGGGGAGAGGAAAGTGATCTTTCGGGCAGGCCCGTTTGATATGCTTGAAGTTAATGCACATGCGAAGTGAGTCGTTCTTCTTAGGGACCATGACAACATTGGTGAGCCACTCGGAGTGGTAGATCTCTCGGATAAACTCAGCTGCCAGGAGCCGAGCCACTTCTTCGCCAATTGCTTTTCTCTTCTGTACGGCGGACCGTCAAAGATGTTCCTTTACTGGTTTCACTTTTGGGTCGACTCGCAGACGGTGCTTAGCCAGCCCCCTAGGCACCTGGGGGGGGGGGGGAAACAGACGCGTCGGGTCTACACGGAGGTGACGTAGCTGTGGGTTTTGGCCCGGATGTTGCTCCCAGGTGTCCCTCTGGGCTGACCTAACACAACCGGGTGGAGAGGTCCTCTGGTCAAAGCCCGTCCATGGGAAGTCAAAGGGCTAGATCTCGTGGTCAACCGCTCCAGGGGTTACGCGGGACGGGAGCCCGGGGGGGGGGGTAGCCATCCACCGTAGCGTCGCACCGGGCCATTATACATGCGGGGTAGTGTGGTGGCATGTCTGAAGAGGCGGCACGTGTCTCCGGAGTGTGCCCCCCCTCACGGACGGCGTCGCCGCCGACACTTGGAGGGGGAAAATGGACGCGTCGGGTCTACACGAAGGTGATGTAGCTGTGCGTTTGGCCCGGATGTTGCTCCCAGGTATTCTTATGGGCTGACCTAACACAACCGGGTGTGGCTCCCCTCACGGACGGCGCCGCCGGTGGCATGTGGAGGGGGGTGTGGGTGTCAAAACCGGCGGATCTCGGGTAGGGGGTCCCGAACTGTGCGTCTAGGATCGATGGTTAACAGGTGACAGGGGACATGATGTTTACCCAGGTTTGGGCCCTCTCTATGGAGGTAATACCCTACTTCCTGCTTGATTGATATTGATGAATATGATTATTACAAGAGTTTATCTACCACGAGATCGTAATGGCTAAACCCTAGAAGTCTAGCCTGTATGATTATGGTAATGTGTATCTGTATATACAGACTATGCTCTCCGGCTTATATAGACACCGACGAGATCTAGGGTTACATGGAGTCGGTTAGACCAGAGGTAATCTACATAGTCGGTCACCAAGCTTGCCTTCCACGCCAAGTATAGTCCAATCCGGACACGGGTACAATCTTCGATCTTCATGTCTTCACAACCCATCAGTCTGGCCCAGGGATAACAGGCTAGACGCCTAAGTGTTGGAAATATGCCCTAGAGGCAATAATAAAAGCATTATTATTATATTTCCTTGTTCGTGATAATTGTCTTTTATTCATGCTATAATTGTGTTATCCGGAAATCGTAATACCTGTGTGAATACATAGACACCAACATGTCCCTAGTAAGCCTCTAGTTGACTAGCTCGTTGATCAACAGATCATCATGGTTTCCTGACTATGGACATTGGATGTCATTGATAACGAGATCACATCATTAGGAGAATGATGTGATGGACAAGACCCAATCCTAAGCACAAGCACAAAGATCGTATAATTCGTTTGCTAGAGCTTTTCCAATGTCAAGTATCTTTTCCTTAGACCATGAGATCGTGTAACTCCCGGATACCGTAGGGCTGCTTTGGGTATGCCAAACGTCACAACGTAACTGGGTGACTATAAAGGTATACTACGGGTATCTCCGAAAGTGTCTGTTGGGTTGACACGGATCGAGACTGGGATTTGTCACTCCGTATGACGGAGAGGTATCACCGGGCCCACTCAGTAATGCATCATCATAATGAGATCAATGTGATCAAAGTGTTTGATCACGGGATCATGCATTACGGTACGAGTAAAGTGACTTGCCGGTAACGAGATTGAACGAGGTATTGGGATACCGACGATCGAATCTCGGGCAAGTAAAATACCGATTGACAAAGGGAATTGAATACGGGATTGATTGAATCCTCGACATCGTGGTTCATCCGATGAGATCATCGAGGAGTATGTGGGAGCCAACATGGGTATCCAGATCCCGCTGTTGGTTATTGGCCAGAGAGGTGTCTCGGTCATGTTTGCATGTCTCCCGAACCTGTAGGGTCTACACACTTAAGGTTCGGTGACGCTAGGGTTGTAGAGATATGAGTATGCAGTAATCCGAAAGTTGTTCGGAGTCCCAGATGAGATCCCGGACATCACGAGGAGTTCCGGATTGGTACGGAGGTGAAGAATTATATATAGGAAGTGCAGTTTCGGCCATCGGGAGTGATTCGGGGGTCACCGGTATTGTACCGGGACCACCGAATGGGTCCCAGGGGTCCACCGGGTGGGGCCACCCATCCCGGAGGGCCCCATGGGCTGAAGTGGGAGGGGGAACCAGCCCTTAGTGGGCTGGTGCACCCCCCTAGGCCCACCCCCTGCGCCTAGAGTTGGAACCCTAGGGTGGGGGTGGGGGCGCCCCACTTGCCTTGGGGGGTACTCCACCCCCTGGCCGCCGCCCCCCTAGAGATGGGATCTCCAGGGCCGGCGCCCCCCCAGGGGGCCTATATAAAGGGGGGGGAGGGAGGGGCAGCTGCACCCTTGACCCCTGGCGCCTCTCTCTCCCCTGTCACACCTCTCCCTCTCGCGCAGACGCTCGGCGAAGCCCTGCTGCAGGTGACAACTGCATCCACCACCACGCCGTCGTGCTGCTGGATCTTCATCAACTTCTCCTTCCCCCTTGCTGGATCAAGAAGGAGGAGACGTCATCCACTCCGTACGTGTGTTGAACGCGGAGGTGTCGTCCGTTCGGCACTCGGTCATCGGTGATTTGGATCACGACGAGTACGACTCCATCATCCACGTTCTAGTGAACGCTTCCGCTCGCGATCTACAAAGGTATGTAGATGCATCCGATCACTCGTTGCTAGATGAACTCATAGATGGATCTTGGTGAAACCGTAGGAAATTTTTTGTTTTCTGCAACGTTCCCCAATAGTGGCATCATGAGCTAGGTCTATGCGTAGTTCTTTTTGCACGAGTAGAACACAATTGTTGTGGGCGTAGATGTTGTCAACTTTCTTGCTGCTACTAGTCTTATTTTGCTTCAGCGGTATTGTGGGATGAAGCGGCCCGGACCAACCTTACATGTACGCTTACGTGAGACCGGTTCCACCGACTGACATGCACTAGTTGCATAAGGTGGCTGGCGGGTGTCTGTCTCTCCCACTTTAGTTGGAGCGGATTCGACGAAAAGGGTCCATATGAAGGGTAAATAGAAGTTGACAAATCACGTTGTGGCTTTTACGTAGGTAAGAAAACGTTCTTGCTAGAACCCCATTGCAGCCACGTAAAACTTGCAACAACAATTAGAGGACGTCTAACTTGTTTTTGCAGCAAGTGCTTTGTGATATGATATGGCCAAAGTTGTGATGAGTGATGAATGATATATATGTGATGTATGAGATCATGTTCATGTAATAGGAATCACGACTTGCATGTCGATGAGTATGACAACCGACAGGAGCCATAGGAGTTGTCATTATTTTTTATGACCTGCGTGTCAATGGAAGCGCCATGTAAATTACTTTACTTTATTGCTAAACGTGCTAGCCATAGTAGTAGAAGTAATAGTTGGCGAGCAACTTCATGGAGACACGATGATGGAGATCATGATGATGGAGATCATGGTGTCATGCCGGTGACAAGATGATCATGGAGCCCCAAGATGGAGATCAAAGGAGCTATGTGATATTGGCCATATCATGTCACTATTATTATTTGATTGCATGTGATGTTTATCATGTTTTGCATCTTGTTTTCTTAGAACGACGGTAGTAAATAAGATGATCCCTCATAATAAATTTCAAGAAAGTGTTCCCCCTAACTGTGCGCCGTTGCGACAGTTCGTTGTTTCGAAGCACCACGTGATGATCGGGTGTGATAGATTCCAACGTTCACATACAACGGGTGTAAGACAGATTTACACATGCAAACACTTAGGTTGACTTGACGAGCCTAGCATGTACAGACATGGCCTCGGAACACAAGAGACCGAAAGGTCGAACATGAGTCGTATGGAAGATACGATCAACATGGAGATGTTCACCGATGATGACTAGTCCGTCTCACGTGATGATCGGACACGGACTAGTCGAGTCGGATCATGTTACACTTAGATGACTAGAGGGATGTCTAATCTGAGTGGGATTTCATTAAATAATTTGATTAGATGAACTTAATTATCATGAACATAGTCTAAATAAACTTTGCAATATGTCTTGTAGATCAAATGGCCCAAGCTAATGTCAACACGAACTTCAATGCGTTCCTAGAGAAAACCAAGCTGAAAGATGATGGCAGCAACTATACGGACTGGGTCCGAAACCTGAGGATCATCCTCATAGCTGCCAGGAAAAAATATGTCCTAGAAGCACCGCTAGGTGAAGCACCCATCCCCAGAGAACCAAGACATTATGAATGCTTGGCAGCAGCATGCTGATGATTACTCCCTCGTTCAGTGCGGCATGCTTTACAGCTTAGAACCGGGGCTCCAAAAGCATTTTGAGCATCACAGAGCATATGAGATGTTCGAGGAGCTGAAACTAGTTTCCCAAGCTCATGCCCGGGTCGAGAGATATGAAGTCTCTGACAAGTTCTATAGTTGTAAGATGGAGGAAAATAGTTCTTTCAGTGAACACATACTCAAGATGTCTGGGTTGCA
Organism: Aegilops umbellulata; assembly: GCA_032464435.1. Taxonomy (NCBI): domain Eukaryota; kingdom Viridiplantae; phylum Streptophyta; class Magnoliopsida; order Poales; family Poaceae; genus Aegilops; species Aegilops umbellulata. Next base: position 360,833,558 of record CP136059.1, read on the forward strand.
CAACCGCTTGACTCAGCTGGAGATTAACCTCCCAGACGAGGCGGTCATTGACAGAATCCTTCAGTCGCTCCCACCTAGCTACAAGAGCTATGTGATGAACTACAATATGCAGGGGATGGTAAAGACCATTCTTGAGGTATTTGCTATGCTGAAATCAGCAGAGGTTGAAATCAAAAAGGAACATCAAGTGTTGATGGCCAATAAAACCACTAAGTTCAAGAAAGGCAAGGGTAAGAAGAACTTCAAGAAGGACGGCAAGGATGTTGCCGCGCCTGGTAAGCCAGTTGCCGGGAAGAAGTCAAAGCATGGACCCAAGCCTGAGACTGAGTGCTTTTATTGCAAAGGGAAGGGTCGCTGGAAGCGGAACTGCCCCAAATACTTAGCGGACAAGAAGGCCGGCAACACTAAAGGTATATGTGATATACATGTAATTGATGTGTACCTTACCAATGCTCGTAGTAGCTCCTGGGTATTTGATACCGGTGCCCTTGCTCATATTTGTAACTCAAAACAGGAGCTGCGGAATAAGCGGAGACCGGTGAAGGACGAGGTGACGATGCTCGTTGGGAATGGTTCCAAGGTCGATGTGATCGCCGTCGGCACGCTACCTCTACATTTACCTACGACATTAGTTTTAAACCTCAATAATTGTTATTTAGTGCCAAGTTTGAGCATGAACATTGTATCTGGATCTCGTTTAATGCGAGATGGCTACTCATTTAAATCCGAGAATAATGGTTGTTCTATTTATATGAGTGATATGTTTTATGATCATGCTCCGATGGTCAATGGTTTATTCTTAATGAATCTCGTGCGTGATAATACACATATTCATAGTGTGAATACTAAAAGGTGTAAAGTTGATAACGATAGTCCCACATACTTGTGGCACTGCCGCCCTGGTCACATTGGTGTCAAGCGCATGAAGAAGCTCCATGCTGATGGACTTTTAGAGTCTCTCGATTATGAATCATTTGACACATGCGAACCATGCCTCATGGGCAAAATGACCAAGACTCCGTTCTCCGGGACAATGGAGCGAGCAACCAACTTATTGGAAATCATACATACTGATGTGTGCGGTCCAATGAGTGTTGAGGCTCGCGGAGGATATCGTTATGTGCTCACTCTCACGGATGACTTGAGTAGATATGGGTATGTCTACTTGATGAAACACAAGTCTGAGACCTTTGAAAAGTTCAAGGAATTTCAGAATGAGGTAGAGAATCAACGTGACCGAAAAATAAAGTTCTTACGATCAGATCGTGGAGGAGAATATTTAAGTCACGAATTTGGCACACACTTAAGGAAATGTGGAATCGTTTCACAACTCACGCCGCCTGGAACACCTCAACAAAATGGTGTGTCCGAACGTCGTAATCGCACTCTATTGGATATGGTGCGATCTATGATGTCTCTTACAGATTTACCGCTATCTTTTTGGGGATACGCTCTAGAGACAGCTACATCCACTTTAAATAGGGCACCGTCTAAATCTGTTGAGACGACACCGTATGAATTATGGTTTGGGAAGAAACCTAAGCTGTCGTTTCTAAAAGTTTGGGGATGCGATGCTTATGTCAAGAAACTTCAACCTGAAAAGCTCGAACCCAAGTCGGAAAAATGTGTCTTCATAGGATACCCTAAGGAAACTATTGGGTATACCTTCTACCTAAGATCCGAGGGAAAGATCTTTATTGCCAAGAACGGATCCTTTCTGGAGAAAGAGTTTCTCTCGAAAGAAGTAAGTGGGAGGAAAGTGGAACTTGATGAAGTATTACCTCTTGAACCGGAGAGCAGCGCAGCTCAAGAAAATGTTTTTGTGGTGCCTCCAGCGGTTAGAGAGGAGGTTAATGATGATGATCATGAAACTTCGGATCAAGTTACTACTGAACTTCGTAGGTCCACAAGGACACGTTCCGCACCAGAGTGGTACGGCAACCCTGTCCTAGAAATCATGTTGTTAGACAACGGTGAACCTTCGAACTATGAAGAAGCGATGGCGGGCCCAGATTCCAACAAATGGCTAGAAGCCATGCAATCCGAGATAGGATCCATGTATGAAAACAAAGTATGGACTTTGGCAGACTTGCCCGATGATCGGCGAGCGATAGAAAACAAATGGATCTTTAAGAAGAAGACGGACGCAGATGGTAATGTTACCATCTATAAAGCCCGACTTGTCGCTAAGGGTTATCGGCAAGTTCAAGGGGTTGACTACGATGAGACTTTCTCTCCCGTAGCGAAGCTGAAGTCCGTCCGAATCATGTTAGCAATTGCCGCATACTATGATTATGAGATATGGCAAATGGACGTCAAAACAACATTCCTTAATAGTTATCTTAAGGAAGAACTGTATATGATGCAGCCGGAAGGTTTTGTCGACCCCAAGAATGCTAACAAGGTATGCAAGCTCCAGCGATCCATTTATGGGCTGGGGCAAGCATCTCGGAGTTGGAACATTCGCTTTGATGAGATGATCAAAGCGTTTGGGTTTACGCAGACTTATGGAGAAGCCTGTGTTTACAAGAAAGTGAGTGGGAGCTCTGTAGCATTTCTCATATTATATGTAGATGACATACTTTTGATGGGAAATGATATAGAACTTTTGGACAACATTAAGGCCTATTTGAATAAGAGTTTTTCAATGAAGGACATTGGAGAAGCTGCTTATATATTAGGCGCCTCATAGGTCTTTCACAAAGCACATACCTTGAAAAGATATTGAAGAAGTTCAATATGGATCAGTCCAAGAAGGGGTTCTTGCTTGTGTTGCAAGGTGTGAAATTGAGCTCAGCTCAATGCCCGACCACGGCAGAAGATATAGAAGAGATGAGTGTCATCCCCTATGCCTCGGCCATAGGGTCTATTATGTATGCCATACTGTGTACCAGACCTGATGTAAACCTTGCCGTAAGTTTGGTAGGAAGGTACCAAAGTAATCCCGGCAATGAACACTGGAAAGCGGTCAAGAATATCCTGAAGTACCTGAAAAGGACTAAGGACATGTTTCTCGTTTATGGAGGTGACGAAGAGCTCGCCGTAAAGGGTTACATCGACGCTAGCTTCGACACAGATCTGGATGACTCTAAGTCACAAACCGAATACGTGTATATGTTAAATGGTGGAGCAGTAAGCTGGTACAGCTGCAAGCAGAGCGTCGTGGCCGGTTCTACATGTGAAGCGGAGTACATGGCAGCCTCGGAGGCAGCGCACGAAGCAATTTGGGTGAAGGAGTTCATCACCGACCTAGGAGTCATACCCAATGTGTCGGGGCCATTCAAACTCTTCTGTGACAACACTGGAGCTATTCCCCTTGCCAAGGAGCTCAGGTTTCACAAGAAGACCAGGCACATCAAGCGTCGCTTCAACTCCATTCGTGAAAATGTTCAAGATGGAGACATAGAAATTTGTAAAGTGCATACGGATCTGAATGTCGCAGATCCGTTGACTAAACCTCTCCCTAGAGCAAAACATGATCAACACCAGAACTCTATGGGTGTTAGATTCATCACATTGTAACTAGATTATTGACTCTAGTGCAAGTGGGAGACTGTTGGAAATATATCCTAGAGGCAATAATAAAAGCATTATTATTATATTTCCTTGTTCATGATAATTGTCTTTTATTCATGCTATAATTGTGTTATCTAGAAATCGTAATACATGTGTGAATACATAGACACCAACATGTCCCTAGTAAGCCACTAGTTGACTAGCTCGTTGATCAACAGATCGTCATGGTTTCCTGACTATGGACATTGGATGTCATTGATAACGAGATCACATCATTAGGAGAATGATGTGATGGACAAGACCCAATCCTAAGCATAAGCACAAAGATCGTATAATTCGTTTGCTAGAGTTTTTCCAATGTCAAGTATCTTTTCCTTAGACCATGAGATCGTGTAACTCCCGGATACCGTAGGGGTGCTTTGGGTATGCCAAACATCACAACGTAAATGGGTGACTATAAAGGTATACTACGGGTATCTCCGAAAGTGTCTGTTGGGTTGACACGGATCGAGACTGGGTTTGTCACTCTGTATGACGGAGAGGTATCACCGGGCCCACTCAGTAATGCATCATCATAATGAGCTCAATGTGATCAAAGTGTTTGATCACGGGATCATGCATTACGGTACGAGTAAAGTGACTTGCCGATAACGAGATTGAACAAGGTATTGGGATACTGACGATCGAATCTCGGGCAAGTAAAATACCAATTGACAAAGGGAATTGAATACGGGATTGATTGAATCCTCGACATCGTGGTTCATCCGATGAGATCATCGAGGAGTATGTGGGAGCCAACATGGGTATCCAGATCCCGCTGTTGGTTATTGGCCAGAGAGGTGTCTCGGTCATGTTTGCATGTCTCCCGAACCCGTAGGGTCTACACACTTAAGGTTCTGTGACACTAGGGTTGTAGAGATATGAGTATGCAGTAATCCGAAAGTTGTTCGGAGTCCCGGATGAGATCCCGGATGTCACGAGGAGTTCTGGATTGGTCCAGAGGTGAAGAATTATATATAGGAAGTGCAGTTACGGCCATCGGGAGTGATTCGGGGGTCACCGGTATTGTACCGGGACCACCGAATGGGTCCCGGGGGTCCACCGGGTGGGGCCACCCATCCCGGAGGGCCCCATGGGCTGAAGTGGGAGGGGGAACCAGCCCTTAGTGGGCTGGTGCGCCCCCCTAGGCCCACCCCCTGCGCCTAGGGTTGGAACCCTAGGGTGGGGGGGGGGGGCGCCCCACTTGCCTTGGGGGGTACTCCACCCCCCTGGCCGCCGCCCCCCTGGAGATGGGATCTCCAGGGTCGGCGCCCCCCAGGGGGCCTATATAAAGGGGTGGGGGAGGGAGGGGCAGCCGGACCCTTGACCCCTGGCGCCTCCCTCTCCCCTGTCACACCTCTCCCTCTCGCGCAGACGCTCGGCGAAGCCCTGCTGCAGGTGACAACTGCATCCACCACCACGCCGTCGTGCTGCTGGATCTTCATCAACCTCTCCTTCCCCCTTGCTGGATCAAGAAGGAGGAGACGTCATCCACTCCGTACGTGTGTTGAACGCGGAGGTGCCGTCCGTTCGGCACTCGGTCATCGATGAATTGGATCACGGCGAGTACGACTCCATCATCCACGTTCTAGTGAACGCTTCCGCTCGCGATCTACAAAGGTATGTAGATGCATCCGACACTCGTTGCTAGATGAACTCATAGATGGATCTTGGTGAAACCGTAGGAAAATTTTTGTTTTCTGCAACGTTCCCCAACACTGAGGACCCCTTAGTCTAGGATTCCCTCAGTAGCCCCCGAACCAGGCTTCAACAATGAGGTGTTCGGCGTGCTAATTGTCTTCGGTGTTGCAAGGCTGGTTCCTTCTCCAAGTAACATCTTCGGTCGATGATCCAGTATCGCTTCCCTCGGCTTCTATGCGCCAATAACTTCGTCTTCCATGTGTCGAGCGAATGCGGAGAGTCAGGGTATTTTTGTGAATAATCCCCCCGTCCACACAAGGCAGAACACCTATTTAAAGATACTGGATCTTAGATCCATGAGACACTGTGCCGAGAAAATCCCCGTAGACTGCCAGGAGAAACCATCCCCAGCTCCTCCTGCCGCTCCAGCCTAAAGAGAAGCGACTGGGAGAAGTGCTCTGTGACTCACAGTCAATTAGCAAAGTTGCCAAAGCAGGGCTTCCTTCCTCCCGCGGATCTGGTCCCTGTCCGAGCAGGGTCGGCCTCCTTCAATGGCGTGACTCAGGCGGAGGACTTCCCTAATCCGTCTAGGGGAGAGCGAGTGTGCTTCGTCCCCTACCTGCTGAGAGGCGTCGGGTTTCCTGTCCATCCGTTCCTCAGGGGCTTCTGGAATACTATGGCCTCCAACTGCACAACTTCACTCCCGCCTCTATCCTTCATATCGCAGGTTATGTCGCTCTATGCGAGTTATTTCTGGGTGTTGAAGCCTATTTCGAATTATGGAGAAAATTGTTCTGTCTTGTCCCGCGCAACCACGAGGGGTCAGTATTTGAAGTGGGCGGAGCCGATGTGTGGCGCATAGCCGATACCGGATACCTGTCCGGCACACCAAGGAGGGCAGCGAAGGAATGGCATTCCGAATGGTTTTATATCGAGGACGTTGCACTTCCCGACCCAGTTCGAAAGGGTCTCCCTGAATTTGCTAGCGTCCTGCTAAAGAAGCGCCATAGTTGGCGTCCCCGGATCCTTGAAGAGGATGACAATGCGGAGGTTCATCAACTCTTGGGCAAGATAAAGACGATCACCTAGTCCGGATTAACAATGATTGAAGTAGTGGCGATTTCTCTAGTGCGAGGGGTTCAGACAGTTCAATATAGAGGACTCCCAATGTGGCACTACAACGGGGAGGAAGACGCCTCCCGCTATGGTCGAAAAGGTCTGGACACCCCTGCCGCTCTAGCCAAGATACTGGCCGAGCTGTTCAAAGGGGAGGAAGAGGAATTTCTTCACATCAATCGCAGAGATGGAAATTCTTTGTATAATCCTCCCAGTTGGATAAGCCCCAATCCTTCTGCTCTACTTGTCCTCCCTCTCAGATTATCTTTGATAAATTTCTAATCCGCTTATAACAACATTGGTGAAAAATCACAGAGGGGTTTCACTGCCCCGCCCCACAGCCTGAGAACCACAACCTGGAGCTGGATCCAGGGTTCGAAGAAGATCCGGATATATCCATGGTACTTGCGGATGGGGTGTTTTACCAGGCGAGCTATGATGGCACGGAAGTGGCCATTATCGGTGATTACCCTGATCTTCTTCCTGCTTCCCACGTAAGTTATTAAGAGAAAATTTCATTCGCAAGAGCTTCCTCGCACTGCCTCACCCATCGCACTGTCTCATGCTCTACATGGGAGGCGTTCGGCGCGCCATGCTACTCCTGGGACGGCTCCAAAGAGAGGGGCTACAACACCAAGCAAGGTTTCCAAAAGGAAGGTCGGTGAAGACGCGACCGGTCCCTCGTTAAGGATGTAAGGATTTGAAAGTATACTTTAGCAGTCACATCCGACTGTAACTTATACGTCTGTCTGGTACCAGGAAAAAGGTTCGCCAGACCAAGTCCGAGGGTCCAGCCGGCCGTACACCCTGCGCCCAGGATTTACACCCCGTTGGAGAGGCGGAGGCCGATACGGGAACGGTGTCGGACTGTACTTCAGCCGAGGGTTCAGAGAATATGTCCGTAACCAACTCGGAGGTGGAGAGCGCCATGAATCATCGGTGCTGTAAGGCTGTTTTACGAGACCCTGAGTTCTCAGAAGAGACATTCAATGCCTTCAGCTCGGCTGATATGTACATCTGAGCTGCTTGAAACGGGCTTAGTAGAGCCACAAAGCAGCATTTAACCGACGTGTGGGTGAGTTTTTCTTTGTCCTAATAGGATAATCATATGCCAGTAGCCCCGGGACTGAAAGCAGTTGGTACAACTGATTTAAGGACCGTTGTATCACCAGGTTCTTACAAAGAAGAACAACCTGCTAACCCAAGAGCTGGAACAGTGTCGGGCGCAGCTAAATGCTGCTACATCCGAACTGGAAGCCTTCAAGATGCTATCCACTGGTAATGCTCCCCTCCATCTAGGAACAATAATTGTATATCAACTGTGCTAATACTGCCACTGATCGCATAATAGGGTCGCCTGATCAACTTGAGAAGAAGTTGAAGGTCGCCCAAGCTGAGGTTGGCAAAAGTTTCAGCAAGGTCAGTCAATAGGTCGGAACCTTTACGTGACTTTACCACAGTGTCATCCATGTAAGCTTCCACATTCCGACTGATTTGAGTGAGCAGGCACTTCTGAATCATCCTCATGAATGTGGCTCCAGCGTACTTCAGGCCGAACGGCAGGGTGACATAACAGAAGCATCCGAATGGAGTAATTAAAGCCGTTTTTATTTCATCGGGTCCATACTGTCGGATCGGATGATAACCGGAATAAGCGTCCAGAAAAGACAATCGCTCACATCCCGCAGTCGAGTCGACGATTTGGTCGATGCGGGGGAGAGGAAAGTGATCTTTCGGGCAGGCCCGATTGATATGCTTGAAGTCAATGCACATGCGAAGTGAGTCGTCCTTCTTAGGGACCATGACAACATTGGTGAGCCACTTGGAGTGGTAGATCTCTCGGATAAACTCAGCTGCCAGGAGCCGAGCCACTTCTTCGCCAATTGCTTTTCTTTTCTGTACGGCGGACCGTCGAAGATGTTCCTTTACTGGTTTGACTTTTGGGTCGACTCGCAGACGGTGCTTAGCCAGCCCCGTGGGAACACCCGACATGTCAGAAGGTTTCCATGCAAAGGTGTCCCAGTTCTCACGGAGGAACTGGATGAGCGCTTCTTCCTATTTGGAGTCGAGTGTTGTCGAAATGTGAGTTGGAGCAGCATGGGGATCGGTCGGGTAAATATGAATCGACTTCGTTTCACCAGACGACTGAAATGCTGAGTCTGTGGCAGCCTTCTTAGCTCACAACAAATCACTCGGATCTGCATTTTTTTGATACTCCTGCAATTCGACTACTACCATTTGTGCATCGGCGATCTTTGGGCCCTTCTGGAAGCACTCTTCTGCCTTCTTCCGGTTGCGAGTGATAGTGATCACTCCTCTGGGACCTGACATCTTCAATTTGAGGTACACGTAACATGGTCGATCCATAAAACGCGCATAAGCAGGCCTACCCAGAATAACATGATAAGCACTCTGGAAATCCACGACTTCAAACGTCAACTTTTCTTTGCGGTAATTCTTGGAATCCCCGAAAACCACATCGAGGGCGATCTGGCAGAGTGACTCAGCCTTCTTGCCAGGAATAACCCCATGGAAACTCATATTGCTTTCACTAAGTCTGGACATCAGAATACCCATTCCCTTCAAGGTCTCCGCATACAGTATTTTAAGACCACTGCCACCATCCATCAAAACCTTAGTCAACCGAGTGCCTTCGACAACTGGGTCGACCACCAACGCTTGCCTCCCAGGGGTGGCAATGTTTGCTGGGTGATCATACTGGTCGAATGTAATGGCAGTCCGAGACCACTTCAAATAACTGGGTGTCGCCGGGGCGACCATGTTCACTTCTCTGTTAATGACTTTCAGTCGACTTTTGCTCTCAACATCAGCAAAAATCACCAGAGTGGAATTAATGTTGGGGAAACCATTATCGTCTTCTTCCTTGTCTTCACTCTTGTCCGACTCCTTCTCTTTCTCCTTGGGCTGTTTCTCTCGGAACTGCTGAATCAGGAGCCGACACTGTCGAGTGGTTTGTTTAGGGTAGATGAAATTACCCTCTTCATCTTTTTTGGTATGGATGTGGTAGGGTAAATCCAACACATCATTTCCTTCTTGATCTTTGATCTTCTTGGAGTTCCATGGCCCTTCGGGCTTCCGCTTGAACTTTCCCTCAGTCACGGCTAAGGCTTCTCCAGGAGCAGCTGGCTCGGCTTTGCGCTTCTGCTTCCGACTGGAGTTGCCTCCTCCGGTTTCGTGGGCGACTGTTTTGTGCTTGCCACTCCGGAGCCGATCCTCCTCTTCACCATTAGCATACTTGGTGGCAATTTCCATCATTCTACTCAAAGACATATCTCCGGTCCGACCGAACTTCAGGTTCAATTCTCGATACTTGACACCTACCTTAAAGGCACAAACTGCTTGGTGGTCTCACACATTCTCCACCGTGTGGTGCAACGTGATCCATATCTGGACATAATCTCTTAAGGTTTCATTCGGCTTCTGCATGCAGGATTGCAACTCCATTAGACCTGCTGGTAGTTTGCATGTACCTTCAAAGTTTCTAACAAACACTCGGGTGAGTTCCTCCCAACTATATATGCTGCCAGGTGCTAACTGATCCAACCATGCCCTGGCCGAGCCCTCCAACATCAGAGGAAGGTGCTTCATGGCCACTTCATCATTGCCGTCACTGATCTGAACAGCCACTCGATAGTCCTCAAGAAAAGTATTAGGCTTGGACTCACCAGTGAACTTGCTGACTCCAGTCGCCAACCTGAAGTTGGGAGGAATCACTGCATCCTTGCTGGCTCTGCTAGAACACTCGGGACCTGAAACATGCACTCTGCTACCAGTCGGGTAATCTCTGTCATGGCATTCTCTCTGCGCTCTGTTCCTGTCAACCAGACCTTGAACAAGAATAGATCTCGCGCCAAAGCCCAGCTCCCGGGGGTCAACTGGAATCCTTCGCCCACCACTGTGAGGGCGTCTGTCATTGTGTTGCCGAGGCGCGTATGACCCACACCTTAGGGGAGGCATGGGCACTCAACGGCGATCATCGCGGTCGAGTCGGTGATCATACTGCTCATGGTTTCTGTAATGGTCCCGTCGATCTCCACGTCCCTCACGCCTTGGAGGCGATCTTGGGCTCTGAGCCGACTGAACTGTGTCTGCCATTACCGATCTACTATGAATCCTATTACGAGACTGTGACACTGCTGTGTTCTGCTCTCCCGCCGCCCGGAGCAAAGCCCGGATCTACACCAAACCTCTGCCAGCTTCCAACTGGGAAGGCTGAATCGACTCTGCTATTTGGGCTGCAGCTGTGAGATTCTGGATCGGAGTTCGATATACCTGAGTTGGAGGCACAAAAAGTTGCCGTCGACTGGACTCAGGAACCCGCTGCCGAGCACGCTCGTCGAGTGCGCACTGGAGGTTCTCTAGTCGAGTGCGCTAAGCCAAGTTGGCCAGGCGCGCGTCCTCCAAGGCCCGGGCCTCGGGGGTTTCTCCAACGATAGGAGTGCGAAGTGCATCCATGTTACGGTGGCAAAGCTCTTCCCTCTGCTGCGAAGAGAGGCGCTCGGGCGGTACTCTTCATGGACACGCGACCGATTGCCTCCGCTGTCGCCACCGTCATCGTGGGGGAAGCCAGGAGGACTGCGCGGTCCGTTGACCATCAGGACTTCCGCCGTGGGGTCACTGCTGTCGCATTCGGATGCAGTCTCGACAGAGCCAGTCGACAGGTCGAACAGGCCATAGAGAGTCTCGTCGGGCTCGATTGCCGCGACTTGTGGGGTGGTCGACTGGCGAGCCACCGCGTGCCTCACCCACCACTGGAGCCGCGACCGACCGGAACGCTTGCGCTGACAAGCAGCAGGGAGTGAAGACGCCACAGGAGCCGACCGATACTGGGTCGACGGCTGCCGCAGATGGACGCCGCGGACGCACGTGCGAAAGTGCGTTGCCCCACGGACAGGGAGCGCCCCGACGTCCAGTGGAGCCTCTTGGCGATGAACACGAGCGCGACGAGACGGATCTCACGGCCCTAGGCCAAGCCTCCGCCGGAAACCATGTTGATGGGGGTCGGAAAAATTGCAACTTCTCCAACAAGTCGCTAAGACACCTGCCCCACGGTGGGCGCCAACTGTTGTGGTACGAAGACTGACAGTAGAATAGGGGGGTAAGTATGGAGAGGCCAGATCCTAGCTATGGCGAAGTTGTACACATGAGTTTTACGAGTTCAGGCCCTTCTCAGAAGAAGTAACAGCCCTACGTCTCGGAGCCTGGAGGCGGTTGACTGGATTATGTATGTGTGTGTTTACAGAGTTGCGAACCCTTGTCTCAGAGGAGGGGGTGGCTTATATAGAGTGCACCAGGACCCCAGCTCCCCTCCATTACACAGGGTTCAATGTTCATAAAGGGAAAGCGTTACAGGTAACGTCTGTAATAAAGTGTTGTAAATGATCATTAAATATATGAGTAAACGCCCGATCGTTGCTGCGCAGAGTGGCTTTAGGTCTTCTGCATGTCGAGTGGTTTAATGGTCGAGTGACCCAAATAAGGAGGGGTCTTCCGAGTGAATGGTAGGTCAGTGGATTGCACTCTACACCTTTGATAGGCTCCTTCTATTTACTCTTGAACTTCTTTGCTTCTAGGACAAGGACCTTAGGTAGGACATATAGGTCAGGCCTATTACCCTACCCCAGGTTTATGTCCTCATCAGTGCTCCCTTTACCACCTAGCCGAACAATCGGGAATGTAGGGGTAAGCACATGAGCCAGGCAACCCATCTTGGCCAAAACTTAAGTCATATCGATGCATATAATGGTGAAGAAAAGACATATGGGAAAACGCGTATGTATGATGAGCTTGACGCTCGGAAAATAATATTAATAATCTTCTGTTCAAGAAGCCCCCAGGTATAACAGACGTACATATGTAAAGATGTGTATATCAATGGTGTTCGGTCGAGCCATATCAAATCTTTAATGCGGGAAAATAAAGGTGGAAAAGAGAGAGAAATTAATGGAAACTAAAGGGGAGAAGGGGACGAAAAAAGAGTTTGGTGTCAGGCGTAAAACCTTCGGACTCTGGCCGCGTTCGAGGGGTTCGACTCTAGGCAATTATCCGATGCATCACGAAGACGGTACGCTCCGCCGGTAAGAACTTCGTCGATTATGAAGGGACCCTCCCATTTGGGCTTGAGTTTGTCCTTTTTCTTCTCCGGCAAGCGTAGAACAAGTTCACCGACGTTGTATGTCTTGGCCCGTACTTCTCTGCTTTGATATCTTCGAGCCTGCTGTTGATAAAATGCTGAACGGGCTTTGGCGATGTCGCGCTCCTCCTCCAGGGCGTCTAGGCTGTCCTGTGATGTGTACTACACAACCTTCTTCTTGTAGACGTTGTTGGGCCTGCAAGTGCACAGGTTTGTAGGACAGTAGAAAATTACCCTCAAGTGGATGACCTAAGGTTTATCAATCCGTGGGAGGCGTACGATGAAGATGGTCTCTCTCAAGCAACCCTATGGAGCGTAAACGGTATTGCAATGCTAGGAAACAAGGCCTAGGGTTCATACTTTCACTAGTGTAAGTCCTCTCAACAATAATAACATAATTGGATCATATAACTATCCCTCAACATGCAACAAAGAGTCACTCCAAAGCCACTAATAGCGGAGAACAAACGAAGAGATTATGGTAGGGTACGAAACCACCTCAAAGTTATTCTTTCCAATCAATCCATTGGGCTATTCCTATAAATGTGACAAACAGCCCTAGAGTTCGTACTAGAATAACACCTTAAGACACAAATCAACCAAAACCCTAATGTCACCTAGATACTCCAATGTCACCTCAAGTATCCGTGGGCATGATTATACGATATGCATCACACAATCTCAGACTCATCTACTCAATCCAACACAAAGTACTTCAAAAAGTGCCCAAAGTTTCTACCAGAGAATCACGACAAAAACGTGTGCCAACCCCTATGCATAGGTTCATGGGCGGAACCCGCAAGTTGATCACCAAAACATACATCAAGTGAATCAATAGAATAACCCATTATCACCACGGTTATCCCACGCAAGACATACATCAAGTGTTCTCAAATCTTTAAAGACTCAATACGATAAAATAACTTCAAACGGGAAACTCAATCCATTACGAGAGAGAATAGGGGGAGAAGAAACATAGGATCCAACTATAATAGCAAAGCTTGCGATACATCAAGATCGTGCCAAATCAAGAACACGAGAGAGAGAGAGAGAGAGAGAGAGAGAGAGAGAGAGAGATCAAACACATAGCTACTGGTACATACCCTCAGCCCTGAGGGTGAACTACTCCCTCCTCGTCATGGAGAGCGCCGGGATGATGAAGATGGCCACCGGTGAGGGTTCCCCCCTCCGGCAGGGTGCCGGAACAGGGTCCCGATAGGGTTTTTGGTGGCTACAGACGCTTGCGGCGGCGGAACTCCAGACCTAATCTCTGTTCTGGGCTGGCCCTCCGGTTAATAGGTTACTCACAAAAATAATATAAAAGTAGAGAATAAAGCCAAATATTGCCTAAAACAGTAGATAATATAGCATGGAGCAATAAAAAATTATAGATACGTTGGAGACGTATCAAGCATCCCCAAGCTTAATTCCTGCTCGTCCTCAAGTAGGTAAATGATAAAAAAGATAATTTTTGATGTGGAATGCTAGTTGGCATAATTTCAATGTAATTCTTCTTACTTGTGATATAAATATTCAGATCGGAAAGATTCAAGACAAAAGTTCATATTGACATAAAAAGAATAATACTTCAAGCATACTAACAAAGCAATTATGACTTCTCAAAATAACATGGCCAAGGAAAGTTCATGCCTACAAAATCATATAGTTTAGTCATGCTCCATTTTCGTCACACAAGAATGCTCTCATCATGCACAACCCCGATGACAAGCCAAGCAATTGTTTCATACTTTAATAATCTCAAACTCATAAACCTTCACGCAATACATGAGCGCGAGCCATGGATATAACACTATGGGTGGAATATAATATGATGATGGGGGTTATGTGGAGAAGACGAAAAAGGAGAAAGTCTCACATCAACAAGGATAATCAACGGGCTATGGAGAGGCCCGTCGATTGATGTTAATGCGAGGAGTAGGGATTGCCATGCAACGGATGCACTAGAGCTATAAATGTATAAAAGCTCAACAAAAGAAACTAAGTGGGTGTGCATCCAAGTTGCTTGCTCACGAAGACCTAGGTCATTTGAGGAGGCCCATCGTTGGAATATACAAGCCAAGTTCTATAATGAAAAGTTCCCACTAGTATATGAAAGTGACAAAACAAGAGACTCTCTATCATGAAGATTATGGTGCTACTTTGAAGCACAAGTGTGGAAAAAAAAAGGATAGTAGCATTGTCCCATTTTATTTATTTATTTATTTATTTTTTGGGCCTTCTTTTTTTCTTTGTCCTTTCTCTCTTTTTTGGACAATGCTCTATTGAATGATGATCATCACACTTCTATTTATTTACAACTCAATGATTACAACTCGATACTAGAAAAAAGTATAACTCTATATGAATGCCTCCGGCGGTGTACCGGGATATGCAATGAATCAAGAGTGACAAGTATGAAAGAATTATGAACGGTGGCTTTGCCACAAATACTATGTCAACTACATGATCATGCTAGCAATATGACAATGATGGAGCATGTCATAATAAACAGAATGGTGGAAAGTTGCATGGCAATATATCTCGGAATGGCTATGGAAATGCCATGATAGGTAGGTATGGTGGCTGTTTTGAGGAAGATATAAGGAGGTTTATGTGTGAAAGAGCGTATCATATCATGGGGTTTGGATGCACCGGCAAAGTTTGCACCAACTCTCGATGTGAGAAAGGGCAATGCACGGTACCATAGGGGCTAGCAAAGATGGAAGGGTGAGAGTGCGTATAATCCATGGACTCAACATTACTCATAAAGAACTCACATACTTATTGCAAAAATCTACAAGCCATCAAAAACCAAAGCACTACGTGCATGCACCTAGGGGGATAGATTGGTAGGAAAAGACCATCGCTCGTCCCCGACCGCCACTCATAAGGAGGACAATCAAATAACACCTCATGTTTCAAATTTGTTACATAACGTTTACCATACATGCATTCTACGGGACTTGCAAACTTCAACTCAAGCATTTCTCAAATTCACAACTACTTAACTAGCACAACTTTGATATTATTACCTCCATATCTTAAAACAATCATCAAGTATCAAACTTCTCTTAGTATTCAATACACTCATAAGAGAATTTCATTATTCCTGAATACCTGGAATATTAGGATTTTAAGCAAATTACCATGCTCTTTAAGACTCTCAAAATAATATAAGTGAAGCATGAGAGTTCAATAATTTCTTTAAAACAAACCACCACCGTGCTCTAAAAGATCTAAGTGAAGCACATAGAGCAAAATTATACCACTCAAAAGATATAAGTGAAGCACATAGAGTATTCTATCAAAGTTTAATTCATAGATGGCTCTCTCAAAGGTGTGTACAGCAAGGATTATTTTGGCACACTACCAAACAAAGACAAAAATAATACACGACGCTCCAAGCAAAACACATATCATCTTGATGAATAAAATATAGCTCCAAGTAAATTACCGATGGAAGTGGACGAAAGAGGGGATGCCTTCCGGGGCATCACCAAGCTTAGACACTTGTTTATGATTGAATATTACCTTGGGGTACCTTGGGCATCCCCAAGCTTAGTCTCTTGCCACTCCTTATTCCGTAGTCCATCGAATCTTTACCCAAAACTTGAAAACTTCACAACACAAAACTTAACAGAAAACTCGTAAGCTCCGTTAGCGAAAGAAAACAAAACACCACTTCAAGGTACTTTAATGAACTCATTATTTATTTATATTTGTGTTAAACCTACTGTATTCCAACTTATATATGGTTTATAAACTATTTTACTGGCCATAGCTTCATCAAAATAAGCAAACAACACACGAAAAACAGAATCTGTCAAAAACATAACAGTCTGTAGTAATCTGTAGCTAACGCAAACTTCTGGAACTCCAAAAATTCTAAAATAAATTGGTGGACCTGATGAATTTGTCTAGTAATCATCTGAAAAAATAATAAACTAAATATAACTCTCCAGTAAAAAGTTCTAGCTAATCTCGTGAGCGCTAAAGTTTCTGTTTTTACAGCATGATCATAAAGTCTTCACCCAAGTCTTCCCAAAGGTTCTACTTGGCACAAACACTAATTAAAACACAAAACCCCATCTAAAAATAAGCTAGATGGATTATTTATTCCTATACAGAACCAAAAATCAAGAAACTAAAATAAAATTGGGTTGCCTCGCAACGAGCGCTATCGTTTAATGCCCCTAGCTAGGCATTATGATTTCAATGATGCTCACATAAAAGATAGGAATTGAAACATAAAAAAGAGCATCATGAAGAATTTGACTAGCACATTTGAGTCTAACCCACTTCCTATGCATAGGGATTTTGTGAGCAAACAACTTATGGGAACAATAATCAACTTGCATAGGAAGATAAAACAAGCATAACTTCAAGATTTTAAGCACATAGAGAGGAAACTTGATATTATTGCAATATGTAGAAGCATTTGATCCTCTCTCATAATAATTTTCAGTAGCATCATGACTGAATTCAACAATATAACCAGCACCTAAAACATTCTTTTCATGATCTACTTGCATAGAATTTTTATTACTCTCCACATAAGCAAAATTTTTCTCATGAATAGTAGTGGGAGCAAACTCAACATAATAACTATCATATGATTGAGAATTAAGATCAAGATGACAAGTTTCATGGTTATTATTATTCTTTAAAGCATACGTGTCATCACAATAATCATCATAGATAGGAGGCATGCTTTCATCATAGTAAATTTGCTCATCAAAGCTTGGGGGACAAAAAATGTCATCTTCATCAAACATAGCTTCCCCAAGCTTGTGGCTTTGCATATCATTAGCATCTTGGATATTCAAGGAATTCATACTAACAACATTGCAATCATGCTCATCATATAAATATTTAGTGCCAAACATTCTAATACATTCTTCTTCTAACACTTTGGCACAATTTTCCTTGCCATCATACTCACGAAAGATATTAAAAAGGTGAAGCGTATGACACAAACTCAATTCCATTTTTTTGTAGTTTTCTTTTATAAACTAGACTAGTGCTAAAACAAGAAACAAAAAGACTCGATTGCAAGATCTGAAGATATACCTTCACTTACCTAGCCTCCCCGGCGACGGCGCCAAAAAAGAGCTTGATGTCTACTACACAACCTTCTTCTTGTAGATGTTGTTGGGCCTGCAAGTGCACAGGTTTGTAGGACAGTTGCAAATTTCCCTCAAGTGCATGACCTAAGGTTTATCAATCCATGGGAGGCGTAGCATGAAGATGGTCTCTCTCAAGCAACCTTGCAACCAAATAACAAAGAGTCTCTTGTGTCCCCAACACACCCAATACAATGGTAAATTGTATAGGTGCACTAGTTCGGCGAAGAGATTGTGATACAAGTGCAGTATGGATGGTAGATATAGGTTTTTGTAAACTGAAAATATAAAAACAGCAAGGTAGCAAGTGGTAAAAGTGAGCGTAAACGGTATTGCAATGCTAGGAAACAAGGCCTAGGGTTCATACTTTCACTAGTGTAAGTCCTCTCAACAATAATAAAATAATTGGATCATATAACTATCCCTCAACATGCAACAAAGAGTCACTCCAAAGCCACTAATAGCGGAGAACAAACGAAGAGATTATGGTAGGGTACGAAACCACCTCAAAGTTATTCTTTCGAATCAATCCATTGGGCTATTCCTATAAATGTCACAAACAGCCCTAGAGTTCATACTAGAATAACACCTTAAGACACAAATCAACCAAAACCCCAATGTCACCTAGATACTCCAATGTCACCTCAAGTATCTGTGGGCATGATTATATGATATGCATCACACAATCTCAGATTCATCTACTCAATCCAACACAAAGTACTTCAAAGAGTGCCCAAAGTTTCTACTGGAGAATCACGAAGAAAACGTGTGCCAACCCCTATGCATAGGTTCATAGGCGGAACCCGCAAGTTGATCACCCAAACATACATCAAGTGAATCAACAGAATAACCCATTGTCACCACGGTTATCCCACGCAAGACATACATCAAGTGTTCTCAAGTCTTTAAAGACTCAACCCGATAAAATAACTTCAAAGGGGAAACCCAATCCATTACAAGAGAGAAGAGGGGGAGAAGAAACATAGGATCCAACTATAATAGCAAAGCTCGCGATACATCTAGATCGTGCCAAATCAAGAACACGAGAGAGAGAGAGAGAGAGAGAGAGAGAGATCAAACACATAGCTACTGGTACATACCCTCAGCCCCGAGGGTGAACTACTCCCTCCTCATCATGGAGAGCGCCTGGATGATGAAGATGGCCACAGGTGAGGGTTCCTCCCTCCGGCAGGGTGCCGGAACAGGGTCCCGATGGGGTTTTTGGTGACTACAGAGGCTTGCGGCGGCGAAACTCCAGATCTAATCTCGGTTCTGGAAGTTTTAGGATACGTAGGTATATATGGGTGCAAGGGGTATGTCGGTGGAGCTGCGGGGGCCCCACGAGGCAGGGGGCGTGCTCCAGGGTGATGGGCGTGCCCCCTACCCTCGTGGCCATCTCCCATATCTTCTGACGTAGAGCCCAAGTCTATCAGGTAGGTTTCCTTCCAAAAATAACTTCTCTAGTTGATTTCGTTCTGTTTTGACTCCGTCTGATATTCCTTTTCCTCGAAACACTGAAATAGGCATAAAACTACAAATCTGGGCTGGGCCTCCGGTTAATAGGTTAGTCCCAAAAATAATATAAAAGTAGATAATAAAGCCCAATATTGCCTAAAACAGTAGATAATATAGCATGGAGCAATAAAAAATTATAGATACGTTGGAGACGTATCATCCTACCGATCCAACTCGTCCTGTTTCTCTTTGTACATACGTACTCGAGGTGAGTCATGTATAATTTCGCAGGACAATACAGCCTCTGCACCGTACACCTTGAAGAAAGGTGTGTATCCAGTGGTCCGGTTGGGCGTGGTCCACAGCCCCCAGAGTACGGAGTCGAGCTCTTCGACCCAGTGCTTGTCTGATTCTTTCAAAGACCGCACTAGCCTTGGTTTTATGCCACTCATAATGAGACCGTTGGCTCGCTCAACTTGGCCGTTTATTTGTGGCTGGTAGACAGAGGCGTAATCGAGCTTAATGCCCAGATTAGCACACTAGGTCTTCACCTCATCGGCTGTGAAATTGGAACCGTTATCAGTGATTATGCTATGCGGGACACCATAACGGTGCACCACATAGGATATAAATGCGATCACCGGTCCGGACTCGGCCATTTTAACTGGTCTAGCCTCTATCCACTTGGTGAATGTGTCCACTGTTACCAGCAAATATTTTTTCTTATGGCTTCCCCCTTTAAGGGGTCCGACCATATCCAAGCGCCAGACCGCAAAGGGCCATGTAATGGGGATTGTTTGTAGGGCGGTTGGGGGCATGTGGCTTTGGTTGGCGAAGAGTTGGCATCCAACGCAGCGCTGGACGAGGTCCCGTGCGTCTGCTCGAGCCGTGGGCCAATAAAATCCTGTCCGGAAGGCCTTGCTGACAAGTGCTCGGGCTGCAGCGTGGTGCCCACTGAGGCCGGCGTGAATTTCTGCCAAGAGTTGTCGCCCCTCCTCCTCGGAGATACACCTTTGAAGGACTCCGGTAGTGCTTTTCTTGTAGAGCTCTCCTTCATGAACTTTATAGGCCTTCGAACGCCGGATAATGCGGCGAGCCTCATTCTGATCTTCTGGGACCTCCTTCCTATTAAAGTAGGCCAGGAATGGTTCGGTCCACGGGGAAATTACCGCCATGATGAGGTGGGCCGATGGTGTTATTTCGGTGGCTGAGCCTCCGATGATATCTACGCGTTCCTTGTCTATGTTTGTGTGCAAAACGGGACTGTCGTTGTTGTCTACCCCTTGCCACACCACAGATGGCTTAAAGAGCCTTTTGAGGAAGATATTAGGTGGGATGGGGTTGCGCCTAGCGTCGATGCGAGCAAGGACGTCTGCCGCCTGATTACTTTCGCGGGCGACGTGATGAAATTCAAGCCCCTCGAACCGAGCCGACATCTTTAGTACGAAATTGCGATAAGCTGCCATCTTAGGATCTTTGGCGTCAAAGTCTCCATTAATTTTGGATATTGCAAGGTTTGAATCCCCGCACACCTCCATGCGTTGTATGCCCATTGATACGGTCATCCGAAGGCCATGTAGCAAGGCCTCGTATTCGGCTGCGTTGTTAGAGTCTGTGAATAGTATAAGGAGCACGTACTGGACGATGTCTCCCGTGGGGGACGTTAATACGACGCCCATCCCTAGCCCTGCCAACATTTTGGAGCCGTCAAAATGCATAACCCAGTTGGAATACGCGCCGTACTCTTTAGGGAGTTCGGCCTCTGTCCATTCGGCGATGAAGTTAACCAGTACTTGGGATTTGATAGCTCGACGAGGTTTGTACATGATGTCGAATGGAAGGAGCTCGATGGCCCATTTGGTGATCTGGCCCGTGGCGTCCCGATTGAGGGGGACTTCGGAAGCCACCGTGATCGAGCACTCCTGAAAGTAGTGTTGCAATTTTTGGGATGCCATGAAGACTGCATATGCTATCTTTTGATAGTGCGGGTACCGGGATTTGCCTGGTGTGAGGATGGTGGATACGTAGTATACCGGCTTTTGGAGCGGAAATTTGTGTCCGTCCTGTTCTCGCTCAACGACGAGTACGACACTCACCACCTGGTGTGTTGCTGATATATATAGGAGCATTGGCTCGCCGACGTTTGGCGCGGCCAGGATTGGGTTGCTTGCCAAAAGGGCTTTTATTTCTTCCAGTCTGGCTGTCGCCGCGTTTGTCCACTCGAAGTTGTCAGTGCACCGTAGGAGGTGATAAAGGGCAACGCCTTTTCTCCCAGCCTGGAGATGAAGCGGCTTAAAGCTGCCACGCACCCGGTAAGTTTTTGGACCTGTTTGAGTTCGGTTGGCATGGCGAATTGTGACAGAGCTTGGATTTTGGCTGGATTTGCTTCGATGCCTCTATTGGAGACGATGAAGCCCAGTAGTTTACCAGCGGGGACGCCTAAGACGCACCTTTATGGATTGAGCTTGATGTCGTATGTGTGGAGGTTGTTGAATGTGAGGTGCAAGTCGTCTATTAGTGTTTCGACGTGTCTAGTTTTGATGACGACGTCGTCCACGTAGGCCTCCACTGTCTTGCTGATCTGTTTCTCGTGGCACGTTTGGATCATGCGCTGGTAGGTGGCGCCGGTGTTGTTGAGCCCGAAAGGCATGGTGTTGAAGCAAAACGACCCGTATGGCGTAGTGAATGCTGTGGCGGCTTGGTCGGACTCCTTCATTTTAACTTGATGGTATCCGGAATATGCACAAGGGAAGCATAGCAAGTCGTGTCCTGCGGTAGCATCAATGATTTGATTCATTCGAGGAAGGGGGAAGGGATCCTTATGGCAAGCCTTGTTAAGGTCTTTGAAATCGACGCATAGGCGACAGGATTTATCCTTCTTTGGTACCATGACCAAATTCGCTAGCTAGTCTGGATGTTTAATATCTTTGATGAATCCAGCCTCGATAAGTTTTGCTAGCTCCTCTCCCATAGCCTGTTGTTTGGGTTCGAAAAAACGCCGCAGTGCTTGTTTGACCGGTTTATATCCCTTTAGTATGTTGAGGCTGTGCTCGGCCAACTCACGTGGAATTCCTGGCATTTCTGAGGGGTGCCAGGCGAATATATCCTAGTTTTTGCGCAGGAAGTCTCGCAATGTTGTGTCGACTGTGGGGCTGAGTTGCGCTCCTATTGTAACGCCCGAATAATTTGGCTACAGTAAAACTTTTCTGATGATGCCATGTCATCTGTGTTACTGTTGCTAACCTCGCAATAATCTGAAACCGTTCGAAACTCAGATTCAAATTACTGATAACAATAAAAGTTTTCAAAAATTAAAACAAAATTGTTCGGTGGTTGCCGAATATTACAAAGGTAGTTGTGGTGAAGTAAATACATTTTTATAAAATGGCTAAATGGATTAAACAATTTAAACAGAAAAGAAAATACAAAAAAGAGGAAAACAAACATAAAAAAAAGAAAGAAAGGGAAACACCCCCCCCGTTGGGCCACCCGGCCCAGCCAACGGCCACCGGGCCGCCAGGCCGGCCCACCCCCGCGCCCATATCCCCCCACCCCCTGGAAACCCTAGCTCACCCCCACCCAATCGCCCCCACTCCCCACTCGCTCTCCCCCTTCCTCCCTGATCCAGATCGGATCGGGGGAACAAACCCCGGCGCTCGCCCCTCCCCGGACCCCGACGCCCTGGCACGTCCCCGCCGCCTCGCCGTTCGCCGGCACCGTCGCCGGACCGCCTCGCCGGACCTCCTCATCCTCTCCGTCGTCGGACCACCCCAACCTTCCCCGAGCACGCTCCCTAGTCCCTACCCCCCACCGTGAGCTTCCTCCCTCTCCCTCGCACGTCATGCTCGACGTCGCGCCTTCCCCGCTCCTCCTCCGCGTGTATGCGCTCGCGCTCACCGCGGCCCGCGCTCACCACGTCGACGGCCGCGCCCCGGCGCCCCTGGACGCGCCCATGGCCGCGTGCCTCGCCATCTGCTCCCACTCCGTCCCGCCCCTGGCCGTGTGTAGTGCGCGCGCTGGCTGCGCCAAGC
Organism: Aegilops umbellulata; assembly: GCA_032464435.1. Taxonomy (NCBI): domain Eukaryota; kingdom Viridiplantae; phylum Streptophyta; class Magnoliopsida; order Poales; family Poaceae; genus Aegilops; species Aegilops umbellulata. The sequence continues at coordinate 360,856,633 of CP136059.1, forward strand.
GCCTCGCCCCGCCGAGGCCTCTCTGCCTCAACCGCCCCTGCCCACTGCCGCGCCAGCGTTTCCCCGCCCTCGCTGTCCTCCGCCATGCCCCGCGCCCCCTCCGTCGACTGCCCGGCGCTGGCGCCCAAGCGCCCGCACTCGGCGCCCCGTACCCGCGGCCCCCCTCGTGGTCGCCGCCCTAGCCCTCGCGGCTCCGGCCGGCCGCGCCGTGGCCGCCGGCGCCCGCCCTCCTGGGCGCCTGTGTGCTCCCCGCCCCGGGTGGCCTCGGGCACGCACGCCCGCGCCCGTGCGCCCGCACCCGTCGCCCGTTGTGGCCTCTATGGGCCACTGACTAGGGGGCCCCGCCCCAGAACGATTTAAAAAAAGGAATTAAATAAATAAATAAATAAATAGTTAATTAATTAATTAATTAATTAATTAAGGAATTAATTAAGTTAACTAATCATAATTAGGTTAACCTAAATAACTATTTAGTCTAATTAAACAGTAATTAGTTAGTTAACCCTGATTAACCTAATCAGAGAATGACAGGTGGGTCCCACTGGACCCACACATCAGTTTGACCAGTCAACGCCCCTGTTGACTGCTGACGTCATGCTGACATCAGCAAACACTGTTTTGGATAATGTTAGATATAAATAATTAATTAAATTCCAGAAATTAATAAAATCTTTAGAAAATCATATCTTTTAATTCATAACTCGGATTAAAATATTTTCAACATGAAAGTTGCTCAGAACGACGAGACGATTCCGGATACACAGCCCGTTCGTCCGCCACACATTCCTAACCTATCCAACTCGCAACTTTCCCCCTCCGGCCCCTTTGCCCGAAAACGCGAAACGCCGGGGATACTTTCCCGGATGTTTCCCCCCTTCACCGGTATCACCTCATACCGCGTTAGGACACCTCTAACGCCGTTACTTGTCATGTCATGCATCACTATGCATCTGCTTGCTTAAATATTTATTGTTTCTCCCCCCTCTTCTCTCGATAGACACCGAGACCGACGCTGCTGCTGCCCCGATCGACTACGGTGTTGACGACCCCTCTCTCTTGCCAGAGCAACCAGGCAAGCCCCCCCCCCCCTTGATCACCAGATATCGCCTATTCTTCTCTATACTTCTTGCATTAGAGTAGTGTAGCATGTTACTGCTTTCAGTTAACCCTATACTGTTGCATAGCCTGTCCTTGCTACTACTGTTGTTACCCTTACCTGCTATCCTACTGCTTAGAATAGGATGCTAGTGTTCCATCAGTGGCCCTACACTCTTGTCCGTCTGCCATGCTATACTACTGGGCCGTGATCACTTCGGGAAGTGATCGCGGACATATACTATATACTTTACACTGTTACATTATCAGTGATACTGTTCGGAGATGGGGGCTGAAGGGGCAGGTGGCTCCATCCCGGTAGAGGTGGGCCTGGGTTCCCGACGGCCCCCGACTGTTACTTTGTGGCGGAGCGACAGGGCAGGTTCAGACCACCTAGGAGAGAGGTGGGCCTGGCCCTGGTCGGCGTTCGCGGATACTTAACACGCTTAACGAGATCTGGGTATTTGATCTGAGTCTAGCCATTTGGTCTATACGCACTAACCACCTACACGGGAGTAGTTATGGGTATCCCGACGTCGTGGTATCAGCCAAAGCACTTCTTGACGTCAGCGACTGAGTGGCGCGCGCCGCATTGGATCGTAAGCTCGCACTTGTATTAAGGGGGCTAGATCTGCTTCCGGCCGCGTACGCAACGTGCAGGTGTGCTCAGGGCGATGGGCCCAGACCCCTGCGCGCATAGGTTTAGACCGGCATGCTGACCGCTCTGTTGTGCCTAGGTGGGGCTGCGACGTGTTGATCTTCCGAGGCCGGGCATGACCCAGGAAAGTGTGTCCGGCCAAATGGGATCAAGCGTGTTGGGCTATGTGGTGCACCCCTGCAGGGAAGTTTATCTATTCGAATAGCCGTGTCCCTCGACAAAAGGACGACCCGGAGTTGTACCTTGACCTTATGACAACTAGAACCGGATACTTAATAAAACACACCCTTCCAAGTGCCAGATACAACCCGGTGATTGCTCTCCAACAGGGCATCGAGGAGGGGATTGCCGGGTAGGATTATGCTATACGATGCTACTTGGAGGACTTCAGTCTACTCTCTTCTATATGCTGCAAGACGGAGGTGACCATAAGCGTAGTCTTCGATAAGACTAGCTATCCCCCTCTTATTCTGGCATTCTGCAGTTCGGTCCACTGATATGGCCCCTTTACACATATATCCATGCATATGTAGTGTAGCTCCTTGCTTGCGAGTACTTTGGATGAGTACTCACGGTTGCTTTTCTCCCCCTTTTCCCCCTTTCCCTTCTACCCGGTTGCCGCAACCAGATGCTGGAGCCCAGGATCCAGACGCCACCTTCCACGACGACTCCTGCTACTCTGGAGGTGCCTACTACTATGTGCAGCCCGCTGAGGACGACCAGGAGTAGTTAGGAGGATCCCAGGCAGGAGGCCTATGCCTCTTTCGATCTGTATCCCAGTTTGTGCTAGCCTTCTTAAGGCAAACTTGTTTAACTTATGTCTGTACTCAGATATTGTTGCTACCGCTGACTAGTCTATGATCGAGCACTTGTATTCGAGCCCTCGAGGCCCCTGGCTTGTATTATGATGCTTGTATGACTTATTTTATTTGTAGAGTTGTGTTGTGATATCTTCCCGTGAGTCCCTGATCTTGATCGTACACATTTGCGTGCATGATTAGTGTACGATTGAATCGGGGGCGTCACAAGTTGGTATCAGAGCCGACTGCCTGTAGGAATCCCTCTTCCACACTCCTTGGCCGAAGTCGAGTCTAGACATTACAAAAACTTTTACTAACTTGGTTGTGTGCCTTACGGGCCCACGTCGCCATCGGGTGGTACTAGGATCTTTTACTCCTCGGCCTTTACTCTGGGACTCTAAACTCTCTTCTACTCGGGTTAAAGGAATTTACTAACTCTGACACAAGGATCCCGTGACGACATTCACCCCAAAGTTGGATAAAAGCCATAGTTATTCCTTGGTATAGTGTTTTGCACAATTTCCACACTGTCATTTGACTCCTTTGAAACATCTTTGTTTTCAGATGGAACCCACGAGGCAGGTCGTGCGCCACACGGCGGCCATTGGCGCCTCGGGATCACTGGCGATGCTAGCTGAGATGATGACCTATCTGGGTTATCGCTGGCACCCCGAGTACACCGTCACCGAGGAGTACCAGGACTTTAACCAGGAGCAGTACCGTGCCACCGTCCACCTCTACTCTCGGGAGTATGACTCCACTACAGTGCTGCACACCTCTTATGGTGTGGGAGTGACCATTGATATGGCAGTTCACGATGCTGCCTATGCTGCTCTGACACGCCTTCGTAGGGAGTACCGGGAGTTGGACACCTCCCCCTTCAGGCACATTGCTATCGCATCTGATATTGGTGCAGAGGGTTACTACACTGCTGCCTACTCCACTGTCACCCGTGAGCCCTTCCACCATCAGAACTTTGTTCTGCATGCTGATGGGCTGGATCGAGCTAACCGAGCTCTTCGCCACGAGTTGTACACCACTCGTCAGCACCTCTACCGTGCTTTGACAATGTTGCACCCCTTTGTTGGATCTGGGGAGCTGCCGCGTTCTGCTATCTACCCAGCCAGGACCGTGATGCCTCAGGGTGTCGGTTGGCCAGAGGTGGGAGGCTACTCTCCCGCACTTGGTCCACTTCTGCCGCCAGAGCGTCGGGTTCAGCACCAGAGCACCCGCGGACCCCAGGTTGCCGACGTGGTGTACCCGTTGCCACACTACCAGCTTTCAGGCTACACCTACCTCCGCAGTGTCGTATGGGACTGATGTAGACTTGCTTGCTTATGTTAGATGCATTCGCCGCGAGCCTGCGTGCCGCCTGTGATGTCTTAGTTTATGTACTGATCTCTGTGTACTGAACTCTGAGTACCGAACTCTAGGCATGATCTCTTTTGTAAGATGTGCCGACTATTATGTGGTATCTATCGTGCTGCTTTCATCATACATGTCTCGTATTGAATGATTCTTGTCTTTGCAAATATTCTCAAATGCTGAACTACCCCTGTTATATATTAGCAGGATGGTTAGACCAGGTGGTCGTGGTCGGGGTGGCAACTTCCCACCACCGCCTGAGTACATGGCTGGTATGATCCAACAGCTTGAGATGAATCGTCAGTTCATGGAGAACATGATGGCTCAGTTTCCTCGCCCCAATGTGAACCAGCAGCCAAACACAGTAACTCTGCAGGATTTCATGCGCCTGAACCCAACTGTGTATCGCAGCTCTACTCAGCCTCAGGACGCTGATGACTGGCTCCGTGACATCACCTATGAGATGGAGTCTGCTGATGTACCCCCAGCCAGCTACGTCACGTTTTCTTCCTTCTTGCTGACGGGACCCGCAACTCAATGGTGGGACAGCCACAGGCGTACTCTGCCAGTTGGAACAATCATCACCTGGCCAGACTTCCAAGCTGCTTCCCGTTCCCGCTTCATTCCTCAGGGAGTCATGGACCGGAAGAAGCGTGAGTTCCGCAGCCTCATCCAAGGCAACAAAACTGTTGAAGCTTATCAGCGAGAGTTTCTGGACTTGTCTCGCTATGCTGAAGAAGACATTGCAACTGATGCACGCAGACAGGAGAAGTTCTGTGACGGCCTTCAAGCTGACATCAAGCTCGCACTTCTAGTGCACGACTTTGCTGATTTCGCCACCTTGGTGAACAAGGCCATCAATGTCGAAACTGGATTGCAGGAATACCAGAGCTCTCACAGGCGCAGCCGTGACACGGGCTCATCTTCGGGCCCGTCCTCGCAGAAGCGCGAGATATGGATTCCCAACAGCATGTACCAGCCGAATGCACCTGCTCCAAGGCAGTCCTATGCTGCACCTCGTCTGCCTGCTACTCCTGCTAGGCAGCCAAGACTTCCAGCTCCACCACCCCAAGCTCCTGTTCCCACTCCCAATAATGGCCTGTGCTACAAGTGTGGTCAACCAGGTCACCGTGCTAGGGATTGCCACCAGAATCAACTGGCCCTTCCTGCAGCTGGCCGTGGGAACAACCAGAACCGCAACAACAATGCCAAGTCTTATGGTCGTGTTCATGCCAACCACGTTGATCTGAACGAAGCTCAAGACCAGCCTGCTACTGTGATGGGTACACTCCTCGTAAATTTGGTACCTGCATCTGTTTTATTCGATACAGGAGCATCGCATTCATTCATGTCAGAAGAATTTGCATACAAGCACGATGTTAAATGTGAGGAGATGAACACTTCGGTAGTGGTAAAAACCCCCGTGGGACAATGTCAAACCTCCATGGTTGGCGTCGACGTCCCCGTGGAAATCGAAGGGCTGGAATTCTATGCCTCGCCCATTATTCTGAAGACGTCTAACATCGACCTCATTCTGGGGATGGATTGGTTGAAAGCGCATACTGCTTCCATAGTTTGCGCCACCAGGACCGTCCATCTGCTACATCCTTCAGATGAAATAGTTACATACCACGCTCGCCTGGTGCAAAATACCGAGGCAAGGCTTTATGCCTTGAATGCATTGAACTCTGCACCACTCGAGGGCATTGAAAACATCCCCGTCATGCGTGAATTCCTCGACGTCTTTCCTGAAGAACTTCCAAGGATTCCCCCTGCTAGAGCTGTCGAATTCGTCATCGACTTGAAACCAGGCACCACTCCTATTGCCAAGCGACCCTACAAGATGCCACCACATGAACTCCTTGAGCTTAAGGAGGAAATCGACAAATCTCTTCAAAATGGTTTCATTCGCCCAAGTTGCTCTCCTTGGGGAGCACCTTCTCTCTTTGTCAAGAAGAAGGATGGGACAAACCGACTGGTCCAAGACTACCGTCCTATTAACCAAGCTACCATTCAGAACAAGTATCCTCTTCCCCGGATCAATGATCTGTATGATCAACTGGCTGGTTCATCAGTGTTCTCCAAATCGACTTGGGGTTGGGTTACCACCAGATCCGTGTTCGTGAAGAGGATATCCCAAAGACCGCCTTTGTGACTCGTTATGGTTCATACGAGTACACTGTCATGTCCTTCGGCTTAACCAATGCTCCAGCCACCTTCTCTCGTCTGATGAACTATATATTCATGGATTACCTCGACAAGTTCGTCGTGGTTTATCTGGATGATATCCTGGTATTTTCCAAGAACGAAGAAGAGCATGCTGAACACCTTCGTATTGTGCTGGAAAAGCTACGAGAGCATCAGCTGTATGCCAAGTTCTCTAAATGTGAATTCTGGCTTCCTGAAGTAACCTATCTTGGACATGTCATCTCTAAGGATGGTATTGCCGTTAACCCTGAACGAGTTCAGGCTATTCTTGATTGGACTCCTCCGAAGAATGTCAAGCAAGTCAGAAGTTTTCTGGTCTCGCCAGCTATTGCCGTCGATTCGTCGAGAACTTCTCCAAGATTGCCAGGCCTCTGACTAATCTGTTGCATAAGGGCGTCAAGTTCCAATGGACAGACAAATGTCAGGAAAGCTTCCAGGCACTTAAAGGCAAGTTGACTTCTGCCCCAGTGCTAGCTCCACCTGATACAAAGAAGGACTTCGTCATTTATCGCGACGCTTCCCGTCAAGGATTAGGCTGTGTCCTAATGCAAGAGCGCAGGGTGATTGCCTATGCCTCTCGTCAATTACGCCCTCAAGAAGAGAACTACCCAGTTCACGACCTCGAGCTTGCTGCTGTCATTCATGCACTAAAGCACTGGCGACGTTACCTTCTCGGTAATCGTTGCGAGATCTTCACCGACCATCAAAGTCTGAAGTATCTGTTTACTCAGCCAGACATGAACCTCCGTCATCAGAGATGGATGGAGACCGTCGCAGACTTTGACTTGGGTATTTCCTATACACCAGGCAAGGCTAATGTATTGGCTGACGCCTTGAGCCGCAAGTCTTACTGCAACCATCTCCAGGTTCACAAAGTTCAGTCCTCGCTCGTTGAAGAATTCAGAAAGCTGAACCTCCATATTGTTCCTCCGGGTGCAGTCGCTCCCCCTCTTGAGGAGTTTTAGAAGATGAACTTCCGTGTTATTCCCCAGGGTTCCCTCTATACCCTGGCTGTCGAACCCGATCTCGTGAGCTCCATCAAGACAATACAAGGATACGACTCTGAAGTCCACAAGATTAAGCGCGACCTCAAGGAAGGAAAGCCCTCATACTTCACTATTGCTGGTGATGGCGCCTTGTACTTCAAAGGCCGCCTAGTGGTGCCGTGTAAGAAGGAAAACCTGAATATGACTCGGAAGGTTATGAAAGAAGCTCATGATACGCCTCTGTGTATCCATCCTGGTAGTACTAAGATGTACCAGGACATTCGTCAAAGATTCTGGTGGTCTAATATGAAGCAAGACATTGCTCGCTATGTTGCCGAGTGTGACGTTTGCCGTTATATCAAAGCAGAACATCAAAGGCCCGCTGGAACTCTGCAACCTATCTCTATTCCTGAATGGAAATGGGACCATGTTGAAATGGACTTCGTCACTGGATTTCCCAAATCGCAGAAAGGTAATGATGCTATTCTTGTCGTCATTGACCGGCTTTCTAAAGTTGCACATTTTGTGGCGGTCAAGGAAACTATCACTGCTAGTCAGCTTGCAACTCTCTATATGTCCAGAATTGTTTCACTTCACGGTATTCCACTGGTTATCAGTTCGGACCGTGGCAGCTTATTCACTTCAAGATTCTGAGCAAGTTTCCAAGAATCTATGGGGACTCACTTATCTTTCAGTACTGCGTTTCATCCTCAGTCGCAAGGGCAAGTTGAACGTGTCAACCAAGTTCTCGAAGACATGCTTCGAGCTTGTGTTATTTCCTTTGGCAAGAAATGGGAGGAATCTCTCCCGTATTCTGAGTTCTCTTATAATAATAGCTATCAAGCTAGTCTGAAGATGGCCCCCTTCAAAGTGTTATATGGACGAAAGTGCCGAACCCCTCTGAACTGGTCAGAAACTGGGGAACGTCCACTCTTTGGTCCGGATATTATCCAACATGCCGAAGAACAAGTCTGCATTATTCGCGAGAATCTCAAGACTGCTCAGTCACGCCAAAAGAGTATCTATGACCGTCATCATAAAGACATGGTCTATCAACCTGGCGAAAAGGCCTATCTTCGAGTTACACCAATGAAGGGTGCACACCGCTTCGGGATCAAAGGAAAGCTAGCTCCCCGCTATATTGGTCCTTTCACTATTCTCGAGAGGCGTGGAAAAGTGGCTTATCAACTGGAGCTTCCGCCGAACCTTTCTAAGGTTCACGATGTGTTCCACGTGTCACAACTCCGTCGCTGCTTCAAGGACCCAATCCGAGCTGTGGACCATGAAGTGCTCGAACTGCAACAGGACCTCTCCTATAAAGAGCATCCGGTCCGCATTCTCGACCAAGCTGAACGCCGCACACGCCAGAAGGCGATCAAGTTCCTCAAGGTCCAGTGGTCGAATCACTCTGAAGACGAGGCCACCTGGGAACGCGAGGATCGCCTGCGTGAAGAATACCCCGCACTGTTTCCTTCTACCTCCTAAAATCTCGGGACGAGATTTCTTGTAGTGGAGGAGATTTGTAACGCCCGGATAATTTGGCTACAGTAAAACTTTGCTGATGATGCCATGTCATCTATGTTACTGTTGCTAACCTCGCAATAATCCGAAACCGTTCGAAACTCAGATTCAAATTACTGATAACAATAAAAGTTTTCAAAAATTAAAACAAAATTGTTTGGTGGTTGCCGAATATTACATAGGTAATTGTGGTGAAGTAAATACATTTTTATAAAATGGCTAAATGGGTTAAACAATTTAAACAGAAAAGAAAATACAAAAAAGAGGAAAACAAACATAAAAAAGAAAGAAAGAAAGGGAAACACCCCCCCCCCGCTGGGCCACCCGGCCCAGCCAACGGCCACCGGGCCGCCAGGCCGGCCCACCCCCGCGCCCATATCCCCCCACCCCCTGGAAACCCTAGCTCACCCCCACCCAATCGCCCCCACTCCCCACTCGCTCTCCCCCTTCCTCCCCGATCCAGATCGGATCGGGGGAACAAACCCCGGCGCTCGCCCCTCCCGGGACCCCGACGCCCCGGCACGTCCCCGCCACTTCGCCGTTCGCCGACACCGTCGCCGGACCGCCTCGCCGGACCTCCTCATCCCCTCCGTCGTCGGACCACCCCAACCTCCCCCGAGCACGCTCCCTAGTCCCTACCCCCCACCGTGAGCTTCCTCCCTCTCCCTCGCACATCATGCTTGACGCCGCGCCTTCCCCGCTCCTCCGCCGCGTGTATGCGCTCGCGCTCACCGCGACCCGCGCTCACCACGTCGACGGCCGCGCCCTGGCGCCCCTGGACGCGCCCATGGCCCCGCGCCTCGCCATCTGCCCCCGCTCCGTCCCGCCCCTGGCCGTGTGTAGCGCGCGCTCTGGCTGCGCCAAGCGCCTCGCCCCGCCGAGGCCTCTCTGCCTCAACCGCCCCTGCCCACTGCCGCGCCGGCGTTCCCCCGCCCTCGCTGTCCTCGGTCATGCCCCGCGCCCACTCCGGCGATTGCCCGGCGCTGGCGCCCAAGCGCCCGCACTCGGCGTCCCGTACCCGCGGCCCCCCTCGTGGTCGCCGCCCTAGCCCTCGCGGCTCCGGCCGGCCGCGCCGTGGCCGCCGGCGCCCGCCCTCCTGGGCGCCTGTGTGCTCCCCGCCCCGGGTGGCCTCGGGCACGCACGCCCGAGGCCGTGCGCCCGCACCCGTCGCCCGTTGTGGCCTCTATGGGCCACTGACTAGGGGGCCCCGCCCCAGAACGATTTAAGAAAAAGGAATTAAATAAATAAATAAATAGTTAATTAATTAATTAATTAATTAATTAATTAATTAAGGAATTAATTAAGTTAACTAATCAGAATTAGGTTAACCTAAATAACTATTTAGTCTAATTAAACAGTAATTAGTTAGTTAACCCTGATTAACCTAATCAGAGAATGACAGGTGGGTCCCACTGGACCCACAAGTCAGTTTGACCAGTCAACGCCCCTGTTGACTGATGACGTCATGCTGACGTCATGATGACGTCAGCAAACACTGTTTTGGACAATGTTAGATTTAAATAATTAATTAAATTCTAGAAATTAATAAAATCTTTAGAAAATCATATCTTTTAATCCGTAACTCGGATTAAAATATTTTCAACATGAAAGTTGCTCAGAACGACGAGACGATTCCGGATACGAAGCCCGTTCGTCCGCCACACATTCCTAACCTATCCGACTCGCAACTTTCCCCCTCCGGCCCCTTTGCCCGAAAACGCGAAACGCCGGGGATACTTTCCCGGATGTTTCCCCCCTTCACCGGTATCACCTCATACCGCGTTATGGCACCTCTAACGCCGTTACTTGTCATGTCATGCATCACTATGCATCTGCTTGCTTAAATATTTATTGTTTCTCCCCCCTCTTCTCTCGATAGACACCGAGACCGACGCTGCTGCTGCCCCGATCGACTACGGTGTTGATGACCCCTCTCTCTTGCCAGAGCAACCAGGCAAGCCCCCCCCCTTGATCACCAGATATCGCCTATTCTTCTCTATACTTCTTGCATTAGAGTAGTGTAGCATGTTACTGCTTTCAGTTAACCCTATACTGTTGCATAGCCTGTCCTTGCTACTACTGTTGTTACCCTTACCTGCTTTCCTACTGCTTAGAATAGGATGCTAGTGTTCCATCAGTGGCCCTACACTCTTGTCCGTCTGCCATGCTATACTACTGGGCCGTGATCACTTCGGGAAGTGATCGCGGACATATACTATATACTTTACACTGTTACATTATCAGTGATACTGTTCGGAGATGGGGGCTGAAGGGGCAGGTGGCTCCATCCCGGTAGAGGTGGGCCTGGGTTCCCGACGGCCCCCGACTGTTACTATGTGGCGGAGCGACAGGGCAGGTTCAGACCACCTAGGAGAGAGGTGGGCCTGGCCCTGGTCGGCGTTCGCGGATACTTAACACGCTTAACGAGATATGGGTATTTGATCTGAGTCTGGCCATTTGGTCTATACGCACTAACCACCTACGCGGGAGTAGTTATGGGTATCCCGACGTCGTGGAATCAGCCGAAGCACTTCTTGACGTCAGCGACTGAGTGGTGTACGCAACGTGCACATTGAATCAGCCGAAGCACATTGGATCGTAAGCTCGCACTTGTATTAAGGGTGCTAGATCTGCTTCCGGCCGCGTACGCAACGTGCAGGTGTGCTTAGGGCGATGGGCCCGGACCCCTGCGCGCATAGGTTTAGACCGGCGTGCTGACCGCTCTGTTGTGCCTAGGTGGGGCTGCGACGTGTTGATCTTCCGAGGCCGGGCATGACCCAGGAAAGTGTGTCCGGCCAAATGGGATCAAGCCTGTTGGGCTATGTGGTGCACCCCTGCAGGGAAGTTTATCTATTCGAATAGCCGTGTCCCTCGGTAAAAGGACGACCCGGAGTTGTACCTTGACCTTATGACAACTAGAACCGGATACTTAATAAAACACACCCTTCCAAGTGCCAGATACAACCCGGTGATTGCTCTCCAATAGGGCATCGAGGAGGGGATTGCCGGGTAGGATTATGCTATACGATGCTACTTGGAGGACTTCAGTCTACTCTCTTCTATATGCTGCAAGACGGAGGTGACCAGAAGCGTAGTCTTCGATAAGACTAGCTATCCCCCTCTTATTCTGGCATTCTGCAGTTCGGTCCACTGATATGGCCCCTTTACACATATATCCATGCATATGTAGTGTAGCTCCTTCCTTGCGAGTACTTTGGATGAGTACTCACGGTTGCTTTTCTCCCCCTTTTCCCCCTTTCCCTTCTACCCGGTTGCCGCAACCAGATGCTGGAGCCCAGGATCCAGACGCCACCTTCGACGACGACTCCTGCTACTCTGGAGGTGCCTACTACTACGTGCAGCCCGCTGACGACGATCGGGAGTAGTTAGGAGGATCCCAGGCAGGAGGCCTATGCCTCTTTTGATCTGTATCCCAGTTTGTGCTAGCCTTCTTAAGACAAACTTGTTTAACTTATGTCTGCACTCAGATATTGTTGCTTCCGCTGACTCGTCTATGATCGAGCACTTGTATTCGAGCCCTCGAGGCCCCTGGCTTGTATTATGATGCTTGTATGACTTATTTTATTTGTAGAGTTGTGTTGTGATATCTTCCCGTGAGTCCCTGATCTTGATCGTACACATTTGCGTGCATGATTAGTGTACGATTGAATCGGGGGCGTCACACCGATGGAGGCTGTCTTCTTCGGGTCTGTTGGATGGACCTGAAATTTGACTGTTTCTTCTACTGGCTTGCAGGAGGAAGATTTGGGTCGTTTGTCCAGGATGACATCGTCTCTATCCATAGTGGAGCATAGTGCAGTTAGTTACTCAGCCGCAAGGGTCTCAGATAATGCCTCGAGGGCCAAGGATGCGGTTTTGTTCTCGGCACGGAGTGCCGTATCCGAATCGCTGACGAGGGTGATTATTCCATTAGGCCTGGACATTTTTAGCTTCATGTACCCATAATGAGGTATTGCTTCAAAGCGCATGAAGGCCTCTCACCCTAACAGGGTGTGGTATCCGCTGTTGAAAGGGGCCACCTAGAAAGTTATTTCTTCGGACCGATAATTCTACGGCATGCCGAATACCACATCAAGTGTAATTTTTCCCGCGCACCGTGCTTCCCGACTGGTAATGATACCTCGAAAGGTCGTGCTGCTTTTCTCGATGTGGCTCATGTCTATTTCCATCTTGTGGAGTGTGTCCTCGTAAATGAGGTTTAGTCCCTGCCGTCGTCCATGAGGAATTTTGTAAGTCGAAAACCATCCATGATGGGACTGAGGACTAATGTAGCTGGTGCTCGGACTGTTCTGTATTTGGGCTTGTCACTGGCGTTAAAGGTTATGGCCTAGTCGTTCCAGGGCTCAATTGCAGCGACCTGGCAAACTTCGGCGAGATCGCGCATTGCCCTCTTACGCTTATTATTTGAAGCGAATGTCTTGAAGACTGTCGATACTCTAGTGTCGTCATTTGCTGGAGGGTGTTGTTCTGGGGCGTCCTTGATAAGGATGTCCTTGCCGCTCTTGGCTACTTGCCGAAGTATAGAACATGCTCTAAGGCTGTGGGTTGCCACGGTATCGGGCGTCGGGTGTATTTTGCATGGGCCATTGAGCCACCCCTCCAGAACGGTGCCGTGCAGTGCGATGGGTTTATGTTTTTTGACTGTTCGGCTGGGCGTGCCACGGGGCTCTACTAGGAAAAGCTTATACACAAAACTTTAGCAGTAGCAAGGGTCAAAAAAGCATGCTGGTGCTAAGTAGCAGTAGCGCGCCTGTGCAAACCGCGCTGCAGTTAAAGTTCTAGTAGTAGGGCATCTTGCTCTAACCACGTTACTACTAGAATTCCCATGGTTTAGCCGAAAGGCTACACATAGTAGTAGCGACCTACAGCGAACCGCGCTACCGCTACTTTCTTTGTAGCAGCGCGTTTTAGTCTAAACTCGCTACTGCTAAAGGATACAAAATTAAATGGAAAGCAAATAGAAAGGTAATTGAAAATGAAACAAATAGAATAAGGTGAAAGGAAAAAAAATAAAATGTGAAGAAAACTAAATGATAAAGAGGAAAAAAGAGAAAGGAGTAGCAGTAGCGTGTATCGTTGAACGCGCTGTAGCTAACGTAGTAATAGCGCCCTTTCTGGAACGCGCTACTGGTATTTCTGACTTAACCACGGGGTTCGTCCTTCCACACGGCCACTTCCCCCAATTCCAACTCTCCACTCTCACCGCCGCCGTCGCCCGTCGCCCGCCGCGCGCTCTCCGCACACCATCTACGCCGCCCCCGACCCTAGATTCAACGCCGCCGCCGCCCCCGACCTCAACGCCGCACCGGACGCCGCCCCCGACCCGGACCTCGACGCCGCCATCCGCCGCACGCCCGAGCCCCGACCCCGACCTCGACGCCACCTGACCCTCCCTCGTTGCAGGCACCCGAGGTGAGCACGCTTGCTCCTCCCTCTCCCCTTCCTCTATCTAGGGTTTCTTTATATTTTAGTTGCATCAAATTAGTTAGGGTTCATGTAAGGGTGGAAACGAATCGGATGCGGATGCGGCCTCAAATGAGTTAGGGTTCATGTAAGGATGGAAACGAATCAAATTTCTCAGATGAATCATAAAACGAGTAAAATTTGACCACTTATTTCACTTTATAGTTGGATAATTGGAATATCCGCTACCACTTTCCACCCCTATAGGTTCATCAAATTAGATGGTAATTAGGGCAGTAGTTCCTAGGTACTAATTAGTTAGTAAGAACTAGCTACTAATTAGGTACTAGAATAGTTTTATTTATAGTAAGTTTATTTTTAGTAAGAACTAGTTGAATTTTTATTTATAGAACTAGTTAGTAAGAACTTGTTGCTATTTTTTTAGTTAAAGCAATTTTCTCGCATCGACGTGGACGATGCCTATCTCGCATCCTCGTCGTCGAGTAGGCGGAGGACAACACCTGCTTGACTAGATGGGCCATGTCCGGGACTGGGCTCCGCCGGGGTGGTACTGGGAGGCGCTACATACCGGGGGCGCAGGTTGGTGAGGAGCCAGCCTGTCGTTGACCCGAACCTTCTTTGGTGGCGGTCGCGTGGGCCAGTGATGGTCCAGAGGCTCAAGGTCTCCGCTAAGGTGGTGCGTCACCGTTTCAGTGAGGAGGACGCGCACGTCCGTCGCTACTTGTTTGCGTTGGAGCACAGGTTCTCCAATACCTGGCAGGTTCTCCAGGGATCTCACTGGAGCTATGAACCTGTGATGGTACCTTCTCTGTGGGTGTCCACCGCCCGCGCCGATACCCGTCGTGTCCTAGGGTTTTAGTTGTATTAGTGATGTTATATGTATGACACCATTCGGGATGTATTAGTGATAATATTCGACGATGTACGGACGCATGAGATGATTTACATTTGCTTATTGAATGCATGCTAATTTGAGTCCTATAAGATTTTTTGAAATGTATATCTTGTGTTGCTCAATATCCAAGTGGCCGGTCATGTTTGCAGGTTACACCTCCGAGTGGCCTATGTTTTGCCAGAGTGTTCATTCATTTCCCTTCTAGCAAATTTTAGGCGCTCGATATGTCCTATTTTAGCAAAGGTCATGCCGGATTTTTCCGTGAATTTTGGCATGACTTGTGCCAGAATATGTAGGAAATATCGAGTGCCCCGGATTTTTGTGTTGAGTATCCTGGTAGTTGTCTTTGATCGATTTTCAGTTAATGTTTTAACTATGAACGTAGGAAATGTCTAACGACGAAAAGGATTTCGGTATTTGCAAATACTGCGAAGACGAGCGCGACCTATGCGACGGAATCTTCCTAGATGATGATAGGCGCTTCAGCATCAAGCTGGACGAGAACTTCGAAGTGGATACAGTAAGTCACAATGATACGTCTTTTTTTCGTAATTAAGCATGACATCTGCTTCATTTGCTTCAACTTATATTTTTTTTACTATTCTACTAGTGTATCCCCTGCCATGCAAGACTTTTTGTATTGGATAAGATAGGTTTTAGTCATACTATGGAGGTAAAGAAAGTTTACTTGAAGACCGAGCATGGTTATATTTGCACGCAAAATTATACAATTCAGACGACTACACCTATTTTGGGTGCAAAACATGGCGAGCACTATGCAAGACTTATGCATTTGAGCCTATTATGGTTGTCACCTTTGATATTCGCCCGGAAGGTGATATTGAAGGTAATACCGACATCTGGTTCGATGTGCAGATGCCTCCAGTTATACCATTATGTAAGTTTCTCAACCATATTTCTGTCTTTGATATTATTTATTCAAAAATATTTGACAACTAATTCGTATTGTCAGCTTATTTCGGTGCAAGCAAACATGTCCAGCGCATGGTAGACAGGATCTACTACTATCCCGGGACTGAACTAAACTGCGAGGAGCTAAGTCATTATGTTTCATGGCTTGAGGATCTTGATACTGTCAAGACAAATTTTCTTCCTGGACTTAAAAATCTTAGTACTGAAAATGTGCGACCAATAGTGTTCGTCATGAACTACGGTCACATCTATTTAGGAAGGATGGTAAGATTTTTACTATTTATCCTCAGTGCATCTTTTCCATACATTATTTGTGAAGCTAAACTTCATTGCTAAGTATCTTACCATACGATGTTCTTCAACAGGGACTCCCGATGAATGTTGTGCCTTATGGGATCGAGACTAAAGGTACCATGAGTAGCTTACGACCAAGATATCCTAGATGTTACTTTAGTGCCTTCAAGATCAGCGATGGATGCTTAATAGTGCAAGACTGGACAAAATATGTGATGGGGGAGCGCAGAGAAGTACTAGGGGGCAGCAAACAGATGTGCTACCCACAATTAGGAGACAGGTTCATCTGCATGCTCCAACTTGATCAAGGAGGAGAGCTACACATGTTTAAGGTTATTTTACCAAAGAGAGAGCAGCAGGAGTGATTAGCTAGCTAGAAATGAGTTTGAGGATGATGATGTGCTACCCTATTACTATGATGATAAAATAGCTAGTGTTGGTGGTAATGACTATGATGATTATTATTAGCTAGTGTTGGTGGTGTTAGATAGCTAGAATGAGTTTGAAGATGATGATGTGTGCTACACTATGACTATGATGATTAAATAGATAATGTTGGTGGAAATGACTATGATGATGATTAAATAGCTTGTGTTGGCGGATTAGATTCAAGTGGAGGCAACATGTGGTGCACATCGAAAGTACTACTAGTCCAAACTAGATCAAGTTTGGATTAGTAGTATACTTTTGACATGCACCACATATTGCCTCCACTTGAAACTAATCCACCTTCATTTGACACACTGTTATGGACATAATGATGTAAACCTCATAACTGGTATTGTACCAATATTTGTACGATGGCGCATAAATACACTAAAAACAAAAAAAAATAAAAAAAGAATACTAGTAGCGACGGACAGAAAACGCGCTGCCAGTAGTTACATTAGCAGTAGCGTGGGAGTGAACAAACGCTGCAGCTATTTGTCCTAGCAGTAGCGCGTGCGGGCACGCGTTACTGCTAAGAAATAGCTGTAGCGCCTCATTAGTAGTGCGCCTACCCGCGCTACTAGTGAGCACAAAACCAACGATACTGCTAGGGTTTTCCCTAGTAGTGGGGGTGCGTCCTCTTCGCCTGTGGGGTGAGTTGGGTTGGGACCGATGGTTCCCAGTGAGCTGCCTAAGTTTTCCAGGCGCTTTCCATCGCGTTGTACTTTTTTACTATAGTTGCTAAGTCAATGAACTTTTGTATGCGGCGATGATTTATGGCATTGAGGATACCTTCGTCCGCGCAATTTTTGCAGAATGCTACAATCGCGTGTTCATCGCAGCAATCATTTACCTTATCTTTGACAAGGAAGAATCTGGCCCAGAAGTGGTGGACAGTTTCCTAAGGCTGTCGTTTGATGCTCATGAGAGTGTCTATGTCTGGGTGGGCGGGTGGGACGAAATCCGGACCCTGACCCAATTTTGGATCCGGTGTTTGGAGATCTACCGGACCTGGCGGTTCGGGCTCCGGGATATCGACTGATTTTTTAGGCTCATCGTCCAACTCCATGTTCGAGGGTTGGGACGTGCCTTTCTGCCGGAGAATATCTGGCCCTTCGAGATGGAGATCTGAACATAGTTCGTCTTCAATGTAGTAGAAGATTTGCTCCGCTCCTCGACTACCGCTATCTGGTGGGTGATCTGAGGAGTTTTAGTTTCTCTCTGGTCGGGTTTAAGCCCAACCCGATCATAGTCTGCAGCGACCCCCAAGGCGGCCATGCGATCCAGGAGTTCGTTCAACGACGATAACTCCGTTGGATCCATCCGAGCCAAGTATTCGGGATTAGCGCGGAGGTGATTTTTGATGACCTGAGAGGTCATCGTCGGCTTAAGGGCCGAAGCGGCGATCATGACGAAGCCACCCAGACGGAGGGTTTGGCCTGGGGCCAGGGTTCCTCCGGAGATGATATTATCCTTGAGAACAAGGCGAGCCATCAATCCTCTTTGCGACGGCACGGTGGAACTCTCAATGAAAGCACCAATGTCGGTGTCAAAATCGGTGGATCTCGGGTAGGTGGCCCCGAACTGTGCATCTAGGATCGATGGTTAACAGGAGATGGAGGACACGATGTTTACCCAGGTTTGGGCCCTCTCTATGGAGGTAATACCCTACTTCCTGCTTGATTGATCTTGATGAATATGAGTATTACAAGAGTTTATCTACCACAAGATCGTAATGGCTAAACCCTAGAAGTCTAGCCTGTATGACTATGGTAATGTGTATATGTATATCTGGACTATGCCCTCCGGCTTATATAGACACCAGCGAGATCCAGGGTTACATGGACGCGGTCACCAAGCTTCACTTCCATGCCAAGTATAGTCCAATCCGGACACAGGTACAATCTTCGATCTTCATGTCTTCACAACCCATCAGTCCGGCCCATGGATAACAGGCCGAACGCATGAGGACCCCTTAGTCCAGGACTCCCTCAGGGGGAAACGGACGCGTCGCGTCTACACGGAGGTGATGTAGCTGTGGGTTTGGCCCGGACGTTGCCATTAGGTGTTCCTATGGGCTGACCTAACAAAAACGGGTTGAGAGGTCCACTGGTCAAAGCACGTCTGTGGAAAGTCGAAGGGCTATATCTCATGGTCAACCGCTCTAGGGTTAGGCCGGACGGGGGCCCTGGAGGGGGGTAGCATTGCCACTAGAGAGTCCCAACTGGCCCTCATACATGCCGGGTGGTGTGGTGGCATGTCTCAAGAGGCGGCACGCGTCTTCGGGTTGTGGGCCCCCTCACGGACGGCGCTGCCGCCGGCACCTCGAGGGGGAGAAGGACGCATCGGGTCTACACGGAGGTGATGTAGCTATGGGTTTGGCCCGGATGTTGCTCCCAGGTGTCCCTCTGGGCTGAACTAACACAACCGGGTGGAGAGGTCCGCTGGTCAAAGCCCGTCCGCGGGAAGTCAAAGGGCTAGATCTCGTGGTCAACCGCTCCAGGGTTAGGCGGGATGGGGGGCCTGGGGGGTAGCAATACCACCGGAGTGTCGCATCGGGCCCTCATACTTGCCAGCGGTGTGGTGGCATGTCTGAAGAGGCAGCACGCGTCTCCGAGATGTGGCCCCCCTCACGGACGGTGCCGCCCCCGGCACCTAGAGGGGGGAAACGGACGCGTCGGGTCTACAGGGAGGGGTTTTCGCAGCGGGTTTACCCCGTACATTGCTCACGGACGTGTGCGGTAACGTTGGGGCGTGAATATTATTGAAGACTCGGAGCGCGATAAACTCATGAGTCGTGAAGGGATAGCTAGCCCCCAATGGCCCTGGACCACACCGGAGGGGGGAAACGGCCATGTCGGCAGCCTTGGGTAGGGTCTTGTGCTGGGTTAGGCTATTTGATTTTTAATAAATTAGTAGTAGATTTATTCTAAAATTTAAATTTGTTCCTAAAAAACTTGAAAAAAAGGTATGCCTACGGCTAAGCCGTCGGCATAGGTGCCACGTGGCGTTGTCACCTATGCAGCCGTCAGCATACTCCGCCTTATCCATCCGCGGGGCGCCCCCTCCACTCACTCCTCATCTCCTCCCCGACCCTGATCTCGCCCCCCACCGTGACCCGCGCTGCCGCCGCCGCATTCGGCTCGCCGCCCACTCCACCCCGCCCTCCTCGCCACTGCCGCACTCTGCCCCGCCCCTGCCACCGCCGTCCCACTCCACCACGGCCCCTGCCGCCACCCTCCCGCTCCACCCCAACCCCTGTCGCCCCCGCCTCCACACCCGCGCCACCGCTATCTCCACCTGCCCTCGCCCCGGCCTCCCCCCGATCGCGCGCCGGCCGCGGCTCCTGCCGGCCCGCGTCCCTGCCCGACCAGCCCTACTGGTAGTGGCGGCGGGCATCCCTGCTTCTCCTGCCGGCCCCAGCCCTCCCGTCCCTGGCCGCCCCTGCCTCACCAGCCCCTCCACCGCCGCCCCTGCCACGCCCCTCTCGGTGAGCTACCAATTTTTTATCATTTTTTGCATTTTTTTGCTACTGTTGGATGGATGAATGGATGCATGGATGGATGTTAGATTGTTAGGTTAGATGTTGGATGTTAGGTTGTTAGGTTGATAGATAGGTGAATGTTGTAGGATGTTAGGTTGTTAGGTTGCATTGTGTTTATCATGATGATCTTGTCGTTTGAGATGTGCTCCAAAATTGGTATAAGATGAGTGGATATTTTTATCATGATGATCTTGTCCAAAAATTTGAACCGGACAAAATTTGACACTTGATGAAATACGATTTTTTTCATAGTTTTAAGTGTCAATGCTTAATGTTAAGTAGCTATGTGATATGTGCTCCAAAATTGGGATATGATGAGTTGTTACTTAATCATGATGATCTTGCTAAAAAAATTGAAGGACAAAACTTGACACTTGACGAAACATGATTTTGTTTCATAGTTAAAAGTGTCAATGCTTAATGTGAGGTGATGACCTAAATTTGTATCACTCGGTGGAATGAACAGGATTTGTGGTGTTCCATCTTCGTGGAGTGATCGTCGACGTTGGAGGTGTTGGTCCATGATTGTCCCTCCTTTGCTCGACTACATCCTCTACATCACAGGGTGAGCAACAATTCCATGACCTCAGCCACTTTTTTCCATGTCAGTAGATTAAATTTTCACATCAAGTTGCGTAACCTAGGCGTCTCCCGTTCGAAAGGGTTGCATCGATAAATATGCATTCAATTGCATATTTATCACTGCAGCTCTTTCAGATTGTCCAGCGCTTTCCACGGACAGCCCGAGGATGTATAGATTGGGTACGTTGTCCATGCTCTACCCCTTTCCAAGACAGGATTACGGAGGCGCCTCCCCGTTGTTCTTAGGATGCACATTCTCTCAGCATTTTCCCGAGACGTGTATTTGGAGAACAGCGGGGAGGTGCTGCCGAATTTTTTTCTCGGAGTGGGGTAGAGCATGGATAGCGTACTCGATCTACACATTCTCAGGTGGGATTAGGACCCATCTTTACCTATTAGAGATGTAGGTGGATTAAATGTCGTTTCTCGTCAATGCTGTAAAAAATAAAATATTGGTGTGAGTAATTTAAATTGAATCCTTAATTTTGTTGTGTGGCTTCCAATAAAGCAGAGATGGCAGATAATCAGTGGATGTATAGTTGGGTTTTCCGTCGGAATCAAGTAACAGCAGAGTGGGTCAAGAAAACTGATGTGTTTTTCAAAGAGATATTCCATAGTCCAATGAGGATTGTGCCAGAATGCCCCTATGCCAGATCTATGAGACGTATACACAGAGATAACATTGAGATGACTAAGCACCTTTGCATGCATGGATTTATGCCCAACTTTAATATGCCAATAAACTTTGCCCAGCGGGACCGTGGTAGAGAGGAGGTGATACGACAACGCGTCGCTGGTTATGAGGACGATGGGGTTAGAGACATGCTAGATGATGTCCTTGCTGCACAGCCGACACCTCCGTCACATTCAGCGAATGAACCGGAGGAGCCGGAGGAAACCTGATACGTCTCGAACGTATCTATAATTTTTGATTGCTTCATGCTATATTATATTCTGTTTTGGATGATTAATGGGCTTTGGTATACACTTTAATATTATTTTTGGAACTAACCTATTAACCGGAGGACCAGCCAAATTGTTGTATTTTGCCTATTTCAGAGTTTTGCAGAAAAATAATATCAAACAGAGTCCAAACGGAATGAAACCTTCGGGAACGTGATTTTCGGAACAAACGTGATCCAGAGGACTTGGAGTCTACGTTAAGAAATCAACCAGGACAGCACGAGGCAGGGGGCACGCCTACCCGCTGGGCACGCCCTCCACCCTCATGGGGCCCATGTTGCTCCACCGACGTACTTATTCCTCCTATATATACCTAAGTACCCCCAAACCAACAGAAGCATCCACGAAAACCTAATTCCATCGCCGCAACCTTCTGTACCTGTGAGATCCCATCTTGGGGCCTTTTCCGGCGTCCTGCCGGAGGGGGCATTGATCACGGAGGGCTTCTACATCAACACCATAGCCTCTCCGATGATGTGTGAGTAGTTTACCTCAGACCTTCAGGTCCATAATTATTAGCTAGATGGCTTCTTCTCTCTCTTTGGATCTCAATGCAAAGTTCTCCACGATTCTCGTGGAGATCTATTCGATGTAATCTTCTTTTGCGGTGTGTTTGTTGAGACCAATGAATTGTGGGTTTACGATCAAGTTTATCTATGAACAATATTTGAATCTTCTCTGAATTCTTTTATGTATGATTGGTTATCTTTGCAAGTCTCTTCGAATTATCAGTTTGGTTTGGCCTACTAGATTGATCTTTCTTGCAATGGGAGAAGTGCTTAGCTTTGGGTTCAATCTTGCGGTGTCCTTTCCCAGTGACAGCAGGGGCAGCAAGGCACATATTGTATTGTTGCCATTGATACGTCTCCATCGTATCTATAATTTTTTATTATTCCATGCCAATATTATACAACTTTCATATACTTTTCGCAACTTTTTATACTATTTTTCGGACTAACATATTGATCCAGTGCCCAGTGTCAATTCTTGTTTGTTGCATGTTTTATGTTTCACGGAAACCCATATCAAACGGAGTCAAAATGGGATAAAAATGGACGGAGAATATGGCAAGAAGAATCAACGCGAGACGGTGCCCGAGGGGGGCACGAGGCAGGGGGCGCGCCTGCCCCCCTCGTGGGCCCCCCGTAAGGCCGTTGCTGCTCTTCTTTGGCCGCAAGAAAGCTAATTTTCGGGGAAAAAAATCTCGGCGAAGGTTTCAGTCCAATCAGAGTTACAAATCTCCATATATATATACGAAATGGTGAAAGGGTAGAATACCAGAGCATAGAAACAGAGAGAGACAGAGAGATAGATCCAATCTCGGAGGGGCTCTCGCCCCTCCCACGCCATGGAGACCATGGACCAGAGGGGAAACCCTTCTCCCATATAGGGAGAAGGTCAAGGAAGAAGAAGGGGGGCTCTCTCCCTGTCGCTTCCGGTGGTGCCGGAGTGCCACCGGGGGCCATCATCATCACCGCTATCTACACCAACACCTCCGCCATCTTCACCAACATCTCCATCACCTTCCCCCATCTATCTACAGCGGTCCACTCTCCCATGTGAGGACCGGATTTTCTTGGTATTAATTTCTCAAATAAAAGCGGCCCTTGTGCTCACCAGCCCAAGGATTACTGTTAGCTGATGAGGCACCAACTTGTTACAGAAACTCCAAGAAAAATACAGGATATGTAGTACAAGACCATTCTGGCCTATAAGTACAACAAATGGTTTTCTGGTGGCTGAAGGAGGAAGCGGTTTGCGGGTCACCAGCGTCTATGGGACTCCATTTCCCACAGGAACAGCTGACCAGGATAACTCCTATCTTCGCGAGGCTGCTATCTCCATTGCGTAGGTTCCGGGGCTGTCATCGCAATACTCCTTTCCGCGCAAGAGATCTGGCCAAGACAATAGCCAGGGACAAGCCAGTGAGTACTTTGAATGTACTTGCAAACATTAAGAACACATGTATAATATGCCCTAAAATATCCTATGATCACAACGTCAGTCACAAAAATAAAATCCATGATGCACGCAAGCAAGTTATTCACAATACACATGAGTAATGCAATTAGATCGTAGGAATAGAATGCCTCAGTGGGGCGTCTGAGCGACACCACAAAAAGTGCTTATATATAAAAGAAATAACAAGCCTGCCACAGTCGGGCGTCTGTGCGACACCACATAAAGGGCTTATACGTAATTGAAATAACAAGCACGCCACAGTCGGGCATCTGTGCGACACCACATAAAGGGCTTATAAGTAATTGAAGTAACAAGCATGCCACCGTCGGGCGTCTGTGCGACACAACGTAAAGGGCTTATAAGTAATTGAAATAACAAGCATGCCACATTCGGGCGTCTATGCGACACCACATAAAGGGCTTATAAGTAATTGAAATAACAAGCATGCCATAGTCGGGCGTCTATGCGACACCACATAAAGGGCTTATATATAAACATACTCCCAGTGAATATCCAGGAGGTAGGACCGTCCCAGGGATATTCATTATTTCAAATAATGCAAATGGTTAGTCCACAATGATAATAATCATAACCATCATATATCACAAGTCATAATCAATATTCTGGTTTAGTAGTTTCTCCTCCGAAGACCGACACTAAGACCGACACTTGACCCATCCCAGACTGTAGTCCTTAACCATGGACACGGCTATTCGAATAGGTTTAATCTCTGCAGAGGGTGTACTCTTTACCCAATAGTAACGGATTCCTTTAGTCCATCGGGACTAATTCCGTCCACGGTCTTTTGATTGAAAACACACCTGACCGCACACACCAGCCTAAATCACCGGTGTCGAGAATCACCCTTGACACTTGTTAAGCAAACTCTAAGTGGGGAAGCTACAACCTCGACTAGCATGGGATCACAAAATTTATACCGTGCGCAAACTAGGGAAGCTACCCCTTCGGCTACAACCGAAACACCCATTCCCCCGGACCAGGTGGCATGCCTACCAGATGCAGCCAGTATCTTCCACCATGGCCTCTCTATACGGTGCATGCTAGGAAAGGGGTTGACAATTTACTGAACTGTACCCTACCCATGGCTGGGACAAGTGGTAGTACGAAACAAGTATGGGGGTTACCGCAACAAGACTCGATCTACGGTCGACTCAGGAGGTTTAGGCATTCCCTGCATGATTAGCATAACACATATATTTCACTCCAACAGACAGAATCACCACTCAGCATACCTCATCATGCCATACCGGACACAACTGTCTCGACGAGGAACTAGAGACAAGCATCGTGTCTACCCAAGAAAGAGGCTTTCCCGGTTTCCTTCTGGTAGGCATGAAGGCTATATGAGGGTGTCTGTTGTCACAACATATAAATGTTCAAAAGTACGGTACCATTACCCTGCACTCACGAGTAGGATCATATCACCCTAATCAATAACGGAAATTTCGAGACATGGTGGTGTTGTAACCAATTTAAACAACACACGGCAATATTATGCCCGGGTTCAGAATGCTTGCCTTCAAGGTGTGGAGAGGTGAGGTGCTCTCCAAAACTTTTGAAAGTTTTCTTCTCTCTCCAAAAATCCTATTTTCGAAAATATGCAAATAACACATACTTTAAAAACAGTACAAAAAGTTGTCCTAATTATTTTTGAAATAAATCTTAAAATAAACTAGGTGAAATTGGAGAGTGGTAGGAAAAAGAATCAATTCATTTGGACTTATATTTAAAAATTTATAGCCAGTCAAATTCTGTTTTTATAATAAAACAGAAAAAGAAAACATTTCGAAAGAGAAAGCGTTTTCGGGGCAGCGAAGACATACTCTAGGGTTTACGTCTTCACTTATCCAGCGTGGACTGGCACGTGGTCACTGACAGATGGTCCACGGGGCCCACTGGTCAGGTTTGACCAGTCGCCTCTCCCTCCTTTTCTTCTGCCCGAGCGGAGGCGGGATTCCGGTGATCGTCGCCGGCGAACGGAGGCTCCTCGAGGGCATCCGAGGCCAGGGATGGATCCGCCACTCCTAGGCGGTCCTCCTGGTGGTCGACTAGCCGGCGGTGATGGAGGGAATCGCCGGTGGCGAGCTCCGCGGCAGAGGGAGCTTCGGGCATGATCGAGGGATTTGTCTCTGGTGGCTCCCAATCAAAATTAAGCTTGGGGGTGCACTCACGAGATGAAGAGAGGGCTCCTGGTGAAGAGAGTGGAGAGGGGGAGGCCCTGGTGGTGCCGGAGTGGTCGAGATAGTGGCGGCGGCTGTGGTTGCCGGAGAAGAAGAATACGACCACCTCTGGTCTTTCTACTGCTACGGGAGGGTCAGTGAGGGAGTGAGAGGAGTTGCTTCAGGGCCTGACGAGCTCGGGGGCTTCTTATATAGGCGGGCAATGCCGGTTCCGCGGCGGTCGGGGATAAGATCGTCAGCGGCCACCGTTCTGTAGCTAGGGCGCGCGTGGCGATGGTTGGCGAGGTTTGGCAGGGCGAGAGGATAAGCGCGAATTGCTCAGGGAAGAGCTGGCGAACGCTCGTGGCTTGGGCGGCGCCGTCCACGGCAGGGCGCACTGTGGCCGTCGGCGTGCCGCCAAGAGGGCCTTGGCAGCGGTGCTGTAGTGCGCCAGGGGCGAGCTGGCGTGATCTGGTGAGTGGATGAGGTCGGGGTGCGGCTCTGTAGGCGAGCAAGGACCGGGGCGCGACGCGGCGACCCGTGTGCACGCACGTGCAAAACGCGCGCTCTGGGCGCGCCCAGAGCACGCACGCTACATTCTCGACCAAATGCCAAGGCATGCTAGGGGCTCCAATCGACAAGAGAGTTAGCAGGGTGGGGCTATAGGCTAGGTCAAGTCCATGGGACATGCTGGTATGGCCAGGGGATCAAGTTCACAATGTAAACCTGAAATCATGCCAAATCTAGCTATGCACACAGGGTGCTTGAAAAAATGCCAAGGGCATCTAGGTAACTCTTGGGGTGGCCACAATCTCCAGATCAGTGTCTCTCTGGATGAATAAGAGGGTGGTGAGGTTAGTTTGTTAAAAGCAAAAACTTGTTGGTGCAAGTTTTGCCAAACTTCAGTTCTGGGAAGAAGGTAAATGGCATTGTTTCAAGAACCAAAAATCTTCCAATGGGTCCACTCTTCTGGACTCAAGGGTTTTGTATGGAGTACTACAAGCAGGAGAAATCTCATGGTCACTAGGGCAGAATTAATTAGGGATGCATTAGAAAACACCCAATTGGGCCAGAATGAAAAAGAGGTTGTTTTACTCAAAATTTTCAAAGAACATAAAAGGGTTTTGGCATAAAGTTGAATAATATACTCCTGTTAACATCCCTTAATTTTGGTGGAATCTAGAAGGAAATATTTAAAAGGGTTGTAGTGCAATACTACCATCTGGACCAGTTTTGAAAACTTGGGGTAGAGCTCAAAATATTTAATGAATGAAGTATATATTTGCATAAAAGTGATTTAAACACAACACATCACATCTCCAAATTTTGGTTGGAATGTTAGATAAATATATCAAGAGGTTGCAGTGCAAATTGGGTCCTGAAACTTAAGAAAAGTCATTTTAAGGAATAAAGCTTAGAGAGAATTAATTATGCAATTAACTCCACTTTTAAGAGAAATGTTTTTCTTGAGGGGGAAAACCAGTCCAATAATATCTTTTGGAAGTTTTCACTTGGGCTGAAAAATACATAAAAATCCAAGAAGGAAAGGTACTGAAATCAAAGAAAAACCAAAAAATGAAAAGTTTAATTTCCTGGCAAAAATCTTAATCAATAAACAAGGATAAAATTTTTGGGGTGTCACATCCCACAACCCGATGTACCCTCTACTTGAACATGGTGCTTTATGCTTCATATTATTATCCAATGATGTGTTGCTGATACGTCTCCAACGTATCTATAATTTTTGATTGTTCCATGCTATTATATTATCCATCTAGGATTTTTTATATGCATTTATATGCTATTTTATATGATTTTTGGGACTAACCTATTATCCTAGAGCCTAGTGCCAGTTTTTCTTTTTTCATTGTTTTTGAGTTTTACAGAAAAGGAATACCAAACGGAGTCCAATTGACGTGCCAATTTTTGATGATTTTTTCTGGACCAAAAGAAGCCCCAGAGTAAAAGAGTTGGGCCATGAGAGTCCCAGGCTGCCCACGAGGGTGGGGGGCATGCCCACCCCCCTGGGCGTGGGCTCCTGCCTCGTGTACAACCCGAAGACCCCCCTGACGTGAGACCTACGCCAAAAAAATCCTATAAATACTGAAACCTCCAAAAAACAGAATAGATCGGGAGTTTCGCCGCCGCAAGCCTCTGTAGCCACCAAAAACCAATCGGGACCCTGTTCTGGCACCCTGCCGGAGGGGGATCCCTCACCGGTGGCCATCTTTATCATCCCGACGCTCTCCATGACGAGTAGGGAGTAGTTCACCCTCGACGCTGAGGGTATGTACCAGTAGCTATGTGTTTGATCTCTCTCTCTCTCTCATGTTCTTCAGGTGATATAGTCTTGATGTATTGCGAGCTTTGCTATTATAGTTGGATCTTATGATATTTCTCCCCCTCTACTCTCTTGTAATGGATTGAGTTTTCCCTTTGAACTCATCTTGTCGAATTGAGTCTTTAATGATTTGAGAACACTTGATTTATGTCTTGCCATGCGTATCCGTGGTGACAATGGGATATCACGTGATTCACTTGATGTATGTTTTGGTGATCAACTTGCGGGTTCCTCCCATGAACCTATGCATAGGGGTTGGCACACGTTTTCGTCTTGACTCTTCGGTAGAAACTTTGGGGCACTCTTTTAAGTACTTTGTGTTGGTTTGAATAGATGAATCTGAGATTGTGTGATGCATATCATATAATCATACCCACGGATACTTGAGGTGACATTGGAGTATCTAGGTGACATTAGGGTTTTGGTTGATTTGTATCTTAAGGTGTTATTCTAGTACGGACTCTTGAATAGATCGATCAGAAAGAATAACTTTGAGGTGGTTTCGTACCCTACCATAATCTCATCGTTTGTTCTCCGCTATTAGTGGCTTTGGAGTGACTCTTTGTTGCATGTTGAGGGATAGTTATATGATCCAATTATGTTGTTATTGTTGAGAGAACTTGCACTAGTGAAAGTATGAACCCTAGGCCTTGTTTCCTATCATTGCAATACCGTTTACGCTCACTTTTATCATTAGGTACCTTGCTGTTTTTATATTTTCAGATTACAAATAGTCATATCTACCATCCATATTGCAGTTGTATCACCATCTCTTCGCCGAACTAGTGCACCTATACAATTTACCATTGTATTGGGTGTGTTGGGGACACAAGAGACTCTTTGTTATTTGGTTGCAGGGTTGCTTGAAAGAGACCATCTTCATCCTACGCCTCCCACGGATTGATAAACCTTAGGTCATCCACTTGAGGGAAATTTGCTACTGTCCTACAAACCTCTGCACTTGGAGGCCAAAAAACGTCTACAAGAAGAAGGTTGTGTAGTAGACATCAAGCTCTTTTCTGGCGCCGTTGCCGGGGAGGCTAGGTAAGCGACACTCACACCCTGTCAACTAAGCCATTGCTGGGGAGGTGAGTGCTTTAAGGTCTATCTTCAGATCTTGCAATCGATTCTTTTTGTTTCTTGTTTTATCACCTGTTAGTCTATAAAATAAAACTACAAAAAATGGAATTGAGTTTGCCTCATACACTTCATCTTTTTAATATCTTTCGTGAGTATGATGGGAAGGAAAATTGTGGCAAAGTGTTAGAAGAAGAATGCATTAAAATGTTTGGCACTAAATCTTTGAATGATGAGCATGATTGCAATGTTGTTAGGCTGAATTCCTTGAATATCCATGATGCTAATGATATGCAAAGCCACAAGCTTGGGGAAGCTATGTTTGATGAAGGTGATATTTTTTGTCCCCCAAGCTTTGATGAGAAAATTTACTATGATGAAAGCATGCCTCCTATCTATGATGATTATTGGGATGACACGTTTGCTATAAAGAATAATTATAACCATGAAACTTGTCATCTTGATTTTAATTTTCAATCAGATGATAGTTATTTTGTTGAGTTTGCTTCGACTACTATTTATGAGAATAAATTTGCTTATGTGGAGAGTAGTAAAATTTCTATGCAAGTACATCATGAAAAGAATGCTTTATGTGCTGGTTATATTGTTGAATTCATTCATAATGCTACTGAAAATTATTATGAGGGAGGAATATATGCTTGTACAAAATTGCAATAATATCAAGTTTCCTCTCTATGTGCTTAAAGTTTTGAAGTTATGCTTGTTTTGCCTTCCTATGCTAGTTGATTATTATTCCCGTAAGTTGTTTGCTCACAAAATCCCTATGCATAGGAAGTGTGTTAGACTTAAATGTGCTAGTCATATTCTTCATGATGCTCTCTTTATGTTTCAATTCTTTTCTTTTATGTGAGCATCATTGAAATCATCATGCCTAGCTAGAGGCGTTAAACGATAGCGCTTGTTGGGAGGCAACGCAATTTTATTTTAGTTTATTGCTTTCTGGTTATATTTAGGAATAAATAATCTATCTAGCCTCTGGTTAGATGTGGTTATATGTGTTAATTAGTGTTTGTGCCAAGTAAGACCTATAGGATCTTCTTGGATGATAGTTATTTGATCTTGCTGAAAGTTCCAGAAACTTTCTATTCACGAAAACAATTATTAAAAATCACCAGAACGTGATAAAATACTGATTCCAATTGCAGAAGATCAATAAGAAAATTGTCTAGGTCGTCCTATTTTGGTAGAGTTTTTGGAGTTCCAGAAGTTGGCGTTAGTTACAGATTACTACAGACTGTTCTGTTTTTGACAGATTCTGTTTTCCGTGTGTTGTTTGCTTATTTTGATGAATCTATGGTTAGTAAAATAGTTTATAAACCATAGAGAAGTTGGAATGCAGTAGGTTTGACACCAATATAAATAAAGAATGCGTTCATTACAGTACCTTGAAGTGGTGTTTTGTTTTCTTTCGCTAACAGAGCTCACGAGATTTTCTGTTAAGTTTTGTGTTGTGAAGTTTTCAAGTTTTAGGTAAGAGATTCGATGGACTATGGAATAAGGGGTGGAAAGAGCATAAGGTTGGGGATGCCCAAGGCACCCCAAGGTAATATTCAAGGATAACCAAGAGCCTAAGCTTGGGGATGCCCCGGATGGCATCCCCTCTTTCGTCTTCGTTCATCGGTAAGTTTACTTGGAGCTATATTTTTATTCACCACATGATATGTGTTTTTCTTGGAGCGCCATTTAATTTTATTTTGTTTTTCTTGCTGTTTGTATAAAGTACAAAGATCTGAAATTCTTAAATGTTAGAGAGTCTTCACATAGTTGCATAATTATTCGACTACTCATTGATCTTCACTTATATTTTGTGGAGTAGTTTGTCATTTGCTCTAGTCCATCTCTTATATCTTTTTAGAGCACGGCGGTGGTTATATTTTGAAGAAATAGATGAACTCTCATGCTTCACTTATATTATTTTGAGAGTCCTAAACAGCATGGTAATTTGCTTTGGTTATGAAACTAGTCCTAATACGATGGGCATCCGAGAGGGCTATAATGAAATCTTTCATATAAAGTGCATTGAATACTGAGAGAAGTTTGATTCTTTATGATTGTTTTGAGATATGAAGATGGTGATATTAGAGTCATGCTAGTTGAGTAGTTGTGAATTTGAGAAATACTTGTGTCGAAGTTTGCAAGTCCCGTAGCATGCACGTATGGTAAACGTTGTGTGACAAATTTGAAACATGAGGTGTTCTTTGATTGTCATCCTTATGAGTGGCGGTCGGGGACGAGCGATGGTCTTTTCCTATAGGAGCATGCGCGTAATGCTATTATAGTTGGATCTTATGATGTTTCTACCCCTCTACTCTCTTGTAATGGATTGAGTTTTCCATTTGAACTTATCTTGTTGGATTGAGTCTTTAATGATTTGAGAACACTTGATGCATGTCTTGTCGTGCATATCTGTGGTGACAATGGGATATCACGTGATTCACTTGATGTATGTTTTGGTGATCAACTTGCGGGTTCCACCCATTAACCTATGCATAGGGGTTGGCACACGTTTTCGTCTTGACTCTCCGGTACAAACTTTGGGGCACTCTTTGAAGTTCTTTGTGTTGGTTTGAATAGATGAATCTGAGATTGTGTGATGCATATCCTATAATCATACCCACGGATACTTGAGGTGACATTGGAGTATCTAGGTGACATTAGGGTTTTGTTTGATTTGTATCTTAAGGTGTTATTCTAGTACAAACTCTTGAATAGAATGATCTGAAAGAATAACTTTAAGGTGGTTTCGTACCCTACCATTATCTCTTCATTTCTTCTCCGCTATTAGTGGCCTTGGAGTGACTCTTTGTTGCATGTTGAGGGATAGTTATATGATCAAATTATGTTATTATTGTTGAGAGAACTTGCAATAGTGAAAGTATGAACCCTAGGCCTTGTTTCCTATCATTGCAATACCGTTTACGATCACTTTTATCATTAGTTACCTTGCTGTCTTTATATTTTCAGATTAGAAATACTCATATCTACCATCCATATTGCACTTGTATCACCATATCTTCACCGAACTAGTGCACCTATGAAATTTACCATTGTATTGGGTGTGTTGGGGACACAAGAGACTCTTTGTTATTTGGTTGCAGGGTTGCTTGAGAGAGACCATCTTCATCCTACGCCTCCCACGGATTGATAAACCTTAGGTCATCCACTTGATGGAAATTTGCTATCGTCCTACAAACCTCTGCACTTGGAGGCCCAACAACGTCTACAAGAAGAAGGTTGTGTAGTAGACATCAGTTGCCATCCTATGATGTCTGAGTAGATTTTCATTGTCCTATCGGAGATTGGTGAATTGCTATGATTGGTTTAATATTCTTGTGGTTATGTCGCTGTCCTTTGGTGTCCATCATATGAGCGCGCGCGCGTGGATCACACCATTGGGTTAGTTGTATGTTGATAGGACTATGTATTGGAGGGCAAGAGTGACAGAAGCTTAAACCTAGCATAGAAATTGATGCATACGGGATTGAAGGGGGACCAATATATCTTAATGCTATGGTTTGGTTTTACTTTAATGAACGTTAGTAGTTGCGGACGCTTGCTAATATTTCCAATCATAAGTGCATATAATTCCAAGTCAGGGATGACATGCTAGCAGTGGCCTCTCCCACATAAAACTTTCTATCGGTCTACTAAACTGGTCAATTGCTTAGGGACAATTTCGTAACTCCTACCACCAGTTTTCCACACTCGCTATATTTACTTTATCGTGTCTTTATATAAACAACCCCTAGTTTTTATTTACGTTCTCTTTACTATCTTGCAAACCTATACAAAGTACTTCTAGTTTCATACTTGTTCTAGGTAAAGCGAACGTCAAGCGTGCGTAGAGTTGTATCAGTGGTCGATAGAACTTGAGGGAATATTTGTTCTACCGTTAGCTCCTCGTTGGGTTTGACACTCTTACTTATAAAACAAGCTACAATTGATCCCCTATACTTGTGGGTTATCAGCCATCGAGGATAACAAGATGGAGTTTATATCATATTGCATGAGTTTATCCCTCCACATCATGTCATCTTACTTCAAGCATTACTCTATTCTTTTTAACTTAATACTCTATATGCATGCTGGATAGCGGTGGATGGGTGGAGTAATAGTAGTAGATGCCGGCAGGAGTCGGTCTACTTGTCACGGACGTGATGCCTATATACATGATCATACCTAGATATTCTCATAACTATGCTCAATTCTATCAATTGCTCAACAGTAATTTGTTCACCCACCGTAATACTTATGCTTTTGAGAGAAGCCACTAGTGAAACCTATGGCCCCTGGGTCTATTTTCCATCATATTAATCTTCCAACACTTCGCTATTTTTATTGCCTTTTATTTTACTTTGCATATTTATTATAAAAATACCAAAAATATTATCTTACCATATCTATCAGATCTCACTTTCGTAAGTGACCGTGTGAAGGGATTGACAACCCCATTATTGCATTGGTTGTGAGGTTTTTATTTGTTGGTGTAGGTGCAAGGGACTTGAGCGTGGCCTCCTACTGGATTGATACCTTGGTTCTCAAAAACTTAGGCAAAATATTTACGCTACTTTACTGCATCACCCTTTCCTCTTGAAGGAAAAACCAACGCAGTGCTCAAGAGGTAGCAAGAAGGATTTCTGGCGCCGTTGCCGGGGATTCTATGCAAAAGTCAACATACCAAGTAACCATCACAAACTCTTATCTCCCGCATTACATTATTTGCCATTTGCCTCTCGTTTTCCTCTCCCCCACTTCACCCTTGCCGTTTTATTGTTCGTCTCTTTTTCCGTTCGCCTCTCTTTCTCGCTCGCTTCTTGTTTGCTCATGTGTTGGATCGCTTGCTTGTCACGATGTCTCCACCTAGATTCTGTGATCTTCACCTTAAAAGGTTAGAGGAGATTGAAAATAATGTCAGAAGCTTTATGACTTAACAATTTGACAATAATAATTTCTTTAGAAACGAGCTCAAGGAACAAAAAGGCTTTATGGGATAGATGAATAAAGAGCTCGATGATATGTATAAGGAATCTCATGGTTTGAAACCTTAGATTCCTCATCTTGAGAAACTAATTGCTGAAATCTCGGATAAGCAGGCCACCTTAGTTAATAAGACGGCCGCTAAACCGTATTTTTTTATGAGAATAAAGATGAAGATCTAAAAGTGATTGATGTGTCCCCTATTCAATCTTTGTTTTCCAATATGAATCTTGATAATGATGGGACTGATTATGAGCCACCTTTACCTAGAAGGCTTTCCAAAAATTCGGAATTTTTAGATCTTGATGCAAAAATTGGTAAAAGTGGGATTGAAGAGATCAAAACTCTCGATATTAATGAACCCACTATTTTGGATTTCAAGGAATTTAATTACGATAATTGCTCTTTAATAGATTGTATTTCCTTGTTGCAATCCGTGCTAAAATCTCCACAAGCTTATAGTCAAAATAAAGCTTTTACTAAACATATCGTGGATGCTTTGATGCAATCTTATGAAGAAAAACTTGAGTTGGAAGTTTCTATTCCTAGAAAACTTTATAATGAGTGGGAACCTACTATTAAGATTAAAATTAAATATCATGAATGCTATGCTTTGTGTGATTTGGGTGCTAGTGTTTCCACGATTCCAAAAACTTTGTGTGATTTGCTAGGATTCCGTGAATTTGATGATTGTTCTTTGAACTTGCACCTTGCGGATTCCACCATTAAGAAACCTATGGGAAGAATTAATGATGTTCTTATTGTTGCAAATAGGAACTATGTACCCGTAGATTTCATTGTTCTTGATATAGATTGCAATCCTTCATGTCCTATTATTCTTGGTAGACCTTTCCTTAGAACGATTGGTGCAACTATTAATATGAAGGAAGGAAATATTAGATTCCAATTTCTATTAAGGAAAGCCATGGAACACTTTCCTAGAAAGAAAATAAAATTACCTTATGAATCTATTATGAGAGCCACTTATGGATTGCCTTCCAAAGATGGCAATACCTAGATCTATCCTTGTTTTTATGCCTAGCTAGGGGCGTTAAACGATAGCGCTTGTTGGGAAGTGAAAGTGCTTGTTATCGACTAGAGGGGGGGTGAATAGGCGATTTTTATGAAAGTCTTCAAAATATAAAAGTTTCGAAGACAAACATTAGAAATGAACCTATTGGTATGCAGCGGAAGATAAACTACACTAGGCAAGCCATAGTCAAGTATGCAATAATGTGAGTGTACGATGACTAATGGCAACTAGGTAGTAAGGATCAGGGTGGAAGATAGTATGAAGCCAAACAAACATAGTAGTCAAGCAATGAAGTCAAACAGATATGGCAAGCAGGCAATGACTTCACGAAGACAAACTGTAAGTAAAGGGAAGAGAGAATAGAACCAGTCACTCGATGAAGACACAGGATTTGTTTGACCAGTTCCAGTTGCTGTGACAACTGTACATCTGGTTAGGGAGGCTGAGATTCAACTCACAAGACCGCGTCTTCACATTATTCCCCTTGAGCTAAGGACACACAATCCTCGCCCAATCACTCTGGTAAGTCTACAAGGTAGACTTCCAAACCTTCACAGACTTCGTTCACCGGTGATCCACAATGGCTCTTGGATGCTTAAAACGCGACGCCTAACCGGCTGGAGGATTCACAGTCCTCAAGAGTAATAAGTCTTCAGGTCACACAGACAGAAAGACTTCAGTGATGCCTAACACTCTTTGGCTCTGGGTGTTTGGGCTTTGTCCTCGCAAGGATTTCTTTCTCTCAAAGGCTTCGAGGTGGGTTGCTCTCAAACGACAAAAGTCGTGCACTAACTATGAGCAGCCACCAATTTATGGTGTAGGGGGTGGGCTATTTATAGCCACTAGGCAACCCGACCTGATATGTTCGAAATGACCCTGGGTCACTAAGGAACTGACACGTGTTCCAACGGTCAGATTTCAAACACACGCGGCAACTTTACTTGAGCTACAAGCAAAGCTGACTTATCCAGCTCTGAATAAGATTTGCTCTCATTGTCTTCGCTCGAAGACATAGGATTTGGGTTGAGCATCACTTCAGTCACTCTGACTGTATTCACTTGGACCCCACTTAACAGTACGGTGGTTCCTATGATTCAACAAAGAAGAAAAGGAAACAACGAAACAACTAAGTCTTCGCGCTCCATAGTCTTCATAGAATGTCTTCTCATGTCATAGTCTTCAATATGAATATCTTCATGGACCACCATTGTCGTCAATGTCTTCATACATTTTTAGGGGTCATCTCTGGTAGGTAAACCGAATCAATGAGGGACACTACCTGTGTTATCCTGCAATTCTCACAAACACATTAGTCCCTCAACCAAATTTGTCGTCAATACTCCAAAACCAACTAGGGGTGGCACTAGATGCACTTACAATCTCCCCCTTTTTGGTGATTGATGACAAACTGGTTGAAGTTTTCAACGGGGATAAAGTATGTGAAATTGTACAGGGTAGAGGATTGTCTTCATAAGTTTCAAAGGCTCCCCCTGAAGATGTGCATATAAGTAATTTGCTTTTGGATTGCAAATGCACATGGCAGGTTGTACTTGTGGAGATCCTCTTCAACTTATGATGACAATTCATCATGCATGATAAGATATAGCAAAGATTATGACATGCATAATGAAAAATGGACGTCTGCAGAATGACCTAAGTGCGGAAGTTATCATCGCACATGCGGAATTTATCATCGCATCACAGAATATCAAATAAGTAGCAGACGACCATCAGGTTTAAGTGTTACAACTCAAAGAACAAAATGTATCAAAACCCGAGAGTTGTAAACACTAGGAAAAATATAAAGCAACCGCCCATATGAACCCGCTTGAAGACTATCAAACTCATACGCTTCTCCCCCTTTTGTCAGTAATGTCCAAAAAGGTTTGAAGACATATAGCATCTACTCGTCCTCATGATGAGTAGGTGAAGCAGTAGGGTTGGTGTTGTCGTTTGGCGGTGCAGACGAGCTTGGTGCAGTGTCGATTCTTGCAGAAGGGGTCGGTGAAGTAGCATCGTCTTCTTCATCGATCACTTTGGCATTTATAGTTGCAGCAGAAGAGGAATACTCAGAGTCTTCAAGAGATTGAGTACGATGTAGGACAGCATTCCGTGGAGGAGTGGAGTCGAACTTGAATTTCTCTTCAAACTCTTCCATGATCGCCGACACGTTTCATGCGTGACAAAGGCATTCTTGGTGGCAAGATTGCGAATGCGATTGACATCCACCAAGAGGCTTTGCATTTGGCGCTTAAGCCAGTCATGATGCTTATCATCTTTCTGATGAAGGGCAACTAGAAGCTCTCGGTCATTGAGAATGCGGGAGCGCTTCTTAGGCCTTTGGGCAATTGTGCTCTCAGTGGCTTCTGTTTGCGCACGATGAGGCATGCGTGTAATCCCAGCCAGAGGGTAGACTCGAGCGACAGCTTGAACTCCTTCATCATTTTTAGTGAAGCTTTGATGGTCAGCATTCTGAAGACTAAGAGGCTCCTTTGGAGTCTCTGGGTATATGGCTTCAACAGACAAATCAACATCTGGCATGAATATGATATGATTGTGTGCAGAGGGTTGATAGTTGAAGGCAGAGTGAAGCTTGATCAGTCGCATGATCCAGGGAGCATAGAACTTCAGACCAAAAATGTCAGACCCAGATGCAGGAAGTTGGCGAATGAAGAAGTCTTGGGCATTGAAGCGTTTGCCATGAAGAATATGGAAAACCAAAGTCTTCATTGCGCCTTCCAGCTTGGCATTAGGCGAGTGTCCTTTGATAGGCCAAAGAGTTTGCCTGATTATATGATAAATGGTGCGGGGCAGATACTCAAGGTTTTCAACAAGGAACGCCTGCGGGTATTCAGCATCTGGAGGCAATGGCTTCATCATGCTGAGCATCTGACTCATATTGGGTTCAGGCTTGTGGAAGATGCTCTCCATAGCATCATTGCGGAGCTGACAGCCAGGTTCATAAAGATCATCTGCGGAGGGCATGCCAGTAAGTTCAATGACAGCAATGGATTTGGCTTCATGATGAACATTTCCGGTCATCCACTCAAGAACCCATGGCTTTGTATCTTTGTAGTAGCCACGGATATGGAGAGTGGCATAGAATTGGATCAATAACTCTTTGTTCCAGTGCTCCTTATCCGTGACAAACTGCAGCAGGACGGACTCTCTGAAGCAGTCCAGAGCCTCTTCCAGACAGGGCAGACCAGTGATGGCTTCAGCATCAAGACTCATATGTGGGAAAATGCGACCTTGATTGTACAGAATGCATGAGTAATAGCTTCGCTGCTGATAGCTCCAGAACCGATCAGAAGATATCCTTGCTTTTGAGTAAGGGTTCTTTGCACTGTCAAAGAAGGTATTGTGTGCCTTGAAGCCATTGATATTGAAAGATCCTGGTGCTGATGAAGTACCTGGAAACCTGGGTAATCTGGGCGTTGGCTTCTGAACCCGTGGCCTGTGCTCAACATGGTACTCAAACTGAGGACCAGCAGCAGCAGGCGGAGGAGTCAGAACAGACCATTTGAGAGAAATGAGCTGACCATAGTTGAAAGCTTGCTCGATAGTGTCTGGCCTTGGTGGCGGAACAGGAGCAGAGGCGTCAACATTGGCTTCAGAGGCAGATGCAGCATTGGCTTCTGGCACATTTGTCGGTGTAGGCTCCACATTTGCGTCAGCCATGACAACGTCATTGGCTTCATTGGTGTTGGTGGTGGCAGCCTGAAGATTTTCAACCTCCACTTGACGAGCTGGAGGGTCGGGCACTGGCAGGTTCACTTCTGGAACAACTTCTTCTTCAACGGGGGGAGTTGGGACACGTTCATCTTCTTTTCTTTCATCGGCTGATGCAGCCGAAATGTCTTCAGCACCTTTGGCTTCAGACTCTGAGACGTTCACAGTGGGAGTGGCATCTGGAAACACTTGACGTGCAACAGATTGTTGAGGCACTTCTCCTTCTGGAACGCTCTGGGTGGTGACTTGAGGCCTTTGTCCTTTGCGAAGCCTGCATAATGCTGGCGACGCCTTTGGAGATGGAGTTGGCTGGGCCTCAAAGTCTTCCTCTTATTCTTGTTGTTGGGGAGTAATTAGGGTTTCTTGTGGTTGTGGGTGATCAGCCCACGAAGCATCCTGAGCAATTGGCGTCAGTGGACGACCAATGCTGATGAGTTCGCTGTTCGTGAGAACAGGCGACGATACCAGGTTGTGTTCGATCTGAGGAAGGACTTCATCATCTTCAACATTGTCGTGATGACCAATGTCTTCAGCAGCATTGGGGACAACTGCTAGAATGTCTTCAGCTTCACGAGCCTCTGTGGAAGCAGGCTCATGAACTATCATCCTTTGTTCTTGATGATCAGATGTAGGAGGGACCATTGAAATTGGTTCAACAACCAAGGGCTCTAAGGGAGCAGCCCTATCCTTCTTGGTTATGCGCTTCTTCTTGGAGGGAGCAGCATCAGAGGCTTCGGTATTTTTCCTTTTCTTAGCTTCAGCCTCAGTAGTTCTCGTCTTATTTAGCTCAGAAGCAGTTGATCTGACCTTTGGCTTCGAGCCGGTCATGCTAGTTGGGAAGACAATGCGCTGCTCTTCCTGCCTTGAAGGAGTAGTTTGGTCAGTCGAAGGCTTCTTCTTCTTGGCAGCCATTCTTGGGTCAATGCCAGGACGACCAAGAGCCTTGCGCTTCTCAGCCTCATTGTAGGCTTGCACACATTTGTCAGACATGCTCTTCATGCGCTCTCGAGAACCTTTGGCTTCTTCACGCTTCTTGACAAAGGCTTCTTTATCCTCGTGCATCATAACTTTGAAGTTTTTGACATCTTGCACGCTGAGCTTTTCCACATGCTTCTTGAACTGAGCTTTCTCATAGTCGATCTTGTGCTTCAGCTCAACGATGCGCTGAGCGAGAGCAAGCTCTGAAGCAATGGCTCCATTGAAGGAGACGCTGAGGCCAATGGGAAGTTGCAGATCATCAAAGCTGAGACTTGGTGAGTCAAACCACTCATCAATGAAGTTGTGAATGATTGTCACATCAAAGAGAGGCAAATCATTGAAGATCTCTGCTTCTTCCTTTCTCTTGATCAGTTGCTCAAGGGCATCATCTGCAAGATCTTCATCACTAGATAGATCAATGTGCTCTTCATGCAGAATAGCAGTAGGGGTCAGTGCCTGATCAGTACGCTTGACAAGTTTCTTCTTCTTCTCCGTCTTCTTGGAGATGCGTGACAAGTCTTCAGACTGCACACTGTCTTCAGGAGGTGCAGTGGCCAGTGGCTTCAAGTGCAAAGCTTTTGGTGATACGGTTGGTTTTGATGCCTTAGCCTTCTTCTGCTTCTGGGGCTTTGGGGCAGGAGGTGCTTCATCTGTGTCAGCCTCTTCAGAAGCTTCCCCAACAGCAGCTCCTTGGACTGCAATGTAGGTGAGGAGACCTTGAAAATCATAGAAGGGGCCAATCTCGTTTTGATCAGCTTCACGAGTGCCATCCTCCCTAGGAGCAGATGGGCCAGGGTTGAAGTTCAAACCCAGTGACTTCTTGTTCTCTTTTGCTGATGCCTTAGCAAATTGAAAGTTGCTTTTGAAAAGGTCGTCATCGCGACACCACAAGAGAGAAGTGGGGTCGGCATTTGCAGGCTGTGGTCCTCTGACCATGCACGGGTAGAACCTTTGTTCAACAGCTTCAGCCTTGTTCTTGGGTTGAAGGCCTCTGTAAGTGATATCTCCCCAAGGACACTTGATTGCATTTTTCTCAGCATATTCCTTGGTCACGAAGCGGTACTTGAACAATTCCTCAGCCCAATATCTTCGAATCCATTGGATTCGTGTCTTGCGCTGATTGTAATCCTCCTCAGGATCTGTCTTGTAAAGCTCTGCTAAATCTGGTGGCAAATCTTTTGATGTGTTGCCACGGCGCTGCCTGCCACCCTTCCTTGCTGATTTTTCTGTAGCCATAAACTTCAAACTGAATGGTTTCAATACGTTCAAAGTCTTCAAAGGCTTCCTCTTGCTGGACAAACAGGAACTGGCTTCGGGAGAATTAATGTGATGCTGTAAAAATTCTGCAAACCAATGCAGACTACGAGAACCAAGGGATTCTCCCACGGACATGTACCTGTGAAAGCATTAGAGATGCGAGGGAAGGGGAAGAGGTCATATGCATTCTCAGAAGATTTGAAGATAAATCAGTTTGAAGACATTGACCTCATGATGCGAAGACATTCACTTATATGTTGAGAGTTGGTTCCAGATTTGTACGAATCCGCGAATAGGTACAAGTGAGGAATCTAACTTGTTATGAAGCTTAAGTGAATATGCTAGGCAGTATGAGATGCAGACAGAATGGATCTAAACTTGTATAGGCAGAAACCTATTTTGGTAGACAAGATGAATCTTTGAAGATCAAAAAGATGGTAAAAAGAGAATTTTATTTACCACATGAAGAACTGCTAGATGGGAAGAGTAGGACACCAAGCAGTTCAATCCACCGTGCCCTAACTTGGCGACGGAGGACACCTACGGCGGCGGCGGAGAGGACGATGTCCGCAGCCGGCGTGAAGACGGTGTCGGAGAAGTCGCGGCAGCGAAGCGCTTCGTCGCCGACGTCGTCGAGAGCTAGCGGTGGCGCTAGGGTTTTGACGAGGTGGAGAGGTGGAAGAAGTTTCTTTTACCGCAGGGGACAAGTATTTATAAGGAAGTGGGCGGCACAGCGCAATTACGCAGGTGCCCCTAGCGGTTCACATCTGACGGGCACGTGGCAAGCATGCAACACACATAGAGTTGTCCCACTTTCCCACGCCCGCCAGGTTTGTCGGATAGACGTTCCGGCTTCTCCGGATTTCAGGCAATAAGAATGACACATTTAAAACAAATTTAATGTTTGTCTCTATATCTTCTGCTGACAAGGACGCAGAGAAGACATTCGACAGTTTCAATAGAATGCATATGATTTGGACAGATAGAGTTTGAGATAGGAAGCATAGACAGATTAGGGTCCGATCACATTCACTTAGTTCAAAAGATTCAACAAGAAAACATAGCTATAAGTGAATGCTGTAGAGGACAGAACACTAGTATATATATATATATATGTATATATATATATATATATATGTATATATATATATATATATATATATATATATCAAACAGCAGTCGAATCAACGTAGTGAAGATAATCATGAAGATAAAGTGAATTTGAAGACAAACCAAATGCGAAGACATTCAAATGCAACGTCATGAGTGAAACACTTCAAACAGAAAAGTTTGGTGGTGGCGTTACCCACCGTATAGGAAGTATTAGACCCAGACACGGCGCACAACTATCGTGGCGCTCCGAAGTCAAATTCCACGTTAATGTATTCACACTCAGAATGGAAGTCTTCATTGATTGAAGATATACTTTACTTCATGTGTTGCACATCTAAGTCATCAACATGCATAAGTGTTAGGATGTGTGCCTGATCACAGGACATTTGAGGATTCCAAGATATTTAGCTCACACCGTAACTTGCAAAACCTTTTCTCGTCCAAGGGCTTTGTGAAGATATCTGCCAATTGCTCTTCAGTGTTGACGTGAATGATATCAATATCTTTCTTCATGACATGATCTCTGAGAAAGTGATGACGAATTTCAATGTGCTTTGTCTTCGAGTGCTGGACTGGGTTGTTGGCAATCTTGATGGCGCTTTCGTTGTCGCAGAAGAGAGGTACTTGTTTCAGATTGATGCCATAGTCCTTGAGAGTTTGCTTCATCCATAGAAGGTGAGCACAGCAAGATCCAGCAGCAATGTATTCAGATTCAGCAGTTGAGAGTGACACGCAGTTCTGCTTCTTTGAAGACCAATAGACAAGTGATCGTCCCAGAAAG
This sequence comes from Aegilops umbellulata, assembly GCA_032464435.1. Lineage (NCBI taxonomy): Eukaryota > Viridiplantae > Streptophyta > Magnoliopsida > Poales > Poaceae > Aegilops > Aegilops umbellulata. Next base: position 360,899,803 of record CP136059.1, read on the forward strand.
TGACATGTGCCTGATGTAGACTTGCGATCCACCTTGTCACCAGCATAATTAGCATCCGAAAATCCAACCAGATCAAACTCTGAGCCCTTTGGATACCATAATCCTAGTGTTGGGGTGTGAGCCAAATATCGAAGAATTCGCTTCACAGCTAGGTGATGCGATTCCTTTGGTGCCACTTGGAATCTAGCACACATGCAAAAACTAAGCATAATATCTGGCCTAGATGCACATAGGTAAAGTAAAGAACCAATCATGGAGCGGTATACCTCTTGATCGAACTCTTTACCATTTTCGTCGGGACCCAGATGATGTTTGGCTGGCATTGGCGTCGTGTAACCTTTACAATCTTGCATTCCAAACTTCTTCAGGCAATCTTTGAGGTATTTCTCTTGAGATATGAAGATGCCATTCCTTTGCTGACGAATTTGAAGACCAAGGAAGAACTTCAGCTCACCCATCATGGACATCTGATATTGCTCTTGCATCATGTATCCAAACTCATCACTGTACTTCTGGTTGGTGCAGCCGAAGATAATGTCATCCACATAGATTTGGCACACAAACAGTTCACCATCATATGTCTTTGTGAAGAGTGTAGGATCGAGGGATCCAAGTTTGAAGCCTTTGCTCTTCAGGAAGTCTTTGATTGTATCATACCAAGCGCGAGGAGCTTGTTTGAGGTCATATAGTGATTTGTTTAGTTTGTACACCATATCACGATGTTTTGGATCTTCAAAGCCGGGTGGTTGTGCAACGTATACTTCTTCTTCAATCTTGCCATTGAGAAATGCACTCTTCACATCCATTTGATGTATCAGGATATTGTTGTGGTTAGCATAGGCTAGCAATATGCGAATAGCTTCAAGTCTAGCCACAGGAGCAAATGTTTCATCGAAGTCAATCCCTTCCACTTGAGTATATCCTTGTGCAATGAGACGTGCTTTGTTTCTGACGACTTGTCCATGCTCATCTTGCTTGTTTCGATATATTCATTTTGTTCCAATGATGTTATGCCTGCGAGGGTCAGGACGCTTGACAAGTTCCCAAACATTGTTCAGCTTGAACTACTGAAGCTCTTCTTGCATTGCTTGAATCCATTCAGGTTCCATAAAGGCTTCAGCAACTTTCTTGGCTTCTGATATTGACACATAAGAAAAGTGCCCACAGAAATTTGCTAACTGCGTTGCTCTTGAACGAGTAAGTGGACCAGGTGCATTGATGCTATCAATTATCTTCTCAATTTGCACTTCACTTGCAACACGAGGATGGGCTGGATGAAGAATTTGTTCTTGTTGATCATTGTCATCATTGGGAGGATTGTCTTCAGGCTGAGCATTGTCTTCAGATTGGTTGGGTGCAGAAATGATAAGTTCCTCTTCAGGCTGTGCTTCAGCAGGCATAATTTCACCAGTTCCCATTAGCTTGATAGACTCGCTGGGTGAAGCTTCTTCAAGATTACTTGGCAGGAGCTCTCTTTGTGAACCATTGGTTTCATCAAACCGCACATCTACAGTTTCGACGATTTTATAGAGATGGAGATTGAAGACTCTATAGGAGTGTGAATCCTTTCCGTAACTGAGCATGAAACCTTCGTGAGCTTTTGGTGCAAATTTTGACTTGTGATGGGGATCCTTGATCCAGCACCGTGCTCCAAATACTCTGAAGTAGCTTACATTCGGCTTCTTGCCAGTGAGGATCTCATAGGATGTTTTGTTCAGAAGCTTATGGATATAAACACGGTTGATGACGTGGCATGCTGTATCAATAGCTTTAGGCTAGAACTTTCTTGGTTTTTTATATTCGTCCAACATCGTTCGAGCCATCTCAATGAGGGTTCTGTTCTTGCGCTCTACGATGCCATTTTGGTAAGGTGTGTAAGGAGCAGAAAACTCATGAGTGATTCCCATTGTATCCAGATAAAGATCAAGCCCGGTGTTCTTGAACTCAGTGCCTTTGTCACTTCTGATATGCTTGATCTTGACTCCATAATTGTTCATGGCTCGATTGGCAAAACGTCTGAAAACATCTTGCACTTCGGTCTTGTAGAGAATTATGTGCACCCATGTGTATCTTAAGTAGTCATCAACAATGACGAAGCCATAGAGACAGGCAGTCATAGTGAGGGTAGAGTAGTGAGTAGGGCGAAATAAGTCCATATGTAGCAGCTCGAAGGGTTGAGACGTAGTCATGATTGTCTTCGAGGGATGCTTGGCCCTAGTTATCTTTCCAGCTTCGCAGGCACCGCACAAATGATCTTTCTTGAACTTGACATCTTCAATGCCAATGACATGCTTCTTTTTGACGAGCGTATGTAAGTTCCTCATCCCAGCATGCCCCAGCCTCCGATGCCATAGCCAGCATTCTGAAGCTTTTGTAAGAAGACATCTTGCAAGCTGTGGACCTGCTGAGAAATCTACCATGTACAGATCATCTTTCCTGTAACCATCAAAGACTAGAGATTTGTCAGATTCCATTAGTACAAGGCAACGATACTTTCCAAATATTACAACCATGTTCAGGTCGCAAAGCATTGAGACAGACATTAAGTTGAAGCCAAGGGATTCAACAAGCGTCACTTTATCCATGTGCTGATCCCTTGAGATTGCAACTCTCCCTAGACCCAATACCTGGCTTTTACCAGTGTCAGCAAATGTGACGTGACTCTTATCAGATGGACGTAAGGTAGAGTCCATGAGAAGACTTTGATCACCAGTCATATGATTAGTGCATCCGCTGTCCATAATCCATTCTGAAGCACGAGGTGTCATACTCTGCATTACAGTTAGGAGGATAGGCTTCACCAAGAGTATTGTGAAGCATAAACATTTGACGGGCAAGAGGATTATGGAAGCTCAGATCAAGATTAGGACTGATAGGCTGAATGGCAAGCGATTCAGGAACAAAATACATAGTGAGACCATTTGGGCATTTGATCTTGCGCCCTACAAGATATTTTAGGTCCCCAGCAATAGCATCAGACGCCTTTGATTTTCGGCTGGAGACCTTTCCCTGCAAAAGGAAGTTAATTCTTCTTAACCACCCACATCTTCAGGGGTGGCTTAGAAGCAATGAGTCTAAGTGCAGCATCTGAGAACTTCGGCTTTGGACTCCCTAGCAAATAGCCTTGCAGGAGATGAATGATACTCATATGAATAAGTAGAAAAGTTCTTAGTTTTATGAACATAGCGGTTTGAAGATGCACGCTCATATTCATAGGTTTGAGTACGGTTTCCCTGCAAAACATTGGCGTTAGGGTGACTCAGGTGAGTCCTCTGTTTGTATGAAGCCTTTGGACCATATGAAGCCTTTGGTCTGGGATTTGTCTTCTTCCCAGGTGGTGTCATGATGACATTCACTGGAAGCTTCTCAAGACAGCTTTTGGGTACCCAGATCTTCTTCATAGGTGGCCCATTCCTGCAGTTAGTACCAATATATCTGGCAAACACTTCACCATTCTGATTCTTGAACAGTTTATAGTTTGCATCAAAGGATTCATCAATGATGACAGGGTTAGCACAGGTAAAGCCAGATAAGGTGGATGGATCCACTGAAGGTCCCTTTGCAGCAACCCATGTGGTTTTGGGATACTGCTCAGGCTTCCAGTAGGAACCATCAACATTCATTTTCCTCTCGAACCCAACACCCTCTTTCCTAGGGTTTTGGTTCAGAATCTGCTTTTTGAGGACATCGCAAAGTGTCTGATGTCCTTTCAGGCTTTTATACATCCCTGTTTCAAGTAATGTCTTCAACCTAGCATTTTCATCAGCAATAGTAGTGGTATCCTCCTTAGAGGGGTTAGTTACCACATCAGTAGTTGAAGACAATACAACAACAGCAGTAGTGGAACATCCAGCAACAGAGGTAGCGTTATCACGCTCAATGCATTTTAGACATGATGGTTCAAATCCATCCTGAGCGGGACTGATCTGTTGAGCGCGTAGTGACTCATTCTCTTTTTGAAGATCTTCATGAGCCGCTCTCAACTTCTCAAGCTCTTGCTTCCTTTGAAGATAATCATAGGAGAGCTTTTCATGAGTGGTTGTGAGCGTATCATGACGACTTTCAAGTTCTTGGTACTTAGCATGAAGATTTTTTATGTCTTCAACTAAGGACTATGAACGAGTCATTCCGCGTCCAACAGGTCACCGCTTTTATCTAACAGTTTTTGAGTATGTTCCATAGCCTTTTGTTGTTCACTTGCAATTTTAGCAAGTGTTTTGTAGCTAGGCTTGGATTCACAGTCAGAGTCATCTTCACTAGATGTTTGAAAGTAAGCATCGCGTGATTTTACCTTGGCACCACGTGCCATGAAGTAGTAGGTAGGAGTTGGGTCGTCCATGTCATTAGCTTCAGCGTTGGTGTGGACGTCATTGTCTTCAGTGTTGAAGATGGACTTGGCAACATAAGCAGTGGCTAAAGCCAGACTTGCAACACCAGGGTCGGACTCCTCCTCAGACTCCACCTCCGCCTCCTCAGAAGCAGACTCCTCCTCTGAATCCATTTCCTTCCCAACAAAAGCACGAGCCTTGCCAGATGAGCTCTTCCTGTGAGGTGAAGACTTTGATGAGGACTTGGAAGAAGACTTTGAAGATTTCTTCTTTTTCTTGTCATCAGAATCATATTCCTTGCTCTTCTTCTTCTTCTTCTTCTCGTTGTCCCACAACGGACACTCAGAGATGTAGTGTCCAGGTTTCTTGCACTTGTGACATGTTCTCTTCTTGTAGTCATGAGTAGAAGCTTCATCATTTCTTGAGCTGGATCGTGAAGACTTTCTGAAGCCTTTCTTCTTAGTGAACTTCTGGAACTTCTTCACAAGCATAGCAAGTTCCTTTCCAATGTCTTCAGGATCATCAGAACTGCAGTCAGATTCTTCTTCAGATGAGGAAACAACTTTTGCCTTCAAAGCGCGAGTTCGGCCATAGTTGGGACCATAGATATCTCTTTTCTCAGAAAGCTGGAACTCATGTGTGTTGAGCCTCTCAAGTATACAGACGGATCGAGTGTCTTGAAGTCAAGACGTTCTTGAATCATGAGGGAAAGGGGGTCAAAGGAGCAGTCAAGTGATCTCAGTAGTGTCTTGACGATTTCATGCTTGGTAATCTTAGTGGCGCCGAGAGCACGGAGCTCATTTGAGATGTCAGTGAGGCGATCAAACGTGAGCTGGACATTCTCATTGTCGTTTCTCTTGAAGCGGTTGAAGAGGTTGCGAAGAACACTGATCCTTTGATCTCTCTGGGTTGAGACACCTTCGTTGACCTTGGATAGCCAGTCCCAGACTAGCTTTGACGTCTCCAGAGCACTCACACGGCCATACTGTCCTTTGGTCAGATGACCACAGATGATGTTCTTGGCAGTAGAGTCCAGTTGAATTAACTTCTTGACATCAGCAGGGGTGACACCTTCATTAGTCTTGGGAACGCCGTTCTTGACGACATACCAGAGGTCGACATCAATGGCTTCAAGATGCATGCGCATCTTATTCTTCCAGTAGGGATATTCAGTTCCATCGAACACGGGGTAAGCAGCGGAGACTTTGATTATCCCTGCAGTCGACATAGCTTAAACTCCAGGTGGTTAAACCGAATCACACAGAACAAGGGAGTACCTTGCTCTGATACCAATTGAAAGTGCTTGTTATCGACTAGAGGGGGGGTGAATAGGTGATTTTTATGAAAGTCTTCAAAACATAAAAGTTTCGAAGACAAACATTAGAAATGAACCTATTGGTATGCAGTGGAAGATAAACTATACTAGGCAAGCCATAGTCAAGTATGCAATAATGTGAGTGTACGATGACTAATGGCAACTAGGTAGTAAGGATCAGGGTGGAAGATAGTATGAAGCCAAACAGCAATAGTAGTCAAGCAATGAAGACAAACAGATATGGCAAGCACGCAATGACTTCACGAAGACAAACTGTAAGTAAAGGGAAGAGAGAATAGAACCAGTCACTCGATGAAGACACGGGATTTGTTTGACCAGTTCCAGTTGCTGTGACAACTGTACATCTTGTTAGGGAGGCTGAGATTCAACTCAAAAGACCGCGTCTTCACCTTATTCCCCTTGAGCTAAGGACACACAGTCCTCGCCCAATCACTCTGGTAAGTCTTCAAGGTAGACTTCGAAACCTTCACAGACTTCGTTCACCGGCGATCCACAATGGCTCTTGGATGCTCAGAACGCGACGCCTAACCGGCTGGAGGATTCACAGTCCTCAAGTGTAATAAGTCTTCAGGTCACACAGACAGAAAGACTTCAGTGATGCCTAACACTCTTTGGCTCTGGGTGTTTGGGCTTTGTCCTTGCAAGGATTTCTTTCTCTCAAAGCCTTCGAGGTGGGTTGCTCTCAAACGACAAAAGCCGTGCACTAACTCTCAGCAGCCACCAATTTATGGTGTAGGGGGTGGGCTATTTATAGCCACTGGGCAACCTGACCTGATATGTCCCAAATGACCCTGGGTCACTAAGGAACTAACACGTGCTCCAACGGTCAGATTTCAAACACACGTGGCAACTTTACTTGAGCTACAAGCAAAGCTGACTTATCCAGCTCTGAATAAAATTTGCTCTCATTGTCTTCGCTCGAAGACATAGGATTTGGGTTGAGCATCACTTCAGTCACTCTGACTGTATTCACTTGGACCCCACTTAACAGTACGGTGGTTCCTATGACTCAACAAAGAAGAAAAGGAAACAACAAAGCAACTAAGTCTTCGCGCTCCATAGTCTTCACAGAATGTCTTCTCATGTCATAGTCTTCAATATGAATATCTTCATGGACCACCATTGTCGTCAATGTCTTCATACATTTTTAGGGGTCATCTCCGGTAGGTAAATCGAATCAATGATGGACACTACCTGTGTTATCCCGCAATTCTCACAAACACATTAGTCCCTCAACCAAATTTGTCGTCAATACTCCAAAACCAACTAGGGGTGGCACTAGATGCAGTTACAGGAAGCAACCCTATTTTATTTTTAGTTTCTTTTTTGCTTTTTGGTTCTGTTTATTAATAAACAATCCATCTAGCTTCTCTTTATATGTGGTTTTGTGTTTTAGTTAGTGTTTGTGCCAAGTAGAACCTTTGGGAAGACTTGGGGAAAGTCTTTGCGATCTTGCTGTAAAAAACAGAAACTTTAGCGCTCACGAAATTGGCTACAACTTTTTACTGGAGAGTTCTATTTAGTTAATTCTTTTTGCAGATGATTAAAAGATAAATTCCTCATGTCCAGCAATTTATTTCAGAATGTTTGCGTTAGTTACAAATTACTACAGACTGTTCTGTTTTTGACAGATTCTGTTTTTCGTGTGTTGTTTGCTTATTTTGATGAATCTATGGATAGTAAACTAGTTTGTAAACCATACATAAGTTGGAATACAGAAGGTTAAACACCAATATAAATAAAGAGTGAGTTCATTACGGAGCTCACGAGACTTTCTGTTAAGTTTTGTGTTGTGAAGTTTTCAAGTTTTGGGTAAAAGATTTGATAGATTTTGGAACAAGTAGTGGCAAGAGACTAAGCTTGGGGATGCCCATGGCACCCCAAGATAATCTAAGTACAACAAAAAGCCAAAGCTTGGGGATGCCCCGGAAGGCATCCTCTCTTTCGTCTAATTCCATCGGTAACTTTACTTGGAGCTATATTTTTATTCACCACATGATATGTGTTTTCCTTGGAGCGTCTTGTATGATTTGAGTATTTGCTTTTTAGTTTACCACAATCATATTTGCTGTACACACCTTTTGAGAGAGACACACATGATTTGGAATTTATTAGAATATTATATGTGCTTCGCTTATATCTTTTGAGCTATATAGTTTTTGCTCTAGTGCTTCACTTATATATTTTAGAGCACGACGGAGGTTTTGTTTCATAGAAACCATTATTCTCTCATGCTTCACTTATATTATTTTGATAGTCTTAAACATCATCGTAATTTTCTTAAATTGGGAAATTAATCCTAACATGCTAAGTATTCAAGACTAGTAAAAACTTTCTTATGAGTCTTAAACATCATGATGCTTGATGATTGTCGGTTTTAAAACCGGCGGATCTCGGGTAGGGGGTCCCGAACTGTGCGTCTAGGCGGATGGTAACAAAAGACAAGGGACACGAAGTTTTACCCAGGTTCGGGCCCTCTCGATGGAGGTAAAACCCTACGTCCTGCTTGATTAATATTGATGATATGGGTAGTACAAGAGTAGATCTACCACGAGATCAAGGAGGCTAAACCCTAGAAGCTAGCCTATGGTATGATTGTTGTATGTTGGAGTTGTCGTCCTACGGTCTAAAACCCTCCGGTTTATATAGACACCGGATGGGGTTAGGGTTACACAAAGTCGGTTACAATGGTAGGAGATCTAAATATCCGCATCGCCAAGCTTGCCTTCCACGCCAAGGAAAGTCCCCTCCGGACACGGGACGAAGTCTTCAATCTTGTATCTTCATAGTCCAGGAGTCCGGCTGAAGGTATAGTCCGGCCATCCGGACACCCCCTAATCCAGGACTCCCTCAGTAGCCCCTGAACCAGGCTTCAATGACGACGAGTCCGGCGCGCAGTTTGTCTTCGGCATTGCAAGGCGGGTTCCTCCTCCAAGTTCTTCATAAAGATTGTAAACACCAAGAATAGTGTCCGGCTCTGCAAAATAAGTTTCCACATATTGCCATAGAGAGAATAAAATTAACACAAATCTAATATGCTGACGTATTCCGTAGTGTGACATCACCTGCGGCCAAGCCTTTATTCGAATCGTTTTCACTTCTCCACCTCAGCACATTTTGCGAGGCGGTTTCCTTGGCACGTCTTGTCAAGGCATAGATAGTGTCCCCTTTATTTACGGGATTCTCATCAATACAGATGTGGGTAACCCAATCGTGCCCGCTTAGCAGGTTTTCTCGATTAAAAGCGAGTCCCAAACGGTCACGGGGAGGGCTCTTGGTATTCAACCTCTTATAAAGAGACCAAGGCCTTACTCCTTTTTCCAATCTCAAACGAGTTCGCCCGTCGCCTCGAGTTCCAACACCCTAGGCCCCAGATTCCAGGCGCTTCGGACCTTCGACAATGTCCGGTTCTGACCTTCAAGGCCGGTGGATGCCCTCCTCCGTCACGGAGGAGGATGTGCTAAAGTTGAGAGAAGCTAAGTTCTTGATCGGCAAAATTTCGCATAGGTTGCCTGCTCAAGGGCAGGCGTTTCCCTGTCCCTAGCTTGGTGAGAGCGTGGTGCTCATATCTCACTTCCTTCGGGGATAGGCTTCCCGACGGATCCCTTTGTGAGGGGGCTGTTATTCTATTATGGGCTGGAATTTCACGACTTAGCTCCGGAGTCCATCCTCCATATTTCCTCATTCATCGTCGTGTGTGAAGCGTTCCTCCGTGTTACCCCTCACTTCGGATTATGGCTCAAGACCTTTAAAGTGGAGCCGAAGATGATCGAGGGACGGCACGCAGAGTGCAGAGGTGCTGTTATAAGTAAGAATGCTTATGCTCCATGGCCTGAGGGCTCTTTTCAAGGGGAGCTTGGCTTGTGGCAACGGGAGTGGTTCTATATCACCGCTCCCAGGGGCACCAAATGGGCGGCGCCGCCTGCCTTTCGCTCGGGTCCCCCACAACAGCTAGGGTCATGGGTCAATAAAGGCCTAGACTGGGGGCCATCTCAGCACGTTCCTTTGTTGCAGGGCCATATCAGGTATCTCTTGGAAAGAGACCTCAGCCTGGTCAAAGTGATGCAAGTCATGCTGATCCACCGAACCCTGCCCGGCAAACGTCGCTCCCTTCGTTTGTGGGAGTTTAATCCGGAGGGACCACGAGCTCTCGAACATTTTATGGGCGCAACGCCCGTGGAGATGTATAAATTGTTCTTCGGATCACAAGCAATGTGTCCGGATTTGACCGAGGACGCAGGTCTAAGTTGCAATCGCCCGGATACTCAAGTAAGTAACCTTGTGCCCAGACTCGCTATCCATATAATTGTCATAAATTCGCCCCTAAAAGAGCTCTCCTTTTTAAACAGGAGTGGATAGCGAAAGCAAAGCTAATCAGGTGTCCGGCTCCCCTTCCTGAGACCAGGCCCGATCCCGTGCTAATCAGGATGTTGAAGATGGTGCCTCTGAATGGAAGTGAGGGAGAAGACAAGGAAACTATGGCCTCCTCAAAGGAGGCTGCTCCGAAGGGAAGAACCGACAAATCCTCTCCTAAGGGGAAGAAGAGGGCCGCCTCTGACGACCCGGAGACCATGGCCTCAAAGAGGGGGGGGAAATCCTCGTCAGAGGGTCTGATGCCGGGGGGCTCCTCGGCCGAACTATGCCCTCAAAGGGATCTGCCCTCAAAGTAGAGAAAGATTGTATTTTTTGAGAGAAGGATCCTTCCTTTAAAGCTGAGAAGATTAACCGAAATTTTACCTTGTAGTTCCGACCTCATCCCTTCTCAGCAGAGCTCGTCTTCGGGGGATCTTCTTCCGGAGATGATGGAGAGCGGAACGCCTCCCCCTGCCGTACCGCCTAGCGAGGCGGGCGAACCTGAGGTGTCGTCGCAGAGGGTTTCTCCGAATTCGGCAGGGGCGGAAGGTAGCCATATGGGCCCCCAAGGTTCTCCGCGTCCCACCCTAGATGGAGGCCATAGGACGAGTCCGGCACCGTCCGGTGCATGGTCGCAGGAACTGATGAATCTGCTGGGGCGAGCTTCTATCTCATAGGAGCACCGTGCATTGATGGGCACGGTGATTGGAAGGATTTCGTCCGCGGAAAGCGGATTGCATGAGGCCGTCAGAAGTTTGCTGATGGGTTTTGAGGTACCTTAGATAATGTACACTTTTGTCAGTTGCGCATAAATAAGATGCGCCCTGTGTAGATAGTAGCCCCTGAGACTCTGTGCGTTGTCAGAAGTGACAGCGTGCAGAGGATCGTAATCCCAGGTCTAAAACGTCGCCTTCAAATGTAGGTGGCGAGGTGTCCGGAATCGAGCCGAACTGATGATTCGGCCGAACTAAAGCGGCAACTGGACATGGCAGATGCCGACATCACGCTCGTCAACAAGCGGCTTAATGAGGCTCAAGGTATGTAATTCCTTGGGCGGCACCTGGTAAGAGGAGCTTTATGCCAATATCTTACAATGTGTATGCTTGACGTAGATGGTGCGACCGCCGTGGACAGTCTTCGGGCAAAACTTGCCCGGGCTAAGGAACAAGCCAGAGAAAGGGATGCGGCTGCCGAGAAGGCCCTTAAAGAGCTGAGAGCCGAACAGTCTGCTCACTGCCGAAGCAAGAAGGAGATGGCCGAGATGGCCGTGAATTTAAAGAGCGCTGCTGACCGTTGCGAGCTTCTTGAGAAAGAAGACCGGACGAGGTAGACGGACTTAGAGAAGGCCGTTGCTGACGCCAAGGACGCTCGCTCTGCGATGAGAGCTGCGAAGGAGGAGCTGCGTCAGGCCGGACAGATTGCGGCTGGTAAGACCTTCATGCTGCGGAGGAAGTTTTGCGATCCAAAGTTTTCTCCGCTGGACCGGATGTGGAGTGTGGAGGACACCTATCTGGATTTGGCAGCGAGTGGTGCTGATGCGACCGAACACTTTCGAGATCAAGAAGATCGCGAAGTGGAAAAACTTTTCTGGTCGCAGTTTCACAATCCAGAGCGTCCACTGGCGGTGGACGATAGTCTGGCTCGATGGGCTGAACTGACTAGGTTGTCCGGACTCGCCATGAAGTGCGTCATGGGTCATTTGTGGCCGGGGAGATCGGAGCCGAAGAGTTATTACGGCTTGGTGCAGCAACTCCTTGATGCGGTGCCACGTATCAATGCAATGAAGAGGTCAACATGCGTAGAGGGCGCACAGATGGCTCTTGCCCGTGTCAAGACATACTGGGCAGAGATGGAGACCACCATTGTTGCATCCTGAGATTCGGACAAAAGCCGAGTACCCTCCGAACACTATTTTCAGGGAGTCCTTGAAGGCGCTCGTGTAATAGAGACGCAGTGCTCGAAGGATGCTATGTTCTGATAGCATATGTAATTATAAAACAGTATTTTGATGAATTGTAGTAGGCTTTTATACTTGTGCCTTCAAGTATGTGGAACACCTCCTGTGCGGCCGTTTTAAAAATATATATATATATATATAATCTGAAAGATGGCAGTCGTTGGCTTCAGCCCCCACGCACATAGTGCGGGGGTGCTCGCAGAAGGCGCCTTTTTCACACTTAATCCAACGTCTTGGTCCTACAAAGGAGGTGATGGCGCAACGAGCTAGGCAGCCGGACTATAATGCTTTAACAATTTAACTTAGCCATAGGAGCTTGACAGTGGGACTCTTTAGATAGCCCTTCGTGGCGACTGCGCTGGCCCGAATTCGGGGCGCGTGTGTGCCTGGCCGGGAAACGGCCCTTCGTTAATGCGGAGGAATCCTATAGATTCCGGAGAGTCATCGAGTGGTTGACCAGTCTCACGCTATACCATGACAGTCGGTTTTCGGCTTTCTCTACTCAGGTGCTCGCCCAGCCGAACCGGGGCACAATCGCAGTAGTTCTCCTGGTGCCGCCTTAGCCGATAGAGCCGAACGTAAGGCGGCCAAACACAGGAGCCGGGCAACCCAACATTGACCAAAATCATGATTCGGAACTGATGCATATAAGGCCAAACTCGCGATGCCGAACACTCCCTAAGGTATTCGGTCTTTATGAGAGCGGACAAAGTAACGCACTTAGGTATAAGCCCCTAGTGTCCAGGTACGCGCAGGAATTCTGACGTGGCCACATGCCAAGACGCCAGCCTCCTCCTTGGTTATAGAACCAGGGGATGTGTAGCAACAAGAGACAGTAAAAAGGTTTACGCAGGGTCTTAATCTGAAAAGAATCCTTGGACCGGGTTCCTACTGCACGTCTGCGCCTGTGTCTCCATTGTGCCGTATCCTGGACGGGTGCAGCACGATATTTATCTGTAAAAGAGAGGAAGTAAGTTGAAAAAAGGGCGTGCCGAACAAAAGTTGTATTAAATAAACAAATATAAAGTAAAATATGTAAAATTGAGCTTTATTGTCTCTTATATATGCGGAGCCCCTAGGGCATGCCGGGCTCGTCTATCCGTGCCCGTGGTCTTAATGACCTGTTCGGATGTTCTGGCTGGTGAAGCCATTGTATCGTGGGGCTGTTAAAGCGGCCGCACAATCCTCCGCTCGGGGGAGGCACACTCAATTCTTCCCCTTCAAGGAGGTGATGCCTCGTGGACCGGGCATCTTAAGCGGTATTGCGTTAAAGCGGGCGAAAGCTTCGCGTCCCAGCAGTGCTTGATAGCGACTTGAGAATGGGACGATGTGGAAAGTCAGCCATTCGCAGCGGAAGTTATCGGTAGAGCCGAATATAACTTCGAGCCGGATAAAACCCATGCAATGGGTGTCCGGACCAGGCGTTACCCCTTGAAAGGAGGTTTTGCTGTGGCGAATTCTTGTTGGGTTTATCCCCATGTGACGGATTGTGTCCTGATATATCAGGTTAATCCACTGCCGCCGTCCATTAGGACATTTGAAAACTAGAGTCCGTCAATTATTGGATCCAGTACCAAGGCAGTCCAGCCTGCGTTCCTGGTACTTCTAGAATAATCCAGATGATCGAAGATTATTGGTTTTGACAACCAGTGGCGGGACCCCTTTGGGATAGGCCGTGTGGCGCGTACCTTTATGGGCGCCGCACGTTTTGTTATGTGAAGTAAGTTTACTGTTTTTCCTTCTTGTGGGAAATTATTTTGTTTCCTGGTGCTCTGCTTTTGGGGTTCGTCTTCGTCCTCGCTTGGTGTGTCGAGCCCCTTGTGTTCAGCGTTGAGTCTGCCTAATTATTTGAAAACCCAACAATCTCTGTGGGTATGGTTGGCAGGCTTTCTGGGAGTACTGTGTATTTGACATATCCCGTCCTGTATTTTGTTTAGATTGGATAAATCATCACTGTTATCCTGGAGGGGTGGCTTTTTCGGATTCTGCCGTGAACTTTTGAATCCGGCGTTCACTGCCGTGCTCTTCAGATTGTTTTCCTTAGTCCGGCGACGATCCTTGTTGCGTCGCGGTTTTCCGTTTCCATCCCTAGTTTTGGATGTACTTTGGTCGCTGGTGCTACATCTTGCCAACCAGCTGTCCTCTCCTGCGCAAAAGCGGGTCATGAGGCTTGTTCATGCGGCCATTGTTCTTGGCTTTTCTTGGCCGAGGTGTCTGGCGAGCCATTCGTCTCGGACATTGTGCCTGAAAGCTGCTAGGGCTTCGGCGTCCGGACAGTCGACTATCTGATTCTTCTTAGTAAGAAATCTATTCCAGAACTGCCGAGCTGATTCTCTGGGCTGTTGTGTTATATGACTGAGATCGTCTGCATCCGGAGGACGGACATAAGTCCCTTGAAAATTTGCTTGGAAAGCATCCTCGAGCTCTTCCCAACTTCCAATTGTGTTTTCAGGAAGGCTTTTAAGCCAATGCTGGGCTGGTCCTTTAAGCTTGAGGGGTAAGTATTTGATGGCGTGGAGGTCATCTCCTCTAGCCATATGTATGTGGAGGATGTAATCCTCGATCCAGACTCTAGGGTCCGTTGTTCCATCATATGCCTCTATGTTTACGGGTTTGAATCCCGTTGGAAATTCATAATCCAGGACCTCATCGGTGAAACATAGGGGATGTGCGGCGCCCCTGTATTTGGGTGTGCCGGATTCTGATAATGGCTTTATTGCATTGCTTACGAGAGCTTGCTTTCTTGGCCATAAATGGACATGGCTGGGACATCTTTTTGATGTGAATCCGTAAGTGGGTTGCGTGCCGGCTTAAGTGTGGCGCTGTTTGCCGCTTTATGCTGGCTATGGGGTCGTCTATCCGACCGTGTGGCTTTCTTACTTTTTGAGTGCGAGGGCTCTAAGGCCTCTTCGTCGAATTCAGGCAGTAGCTTTCGCTTCGGATAGCTTTTAGTGCGGCGGCTGTGTCGGGGGATATCGGCCTCCACGAGCACCTATGGGGACGGAGCCCCTTGTCGGTTCGGCGGGGGGCGGAGGTTGCACAAAGAGCAGATCGAGGCGACGCACACACAACGATTTTACCCAGCTTCGGGCCGCACGGATGCGGAAAACCCTACTGCTGCATGTCTGGTTGATTCGAGTTCTTGCTCTGGAGCGCAAGAAGATACAGTAAGTTGGAGCTGGACATAGACGAGGGTCTACTGGGTGTCCTTCTTCCGGTCTGGATCCCTTCTAGGCCTCTCCCCCTCCCTACGTGCGCATGGGCCTCCTTTTATATGCTAAGGGGTTTTCCACAGGTAGCGACGCAGGTGACGGTAAAAATGGCAAGGAACTGTGCGAACAGTGGCCGCACAGTGCTATCGCACCTAACTCTGACGGCGGGGGACAAAGGCATTAAATGCCCGTCTGGATCGCCTGAACAGTGCCGAGGCGGACCGTTAGGGGCGCCTCCGCTTGCCACGGGGGCGACTCCGCCAACGTCGCATGCCACGCGCGCGCCCCAGGCTGCGCGGCGCCCCGTCACGTGTCTCTGGGGAAGCTCCAGAGTGACGCGTGGGCAGGTGAGCTGGGGCGCACGTCTGAGGTGGTGGTTCGCCGCGGCAAGTGGCTTGCCGCGGTGGTTGTCTTGCCGCACCTGAGAGCTTGCCGCTCGTCAGGCCTTGCCGGGGCGCGTGGCGCGCCGCGGCGGGCTTCTCTTGGGGTGCCTTGGTTTGGCCGTCCCGGCGAGCTCCTCCCGCCGGGGCCTTGGTGCTTCGGCTTAGCCGTCCCGGCAAGCTCCTCTTGCCGGGGCCTTGTCGCCTAGGCCCGGCAAGCTCCTCTTGCCGGACCTCGCCTTCTCGGCCTGGCAAGCTCCTCTTGTCGGGGCTTGGTCTTCTTGGCTCGATCACTTGGCCTTCGTCCGGCCCAGGAAGGGCCATGGAGACTCTTGTTGCTCCCATGGCGAGCCTTGCCGCGGGACGCTACTACTGCCCGTGCACAAGTTCAGGGTACTAAGGTACCCCTACTTTAGTACACCGACAGGAGCCCCCGGGTCTGGGCCATACACGGTGCCGAGCATTGTTGGGCCAGGCCCTAACAGTGCACGGGCACGCGTGGCCTGGGTTGCGCTGCTCCTTAACTCCGTGCCCGTCGCGCCCTCCCCAAGTGGCGCGCGCTTATCGCGGCGTCGTGGGGGGGGGGGCGAGGCGTGCGAGACGTGCGTGACGTGGGTGGCGCGCGCGGGGCTTGAGGCCCGCAGGCATGCGTCACGTCGGGCACGATTCCTTTATTTGGAAAGGCGGAACGTCCGCCCCCACTCCTTCCCCCCTTTATAAGCGGAGGGGAACAGGGGCAGTTCGCCATTCCGCCGGTTGCTGTTCCTCGAAAATCTCCGCCACTTCCTCCTTACTAGAGAAAGCAGTGATTCGCCCTCGCAGCCCCCGGCGCCGCCAACGACGACAACTCCCCCTACCCATTTCTGCCATGGCCCCGAAGAGCGACCAGACGAAGGGGAAGGCCGTGA
This sequence comes from Aegilops umbellulata, assembly GCA_032464435.1. Lineage (NCBI taxonomy): Eukaryota > Viridiplantae > Streptophyta > Magnoliopsida > Poales > Poaceae > Aegilops > Aegilops umbellulata. Next base: position 360,916,277 of record CP136059.1, read on the forward strand.
AGTCGGCCGAGGCGCTGCGGCTGGAAGCGCTTCGGAAGGAGACGGCGACGTTCCCCCCTCAGCTCGATGCGCTGAGGCTGAAGAACGGGTACCGCCTCTTCTGGTCGACGGCGACACGAGCTCATCCGCGCACGCGAGTTCTTCCCGCCATCGCCCAGAAGCTGTACCCGACCGAGTACCCTTTCTTCATCGTGTTCTTCTATTGCGGGCTCTGCCCGCCTTTTTCCGAGTTCTTCTGCGACATCATGCACACCTACAACCTACACCTCCTTGACTTCACCCCCAACGCCGTTCTGACAATGGCGGTTTTCGCACACCTTTGTGAGAACTTTGTCGGAGTCCGTCCCAACGTAGCCCTCTTCCGCCACTTCTTTACTCCCCGGGTGGAGAAAGGAGAGCCGCTGTCCGGCGGGGTCGCCTGGGTCTCCAGGACCGGCAAGAAAGAGGTCTACTTGGAGGGGGAACTCCGTGGCAGATGGGAGGAGTGGAGGGCCGAGTGGTGCCTGATCGTCGAGGAGAATCCACCGCCGTTCACCGTCGTGCGGCGAACACCAGTGGTGCGCGGCCGTGACTGGAGCGACCTTGCCCCGGATGACGCCAAGCTGAAGATTGCCGCCACCCGAATCCTGCGCCTCAGGTTTGCCGGGCTCACCGTCGGCGCCGTCGGCGCGGATTTCCTTCGCCGGCGTATCGCCCCCCTGCAGGAGAGGGGGAAGCCGGCTTGGGAATTCCAAAACGCGGCGGACATCATGAGGCTGCGCCCGGGCCTTAACTACAACTTCACCGTTCTGGAGCTCGTCGGAGTGTTGAAGGAGCTGTTCAAGTACGACTCCGAGCACCCAGAATGGTTCAGGTTGCCGCCGGGCGTCGTCCCCCTGTGCAACAATTCGGCGCTCAGCCGCATCCTCGCGATGATGCCGCTGTGCGACTAGCACGGGATCGACGCGACCTGGCAGGAGCCAGCGGACGACGTCGTGCAGGCCTTCTTCGACAACTTGGAGGAGGTGCCGGTCGACCCCGACGAGAAGAGGGGCCTCACGCGGGACACCACCCCCGAGGAGCTGGCCTACATCGCCTCCAGGATGGAGGAGGCGGCGGCCGCCGCGGACGCGGGCGAGTCTGGCTTCACCCTAGCCGAAGCAGACGTGGCGGAGGCGGAGAGGCTCGCCGACCAAATGGAGCTCGCCGGCGCGGAGGAACCAGCCGGGCACGGCGGCGCGGGCGAGCCCGCTCAGGACGCGAGCGGCTTGCCGGAGGTTGACGTGTCCTCCTCGCAGCTCCCGGGCAGCTCGTCGCAGGCAGAGCCCCCTGCCCAGCCAAGGAGGTGTCTCCGCAGGGCCGAAGAGGTGGTGCGGCAGGCCGACCAGCAACCGCAGCCCCGCGTGACACGCGCCTCCGAAGTAGCGGGAGCGGGGTCCTCACGGGCCGCGGCTTCTGCTCTTGCCGCTCCTCGTACCGCGGCGGCAACGGGGGCGGGGCCGTCCACCGTCCCGACCAAGCGGTCCCGGGAACCCACTCCCCTGTCTCCTCGCACCTGGAGCAAGCCGGTTTTTGACTATTCCGCGCTTAGCTCCGACGATGAAGAGGAGGACGAAGAGTAAGTTCCTGGTAGAGCTTGTATCTTCTTGATTTCTGTTGCTTCGTCTTGTTTCGCAGCCCACTCATCCTCCCCCGAAACCGTTCCTTTTCAGGAGCCTGGCCCAGAGGAGGGCGAAGAGGGCCAAGGTCCCGCTGGTCGTCCTTGAGGGCGAATCTCCCCCGGCAACTGGGGAGGTGCCGGAGGCGACCTTGCAGGACTTGGCAGCGGGTCCCCAGGGCAGCCCACAGCGCAGCCTCCAGGGTGATTGCACGGCTAGTTCTTGCTGATTGGCGCGCACGTGAGCTCCCCTTCTCTTCGTGGCTGACATGTGGCTGTTGTTGTTGTCGTTGGGTAGGAGCAGAGCAGCCCCAGCAGGCGACCCCGGGGGGCACTCCTGCCGCGCCGTCTGTGTCGACCACCCCGCCTAGGGAGAAATCTTCGGCAAGGGAGGAGCCCCCGGCAGGGGAGACCTCCCCGGCAAGGGAGGAGCCCCCGGCAAGGAAGACCTCTCCGGCAAGGGATGGATCTCCGGCGAGGGACGCGGCCAGCAATCCCCCGGCAGCGGAGGCCGCGGCCACGGAACCTGCCACTGGTAAGCCCCCCTGCGCGAAAATCTGTCCCTGGTTATTTTTCCTTATGAGCCTTTTCGTCGGCTGCTCGGTTGACTCTTCTCCCCTCTTCCGGCCATCAGACCCGCCCACCGCAGACCCGATGGAGACCGAGGTCGTCGACGGGGAGGGCGCGCGCGGCGACGCGGACGACGTCGTCGTCATCGAGGAGGCGGACGGCACTGACGACCCCGCAGGCGGCGGGGACGCCGAAGCCGCCAAGGCCGCCGCGGGGGCAGACGGCGAGGGGACCGGCGACCGTGCCGACGACCCCGGGGAGGCAGGGGCGTCAAGCACTCCGCCATCCGGCGATCCTGCTGCTGCCGCCGCGTCGGGCCTCGAGGAGCCCCCGGCGGGTGCCTACCTGAAGGCCGGCGATGGCGTCTTCATCAGGCTCCCCTGGGAGCCTAGCTCCAGGGCGCCGGTCGAGGGGGAGGCCTTGGACGGAGAAGTGCTCGCCTCCGTCGAGCTGACGGTGGTCGACGCGCCAAGCACCAGCAGCGGCGAGCCCGAGGAGGAGCGGTTGCTCCGGAAGCTTGTGTTGCTCTACCACGCCCGGCAGGCTAAGGTGGAGCGCCAAGAGGCGCTCGTCGCGAGGGCCGGCACGGACATGGAGAAGCGTGCCGAGGAGCTCCGGGAGCTCAACCAGGAGGCCCTCCGGTCTTTGGCGGAGGAGCCGAGGCTGCTCGACGAGGCGCGGACGACCTTTCTCCTCGAGAAGGCGGAGGCCGAAGAGCAGCAGAGGCTTGCCGCTGCGGGGCTATCCGCACGGGAAAGCGAACTGGTGCAGCAGAAGGCCAGCCTGGCCAACCACGAGGAGGAGGTTGCCGCGCGCGAGCAGTCGCTTGGCGGGGATCAGGAGGGTCGAGGGTGACCGCGCGGATTAGGCCGCCCACCTCTTTCTTTTCTTCCCTTGTCGCTGCTGAGCATGCCATAGAAACAGCTGATTAGAAGAGCGGCAAGTCATTTTGAAATATAACTTTCATCTTAGGCAGTTCATTGCGCTGTTATCTCCCTCGTTCGACTTTGTGCTTCGTATGTTCACGCCCTACGCTCCCGGGAACTTGTCGGCGCAAGCCTCCGCCTTGCCACGGGTGCTGAGTGCGGGACATCAGCAACCCGCTGGCGGAGCCTCCACCGGCAAGAAACCTTGCCGCGGCTGGCGCAACTCACTTACAATGTTGAGCAGGCTCAGGGCGTGGGAAGCGCGGCGACTGCAGTCGCGGCACGCTCAAGCTGTCGAGCAAGCTCGAAACAAAGTAGGACGCCACTCGGGATGTAGCACACTTAAGTCGTTGAGCGGACTCGAAACGAAATAAGGGCGCAACCAGCCACGAGCCGGCCCCTCCGCGCACAGGTTTCCCATACGAAGCTCGGCCGTTCGAGGAAGATAACTTAAAGATAAAAAGGAGATTAATTGCTCAAACTTTGGCAACTTAGCTTTTCTGTTGTTTGCCGTCCGGCAAGGCGCAGCTTCCTCGGGCGACGCCCAGCCTATCCTGTCATCCCCCCTACTCGAGGTAAGGGAATAACGAAGGCTCGGAGCTTCGCGGCCCGCCATCGCTTGCCGGAGTCGAGTGCTGCACAATCGTGTCAAATAATGCATGCGCCAAGCGGAGAGGCGCGAAATCGACAAGATGTGCGGGGCACATAAGCTATGCTCGGGATCTGCGCCCGTCTCTGTACCAAGGATTACATGCAACTGCGGCAAGACTTGGACAGAGAGGATGGCCGACGGAACGGGTTCCGACTGCCGCGCTGGCAAGGTCCCTCCCACGGTCGGCGTCGACTCGTTTGGATCTTGGCGGCCTGGGCTCGCCGAAGAACGAGGTCGCCTTTCCCGCAACTCCCGGCGCTAACTTCTGCGGCTACGGGAGCGGCGCAGAGTTTGCTGGAGGCGAGAAACTCGCTCAGCGGCCGGAAGGCTGTCCTCCTCAAGGAGCAGCTGCTCTTGCCCGGACTCTGCGTGAGTGGGTACTCGAGGAGGGCCGTGCGCGAGTCCGCGAGGAGGAATGCCTCCGCTCCGCGGGTTGGAGCGGGAAGGTACCTGGCCATACCTGAGCTTGCCCGTGGTCGCCAAATCTGGTTCGCACAACCTCGACGCACTCCCCTACCTGGCGCGCCAAAGATGTCGGGGGATATCGGCCTCCACGAGCACCTATGGGGACGGAGCCCCTTGTCGGTTTGGCGGGGGGCGGAGATTGCACAAAGAGCAGATCGAGGCGATGCACACACAACGATTTTACCCAGCTTCGGGCCGCACGGATGCGTAAAACCCTACTGCTGCATGTCTGGTTGATTCGAGTTCTTGCTCTGGAGCGCAAGAAGCTACAGTAAGTTGGAGCTGGACGTAGACGAGGGTCTACTGGGTGTCCTTCTTCCGGTCTGGATCCCTTCTAGGCCTCTCCCCCTCCCTACATGCGCATGGGCCTCCTTTTATATGCTAAGGGGTTTTCCACAGGTAGCGACGCAGGTGAGGGTAAAAATGGCAACTGTGCGAACAGTGGCCGCACAGTGCTATCGCACCTAACTCTGACGGTGGGGGACAAAGGCATTAAATACCCGTCTGGATCGCCTGAACAGTGCCGAGGCGGACCGTTAGGGGCGCCTCCGCTTGCCACGGGGGAGACTCCGCCAACGTCGCATGCCACGCGCGCGCCCCAGGCTGCGCGGCGCCCCGCCACGTGTCTCTGGGGAAGCTCCAGAGTGACGCGTGGGCAGGTGAGCTGGGGCGCACGTCTGAGGTGGTGGTTCGCCGAGGCAAGTGGCTTGCCGCGGTGGTTGTCTTGCCGCACCTGAGAGCTTGCCACTCGTCAGGCCTTGCCGGGGCGCGTGGCGCGCCGTGGCGGGCTTCTCCTGGGGTGCCTTGGTTTGGCCGTCCCAGCGAGCTCCTCCCGCCGAGGCCTTGGTGCTTCGGCTTAGCCGTCCCGGCAAGCTCCTCTTGCCGGGGCCTTGTCGCCTTGGCCCGGCAAGCTCCTCTTGCCGGACCTCGCCTTCTCGGCCCGGCAAGCTCCTCTTGCCGGGGCTTGGTCTTCTTGGCTCGATCACTTGGCCTTCGTCCGGCCCAGGAAGGGCCGTGGAGACTCTTGTCGCTCCCCTGGCGAGCCTTGCCGCGGGACGCTACTACTGCCCGTGCACAAGTTCGGGGTACTAAGGTACCCCTACTTTAGTACACCGACAGGCTGTCGCCGTATTTGTCTGTGGTATTGATTACTTTACTCTATCTGATCCTGAGTGCGTCTTCCGCAGTTTTAAGCTTCCGCTTCTGCTTTTTCAGGCTGCGTGCAGCAACGAGCCTCTTGTGCAGGTTCTTCTGCTCCGTGGGCTTATCGGGCGTAAGGTCGTCCGGAATGCCGTTTTCGCCGGGGACGGGTTGTTTGGTTTCTTTATCCGAGCTGCCTTGTTCGGACGGTTGCTCTAAGGCACGCTCGTCGTCTGCCGGCTCATCCTGCTCTATGGCTAGGTCTGTGTCGAGGCGGGGCTTGGAGCGGCGTTTACGCTGCCGCTTTGTTTGCTTTTCGAGAGATCGATCCCTCGTTGCATCCCTGTGTTCCTCGTTGTCGCTTCCTTTAGGGGTGTCCACCATGTACACATCATGAGATGAGGTGGCTGTCCAACGCTCTGAAGGCGTTGGTTCAGATGCGTCTCCTGCATCGCCGTCCATGCCGTCGATGTCTTCGGAGTCAAAGTTGAGCACGTCGTGTAAATTATCGACGGTAGCTACCAAATGGGTGGTGGGTGGGTTTTGAATTTCTTCATCGTCCGTATCCCAACCTTGCTGACTGTAATCCGGCCAGGGCTCTCCCGATAAAGAGAGAGACTTTAGTGACTTCACGATGTTGCCAAAGGGCGATTGCTAAAAGATGTCCGCGGTGGTGAACTCCATTATCGGCGCCCAATCGGATTCGATCGGCAGGGGCGCATGGGGCTCGGAGTGCGGAGAGGAATCCGACTCCTCGGGGTCACGGGCCATGCATAGTGCGGGGCTGGTGTTCGGCTCGATCGCCTTTGAGATCGCAGCCCCTGAGGTGGCGTCCAACCGCTCATCCTCGATCGGCGTAGCAGGCTCGGAATTAAGGGTCGGAGCCGACGCGCGTGCGGCATCCAGGACACCGTTCGGGGCAGAGCTAGATCATGCCCATCGAAACAGTGTGGCGCGCTTGGCTGTGGCTCGAATCCGTCGAAGATCAAGTCCCCGTGGATGTGAGCCGTGTAGTTCAAACTTCGAAACCTGACCTGATGGCCAGGGGTGTAGCTATCGATCTGCTCCAGATGGCCAAGCGAATTAGCCCGCAGTGCGAAGCCGCCGAAGACGGAGATCTGTCCGGGGAGAAAAGTCTCACCGTGGACCGCATCGTTGTTGATGGTCAAAGGAGCCATCGGGCCTAAAAGTGACGACACAGAGGAACTCTCAATGAAAGCACCAATGTCAGTGTCAAAACCGGCGGATCTCGGGTAGGGGGTCCCGAACTATGCGTCTAGGCGGATGGTAACAGGAAACAAGGGACACGAAGTTTTACCCAAGTTTGGGCCCTCTCGATGGAGGTAAAACCCTACGTCCTACTTGATTAATATTGACTAGTCGTAGACCCGTGCATTCGCACGGGCACAATTATAATCATGACAATGTTAGTGTTCAAAAATCAATGTGAACCGCACACACTATCCTGCATATGATAACTGATTATTTTTTCTTATGAGCATATAAGAGAATAACTAAAAATTTGCAAAAAAGAAAAACTAAAAAAATACAATTCTTATCTCAATGAGATATTGGTCAAAACTACATACACATTTTTTAATTTACAAAAAGATGTGGGAAAGAAAAGGACCATATTTGCTTTGTTCGAAAAAAATATAGAGTAATTACCGGTGAGTATCATTGCAACATACATCACACACTTCATATGCCAATTCGAAAAGGACATGCATGAGCCACGTATATCAACTACTCCCTCCAATCCGAATTAATTGACATAACCTCTATACATTGTATAATTCGGATTGGTGAGAGTAATATTTTTTTAAAAAATCTAAGATCTTGGATTATAACATTATAAAATAGAAGAAATGCTATATATAGTAGGTAAGATTAATATATAATTGTAGATGCATTTAATATGATGCACAAATTATATGGAAGTAGGTGGATATAATACGTGTACATGAAAAAAGGCTAGCTGCGCGTGCTACGTACACAAGCAAGCTTCATAGCTCTGACTCATGTATTCATCGTCCATGATTTAGCATATTAAGATGCCACAATACTGTAAGAACAAATGGAAGAAAAGTCGTGTGAAGTAACATCTACATACTGGTAAGAATAGCTGGCACTGCTACCATCTCCATTGGAAATGTGCAGGTGAACTTCTCTAACTTTGACTATTAAAAGGTTTTCAAAATGGTCGAGTGATAGTACATAGTAACATAGTATTTTCATTAAATATAGCATCGTGATCCCATAAGTTTATAATGCTTGGTGAACATTTATTTTCTGTGTATCAAACAAATTATTTTCTAAATATCAAAGTAAATTATTGATTGTTCCTATGGGTGTTGAAAACATCTTTAAGTCTTTTAACTCGTTTTTTGTTCCATATAGTTGCTAATTAGCCTTTCGCCGAACTTCTCCTAAAAATGTACTTATAGAGTTTATCAATTATATGCTTATGTACCCTTGTGGAAACATTTAAAATACACGTAACTGTTTCCAAAATAAATAGAAAATAAACAAAATAGTTAGGTCTAGAGATTGATATTGAGTAATAACCATGAAATTTGACCATAAATAGTGTGCAAATGAGTTGGAGATATATGCCTTGCTAAAACTCCAAGGTTTCAAAATGATTACCTCATGAGAACTTGATAAAAACACTCCATGATGGATCAAGCATCCAGTCGAAGTGTTGGTCTTTGGCCACCTAAGTAAATTAGAGAAAATAGAGCTGGTTAGAAGTAGGCAGAAAATGTTTTACATGATTGGTGAACCCTATAGTACAATAAATCAATGAGTTCCCTTTGAAAATTATAATAAATCATACATGATAAAAGTAAAACAATATGCTTGTTTAATCTGTTGGGAAGTGTACATTTGCAATTTAAAAGCAACATTAAGCCTCCAACGCAGAAGTCGAGCCAATGACAATGTGTTCCTGTGTGCCATCTCAAACTGGTCGGCGAATCACCTTAAAATCATTTCGATTATGTTGTTCCTCATGAAACTAACAAATGCATAAGAGTTTAACATGATTCATGTGCTCTAAGGTTAAAAGAAGGTGGCAAACAGAGTGTTGGTTAAGGAATTAGGTGTGGCCTAGTGCCATGCATGAAAACATCGTTAAGTTCACTTGCAATAATGTATGTACAGTTTAGACACATAAATGAGTTTAGACCCAACTCCTAATTAAATGTTAATTAGTAAACGAATACCCCTGGAAGAAGCTTCTTGTGAACCCTGTGTTTTACGGACATATATGCTAGAAGCAAATAATTTAAACGACTTAGGCACGATATGTATGCATGCACTCTAGAAGCAAAAAACATATATCAGAAGAAGTAAAGCAAAGATAATGTGTTTTAACAAATGTCAGGACGGCCGAGCGCTTGCATGCATGACTGAGGTTACTAATTATTATGACGAAGATTGCAATTAACTTTCAAATTGTAAAATCTAACCACTGTCATGCATAGTATGCAAAAAAGAAAGTGCAGTAAATATTCAGTCATTGGATGTTGGCGCAGATAGCAAACCTGATCATATTTGACCGGTAGACGATTACTCTCCTGTTGAGAGCACACCATTGAATCGACCAAGTTCTTTTCGGCTGTACATAGACAACACGCACGTACCCACTTGCATGATTCATGCATGTTAGGAGCATGTGACAATCAAATTGTGTCTACGTGTGTGTGTTTTCATGGAATAGATCAAGCGATTGGCTCGTACACAACCCTCTCCAAGTAGAACACATCCAGCAGTCCGCTAGGTTTATTAAGCAACCGTATTGTACCGTATACCCGTCTCCTCCTCTGTGCGTATCGCGAGAAACCACTCAATGGGCTGTAGTGTTTAACCATGAGTTTTCCGAGGAGCGTTTCCATTGCGTTCGGCCGTCCACTACCTCCTCGCTGTCGAGATTCCCGAAGTTGTTGTATGTTGACGATCACGGCCGCCGATGCTCTCAGTCCGGTCGATAGCTTACCACCGAACCCAACCATGAACACATCTGGTCCCTGGTGTCTACGGACATAGGGCAGCCCAAGCCGTTTGTGGTGGCATCCATGGAGAAAGCTGTGATGAGTTCTGAGATGATGCAGCTTAGGACGCGCCATTGAGCTCGGCTAAGGCGGCGGAAGGGCCCAATGTATTGTCACAATACAGATCGATAGCTCAAAGGAAGTTTTTTGGCGTATGGAATCTAAGGTTAGTTAGGATTGTTTGGCGCTAAATATGATTCCTACGTTTGTACGTCGAAGTCAGCATATTCAGTCCGGACTGTTATATATGGCTCTCGATGATGGATGGTTACTATTTTATACATTTTTATGATTAATAACGTGGGTTTATGTAACAGAACATGAGTTTTTTTTATTAAGGGAATATATGAGAAGTTATTTAAAATCAAGTTTTTTATGGAGGATTTTATCAGTCAATCTACACCGTAATAATACGGTCCCACCATATTAACGGCTCGTAAATTCTGATTAACGTGCTAATTTCTTGGGAGTCTGTAATTAGTATAGGTATAGATAAATGATATGGGTAGTACAAGACTAGATCTACCACGAGATCAAGGAGGCTAAACCCTAGAAGCTAGCCTGTGATCAAGGAGGCTAACCGACTTTGTTGTATGTTGGAGTTGTCGTCCTACGGACTAAAACCCTCTGGTTTATATAGACACCGGATAGGGTTAGGGTTACACAAAGTCGGTTACAATGGTAGGAGATCTAAATATCCGCATTGCCAAGCTTGCCTTCCACGCCAAGGAAAGTCCCCTCCGGACACGGGACGAAGTCTTCAATCTTGTATCTTCATAGTCCAGGAGTCCAGCTGAAGGTATAGTCCGGCCATTCCGACACCCCCTAATCCAGGACTCCCTCAGAGGTAGTGATATTAAAGTTGTGCTGGTTGAGTAGTTGTGAAATTGAGAAATACTTGTGATGAAGTTTGCAAGTCCCGTAGCATGCACGTATGGTAAACGTTTTGTAACAAATTTGAAACATGAGGTGTTCTTTGATTGTCTTGCTTATGAGTGGCGGTCGGGGACGGCGATGGTCTTTTCCTACCAATCTATCCCCCTAGGAGCATGCGCGTAGTGCTTGGTTTTTGATGACATGTAGATTTCTGAAATAAGTATGTGATTTCTTTATGACTAATGTTGAGGCCATGGATTATACGCACTCTTACCTTTCCATCATTGCTAGCCTCTTCGATACCATGCATTGCCCTTTCTCACATTGAAAGTTGGTGCAAACTTCGCCGGTGCATCCAAACCCCATGATATGATACGCTCTGTCACACATAAACATCCTTATATCTTCCTCAAAACAGCCACCATACCTACCTATTATGGCATTTCCATAGCCATTCCGAGATATATTGCCATGCAACTTTCCACCGTTCTGTTTATCATGACACGTTCATCATTATCATATTGCTTGCATGATCATGTAGTTGACATCGTATTTGTGGCAAAGCCACCGTTCATAATTTTTCATACATGTCACTCTTTATTCATTGCCTATCCCGGTACACCGCCTGAGGCATTCATATAGAGTCATACTTTGTTCTAGTATCGAGTTGTAATCATTGAGTTGTAAATAAATAAAAGTGTGATGATCATCATTCATAGAGCATTGTCCCAATAAAAAAGAGAAAAAAAAGAGAAAGGCCAAATAAAAAAAGGAAGGCCCAAAAAAAGATAAAATAAAAAGGGACAATGCTACTATCCATTTTTTCCACACTTGTGCTTCAAAGTAGCACCATCATCTTCATGATAGAGAGTCTCTTGTTTTGTCACCTTCATATACTAGTGGTAATTTTTCATTATAGAAGTTGGCTTCACTAGTAGAAAAAGGGTCAAACGTGAAGCACATTAGTGCCGGTTTGTATTTGAGCCGGCACTAATGTGTACATTCGTGCCGGTTCCAACGGCTAGCTGGGCCGCTTTCATTAGTACCGGTTCGTGGCGAACCTTTAGCACCGGTTCGTGCCACGAACCGGTACTAATGAGAGTGGTGGCAGGATGTTGTCAGACTGGGGCCCCTCCAGCCCATTTAGTGCCGGTTCTTGGCACGAACCGGTACTAAAGGTCGTCCTACATAAACCCTTCGTCCACCCGAGCTCGCTCTGTTCTTCCCCTTTCCCCTCTTCTCTCTGTTCTTCCCCTCTTCCTCTCGAGCTCATCACACATTTTGCCCAAATTTTGTCAAGATTTGAAGGCCCCCATCCATTGAAATGATCACAAAGGTTAGCAACTTTGTCCTTTCATCTCTCATTGCTAGATTTACTCTTGCAATGCTTTATATAGTGATTAATTTGTGAGTTTAATAATTTTGGAGGAAATATATATATGTGCTAGTATTTGATTTATATGCAATTTGAGGTCAAAAATAACACTTAGGTTGCATATGTAGGTGTGGTTTACTTAGTGCCTTCTAAATCTCCGTCGTAACTACCGTCGATCGCCCGCACCGTCCCGTCGCCGGCACCACCTTGTGGTGAGCCTCTTTGTTCATGAAGTTTTATATAAAAATTGATGTTTGTGTGATTTGGATATATAGCTAGTTACTCGTATAATTATCTTACCCGTACGTTGTTTGTTATACATATAGTGCCATGGTTTTGATATCCGTCCCCGTCGGCCCTCGTCCTTGTTGTGATTCAGATGTGGTATATATATTCTCTTTTAAAACTAGTTGCATTTCTTGTTTATGACAAATTATGCCCATCAAGTTGACATAGAAATTTTTTCTAGGAGGTATGTGAACCGGAAATTCCAACCAACCCTATTGTCGAGAGGTTAAATTTAGTTGAAAGAGAAAACGAGTACTTGAAAGAAAAATTGAAAAGAATTGAGGGGGAGAAGATGGAATTGGAGTTGCATGTTGCCGATGTCGTCGATGATCACAAGATCAAGATGGAGAAAATGCGCTTGAAGATTAGAAAGATTAGAAAATATGCCATCGATAGTGAGGCTTGGTATCATTATGCTGTTGGATCCATTGTTACCTTAGTTGCGATCTTGATCGCATTTGTTGTTGCATTTAAATGCTTTAGCTAGAGAGTTATTTGTTTGTTGCATTTAACTGTTGTATGAACTTTATGTATGAACTTGTATTAATTTGGTCTATTCGGTGTTGTGTAATGAAGATGAGCCGGCAATGGATGTACGATGACCGATGCTCTCCCGAGTTCATTAATGGCGTGCAAACTTTTCTGCTTGCGGCTGAGGCAAACAAGCGGGCGGATGGTTTTATGCCTTGTCCATGTGCTGTCTGTAAGAATGGTCAAAATTACTCTAAGTCAAGAACCTTTCACTTCCACCTGTTTAAGTCCGGTTTCGTGCCCCACTATAATGTTTGGACCAAGCACGGAGAAAGAGGGGTTATGATGGAAGACAATGAAGAAGAAGAGGACGACGACAGCTATCCTGGCCATGGGTTCCCTGAATACGATGATACAACAATGGGGGAAGAATCTGAGCCGGTAATGCGGGAAGAAGCTGAGCCGACAATGCGGGAAGAAGCTGAAGAAGAGGCATCAGATGAGCCCGTTGATGATATAGGTCGGGCCATTGCCGATGCAAAGAGAAACTGCGCAAGTGATTTGGAGAAGAAGGAGTTGCAGCGCATGTTAGAGGATCACAAAAAATTGTTGTACCCGAAATGCGTAGGTCACAAGAAAAAGCTGGGCACCACACTGGAATTGCTGCAATGGAAGACAGAGAATGGTGTATATGACAAGGGATTTGGAAAGTTGCTGGTAATGATAAAGGATATGCTTCCAAAGGACAACGAATTGCCCGAGAGTACGTACGAAGCAAAGAAGGCTGTCTTCCCTCTAGGGTTAGAGGTGCAGAAGATACATGCATGCCCTAATGATTGCATCCTCTACCGCGGTGAGTACGAGGATTTGAACGCTTTCCCGGTATGTGGTGCATTGCGCTATAAGATCAGCCGCGATGACGATGTCGAGGGCCAGCGCCCCAGGAAGAAGATTCCTGCCAAGGTGATGTGGTATGCTCCTATAATACCACGTTTGAAACGTTTGTTCCAAAACAAAGAGCATGCCAAGGCGATGCGATGGCACAAAGAAGACCGTAAGAAAGACGGAAAGTTGAGAGTACCCGCTGACGGGTCGCTGTGGAGAAAAATCGTAAGAAAGTATGGGAAGGAGTTTGCAGATGACGCAAGGAGCGTATGGTTTGGTCTAAGCGCAGATGGCATTAATCCTTTTGGGGAGCAGAGCAGCAACCATAGCACCTGGCCTGTGACTCTATGTTTGTATAACCTTCTTCCTTGGTTGTGCATGAAGCGGAAGTTCATTATGATGCCAGTGCTCATCCAAGGCCCTAAGCAACCCGGCAACGAAATTGATGTGTACCTAAGGCCATTTGTTGAAGAACTCTTACAACTATGGAATGGAACAGGTGTACGTGCGTGGGATGAGCACATGGGGGAAGAATTTGACCTAAAGGCGTTGCTGTTCGTGACCATCAATGATTGGCCTGCTCTCGGTAACCTTTCAGGACAGACAAACAAGGGATACCGCGCATGCACGCACTGTTTGGACGATACCGACAGTATATATTTGGCTAATAAGAATGTGTACCTGGGACATCTTCGATTTCTTCCGAGCAGACATCCCGTAAGAAAGAAAGGCAAGCATTTCAAAGGTGAGGCGGATCACCGGACGAAGCCTGGCCACCGTACTGGTGCTGATGTACATGATATGGTCAAGGATTTGAAGGTGGTCTTTGGAAAGGGTCCTGGTGGACAACCTGTTCCGAATGACGCTGACGGACGCGCACCCATGTGGAAGAAGAAATCTATATTTTGGCACCTGCCCTATTGGAAAGACCTCGAGGTCCGCTCCGCAATCGACGTGATGCACGTGACGAAGAATCTTTGTGTGACCCTGCTTGGCTTCTTGGGCGTGTATGGGAAGACAAAAGATACACCTGAGGCACGGGAGGACCAGCAACGTATGCACGGAAAAGACGGCATACATCAGTGTCATGCAAGCTACGCTCTTACCAAAGAAGAGAAGGGAATCTTCTTTGAATGCCTGCTCAGTATTAAGGTACCGTCTGGCTTCTCGTCGAATATAAAGGGAATAATAAACATGGCAGAGAAAAAGTTCCAGAACCTAAAGTCTCATGACTGCCACGTGATTATGACGCAACTGCTTCCGGTTGCATTGAGGGGGCTTCTACCGGAAAACGTTCGATTAGCCATTGTGAAGCTATGTGCATTTCTCAATGCAATCTCTCAGAAGGTAATCGATCCAGAAATCATACCAAGGTTATAGAATGATTTGGTGCAATGTCTTGTCAGTTTCGAGTTGGTGTTCCCACCATCCTTCTTCAACATCATGACGCACGTCCTAGTTCACCTATGTGAAGAGATTAACGTTTTGGGTCCTGTATTTCTACACAATATGTTCCCCTTTGAGAGGTTCATGGGAGTCTTAAAGAAATATGTTCATAACCGTGCTAGGCCAGAAGGAAGCATCTCCAAGGGCTGTCAAAATGAGGAGGTCATTGAGTTTTGTATTGACTTTATTCCTGACCTTAAGCCGATTGGTGTTCCTGAATCGCGGCATAAGGGCAGACTATATGGAAAAGGCACGCTAGGAGGGGAACAAATAATATGTATGGACGGACATTCTCTCACTGAAGCACACTACACAGTTCTACAGAATTCTGCCTTGGTGGCTCCGTATATGGATGAACACAAGAATTTGCTATGCTCCAAACACCCGGAGCGGTCTGATGACTGGATTACACGTGAACAAACCAGGAGTTTTGCCAGCTGGTTGCAAGCACGTACCATGCATGACACCTCTATTGAAGATGACCTATACTTGCTGTCCCAGTTACCATCTTCGAATATAATGACTTTCAAAGGGTACCAGATAAATGGTAATACATTTTACACGATCGCCCAAGATAAGAAGAGCACCAACCAAAACAGTGGTGTCCGCTTTGATGCAGAAACCAAGACGGGAAAGGAAACATATTATGGTTATATACAGGACATATGGGAACTTGACTATCGACGTGGTTTGAAGGTCCCTTTGTTTCGGTGCAAATGGGTCAATATGACACGAGGCGGGGTAACGGAAGACCCGCAGTACGGAATGACAACAGTGGATCTCAACAATCTTGCGTATGCAGACGAACCATTCGTCCTAGCCAATGATGTGGCCCAGGTTTTCTATGTGAAGGACATGTCTACCAAGCCAAGAAAAAGATAAGATAAGGAAGCGAATGCATCGTACGATGAGCAAAAGCGGCACATAGTTCTTTCTGGGAAGAGAAACATCGTGGGAGTGGATGACAAGACAAACAAGTCAGAAGATTATGAAAAGTTTGATGAAATTGCTCCATTCACAGTGAATATTGACCCCAGCATCCCGTTAAATGATGAAGATTTTCCATGGCTACGACGCAAAGGGACACACGCGAAGAAAAAGTTTCACACCCAAAGATCTGGGATGTGATCGGCTTAACTATCATCACTTTCTTCTGTGTTTCACACCCAGGAGGGATCTCTGTAATAGTTAGGGTAGCTAGTTATGTGTTTTGGCATTTGAAATGCGAAGAAATTTTATGTGCAAGCAAATTCTTTCATGCATTTACTGATTTTTTCAGCTAAATGACCCTGAAATTGAAAAGCATTTCAAATGAACTCAGAAAAGTTTGAAATTTGGCATGGTATCATAATTTCACCCACATAGCATGTGCAAAAAAGTAGAGAGGGTTACCGCAAAAACTGGATACACTTCGTGTACAAAATGGACAATCTGTTTCGAAGTATCAGGGTTTCGGACGAAAACTCATCCGCTACAAAGGCATTTCATTTTTTAAATAACCTAAGCATTACCAAATTGAATATAATGATAAAACACACTAATATTAAACATAAGAAAAAAGAATCACTGAAAAATCTAGTTTCAAAGTTAAGTTATTCACAAAAATAAATAAAGCAAAAAAATAAGAAAAAAAAGCCCACCTACTGGGCCACAGCGGCCTGCATACGACTAGAAACCCAAATTCAAGTTGGGCCAGGATGCAGGCCCGCTAGCCCAGTAGGCCCAACAGGGCATCCCAGAAGAGGTAGGCCCAGAAGGTCTGCTTAAGAGAGGAGCTCGAGACAGCAGCGACGGCGGGGCTTATAAGCAGGTGCGAGTGCCCCTCGGCTAGCGAGGTGGGACTAAACTTTTGTGCCCCTCGCCTGGCAGCGCACCCCCTTTAGTACCGGTTTGTTGAACCAACCGGTACCAAAGGGGGGGGGGGGCCTTTAGTACCGGTTGGAGCCACCAACCGGTACTAAAGGGGGTGGCTCTCCGCCGCTTGGGCTAGCCAAAACAGACCTTTAGTACCGGTTGGTGGCTCCAACCGGTACTAAAGGTGGGTTCTATATAAGAAAAAACTTCAAAATTTCGTCAGTTTCTCATCTCTCCCTCTGCTTCTTCTCCTCTGCACCGTCGCCCGCCGCCCCCGTCGCCGCCCCGTCGCCGCCCCCGTCGCCGCCCCGTCCCCGTCGTCGCCGCCTGTCGTCCCGTCCCCGTCGTCCCCGTCGTCAACGCCGCCCCGGCCCGTACGTCCCCGTCCCCGTCGCCGCCCCGGCCCGTACGTCCCCGTCCCCGTCGTCGCCGCCCCGTCGTCACCGCGCCCGTCGCCGTCCCCGTCGCCGCGCGCCCCTGTCGCCTCTCGCCTCGCCGGCCGGTGAGCGCGCGCACACACACACATACATTTTTAGTTATAGATTTTTTCTGTTTTTTAGAAATTGTTAGACATTTTTCTGTTTTTTAGAAATAGTTAGAAATGTTAGAATTTTTAGAATAGTTAGAAATGTTAGAATTGTTAGAATAGTTAGAAAATTTTCTGTTTTTTAGTTATAGAAATAGTTATAAAAAAGTTAGAATTGTTAGAAATTATTTTTGTTTTTTAGTTATAGAAATAGTTATAAAAAAGTTAGAAATTTTTCTATTTTTTAGTTATAGAAATATTAGAAATGTTATAGAAATGTTAGTTATATATAGCATTGTTAGAAATGTTATAGAAATGTTAGAAATTTTAGTTATCAAAATCCAATCATTAAAAAAATGTTACTTTTTGCGGGCATATAGCTAGTATTTGTTGTCGACGATGCCCGGCCCGCATCCTCGCCGTCGACACGTCCGCGACGACGTCCAGCTGACCCATGTCCGGGACTGGGCTCCGCCGGGCTGGCACTGGGAGGTGCTGCCTGGAGGGGCGTGCCGCTTGATGAGGAACCCGGCCCCGGGTCCCGTCGTCGACCCTTATCTCGTTTGGTGGCGTTCGCGTGGGCCAGTTTCGGTGCGGAGGGAGCCGGCCCCGCCGGAGGTGGTACGTCGTCATGTCAGGGAGGAGGACGAGCACGTCCATCGCTACATGGTTGCGTTAGAGGGCGGCAGGTTCTCCAATACCTGGCAGTTTCTTCAGGGATCTCACTTCAGCTATGATCCTGTGAGGGTTCCTTCTCTTTGGGTGTCCACCGCCCGCGCCGCAGGAACCGCGAGTGTCCTAGATTCTTCTGTAGTATTCGATCTTTAATTAGCTACCTAGCCAGTGATGTACTATTCAATATTATATATTATTCGAGACGATGTATTCGAGATTAAATCTATTATTCGAGACAATGTATTCGAGATTATATCTATTATTCGAGACGATGTATTCGAGATTATATCTATTATTCGAGATTATACTAAATTATTTTATATTTCTTTTGGCATAGTTAAATAAAAGCTATGGCGGACAATACCGACACAGAGAGAGAGAACAGACCATGTTCGATATGATATGCGGGCCAGATGATGATCAGAATGAAGAAGATTTTGACGGCTCCGAATTTCTAAACAACACCGGAGAGGGTGATATGATATTCGATCGCGACGACCGAATTGATTAAGTCATGAACTACGATTATGACGATGACGAAGAACATGTTGATCCTGAAACAACAAACACCGGCGAGGTATATATATTTATATAAGCAGGAATCTGGTGATCATTGCATGTTTTAAATGAGTTGAAGATATATTAACGAATCGATCTTTCTTCTTTCAGCCATCCGGATCAAGCAAATCTTCAGTCAAAAGGACGAAACGAGGCCCGAACAAAAAGTTGAAGGAGGGCGTAAAGTACAATATCGAGGCATTCAGACGTAATGGCGAACCATTAGCGCCTAAGAAGATTGCGGACAAGTTCGTTCGTCAGTGCGGAGTTCTTGTGAAGGACCAACTCCCGATCTCCCTTCAAGAATGGAGAAAGCCAGCAAAGCCACGTCCAGATGTTACTTTTGTCGACGAGAATAAAAAAACTGCTTTGGGATACTCTCATGGAACATTTCACCCTACCAGATCATTTCACAGAAGCAGATGTGCAGAAAGTCAAGGACGCTACTTTTAGGAAGATGGCGGTTGCATTCAAGAACCACAAGAGAACGACGTGGGAGAAGTACGTCAAGGGAGGAAGGAAGACTCCAGTATTCGAGGGGATACTAGAGAATCAAAGTGCTCATTGGGACGATTTCGTGAAATTCAAGGATTCAGAATTAGCTAAGGAACGGTCGAGAATAAACAAGAAGAATGCCGAAAAAAGGATAAGTTCCATAAGCTGGGGCCAGGTGGCTACGCGGTGGCAATGCCTAAGTGGGATAAGTCTGAGAAAGAAATGGAGGATGCAGGTGTCACTCCGGTTACTAAGAGCTAGCCCCCCAGGTGCAGGACTTGGTTCTATGCGCATGGGGGGGAGTTGGACCCGAAGACAGGCAATGTTTCGATGAAGGCATGTCTGAACGGAGCCGACGATGCGATACTTGTTGCAATAGAAGAGGCTCGATCGGGGGTGTTCCAGCCCAACAGAGAGCACGACGAGCTTACGCGTGCCGTGGGAAATCCTGAACACCCGGGAAGAACACGAGGCAAGGGCGCTATTCTGTGGTATGAGGGGTTTTCGGACTGGAACGCCGACTACAGAACCCGTGCGAGAAAGAAGATTGCGAACGAGAAGAAGAGGAAGATGGAGGAGTAGCAGAGGAAGCGGGACTATGAACGCCTTCAAGGCCTAGAAGCAAGTCAAGCGGAATTGGGAGTTAAATTCCAGCGGCAGCAGGAGCAGATCGACTCATTTGGCCAGCAAAGGGGGTCTCAGCAGCTGCAATAGCTAGCGGATGATCCAGCAATGGATAGCACCGCCCCATCCATGCCGAGAAGCAGCGTGGGTTCCGCCCCGGGCGACGCAGTGCTGGATAGATACCCCGTGGATGACATCACGGAGAACACTAACTGCGAGCTACACTTCAAAATGAAGAACACATCCATGAAGGTGGCGGGCGGCGTTGCTTATACAAAGTCCCCCGATGCAACCTTCCATTGCAACCCGATTCTGGCAGGCTATGCTCGTGTTGTGGTTGATGAGGTGGTGGACCAATATTCGAGGCTAGAGCTTGACATTCCTGGAGGTGACGAGGAGCACACACTTGGAGATGCCAAACATCATATCATCCTATGGAGAAAGGATTGCATCATCTTTCGAAGGCCACCGACACCGCGTCACCCGACTCCTCGTTGAAGTCCACCACCGAGTCAGCAGACTCCCGCTCCTCCAAGTCCACCAACGCGTGAGGCCACTCCTCCTCCTCCAAGTCCGGCAAAGTGCCAGGCCACGCCTCCTCCAAGTGCGACACAGCGTCAGACGTCCACTCCTCCTCCAAGTCCGGCAAAGTGTGAGGCCACTCCTCCTCCAAGTCCGGCACAACTTCAGGCCACTCCTCCTCGTCCAACTCAGCCCCGTCAGCCGTCTCCGCCGCCTCAGCAATCCACGAAGAGACACCCCGCAGCTATGGTGCGTAGCTGTACTAGTCGAGGTCATAGTACAGGAAGTACATGCGGAGGCAAGCGATATAAATATGGTCCAAACCTCAGTACTCCTCTTCCTGAGAGGGCTTACGACAGGACCAAGGAGCAAACCAATGCCATAGTGCAGGCAGAAGTCGACGGCCATTTTGGACCGAAACCGCCACCGCCGCCAAGGGAGAAAGTGCCTGTGGAAGTTCTTGACCACTTCGTTCGTATGGCTGAACCACCAGCTCCTAAGCCTGTTGACACAGACTATGAGCGCCACATCAGGAAGTTACATCGACAACGTCTACAGAAGGAGGCGAGCTCGAGCTCGAGCAAACAACAAGCAGCTGTCAAAAAATGCGGGAGAACCGTTGCCCAGCTGGGAGAACAGTGGGCGCAACCGATCCCCCCGCTTGTTGTGCCGCCAACAACACGTGACAGTACGCGCGGCCAATATTATTGTGGGCAAACAGTTTACGTTCCCCAGGTGGGCGATGTGGTAATAACCCAGGAGCATATAACGCAGGCTGAAGAACTCAAGATCACTGTTGGACAACTCCTCGAGATCGAGGACATGCCTTTGCTTACAGAGGATGAAATAAAACAGAAATATGTCCGGGGCCAACCTTTGGTCAAGCTAGAAGATGTCAAGAAGCTCCCAACGAGAATGTATGAATTGCATCAATGGTACATGGACATTACCAAGAGATCCAATCGACAGTCCCTCATGGTGCAAGTCAACAAGGATCATTACTACCATGAGAAACCTGGGACCGTTGAGTATTCTGAACTATTTCAGTTATACAATCAAGACACACTCGACAAATCTATCGTCAGTTGCTATTGTCTGTAAGTGATTTCTTTCTGTAATTTAAGTCTCAAGCTAGCTGTATTGATCCTTTTGATCAATCATTACCTGTAATTATCCTCACTATATTCTTTTCTGTGGTATTATGCAGGATGAACATGTATGAAATGAAAAAAGGTGGACGCTATGGCATTGGGTTCATTGACCCAAACACTGTTAATGAATACACATGGAATATAAGCGACTATTATAAAAAGCAGGTAGAGGACAGCATGTTCGAGTTCTTGAAGCGCCTCAAATACAATGAAGATATACTACTTCCTTACAACTTCAAGTGAGTCACACTTTCTTGTACTACAAATTCTCTGTTTTTGCCTACTAGCTAGCTAGCTACATGTTTTTGCTTACATATATATGCCTGCTTAATTAAGACATGCAAACGTGTGTGCATGCAGATTTCACTAGATCTTGTGTATCATTAAAGTTGATGAAGGAACAGTTGAAATACTGGACTCACTACTCTCAGAAAATAGTGACTATAACATCTTGTTTGGGATAGTCAACAGGTAATTTCAATCATTATTAACTATATATCTCGGCCTATTTAGTTCATCATTTCATGATATGAACTATTTAATAACCCCTTTATTCATTTTCTTTGTCGGCGGGCAGGGCTTGGGCAAGGTTCATCAGCAAAACGGAAGGCGAATGGAAACGACAGCTGAGATGGCTTCGACCCAGAGTAAGTAATTAAGTAGTGTGGTAGCTAGCTGTCATCTTTTTAATATTATCATGCTTGATTAATTATTATCTGATCAAATTAAATTCCATTCTCATAAAGGCCATAAAGCAGGCGCAGGGGACTGATATGTGTGCATACTGCGTTTGCGAGAACATTCGCATGACGGCGTCCGAAAGGAGCAGATCTCAAAGACATGAATGGGTACGCTTGTCAGAACACTATTCACAATTTGTGCACCATTATCGATATCTAGTCACACAACTAATACTCATGCATATTGATCTCCTTCTTAACAGTTCACAGAGGTGCGGGACAAGCTCCTAGATACGGAGCGCGTACAAGCACTTCAAGAGGAAATAGCGGGATTTTTGCTCGACCAGGTCATAAATCCGAAGGGAGAATACTATTACCCGCTACCGCCCCCATCGACCAGGTGATGAACCACTTCCAATTTGTCATCGTGCTCCGAAGGCACCAATTAGGCTAATGCAAACTGGCTCCGAAGGCAACATGCATATGTACGAGAAATTGTATATATAGCTATACATGTGTGTATGTGTGAATTAATATGGTGGTTTGTGAGACATTGATGATCTATATATATATATGATTGGTTCTACTAGCTACCATATATATATATATATGCATAACGTGTACAATGTGTAGTATCGTAAAATACCAGCAAACGAAAAAGAATTAAAATGGAAAACACAAAATTAAATGAAAAAGAAATCATAAAACCAAACCCCCCCCAAACATTTTAGTACCGGTTGGTGTTACCAACCGGTACTAAAGGGCTCCTGGCCCCCGGAGCTGGCTCGTGCCACGTGGTTGACCTTTAGCACCGTTTCGTGCTGGACCGGTACTAAATGGGGGGGGGGGGGCTTTAGTGCCCAAACTTTAGTGCCGGTTATGGAACCGGCACTAAAGGGCCTTACGAACCGGTGCTATTGCCCGGTTCTGCACTAGTGCTTGTATATTCCAACAATGGGCTTCCTCAAATGCTCTAGGTCTTCGTGAGCAAGCAAGGTGGATGTACACCCACTTATTTTCTTTTGTTGAGCTTTCATGCATTTATAGCTCTCTAGTGCATCCGTTGCATGGCAATCCCTACTCCTTGCATTAACATCAATCGATGGGCATCTCCATAGCACATTGATTTGCCGTGTTGATGTGAGACTTTCTCTTTTTTTTTGTCTTCTCCACATAACCCCCATCATTATATTCTATTCCACCCATAGTGCTATATCCATGGCTCGCGCTCATGTATTGCGTGAAGGTTGAAAAAGATTGAGATTACTAAAGTATGAAACAATTGTTTGGCTTGTCATCGGGGTTGTGCATGATGAAGGAATTCTTGTGTGACGAAAATGGAGCATGACTAAACTATATGATTTTGTAGGGATGAACTTTGTTTGGCCATGCTATTTTGAGAAGACATAATTGCTTAGTTAGTATGCTTGAAGTATTATTACTTTTATGTCAATATTAAACTTTTATCTTGAATCTTTCGGATCTAAATATTCATACCAAAATTAAGAGGGTTACATTAAAAAATTATGACAAGTAACATTCTGCATCAAAAATTCTGTTTTCATCATTTACCTACTCGAGGACGAGCAGGAATTAAGCTTGGGGATGCTTGATACGTCTCCAACATATCTATACTTTTCGATTGCTTCATGCTATATTATATTCTGTTTTGGATGATTAATGGGCTTCGTTATACACTTTTATATTATTTTTGGGACTAACCTATTAACCGGACTGCCCAAATTGCTGTTTTTTGCCTATTTCAGAGTTTCGCAAAAAAAGAATATCAAACGGAGTCCAAACAGAATGAATGCTTCGGGAACGTGATTTTTGGAACAAACATGATCCAGAGTACTTGGAGTCTACGTCAAGAGATCAACAAGGAGAGCACGAAGCAGGGGGGTGCGCCCTCCTCCCTCGTCGGGCCCATGTTGCTCCACCGACGTACTTCTTCCTCCTATATATACCTACATACCCCCAAACCAACAGAAGCATCCACGAAAACCTAATTCCACCGATGCAACCTTCTGTACCCGTGAGATCCCATCTTGGGGCCTTTTCCGGGGTCCTACCGGAGGGGGCATTGATCATGGAGGGCTTCTACATCAACACCATAGCCTCTCCGATGATGTGTGAGTAGTTTACCTCAGACCTTTGGGTCCATAATTATTAGCTAGATGGCTTCTTCTCTCTCTTTGGATCTCAATACAAAGTGCTCCACGATTCTCGTGGAGATCTATTCGATGTAATCTTCTTTTGCTGTGTGTTTGTTGAGACCGATGAATTGTGGGTTTATGATCAAGTTTATCTATGAACAATATTTGAATCTTCTTTGAATTATTTTATGTAATTGGTTATCTTTGCAAGTCTCTTAGAATTATCAGTTTGGTTTGGCCTACTAGATTGATCTTTCTTGCAATGGGAGAAGTGCCTAGCTTTGGGTTCAATCTTGCGGTGCCCTTTCCAGTGACAGCAGGGGCAGCAAGGCACGTACTGTATTGTTGCCATCGAGGATAACAAGATCGGGTTTATATCATATTGCATGAGTTTATCCCTCTACATCATGTCATGTTACTTAAAGCATTACTCTGTTCTTTTGAACCTAATACTCTAGATGCATGCTGGATAGTGGTCGATGTGTGGAGTAATAGTAGTAGATGCAGGTAGGAGTCGGTCTACTTGTCATGGACGTGATGTCTATATGCATGATCATACCTAGATATTCTCATAACTATGCTCAATTCTATCAATTGCTCAATAGTAATTTGTTCACCCCAATAATACGTATGCTCTTGAGAGAAGCCACTAGTTAAACCTATGGCCCCCGGGTCTATTTTCCATCATATTAATCTTCCGACACTTAGCTATTTTTATTGCCATTTATTTTACTCTTCATCTTTACTATAAAAATACCAAAAATATTGTCTTACCATATCTATCAGATCTCCCTTTCGTAAGTGGCTGTGAAGGGATTGACAACCCCTTTATTGCGTTGGTTGCGAGGTTTTTATTTGTTTGTGTAGGTGCGAGGGACTTGAGCGTGGCCTCCTACTGGATTGATACCTTGGTTCTCAAAAACCGAGGGAAATACTTACGCTACTTTACTGCATCATCCTTTCCTCTTCAAGGGAAAACCAACGCAGTGCTCAAGAGGTAGCAAAACCGCAAAGGCCTTCCTGGATATCTTGGCCTCATCAAAGAAACCTCTTTATGAGGGTGCCAAGCTCTCTATGTTGGATGCCATCTCGCAACTGATGGCAGTCAAGGTTGAGTATGGCTGCAGCCGAGGTTGCTTTGAAGCATTTCTGTGAGTACGGGCTAACACCCTGCCTGAGGGCCATGAACTGCCGAAAACCATGTATGCTACAAAGAAAATCATGAAGGTGCTCTCCATGGATTATGACAAAATACATGTTTGTCCAAAGAATTGCCTTATGTTTAGGCATGAGTATGCGAATGACAACTACTGTAGGAAGTGCGGTTCCTCTCGGCATATTGAGGTGGTCGATGAGCATGGTCAGAAGCAGCAGCTAAAAATCCCTATGAAGGGTCTTTGGTATCTTGATTTTATAAAAAGACTGCAGCGCCTTTTCATCACCGAGGAGTCTGCCAAAATGATGAAGTGGCACAAGGAAGGAAAAAGGTACAATCCAAAAAAACATACATACATCAGAAGGTGAAGCATGGAAGTCATTCGATATAGAGTACCCGGAAGAATCAGCCGAGGCTGGGAATGTCAGAATTGCTATATCAGGTGATGGGTTCAATCCATATGGTATGTCGTCTAATCCATACACCTGCTGGCCCGTATTTGTTATTCCGCTCAATCTTCTTCCCGGCGCCATAATGCAATGCAATACCATGTTCCTGTCGCTTATAATTCCAGGGCCTAAATATCTAGGGAAGAATTTGAGTGTGTTTATGCAGCCGTTGGTGGATGATTTGCACCATTCTTGGTACTTTCCGAGGTTGACATACGACCGGCATCTGCAAAAAAATTCTTGATGAATGTTTGGCTACAGTATTGCATGCATGACTTTCCCGGCTATGCCCTGTTCTGCAGATGGTGTACAAGTGGGAAGATGCCTTGCCCAGTGTGCATGCAAGCCTTGATTTTCATTTGGCTGAAGAAGGGTGGAAAGTATGTTGCCTTTAACCTGCATCAACAGTTCCTCCCTCCAGACCATCCTGATAGGGAAGACAAGAAGAACTTCACAAAAGGCAAAGTTTTTGATGAAGTAAACGAGATTCCAACATTTTCTGGTGCGGATGTGCTTGCTCAGCTAAAAGCTCTTAAGCCTGCCGGCGAAGGCAAAGGAAAAGGAAAAGCCAAAGCCAAAGCCACAGGCGAAGACAAGGGCGAGGGCGAGGGCAAAGGAAAAGGCAAAGGGAAAAATGTTTTGAAGGATATGGTGAGACGCACAACTGGACTCACATTACCCCCTTCATGCAGCTTCCCTATTTTAAGGACCTCAAACTTCCATACAACATCGATGCGATGCACACAGAAAAGAATGTCGCATAGTCCGTTTTTCACACGATCCTCAAAATTCCTGATAAGACAAAGGATAATGTTAATGCTAGAGTAGATCAACAGAATATTTGTGATAGACCACATCTACACATGCAGTCTCCCACAGGCAGTCAAAAATCTTGGTTCAAGCCAGATGCTGACTTCGTACTTAAAAGGGATCATAAGATGGAGGCATTCAAGTGGCTGAAACATGTCGTGAAGTTCACTGATGGTTATGCGTCGAATATAAGTAAGGGGGTCAATCTTTCAACGTGCAAAGTGACCGGGCTCAAGAGTCATGACTATCATGAATGGATTGAGCGGATTATGCCGGTTATGGTTCGGGGCTAAGTTCCGTAGCATGTTTGGTGTGTGCTTGCGGAGCTAAGCCATTTCTTCGCACGCTTTGTGCTAAAGAAGGATGTCCTGAGATGATAAAAGAAATGCATAAGAAGGCGCCGGAGTTGATATGCAAGCTAGAGAAGATCTTCCCGCCAGGATTCTTTACTCCGATGACACATCTCATTTTGCACCTCACGAACAAGGTATTGTTGGGGGGCCCTGTGCAGAATTGTTGGCAGTACGGCCCTGAGAGACAGAACAAGCATCTGAGAGAAAAATCTGGAAACAAAGCTAAGATTGAAGCTTCCATTGTTGAGGCAGTTATCCTAGAGGAGGTGGGAGACCTCAGGACAGCGTACTATCCGGACCATGTTCCAACGCTGCACAATAAGGTGTCTCGATACAATACAGAAGAACCCAAGTATAAACCCAAAATGCCTCTACTCATCGGGCAAGGTGGCAGGGCTGGATGCTCAACACCTTATATCATGCCACAAGATGAGTGGGAGGATGTCATGTTCTATATCTTGCACAACATCAAGGAAGTTGAGAATGAATGGATGAGGTAATACCTTAGCACCTTTCTTGTAGTAATGTAGTCAATTTGTTATGTTCATTTTGCCTCGTTCTAATAGTGCTTTTCTTATTTTAGTCGATTTGTTGATGAAGAGTGGATGGGAATGCTGCCTCCTACTGAACCGGAGGCACTTGCTCTTCTCCGAAAGGGTCACGATGGAAGGAAAAAAATTTTTGCGTGGTTCATGGAGAATGTAAATTTTCACACTTCCCTATTACCCAATTGACCCTACAATTCCAATTAAAATCATGCACCCTATAATTTCAATTAAACTTGTAGGGAAAAGACCCGAACACATAAATGGATGAAGAACTGAGATGGGTTTCCATGGGTTTTCACGGTCGGGTCATGAAATGCGAAAAGTATGATGTGAATGGGTATCGCTTCCATACAGAGGAGCACCAGAACAGTCGGCCTGATCCCAAAACTATAAATACCGGAGTCTTCACCGAAGGAGATAATAAAGTAGATTACTACAGAAGGGTAGCAAAAATATATGAGCTTGCATTCAAACGTGGCCACGAACCCCTAAGTCTCACTGTGTTCAAATGCCGATGGTTCGACCAGAAAAAGGTTCTGAGACATACGTCTTCTCTTGGTTTAGTTGAAGTTAAACCATCAACCGTCTATGCCGGAGCTGATCTCTTTATCGCCGCTACCCAGGCCAGACAAGTATATTATCTGCCTTTCCCATGTCAGAAAGAGTACCTAAATGGTTGGGAAGTTGTGTTTAAGGTGTCGCCACATGGTAAGCTACCGGACCCGAATGATGATGATTACTACAACATAAACCCCATGACATACGAGGGGGTGTTCTTTCAAGAGCAACATGATGACGTGGTACGAAACAAGGACGATGATGACTTGGGTTATGTTGACCTGGACCCAATCGATGACGACGCACGGATTGATGGTGAGGCAGTTGTGAATCAAAGAGACATAATTATGCATGAAAAGTTAAATGAAGACGCTGACGATGAGGAAGATCCTCCACCTCCGCAGACAACAAATAAGATATGCGTGATAGTGATGATGAGACCGGTCGACAAATAGATTACAATAGTGATGATTCATATGGGTTCTAGAAAATGTAAGTTCTTTTAATGATCATTTACAATAGTATGCTTAATGTGCTCATCTGTTATTAATGTTCTTTTCTGTATGCTTAATGTGCTCTTCTATTATTAATGTTCTTTCATGTATGCTTGTTTATTTGATATCCTTACTAATTGTTTATTTTCTTCTCAATGCAGGTTTGCTAATCATGGGCAAGTCCAGCGGCGCCAGTTTCCTCAGTAAATTCAAAGGACTAACTCGGAGTGGACGATCCCACAAGGTTCCCCCCGACTATGCGATGATGACACTTCACGACAAGGTGGAGGGGTTGGAGAGGAGACCGTAGAGGAGGAGGGGGTGGGGGGAGAGCCCCTAGAGGAGGAGGAGGTGGGGGAGAGGTAGGGGTAAAAAATCTCCAGGCCGTGTCCGAAATAGGGGGGTCTTCTTCGATGCCCTCCTATACTGAGGCACCTTCTGAGTCTGAGGAGGAGGAGTATGTTCCTCAGGAGGAGGAGGGCGAGGAGGAGGAGTGCGAGGAGGAGGAGTGCGAGGAGGAGGGCGAGGAGGAGGGTGGTGGAGGGGAGGGTGAGGAGGAGGGTGAAGGGGAGATTGACCCTGAGTTGTGGCGTGACTTTCCATCGGGTGCTCCGAAGGGGTGGCTACGTGGTATTGCAGAACTACCTACACCACCTTCTATCGAGGCCAACAAGTGGCTCATTGAACCCAAGGGGACAGAGTAAGTGCCTCTCAATCATATTTTGAACACATGCCAACATTTTCTTAATGTACACATGCTAATTCTTTGATTCTTTTGGAGGAACTGGATCCTTCACTGACAGGTCCGTAAACCGAACGGCCTTATCACTATCCTGTTGAAGGAGTTTTGGCCGGGCCTATTCTACCCGAGGCCAGACAGGGACCCGTAGCTGCGGGTTTTGGCCACGAGCTGGGCCCACTACGAGGCTTGCAGCCACACAGAGTACAGGATGGCCGCTAGGACCGTGATCACGAAATTTTGGGTAAGTTCTCTTCAGAATCACTTGTTTGCTTCTGGTTTTATGCATGATTGCAGCAATTATATAGAGTTCTTGACGAGCACAAGGCCAGAGCCCGACGTGGTCTTGCTAGCTGCGACGAAGAAGAAAGCTCGTCAATTGCAGTACGAGGTGCGCTGGGTTGCCGTCTCGCACTTCTACCACACCTACCTTCATCAAAAGATGAGAAAAAGTGAAGCACAGAAGCAAGGAGTTACGTTGAACAGGGAGCAGTACATGAAGGTAATATTAGAGACTTTTCATTCCAACATATAAGCAGTCAATATCGTCGTTTCGTGCTCACATGTCATGCTTCCATTATGTAGATTATTCTTCCTTGGTGCTTTGGAAAGGATGATGGATGGGCGCGTTTGGTGGATAGGTGGCTTGGCGAGGATGTAGAGTTTGCTGCCAAGAGCAGCAAGGCCTGTGCTAACCGTGGAAAAGAAGGGACACACAGCCAAGGAAACAGGAACCACTGGGGCGTCAAGGCCATGAAGGTATATCTCTATGCATGATGCATTTTTTTCTTCTTTTTACCGTCATGATCTTATGTATGGCTAACTTCTACGCCGACGTTGCAGAAGGATAAGTTGAAGATGCCGCTCTTAAACATTGAGTCGTGGAAGTTGGCCCGCGAGCGGAGTGATCGCAAGGCCGGCGAGAGCCAGTACTACAGCAAGACCGAGGAGCACCTGGAGTCTTACACTCAGCAGTTTCAGAGGTTGCATCCTGGTCCGGATGCTCCAGACATCGCCTAGTCTCATATCGACGACACGACGGTGGGGCCATTCAGGGGAGGCCCCATGGCCGATATCCGTGTTTCGATGGCATGATCACTCCTTCGGTCTCATACACACGGCTTCGGGCTACCAACACGAGCCCGTTAGAGAGTACGGGGTATTCGCAGCCTCCCTTAGCCCGCCAGCATGCTGTAAGTACTTCCCCTTTATCTTCTTTCTCTCTAACTTTCTCAGTTTATTTTCAACATTGCTCACTTAGAAACAGCCTAAATTTTGTAGGCATATAAGGCCTTTGTCGAGCATAGGAATCTCGAGGTGTAGGAGTACTTGCAACGAGTGAAGGCAAGTGATGATTACAACCATCAGATGAAGACGGTTAGTTTTGCCCTCTTAAAACCAAGCTAATTTTTTGCACTTTCATTCCTTCTGACCTTCTACTCTGCTTGTTTAACTAACATCCAGGCTATGTTGGCGTCTTGGAGTAACCGCACGGATCCACCACAAATGGGACCCCCACCACCACCTGCGGGAGACCCCCCACACGTGCCCACGTTCAATGAGTGGGTGGCACTAGGCAGTGATAGTCCGGTTAGTTCATTTGCCTAACTACTGACAAACGAGTTCTCGTTCATTCAACACTATCATATCATATTTACCGTTAGAATCTTCTCTCAAACATATAGGGGACCGGTGGCTCGACTCCTGCTTCATCGACCCCAGTCACTCCGATCTGGCAGAGTGGTGATGGTCTTGGCGGTGGCGGTTTTGGTGGAGGTGGTCTTGGTGGTGGCGGCTTTGGCAGTGGTGGTCCTAGCGGCGGTGGTCTTGCCTGATGTCATTAATGATACCCGTGCATGTGGCCGTCGTGCCATACCTTTCATGTTCCTACTTGTTGGTTTCTTTAGATGACGATGTTCCATGTCTTGCAATTCTCTATGTTCATGAAGTTTCGCCGATGATGATCTTTAGATGTTTAACTTGAGTATGTTTAAATGATGATGATGATGATGATCTTGAGTATCTTTAGATGATGATCTATCATATTTATGTGTATATATATGTTCTCTACTTTGAAATGTTGTCAAAATAAGTTGAAATAGGGAAAACAGAAAAAATGTAAAAAAAACAACACAGATCTATGCCCAGGAGTGCACAGCCATTGCCACGTGCATAGATTTTCATCTATGCCGATGGACCGACGGCACAGCCATCGGCATAGCTTTGCCACATGGCAGCCCGCTATTTTTCGTCCCCTTTGACGGCGCCATCGGCGACCGTTAGCTAAAAATCATTGCCGACGGCTTATATATGCCGACGGCCATACGGAGACAGTTGGCATATATACCTATGCCGACGACTTTCCTATGCGGACGGTGTGACACATCTACGCTGACGTGATCTATGCCGACGGGTATATGCCGAGGGGGGCCGTCGGCATAGATATAAGCCGACGACATTGATGCCTATGCCGACGGCCGGCGGCCGGCAGCATAGAGGGGCAGTCCGGTAGTGCCGGTCCGGATTATAATGAGTTAAAAATTAATGAGAACTTAGTTGAACTGTATCACTCAAGAGGTCAAGTGGAAGCATCGTTCTTGGGTTTATTTGTCGTTGAGTATCGTGATTAGTTTGGAAATACAGGATAGACTAGCAAGTATTCTGGCTTGTCTTGTACTTTAAGTAGACCATGTACTCCTATATATATGCTCACGAGGCTCAAGCAATACAACGAACTATTTCATCAAATCCCTCTATCCCTTCTAACATGGTATCAGCCTAATCGATTCTAAACCCTAGCAGCCGCCGCTTCGGCACCCACGCGCCGTCGCCGGTGCAGTCGGCCTTCATGACAGCCCTCGGGGGCCGCGCCACCCGTACCTAGGGTTTGTCCGCCGGTCCTGTTGACCGACTGCCCTAGAGAGTTGTTTTCCCAATCTCTTGATCCGGGTTTTCTCTCTTGCCGATCGTTTTGATCAACGTTTTCTTTTTGGCTTTTCGATCTATGCCTGCTCGGTTTGCGTCGCCCGCCGCCACCGTCGACCCGATGCGCCTCTACTCCGACACCGGCGCGACCGGCAGGCTCTTCACCGACCCGGCGGCCTCGCGCGACCGGTGGCCCCTCACGGCCGTCGTCCGCGTGCCGGCCCGCTCGTCGATCTACGTCTGCCGTCACCACCTTCTCCGACCGGTACACCTGCATCGCCCTGATGTCTACTACACAACCTTATTCTTGTAGACGATGTTGGGCCTCCAAGTGCAGAAGTTCGTAGGATAGTAGAAAATTTCCCTCAAGTGGATGACCTAAGGTTTATCAATCCGTGGGAGGCGTAGGATGAATATGGTCTCTCTTAAACAACCCTGCAACCAAATAACAAAGATTCTCTTGTGTCCCCAAGACACCCACTACAATGGTAAATTGTATAGGTGCACTTGTTTGGAGAAGAGATGGTGATACAAGTGCAATATGGATACTACATATAGGTATTTGTAATATGAAAATATAAAAACAGCAAGATAACAAGTAATAAAAGTTTGTGTAAACGGTATTGCAATGCGTTGAAGCAAGGCCTAGGGTTCATACTTTCACTAGTGCAACTTCTCTCAACAACAATAACATAATTGGATCATATAACCATCCCTCAACATGCAACAAAGAGTCACTCCAAAGTCACTAATAGCGGAGAACAAACGAAGAGATTATTATAGGGTACGAAACAACCTCAAATTTATCATTTCTGATCGATCTATTCAAGAGTCCGTAGTAAAATAACAGGAAGCTATTCTTTTCGTTCGATCTATCATAGAGTTCGTACTATAATAACACCTTAAGATACAAATCAACAAAAACCCTAATGTCACCTAGATACTACAATGTCACCTCAAGTATCCGTGGGTATGATTATATGATATGCATCACACAATATTAGATTCATCTATTCAACCAACACAAAGAACTTCAAAGAGTGCCCCAAAGTTTCTACCAGAGAGTCAAGACGAAAACGTGTGCCAACCCCTATGCATAAGTTCACGAGGTCAAGGAACCCGCAAGTTGATCACCAAAACATACATCAAGTGATTCACATGATATCCCATTGTCACCACAGGTAAGCACATGCAAGACATACATCAAGTGTTCTCAAATACTTAAAGACTCAATCCGACAAGATAACTTCAAAGGGAAAACTCAATCCATTACAAGAGAGTAGAGGGGGAGAAAGATCATAAGATCCAACTATAATCGCAAAGCTGGCGATACCTCAAGATCGTGTCAAATCAAGAACACGAGAGAGAGAGAGAGAGAGAGAGAGAGAGAGAGAGAGAGAGAGAAAGATCAAACACATAGCTACTGGTACATACCCTCAGCCCCGAGGGTGAACTACTCCCTCCTCATCATGGAGAGCGCCGGGATGATGAAGATGGCCACCGATGAGGGCTCCCCCCTCCGGCAGGGTGCCAGAACAGGGTCCTGATTGGTTTTTGGTGGCTACAGAGGCTTGCAGCGGTGGAACTCCCAATCTATTGTGTTCCCCAAAGTCTTTAGGGTATATGGATATATATAGGCGAAAGAAGTCGGTAAGGGGAGCCACGAGGGGCCCACGCGGATGGGGGGCGCGCCCAGGGGGGCAGGCACGCCCCCTGCCTCGTGGTCACCTCGAAGCTTCCTTGACTTGAACTCCAAGACTCCTGGATCACGTTCCTTCCAAAAATCACGCTCCCGAAAGTTTCATTCCGTTTGGACTCCATTTGATATTCCTTTTCTGTGAAACACTTAAACAAGAGAAAAAACAGAAACTGACACTGGGCTCTGGGTTAATAGGTTAGTCCCAAAAATAATATAAAAGTGTTAAATAAAGCCCATAAACATCCAAAACAGATAATATAGTAGCATGGGACAATAAAAAATTATAGATACGTTGGAGACGTATCAGCATCCCCAAGCTTAATTCCTGCTCGTCCTCGAGTAGATAAATGATAAAAACAGAATTTTTGATGTGGAATGCTACCTAACATATTTATCAATGTAATCTTGTTTATTGTGGCAAGAATATTGAGATCTATAAAATTCAAGACAAAAGTTTAATATTGACATAAAAATAATAATACTTCAAGCATACTAACTAAGCAATCATGTCTTCTCAAAATAGCATGGCCAAAGAAAGTTCATCCCTACAAAATCATATAGTTTGGTCATGCTCCATTTTCGTCACACAAGAATGCTCTCATCATGCACAACCCCGATGACAAGCCAAGCAATTGTTTCATACTTTAGTAATCTCAAACTTTTTCAACCTTCCCGCAATACATGAGCGTGAGCCATGGATATAGCACTATGGGTGGAATAGAATATGATAATGGGGGTTGTGTGGAGAAGACAAAAAAGGAGAAAGTCTCACATTGACACGGCTAATCAACGGGCTAGGGAGATGTCGATCAATTGATGTCAATGCAAGGAGTAGGGATTGCCATGCAATGGATGCACTAGAGCTATAAATGTATGAAAGCTCGACAAAAGAAACTAAGTGGGTGTGCATCCAACTTGCTTGCTCATGGAGACCTAGGGCATTTGAGGAAGCCCGTTGTTGGAATATACAAGACAAGTTCCATAATGAAAAATTCCCACTAGTATATGAAAGTGACAACATAAGAGACTTGCTACCATGAAGATCATGGTGCTACTTTGAAGCACAAGTGTGGTAAAAAGGATAGTAGCATTGTCCCTTCTTTCTGTTTTGGGCCTTCCCTTTTTTTATTTGGCATTTCTCTTTTTTTGCCTTTCTTTTTTTATTGGGACAATGCTCTATTAATGATGATCATCACACTTCTATTTATTTACAACGCAAGGATTACAACTTGATACTACAACAAAATATGACTCTATATGAGTGCCTCCGGCGGTGTACCGGGATGGGCAATGAATCAAGAGTGACATGTATGAAAATTATGCATGGTGGCTTTGCCACAAATTGATGTCAACTACATGATCATGCAAGGCAATATGACAATGATGAAGCGTGTCATAATAAATGGAATGGTGGAAAGTCGCATGGCAATATATCTCGGAATGGCTATGGAAATGACATAATAGGTAGGTATGGTGGCTGTTTTGAGGAAGATATAAGGAGGTTTATGTGTGATAGAGCGTATCATATCACGGGGTTTGGATGCACCGGCGAAGTTTGCACCAACCCTCAAGGTGAGAAAGGGCAATGCACGGTACCGAAGAGGCTAGCAATGGTGGAAGGTTGAGAGTGCGTATAATCCATGGACTCAACATTAGTCATAAAGAACTCACATACTTATTGCAAAAATCTAGAAGTCATAAAAAACCAAGCACTACGCGCATGCTCCTAGGGGGATATATTGGTAGGAAAAGACCATCGCTCGTCCCTGACCGCCACTCATAAGGATGACAATCAAAGAACACCTAATGTTTCAAAATTGTTACATAACGTTTACCATACGTGCAGGCTAAGGGGCTTGCAAACTTCGACACAAGTATTTCTCAAATTTACAACTACTCAACTAGCATGACCCTAATATCACCATCTTCATATCTCAAAACTATCATAAAGAATCAAACTTCTCATAGTATTCAATGCACTTTATATGAAAGTTTTTATTTTATCCCTCTTGGATGCCCATCATATTAGGACTAGTTTCATGACCAAAGAAAATTACCATGCTGTTTAGGACTCTCAAAATAATATAAGTTAAGCATGAGAGTTCATCTATTTCTACAAAATAAATCCACCTCCGTGCTCTAAAAGATATAAGTGAAGCACTAGAGCAACAACAAACTACTCTAAAAGATATAAGTGAAGATCAATGAGTAGTCGAATGATTATGCAACTATGTGAAGACTCTCTAACATTTAAGAATTTCATATCTTGGTATTTTATTCTAACAGCAAGCAAAACAAAATAAAATGAAATGACGCTCCAAGTAGAACACATATCATGTGGTGAATAAAAATATAGCTCCAAGTAAAGTTACCGATGAACGAAGACGAAAGAGGGGATGCCTTCCGGGGCATCCCCAAGCTTAGGCTCTTGGTAATACTTGAATATTACCTTGGGGTGCCTTGGGCATCCCCAAGATTAGGCTCTTACCACTCCTTATTCCATAGTCCATCGAATCTTTACCCAAAACTTGAAAACTTCACAACACAAAACTTAACAGAAAACTCGTAAGCTCCGTTATTATAAGAAAGTAAATAACCACTTAGGTACTGTTGTGAACTCATTGTAAATTCATATTGGTGTTAAACGTACTGTATTACAACTTCTCTATGGTTCATACCCTCTGATACTACTCATAGATTCGTCAAAATCAGCATACAACACATAGAAAACAGAATCTTTCAAAAACAGAACAGTCTGTTGTAATCTGTATCAAACGTATACTTATGGAATTCCAAAAATTCGGAAATAAATTTGTGTACCTGAGGAATTTGTCTAGTAATCATGTTAAAAAATAATCAACTAAATAGCACTCTCCAGTAAAAAGTTTTAGCTAATCTCGTGAGCGCTAAAGTTGCTGCTTTTTACAGCAAGATCATAAAGACTTCACCCAAGTCTTCCCAAAGGTTCTACTTGGCACAAACACTAATTAAAACATAAAACCACATGTAACCAGAGGCTAGATAGATTATTTATTCCTAAACAGAACCAAAAAGCAAGAAACTAAAATAAAATTGAGTTGCCTCCCAACAAGCGCTATCGTTCAACGCCCTTAGCTAGGCATGATGATTTCAATGATGCTCACATAAAAGATAAGAATTGAAACATAAAGAGAGCATCATGAAGAATATGACTAGCACATTTAAGTATAACCCAATTACTATGCATAGGGATTTTGTGAGAAAACAACTTATGGGAATAATAATCAACTAGCATAGGAAGGGAAAACAAGCATAACTTCAAAACTTTAAGCACATAGAGAGGAAACTTGATATTATTGCAATTCCTACAAGCATATGTTCCTCCCTCATAATAATTTTCAGTTGCACCATGAGTGAATTCAACAATATAACCGTCACATAAAGCATTCTTTTCATGATCTACAAGCATAGAATTTTTATTACTCTCACATAAGCAAATTTATTCTCATTCGGGATAGTGGGGGTATAATAAGAGACTTGAATGCTATGAATTGTTTCCACATTAAAAGTGTAATATTCAGAAAAGGGGTAATCATAATCATGACAAGTTTTATAAAAATAGTCGTCACTATTCTTTATAGCATAAGTGTCATCGCAATAATCATCATAAATAGGAGGGATGCTATCATCATAATAAATTTGCTCATCAAAACTTGGGAGGCTAAAAATATCATCTTCATTAAACATAGCATCCCCAAGCTTGAGACAAACATTAATTGCAGCAAATATATTCTCAAACATGTCATTCTCATCAAACAAATCATCCCCAAGCTTGGGCCTTTTCATATCATAAGCATAATCACTCTCATCATTAATAGTATGGATAGCACCAATAGTATAGCAATTATCATCATCACAATGAGTAATACGAGCAACATCATTTGTGAGTGATACCTTTCTACCTTTGCTTCTCCTTCTTTTCTTTTTCTTCTTCACATCATGTGTGGGTTTAACCCTTTATTTTGAGCCCCATATTAATGAGATTGGTTGAATAGAAAGGTCCTCCTCGTTCCCTGATTCATCATAAGAAATAATAGGAGTATATTGGGAAGTCTCTTCCCTTTCATTAGTATTCTCTTCATCTTCTATTTGTTTTCTTTTCTTTATGTAATTCGCAATATAAGGATTTTCAATACGATTCACCACACAATACATATAAATTTCTTCTAGATCAAAATCAAGAACTTTATCAAGGATAAATTCTGGAAGATCCTTAGTTATACATTTCATTTCTTCATAACCCAAAAGCAAACTCCCAAAAGAAAACTAAGTTCATTATGATGTGCAAGGGAAATCAAGTCATCACAATTTTGGACACGATACGATCATGAAACAATTTGCATTGGTTATTGAAAATATCACGTTCATTGCAAAGTTCACAAGTACGGCTAAGAAAGTTTATATTTTAATTTTCACCACAAACATTTAGCCTTTCTTGCAACCATTTAGTTTTGAAATACTTATTCCTCTTGCAAAATCTATCTTCCCTGTTTGGTATGTACTTGCAAACTCTATGCACTACACAAAAATCGACATGCTTATAAGAGATATTTTCGTCATGACTAGTGCAATCATCATTAGTACTATGGATATTCAAAGAGTTCATACTAACAACATTGCAATCATGCACATCATTCAGAGATCTAGTGCCAAACATTTTATAGATTTCTTCTCCTAGCACTTGAGCACAATTTTCCTTTCCATCATTCTCACGAAAGATATTAAAAAGATGAAGCGTATGAGACAAACTCAATTCCATTTTTTTGTAATTTTCTTTTATAAACTAAACTAGTGCTAAAACAAGAAACTAAAAGTTTCGATTCCAAGATCTAAAGATATACCTTCAAGTACTCACCTCCCCGGCAACGGTGCCAGAAAAGAGCCTGACGTCTACTACACAACCTTCTTCTTGTAGACGTTGTTGGGCTTCCAAGTGCAGAGGTTTGTAGGACAGTAGCAAATTCCCCTCAAGTGGATGACCTAAGGTTTATCAATCCGTGGGAGGCATAGGATGAAGATGGTCTCTCTTAAACAACCCTGCAACCAAATAACAAAGAGTCTCTTGTGTCCCCAACACACCCAATACAATGGTAAACTGTATAGGTGCACTAGTTCGGCGAAGAGATGGTGATACAAGTGCAATATGGTTGCAGATATAGGTATTTGTAATATGAAAATATAAAAACAGCAAGGTAACAAGTAATAAAAGTGAGTGTAAACGGTATTGCAATGCGTTGAAATAAGGCCTAGGGTTCATACTTTCACTAGTGCAAGTTCTCTCAACAATAATAACATAATTGGATCATATAACTATCCCTCAACATGCAACCAAGAGTCACTCCAAAGTCACTAATAGCGGAGAACAAACGATGAGATTAGTGTACGGTACTAAACCAACTCAAAGTTATCCTTTCTGATCGATCTATTCAAGAGTCTGTAGTAAAATAACACGAAGATATTCTTTCCGTTCGATCTATCATAGAGTTCGTACTAGAATAACTCCTTAAGATACAAATCAACCAAAGCCCTAATGTCACCTAGATGCTCCAATGTCACCTCAAGTATCCGTGGGTATGATTATACGATATGCATCACACAATCTCAGATTCATCTATTCAACCAACACAAAGAACTTCAAAGAGTGCCCCAAAGTTTATACCGGAGAGTCAAGACGAAAACGTGTACCAACCCCTATGCATAAGTTCACGAGGTCACGGAACCCGCAAGTTGATCACCAAAATATACATCAAGTGATTCACATGACATCCGATTGTCACCACAGATAAGCACATGCAAGACGTACATCAAGTGTTCTCAAATTCTTAAGGACTCAATCCGATAAGATAACTTCAAAGGGAAAACTCAATACATTACAAGAGAGTAGAGGGGGAGAAACATCATAACATCCAACTATAATACCAAAGCTCGCAATACATCAAGATCGTGCCAAATCGAGAACACGCGCGCGCGCGCGCGCGCGAGAGAGAGAGAGAGAGAGAGAGAGAGAGAGAG
This sequence comes from Aegilops umbellulata, assembly GCA_032464435.1. NCBI lineage: Eukaryota > Viridiplantae > Streptophyta > Magnoliopsida > Poales > Poaceae > Aegilops > Aegilops umbellulata. The sequence continues at coordinate 360,956,085 of CP136059.1, forward strand.
AGAGAGAGAGAGAGAGAGAGAGAGAGATCAAACAAATAGTACTGGTACATACCCTCAGCCCCGAGGGTGAACTACTCCCTCTCGTCATGGCGAGCGACGGGATGATGAAGATGGCCACCGGCAAGGGCTCCCCCATCCGGCAGGGTGCTGGAACAGGGTCCCGATTGGTTTTTGGTGGCTACAGAGGCTTGCGGCGGCGGAACTCCCGGTCTATTGTGTTCCCCGGAGTTCTTAGAGTATATATATATATATATATATATATATATATATATATATATATATATATATATATATATATATATATATATATATATATATATATATATATATATATATATATATATATATATATATATAGGCGAAAGAACTCGGTAAGGGGAGCCACGAGGGTGGGGGACGTGCCCAGGGGGGCAGGCACGCCTCCTGCCTCGTGGCCACCTTGAAGTTTCCTTGACTTCAACTCCAAGTCTCCTGGATCACATTCGTTCCAAAAATCACGCTCCCGAAGGTTTCATTCCGTTTGGACTCCGTTTGATATTCTTTTTCCGTGAAACACTGAAACAAGGGAAAAAACAGGAACTGGCACTGGGCTCTGGGTTAATACGTTACTCCCAAAAATAATATAGAAGTGTAAAATAAAGCCCATAAGTATCCAAAACAGATAACATAATAGCATGGAACAATAAAAAATTATAGATACGTTGGAGACGTATCATGCCCCTCCCGGCGACCTCGCGCCATGCGGCGGCTCATCATTGCCGCCGTTCGCGCGCCGGCCCGCCCATCGATCCACACCACCCGCCTCCACCGTGTCTGAACGGCGCGGCCCTGCGGTCTGCCTAGCCGGCCTCGTGCCCGGCTGCGTCGGGCTGACTACGTTAGGCTCATCGGCTACCTCAGCTTGGGCACCGCTGCTACGTTAGTCGCTCGGGCCTCGCTGCCTGGGCGCCGGTGCTGCTTTCGCAACCCGGGTGCCGGTGCTGACGTGCTCGTCCACACGACGTCCCATGACTTCTATCATGTCCGGCTTCATCTCGGACTTTGTCGCCACCCCGCCTGCACCGAGCGGCGTCCCCGACGTCGCGCGCGATCGGTTTGATCACACACTCGCCTCCTCGATCCGCCTCATCTACGCCGCGCGACCGACCTGGCCCGTCGGTTATGCGTGCCTCCGCAGGTTCCGTGAAGATCGTCCCCAAGTTCAGCGCACCCCACCACCGATCGAGCAACGGGCTGCCGCTGCGTCGCCCGTCGGGCCGCAGCGCCGCCGCCCCGTGATTCTCCTCACGGCTGCATCGACTCCGGTGTCGCCGCTGCGTCACCCCTATGGGCCGTAGTGCCGCGATACGCGGTCCCAGCCGCCGGCCTGAGGCCGTCCCCGCGGTTGCACCGACCCGCGCTTTGTCGCTGCACCGCCCCTTCGGGCCATAGCGCCGTGGCCCGCGGTCCCCGCCGCCGCCCCGAGGTCTTCCCGCTGTCGCCCCGACCTGCCCGCCACCACTGCGTCGCCCGCGGTCCACTGCGCCGTCACCACGCGGCGACCTCCCGTGGTATGCGCCGCGCTGTCTCCCTTGGCGCGGGAACGCCACCATCCGCGCCGGTCTTCGTCACGCTGTCAGGGTTCTTCGCCTACTTTGAGCACCGTCGCCGCACTCCTAAGCTTGCCGCCGCCGCCCCTCTTCTTCGGCCACCACCGCCGCTACCTCCGAAGCTGCCGCCATTGCCCGTCCACCCTATTCATCTTCGTCCAGCACCAGCTCGTCGCCAGCGTCACCGTCATCTACCCCGACCACTTCGTCTACTCCGACCACCGTGGTGACATCGGCCTCCACGCCGATTGGAGCCACAACCGTTGTCGATTCTTCTTCTCTAATGGCCCTCCGATTCCTCGACATGGCGTACAGCTCATGCAGGTCCCTCGTCTACGCATGCCCGGTGTTGGCAATACCGCAGCGTGCCTTCGTCCATGACATGTTCCCGGGCCTGGCAAGCCTGGTGTGGAGCTTCGTCAACTTTGCCTTCGACCGTCTACGCATGCCCGGTGCTGGCAACACCGACGGGTGCCTTCGTCTACGACGTGTCCCCAGGTTTGGCAACCCCGGCGCGACGCCTCGTCAACACTGTCTTCTCCCCAGTGCACCCCTACTTCAACACCACTGCGCCCCTGCTAACTCGGCGCCTTCCTGTGCCCGCAGCTCCACGCGATGACTTCCTCGACACCGGATACCTCGACTCGACATCGACCACAGCATTCTTCGCACGGCTACACCACCCACGCTCTCGGCTACATCGGCATTGGCACAAAGGGCCACCACCTGCTTGAGCAACCTCGTCGGTTTCCACTCCAGACATGACTTCCACGATGCGCCGACCGTTATGACTGTGGGGGCGGGGGGGTGTCCGTCGGCTTACCTTCGGATTCTTCTCCAGTATCACCGTCTGCGTCGCTACCGTTGTGACTGCGGGGGGATGTTGAGTATCGTGATTAGTTTGGAAACATAGGATAGACTAGAAAGTATTCTGGCTTGTCTTGTACTTCAAGTAGATCATGTACTACAATATATATGCCCATGAGGCTCAAGCAATACAATGAACTACTCCATCAAATCCCTCTATCCCTTCTAACAGTTGTTGTCGGAGGGAGATAGGATAACTCAGCTTTTTTCACTGGCGGGCAAAATTGAGAAAGAAGATATGATCAAAAAACCGTTGTGCCGAAGAAGTACTCACTGATCCAACTCTAATGGAGGCAATGGCTACCGTAGTATTATAAGAACCTTTTCTCTTATGAAGGGTTGACGAATATGCATCATGTCCTTGACTCAGTTCCTAGCAATGTAACTAACCACATTAATTCTATGCTAACCGAGCCATATTCCCAGGAATAGGTCAAATGTGCCTTTTCAGATGTTTCCTTTCAAGTCCCAGGGACGGATGGATTCCCAGCAAAATAAAATTCAACACCATTGGGAAGTATGTGGTTTTGATGTGACTAGAATTGTTTTGAGAATTATTTAAGGGATCGATTCGACGGAGACCATGAACAACACTATTTTAGTGCTCCTCCCAAAGGTATCCCACCCATCAAACATCTCTCGGTTTCGTCCGATCACAAGATAGCCTCTAAGGTTAATGCAAACCGTCCTAAGAGAAGACTACCGGGAATTATCTGTGAAGAACAGTCATCTTTTGTGCTAGGTTGTCTGATCACTGATAACATTATATCAGCTTACGAATGCTTGCACTTCATGAAAAAGAACAAGGCACAAAAACATAGAACTTGTGCCCTCAAGTTAGGCATGATGAAAGCTTATGATAGAGTGGAGTGGATTTATCTGCAAGAGCTTATGGAGAAACTTGGTTTTGCACATCAGTGGATACAGGTAGTGATGGACATGGTGAGATTTGTTTCTATTTTCGGTCATGTTTAATGGAAAGAAACATGATAATTTTAAACCCTCTAGAGGTCGTCAGGGAGATCCTATTTCACCCTATATCTTGTTGTTGGCAGCAGAGTGCCTTTCGTGCACGCTGAAAGCTAATGACCTGTCATCTCAACTCAGTGGAACTGAAGTGGCTCCGTCGGAACCGTTGGTGAATCATTTTCTCTCTGTAGATAACTCTCCCATTTTACCAAACATCTCATGTGCAAACACAAAAGAATGTGATGGTTGTGGTATAGGCTGACATCGGTGGACCGCACGTGGTACTCGATGGATGGGGAGGTGGACAGGCAAGGTGGGCGCGTCGTTACTCAGGCGCCGCCGACGCCATCAATCTCATATTCACATCCCACCGCCGACAAACGAGAAGCACAATGATAGGAATGGTTGGGGTCAAGCCGCCGCGGAATGCCCCGACGAGGCCATTCTTTGCGACGAGAGGCCCAGGCATCTCCATGATGACTCGAAGTTTCTGACCTCACGTCCGGCACGACCGGTGTTGTCCCCCCCTTCGTCCTGGATGGGGGCGAATGCAGGGAGGTGGGATGACGGACAACGATGAGGCGAGCTTAGGTGGGGTGAGCACGAAAGGTGAGTGGCGGCAGGCGGCAAGGCCGACTCCAGCAGGGCGAGCTTGGGGACGCCAGGCACGTATTGGTGGCGAGGTGGCGTGTGACTCCAAGGAGATAGAGCTCGCGAAAAAACACCCATCATACATGTCTGACAGAGGAGAGAGAAAACTAGTGTCACGTGACTGATTTTCAATTATAACCCGGTTTTGGACAATATTTATTCAGTTTGAAAGATGAGGGACTAAATGTGGCCCAAATTTTTTTTGGACCAGATATAACTTTTGACAAACTTTTGGGACCAATTTTTTTATTATTTTCAAGAAAAAGGTTAAAACCCATCCTAAGCTATTTTGAGTAGGCGCAGTTGCTAAACCGGCCATAAATTTTGGCCACCTAGAGGAAATGTGTATGACTCATTTTTAGGAAACAAGATTGTTCTGGGAGACGAGAAGCAGCCAAGATGAGGGACTGATCCACACAAGAGCAGCTATAGCTGATTCAGGTTCGGCCGATTTAATTTGAGGATTATGTGTTCTGTTCGACTGAAGGATGTTTGAATTATTTGTATGCTGAACATGGTTTATCATTACAGACACTTTAGCTGCAGAATTTGGAATGCTACTGCAGGATATAAACTCCTATATTGGTGTTTCGATGGAACAGAACAAATCATGAATACAAGCTAAAAATAATACGTAATACCCAGTGAAACTAGCAAGGTGCCTAGCACACTTGCAATGGAACCATTTGCCACGGGGGGCATCGCTACATGCATCTGAACATCGCTAGTTCCCGGGGAAGACCTTGCGGGGCACGCGCTGCGAAACCGGGCCGGCCGGTCCTGCTTCCGGGGCGGCGGAGAATGGCGAAATGGGCGCCGCGGCTTTGACCGGGGGCCCGCAGCAATCGTACCCACAGCATTTGAGGTTGCAGCAGGGAGTCGGCAACACCTGGGCGTCGCTCTGGGTGAGCGCCAGCAGGAAGACCAGCAACAGGGCGCCGACCATCTTGGAAGATATCGCCATCGATCGCTTGTGCTACGGGGGTCAACTTGTGATGCGAGAGACGTGGTGGTATGGATGTCTTTGTTCCCTCCTATTTATAGCCTTGAGCAGCAGGTTTCCCGAATAACGTGGATGGAAGGAATTCAATTGGAGCATTAACAACGTGCCATACAAAATCGTTGTCAAATCATGATATCATCCGGATGACTCCTCGAGGATAAGGATGAGTTTTAAGACATGCTCCCAAATTTTTAGAATAAAATTATTGAATTCCAAAGGTGTCTAATACAAGGCTGCTAATTAGGAAATTATCCATGTTGGTAAATCTTTGGTAGCAGGACATTAATAAGATAAAATCTCAGACCACGGTCCCAGATAAAGTGGTTGGTGAGAATACAGAGACGGTCCTGGATCCCGAGATGGACCGACAAGTTGGCCTCTCGATGTATCAGACTGTGCAGAATCCCGAGGTAATCCTGCCGGTTACGACTGTGGCTGTCGAGGGCCAGGCCCCAGAGTTGGTGGTGGATACTGTTCTGGTCGTGGGACAGGGCCCAGAGTTGGTGGTTGACTGTGCTCCGGATCCGCTGCGGCTGATTGAGCCAGCGCGATCGACTCCAATCCATGTTGTGACACCTACGCTGGTGCAGTTGATCCCACCGCCCACGGCCGGTCCGCTGTCATGTTCTGCTGGCTGGGACCCAGTTGCGGAGATGTGGGCCACTCACGAGGCTATGGAATTGATGGAGGCAACAACGCCGACCTTGGTAACTGATCTGGTGGGGCCCGTGTCTGAGGCTGGAAGGGGTGGAGATGTGACTACGTTGCATGCCCATGCACGCACAGTGCCCACGTCCACGGTGGGACTGCTATCACTACCAACCTCTCCTCCAAAGAGCTAGCAGCCCTCACTAACACCAAGTCTTTCTGCTCTAGGTTACTCAAGAAACTAGCACAGCCTCTATTACGAGAGATCGAAGTTGCCAATGGCATACGTCCTGGTCAAGACCCATTCACCCCGCGCAGGAACACACGATCCGTCAGCTCTTCCAGCTCTACGAGATCTAAGGCGTCAACGGCAGAGACCGTGTTGCTACAAGCCTTGGGCATTGCCCCAGACGAGTTGGCGATTTCGAGGAATCGCTTGACCAATTCCAAGGACTATTCAACTCACCGCTGCAAGAACGACATCCGCGCACCATTGCGGTAATCTTCGGGAAGTATCTGCCGTTCGACTTTGGGACGGAGGGCACTACGGAGGCCATCGCCATGGCCTAGGTTGTGCGGAATTGGGAGTGCACGTTTGGCCCAATGTCGCGCGTCAAGTTGGAGTTGATCAGCTGGAATGTTCGCGGTTTGAACAGTCCGGCTAAGCGGAAGGCGTTGAGAGAATTCGTAGATTCCAGTAGGCCGGCAATACTTTGTATCCAGGAGTCTAAACTCGAGTTTGTAGACCAGTTTATTATTTTGCAATGTTGTGGCCCATCCTATGATGGGTGTGCGTACTTGCCGGCTATTGGGACGCGAGGTGGCATCATCCTGGCATGGGACTGATCAGTTATTGGCATATCTAACTGTGTGCAGGACACCAACTCGGTCGCGGCTTACGTTGCACCTCTGGATGGGGCGCCCTGGTGGCTCTCAGTTGTCTATGGGCCTCAGGATGATGGCGAGAAGATACAATTCTTGGAGGAGCTTACGACCAGAAGATACAATTGGAGATTTCAACTTAAGACTACAGGCCTCTGACAAGAGTAACTCGCTGGTAGATAGGCATATGATGAGCACATTCAGAAGATTTGTTGACGATAATGGTCTGAAGGAGCTCTTCCTCCACGGTCGGCTTTTTACTTGGTGCAACGAAATAGAGGTACCCACCATGACTAAAATTGACCGAGCTTTCGTCTTGGTTGATTGGGAACTAGATCATCCTGATTGTCTGCTGCAGGCTTTGTCCACAGGTACATCAGATCACTGCCCACTTCATCTGGCTTTGGATGATCACCTTCACCCGCATAGGAGATTCCAATTTGAGTCTTTTTGGACTAAATTGGATGGGTTTGAGGAAGCAGTGGAGGAAGCTTGGAAGTGCGATCCGAAGATCACAGAGCCTTTTCGTCGGCTAGATGTGCTACTTAGAAACACGGCACAGTATCTCACTACGTGGGGCCAGAAAAAAGTGGGGAACGTTAAGCTACAGATTGCAGCTAACTGGATTATTCTGCAACTCGACAAGGCGCTCGACCACAGACTTCTGTCTGCAGGAGAGAGGTGGTTGCGCAACACGCTGAAGCTCACCTCCCTTGGGTTGGCATCACTCGAACGCACAATTGCCAGGCAGCGTTCTAGGATACGTTGGCTCAGTGAGGGAGATGCCAACACGAAGCTTTTCCACCTTATTGCCAATGGCAGGAAGCTTTGGAACTTCATCCCGGCGCTGCATCACGGTGATCAGATCATTACAGAGCAAGAGGGCAAGGAAGATGCGTTCTATGACGCTTACAAGGAGCTGTTGGGCACATATCATTCCAGAGATCAGACCATGGACCTGGCCTTTCTGGAGGTAGAGCCCCTTGACCTGCACGAGTTGGACAGTATCTTCACCGAGGAGGAGGTCTGGTCGGTGATCAAGGAGATGCCTGCTGAGCGTGCACCCGGACCGGATGGTTTCAACGGTCTATTTTCCAAACAAGCCTAGAGGATTATCAAAGGCGACATGATGGCGGCTATTCACAAATTCCAGTTGGGAAATGGCAGAGAATTTGGTAGGCTCAACCAGGCGATAATCACCCTCATACCTAAATAACCTGATGCTTGTCAGATCGGAGACTTCAGGCCAATCAGCCTCCTTCATAGCATTCCTAAGATAAATTCAAAACTGATGGCATCTAGGCTCTGCCCACGTATGGGAGAGTTGGTGAAGATGAATCAATCTGCTTATATCCGTGGGAGAAATGTACATGACAACTTCCTGCTTGTGAGACAGGTGGCCCGTAATTTGCACAAAAAGAAAGCTAAAGGTGTGATGCTGAAATTGGACATCTCACGAGCATTTGACTCAATCTCCTGGTCCTTCTTGTTTGAAGTGCTGCGTGCGAAAGGGTTCTTAGAACTTTGGTGTTCACGCCTGGCTATTCTGCTCACCAAAGCAAGCTCAAGAGTGATAGTAAATGGCGGTCTGGGAAAGAAGTTCAGGCATGCGAAGGGGCTGTGCCAAGGAGACCCGGTTTCCCCTCTTCTATTTGTAATAGCCATGGACACACTCTCTTCCAAGATGATCAGAGCACAGAAGATGGGTGCGATCAGTGCAATGCCAGGATGCACTCCTCTTCAGAGACCGTCTATTTATGCGGACGATGTGATACTTTTCATCAAACCCATGATCAGCGACTTGTGCTTCGTAAAAGAAGCTCTGCAAATTTTTGGCAGAGCATCGGGACTACATGTTAATTTTGCCAAGTCTTCGGCGATCATGATCCAATCGTATGATGCGGATTGACAGCGTGTTTGTCAAGCTTTACCCTGGAGCATGGACCACTTCCCGTGTAGATATCTTGGATTACAGCTTTCAATCAAACAACTTACGAGAGCGGAGTGGCAACCAATTGTGGATCAACTCCTCGATTTCCTACCGGGCTGGCAAAGAGGGCTGGTTACAAGGCCAGGACGACTGATTCTAGTGAATAATGTGGTTCGTGCCAGGCCTATGCATCACTTACTCGTCGCTGAGGCTCCCAAGTGGATAAAGCCTGTCGTGCGTTCTTCTGGGCGGGATCGGAGGAAATACATGGAGGCAAATGTTTGGTGGCTTGGAAGCGAGTCTGTCGTCCCAAACATCTTGGAGGACTCGGAGTACTCGACCTCAACAGGCAGGGGCTCGCCCTTTGACTGCATTGGGAATGGCTGAAGCGCACGGATCAGGGCAGGCCATGGCAGGGCCTCTCGCTTACTATGGACAAGCAGACACAAGCGGCTTCCACGAGCCTTGTTCAGTGGAAGGTGGGAGATGGACAATGTATCATTTTCTGGAAGGACAGATGGCTCAATGGCTCCACCATCGCTGAGATCGCGCCGCTGGTTCGTGCATGTGTGTGCACGCAAGTGGCTAACAGAAGGACAGTAGCGGATGCTCTTCTTCTACATCGCTGGGCCAATGATGTATCTGGGGACTTGTCGGCAGAGGTTCTGGTGCAACTTGTCCGGCTTTGGGAGATCACGATCACCATTCAGCTTGACCCAGTGCAGGTGGACACCCCAATCTAGAAATGGAACAACCTTGGCGTCTACTCCTCGGCATCTTCTTACGCAATGCTTTGGGAAGATAGCATTGGCTTTGCCCCAGCAAGGGCCATCTGGAAGTGGTGGGCTCCTCTCTCATGCAAACTATTCATGTGGCTAGCCATGCATTATCGCCTCTAGACGGCCGATCGTAGATTCAGACATGTGATGGGGAACGTAGTAATTTCAACAAAAATCCTACGCACACACAAGATCATGGTGATGCATAGTAACGAGAGAGGAGAGTGTTGTCCACGTACCCTCGTACACCGGAAACGGAAGCGTTATAACAACACGGTTGATGTAGACGTACGTCTTCACGGCCTGACCGATCAACCACCGAAACTACGGCACCTCCGAGTTTTAGCACACGTTCAGCTCGATGACGATCCCCGGACTCCGATCCAGCAGAATGTCGGGGAAGAGTTCCCTCAGCACGACGGCGTGGTGACGATCTTGATGTTCTACCGTCGGAGGGCTTCGCATAAGCACCGCTACAATATTATCGAGGATTATGGTGGAGGGGGCACCGCACACAGCTAAGAGATCAATGATCAATTGTTGTGTCCATGGGGTGCCCCCTACCCCCGTATATAAAGGAGCAAGAGGGGAGAGGCGGCCGGCCTAGGAGGAGGCACGCCGGCGGAGTCCTACCCCTACCGGGAGTAAGACTCCCCCCTTTTCCATGTTGGACTAGGACTTGGGGGGAAGTAGAGAGAGAGGGAAGGAAAGGGGGGGCGCCCCCCCCTCCTTGTCCAATTCGGACTTGGGGGGGAGGGGCGCACGGCTGCCCCTTGGCCCGCCTCTCCTCTTCCTCCACTAGGCCCATTAAGGCCCAATAACCTCCGGGGGGTTCCGGTAACCCCTCCAGCAATCCGGTAAAATCATATTTTCACCCGGATCACTTCTGGTATCCAAACATAGGCTTCCAATATATCAATCTTTATGTCTCGACCATTTCGAGACTCCTCGTCATGTATGAGATCACATCCGGGACTCCGAACAACCTTCGGTACATCAAAACATATAAACTCATAATGAAACTATCATCGTAACATTAAGCGTGTGGACCCTACGGGTTCGAGAACTATGTAGACATGACCGAGACACGTCTTTGGTCAATAACCAATAGCGGAACCTGGATGCTCATATTGGCTCCCACATATTCTACGAAGATCTTTACCGGTCAAACCGCATATAAACATACGTTGTTCCCTTTGTCATCGGTATGTTACTTGCCCGAGATTCGATCGTCGGTATCTCAATACCTAGTTCAATCTCGTTACCAGCAAGTCTCTTTACTCATTACGTAATACATCATCTCGCAACTAACTCATTAGTTGCATTGCTTGAAAGGCTTAAGTGATGTGTATTACCAAGAGGGCCCAGAGATACCTCTCCGACAATCGGAGTGACAAATCCTAATCTCGAAATACGCCAACCCAACAAGTACCTTCGGAGACAACTGTAGAGCACCTTTATAATCACCCATTTACGTTGTGACGTTTGGTAGCACACAAAGTGTTCCTCCGGTAAACAGGAGTTGCATAATCTCATAGTCATAGGAACATGCATAAGTCATGAAGAAAGCAATAGCAACATACTAAACGATCGTGTGCTAAGCTAATGGAACGGGTCAAGTCAATCACATCATTCTCCTAATGATATGATCCCGTTAATCAAGTAGCAACTCTTTTGTTCATGGCTAGGAAACATAACCATCTTCGGTTAACGAGCTAGTCAAGTAGAGGCATACTAGTGACCCTCTGTTTGTCTATGTATTCACACATGTGTTATGTTTCCGGTTAATACAATTCTAGCTTGAATAATAAACATTTATCATGATATAAGGAAATAAATAATAACTTTATTATTGCCTCTAGGGCATATTTCCTTCAGTCTCCCACTTGCACTAGAGTCAATAATCTAGATTACACAGTAATGATTCTAACACCCATGGAGCCTTGGTGTTGATCATGTTTTGCTCGTGCAAGAGGCTTAGTCAACGGGTCTGCAACATTCAGATCCGTATGTATCTTGCTAATTTCTATGTCTCCCACCTGGACTAAATCCCGGATGGAATTGAAGCGTCTCTTGATGAGCTTGGTCGTTTTGTGAAATCTGGATTCCTTCGCCAAGGCAATTGCACCAGTATTGTCACAAAACATTTTCATTGGACCCGATGCACTAGGTATGACACCTAGATCGGATATGAACTCCTTCATCCAGACTCCTTCATTTGCTGCTTCTGAAGCAGCTATGTACTCCGCTTCACACGTAGATCCCGTCACGACGCTTTGCTTAGAACTGCACCAACTGACAGCTCCACCTTTCAATGTAAACACGTATCCGGTTTGCGATTTAGAATCGTCCGGATCAGTGTCAAAGCTTGCATCAATGTAACCATTTACAATGAGCTCTTTTTCACCTCCATAAACGAGAAACATATCCTTAGTCCTTTTCAGGTATATTAGGATGCTCTTGACCGTTGTCCAGTGATCCACTCCTGGATTACTTTGGTACCTCCCTGCTAGACTTATAACAAGGCACACATCAGGTCTGGTAGACAGCATTGCATACATGATAGAGCCTATGGCTGAAGCATAGGGAACATCTTTCATTTTCTCTCTATCTTCTGAAGTGGTCGGGCATTGTAACACAGGCAAGAACCCTTTCTTTGCTTGATCCATTCTGAACTTTTTCAAAACTTTGTCAAGGTATGTACTTTGTGAAAGTCCAATTAAGCGTCTTGATCTATCTCTATAGATCTTAATGCCCAATATGTAAGAAGCTTCACCGAGGTCTTTCATTGAAAAAATCTTATTCAAGTATCCCTTTATGCTATCCAGAAATTCTATATCATTTCCAATCAGTAATATGTCATCCACATATAATATCAGAAATGCAACAGAGCTTCCACTCACTTTCTTGTAAATACAGGCTTCTCCAAAAGTCTGTATAAAACCAAATGCTTTGATCACACTATCAAAGCGTTTATTCCAACTCCGAGAGGCTTGCACCAGTCCATAAATGGATCGCTGGAGTTTGCACACTTTGTTAGCTCCCTTTGGATCGACAAAACTTTCCGGTTGCATCATATACAACTCTTCTTCCAGAAATCCATTCAGCAATGCAGTTTTGACATCCATCTGCCAAATTTCATAATCACAAAATGCGGCAATTGCTAACATGATTCGGACAGACTTAAGCATCACTACGGGTGAGAAGGTCTCATCATTGTCAATCCCTCGAACTTGTCAAAAACCTTTCGCAAGAAGTCGGGCTTTGTAGACAGTAATATTACCGTCAGCATCAGTCTTCTTCTTGAAGATCCATTTATTCTCAATTGCTTGCCGATCATCGGGAAAGTCAACCAAAGTCCACACTTTGTTCTCATACATGGATCCCATCTCAGATTTCATGGCTTCTAGCCATTTTGCGGAATCTGGGCTCACCATCGCTTCTTCATAGTTTGTAGGTTCACCATGATCTAATAGCATGACTTCCAGAACTGAATTACCGTACCACTCTGGTGTGGATCTTACTCTGGTTGATCTACGAGGTTCAGTAACAACTTGATCTGAAGTTTCATGATCATCATCATCAACTTCCTCACTAATTGGTGTAGGATTCACAGAAACCGGTTTTTGTGATGAACTACTCTCCAACAAAGGAGCAGGTACAGTTACCTCATCAAGTTCTACTTTCCTCCCACTCACTTCTTTCGAGAGAAACTCCTTCTAGAGAAAGGATACATTTTTACCAACGAATGTCTTGCCTTCGGATCTGTGATAGAAGGTGTACCCAACAGTTTCCTTTGGGTATCCTATGAAGACACATTTCTCCGATTTGGGTTTGAGCTTATCAGGTTGAAGCTTTTTCACATAAGCATCGCAGTCCCAAACTTTAAGAAACGACAACTTTGGTTTCTTGCCAAACCACAGTTCATAAGGCGTCGTCTCAACGGATTTCGATGGTGCCCTATTTAACATGAATCGACCGTCTCTAAAGCATAACCCCAAAACGATAGCGTTAAATCTGTAAGAGACATCATAGATCGCACCATATCTAGTAGAGTACGATTACGACGTTCGGACACACCATTACGCTGTGGTGTTTCGGGTGGCGTGAGTTGGGAAACTATTCCGCATTGTTCAAATGTAGACCAAAATCGTAACTCAAATATTCTCCTCCACGATCAGATCATAGAAACTTTATTTTCTTGTTACGATGATTTTCAACTTCACTCTGAAATTATTTGAACTTTCCAAATGTTTTAGACTGATGCTTCATTAAGTAGATATACCCATATCTGCTTAAATCATCTGTGAAGGTGAGAAAATAACGATATCCGCCACGAGCCTCAACATTCATCGGACCACATACATCTGTATGTACGATTTCCAATAAATCTGTTGCTCTCTCCATAGTACCGGAGAACGGCGTTCTAGTCATCTTTCCCATGAGGCACGGTTCGCAAGTACCAAGTGATTCATAATCAAGTGGTTCCAAAAGTCCATCAGTATGGAGTTTCTTCATGCGCTTTACACTGATATGACCTAAATGGCAGTGCCACAAATAAGTTGCACTATCGTTATCAACTCTGCATCTTTTGGCTTCAACATTATGAATATGTGTATCACTATATCGTGATTCGTCAAACATAGAACACTCTTCAAGGGTGCATGACCATAAAAGATATTACTCATATAAATAGAACAACCATTATTCTCTGATTTAAATGAATAACCGTCTCGCATCAAACAAGATCTAGATATAATGTTCATGCTCAACGCTGGCACCAAATAAGAATTATTTAGGTCTAATACTAATCCCGAAGGTAGATGAAGAGGTAGCGTGCCGACCGCGATCACATCGACTTTGGAAGCATTTCCCACGCGCATCGTCACCTCGTCCTTGGTTAGTGTTCGCTTAATCCGTAGTCCCTGTTTCGAGTTGCAAATATTAGCAACAGAACCAATATCAAATACCCAGGTGATACTGCGAGCTCTAGTAAGGTACACATCAATAACATGTATATCACATATACCTTTGTTCACCTTGCCATCCTTCTTATCTGCCAAATACTTGGGGCAGTTCTGCTTCGAGTGACCAGTCTGCTTGTAGTAGAAGCACTCAGTTTCAGGCTTAGGTCCAGACTTGGGTTTCTTCTCCTGAGCAGCAATTTGCTTGTTGTTCTTCTTGAAGCTCCCCTTCTTCTTCCCTTTGCCCTTTTTCTTGAAACTAGTGGTGTTGTTGACCATGAACACTTGATGCTCCTTCTTGATTTCTACCTCCGCAACCTTTAGCACTGCGAAGAGCTCGGGAATCGTCTTATCCATCCCTTGCATGTTATAGTTCATCACGAAGCTCTTATAGCTTGGTGGCAGTGATTGGAGAATTCTGTCAATGACGCTATCATCCGGAAGATTAACTCCCAGTTGAATCAAGTGATTATTATACCCAGACATCTTGAGTATATGCTCACTAACAAAACTATTCTCCTCCATCTTGCAGCTATAGAACTTATTGGAGACTTCATATCTCTCAATCCGGGCATTTGCTTGAAATATTAACTTTAACTCCTGGAACATCTCATATGCTCCATGACATTCAAAACGTCGTTGAAGTCCCGGTTCTAAGCAGTAAAGCATGGCACATTGAACTATCGAGTAGTCATCAGCTTTGCTCTGCCAGACGTTCTTAACGTCGTCAGTTGCATCAGCACCAGGCCTGGCACCCAATGGTGCTTCCAGGACGTAATTCTTCTGTGCAGCAATGAGGATAATCCTCAAGTTATGGACCCAGTCCGTGTAATTGTTACCATCATCTTTCAACTTTGCTTTCTCAAGGAACGCATTAAAATTCAACGGAACAACAGCACGGGCCATCTATCTACAATCAACATAGACAAGCAAGATACTATCAGGTACTAAGTTCATGATAAATTTAAGTTCAATTAATCACATTACTTAAGAACTCCCACTTAGAAAGACATCCCTCTAATCTTCTAAATGATCACGTGATCCAAATCAACTAAACCATAACCGATCATCACGTGAAATGGAGTAGCTTTCAATGGTGAACATCACTATGTTGATCATATCTACTGTATGATTCACGCTCGACCTTTCGATCTCAGTGTTCCGAGGCCATATCTGCATATGCTAGGCTCGTCAAGTTTAACCTGAGTATTCTGCGTGTGCAAAAACTGACTTGCACCCGTTGTATATGGACGTAGAGCTTATCACACCCGATCATCACATGGTGTCCAGGCACGACGAACTTTGGTCAAGGTGCATACTCAGGGAGAACACTTTTATCTTGAAATTTAGTGAGAGATCATATTATAATGCTACCGTCAAACAAAGCAAGATAAGATGCATAAAAGATAAACATCACATGCAATCAATATAAGTGATATGATATGGCCATCATCATCTTGTGCTCGTGATCTCCATCTCCGAAGCACCGTCATGATCACCATCGTCACCGGCGCGACACCTTGATCTCCATCGTAGCATCATTGTCGTCTCGCCAATCTTATGCTTCTACTACTATCGCTACCGCTTAGTGATAAAGTAAAGCATTACAGGGCGATTGCATTGCATACAATAAAGCGACAACCATATGGCTCCTGCCAGTTGCCGATAAATCGGTTACAAAACATGATCATCTCATACAACAAAATTTAGCATCATGTCTTGACCATATCACATCACAACATGCCCTGCAAAAACAAGTTAGACGTCCTCTTTATTGTTGCATGTTTTACGTGGCTGCTACGGGCTTAGCAAGAACCGTTCTTACCTACGAGTCAAAACCACAACGATAGTTTGTGAAGTTGGTGCTGTTTTAACCTTCGCAAGGACCGGGCGTAGCCACACTCGGTCCAACTAAAGTTGGAGAAACTGACACCCGCCAGCCACCTATGTGCAAAGCATGTCGGCAGAACCAGTCTCGCGTAAGCGTACGCGTAATGTCGGTCCGGGCCGCTTCATCCAACAATACCGCCAAACCAAAGTATGACATGCTGGTAAGCAGTATGACTTATATCACCCACAACTCACTTGTGTTTTACTCGTGCATATTACATCAACGCATAAAACCTGGCTCGGATTCCACTGATGGGGAACGTAGTAATTTCAAAAAATTGTTGGGGAACGTAGCAGAAATTCAAAATTTTCTACGCAACACCAAGATCAATCTATGGAGTAACCTACCAATGAGGGAAGGAGAGTGCATCTACATACCCTTGTAGATCGCTAAGCGGAAGCGTTCAAGTGAACGGGGTTGATGGAGTCATACTGGTCGTGATCCAAATCACCGATGGTCCTAGTGCCGAATGGACAGCACCTCCGCGTTCAACACGCATGCAGCCCGGTGACGTCTCCCATGCCTTGATCTAGCAAGGGGAGAGGGAGAGGTTGGGGAAGACTCTGTCTAGCAGCAGCACGACGGCGTGGTGGTGGTGGAGGAGCGTGGTACTCCAGCAGGGCTTCGCCAAGCACCGCAAGAGACGAGGAGGGAGAGGGGTAGGGTTGCGCCAAGAAGGAGATGTTCTCGTGTCTATGGCAGCCCAAAACCCCCACTATATATAGGGGAAAGGGAGGGGTTGCACCTCCACCTAGGTTTCAACCCCTAGGGGTGGCGGCCAGACCTAGATCCCATCCAGGGGCGGCCAAGGTGGGAGAGAGGGGGGCGCACCACTAGGTGGGCCTTAAGGCCCATCTGGACCTAGGGTTTGCCCCTCCCACTCTCCCTGTGCCTTGGGATTTGGTGGGCGGCGCCCCATCCCACATAGGGGATGGTCCCTTTCCACTTATGGCCCACGCAAGCCTTCAGGGCTGGCGGCCCCTCCCGGTGGACCCCCGGAGACCTCCGGTGGTCCCGCTACACTACCGGTGATGCCCAGAACACTTCCGGTGGCCAAAACCATACTTCCTATATATAAATCTTTACCTCCGGACCATTCCGGAACTCCTCGTGACGTCCGAGATCTCATCCGGGACTCCGAAAAACATTCGGTAACCACGTACATATATTCGCTATAACCCTAGCGTCATCGAACCTTAAGTGTGTAGACCCTACGAGTTCGGGAGACACGTAGACATGACCGAGACAACTCTCTGGCCAATAACCAACAGCGGGATCTGGATACCCATGTTGGCTCCCACATGTTCCACGGTGATCTCATTGGATGAACCACGATGTCAAGGATTCAATCAATCCCGTATTCAATTCCCTTTGTCTACCGGTATAGTACTTGCCCGAGATTCGATCGTCGGTATCTCGATACCTTGTTCAATCTCGTTGTCGGCAAGTCTCTTTACTCGTTCCGTAACAAATCATGACGTGATCAACTCCTTGATCACATTGTGCACATTATGATGATGTCCTACCGAGTGGGCCCAGAGATACCTCTCCTTCACACGGAGTGACAAATCCCAATCTCGATTCGTGCCAACCCAACAGACACTTTCGGAGATACCTGTAGTGTACCTTTATAGCCACCCAGTTATGTTGTGATGTTTGGCACACCCAAAGTATTCCTACGGTATCCGGGAGTTGCACAATCTCATGGTCTAAGGAAATGATACTTGACATTAGAAAAGCTTTAGCATACGAACTACACGATCTTTGTACTAGGCTTAGGATTGGATCTTGTCCATCACATCATTCTCCTAATGATGTGATCCCGTTATCAATGACATCCAATGTCCATGGTCAGGAAACCGCAACCATCTATTGATCAACGAGCGAGTCAACTAGAAGCTTACTAGGTACATTGTTGTCTATGTATCCACACATGTATCTGAGTTTCCTATAGATACAATTCTAGCATGGATAATAAATGATTATCATGTACAAGGAAATATAATAATAACTAATTTATTATTGCCTCTAGGGCATATTTCCAACAGTCTCCCACTTGCACTAGAGACAATAATCCAGTTCGCATCGCTATGTGATTAACACTCAAGGTCACATCCCCATGTGACTAACACCCAAAGAGTTCTGGGTTTGATCATGTTATGCTTGTGAGAGATGTTATAGTCAACGGGTCTGAACCTTTCAGATCCGTGTGTGCTTTACAAATCTCTATGTCATCTTGTAGATGCAGCTATCACGCTCTATTTGGAGCTATTCCAAATAACTGTTCTACTATACGAATCTGGTTTACTACTCAGAATCATCCAGATTAGTGTCAAAGATTGCATCGGCGTAACCCTTTACGACGAACTCTTTTACCACCTCCATAATCGAGAAAATTCCTTAGTCCACTAGTTACTAAGGATAACCTTGACCGTTGTCCTGTGATCCATTCCTGGATCACACCTGTACCCCTTCAGGTGCGGTACACAACATAGCATACTTTAGAGCCTACGTCTAAAGCATAGGGGACGACCTTCGTCCTTTCTCTCTATTCTGCCGTGGTCAGGTCTTGAGTCCTACTCAATACTCATACCTTATAACACAGCCAAGAACTCCTTCTTTGTTGATCTATTTGAACTCCTTCGAAATATTGTCACGGTATGTATTCATTTGAAAGTACTATTAAGCGTTCTTGATCTATCCTTATAGATCTTGATGCTTAATGTTCAAGTAGCTCAATCCAGGTTTTCCACTGAAAAACACTTTTCAAATAACCTGGCATGCTTTCCAGAAATTCTACATCATTTCTGATCAACAATATGTCAACAACATATACTCATCAGAAATTCTATAGTGCTCCCACTCACTTCTTTGGAAATACAAGTTTCTCATAAACTTTGTATAAACCTAAAATCTTCGATCATCTCATCAAAGCGTACATTCCAATTCCGAGATGCTTACTCCAGTCCTTAAAAGGATTGCCGGAGCTTTGCATACTTGTTAGCATCTTTCAGGATTGACAAAACCTTCTGGTTGTATCACATACAACCTTTCCTCAAGAAAATCGTCGAGGAAACAATGTTTTGACATCCTATCTGCTAGATTTCATAAATAATGCAGTAACTGCTAACATGATTCCAACAGACTCTTAGCATCGCTACGAGTGAGAAAATCTCATCGTAGTCAACTCCTTGAACTTGTCGGGAAACATCTTAACGACAAGTCGAGCTTTCTCAATGGTGACACTTACCATCATTGTCCGTCTTCCTTTTAAAATCCATATGTACCTAACAGCCTTACGGCCATCAAGTAGTTCTTCCAAAGTCTACACTTTGTTTTCATACATGGATCCTATCTTGAATTTTATGGCCTCGAGCCAATTTTCAGAATCCGGGCCCACCATCGCTTCTCCATAGCTCGTAGGTTCATTGTTGTCTAGCAACATGACTTCCAGGGCAGGATTACGTGCCACTTTGAAATAGCACGCATCCTTGTCGTCCTACGTGGTTTGGTAGTGACTTGATCCGAAGTTTCATGATCACTATCATAAGCTTCCACTTCAACTGGTGTAGGTGCCACAGGAACAACTTCCTGTGCCCTGCTACACACTAGTTGAAGTGACGGTTCAATAACCTCATCAAGTCTCCACCATCCTCCCACTCAATTCTTTTGAGAGAAATTTTTCCTCGAGAAAGGACCCGATTTTAGAAACAATCCCTATCGCTTTCGGATCTAAGATAGGAGGTATACCCGACTGTTTTGGGTGTCCTATGAAGATGTAGTTATCCGCTTTGGGTTCGAGCTTATCAGCCTGAAACTTTTTCACATAAGCGTCGTAGCCCCAAACTTTTAAGAAACAATAGCTTATGTTTCTCTAAACTATGTCGTCTCAACAGATTTGTGTGGTTCCCTATTTAAAGTGAATGCGGTTGTCTCTAATGCCTAACCCATGAACGATGGTGGTAATTCGATAAGAGACATCATGGTATGCACCATATCCAATAGGGTGCAGTTATGATGTTCGGACACACCATCACACTATGGTGTTCCCGACGGTATTTGTCGTGAAACAATTTCCACAATGTCTCAATTGTGTGCCAAACTCGTAACTCAGATATAAATCTCTATGATCATGTCATAGACATTTTATCCTCTTGTCACGACGATCTTCAACTTCACTCTGAAATTACTTGAACCTTTCAATAATTCAAACTCATGATTCATCAAGCAAATATACCAGCATCTACTCAAATCATGTGTGAAGTAAGAACATAACGATATCCACTACATGCCTCAGCACTCATTGGACTGCAGACATCAAGATGTATTACTTCCAACAAGTTGCTTTCTTGTTCCATCTTACTGAAAACGAGGCCTTTCAGTCATCTTGCCCATGTGGTATGATTTGCATGTCTCAAGTGATTCAAAATCATGTGAGTCCAAACGATCCATCTGCATGGAGTTTCTTCATGCATATCTACCAATAAACATGGTTCGCATGTCTCAATCTTTTAAAAACGAGTAAGTCCAAAGATCCATCAACATGGAGCTTCTTCATGCGTTTTATACCAATATGACTCAAATTGCAGTGCCACAAGTATGTGGTACCATCATTACTATCTTATATCTTTTGGCATGAACATGTGTATTACTACGATCGGGATGGTATTATTCAAATAAACAGAGTAACCATTATTCTCCTTAAATGAATAACCGTATTGTGATAAACATAATCCAATCATGTCTATGCCCAACGCAAACACCAAATAACAATTATTTAGGTTTTAATACCAATCTCGATGGTAGAGGGAGCGTACGATATTTGATTACATCAACCATGGAAACACTTCCAACACACTTCCAACACTTAGCAACCGAACCGGTATTTAATACCCTGGTGCTACTAGGAGTACTAGTAAAGTACACATTAATGTAATGTATATCCAATATACTTCTGTTGACCTTGCCTGCCTTCTCATCTACCTAGTATCTAGGGTGGTTCTGCTTCAGTGACTGTTCCCCTTATTACAGAAGCACTTAGTCTCGGGCTTGGGTTCAACTTTGGGTTTCTTCACTAGAGCAGCAACTGATTTGTTGTTTCATGAAGTATCCCTTTCTTGCCCTTGCCCTTCTTGAAACTAGTGGTTTTACTAACCATCAACAATTGATGCTCCCTTTTGATTTCTACTTTCGCGGTGTCGCGAATTGCTCAAGTATCATATCTATCCCTGATATGTTATAGTTCATCACGAAGCTCTAGTAGCTTGGTGGCAGTGACTTTGGAGAACCATCACTATCTTATCTGGAAGATTAACTCCCACTCGATTCAAGCGATTCTAGCACTCATACAATCTAAGCACATGCTCAATGATTGAGCTTTTCTCCTTAGATTGTAGGCTTAGGAAACTTGTCAGAGGTCTCATACCTCTTGACACGGGCACCAGCCTGAAATCCCAATTTCAGTCCTTGAAACATCTCATATGTTTCGCGACGTTTGAAAATCGTCTTCGGTGCCTCAACTCTAAACCGTTTGACTGAACTATCACGTAGTTATCAAAACGTGTATGTCAGATGTTCGCAACATCCACAGACGACGTTCGAGGTTCAGCACACTGAGCGGTGCATTAAGGACATAAGCTTTCTATGAAGCAATGAGGACAATCCTAAGTTCACGGACCTAGTCCACATAATTGCTACTATCAACGTTCAACTAAATTTTCTTTAGGAACATATCTAAACAGTAGAACTGAAGCATGAGCTATGACATAATTTGCGAAGACCTTTTGACTATGTTCAGGATAATTAAGTTCATATTATGAACTCCCACTCAGATAGACATCCCTCTAGTCATCTAAGTGATTACATGATCCGAGTCAACTAGGTCGTGTCCGATCATCACGTGAGACGGACTAGTCATCATCGGTTAACATCTTCATGTTGATCGTATCTACCATACGACTCATGCTCGACCTTTCGGTCTCTTGTGTTCTGAGGCCATGTCTGTACATGCTAGGCTCGTCAAGTCAACCTAAGTGTTTCACGTGTGTAAATCTGTCTTACACCCGTTGTATGTGAATGTTAGAATCTATAACACCCGATCATCACGTGGTGCTTCGGAACGACGAACTTTCGCAACGGTGCACAGTTAGGGGGAACACTTTCTTGAAATTTTAATGAGGGATCATCTTATTTAAGCTACCGTCGTTCTAAACAAATAAGATGTAAAACATGATAAACATCACATGCAATCAAATAGTGACATGATATGCCCATCATCACTTTGCTCCTTTTGATCTCCATCTTCGGGGCTCCATGATCATCATCGTCACCGGCATGACACCATGATCTCCATCATCATGATCTCCATCATCGTGTCTTCATGAAGTTGTCTCGCCAACTATTACTTCTACTACTAAAGCTAACGGTTAGCAATAAAGTAAAGTAATTACATGACGTTTATGTTGACACGCAGGTCATAAATAAATTGAGACAACTCCTATGGCTCCTGCCGGTTGTCATACTCATCGACATGCAAGTCGTGATTCCTAGTACAAGAACATGATCAATCTCATGCATCACATATCATTCATCACATTCTTTTTGGGCCACATCACATCACATAGCATATCCTGCAAAAACAAGTTAGACGTCCTCTAATTGTTGTTGCATGTTTTTACGTGGCTGCTATGGGTTTCTAGCAAGAACGTTCCTTAC
The DNA here is from genome assembly GCA_032464435.1 of Aegilops umbellulata. Classification (NCBI taxonomy): domain Eukaryota; kingdom Viridiplantae; phylum Streptophyta; class Magnoliopsida; order Poales; family Poaceae; genus Aegilops; species Aegilops umbellulata. The sequence continues at coordinate 360,978,972 of CP136059.1, forward strand.
CTACGCAAAACCACAACGTGATATGCCAATTTCTATTTAACCATCATAAGGACCCTTTTCATCGAATCCGATCCGACTAAAGTGGGAGAGACAGACACCCACTAGCCACCTTATGCAACTAGTGCATGTCAGTCGTTGGAACCTGTCTCACGTAAGAGTACGTGTAAGGTCGGTCCGGGCCGCTTCATCCCATGATACCGCCGAATCAAGATAAGACTAGTAACGGCAAGTAAATTGACAATATCGACGCCCACAACTACTTTGTGTTCTACTCGTGCATAGAAACTACGCATAAACCTGGATCTGATACCACTGTTGGGGAACGTAGCAGAAATTCAAAATTTTCTACGCAACACCAAGATCAATCTATGGAGTAACCTAGCAACGAGGAAAGGAGAGTGCATCTACATACCCTTGTAGATCGCTAAGCGGAAACGTTCAAGTGAACGGGGTTGATGGAGTTGTACTCGTCGTGATCCAAATCACCGATGATCCCAGAGCCGAACGGACAGCACCTCCGCGTTCAACACACATGCAGCCCGGTGACGTCTCCCATGCCTTGATCCAGCAAGTGGAGAGGGAGAGGTTGGGGAAGACTCTGTCCAGCAGCAGCACGACGGCGTGGTGGTGGTGGAGGAGCGTGGTACTCCAGCAGGGCTTCGCCAAGCACCGCAAGATCATGGTGACGCATAGCAATGAGAGGGAAGAGTGTTGTCCACGTACCCTCGTAGACCGAAAGCGGAAGCGTTATAACAACGCAGTTGATGTAGTCGTACGTCTTCACGGCCTGACCGGTCAAGCACCGAAACTACGGCACCTCCGAGTTCTAGCACACGTTCAGCTCGATGACGATCCCCGGACTCCGATCCAGCAGAATGTCAGGGAAGAGTTCCATTAGCACGACGGCCTGGTGACGATCTTGATGTTCTACCTGTTGGAAATATGCACTAGAGGCAATAATAAATTGATTATTATTATATTTCCTTGTTCATGATAATTGTTTATTATCCATGCTAGAATTGTATTGATTGGAAACTCAGATACATGTGTGGATACATAGACAACACCATGTCCCTAGTAAGCCTCTAGTTGACTAGCTCGTTGATCAATAGATGGTTACGGTTTCCTGACCATGGACATTGGATGTCATTGATAACGGGATCACATCATTAGGAGAATGATGTGATGGACAAGACCCAATCCTAAGCCTAGCACAAGATCATGTAGTTCGTATGCTAAAGCTTTTCTAATGTCAAGTATCATTTCCTTAGACCATGAGATTGTGCATCTCCCGGATACCATAGGAGTGCTTTGGGTGTGCCAAACGTCACAACGTAACTGGGTGGCTATAAAGGTACACTACAGGTATCTCCAAAAGTGTCTGTTGGGTGGCGCGAATCGAGACTGGGATTTGTCACTCCATGTAAACGGAGAGGTATCTCTGGGCCCACTCGGTAGGACATCATCATAATGTGCACAATGTGATCAAGGAGTTGATCACGAGATGATGTGTTATGGAACGAGTAAAAGAGACTTGCCGGTAACGAGATTGAACAAGGTATCGGGATACCGACGATCGAATCTCGGGCAAGTATCGTACCAATAGACAAAGGGAATTGTATACGGGATTGATTAAGTCCTTGACATCGTGGTTCATCCGATGAGATCATCGTGGAACATGTGGGAGCCAACATGGGTATCCAGATCCCGCTGCTGGTTATTGACCGGAGAACATCTCGGTCATGTCTGCATGTCTCCCGAACCCGTAGGGTCTACACACTTAAGGTTCGATGACGCTAGGGTTATAAAGGAAGCTTGTATGTGGTTACCGAATGTTGTTCGGAGTCCCGGATGAGATCATGGACGTCACGAGGAGTTCCGGAATGGTCCGGAGGTAAATATTTATATATAGGAAGTCCTATTTCGGCCATCAGGACAAGTTTCGGGGTCATCGGTATTCTACCGGGACCACCGGAGGGGTCCCGGGGGCCCACCGGGTGGGGCCACCCATCCGGGAGGGTCCCATGGTCTGAAGTGGGAAGGGATCCAGCCCAAAGTGGGCTGGGGCGCCACTTCCCCTAAGGCCCATGCGCCTAGGGTGAAAGGGGAAACCCTAAGGAGGAGTCCCAAGGGGGTAAGGCACCTCCTAGGTGCCTTGGGGGGGAGGGAATCCTCCCCTGGCCGCCGCCCCTAGGAGATTGGATCTCCTAGGGCTGGCGCACCCCCCCTTGGGATCCCTATATATAGTGGGGGTAGAGGGCCTCTTGAGACACACCTTTTGCCTTTGGTGCAGCCCCTCTCTCTCTCCCAAGTTCTTCTCCTCTCTTGCGGTGCTCGGCGAAGCCCTGCTGGATTGCCACGCTCCTCCATCATCACCACGCCGTTGTGCTGCTGCTGGATGGAGTCTTCCTCAACCTCTCCCTCTCTCCTTGCTGGATCAAGGCGTGGGAGACGTCATCGGGCTGTACGTGTGTTGAACGCGGAGGTGCCGTCCGTTCGGCACTAGGATCATCGGTGATCTGAATCACGACGAGTACGACTCCATCAACCCCGTTCAGTTGAACGCTTCCGCTTAGCGATCTACAAGGGTATGTAGATGCACTCTCCTTCCCCTCGTTGATGGTCTCTCCATATATAGATCTTGGTGACACATAGGAAAATTTTGAATTTCTGCTACGTTCCCCAACAGTGGCATCATGAGCTAGGTCTATTGCGTAGATTCTTTGCACGAGTAGAACACAAAGTAGTTGTGGGCGTTGATTTTGTTCAATATGCTTACCGTTACTAGTCAATCTTGATTCGGCGGCATTGTGAGATGAAGCGGCCCGGACCAACCTTACACGTACTCTTACGTGAGACCGGTTCCACCGACTGACATGCACTAGATGCATAAGGTGGCTGGCGGGTGTCTGTCTCTCCTACTTTAGTCGGATCGGATTCGATGAAAAGGGTCCTTATGAAGGGTAAATAGCAATTGGCATATCACGTTGTGGTTTTGCGTAGGTAAGAAACGTTCTTGCTAGATACCCATAGCAGCCACGTAAAACATGCAACAACATTAGAGGACGTCTAACTTGTTTTTGCAGGGTATGCTATGTGATGTGATACGGCCAAGAAGAATGTGATGAATGATATGTGATGTATGAAATTGATCATGTTCTTGTAATAGGATTCACGACTTGCATGTCGATGAGTATGACAACCGGCAGGAGCCATAGGAGTTGTCTTTATTTATTGTATGACCTGCGAGTCAGTGAACAACGCCATGTAATTACTTTACTTTATTGCTAACCGGTAGCCATAGGAGTAGAATTAATAGTTGGCGTGACAACTTCATGGAGACACGATGATGGAGATCATGATGATGGAGATCATGGTGTCATGCCGGTGACAATGATGATCATGGAGCCCCGAAGATGGAGATCAAAAGGAGCAAAAGAATATTGGCCATATCATGTCACCTTTTGATTGCATGTGATGTTTATCATGTTTATGCATCTTGTTTACTTAGAACGACGGTAGTAAATAAGATGATCCCTCATTAAAATTTCAAGAAAGTGTTCCCCCCTAACTGTGCACCGTTGCTACAGTTCGTCGTTTCGAAGCACCACGTGATGATCGGGTGTGATAGATCCTTACGTTCACATACAACGGGTGTAAGACAGTTTTACACATGCAAAACACTTAGGGTTAACTTGACGAGCCTAGCATGTACAGACATGGCCTCGGAACACAGAAGACCGAAAGGTCGACCATGAGTCGTATGGTAGATACGATCAACATGAAGATGTTCACCGATGTTGACTAGTCCGTCTCACGTGATGATCGGACACGGCCTAGTTGACTCGGATCATGTAATCACTTGGATGACTAGAGGGATGTCTATCTGAGTGGGAGTTCATAAGATGAACTTAATTATCCTGAACATAGTCAAAAAGATTTTGCGAATTATGTCGTAGCTCGCGCTTTAGTTCTAATGTTTTAGATATGTTCCTAGAGAAAATATAGTTGAAAGTTGATAGTAGCAATTATGCGGACAGTAGAAGGCTTATGTCCTTAATGCACCGCTCGGTGTGCTGAACCTCGAACGTGGTCTGTGGATGTTGCGAACATCCGACATACACGTGTTGATGACTACATGATAGTTCGGTAATGTTAAATGGTTTAGAATTGAGGCACCAAAGACATTTTGAAATGTCACGGAACATATGAGATGTTTCGAGGGCTGAAATTGGGATTTCAGGCTCGTGCCCACGTCAAGAGGTATAAGACCTCCGACGATTTTCTTGGCCTGCAAACTAAGGGAGAAAAGCTCAATCGTTGAGCTTGTGCTCAGATTGTCTGAGTACAACAATCACTTGAATCGAGTGGGAGTTGATCTTCCAGATTAGATAGTGATGCTTCTCCAAAGTCATTGCCACCAAGCTGCTAGAGCTTCGTAATGAACTATAACATATCAGGGATAGATATGATGATCCTTGAAATATTCGCGATGTTTGACACCGCGAAAGTAGAAATCAAGCAGGAGCATCAATTGTTGATGGTTAGTGAAACCACTAGTTTCAAGAAGGGCAAGGGCAAGAAGGGATACTTCATGAAACGGCAAATCAGCTGCTGCTCTAGTGGAGAAACCCAAGGTTGAACCCAAACCCGAGACTGAGTGCTTCTGTAATAAGGGGAACAGCCACTAGAGCAGAATTACCCTAGATACTTGGTAGATGAGAAGGCTGTCGGTAGAAGTATATTGGATATACATTATGTGAATGTGTACTTTACTAGTACTCCTAGTAGCATCAGGGTATTAGATACCGGTTCGGTTGCTAAGTATTAGTAACTCGAAATAAAAGCTACGAAATAAACGGAGACTAGCTAAAGGTGAGCTGACGAGATGTGTTGGAAATGTTTCAAAGGTTGATGTGATCAAGCATCACACGCTCCCTCTACCATCGAGATTGGTGTTAAACCTAAATAATTGTTATTTGGTGTTTGCGTTGAGCATAGACATGATTGGATTACGTCTATCGCAATACGGTTATTCATTTAAGGAGAATAATGGTTACTCTATTTATTTGAATAATACCTTCAATGGTCTTGCACCTAAAATGAATGGTTTATTGAATCTCGATCATAGTGATACACATGTTCATGCCAAAAGATATAAGATAGTAATGATAGTACCACCTGCTTGTGGCACTGCCATGTAAGTCATATTGGTGTAAAACGCATGAAGAAGCTCCATGTTGATGGATCTTTGAACTCACTCATTTCTGAAAAAGATTGAGACATGTGAACCATGTCTGTTGGTATATACGCATGAAGAAACTCCATGCAGATGGACCGTTCGGACTCACTTGATTTTGAATCACTTGAGATATGCAAATCATACCACATGGGCAAGATGACTGAAAGCTTCGGTTTCAGTAAAATGGAACAAGAAAGCAACTTGTTGGAAGTAACACATTTTGATGTGTGTAGTCCAATGAGTACTGAGGCACGCAGTGGATATCGTTATGCTCTTACTTCACAGATGATTTGAGTAGATACTGAGCATATTTACTTGATGAAACATAAGTCTGAATTATTGAATGGTTCAAGTAATTTCAGAGTGAAGTTGAATATCGTCGTGACAAGAGGATAAAATATCTATGATATGATCATAGAGATGAATATCTGAGTTGCGAGTTTGGTACACAATTGAGACATTGTGGAAATTATTTCACGACTAGTACCGCCTGGAACACCATAGTGTGATGGTGTGTCCGAACATCATAACTGCACCCTATTGGATATGATGCATACCATGATGTCTCTTATCGAATTACCACTATCGTTCATGGGTTAGGCATTAGAGACAACCGCACTCACTTTAAATAAGGGCACCATGTAATTCCGATGAGATGACACCGTATGAACTATGGTTTAAAGAAACCTAAGCTGTCATTTCTTAAAAGTTTGGGGTCACGACGCTTATGTGAAAAAGTTTCAGGCTGATAAGCTCGAACCCAAAGCGGATAACTGCATCTTCATAGGACACCCAAAACAGTTGGGTATACCTCCTGTCTCAGATCCGAAAGCAATAGGGATTGTTTCTAGAATCGGGTCCTTTCTCGAGGAAAAGTTTCTCTCGAAAGAATTGAGTGGGAGGATGGTGGAGACTTGATGAGGTTATTGAACCGTCACTTCAACTAGTGTGTAGCAAGGCACAGGATTGTTCCTGTGGCACCTACACCAATTGAAGTGGAAGCTTATGATAGTGATCATGAGACTTCGGATCAAGTCACTCCCAAACCTCGTAGGGTGACAAGGATGCGTATTACTTCAGAGTGGTACGTAATCACGTCTTGGAAGTCATGTTGCTAGACAACAATGAACCTACGAGTTATGGAGAAGCGATGGTGGGCCCGGATTCCGATGAATGGCTCGAGGCCATATAATCCGAGAGAGGATCCATATATGAAAACAAAGTGTAGACTTTGAAAGAACTACTTGATGGTCGTAAGACTGTTAGGTACATATGGATTTTAAAAGGAAGACGGACAACGATGGTAAATGTCACCATTAAGAAAGCTCGACTTGTCATTAAGATGTTTTCCGACAAGTTCAAGGAGTTGACTACGATGAGACTTTCTCACTCGTAGCGATGCTAAGAGTCTGTTTGAATTATGTTAGCGATTACTGCATTATTTATGAAATTGTGCAGATAGGATGGCAAAAACATTGTTTCCTCGACGATGTTCTTGAGGAAAGGTTGTATGTGATACAACCAGAAGATTTTTGTCAATCCTGAAAGATGCTAACAAGTATGCAAAGCTCCAGCAATCCTTCTAAGAACTGGAGTAAGCATCTCGGAGTTGGAATGTACGCTTTGATGAGATGATCAAAGATTTGGGTTTATACAAAGTTTATGAGAAACTTGTATTTCCAAAGAAGTGAGTGGGAGCACTATAGAATTTCTGATGAGTATATGTTGTTGACATATTGTTTATCGGAAATGATGTAGAATTTCTGGAAAGCATATAGGGTTGTTCGAAAAGTGTTTTTCAATGGAAAACCTGGATTAAGCTACTTGAACATTGAGCATCAAGATCTATAAGGATAGATCAAAATCGCTTAATAGTACTTTCAAATGAATACATACCGTGACAAGATTTTGAAGGAATTCAAAATAGATCAGCAAAGAAGGAGCTCTTGGATGTATTACACGTGTGAGTATTGAGTAAGACTCAAGACCTAACCACGGCAGAAGAGAGATAAAGGACGAAGGTCGTCCCCTATGTTTAGACATAGGCTCTACAGTATGCTATGCTGTGTACCGCATCTGAAGTGTGCCTTGCCATGAGTCAGTCAAGGGGTACAAGAGTGATCCAGGAATGGTTCACAGGACATCGGTCAAGGTTATCCTTGGTAACTGGTGGACTAAGGAATTTTCTCGATTATGGAGGTGGAAAAGAGTTCGACGTAAAGGATTACGCCGATGCAAACTTTGACACTAATCCAGATTATACTAAGTAGTAACTTGGATTCGTATAGTAGAACAGTTATTTGGAATAGTTCCAAATAGAGCGTGGTAACTGCATCTAGGAGATGACATAGAGATTTGTAAAGCGCACACGGATCTGAAAGGTTCAGACCCGTTGACTATAACTTCTCTCACAAGCATAACACGATCAAACCCAGAACTCATTGAGTGTTAATCACATAGTAATGTGAACTAGATTATTGACTCTAGTAAACTCTTTGGGTGTAAGTCACATGGGGATGTGACCTTGAGTGTTAATCACATAGCGATGTGAACTGGATTATTGACTCTAGTGCAAGTGGGAGACTGTTGGAAATATGCCCTAGAGGCAATAATAAATTGATTATTATTATATTTCCTTGTACATGATAATCATTTATTATCCATGCTAGAATTGTATCTATAGGAAACTCAGATACATGTGTGGATACATAGACAACAATGTACCTAGTAAGCTTCTAGTTGACTCGCTCGTTGATCAATAGATGGTTGCGGTTTCCTGACCATGGACATTGGATGTCATTGATAACGGGATCACATCATTAGGAGAATGATGTGATGGACAAGATCCAATCCTAAGCCTAGTACAAAGATCGTGTAGTTCGTATGCTAAAGCTTTTCTAATGTCAAGTATCATTTCCTTAGACCATGAGATTGTGCAACTCCCGGATACCGTAGGAATACTTTGGGTGTGCCAAACATCACAACATAACTGGGTGGCTATAAAGGTACACTACAGGTATCTCCGAAAGTGTCTGTTGGGTTGGCACGAATCGAGATTGGGATTTGTCACTCCGTGTGAAGGAGAGGTATCTCTGGGCCCACTCGGTAGGACATCATCATAATGTGCACAATGTGATCAAGGAGTTGATCACGTCATGATTTGTTACGGAACGAGTAAAGAGACTTGCCGACAACGAGATTGAACAAGGTATCGGGATACCGACGATCGAATCTCGGGCAAGTATCGTACCAATAGACAAAGGGAATTGTATACGGGATTGATTAAGTCCTTGACATCGTGGTTCATCCGATGAGATCATCGTGGAACATGTGGGAGCCAACATGGGTATCCAGATCCCGCTGTTGGTTATTGACCGGAGAACATCTCGGTCATGTCTGCATGTCTCCCGAACCCGTAGGGTCTACACACTTAAGGTTCGATGACGCTAGGGTTATAAAGGAAGCTTGTATGTGGTTACCGAATGTTGTTCGGAGTCCCGGATGAGATCCTTGACGTCACGAGGAGTTCCGGAATGGTCCGGAGGTAAAGATTTATATATAGGAAGTCCTATTTCGGCCATCAGGACAAGTTTCGGGGTCATCGGTATTGTACCGGGACCACCGGGTGGGGCCACCCATCCAGGAGGGTCCCATGGGCTGAAGTGGGAAGGGATCCAGCCCAAAGTGGGCTGGGGCGCCACTTCCCCTAAGGCCCATGCGCCTAGGGTGAAAGGGGAAACCCTAAGGAGGAGTCCCAAGGGGGTAAGGCACCTCCTAGGTGCCTTGGGGGGGAGGGAATCCTCCCCTGGCCGCCGCCCCTAGGAGATTGGATCTCCTAGGGCTGGCGCACCCCCCCCCCTTGGGATCCCTATATATAGTGGGGGTAGAGGGCCTCTTGAGACACACCTTTTGCCTTTGGTGCAGCCCCTCTCTCTCTCCCAAGTTCTTCTCCTCTCTTGCGGTGCTCGGCGAAGCCCTGCTGGATTGCCACGCTCCTCCATCATCACCACGCCGTTGTGCTGCTGCTGGATGGAGTCTTCCTCAACCTCTCCCTCTCTCCTTGCTGGATCAAGGCGTGGGAGACGTCACCGGGCTGTACGTGTGTTGAACGCGGAGGTGCCGTCCGTTCGGCACTAGGATCATCGGTGATCTGAATCACGACGAGTACGACTCCATCGACCCCGTTCACTTGAACGCTTCCGCTTAGCGATCTACAAGGGTATGTAGATGCACTCTCCTTCCCCTCGTTGCTGGTATCTCCGTAGATAGATCTTGGTGACACATAGGAAAATTTTGAATTTCTGCTACGTTCCCCAACACTACCGTCACAGGGCTTCGCCTAAGCACCGCTACAATATTATCGAGGATTATGGTGGAGGGGGCACCGCACACGGCTAAGAGATCAATGATCAATTGTTGTGTCTACGGGGTGCCCCCCTTACCCTGTATATAAAGGAGCAAGGGGGGAGAGGCGGCCGGCCTAGGAGGAGGCGCGCCGGAGGAGTCCTTTTCCACGTTGGACTAGGACTTGGGGGGGGGGGGGAGGAGCGAGAGAGGGAAGGAAAGGGGGGGGCGCCGCCCCCCTCCTTGTCCAATTCGGACTTATGGGGGAGGGGCACGCGGCTGCCCCTTGGCCCGCCTCTCCTCTTCCTCTACTAGGCCCATTAAGGCCCAATAGCCTCCGGGGGGTTCCGGTAACCCCTCCGGTAATCCGGTAAAATCATATTTTCACCCGGATCACTTTTGATATCCAAACATAGGCTTCCAATATATCAATCTTTACGCCTCGACCATTTCGAGACTGCTCGTCATGACCGAGATCACATCCGGGACTCCGAACAACCTTTGGTACATCAAAACCTATAAACTCATAATGAAACTGTCATCGTAACGTAAAGCGTGCGGACCCTACGGGTTCGAGAACAATGTAGACATGACCGAGACACGTCTCTGGTCAATAACAAATAGCGGAACGTGGATTCTCATGTTGGCTCCCACATATTCTACGAAGATCTTTATCGGTCAAACCACATAACAACATACGTTGTTCCCTTTGTCATCGGTATGTTACTTGCCTGAGATTCGATCATCAATATCTCAATACCTAGTTCAATCTCGTTACCGGCAAGTCTCTTTACTCGTTACGTAATACATCATGTCGCAACTAATTCATTAGTTGCGTTGCTTGCAAGGCCTAAGTGATGTGTATTACCGAGAGGGCCCAGAGATACCTCTCCGACAATCGGAGTGACAAATGCTAATCTCGAAATACGCCATCCCAACAAGTACCTTCAGATACACCTATAGAGCACCTTTATAGTCACCCATTTACGTTGTGACGTTTGGTAGCACACAAAGTGTTCCTCCGGTAAACGGGAGTTGCATAATCTCATAGTCATAGGAACATGCATAAGTCATGAAGAAAGCAATAGCAACATACTAAACGACCGTGTGCTAAGCTAACGGAATGGATCAAGTCAATCACATCATTCTCCTAATGATATGATCCCGTTAATCAAATAACAAATCTTTTGTTCATGGCTAGGAAACATAACCATCTTCGATTAACGAGCTAGTCAAGTAGAGGCATACTAGTAACACTCTGTTTGTCTATGTATTCACACATGTATTATGTTTCCGATTAATACAATTCTAGCATGAATAATAAACATTTATCATGATATAAGGAAATAAATAATAACTTTATTATTGTCTCTAGGGCATATTTCTTTCAACATGGGCTTCAAGATCATCGACCACCATGCTACATATGCGCCCAGGAGGAAGGCACGGTGGATCACATCCTGGTTCAATGTGTATTTGCTCGACAAGTCTGGCACAAATGCTTTCAACAAGCCCGGTTGGATATCTCTCTGGTCCCGACCACAAATGACTCCTTGGAACACTGGTGGATGGCGAGTCGCGCACAAATACCAGCTGATCACAGAAAGGGTTTTGATTCGCTGGTGATGCTATTCACTTGGCAGCTTTGGAAGCATAGAAATGGTATGTGTTTGGTCAGAGAACTGCGATTGACACGGTGCAGCATTTTACCATGCAGACTTTCAAAATTCTACGCACTTGGGCGTCGGCAGGAGGACGTGGAGTCAGCATATTTTGTGAGTAGCAGAGTGTAGTGTTGGAGTGGAGCTAGGGATCTCTGGCAACATCGGTTATGTCGTGTGCCAGATCATACCCCTCATTTGTAACAATTTATTGTACATATTTCCAACTTCTATAAAGCTAAGGTACACGATTGCGTACTCTCAAAAAAAATCTCACATGCTATAGATTTTTTTTGGGATTATGCACATGCTCCATGTCATCATCAAGATGAAACCTCATGGATAAAGATATTCCTTAAGATGGATAGGATCGGATCGTTGTTATCCCTCCATCTAGATGTATTAGACTACCGAGCTCTTTGACTAGACCAAGATAGAGTACACAGTTTTTTTCAGTTTGTATAAACCTCACACATCAAATTTTCTACCGCACAATTTTTTTTAGAATTTTTTTATTTTTTATAGTATTTGTTTTGATTTTTTCGTCAGTAGGGGTGCAGATGAGCTCGGTGGAGAGATGAATTTTTGCATGCGTGCATGCAGCTATTGAATGAAGGCCATTAAATAACTGATAAGTACGAAAGGGACTCAAGTGAATAAGCAACCAATAACTAGACCACATGTTGCTGCATGGGTCAATTGAGGACTGCATTAAAGGCAATGTCTATTGGGAGTGTAGATAGAGAGTAGCAATTTGTGAATTCTAGATGTGCAATTTGTGGCAGACGGAGGGAGTATGTGTGGTATCATGCAAGTCTTCATTTACTTAGATCAAGACTAATTTTTATTAACTACATGTCACATAAACAAACTTGTCTTAAGATGTGTTATGTTACTATCTAAGTTATTCCCACTATGACCAGCCTTAGGAATGTAACCGCACGTCGGCTAGGATAAGGGTAGATTCCTCTTTAATTATACCTAGTTAACTAAATTCTAACACTTCCCCAATCTACACTAATCCAGATAGTATTATCATCTTTAAAGGTTGTCTAGATAGCATCGTCATCTTGAAAAGCCCCCCTCCAAAAATATCTTCATTAAAATCCTTGATGAAAAATCTAAATCATAAAACTCACAAAAGAAGAGTATAATATGATGCTTTGAAAAATAATAGTTCAGAAAGATACTCCCTGATTCTTGCAAGTCGCGAAGTCGTCACATACGAATTCCATGAACATTTTTTTTAACACAATACAGCGCAGGCGTTCACGCATACGCGCATACACTAACCCATAGGAACACACGCGCGCACACACTATCTTTGTTTTGGGATGAGGATAAATTGCTCTAAAAGTGAGGTCATCCCTATAGGACTGTCTCGTGAGGAGACTAGTATTTTTGCTTTACTCATCGGTTCCATTGTGGGTGATTTCCCCATTACATAGCTATGAATTCCTCTCCATTATGATAAGTTTGGAAGAGGGGACATTCAGCCTTTGATAGACAAAATCCTTAAGAGGATGACTAACTAGAGGGGAAAATTATTTTACTACTCTGCCAGATTAACTCTAATCAAAGCATGTCTATCTAGTATCCCCAGATATTATCCTTCTTCAAATTTATCAAACGGGATTTGGATTTTATGAATAGCCAACTAGATGACTGTCTATGGAGTGATTTTAAGGGGGGCAGGAAGTTACACCTAGTTAACTGACACCTAGTTTGTATGAAAAAGAGCATGGAGGTCTGGGGTTGCATAACATTAGAGAAGTAAACCTCTACCTACTGTCTGGGTTAAATGATATCTTAAGGATGAGGGTAAGATCTAGAAGAGCATAGCTGATGTGAAATATTTGAAAAACTCCCCAATCATTTTTGCCTGCAAAACACATAACCATCTAGGTTTTGGCAAGGGGTCATGTGGGATGTTAAAACACTAAAGTTTGGACATAGATGGGTTGTTGGAGATGGTAACAAAATTCAGGTTTTGGGAGAATATCTGGTTTGGTACCTTTCCCTTATTTGTGCAATTTTGGGCACCATATATTATCTACCACCGACAATCTTAAACTTTTTCTGGGGTATGGGACAAGAGTGAAACTAGATTAACTATTAGAAGGATCTTCACACCATCTATGACGGAAATCTGGTATTGTCTTGAACAAATAATCAAGGGTACTAGCTTTTGAGGATGTGAAGATTTCTGATCTGCCAGTATGAGTCTAAATGGGAATACACAACTGGATCTTTATATAGAATTATTAACTTTGGGGGGGTGTAGAATGTGTGTACATCCGGTCTATTTGGTTCATTGTTACCCCACCTAGGGTCTAGGTATTCCTATGGTTGCTTTCCCACAATAAACTTATGACTAAAGTTAAACCTAGCTAAGAGAGGTATTGAGAAACCACCTAGATATGTTTGCTACACTGAACAGGAGACCATAAAACATCTCTTTTTTGGGTGTGTACTTGCAAAGCAGATCTGGAGAACTGTTTCAGAGTTCTTCTCCTATGATCTAGGTATATACTAGCTGATACCCGCGCGGCGGCACGCTGCGCCTTGCTTATTGGCAGTGATATATGTTGTTGTATAGCAAGTAAATATTCTTATGTTGATGATTTTTTTCTCCGAAAAAGAGATTGGCATGTTTAGTTCGGCATTCATTTTTTATAGGATGGTGATCAAAGGAAGGGAGAAAATATTGGTTGGCCGTTTTGATCGATGAGATAAATGTAATTTTTTATAGTTTTGGCCCTCTTCCCATTTAATTTGGGCAGAGTGTATGCATGTTATATGAGACATATGTGGATCGAGTCCTTATACATGAGGTTTGATGTGTGGATCAGGCTCAAAACATGTGTTATCGATGCACACGTGTTACATATCATGTGAAGGACGATGATACAATTTGTGTAGCTTGTGGTATAATGGGTTTCTTTTTTATAGATATTGTTCGATCTCGAATGTTCTAGCCCAAGGGAAATGGTGCTAAAATAGGGATTCATTGTGTCTGCAGCATCGCATTGTTTCTGTATATTGTTTTTTATGTGGACTAAAATATTCATAACCTTGGAGCTATACGAATGCTATGTGGACTTGAGGAAATAGAGTGCAATACATAAAGGAAAAAAGAAGATTTTATTTCTTATGGCGATAGAGTAGATGTTCTACAGTGTTCTGGTTTTCCCTCCGTGATAATGTAGTAAATAACTTGACCGAATTATTGAACTTGGTTGTGTGCTGGTGTATGGCCAATATATGGATTGTAGGATCATCGGTAGCTGGGTGTTAGCGAGCACATGTGATACAATCAAATATTTCGTTTGGGTACAGGTGATACAATCAAACCTTTATTGGGTTACATTGCATCACCTTGGGCAGTATATAAGTCAGGAATTCGAGAACATGTCAAGTTTATTTATTGATGTCATTGCGCCCTTGTGCATTTAGTAGGAGGTCGATGAGTTTAAATAAGGTTAGCTACACGCTGCTTGTGAAGTGTGCAAAACGGTATCTTTTGTCAAAACATGGATTGACAACAATCGTGGGAGTTCCACGTGATGAGGAATGAAGATGTGAAGCTTGCATGATGAAAAATATTGCCCAGATCTAAATGACATACATGTACATGAGAGCAGAGGGATGTACAACAGAAACCGATAAGAATAACAGACTGAAAAACCTTAACACACTGACTGGCTAACAGAACTGTCAGTGCTACAACATGAAGGATCACTCCCATATTGTGCAAAAGTGTACACAAAGAGCATAGTATATGTTCCTAAGAATATGAACATCCAGGAGAAAGTAAGAACTTTGCATACATTAGGAACTCGTTTCAGCATGAAATAGTTGACGTGTCGTCATATTTTCTCAGTAACAATTGCAGAGCATGATAAGAAGGATAAAACAATACTAATAGTTTCATTAGGCGGTTAACTACACAAATCATTGTCACCTTTTCTGCCTTATGATTCTCCGGAGAAATATCCTCCTCAAAGGGCTGCGTGGAAAAGGCATCCTAGGAAATATAGAATTTGGGAAATTCGCTACAAATCCTACGCTTCCAGAGATCTATCTCCAATAAAAACTGGAAATTTCAAATATGCAAACACTGGAGATAATGGATCCTTTACTAGATAGGTTCGAAATTATTGCTGGACAAATAACAGATGACCATCAATGCCAAGTTAGAAAATGTGTGTCAAGCATCAATAATTAGGGTGAATGAGCAGAAGCTTGCCTTGTTTCAAAAGAGACACAAAATAATGATGCAGAACGGCGATGAACATCATCCATAAAGGTATTAGAAGTGACAATGACATCATTTACAAAATCTTACATCGAAATAAAACTATATTGACAATCATGCTTAAAAGGTTAGGCAAAATCTGGTTTTTTTTCTATTCTTAAGTTACTCGTTGAAAAAAAAGAAAAATAGCTGCAACCAAATGTCATTGAACTGATGGAATGACATATGAGAACACCCCTCCCAACCGAACATTCTGACAAAGAGGATGTTCATTTTTCAGACTTTCTTGCAGAGCCCGTGTAAGCTCCCCATCTTCTAAATGATCATCAATACCTGGTTCATAAAAAAAAGAGAATGACATAACATTAAAATGGTGCTTTCTATCAACTCTTCATTTTTTACAGCCTGCTAAACCTACAACTGCTATTCCAAGATAGGGAATTTAATGACTCATACCACCAGGCAGTAGAATATAAATTAGAGATTATCAGAACTGGTTTAGATTGGATAATACAAACCTAGTGTTTCCCTTCATTTGATCTTTCTCTGTAAAGAATAGTACAATAGTGCGATCAACAATGAAATAATTAAATAAAGCAACATCCGGTGACTTGTATAAAAATACAATATGGCACCTAATATTCAGGAGCCATCATGAGTTTGCTTCTGATAAGAAACAAAGAGCTATGTACTCGAGTTACTAAGAAATAGTGTATCTACACCATCCGTATACGGATCCGGTATGAGACCATCACCTAGCTACTACACACATGCATCAAGCCCACACGTATATGGAAGGAGCATGTAAAAGCGTGTAAGTCTTTGTATGTCTAGCATTTTTCCATCACACATGCAGCAGCAACACGTAAGCCCTGCACGCACGCGACGCAACAGCCCGCGCAAGCAAGAAGCAAGCCGCACACAGCGAATGCGCGGCAGCATGGTGCACGGCAAGAGAGCGAGGAGAAGACAGTCGTGCGCTCACCGTCGTGCAGATCAAGTGGAGGCGAATCGACAAGAAGCTGAAGAACTGTTTGTGAGGGTTTCCGCGCTGATATACTGGAGGCAACAGATCCCCACAGCGACCTCACGGGCCGGGAACGGCGGGGTGCCGAAGATAGGCGCAAGGTCGACGCGACGGCTGCGAGCTCGAGATGCATGCGGGCTGGGTGAGCTTAGGTGGAGAACACCACCTCATGGTCTCACGAAGGCGAGGACGGCGCGCCGCCGCGGCCGGAGTTCCGCATCCCGGACGGACACAACATCGGCTCTCCTGCATGCGCCATCGTCTCTAGATATGGGTCCGGTGCCAAGAGGCATGAGCCGGCGAGGTGGAGCAGGAGCGTGTCGCAGCTCTGCTCATGTTGTCGACGGCCGTGGCGTTCACCATATTCAGATCGAAGAGCATCGATGAGGAGGAGCCACAGCTGTCGTGGCAGTCCTCCTCGATGGTCGGGAAACAAAAGAGGACGCCGGTGGCTGGGATGGCAGCCCCGCCGCTGCTCCACGACTCGTGTTGGTAGCCTCCACCGCTGGCGCCTCGGAAGTGCCCTACGTACGCCATCGTCGATAGTTGCTGCATACGCCATGACCCATGATTGCCATCAGCTGGGTCACGCGGAGAAGAGATGGGAATACACCAATAGGGACGGTAGCGGGAGAAGAGCTGGAATCTCGGCTCTAGGACGGGGAGGGCTGTGAGGAGGCGTGGTACGCCACTCATGGGCCACCACGCGCATGCATCAGTCGCCGTCGTCGCGCCACGAGCTCCGCCTGGCCGGGCACCGTCATGACCATGCGTGAGCTCTGCGGATACACATGGATCACGGTCAATCTGCGAGCCACCTGCACATATTGAGCCCCTTCATGGGCCATGGCCTCGTGGTCCCACCGTAGTGGTGTGCTTACCTTGTGGCAGCCATCGTCATGGCCATAGAGTGCGAGCCATGCCGCGCGCCGCCAAGTCCTCGCGATCCAGCGGAAGGCGAGGCATGCAGGCACCTTCTTCCTCTCCCTGGACTGACTGACCCACCACACCAGCGGGAGTTGCTTAGTAAAGTACTTCACACCAAACTTGACCTTGAAGTTGTGGATGGTGGTTCTCTGCCCGCTCTAGTCTTACCTCCAAGAAGCCGTGAGAAGTCTTCCTACAAAATGTCTTTGCTCAGTCCTGTCACCCCCGTGGAGCTACCTAGATCCCCAGTCCTACCGATGAAGGAACTCAAAGGCCTGAATGGATCATACCTATACAGTCGAGAAGGTGATGGATGCGGACCAACAAATGATGTTTTGCGCTTGATGATTGGGTGATGTTTCTCTCGCTATGGGGTTTACCTAGATTTTCTTGCCTCCCCAGCGGAGTCGCCAAAAAGTGTGTTCACACACGAACACGTCACCATGTACCCTCGACGCCGAGCGTGAGGCACCGGAACTCACGTAGAAGGAGATCCGACCGGAAGCGCGGCACGCAAGCAATCCGGCGGGTGCTTTTATAGACCCGAAACCCACACGCTCGAGAGGTACCCTGTCAGGGCGCGTGGCGGATATGGGCTTCTCTAGGTCGACCTGATCGCCCCTAGGGCCTCGTGGATCGCCGCCCTACAAACGAAAAACGAGAAGAAGAAGAAGAACTAGGGTTAAGCAGAAAAGATAAAAGATAAAAAGTAAAAGTGGTAGATGATTTCTTCGATTGTGTGTTGGTAAATCGACCATCACCTCTCATCTATTTATGAGGCAGCTGGACTTCCCGTACTAGAAAATGACTCCAAATCACGTTCAAATATTTTCAAAATTAGCCGAACTCGGATTTAGGTAAGTCCGAGACAACAGTTCAGTGTTTAGGTCCCACAGGCCACTAACGACCTCGGAAAATTTGACCGCTTCGACGAGACGAACAATTTCCGTGTTGAACATTTCTATTCGAGGCAGTCTTGAGTGCCAAATCGCTCGCGCAACCCATCAGACATCACCCACACGGGTGTCTGATGCCCTGCCTAGATTTTACTCATAATTAGTCTAGAGTGCATAGGCCCTAACTTTTGCACACGATCTCTGATTTAGACGATTTTTATATCGATATCGATTGTTTTGACGAGACGAAGACAATCCATGTATAATCTTTTCTCATATGAGGCCTTGGAGGCCTAATCGGCCGAACAGTACTCTGCATACAAAATCTAATACTTCGAGCACAACTTCGGGCCTCGAGATGAGATCAGATGACGATGGCCCAAACTTCAAAGATGTTCTTGTCGACAAGACCAAACTTTTTTTTGTAGTTCAATTCTTCATTTGAGGCCATCTTAATTAAGTTCTTGACCATGCCAAAATCGTGTGTCAACACATGCCCCTCTGTTTTTCGGCAAAACTTGTGTGCCGAAAATTAACTTGCACGGTGTTTGTTCTAAAGCTGACACTACTAGGGAAAAGCCTACCAGCAGCGCGCGTTTTATGCCTATTAGTAGCGCGGGAAGGAGCGCTACTGGTACGACGCTACAGCTAAAGGTTAGTAGTAGTGTGCGTTAACCCACGCTGGTGCTATATCGACTTAGTAGAGTAGTTGAACTACCGTTGTGGGAGCGAGCGACCCGAGCTCCCGTGACCCAAGCTAGGGTTCCGCCCCGCCGCCGCCGGCCTACCTCGCCTCCTCCCGCCGCCGTCGGCCGCCTCGCGCGCGCCCCCCGCCTCCCCCTCCTCCTCTGCCCCTCCCCCTCGCCCTCCCCCCGCGCTCCTGCCGCCCCCCGAGGCGGCGGAGCGCCCCCTGCCCTCCCCCCGTCTCGGTCCTCCTCCTCCCTCATCCCCCTTCGTCGCCGCCGGCTGCGGCCTCTGGCGTGTCCGGGTGCCGCCGGTGGCGGCGGACGTCCCATCCCCACGCGTCGGGAGGGAGAGTCGGGGCTCCCTCCTCCCCGGTGGCGGTGCTGCTCGGCTTGCGGTGGTGAGGCTCGGCGGCGGCGCCCTGCGGGCCTCGGGTGCCCTTGACGCGGCGGCGTAGCCGTTGGCTGCGGGGCGGCGCGGTGGGCGGCTGGCCAGCGGCGCCCGCTGGGCCCAGATCTGGACCCTTTCTGGCCCCATCTGGGCTGGGGCGGGCCTGCGGTCTGGTGCGCGACGGCGTGTCTCCCTGGTGGTGGGACAAGGGGGCCGTGGCTGCGGTGCTGGTGGCTCCGACGGCCGGCGTGCTGCAGCGTGGCTGCAGGGACTGTCCGGACCCGTTGGGGTTCCGCCGGGCCGGTGGTGGCCCAGCAAGTCCCTATTGCCATGTCCGGTCGGCTCCGCGCTCGGTGGAGGTTGTTCCCTCCTGTCGGCTGCGGTGCGGTTGCCTCCGTGCCCGGTGTCTTCTCGCCCTACCTCCAGGTCTCGTGTTGGTGGCCTCAGTGAAACGGTGAAGATGGTGCGATGTCCGTGGTGGCATAGGCTGGTGGACGGCTTGTTGGGCGTTGCACTTCCGATTGTCGAGGTGGCGGTGGTGGCTTCGGGGCGGGAGAAATCTCTGGCGGCTTGTTCGCCACCGGCGCGGCTGCGCCCGTGGGCGTTGCCGGACACTCCTGAGGGGCGTCGGTGATACCCCCTTCCCCACTGCCATCCGCGTACCGGGGGAAACCCTAGGACTTGTCCGGGCAGCAGCGGCGTCGTCGTCGCATTTCTTCATGAAAATGTTGCTTGGTACGCGAGGCTTCGGAATGCTTGGCGGGCGGTGGTTCTTCTTCGGTGGGTGCAGCGGATGTCGATCATCCTTGCTTAGTTGAGCTGCCGGGATCGGCATTTGTTTCTTTTTTCTTTCTCTTCTTTTTCTTTTGGGCTTGTTTGTGCTGCGGCCCCAGCAAGCTGGTTGTATCGGTTGGACTTTTCTTTATAATCTAAAGCGGGGGGAAACCCTTTTTCGGATATCGACTTAGTAGTAGCGCTTTCTCCCAACAACGCTACTGGTAATTAGTAGTAACGCTTCTCCCTGCCCGCGCTACTACTATTATTTCGTATTTTATTTCTTTTTTATTTCATGTTGTATTCATACACCTTTATAAAAGTTTTCATACAACAAGAATTTAGAGATTGTTTTTACATCATAATGAGTTATTACATCACGCGGTGAAAGAACCATGGACTAGTTTCAAGTGGATGTCCATCCGCTTGAAACTAATCTGCGGTTCTTTCACCCAATGATATAATAAATCTCATCATCATCATCATATCATTAACAACTTATCATCATAATACATCATTGTCATATAGCACCTCCTCATGGTCATCGTTTCCATCAATGAGACATCACATAGCAAATTGGTCACTAGTCATAATCACAACTACTCCTCATCATCAACTCTAACACATTGTACCACATAATAAACATATTGTACCTCATAGGACCTACTACATTCTCGTAGGACCTAGTATATTCTCTAAGATAAAATTGCATAAAACTAGATAGCCCTCACTCTCCATTATGGAGAATGGCGATTATCCTTTCTCCAATTCTTGCCTTTCGCTTAATGTTGCTTCCAAGAACCTGCTTACGAATGTCCAAACATTTTTTCCATTCTTTGATTAGCATGTGTTCACCGGATTTAGAAATCCGATATGCACAGGTGAGATCCGTAGGATGACCTGGCTGTTTGTTCAGAAGTTCAAGGCGACCATTATGATACATCAGATGAGGCACACAATCCATCGCGATTTTCTGTTGAAAAACATAGTAATAACTTCGCAGTTAGCAATAATATACTAGTTTTAGAAGTATGCAAAAGATGCACGGATGTCGTAATAGTAAAAAAAATCTTACCAGGGTATCTCCATAGAAGTTACCGTGGATCAACACGTGCACTAGTGGCATGTATTCACCATAATTTGGAGGAGTTCGATAGTAGGTATTGTAATTCCCAAGATCAGATGATTTTTCTCCTTATAAGTTAATTCAGAACCATCGGTGTAGTGGGTTTTGTCTACCATCTTCCGCACATTGTTTGAAGAATCAAAATAAGTTGTCAATGCAAATAAGCTGTCAACTATTTTAAAATAAACAATATAAATTAGTTAATAACTTTGTTTGAGAAACTCATATAACGGTAGAATCGGAAGCATATCAACAAGGACCCAAATGTCCATATTATCTTGCTCCATGTCGGGGTCACCAAGATCCATGGTGACAATCATATCCTCATAAAAACCATACATCTTACAAAGTGCTTCCCAATTTTAGCAACCAAAATGGGTTACGCTCTGAGAATTGTACAGATTTACTTCAAACTCTATATCATGATGGGCCCTTAGGTGTATTTTCTTTGTTTAAAAAATTACATGGTCTTCAAAACCCATCCTCTCAAAGACATAGCGTCTTACATGGCATGGGATAAGCTAGTCGAATTGTAAAAGATGAAAATTAGACGTTGAAATAGTTGAAGTCGTGCTTAATTACGAAAAAATAATATTCGTCGTTGCCTACCGTTTCGACATCGAAGGTATCCTCGAGCTTAATGCTGAAGCACCGATCTTCGTCCAGGTGAGGCCTGTCGCACAGACCTCGATCGTCGTGGCACCAGCTGCACTCCCCCGGGAGACTTTCTCGTCCGACTATGACATTTTCTACATTCATAATTCAAAGATTAAACTTGTACAATTAAATATATGTACTAAAAAAACCTAAATTACATCATTATTATTCATCACGGGTTGACTATCGGTCTGTCGAGTCTTTTCTTAAAAACTCTCAGCTCACGTGCTGTATACCTATTGACTATCGGTCTGTCGAGACTTAAAGTCAACCCGAAATGTCGTTTAATTATTTTTGAAAAAATCCAGGCCACTCGATATTTCCTACATATTCTAGCACAAGTCATTCCAAAATTCACGGAAAATTCTAGCATGACCTTTGATAAAAAGGGACATATCGGGCGCCTGAAATTTGCCGGAACAGAAATTAATCAACACTCCAGCAAAAAAAAGGCCACTCAGAGGTGTAACCTGAACATGACCGGCCACTTGGGCAATCACATATCCTATTTGAGCAACACAAGATATACCTGTTTTTATCTACATCATATCTTATATGACTCATATTGACATGGAGATTTGGCTGTTCTCACCTTGAGGTCGGAGGGGGTCGGCGACGGGGACGACGGCGGGGATGACGGAGGGGCTCCTTGATTTCTGCAAAAACAAAAACCCTATAAATTATCACTAATACATCCCGAATAATATCTCTAAATATAAACTTATTATAAATATAAAAAAACTTGTTCTTTCTAAAAATAAAGTAGTTCAACTAGTTATATTAATTTCCTTACTAAAAATACATTAGTTCTATTAATTCAACTAGTTCAACTAGTTTATTAATTTACTTACTAAACTAGTTCAACTAAAACTAAACTAGTTCAACTAATTTATTAATTTACTTACTAATTATTTTAAACACTTACTAAAAACAGTTAAAAAAACTACATTATATAATAGTAAAAAACATCTAGTATTAACCATACTGCCCTTGTTAACTAGTACCATCACTACTACTAATTAATATCTACTACTACTAAAAATCATTATCTATGAACCCTAAATTAACATCTACTACTACTACTAAAAAACATCTACTAACTAAGCAGAGAGAGAGGGAGTGGGGGAGGGGTGGGGGGCTTACAGAGAGGGGAGAGACGGTGGCGGGGAGGTGCTCGGCGATGGAGGTAGGGCCGGCGAGGGCGGGCTCGGGATCGGGAGGCGGCGGTCCTGGGCGGGCTCGGGCGGCGGCGGTGAGGTTGAGGGCGGCCTCGGGCGGCGGCAGTGAGGGAAGGCTCGGGCTCGGGCGGCGGCGACAGAGGAGTAGGGGAATAGGGGGAGAAAGGAGGGACTTTGCAAAATTTTGTGCCCGCGCGGGTGGTTAAGTTGAACTAGCAGTATCTCTCATTAGGAAACGCGCTATAGCTAATTTAGATATAGCGTGGTTTAGAGAAAAACACTACTGCTAATGGAAGCAGGTATTTCTTTTGCTTATCCCAATATCAGTAGCGCTTTGTCCTGGAAAAACGCTATAAGTCTAACCAATGTAAAAATATCAAAATTATACATTGGTCATCATTGATCTTTTTGTGTAGAATCTAAATTGTCAACATGAATCCTCACTGTACCTGTATAGGTACAGGCGAGGATTCATACTGCAGCCACGAATCCTACACATTTAAGGTGGTAAACACCTTGTTCGCTTAGTAGTATGGGACTAAACTTAATTAGTTGCGGTGATACTTAGCAGCAGAGAGTTTTGAAGAAAAACGCTGCTACTAAGTACTTTAGCAGTAGCGTGTTTAGGAGAAGGGCGCTAATACTATATCTAGCCTGGGGGCAACGCCGTGGCAATTATAGTAGTAGTGCTCGTTTCACCTAGAAAACTATTGCTACTGAGCTATTAGTAGTGCGGTTTCCTTAAGCTCGCTATTGCTAATTAGTAGTAGCGTTTGTTTTTAAACCACACTGCTGCTAAAATTCTGTGTATAAGGTTTTCCCTAGTAGCATGATGTCAATACTCCATCGACGATTTGAATGTTTTTAGGATGATGATTATATATCAGCCATTGCTTGTTTGAACCTCGTGATGCAAACTTGGGTGAAAACTTCTCAACTTCTATAACAATTCGGTGATAAAGTTCCGTAGATATGTATCTCAAAGACATCCTCCAAACCGTATTGTTCACCCTTTTTCTAGGATTTTGCAGATAATCAAGAAGGATATTCCTCCAATCCTTGCTTCACCTGCATAAAAGTTTCATTAGTGGCTGAAGCGACGAGCTCCATTTCGGCCTTACCTACGTTGGCGAGCATAAGCATCGACTATCGATAGATATGCAATACACCATGATCAACATAGTAGCCGGATGCTTGTTGTGCCAACTCATTTGCTCTTCAATTGTCATGTCCAGATATATGAGTAGTATTAAAGCAACCCAAAGTAAATTTTACATCTGGACATACCTGAAGATAAATTATAAGTGATTCGTCAAAACATTGATAAACCTTGGATATTTGTTGCACTTCTGATAACGAATCAACGAACGACTCAATATGTGTAGCACCTATGGAAACCAGAGGCTTGTCTCGCTTTCCAATCGAACTAAGGACGATGTTCGGATACTACACCGGCCATGCTTTGACATATTCTTAGGGCGATAGATAAATATCAGTGAGGTCCATGTCAAATTCTCCCAACAAATCATGTATAGCCGAAATAAACAAATGAAATAGCAATAAAATATTTCTGCCCCTTTGTGTTAGCAACAAAAATATAACTAACCAAATGTATAGTGATTTGGTAATACCCTCTCATGATATATAAAATTATGTTGCATCCATGGATCAAAATAAATCCATGGAGGGTAATTGATTATACCTAGGGATGAAATCCATGGAAAATGCATCAATGGCTTGGTTGAAGAAAATGGATGATGTGCTAACCGAAGATTTTGATGTTGTTATGCACACCTTTTTCTTAATTGTTTGTTGCTTCCATCCTTCTCTTTCTTCACTTTTATTGTACTTGTTGGAATAGAAGAATGCACATCATTTTTTTGATTAGTCCTCTTGGGAACCCATGCCATGTTTTTCTTTCTCAGCTATTGTGCACTAAGATTTTGTAATTCCTTTTTTTGCCAATATGATAAGCCGAGTGGGCACCTCAGCTGTGATTCTGTTTCAACCAATAGCAACTCTTTTTTGGCCTTGTGCACCCTCAACTTAATTTCTCCGGATTTGGCACTTTGACTCTCAACAATTTATTGCTTCATCCCATTGCCTTGAGTAGCCAATGTCAACACTTTAATTGGATCTTTGTCATTATAGATCAAATCTGAAGTAGCACTCTTACGACCATCTCTTTTAACGCGGTAAACTTGCCTGACCATCTCTTTCTTCTTCCTTGAGCTCCAGACCGATTCCTTATGATTGAAACGGTCTTTGACATGTGATTGCTCAAATGTTGATCTTCTCGGAGCTGTATAATATTTGTGAGGTGGTCTAAAATAAGATGGAGAATGTGCCCATGTATCATACATGTCCCATGATGTATATGGATATACATGAGCATAGAGAGGCATCCATGGCATTGGCATTGGCAGCGCAAAATAAGGATATGAATATGTTACATTAAAATATTCACTTTGCCAATACTGATCCTCATATTTGCGCCTTGGTGTGATCGTGGTTTATTTGCATGATTTGGTCGATAAGCATTCTTGTCTTCACTCTTTTTTGATATTTATCCAATATTTCAGCGAAGGTGATTTTCGATCTCTTACCCTTGCGCCTATTTTGGCCTTTGTTTTCTTTTGGTTTCCTTTTATTGATCATTGGATTTCCTTGCTTTCCCCCCCCCCCCAGTCCTTAGCATCTTCATTGTAGTTCCGACAGAATTCTCGCCCTCAAGATTATGTTCATTATACTCTTCAACAACTTCTTTACTTGAAAGCTTAATCCCATCACATGTAGTTTTTACCTTCTCTTTAAATGGATCAGCTTGAAGCATCCGATGCAAAAACATTTTTCCATCGGGACCAATCAGAATAGACTGGTTATCGGTGTCTCAACAAATTTCAATGTCCTTTATCAATGGCCGATTTAACTATTTGATGAAACGTTTTGCCAGTGGCCGACCTAGCACAGTAGACCAGGGTGGGCCAACAGTGTAGTGCACATATACACTTATTTTTTTTCTTTTATTTTTTTAGCTTTTCTCCTATGGTATATATGTTGTTTCAAATCTTAGGATGGGCCATGGCCCCACCCTGGCCACCCTTTAGCTTCGCCACTTCATGTTGCAATCCTCAAAATTATGGTTGGACGAATCATGCAACTTACAATACATATGTTCTTGCATTGATGGATTGACATGGTGATCAAGAATTCTACTGTAATTATTTTTCAGCAATAATACTTGATCACACATGCTTGAATTGAAGGTATACTTCTAGTTTTCTAGCCGATCTTGGTGTGCGAACGACTTTGGAGGTAAGCGAACGAATGGTTCAGATTTGGAATCTCTCCATTCAACTATGCATTGTGTTTTCCACTCTATTTGCGATGTCTTTGGATAATATATTATATTAGTATCGGATTTCTCAAAATAATTTAACCTTGGCTTTAAATTTCTGAAACGAAAATAGTTAGAACACACGTATCTCAATTGAGACCAAGTGCAAGCGAAGTATGAAACAAGCAAAGCTACCCACTTAGATATAAGTTTTAAGTCAAGCAATGGGGAAACCTTTGGCTGCAATGACATGTCACTATCAGTCTTTATAAATGGCACAATAGGTTGACCGATATATTCTATAACAATATTATTGCTAATAAGTAAATTACATTTCTTCATTGGTCTTTCAAAATTACTTATGAGGATTTTTGTAATAGATGCATCAACAATAAAGTTATGACCAAATCTGAAAATAGGTAAATTACTTGCTAGACATTCCTCTTCAAATATGTTGGGAGAGCATGATGGTGGTGTGACTTGAACAATATCTTGCTCCGTCTTTGCGTGTCTCCTCAACGCCTTTTCATACCCTCTTGATACCGTGCATTGTTACTTTGAAGATCCTCGTTAACCGAACTTTGTTTGGCTACTTGTTCTTGTCCTTGAGGCTTGTCAATTTCTGTGGCACGGAACTCATAGGGAAGGAAGTAGGTTCCATTAACTTCAAAAAAATCAAGCATGGTTTTTTTTCTATGCATGCCATGCCTTTTCTCAATAATGTTTGCCTTTTTGGATTTGATGGACCCGGAATATATACTACTTGATTCAGCTTTTTTAACCAAAGCACTTTCATGTTTCGAATCATCCTTCTTTTCATTGATTCTACCAATTGGCAGTGCTTTTTTATTTGAGACAATTCTTTTTCTGTTTGTTTCTGGCGGCGAGTGGCAAAATTGGCTATAAGTTTTTTCTCAATTTCAGCCCACTCCGGATATGATTGCCCCCAACGCTTTTAGATTCTTTCGGCAATGACACATGTGTGTTGCCAATACTTTGCAATGGTGTAGGGGGTGTATAATATGATGTATTGCTAGGTGAAGGCATGTGCATTGTTGCATAACCATATTTTTGCTCGCCAATTCTATCAATTGGCAAAGATCATCTTCTTGCCAAACTCTAGCTTTTATTGCATTATAATCAGGAACTTGCTCCATATCATGCTCTTCAAGGCAAAGAGAACTAATCCTCTTATTTTGTGCTAATCTCTTCAACGGAGCCACAACTACCTTATCTTCTACAATATTAGGCACATCTGTTCCTGTAAAATTTACATTTATTTGGCTATGACCATGAAGGTGTGAAGCCGAATTATGAACATCTACAGTTGTGTATGATGCCCAAAAATTAATAACATGAGGTGTAGCATCTGATGGTTGAGGTCATTGGCCGAATAGTTAGTAGCATGGCCAATTCTCCCGTCCATCGGCATCTTAGGATTCACATATTGCAAATTAGTCGCCGATGAATAAAAGCACAAAACACTTTGACGCATGCTATTAGAAGTTCCTACATGCGGTGTTTCAAATTGATTAGCCGAACTCATCATGTTGCTCATCGTCATATGAATATGCTGGGTTGCCGATGCATATGAGTTGGAATACATACGTTGCATGTTACTAGTACACTAGTAGAAAAAGGATCAAACGTGAAGCACATTAGTGCCGGTTTGAATTAGAGCCGGCACTAATGTGTACATTAGTGCCGGTTCCAAAGGCTAGCCGGGCCGCTCTCATTAGTACCGGTTCATGGCGAACCTTTAGCACCGGTTCGTGGCACGAACCGGTATTAATGAGAGTGGTGGCAGAATGTTGTCAGTCTGGGGCCCCTCCAGCACCTTCAGTACCGGTTCGTGGCACGAACCGGTACTAAAGGTCGTCCTACATAAACCCTTCGTCCACCCGAGCTCGCTCTGTTCTTCCCCTTTCCCCTCTCCTCTCTGTTCTTCCCCTCTTCCTCTCGAGCTCATCACATATTTTGCCCAAAATTTGTCAAGATTTGAAGGCCCCCATCCATTCAAATGATCACAAAGGTTAGCAACTTTGTCCTTTCATCTCTCATTGCTTGATTAGCTCTTGCAATGCTTTATATAGTGATTAATTTGTGAGTTTAGTAATTTGGGAGGAAATATATATATGTGCTAGTATTTGATTTATATGCAATTTGAGGTAAAAAATAACACTTAGTTTGCATATGTAGGTGTGGTTTACTTAGTGCCTTCTAAATCTCCGCCGTAACCACCGTCGATCGCCCGCACCGTCCCGTCGCCGGCACCACCTTGTGGTGAGCCTCTTGTTCATGAAATTTTATATAAAAATTGATGTTTGTGTGATTTGGATATATAGTTACTCGTATAATTATCTTACTCGTACGTTGTTTGTTATACATATAGTGCCATGGTTTGGATATCCGTCCCCGTCGGCCCTCGTCCTTGTTATGATTCGGATGTGGTATATATATTCTCTTTTAAAACTAGTTGCATTTCGTGTTTATGACAAATTATGCCCATCAAGTTGACATAGAATTTTTTTCTAGGAGGTATGTGAACCGGAAATTCCAACCGACCCTATTGTCGAGAGGTTAAATTTAGTTGAAAGAGAAAACGAGTACTTGAAAGAAAAATTGAAAAGAATTGAGGGGGAGAAGATGGAATTGGAGTTGCATGTTGCCGATGTCGTCGATGATCACAAGATCAAGATGGAGAAAATGCGCTTGAAGATTAGAAAGATTAGGAAATATGCCATCGATAGTGAGGCTTGGTATCATTATGCTGTTGGATCCATTGTTACCTTAGTTGCGATCTTGATCGCATTTGTTGTTGCATTTAAATGCTTTAGCTAGAGAGTTATTTGTTTGTTGAATTTAAGTGTTGTATGAACTTTATGTATGAACTTGTATTAATTTGGTCTATTCGGTGTTGTGTAATGAAGATGAGCCGGCAATGGATGTACGATGACCGATGCTCTCTCCAGTTCGTTGAGGGCGTGCATACTTTTCTGATTGCGGCTGAGGCAAACAAGCGGGCGGATGGTTTTATGCCTTGTCCATGTGCTGGCTGTAAGAATGGTCACAATTACTCTAAGTCAAGAACCATTCACGTCCACCTGTTTGAGTCTGGTTTCATGCCCCACTATAATGTTTGGACCAAGCACGGAGAAAGAGGGGTTATGATGGAAGACAATGAAGATGAACAGGACGACGACAACTATCCTGGCCATGGGTTCCCTGAATACGATGATACAACAATGGGGGAAGAAGCTGAGCCGGTAATGCGGGAAGAAGTTGAGCCGGCAATGCTGGAAGAAGCTGAAGAAGAGGCATCAGATGAGCCCGTTGATGATCTAGGTCGGGCCATTGCCGATGCAAAGAGAAACTGCGCAAGTGATTTGGAGAAGAAGAAGTTGCAGCGTATGTTAGAGGATCAAAAAAATTGTTGTACCCGAATTGCGTAGGTGACAAGAAAAAGCTGGGCACCACACTGGAATTGCTGCAATGGAAGGCAGAGAATGGTGTATCTGACAAGGGATTTGGAAAGTTGCTGGTAATGATAAAGGATATGCTTCCAAAGGACAACGAATTGCCCGAGAGTACGTACGAAGTAAAGAAGGCTGTCTGCCCTCTAGGGTTAGAGGTGCAGAAGATACATGCATGCCCTAATGATTGCATCCTCTACCGCGGTGAGTACGAGGATTTGAACGCTTGCCTGATATGTGGTGCATCGCGCTATAAGATCAGCTGCAATGACCCTGGTGATGTCGAGGGCGAGCGCCCCAGGAAGAAGATTCCTGCCAAGGTGATGTGGTATGCTCCTATAATACCACGATTGAAACGTTTGTTCGAAAACAAAGAGCATGCCAAGGCGATGCGATGGCACAAAGAAGACCGTAAGAAATACGGAAAGTTGAGAGTACCCGCTGACGGGTCGCAGTGGAGAAAAATCGAAAGAAAGTACGGCAAGGAGTTTGCAGATGACGCAAGGAGCGTATGGTTTGGTCTAAGCGCAGATGGCATTAATCCTTTTGGGGAGCAGAGCAGCAACCATAGCACCTGGCCTGTGACTCTATGTTTGTATAACCTTCGTCCTTGGTTGTGCATGAAGCGGAAGTTCATTATGATGCCAGTGCTCATCCAAGGCCCTAAGCAACCCGGCAACGACATTGATGTGTACCTAAGGCCATTAGTTGAAGAACTCTTACAACTGTGGAATGGAATAGGTGTACGTGCGTGGGATGAGCACATGGGGGAAGAATTTGACCTAAAGGCGTTGCTGTTCGTGACCATCAATGATTGGCCTGCTCTCAGTAACCTTTCAGGACAGACAAACATGGGATACCGCGCATGCACGCACTGTTTGGACGATACCGATAGTATATATTTGGCTAATTGTAAGAAGAATGTGTACCTGGGACATCGTCGATTTCTTTCGAGCAGGCATCCCGTAAGAAAGAAAGGCAAGCATTTCAAAGGTGAGGCGGATCACCGGACGAAGCCTGGCCACCGTAGTGGTGCTGATGTACATGATATGGTCAAAGATTTGAAGGTGGTCTTTGGAAAGGGTCCTGGTGGACAACCTGTTTCGAATGACGCTGACGGACGCGCACCCATGTGGAAGAAGAAATCTCTATTTTGGGACCTGCCCTATTGGAAAGACCTCGAGGTCCGCTCCGCAATCGACGTGATGCACGTGACGAAGAATCTTTGTGTGACCCTGCTTGGCTTCTTGGGCGTGTATGGGAAGACAAAAGATACACCTGAGGCACAGGAGGACCAGCAACGTATGAACGGAAAAGACGGCATACATCAGGGTCATGCAAGATACGCTCTTACCAAAGAAGAGAAGGAAATCTTCTTTGAATGCCTGCTCAGTATTAAGGTACCGTCTGGCTTCTCGTCGAATATAAAGGGAATAATAAACATGGCAGAGAAAAAGTTTCAGAACCTAAAGTCTCATGACTGCCACGTGATTATGACGCAACTGCTTCCGGTTGCATTGAGGGGGCTTCTACCGGAAAACGTTCGATTAGCCATTGTGAAGCTATGTGCATTTCTCAATGCAATCTCTCAGAAGGTAATCGATCCAGAAATCATACCAAGGTTACAGAATGATTTGGTGCAATGTCTTGTCAGTTTCGAGTTGGTGTTCCCACCATCCTTCTTCAACATCATGACTCACGTCCTAGTTCACCTATGCGAAGAGATTAACGTTTTGGGTCCTGTATTTCTACACAATATGTTCCCCTTTGAGAGGTTCATGGGAGTTTTAAAGAAATATGTTCATAACCGTGCTAGCCAGAAGGAAGCATCTCCAAGGGCCGTCAAAATGAGGAGGTCATTGAGTTTTGTATTGACTTTATTCCTGACCTTAAGCCGATTGGTGTTCCTGAATCGCGGCATAAGGGCAGACTGGATGGAAAAGGCACGCTAGGAGGGGAACAAATAATATGTATGGACGGACATTCTCTCACTGAAGCACACTACACAGTTCTACAGAATTCCGCCTTGGTGGCTCCGTATATGGATGCACACAAGAATTTGCTACGCTCCAAACACCCGGAGCGGTCTGATGACTGGATTACACGTGAACAAACTAGGAGTTTCGCCAGCTGGTTGCAAGCACGTACCATGCATGACACCTCTATTGAAGATGACCTGTACTTGCTGTCCCAGTTACCATCTTCGAATATAATGACTTTCAAAGGATACCAGATAAATGGTAATACATTTTACACGATCGCCCAAGATAAGAAGAGCACCAACCAAAACAGTGGTGTCCGCTTTGATGCAGAAACCAAGACGGGAAAGGAAACATATTATGGTTATATACAGGACATATGGGAACTTGACTGTCGACGTGGTTTGAAGGTCCCTTTGTTTCGGTGCAAATGGGTCAATATGACACGAGGCGGGGTAACGGAAGACCCGCAGTACGGAATGACAACAGTGGATCTCAACAATCTTGCGTATGTAGACGAATCATTCGTCCTAGCCAATGATGTGGCACAGGTTTTCTATGTGAAGGACATGTCTACCAAGCCAAGAAAAAGAAAAGATAAGGAAGCGAATGCATCGTACGATGAGCCAAAGCGGCACATAGTTCTTTCTGGGAAGAGAAACATCGTGGGAGTGGATGACAAGACAGACAAGTCAGAAGATTATGAAAAGTTTGATGAAATTGCTCCATTCACAGTGAATATTGACCCGAGCATCCCGTTAAATGATGAAGATTTTCCATGGCTACGACGCAAAGGGACACACGCGAAGAAAAAGTTTCACACCCAAAGATCTGGGATGTGATCGGCTTAACTATCATCACTTTCTTCTGTGTTTCACACCCCGGAGGGATCTCTATAATAGTCAGGGTAGCTAGTTATGTGTTTTGGCATTTGAAACGCGAAGAAATTTTATGTGCAAGCAAATTCTTTCATGCATTTACTGATTTTTTCAGCTAAATGACCCTGAAATTGGAAAGCATTTCAAATGAACTCAGAAAAGGTTGAAAGTTGGCATGGTATCATAATTTCACCCACATAGCATGTGCAAAAAAGTAGAGAGGGTTACCGCAAAAACTGGATGCACTTAGTGTACAAAATGGACAATCTGTTTCGAAGTATCGGGGTTTCGGACGAAAACTCATCCGTTACAAAGGCATTTCATTTTTTAAATAACCTAAGCATTACCAAATTGAATATAATGATAAAACACACTAATATTAAACATAAGAAAAAAGAATCACTGAAAAATCTATTTTCAAAGTTAAGTTATTCACAAAAATAAATAAAGCAAAAAAAAAGAAAAAAAACCCACCTACTGGGCCACAGCGGCCTGCATACGACTAGAAACCCAAATTCAAGTTGGTCCAGGATGCAGGCCCGCTAGCCCAGTAGGCCCAACAGGGCATCGCAGAAGAGGTAGGCCCAGAAGGCCTGTTTAAGAGAGGAACTCGAGACAGCAGCGATGGCGGGGCTTATAAGCAGGTGCGAGTGCCCCTCGGCTAGCGAGGTGGGACTAAACTTTTGTGCCCCTCGCCTGGCAGCGCACACCCTTTAGTACCAGGTCGTGGCACCAACCGGTACTAAAGGGGGGCATTTAGTACCGGTTGGAGCCACGACCCGGTACTAAAGGGGGTCGCTTCCCGCCGCTTGGGCTAGCCAAAACAGACCTTTAGTACCGGTTGGTGGCTCCAATCGGTACTAAAGGTGGGTTCTATATAAGAAAACACTTCAAAATTTCGTCAGTTTCTCATCTCTCCCTCTGCTTCTTCCCCTCCGCATCGTCGCCCGCCGCCCCCGTCGTCGCCCCGTCCCCGTCGTCGCCGCCTGTCGTCCCGTCCCCGTCGTCACCGCCACCCCAGCCCATACGTCCCCGTCCCCGTCGCCTGCCCGGCCCGTACGTCCCCGTCGCCGTCTCCGTCGACGCGCGCCCCCCGTCGCCTCTCGCCTCGCCGGCCGGTGAGCGCGCGCACACACACACATACATTTTTAGTTATAGATTTTTCTGTTTTTTAGAAATTGTTAGACATTTTTCTGTTTTTTAGAAATAGGTAGAAATGTTAGAATTGTTAGAATAGTTAGAAATGCTAGAACTGTTAGAAATGTTAGAATTGTTAGAAATTTTTCTGTTTTTTAGTTATAGAAATAGTTATAAAAAAGTTAGAATTGTTAGAAATTTTTCTGTTTTTTAGTTATATATAGCATTGTTAGAAATTGTTATAGAAATTGTTAGAAAAAGGTTAAAAGGTTAGAAATGTTAGTTATATATAGCATTGTTAGAAATGTTATAGAAATGTTAGAAATTTTAGTTACCAAAATCCAATCATTAAAAAAATGTTACTTTTTGCGGGCATATAGCTAGTATTTGTTGTCAACGATGCCCGGCCCGCATCCTCGCCCTCGACACGTCTGCGACGACGTCCAGCTGACCCATGTCCGAGACTGGGCTCCGTCGGGCTGGCACTGGAAGGTGCTGCCTGGAGGGGCGCGCCGCTTGATGAGGAACCCGGCCCAGGGTCCCGTCGTCGACCCTGATCTCGTTTGGTGGCATTCGCGTGGGCCAGTTTCGGTGCGGAGGGAGCCGGCCCCGCCGGAGGTGTTACGTCGTCGTGTCAGGGAGGAGGACGAGCACATCCATCGCTACATGGTGGCGTTAGAGGGCGGCAGGTTCTCCAATACCTGGCAGTTTCTTCAGGGATCTCACTTCAGCTATGATCCTGTGAGGGTTCCTTCTCTTTGGGTGTCCACCGCCCACGCCGCAGGAACCGCGAGTGTCCTAGATTCTTCTTTAGTATTCGATCTTTAATTAGCTACCTAGCCAGTGATGTACTATTCAATATTATATATTATTCGAGACGATGTATTCGAGATTAAATCTATTATTCATGATGATGTATTCGAGATTATATCTATTATTCGAGACGATGTATTCGAGATTGTATCTATTATTCGAGATTATACTAAATTGTTTTATATTTCTTTTGGCATAGTTAAATAAAAGCTATGGCGGACAATGCCGACAGAGAGAGAGAGAGAACATACCATGTTCGATATGATACGCGGGCCAGATGATGATCAGAATGAAGAAGATTTTGACGGCTCCGAATTTCTAAACAACACTGGAGAGGGTGATATGATATTCGATCGCGACGGCCGAATTGATGAAGTCATGAACTACGATTATGACGATGACAAAGAACATGTTGATCCTGAAACAACAAACACCGGCGAGGTATATATATTTATATAAGCAGGAATCTGCTGATCATCGCATATTTTAAATGAGTTGAAGATATATTAACGAATCGATCTTTCTTCTTTCAGCCATCCGGATCGAGCAAATCTTCAGGCAAAAGGACGAAACGAGGCCCGAACAAAAAGTTGAAGGAGGGCGTAAAGTACAATATCGAGGCATTCAGACCTAATGGCGAACCATTAGTGCCTTAGAAGATTGCGGACAAGTACGTTCGTCAGTGCGGAGTTCTTGTGAAGGACCAACTCCCGATCTCCCTTCAAGAATGGAGAAAGCCAGCAAAGCCACGTCCAGATGTTACTTTTGTCGACGAGAATCAAAAAAACCTGCTTTGGGATACTCTCATGGAACAATTCACCCTACCAGATCATTTCAGAGAAGCAGATGTGCAGGAAGTCAAGGACGCTGCTCTTAGGAAGATGGCGGTTGCATTCAAGAACCACAAGAGAACGACGTGGGAGAAGTACGTCAAGGGAGGAAGGAAGACTCCAGTATTCGAGGGGATACTAGAGAATCAAAGTGCTCATTGGGACGATTTCGTGAAATTCAAGGATTCAGAATTAGCTAAGGAACGGTCGAGAATAAACAAGAAGAATGCCAAAAAAAGGATAAGTTCCATAATATGGGGCCAGGTGGCTATGCGGTGGCAATGCCTAAATGGGATAAGTCTGAGAAAGAGATGGAGGATGCAGGTGTCATTCCGGTTACTAAGAGCTGGCCCCCCACGGTCAGGAGTTGGTTCTATGCGCATGGGGGGGAGTTGGTCCCGAAGACAGGCAAAGTTTCGATGAAGGCATGTCTGAACGGAGCCGACGATGACATACTTGTTGCAATAGAAGAGGCTCGAACGGGGGTGTTTCAGCCGAACAGAGAGAACGACGAGCTTACACGTGCCCTGAAAAATCCTGAACACCCAGGAAGAACACGAGGCAAGGGCGCTATTCCATGGTATGAGGGGTTTTCAGAATGTAACGCCAACTACAGAACCCGTGCGAGAAGGAAGATTGCAGAGGAGAAGCAGAGGAATATGGAGGAGGAGAAGAGGAAGCGGGACTATGAACGCCTTCAAGGCCTAGAATCCACGTACGCGGACTTGGCAGACAAATTCCAGCGGCAGCAGGAGCAGATCGACTCACTTAGCCAGCAAAGGGGGTCTCAGCAGCTGCAACAGCTAGCGGATGATCCAGCATTGGATACCACCGCCCCATCCATGCCGAGAAGCAGCGTGGGTTCCGCCCCGTTTGATGCAATGCTGGATAGATACCCCGTGGATGACATCATGGAGAACACTAACTGCGAGCTACACTTCAAAATGAAGAACATATCCATGAAGGTGGCGGACGGCGTTGCTTATACAAATTCCCCCGATGCAACCTTCCATTGCAACCCGATTCCAGCAGGCTATGCTCGTGTCGTGGTTGATGAGGTGGTGGACCAATATTCGGGGCTAGAGCTTGACATTCCTGGAGGTGACGAGGAGCACACACTCGGAGATGCCAAACATCGTATCATCCTATGGAGAAAGGATTACATCATCTTTCGAAGGCCACCGACACCGCGTCACCCGACTGCTCTTTGAAGTCCGCCACCGAGTCAGCAGACTCCCGCTCCTCCAAGTCCACCAACGCGTGAGGCCACTCCTCCTCCTCCAAGTCCGGCAAAGTGTCAGGCCACTCCTCCTCCATGTCCGACACAGCGTCAGACGTCCACTCCTCCTCCAAGTCCAGCAAAGTGTCAGGCCACTCCTCCTCCAAGTCCGGCACAGCTTCAGGCCACTCCTCCTCGTCCAACTCAGCCCCGTCAGCCGTCTCCGCCGCCTCAGCAATCCACAAAGAGACACCCCACAACTATGGTGCGTAGCGGTACCAGTCGAGGTCATAGTACAGGAAGTACAGGCGGAGGCAAGCGATATAAATATGGTCCAAACCTCAGTACTCCTCTTCCTGAGAGGGCTTACGACAGGACCAAGGAGCAAACCAATGCCATAGTGCGGGCAAAAGTCGACGCCCATTTTGGACCGAAACCGCCACCACCGCCAAGGGAGAAAGTGCCTGTGGAAGTTCTTGACCACTTCGTTCGTATGGCTGAACCACCAGCTCCTAAGCCTATTGACATAGACTATGAGCGCCACATCAGGAAGTTACATCGACAATGTCTACAGAAGGAGGCGAGCTCGAGCAAACAACAAGCAGCTGTCAAAAAATGCGGGAGAACCGTTGCCCGTCTGGGGGAACAGTGGGCGCAACCGATCCCCCCGCTTGTTGTGCTGCCAACAACACGTGACAGTACGCGCGGCCAATATTATTATGGGCAAACAGTTTACTTTCCCTAGGTGGGCGATGTGGTAATAACCCCGGAGCATATAACGCAGGCTGAAGAACTCAAGATCACTATTGGACAACTCCTCGAGATCGAGGACATGCCTGTGCTTACAGAGGAGGAAATAAAATGGAAATATGTCCGGGGCCAACCTTTGGTCAAGCCAGAAGATGTCAAGAAGATCCCAACGAGAATGTATGAATTACATTAATGGTACATGGACATTACCAAGAGATCCAATCGACAGTCCCTCATGGTGCAAGTCAACACGGATCATTTCTACCATGAGAAACCTGGGACCGTTGAGTATTCTGAACTGTTTCAGTTATACAATCAGGACGCACTCGACAAATCTATCGTCAGTTGCTATTGTCTGTAAGTGATTTCTTTCTGTAATTTAAGTCTCAAGCTAGCTGTATTGATCCTTTTGATCAATCATTACCTGTAATTATCCTCACTATATCTTTTCTGTGGTATTATGCAGGATGAAGATGTATGAAATGAAAAAAGGTGGACGCTTTGGCATTGGGTTCATTGACCCAAACACCGTTAATGAATACACATGGAATATAAGCGACTATTATAAAAAGCAGGTAGAGGACATCATGTTCGAGTTCTTGAAGCACCTCAAATACAATGAAGATATACTACTTCCTTACAACTTTAAGTGAGTCACACTTTCTTGTACTACAAATTCTCTGTTTTTGCCTACTAGCTAGCTAGCTACATGTTTTTGCTTACATATATATGCCCGCTTATTTAAGACATGCAAACGTGTGTGCATGCAGATTTCACTGGATCTTGTGTATCATTAAAGTTGACGAAGGAACAGTTGAAATACTGGACTCACTACTCTCAGAAAATAAAGACTATAACATCTTGTTCACTACAAGAAATATGTCAACTTATGACCTTCTGCCAGTGACCCTGGAAGAATTGGTCATAGATATATGACCATTTCAGACCAATTGGTCAAAAGCTGTTCGGGGGGCTCCAAACCCTAAACCATTGCGACCATTTTGGTCAGAAAGGTCGTAATTTCCTTACACGAAATGGTCATAAAGCAAACAGCACTACTCCGCTAGCTTATTTCTAGTTGTTAACGACCAATATAGATGGTCATAGCCTTGTAAATTGTGGTGGGTTGCTATGACTAGGCGCCACCACATCAGTTTTGCCTATGTGTCATGTCCATGTGGTAGTTTTTGCCCTAGGTTGTGAAGCAACCTATATTTCTGTCATTCCCAAAATTCCCAGAAAAATCTCATAAATTCTTTGGGTCATATCTTCGTCAAATATGTAAAAACCTTCCTTGCCTAGTTCAAAAATAATTCAAAAATATTCATTTTCCTATTCTGTTCAGAGTAACAGTTTGTGAAGGAAGTGCCACTTTGGCATGTCCAAATAGTATCCATTTTCTACAGTGCTTTCCTATGCCCAAATAACCATCCTCCACCAAATGCCACCTCAATCCATTCATTATTTTGAGCCGAGCTTCAACATTCGTATTTATGTCCAGTGTGGTGGTTTGCAAAGCAAGTATCACCTAGGCTCCTCCTTTTGAGCTGAAAATTTGTGAAGACGGTCTTCTTAGTAACTGATCATCCTCAGCCAAAACTCACGCCCATTAGCCATGTACATTTCCCGTACCGCTAATCAAACACTTGGCTGCTTATTCATGTTTGAGCATCGATCGGTCTCCTCGTGAGAATCTTATGTTGTGATTTTCTTCCTAGCACCTACCTGGGGAGTGCCCAACCCACTAGACATGCCTAGGCCGCCCAGAACACATGGCAATGCCACGGTCACGCGGTAACCACGCGGCGGGCATGCGAGCTTACGCGCTCTAGAGTTGGGGCCCTCGGCCACCATCCAAACCTCGATGTCTCTCCATCAAACCATGTATTTCTGATTAAATAGATACTTATTTACCTAGAAATGATTTTTGAAAAAAATAAAGAGCAAACTATGACGCAGCTGCAGTTCAAATTTGACCCGCTTCCAACTGAATCGACGGGAATTTGTCTTTTTCACCAGAGGTGGATCAAAAATTTTGACACCCAACCATTTTGTCAATTGTGCATTAAATATGGCCTAGTATTTTAGAAAATTGATTTGGTCCAATTTTGCAACAATTATTTGGTAGGTCCTTCTAAAAAAACTCATTTCACGCACTCGGAAAATGGAAAATGGTTTTTTCGTCCAAAGAAAATGAAAACTTCCTTAGGCAACATCTTTTGCCATTCCAATATGCACCCTTGTGCACAATATGAGATCATTTGAACAAACTATGCCATGAATGTCGCCATAAGATTGACCGTTTGGCTTGAAAGCCATGAATCTTCACACTTGATAGCTCATTTCTGACAACACTTTTTTAAAATGATTGCCGTATTACAAGTTTTTTATTTTTCCTAGGAACTTGGCCACATATAATGACACAATGCGAAGGTTTTCCAATTTTTTGGTTTTTTTTGAATTTCTTATGCCCGTTTCAAAATGCGGTCAAAACGGCGGGCTTGACCGCTCCTAGCTAGTGGTTGAATCTTGGAATTTTTTTGGTGTTTCTATGATTAAATAGATACTTATGTACCTAGAAATGATTTTTGGAAAAAGTAAATAGCAAACTATGAGGCAGCTGCAGTTCAAATTTGACCCGCTTCCAACTAAATCGGCGGAAATTTGTCTTTTTCACGAGAGGTGGATCAAAACTTTTCGCACCCAACCATTTGGTCAATTGTGCATTAAATATGTCCTAGTATTTTATAAAAATGATTTGGTCCAATTTTGCAACAATTATTTGGGAGGTCCTTCACAAAAAAACCTCCTTTTGGGCACTCGAAAAATGAAAAATGGTTTTTTGTCCAAAGAAAATGAAAACTTCCTTAGGCAACATTGTTTTCCATTCCAATATGCATCCTTGTGCACAATATGAGATCATTTGAACAAACTATGCCATGAATGTGGCCATAAGATTGATCATTTGGCTTGAAAGCCATGAATCTTCACAGTTGATAGCTCATTTCTGAGAACACTTTTTTAAAATAATTACCGTATTACAAGTTTATTATTTCTCCTAGGAACTTAGTCACATATAATGACACAATGCGAAGGTTTTCCAATTTTTTGATTTTTTTTGAATTTTTTTATGTCCGTTTCAAAATGCGGTCAAAACGGCGGGCTTGAGCGTTCCTAGCTAGTGGTTCAATCTTGGAAAAATTTTGATGTTTCTCTGATTAAATATATACTTATGTACCTAGAAATGATTTTTGGAAAAAATAAATAGCAAACTATGAGGGAGCTGCAGTTCAAATTTGACCCGCTTCCAACTGAATCGACGGGAATTTGTCTTTTTCACTAGAGGTGGATCAAAACTTTTGGCACCCAACCATTTTTCAATTGTGCATTAAATATGTCCTAATATTTTATAAAAATGATTTGGTACAATTTTGCAACAAATATATGGTAGGTCCTTCACAAAAAAACTCATTTTGAGCACTCAAAAAATGAAAAATGAATTCTCGTGCAAAGAAAATGAAAAGTTCCCTATTACTATTTTGTTATTTTTTTCTTCTAAAAACTAGATAACATTTGATGACATGATGAGAAGGTTTTTCAATTGTTTCATTTTTTTCCAATGTATCAGGTCAAGTAAATAGCTAATATGATCTAACATCTTATTTTTAAATTTATCACGACCAATTCAATTGGTCATAATATTGTATTGCGTTCTGATTGCTCCCTGGACAAGGCACACGGATCATGCACAAAACACCATTGGATCTTCCCGGATCCAACGGTAGCCGTTGCTCCTCGCCTCCCCCACCAACCCCACCTGAGGCGAAACCCTAGCTGGCATCTTCCATCCACCCCCCCCCCCCGCCTCCTTTCTTTCTTTCTTTCTTTCTTTCTTTCTTCCTCCCCTCTCCCCCGATGCAGATCCCCTCGTCCCCCTCAGATCCCCCTCCCCCGATCCATGGCCTCCCCGCATCCATGGCCTCCCCGCGCCCATCCTCGCCGCATCGCCACCCCGACCACTCCCTTCCCCACCGCATCCAGATCTCCGCCGCCAACCTCCTTCCCACCCCTCCTCGCACCCGCAGCGGCTCCCACCCTCCCCGCACCCGCGCATGCCGTTGGCTCCTCCACCTCCAAGCGACACCGAGCCCGCGGTCTCCCTCCCCAAGATCGCGCCAGAGCCCGCGGACCTCTTCCACCTACAGCTTGTCTCCTCTCCGGTCGCGCCGCCGACCTGTTCGTGGTCGGGCTTCGGCAAGCTGAGCAGCAGAGCACCGATGGCTTCTCCTCTCGCCCTGCAGCCGCCTGCCGCGCCACCCGCCTCCGGATCCCTCCGCCCGCTCGCGCCCCTGCTCCCTCTCCGCCTACGGGGCCACGCCCCTCGCGCTGCTCCCCGACAATCTAGGCGGGCGCGCGGTCCTCGACCCGCGGGGCTTGGCCAAGTGGCGGGCGAGCGATGGCGTCGCGAGGGGGCCGGAGGAGGCCAGGGCGGTGGTCCTCACTGACGTGTACCTCCCCGACCTCGGCGTGAACAAGGCCGACGACGTGCTGCTGCACTGCCGGATCCTCGCAGAGTGCGCGGTGGACCCCGACGAGATCCACCCGCCCTCTCCCTCTCCACTGCGTCAGCCCCATCGTCCGTCCCCGAGGTACCCCGCCCGACCGCCCCCAGTCAGTTCTCTTCTCCGTGGCTGGATCAGCGCGACGCCTTCCTGATATTTTTCTCGCCGTCTCTGTGGTTGGGCATATGGAGAGGGTGCTCAAGGATGACGCCATCTAGGAGAAGGGCGAGCGCGCCAGGATGGTAACCACCCCCCTCCCATCTCATATTCTTGTTTTCCTTCTTGGTCTGACTGTATGCGTGTGAGCATTCTAGCAAACTGTTCGAGCTTCCTTGTCCTTGGGCTTATCCGCTCTAGCATGGCGTACATCTGTACAGCAAAACATACTTGAAGCAGCGCTTTTGAAACGAAAATTATCAGAAGAAACTAAAAAATGTAGGTTTTCTATTAGATGTCAAGTTAGTACATGCATGTTTTACTATATGGGATCCAAACCTGTGTAGGGATCTCTAGGTAGAAACAACAATCTGTCAAAGCTATTGCAAGTCATCTAACTACACAGAAACAAGTAAAGAGGCATCACTTGTTCTGAATTAGCTAGTATGAACCATTGAAGCTGATGTATTACCTCGTCAGGCTTTGTGCTTGTTTCACGCACTTCAGCAACAATAACATCTCATTTAGACTGCAAAATCCATAGATTGTTAGTTCAACAAGTACCAAACCAACAACCTGACTGCCGGCTTCGCTTAGTAGGATCTGTAGGTAACCGCGGAACACACACACACACCCAAACTGACGCTGTATTGCTATTGCATAATGTGCTTTTGCAACTGTGTGCAATGAGTTTACGGGTCTCCTTTGACTGCAGAAGGTAATACTTATTTATGACGGAGGTAATACTTTGTAGAATCATTGTTCAGCCTCTTTGTTTATGTGGGGTTCTTATTCATTTGATTTCGTCTTCCTGGCAGGCATCTTTCGTACGTTGAACAGCAATACGACAATTGTGCACATCTTGTCTGGTTGTCTGAAGGAATGGGGCAGTGTTGCGTGCAGGCGCAGGAGAATAAGCCACGGTTGAGGAAGACTAAGGAGGAGCGGAGGGAGATGGTCGAGTCCTTCGTCGACACTTACTGCCCCCTTATCTTTCCCCTCTCGCCTTAGTTATAGTTTTGAATTTTGTGTGTGTGGGCACATACAGTCTAACTAACATGCTTATTCTTCTGATTGTTGGTGGTTTGTTTTGCAACCATTTGCATAAAGTTTGCATTGCAAGCCTACTTCTCTAGCGCAATGTTTCTTAAAATCATGATGGAACCTATATGTTCTATGATTTTGATGTTTTTTTGCGGCGTGATCTAGACTACGATTTTATCCACTGTTCTTATTTTTGCAATTTGGTCTATATGATTGGAATGCAATGTTGAGAAAGTGTGTCTTCCTCTTGAGCATCGTTTTGAGCAAATGTTTTATATAGAAGTTGCTGCCGCGGGTTTAATTTGTTCCGATTTGGCTGGGTATGAGTCCCCTTGTTGCAAGGTGAAGACTTGTCTCTCCCTTTGTTT
Source organism: Aegilops umbellulata (assembly GCA_032464435.1). NCBI lineage: Eukaryota > Viridiplantae > Streptophyta > Magnoliopsida > Poales > Poaceae > Aegilops > Aegilops umbellulata. Next base: position 361,022,682 of record CP136059.1, read on the forward strand.
GTTTCGGTCTAGCCACAGTCAATTGTTTAATTGGAGAATACGCGAGGAGAATATGTCATGTATTTCATTAGACAAATAATATTGCCTGTATTTGCATGCTTCCAGGAATGTGTCAAATACTTGTTATGTACATGTAGTGGCACGAGAGTCAAGATTTACTAGTGCTTGCCTCCTTGTGTTATCTGGATGCATTGCTTAATCTACTTTTCTTGTTATATACGTAAGCTCCAAGCCTGATGTGCTAACATGGATAACAATGAACCATCATGTGAAGGGCTAAAATCATCTCAATGGGACAGAACATTAGTTGGTTATCTTATAGCTCAAATGCATAAACAGTGAATAATTTCTATTTTTTGATAGTAAACATTGGTGACATGGCAAACAAAATTTCCTGCAGCATACTGATTGTTAAATCACTAAACATCTTATATGAAGCAACACTTATCTTGCAGACATCCAATATGCAATTCTAATAATATGTGAAATACTGAATTTATTCTTTTAGTTGTGTGTATGTCATTCGTGCATTGATTCCTTTTCTGATGTACCAGCTCCATAATCATGTTTTTGTCTTTCGGGTTGGTATGTTAGGAGAACCTAGGCGTGCTATGTAGGGAAGCAAAGCAGCAGCTCACAACTCGGGCCTGCAACTCCAGATGAAGGCACCGTGACGATGCATCATGCTACTCCCTTGGAAGGTCGACTCAACTTTCTCTCAACTTGTGCTCTGCTTGATACCAGTTCCTCGTATTTCTCCCAACTTGTGCAAATTGTAATATGCAGGGCTTCCTAGTCCGTGGCCTGCCTTCTGGATGGAGCAAGGAGGGGGCATCATCCACACCGCGGAGCTGGTTGAGCCTTAGTGCGAACTGGAGAAGCAGGGCATCGTCGGGACCTCTCTCGCTTGTGCCATGGTAAGAACAGAGTGCCACTCTCTGTCGTGCATGTATTGAAATCCTGAAATGTCAAATACATGTTTGCTCTCAGCTGGGATATTGGATTGTACTTAGTTATGTGACTCGTTCATGTTTGCGCTGCTTGTTAAGTGATTACCTTTATGTACTTGCTACTAGTAGGATGGTCAATACATGCTTGTTTTGTATCTATTCCAGAATAGTTTGCTTGGTCACCTGATGCTTGATGCATGTATAATGTGACACACACATCAGGAAATCCGAATAACTTTGACATAGTTGTTGTGTTATCTTGCACTGGGTTGATACTTGTCATTTTCCCTTCCCAAATATATCTCAGTCTTGCTGTTACGAGAATGCTATATGCATGGTTTCTTATTAGATCTCAAATTCTGCAGCTATTTTTCATTGTTAGGAGAATGTTATATGCACGGCTTCACTTGATTATATTCCTAACTTTTCTGATTTATAACTCGCAGATTTTGGCCTTAATTCATCAAAAGTTCCTGCACATTCCTGTACAAGGAACTACAGGAGTAGAATCCTAAAGAAAACTCGCACCAACAATGTGTTTTAGCTCTCTGGAGCTGGACATGTTAATATTTAGCTGTATTCTATATTCCAATACCTGATTTGTACTGCCGTGATTGTAAACTACCTGCCAAGATTTGGCTGTTGTTTGAAAATTTATGTGTTATTGGCTCTGTATGAATCAAGTTATTGGTTGTTACACAAATAGAGAACTGACGTGTGGCACCTAAACAACACACCTGGTCCCATTTCACTAGTGGAAAGAAACAAAAGAAAACTGACAAGTGGGACCTAATTGGATGAGGAAAAGAAAACAAAAGAAAACACACCTGGTCCAAAATGGATTGTAAAAAGGCCCAAATAAGAAATGGAAGCAAAAAGGCCGAAGGCCTAGAAAATAAAAAAGGCTGCAATGTTGGGCTTGGCCCATGAAGCTGATCAAAAATTGATAGAAAAAATACATTAAAAAGGCCGAATTAATGGCCTCGGCCCATGTAAAACACCGAATCGGACCGGGCTGAATCTTGTCAGTGACCTTTGCAATTGGTCGCAATTTTTCCACGTCAGATTGCCACGTCGGATCCGATGTGGCCTGGGCAGACAGCCAGTGACCAAAACAAAAGGTCATGGGTTCAACGACCTTTTGTTAAAGGTCACTATAGTCAGTTTACGACCGCCAGCTTCTGACCTTCTGTTTTTGGTCACAAAAAGGTCGTAAATGGAAATTTGTGACCTTTCAGTGACCAATAGTGAGGGTCACAAGTTGACATATTTCATGTAGTGGTTTGGGATAGTCAACAGGTAATTTCAATCATTATTAACTATATATCTCAGCCTATTTAGTTCATCATTTCATGAAATGAACTATTTAATAACCCTTTATTCATTTTCTTTGTCGACGGGCAGGGCTTGGGAAAGGCTCATCAGCATAACAGAAGGCGAATGGAAACGATAGCCGAGATGGCTTCGACCCAGGGTAAGTAATTAAGTAGTGTGGTAGCTAGCTGCCATCTTTTTAATATTATCATGCTTGATTAATTATTATCTGATCAAATCAAATTCCATTCCCGTAAAGGCCACAAAGCAGGCGCAGGGGACTGATCTGTGTGCATACTGCGTTTGCGAGAACATTCGCACGATGACGTCCAAAAGGAGCAGATCTCAAAGACAGGAATGGGTACGCTTGTCAGAACACTATTCACATTTTGTGCACCATTATCGATATCTAGTCACACAACTAATACACATGCATATTGATCTCCTTCTTAACAGTTCACAGAGGTGCGGGACAAGCTCCTAGATACGGAGCGCGTACAAGCACTTCAAGAGGAAATAGCGGGATTTTTGCTCGACCAGGTCATAAATCCGAAGGGAGAATACTATTACCCGCTACCGCCCCCATCGACCAGGTCATGAACCACTTCCAATTTGTCATCGTGCTTCGAAGGCACCAATTAGGCTAATGCAAACTGGCTCCGAAGGCAACATGCATATGTACGAGAAGTTGTATATATAGCTATACATGTGTGTATGTGTGAATTAATATGGTGGTTTGTGAGACATTGATGATCTATATATATATGATTGGTTTTACTAGCTACCATATATATATATATATATATATATATATATATATATATATATATATATATATATATATATATATATATATATATGCATAACGTGTATAATGTGTAGTATCGTAAAATACCAGCAAACGAAAAAGAATTAAAATGGAAAACACAAAATTAAATGAAAAAGAAATCATAAAACCAAAAACCCCCCAAACATTTTAGTACCAGTTGGTGTTACCAACCGGTACTAAAGGGCTCCCGGCCCCCGGAGCTGGCTGGTGCCACGTGGTTGCCCTTTAGCACCGGCTCGTGCTGGACCAATGGGGGGGGGCTTTAGTGTCCAAACTTTAGTGCCGGTTATGGAACCGGCACTAAAGGGCCTTACGAACCGGTGCTATTGCCCGGTTCTGCACTAGTGGTATCATAAGAAGTTGAAGCATGTAAATTACTTTGAACCGGCCCTTACACATAGTTAGATGCATGATTGAAAAAACAAGGGCTGGCCGATAGAGTATACTCATTGAATAATCTAGTAACACCATATGAATTATTTGCATCAACACAAGGGGATTACTAGATAATTCAATGAGTATACTCTTCGTAGCAAGAACGGGCTGGAGACCATTCAAAGCTTCATCCCAGCAGAGTCCCCAAAAAATGTGTTCACACAAGAGCACGTCACTGTGTACCCTTGACGCCGGGAGCGATGCACCACAACTCACGTCGAAGAAGACCCGACTGAAGCGCGGTACGCAACCAATCCGGCAGACGCTTTTATAGACTCGAAACCCCACACGCCCGAGAGGGACCTCGTCAGGGCGCGTGGTGGCTATGGGCTACGCTAGATCGACCTGTTCGCCCCTAGGGCCTCGTGGATCGCTGCCCTACAAACGAAGAACAGGCAAAGAACGAGATGAAGAAGAGCTAGGGTTAAGGAGAAAGATAAAAGATAAAAAATAAAAGTGGTAGATGATTTCCTCAATTTTGTGTTGATCAATCGGCGGTCACCTCTAATCTATTTATGAGGCGGCTGGACTTCCCGTAGAAGAAAATGACTCCAAATCACGTCCAAATATTTCCAAAATTAACCGAACTCGGATTTAGGCAAGTTTGGGACAACAGTTCGGTTTTTAGATCTCACAGGCCACAAATGACCTCGGATGAAGATGACCCCAAAAGAAAATTTGACCGTTTCAATGACTCGAACAACTTTCGTGTTGAAAGTTTTTCCATTTGAGGCAGTCTTGAGTCCCGAATCGCTCGCGCAACCCATGAGACACCACCCACACGGGTGTCTGATGCCCCGGGCCAGATTTTACTCATAATTGGTCCAGAGTGCATTGGTTCTAACTTTTGCATACGATCTGGGATTTAGACAATTTTTATATCAATATCGATCATTTCGACGAGATGAAGACAATCCATGTATAATCTTTTCTCACATGAGGCTGTCTTGGAGGCCCAATTGGCTGAACAGTACTCTGCATACAAAATCGAGTACTTCGAGCACAACTTCGGCCCTCGAGCTGAGATCGGATGACGATGGCGCAAACTTCAAAGATGTTCATGTCAACAAGACCTAACTTTTTTATGTAGATCATTTCTCCATTTGAGGCCATCTTAATTAAGTTCTTGACCATACCTTCCATAGACCAGGTAATTTTCCTTTTGTCGGCTTATAGACTTGCTGAACATGCCCTACATGTCGTATCACATCTTCTCTAGTTTTATTAATGCAACGGAATCATGGGGGCATTGCCCTCCTATTAGTATAAAAAAAACTAGAGCATGGCCCAATATGATTATGATCAAGAAAAAGTACAGTTAAGTCGAGGGCGCACCTATGTCTTGCTTTTCTTTTGAGAGATCACCTATGTCTTGCTTATAGCGAGACATGGGGCAGCCTCGCGTTAGTGAGCCCTATACTGGGCCGGCCCTTCGCGCCAGAGGCAGGCCACCACCTCATTTTTCTGTATTTTACATCTTTTTTGTTTTCACTTTTTCCTTTTTTTATTGTTTGGTTTATACTTCCAAATACTCTAATTATATACTCCCTCCCTCACAAAATGTGAGACGTTTTCCGACACTATCATACGGAAAAACACTCTCACATCAAAACATTTGAAAATGATAATCAAGCATTTGAAACAAATATTAAACGTGTGTAGAAAAAATGTTTGGTGTGTATATGAAAAATTAATAATGTGCATGAAAAAAATAGACATAAAAAATATAAGTTTTGAAAATGTTAAAAGTGCAGGGAAAAATTGTCTCCGATGTATACGAAAAATATACAATTTGTATGGAGAAAATATAGACATCAAAGTATAATTTTTCCAAAGAAATTAATCATGTATTTGGAAAACATTGAACTTGTATACAAAAAATACTTCTAATATATACAGAAAATTTAGAATGCGTATGAGAAAAATGGACATAAACATTCTTCGTTTGAATATGTTATTAACGTATTTTAAAAATGTTAAACGTGTATACATAAAATGTTCCTAATGAATACAATTTTTTTTCAATGTTTATGCCAAAAGTAGATATCAAAAATATATGTTTTGACAAAAGTAAACCTTTTTTTCTTCAAAATATGAAATGTGTATATAGAAAATGTTCAGATGTATGCAAAAAATATACAGTATGTATAGAAAAATGTTGACTTCAAACAAAATAAATTTTCAAGAAAATTTTAATCATGTATTTTAAGGATAGTATTAAACATGTGTATAAATAATTTTCTGGTCCATACAGAAAAGGAAAGTGAAGAAAATGAATAAAAACCAAGAAAGAGAAACAAAGAAAAATGAAGAAAGATAGAAAACAAAAACCTATGGAAACCGAGAAAGAAACATAAAAAAGAAAAGAAATATAGAAAGCAAAAAACCAGAAAATAGCAAGAAAGAAATGAAAAAGGGTGAAAAACAAAGAAAACCGAGAAGAAAACAAAAAAAAAGCCAACAGAAGAAACCTGGTAAAATACCAAAGTATAACGAAGAGAAAAAGAAACCGAGAAAGAAAGAAAAGAGAACCGAAGAAATAAAAAAACAGCACAAAAAACGACAAAAGATCAAAAAAGAACACATTAAACATAGAGAGAAAAACCGCACCCAAAAACCCGTTGTGCAATTATATGAAATGGGTTGGCTTGTAGTGTAGCTACCCAAAAAACATTTAGGGGAGGGGAGGCTGTATCTCGCTATAAGCGAGATATAACTAGCAATAAGTCGATGACCAACTAGATCGATGATGGTTGTGGGCTCGGTTTGTGTGATCATGTCGATGGCCCAATAAGATTCACATGCCAATAACGCACGACACGTTAACATATAGTTGGCTTTCTTGTGAGAGGAACCAACTACATGGCTCCCGCAAGGGTCATTTTTGTGGGTTGAGATGGCCTCAAATGGTGCGTACCGCCGCCGCCATGCTTAGTGTGCTGAATGCTCTCTCTAGATTTCGTTTTTTATATTTTTTTTACAACTTTTCAGGTTTTAGATTGGTTTTTTGCGGAGGTTTTCGGCCTTGCGGCTTACGCGTTGTTTGAGGTTTTAGAGGAAAAAATAGTGAATCATTTTTTGCGTGATTTTTTTATCCATGAGAACCACTTATTTGATTTTTTTATCCATGAGAACCACTTATCCACGAGAAGCACACAGCACAACCATGCTTCCCTGAAAATGAAAAAAAATCATGACTTTTTTTCCGTGAATTTTGTTTGGATTCCATGAGAAGCACAAATTTGCTTCTTGTGGAGGTACAGATTTGTTTCCGCCAGAAGTACAACTATACATCTCGGAAAGGCAAAAAAATGTGATTCTTTTTTATTCCAAGAGAAGCACAAATTCACTTCTCGTGTAGGCACAATTTTTTTCCAATGTACAACCCGAGAAATAATTGACCAATTTTTTGCGTGATTATATTTGTTTCCGTGAGAAGCACATTTGTGCTTACCAGAAGGACAGATAAATTGCAAATTTTGTTTGCGTGTTTTTTTCCTTCCATGAGAAATACAGATTTGCTTCTTGTGGAGGCACAAATTTACTTTTGCGAGAAAGCACACCTAGCTTCTTCAAAAAGAGAAAAATGCGGACATTTTATTTGTGCTTCCATGAAAAGCACAAATTTGCATCTCGTTGAGGCATATATCTGTGCCTAGAGAAAAGAAAAAATAAGTGGGGAAAAGACCGTGCCCCGGATCTATTTTTTTCTTTTGGTTTTTTTGGGCAAAAAAGTTCTTGGAAACTTAACATGGCATTTAGTTTTGAAGATCTCTACGCGAGAAATCCATCGATGAAAACGGTTCAAGATTTGAATGCATGGTTCGCGAGATAAAATATTCTGAAAAATAGAATCTACGAAAAAAGGAAAATTGTTAGGTTGTGACAAGTGGCGCACATACAATGCACCACTTGGGAGTGACATCTGCAAGGGTTACCCCTTCAATGGTGTTTCGTTTCTGTGTTCCTACTATTTTCTTAGCGATTAATGAACTCTATACATATATATATAATAATTCACATAAAATTTAGGTAGGGTGAGCGCGCCACCTTACCCTGTTGAGTCCTATTGCCCCATCGTGTAGCCATGATTGCGGGAAAAGCGGCGCCGTACGTAGGACTCCATGCCTGATGAACAATATATTTTTTAAACGGATGGAAAAAATTTGCCTCATATATTAATTAAGAAGAGGATAGAATTTCTTATAATTCACTGATAAATCTCAAAGCAATGATTACTCTCGCAAAACAATTGACCATGGCTTCTTTGCCTCGGCGATGACCGAATGTTTTGCCTCTTCCAAGATGATGTTAAACATGATCGGTGGGGGTGTGCTCTTGTGCTAGAACACTCGTGAATTCCATTCATTCCATATATTCCCTGATACGAGCATAGTAAGGGAGGCCATTGCTTTTCTGTTGCATGTACGAAAACCGGTTCAGCTTGCCCACCAATCCTCAACAATGCCATCCATATGCCAGGTTGAGCTGTCCCAATCCTCAAGGAGAAATTTCTCAATTACCAAGTTCCAAAGCCTAAGAGAGTAATAACATTTGAAGAAGATATGTGATCCACATTATTGCACCTCCCACAAAGGGGCAAAGGCCGAAGTTCAGACAACCTATCGGCGATCTAAAGTTGCTCTTGAAGGGCCAACCAATCAAAGAACATGACTTTTAGCGACGCTAACCTTCCACTCCATTTGATCCATGGGAGAGAGGACCATGCCGAGGAATTTCACTTTGTAGGACGAAGATTCCAAGTAGTGGCCACTAAGCGTATGCTTCCAGATAATGCTGTCCTTAGCAAGCTCATTAAGATGAATCTCATGAACAAGCATCCAAATGGTAAAAAATTGACATATCTGCCAACAGTTACAATGGGTGAGGGGTTAATCTTGAGAATCCACATGTTTTTTGGTGCCTCCCGCACCTTCCAATTATTTCCCGACGAGGCCTCAAAGATGAGCGGAGCAATATCTATGGGCTTACACCCAAGTAGCCAGGGAGCGTCCCGAAATGGGGTCCTCACGCATTTGCCCACTGTGATGATTGTTGAGGCATAGAAGAAGTTGAGATCCTCCTCGTAACACGGGTTTCCCATCCCCACCCACATCTTAGCTCCTTCCATTCAAACCATGGCCACCTCAGTCGTAATGCACATGCAAAATTGTCAGTGTTGAGAACCCCAAGGCCTCCATATTCATGCGGTTGGCAAACAATCTCCCAATTCACCTTGCACTTTGCCTTGTTCGTCGTATCGGAGCCGGACCAAAGGAAAGCTTGTTCTAGCTTATTGACTTTATGTAGTGTGCTTGGTGCAACAACGAGGGGAGTGATGAAGTAGACCACTTGGGAGGTGCTCACGGACTTGACTAGGGATGTGCGACCAATGGTAGTGATGTTTTTCCCTTCATACGTAATCAACTTAACTGCCACTTTGTCCTTAAGGAATTGGAGATCTACCTTTCTAAGTTGCCAAATGGAGGGAGGGAGCCCTAAGTATCGTACAAGAAAATATACTTTAGACGCGTCCAGGCTTTGAGTGATGAACTCCAAGTTTAGGTGGTTGCACTCAATGGGTACCACCAAGCTCTTATGGAAGTTGGTGCTTAAGGTGGTGGCCTCTCCAAAGCTTCTCAAGATGACCGAAAGATTGTCAATATCCCTATTGATAATAGCCATAAACACCGCTCCTCATCCCCATTGAGGGAGGTGCGTGGCATGACATCTCTTCCCCGAATCTCATGTAGGAACCCTCTTCATGTTGCTAGATCTAGGATTTGTTGCAAAGGGTAGATGGTGATAACGAAAAGGAGGGGGGAGAGGGTTTCTCCCTAACGGAGGTCCCTTTCATGCTTCATTGGTGGGCTGGCCACCCCATTCAAATGGTATCCTCGAAGAGGAAGAGCAGATGAGTGCCGCAATCCAATTTCTAAATTTCCTTGGGAACCCTCGTCATTGGAGGAGATCAAGGACATACTCCCACACTTGACCGCATAAAAGGCAGTCTGAATATCAAGCTCAAAGAGGAGCGATGGAGTCTTTCGCTTGTGAAGCCGCTAAGCAAGATTCTACACGTAGCAATGATTTTGGCAGTGAATACTTCTGTTGATGAAGGGACTTTGGGAATTGGGAACGAAGTGTTCATGTGCAGGTATACTCGAATAGAGAGCAACTTAGTAATGATTTTGGCAACCGCATGGATGAGACTAATGGCCAATAGTGGGAGATCCCCTATGTGCCTTCCTTCTTGGGTAAGAGCATGATTTTTGCGGAGTTGAGCCAGTGGAGGTTTGCTGTGTACAAAGAGTCAAATAAGTGCACCACACTCATGAAGTCATGCTTTATGATGCCCTAACACTTCTTGAACAAGGCCCCAGAAAATCTATCTGGCCTGGGCGCCTTATCACTTGGTATGTCATTGATGGCCTACGAACCTCCTTCTAAGTTATTGGGGATTCCAACTCTTACAAATCACGCATGATCCACCAAGTTGAGCTCCTCCCAATTGAAATCTTTTGTGCTCGTGCACCCATTATTCATAACGTCGGAGAAGTGGGTGTGTATTATACTCTCTTTTGCTTCATGCTCGGTGAGCCAGCCTTGGTCATGCTTGATCCTTTGAATCTAACTTTTTCTTCTTCTAACATTGATCCCTTGATGGAAGGATTTCGTATTGGCACTACAAAAAAAAGACACATCCATGACATTTCGGGTCGAACGAATTTTTTTTGTCATACATATGACACTTCTATGACGATAATTGTGACAAAACCCGGTATCATCATAGATTTGGTGGACTCCTACTTCTATGACAAAAAATCATGACAGAAAATGGGCTTTTCATCCTGGGCGGGCTGGAGACGCAGCTGCATGACATTCTTTGGGCCGTCCATGACGGAAAAAACCGTGGTAGAAGTGAGGGGGAGGAAAATTTCGGGGAGTTCCTGGTTACGGTGGGAGGTCGGGGGCCGAGCGATGCGCGTTTCTCTCGTACACGTACGTGCGTGTGTGCGAGGCGTTGGCTCTAACTGAACCCGAGCGAGGCATTGGGCTCTAACTGAACCCAAGCGATTGCATTGCAGGCTACGCGTTACTGAACCCGAGCAATCGGTCGATGGCTGTTAACTGAACCAGATCGAGCGATTCCTTCGCTACTGCTGCTAACTAAAGCCGATCGATGGGATGAACAGTGAGCGTTACGGGGGGGGGGGGGGGGGTTGGATGAACAATGAGCGGTGGCGTTGCCTCTGGATGAAAAGGACCCCGTGGTGTGGTGGAGGGCTGGATGAACAGTAGACGGTGGAGGGGTGCCCGTGGAGGGGTGGTTGAACAGGACCCCGTGGTGTGGAGGGTTGGATGAACAATAGACGGTGGAGGGGTGCCCGTGGAGGGGTGGTTGAACAGGACCCCGTGGTGTGGAGGGCTGGATGAACAGTAGACGGTGGAGGGGTGGTTGAACAGTAGCCGATGGAGTAGCGCGCGGTGGAGGCTGGATGAACAGGAGCCCATGGAGGCTGCAGGAGGTCGACGGTGGAGATGAACAGTATCCCGTGGAGTCCCGTTTTGCAGTACGCCACACCCCTCCCGATGAACAGGACCCCCGTTTTGACCGTAGGGCTCCAACACAAGTCTGTTTCCTCCGTTTTGCGGTACGCCACACCCCTCCTGATCAACAGGACCCCCGTTTTGACCGTAGGAGGTCCGTTTCGTCCGTTTTGCGGTACGCCACACCCCTTCCGATCAACAGGACCCCTGTTTCGACCGTAGGAGGTCTGTTTCCTCCGTTTTGCGGTACGCCAGACCCCTCCCGATGAACAGGATCCCGTTTCGAACGTGGCCGGTCGAACAGAAGGCCGTTTCCTCCGTTCTGCAATACGCCAGGCCTCGTTTCCATCGCCTGTTCCGTCCAAGCCCTCCCGATGAACACGACCACGCATTCTGTTCCGACCCAGCCGGTTGGCTCCCACGCGTTCCATTGCCTCCCGATGAACACGACCACGCATTCCGTTCTGACCCAGCCGGTTGGCTCCCACGCGTTCCATTGCCTCCCGATGAACACGACGCATTCCGTTTCCTCCCCATGAGCACGACGCATTCCATTGCCTCCCCATGAACACGACGACGACACTGTTTCTTCGTTCCGATCCAGCCATGTACACGAGCCCTCGCCGTACGTATGCGCGAGTAAGCGTTTGAGACCCCGCCCGTATGTACACATACGTGGCCGTATTTTCTTTCTTGCACCCTGGCCGATGTACGTACGTGTACATGCTACGTGCGCGCCTCTACTACGACACGTGCGCGCCTCTACACCCACCAGTATATATGTACATACACGTTCGCGACCAGAATGACAACGCTACGTATGCTTCGACCAGGTGGGTCCCCACTGTCAGGCACTTCCTTGCGTGCGAAGATGTAGCTGGTGGGTCCCAACAGTCAGGGGGTGAATCGTTTTGTTTTTTTTTGCCCGGACGCACTTCCTTGCGTGCGAAGGTGTAGCTGGTGGGTCCCAGCAGTCAGGGGGAAATATTTTTTTCACGAAATACGGTGGCCCGTCCGGTGGGTCCCTGCTGTCAGGCGGAGGAATAATTATTTTCCACGTAATAAGGAGGCACTTCCTTGCTGCCGCCGTGGACCCAGCTGTCAGCCTCTCCACGTACAGTCCACATCCGATGGAAGTCGTTCCTTGACCACATTGACTACGTCGCGCCGAGAGCACCAGGGCGGTGGACGATGACGAGACCTAGGAAGGGGACGACGCGGAGCCGGTGAAGACACGGCAGTGGATGCCCACGCGGAGAGGAGTATGAGGGTTCACTCGTTCGGCTGCGGTGTGAGGCTGCCGTCACCGCAGGTCCTGGCCAGCGGTGGGAACATTAGGGGGCGGTGAGGCCTCCGCGGCAGCACAGCCGGCCGTGGGAGGCAGGAGCAGGCGGCACGACCGGCGCTGCTTTGGGCGGCAGGAGCAAGAAGACCAGAGGTTGAAGAAGCACTACGGCCGTTGGATGGACATCGTACGGTCACTGGAGCTAGAATCGTTCATATTGACTAAGTTGACACAGCCCTCCGTCCCCGTCAACTTAGTAGGCCCACAAGGCAGCCTCCCACCAAGGTGGGTCCCAGCTAGCAGGGGGAGTATTCATTTTTTTGTGCGTAATAAGGAGGCACTTCCGGTGGGTCCGAGCTGACAACGGGGGGAACGTTTTTTTCGTGAAATACGGTGGCCCGTCCGGTGGGTCCCAGCAGTCAGGGGGAAATGTTTTTTTTCGCGAAATAAGGTGGCCCATCCGGTGGGTCCCTGCTGTCAGGTGGAGGAATAATTATTTTGTGCGTAATAAGGAGGCACTTCCTTGCGGCCGCCGTGGACCCAGCTGTCAGCCTCTCCACGTACAATACTCTTCCAATGGAAGTCGGTCGTTGACCACGTTGACCACGCCGCGCCGAGAGCACCAGGGCGGTGGACGACAGTGAGGCCTAGGAAGGGGACGACGCGGAGCCGGGGAAGACGCAGCAGTGGAAGCCCACGCGGAGAGGAGTACGAGGGCTCACTGGTTCGGTTGCGGTGTGAGACTGCCGTCGCGGCAGAATAACAGGGGGTGTGGGTGAGTGGAGGGATGGCCTGGCCAGTGGTGGGAGTAGTATGGGGGCGGTGAGGCCTCCGCGGTAGCACAGACGAGCACGGGAGGCGGGAGCAGTCGGCACGACTGGCACTGCTTTGGGCGGCTGGACCAAGAAGACCAGAGGTTGAAGAAGCACTACGACCGTTGGATGGACATTGTACGGTCATTGAAGCTAGAATCGCTTATATTGACTAAGTTGACAAAGCCCTTGGTACGCTCCAACTTAGTAGGCCCACAGGTCAGCCTCCGAAATGGTGCGCCCCAGATGTCAGGGGGAGGAATCATTTTTTGGGCGGCCGAAGCTAAGAATATCCGAGATTGAAGAAGAAGCACGACATCCGTTGGATAGACATCCAACGGCCACTGCTGCTAGAACCGTCTGTTGACTATAATTAGTTGACAAAGCCTTGCATACGCGTCAACTTATTTTTTTAGGGGACAAGTCACTTAGTAGGCCCACAAGTGTGTGGCAGAGAACTTATAGCCCATTTGCGTTTTGTAAGAATGTACATCCCATTTTTTAATTCTAATGGAATTTACAACAGGCCATTTACAGTTTGTTAAAAGTACAACCCATTTTCTAGCTAGGACAACGATTAATAGTTTCAACCAACCGTTGAAGACAGAATTCAATAAAATTTCCCACATTTTGATGGGATCCGAAATATTTTTATCCCGAAATTTCTAGTGAGATTAAATATAAATTTGTATTACATAAAAATCAGACGAAACATTGCTCGCACAACAATGAAAATTTAAGATTTTCAAAATCCATAAATAATACTTTATAAACTAATTTCGTGGTTGGTGCATTTTTTATAGTTACTGCCCAGTTTTTATAATTACATCCCATTTATTATTTTTTAAAGCCCATTTTCCTGTTAAGCCTAATGCATCCCTCCTAGGAAAGATTTGCAGCCCAGCGGGGTGGAGAATAACAAGTTAACCTTGCGTGGATATTCCTCAAAAAGACGTATAGCTGGGCTAGCCATTTTGTATCTGGGCTGGATATCTGGCCTGGGCTAGACGGGCCACAACCCACCTAGTTAATACCCTGCTCTCCTATGAACAACAACGAAATCATCGCCAAGAAATACTCTGCAGTGCTTACGCCTCAATAACACAAATACTGCTCGAGCTGCTTGGTCCCAGCTGTCGGCCGCACCTTGTGCAATTCTGTCGTTTATATTGACTACATAGGTTGACAATGGTGTGGGACCGTGATGTCAGGAAACCAGGAGAAAGCAAAAAAATATATAGTTGTCCATAATAAGGAGGCACTTGCGTACGTATGGCTATGGCCCTAGTGGGTCCCTAGTGTCATCCAGTCAAAATAAAGTCATCTCCTGAATCCTCATGTTCATTGACGATGTTAACAATGCTCGGTGCCACGACGAGCCCAACAACTCGAAGGACAACGGAGAGGGCTTCGCGGGCCCTACGGATGGTCTGATACAGCGCCCGCTGCTCATTCAGGAAGCCAGGATCATCGGACACCTATTAGCACCTTCGAGAAACTGAGACAGCATGAAACGGTAAGGCCGCGCTTGTTAGCTCTGGTTTATTTCAAACCTGTATTAACATACAAGTGTAATTTACTCGTCATCGGAAACAACGCGTAAAATACAGGCGTAATGAAACCGAGGGCCCGAGGTCTGTAAGTAAAACCGGCAGGTTACGGGTGTAATTTGAGAGACCAGTGTATATTTTACGAGCACTGCTATATGGATGACATTACCAGACGATACATGCACGACGTGCGTATCATGCCATCCATGGGGAAGGATGAAACAGTAGCTAACAGCTGGATTAGCAATCGTCTGAGTGTCGTTCAGCGTTTTTATCGTGTGTGAAGTACTTCCGATATTTTACTAGTCGAAATCGACCAACCAAGCGCCTTCGCCCGAGAGCATCTGCTTTAATTTACAAGCGTCAATTTTATGAGCGGTTTTGGTTGGAAAATGACGATCCAATCACGACCTAATATCATGAGTTGGTCGGAAGATCATATGGTTTCACGTCTAACCTACCCGACTTGTCGTATAGGCTATGAATGAAACATCAGGCGATGAACTTCTTAAGCACGGAAACAACAGAAGAGGATGATCTTCTTAACAAGCAAATCACTGGCATTAGATCGACATGCAAAACAATACGAAGCATTATTCTCAGGAGGCACGGTGAACAGCTCGTGATGCCGCATGCCACAACATTCCAAGATTAAGTTTGCAATCAAACACAAGGCCTGACATTACATAGACAATATTCTGAACAAACTCTTAACATGGGAATATCTCAGCAGAGTAACTATTTACTTCTAAACTGAACACAGGAATAGGAAAAAACACTCGACGCTGCTCACAGCAAGGGCGTCCCACTCAAAAATATCAAATGCATGTCTTCTGGCTAACATCAATGAGCAAATTTTGACAAGGTTTTCCAATTCCAATATATTAAACTAACGTCTTCTTGCTAACACCAATGATTAAACTTTGACAAGCTTTTCCCATTCAAAATATGTAATGCCTATGATCGTAGAGTCCTGTCGGTTCTTGTACTTGTTTGGGCACTTTTTTCCCAGGGCACTCCACGTGTTGTTAAATTGCCAATGGTCTCTGCAGACTAGTCATGTCACCGGTGTCTAATAATACTCTGTAAAGCTTCTCGGTCATTCCTTCTGTAATGTAGCGCAAACAGTGACTGCTTCTTTCTGCAAAGTGGAACGACCAACTGGACCCAGTAATCCAGCAGTTTGCCTTGGACACATTGGCTCCTTTTGTGCAGTTCAACTAAAATCTATGTCGGAATAAAACCGAGCTTTAATTTTGATATCCCTGTAAGCAACAATAGGTATAAGGGAAACAATTACTGATAAATAACGGTTGATGACTTGTACTCCTAGAAGAAAAGCATCTACTGATCTACTTTATCTTAATGGGAAACAAAGCAGGAGAGTAGCAATTATCCACCAGTGTGATTCATTCATATTGACTGAGACATTATCTTAACAATGCCTTGTTTCAACATGTATAAAGAACGACAAAGCAGAAAAGTACCATTTCTAAAACAATGCAACTGATTCATTTTAACAGAGACATTATCTTAACAATACCTTGGTTAAACATGTAGAAAGAACTACAAAGCAGGATAGTAGCATTCCTAACAAGTGTTGTAGTTTTGAACTAAGATTGAGTAGTTAATTAATTCTGAGAGTGGCATTGCTTAATTTTACCAGCGGCATTAGATTAACGAAAAGCATAAACAGTTCCAGGGGAGAGTGGGCGCAACAATAGTATGTGCTTCCATCTACTTATAAAGGGGGAGATGCAAAGTTTGTTGTAACAAAGCAACAAGCATCATGTCTGGGTTGGTCCCATTTTTGGTCACTACATAATGGGAAAAGAAAGCAATACAATAGCTTCAATTCAACATTTATTTAAAACAGTACCAATACAAGTAGCACAACATCTCAAAGCACACTGCACAATCATGTGGATGAAGGCCTGTACTGACCTTTCATGAGATGGACAAGATAAAATATGAATCTGCCAACACGAATAGGAAATCCAATCTCGTTTTGTGCAGTTGCACTGAAATCGGGAAAAGTGTTTCGCGTAGCGAAGCAAAATGTCGCAATAGCAACAAGTTGAATAGATATTCCTGTTTAAACAGAGGCAAAAAAGGAATCAATTACTGGCTAATAAAGGAGGATGAATGGCTTCAATTACTGGCTTATAAAGGGGGTGATGCTGAATTTGTTGTAAGAAAGCAACAAGCATCATGTCTGGGTTGGTCCCATTTTTGTTCACTACTTAATGGAAAAAGACAGCAATACAATAGCTTCAATTCAACATTAATTTAAAACAGTACCAAAACAAGTAGCACAACATCTGAAAGCACACTGCACATCATGTGGTTGAGACCAGGATTTGAAACAACTCGCCACGAAGATTGAAAACAAATCTCGATCTCCTTTTGTGCAGTTCCACCAAAATTAAGCAAAGTCACTGGTGTGACATTCAAGTTGAACTGCACAAAACACTCTTAAAACATAAGTGTTTCGAGTAGCGAAGCAAAATGTCGCAATAGCAACAAGTTGAATTGATACCCCTGTTTTAACAGAGGCAAAAAAGGAAACAATTACTTGCCGATAAAGGAGGATGAAACAAACAGTGACAGAAATAAGCATCTAACTATCTTGGATGGAAAACAAAGTAGGACAGTAGCATTTCTAAAACGTTCCCCTTGATTCATATTAACAGAGACATTCTCTTGAAACAACATTCGTTAAAAAATGTAATTTACTTTTAACAATGGCATTGCTTAAATTTTCCGGCGGCATTCTTAGATTAACAACAGCAAAATAGCTGTATGGGACATGCCAGCACCATGTGCGTCCACACGTATAAATGGGTGATGTAGAGTATGTAGCCAAGCAGCATATATGCGCTGGTCCCATATTTGTTCTCTTTGAACATTCTTCCTATGTGAGGGCAGCAAATCTAGTCCTGCACAAACTACCCGACTCCCCAGTTTATTTCCCTTTTCAACAAAGAGATCGGTTCCTTACAGATGTGTGTATTGGGTTACCCCCTTTTTCCCTTTTCGACCTACAAAGCGGCTGGATAGCCAGTCTATACTACTTTCCGTATCTCCTTTCCTCATTGAACCACGTCCTAGATTCTTGCTCCAACCCACCGCACCCTTCTTTCCTCTTTTGACCAATACCTAGATTCGACTACAGATCAAAAAAGATCCACATCCAGCTAGAGCAACGACGGTTTCAAAGAAACTTATACCATAGGGTCGTCGGGATGTGGCAAGGCGTGCGGCGGGAGGCCGGATCTGCCCACACTACGTACGACAGCGAGGAAGAAGGGGTCGGTGGCCCTCCCGCACAGGCGCTGGGTGAAAGAGAACAGCGCATCCGGCAGTGGATTGCCTCCCTCGCCGAAGGTGGTAGAGTGAATGCTGCACCTCCTCCCCTTCCCGGTGCGATGGGATACAGATGCCTCCTTCACTAGCTGTGAGGGGGGAGAGAGAGACAGGAGGCCAACGCAGTCTTGTTTAGATCTGGTGAAGACAGGGTGAGAGACTGTGAATATAAGAAACCCTAGCAAATGAACGCTGAGCCTCCAGCGTGTAACATATATGTAGTGCGGCGAGCGTGTGGAGAGTGCAAACCCTAGCGAACAAGCGTTGAGGCTCCCGCTTATATATATACTACTATAGTACGGACTGAGCTGCGGTGCCTTCACTACACCTGCTTTTGGCTGTATGACAGGTGAGCCAGCCACATTTTGGGCCCACCTGTCATAAATCCAAAGGCAGGTGCACTAAGTCAATGAAGGTGCGTCCATATAGTACTCTCGTGTATACGACTAATATATAGTGGAGTGGTTTTCTTATTCTCTCCATAACAATCGTTTTAAATTGTGTAAGTACGAAACAAAACTCTTTATTTAATGTACAGTGAAGAAAACTAGTACAAATTCTGATGAACTAACGATCCACGCCCATGCGTCCTAGTCGTACTTCCTGACCTTCACATGTGGTACTCTACCCTCCCTTAAGTGAACAACCACACATGCGCCAAATTATCGGAAACGTGTCAGAGTGTGTACAAATAAAGAATTTTAATTTCAATTATAGGAAAGGTTTGAGAGTATTATAAAGTTTGACTTCAGTCAAATCTAATATGCGGAGTAAATAAAAATGGAGGGGTACTACGTCCATCCAGGTTTTTAGTCCAATTACAAGGGAGCTGTAGACAAAGTTGTGAGAAGGCTTAGAAATCAATACAAAACTTGTGCTCTTAGTACCAATGTCGATCCTTCTTCGAGGAAACATTTGGTTCATAGCCAATTGTGTGATAAAATTGCAACAACGTGAAAGATGACTGCGTCTCCAATGCAACCAAGGTGAACTGACGAAG
Organism: Aegilops umbellulata; assembly: GCA_032464435.1. Classification (NCBI taxonomy): domain Eukaryota; kingdom Viridiplantae; phylum Streptophyta; class Magnoliopsida; order Poales; family Poaceae; genus Aegilops; species Aegilops umbellulata. Next base: position 361,041,774 of record CP136059.1, read on the forward strand.
GATATCATCTTTGTGCGTAACAAGCAAAGAGCACTGATGGAAGACAACTTGTTTTTCTTTGAAAATCAATCAGCTTCACCAGCCGAAGCAACCATGAGGCGCAACCATGAGCATCGATACAGTGTCAAAAAAAACCATGAGCATCGATAGGTTCGTGGTGATGCATCATCCATTTGGCATCAAGTTTGGGTGAGGCACATATGAAGTTCGACAAATCCTCATGGTGGTATGTTTCTTCTCAGTAATCAAGCTCGAGGAAGGAAGAACCACGTGGCAGAGGACAGTGAGGCGAAACAACAATGGCCAACCAATTTTGTGCAGTTCCACTAAAATTGAGGAAGACATGCCCGGGTATGGAGACACGCATCGCTATTTCCAAAAATATAAAAAATGGTTAGCAATGACATCTCAATTGTCAATAAGAATTAATGAAAAGTACACCAACAAACAAAAACATCATAATTATCTTGATGGGAACTAAACCAGGATACCCGAGAAAAAAAGCATTTCTTCATTTAACCAGTGATAGTACTACCACCATATGGACAATGACCGCACAACCACCATGTACTTTTTGTCGAAACAACATGTATATACCTCCACCGAGGCATAAATCAGGACTACTTTTCGAGTGGCATCTCCTCTATAATAGTATTAGTAGGTGATGTTGGACCAGCCGACGATCCCTAGCTACTATGCATGGGGAGCTGGGGAGTAGTCCCATACAAGAAAACCCGCACGCAGCGACCTAGGGAGCTGGACCAGTACCTCAGCTGGGCGAGATGTCGTTTAGGCGGGCGGGCGGGATCTGCCCACACGACGGCCGTGAACAAGGGCGCGGAGGATCTTCGTCCGCGCCAGCGCCGGCTCCGCGTGGACGGTGCGCATCGGCTTCCTCCGTCGTCGACGGCGACAACGTCAACGCTGCACCTCCTCACCTGCCGCAGCGGACGGGATTCGGCCGGATCTGTGACCACCGGTGAGGAGAGAGATAGAGTGGACACTGTCATCTTGTTTTGATATGGAGAGGGTGAGAGAGCGAGACGCGAGAAACTCTATTAAACAAGAGGCTATAATGGAGTAAAAAATCTCACCATAGCGGTGGATTTAAATAGAATACACGCGTTCCCAGAAAAAAGAAACGGAAACTAGCGCACAACTTTTTAAGGGTCTGTCTAGGACACATCTAGATGTGACATAGTTAAGTCACATCTAAGTTGATGTCTGATGTCTACTACACAACCTTCTTCTTGTAGACGTTGTTGGGCCTCCAAGTGCAGAGGTTTGTATAGGACGGTAGCAAATTTCCCTCAAGTGCATGACCTAAGGTTTATCAATCCGTGGGAGGCGTAGGATGAAGATGGTCTCTCTCAAGCAACCCTGCAACCAAATAGCAAAGAGTCTCTTGTGTCCCCAACACACCCAATACAATGGAGAATTGTATAGGTGCACTAGTTCGGCGAAGAGATGGTGATACAAGTGCAATATGGATGGTAGATATAGGTTTTTGTAAACTGAAAATATAAAAACACCAGGGTAGCAAGCGATAAAAGTGAGCACAAACAATATTGCAATGATAGGAAACAAGGCCTAGGGTTCATACTTTCACTAGTGCAAGTTCTCTCAACAATAATAACATAATTGGATCATATAACTATCCCTCAACATGCAACAAAGAGTCACTCCAAAGTCACTAATAGCGGGGAACAAACAAAGAGATTATGGTAGGGTACGAAACCACCTCAAAGTTATTCTTTCCAATCAATCCATTGGGCTATTCCTACAAGTGTCACAAACAGCCCTAGAGTTCGTACTAGAATAACACCTTAAGACACAAATCAACCAAAACCCTAATGTCACCTAGATACTCCAATGTCACCTCAAGTATCCGTGGGTATGATTATACCATATGCATAAACAATCTCATTTTCATCTATTCAACCAACACACAGAACCTCAAAGAGTGCCCCAAAGTTTCTACTGGAGAATCACGACGAAAACGTGTGCCAACCCCTATGCATAGGTTCATGGGCGGAACCCGCAAGTTGATCACCAAAACATACATCAAGTGGATCAATAGAATACCCCATTGTCACCACGGGTATCCCACGCAAGACATACATCAAGTGTTCTCAAATCTTTAAAGACTTAATCTGATAAGATTACTTCAAAGGGAAAACTCAATCCATTACAAGAGAGTAGAGGGATAGAAGAAACATAAGATCCAACTATAATAGCAAAGCCCGCGATACATCAAGATGGTGCCAAATCAAGAACACGAGAGAGAGAGAGAGAGAGAGAGAGAGAGAGAGAGAGAGAGAGAGAGAGAGAGAGAGAGAGAGATCAAACACATAGCTACTGGTACATACCCTCAGCCCCGAGGGTGAACTACTTCCTCATCGTCATGGAGAGCGCCGGGATGATGAAGATGGCCACCAGTGAGGGTTCCTCCCTCCGGCAGGGTGCCAGAACAGGGTCCCGATTGACTTTTGGTGGCTACAGAGTCTTGCAGCGGCGGAACTCCCGATCTAATCTCTACTCTGGAGGTTTTAGGGTATGTAGGTATATATGGGTGCAGGAAGTACGTCGGTGGAGCTTCGGGGGCACCACGAGGCAGGGGGGCGCCCCCTAGGGGGGTTGGAGAGCCCTCCACCCTCGTGGTCAGCTCCCTCGTTTCCTGACGTGGGGTCCAAGTCCATCTTGTAGCTTTCCTTCCAAAAATAACTTCTCTAGTTGATTTCGTTCCATTTCGACTCCGTTTGATATTCCTTTTCTTCGAAACACTGACATAGGCAAAAAAACGGCAAATCTGGGTTGGGCCTCCGATTAATAGGTTAGTCCCAAAAATAATATAAAAGTGGATAATAAAGCCCAATATTGCCCAAAACAGTAGATAATATAGCATGGAGCAATCAAAAATTATAGATACATTGGAGACATATCAAGCTTCCCCAAGCTTAATTCCTGCTCATCCTCGAGTAGGTAAATGATAAAAAGATGATTTTTTGATGTGGAATGCTAGTTGGCATAATTTCATTGTAATTATTCTTAATTGTGATATGAATATTCAGATCCGAAAGATTCAAGACAAAAAGTTCACATTGACATAAAAATAATAATACTTCAAGCATTCTAACAAAGCAATTATGTCTTCTCAAAGTAACATGGCCAAAGAAAGTTTATCCCTAAAAAATCATATAGTTTAGTCATGCTCCATTTTCGTCACACAAGAATGCTCTCATCATGCACAACCCTGATGACAAGCCAAGCAATTGTTTCATACTTTAATAATCTCAAACTCATAAATCTTCACGCAATACATGAGCGCGAGCCATGGATATAGCACTATGGGTGGAATAGAATATGATGATAGGGGTTATGTGGAGAAGACAAGAAAGGAGAAAGTCTCACATCAACGAGGATAATCAACAGGCTATGGAGATGCCCATCGATTGATGTCAATGCAAGGAGTAGGGATTGCCATGCAACGGATGCACTAGAGCTATAAATGTATGAAAGCTCAACAAAAGAAACTAAGTGGGTGTGCATCCAACTTGCTTGCTCACGAAGACCTAGGGAATTTGAGGAAGCCCATCGTTGAAATATACAAGCCAAGTTCTATAATGAAAAATTCCCACTAGTATATGAAATTGAAAAAACAAGAGACTCTCTATTATGATGATTATGGTGCTACTTTGAAGCACAAGTGTGGCAAAGGATAGTAACATTGTCCCTTCTCTCTTTTCTCTCATTTTTTTCTTGTTGGGCCTTCTCTTTTTTTATGGCCTTTCTCTTTTTATTTATTTATTTATTCCTCACTTGGGACAATGCTCTAGAAAATGATGATCATCACACTTCTATTTATTTACAACTCAATGATTACAACTCGATACTAGAACAAGGTATGACTCTATATGAATGCCTTCGGTGGTGTACCGAGATATGCAATGAATCAAGAGTGACATGTATGAAAGAATTATGAACGGTGGCTTTGCCACGAATACTATGTTAACTACATGATCATGCTAAGCAATATGACAAAGATGAATGTGTCATGAAGAACGGTATGGTGGAAAGTTGGATGGCAATATATCTCGGAATGGCTATGGAAATGCCATGATAGGTAGGTATGGTGGCTCTTTTGAGGAAGATATAAGGAGGTTTATGTGTGAAAGAGCGTATCATATCACGGGGTTTGGATGCACCGGCGAAGTTTGCACCAACTCTCAATGTGAGAAAGGGCAATGCACGGTACCGAAGAGGCTAGCAAAGATGGAAGGGTGAGAGTGCGTATAATCCATGGACTCAACATTAGTCATAAAGAACTCATATACTTATTGCAAAAATCTACAAACCATCAAAAACCAAAGCACTACGTGCATGCTCCTAGGGGGATAGATTGGTAGGAAAAGACCATCGCTCATCCCCGCCCGCCACTCATAAGGAGGACAATCAAATAACACTGTTACATAACGTTTACCATACGTGCATGCTAATGGACTTGCAAAATTCAACACAAGCATTTCTCAAATTCATGACTACTCAACTAGCACGACTTTGACATTATTACCTCCATATCTCAAAACAAGCATCAAGCATCAAACTTCTCTTAGTATTCAACACACTCATAAGAAAGTTTTTACTATTCTTGAATACCTAGCATATTAGGATTAAGCACATTACCATGCTTTTTAAAGCTCTCAAAATAATATAAGTGAAGCATGAGAGTTCATCTATTTCTTCAAAACAAAACTACCACCATGCTCTAAAAGATATAAGTGAAGCACTAGAGCAAACAACAAACTACTCTGAAAGATATAAGTGAAGATCAATGAGTAGTCGAATAATTATGCAACTATGTGAAGACGTTCTAACATTTAAGAATTTCAGATCTTGAAACTTTATTCAAACATCAAGAAAAGCTAAAGAAAATAAAAAGACGCTCCAAGCAAAACACATATCATGTGGTGAATAAAAATATAGCTCCAAGTAAAGTTACCGATGAACGAAGCCAAAAGAGGGGATGCCTTCCGGGGCATCCCCAAGCTTAGATGCTTGGTTATCCTTGAATATTACCTTGGGGTGCCTTGGGCATCCCCAATATTAGGCTCTTGCCACTCCTTATTCCATAGTCCATCGAATCTTTACCCAAAACTTGAAAACTTCACAACACAAAACTTAACAGAAAACTCGTGAGCTCCGTTAGCGAAAGAAAAACAAAACACCACTTCAAGGTACTGTAATGAACTCATTCTTTATTTATATTGGTGTTAAACCTACTGTATTCCAACTTATCTATGGTTTATAAAATATTTTACTATCCATAGATTCCATGAAATAAGCAAACAACACACGAAAAACAGAATCTGTCAAAAACATTACAGTCTGTAGTAATCTGTAACTAACGCAAACTTCTGGAAGTCCAAAAATTCTAAAATAAATTGGTGGACCTTAGGAATTTGTCTAGTAATCATCTGCAAAAAGAATCAACTAAATATCACTCTCCAGTAAAACGTTCTAGCTAATCTCGTGAGCGCTAAAGTTTCTGTTTTTTACAGCATGATCATAAAGACTTCACCCAAGTCTTCCTAAAGGTTCTAATTGGCACAAACACTAATTAAAACACCAAACCACATATAAACATAAGCTATATGGATTATTTATTCCTAAAAAGAACCAAAAAGCAATAAACTAAAATAAAATTGTGTTGCCTCCCAACAAGCGCTAACGTTTAATGCCCCTAGCTAGGCATGATGATTTCAATGATGCTCGCATAAAAGATAAGAGTTGAAACATAAAGAGAGCATCATGAAGAATATTACTAGCACATTTAAGTCTAACCCACTTCCTATGAATAAGGATTTTGTGAGCAAACAAATTATGGGAACATGAAACAACTTGCATAGGAAGGTAAAACAAATATAACTTCAAAACTTTAAACACATAGAGAGGAAACTTGATATTACTGCAATATGTAAAAGCATATGATCCTCTCTCATAATAATTTTCAGTAACACTCCACATAAGCAAAATTCTTCTCATTCGGAATAGTGGGAGTATCATAAGAGACTTGAATACTACAAATTGTTTCCACATTAAAAGAGTAATGTTCAGAGAAAGGGTACTCATAATCATGACAAGTTTTATAAATATAATCATCACTACTCTTTATAGCATAAGTTTTATCACAATAATCATCATAAGTAGCAACTTTGTTCTCATCATAATCGATTGAAACCTCTTCCGAAATAGTGGATACATCACTAAATAAAGTCATGACCTCTCCAAATCCACTTTCATAAATGTTATAAGATTCAACATCCTCCAATATTGTGGGATCACTACTTCCTAAAGTTGACACTCTTCCAAACCCACTTTCATCAATATAATCATCATATGTAGAAGGCATGCTATCATCATAACAACTTTGCATATCAAAACTTGAGAGCCTAAAAATATCACCAAGCTTGGGACAAACATTAATTACAGCAAATATATTCTCAAATATGTCATCCTCACCAAACATAGCTTCCCCAATCTTGGGCCTTTGCATATCATTAGCATCATGGATATTCAAAGAATTTACACTAACAACATTGTAATCATGCTCATCATTCAAAGTTTTAGTACCAAAATTTTTAATGCATTCTTCTTCTAACACTTTGGCACAATTTTCTTTTCCATCATACTCACGAAAGATATTAAAAAGATGAAGCGTATGAGGTAAACTCAATTCCATTTTTTTTGGTAGTTTTCTTTTATAAACTAAACTAGTGCTAAAACAAGAAACAAAAAGATTTGATTGCAAGATCTAAAGATATACCTTCAAGCACTCACCTCCCCGGCAACGGCGCCAGAAAAGAGCTTGATGTCTACTACGCAACCTTCTTCTTGTAGACGTTGTTGGGCCTCCAAGTGGAGAGGTTTGTAGGATAGTAGCAAATTTCCCTCAAGTGGATGACCTAAGGTTTATCAATCCGTGGGAGGCGTAGGATGAAGATCATCTCTATCAAGCAACCCTGCAACCAAATAGCAAAGAGACTCTTGTGTCCCCAACACACCCAATACAATGGTAAATTGTATAGGTGCACTAGTTCGGCGAAGAGATGGTGATACAAGTGCAATATGGATGGTATATATAGGTTTTTGTAAACTGAAAATATAAAAACAGCAAGGTAGCAAGCGATAAAAGTGAGCACAAACGGTATTACAATGATAGGAAACAAGGCCTAGGGTTCATACTTTCACTAGTGCAAGTTCTCTCAAAAATAATAACATAATTGGATCATATAACAATCCCTCAACATGCAAGAAAGAGTCACTCCAAAGTCACTAATAGCGGGGAACAAACAAAGAGATTATGGTAGGGTACGAAACCACCTCAAAGTTATTGTTTCCAATCAATCCATTGGCCTATTCCTATAAGTGTCACAAACAGCCCTAGAGTTCGTACTAGAATAACACCTTAAGACCTAAATCAACCAAAACCCTAATGTCACCTAGATACTCCAATGTGACCTCAAGTATCCGTGGGTATGATTATACCATATGCATCACACAATCTTAGATTCATCTATTCAACCAACACATAGAACCTCAAAGAGTGCCCCAAAGTTTCTACCGGAGAATCACGACGAAAACGTGTGCCAACCCCTATGCATAGGTTCATGGCCGGAACCCGCAAGTTGATCACCAAAACATACATCAAGTGGATCAATAGAATACCCCATTGTCACCACGGGTATCCCACGCAAGACATACATCAAGTGTTCCCAAATCTTTAAAGACTCAATGCGATAAGATTACTTCAAAGGGAAAACTCAATCCATTACAAGAGAGTAGAGGGGGAGAAGAAACATAAGATCCAACTATAATAGCAAAGCTCGTGATACATCAAGATCGTGCCAAATCAAGAACACGAGAGAGAGGGAGAGAGAGAGAGAGAGAGAGAGAGAGAGAGATCAAACACATAGCTACTGGTACATACCCTCAGCCCTGAGGGTGAACTACTCCCTCCTCGTCATGGAGAGCGCCGGGATGATGAAGATGGCCACCGGTGAGGGTTCCGCCCTCCGGCAGGGTGCCGGAATAGGGTCCTGATTGACTTGTGGTGGCTACAGAGGCTTGCGGCGGCGGAACTTCCGATATATTCTCTGTTCTGGAAGTTTTAGGGTACGTAGGTATATATGGGTGCAAGAAGTACGTCGGTGGAGCTTCGGGGGCCCCACGAGGCAGGGGGGCGCCCCCTAGGGAGGTGGGCGCGCCCCCCACCCTCGTGGTCAGCTCCCTCCTTTCCTGACGTGGGGTCCAAGTCCATCCTGTAGCTTTCCTTCCAAAAATAACTTCTCCAGTTGATTTCGTTCCGTATCGACTCCGTTCGATATTCCTTTTCTTCGAAACACTGAAATAGGCAAAAAACAGCAAATCTGGGCTGGGCCTCCATTTAATAGGTTAGTCCCAAAAATAATATAAAAGTGGATAATAAATCCCAATATTGCCCAAAACAGTAGATACTATAGCATGGAGCAATCACAAATTATAGATACGTTGGAGACGTATCAATGTCCACTCTTTTTGTGGTCTATTTTTTTCCTAGTTTTTGTTTGTTTCTTGTTGCTACATTATATACTCGTGGGAGCTTAGATGTGATATCCTTAAATAACATCTTGATGTGAATTAGATAAACTGATTTCTAACGTACCAAGAAAGAAAACTCGATCAAAAACACGCCACCGCTTCCAGGTCGCGAGAGTCGTCGCGCACACACACATAGGCATAGACATGCATATCCGTGTTTACATGAAATTCCATTTCTATTTCCATCTCCAATCATATTTGTCCAACTGGCACATTATTTATGTTGTTAATTATATACGCAGCAATATTAACGTACAACATCTCTTGTTTGCGCACGTCCGGACCGCTGCCACGGCCGGTCCTGACCAACCCGAGCCCTCTTCATTACCCGCGTGTGCTTCCTGCCCGAAACGGTGAGTGCCGCATTCATGTCCGCCAGAGCGGACGCGACCTCTCTCTGGTGTCGGCATTGAAGCGGTGCGCCGGCCAAGAGAGCGTCGCCCGCGCCACTATCGGGTGCACGCGGCTGCCCCGCGTTCAAAGGTCGCAATAGCCGGCTACAACATGCAAGTATAAAGTTCTTGAGAGTCTGTGCTACAGCTAGTTGTCCTCCCCCAACTCGTCAATCTCTTCCAGTAGTGCTAGTACTCCATGGCGCGATCCATCGACAAGCAGGCGGGAAAGTTGATATTATTGCAATATGTAAAAGCATATGATCCTCTCTCATAATAATTTTCAGTAGCATCATGAATGAATTCAACAATATAACCAGCACCTAAAACATTCTTTTCAGGACCTACTTTCATAGAAATTTTACTACACTCTACATAAGCAAAATTCTTCTCATTCGGAATAGTGGGAGTATCATAAGAGACTTGAATACTACAAATTGTTTCCACATTAAAAGAGTAATGTTCAGAGAAAGGGTACTCATAATCATGACAAGTTTTATAAATATAATCATCACTACTCTTTATAGCATAAGTTTTATCACAATAATCATCATAAGTAGCAACTTTGTTCTCATCATAATCGTCTGAAACCTCTTCCGAAATAGTGGATACATCACTAAATAAAGTCATGACCTCTCCAAATCCACTTTCATAAATATTATAAGATTTAACATCCTCCAATATTGTGGGATCACTACTTCCTAAAGTTGACACTCTTCCAAACCCACTTTCATCAATATTATCATCATAGGTAGAAGGCATGCTATCATCATAACAACTTTGCATATCAAAACTTGAGAGGCTAAAAATATCATCATTATTGAACATAGCATCCCCAAGCCTGGGACAAACATTAATTACAGCAAATATATTCTCAAATATGCCATCCTCATCAAACATAGCTTCCCCAATCTTGGGACTTTGCATATCATTAGCATCATGGATATTCAAAGAATTCACACTAACAACATTGCAATCATGCTCATCATTCAAAGTTTTAGTACCAAAATTTTTAATGCATTCTTCTTCTAACACTTTGGCACAATTTTCTTTTCCATCATACTCATGAAAGATATTAAAAAGATGAAGCGTATGAGGTAAACTAAATTCCATTTTTTGGTAGTTTTTTTATAAACTAAACTAGTGCTAAAACAAGAAACAAAAAGATTCGATTACAAGATCTAAAGATATACCTTCAAGCACTCACCTCCCCGGCAACGGCGCTAGAAAAAAGCTTGATGTCTACTACGCAACCTTCTTCTTGTAGACGTTGTTGGGCCTCCAAGTGCAGAGGTTTGTAGGACAGTAGCAAATTTCCCTCAAGTGGATGACCTAAGGTTTATCAATCCGTGGGAGGCGTAGGATGAAGATGCTCTCTATCAAGCAACCCTGCAACCAAATAGCAAAGAGTCTCTTGTGTCCCCAACACGCCCAATACAATGGTAAATTGTATAGGTGCACTAGTTCGGTGAAGAGATGGTGATACAAGTGCAATATGGATGGTAGATATAGGTTTTTGTAAACTGAAAATATAAAAACAGCAAGGTAGCAAGCGATAAAAGTGAGCACAAACGCTATTACAATGATAGGAAACAAGGCCTAGGGTTCATACTTTCACTAGTGCAAGTTCTCTCAACAATAATAACATAATTGGATCATATAACTATCCCTGAATATGAAACAAAGAGTCACTCCAGAGTCACTAATAGCGGGGAACAAACAAAGAGATTATGGTAGGGTACGAAACCACCTCAAAGTTATTCTTTCCAATCAATCCATTGGGCTATTCCTACAAGTGTCACAAACAGCCGTAGAGTTTGTACTAGAATAACACCTCAAGACATAAATTAACCAAAACCCTAATGTCACATAGATACTCCAATGTCACCTCAAGTATCCGTGGGTATGATTATACCATATGCATCACACAATCTCAGATTCATCTATTCAACCAACACATAGAACCTCAAAGAGTGCCCCAAAGTTTCTACCGAAGAATCATGACGAAAACGTGTGCCAACCCCTATGCATAGGTTCTTGGGCGGAACCCGCAAGTTGATCACCAAAACATACATCAAGTGGATCAATAGAATACCCCATTATCACCACGGGTATCCCACGCAAGACATACATCAAGTGTTCTCAAATCTTTAAAGACTTAATCCGATAAGATTACTTTAAAGGGAAAACTCAATCCATTACAAGAGAGTAGAGGGGGAGAAGAAACATAAGATCCAACTATAATAGCAAAGCTCACGATACATCAAGATCGTGCCAAATCAAGAACACGAGAGAGAGAGAGAGAGAGAGAGAGAGAGAGAGATCAAACACATAGCTACTGGTACATGCCCTCAGCCCTGAGGGTGAACTACTCCTTCCTCGTCACGGAGAGCGCCGGGATGACGAAGATGGCCACCGGTGAGGGTTCCCCCCTCCGCCAGGGTGCCGGAACAGGGTCCCGGTTGACTTTTGGTGGCTACAGAGGCTTGCGGCGGCGGAACTCCCGATCTAATCTATGTTCTGGAAGTTTTAGGGTACGTTGGTATATATGGGTGCAGGAAGTACGTCGGTGGAGCTTTGGGGGCCACACGAGGCAGGGGGTGCCCCCTAGGGGGGTGGGCGCGCCCCCCCACCCTCGTGGTCAGCTCCCTCCTTTCCTGACGTGGGGTCCAAGTCCATCCTGTAGCTTTCCTTCCAAAAATAACTTCTCCAGTTGATTTCGTTCCGTATCGACTCCGTTTGATATTCCTTTTTCTTCGAAACACTGAAATAGGCAAAAAACAACAAATCTGGGCTGGGCCTCCGGTTAATAGGTTAGTCCCAAAAATAATATAAAAGTGGATAATAAATCCCAATATTGCCCAAAACAGTAGATACTATAGCATGGGGCAATCAAAAATTATAGATACGTTGGAGACGTATCAATGTCCACTCTTTTGTGGTCTATTTTTTTCCTAGTTTTTGTTTGTTTCTAGTTGCCACATTATATACTCGTGGGAGCTTAGATGTGATATCCTTAAATAACATGTAGATGTGAATTATACAAACAAATTTTCTAACGTACCAAGAAACGAAACTCGATCAAAAACATGCCCCCACTTCCAGGTCGCGAGAGTCGTCGCGCACACACACATAGACATAGACATGCATATCCGTGTTTACATAAAATTCCATTTCCATCTCCATATCCAATCATATTTGTCCAACTGGCACATTATTTATGTTGTTAATTATATATGCTGCAATATTAACATACAACATCTCTTGTTTGCGCACGTCCGGACCGCTGCGACGGTCGGTCCTGACCAACCCGAGCCCTCTTCATCACCCGCGCGTGCTTCCCGCCCGAAACGGTCAGTGCTGCATTCATGCCCGCTAGAACGGACGCGACCTCTCACTGGCGTCAACATTGAAGCGGCGCGCCACCCGAGAGAGCGTCGCCCGCGCCGCTTCCGGGTGCACGCGGCTGCCCCGCGTTCAAAGGTCGCAATAGCCGGCTACAACATGCAAGTAAAAAGTTCTTGGGAGTCTGTGCTACAGATAGTTGTCCTCCCCCAACTCGTCAATCTCTTCCAGTAGTGCTAGTACTCCATGGCGCGATCCATCGACAAGTAGGCGGGAAAGTTATCGTATAGTCGGTTTGCGGTGAGTGGCATGCCGACCGACCGTGTGGGGTCGAGCCGTGGAGGAGGGTGATAGACGAACACGACAGACGTGATTTAAACGTTGGTTTTGCTCGATGGCGCGATCCAATGAAACGAAACATTGGTTTCTCTCCGTTTCCATTTTTTCTCCGGAAAAACGGAAACTTTCCACTCCATTTTCTTTCCTATTCCAAGGTTGCCCCGTTACAACATTCCATCAAATACAAAGGAAAACTAACACGCATGCTGATGCATCTCAATAATTCACAGATCATAGCCAATATTTACTTCACAGCTAAAGAAAAAAGTTGTGAGAGCATGTACGAAAGAAAAACTACTGATGGGGTCACTACGACTTAAACCCTAAACCCTAAACATGATCTAATTTCCTTCCCAGGTAGAACCTGTCGAAGGAAAGACGGTTGTCACCCTCGGATCATACGATGCTTTTGTGCAGTTCCACTAAAATCGGCCTGAGCATCCCTGATGCCAAAGATATTGAAGAAGAGTGATTAGAATAATAGTACTGGCACTAGTTCATGAGACATAAACTCATCACAAGTAGAAGCCGGTAGAAGTAGAGAAATATCGACATGGAGATGGAGCTACAGCAGTGGAGCAAACCGGCTCCAAAAGGAAGATGGACTACCTAGGACGTCGGGCTGTAGCTAGAAGGGCGGTTGGGACGCGACATCGGCCCATACCACGGTGACCCCCGATTGGGACGCACCGACTGTGGGTTTTCTCCCTCGCCGATGTCGACCGCGTCTACGCAGAACATTGTTCCCTTCCCCCAACTGCGGGATCGGGCCCGTCGTTCTATGCTTGTGAAGAAAGCAACCTAAGTAAGCAGGCTTGTAGCTTAGGCTCCTGCTAGTGTATATATTGTCGTGGTTTTGTCACGGCAGATGTCCTCATGAAAGGACTTAGTCGTGGAGCCATCGCTACGGGTTAGCTTGAAGGGGTTAAAACGGACACAGGGATGCAAGAGAGTTTATACTAGTTCGGCCCCTTCGATGAAGGTAAAAGCCTACGTCTAGTTGTGATGGAATTGATGGGGTTTCGATGACTAGGGAGCAAACAAGCTTCGCCTAAGCCTCGAGTTGTTGTCTGTTGTCCTGAACCGCCGCCGGGTCGTCCCCTTATATACACGGGCGACGCCCGTTGGTTTACAGAGTTCCGAGACCGGCTCATACACGTGTCCGGTTCGGTCTCCACTATTTCTAACTTACAATACAAGTTACATACCAACGCCGGTTTACGGCTATGGGCTTTAAACAGATTATGGGCTTGAACCCTAACATACCATCCTCATCTGCCTACATGGGCTTTAACATACTCAACTATTGATGAAGTTAACCCGGCCTGTCTGAGCCGGTTTATGGCAGGTAATAATATCCCCAACATTAGGCCCCAGATTGATTTGAACAGGTTCATGTCAATCCTTAGCAAAAAACTTCATCTTCAACATCTTCTTGCAATTTGGTAAACTGTCGTGACGTCATCTTCTCAGATCATTGTAAACCGGCGTGACATCATTTTTTATAAAGAAACTACACATGGTACCTCTTTATTTAATAGATCTGCGACAATCGAGGCACAGCTCCGTTTTCCAAACTTGCGGCCCCTTGATTTTCGCGCCTGACATATTTCCCTTGCTTTATAAATAGGACCGAGGGGTCATCTTCTTTTCCCCTTCGTGCCCCTTCTGCTTCGTCTTCCTTGCGTCGCTCAGCTTCGGAGCGCCGCCGCCGCCGTTGACTTCTGCTCCAACCTTGGCCGTTGCATCATCCTGAGCGCACCAGAATATCGCGGCGGCTTTCCGCTTCTTCCTCAGCTCCGGTAAGTCTCCGCACCAGAATATCGCGGCGGCTTTCCGCTTCTTCCTCAGCTCCGGTAAGTCTCCTAACCTTTCCACCATAGATCTGTTCTAGGGTTTCCGAGTTCTTCAGTGTTCATCGTCTGCTTTTTGTTCATATGGTAGATCTCAGATGAACTGCTAAATATCTGCTCTGTGTAGTGGTAGTTTTCCGTCTTCACTTTATGCATCTCAAGACCATAGATCTTACTTGTACCTTTGCTCATTGATTCGGTACTGCTCCTTTTAGGCTTTGAATATTTATCTCTTTCCTGAACATGCTCCAGATCCAAAATTGTAATATAACTTTCTGAAATCTGTTTTTCGATTACTTACTCATCTGCAATCTTGACTCTTCAATGTTTAGACCAGGCGGTTTAACTTTGTAGAAAATTGACAAACCAGTATATACCATTAGTCCCCTTGTTGAACCGCCAGAATCCTTTAGTAAGGCACTGTCGCTTTGTAGAACTCCGGTTTATAAATAACTGCCTCCGGTTTAGCAAAATATGCATCAGGGTATTCTTGAACCGGTAATTACTGCCTTGTAGATCTTGCCATGGCCAAACAAGCATATGAGTGCAACTGGGTCCCTTCTCGAGTGACCGATGTCCAACTAAACAATTTGGTCAGAACTGGCGCTTTAAGTAAGCAAGACGTTATTCACTGGAGGTTCCCTGGCCCGGAATGTCCTCCAAAGCCTCAAGAAGGGGAAGTTGTAGTTTTTGCTGATCACTTAGCCCGGGGCTTCAACCCTCCCGGTTCAAAGTTTTATCGGGATGTCTTAGCCAAATTCCAACTGCATCCACAAGATACGGGTCCCAACTCCGTAACCAACATCTGTCATTTTCAAGTGTTCTGTGAGTGTACCTTCAAGAGGAACCTACCGTAGAGTTATTGCGTGATTACTTTCACTTGAACCGTCCTACTGAATTCACAGACGGACCCAATACAGAGCTGGGCGGTATGGCAATTCATAAGAGGAAATAAGTCACCTTCCCTCACGCCAAACTTCACTGTCACCCCAAAGAGTGGAACCAAACATGGTTTTACTGCAAAGACACTTCTCCTTCTGAAGAAAATCCCCTGCCGGGTTATCGTCCGGAACGTCTGAGCAATATGCACCCTTTTCCACCGAGGCTGACTGCTAAGGAAAGACTCAAGTATTCTCCTCAATTATCCAAGCTGAGGGCTTTCATGGCAAACGGGTTGACAAGGGTTGACTTTGCTCGCTGCTGGATATCTTGGAGCATACTACCCTTGAGCCAGCACCCCGGTTTGATGTGCGAATATACAGGAGATGTAAAAGACCCTCAATGGCACATTGATATCCAGCTTATAGATGACGAAGTTACTGAGGCTGTGAAAAACATATTAAATGAACCAGAAGATGTCTCTGCTCAAACCGGCCTACCTCCTTTCTGTGCCATTAACAAACCGCCAGCTGTAAGACTCATATCTTATACTTTTACTGAATCTGCCTTTGTTTGAAATGTCCTTTGATAATGTTAATATCTTTTAAAACAGGGCGATGATCCGTTTTGGAGCAAGAACCCTTCGCAAGACAAATCGAAGAAGCCAACCCGGCCAAAAACCAGAGTTGTGAAGAAACCTGCGAATAGGAAAAGAACCACTGCATCTTCCGATCCACCGGCTGATGATGATGTGGGTAACCCGGATCTTGAGGTAGATCTTGACTCACTTGGTTTATTTTTCATATGCCTTATTGTTTATGATCATTGCCAGGACAACGCTGAAGTCAGTCATGCTGATGCTGTAGAGGTAATCGTTCTCTCTTCCGATTCAAACCCTTTGCCTTCACTAAAAATCTGTCGGGCAAACCGGAAAGTTAAATTTTCTCATCCTCTTGCTTATTTGGATCCAAACTTTCTTGTGAAGTCGCAACAGCACAAAGCTCGCCGCACAACCCGGCACAGCGGCCAGGTAGTTACCTCCGCCGGTTTACCGAACAGTCCGTTTCAGAAACTCCGTTCAGAGGTCTTTGATTCACTTGTTACTGCATGCCCTAAAGTGGGTTGTTTTGGTCAACCTCTTAATCCGTCTGATTCCAATTATCAGGGCACCTCTCATTCATCCTCCGGCGAGTCATAAACCACCAATCTTCCCCCGCTTAAAATGGTGCTTGGGTAAGTTATATTCCATCTTGTATTTTTGATATACTACCTTAAAAAAATTGTACTAATCCTTGTTAATTTCCTTTCTCAGGGCCAAGCCCAGACCAAGCAAGAAGGCTCGCCTGAACAATGCGGCATAAGAAAATGCCGTTGCTGAACCGGATAAAGTACTAGATCCTGAAGAAACCAACCGTGATGACGTGCTGAATGACCCACCACCGCAAGACCATGACTTCATCGCTGAAGAAGCAACTGCTGATACCACAGGCCCTACTGATCAACCAACAAGCCCCATCCGGACTGACAGAACAGCTAGTCCAATGAAGAATAGTGACAAACCGGCGACCCAGGTTCAAACTGGCGAATAGAAAGATGATGAGGTCATTATTACTGGCATTGGCTGTACCGAGCCAAGTAATCCTATCGCTTTATCCACACACACTGCCAAAGATGAATTTGCTGCAATTGGTAAAGGCAAGTGGAACGCTGACTTGTCAACTTATGCCGCTCTGAACGCCCAAGACCTCCATTCCGGTTATCTGAACCGGCTGTACACCAGCCGTGACTATGAAGCCGGTATGGTCAATATGATGAAGGACAAATATGAGGTAATTTCTTATACACTTCTCTGCTTGTATGTTATACTGTGCCAACTCCAGTAGCCCCCAAGTGACGGTTTAAGATATCAGCTTAAACCGGGACTTTCCAATGTAAACTTCAACTCATCCATACTTTGCTGATGTAGCCCCCAAGGGCCGGTTAAACTTAATGCAGTTAAACCGGGACTTTTAGATAAAAAATTCCGATGTCAGTAGTCACTGAGCAAATAGCCATTAGCCCCCAACTGCCAAGTTGAATACTTGTATTGAGCTTGGGACTTTGTAAAAATTGTATGATGAAGAGCAAAATATGCATTAGCCCCCAAGTACCAAGGGCATAACATGTTATGTGGTTGGTACTTCAAATTTTACCGTCATTTGTATCATATAATTATCTGTATGCAGGCTGAGCTGAGCAAAAGAGACAGTCAAACCGCCGACCTGCAAGAAAATCTGAAGTCCCAAGAAGCCGAAACCTCTAAGGCAAAAGAGGAATTAACCAGTGCTTTAAGCGCCATGGAGAAACTGAAGGAAGGCTTCAACAAAGAGCGGGCTTTAAGCGTCATGGAGAAACCAGCGCTTGCGTACCGGCCATGAATATTCCGACCCGGTTTGGCAGATCAGAGGGGTCCGGAATACTGTCGCCATCGGAACAGCCCCCAATCTCTGTCTCTCCGGTCGAGGACTCGTCGCCGGAATAGACAACGGTCTCATCACTAGATTCCGATCTATCCTCGTATTCCCCTCCATGGATGACTCCCATGAAGGCACGCTTCACGGTCGGTTTAGCCTGGGCGGATCTTGCATGCTGAGCCGTTTCGATGAGATCGGTGCAGATGTCCGGCTCAGGGCCCGGTTTACTGATCTTGCCGATGAAAACGTGTATGCCACCAAAGGGGACCCGGTACCCGTACTCGATTGAGCCGGCCTCGGGGACCCATCCTGCATCGTCGATGTAGAGCTTGCTGCGACGACTCTTGGTCATACGGCCCACGGTGTAACCCTTGAGTCCTTCGAAGTTGCCCTCCAAGAACTTGAAACCATCGTGCGATAGCCCCACGGTGGGCGCCAACTGTCGTGGTTTTGTCATGGCAGATGTCCTCATGAAAGGACTTAGTCGTGGAGCCATCACTACGGGTTAGCTTGAAGGGGTTAAAACGGACACAGGGTCGCAAGAGAGTTTATACTAGTTCGGCCCATTTGATGAAGGTAAAAGCCTACATCTAGTTGTGATGGAATTGATGGGGTTTCGGTGACTAGGGAGCAAACAAGCTTCGCCTAAGCCTCGAGTTGTTGTCTTTTGTCGTGAACCGCCGCCGGGTCGTCCCCTTATATACACGGTGACGCCCGTCGGTTTACAGTGTCCCGAGACCGGCTCATACACGTGTCCGGTTTGGTCTCCACTATTTCTACCTTACAATACAAGTTACATACCAACGCCGGTTTACGGCTATGGGCTTTAAACCGATTATGGGCTTGAACCCTTACATACCATCCTCATCTGCCTACATGGGCTTTAACATACTCAACTATTGATGAAGTTAACTCGGCCTGTCTGAGCCGGTTTACGCCAGGTAGTAATATCCCCAACATATATAGTGGTTTTCTTTTTCTCTCCATATCAACCATTTTATATTGCGTAGGTGTCATTCAAGAGTGAAATGATGGTTGCTTCTTCCGACTAACTTACTGTGTGATTTGACTGCTCCTTAGTGGCCCCTACACGTACTCCCCCTACGTGTATGCAAGAGTCACACGTACACATGGACGCAAAAACGTGCGCGACGCCCTAATGCATGCATGTCCGAGCACACGATGGAACACACACGGTCACGCTCAAGTGCTCAACCTACACGTGCATGCACACACATACTCAGTCAGGGTGAGCTAGTGACCGTATAAACACCGGAAAATATATATATTGAGCGCAATGAGTGTATTATGAAGTCCACTGACTTTTTAGTGTGTCCCGTCAA
Organism: Aegilops umbellulata; assembly: GCA_032464435.1. Classification (NCBI taxonomy): domain Eukaryota; kingdom Viridiplantae; phylum Streptophyta; class Magnoliopsida; order Poales; family Poaceae; genus Aegilops; species Aegilops umbellulata. The sequence goes on from CP136059.1 coordinate 361,061,015, forward strand.
CTCGCAGAACGAGGAGAATCTTGCAGGACAAGGTGAAGCTCGCTTACGCCTTTTGATTAATGCAACCTACCCTCGGTGGACATGCATCAGTCCATTCGGTGTCAGATTGTCAGAGGCATACACTGTAGTACCCAACATGCGAAGTACCATCATTGTTCGACTTCACAAAGAGGCGAAGAGCCAAGGGCAGTAGTACGAGTAGTACTACTACTAGAACCGCATGGTGGAGCGTCTGTAATCTTATTTTTTTATCTCTGATAAAGTACACATTTATTCCGGAGAAGGGTGGAAAATGACAGCCCAACATGTAACGAATGATATCGATCAACCAACCATGCTCGAATATATCTTGGCCTCCGTGCGAGCCCGTTTGTGTGTTCTCGCTCCTCGTCTCTCTCAAGGAATGGCGGGTTGGCTCTTTGCCGTCAATTGAGATCGGTTTGCTCACGCTCCTGTCCCACATGTCAGTGATATGCCAAGAGGAGGTGCGTTGACCGACTGGCCATACGCGTACTTGGTTTTGCACCTTCATACTACTCCTCCCTCCGTCACAGTTTACAAGGCGTGCTTCATTATGATGCATTTCTCTCAATGCATTTCCACCACCAGAGAGACTCTAGACGCGTTTGGTTTAATGCTCAATTAATTAGGGCGTGGTAACCGCAATCAAGTCCTCAATTTTCTCTCCATGTACTGTACTATGGAGTGGAGTAAGTGCATGCATGTGTGTACCCGGGGTGGAAGCACTGCATGCATGTGTGTACGCATTATTCCCTCTAGTAATAGACGCCGTGCTATAACTCCCAATGCTATTTTTCAGGCCGATCGCTAGTCGCCTTGGTCCCATAGATATTTTTTTCTTTTTTCTGAAGCGCGTTGTATAAACAGTGACGGATGGAGTAGTATGAGCGGATTCAAAGAAGAGCGTATTGATGGTTGCTTCTTCAGAGCAACTTACAGTGGGAAAGGTGGAGCTTATGATTTGACTGGTCATTACTCACTATTAATGCGGCGCAACGACCGGGCTAAGTCTCCCATGCAGTTGTGCACTACCCCCTCGGTTCTTAAATATACTCCGGAGTATTGGTCTTTCTAGAGATTTCAACGAGTGACTACTCAAATATTTGTATTTTTAGAGATTTCAAATGGACTGGCACATACGGATGTATATAGAGATATTTTAGAGTGTAGATTCACTCATTTTGCTCCGTATGTAGTCACTTGTTGAAATCTCTAGAAAGAGGAATAGAATATTTAGGAACGGAGGGAATACACATACGAAGCAAAATGAGTGAATCTACACTCTAAAATATGCCCGTTTGAAATTTGTAAAAAGACAAATATTTAGGAACGAAGGAGTATAATTTTGTGCATGGCACATGGACCCGGATGATGAAGAGGCTTCTAGCAATGCTATCAAGCTTCCATCATTTGTTTACATAATTGACGTACTATACAAATAATTACATCACAACTGAAGACAGAGTTGTGAGAAGGTGTTAAATTAAAATTGATCCATGCTTTCATTGGCAGCAACGTCCCCCCAGCTCTTTCTAAATCAACAAGGCATGTTGGGGAAAAAGTAGCTGTCTGGAGCATGCAACATTCCAATCATTTTGTGCAATTCCACAAAAATAGAGCTGAGCGTCCCTATTCAAAAGATATTGAGTGTGATTACGATAATAGAGGACTGCTGATGAAGCAATAAACACACAAATAGAAGCCGGTCACCTTTGCAGTCTCTCTTAAGACTAACAAGTTGGAGAAGATTAGGCTCGGAGTTGGATGAGGAGGATAGAGCAAAACCAATCTCCCTTTGTGCAGACGCACTGAAATGTAGAGACGTTGCCCGTGTGACACTTTAGTACAACTACACAAAACACTCTTAAGAAAAAAAGTGATTTTTGTGCAGTTCACCAAAAGATCGGAATAGCAACGAGGTGAAATGGATAGCCCTGTTTGAAAAAGAAGAGGTAGAAAGGAAACAATTACTAGCCAATAACAGTTGATGACACATGCGACGAACAAAAAAAGCATATTCCTTGTCCTAAGGGAAGATAACAACACGGTTGTGTTTGTCTAAAACGGTGTGAGGACGAGAATGCAATATGGAAAGTACGCCGAACGAGCTACGTTTTGGGCACATGCAGCAACGTGGGAAGACGGGCAGTGGAGCAAGGCCGGAGGGGATACCTAGAGGTCGTCCGGATGTAACTAGGTGGGCGGCGGCGGGCGGAATCTGTGAGCAGGTGGCGTAGGCCCTGCCGCGTCGGAGCTTGGTCAGAGAGAACGGCGTGTCCCGCAGATCGGGTCGTGCTGCCTCGGCGCCGTCGAACGGAGAAACGATGCACTTCCTCCCTTTCCCACGGTGGACGGGATGCGGCCGGATCAGTGACCAACGATGAGAGAGAGAGAGAGGCACCGCAGCCTTGTGTGAGATACTCTGAAGAGAGACAAACCAGGCAGGCAGGCTCCATTGTATATAGTGAGCGGGCTACCTTTTTCTCCATAAAAATCATTTTTATATTCTGTGTACGTGCCATTGAGCGCTATAACTTTATTTAAAAATAATGGGGCAAAGCATCAAGTCGAACTTTGTTTCGTGCACGCTTGGTACACGACCTCCCTAGGTAAACAACCGCTACAGGCGTTCAAATTAGCACGTGGGCTGCCATTTCGTAAAGAAATGAGCTCCACCGTGTACCCGCGCGGGTGTGGCTAGGCACGAAGCGTGAGTACGTGCACGGTGCACCTATTCTCTTCTTGTATACGTACACCACCTACGTGGGGTTGTGTGAGAAAGATACAAACCTAGAGAGAGATATATAGTGTGTGGGTTCTTGAGAGTTTTTTTTTGGGGGGGGTCAATAAAAAAATGTAACATATGCAATGTGTGTGAAATAGAGCCCTGGATATAACATATATATAGAGGGGGCGGTCCACGAGAAGAGAGTGGAGGTATCATCGGCTTGAGGTGTCCATAGAATCGAAGAGAGGGATGATGTGTGTGTGTGTGCGCGCGCGCGATCGATAAAGAGTGCCATCGAATTTGTGTGTGCCCACGTCAAAGATATAGAGTCGCTGGCCTACAGGAACGTGACACGGGACATGTGCAGTTTGTCTGTGTGGCATGGATACCTACCTGCAGCGCTCGACTATCGGTGTGTTGTGGGGGAAGAGGGAGGCCCAATTAACTATAGAGGTACAATGGCTGGCATATGTGTGGAGGAGGAGAGAGGCCTACCTCATGTATTAAGGAGATCGATCTGCCTCATGTATTAAGGGAGATCGATCGGCATCCATGCATATGTGCAGGAGAGGAATAAGGTTGGGAGAGAGACAGAGCTAGAGTGTTGGAGGGGATGGTAGTGGAGTTGCTTCTAACAAATGGTGGGATAGGCTTGCTAGACAAACGGAGGGCACGCCCGCAATATCAATAAAAGAGGAGATGACTTCTTGTTGTCTGTGCACGTGCGTGTGAGAGACGGGTCAGGAGGCATGCACGAATGATGAGGGGGGACGATATGGCTGTGGTAAGCAGACGTAACTACATAGGAAGATCAATCGCCCGTTGTTAGAGACAGGAGAGACATAACTTGTGAGGTACATCGATCGATGGGGGGGGGTAGTTAAAGTCGATCTAGGTATATGTTGTGAGATCGATCGGTATACATGCATGTGTGTGTTAGAAGCAAATGAGGCACCAGGAGAAGGATAGAGAGAGAGGGATGCATGTAGGAGGTGGTACGAGAGGCATACTATATCGAGGGGGAGGAGTGTGCGAGTACGAGAATGATGAAAAGAGTGGTGGGAGTGAGGCATGGACGGTGAAAAGAGAAGAGGGAAAGCTTGTGTTTGTGCTAGGAACACCTGGCTAGAGAGGCATATCGATCGATGTGTGCCGTAAAGAAGGTTCTAGGGGGCCTACACACACCGTGGGTGAACGACCTAAAGTGAAAAGACGAATTTGCGCGATGGAGCTAGAGAATGCTGAGGGAGGGTGAGAGGGATGCGGGCGTGTGCATGCACAAGAGAAAGTTAGCGCTAGCTACAAAGATAAGAGGGTTGTGTGGGTGTAAAAGACGAATAGAGATCATATATACTTCATTATAAAAAGCGAATTCGGATATTTGAACAATTTATCATAGTGTTTCAAACCGACGCATGTGTGAATATATATAACGGTGATACACATGGTGTGGTTATGAACATGTTATACTACATTTAATATATTTTATCTCTACTCTTATAAAAAACAGAGTTGTTGATGATGGTGTGCCTGCCATCCTGCATTATAGGCCGTCCGATTTATATCTGGCGGATAGCAAGGAAACTATGATGGTTGAAGTTGGCAACAATCATGATTGTAGATTCTTATTGAAATAGAGAAACCAATTCAAATTTAGTTCGAATTGCAGCGGTAGTATAGACATTTTGAATGCACTAAAATGTTGGTATGAGTAGGTTACATGCATTATACAGGAAACGAAAAAATTTAATCGGAGATAACATGGATTCATACTCCCTCCTTCCATCTATATAGGGCGTAATGAGATTTTTAAGACCGCTTTTGACTATTGACACGATTAATAGTACATGACATGCACAATGTGATAATTATATCATTGAAAGAACCTTTCACACATGAATTTAACAGTGTGCTTTGTGTAAGTTGCATGTCATATATCATTGCTCTAATATTTGGTCAAAGTTAGCATCAAAAAACGCATTAGGCCCTATATAGATGGAAGGAGGGAGTAGCTTTGAATAGCATTTGTATAGTCAAACGGGGCAAGACTCTCTCTTTGTGTGGTGTGAATAGTTCTATTTTTTTCGTTTTCTTTTTGGTTGAGGGAAGTGCGAATAGATTTGGTACGTACAAGTACAATACTACTACACGTTAGGCTTGTCCCTAAAATTCAACCCGTGTCTTGTTATATCCCGAAAATTCAGATATCGTGCTCCCAAAACTGGCACCTTCACAACCCGCGCCTTGCTATCCTGAAATTACAACGCGTGCGAAAACTCCCTCCAGCTGCCAAATCCTGACATGCGAAATCTCCCTTCTAATCCTGAGCTGAAAGGGCCGCTAGTTCAAATCAGTGGGGGGTACTTTTGTAATACACCCTACATTTTGGACAAGCGCATCCCTAAGTCATGCTTCACCCCCTCCCATCACCCCCTTTTCGCCATTCGAAATCCCAGGCTGCCATAACCTCTCCGCTCCAGCCGCGAAACCCCACACTCCTCCGTCCGCCACGTCACCGCTGCCCAGCCGGAGCCTCTTCCCCGACGACGTTGTCCACCACAACAGCTCGACGTCCCTCGTCCACCTCCCCGGATGAGGGTCCGTCGTCCATCTTGCCGTCCCGCCGGTTCAGCCGCCCCGTCCTCCACCTCCAAGGAGCTGCTCCGAGGATCACCTCGTCTATCGCGGCTGCTCCATCCCCACAGCGCCGCCTTAACCTGCTCCACCGGAACCGCAGCATCCTCCCCGACTCCTCGGACGAAGCCGAGGCCTACTCGGCGCCACCAAAGAGGTTGTACACTCATCACATCGCACCTTCTCCTTAACTCGACCTCCCGGCGCCGACGGTGCTCCATCCCGCACCCCCATGGAGCGGCTACCTTGAAGCCGGCGCCGCGGGCGACATCTCCACGGCGGCTCTCCCCTAGTGTGAGGCCCCTTCGGCGGCGGCGTCCATACCAGCCCGATCTGTTGCTACTGCTCTGGCTCTTGCTCGCTCGCTCGCGCTGCTGCTGCTGCTCCGGCTCTCGCTCGATCGCTCACTCGCCCAGCTGCTACTGCTGCTCTCCCCCTCGCTCGTGCTACTGCTCTGCTCCGATTAAGCCACACTTCAGTCGACTGAATCAACTTTTGGGTCAGTCGATTTTCAGGGGTTGGGGGCCTCGCCGGACTTAAGTAAGAACCACCCGCAGCGGGGACGGAGGCTCGCCGGAGAGGTACCCGACTATCTATCTTAGGGTTCAGGGTGGGGGCGGGGGGCTAGAGGGCTGGCCGGGGCAGTGGTGGCGAGTTGTTTCGGGGCGGCGAGGCGGCGCTGGGGCCGGCGGTTCGGGCGGTGGTGGCTGGCGGCTCAGGGGGGTGCAGGTTGAAGATGAACTGCAGGCCCTCCCTAAACTACATGTCAAGTGCCTCTCTGGTACCATTGCGTTCAATTTCGAAAGTAGCATTCAGATTCCATAGTAAATTTTAGTTTCAGCAGTTAAGTTCAGAGTCAACAGTTTTTACCTCATCTGTTGTAGTCAGGTTTTTTTTGTGATGTTAATTTTACATCCATTTTACATCATCTATTGGAGATGCTATTAGAATCCCACTTGAGATTGATGATGTCTATCTTGTGATGCTTCAGCCTTGACGTCTTACGGCTCACCGGAGCTGCTCCAACGACAGAACGATCCATCACAACAGAGCAGTGCCCTGGACGCTGTCTACAAATTCCTCAGATCTTCCTCCACACCTCCGACAGCCAGCTCTGCCTCAACTGCTTCAGCGACCAACCCAATGATGCTAAGGTCGACACGGCTACGGCAAAGAGGTTGTACACTTGTTGCATCACTTATTACTATACATTCACGTCAATCCATTAGGGCTATTTTGGTTCAACGAAAAAACGTCGATCCACTGGTTGTTACCATCACTCTAAATTTCTGCATGCTCCTTACATAATCTCACCATATTTTTTTCGTATGCATGTCAGATATTATACACAGTCATGCTGAACATCTAGAGAAAAAGAGAAGAGTTTTGCGCGGCAATACAATGTCATGCAGACATTGCTCCATGGTGGGTTCAATGGCAAACCCTCCCCACCCCTCTCCAGATCGTAATCCAGAGGAAGATATCTGTTCTGAGGCGGATTCAGACGCCACTGACCACTCCTATTTAATCCCCAAGGTGTTTGCTCTACCTTGGCATGATGATGTTAGTCATATCATGCATATGTTGCCTTGCAGTGCCTACTTTTGACATCATATGTGTCATCTGCTTAGTTTAGACATGTTCTGTAATGCCACCTATTTAGTTTCTATATCATATATGGGAATTATGCAGTCTCATGTCTTTTAGCCAGCCATAATATATGTGAAATGTATAATGCAATCCTGTTTAACCAGGCATCATATATTTGAATGATATCTTGCCCATCCGTTTCTTCATTACATTTCCATTTGTCGACAATGTTTGTACATTAAACTACTCTTCCTGTGAATCAGCCATTTGGGTGGGAGATGGAAAAATCTGGAGTGAAAACAAGGCCTTCAGAGCAGACAGTGCTACCTATCGAAGTAGATCTCTTGTTGGGTCCCGATAGCTCCTCAGAGATGGATTCAGAGACAGATGACCAATCCTATTCCCCCACTGAGGTGTATGCTCTAACTTGGCACGGTTATACTGCTCATATCAAGCATTCGGTGTCTTGCATTGCATAGTTTAGACATCATATACGCAATATTCAACACCATGTTCTTAGTTCAGACATCATATCGAATGCCCTTTGTTTAGCATATAAATCACATATGTGAATTAAATGATGTGATCTTGATTACTTAGATAACATGTAGGTGAATTATGTCATGCGATCCTGTTTAGTTATTCATCATATCTTTGAATTATGTTATGCTATGCTATCCAGTTTAGATAGACAACATATATGTGAAATTATGTCATGCTATCCGTTTTAGTTAAACAATATACATGTCAACTATTTCATGCCCTCTTTTTTCCACACTATCTATTGCATCTGTCTCTCATACAATGTCTGCACATTCAACTATGTTTCCTGTTTATCAGCCATTTGAATTGGAGCGGGTGATGCCAGTATCTAGCGGACTAAAAACACGGTCTTCAAATAAAACAGTGCTACCTCTTGGTGGAGATAGCACCCCGGTTGTACATGCACAAGAACCAGCCCTACCACACATAACCCAAACTCTCGCAGATTATACCCCTACTGCGATGGACACATAACCAGCTTCACCCAATCTAACCCCAACCCCAGCCGATAGTAACCCAGTTCCTGTTGACACAGCACCATCTCCACCACAGACCTCCCAAACAAGAGTAGTTAGTAAGGCAGCTCCAGTGCCCAAAGGGCTAGTACTATCACGGCGAACCCCAACTCCACCAGTTAGTACACCTATTCCTGTGGAGGAAGCACAACCAGCTAGTCGTAGTTTAGCATCTATCGCATTTGATGTTGTTAAATCATATGTGCGTATCTTCCCATCTTAGAAATATTATACTGAAGATAAAGGAAAATACCAGTTGCAGGTGTTTGTCCAGGAGTTATGTGTAAGTAATGTTATTCATGGCAATTACTTTGCTTCGTCTCATACATCCTACCTTCATGATGGTTATAATACAACAAATTCTCTCATTTTTCTCTATAGAGAAGGACCGATTTAGAAAATCAGGATGAGGTAACCTGTGCTAATACCTCTGCTATCTTCAAGAATGCTTGGTGGTAGTATCGGAATTACCTGAAGAAAACGTACTTCGCCGGCAAAGAAACTCATCAAATTCCCTTACGTTCTCCTGAGACACATTTACTGGACGATGACTGGGAATGCCCTGTTCTGTACTGGTCCCGAACCAAGAATGTGGTAAGGTCTATGAGCTCATTTTCTATTTTTAAGTATTATATTCTTGCGTCTTACTGTACTCTGTTAACGTAGAACAAGTGCCTAAACCTGAAGAACAACTGTTCTAATTTAAGATTCCATTGCTTTCATAGTTCAAAAAAGCGCTAGACCTTAATTGTGCGTTTTGCCACCGCCTTGCGCTTTACTGACCAAAGCGCATGCTTATGCGCAGCTATGCATAGATTATGCGTAGTTATGCGCAATGCGTTTTGCCAATGCCTAGAGCCTAGGGGCGCTTAAGCGCTCGCTTAGGCGTGCCTTTTTTAACTATGATTGATTTGCTCTTGTGTCATTGTATTTACTCATACAAACTTATTTTTAAATTGAAGGATCCAATTGAAACTCCAATGCCACAGCAGGTATGTTCACGCATGTTTCTTTAACAGTTTTGCTCTTATCAATAGCTCTGTTGATTTCAATTTCAATTGTGTATATAGTTGACTTTCATATCATGCACATTACTAGCATCACAACAGAGCCAATAGTGTTGTTGTACATGTAGACCCGTGGTACGCATATGAAATCTTGTTGTGCAGTGTAGTTTCCCACGCTTTGTATTCTTTCACTGCTGCTTTGTCTTGAACTGATATGATTTGAACCGTGTCTCTATTTTGATTTGGAAAGACAATCCAGTGACCATAGGACATAGATATATGTTTGTTTGATGCATTTATTATGTTCTAGTACTTGGCAATAGAAGACTTGGTAGTTTAATCCTATCCACCTTACTAATGAACTGGTTCACCGAAATGAGTTTCATATACTAGTACATGTTAAACTTGTTATGTGTCTGCTTGTTTCTTCTTTTAGAATGCTAACAGAATATTGGGGAAGAGTGCCTTATTAAACAATGGTAAAGGAAGTAATGCAGATAAGGTTCAGGATAGTGACACATCCTGGTTGGTCTCCAACAAAGCTTATAAAACAGCTAAGGAAGACTATCTTGAAGACAGCGAGACAACCCCAAAGTCCTGTCTTGGTTTAGTGTTCGAGTTACTGGCCACTACCACTTGCACAAGCTATTCAAACTCATTGTCTGAATCAGTTCGGTTTCTTGAGTCTCAACTACAAGGTGAAAGACATCGATCAGCTGTGCTGCGAGAAGAAGCGGAAGGACTGCGGAAGTCACTGGAGCATTCAGATGCATACTTTCTGGTGCAACAGCAAGCGTTGGAGGATTTTAGCGCCAAGCAGGACAAAGCTAATCAGCTTGCTAAGCTTATTGCCAGCATGGTGGATACCCAGGATAACGTTTCTTGAGCTCTTCTGAAGTTGTTTCAGTTATGCTCTTGTTTTGCTGCCGCGTTTATTTGCACTGGTGGCCAATTTTGACGGCCAGTGTATGTAATGTGCTGCTTTGTTCCCTATATTTGCACTGGTGGCAAACTTTCATGCCCAGTGGATGTAATATATGTAATAGCGGTAATAGGCTAGCGTTAATTGCTTGCTTATTTATTTCCTTATTGTCTTGTTTAGTTGTTTGCTTGTAGTCACTGCAGTTCTTTTTTTGTTTTTTCTAGTGGTCACAATAGCCTATTTTTGGTAACTAGGCCAAAATAATCATGGCAACACACGGACTGTTGTAACCATGGGCCTCCTGCAGGCCGTATGATCCATGGGCCTTCGTCCGGTCGTAGGATCCATCGGCCTTCTATACGGGCCTTAGGGTCCATGGCCTTCTACGGGCGTAGGGTCCATGGGCCTTCTACGGGTCGTACGATCCATGGGCCTTCTACGGGCCATACTGTCCATGGGCCTCATACGGGCCGTAGGATCCATGGGCCTTCTACGGGGCGTATCATCATTTCGCCAATCATAGGCCGTACTATTCGTGGACCATAACGGGCCGTTAATAGGACGTACATGAAAAAGGCCCAACGTATTAACGGTCCGCAAACGGGCCGACTGTAACGACGGGCTGAATTTGGCCCACAAGCAGAAAATGACAGTAACGGGCCGTATGTAACCGAATGCTGCAAATGAGCCCAAGAATCAATGGGCCCTGAGAAGGCCGAAAGATAGCTTGGGCTGGAAACGTCCCAATGGAATAACAGGCCATTAATGGGTATAAAGTGATACACTGTTCATTACGGGCCAGTTTCACCACGGGCCGTTAATGTGCCAAGAGTTACAAAGGTCCTTATATGGGCCGAAAGAAGTCATAGGCCACACATGGGCCGGAAGTTAAAACTGGCTGAATCATATTGGACGGCCTAGATGTCGCTACTAGGCCTAATTCGGATAGGGCGTAACGGGCCCTCGGTTAGTGGGTTCTAAATGAGCTATATGTGAACAGGCCATTAATAGGCTTTCGGTGGGCCGGCCCGCCACCTTTTGACCATGTCAAACGGGCCGGCCTTTTCACAGGAATGGGCCTCTGTTGGGCCGTGCCACATGTCGCCGTATCATAGGCGCCTTCGGTCCAATGAGCAGATGACATCTGTCCCAACGGTGAGCCGACATGTGTTTCCTCCAGCCAATGATGATTTTACACGTGGAAAATCCCCATTGGTCGGGGCTGTTAACGGGTTATCTGATCCAAAACCCGACCCGATAGCTTAACGGCGTTCCGTTACGGTGGAAGCCACGTGTCGATCACCCTTGACAAAAGCACTTCTGTGACGCGCGATTTATCGTCATGAAAATGGACACTTCCGTGATGATAATTTTGGTAATGTCATGGAACACTTCTACGACAGCACAGGTATGACTATCTTGATTCTGTCATAAATTTGTCATGGATGTACATGCATGACAAAAAACGCGACCTACTGTGACAAACACGTATCATTACGGAAGTGTATTTTTTTTGTAGTGTGGCATCTCCTTCCATGAGGTATGAAATTCTCGCATATTGCTTCTTGTGAGCTCGCTCCAACACGGCCAAACTTACGACCCTTCTCTTGATGCGAGCCTGGAGATCATCCTCTTCGGGGAAGAGTTGTCGCTCCTCTTTCACGATGTCGAGGCATAGCATCACCATGAGTGCGGCATGAAGATGAATTTTTGCCATAGATAAGAGGCTCCTACTCCATTCTGTGAGACGTATTGTCTTATTTTTAAGCTTTTCGAACAAGATATGGATGGCTTGGTGTGCTCAACATGCTCCGTCCACGCTCTGTGAACCAAGTCACTGAAACTGGGCATTGATACCCTAAAGTTCTCGAATTTGAAGCTGCTAGGCCTCCTAGGACCCTTGTCTTCGGCAAACAATAATGGACAATGGCGGGAGAGGGAGAATGAAAGGTCCTGAAGAACGTAGTTGTTGAAGATGATGTCCCACTCACCGCTAAAGAACAAGCTGAGCTTACACAAAGTTGGGTTTTCCCTCTCGTTGCTCCATGTGTACAATCGATTTTGAAGATGCATCTCTTTTAGGTCACAAGCATGCAACACGAAGCCTGTTGATTCTACTTCAGTTAACATTTCTCATGTTTTTATCACCAGCGCATTAGATTTGGTTGAAGTCCCCGGAGGCAAGCCAAGCCACTCCGGGTGACGGTTTTTGACCGGTGAGCTTGGCAAGGAATGCTTCTTCGCGGTAGGCATCAATTGGACCACAGACAGAGTTGATCTTGATTTACACATTGGAATCACGAAAGCGTACCATGGCGGAGAGGCATAACGAGGTGGTGGTGATGTTAAACAAGTCCAACATGCTATTATCCCACAACAAGAGGATTTCCCCGTGGTTTCCATCCACCTGTCTTTGAGCAAAATGGCACAGCCGATTACCCCCAAAGAAGGTAGTAGTGAACTGGTCGAAATTGCTGAGCTTTGTCTCTTGGAGACACACAAAATGGCATGAGAGGTAGCTATGTTAGCGTTGACCGTCGAGCGACGGTCTGGCAGTTAAGGCCCCGAACATTCCAACTCAGTACACCGATAGTGTCTGTACTAAAACCGGTGGATCTCAGGCGCGGGGGGGGGGGGGGGGCGAGCTGTGGCTCTAGGAGAGATGGTAACAGGAGACAAGAGAGACGATGTTTACCCAGGTTCGGACCCTCTCGAAGAGGTAAAAGCCTATGTTCTTCTTTGATTGTACTGATGTGATGGAGTACAGAATACAGGATGATCTACCTCGAAATGATATGATTGAGTTCTAAACCCTAATTCTTGTGAGTGCCCTCGTACGGACTAAACCCCTCAGCTTATATACACACCCGGGGTAACTAGGTTACACGTCAGGGTGGACGACACGGTCTGGCCCGGCGGTCCGGCTCGTGGCCCGCTCGGCTCGGGCCGGCTCGGTCCTGGCCCGCTGAAAAAATCGGCCGGTCCGAGCTCAGCAAACCAGCCCGACAAAGCTTCGGTCCGGTCCGGGCTTTAACCTAGCCGACCGAGCGGACTGACGAACACGAGCTGTGGCATGGCGAGAGCATGGCGGGGGCATGTCAGGACGAGGCAGGGGCATGGCGGGGGCGTGCCAAGGGCGTTGCAGGGGCGTGGCGAGGGCGTGTCGAGGTCATGGCGGGCGCGTGGCGAGCGTGTGGCGAGCGTGTGGCCAGAGCTGCGTGGCGGGCGCGTGGTGGGCGCATCGGCCGTGCGCTGGTCTGCACCGCCGTCGTTGATCCGCGCGGCCACCGGCCTCCCTGACGCTGGAAAGCATGTCTAGTTGATGCGCCATGCTCGGATCTATCATCTGGAAGGTAGAACTTGAAGCGGGAGGCCCTACACCGCCGTTGTACACCGGCCGTCGTGCACCGGCCATCGTGCCAGATTGGTCGTCGCTGTTGCTGCCCGAGCTCTGCCTGGCCGCCGTGCCGTCCACTGTGAGTCACAGAAGTCGCTGGACATCTCCATGACGAGCCCCGCTGCCTCCAGCGCCCTCCCCGTGTCGCCATGCTCCGGCGCGTGCTCTGTGGTGAACTCCGGCCGGTCCAAACGAGTCGCTCGGTCCGGCTCGGGCTTCGTCCCTGCCGGTCCGGTCCCTGGAAACAGGACCGTGACCCTGCTCGGTCCGGTCCGGTCCGGACCACCGATGGCCGGTCCAAAGGACGGCTCGGTCAGGGACCGGACCGGCCCGGACCGTGTCCACCCTGAGTTACACGTAACGTCAGGCCAACTAGGGAAAACCATGCTGAATATTGAGCTCTCCTTGAAGTACACGCCAAGTCTTCCAAAGTTTCCGTCCTTCTTACGCTAAGGGCCATAGCGTCGGCAATCCTTCCTCTAGTGGTCGGTGGATCATCGTCACGGCCCATGGACGACAGGCCGTACAAGTTGATACCCCTTAGATAGGTTTTTCTAACATAATGAAACATGGCTCACTCTGATACATAGCACTCTGACAAAGACAACAACTAACGAGACATGGTTCACCCTGATACATGGCACTTTGCCCAAGATAACAGCTAACACATCGCTTACAACCAGACCAAGCTTGAAACACACCATCAAGCAAACACACAGAATAAAACTACGATTCCAGGACAGGAACCCGAGCTGCAAAGACCCCCTTGTATAAAATGTTGTACTAACATGGGAACCTTGATAAACCCAGGACAGTAGCACCACACGAGATGGCCACCGGTTGTGCTGCAGCATCTTCAGCAGCCGTATCCAGGTCCATCGGTGCAGCTCCCCCAGAGCAATGAGAGCCTCCTCGACCTATCATCAAGCTTGAAAAAATATCGCATGGCTACGACCACCTCCAGTGGAAGCTTCTCCTTGAACCGCCACGTGAAGACGTCGAGGGTTGCCATCGTGACATCTTGTGCATCCTTGACAATTCCAAAACTACGGCAGACAAGCACCTCTGTTGCCCTTTCCTTCGGCGTCGCCTTTGCGTGCCCAGCAGCACTAAGAGCATCTGCAGCCGCGCCCTCAACAGACCCCCAGGCGATTTTTCATGCCGGTGCCTAAAAATCGGCCCAGTCGCGTCCCCAGGAGCCTGTTTTTCGTCGGTTTGGGCCGAAACTCGCGCCGGCGGGCCCAGGCCGAACCCGGCGCGCTGGGGCGCCGGGGTGAGCGATTTTGGCACGAACGAACTGCGGGCTTGCCGAGTCAGCGACATTCGCCTCGTCGTCCTCACAACGCCTCGGTTTCGCGCGGGAAATCAATGCCAAGGTTGCTGCCGGTCAGCCTTCCATTGATTCCTCACGGGCGGCGCAGTGACGCCCCCCACCCCCACCTCTCCCGGCACGCGTACACACAGCGCCCCGCTATAAAAAGCGATGCCTCCCCCTCGCCTCTTGCCACACCCACCCACAGCCGCCGCCGAGCTCTGCCTCTCCTCTCTCCCCAAGCCTGCTCCCTCTTCCCTGCCGCGAGGATGGGCGAGCGATTCCCCGGCGATGGGGCGGTGGCCAATGGCTTCGGTCGCCGCTCGCTGCACGAGTGGGAAGCATACCTGCTCTTCGAGGCCAACATCTCGGCGCCCCCCGACATGCGCGCAGGGCAGGGGGGCGGGGGGTTGGAGGCTCAGCGCCGATGGCGTCCCCATTCTCCCGGTGCCCGACGTCGATGTGTGCCCCGACCTCTTCGCCGCCGAGGTCGACCGCTTGCGGGCATCGCTGACGGACGAGCAGCGGGCCCTCCCGCAGTACGCCGCCGACAACCACGAGGCGTGGGTGGCGCACTTCGAGCACCGGCAGGCGCAGCGGCTCGCCTCCACCAACGCGGCGCCGGTGGTGCGGGGCACCAAGAACAGCGAGGGGCACCGCCTGTGGTGGGGCGCCCCCGGCCGCTCGCTTCACGAAGTTCTCCGGCACCTCGAGGGCGGCAACGACCCGCCCTTGACGTACCCTGCCGCCCCGGCCTGGATCGGCGGCCAGTGGATGCTGAGGAGGACGGCGTCCTCTTCTTCCTCCTCCTCCGGGTCGCCGGCGCTGCTCAGCGTCAAGGCCGAGCCTGCTGAGACGCCGCTCGGCTGGCACACACGCAGCGCCGGCATCATCATCAACGATGGCGGGCGCGCCTCCTCCTCCGCTCCTCCTCGCTTCGTCAGTCCGAAGATGGAGCCGGGGAATAAGGAGCCCGGGCTCGCCATGGTGAATATGGAGCCAGGACTCGCCGCGGTGAAGACGGAGCCGGGGCTCTCCGACGAGGCGGCCTTGAAGTGGGCGCGCGAAGACTGGGAGTGGACGGAGCTAGAGCGCGAGTGTCGCGCCCTAGAGCAGTTTGCCGCTCGTCGCCGCGGTCGCGACGGGGAAGGCGTCGTCGTTCTCGACAACGACAGCGATGACGACGCGCCGCCACCGGCCCTCCAGGTCGACCCCGGGCTGGGGTCCAGTAGGGGCGTCCGCGTCAAGGTGAAGAAGGATGACGACGAGGACAACGACGACGGCGACGACTTCGCCGCGCTCAGCGTGTTCTTCCTGTAGACTTGGCCTTTATTTTTTAAGTTTGCTATGTAGAAAATTCTTTAATTGCCGAAGTTTATGCCCGTTTGCCGAAATTTAGCCCAATATCTTAAAAAAAGCCTTCTAGGGCGATCCTGGGGCCGGCGGCTGGAAACGAGATCGGTCCCAGGCTGATTTTTTCGCCGGATTGCCCCAGGCGGCGATTTTTCGAGCCTCCGGGGGGCCAATGGCGGGAGATGCTCTAATTCTGGCTCTTGTTTTCTGCCGCGTGACGTACGAGCACAATATTCGACCATACCATTAGATGGGAGCAATGCCAAAACTTGCCCGTCGAGAGACTATTTATGTGCCCTAACCTTAAGGAATCGACGACACCTCCGCCATATCAGAGGAGGAACACGTACGCGCGTTACAAACGTGCCATCTGATGACGACTCCAGTTAAGATTCCGGGCTAGGTAGCTAAGCTAGGCCGCAAAATGAGACCACTGGTCAGTTTCGCTACGACTGAGATAGCTTTGGACGGTCGCTCCGGGTCCCAGCTGTCTCCATTGCCCAGGATGGGTGGATGGTTGGCGAAGAACGAAGGCAATATCAGCCGCATCATGCTCGCCACAGACACTAGGCGCCAAATTTTGTCGCTAGCAACGACGTATGTGGTCAAGCTAAACCACGCATATTCTTCACACATATCCTACGTGTTTATGTACATAATACTAATTTTTTTGCGGGAATGTTTATGTACATGCTACATCGTACATACCTGCTAATTAGAAACTAGATCCACGGGTGCATGCATGCCTTGCTAGTAGATGTTGATCAGAACCCTAGATTCATTTCGCTAGCTCGCAACTTTATTTTGACGACATGTGTGTGCCATATACGAGTAGTTCTTTCCTAGATATAAATACCATCTCGATCACCCAGGTGAGCACCCAGCTAGCGAAACACCGTGATCTTTCGCTCTGAACGGCTCCTGCCGAATGCCATGGCTAGGAACATCGCCATGGATATGCTCCTATGGCGTTGGCACTGCTCCTCCTCCATGTACAAGTCTATCCTCAAAGCATGGGTGACCAATGAATCTGATTGTGCTGAAGTGATTCATACCTACAATAACTTAAGAGAAAATTCCTTATATAACACTGTTTTAAATGTTGGTTCCCTATTTAACACTAAAAAAAATTCTTCCGTAAATAACACCAAGTGTAATTTTTTCACTTTCTAACACTTCCGTCAACTCCGTTTGGATATGCCGTATTTTTTGTTGGACCAAACTACCCCTATGAGAAAAAGAAAAACAGAGGCGAAACAGGTCTCTCTTTTCTCTCCTGACCCGACCTCTTCTCATCCGCTTTATTCCGAACCCTAGAGGCGGCGGCGCAGCGGCGGCGGACCTCCCTGGCCTAGCGGCAGCGACGAACCTCCCTGGATTACCGGCGGAGGCAGCGAGCTATGGATGGTGGCAGTTCTGTAGATGGAGACGCACCGCGGACGATGGCCATGGCGCGGCTATGGATGGGCCATGGCTTGCGATGGCGAAAACGGGCTGAGGTAGGGTCAAGCCAGGGCGTCGGGCTAGCCTCGGGTTGTGGTGGGGTCGAGCCAACATCGGGCCAGTCCGGTGGCTCGGTTCCAGCTGGCTCGGGCCAGGACGCGGCAGTGCTTCCAGACTCGGGCCAGGGCACGATAGTGGCTGGGGGCTCCGGCGAGGGCATGGCTGGGTCGTCCTCGGTAGCAGCTTCTGTCCAGGACGGTACTCAGTTGCCATCAGGAACATGGGCATGTCCAGATGGGTAAGGGCCACTCCTAGGAGATTTGAATGTAGATCTTATTATAATGCAATGTTAGTGGTAGCAATACATCCCATCTAGTAGCAATTATCATGCATAAGTTGTGCTAGTTCGTGTAGGTCTGTATTTGGGGAAGAGATCTTTTCACTTAATTTAGTTAATGATCATATTGTCTAGCAATACTCATGCATAGGTTTAAAGCAGAGTTTAAAGTTGTCTTCTTAATTCACAGGATGGATCCAAATTCAAGTTATTTTCTCAAAATTAAATTGCTTGGCAATCAAAAGAAAGCTCGAAACGACATAAGATGTTTTTGTTTTGAGAAGGTCATCGATTATGACTTGAAAAATTATAGGGTTTTGGTCGAATCAATTGTAGAGCAGTACTTGCCGGGTTATTTGGAAGTTGTACATGTGCAGTATTATGATGATGCTCTTAAAAACAGTCCAGAAGTAAAATCTGAACAAGATTTGATGATTATGTTTGGAAAACACTCGGAGACAAAGGTGTTGCATATGATCATTGCATATTGTGGTCATGAATGCTCTAGTACAATAAGGAAAAAAGAAGACGCAGAATGCAACCAAGTATCGGATATGTGATAGGTGAAGGATTGGATGATTGAACATGCTACTCTCGAGCAAAGACATTCCGCAAAAAGATTAGAGAACACAACAAGGTCGGCATCCACTACAAAAGGGTATATATGGGTAAGAAGCTAGCCCTGAAAGAACTATATGGTGATTGGGATAGCAGCTTTGACAATTCGTACAGGTTTAAAGCACAAATTGAAATCATTTGCCCTGGTAGCATAGTGCAGATTGATCATTACACTAGAAAATAAAAAAAATCAGTTTTAGAAGGTTCTTTTTTTTTTAAACCTTGCACAGATGGATTCCTTAGTGGTTGTAGGCCGTATTTGGCACTAGATAGCACATTCTTAACATGCAGGTTCAGTGGGAAGCTACAACCAAGAAGAAGGGAAAACATAACCAAACATTGGAGACTACAAACAAGAAAACTGCAAAACGGGGGAAAAGTTGACCTTTCTATTTCTGGATTTTAGTATCACATATTGTGCATAGTTAATATTGTTGTTTGCTGCCATACATGTATGAATTTCGGTGGGAACGACACCTATGGAATCACTGGGATCCCTTCTACGGTTGGCGGGGCGCGAGGTTGTGCAAAGAGCGGGTCTGACAGGAAGCACACAGATCGTTTACCCAGGTTCGGGCCGCGAAGATGCGTAATACCCTAGTCCTGCTTTGGTGGATGTATTTGAGTGTTCTTGTGTTCTTGAGCTAGCTACGGGGTGCAACTTGCTCAAAATAGCCGAACCCTCTCTTGGTCGCCTCGGGCCTCCTTTTATAGGCAAAAGGGGTTGCCGCAATGGCACACAGGATGTGGAAAGGTCTACAGTTGATGAGCCTATCCTCTGGGACCGTCGGACAAATGCATTCAATGCGTTGCCGACGTGCCCCCCTTGCTTTATCTGGGACGACAAGGAAGCACGTACCAGCTGTCGCCGCCTCGCCTCGCCTCGACACGCGTCCGAGCTGATGAGGCGTCGTGGCGCCACGTTGGCCGGCTGCGGGGCTGGCGTGGTGGTGGAGCCTTCACGAAGACCTGCATGCCACCACGCAGGTGCTTGCTGAGTTGGTTGTGGAGGCCGCTCGTCGCCACACAGGTGCCTGCTCAGCTGGGCGAGCTGGCAGCTGCATGGGGATGGCGGTGGAGTTATGGCAGACGCGGGCCCTGCTGCCATCCTGTAAGTGTCCCCAGCATGGGCTTTGCCGGGGCCCCGGCAAGGGTCTTGCCGCGGCTCCATAGTCTTCCCCGGCAAGCATCTTGTCGGGGGTCTCGTGGATTTCCACGGCTAAGATCACGCCGAGGGTTGCCATCTTCTGGTCCTTATCCGATCTCATATGTTTATGTTCTTGACTAAGATCTGCATGCCACCACAGAGGCGCCTCCCGAGCCTTGGTTCTAATGTGGATAGTTGGTGGTGTTGGAACCCGTGGGCTCAAGGGTGGCTTGCTCTGCTGGCGTCGGGCAAGTTGCCCCGACAAGGCTCTTGCCGAGGCTGCGGAGGCTGCCTCGGCAAGGGCCTTGCCGAGGGAGTCCACCTTGCCCTCTTGCTCTTCTACGTTCTTTGGTCTTGGCGTTGCTTCTGGTCGCCTTGTGCCTTTGGCTCCCCTCCTCTGCCTCGCTTGGTGCGGCCACGGGCACGGCTCTGACTGCCCGTGCACAAGTAAAGGGGTAAAAAAGGAGTGCCCCTACTTTTGTACACCGACATTATCCATATATATTTCTGTTATACATGCACTACAATAATTTGATAACCATGTTGTTATTTGAAGGGCCACAAGGAAGATAGAGCTTGTTAAAAAAGAATGAAAACAATCCTATGGTGCCATTTGATAGCCCTGCAAGGAGCACTAGAAGCAAAAAAAACTTACCCAACCAGCGCTGCAATGGGCACAAGAAGCAAAAGAAGGCTCATCTTGTGAACTTCATCTAATTTCTTTCACTTAAAGTCATTTTTGTTGTTGCTCATGTCATATTGTGTGGACTTGCACTCATGTATGTGAACCTGGGTATGATGTGAGCCACTTTTGGTTTGCTAATATGATGTATGTGTGGACTAGGACTCATGTATGTAAACCTGGGTATGATGTGAGCCACTTTTGGGTTGCTAATATGATTTATGTGTGGACTTAAACTAACCTGGATATGTCGTTGCAAGTCATATATGTGCACTTGGATGTGAGCCTGGATGTTTATGCCTCATGCCATTGGCAAATTTGAAAATTGTGTATTGAACAATGTATATGTGAATTGTGCCCAGAGGATATATGGCATCAAATTATAGAGGAGGTTCTACCTAATTTTTTAATTAAATTTTGCAATAAAAATTGTCAAGAATTGCATGTTTACAGGGGAAGTTCTGCCCAATTTTTTAATTAACAACAGGAGAATGTTATTGCTTCCCATGTGAGTGATTTTGGTCACTAGTTGCATTAGGGGTAAGATTTTCTCTTCATGTGTCATTTAACACCATTAGAACTCAAAATAGATGGAGGTGTCACAAAGGGAACAAATTTTAGCATTGTTGTTAGATATGAAAGAAAAGGTTTTCCGGTGTCAAATAGGGCAAAAAAATGTTAAGCTGGGAGGCTTCGTGTCCCTTGATCACCAGTGGCCAACGAAATCATTCCCGAGTAGCAAGTGTGCGGCGGGGCAAGATAAAAGAGAGGATGTAAGAGCTTGTACAACCGGACCCCTGAAATCGTCTCTAAATGTATAGGAAAATTAGTGACCGGTCATGAAAATGTGACCGGCCCTCAAACCGGCCCTATACATCCGTACTGGCCGGCACCAAAAAAACCCTCCTAATATCTGGACCGGACATGACGGATGCGTTCGAGGGTGCCTGTCGGTGTCAAAACCGGCGGATCTCGGGTAGGAGGTCCCGAACTGTGCGTCTAGGTGGATGGTAACAGGAGACGAGGGACACAATGTTTTACCCAGGTTCGGGCCCTCTTGATGGAGGTAAAACCCTATGTCCCGCTCGATTAATATTGATGATATGGGTAGTACAAGAGTAGATCTACCACGAGATCAAGGAGGCTAAACCCTAGAAGCTAGCCTATGGTATGATTGTTGTATGTTGGGGGTTGTCCTACGGACTAAAACCCTCCGGTTTATATAGACACTGGAGAGGGTTAGGGTTACACAAAGTCGGTTACAATGGTAGGAGATCTAAATATCCGCATCGCCAAGCTTGCCTTCCACGCCAAGGAAAGTCCCATCCGGACACGGGACGAAGTCTTCAATCTTGTATCTTCACAGTCCAGGAGTTCGGTTGAAGGTATAGTCCGGCTACCCGGACACCCCCTAATCTAGGACTCCCTCAGTAGCCCCTGAACCAGGCTTCAATGACGACGAGTCCAGCGCGCAGATTGTCTTCGGCATTGCAAGGCGGGTTCCTCCTCCAAGTTCTTCATAAAAGTTTGTAAACACTATGTGTCCGGCTCTGCAAAATAAGTTTCCACATATTGCCATAGAGAGAATAATATTAACACAAATCTAATCTGCTGACGTATTCCGTAGCGTGACATCACACTACGACCAAGCCTTTATTCGAATCGTTTTCACTTCTCCACCTCAGCGCGTTTTGCGAGGCAGTTTACTTGGCACGTCTTGTCAAAGCAGAGATCGTGTCCCCTTTATTTACGGGATTCTCATCAATACGGACGTGGGTAACCCAATCATGCCAGTTTAGCATGTTTTCTCGATTAAAGGCAAGTCCCAAACGGTCACGGGGAGGGCTCTTGGTATTCAACCTCTTATAAAGAGACCAAGGCCTTACTCCTTTTTTCCAATCTCAAACGAGTTCGCCCGTCGCCTCGAGTTCCAGCACCCTAGGCCCCAGATTCTAGGCGCTTCGGACCTTCGACAATGTCCGGTTCCGACCTTCAAGGCCGATGGATGTGACGGAGGAGGACGTGCTAAAGTTGAGGGAGGCTAAGTTCTTGACCGGCGAAATTTCGCATAGGTTGCCTGGTCAAGGGCAGGCAGTTCCCAGTCCCCAGCCAGGTGAGAGCGTGGTGTTCATGTCTCACTTCCTTCGGGGGTTAGGTTTCCCAATGGACCCCTTTGTGAGGGGGCTGCTGTTCTATTATGGGCTGGAATTTCACGACTTAGCTCCGGAGTCCATCCTCCATATTCCTCATTCATCGTCGTATGTGAAGCGTTCCTCCGTGTTACCCCTCACTTCGGATTATGGCTCAAGACCTTTAAAGTGGAGCCGAAGATGGTCGAGGGACGGCACGCAGAGTGCGGAGGTGCTGTTATAAGTAAGAATGCTGTTGCGAGCCGGTTTCCTTGGCACGTCTTGTCAAAGCAGAGATCATGTCCCCCATTTACGGGATTCTCATCAATACGGACGTGGGTAACCCAACCGCGCCATTTATCACGGCGCTTGGGAGATAAGCGAGTTTTACCAGGCTGGTGGGGACGCATAGCCGCATCCGCCCATATAAGGGGATAAGGATCCACCTTTTTACCTATGCCTTCTTCCTCCTCTGCCTATCCATCTCCTGCGCACCCGAGCTCCGGTGCCCAAGTCCGCACTTCCCACCTCAACCTTCTCCAGCCATGTCCGGAGCGGGAGGCAAGTGGATGGTATCCTCCGTCACGGAGGGCCATATCAAAAAGCCGAGGAAGGCCGGATACTTGTCTAACGACATCGCGCACCGGCTTCCCGAAGAGGGGCAGCTCCTCCCCACCCCAAGGCCCCATGAGAGGGTAGTATTCCTTCCCCATTTCCTCCGCGGACTGGGCTTTCCTCTCCACCCGTTCGTCCGGGGGCTCATGTTCTACTATGGCCTAGATTTCCACGATCTGGCCCCGAACTTCGTCCTCAACATCTTGGCGTTTATCGTCGTGTGTGAGGCTTTCCTCTGCGTCCGCCCCCATTTCGGCCTATGGCTCAAGACTTTCAATGTCAAGCCCAAGGTGGTGCGCGGCAACCAGGCGGAGTGCGGAGGTGCCATGGCGGGCAAGATAGCCAACGTCCTATGGCTCGAGGGCTCCTTTGTGGAGACCCTGAAGGGGTGGCAATCGGGGTGGTTTTACATCACCGAGCCGCGCGACCCCAGATGGGTCGCAGCCCCTGAGTTCCGGTCCGGACCCCCTACGCGGCTCACGTCTTGGAAAGAGACGGGCCTGTCGTGGGGCAATAAAGGAGAGGTAACCGGACTGCAAAAATGCATCCAAACCTTGGTGAACAAGCAGCTCAAGCTTGTTAACGTAGTCCAGGTTATGCTCGTCCGCCGGATCCTCCCGTGTCAGCAACGGGGCTTCAATTTGCGGGAGTTCGACCCGGCGCAGCACCCAACCCTGAGCAGGCTCTTCGACACAACGTACGAAGATGCATGGAAGGTGCTATTCAAAGGTGCCGAGGCTCCCGCATCCGCTTCCGAGGACCGCGGATTCAGCACGCAGCTTCCTGCTAGTATTGTAAGCTATTTTTACCTTTTACAGGATGTTGGTTTTCCATAGTTTGACTCTATGTGGGATCTAAACTCCCTTTCCTTTGACAGGATTGGCTGGCGAAGTCCGGACAGATCGACTGTCCGGCCCCTTTGCCCAAATATCCAGCCGACGCTCGATTAGCGAAGCTGCTAGCTCCGGCACCTTACGTGGTGCCGGAGAAGAAGGCCAAGAAGAGGGCCACGGGGACTCGAAAGAGTTCTCGGCGCCAGGAGGTGTCGGATTCTTCATCCGACGAATCCGAGACGCGCTCCTCCCGTGAAAATGAGGAGGAGGAAGAAGAAACCTCTCCCCCTCCAACGGGGGAGGAAAGAAGAGGAAGGCCGCCCCAACAGGGGAGGCCGAAGGGTCCAAGAAGGGGAAGACCCTCCCTCCGGACTACTCTACCGAAGCCGACGAGGGCGAAGAGGAGTGGCCACACAGGGCCAGGCGCCTGGCGGCATCGTAAGTATTCGGACACTAGAGTAACTCATAGCATTCCTTTGTTGCACAACTTTTCTTTATGCCGAATGTAATTATGCAGCCCGCCCAAGGCCGGGCTCGACGAGTCGTCGAGCGGCTCCCTGGATTCATCGGACGTGAATTCAGTTCCGCCCGCTGCCTCCCCCTGCACCGGGACGACGCCGAAGTGGCATCGCGACAAGCTCCAGGCCAAGAGGAGGTGATCCTGGAGGAGCCGTGAAGCGGCCTCCTGGACTCCGGGAATAAAGGGGACAAGGCCCCCCAGGGCTCCAAGTCCGGCTTTGCGCCGGACACCGCGCCGGAATCCTCAACGGTTCCGGAGTGCGGCAGGAGACCTCCTTCTAAGAGGAGGAAGCCTACTAAGCCGACGGCCCCCGTCCAACTGGAGGCGCCGGACTATTTGCTGGATATGCTTAACGGCGCCTCCATCGATGAGGATCACCGTACTATCATGAGTACGGTGCTCCAGAAGGTTCAGTCCGCCAAGAGCGGACTGACTGAAGCTTGTGCTAGCCTTCTAACAGGCTTCGAGGTAAGTAAAAATATGTAAAAAATATTACCGAATAGACAGTAGACCCTGATGCTCTGTTTGGAGTTCGGAAAGAAAAGCCGAATAGAGGATCTAATAAACTTCGCAGGAGTCTACAAAAAAGAGTCAATATGCGTGTGCAGGCTTCGCTGCTTGCGACCGCCACACTGACTGCGGAGGTAGGCACCCTGAAGCAGGGTCTCGAGCGGTCCGAGCGAGAGCTCAGTGAGGGAGTCCTGGATTAGGGGGTGTTCGGATAGCCGGACTATACCTTCAGCCGGACTCCTGGACTATGAAGATACAAGTTTGAAGACTTTGTCCCATGTCCGGATGGGACTTTCCTCGGCGTGGAAGGCAAGCTAGGTGATGCGGATATTCAGATCTCCTACCATTGTAACCGGCTTTATGTAACCCTAACCCTCTCCGGTGTCTATATAAACCGGAGGGTTTTAGTCCGTAGGACAACAACTCCAACATACAACAATCATACCATAGGCTAGCTTCTAGGGTTTAGCCTCCTTGATCTCGTGGTAGATCTACTCTTGTACTACCCATATCATCAATATTAATCAAGCAGAACATAGGGTTTTACCTCCATCAAGAGGGCCCGAACCTAGGTAAAACATTGTGTCCCTTGTCTCCTGTTACCATCCGCCTAGACGCACAGTTCGGGACCCCCTTCCCGAGATCCGCCGGTTTTGACACCGACATTGGTGCTTTCGTTGAGAGTACCTCTGTGTCGTCACTTTTAGGGCCGATGGCTCCTTTGATCATCAACAATGATGCGGTCCAGGGTGAGACTTTTCTCCCCGGACAGATCTTCGTCTTCGGCGGCTTCGCACTGCGGGCCAATTCGTTTGGCCGCCTGGAGCAGATCGAAAGCTACGCCCCTGGCCATCAGGTCAGGTTTGGAAGTTTAAACCACACGGCTGACATCCGCGGGGACTTGATCTTCGACGGATTCGAGCCACAGCCAAGCGCGCCGCACTGTCTCGATGGGCATGATCTAGCCCTGCCGCCGAACAGTGTCCTGGAGGCCGCACGAGTGTTGGTTCCGACCCTTAATTCGGAGCCTGCTGCGCTGATCGAGGATGAGCGGTTGGACGCCACCTCAGGGGATGCGATCTCAAAGGCGATCGAGCCGAACACCAGCCCCGCACTCTGCATGACCCGTGACTCCGAGGATCCGGATTCGTATCCGGACTTCGAACCCCCCGCGCCCCTGCCGATCGAATCCGATTGGGCGCCGATCATGGAGTTCACCGCCGTGGACATCTTTCAGCACTCGCCCTTCGGCGACATCCTGAACTCACTAAAGTCTCTCTCTTTATCAGGAGAGCTCTGGCCGAACTACGGTCAGCAAGGATGGGATGCGGACGATGAAGAAATTCGAAACCCACCCACCACCCATTTGGTAGCCACCGTCGATAATTTAAACGACGTGCTCAACTTCGACTCCGAAGACATCGACGACATGGACGACGATGCAGGAGACACAGATGAACCAACGCCTATAGGGCATTGGAGAGCCACCTCATCTCATGATGTGTACATGGTGGATACCCCTAAAGGTAGCGACAACGAGGAACACGAGGATGGAATGAAGGATCAATCCCTCGAAAAACAATCAAAGCGTCGGCGTAAACACCGACCCAAGCCCCGCCTCGATACAGACCTAGCCATAGAGCAGGATGAGCCAACAGACGACGAGCATGCCCTAGAGCAACCGTCCGAACAGGGCAGCCCGGATGAAAAAACCGAACATCCCTCCCCCAGCGAAAATGGCATTCCGGACGACCTTACGCCGGATAAGCCCACAGAGAAGAAGAACCTCCACAAGAGGCTCGTTGCAACCGCACGCAGCCTGAAAAGGCAGAAGCGGAAGCTAAAAACTGCAGAAGATGCACTCAGGATCAGATGGAGTAAAGTAATCAACACCGCAGACAAATACGGCGATAGTCGCCACACTAAAAGCTATCCGAAGCGAAAGCTACTGCCTGAATTCGACAAAGAGGCCTTAGAGCCCTCGCACTCAAAAAGTAAGAAAGCCACACGGTCGGATAGATGACCCCATGGCCAGCATAAAGCGGCAAGCGGCACCGCACTTAAACCGGCACGCGATCCACATACGGATTCGCATCGAAAAGATGGCCCAGCCAGGTCCATTTATGGGCCAAGAAAACAAGCTCTTGTAAGCAATACAATAAATCCATTATCAGAATCCGGCACACCCAAATAGAGGGGCGCCGCACACCCCCTATGTTTCACCGATGAGGTCCTAGATTATGAATTTCCAGCGGGATTCAAACCCGTAAACATAGAGGCATATGATGGAACAATAGACCCAGGAGTCTGGATAGAGGATTACATCCTCCACATACATATGGCTAGAGGAGATGACTTCCACGCCATCAAATATTTACCCCTAAAGCTTAAAGGACCAGCCCGGCATTGGTTTGAAAGCCTTCCTGAAAACACAATTGGAAGTTGGGAAGAGCTCGAGGACGCTTTCCGAGCGAATTTTCAAGGGACTTATGTCCGTCCTCCGGATGCAGACGACCTCAGTCACATAACACAACAGCCCGGAGAGTCAGCTCGGCAGTTCTGGAATAGATTTCTTACTAAAAAGAATCAGATAGTCGACTGTCCGGACGCCGAAGCCCTAGCAGCTTTCAGGCATAATGTCCGAGATGAATGGCTCGCCAGACACCTCGGCCAAGAAAAGACAAGAACAATGGCCGCATTAACAAGCCTCATGACCCGCTTTTGCGCAGGAGAGGACAACTGGTTGGCAAGATGTAGCACCAGCGACCCAAGTACATCCGAAACTAGGGATGGAAACGGAAAACCGCGACGCAACAAGGATCGTCGTCGGACTAAGGAAAACAGTCCAAAGAGCATGGCAGTCAACACCGGATTCAAAGGCTCACGGCAGAATCAGAAAAAGCCGCCCCTCCAGGATAACAGAGTTATTTATCCAACCTAAACAAAATCTTGGACAGGATATGTCAAATACACAGTACTCCCCGGGAAGCCTGCTAACCATACCTACAGAGATTGTTGGGTTTTCAAACAATCCGGCAGACTCAACGCCGAACACAAGGGGCTCGACACACCAAGCGAAGACGAGGACGAACCCCAAAAGCAGAGCACCAGGAAACAGAAGAATTTCCCACAAGAAGTAAAAAACAGTAAACCTACTTCACATAACAAAACATGCGGCGCCCATAAAGGTACGCGCCACACGACGTATCCCAAAGGGGTCCCGGCACTGGTTGTCAAAACCAATCATCTTCGATCATCTGGATTATTCTAGAAGTACCAGGAACGCAGGCTGGACTGCCTTGGTACTCGATCCAATAATTGGCGGGCTCCAGTTTTCAAATGTCCTAATGGACAGCGGTAGTGGACTAAACCTGATATACCAGGACACAATCCGTCACATGAGGATAAACCCAACAAGAATCCGCCACAACAAAACCTCCTTTCAAGGGGTAACGCCTGGTCCGGACACCCATTGCATGGGTTTTATCCGGCTCGAAGTTATATTCGGCTCTACCGATAACTTCCGCTGCGAAAGGCTGACTTACCACATCGTCCCATTCTCAAGTCGCTATCAAGCACTGCTGGGGCGCGAAGCTTTCGCCCGCTTTAACGCAATACCGCATTATGCATCTCTCACACTTAAGATGCCCGGTCCACGAGGCATTATCTCCTTGATGGGGAAGCATTGAGCGCTCCTCCCCCGAGCGGAGGATTGTGCGGCCGCTTTAACAGCCCCACAATACAATGGCTTCACCAGCCAGAACATCCGAACAGGTCATTAAGACCACGGGCATGGATAGACGAGCGCGGCATGCCCTAGGGGCTCCGCATATATAAGAGACAATAAAGCTCAATTTTACATATTTTACTTTATATTTGTTTATTTAATATAACCTTTGTTCGGCACGCCTTTTTTTCCTTCAACTTAGTTCCTCTCTTTTACATATGAACATCGTGCTGCGCCCGTCCAGGATACAACACAACGGAGACACATGCGCAGACGTGCAGTCGGGACCCGTTCCAAGGATTCTTTTCAGATTAAGATCCTGCGTAAACCTTTTTTACTGTCTCTTTTTGCTAGACATCCCCTGGTTCTATAACCAAGGAGGAGGCTGGCGTCTTGGCATGTGGCCACGTCAGAATTCCTGCGCGTACCTGGACACTAGGGGCTTATACCTAAGAGCATTACTTTGCCCGCTCTTATAAAGACCGAATACCTTAGGGAGTGTTCGGCGTCGTGAGTTTGGCCTTATATGCATAAGCTCCGAATCATAATTTTGGTCAATGTTGGGTTGCCCGGCTCCTGTGTTCGGCCGCCTTACGTTCCGCTCTATCGGCTAAGGCGGCACCAGGAGAACTACTACAATTGTGCCCCGGTTCGGCCAGGTGAGCACCTCAGTAGAGAAACCGAAAACTGACTGTCACGATATAGCGTGAGACTGGTCAACCACTCGATGACTCTTCGGAATCTATAGGATTCCTCCGCATTAACGAAGGGCCATTTCCCAGCCAGGCACACACGCACCCTGAATTCGGGCGAGCGCAGTCGCCACCAAGGGCTATCTAAAGAGTCCTACTGTCAAGCTTCTATGGCTAAGTGAAAGTGTTAAAGCATTATAGTCCGGTTGCCTAGCTCGCTACGCCATCACCTCCTTTGTAGGACCAAGACGTTGCATTAAGTGTGAAAAGGCGCCTTCTGCGAGCACCCCCGCACTATGTGCGTGGGGGCTGAAGCCAACGACTGCCATCTTTCAGATTATATATATATTTCTTAAAACGGCCGCACAAGAGGTGTTCCACATACTTGAAGGCACAAATATAAAAGCCTACTACAATTCATCAAAATACTGCTTTATAATTACATATGCTATCAGAACATAGCATCCTTCGAGCACTGCGTCTCTATTACACGAGCGCCTTCAAGTACTTCCTGAAAATAGTTCTCGGAGGGAACTCGGCTTTTGTCCGAATCTCGGGATGCAACAATGGTGGTCTCCATCTCCGCCCAGTATGTCTTGACACGGGCAAGAGCCATCCGTGCGCCCTCTATGCACGCTGACCTCTTCATTGCATAGATACGTGGCACCGCATCAAGGAATCGCTGCACCAAGCTGAAATAACTCTTCTGCTCTGATCTCCCCGGCCATAAATGACCCATGACACACTTCATGGCGAGTCCAGCCAACCTATTCACTTCGGTCCACTGAGCCAGACGATCGTCCACCACCACTGGACGCTCTGGATTGTGGAACTGCGACCAGAAAAGTTTTTCCACTTCGCGATCTTCTTGATCTCGAAAGTGTTCGGTCGCATCAGCAGCACTTGCTGCCAAATCCAGATAGGTGTCCTCCACACTCCACATCCGGTCCAACGGAGCAAACTTCGGATCGCAAAACTTCCTCCTCAGCATAAAGGGCTTCCCAACCGCAATCTGTCCGGCCTGGCGCAGCTCCTCCTTCGCAGCTCTCATCGCAGAGCGAGCGTCCTTGGCATCAGCAACGGCCTTCTCTAAGTCCATCTGCCTCGCCCAGTCTTCTTTCTCAAGAAGCTCACAACGGTCAGCAGCACTCCTTAACTTCACGGCCATCTCCTTCTTGCTTCGGCAGTGAGAAGCCTGTTCGGCTCTCAGCACTTCAAGGGCCTTCTTGGCAGCCGCATCCCTCTCTCTGGCTTGTTCCTTAGCTCGGGCAAGTTCCGCCCGAAGACGCTCCACGGCGGCCGCACCATCTGCATCAAGCACACACATTGTAAGATATTGACATCAAGCTCATCTTACCAGGTGCCGCCCAAGGAGTTACATACCTTGAGCCTCATCAAGCCGCTTGTTGACGAGCGCAATGTCGGCATGTGCCACGTCAAGTTACCGCTTTAGTTCGGCAAAATCATTAGTTTGGCTCGATTCCGGACACTTCGCCACCTACATTTAAAGGCAGCATTTTAGACCTGGGGTTATGATCCTCTGCACGCTGTCACTTCTGACAACGCACAGAGTCTCAGGGGCTACTATCTACACAGGGCGCATCGTATTTATGCGCAACTGGCAAAAGTGTACATTATCTAATGTACCTCAAATCCCGTCAGTAAACTTCTGACGGCCTCGTGCAATCCGCTTTTCGCGGAGGAAATCCTTTCAATCACCGTGCCCATCAATGCACGGTGCTCCTCTGAGATAGGAGCTCGCCCCAGCAGATTCTTCAGCTCCTCCTCCCGAGCACCAGACGGTGCTCGACTTATCCTATGGCCTCTTTCGAAGGCCGGACGCGGAGAACCTTGGGGGGCCACGTGGGTATCTTCCGCCCCTGCCGGATTCGGAGCAACCCTCCGCGACGACACCTCAGGGTCGCCTGCCTCGGTAGGCAGTACGGCAAGGGGAGGCGTCCCGCTCTCCATCATCTCCGGAAGAAGGTCCCCCGAAGATGAGCTCTGCTGAGAAGGGTTGAGGTCTGAACTACAAGGTAAAATTTCAGTTAATCTTCTCAGGTTTAAAGTAAGGACCTTTCTCTTAAATATACAATCTTTCTCTACTTACGGCTCGCTGGAGGGCTGGCCCCTTTGAGGGCATAGTTCGGCCAAGGTATCCCCGGGCGTAGGACCCTCTGGCGAGGATTTTTCCCCCCGCTTGGAAGCTATAACCTCCGGGTGTTCAGAGGCAGTCCTTTTCTTCCCCGGATGAGAGGGACTTTCTGTTCCTTCCCTCCGAACAGCCTCCTTCGAGGAGGTCGTAGCTGCCTTGTCCCCTCCCTTGCTTTCCTTCAGAGGCACAACCTTCAACATCCTGACCAGGACGGAATCCGGCCTGGTCTCAGAGAGGGGAGCCGGACACCTTATCAGCTTTGCTTTCACTGTCCACTCCTGTTTAAAAGGCACAACTATTTTAAGGGGCAAGTTTATGAAAACTATATGGATAACAAGTCCGGGCATGAGGCTACTTACTTGAGTATCCGGGCGATTGCAGCTTAGACCTGCGTCCTCGGTCAAATCCGGACACATTGCTTGTGATCCGAAGAACAGTTTATACATCTCCACGGGCGTTGCGCCCATAAAATGCTAGAGAGCTCGTGGTCCCTCTGGATTAAACTCCCAGAGACGAAGGGAGCGACGTTTGCCGGGCAGGTTCGGCGGATCAGCATGACCTGCGTCACTTTGACCAGGCTAAGGTCTCTTTCCAAGAGATCCCTGACGTGGCCCTGCAACAAAGGCACGTCTTGGGATGGCCCCAGTCTAGGCCCTTATTGACCCATGACTCTAGCATCTGTGGGGGACCCAAGCGAAAAGCAGGCGGCACCTCCCATTTGGTGCCCCTGGGAGCGGTGATTTAGAACCACTCCCGTTGCCATAAGCCGAGCTCCTCTTGAAAAGAGCCCTCGAGCCAGGGAGCATCAGCATTCTTACTTATGACAGCGCCTGCACACTCGGCGTGCCGTCACTCGATTATCCTCGGCTCCACTTTAAAGGTCTTAAGCCATAATCCGAAGTGACGGGTAACACGGAGAAACGCTTCACACACAACGATGAATGAGGAAATATGGAGGATGGACTCCGGAGCTAAGTCGTGAAATTCCAGCCCATAATAGAACAGCAGCCCCCTCACAAACGGATCCATTGGGAAGCCTAACCCCCGAAGGAAGTGAGATTTGAACACCACGCTCTCACCGGGCTGGGGACTGGGAACCGCCTGCCCTTGAGCAGGCAACCTATGCGGAATTTCACCGGTCAAGAACTTAGCCTCTCTCAACTTTAGCACGTCCTCCTCCATGACGGAGGAGGGCATCCATCGGCCTTGAAGGTCGGAACCGGACATTGTCGATGGTCCGAAGCGCCTGGAATCTGGGGCCTAGGGTGTTGGAACTCGAGGCGATGGGCGAACTCATTTGAGGTTGAAAAAAAAGGAGTAAGGCCTTGGTCTCTTTATAAGAGGTTGAATACCAAGAGCCCTCCCCGTGACCGTTTGGGACTCGCTTTTAATCGAGAAAACATGCTAAACGGGCACGATTGGGTTACCCACGTCCGTATTGATGAGAATCCCGTATATAGGGGACATGATCTCTGCCTTGACAAGACGTGCCAAGGAAACCGCCTCGCAAAATACGCTGAGGTGGGGAAGCGAAAACGATTCGAATAAAGGCTTAGTGTGATGTCATGCTATGGAATACGTCAGCAGATTAGATTTGTGTTAATATTATTCTCTCTATGGCAATATGTGGAAACTTATTTTGCAGAGCCGGACACTACTTTTAGTGTTTACCAACTTTTATGTAGAACTTGGAGGAGGAACCCGCCTTGCAATGCCAAAGACAATCTGCGCGCCGGACTTGTCGTCATTGAAGCCTGGTTCAGGGGCTACTGAGGGAGTCCTGGATTACGGGGTGTTCGGATAGCCGGACTATACCTTCAGCCGGACTCCTGGACTATGAAGATACAAGATTGAAGACTTCGTCCCGTGTCCGGATGGGACTTTCCTCGGCGTGGAAGGCGAGCTAGGCGATGCGGATATTCAGATCTCCTACCATTGTAACCGACTTTCTGTAACCCTAACCCTCTCCTGTGTCTATATAAACCGGAGGGTTTTAGTCCGTAGGACAACAACTCCATCATATAACAATCATACCATAGGCTACCTTCTAGGGTTTAGCCTCCTTGATCTTGTGGTAGATCTACTCTTGTACTACCCATATCATCAATATTAATCAAGCAGGACGTAGGGTTTTACCTCCATCAAGAGGGCCCGAACCTGGGTAAAACATTGTGTCCCTTGTCTCCTGTTACCATCCGCCTAGACGCACAGTTCGGGACGCCCTACCCGAGATCCGCCGGTTTTGACAACGACACTCGGCCTGGCCAAGCGGCAGCTCGAGGAGAAAGAACGTAAGAGGTACCTTATAGAAATATATAAAAAGATGCAATTGCAAAAAATGACAGGATTATGCTGCTTATTGCAGGGGCCACAACTGAGGTGGCGACCCTCAAGCAGGCGCTGTCTGAGGCTGAGAAGAGAGCGGCCTCAGAGCGCACCGAGCGGGAGAAATTTGAGGCGCAGGTCGGCGAGGCGCAGCAAGAGCTTCAGGCTCTCATGAAAAAACATGAGAGTTTGGAGCTTGACTCGAAGACGCGAGCGTCCGAGCTCGCCACGGCCATCGAGACTGCCAAGTCTGCCAAGGCCGAATCCCAGAAGGCCCTCCAAGAATTGGATGCGGTGAAAAAGATAGCGGCAGGTAAGGCATTCTTTATGCAAAGCAAACATACAAAAGTAAGCTACTTGTTACTTACCCGAATCCGGAGCTCTCCAGGAGCATTCGCAGATCTTCCCCGTAGCGTATCTGATGCCGCCGCATTCTACCGAGCCGAGGAGGGCAGTTCGACAGAGAAGGTGTTCTGGTCTTAGTATGCTGAGGCCGGACACCCTGTGCCCTTTGAGCGACCAGCTGAAGCAGCTGATCGAGCTCCACAAGGCGGCCAAACTGGCCATGAAGGGCCTCATAGTTCGGCTGTGGCCTGGAGTGGCCCTGCCTGGGAGCTATTTTGGATTGGTGCGGCGGCTGGTGGAATCCTGTCCAAGGCTCGAGGTCATCAAGCGCTCCGTCTGCATCGAAGGTTCCCGGAGGGCCCTTGCCCGCGCTAAGGTGCACTGGGACAAGCTGGACGGTGAGAAGCTTGTGAAGGACGGGCCGCCGCCGGGGAAGGAGCATCGCAAGCTCGAGAATTATTATAAGGACGTTCTGAAGGGTGCCCGCCTTATGGCGGATGACCGTACCAAGGATGTAATTTTGAGTGAACTCGCTCATATTGTCCTGTGCGCTGAAAACTTGTTCATTTGCACTAAGCAATGCTTGTTGAATTTAAAATATTACTTTCTATGCGGCCGTTTATCAAAAATTAAGAGATGGCCAGTCGTCGGCTTCTGCCCCCATGCCACTAGTGCTGGGGTGTTCAGGATAAACCTGAGCGCTCTTTTTCCCATGTTCGGGTCCTTCGAGGGAGGCGCTCAGCACAACGAACAAGGCAATCGGACTATAATGTTTGAACACTCTCACTTAGCCATAGAACTCTATAATTTCCAATTTTGGCGAAGCCCCTATTATTCGGAAGACCGAGTTCGGGGCGCTATCCTCGCCTTAGCCGGACAAAGCCGGTTCCTCGCTCTAAGCGGCATAAGTCTTTAAGGACTCAAAAAACCTCTCGAACAGCGACCGGTCTCTCGCTTCATCATGACAGTCAGTTTTAGCTTTCTCTACTGAGGTGCTCAGCCCAGCTCAACTGGGGCACAATCACAGGAGTTCTCCTAGTGCTACCTTAGCCGATATAGCGAAACCCAAGGTACCAAAACATAGGAGCCGGGAAAACCCAACTATTGACCAAAGACATGATTCGGAGCCGATGCGTATAATGCTATAAGTTCGGGGTGCCGCACTTGTGAAAGTGTTCGGACTTCTTACACCATGTTGGGGGCTACTGAAGCCCCTGGCGTATTTGTCGTACCATAGTGTACGGGTGCAACATGTCATGAATGAACATATATTTGTAAGAAAGGTAATGCAAAAATAGATAAAGACTATGCATTGTTAAAAAAGGTTGCGATCAAAGCAGAACGATACACATAGCGTGATACGCAAACGTGGACTATTTAACATGTCCGGTTCAGGGACAGGCTGCCGAACTGTATGTAAAACAGGTTACTGCTCGTGATAGAGACCACCTGGGAGTTCCATAATGCGGCATGGCTTGTCTGCTTCCCTGGTTCTTGCATCGTTTGGGCGGCACTTGAATTGCCGAACAGGTCGTCCAAAGTATGGAGTCCTAAAAGTAAGAGAAAATTAAAAAGTAATTTGGCAGCCCCTAGTACGGTTTAAGCCGTGTTTTGCGCTTGCCGTGATGGTGCCCCTTTCCCAGCGCCCATGGTATTTCGAGAGCGTAGTTATGTACGCGAAGCGCTACTTTTGCTATTTCGCGAGGGCTGGGGTTGGGGCCGCATTGCTACGCCATCTCGGAACGTGCCAGGCGGTCTTGTTGTAGGTTACTCCGGGCGCGTTTGACAGTGTCCGGCCTTTTGACGGCCGAACTGGAGAATTGCCTAGAGAGGCTGCTTTGTACTTCTGCTGCGAGCGCTGTCATTTGCTCCTTCGTTCGGAGGGAGCGTTCGGTGTTTCCATTGACCGTGATTACTCCTCGAGGGCCTGGCATCTTGAGCTTGAGGTATGCATGGTGCGGTACCGCATTGAAATTTGCGAATGCGGTTCGCCCGAGCAGTGCGTGATAGCCACTGCGGAACGGGACTATGTCGAAGATTAACTCCTCGCTTCGGAAGTTATCCGGAGATCCGAAGACCACTTCAAGTGTGACTAAACATGTACAGTTGGCCTCTACGCCTGGTATGACGCCTTTAAAGGTTGTTTTGGTGGGCTTAATCCTTGAGGGATGTATGCCCATTTTCCGCACTGTATCCTGGTAAAGCAGGTTCAGGCTGCTGCCGCCGTCCATAAGGACTCTTGTGAGATGAAATCCGTCAATAATTGGGTCTAGAACCAATGCAGCGAACCCGCCATGACGGATGCTAGTGTGGTGGTCCCTTCGATCAAAAGTGATCGGGCAGGAGGACCATGGGTTGAACTTTGGGGCGACTGGCTCCAGCGCGTATACGTCCCGTAATGCACGCTTCCGCTCCCTTTTGGGGATGTGGGTTGCGTATATCATGTTCACCGTCCGCACTTGAGGGGAAAACCCTTCTGTCCACTGTTGTTCGGCGGCCTGGGCTCCTCCTCGTCGTCGCTACGCAGCCCCTTGTCTCTATTTTTGGCATTTAACTTGCATGCCTGCTTGAACACCCAACAATCCCTGTTGGTGTGATTGGCTGGCTTTTCGGGGGTGCCATGTATCTGGCACAAGCGGTCGAGTATTCGGTCCAAACTGGACGGGCCCTGAGTATTTCTTTTGAATGGCTTTTTCCGCTGACCGGATTTGTAGCCTCGGAATCCGACATTGACTGTCGTATCCTCGTTGTTGTCGCTGTTAACGCGGCGTTTTTGCTTGTTCCGGTGCGACCTGCCACTTTTGTCCTTGGTATCCGAATTACCAAGGTTCTTGGTTAAGTTGTTGCTGCGAGCTAGCCAGCTGTATTCTCCCGCGCAAAAGCGGGTCATGGGTGTCGTGAGGGCTGCCATAGATTTCGGCTTTTCCTGTCCAAGGTGCCTGGCAAGCCACTCGTCGCGGATATTATGCTTGAAGGCTGCTAGGGCATCTGCGTCCGGACAATCGACTATTTGGTTTTTCTTTGTTAGGAACTGTGTCCAGAATTGCCTGGCCGATTCCTCTGGCTGTTGAATTATGTGGCTCAGGTCATCAGCGTCCGGTGGTCGCACATAGGTGCCCTGGAAATTGTCGAGGAATGCGGCTTCCAGGTCTTCCCAAGAACCGATTGAATCTGCCGGCAAGCTGTTAAGCCAATGCCGGGCTGGTCCCTTAAGTTTGAGTGGGAGGTATTTGATGGCGTGTAGATCATCGCCGCGGGCCATGTGGATATGAAGGAGACAATCCTCGATCCATACCGCAGGACTGTTGTGCCATCGTATGATTCAATATTCACGGGTTTGAAACCCTCAGGGATTTTATGATCCATTACTTCATCTGTGAAGCATAGTGGGTGTGTGGCACCTCTATATTGGGCTATATCACGACGCAGCTCCAATGAGCATCGTCTACTGTGTTCGGCCCGGCCGGATTTATTATGTTCGGAGTGACGATCCCCGTAATGTGTCGTAGGGCGCCCACGCGATCCGTTGATCTATCTTGTTTGTCTTGCCTTGTCCTCCAGTATCTCTCGCAGGTCTGGCGCGTTTTCCCGTGCCTTAGCATGTTTTGAGCGGCGCCGGGGCACGGCTTGAGTGGAGGGCCGAGAGGCCTCTCTGTCACGGCCACGAGGTGGCCGGTCGGCCATGTCATGCGTTGGTGATGTAGGTGCTTCCTCCTCTAATCGGGGTAGCAGCCTGCGCTTTGGGTAACTCTTGGAGGGGCGTTCGAGTTGATACCCTTCGGCCGCAAGGACTTCAGTCCATCTGTCAGCTAGCAAATATTGATCAGCTCTAAGCTGTTGCTGCTTTTTCTTGAGGCTGCTTGCCGTGGCTATAAGCCTGCGCTTAAAATGCTCTTGTTCGGCGGGATCCGCTGGCACGACGAATTCATCGTCATCAAGGCTTGCCTCGTCTTCGGAGGGAGGCATATAATTATCATCCTCAACCTCTCTGTCTGCCGCTCTCTCGTGAGGGCTGGCTTCTCCATCCTCCTGTACTGAATCTTGCTGGAGGGGGTGTTCTTCGGCGCTATCCGGTGTAGTATTATCTCCCGTGCCGGATTCACCATTTTTGCTTTGGCGGGATTTAGAGCGGCGCCGCTGACGCCGGCGCTTGGTCTGTTTCTTGGATGCGTCATCCTCCGTTGTTCCATCGCCATCTCCATCTTTTGGAGTGTCCACCATATATATGTCGTATGACGAGGTGGCCTTCCAGTGCCCTACAGGTGCTGGTTCTTGGTCGTCTCCTGCATCGTCGTCCATACCGTAGATGTCTTCGGAGTCGAAGTCGAGCATGTCGGTTAAGTCGTCGACAGTGGCTACGAAGTGGGTGGTGGGTGGGCTTTGAATTTCTTCATCGTCCGTATCCCAACCTCGCTGACCGTAGTCCTGCCAGGGCTCTCCTGATAAAGAGAGAGACTCTAGCGACTTCAGGATGTCGCCGAAGGGCGAGTGCTGAAAGATGTCCGCGGCGGTGAACTCCATGATCGGCGCCCAATCGGATTCGATCGGCGGGCGCGCGGAGGGCTCGGAGTCTGGAGAGGAATCCGGCCCCTCGGAGTCACGGGCCTTGCGGGGTGCGGGGCTGGCGTTCAGCTCGATCGCCTTTGAGATCGCAGCCCCCGAGGCGGCGTCCAACCACTCATCCTCGATCGGCGCAGTAGGCTCCGAATTAAGGGTCAGAACCAATGCGCGTGCGGCCTCCACGACACTGTTCGGCGACAGAGCTAGATCATGCCCATCGAGATAGTGCGGCACGCTTGGCTGTGGCTCGAATCCGTCGAAGATCAAGTCCCCGTGGACGTCCGCCGTGTAGTTTAAACTTCCAAATCTGACCTGATGGCCAGTGGGGTAGCTTTCGATCTGCTCCAGGTGGCCAAGCGAATTGGCCCGCAGTGCGAAGCCGCCGAAGACGAAGATCTGTTCGGGGAGAAAAGTCTCACCCTGTACCGCATCGTTGTTGATGATCAAAGGAGCCATCGGGCCTAAAAGCGACGACACAGAGGAACTCTCAATGAAAGCACCAATGTCGGTGTCAAAACCGGCGGATCTCGGGTAGGGGGTCCCGAACTGTGCGTCTAGGCGGATGGTAACAGGAGACGAGGGACACAATGTTTTACCCAGGTTCGGGCCCTCTTGATGGAGGTAAAACCCTACGTCCTGCTCGATTAATATTGATGATATGGGTAGTACAAGAGTATATCTACCACGAGATCAAGGAGGCTAAACCCTAGAAGCTAGCCTATGGTATGATTGTTGTATGTTGGGGGTTGTCCTACGGACTAAAACCCTCCGGTTTATATAGACACCGGGGAGGGTTAGGGTTACACAAAGTCGGTTACAATGGTAGGAGATCTGAATATGCGCATTGCCAAGCTTGCCTTCCACGCCAGGGAAAGTCCCATCCGGACATGGGACGAAGTCTTCAATCTTGTATCTTCATAGTCCAGGAGTCCGGCTGAAGGTATAGTCCAGCTACCCGGACACCCCCTAATCCAGGACTCCCTCAGTGCCCGAGCCTCCTCTTATCCGATGTGTGAGGGTGAAGGCACGAAAGCCGCAGAGGACGAGTCACGCCTCACCACATCGAACAAGGCCTCGGATGCCAAGGCTGTCGAAGACGACAATGGCAATCCCGAGCCACCGCGGATGAACATTCTGCACAACTCTAGTTTTTAGGTCATGCCAATTTCTGATAGTTCAATGGCATGTATATGATGAGCTATCATGTGTGATCTAGATGAACTACGTGTGTCTATTTCTTGTTGCATTTGAGTTTGTGAATTTGAGAATTTGCTAATGAGAAATATGGATGTGAACACAGACATTTGAAGTGCCAGATTTGAGGGCATGAATGTAGATGGTCTATTATGGTGGCCCAACTTTAGCTCAAGTGGGACCGAGATCTGAGTTCGTTGGCAGAGTGGATTCTTCATGGCCCTATAAAACTATTGATCAGGATTGTATCTCTATTTTTACTGTTTAATGATATCCTCTCGTTACCCAAAAAGCATTTTTGTATATATCTTTCAAGCCTACTCAAATTAAGTTCACAGTCTCAAATATATATGCTCTCGTAAGTGTGGGAAGACTTGTGTCCTAACTCCTAAGAGTATCCCGACGAAGGAGCTAGCTAGCTAGCTCCTGGATCAATTCGAGCGAGCTACCCCGATGTAGGAGCTCTCCGTACGTATTGGCCAGCGGCAACTTTGTATTTGGCCGCTTCGTGCACTAGCCGCTGGCTCCGTAGAAGCGAACTAGCTGATCGTGGACACGGGCGAGATGAAGAAGAAGACGTGGGAAAAAAATATAAGCAAATATTCGGTTTCCCAATTTAAGTTTAACGGGTCTGTTCAATTGCAGCTCAAACCGAAACTTAAAACACATTTTTCACAAACTGAAAACACGGTTTTCAGTTCCGCTGTTTAAGGGGTCTTCTAGAAAAGCATCTCCAAGGCAGACCTCAAAGCTCTTGTATATGTCAGGACCGCAATGTTCAGATAAGTTTTACCATCCTATCAAGTCTATAAAATCTTTCGTGGATCAGTCCGCATGCCCGATATCTAGTATAATGGAAGCAAACATGTGGCTGGTTTATGGGCGTTCGGACATTCCCAACGAAAATCCCCCCATGATCCTGCTCTCTTTTCTCTCTCATCTGCCTTCCCAACCCCACACCACCCACACATGACCAACTAAAAGCAACCACATGTGCATGTGTCTCTGTTTCTCCTCTCTCTCCTCCTGATAGAACAAATGTGGTTTATTGGTGAATAAGCATTGGATCCATGGCTCTCTCTTGCATCTCTGTCCATGGCTGGTTCTACATGGTGTCCGTTTTGAAGGTCAGTGTTAGAGATGCACTAATCTTTCATCCATAGCTATGTGCGCAAGTCACGGAGTATACATGTGGCGCAATTATTAGCAGCTGGCAGCCACGTTCCCGTCCCGTCGTCACTTGACGCAAGCACACGGCCAACGGGATTCTAGAGCTTCCCGTGGGAGCTGGGCCAGGGACAGAGGATATCAAGCAACCAATAGTAAGATAAGCTCCTTATATTCAGTCCATATGTTCCTTCCCAACCTGGAATCCCCCTTTTCTACAAGATGGAGAGATATCCGAGAATGAAAATGGCATTATGCGCAAGTACCAGAAAATGCAGGTGCATTCGTGTTTGTGGTTCAAGTTTTTTTTCATGGTGCAAGGGTGCACTACAGCAACCTTAAAAATCAACAGAAAATGTGTATCTCTCTATATCAAATATTTTTCACCGGCTTCTGGTACATCAATCCGGTACACGAAAGATCGAAGGCAACTTCTAGTATCTGTAATAAATTCAGAAAAAAGATCACTGCACGACATGTTCCCACCGTGTCATAAAGTCCAGCCTTCTCCTTCCCATTCCAGCACGGAGTTGTTGGAGGCGGGTCGGCCGGTCGATCGGGTGTACATCGTGTACTCACCCTCGTTTGCCGCGCCATACCGGAGGTGTGCACCTTCCTATGTTTCGGTCTGCAAGGGCGGAGACGATGGTGGCGCTGCACGGCCACTGCCATGAGATAGCATCATGGAAGGAAGGCAACATGTCAGTTCCTCGAATGCAAACCGAAACATAGGAAGGAGTTGTACATCATAGAAGTAAGGCCCCATGTCAGTTTCTCGCCTAGTCCTGGGACGTGCTGCCCATGCTCCGGTCGAGAGCAAAGGTCTTGTTCTAATAGAAAGAGCTGTTGAGTTGCTTCTAGTCTGCACAGTTTGTCCTAACAAACCGAAATTCATCTTCTACTTACGAGCACAAATGAGCTTGCGGTGAACAGTAAAATTCCAAGAAAATTGAAAAAAATCAGAACTTTTTTTGTGGTGAACTTTGATAAATTGTTTACAGTGTTTGTAAAGTTTCATCATGATATGACATTCGTGGAAGTCGTGAAAAAATCAACACTCCAAAATACTTTTGAAAGTAGTACTTCTAGAGCATCTTTTTTTCCACGACTTCAATGAATTCATTTCATGATGAAATTTTATGGCCAATCAAAATATTTGTCAATGTTTTCCAAAAATTAGTTTTTGCATTCTTTCAGATTTTAATGTTCACCTGAGCTCATTTGAGCTCGAGCTCAGAAACACCGCGTCCTTCACAAAACTTCTATGAGGATCAGACGGATTCCTTGGTGACGTCGACGTCAAGGACCTTGTTGCAAGGTGTGCTTGTTCTTTATTCCTTGTACATTCGTATGCCTACCACCTTTGTACTTTGTACTTGTACGCTTTCGTCGACTATCTGAGTAAGCGTATCCTTTCTGAAGACAGGTCTTCCCCTCAATGGGGCTGAAATCAAGCTCGCATATGGCTCCCACCGCAGGCAGTCTACTGGATGGTTGGCCACTAAACGAACTGCACCGTGAGCCACATGTTGTCCAGAGTCCAAACAAGAATATATCTGAGGCAGCGACTCTACTTGTGGCCAAACAGTTAGTCGCGTAGTCGGATGCTTCACGCATGACGACCATACATATATATATCACCATGCTTTTCACGCACTGTTGTCAGGTATGTGACGACGGCCATCGCACGACATGCCAAACGTTCGAGATCCACAAGTGCCCAGCTAGGTAGCCACTAGCTAGAAAGTAGAGACATCATTTGCAGATTCTCAGAAATATCACTCGGGGACCAGCTAGCTAGCGACCCCCGATATATATATTTTAGAAAACGAAAGATTGTATTGCCTTCAACCTCACTTAATTATAACAAATTTAAGTTCATCTCACTAAATCATTAAGCGAAGCCTAGTGAGATTGATGTTTCATTCACGTCTCTCACACAGCCGCCTCCTTCCCTAAAAGAAGCATATGGTTTCTCAGCCTCCCTGGTCCGTCTCGTCTCAGGTGGCCTTAGCCCCATGGCGGCCTGCAGTGGATCCGGACCCTTACCAGCGGGAGGGTTCTATTTTTTGATGTTCCTTCGAGTTTTGTTAGGGTTTGTGCTCTGTGCAGGAAGATGAGATTACGGTGGCTCCCTAAAGATGGAATAAGGTTGTCCCTGCCTAACCCCAATCTCGGTGGGGTGTCAAGTATCGTCGATGGGCGTGTGGAGGTGTGTCGCTGACGACCTGTCCTTGGTGGATTTTCTCGGATCTGGTCGGGGTTCGTCTACGTTCGTGTGTCTTCAAGCTGGATCCTTCAGATCTACGATACTCTTTCATTGGCGACAGTTGTTGTTCTGCTATGCTGGTCTTATGGGGCCTTAGCATGACGACCCCCGACTGTTTACTACAACAAGTTTTGCCCGGCTCCGGAAGGGAGGGCCGATGCTGACGGTGCGTCTTCGTCTCGCTTCAGTGCTTGTAATCATCGCATGTAATTTTTATTATTTCTTGTGTTCGTTGTATTGCCATGATTGAAGATGAATAGATTGAAAGTTTTCTTAAAAAAAGAACTCGATCTAGTGGAAGTGCATGATCCAATCCAGACATAATTCTCTTGTAAGCCGTTTCTTGGGGCCAAGATCTGCCAGACCTTTGATCTGGAAACGTCATAGGATATTCCACCATCATAGCTAACCTCCCTCCCCAGCCGCCTGCTCCCTCCCCTCCCCTCCCCTCCAGACCCTCCCGTCCGCCTCCCCTCCCCTCTGCCTCCCGTCCCGCTGCCGCCGGATCCCGGCTGGGCAAAGCCCGTGCGCGGGATGATGACGGCAGCGGGGCGTCCCTCCGTCGCAGCTTGGAGGCGTGGTTGTGATGGCGGATCTTGAGCGGGCGCCTCGGGACGACGTGTGTGTGGCCATGCGCCGGTCACGTAGAGATGTGACCTCCTCTACCTTTGGATGTCTTCATAGTCGGTCCAAAGGGATCTGGTCGGTGGGTGTTGCCTCACGGTGGCTTCCCGGCGGCAGATCAAGTGGAGGAGGTGATGGTGGCCTAGCTGCTGAAGTGGGCGAGGATGCCACCATCGTCGGTGGTGCCCATGGATGTCGTTTTCCTCGCTGGAGGCGATGGTGAGGGCATCCCTCGCTCCATAGTTTTCGGGGGAAACCTTAGATCTGAAGGAGGCTACCATTGACCGCGGCGCCCATGAGTGTCGTAGCCCTCGTTGGAGGTGTTGAGGGGCCTCCTGGATCGGATGATGGCGACGTCTTCGTCGTCACCCCCGTGGGGGCATCATGTTTGGAGACATTTATTGGCTGGACGGACATGTGGAAGGCTTGGTGGTTGGGCGTCGGTAGATGGTGGATCGGTGCTTCATCCTACACATCGATGGCGGCGGATCTCGGCGGCGTGGCGCAGTGGAGACTCGGCGTTCAATGGGTTGCGATGAACACGTGCAGGAGGACGACGTTGTCTGGCGTTGTGGCGGCGTTGATGGCAGAGAGGC
Organism: Aegilops umbellulata; assembly: GCA_032464435.1. Lineage (NCBI taxonomy): Eukaryota > Viridiplantae > Streptophyta > Magnoliopsida > Poales > Poaceae > Aegilops > Aegilops umbellulata. The sequence goes on from CP136059.1 coordinate 361,105,525, forward strand.
CTGGCAAGGTCGATGTGTCGGTATCTGATCTGAGGATGGATCGAAGGATGAAGGAGGTGACGTCCTTTGCAGCGTGCACATGTGGTGCCCACTGAAAGTGCGTCGAACTAGTGTGTAATCCAGTTCAGGTATTGTGACTTGGATGGGGCATCCGGCATTAGATGTTAGGTGTTGGTGTGATGTCTGCTTGGTATTAGGCTCTTACATTTAGCACCCCTTCATCACGGGGATAGGAGTAGCAACAGGTGTTGCCAAGATGGTGGCTTCAGGATTACTGATGAATTACCTTGTAAAGGTTTTGTGAATAATTAATAAAATGGATGCATGCATCATTCAGATGCAGAGGCCGGGGTACATCCTCCTTTTAAAAGAAACCGCCATAGCTAACCGAGACACAGTAGCAAAACCTGCATAGAGAGAGAACTTTTTTCCTGTCATCGTTTAAGTCATTTTGCATAAGCGAATGAAGATACCTTTCAACATTCTGGTGCCAATACCCAAAATTAAGGGCCATGCTACGAAGAGGAGTAATTATAAATGCAAAAGAAACAATACACCAAGCAACTCACACTACAGGACAATGTGGAAATAGATGATGAATAGTTCTTGTTCAAAACCAAACGAATAACTCATGTACCTAGACAAATTACATTTAGATGAATTTCTTTAGTGTGGATAACCTCCAGAGAGAGAAAACATAGGAATACCTAAACAGGTAATTAAAGCATACGATGTCCGCAATATACTTGAGCATTAGACATAGTTTCATTCATATATTTATCTATATCTATATCAACATATACTACTTAGAAAGAATGTAAAATTTCTTGTTTTACTTTTCTTTTCACCACCCCGTGGTCCATCCTTCACTGTATTATAATCAATCACCTTAATTACTTACCTTGTAAATCAGTTCCACTTTAATTTACTTACCAAACTACTCATCAAAATATAAGGTAAATCACGCAAGGGATTTCATAAACATACATAATCGCATTGATATGGGCATGTAAATCATAAGCTAACGTCCTAAAATATTTATTTATATCTCGTTGCCACGCAGGGCGCGTCGTCCTACTAATTTATGGAAAAGGCTTCTAAAGCACGAAGGTCCCAGGAAAAGATATCACACTCCGGAGAGAGCATGGTATCCAGGACCCTAATCACAATTTGTTGCCAATTAGTGAAAAAAATTGCCCCACTAGTGTTCGACAGGACTATATACATAGAAGGCGATCTGTTTACAAAACATGATGACCCGTGACATCTCCCCCAATACAATATGATGGAATATAATATGACATAAGTGCCTCAAACATAATAAGTACATGTTATTTGTTTCTATATATACTTCATGATGTGAATGCCACCTTTTTTAGTTCATGGGGTTTTTACATACCAGCCCAAAGAGTTAATTACACTATTGGTACACAAACTTGCACGGTGCGTACAAATTCGTACATAAAGTTGAAAAATGACACAAATTAGCCCTACAACTTGTGTTTGAGGTACATTTACATACATTTCCGCCAGTGACCGTTAACTCTCTGCTAACTTTGTCACGCCAGCGAGGCCGGGCCCACACTCTCAGATTTGTGGGTCCCATTTATAAGTGAGAAAGAGAAATAAAAAATAATGTAGCATTGTTGCTGCCTGAACTCAAACTCAAGAGCTCCCGGTTCGAAGGTGTTGCACTAGCCAGTGCGCCACTTTCTGTTGCTTAGTTGATTGGGATACACATGTTTATATATGTTAGGAAAGGAGAATTGATCTGGAACAAAAGATTTTCACATTCTATTACTTGAACCGGCAGAATTGTTTTATTTACGTTGAAGAATTCGTTTCTTTGTATTCTGCTATCAAACAAGTTTGAACTGCCTGAATAGACTTTTTTTGGTAAACCGGGGTAAAAACCAGGCTGTTGAATAAGCCATACGCACGTAGATAAATTATAATAAAAATTAGTCCGCATGTATTTTGATTCGATTCTAGGCCGTTACAGTAATCGCCTTTAGGTTTGGCCCAATAACTATCACACCCAAGATACCATATTATTGTCTAAAAAAAATCTATTTATAGAATTTGTTAAAAAATCAATTATAGAAACTGGTGGTATTTGATCTTTTTTTCTTTAGTATCTAAAAACAAGTCGATTGACCAGTAGACCGGCAGTCTGATCGGTAAAAATCTGAGTAAATAGCATAAAACTACCACTTTTCGTGCTAGGGTTCCAAGAAACCACTACTTTTTTGTTTGTGACTTATAGCTACCACTTTTCTCGTCGGCTGTCTCAAAAAACCCAAATCGCCTGTTGCTAGCGTTTTGAACCATTTTCTGACTGTCCGGGCCCGACAGTCAGGCCATGTCAGTGCCGCGCGTGACGGCGAGGCCGTTAACGGCCGTTACTCGGACCGACTGGTGCGGTCGGACCGCACCCGCTCGCTCGCTGCCTTTCTCTCTCTATCGGCAGCATCTCTCTCTCGCTCCTCCTTTCCCCCGTGCTCTTTGTCTCCCCCGACGATGGCGGTGGCGAAGAAGAAGGACGACGGCGAACCTGGGGCGACAGCCAGCGGCGAGGGCGGTGCTCACTCCGAGGTCAACAAGTGGCTAGGCAGCGCAAGTTTCTCGACCCAACGCTCGTCTGGGCCACCGACGCAGGAGTTCCAGATCTCGCCGGCGTTCCGCGCGGCCAGGGCAGTGGCCAAATCCATCCACGCGGATCCAGAAGGCGGGCACCAGTGGGCGTCCTCACTTGGTGGCGTAGAGTAAATTATACTCAAATTGTTTTAATTATTTTTCTTAGTTTATTTATGAACTAGGGTTAGGATTTGTTGATTAGATTGTTAATGAATTTGTTTCTTTGGTATATTATTATGTATACATTGTAAGCTATATATGAATTAGGGTTTAGGTTTGGATGACATGTTGTGCAAGTGAAACTGTTGCATACTTTTTAACTTCAAAATCTGAAGAAATCTGAATGTGTTGTTTCTTTTTTTTGCATAGTTTGGATGATGAAGTATGGGAATTGAGGCTGCATTTTCAGGGTAGAGACAACATGGAAAGGAAGTTTTCCTTATCAGAAATGAATTACCAGTTATTGTTAGCACTTATTGAACTTGAGGGCTATGGGTTGGATGCCTATCTGTCATATGTTAAGGATGAGGGTAAGGGGCTGGAGGGGATTGAGGTTTTGGACAGTGATGAGAAGGTGGAGGAGATGCTAGATTTGTTTGCTGAGAAGAAAGTTTTGAACATAACAGTGAGAGAGGCTAGTGACCCAAATCCAGCAGATGCAAACATGGACCACACCTTGCTTGAAGAGCATATTCCAATGAGTCAAGTTGGTGATCCCATTGTTTATAGTGTTTCCCAACAAGGTGTCCTTTTCCCTGTCTCAAATTCTTCACAACCTCTAGTTGTGCATGTTGATCCATATTTTAACACACAACAGAGCTGTAATTTCAACAAGGGAAAAGAGGCAGTGGAAATTGAAGGCATTGAAGCAGAAGATCAAGATGAAGATGAGTTGGACAAATCCTCTTCAGATTTTGAGTTTTTCAGGGGTGATTACAGAGGGAAGAAAATTTCATACAAGTCTTGGGCTAGGGGAGAAGATGAAGCTGGTGAAGGATAAAGTCAGCACTACAGGGAAGAGGAAGAGATGGCTGAGCATTATTTTGGGGCTGCTTCTGAACCCTCAGAGTTTTGGCAGGAGCCAAATGGTTCTGAAGAAGATGATGAATAAGATGATGAAGAAGAAGTTTCAGATCATGTGAAAACGGTTGCACAAAAGATATGTGTGAGGAAACAAGGCCCAACAAGCAGATCACACAGTGAGCCAGATCACATAAAGTTTGAAGATTTCGTGCGAGAAGCTGATGAGTTCTGCTTTCCAGGTGATGAAGGCGTTTCTGATGAAGAAGATGATGCACCTAGGTTGCCTTGTGGCAGGAAGAGAAAATTGAAGAAGAAGAAGGAGAGAATATGGTATGATTCCTCTAGGCGTGATGCACATGAACAGTTTAGGATTCATTTGTGCTTTCTGAATGTGGTAGAGTTCAGAGAAGCATTGAGAAACTACCATGTTAGGACACTTAGGAACTTTGAGTACCATAGGAATGATCCAAGTAGGATCATAGCCTGGTGCTCAGATAGAAAGCATGGTTGTGAGTTTTATATTACTGCTTCTAAGATTGCCCATGAGTCAACCTTTAGCATCAAGAAGATGAATCTTGATCACACCTGTGGAGCAAGTGGAGAGATCACAAAGGTTACCATGAAGTGCGTTGCAAAGGCTGTTGAGGATACACTACTAGGGAAAAGCCTAGCTGCAGCGCGGGTTTTGGGCCTCTCAGTAGCACGGGGGCCGGCGCTACAAATAAGGCACTACAGCAAACGTATAACAGTAGCGCGGGTGCCACCCGCGCTACTACTACGTCCATTAGTATTAGCGTGGGTACAAACCCGCGCTACTACTACGTCCATTAGTATTAGCGTGGGTACAAACCCGCGCTACTACTAACCCGTGCTTTGAAAAAAATTGATTTTTGTTGATTTTTTTGCCCAAATTTTCGAATTTCTGAATTATTTTAACCTCTAATCTCTAATCACCCCTCATCGCTGCTCAATTTAATCTCTAATCACCCCTCATCATTCCAAATCATCTAACTTCCCGAACGGTCACCCATCCTCTCACTACTCCAGCCTAAGCACGCTTAACTTCCGGGTTCTATTCTCCCTCAATTCCAAGTTTGCACTTGTTGTTTTCCTAACAATAGTAAATGTCAATCCTATTAACCCTCGGGAGTTTAGCTTGAGCATTAAGTCACACATTTCACTGTTTGAGTTTAAAACTATTGTTCTAAAAAACAATAATTATTTAGTAACACTAATATTTCTTGAATAAGTAGTTTGACCACATTTTGACCACAGTTTGACCAGATTTGACCAAAGTTCTAAAAAACTGAAACAATTATTTAGTAACACTAATATTCTTGAATAATTATTTAGTAACACTAATACTTCTTGAATAAGTAGTTTGACCACAGTTTGACCAGATTTGACCAAAATTTAAAAAAAACTGAAATTTGGGCATAACTTTTTTTCCTTTTAGAATTTGAGGATTCTAAAAATTTGCAAACGGGCCATAGGCCATGTCCATCGGATGCGGATTTTTGTGTTGAACATTTTGATATATTATACGTTTTTTTCTGACATCGTATGCAAAAGTTATAGCCGTTTTACATTTTCCCTACACTTTTTGCAAAACAAGTCCAAATTTAAGTTTTTAAATTTTCCTAACTAGTAGATGTAGTAACATAACTACATCTCGAAGGATTTTAATTTTTGAAGTTTTTATCATTTTCTTTTGCTTTTTACAAAACCGAAAAGGCGATCCACGAGGGGGGGGGGGGAAGAGGTTCAAAATGGGACCTTTAGTAGTAGCGATGGTTTTTACCCCTCGCTACTACTATGGCATGTCCCGGAGGGGCACGGTTGAGACCTCTTAGTAGTAGCGAGGGGTAAAAACTTAGTAGTAGCACAGGTTTATAACCCTCGGTACTACTATGGCATGGCCCAGGGGCACGGTAGAGACCGCTTAGTAGTAGCGAGGGTTAAAAACCAGCGCTACTGCTATCAATTTAGTAGTAGCGAGGGTTAAAAACCCGCGCTACCACTATGGCATGTCCCGGGGGCACGGTAGAGACCGCTTAGTAGTAGCGAGGGTTAAGAACCAGCGCTACTGCTATCAACTTAGTAGTAGCGAGAGTTAAAAACCCGCGCTACTAGTAAGTAGCAGTAGCGAGGGTATAAAGTCGCGCTGCTAGTAAGCTTATGTGTATAAGCTTCTCCCTAGTAGTGATACTGTAAGATCCAATCCTGGTGCAGGTGTTGAGACTATACTGAGTTATACAAAAAAGAAATTTGGAGTACATGTTCCAAAAAGTTTGGCCTACAGGGCAAGGAGGAAAGCAGTTGATGTTGTGCAAGGGGATCACAAGAATCAATACTACAGGTTAAGAGACTATTTGCAGTGTGTTTTGGACACAAACCCTGGTAGTAGGTGTGTTGTGACAACAAAGGAATTTGAACTCCACCCAGCACCTACCCCAAGGTTTCATTACATGTTTTACTGTCTGTTTGCTTGTAAGGAGGGGTTCCTAAATGGTTGCAGGCCTTTCATGGGTAAATCTAGTCCGTATAGTGCTTAAATAGGGATTACATTACCTGTTACTGCTTACTAATGGCTTAAAATGTAGGTCTTGATGGATGCTTCATCAAACTAAGCACTGGGCAGCAAATCCTGGCAGCAACAGGGAGGGATGGCAACAACAACATCTTCCCTATTGCATTTAGTGTTGTTGACAAGGAGGAGACAGATAGTTGGACTTGGTTTCTTACACAGTTAAGGACAGTAATTGGTAGTGGCAACAAGTTTGGGCCCTACACAATTATGTCAGACAGGCAAAAGGTACAACTACTCTTCATGATTTAACTGCTTTTCCTTTCACTATGTACTTCTTTTGCTTGCAGTATGTAATGCTTTCTCTACTTACTTCACTAGTTATTAATACAAAATCAATGAACAGGGCCTGCTCAATGCAATAGAGGATGTATTTCATGATTCCCCACAAAGATTTTATTTAAGACACATATATGCCAACTTCCAATCAGCTGGGTTTAGAGGGGATGAATTGAAAAAACATCTAGACCAGGCTGCATATTCTTTCACTAAGCATGGGCATGATCTGGGCATGGAAGCATTGAAGAAAGAGAGTGAGGAGGCATGGAAGTGGTTGTCCAACATACCAGTCCATACTTGGGCCAGGCATAGAATGGATACTATATGCAAGACAGACCTTGTTGTAAACAATCTTAGTGAAGTTTTCAACAGGATGATTCTGGATGTTAGGAACAAGCCCATAAGGACAATGCTTGAAGGAATGAGGACAAAACTCATGATCAAGTTTCAAAAGATTAGGGAGAAGACAGGGACATGTAGGTGGGATATCACACCCACTTATGCTGAGATATTGGAGGAGGCTAAGAAGTGGGCAAAATATTGTGATGCATATATGGCTGGACCAGGCATTTGGCAAGTTACAAGTAGTTCAGAGAAGACCTACTGTGTAAACCTAAACAACTACACTTGTGACTGCAGGAGGTGGGATATGACAGTTGTTCCATGTAGTCATGCTATAGCAGCAATGCAGAAGGTCAAGCTACACCCTGAAGATTTTGTCCATCAGTTCTTCAAGAAGCCCCTCTACTGTGAAACCTACAAGCATATTATATACCATGTTCCAGGCCCTGATTGTTGGCCACACACCATGGGGGATGACATATCTCCTCCAGGATTCAAAGAAAAGAAGGGTAGAAAGCAGACAACTAGGAGGAAAGGACATTTTGAGGTGCCTGCCAAGAAGGATACATCAAGAATTGGGACAGTGACTTGTAGCAATTGCAATATGCAAGGTCACAGATATACCACACGTGGTGTTCCACTGAAACCCAAACTGCAGATGAGAAAGAATAATCACCAGGTATGCTTATTGATAAAGAAATTTATGTTTCATAGGCTAGGTGGTTTAATTCTAATTTGCTTTGTTAAATGTGCACGAGAATAGGTCAGACTACTCTTAATCTACCAGAGCTACTACAGGTGTGGTTCCACCACCACCACCACCAACAACAGCACCACCAGCACCATCAGCACCATCTAGGAAGAGGCCTGCAGCAGCCACAGCTACTCCAGGATCAGCAAAGAGGAACAAGGCAGCTACTTCTGCTACTCCAACACCTGCCACATCAACACCTGCCAAGAAGACAAGGGCTCCTAGCACATCTTCACCAGCCAAGAACACAAGGTCACCCATTGCCTCTCCAGCAAAGAACACTAGAGCATCAACAGCTAGCAAAGGAGGGGGGTACACAGGTTTCAATGCTCCAAGGCAAGCTGCTCACTCTGAGATGGAGATTGGGTCCAAGAGGGTTAGGAAGACAACTGGAAAGTGGAAGCCATATTTCACTGCTAGTGGTAACTATTGAGCTTTCTAAAAAGTTGTCTTGTTTGCACTGTATGAGTGCTGAAACCTTAATGTTTGCTTGCTGAAACCTATGTATTTGTTTGCTGAAACTTGAGTGTTTGCTTCCTAAAACCTATGTATTTGCTTCCTGAAACCTGAGTATTTGGTTCCTGAAACCTATGTATTTGCTTGCATTATGAAACCTGAGTGTTTGCATTATGAAACTGAAGTGTTTGTGACTTCTGGGTTGCACTTCTGGGTTGCACTGATGCACAGATTGATGCACAGATTGATAGATTCCACCATTCAAATATTCTTTCATCCAAAGAATCAAACATTCTTTCAAATACTCTTTCATCCAAAGAAACAAACTGATGCACTTCAAAGAATCAAACATTCTTTTAAATAATCAAACATTCATAGATTCCACCATGCAAATATTCTTTCATCCAAAGAGTTGTACAGAAAGTGGAAGGGATACATAGCTCATACTCTTATTCATAATTAAAATAACTACTAACAACTCTCAGTCGTAACGATCGAAGAAACGACGCCACTTTGCTCTGGTAGAAGGGTGGGGAGCGATTACTGCCTGTGCCCTAGCCCACCTGATGATCTTCCCTGAGCTCTTGCACCTGCCGCCAAGGACAAGAACTGTGAACTCATCTGAGTTGCAATTCTCCAGGATCCTCTCTGCCAGCCTCCTCTTGAACTCCAGCTCTCACTCTTGCACTTCTCCAAGATCTTCTCTGCGAGCCCTTTGTCTCCTCACATCGACTGCTTGCACTGCCTCCTCTTCCTCATCTGTCACCTCCCCAAGCTCTGGATCCATCTAGGGTTTTCTAGAGGTGGGGTGTGGCGGCTGTGTTCTGGAGGGAGGAGGGTGGGTGGCGTAGGCTATTTATGACCAGTGGAGGGTGGGTGCAGTAGGCCTAGGTTTGTAAATATAACTGGGCCACAAAGCCCAGGTACAAAGCACTAATAAACATAACTACCTTTTAAACATAAAAAACACATAGCATAGTCCAGCAGTGCTTATCACTGACTCCATAACATAGCATAACAGGTTCAAATACAGGCAGAACATTCATTACAACTTAGTTCATAACTTAGCATTAAAGGTTCTAGCAGCATAAACTATAGTTCTTAACATTGGCATAGACATAGACTAGATTAGCTTCACATTCCCCAAAATGTACACCCCATATCTTCACATCAGATTGTTAGGCCACATACTTATAAAGGCCTTGGATGTACTTCACCATCTGCAGAACACACTTCATGAATCAAGGATGGCCTTGATTTTCTCAAGTTTCTCCTTGCTTGCACGCCCATCATTCAGCAGCTCATTCACCACATGCTCAAGCTTGGACTTCTCTATCTTAAGCAAATCTCTCTCCTTTTCAACCTCCTTCATTGCCTTCCTGGTATTTTTGATAATGTCAGCTTGACTCTGTAAAATGTACCTTTGTTCCTTGGCAAGTTTGAGCTTCTCTGTCTGAACCTCCAACCTAGCACGCTCTTCTACCTCTTTCTTCTTCTTCTCAAATTCTTCCTCCTCAACTGCCTTCTGGTAATCCATGTGGTCTACCCTACCATCCTGCCAATCAAACATCTTGGATACATCTTGGACAAGCTTTGTGTACTCAATGCACAGCTTGTCATTTTCAGTCTTAAGCTTGGACATATGCTTCTCATACTTCTGGTTATCAACTACCCTGCCACAATTCTGTTCATGGTACATGTCCCACAGCCTGGACAAGCAATTCTGAAGAATTGGATGTCAGGGCTTGTCAACCCACTCAGTAACACCACAGTTAACACCTTCACTCTGCATTTGGAAATTGAAATATACATCACTAAGTGCACTCAATTTCATAACAACAAATCATATCAGACTAAGAAACTGAAGGTGAGACTAAGAAACTGAAGGTGAGGCTTAATATAACTAAAACTATAACTGAAACCCAACCTGCTTGTACAAGTATATTCACAGATATATGCTTCCTATACATAAGCATTTTTATACATTCACAGATAATACAAGGCCAAATGCTTGGCCAAATGCTTCTTATACAAGTACATTCACAAATAGAACAAGGCATATTGCATTTCATCCTAAATAATACAGTGCAGGTTCAGAAAAACAACTTGCCGACATAATATTGTGTGGGTTCAAAACGGCAACTTCCAGTTAAGGTTCAGAACAAATACATGTGTGGGTTCAGAACAAAATGATTCCAATTAAGGTACTATACCTGCGGCACTGGACAACCACAGAAACGCCTTCCAGTTAAGGTTTCTTCAAATGCCACACACTTAATTGGCCTCATGTGGTGCATCATGCAGGTGGGTTCAGAAAGCTCCAGCTGGCCACAGAAAAGAGGCTCCACGGTGGTGTCAGGGGTCTCCTGCATGAACACATCAACAAAATAACCTTAACTCACAGAACCAAACATAGATCACAAATTAATTCCCCAATCCAGCAAGAACCCTAACCCTAACCCTAGTTTTCAAGCATACATAAACATAGCTCAAACAGCAACCATAACCCTGCCTACTAAATAACAGTAACCAAAGCTTACCCTAGCTCACCAAGATGAACACTAACCTAATCTAGTTCCTAGATGAACCCTAACCCTAGCTCAGCAGATCGAAAAACATACCCAAAGAGCCATGTCCATGCTTGTGATGTCACACTCATCCTCTGAGCTCGTATCCCCGTCATTCCAGGAAGGCATGGCGGCGGTGGAGCTTCCACAGCGCAAGTCGTCGCCGGCGTCGAAGAGCAGAGAGGAGAGGAGAGTGAGAGCGAGAGAGATGAGTGCGGGCCGGGGAGCAGAGTAAGAGCAGAGTGAGAGGGAGGGAGACGACTTAAGGCAGCGAGCGAGCAGGTGCGGTCCGACCGCACCGGTCGGTCCCAGCACGGTCGTTAACGGCCTCACCGTCACGCGCGGCGCTAACGTGGCCTGACTGGCGGGCCCGTACCGTCAGAAAATGGTTCAAAACGCTAGCAACGGGCGATTTGGGTTTTTTGAGACAGCCGACGAGAAAAGTGGTAGCTATCAGTCACAAACAAAAAAGTGGTGGTTTTTTGGAACCCTAGCACAAAAAGTGGTAGTTTTATACTATTTACTCGTAAAAATCTGAACCGAAAGGCTAGTTGGCTCGGTTTTCAAAATTATGGGAGAAGGAACGAAAAGCTCTGGAAGTGATATAGACAAGTAGAAGTAGGTAGGTACCTGCTTCTACTTCTCACGTCAGCTGCAGTTGCTGCGCAGTTTTATTTTTCTATTTATTCTTCTTTTGCCACTTACAGGTGGGACCCACAAATAAGAGAGTGTGGGCCAAGCCTTGCTGGCATGCCACGTAGGCAAAGTTAACTGAGAGTTAACAAATGGAAATGTATGTTAATGTACCCCAAACACAAGTTATAGGGCTAATTTGTGTCGTTTTACAAGTTTATGTACTTGTATATACCATGCAAGTTTATGTACTAATAGTGTAATTAACTCCAGCCCAAAATACAACAAGCTAATTGAAAGGTGAAGAACAGAATTTTTGCTTGATTTTACTATATATAAGATGTAATTCCTCAAACAATTTTTTATTAATTACCGTCAATGATATATAGAAAACTTGTTATTAGCTTGCATTAATACATTACATGCCCAATATTAAATTTTGCAATAGCTCCAAATTTCTAGGTATAGTGTCAAGGTGTGGTGGCCACCCATTGCAACAATGCTCAGATCAGATCCAAGTAGCATCCAGAAGAAGATGCCATGCATTGTCGGTCCAATGAACATGCACCTATCATTTTCTGCTTCCTAGTCATAGATCGCTCTCCTCCACACGTTTATAACCTCATATATGGAACCTCTCCGTCATACGAGATTCTTTTCTTCTGGTAGAATGACCCCGGGACAGGGATGCCATTACCAAGGACCAATACCTTACTTTAGTTATGTCATGTAACTTAAGGCTACATTAATACTTAGGGCTCAGTCAATTGAGAATTAAGTTATCCTTAGTTGATTTTACAAATTGGTTCATCCAAAGTCTGAAAATATACATTCACTGTGTTATAAACCTTTATTAATGTAGTGCGAAATAAATTATAGCGTTTATTTACACAACTTGGAAAAATGCACAAATCTCAGTGCCTTGCAAGAGGGAGAAGAAGAGTCCCGCTGGCACCAATGTTGTACGGGCTTGTTGTGGAGTCCTCAGGCGATGGCCAAGGGAGGAGGGTGGGGTGGGATGGTTGGCAGGTGACTAGGGTTTGCTCCTGGGCCGCCCGCGAGGGAGCAGCACCAGAAAGGGCTTGGTACAATAACACACAATAACACGGTAACTCTGCCCAAGGCTTCATCTTATGATTGTGTTGTTTGGAATCTACATGTTCCAGAAACGGAGATGAGCATCTTTTCTTTGGTCAGCCCATTTGCTCCCTGTTGCGGGAGATATCTCTGGCCAGATGTCAATCTTGATGGCTTAGAATTTCTTGATACTGTCACCTTCAAGCATGTGCTCGGTGTTCTTTTTTATATGGAACTTATTACTTCTGTCCGTAGGAGCATTTGGATCTGCCGGAATGACTTCATCCTCAAAGGGATCCTTGCTAGCCCTATTTACGGGGGAGAACTTTCAAAAATTCATATACGGTGTAATTGCTTGGTTATATAGGTACATGTAACTTCTTTTCTTTTGCTCCAACAATTTCTACTTCACTAACGTTTTGCAGTAGATAATTAATTCACATAAGTACTCCACTGGTAACAATTTGGACGAAGAATTGCCAGTACACGCGCATTGCCAGTACGAGTCGTGTACACACATGTTACATGTCTGGGGGTTCTTTTTTGTTGTTGTTGAACACTCTCTATCAGTAGCTAGGTAGTACGCACGTATATGGTTCTCCGGCAAACGTACGTAGTACTTACATTTTCGTGAGCTGGACGGGCTGCGAGCTAGGCAACAACCGATTGAAAACTTGCCCATCGGTAGACTTTTCATTGCTCGCTCGACCAACAAACTCTTTCTCTCCACACGCGGCAGATCGAGACGTTCACGTGGCAGAACGCGCCATGCGACAATGACGCATGTTCCTATACGCGTACACATGTACCAGGAAGTACACATGTACTCTATACGCGTACATGTGCGGATCTATGCATCTACTCGCTCCGTTCCAAAATAGATGATCCAACTTTGTACTAAAGTGAGTATAAAGTTGAGTCATCTATTTTGAAACGGAGGGAGCTAGTTATTGCTGCAGGGACAAACCGTACATGTACTGTGCAGATGTTGCCATATTTGTCTGGTCTATCACGACCATACATACACACATCATACCTACACGCGCTCAGAGCAAGTGGGAACCGAGTGAACATATATGATGCACCTGTTGCTCGTAAAAATACGAGAAGAATGATCATCGTAATTTCTTGACGCTTGCTGCTGCTGCTGACAGCAAAGATGCATGGTGTGGCCCCCAAGCGAAGAATATATACTGTGGCTCTAGACGACAAACTAAATTTGATTAGTGCGTGCATCACATGACGCGCGTGAGCGAGGTGAATTATTAAATTTTCATGTACTTATGGAACTAGGACTAACTGATCAGACATGACGTACGCTACAATCGTTCACGTTTAGTGAATTTTCCACATGGCTCACCTGGGGCGCATGCATAGTCCAACTTCAAACACCACTCACTCGGTGGAAGATGGATCGACGCAGCTGCAACCACTCCTACCCCCCTCGCTATAAATCTAGAGGGCATGCCTGCATTGCTCATATCCAAAGACATAGCAGCAGCAGCAGCAGCTACTTGTTCATCTCCTATAACCCAGGCCACACTTAGCCAGTTAGCCTACTTAGTCGATCTGTAACACACCACACTTAGCCAGTCCGTCCCCATTAATTAAGCAACCGATGGCTGCTGCACATGTCTTCTTCTCCGTTCAGCCACTGCACCATTCGGCTTCACCGGTGGCCAGAAATGGTGGCCGGAGCGGACGCAACCGTGCCTTCTTCCGCCCATCAACGGTGATATGTCCCGGGCGGGAGCCTGTGTCACATGAGCTGTCCGATGATTTTGACTTCCAGGTATATATGGTTATCACCCGTATATGCAATTAGCATGCGTCTTTATGTCCTTTTTCTAATTATTATTACACAAGGGATCGAGTTCAAACCTGTGAGAGCTATAATGTTGAGCCTAGCACAAGCCTGTCGTCACAAACGTCACCTTCCACCAAAAGGAAAGAAACGACATGGTCCTAGGAGGAACTACGAACCAGATCTTTCCATTAATTTTTTAAAGATGTTTACAAAATATATAAACATAAATTATTATGAAAGTATTTGTGATGGTAAATCTAAGTACTGTAAGTGCTATCACCCGAAACCCTATAATAGTCAAAGTTCTGTAAACTTTGTATTCTTTTGAAGAAGAAGTTTGATGTCTCTGTGCAACACACCAGGAAAACGTAAAGAATGTTCAAGCATTGTTGCATCACCATCCGAGTCGGCGAGGCTTATTGACCACTGTTGATCACCTCAAGCGCCTCTGCATCGACCACTATTTCCAAGACGAGATCGACACCATCATAGACTCGTGTGCAGATCTCATCCATAGTGATGATCTACTTGATGCAACCCTTTCCTTGAGGCTGATACGAGAATCTGGATATTATGTTTCGGCAGGTCAGTAAAATACAAGTTTAGCATCTCAAGACAGATAAACAAACAAGTCTGGAAATCTTGAGTGCAATTTGGTCTATGAAATGAATTTTACGCGATAACTTTGATAGGGAAGTATCTTAGAGTAGCCAGGTCTAAACTAAGGTTTAATGTTTCCTTGTGGACTGTATAAGCACCTCCCTCGAGATGTATTGTACTCATTATTTATGACATGTGCCTAAGACCCCTTCTCAATGAATTGGCAGATGATGTTCTTCAGAAGTTCAGAAACGATAATGGTGAATTCAACCTTGGTCTCAGCAAAGACATTAGAGGGTTGCTCAGCTTGCAAGACATATCACACCTCAACATGGGAGAATCATCACTCTACAAGGCAAACGAATTCGCAAGCAAGCATCTTAGATTTGCAATTAAGTATTTGGAGCCAAACCTTGCAAGATATGTGAGGCGGTCACTAGACCATCCCTATCATGTGAGCCTGATGCAATACAAGGCAAGGCACCATCTGAGCTACCTCCAGAACATGCCCACTAGGAACATGGCAATGGAGAATTTGGCATTTGCAGAGTTTACGATTAAGAAGTTGCAGCATCAGAGGGAAATGCAAGAGGTTAAGAGGTATAAATATAATAAACTACTTGCCATCAATGATTACATTTATAAAAATGGGCAAATATGTGCATTCTCATGATAAGAGAGAAACGTTAGAACTCTTGGCCAAATTTGATAAATTAACATTTTTAGTTACTCACGTATTCCTCAATTAATAGAGTGGTGGTTTTAACATAGGAAAATTCCTTTTCACACAGATGGTGGATGGATCTAGGATTGGCTCAAGAAATACCGGCTGCAAGGGACCAAGTTCTTAAGTGGTACATGTGGCCCATGACCGTCCTCGAGGGTTTCTCCTTCTCTAGATATCGGATTGAGATCACAAAGATCATATCCATGGTCTACATTGTGGATGACATCTTTGATCTTGTCGCCACACAAGAGGAGCTTTCCCTCTTTACTGAGGCGATCAAAACGTGAGAATTGTTGTTTCCATAATATATAAGGTTAATACGATTAGGGAAGCAATATAGTTGCCTTTTTGTAAGGAAATGACATATTAAATATGTCCAATCAGATATTCAAACTTCTTTAACTTTGACATATAATATATGCAGATGTTTTTTAATATTGGCTTGAAATCTACATTGTGTTTTGTGAGAAATATTTTTAAATATTAATAATTTTCTAGTTATTTATTGTATATACAAACAAAAAGCAAAAATGTTTCATATTAGAGATTGTATATGTCCAAAATGGCACCTACTTTGTTAATAGAATAAAAGCTCAAGGATTACTTAGGCTTAAGACCTTATACATGATATAAACTTATTTTTTTTTATCGACATTTCACACAAAAATTGTACATTATTGACAGGTGGGATCTTGCTGCTATTGATTCACTGCCAAGCTACATGATATCATGTTACAAGGCTCTTTACACTATCACAAGTGATATCGCCGATATGGTCAGAAAAGAGCATGGAGTGAGCCCTATCAATCATCTCAAGAAAGCGGTATGTCTAATGGAATGGTTCTTCATTTCTCTTTAATTTCATTTTCCTAAGCAGCTAAATATAACAACAATTTTGTGAATAATTTCTTCTGCGTAAGGTTCCGTGATGTTCCTATATTCCATCCATCATATCCATTCCCACACCACGTCCTCCATTCCCTGCTTTATCGTTTTCAACCGAATTCCCTTGCATCATCTCAACTCCACGTTTTATTGGCTTATCATACAAAATCGCATTATTTTCATTGGTAAGCCAATAAGTAATAAGTATTGATTTAGTTATTAGCTGAAGTTTCTTTTTGATATGTAATCACACTAACACTAAAATGGCATGTAAATCACGATGATTACATACAAAATTTATGTGTACCTGTTGCAACACATATGCAATTACGTAGAATTATTTACAAAAATAATATGAAGTAACAGTAGAAGAATTAATCCCAGCTGCCTGCCTTTTATCTTCTTACAGTGGACAACTTTGTTTGATGGATTCATGACCGAGGGGAAATGGTTATCTACTAATCAGGTTCCTACATGCGAGGACTATCTAAGAAACGGGGTTTTCACTTCAGGAGCTCCACTTGTATTCATGCATCTTTTCTTCATGTTGGGATATGAATTACCAGAGGGCAACAATGACGACATCCATCGTGTCATCTCCTACCCTGCAAAGATCATGAGGCTCTGGGATGACATGGGTAGTGCAAAGGTCTGAACACACCGAGAAATTCGTCACATAAGAATTTAGGATATGCACTAACAACAATTTTAGATAAACTCATTCAGTTCATATCATGGTGGGTCAACATCCATGTCAATATTGACCAAATAAGGCATGATCTAACATTTTTGTTCTTTGTCTCATGCAGGATGAATCGCAAAATGGGCTGGATGGATCATACAAGGAGTTGTACCAAAGAGAAAATCCTCATGGTGACGCAGAGAAGCACATGCTGGAGATGATCGGGAGTGAATGGGAGGGTCTGAATAGGGAATGCTTCTCTAGGACAACGTCAACACTATCGCATAGCTTCATCACAGCATCACTAAACTTTGCGAGGATGGTCCGCGTGATGTATGGCTACGACGATGAGCAGAAGCTTCCAGTCCTTGAGGATTATACAAGGATGTTGCTCTTCTAAATCATGCATTCTATCAGATTATACTGTATATAAATCTTATAAATGTAGTGCATTAGTTTTTGGTAGAGTTATCACGTAGGATGTTGAATAACATCCTGCACAATTAGCATATGTGTTTCATGTTCTTTTAGAAATGAGGAAGACCCCCAGCCTCTGCATCTAGATGATGCATGCAGCCACTTTATTAATTATTCACACAAGACCTTACAAAGTAATACAATAATAAGACTAATGTCACCGTCTAGGCAACATCTGTCGCTACTCCTATCCAATTGATGAAGGGATGCTAATAGTTGGCCTAATACCAAACAGACCTCACAACAAAACATAATATCTAAGACCTGAGGTCCCATCCAGGACGTATGCCGAGTATGGGGCACCCACCGGTCCGACGCACTCCTCAACCAGGCCAACGCCTGCTGGGAATGAGGCCGCCGCAGCCAGCTGCCACCAATCCATCTTCAGAGTTGTACCGTTGCATCTACCTTGCCCGGTCTAGTTGCCGTCGATGCCAGACCGCGTCACCCTCCTGCGCGAGTCCATCTCTGCGCATCGGACGCTGAGTCACCACATCGCCATGCCGCCGTGATCCGCTGCCATCAATGAGGGAGATGACGCACCGCTCCACCAAACAATCCATCGTCTGGTCCCTCGATCATGTGTGTACCTCCAAGAATGACGCCCCCAAGGGGGGAACGACACCAGAGCGCCACCGTCATCCGATCATCTGATCTAGGGTTTCCCCCGGAGGTAGCAGAGAGTGGCCTTGAACTTCTCCACGGCGATGCCTTCAAGAAGGGAACGATGCCGATAGCACCGCCACCGCCGGCCTTGGCAATAGCCTAAAGCAAGTTTTCACCCAGATCTATTTGAAGGAATCCAACTCCCGTGCATGGCCGCCGCCACCACTAGGCTGAGCACATGCCGCCGCCAGCACCTCCACGATGCCCAGAGGCCGTGAGACTCGCCGCCACTACGCCTGACAGGCAGCCACGGCCAGGCCCGAGCACCACCCATACCCAATCAGGGGTCAAGAGCCCTAGGCCGCAGCCCTGGTCTAGGTGGCACCACCAGCCGGGGACAGGCCCTCGAACCTGCAGTAAAGCGAGCCACCGCCGGAGCTTTGAAGCGTCGCGCCACCAAGCCCACCGGGAGTGACTAAGAGTCGGTTCTTTTGCTAGCTTTTTTGGGCTTCTAGAATAAGCTGCCCCCTACCCAGCTTATTCTAGAAGCCCAACCAAATTTTTTTTAGAAGCCTACTAGTCAAGTCTTAACTACTAGGCTTCTAAAAAAATAAATTGGGTTGGGCTTCTAGAATAAGTTGGGTAGGGAGCGGCTTTTTGCAGGTTATTCTAAAAGCCATCAAAAAATTGGCCCTAAGCCGCCGCCAGGAAGAAGGGAAGCCGCGCCAGGGGAGCAGCCCCGCCGCCGCGGGCACTGCCTGGGCTTTGCCCAGCGGTGGCTCTCGGAGGCGGCGAGGGGGAGGGGAGGGTGGAGGAAGGCCGGTGGCGGGGGCGGCTAGGGTTCCCCCGTGTCGCCTCGGAGAGGGACGCAGGGGACGGGGATGAAAAAAAAACCAATGTTGCAACTCCATGATAAACATACATGGAAAAAAGTCTGGAACCGTCTACAACTCCATGCAGTGTTGCAATGTATGATGAGAAGCATATGAATTTATAGGAACTGGACACTGCAAAATACTTTGTGTATGAAATTGTGAATGTACGAATAGATTGTTCGGTTGTGCAACTTTCTGATGATATGCAGATAGTTCTGGTGCCAGAGATGGCTTGCATTTAGTTCTAGCAATGTTTTTTTTTTTTTTTTTGCGAGAGTAGTTCTAGCAATGCTCTCTGTTCACAACAAGGCAGATGGGTAAACGCGAAAAAAAAACTACAAAGGAAACCAATCTCATAAGGGCAAAGAAAACACCCGTTTGCGCCAGACACACATTGCAAACGGGGTTTGGGTTTTTTCCATTTTATGACGAGGACCATTCATAGACAAGTGAAATAAAATTAAGAGCTGATACCCACATCACTGGCAGAAGTATGTTGGTAGTTGCTAGAACCTTCTCTGGTGGGGTTTTTGTCTCGTCATAGACAAATATATTTTCGACAGAATTACCCACACACTTAGCAAAGAAGTGTAAAGCAGATGGTACACTTAAAATTTACTGGAGTGCAAATATATTATAGAGCGGATTTCTTCATTTCTGTCTAGCATTTCACATCAGCTAGCAATTACGGGCTGCATCATTCAAGAGGGCGCACAGATATTGGCTATATATTAAAACAGCATTTATTTTTTCTTGTAGCCGTGGCAGCAGGCACAGTCGCGCCGTAAGAAAAAGGAAAAGGCGTTCCGGCATATCAGAAGAGGAACACGTACGCGCGTTACAAACGTGTCATCTGATGGCGACTCCGGTTGTGATTCCGGGCTAAGTAGCTAGCTAGGCCGCAAAATGAGACCACCGGCCACTGGCGCTACGACTAATACACATTTGGACGATGGCTCCGTGTCCCAGTCTAGCTCCACTGCTCAGGATGGATGGATGGTTGGCCAAGAACGAAGGGCAATATCAGCCGCAGCAAGGTTCGCCACACAGACTAGGCGCCAAATATGTCAGATGAAGACGACGACGAATTCATGAGCATATCCAAAGAAGAAATGTTTCCACTCATCATTCTGTTGTGTGAGAGAAGACAAAGGAATTCAGGAGAGGAATGAGAAGGCACAACCAGGATTGGTGAATGAGAGGTGGGAGGGGTGGTATATATAGACCTGGAATATAGCCGTTGAAAATATAGCCGTTGGAAATAGAGCCGTTGGAAAAGTAGCTGTTGAAAATATAGCCGTTGGAGACATAGACTACCAAATTTAGACAATCCACTGAAAAACTGAGGTTGTCTAAAATGAAAAAAAATTACACCATTGTGTATGTGAAGATATAGACTACCAAATTTACACAAGCCACTAGAGATGCTCTTACGTGCTCAAGCTAAGCCATGCATATTTTTCACACATATCTAGAGCGACCACGCAAAGGTATATACACACACATATCGCACATTTTCTGAGTAACGTGATTTCTTATAAAGAGTGTAGAATTAATATAGATAATAGACGGGTGTGGATGCTCAATAACTAAGCATCATAGTCCATATTAAACTCTTATCATTTGGGACGTGGCTTGATGGACTGGAGCCAAGTATTACAGGACATATTCGAGTAGGAGTATGTGCATTATTTTGCTCTATATGGATCTGCAGAAATGACATGATATTTAACAGACAAACTCTTACAAAAAGTTTACAGGTTATTTACAGAGCCACTGCTTGGATCCGTACATGGTTGTTACTCGGTCATGCGGAAGCCAAGGAGCATATTGCTATTGGGTGCAACCGGTGAGAGATAGTAGCACGCGATACTTTCAACTGGATTGGATGGCGATCCACTAATAGACTAGGTGTTTAGTCACCTTGTTCTATTTTCGCCGGTTGTGGCAATTTTATTTTATCATTTTACCTTGGCTTTTTTGGGAGCTACTACTGTATGACATACCATTTGTGAGACTTTTTGCTTAATAATATGGTTGCATGCATCATTCAGATGTAGATGCCGGCGGTGATCCTCCTTTTAAAAAGAATAGTCCATATTAAACTAAATTCCACTTACTTGGAGCTGAAATGAGCTATATTGAAGTTAACAATACACTAATCCAAGTCGAAGTCGAGGTTGATCACCGACAGCTTGTGAGAGCCCTGCTTTGTGGACGCCCTGCCATGGCACGGACGCATCGCTGGAGTCCTCGGCATTGAGCTAATCGAAGAGAGCGTCACACACTTTGCCGCCTCGATCAAGAACCATCGGTTCGCCACCGCCTCGCGTTATCGGTGATGGACCCATCGAAAGTGAGTTGGAACATCATCACCTCCGAGTCAGTGGCAAGCCGGTCGGCCTCCTCCGTGATTTACGCCTCCATAATTTGGTGCTCCTCCTGCTCCAGCTACGCTCGCTCATACTCTCGTTTCTCCTCCATCTCAATATGGTCTCCAACGCGTCCTAGTTCTCAGCTTCCTCCGCTATTGTCTCATCTCCTCCTCCTCAACTTCCTGGCTATGGCACTGCCAGCTGCGCCTCCTAGCACTCATCGTCCGAGGATGAAAAATCGATAGGGATGCCATCCGCCATGGCAAAACCCTACCACACTGCCGACAACAGGCAGCGAGCTATGACGATTATAACGGTGGCAGCCAAGGTTTTTAATTTCGTAAATAAAAAATTTTGGGCCTCACCGAAATATGCAAAATTTTAGAAAAACCAGATTTTGTGATTTAAAATTTAATTGGATTTTAATCTAATTTAAATTTAGTTTGAACCTGCCTCAAAATTTTGGGGTTAAATATAGTTCGGATCCCACCGAAATATGTGAGATTTTGAAAATCTCAATGAAATTTCTGTGAATTCTATTACCCTGGCAGTAGCGACGGCAATTTGGGGCATTGGCATTGGCGAGTTGGGAGAAATGTGGGCACTGGGGAAGGGTTATGGTTTGGGTGGGGCACCGGCGTGATTTTATAACCAGAGGGAGGGGTCAATTGGATGGCTTGCCGCTGGTTGAGCCATTTTTCCAGTGAGGGAAGCCGAGAGGAGATTTGAGGAGAATGGATGTACATTATTAAAAAAGGATAAATTTGAAGGTAAGCTTCTTAAATTTAAGCAGAAAATGCATTTTCTGGGTTACCCGAGCAGAACCATACATGTCTTCATCGTCTTCAAGTCCCCTAATTCTAGTATTTTTCATGGCAACACATTGGCATATATACACATGGCTGAATTACAAGCAGCAGGCAGCCCACGTCATACAACATGTCGCCGCCGCGTCGTCACTTGAGACGCAAATACACGGTTGACGACGGCCAGCCATAGGGGAAAGAAGATAGGAAAGCAACCAATAGCAGGAGAAGTTCCTTATCCTCTCTCCGGTAGTTCATTTCAAACGTGCAATCCCTAGTTCCTACAAGATGGAGAGATATATAGCCCAGGATGAAGATGCCATATGTATTGCCAAGGACGAGGAAATATCAGGTGTATCCGGGTTTGTGGTGCAACGTGCACTAAAGGCAAGCTAAAATATCAGTAAAAAATGTGAAAAATATCAAAACTGGAGAAACAGCCAAGGATGGAGATGCCATATATTACCAAGGGCAAAAAAAATATCATGTGTATCTGGGTTTTGTGGTACAACCAGTTGTATCCCGCTCAAAAATCAATTAAAAAGCTTTTTAAAAAATCTGCCATATTTTAGTGACACAAAGGCAATACGATCAATATAGAGTGGGTAAATTCCAAATTTGTCGCACAGCTCAAGAAAGAAAAATGACCATTGTCAGCATGCATAGTTGTAAATTCATCACTGATCTGAACAATAATGGTTTGGTACTATAGCAAGCTGGTTTTTTATTCTGTTTCTATTTCAGATTTTTTTTAGAAAGGAAATACATATGTAGACGCTCACACGTTGCATACACTCATCCTTATGAAAACACACATACAACCCTATCCTAGGACCACATCCGAGAGACTGAGCCGGTATTTCTTAAGATTGACGAAGTCGGCATAGGCACCATGTAGTCGACATCCACACCATACCACTGAAAGAATAGGGAAGAAGAGACTGAAATAAATCCAAGATGGGTTGCTTCCACCACAAAAAACTTAACCATCTAATCTAGTTCTGAATTTTATGACATGCTGGCGTGGTGTATACATGTTGTACCGTGTTTTCTTATCCAGAATATTGTATAGCTACTAGAAGTTGCCTTTTAAGATTTTGTGTACTAGATACCACAAGCCCGCCACAAACCATATCCAAGTGTATCCCTTCCACTTTTGCCGCTACTTCAATATCTTGGGCCATAGGGAAGGGGATACCGTTGTCTTGTTTGGTGCGTTCGTCAGTCCATTCCATAGCTAAACTTAGTTATTTTGATTGTGGCGATGAGATAGCGGCGACGCCTCTCTGTCAAAATAAATAAGTCCACCCTTCTCCATGTCCATTTCAACATCGAGTTGCTGGAGGTGGGGTCAGGTGAACTCATCATGGTTTGTCCACCCTCATGTCCTTCGGTCTAGAATAGCGGGGCGATGGTGGCACATGCCCTCGAAAAATGGTGGCCTCACATGATTTTGGAATTGGCTAAACTAAGATCGGGTCTTCCCTCTATGATGCAACCACATGGAAGCGGCGTGACAAGATCGGTATGAATTCCTACCTCATATAGTAGTTGACCACCGACTTTGTGCTCTCACCTCTCACGGTGAGCTCCAACCAAGGCTACACAAGCTTTTTTTTGCAAAGTATACCAGATTATACCGTGCCTGGCTTCATAAAGAATGATGTGAAAACACTAAGGCTAAGCCTGGCTTAGCCCTACACAAAACACAAGCACATTTTACTTTTATATAATTTAGTTATTCTTAGGACATAAAAATAATCTATTCTAACTAAAATACTACTCCCTCCATAAAGAAATATAAGAGCGTTTAAATCACTGACGTAATGATCTATACGCTCTTATATTTCTTTACAGAGGGAGTACTTTTTAGCCATTTCAGTATTTTTTGTTTTCAGGCTAGACTTCAGGTGGAAAAGTAGAGCTTCAGCCTGCCGGAAGCCAGGCTTCATGCATATGCTGCCCATGCTTAGGTCTAGTGCGAAGGGCTGGTCTTATGGATCGAGGCGTCGAGTTACTTATGGTCTCTGCAGTTCATAATAACGATGTTGACAATCAAACAGATGCCTCCGTGACCTTTGATGGCAAGGACCTTATTCCATTTTTAGCAAAACGTTGTACAGATGCAAACCTTCACATATACGTACATAGATTGAGCCCTATGGACCGAGAAATGCACACCCATTTGCTGTCATGGGGCACGTCGCTCACAACTAAAAGAACAAAGCAGTCAAATTCTAGAATAAATTCAAGAAAGTGCGAGCAGCTATGTCAAGTCTTGGACTTGGATCTGAGTGGGCAAGTGCTGCTCTTTATTTAGTGTATCCATATGTCTAGCACCTTTCTACTTTGTACTTGTAAGCTTTCGTCGACTATCTACGTGAGTGTATCCTTTTTCGATTAAGTTTTTTACTCACTGGCGCAGAAATCAGCTCGGATATGACTCTGCAGCCATTTCCAGGATGGTTGGCCACTGAACGAACAGCACAGTGAACCACATGCTGTCCAGACAAGAATATATCTTAGGTAGCGACTCTAGTTGAGGCCAAGCGATACTTTCCACACATAGGTAGATAGTCGCCTCTGGTTACGGTGCAAGCTCTTTCAAGGGGAATATCTGATCATACCCCACTGTTCGTAGACTCAGGGGAGCCGAACCACGTGGGTAAAACACCTTCTCGTTCGAGATGTCATGGTTTGAACGCGAGGGGTTCTTGGACTTGATTGCCAGGGAATGGGTCAAAGATGTAGCAGGCAAAAGTGCGATTGAGCGTTGGCAGAATAAGATTAGGCATTTGAGAAGCTTCTTACGGGGCTGGGCTAAGCACCTCAGTGGTGAGTATAAGATTGAAAAGGATAGACTCCTCATTCTTATACAGGACCTAGACATACCGGCCGAATCCCATATTTTATCACCAGCTGAGCTTCAGGTTAAGAATGACGCAGAGAAGAGGTTAAAAGAATTGCTCCGCGAAGAAGAACTGAAGTGGGCTTTGCGTGCTAAAGTCCGAAAAGTGGTCCAGGGGGATGCGAATACTCAGTTCTTCCATTTGATTGCTAATGGCAAACACAGAAAGAAGCGTATCTTTTAGCTTGAGCAAGACGAGGGCATTATTTTAGGTCAGGGTAACCTAAAAACATATATTACCGATTACTATAAGAAGTTATTTGGACCTCCGGAGGATAATAGTGTGTCTCTCGATGAGTCCAGGACTGAGGATGTACCTCAGCTAACGGCTGCCGATAATGATATTCTGGTTGCCCCGTTTTCGGAGAAGGAGGTGTTTGAGGCCATTACACAAATGAAAAACAATAAGGCTCCTGGACCGGATGGATTCCCAACAGAGTTCTATAAAAAGTGCTGACACATTATTAAGGGGGATTTACTACCTATGTTCCATGATCTGTTTTCTGGACAGCTTCAATTATTTCACTTGAATTTTGGGACCATCACATTGCTTCCTAAGAAGACAGATGTGGTGAGAATTGAGCAATTCAGGCCGATCTGTCTCCTCAATGTTAGTTTCAAAATTTTCACCAAGGTCGGGACTAACAGACTCACACAGATTGCATATTCTGTGGTGCAACAGTCCCAAACCGCTTTCATGTCGGACAGAAATATCCTTGAAGGGGTGGTAGTCCTGCATGAAACGCTCCATGAAATCCATTCCAAAAAATTGGATGGAGTGATTTTTAAGGTGGATTTCGAGAAAGCGTATGATAAAGTCAAATGGCCATTTCTCCAACAGTCATTGCGTATGAAAGGTTTTGATGAAGCCTGGCGCCGATAGGTTGAATCATTTACGCAAAAAGGTAGTGTGGGAATTAGAGTTAATGATGACATAGGTCACTATTTCCAGACACATAAAGGCCTAAGACAAGGAGATCCGATGTTCCCTATCTTGTTTAACATTGTGGTGGATATGTTGGCAATTTTGATAGGAAGGGCTAAGGAAAATGGTCAAGTCGGTGGATTGGTACCTCATCTTATTGATGGAGGTGTTTCCATCCTTCAGTACGCTGATGATACAATCATCTTTATGGAGCATGACTTGGCCAAGGCGAGAAATATGAAGCTGGTGTTATGCCTATTTGAACAATTGACCGGGTTAAAGATCAACTTTCATAAGAGCGAGTTGTTCTGTTTTGGTAGGGCCAAAGATGAACATGATGCTTATAGGCAATTGTTTGGTTGTGAGTTGGGAGAGTTACCCTTCTCTTACTTGAGGATTCCTATCCACCATCGTAGGATGACAAACAGAGAGTGGAAGTGCATAGAGGACAGATTTGAGAAGAAAATGAGCTGCTGTAAGGGTAAGCTCATGTCATACGGAGGCTGATTAATTCTAATTAATTCGGTGCTCACGAGTATGCCAATGTTTCTTCTATCGTTCTTTAAGGTGCCAGTTGGAGTAAGGAAGAGACTGGACTTCTATCGATCGCGCTTCTTTTGGCAGGGTGATGAGCTTAAAAGAAAATATCGACTTGCTAAATGGGATATCATTTGTAGACCGAAAGACCAAGGGGGTCTCGAGATTGAGAATCTCGAAATTAAGAATAAATGTCTTCTTAGCAAGTGGCTGTGGAAGCTCTCTTCGGAGAATGATGTTATGTGGGCTCAAATCCTTCGCAGCAAGTACCTCCAGACAAAAACTTTGTCCCAGGTTACAGTCCGGCCGACCGACTCGCCCTTCTGGAAAGGCCTTATGAAAGTCAAACAGGCATTGTTTAATAGGACGAAATTTGTTATTGGAAACGGCACGAGTACACGTTTCTGGGAGGATACTTGGCTTGGTGAGACACCCTTAGCCATCCAATACCCGTCTTTGTACCGCATTGTTCAACGACGTGAGGTGTTGGTTGCATCGGTCTTTCAATCTACCCCCCTTAATATTCAGTTCCGACGAACGCTAGTGGGCAATCGTTGGGAAGAATGGCTCCGTCTAGTTAGGAGACCGATGGAAGTCCAGCTTTCTCAACAACCCGATGAATTACGCTGGAAGTTGACTAAGTCTGGAGTATTTACCGTCAAATTAATGTATATTGATGCTATTAATTCGCACTCCATTCCTACGTCCAAGCTTGTTTGGGATGTCAAAGTTCCTTTGAAAATAAAAGTGTTTATGTGGTTTGTCCATAGACAAGTTATTTTAACTAAGGACAACTTGATAAAGCGTAATTGGGTAGGACCTACTAGGTGTAGTTTCTGCGATCGGGATGAGACCATCAAACACCTCTTTTTTGATTGCCCGCTGGCCAAGGTTCTTTGGCAGACGGTCCATATTGCTTTTAATATCAACACACCGAATTCTGTTAATGCGTTAATTGGGACATGGCTTAATGGGATTGAGCCTGACTTAGCGAGACATATTCGGGTTGGAGTTTGTGCTTTGCTATGGACTATCTGGAACTGCAGAAATGATTTGGTCTTTAACAGAATATCATGTATACATTTTTTGCAGGTCTTATTCCGAACTACGGCACTGATCCGTTCGTGGTCGCTACTCACCCAGACGGAGGCCAGGGAGCATTTGGTTACTGGGTCTTTCCGCTGGGAGATGGTAGCTCGGGATATTTTCAACCGGTTTGGATGGCGGTCATGTAATAGGATAGGCATTTAGTATCCCTATCTAGTTTAAGCCAGCCGGTTGTGGCATCTTTTTCAGGCTAGTTGATGTTTCTAGCCCTCTTTGGCTCTGTGTGAGCTTTATGTGCTTTTTATTACTTTTTGAGACCTTTGAGACTTTGTTGACACTACTTTATTTGATTAATAAGATGGCCGTATGCATCAATCTGATGCAGAGGCCGGGGAATCCCCCTTTTCAAAAAAAAAAAGGTAGATAGTCGCCTAGTCAGATGCTTCAGGCATGATCACCATACATGTATACGTCACTATACTTTTCACACACCGTTTGTCATCTTTGTACATGAAGACGACCGTCGGAAGACATGCTAAATGTAGGAGATTCACATGTGCCCAGCTAGCTAGCCACTAGCTAGAACGTAGAAATTGTTGGCGCAGCCTCTCGTCGCAGCGCCGCTTCTTCTTCTACCTCTCACAACTTTCTCTTTCTCTTGTTTCTCTCAAGAACACACGCCATGGAAGAACCGGGAAACATACACACACACACACGCATGTATCAGGGAAGGAAGCCAACTAGCTTTGCCAAGAGGCTCTCCTCCTTGGTCACACAAGTGCTACATCTTTTCCCACAGCCCTCTCGGCTTCACTTTTCTCATTGACTTACAACACTTAAATAGAGGCACACACGTACTATACTACAGCTGATCTCCTCTCTACTAGCCGGCAGCTTAGGCCACGAGTAACAACCTCTTGGCAACGCCCCACGATTCGGCCGGCACCCTCCTTCCTAGCTGAATACTCGGTCCACATCTGAGCCTATCTAACAGCTATGGAGCTTGGTCAAGCAACGGTACACACGTACATGCATGCAACAAGAAATAATCTAAACTTATCACTAATAACAAGATTAGTTCTAACATTCACCTCCCTAATCTTGTTAACTTATTTCTCTCTTGAAGCCCGTGGTCGTCGATGTCGTCGGTACAACGCGGAGACGGCCGCCAATGCCATCTTATCACATCGATTGCCGCCGTCGCCGCTGGCTTCAGTGAGAGCCGCACCTCGTGCGCCTTCACCATGAGCGCGCTGCCGTGGCACGCTCGCTGCCGTCTGTTTGCCACCGGTGCCGCAACTCGTCGGTGACTCGCCTCCATATTTGCCACCTATGCCACAACTCGCTGGTGACTCGCCTCCATGTTCGTCACCGGTGCCGCACCTCGCCGGTGACTCGCCTCCATGTTGCCGACGATGACGCACCTTGTCGCCGACTCGGACATGGAACTCCTTTCACCTCCATGTTGCCGACGACGACGCACCTTGCCGACGACTCTGACATGGAACTCCTCATGGTAATGGCCTCTGCTCCATGACCATCACCTCCTTGCCGCCTGTGACGCAACTTACCGGGCAGCATACCTTTTCTCCATCGCTCGTGACGCAGCTCGACGATGATGGAGACACGCACCGGCCGCTAGCAGCATCGCACCGCCAACGGCGTCCATCTTGGGCCGCCGGTCTCCACCTCACATGGAGTCCGCCGCACCGTCGTCGTCGCCTCGGATCGACAAGGCTCTGATGCCAATTGTTGGCGCAGCCTCTCGTCGCAGCGCCGCTTCTTCTTCTACCTCTCACAACTTTCTCTTTCTCTTGTTTCTCTTAAGAACACACACCATGGAAGAACCGAGAAACACACACACACACACGCGCATGTACCAGGGAAGGAAGCCAACTAGCTTTGCCAAGAGGCTCTCCTCCTTGGTCACACAAGTGCTACATCTTTTCCCACAGCCCTCTCGGCTTCACTTTTCTCATTGACTTACAACACTTAAATAGAGGCACACACGTACTATACTACTGCTGATCTCCTCTCCACTAGCCGGCAGCTTAGGCCACGAGTAACAACCTCTTGGCAACGCCCCACGATTCGGCCGGCACCCTCCTTCCTAGCTGAATACTCGGTCCACATCTGACCCTATCTAACAGCTATGGAGCTTGGTCAAGCAACGGTACACACGTACATGCATGCAACAAGAAATAATCTAAACTTATCACTAATAACAAGATTAGTTCTAACAGAAACATCATCGGATGTCACGGTGTACTACATTTGTAGTTTCCGGGAAATATCGCTTGGGGACCAGCTAACTAGAAAACATCCACCTGGGCAATATTTCAGGCACTCTTTCAAAAACTCCTTTCCCGTGATTGTGTTCTTCGTAATCTATACATGTTTCAGAAACGGAGGCTGGCATATTTTCTTTGACTACCCATTTGCTCTGAGTTTATTAAGTTATGTCTATCACCTTAATAAAGGAGTCGCCAGTTGTTCCTTTTCCTATGGAGATTATTGCTTTTGTCACCTCGAATATTTAGCTGCCCCTGAATGACTTCAACTTCAAGGGATTCATCCTGAAAAAAAAACTTCCGTTCCCTCCAGCCCCTCCCGCGTCACCTCCAAATGGCGACGATGAGGGAACCCTAGCGCGCCACCGTTGTTATCCTCTCCTCCTCCTTCCATTTCCCTCGCCGTCGCTAGAGGGCTCCGTAGGGAAAAGCTCGGCAGGAGCCGGCGGTGGAGGGGCTGCTCCTTCCCCTCGCATGCGGGGTGGCTTTTGCGGATCAGCACGTGGACCATGCGCTGGTTGCTGTGGCACAGTGGCGCACAAGCGTGGAGGTGATGCAAAGGTGTGGCGTCTGGGTGTTGGGCGGCACAGCCGATGCCGGGGCATGTTGGTGGTGGCGTTGGCGATAGTGCGGGCTTCGTCCTGATCTGCGGTGTGGCAGCCATTGGCGATGAGGGCTGCGGCACACGCTGTTAGCCCGTGGCTGGTTCTATGAGTTCGGCATTGGTGGCCGGTGACACATTGGTCTTGGGCCCTCACTTGTTCAAATCTGGGGTGAGACGGGTCGGTACAGTTTGGCGGTCATGTGGTGGTACAACATCGTGGCCATTATCTTGTTGTAAGCAGATGGTAGTGTTTTCGACCTTCCTTCTCCTGGGTCTGAGCCGGCGATGGCAGTGGTCTTGGGCCCGCACTTGCTCAGATATAGTGTGGGACGGGTCGGTACAGTGTGGCGGTTCTGTGGTGGCTACAATGTCGTGGTTGTTGTCTTGTTGGTGGCACATGGCAGTGTTTGCCGTCTTCCTTCTTCTGGGTTTGAGCCGGCAGCGTGCGGGTGTGCATGCAGCGGTAGTGGCTTTGACCTAGGGTCCGTGCTTGGGCATCCAGATATGGGTTGGGGCAGGTTGAAATTGCCGCTCCGAGTATGTGAGAATGGGCTTGGTCCAGGTGGTGCCCCTAGGCGATGAGTTCCCTCTCCCTGCGGGTACGATGGGCGATTGTGGTGAATGGAACACCTATACGTTGTCGGGCAGATCAACATCAAAGGCCACAGGCATGGCATCGTGCGATCTTGCAAGGCCACGATTGTCGGTAGTCAGGGGGTTGTGTCCCACTACCCCACCGGTCCATCGGGATTGGCTACACGGGCATGGATGTGTCCTATCATTGGAGGCGTCGACCCAAACTCCTTGGCTAATGCCAGGCTAGGAGTGAAAGGCGACCCCTTCTAATCTTCCTACCATGGTTGGTGCATAGTGATGAAGGGAGTTGGTTGTGTCCCAGGCATGGATGCCAGGGTGGTGGCCCTGGATGGCAGTCCACATGGTTCGCTCTCTAGTGGGCACTATAGTGGCGGTGGTGGCTTTCCCTCTTGGTCATGTGGGTGGCAAGAGGTGCAGCGGCTGGTGGCTCGAGCTCGTTCTCTGTCATTGGTAGTGGGGACACGCTCATATCCATACATTGGGATCTGAACTCATCGCCCTTGTCCTGGAGTAGGATAGGAACGATGAGGAGTATGGCTGTATGAACGGATAAATCGGGGTTCAAAACGGACACGCCCGACATTGACCGGGCGCATTCGGCATTCGCAGACGTTTAGGAGGGGGGGCAGATTTGGTAAATCCATTCCCACGAATCAAAGGGTTCCGAAGAAAATTTTCCTATAAATTTCTATCCTTTACAATTTCTATAAATTTCCTGTAAAGCAAATTCATTGCACCAACTCCCTCTAACCAATAATCCTTTATTCAACCTTTTTGAGCATTCAGTTTTCAATCACCAAATCCTCGAATCCTTCTCAAAGCGTCCGCGGACGCCCCGGTCAATGAAAAAAGTGACCCAACCGGATCCAGCATACAATCACGTCCGGGCTATCCGCAAATCCTCATATTGAAGATAAATGTAGGGAAGATATGAGGGCTCGTGGACGCGGCCGGTCTGTCCACCTGTAGGACGTGGCTCACCCCGTACCACTTTCTCTGTTTCTTTTTTCATTCTTTTATTTCTCTCTCTTCATCTTCAGCAATCATGTGGAAGTGACCGGATATATGAGGGAGAAAATAAGAAGTATGGTTGCATAAATAAACAAATAGGGGCTCAAAACGGAAACGCCCGACATAGACGTACTGGGCGCGTCCGCAGATGTTTACGGGGCTAGATTTGCTAAATCCGGCGCACTAGTAGAAAAAGGGCCATTTGTCCTGGTTCGTAACGGCCTTCTGTCCCGGTTCAGGAACCGGGACTAAAAGGTCGTTACTAAAGCCCTTGGCCTTTAGTCCTGGTACTTACACGAACCGGGACATATGGGCCTCCACGTGGCCGCTGCGGCCAGCCCAGGCAGGGGGGCCTTTGGTCCCTGTTGGTGACACCAACCGGGACCAAAAGGCATCCACGCGTCAGCAGCTGGCTGGAGCTGAGGTTTTTTTTTAAAAGGGGCTGGTTTAGGGATTTGGGTGGTTAATTTAGGTTGTTATTAGCTAGCTAATAGAGAGAAGTGTCCTCTCTT
The DNA here is from genome assembly GCA_032464435.1 of Aegilops umbellulata. Lineage (NCBI taxonomy): Eukaryota > Viridiplantae > Streptophyta > Magnoliopsida > Poales > Poaceae > Aegilops > Aegilops umbellulata. Next base: position 361,138,149 of record CP136059.1, read on the forward strand.
ATATCTCCGTGCTTGGTTTACCAACGCTACTGCTATGCCTAAACATGGCTTAGATTGAAGTGAAGGCAACATGTGATGCATGTCGAAAGTAATACTTGAAAGCGCGTTATATCGACTAGAGGGGGGGGTGAATAGGCGATTTTTATGAAATTCTTCACTGAGGAATTTGCTCGTGAGGAAATTCCTTAGCGAAGAAATACTAGCAGCAGAATAAGTACTCAGAAGTAAACATAACGGATTACATGCATGGTCATCATGATGAAATGAAGACAAACACAGAGTACAGAAAGCGTAGGCACAGGATAACTCTAGATGAAGACAAACAGACTGAAGAAATTGAACTGAGGAATTTGTGAAAGTCTTCAGTCAAAGTCTTCAAACACAGATATGAACAAACAGACAACACAGTAATGAGGAAATGAAAGTGTTGGGGAAATGGAACCAGTAAGCTTGGTGAAGACAATGATTTGGTAGACCAGTTCCAACTGCTGTCTCAGTTGTACGTCTGGTTGGAGCGGCTGGGTATTTAAACTCGAGGACACACAGTCCTGAGCACACATCTCGGGACACCAAGTCCTCACCGTATTCTCCTTGAACTAAGGACACACAGTCCTTGTCCAATCACTCATGGTAAGTCTTCAGGTGACTTCCAAACCTTCACAGACTTGGTCACTCGGCGATCCACAATTCCTCTTGGATGCTCTAGACCTTGACGCCTAACCGTCTGGAAGAAGCACAGTCTTCAAAGGTAACAAGCGTCGGATCCACGCAGGATCAATTTCTTCAGTGATGCTCAATCACTTTGGGTTTGTAGGTGTTCTGGGTTTGGGTTTGGATTTTCCTCACTTGATGATTTTCGCTCAAAGTCCTCGGAGGATGGGTTGCTCTCAAATGACAAGTGTCAAGTTCACGCGGAGCAGCCAACCAACTAGTGGTTGAAGGGGGCGGCTATTTATAGCCTAGGGAGCAGCCCGACATGATAAGACATAAATGCCCTTCAATGATATGACCGTTAGGTGGACAAGATATTTTAGGACAGCTGGCGCGTGGCGCAGCAACGGTCGGAAATTTGGAGTACAAATTCCTCAGGGCTGTCATGTTCCTCATTGTGTAGGCAATTCGCACTGGCGAATTCCTAACTCCTCAGTCAGAGCAAAGTCCTCAGTGACCAGAAGAACTGCGTCTCTATCACTGAAGAAATTGACTGAACTGTATGAGATTTCCAATGGCTTCACTCGAAGGGATTGGTAGATGTAGGATTTGAGTTGAGCATCACATGGAAATTTTCTCCTTAGTATTTCCTCGACCCCCTTTAACAGTACGGTGTTTCCTATGACTCAAGAAAGAGAAAAATGAAACTACGAAAACAAAAGTCTTCACGCTTCACGTTCCTCCAACGAATACCAAGTCTTCAAGGTCACACCAATTTCTTCACTTTCAAAGTCTTCAGAAAGTCTTCAGAAAGTCTTCAGAATATCAAAGTCTTCAGTCGAAGAACTTCATTTTTAGGGGTCGACTTTTACTGTAAGTTTCAAACTCCTCATAGACTTATAGACCTGTGTACACTCATAAACACATCAGATGCTTAACCTATAAGTCTTCAATACACCAAAATCACTAAGGGGCACTAGATGCACTTACAATCTCCCCCTTTTTGGTGATTGATGACAATATAGGTTAAGTTTTCAACGGGGATAAATATATGAAGTGTAGAGACTAATATTGAGGAATTTGGTTGCAAGATATAGAAGAACTCCCCCTGAAGTTGTGCACAGTGAGGAATTTGCTTTTGAAGCAATGCACACTTGAAGAGTTAAATCATGGAGATCTCCCCCTATATCTTGTAATTCATACACGCATTTGATATATGATATGAAGAATTTGAAATGCATGATGAAATATGGTGCCTGATGCAATTCAGCATGCGTGCGATAACATTAATGAGGAATAAGCATGCAGAATAGCGCATCAAAAGTATCGGAGCTCAAGCATGTGTCGAAGTATCAGAGCACCGAGCACCATAGGGTTTAAGATTACAACTCGATCCAATAAAAGTTTCGGAAGAACGAGAGTTGCAACTTAAAAAAATATGCCCTTATTATAGACCCGCTTGAAGACTAACTCAGATTTCTCCCCCTTTGTCATCAAATGACCAAAAGGATTGAAACTGAGGACTAACGCCCCTGAAGATATTCAAGTTGATGGAGGAGCGCCAGTGTTGTTGGGGTCGGTTGTTGAAGTAGGGCCTGCTGCAGTGTCGTCCAAGTCTTCATTTTCATCAGTGTCGCGTGATGAAGAATATGAACTGGCCACCAGAGAAGGAACCTTGACCTTCTTGAATTTCTTCGGCGGAGGTGCCGACCAGGCAAATTCTTCTTTGAGGCCCATGTTCTCTAAATCTTCAGCACTATATACTTGAGACAGAACAACCCAGGTGCGGTTGAAGGTTTCATGAAGGTAGTAATGGTTTTTCTTCACTGCATTATATGTGGCAGTCATGTTGTGAAGAATTGAACCAAACTGACGCTTGACCCATTTGTGATTGCGATCAACCTTTTGATGAAGACTGAGGAGTAACTCACGATCAGTCATCACCCTGGGTGCTGTGGCTTGAGGATTTGTCTTGGCAGTATTAGCAACAGAGTCATGTGTGGCAGAGTCATCATTGGTGGAATAAGAAGAAGCCTTGTGAAAGTGACCATCCAATGGACGAATGCCTTCATCTATCACAGCAGTGGCCTTGCCCTTTTCATCAGCTGAGGAAAATGTCCTTTTGAGGACTTCAATAGGAGGCAAGTAGCTGCAGTGGTTGAGAGTTTTAGCCTTGTAGTTGAGTGAAGACCTTGTCCTGATGAATCTCATAATCCAAGGTGCATAAGGCTTCAGCTCAAATGGTGACATAGCAATGTTGGCTAGAGTCCTCATGAAGAAATCATGGAAGTTTATGGGAACGCCATGTATGATATTGAAAAGCATATTCTTCATGATGCCAACAATTTCTTCATCGGAAGAATCATGTCCTTTGATGGGACATATTGTCTTCGTCAGAATGCGATAGACAGTCCTAGGCACATACAGCAATTCCTTGACGAGGAATTTGGTACGAGGTGATTTCCCTGGCTTCAGAGGCTTCATGAGCACTTGCATATAGTGGTTTGACAGTTCAGGTTCATCATACACGCAACGCGCATCTTCAGTGGGTGGACTAAGAGAAAGGCAGTGAAGCAATTCAGTTGCTGGGGCCTTGTAATGTGTATTTTCAGTCATCCAGTCCAGAACCCATGAATTGACATTTTCAGAGTTGCCAGTGATGTGCAGTGTAGCATAGAACTACATATTTAATTTCCTCTCCTATACAAAAACTAGCAAGACCCACTCCATTGGTAATTCCATCAATAACACCCTTATCAAAAAACTCCGTGAGTTCGGTTAACCCTCTTATACCGAGGGTAAAGACCCTAGTATAGAAAATATCTATATAACCGCGATTATATGACCAACTGTATATATTTTTTTACTTGATCTAAAAATTCTTTTTTAGGATTTCCTTTGTAAAAAGAGGTCATATGCGTTCTCAGAGGGTTTTTCATAAAGAACAAGTTTTGAGGAATTTGACCAGATTCGTCTTGAGGAATTTCACTAAGCTCCATATATATCTTAGGTTCCAGAGTTGTATAGATTGAGAATCCACACAATTGAGGAATCTTGAAGAAATTTAGACTTAGGGAAATGAATCAAGAACAGAGAACAAGTGAGGTGTTTTGTGTGTGAGGATTTGAAGAATAAAAACACCTTTGAAGATTTTGTAGAAAAACTTCGAATCAAGGAGGGTAGTAAAAATAGCTTTTAATTACCCTGAATGAAGAACATGACGAACTGTGAGTTGGAACAGAGAAGTTCGTCAATGCAGATCTTCCACGCCCTAACTTGGCGGAGGAAGACGTCTACGGCGGCGGCGGAGGTGAAGATTTCCGCTGTCGGCGCGAGTACGTCGGCGATGAGGTCGAGGCAGTGAAGCTTTTCTTCACCGGCGACGATGGAGTAGCGACGGCGCTAGGGTTTGGAGAGCTCGAGCGAGGTAAAGGAAGTGAGGATGGCAATGGAGGGGTATTTATAGCCGCAGTGAAAAACTGCTTGTCCGAAGATTTAGGACTAACATGCCCCTGGCCGTTCTCCTTCACTTGACATGTGTCACCCACGTACTGTGTAGTGGAGATCGTGTAAGATCGTGGGTGAGTAAAATACTCCATCGTGGGAAGTGGAACGGATTGCGCGGCAAAACCGAAGGTTTGGATAAGATTAGTTTTAACGTTCCGTTCGCAATTTCTTCAGCTGACAGGACACAGTGAATAATTTGAACGAGTTTCAAATAGAACGCACATGAAGAATTTGTAAACGGACTGGATTGAGTATAGCATAGAGGGGAAGGGTCCGATCACATTCACTTAGCAAAAAAAATTTCAACTTGAAGAAATAGCTATAAGTGAATGCTGTAGAGGACATAAACTCATATATATATATATATATATATATATATATATATATATATATATATATATATATATATATATATATATATATATATATATATATATATATATATAGCAAATGAAGAAAAACGACGGCACAAGTGAAGACTTTGTAAAGTTTGAAGAATTTGAAAAACTGAAGAATTTCAAAAGTTGAGGCAAACTCAAATTGAAGATTTTCAACTTTTGTGGTGGCGTGACCCACCATGTAAGAATGATGATTTCAGACACCGCGTACAATTGTCGTAGGGTTCTGAGAATCAAATTCTTCATTAATTTCTTCACACTTAGAGTGTTATTCTTCATTGATTGAAGAAAAACGTTTCTTCATGTGTTGCACATCTAAGTCATCAATTATGCATAGGTATTAGGATAAGTGCATTTTCAAAGTACATTCGAAGATTCTAAGATATTTAGCTCACACCGCAACTTGCTAAATCTCTTCTCATCCAAGGGCTTAGTGAAGATATCGGCTAGCTGTTCTTCAGTCTTCACATGCTCAATAGAAATGTCGCCCTTCAACACATGATCACGAAGAAAATGATGACAAATCTGAATGTGCTTTGTCTTCGAGTGCTGAACTGGGTTGTGAGCAATCTTGATGGCACTCTCATTGTCACAGAGGAGAGGCACATTCTTCACGTTGACTCCATAGTCCTTGAGTGTTTGCTTCATCCATAGTAGTTGAGCACAGCAAGAACCAGCAGCAATGTACTCAGCTTCAGCTGTAGACAGTGATACGCAGTTCTGTTTCTTCGAGGACCAACAGACCAAGGATTGTCCGAGGAAATGACAAGTATCAGATGTTGACTTGCGATCCACATGGTCACCAGCATAGTCAGAATCAGAATATCCAATGAGGTCAAAGTCTGAGCCCTTGGGGTACCATAATCCTAGTGTTGGTGTGTGAGCTAGATATCGAAGAATATGCTTCACAGCCATATGGTGTGATTCCTTCGGCGCAGCTTGAAATCGTGCACACATGCAAACACTAAGCATTATATCTGGCCTAGATCCACATAAGTACAATAAAGAGCCAATCATGGAGCGGTATACCTTGTGATCGAAGTCAGTACCATTTTCATCAGTGCATAGATGACCATTTGTGGGCATAGGAATTTTGAGACCTTTGCAATCTTGCATGCCGAATTTCTTCAGGACATCCTTGAGGTATTTCTCCTGAGATATGAATATCCCATTGTGCTGTTGACGAATTTGTAGACCTAAGAAGAATTTCAATTCTCCCATCATAGACATTTGATATTCTTCACTCATCATATAGGCAAATTCATCACTATAACGTTGGTCAGTACAGCCAAAGATGATATCATCAACATATATTTGGCACACAAACAGTTCACCATCACATGATTTAGTAAAAAGAGTGGGATCGAGTGAACCGGGTGTGAAGCCTTTCTTCATGAAGAATTCCTTCAATGTGTCATACCACGCCCGTGGGCCCTGCTTGAGGCCATAGAGGGCCTTGTTAAGTCTGAAGACTTTGTCAGGATGTTTTGGATCTTCCAAACCTGGTGGTTTAGCAACATATACTTCTTCCTCAATCTTACCATTGAGGAATGCACTTTTCACATCCATTTGGTATAAGATGATATCATGATGGTTAGCATAAGAAAGTAATATGCGAATAGCTTCAAGTCTAGCAACAGGTGCAAAAGTTTCATCGAAATCAATTCCTTCAACCTGTGTGTAGCCTTGAGCTACTAGTCGTGCCTTATTCCTCACCACAACACCATTTTCATCTTGCTTGTTGCGGTAGATCCACTTTGTACCAATGATGTGATGCTTGCGAGGATCGGGACGATTAACCAGTTCCCATACGTTGTTGAGCTTGAACTGATGTAATTCTTCTTGCATGGCCTGAATCCACTCAGGCTCCAGAAATGCTTCATCTACCTTAGTGGGCTCTGTGATAGAGACAAAAGCAAAGTGCCCACAAAAGTTAGATAGATGTGAAGCTTTTGAGCGTGTGAGAGGACCTGGTGCTCTAATGTCATCGATGATCTTCTCCACTTGCACTTCTTTTGCAATGCGAGGGTGAGTTGGTTGCCGTTGAGGAATTTGATCAGCATTTTCTTCAGCATCAATTTCCTCAACATTTTCTTCGGGTGCATCAGTTTGACGTTCTTCATGTTCTGGAACGAATTCTTCAGCAGATTCTTCAGTAGGAATGATATCTTCAGTAGCCTTGTGCTTGATCGATTCCTCAGGTGCTGGTTCATCTAACACAGAAGGTAGGTGCTCTCTTTGCGAGCCATTAGTTTCATCGAACCGCACATCTACAGTTTCAACAATCTTGTGAAGAACATTGTTGAAGACTCTGTAGGTGTGCGAGTCCTTTCCGTAACCAAGCATGAAACCTTCATGTGCTTTCGGTGCAAATTTAGAGTTGTGATGAGGATCTCTAATCCAGCATTTAGCACCGACGACTTTGAAATAACTCACATTGGGTTTCTTGTCAGTGAGGAGTTCATAGGCAGTCTTCTTGAAGAGTTTGTGAAGATATACTCTGTTGATGATATGGCACGCAGTATCAATTGCATCAACCCAGAAACGACGAGGGGTTTTGTACTCATCGAGCATAGTGCGAGCCATCTCAGCAAGAGTCATGTTCTTGCGCTCCACGACGCCATTCTGTTGAGGAGTATAAGGAGCAGATAATTCATGAGTAATACCAAGTTCATCAAGATAGTCATTGAGACCCGAATTCTTGAACTCAGTGCCATTGTCACTTCTGATGTGCTTGATCTTCACACCAAAGTTAGTTGAAGCCCTCGAGGAAAATCGTTTGAAGACTTCCTGCACTTCAGTTTTGTAAGAGATAAGGTGCACCCATGTGTAATGAGAGTAATCATCAACAATAACAAAACCATATTGAGATGCTTCATTTGAGAGAGAGGAATAATGGTTAGGACCGAAGAGATCCATGTGAAGCAATTCGAATGGACGAGTAGTGGTCATGATAGTCTTCGCTGGATGCTTGGCCTTGGTCATCTTTCCAGTTTCACAGGCACCGCATAAGTGATCCTTGAGGAATTTGACATTCTCAATGCCAATGACATGCTTCTTCTTCGCAAGCGTGTGCAGATTCCTCATGCCTGCATGACCAAGTCGTCGATGCCATAGCCATCCTTCTGAAGTTTTTGCAAGTAGGCACACGGTAGGTTGTGAATCTACAGAGAAATCAACAATATACAAGTCTCCTCTCCTAAAGCCTTCGAAGACTTTGGATTTGTCAGATTCCATAATCACAACACAACGATACTTGCCGAAGACAACAACCATATCTAGATCACAAAGCATTGAGACAGACATAAGATTGTATCCTAAGGACTCAACAAGCATGACTTTGTCCATGTGTCGATCCTTTGTGATAGCAACCTTACCTAGACCCAATACCTGACTTTTCCTTTTATCAGCGAAAATGATATGCTTCATGTGTGATGCTGATAAGGGAGCATCCATCAACAGATTCTTGTCACCGGTCATGTGATTTGTACATCCACTATCAAGTACCCATTCAGTGGCTTTGGGTTGATCATCCTGCAGATGAATTAGTGCAACTTACGAACCTCATATACTTCAGTAGTGAAGAATATGACATCACAATTCATCAGATCAATTTCATCAAGCAGTAGAACCGATAAAACAGAGGGAGGACGTGTGAAATGAAAGTTCATTTCATCATGGTTAGCCTGCGTCCTTTCAGGCATTTTTGTCAGGTCCCCAGCAAATTCTTCAGACGTTACAGCACGTCTGGAGACCTGACCCTGCAGAAGAGATTAGTTATTTTTCTTCACCACCCACATCTGAAGGGGTGGCAAAGAGTTCATCACTCTGCGAGCTCCATATGAGAATGGTGGCAAAGCAGCCAAACCATTTCGTTTCACAAAGAGGGGTTAGGATAAGCATATGAATAAGCAGATAAATTCTTTGAGGACTTCTGAACATAATAATTTGAAGAATAATGCTCATATTCATAGCCCTTGGCTCTTCCCTGCGAAATAGAGTTGGTAGCACGATGATGTTCATATGAGGTTTTTGATCCATGTGAGGAATTTGATCCTCTTGAGGAATTTGGTCTGTATGAGGACTTGGATCCATATGAAGAATTTGGTCCATATAAAGAATTAGATCTGGGGTTCCTTTTCTTCACAGGTGGTGTCATGAGGACATTCACCTGAAGACTTTCAAGGCAGCTTTTGGGAACCAAGATTTTCTTCATAGGGGAACTGTTCCTGCAGTTAGTGCCAACATATCTAGCAAATACTTCACCATTCTGATTTTTGAACAGTTTATAGTTGGAGTCAAATGACTCATCAGAAGAATGAGAAGATTCACATGTATAGCCAGATAAATCAGATGGATCAACTGGAGGTCCCTTTGCAGCAACCCATGAGGTTTTGGGGTACTGCTCAGGCTTCCAATAAGTACCATCCGCATTGAGTTTCCTCTCAAAGGCAATATCGTCTTTCCTAGGGTTCCTGTTGAGGATCTGCTTTTTAAGCACATCACAAAGAGCCTGATGCCCTTTGAGGCTTTTGTACATGCCTGTCATGTACAATTCCTTCAGTCCTGCATCGTCAGTGATACTTGCAATGTCCTCAGATGAGGAATTAGTGATAGCAGAGACAGGTGAAGAATTTGTAACATTTGAAGAATTTGAACATTCAGGTGAAGAATTAGCAGATTCTCGTTCAATGCATTTTAAACATGGAGGAATAAATTCTTCCTGAGCAGCGCTGATTTGTTGAGCAAGTAATGAATCGCGCTCCTTCTGAAGATCTTCATAACTCACTCTTAGCTTCTCAAGATCTTGCTTCTTTTGAAGATATTCATAAGAAAGCTTCTCATGATCAGATAAGAGAGTGTTATGATGATTTTGAAGGTTGTCAAGCTTAGTCTGAAGTCTCTGAAGATTTTCAGTCAAGGCCTTAGTGCGATCCATTTCTTCACCCAACATATCATCACTTTTGTCTAGCATGTTTTGAACCTTTTCAAAAGCCTTTTGTTGTTGCACAGCAATCTTAGCAAGTTTAGAGTAGCTAGGCTTAAGATTTTCATCAGATTCATCATCACTAGATTCAGAGGAGGCGTATTTGAGTACCTTGGCACCCTTTGCCATGAAGCAATAGGTGGGAGCGTAGTCATCACTGCCTTCGTCAGCCTTGTTGGTGAGATCACTTTCTTCAGCGTTGAAGATGGATTTGCTGACGAATGCAGTAGCGAGGGCTAGGCTCGCCACACCAGACTCAGAGTCTTCAGATTGTTCCTCTTCCTCATTTTCTTCAGATTCAGCCTCAGAGTCCATTTCCTTCCCAATGAATGCCCGAGCCTTCTTGGAGCTGCTCTTCTTGTGAGACGAAGACTTCGAGGATTTTGATGATGAAGATTTTGAGGATTTCTTCTTTTTCTTCGCATAATCAGAACTGTAATCCTTGTATTTCTTCTTCTTTGATTCGTTTTCCCACTGAGGACAATCTTGAATGTAATGTCCTGGTTTCTTGCACTTGTGACAAAGCCTCTTCTTATAGTCACTGGTTGAGGAATCGTTGCTCCTTGAGGATTTTCCAAAACGACCACGTCTTGAGAGCTTCTGGAATTTCTTCACAAGCAGCGCCAGATCATGACTTAGTTCTTCAGGATCAGCAAGGCTGCTATCAGAGTCTTCATCTTCGGACTCAGATACTACCTTGGCCTTCAGTGCACGTGATCTGCCATAGCTTGAACCGTAGAGATCTCTCTTCTCAGCAAGCTGGAACTCATGAGTGTTTAGCCTCTCGAGGATATCAGCGGGGTCAAGTGACTTGTAATCAGCACGCTCTTGAATCATCAGTGCCAGAGTGTCAAATGAGGAATCAAGCGATCTCAGCAATTTCTTCACCACCTCATGGTCGGTGATGTCAGTGGCACCAAGTGTTTGAAGCTCATTTGAGATGTCAGTGAGGCGATCAAAGGTTTGCTGAACATTTTCATTGTCGAGTCTTTTGAAGCGGTTGAAGAGATTGCGAAGAACATCAACTCGAGAATCACGCTGAGTTAAAACTCCTTCATTGACTTTGGACAGTCTATCCCAGTTAAGCTTAGCAGTTTCCAAAGCACTCACTCTACCATATTGTCCTTTGCTCAGATGGCCACATATGATATTCTTCGCTTGGGAATCAAGTTGCTTGAATCTCTTCACATCGGTAGCGTTCAGTGAGGGTGAGACGGAGGGAACACCATTTTCCACAACATACCAGAGATCGTTATCAATTGCCTCAAGATGCATGCGCATCTTGTTCTTCTAGTAGGGGTAGTCCGTCCCATCAAAGGTAGGACACCCAGCAGAGACCTTGATCATACCTGCGGTCGACATAACTAAAACTCCAGGCGATTAAACCAAAATCACACAGAACAAGGGAGTACCTCGCTCTGATACCAATTGAAAGCGCGTTATATCGACTAGAGGGGGGGTGAATAGGCGATTTTTATGAAATTCTTCACTGAGGAATTTGCTCGTGAGGAAATTCCTTAGCGAAGAAATACTAGCAGCGGAATAAGTACTCAGAAGTAAACATAACGGATTACATGCATGGTCATCATGATGAAATGAAGACAAACACAGAGTACAGAAAGCGTAGGCACAGGATAACTCTAGATGAAGACAAACAGACTGAAGAAATTGAACTGAGGAATTTGTGAAAGTCTTCAGTCAAAGTCTTCAAACACAGATATGAACAAACAGACAACACAGTAATGAGGAAATGAAAGTGTTGGGGAAATGGAACCAGTAAGCTTGGTGAAGACAATGATTTGGTAGACTAGTTCCAACTGCTGTCTCAGTTGTACGTCTGGTTGGAGCGGCTGGGTTTTTAAACTCGAGGACACACAGTCCCGGACACCCAGTCCTGAGCATGCATCTCGGGACACCAAGTCCTCACCGTATTCTCCTTGAACTAAGGACACACAGTCCTTGTCCAATCACTCGTGGTAAGTCTTCAGGTGACTTCCAAACCTTCACAGACTTGGTCACTCGGTGATCCACAATTCCTCTTGGATGCTCTAGACCTTGACGCCTAACCGTCTGGAAGAAGCACAGTCTTCAAAGGTAACAAGCGTCGGATCCACGCAGGATCAATTTCTTCAGTGATGCTCAATCACTTTGGGTTTGTAGGTGTTCTGGGTTTGGGTTTGGATTTTCCTCACTTGATGATTTTCTCTCAAAGTCCTCGGAGGATGGGTTGCTCTCAAATGACAAGTGTCAAGTTCACGCGGAGCAGCCAACCAACTAGTGGTTGAAGGGGGCGGCTATTTATAGCCTAGGGAGCAGCCCGACATGATAAGACATAAATGCCCTTCAATGATATGACCGTTAGGTGGACAAGATATTTTAGGACAGCTGGCGCGTGGCGCAGCAACGGTCGGAAATTTGGAGTACAAATTCCTCAGGGCTGTCATGTTCCTCACTGTGTAGGCAATTCGCACTGGCGAATTCCTAACTCATCAGTCAGAGCAAAGTCCTCAGTGACCAGAAGAACTGCGTCTCTGTCACTGAAGAAATTGACTGAACTGTATGAGATTTCCAATGTCTTCACTCGAAGGGATTGGTAGATGTAGGATTTGAGTTGAGCATCACATGGAAATTTTCTCCTTAGTATTTCCTCGACCCCCTTGAACAGTACGGTGTTTCCTATGACTCAAGAAAGAGAAAAATGAAACTACGAAAACAAAAGTCTTCACGCTTCACGTTCCTCGAACGAATACCAAGTCTTCAAGGTCACACCAATTTCTTCACTTTCAAAGTCATCAGAAAGTCTTCAGAAAGTCTTCAGAATATCAAAGTCTTCAGTCGAAGAACTTCATTTTTAGGGGTCGACTTTTACTGTAAGTTTCAAACTCCTCATAGACTTATAGACCTGTGTACACTCATAAACACATCAGATGCTTAACCTATAAGTCTTCAATACACCAAAATCACTAAGGGGCACTAGATGCACTTACAATACTAATCCTAACTTTGATCAAGTTTGGATTGTACTACTTTCGGCATGCAGCACATGCATGTTGCCTTCACTTGAATCCAATCCATGTTCATTTCACCCGGTGATATATAATAACTCTTCATGCTCGCATCATGCATCATCATATATAATAATAAGTCCTACTAATCATCATCATACAACTTCTACTCGTTATTAATAACAAGAAATACGATCATCATCCTCATAGTCATCGAACCAACCCTACTTAATTGTTCTAAGCACATGATCATCAGTATTAGGTAGGACCTAAATACCCTCCTTAAGGTAAAATAGCATAAAACAATATAGACCCTGACTCTCCATTATGGAGAATGGAGATCATCCTGTCTCCAATTCTTGCGCTTCGCTTCCTTTTGCTTCCAAGAACCTCCTTACGACTGTCCATACATTTTTTTCCATTTTTTGATTAGCATGTCTCCACTTCTCTGAGAAATCCGGTATGGACAGTTGAGATTCGTAGGATGACCTGGATATATGTTCAAAACACGAAGGCTGCCATTCTGATACATCAAATGAGGCACACAATCCTCTGGGATTCTCTATTGAAAAACATAGTAATAACTTCATGGTTAGCAATGATGTACTAGTTTTAGAAGTATGCAAAAGATGCACGGATGTCGTAATAGTAAAATAATTTACCAGGGTATCTCCATGGTAGTTACCGTAGTTCAACACGTGCACTAGTGGTATGTATTGACCATAATGTTGAGCAGTTTGATTGTAGATATTGTAATTCTCAATATCAGTACAAAATCCGACCAAATGATTTTTCTCCAGATAAGTTAATTCGGAGCCATCGTTGTAGTGGGTTTTGTCTACCATGTTCTGCACGTTGTTCGAACAATGAAAATAAGCTGTCAATGGAAATAAGCTGTCAACTATTTTGAAATAAACAATATAAATTAGCTATTACCTATGTTTGAGAAACTCACATAGCGGTAGAATTGGAGGTGTATCAACAAGGACCCAAATGTCCATATTTTCTTGCTCGATTTTAGGATCACCAAGATCCATGGTGACAAGCATACCCTCTTCAAAAACCATACATCTTGCAAAGTGCTTCCCATTTTTGCAACCAAAATGGGTTACGCTCTCAGAATTGTACAACTTTACTTCAAAATCCACACCATGATGGGTCCTTAGGTGAATTTTCTTTGTTTCGAAACTTTCATGGTCTTCAAAACACATCCTCTCCAAGACATAGCCTCTTGCATGGCATGGGATAAGCTAGTCGAATTGTAAAAGATAAAAAATACACATTGAAATATTTGAAGTCGTGCTTAATTACGAAAAAATAACTATTGTCGTCGTTGCGTACGGTTTCAACATCGAAGGTCTCCTCCAGCTTAATTCTGAAGCGCCGATCTTCGTCTAGGTGAGCCCTGTCGCACTGACCTCGGTCGTCGTGGCACCAGTTGCACTCCCCCGCGAGACATTCCTCGTCCGAGTACCACATTTCCTATGTTCATAATTCAAATATTAAACATCTATAATTAAATATATGTACTAAAAAACCTAAGTTAGATCATTATCATTCATCACGGGTTGACTATCGGTCTGTAGAGTCTTTTGTTGAAAACTCTCAGCTCACGTGGTGTATACATTCGACCGTTGGTGATGGTCGCTCCTCCTTTCATCCCCGAGTGCATTACACCAAAATGTCTAGCACACGGGAATGAAGGAGAAGCGACCCCCATGACAACAGTCGAGATTCTTCGTCCTCTCATATATATATGATGGAACTCTCCCTCACTGATTCCTCTCTGACATTTGCGACCATCGGTGATGGTAGCTTCTCCTTTCGTTCCCGAGTGTATTACACCAAGTTGTCTAGCACACGGGAACGAAGGAGAAGCTACCCCCACGATAACAGTCAGGATTCTTCGTCCTCTCATATATGGTGGAGACACGACAGACTTAAAGTCAACCAGAAATATCGTTTAATTATCTTTCAAAAAAAGGATTTGGCTGGTCTCACCTCGAGGTCGGAGGGGGTCGGTGATGGGGACGATGGCGGGGATGATGGAGGGGGGATCCTAGATTTCTGCGAAAACAAAAACCCTATAAGCTATCAACTAATCATATGCATACGCCTTGCATAGTGCTCTCCAATTCTAGCATTCAGAGTAGGAGTAGTTTTTCGAGTTGAGCATTCAATAAGCAAAATCAAATCGCAAAATAAAGTAGTATTCAAATTAGGATGCATTCAATTATAAGCAAAACTACATCATCTCCATGCGTCCGTACATCGTCGAATATTATCACTAATACACCTCTAATACTATGATACATATAACATCGCTAGTACAGCTAGAATCGTAGCGCCAGACGGGTATCGGCGTGGGCGGTGGACACCCGAAGAGAAGGAACCATCACAGGATCGCTCCAGTGAGATCCCTGAAGAACCTGCCAGGTATTGTCGAACCTGCCCTCCAACGCAACCACGTAGCGACGGAAGTGCTCGTCCTCCTCGCTAACACGGTAATGTACCACCTCTGCGGTGTCCTGAAGCCTCGGCACCGTCAGTGGCCCATGCGACCGCCACCAAAGAAGGATCGGGTCAACGACGGGCTGGCTCCTCACCAACCTACGCCCCCGGAAGGTAGCACCTCCGAAAACCAGCCCGGCGGAGCCCAGTCCCGGACATGGCCCCTCTGATCAAGCCGGCCTCCTCCGCCGAGTCGACGACGAGGATGGGGGATAGGCATCGTCGACGTCGATGCAGGAATAATTTCTTTAACTAAAATATTAAACTAGTTCTATTAATTTTCTTGCTAAAAATAAACTACTTCTATAGTAAAATAAACTAGTTTTATTAAATCAACTAGTTCAACTACTAAGCACTTACTATAAATAGAATAAAGTAATACTTACTGTCGGTGTCAAAACCGGCGGATCTCGGGTAGGGGGTCCCGAACTGTGCGTCTAGGCGGATGGTAACAGGAGACAAGGGACACGAAGTTTTACCCAGGTTCGGACCCTCTCGATGGAGGTAAAACCCTACGTCCTGCTTGATTAATATTGATGATATGGGTAGTACAAGAGTAGATCTACCACGAGATCAAGGAGGCAAAACCCTAGAAGCTAGCCTATGGTATGATTGTTGTATGTTGGAGTTGTTGTCCTACGGACTAAAAACCCACCGGTTTATATAGACACCGGAGAGGGTTAGGGTTACACAAAGTCGGTTACAATGGTAGGAGATCTGAATATCCGTATCGCCAAGCTTGCCTTCCACGCCAAGGAAAGTCCCATCCGAACACGGGATGAAGTCTTCAATCTTGTATCTTCATAGTCCAGGAGTCCGGCTGAAGGTATAGTCCGGCCATCCGGACACCCCCTAATCCAGGACTCCCTCAGTAGCCCCTGAACCAGGCTTCAATGATGACGAGTCCGGCGCGCAGATTGTCTTCGGCATTGCAAGGCGGGTTCCTCCTCCAAGTTCTTCATAAAAGATTATAAACACTAAGAGTAGTGTCCGGCTCTTCAAAATAAGTTTCCACATATTGCCATAGAGAGAATAAAATCGACACAAATCTAATCTGCTGACGTATTCCGTAGCGTGACATCACACTATGACCAAGGCTTTATTCGAATCGTTTTCACTTCTCCACCTCAGCGCGTTTTGCGAGGCAGTTTACTTGGCACGTCTTGTCAAAGCAGAGATCGTGTCCCCTTTATTTACGGGATTCTCATCAATACGGACGTGGGTAACCCAATCGTGCCCGTTTAGCATGTTTTCTCGATTAAAGGCGAGTCCCAAACGGTCACGGGGAGGGCTCTTGGTATTCAACCTCTTATAAAGAGACCAAGGCCTTACTCCTTTTTTCCAATCTCAAACGAGTTCGCCCGTCGCCTCGAGTTCCAGCACCCTAGGCCCCAGATTCTAGGCGCTTCGGACCTTCGACAATGTCCGGTTCCGACCTTCAAGGCCGATGGATGCCCTCCTCCGTCACGGAGGAGGAGGTGCTAAAGTTGAGGGAGGCTAAGTTCATGACCGGGAAATTTCGCATAGGTTGCCTGCTCAAGGGCAGGCAGGTCCCAGTCCCCAGCCAGGTGAGAGCGTGGTGTTCATGTCTCACTTCCTTCGGGGGTTAGGTTTCCCAATGGACCCCTTTGTGAGGGGGCTGCTGTTCTATTATGGGCTGGAATTTCACGACTTAGCTCCGGAGTCCATCCTCCATATTTCCTCATTCATCGTCGTATGTGAAGCGTTCCTCCGTGTTACCCCTCACTTCGGATTATGGCTCAAGACCTTTCAAGTGGAGCCGAATATGGTCGAGGGACGGCATGCAGAGTGCGGAGGTGCTGTTATAAGTAAGAATGCTGATGATCCATGGCCCGAGGGCTCTTTTCAAGAGGAGCTCGACTTATGGCAATGGGAGTGGTTCTATATCACCGCTCCCAGGGGCACCAAATGGGTGGCGCCGCCTGCCTTTCGCTCGGGTCCCCCACAACAACTAGGGTCATGGGTCAATAAAGGCCTAGACTGGGGGCCATCCCAGGACGTGCCTTTGTTGCAGGGCCGCATCAGGGATCTCTTGGAAAGAGACCTCAGCCTGGTCAAAGTGACGCAAGTCATGCTGATCCGCTGAACCCTGCCCGGCAAACGTTGCTCCCTTCGTTTGTGGGAGTTTAATCCGGAGGGACCACGAGCTCTCCAGCATTTTATGGGCGCAACGCCCATGGAGATGTATAAACTGTTCTTCGGATCACAAGCAATGTGTCCGGATTTGACCGAGGATGTAGGTCTAAGCTGCAATCGTCCGGATACTCAAGTAAGTAACCTTGTGCCCGGACTCGCTATCCATATAATTGTCATAAACTCGCCCCTAAAAGAGCTGTCCTTTTAAACAGGAATGGATAGCGAAAGAAAAGCTGATCAGGTGTCCGGCTCCCCTTCCTGAGACCAGGCCGGATCCCGTGCTAGTCAGGATGTTGAAGATTGTGCCTCTGGAGGGAAGTGAGGGAGAGGACAAGGAAACTATGGCCTCCTAGAAGGAGGTTGTTCTGAAGGGAGGAACCGACAATTCCACTCCTAAGGAGAAGAAGAGGGCCGCCTCTGACACTCGGAGACCATGGCCTCAAAGCGGGGGGGGGGGGGAATCATCGTCAGAGGGTCCGACGTCGGGGAGTTCCTTGGCCAGACTACGCCCTCAAAGGGATCAGCCCTCCAGCAAGCCGTAAGTAGAGAAATATTTTCCTTTTGAGGGATGAGAGAAATCCTTGCTTTATATCTGAGAAGATTAACCGAAATTTTACCTTGTAGCTCGGACCTCAGCCCTTTTCAGCAGAGCTCGTCTTTGGGGGATCTTCTTCCGGAGATGATGGAGAGCGGAACGCCTTCCCCTGCCGTACCGCCTAGAGAGGCGGGCGACCCTGAGGTGTCGTCGCAGAGGGTTTCTCCGAATCCGGCAGGGGCGGAAGGCAGCCATATGGCCCCCCAAGGTTCTCCGCGTCCGGCCTTTGATGGAGGCCATAGGACGAGTCCGGCACCGTCCGGTGCGCGGTCGAAGGAGCTGATGAATCTGCTGGGGCGAGCTTCTATCTCAGAGGAGCACCGTGCATTGATGGGCACGATGATTGGAAGGATTTCGTCCGCGGAAAGCGGATTGCATGAGGCCGTCAGAAGTTTACTGACGGGTTTTGAGGTACGCTTGATAATGTACTCTTTTGTTAGTTGCGCATAAGCAAGATGCGCCCTGTGTAGATAGTTGCCCCTGAGACTCTGTGCGTTGTCAGAAGTGACAGCGTGCAGAGGATCATAAACCCAGGTCTAAAATGTCGCCTTTAAATGTAGGTGGCGAGGTGTCCGGAATCGAGCCGAACTGATGATTTTGCCGAACTAAAGCAGCAACTGGACGTGGCAGATGCCGACATCGCGCTCGTCAACAAGCGGCTTGATGAGGCTCAAGGTATGTAATTCCTTGGGCGGCACCTGGTAAGAGGAGCTTTATGTCAATATCTTACAATGTGTGTGCTTGACGCAGATGGTGCGGCCGCCATGGAGAGTCTTCGGGCGGAACTTGCCCGGGCTAAGGAACAAGCCAGAGAAAGGGATGCGGCTGCTGAGAAGGCCCTTGGAGAGCTGAGAGCCGAACAGGCTGCTCACTGCCGAAGCAAGAAGGAGATGGCCGAGATGGCCGTGAAGTTAAAGAGCGCTGCTGACCGTTGCATGCTTCTTGAGAAAGAATACCGGGCGAGGCAGACAGACTTAGAGAAGGCCGTTGCTGATGCCAAGGACGCTCGCTCTGCGATGAGAGCTGCGAAGGAGGAGCTGCGTCAGGCCGGACAAATTGCGGATGGAAAGCCCTTTATGCTGCCGAGGAAGTTTTGCGATCCGAAGTTTGCTCCGTTGGACCGGATATGGAGTGTGGAGGACACCTATCTAGATTTCGCAGCGAGTGCTGCTGATGCGACCGAACACTTTCGAGATCAAGAAGATCGCGAAGTGGAAAAACTTTTCTGGGCGCAGTTTCACAATCTAGAGCGTCCACTGGCGGTGGACGATCGTTTGGCTCAATGGGCCGAACTGAATAGGTTGTCCGGACTCGCCATGAAGTTCGTCATGGGTCATTTGTAGCCGGGGAGATCGGAGCCGAAGAGTTATTTCAGCTTGGTGCAGCAACTCCTTGATGTGGTGCCATGTATCAATGCAATGTAGAGGTCAGGATGCATAGAGGGCACACAGATGGCTCTTGCCCGTGTCAAGACATACTGGGCGGAGATGGAGACCACCGTTGTTGCATCCCGAGATTCGGACAAAAGCCAAGTACCCTCCGAGCACTATTTTCAGGAAGTCCTTGAAGGCGCTCGTGTAATAGAGACGCAGTGCCCGAAGGATGCTATGTTCTGATAGCATATTTAATTATAAAGCAGTATTTTGATGAATTGTAGTAGCCTTTTATACTTGTGCCTTCAAGTATTTGGAACACCTCCTGTGCGGCCGTTTTAAGATATATATATATATATATATATATATATATATATATATATATATATATATATATATATATATATATATATATATATATAATCTAAAAGATGGCAGTCGTTGGCTTCAGCCCCCACGCACATTGTGCGGGGGTGCTCGCAGAAGACGCATTTTCGCACTTAATCCAACGTCTTGGTCCTACAAAGGAGGTGATGGCGCAGCGAGCTAGGCAACCGGACTATAATGCTTGAACACTTTCACTTAGCCATAGGAGCTTGACAGTGGGACTCTTTAGATAGCCGGTGGTGGCGACTGCGCTCGCCCGAATTCGGGGCGCGTATGTGCCTGGCTGAGAAACAGCCCTTCGTTAATGCTGATGAATCCTATAGATTCTGGAGAGTCATCGAGTGGTTGACCAGTCTCACGCTATATCATGACAGTCAGTTTTCGTCTTTCTCTACTGAGGTGCTCGCCTGGCCGAACCGGGGCACAATCACAGTAGTTCTCCTGGTGCCGCCTTAGTCGATAGAGCGGAACGTAAGGCGGCCGAACACAGAAGCCGGGCAACCTAACATTTGACCAAAATCATGATTCAGAGCTGATGCATATAAGGCCAAACTCGCGACGCCGAACACTTCCTAAGGTATTCGGTCTTTATGAGAGCGGGCGAAGTAACGCTCTTAGGTATAAGCCCCTAGTGTCCAGGGGATGTGTATCAACAAGAGACAGTAAAAAAGGTTTACGCAGGGTCTTAATCTGAAAAGAATCCTTGGAACGGGTCCCTACTGCACGTCTGCGCCTGTGTCTCCGTTGTGCCATATCCTGGATGGGCGCAGCACGATGTTCATCTGTAAAAGAGAGGAGCTAAGTTGAAAAAAGGGCGTGCCGAACAAAAAGTTATATTAAATAAACAAAGTATAATGTAAAGTATGTAAAATTGAGCTTTATTGTCTCTTATATGTGCGGAGCCCCTAGGGCAGGGGTATGTGGCCGCTAAGCCATTAGCAAAGATACTTTTATGCAGGGCTCGTCTATCCGTGTCCGTGGTCTTAATGAGCTGTTCGGATGTTCTGGCTGGTGAAGCCATTGTATTGTGGGGCTGTTAAAGCGGCCGCGCAATCCTTTGCTCGGGGGAGGCGCACTCAATGCTTCCCCTTCAAGGAGATGATGCCTCGTGGACCGGGCATCTTAAGCGTGAGAGATGCATAATGCGGTATTGCGTTAAAGCGGGCGAAAGCTTCACGTCCCAGCAGTGCTTAGCGACTTGAGAATGGGACGGTCTGGAATGTCAGCTTTTCGCGGTGGAAGTTATCGGTAGAGCCGAATATAACTTCGAGCCGGAGAAAACCCCTGCAATGGGTGTCCGGACCAGGCGTTACCCCTTGAAAGGAGGTGTTGCTGTGGCGAATTCTTGTTGGGTCAATACCCATGTGACGGATTGTGTCCTGATATACCAGGTTTAGTCCACTGCCACCGTCCGTAAGGACATTTGAAAACTGGAGTCCGCCAATTATTGGATCAAGTACCAAGGCAGTCCAGCCTGCGTTCCTGATACTTCTAGAATAATCCAGATGATCGAAGATGATTGGTTTTGACAACCAGTGGCGGGACCCCTTTGGGATAGGCCATGTGGCGCGTACCTTTATGGGCGTCGCACGTTTTGTTATGTGAAGTAAGTTTACTGTTTTTACTTCTTGTGGGAAATTCTTTTGTTTCCTGGTGCTCTGCTTTTGGGGTTGGTCCTCGTCCTCGCTTGGTGTGTCGAGCCCCTTGTGTTCGGCGTTGAGTCTGTCGGATTGTTTGAAAACCCAACAATCTCTGTGGGTATGGTTAGCAGGCTTTCCGGGAGTACTGTGTATTTGACATATCCTGTCCAGTATTTTGTTTAGGTTGGATAAATCATCTCTGTTATCCTGGAGGGGCGGCTTTTTCTGATTCTGCCGTGAGCTTTTGAATCCGGCGTTGACTGTCGTGCTCTTCGGATTGTTTTCCTTAGTCCGACGACGATCCTTGTTGTGTCGCGGTATTCCGTTTCCATCCCTAGTTTTGGATGTACTTGGGTCGCTGGTGCTACATCTTGCCAACCAGCTGTCCTCTCCTGCGCAAAAGCGGGTCATGAGGCTTGTTAATGTGGCCATTGTTCTTGGCTTTTCTTGGCCGAGGTGTCTGGCGAGCCACTCATCTCGGACATTGTTCCTGAAAGCTGCCAGGGCTTCGGTGTCCGGACAGTCGACTATCTGATTCTTCTTAGTAAGAAATCTATTCCAGAACTGCCGAGCTGACTCTCCGGGCTGTTGTGTGATGTGACTGAGATCGTATGCATCCGGAGGGCGGACATGGGTCCCTTAAAAATTTGCTCGGAAAGCGTCCTCGAGCTCCTCCCAACTTCCAATTGTGTTTTCAGGAAGGCCTTTAAGCCAATGTCGGGTTGGTCCTTTAAGCTTGAGGGGTAAATATTTGATGGCGTGGAGGTCATCTCCTCTAGCCATATGTATGTGGAGAATGTAATCCTCGATCCAGACTCCAGGGTCCGTTGTTCCATCATATACCTCTATGTTTACGGGTTTGAATCCCGCTGGAAATTCATAATCCAGGACCTCATCGGTGAAACATCTTTTTGATAATGGCTTTATTGCATTGCTTACGAGAGCTTGCCTTGTTGGCCCATAAATGGACCTGGCTGGGCCATCTTTTTGATGCAAATCTGTAAGTGGGTCGCGTGCTGGCTTAAGTGCGGCGCCGCTTGCCGCTTTATGCTGGCCATGGGGTCGTCTATCCGACCATGTGGCTTTCTTACTTTTTGAGTGCGAGGGCTCTAAGGCCTCTTCGTCGAATTCAGGCAGTAGCTTTCGCTTCGGATAGCTTTTAGCGCGGCGGCTGTCGCCGCGTGTTTGTCTGCGGTATTGACTACTTTACTCCACCTGTTCCTGAGTGCGTCTTCCGCAGTTTTTAGCTTCCGCTTCTGCTTTTTCAGGCTGCGTGCGGTTGCGACGAGCCTCTTGTGGAGGTTCTTCTGCTCCGTGGGCTTATCCGGCGTAAGGTCGTGCGGAATGTCATTTTCGCCGGGGACGGGTTGTTCGTTTTCTTTATCCGAGCTGCCCTGTTCGGACGGTTGCTCTAAGGCACGCTCGTCGTCTACCGACTCATCCTGCTCTATGGCTAGGTCTGTATCGAGGCGGGGCTTGGAGCGGCGTTTACGCCGCCGCTTTGTTTGCTTTTTGATAGATCGATCCCTCGTTGCATCCCTGTGTTCCTCGTTGTCGCTTCCTTTAAGGGTGTCCACCATGTGCACATCATGAGATGAGGTGGCTGTCCAATGCTCTGAAGGCGTTGGTTCAGTTGCGTCTCCTGCATCGTCGTCCATGCCGTCGATGTCTTCGGAGTCAAAGTTGAGCACGTCGTATAAATTATCGACGGTGGCTACTGAGGGAGTCCTGGATTAGGGGGTGTTCGGATAGACGGACTATACCTTCAGCCGGACTCCAGGACTATGAAGATATAAAGTTGAAGACTTCGTCCCGTGTCCGGAAGGATCTTTTCTTGGCGTGGAATGCAAGCTAGGTGTGCGGATATTCAAGATCTCCTATCAATGTAACCGACTCTGTGTAACCCTAACCCTATCCCGTGTCTACATAAACCGGAGGGTTGTAGTCCGTAGGACAACCATCATCATACAATCATACCATAGGCTAGCTTCTAGGGTTTAGCCTCCTTGATCTCGTGGTAGATCTACTCTTGTACTAACCATATCATCAGTATTAATCTAGCAGGAGTAGGGTTTTACCTCCATCTTGAGGGCTCGAACCTGGGTAAAATAAAGTGTCCCTTGACTCCTGTTACCATCCGACCTTGACGCACAGTTCGGGACCCCCTACCCGAGATCCGCCGGTTTTGACACCGACATTGGTGCTTTCATTGAGAGTTCCTCTGTGCCGTCGCAATCAGGAAGGATGCCTCTTCCTGTCTTTAAAGATGGCGCCATTACGAAAGGAGCTTTGGCTGTCGGCCAATCTCTCTGGCTAGGTGGTTTCCTCGCAACCGCCTGTTCGGCTGTTGCGCCGACGGTGACCTCCCGGGTCATCAAAAGCAACCTCCATGTCGGCTCGGAATTCGCTAAGCAATTGGATCCGATGGAGCTCTCTTCGGTTAATGAGCTCCTGGATCGTATCGCCGCACTGTGCGTCGCCACAAATTACAACCAGGTTGGGCTTAAACCCGATCTGAGAGAAATTAACTCTCCCCAGGTCATCCACAACGTTGCAGTGGTGGAGACACAATGCGGCGACCCTTCATCTATCTTAAGGACTAGCTACGTCCGAATCCCCGAACCCTCCATGCAGGATATCAGCGGAAGGGAATATACAATCCAAGACCTGAGCATAAAATCAGGCAACGGGCTAGACTCATCCGATAACATCCAAGACTCCGGATCTCAGGATTCGGATGTTCTTCGGCCTCCGAACAGTAAATTGGGTGAGGTCTCAAACTCGACGACACCCGCCCGCCCGATCATAAGCGATCTTTCCCAAATCAGGCAAATACCCGAAGAAACAGTATATCATTACTGGGCCAGATTCCTCCTGGTTATGAACAGGATAAAGGACTGCCGCGAGGGAGACGCAATCTCAATCTTTTGCAGTAACTGCACGGACGAGGGAATGCTTAACACCGTAAGTCATCGCAATATTACACGCTTTGCCGACTTGGCGTCCATAGTACAAAAACACTGTGCGATGGAAAGTGCTCAGAAAACCGAAATAATTTTGGGACAATCCGACCCTGAATAGCAATCCCACCCGAACTAAGAGGGTGCACCACAGTAAAGCACCCGGACTAAATACCAAAAAGTCAAAAGCCCCCAGAGGGCATGGAACCGTACTAGAAAAGTGGCTAGACGGACCCTGCAAGATTCATAGTGCAGAGGACGCCACCCCAACTCACAGCCTCAGGGCATGTTGGATAATCCGGCAGGTGGCCAAAATTGGCGAGGACCTCCTAATTTCAGAGGTCAAAGGACACCAGCCCGAGAAATTCAGTTCCGTTCTCACAGTCTTTGAGACTTTCGCATCGAATAACATGCGAAAAAGAACACTCCGCAGCCTCACAGAAGTCTACCACGTGGCGACAATAAACCCATGGAGTAATACTGCTATCACCTTCAACGCAAGTGACGAACCTAAAAATCGAACAGCCAGAGCACCAGCCGCATTGGTCCTCAGTCCCATAGTGGACGGCTGTCGTCTCGCAAAGGTACTCATGGATGGAGGCAGCGGACTGAACCTCATTTACGAGGAAACCCTTCAAAAGATGGAAATAGACTGGAACCGCGTGGAGCGAAGCAGCACAACCTTTAGATGAATAATTCCCAGTCAGGAAGCGCGCTGCACCGGAAAAATCACACTAGATGTGGTATTCAGCACGCCGGATAATTATAGGTCCGAACAAATCACCTTTCAGGTGGCCCCGTTCAAAAGCGGATATCACGCTATATTAGGACGGGAGGCATTCACAATTTTCCAAGCTATACCCCATTACGGGTACAAGAAGCTCAAGATGCCTGGGCCAAACGGAATTATCACTCTCGCTAGTGATCCGGACATAGCACTCCAAGCCGAAAACAAGACAGCCGCGTTGGCCCTCGAAGCACTATCTGAAACCTTAGCGGCGGAAGAACTGACTGCGATGCGATCCACGGTCAATAGGGATGATGTGATACTCGATAAGAGATCCAAATCCACATCCTTCAAACCAGCGGACGAAATAGTCAAATTCCAGGTCCACCCAACGGACCCCAGTAAAACAGCCTCCATCGGGGCAAGACTAAACCCTGACGTAGACGCCGCACTGCGAGAGTTCCTATGAGAGAACTAGGACATCTTCGCCTGGCACCCCTCAGATATGCCAGGAATCCCACGCAGGCTGGCAGAACACAGCTTAAACATCCAGAAAGGATTCAAACCTGTCAAACAAGCCCTCCGGCGTTTCTCTGAACCAAAGAGACAGGCCATGGGAGAGGAGCTAGCCAAGTTATTGGAGGCCGGATTCATTAGAGACATAAAACATCCGGACTGGCTAGCAAACCTAGTGATGGTACCAAAGAAGGACAAATCCTGGCGCCTGTGTGTCGACTTCAAAGACCTTAATAAGTCTTGCCCAAAGGATCTGTTTCCCCTCCCTCTAATAGATCAAATTATCGATGCCACTGCAGGACACGATTCATTGTGTTTCCTCGACACATACTCCGGTTACCATCAAATAAAGATGGCAGAGTCAGACCAAGCCGCAACGGCATTCATCACACCATACGGCCCATTCTGCTTTAACACAATGCCCTTTGGGCTAAAAAACGCCGGCGCAACATATCAGCGCACGATTCAAACATGCCTGACAAACCAGATCGGAAAAACAGTTGAGGCGTACGTAGATGGTGTGGTCGTCAAATCAAGACATGTCGAATCTCTAGTAGACGACTTGAGGCTTACATTCGACAACCTCCGAAAATACGACATTAAGCTCAATCCAGAAAAATGTGTTTTCGGTGTTCTAGCCGGAAAGCTCCTGGGCTTCATTGTATCCGGTAGAGGAATCAAAGCAAATCCGGCCAAAATCCGAGATTTGTCACAATTGGACATCCCAAAAGACCTCAAACAAATACAGAAACTCACCGGATGCGTGGCGGCTTTAAGCCGCTTCATCTCCCGTTTGTGATAGAAGGCATTGCCCCTTTATCGCCTCCTTAGGCGCACCGAACACTTCGAGTGGAAGGACACTGCAACGGCCGGACTCGAGGAAATAAAGGCCATCTTGGCAACAAATCCCGTCCTGGCCGCGCCGAATACTGGCGAACCCATGCTATTGTACATTGCCGCAACTCATCAAGTTGTTAGCGCAGTACTCGTCATCGAACGGATAACGGACGGACACAAACTCCCCCTTCAAAGGCCGGTTTACTACGTGTCCACTGTCCTCACACCATGCAAATCACGGTACCCGCATTACCAAAAGATTGCATACGCAGTGTTCATGGCAACCCGGAAGCTACGACACTAATTTCAAGAGTGTTCTATAACAGTAGCCTCGGAAGTACCACTCAACGATATTATTAACAACCGCGACGCAACGGGCCGGATAGCAAAATGGGCCATAGAGCTCCTACCGTTCGACATAACCTACAAACCACGACGAGCCATCAAATCGCAAGTCCTAGCCGACTTCGTCGCCGAATGGACAGAGGCCGAACTCCCTAAAGAGTACGGCACATACTCAAACTGGATCATGCATTTCGACGGATCCAAAATGTTGGCCGGACTGGGGGCTGGCGTCGTTTTCACGTCCCCTACGGGAGACACAGTCCAATATGTACTCCAAATTATGTACACGGACTCCAATAATGCAGCCGAATATGAGGCCCTTCTACACGGTCTCCGGATGGCAGTTTCCATGGGCATTCAACGCCTGGAAGTACGTGGGGATTCAAACCTCGCGATATCCCAAATAAATGGCGACTTCGACGCCAAAGACCCAAAAATGGCAGCCTACCGCAACGCCGTACTAAAAATGTCAGCTCGGTTCGAGGGACTAGAGTTTCACCATATAGCCCGAGAAAATAATCAGGCAGCGGACGTCCTAGCACGCATCGGTACAAAACGAGATGCCGTCCCCCCCAACATCTTCCTAGAAAGATTATTCAAACCATCCGTAGCATGGGAGGGGGAACCCTCGGATAACAGTCCGGACACAACCGCACAACCAGACGCCGAGCAATCTGACATAATCGGAGGCCCCGCCACCGAAATCACGCCCTCAGCCCACGTAATAATGGCGGTCATCGCCCCGTGGACAGAACCATTCTTAGCCTACCTCATTAGGCAGGAACTCCCTGAGGACCAAAATGAGGCACGCTGCATAGTGCGGCGATCTAAAGCCTATAAAGTCCACGAGGGAGAGCTATATAAGAGAAGTACTACAGGAGTCCTTCAAAGGTGTATCTCCGAAGAGGAAGGGCGGAGTCTATTGGCCGAAATTCATGCCGGACTCGGTGGCGTCCATGCTGCAGCTCGGTCCCTCGTAAGCAAGGCTTTCCGTACAGGCTTTTATTGGCCGATGGCCCGAGCAGACGCCGATGACCTAGTCAAACGATGCGTCGGTTGCCAGCTTTTTGCCAACCAAAGTCATATGCCACCCAACGCCCTCCGAACTATCCCCATCACTTGGCCTTTTGCGGTCTGGGGACTTGATATGGTGGGACCCCTTAAAGGTGGAACCCACAAGAAAAAATACCTACTGGTCATGGTGGATAAATTCACCAAATGGATAGAAGCCAAGCCTGTCAAGACGGTCGAATCCGGACCTGTGATAGATTTCATATCCGGGGTCGTACACCGTTACGGTGTCCCCCACAGCATTATCACCGATAACAGCACAAACTTCACCTCGGAAGAAGTAAAGCTGTGGTGCAAAAACATGGGCATTAAGCTCGATTATGCTTCCGTCTATCACCCACAAACCAACGGTCAGGTCGAACGCGCAAATGGTCTCATCATGAGCGGCATCAAACCCAGACTAGTGCGGTCCCTCAAGGAATCTAATACGCACTGGGTAGAGGAGCTCGACTCCGTGCTCTGGGGGCTGCGAACCACGCCAAATCGTACCACCGGATTCACACCATTCTTCATGGTGTACGGCGCAGAGGCAGTCCTGCCCTGCGACATAATTCATGACTCACCTCGAGTGCGCATGTACGAAGAAAGAGAAGCCGAGCTTGATCGGCAGGACAACCTGGACGCCTTAGAGGAGGAACGCGATGTGGCTAAAGCCCGTTCCACGTTTTATCGACAGCAGGCTCGAAGATATCAAAGCAGAGAAGTACGGGCCAAAAATTACAACATTGGCGAACTAGTTCTACGCCTGCTGGATAAGAAAAAGGACAAACTCAAGCCCAGATGGGAAGGTCCCTTCATAATTGACCAAGTCCTGACTGGTGGAGCGTACCGCCTGCGAGATGCGTCGGATAACCGACTCGAGCCGAACCCATGGAACGCCACACGTCTCCGAAGATTTTGTGCCTAGCGCCGAACTTGGGGTTTGTCTTCTTCCTCTGTCCATTTTTATATTTTTCTGTTTTTATCTCCTCCCACTCTTTCCTCTTATAGCACTTAAAGGCTCATCATACGGCGCGCTACCCGCGCTCCGTAAACCTGGGGGCTTCTTTAACAGAAGCTTGTTTATATGGGTTTCACGCCCAACGCATGCGTCAGACTTCCGCATGCACCTTTTCTTCACGATTATATGCATCGATATGACTTAAGTTTTGGCCAAGCTGGTTTGCCTGGCTCCTGTGCTTACCCCTACGTTCCCGATTGTTCGTCTAGGTGGTAAAGGGAGCACCTCTGCGATTGTTACTGCCGGATAAGCCGGATGTGTACCTCAGACTGGGTGAAGCCGAAAGCTAGCGTTCTTAAGGGAATAATCGGTCGGTGAACTAAAGATGCAACTTTTTTACTTATACATGCCCCCAGATGTTTTCCGGCACATGCAGTCCGGACGTGCACTTCAGGGCATGCCACCCCAGCGAAAGGAACCCTTAACGGAACTATTCTCTCTGGAAGATGTTTCTTACTAACCATGTAATATAAGATAACTAGTTGGGCACTTGTCTGATAAAGCACTAATGACCCCTACGCCTGGTCTCCACGCATACCTCGGTTCTTATATAACCGTTATGGTATTCGGACACACTCCGGACCGTCAGGTCCCAAGGTCGAAGCGAAAAGGTCGGCAACGACAAATGATCTACAATCCAGCTAGAAGGCATCACACATGTCAATTATAAATTACATAGTCATCAAGACTGATTGTATTCCTCTTCTATACCATCTAACAGGCTGTCTAATTTACAGTCCTGCTGGGAATACTTTGCGGCCAATTCTACCTGGCCATATACTAAGCTCATAGGGATCTCCTTCCCGTCAGGCCCCATCGGCCCAACTTCGGCCATATGATTGGGGTTAGACTTCGTAAAGCGGGTCTTCACCATGGCCCAAGCCTCCCTAGCATCCTGCCGGCAGGCCGATATCTTCCACAACTGGAAGCGCCACCGAGCTCCCTTCAACTTCTCCGCAAGATCTCCAAGGCCCTCGGGTATGGAGTGGGCAGGCCACAAGGCTTGGGCAATACCTCGCATCGACTGACGAACTCGTTCGTGCAGTTGCAAGAGTTTGGGAAGAAGATCGTCCGTTGAACCGGGCATCTCCTCTGCAGGACGACCTATAAGCATACCTACAGACATAACTCTGTTAGTCGTCTTCCTCGCCGAACTCCTTTTTCAAGAGTTCGCTTAAGCACTCACTAAAAATGCCGCGTCGAAGTCGCTGATTCTCCTTATTGGAGTCCGACAGCTGGCCACGAACATCTTTTAATTCAACATCCAGCTTGGTGTTGGCATCCTGGAGATCATTCTTCTCCCGCCTCACCTTTGTCAGCACGCTTTCACCAGACTCTAACCGGTGTAGAAGCTGTTGCCTGTCCGGATCGAGTCCGGCGCCTTCTACAATACAATTTGTCAGATTGGCATTTAAATCTGTACAATCCTAATTATTCTAGAGTATTGTTTACCTGCAAGGTTCTCTTTAGACCCTCCTGCTGTCGATCGTGCGGCCTCTAGTTGGGCCCTGCACCTTTCCAGCTCCTGGGACAGCGCGGTATTCTTCTCGGTAAGAAACTGCATGATATATGATCCTCGAATCAGTTATTTCCACTGCTTCAAGTGTCGGGGGCTACTGGCATATCTATATTTACCAAAAATTTCTTACCCGCATGTCTTTTACATACTGCTCCATGGCTCTGGCTAAACCATTTTGAGCGGCACGGAGGTACGCGTCTCCTGAATTAAAGGCATTTAAAGCCTCCTGGGAGAAACAAGCGTCGCGAAGAACTGTCCGGCGACGCCTGTGGTTCATAGCACTCTCCACCTCAGAATTGGTGGCAGACAACCTATGTGCATGCTCTGATAGAGGAGCATCCGGTGCGTGCCTTGTGCTGACATCCGCCTCCGGGCCGGGCGTTGGAGTCTGGCTGGTGGAGGCCCGATTGGCAACCTCTCCGGGTATAGTCCGACGAGGTCTCTTCGTCCTGAACATAGCACGAATGTTAATATACCCTGGAGGAGTAGAACACCAGGAAAAAAGAGAGGGTACGCCATACCTTTGTTCTGGCACCTCAGGCCGGACTACGTTCCTTTTTGCCCCACGGGGCCCTGCGGCCCCCCGTCGGCTAGCTGCAGCAGGGTCGGCTTCCCCCCTCGGGAATCTCCCCTACAAAGCACGGTTGTTGTCAGAACAACCAGGCCCATGAAAATGGAACCCTTCTTAAGGAAGTAAAGCTTCGGTATTTGTCACCTGGGAGGCCGGGATCAACCCTGGATAATCAGCTATAATAGCTACCAAGGTATCATCCTTGCTTAGCTGATGAAACACTCCATTAATAAAGTCCACTGCTAAGTCCGGATCCTCTTTGGAGTCCGGATCGAGGAACCGGTCTGGGTCCTCTGGCTGTGGAGGACGACTGTTTATGTTTTTTACCTCCTGACGCAGGTCCTGCATTAAAGTCGTTAGACTGCCTATTTAACCATGGGAATGCAAAATGAACAGAGAAATACGACTGTCCGCTTACCCAGTTCGGAGGATTGTACATGGAATATCCGCCCTGCGAATCGACGCGGAGGAATTCCTCTTCTTCTCCCTTGTACAGAGAGGATAAGATCTTCATTAGGGCGGCAGGCGAGTCCGGCCCCTTGCGGCAGTAACGGGTGGCGTCATCCTCCCCGTTAAAATCCCACATGGGGTGGCTTCTGTATTGGAGCGGCTGCACCCCTTTCGTGGCACCAACCGGAACCAATGCCCCCGAACCGGAACCAATGCCCCCATTTAGTCCTGGTTGGAGCCACGAACCGGGACCAATGCACCCCTTTAGTCTTGGTTGGTGCCACCAACCGGGACCAAAGGCCTTGTGGTGCTGCGTCGAAAGTTTACTCCCACCTCGCTAGTTGAGAGGGGAGCGCAGTGGTTTATAAGCCCCACTGCCGCTCCCCTCTCGAGCTCCTCTCCATTGCAGGCTTACGGGCCTAATTGTCACTGCTATGCCTGATGGGCCTACTGGGCCATCTACTGGCCTAAATCCTGGCCCATGGATGGGTTTCTAGTCGTATTCAGGCAGTGGTGGCCTAGTAGGTGGCATATTTTTTATTTTTTCCCTATTTTGTTGTTTTGTTTTTTTTCTTTATTTATTTTATTTTGTTTCTACTTACAACAAAAAGCTTATTTAATTTATTTTATTTTGTTTCTAATTACTTATTTATTTCACTTTATGATAATTCTTTTTGCTTTTAATTATTAAAGTTTATTTTATTTTTTATTTTGTTTCTACTTATATGTTTTATTAAAGTTTATATTATTTTGTTTCTAATTAATTATTTATTTTATTTTATGATAATTCTTTTTGCTATTAAAGTTTGTAACAAAAAAGTTCTTTATGAAAATTCTTTTTTGCTTTTAATGATTTTGAACAGAAAATACTTTAATAATTTTAGCTGCATCAATTTTATATAATTTCAGTTTCAATAATACTAGAGGTTTATCTTCAGTCTTCAAAATGCACCATTCAAAGCTGTACCATCAATTTTCAACCCTTTCTGACTTCATTTGTTATTTTTCATGCATTTATTGATTATTTTGAGCTATAAGTCCCTGAAATTGAAAAGCATTTCAAATGAACTCTGAAAAGGTTGAAAGTCGGCATGGTATCATCATTTCATCCACATAGCATGTGCAAGAAAGTTGAGAGGGTTACGGCAAAAACTGGATGCACTTCGTATACAAAACGGACAATCTCTTTCGAAGTATCAGGATTTCGTACGGAACTCGTCTGTTACAAAGGGATTTCATTTTTTTAAAACTTATTTGAATTCCTGACTTTTTGTGTGTTCAAAATGCACCATTCAAAGCCACATCATCAATTTTCAACCCTTTCTGACTTCATTTGTTATTTTTCATGCATTTTCTGATTATTTTGAGCTATAAGACCCTGAAATTGAAAAGCATTTCAAATGAACTCTGAAAAGGTTGAAAGTTGGCATGGTATCATCATTTCATCGACATAGCATGTGCAAGAAAGTTGAGAGGGTTACGGCAAAAACTGGATGCACTTCCTGTACAAAACGGACAATCTCTTTCCACTAGTTGAAAAGGGGGCTTTGGTTCAGGCCGGGTAAGCCCATTAGTCCCGGTTCAGTCCAGAACCGGGACCAATGGGTGCATTGGACCCGGTACGTGAGCCCAGGGGGCCGCCCTGGCCACGGGCCATTGGTCCCGGTTCGTCTGGACCTGTTGGTCCCGGTTGGTGGTACGAACCGGGACCAATGGGCCTCGCTCCCGGCCCACCACCATTGGTCCCGGTTGGAGGCATGAACCGGGACCAATAGGTCCCCTTTAGTCCCGGTTCATGCCACCAACTGGGACTAAATGCTCACCTCGCCAACCGAAGGGCGCCCACACTGGTTTGTAAGCCCGTCCCTCTCTGCCTTGTTCAGCTCCTCTCAAAATGAAAATAGATGCCCCTATATAGGAAATTTGACCTAAATTCATAATGAATTTCACCGAAATTCATAGAAATTGATTATGAATTTAGGTTGAATTTTCTCTATAGGCGCATCTATGTTCATTTTTTTAGTAAAGTTAATCACAAACTTGAGATTCACACAAATTTCGAAGAATTCAAATTTTAACTATTCTAATTTGAAAACTAATGGCACTAACAGAAAGTTTATAATTTTCGGTATCTCTGTGGAGAAAGATTGTACATAGTAAATATAATACACAAAGTGTTTTCAAATTGAAAACTAATGGCATTAACAAAAAGTTTATAATTTCAGATCTGTTAGAGATAGGTATAAAAGATAAGTAAACGTGTAAAATAAGGTAAAGATAAATAAATTGCAGCAAGGTATTTTTGAGTTTTTGATTTTATAGATCCTAAAATAATATGATAGAAAATAGACCCCGGGGCCATAGGTTTTACTAGAGGCTTCTCTCTTGAAAGAAACATACGGTCAGTGAACAAATTATTGTTGAGCAATTGGTAGAAAAGCGCATAGCTATAACGATATCCAAGGCTATGATCATGGATATAGGCTCAACAATAATTTAACTGACTCCATGTAACCCTAGATTCCCCCCCCCTACGTAAACATCGTGTCACTCGTCTCCTGTTACCATCGGTCCTAGACGCACAATTCGGGGCCCCCTACTCGAGATCCGCCGGTTTTGACACCGACTGTGGTGCTTTCATTAAGAGATCCACTGTGCCGTCGACGAAAGGCTCAATGGCTCGCCTTGTCCTTAAATACAACATCACCTCCGGGGGAGCTTTGGCCCAGGCCAAACTCTCCGGCTGGGCGGCTTTACTATGATCGCTCGTTCGGCCATTGAGCAGACGATGACCTCTCGGGCCATCGAAAACCTCTTCGCATCAACTCCGAGCACTCCAAGCAGATGGATCCGGCAGAGTTTTCATCTTTGAACTAACTCCTAGATCGCATCGCCGCTTTGGGCCAGATTCCTCCTTATCAAGGACAAGATAAAAGATTGCCATGACGAGGACACAATATCAGCATTCTGCAACAATTGCGCGGACAAGATAAAAGATTGCCACTAACAGAAAGTTCATAATTTTTGGTATCTCTGTGGAGAAAGATTGTAGATAGTAAATATAATACACAAAGTGTTTTCAAATTTGAAAAACTAATGGCATTAACAAAAAGTTTATAATTTTTCTAAAACTAAAAGCATATAGAATTAAAAAATAAAGCAAAAAACAAAAGAAAATAAATAATGCAGAAAACAAAACGAAAAATCTGGAAAAAAAATACTTATATTAATAATAACTATTTTGTTATAAGTAGAAACAAAATAAAATAAATAAAGCAACAAAGAAAACAAAAAAAGTGTTTTCAAATTTGAAAAGTAATGGCATTAACAAAAAGTTTATAACTTTTGTAAAACTAAAAGCATAAAGAATTAAAAAATAAAGAAAAAAGCAAAAGAAAATAAATAATGCAGAAAACAAAACAAAAAAACTGGAAAAAATAGCAACAATAAGTATTTTGTTGTAAGTGGAAATGAAATAAAATAAATAAAGCAACAAAGAAAATGAAAGGTGCCACCTACTTGGCCCCCACGGACTGAATACGACTAGAAACCGTACCATGGGCCAGGATTCAGGCCCGCAGGAGGCCCAGTAGGCCCACAGGCACAACGCACAGGGTTAGGCCCGAAAGCCTGCATTTGAGAGGAGCTCGAGAGGGAAGGCACAGCAGCGCTTATAAACCACTCTCGAGATCCCTCAGCTAGCGAGGTGGGACTAAAGATATGGCGCGGGGCAGCATAAGGCCTTTGGTCCCGGTTGGTGGCACCAACCGGGACCAATGCCCCCCTTTAGTCCTGGCTGGTGGCACCAACGGGGACCAAAGGCCGTCGCTTCCCGCCATTCGGGCTGCCGAAAAGTGGCCTTTGGTCTCGGTTGATGGCACCAACCGGGACTAAAGGTCGCATTCGTCCCGATTTCTCTCACGAACCGGAACCAATGCTTCGTCTATATAAGTAGCACTTGTGAATTTTTTCATTCAGTTCGTCTTCCCCGCCCGGCGATGCCGCCAGGCTGCCCCTCCATCTGCGCCTCGCCGTCGCCCCTGCCTCCGACGCCGTCCCGCGCGGGCCAGACGCCGTCGCCGCCCCGTGCCCCCCTGC
Source organism: Aegilops umbellulata (assembly GCA_032464435.1). Lineage (NCBI taxonomy): Eukaryota > Viridiplantae > Streptophyta > Magnoliopsida > Poales > Poaceae > Aegilops > Aegilops umbellulata. Next base: position 361,173,454 of record CP136059.1, read on the forward strand.
CTCCTCGCCGCCCGTCGCCGTGCCCCTCACCGTCGCCGTTGCCGCCCCCTGCCTCCTCATCGCCCATCGCCACGCCCCTCACCGTCGCCGTCTCCGCGCCTCTCACCGTCGCCGTCGCCGCGCCCCTCACCGTCGCCCCCGTGTCCTGCCTCCTCGTCGATCGCTGCCCCGTTGCGCAGTGAGCTCCATATATGAATTTCTTAATTTAGATGTGTAGTTAATTTAGATGCGTAGTTTAGATGTATAGTTAATTGAGTTGTTGTAGTTAATTTAGATGTATAGTTTAGATGCAAAAGTTAGAATTTTTTCTGTTCATACATTTTTTTGGTGATATTATTGTTGCATATGCAAATGTTTGTGTGTTCATATATATGTAAAGAATATGTCAATTTTTTCATAGAATTTTTATGATTTTTTGTTGTTGTAATTTTGTTCATAGAATTTTTATTTTGTTCATAGATTTTTTATGATTTTTTTCTGTTGTAATTTTGTTCATAGATTTTTTATGATTTTTTTCTGTTGTAATTTTGTTCATAGAATTTTTATGATTTCTTTGTTCATAGAATTTTCTTTGTCAATTTATGTATATGTTCATATTGTGTAGGATTCTGAAAATTATCTATGATCAAAGTCATTTATGTATATGTTCATATTTAGAAGAAAAAGAAGGAGAGAAAAAAGGAAAATAAGAAGAGGAAGAAGGAGAAGAAGAAAAAGAATAAGAAGAAGAGGAGAGGAAGAAGAGGAGAAATAAATATTCTTCTTCTTCTCCTCTATTCCTTCTTCTTCTCCTCTTTTTTTCTTTTTTTCTTCGATCTCCTCCTATATTCCTTTCTTCTTCTCATCTTTTTTTTCTTCTTCTTCCTCTTCTTATTTTTGTTATCGGGTATGTCGTTGTTGATATACCCCCCTCCCCGATAACTTTTAGTAAGTACTACTTAGAAAGTGTTTAATGGAATTAGTTAGAACTAGGTAAACTTGTTTATTTTTAGTAAGTACTACTTTATTCTATTTATAGTAAGTGCTTAGTAGTTGAACTAGTTGATTTAATAAAACTGGTTTATTTTACTATAGAAGTAGTTTATTTTTAGCAAGAAAATTAATAGAACTAGTTTATTTTTTTGGTTAAAGCAATTATTCCCGCATCGACGTGGACGATGCCTATCCCGCATCCTCGTCGTCGAGTCGGCGGAGGACGACACCTGCTTGACCAGATGGGCCATGTCCGGGACTGGGCTCCGCCGGGGTGGTACTGGGAGGCGCTACCTTCCGGGGGGTGTAGCTTGGTGAGGAGCCAGCCCGTCGTTGACCCGATCCTTGTTTGGTGGCGGTCGCGTGGGCTAGTGACGGTGCCGAGGCTTCCGGACACCGCGGAGGTGGTACGTTACCGTGTAAGCGAGGAGGACCAGCACGTCCGTCGCTACATGGTTGCGTTGGAGGGCAGGTTCGAGAATACCTGGCAGGTTCTTCAGGGATCTCACTGGAGTTATGGTCCTGTGATGGTTCCTTCCCTTTGGGTGTCCACCGCCCGTGTCGATACCCGTCGGGCGCTACGGTTCTAGTTGTACTGGCGATATGTATAATAGTATTCGACGTGTATTAGTGATAATATTCGACGATGTACGGACACATGGAGATGGTGTAGTTTTTCTTATAATTGAATGCATCCTAATTTGAATACTACTTTATTTTGCGATTTGATTTTTCTTATTGAATGCTCAAATTGGAGAGCACTATGCAAGGCATATGCATATGATTAGTTGAATAATAATGATCGAATTTAGTTTTTGTAGTATATATATATATATATATATATATATATATATATATATATATATATATATTTAATTGTACATGTTTAATCTTTGAATTATGAACGTAGGAAATGTCATCATCGGACGACGGAAGTCTCTCGGGGGAGTGCGACTGGTGCCATGACGATCGAGGTCTGTGCGACAGGCCTCACCTGGACGATGATCGACGCTTCAGCATTAAGCTCGAGGAGACCTTCGAAGTTGAAACGGTACGCAACGACGACAAGTGTTTTTTTCATAATTAAGCATGACTTCAACTATTTCAACGTGTAATTTTCATCTTTTACAATTCGAGTATAGTTCATCCCATGCCATGCAAGACGCTATGTCTTGGAGAGGATGGATTTTGAAGACCATGAAAATTTTGAAACGAAGAAAATTCACCTAAGGACCCATCATGATGAGGATTTTGAAGTAAAGTTGTATAATGCTGAGAGCGTAACCCATTTTGGTTGCAAAAATTGGGAAGCATTTTGCAAATTATATGGTTTTGATGAGGGTATGCTTGTCACCATGGATCTTATTGATCCTGAAATCGAGCAAGACAATATGGACATTTAGGTCCTTGTTGATAAGCCTCTAGTTCTACCGCTATGTGAGTTTCTCAAACATAGTTAATTATTAACTAATTTATATTGTTCATTTCAAAATAGTTGACAACTTATTTCCATTGACAACTTATTTTGAAGTATCAAAGAATGTGCAGAAGATGGAAGATAGAACTTACTACACCGATGGCTCTGAGTTAACTTACAAGGAGAAAAATCATCTGGTTGGATTTTGTAATGATCTTGAGAATTACAATATCTACAATCGAACTCCTCAACATTATGGTCAAAACGTGCCACTAGTGCACGTGTTGAACTACGGTAACTACTATGGAGATACCCTGGTAAGATTTTTTTACTATTACGACATACGTGTATCTTTTGCATACACTAGTAGAAAACCGGCCTTTTGTCCCGGTTCGTAAGGGCCTTTAGTCCCGGTTCCCGAACCGGGACTAAAGGGTCGTTACTAATACCCTCACCCTTTAGTCCCGGTTCAAACCAGAACCGGGACAGATGGGCCTCCACGTGGCCTGTGCGCCGAGCCCAGGCAGGAGGGCCTTTGGTCCCGGTTGGTGGCACCAACCGGGACCAATAGACCTCCACGCGTCAGCATTTCTGTGGCTGGGGTTTTTGGTTTTTTTTGAAAGGGGGGGGGGGTTGGGGGTTTTGGGGGGTTAATTTAGTTATTTCATATATTGTGTTAGATAGCTAATTAATAGGGAGAAGTGTCCTCTCTTATGTCCGTGCTTGGTCGACGCTACGTACTATACATACGTATAGAGAGGACTAGGCATGCTAACTAGCTAGTAAGCAAACAAAGGAAACAGAAGATCGTCATGAACATATATGCATACAGAGAGAAGTGATATCGACCACCTCTCCTTCTCCGAGAGATTGGTCGAACAACAAGTTCTCGTATATCTATCGTCCGACACTACCGGCTACATATATACAATAATTATCTTTTACAAATATAATATCTTAAATTATGGACGCATGGTCCACATAGTATTCTCCGTCTTCAGCGGTCACGTGGTCAAGAAAGAATGCCGCCAATTCCTCTTGAATTGCTCGCATGCGATCTGGTTCTCGGAGTTCATCCTGCTGCCGAAACATATAATTTGAAGAAGGGGGTCAATACATACATACATACATACATATATATATATATATATATATATATATATATATATATATATATATATATATGAATGAATGAAACTCAACACAAATGATGGTAATAAATAAAAAATTGTGAATATTATTTCTTCCGCACTTCATATTGTTTCTCAGAGTACCCGCCCCGCTCGCAGGTCGTGTGGCGGATGGACTCGCAGACGTAATATCCACAGAAATCATTCCCTTGTTCCTGCTACAACCACTTTACAAGAAATAGAGGTCAATCAAACAGATAAGCAAGAATGCCAAATGGTATTGATGAAACTAGCGCTTGAATCAATAGCTAGGAGACGCGCGGAACATGGTACTATAGTACTTACTTTCAGTTATCTAAATTCCAGCTCCTTCGGGAGTCCCGGGGATTTTGTGCTGAATTTTCTCCAAACACTGCCAGACAAAAGAAAACAATTACTTGATATCAGGAAATGAACAAATTTGCTGATATGGTGGATAATGATCGATTAAACTTACTTCTTGAGGATTTCAGTCATGTCCGCATACTCCTGGGGATCTTTTCGTCTCGAGTCCAAGACAGTTACTACTCCCTGCTCAAGCCTAATATCCAGGAGAATATAGTGGAAACTACGCACGCATGCATAACTCATCAATTACATTACTATAACCTGGACTAATATATAAGGGAAACCGAATATGCACAAGACAACACTCAATTGAAGTTGTAAGGAAAGAGTATTATATCTTTGTGTTCATTTATTTTGAATGATCGTAGCAAGTTGGCCTCGGTTTCTGCGGCATGATCTTTAACCTGAACTGCATCTATGAGATTTGTGTTAATGAACCCAATATCACCGATTTGTCTTTTCTTCAATTCGGCGATCTTCAATCTGCATAATATAGTGAGGATAATTATAAATACATGCAATGAAAGAGCTGAGCTATATAGAGAGACTTAATGACAGAAGTAGTAGTACTTACACACAGTAGCAGGTGACCGTTGCTTTATTGAGGGCCAATTGATTGAAAACCTTATAGAACTCCTCAAATGGAACATGCAACAGTTCAATTCCAACGAGGTCATGCTCCGGTTTAACTCTCATATACAAAGTATTCCTCCCCCAGACTCTCTGCAGGTTTTCATGTACCAATCATGCAATCTTCGCATCATCGTTGTTAGAGATCTTTCATCTTTGACGAGAGGCTTCCCGTACTCGTATCTGTGTATCTGCACGTCCAGGAAATCATAATGTACATCGTCGGGCAGGTAATCGTCAAGATTGTTATAACCGGGCACCATCCTCGGATCGATGCTAGGCACCTTGAGCGGGGGGCACGATTGCTTTGCTTGTTCGTCGAGCTGGGCCATTTGTTTCCCAGCTACTCGTCATTCTTTCAGCCTTTGATCACTGACTGTACTTCCCGACCGCGACGCTTCGGCCCATGTCTTTGTAATAATGCGCTCATAGTTGCCTTTCGGCGGAGACTTGGGTGGTTTTGCCAGGGCAGCCAAAGTGCACTTCACTTTCACCGAATCTACCTTCTCCTTCGGAGGTGGGTGTCTCCGTGCTTTCAACCCTTGAAACTAGTCATCCTTCTCGGTTCGCGCGATCCTCGCGTTCTCCTCCGGGGTCATCTCATATGGTAACTTCTCTGGAGTCTTCAGAGAAGGACCGAATTTGTATTTTCTCCCGCCTCTGGCTGTACTGCTAGACGCCGGCAGAGCAGACGGAGCGGCAGTCTTCTTGACTTGCTTACGAGGCCGAGGAGAAGGAGTACGACGCGCCGGAGCAGCTGCCGGAGCGGCGGCGGGTCTCTTCCGCCCTTGCTGGCGATGCGGAGAAGGAGTAGGCTGGTTGCTCGGGCGTGCCGGCGCAGGCGGAGAAGGAGGCGGAGTGCCGCCACGCGCCGGAGAAGGAGCCGGCCAAGGGCCCTGATCGTCACTCGCCGGAGGAGGAGGCGGTGGAGGAGGCGGAGTGCCCTGACTCGCCGGAGGAGGAGGAGGAGGAGGTGGAGGCGTCCAGCTTGGAAGGTTGATGAGCTCCTTTCGCCATACGCATGGAGTCTTCAGAGCAGAACCCAGCCGAGTCTCCCCTTCTCCGATAGGGTGGTCAAGCAGGAGGTCCTCAAATCCCTCCATTATTTCATCCACCGTCACCTTAGCATATCCTTCGGGAATCGGCTGGCAGTGAAAAGTTGCGTCGGGTTCATTAGGAAAAACAGAGCCAACAGCCTCCTTGACCTTCATATTCATCCATTGCGTCATAAGGTGGCGAATTTTAGCCTCCGTGATAGCATCCACGGGATAGCTGGAAGGAGCCGTCAAGACAAGCTCCGGCTGAAGCAGCTCGGTGGAAGCCACGCTGCTTCTCTGCTGAGATGGCGGGGTAGCTTCAGGGGAAGCTTCGGCAGTTCGTTTGCTGCGATTTGCTTCTCGTTCCTCTATCCCGAGTACCCTTTCTTTAAGCGCCTGCAGTTCGGACTGCTGCACTTTCTTCCTCCTCTCCTGGCTTTTGTAACCGCCTGCGTCCGGAAACCCAGCCTTCCACGGAATGGAGCCTGGCGTTCCTCGTGTCCGTCCAGGGTGCTCAGGATTTCCGAGGGCCTTTGTGAGCTCGTCGTTCTCTCTATCTGGAAGGAACGTCCCTTTCTACGCTGCAGCGATATAGTACCAAAGCTTCTTCAAGGGTATGTCAAGTTGCTCATCCGTCCAAATGCACTTCCCTGTTACAGGGTCCAAGGTTCCGCCAGCCCCGAAGAACCAAGTCCGGAAACGGTCTGGCCAGCTCATTGTCTCTGGTTCAATCCCTTTTGCAAGCAGATCATTCTCAGCCTTGGCCCACTTAGGCCGGGCTACGAGGTAGCCACCTGACCCCGTGCGATGGTGAAGCTTCTTCTTCGCAACATTTTTCTTGTTTGTCGCCGACATCTTCTTACTCTTTTCCGATGTCTTGTAGGCCACAAATGCAGGCCAGTCATCTCTAATCTTCTCATATATGCCCTTGAATTCTGGTGTCTCTTTTTTCTCGAAAAACCTATTCAGGTCATTCTTCCACCTCCTGAATAGGTTTGCCATCCTCTTAAGAGCAAAAGACTAGATTAATTGCTCAACTGGCTTCTCCGGATCATCCTCTGGCGGTAGGGTGAAATTTGTCTTCAGCTCAGTCCAAAGATCATTTTTCTGCATATCATTGACGTAAGACACCTCAGGGTCTTCTGTAGCCGGCTTGAACCATTGCTGGATGCTGATCGGGATCTTGTCCATAACCAGAACCCCGCACTGAGCAACAAATGCCTTCTTTGTTCGGATGGGTTCAATAGGTTGGCCGTCGGGCGCGATTGCTATGATCTCAAACCTTTCATCCGAGCTCAACTTTTTCTTCGGGCCTCGTCTCTTTACCTCAGTTGTGCTCGATCCAGAGGGCTAGAAAAAAGAGCAAAGACTTAATTAATATGTGTACATACCAAAACAACGAAAGCATCAATTAGCTCGTCAGCACAGGCTTAAATAATATATATACCTGGCCGGACTCAGTTCGGTCACCGGAGCCGTCATCACGGTCTCCTTCTTGCACCAGCATTGGGTCATCGGAGCCGTCCTCACGTTCTTCTTCTTGCACCAGCATTAGGTCACCAGAGCTAGCTTCTTCACCCTCTCCTTCCAGAGTACCATCAGTGTCGTTGAGATACAACGAGACGGCATCACTTCCTTCTGCGATTATGTCCCTCAACATCGCTGCGTTTGCTTCATCTCGGGTGGTGTCCATAGTTTCTACAAATATTTACAACATGGCAATTATTATTCAAACATGACAAATGGATATATTAGTGGCAAACGTAGAACTATCTAGCTAATCATAGTAAGGAATCATATATATTAATTAGTGGCCTCGACGCTGCTTCTCTAGGGTTTGGGGTGGCCTCGACAACGCTTCAAGGGTTTGGGGTGGCCTCGAGAGAGTTTGCCAGGTAGGGGCGCGGCGGGAGGGGGTAGGAGACCGACATCGTTTATTTCTAGGGTTTGGGTGTCCTCGAGAGTTTTGGTCGAGCGAGAGGGTCGGGGGGTGCTCCCGCGGTATAAGTTATTATCACAGTCGAGAGGGGGTATACATATCGACCGCCCCTCATGTCAAAGTTATCCGAGGGGTATATCGACCCCCCCTCGTGTTGAAGTTATCAGGAGAGGGAATAGAGAGGAGAAGAAGAAAGGAATAGAGGAGAAGATCGAAGGAAAAGAAGAAGAAAAAAAAAGAGGAGAAGAAGAAAGGAAAAGAGGAGAAGAAGAAAAAATAGAAAAAATGCTATGAACAAAAATACTATGTGCCTACAAAAATGCTATGAACAAGAATATTTACCAAGTATATATGTATGAACAAAAATACATATATACTTGGTAAATATTCTATGAAACATCGTTTCTCATATATATCAATGCATACATCCATGGATCATCATTGCTCATATATCCATAGTCATATATAAAAACTTTTCTGCCTATGAACAAAAAACTTTCTATGAACAAAAAACTTTGTATGAACGAAAAAACATTTTTGACATATTTAGCACATTCTAATTTTTCCTAACTCTTTTACAACCACAAAAATTACTCCAACTTCATGACAGTACCCACACTTCATTTGTCTTGCATCAGTATCTCACCACAAAAAATATCATAAATCCGAAAAATGCCCAAATCCATATAGCATTTGATCAAACACCCTCTATATGCACTGTTCATATCTGTAAAAAAAATCAGAAATTTCAGAAAAGTTTGCTGCTGCTCCACTCAATCCTTCTCCTCTCCTCTCCTTCTCCTCTCCTTCTGCTCTTCAATGGGTCGGGGCCGGCGGCGACCATGGAGTAGGGGCAGAGAGCAAGGGCCGCACTCGATCGGGACCATGCATGGGAAAGGGGGGGCTCACTTCGAGGGGGGCGGCGATGGCAGGAGTCCGGCGACGAGGACGGCGGGCTCGGGGCGGCACGCGGTGACGGGGACGGCGGTCTCGGGACGGCGCGCGGCCGGCAACAGGGACGAGGAGGGGTGGGCTCGGGGAGGCACACAGCGACGGGGACGACGAGGACGGCGGGCTCGGGGATGCCGGCGACGAGGACGGCGCGGGCTCGGGGAGGCGGCAATGTTGGCGGCGGTGGCGTAGACGGTGAGGTGGAGCAGCCTCATGGCGTCGTTGGCGGGGGAGGGGGGAACTGGCGATGCAAACTGAATAGTTTCACAAGTGTTTGTTATATAGTCTAAGCTTTAGTACCGGTTGGTGGCGTAAACCGGGACCAATGCCCCTCTTTAGTCCCGGTTGGTGCCAGCAACCGGGACCAAAGGCCTCTTTTCAGCAGCCCAAAGGGCGGGAAGCGGCGGCCTTTGGTCCCGGTTGGTGGCACCAACCGGGACTAAAGGGGGCCATTGGTCCCGGTTGGTGCCACGAACCGGGACCAATGCCCCCCCTTTGGTCCCGGTTCGTCCCACCAACCGGGACCAATGGCCTTGTGCTGCCCCGCGCCCAAAATTTTAGTCCCACCTCGCTAGTTGAGAGGGCTCGGGAGTGGTTTATAAGCGCTGCTGCGCCCACCCTCTCGAGCTCTTCTCAACTTCAGGCTTTCGGGCCTAATCTGCCACTGCAATGCCTGTGGGCCTACTGGGCCTGCTCCGGGCCTAAATCCTGGCCCATAGTTGGGTTTCTAGTCGTATTCAGACCGTGGTGGCCTAGTTGGTGGCATTTTTTTGCTATTTTTTTCATTTCTACTTAGAACTAAATACTTATAGTTTTGTAGTGATTTCTTTTTTATTTTATGTCACTAGTTTATGAATAAATTTACAATAAAAATTGATTTTTGAGTCATTGTCTTTCCTGCTATTTAATATTACTGTGTTTTATCATTATAGTCAATTTGGTAATTTATTTTCTTTTGTTTTTGTTTTGCTTTCTGTATTATTTATTTTCTTTTGTTTTTTGCTTTATTTTTTTATTCTTTTTGCTTTTAGGTCAGCAAAATTATAAACTTTCTATTAGTGCCATTAGTTTTAGAAAAATTATAAACTCAAATTTGAATTGTTAAAATTTGAATACTTTGAAATTTGTGTGAATCACAAGTTTGTGATTAACTTTACTAAAAAAATGAATATAGATGCACCTATAGAGAAAATTCGACCTAAATTCATAGTTTTCAAATGAACTCTGAAAAAGTTGGCAGAGCATGCTCGTCTGTTACAAATTTGGCATGGTATCATCATAATAGTTGTGGGAGAAAGTCTTCACTTTTTCTTCGCTTTTGTCATTTGCTTATTGCGCCGTAACCATGGATAATCTTCATCTTTTCTCAGGATGCTTGGGTCAGCCTTGACATTAAAGGGAGGAATTTCATGAAACCTTTCATAATCTTCAGACATGTCTGTCTTGCCCTCCACTCCCAGGATATCCCTTTTTCCTGAAAGAACTATGTGGCGTTTTGGCTCATCGTCTGATGTATTCGTTTCCTTATCTTTTCTTTTTCTCGTTCTGGTAGACATGTCCTTCACATAGATAACCTGTGCCACATCATTGGCTAGGACGAACGGTTCGTCAGTGTACCCAAGATTTTTCAGATCCACTGTTGTCATTCCGTACTGTGGGTCTACATGTACCCCGCCTCCTGACAGATTGACCCATTTGCACTTAAACAAAGGGACCTTAAAATCTTGTCCGTAGTCAAGTTCCCATATGTCCACTATGTAACCATAATATGTGTCCTTTCCCTTCTCAGTTGTTGCATCAAAGCGGACACCGCTGTTTTGGTTGGTGCTCTTTTGATCTTGGTCAATCGTGTAAAATGTATTCCCATTTATCTTGTATCCTTTGTAAATCAATACAGTCAAAGATGGTCCCCTGGACAACAAGTACAACTCATCACAAACAGTGTTGTCACCTCTGAGACGTGCTTCCAACCAACTGCTGAAAGTCCTAATGTGTTCACATGTAATCCAGTCATCGCACTGCTCCAGGTGTTTGGAGCCCAGACTGTTCTTGTGTTCATCGACATACGGGGTCACCAAGGTAGTGTTCTGTAGAACTGTTTAGTGTGCTTGAGACCAAGAATGCCCGTCCCTGCATATTATTGAGTCCGCTGCTAGCGTGCCTTTTCCAGTCAGTCTCCCCTCATACCGCGATTTAGGGAGACCTATCTTCTTAAGGCCAGGAATGAAGTCAACACAAAACCCGATGACATCCTCTGTTTGATGGCCCATGGAGATGCTTCCTTCTGGGCTAGCGTGGTTATGGACATAATTCTTTAGGACTCCCATGAACCTCTCAAAGGGGAACATATTGTGTGGAAATACGGGCCCCAGAACGACAATCTCGTCGACTAGATGAACTAGGACATGCATCATGATATTGAAGAAGGATGGTGGGAACACCAGCTCGAAACTGACAAGACATTGCGCCAGATCACACCTTAGCCTTGGTACCATTTCTGGATCGATCACCTTCTGAGAGATTGCATTGAGAAATGCACATAGCTTCACAATGGCTAATCGGAAGCAGTTGCGTCATAATCACGTGGCAGTCATGAGACTTTAGGTTCTGGAACTTTTTCTCTGGGATATTTCTTATTCCCTTTATATTCGACGAGAAGCCAGTCGGGACCTTCATACTGAGCAGGCATTCAAAGAAGGTTTCTTTCTCATCTTTCGTAAGAGCATAACTGGCAGGACCTTCATACTGCTTCTGAGGCATGCCGTCTTTTTCGTGCAAACGTTGCAGGTCCTCCCGTGCCTCAGGTGTATCTTTTGTCTTTCCATACACGCCCAAGAAGCCTAGCAGGTTCACGCAAAGGTTCTTCGTCACATGCATCACGTCGATTGAAGAGCGGACCTCTAGGTCTTTCCAGTAGGGTAGGTCCCAAAATATAGATATCTTCTTCCACATGGGTGCGTGTCCCTCAGCGTCATTCGGAACAGCTACTGCGCTGGGACCCTTTCCAAAGATTACGTGTAAATAATTGACCATAGCAAGTACGTGATCACCGGTACGCATGGCGGGATTCTTCCGGTGATCTGCCTCGCCTTTGAAATGCTTGCCTTTCTTTCGACATTGATGGTTGGTCAGAAGAAATCGACGATGGCCCAGGTACACATTCTTCCTGCATTTGTCCAGGTATATACTTTCAGTGTCATCTAAACAGTGTGTGCATGTGTGGTATCCTTTGTTTGTCTGTCCTGAAAGGTTACTGAGAGCGGGCCAATCGTTTACGGTCACGAAAAGCAACGCCTTTAGGTTAAATTCCTCCTGTCTGTGCTCATCCCACGTACGTATACCGTTTCCATTCCACAGCTGTAAAAGTTCTTCAACTAATGGCCTTAGGTACACATCAATGTCGTTGCCGGGTTGCTTAGGGCCTTGGATGAGAATCGGCATCATAATGAACTTCCGCTTCATGCACATCCAAGGAGGAAGGTTATACATACATAGAGTGACCGGCCAGGTGCTGTGATTGCTGCTCTGCTCCCCGAAAGGATTAATGCATTCCGCGCTTAAAGCAAACCATACGTTCCTTGGGTCCTTTGCAAACTCATCCCAGTACTTTCTCATGATGTTTCTCCACTGCGACCCACCAGCGGGTGCTCTCAACTTCCCGTCTTTCTTACGGTCCTCACTGTGCAATCGCATCGACTTGGCATGCTTTCCGTTTCTGAACAGACGTTTCAACCGTGGTATTATAGGAGCATACCACATCACCTTTGCAAGAACCCTCTTCCTGCGGGACTCGCCATGAACATCACCAGGGTCATCTCGTCTGATCTTATACCGCAATGCACCGCATACGGGGCATGCATTCAGATCTTTGTATGCACCGCGGTATAGGATGCAGTCATTAGGGCATGCATGTATCTTCTCCACCTCCAATCCTAGAGGGCATACGACCTTCTTTGCTGCGTATGTACTGTTCGGCAATTCGTTATCCTTTGGAAGCTTCTTCTTCAATATTTTCAGTAGCTTCTCAAATCCTTTGTTAGGCACAACATTCTCTGCCTTCCACTGCAGCAATTCCAGTACGGTACCGAGCTTTGTGTTGCCATCTTCGCAATTGGGGTACAACCCTTTTTTGTGATCCTCTAACATGCGATCGAACTTCAGCTTCTCGTTGTGACTTTCACATTGCGTCCTTGCATCGACAATGACCCGGCGGAGATCATCATCATCGGGCACATCGTCTAGTTCCTCTTGATCTTCAGCACCTTCACCCGTTGCAGCATCATTGGGCACATCGTCTGGTTCCTCTTGATCTTCACCAGCTCCCCCCGTTGCAGCATCACGGTATTCAGGGGGCACGTAGTTGTCATCGTACTCTTCTTCTTCGCCGTCTTCCATCATAACCCCTATTTCTCCGTGCCTCGTCCAAACATTATAGTGTGGCATGAAACCCTTGTAAAGCAGGTGGGTGTGAAGGATTTTCCGGTCAGAGTAAGACTTCGTATTCCCATAATTAGGGCATGGACAACACATAAAACCATTATGCTTGTTTGCCTCAGCCGCATCGAGAAAGTCATGCACGCCCTTAATGTACTCGGAGGTGTGTCTGTCACCGTACATCCATTGCCGGTTCATCTGCGTGCATTATATATAATTAAGTGTCCAAATTAATAGAAGTTCATCATCACATTAAAAGCAAAGTACATACATAGTTCTCATCTAACAACATATAGCTCTCCAGAGCATCTAATTAATTAAACCATACATTGAAACTATGTAAAACATTTTAATGCGAAAACAAAGGCGATCATAATCGCAACCAAGGTAACAATTGATCCAACGGCATAATGATACGAAGCCTCGGTATGAATGGCATATTTTCTAATCTTTCTAATCTTCAAGCGCATTGCATCCATCTTGATCTTGTGATCATCGACGACATCCGCAACATGCAACTCCAATATCATCTTCTCCTCCTCAATTTTTTTATTTTTTCCTTCAAGAAATTGTTTTCTTCTTCAACTAAATTTAACCTCTCGACAATAGGGTCGGTTGGAATTTCCGGTTCACATACATCCTACACAAATAAAATCTATGTCACGTTGGTCTGCATAATTTTCATAAACAATAAATGAACCAATAGTTATAAAGATTAATGTATATACCACATCCGAATCATAGACAGGACGAGGGCCGACGGGGGCAGATACCAAACCATCGCACTATATAAGATGCAATAATAAAAGTAAGAAAATGATACATGTATCTATCTAAACATACAAGTAACAATATTTTTCCTTTCAGAAAGAAGATAAGAACAAGAGGCTCACCACGGTGGTGTCGGTGATGAGATCGGCGCGGGTGATCGATGGCGGTGAAGACGGGGGTGGGGCGTGACGGACCGCTAAATCTAGACAAATCTCGAGGAAAATGGAGCTTTGAGGTCGAGCTTTGAGAGGAGAAAGCTTAACTAGTGTGGCTCGGGCATTTCATCGAACACCTCATGTGCATAGGAGGTGAGCTAGAGCACCACAAACCCCTCCCCTCGCCGGCCCAGAAAAACAGAGCACTGGAGTGCTCTGCTCGCGGGCGAGCGTATATATAGGCAGCACTATTGGTCCCGGTTCGTGGCACAAACCGGGACTAAAGGGGAGCCTTTGGTCCCGGTTCAGGCCACCAACCAGGACCAATGGTGGTGGGACAGGAGCCAGGCCCATTGGTCCCGGTTCGTCCCACCAACCGGGATGAAAAGGTCCAGACGAACCGGGACCAATGGCCCACGTGGCCCGGCCGGCCCCCTGGGCTCATGAACCAGGACCAATGCCCCCATTGGTCCCGGTTCTGGTCTGAACCGGGACTAATGGGCTGCCCCGGCCTGAACCGTTGCCCCCTTTTCTACTATTGATACTTCTATATAAAACTTGTACTTCATTGCTAACTATGAAGTTATTACTATGTTTTTCAACAGATAATCCCAGAGGATTGTGTGCCTCATCTGATCTATGAGCATGGTCGCCTTGATGTTTGAACATATATCCAGGTCATCCTACGAATCTCAACTGTCCATACCGGATTTCTAAAAGAAGTGGAGACATGCAAATCAGAGAATGGAAAAACTGTATGGACACTCGTAAAGAGGTTCTTGGACGCAAAAGGAAGCGCGGCGCAAGATTTGGAGACATGATGATCTCCATTCTCCATAATGGAGAGTCAGGGTCTATACTGTTTTATGCTATTTTACCTTAAAGAGAGTATTTAGGTCCTACCTAATACTGATGATCATCTGCTAAGAACAATTAAGTAGGGTTGGGTTCGATGACTATGAGGATGATGATCGTATGACTTGTTATTAATAACGAGTAGAAGTTCTATCATGATGATTAGTAGGACTTATTATTATGATGATGCATGATGTGAGCATGAAGAGTGAAATGAACATGGATTGGATTGAAGTGAAGGCAACATGCATGTGGTGCATGTCAAAAGTAGTACTAATCCAAACTTGATCAAGTTAGGATTAATTAGTATTACTTTCGACATGCACCACATATGTTGCCTTCACTTCAATCTAAGCCATGTTTAGGCATAGCATAGTGTTGGTATAAACCAAGCACGGAGATATAAGAGAGGACACTTCTCTCTATTAGCTAGCTAATAACAAACTAAATTAACCCCCAAAACCCCTAAACAAGCCCCTTTAAAAAAAACCAGCCACAGAAATGCTGACGCGTGGGTGCCTATTGGTCCCGGTTGGTTCCACCAACCGGGACCAAAGGCCCTCCTGCCTGGGCTCGGCGCACCGGCCACGTGGAGGCACATCTGTCCCGGTTCTGGTTAGAACCGGGACTAAAGGGTCAGGGCATTAGTAATGACCCTTTAGTCTCGGTTCAGGGACTGGGACAAAAAGCGCTTATGAACCGGGACAATAGGCCCGTTTTATACTAGTGTTCGAAGTATCAGGATTTCATACGGAACTCATCTGTTACAAAGGGATTTAAGTTTTTTAAACTTATTTGAACTCCTCACTTTTTGTGTGTTCAAAGCCACATCATCAATTTTCAACCCTTTCTGACTTCATTTGTTATTTTTCATGCATTTACTGATTATTTTGAGCTATAAGACCCTGAAATTGAAAAGCATTTCAAATGAACTCTCAAAAGGTTGAAAGTTGGCATGGTATCATCATTTCATCCAAATAGCATGTGCAAGAAAGTTGAGAGGATTACGGCAAAAACTGGATGCACTTCGTGTACAAAACGGACAATCTCTTTCGAAGTATCGGGATTTCATACGGAACTCGTCTGTTACAAAGGGATTTCATTTTTTTAAACTTATTTGAACTCCTGACTTTTTGTGTGTTCAAATTGCACCATTCAAAGCCACATCATCAATTTTCAACCCCTTTCTAACTTCATTTGTTATTTTTCATGCATTTACTGATTATTTTGAGCTATAAGACCCTAAAATTGAAAAGCATTTCAAATGAACTCTGAAAAGGTTGAAAGTTGGCATGGTATCATCATTTCATCCACGTAGCATGTGCAAGAAAGTTGAGAGGGTTATGGCAACCACTCGATGCACTTCGTGTACAAAACGGAGAATCTCTTTCGAAGTATTAGGATTTCATAAGGAAACTCGTCTGTTAGAACAGGCATTTCAAATGAACTTCGAAAAGGTTGAAATTTGGCATGGTATCATCATAATAGTTGTGGAGAGAAAGTATTCACTTTTTCTTCGCTTGTGTCCTTTACTTATTGCGCCGTAACCATGGATAATCTTCATCATTTATTAGGATGCTTGGGTCAGCCTTGACTTTGAAGGGAGGAATTTCATGAAACTTTTCATAATCTTCGGACATGTCTGTCTTGCCCTCCACTCCCACGATGTCCCTTTTTCCTGAAAGAACTATGTGGCGCTTTGGCTCATCGTATGATGTATTCGCTTCCTTATCTTTTCTTTTTCTCGGTTTGGCAGACATGTCCTTCACATAGATAACTTGTGCCACATCATTGGCTAGGACGAACGGTTCGTCAGTGTACCCGAGATTGTTCAGATCCACTGTTGTCATTCCATACTGTGGGTCTACCTGTACCCCGCCTCCTGACAGATTGACCCATTTGCACTTAAACAAAGGGACCTTAAAATCATGTCCGTAGTCAAGTTCCCATACACTACTAGGGAAAACCCTAGCAGCAGCGCGGGTTTTGTGCTCACTAGTAGCGCAGGTAGGCGCACTACTAATAAGGCGCTACAGCTATTGCTTAGCAGTAACGCGTGTCGCACGCGCTACTGCTAGGGCAAATAGCCGCAGCGCTTGTTCACCCCCACGCTGCTGCTAATGTAACTACTGGCAGCGTGTTTTCTCTCCATCGCTACTAGTATTTTTTTTATTTTTTATTTTTAGTGTATCTATGCGCCATCGTACAAATATTGGTACAATACCAGTTATGAGGTTTACATCATTATGTACATAACAATGTGTCAAATGAAGGTGGATTAGGTTCAAGTGGAGGCAATATGTGGTGCATGTCAAAAGTATACTACTAATCCAAACTTGATCTAGTTTGGACTAGTAGTACTTTCGATGTGCACCACATGTTGCCTCCACTTGAATCTAATCCGCCAACACAAGCTATTTCATCATCATCATAATCATTACCACCAACAATATTTATTTAATCACCACTAACACTAGCTAATAATAATCATCAGTCATTACCACCAACACTAGATATTTTATCATCATAGTAATAGTGTAGCACATCATCATCCTCAAACTCATTTCTAGCTAATCACTCCTGCTGCTCTCTCTTAGGTAAAACAACATAAAACATGTGAAGCTCTCCTCCTTGATCAAGTTGGAGGATGCAGATGAACCTGTCTCCTGATTTTGCGTAGCACATCTGTTTGCTGCCCCCTAGTACTTGTCTGTGCTCCCCCATCACATATCTGGTCCAGTCTTGCACTATTAAGCATTCATCGTTGATCTTGAATGCACTAAAGTAACATGTAGGATATCTTGGCCGTAAGTTAATAATACTCATGGTACCTCTAGTCTCGATCCCATAAGGCACAACATTCATCGGCAGTCCCTGTTGAAGAACATCGTATGGTCACATACTTAGCAATGAAGTTTAGCTTCACAAATAATGTATGGAAAAGATGCACTAAGGACAAATAGTAAAAATCTTACCATCCTTCTGAAATAGATGTGACCGTAGTTCATGACGAACAGTATTGGTCGCACGATTTCAGTACTAAGATTTCTAAGTCCAGGAAGAAAATTTTTCTTGACCGAAATCCTTTTTGTTGTCAGACATTTCCAATGTTCATAGTTAAAACATTAATTGAAAATCAATAGAAGACAACTACCAGGATACTCAACACACAAATCCGAGGCACTCGATATTTCCTACATATTCTCGCAAAAGTCATGCCAAAATTCACGGAAAAATCCGGCATGACCTTTGCTAAAATAGGATATATCGAGCGCCTGAAATTTGCCGGAACGAAAATGAATCAACACTCCGGCAAAACATAGGCCACTCGGAGGTGTAACCTGCAAACATGACCGGCCACTTGGATATTGAGCAACACAAGATATACATTTCAAAATATCTTATAAGACTCAAATTAGCATGCATTCAATAAGCAAAAGTAAATCATCTCATGCGTCCATACATCGTCGAATATTATCACTAATACATCCCGAATAGTGTCATACATATAACATCACTAGTACCTCTAAAACCCTAGCACACGACGGGTATCGGCGCGGGAGGTGGACTCCCACAGAGAAGGAACCATCACGGGATCATAGCTCCAGTGAGATCCCTGGAGAACCTGCCAGGTATTGGAGAACCTGTGCTCCAACGCAAACAAGTAGCAACGGACGTTCGCGTCCTCCTCACTGACACGGTGACGCACCACCTCCGCGGAGTCCTCGAGCCTCTGGACCGTCACTGGCCCACGCGACCGCCACCAAAGAAGTTTGGGTCAACGACTGGCTGGCTCCTCACCAACCTGCGCCCCCTGGTAGGTTGCGCCTCCCAGTACCACCCCGGCGGAGCCCAGTCCCGGACATGGCCCATTTGGTCAAGCAGGTGTCGTGCTCCGCCGACTCGACGACGAGGATGCGGGATAGGCATCGTCCACGTCGATGCGAGAAAATTGCTTTAACTAAAAAAATAGCAACAAGTTCTTACTAACTAGTTCTATTAATTCAACTAGTTCTTACTAAAAATAAACTTACTATAAATAAAAATATTCTTGTACCTAATTAGTACCTAGTTCTTACTAACTAATTAGTACCTAAGAACTACTGCCCTAATTACCATCTAATTTGATGAACCTATAGGGGTGGAAGGTGGCAGCGGATATTCCAATTATCCAACTATAAAGTGAAATAAGTGGTCAAATTTTACTCGTTTTATGATTCATCTTAGAAATTTGATTCGTTTCCACCCTTACATGAACCCTAAATCATTTGATTCGCATCCGCATCCGATTCGTTTCCAACCTAACTAATTTGATGGAGGTAGAAACCCTAGGCAGAGGTAGGGGAGAGGGAGGAGCAGGCGTGCTCACCTCTGGTGCCTGCGACGAGGGAGGGGCAGGCGGCGTCGAGGTCGTGGTCGGGGCTCCGGGGCGGCGTTGAGGTCGGGTGGGCGGGGACGGCGTCCGGGGCGGCGTTAAGGTCGGGGTCGGGGGCGGCGTCCGGAGCGGCGTTGAGGTCGGGGGCGGGGGCGGCGTTGAATCTGGGGTCGGGGGCGGCGTAGAGGGTGTGCGGAGAGCGCACGGCAGCCGAGGGGCGACGGCGGCGGCGAGAGTGGAGTTGGATTTGGGGGATGAAGTGGCCGTGGGGAAGGACGAACCGCGTGGTTAAGTCAGAAGTACGAGTAGCGCGTTCCATAAAGGGCGCTACTGCTACGTTAGCTACAGCGCGTTCTGGAATACACGCTACTGGTACACCATTCTCTTTTTTTCCCTTTTTCATTTAGTTTTCTTCACATTTTTTTCCTTTCACCTTATTCTATTTCTTTCATTTTCAATTACCTTTCTATTTGCTTTCCATTTAATTTTATATCCTCTATCAGTAGCGAGTTTAGACTAAAACGCGCTGCTACAAAGAAAGTAGCGGTAGCGCGGTTTATTATAGGTTGCTACTACTATGTGTAGCCTATCGGCTAAGCCGTGGGAATTTTAGTAGTAACGTGTTTGGAGGAAGACGCGCTACTGCTAGAACTTTATCTGCAGCACGGTTTTCGCAGGCTCGCTACTGCTACTTAGCACCAGCGTGCTTTTTTGACCCTCGCTACTACTAAAGTTCTGTGTATAAGGTTTTCCCTAGTAGTGATATGTCCACTATGTAACCATAATATGTGTCATTTCCCCTCTCGGTTGCTGCATCAAAGCGGACACCGCTGTTTTGGTTGCTGCTCTTTTGATCTTGGGCGGTCGTGTAAAATGTATTCCCATTTATCTTGTATCCTTTGTAAGTCAATACAGTCGAAGATGGTCCCCTGGACAACGAGTACAGCAAATCACAAACAGTGTTGTCACCTCTGAGACCTGTTTCCAACCAACTGCTGAAAGTCCTGATGTGTTCACATGTAATCCAGTCGCCGCACTGCTCCGGGTGTTTGGAGCGCAGTCTGTTCTTGTGTTCATCGACACACGGGGTCACCAAGGTAGAGTTCTGTAGAACTGTGTAGTGTGCTTGAGACCAAGAATATCCGTCCCTGCATATTATTGAGTACCCTTCAAGCGTGCCTTTTCTAGTCAGTCTTCCCTCATACCATGATTTAGGGAGACCTATCTTCTTAAGGCCAGGAATGAAGTCAACACAAAACTCAATGACATCCTCTGTTTGATGGCCCATGGAGATGCTTCCTTGTGGCCTAGCGCGGTTACGGACATATTTGTTTAGAACTCCCATGAACCTCTCAAAGGGGTACATATTGTGTAAAAATACGGGGCCCAGAATGACAATCTCGTCAACTAGATGAACTAGGACGTGCGTCATGATATTGAAGAAGGATGGTGGGAACACCAGCTCGAAACTGACAAGACATTGCACCACATCACTCCTCAGCCTTGGTATGATTTGTGGATCGATCACCTTCTGATAGATTGCATTGAGGAATGCACATAACTTCACAATGGCTAATCTGACGTTTTCCGGTAGAAGCCTCCTCAATGCAACCGAAAGGAGTTGCGTCATAATCACGTGGCAGTCATGAGACTTTAGGTTCTGGAACTTTTTCTCTGGCATATTTATTATTCCCTTTATATTCGACGAGAAGCCATTCGAGACCTTCATACTAAGCAGGCATTCAAAGAAGATTTCCTTCTCTTCTTTGGTAAGAGTGTAGCTGGCAGGACCTTCATAATGCTTTGGAGGCATGCCGTCTTTTTCTTGCAAACGTTGTAGGTCCTCGCATGCCTCAGCTGTATCTTTTGTCTTCCCATACACGCCCAAGAAGCCTAGCAGGTTCACGCAAAGCTTCTTCGTCACGTGCATCACGTCGGCCGAAAAGCGGACCTCTAGGTCTATCCAGTAGGGTAGGTCCCAAAATATAGATTTCTTCTTCCACATGGGTGCGCGTCCCTCAGCGTCATTCGGAACAGCTAGTCCGCCAGGACCCTTTCCAAAGTTTACGTGTAAATCATTGACAATAGCAAGTACGTGATCACCGGTACGCATGGCGGGCTTCTTCTGGTGATCTGCCTCGCCTTTGAAATGCTTGTCTTTCTTTCGAAATTGATGGTTGGTCGGAAGAAATCGACGATGGCCCAGGTACACATTCTTCCTGCATTTGTCCAGGTATATACTTTCGGTGTCAGCTAAACAGTGCGTGCATGCGTGGTATCCCTTGTTTGTCCATCCTGAAAGGTTACTCAGAGCAGGCCAATCGTTGATGGTTACAAACAACAACATGTGCAGGTTAAATTCCTCCTGTTTGTGCTCATCCCACGTACGTACACCGTTTCCATTCCATAGCTGTAAAAGTTCTTCAACTAATGGCCTTAGGTACACATCAATGTCATTGCCGGGTTGCTTAGGGCCTTGGATGAGAACTGGCATCATAATGAACTTCCACTTCATGCACATCCAAGGAGGAAGGTTATACATACATAGAGTCACGGGCCAGGTGCTGTGATTGATGCTCTGCTCCCCGAAAGGATTAATGCCATCCGCGCTTAAACCAAACCATACGTTCCTTGGGTCACGTGCAAACTCAGCCCAGTACTCTCTCTCGATTTTTCTCCACTGCGACCCGTCAGCGGGTGCTCTCAACTTCCCGTCTTTCTTACGGTCCTTACTGTGCCATCGCATCAACTTGGCATGCTCTTTGTTTCTGAACAGTCGTTTCAACCGTGGTATTATTGGAGCATACCACATTACCTTCGCAGGAACCCTCTTCTTGCGGGGCTCGCCGTCAACATCACCAGGGTCATCTCGTCTGATCTTATACCGGGCATGCGTTCAAGTCCTCGTACGCACCACGATAGAGGATGCAGTCATTAGGGCATGCATGTATCTTCTGCACCTCCAATTCTAGAGGGCATACGAACTTGTTTGTTGCGTACGTATTGTCGGGCAATTCGTTATCCTTTGGAAGCTTCTTCTTCAATATTTTTAGTAGCTTCTCAAATCCTTTGTCAGGCACAACATTCTCTGCCTTCCACTGCAGCAATTCCAGTATAGTACCGATCTTAGTGTTGCCATCTTCGCAATTGGGGTACAACCCTTTTTTGTGATCCTCTAACATGCGATCGAAGTTCAGCTTCTCCTTTTGACTTTCGCATTGCGTCCTTGCATCGAAGATGACCCGACGGAGATCATCATCATGGGGCACATCATCTAGTTTTCTTGATCTTCAGAAGCTTCCCCCGTTGCGGCATCATCGGGCACATCGTCTGGTTCCTCTTGATCTTCAGTAGCTCCCCCCGTTGCAGCATCACCGTATTCAGGGGGCACATAGTTGTCATCGTCCTCTTCTTCTTCGCCGTCTTCCATCATAACCCCTATTTCTCTGTGCCTCGTCCAAACATTATAGTGTGGCACGAAAGCCTTGTAAAGCAGGTGGGTGTGAAGGATTTTCCGGTCAGAGTAAGACTTCGTATTGCCACATTTAGGGCATGGACAACATATAAAACCATTCTGCTTGTTTGCCTCAGCCACTTCGAGAAAATTATGCACGCCCTTAATGTACTCGTAGGTGTGTCTGTCACCGTACATCCATTGCCGGTTCATCTGCGTGCATTATATATAATTATGTGTGTCAAAAGTTAGAAAATCAGACAAGTATCTATATAAAGTAAGAAAATCAGACAAGTATCTATCTAAATTAAGAAAATCAGAAAGAAGATAAGAACAAGAGGCTCACCACGGTGGTGCAGGCGAAGAGATCGGCGCGGGCGATCGACGGCGGTGAAAACGGGGACGGGGCGTGACAGACCGCTAAACCTAGACAAATCTCGGGAAAAATGGAGCTCTGAGGTTGAGCTTCGGGAGGAGAAAGCTTAACTCGTGTGGCTCGGGCATTTCATCGAACACCTCATGTGCATACGAGGTGAGCTATAGCACGCAATGCCCTCCCCCTCGCCGGCCAGCAAAAACCAGAGCACTGTGGAGTGCTCTGCTGCGACAATGGGGTATATATAGGCAACTTATTTGTCCCGGTTCGTGGCAGGAACCGAAACTAAAGCCCCCCTTTTGTACCGGTTCTTGGAACGAATCGGTACCAATGGTTGTGGGCCAGGAGCGCGGCCCATTGGTCCCGGTTCATGCCTAGAACCGGTACAAATGGATCCATATGAACCGAGACTAATGCCAACGAGGCCCCGGCCGGCCCCTTGGGCTCACGAACTAGGACTAATGCCCCCATGGGTCCCGGTTCGTGAAAACCGGGACTAATGGGCTGGCCAGGCCCGAACCGAAGCCCTATTTTCTACTAGTGATGGTAGATACTCTTACACACCGATGATGCTCTTTTGTCAATTATTCTCTTTATTAAAAGTAATAATTCACCTCATGTGTCCCAAATAAAACGAATTAACCAGGTGCTCCACCAATAATTGTTTGGCACCACACGACAAATTTGGGTGTGTTGATCTATTTTTATTTTTTGTGGGGAAGGTCTAGGTACACTCGCGTTGCCAGTACCGAGCGTGTACACACATGCTACATGTTGGGAATCTTTTTATTTGACTGCCCTGTTAGGCTGGTCGTAATGGTAGTATCATAGCTAGTATCATGCATGCCAACTAGGCAATTTTGATGATGTGTCATAGCATTAAATGAAGAAAGAGAGGGTGTAGTATCATATCATGATACCGTATCATATTAAATGATATGCTACTTTGTGTCATGCATGGCAATAAATAGAGTACTACATGATACTAATATATGATACTATGCACTAGGGAGGTAGTATCATATACTAGTATCATATGCATGATACTAGTATATGATACTCCCCATTACAACCAGCCTTAGTAGCTAGCTAGTAGCATTCAAGGTTCAGATGAAACCGACCGGCCAAGATGGGGTGAAATTAAGTTCCTCTAGGGAGTATCCATTATGGACTGGTCCGAACCATTCCATGAACAGTGATATGGAAGTAGGCAATCCAACCGTGTCCACATATATTTTAAATCGGATTTCAACAAACCGGACGAATTATATGCAAATCGAATGATTTTCATATAAGGCGAACAAAAAAATTTACATTTCCAACATATTTCTACTAAACTATAGCGGACTAGGCTATTTTTACCTAGTCTAAATGATTGCGGGCCGCGATGGTGCCCGTTTCCGACAACATGTCTTCCCCAGGTTTAGCAGCAAGCTCATCGGACAACTGTGTACCCCGGAAGTGGTGCGTCAGCGGGAGGGAAAGAATAGTAGTTGCCTCCTTGAAGCTCCGGCAAGCTCTTCGGCTGCGAGGCCCGACAACGTCTGCCTAGGTTCCAAGCGGTGGCGGCCTCCCATGTTCTACTCTACCGCGCTATCCACGGCGGCGGTCGTGGTTGTGTCGGCCTCGTCGTTTTGGAGGCACGGCGCGAACATTGGTGGTGGCACAGCCGACGCGGAGCTGGCGCGGCGTCGTCGGTGTCATCATCAAATTCCTCTGCCGTCGTGTCGATGTCTGTAAACGGAGCGTCTTTCACCGCCCGCAGGACGCGCAACCGCAATCGCTCATGGATGATCTTACAACGGTGCAGTCAGACAGGAACAACACCTTCTGCCCTTCCACGTCCGCTACCATGGCCATGACGATATTGTCGTTCGCCAAGTCACCGGCGATTTGCTCCTCCGCAAGCCAGTGCTCATCGAGGAGCCGGAGATTGTACCTCTAGTTGGCCTGTGCCAGCCGAAACGCCCCCTCTTGTTCTTGCGCCATCATGTTGATGAAGTGCGCCGGGCCTCGCTCATGGTGATGCCAAGCCTAACAATGTAAAAATAGCGGACGTGGCCAGGCCAAGCGATGGGGTGTTTAATGTCGGCCAAGAGCCGAACAGATGGGTGACGTTCACATGCGGACGCGGAAGTGGATCTCTCGACAACCGCACTTTGTTTAATGGAGGGAAGCGGATGGATGGGTGGCGTTTGAATGCGGAGAGAAGACGAGTACACCGGGACGCGACGTGGGCGACGCACTCGGCTAGCGCACCCTTTTGATGTCGGCTCCAGTCAGAGGTCACGTCCGTTGTCGGCAGTCATGAATGTGGCACTGATACTCTGGAGCAGCGCTGACCGGCATGAATGCGAGGCAACTGCTTCACGACAAAATGGGTGCGGGCGAGGAAGAGAATTTCAGATGAGACCGGGGTGTCCAATGCGTGCGTGGCAATGGTCTGGACGCTCAGAAAGCTCCTCGTCTTTCTGTTTGCAGAAAAAGCGGGCCCCAATCGGTCAACGGATGGATAAAGTACCGCGTTGAATAGCAAAACAAGTCTGGAATGGGAATATTAGGCAGTTTAGGTCAATTCCACCGCGCGACCCCATCTTGTCCGCGTGGATCCGTTTGGGGTAGAACGGACGAATAGCGCGGCCCAACGCGCGGCCCCAAACGGACAAATGTCTGGATTCCGTCCGTTTTCGACCCATCCCTGGCTCAAACTTGCGCCGAGTTTGGGGTGAAACGGACATCGCGCGGACGGGCTCGCCGCCCGCCCTTGTCCCCCCGTGGCCCGCCTGTCGGGGACACTAGCAGTCCCTTCGCTTCCAACGCTTCCACCCCTCTCTTCCTGCCCCGCCCCTCCTGAGGGAGTCCTGGATTAGGGGGTCTCCGGACAGCCGAACTATATCCTTTGGCCAAACTGTTGGATTATGAAGATACAAGATTGAAGACTTCATCCCGTGTCCGGATGGGACTCTCCTTGGCGTGGAAGGCAAGCTTGGCAATACGGATATGTAGATCTCCTTCCTTGTAACCGACTCTGTGTAACCCTGGCCTCCTCCGGTGTCTATATAAACCGGAGGGTTTAGTCCATAGGAGAACAACAATCGTACCATAGGCTAGCTTCTAGGGTTTAGTCTCTACGATCTCGTGGTAGATCAACTCTTGTAATACTCATATCATCAAGATCAATCAAGCAGGAGGTAGGGTATTACCTCCAGAGAGGTCCCGAACCTGGGTAAACCTCGTGTGCCCCGCCTCCTGTTACCATCCGCCTTAGACGCACAGTTCGGGACCTCCTACCCGAGATCCACCGGTTTTGACACCGACATTGGTGCTTTCATTGAGAGTTCCACTATGCCGTCATCGTAAGTAAGGATGGCTCGTCTCATTGTCAGGGACAACATCACCTCTGGGGGAGCCCTGGCTGTAGGCCAAACTCTCCGACTAGGCGGCTTCATCATGACCGCCCGTTCGGCCGCTGCGCCGATGATGACTCCACGGGTCATCGAAAACAGCCTCCACATCGGCTCGGAACTTACCGAGCAGATGGATCCAACGGAGCTCTCCTCTTTGAATGATCTCTTGGATCACATTGCCGCTTTGGGAGTCGCGACGGACTATGATCGGATTGGGCTTAAACCCGACCAAAGGGAGATTAACTCTTCGCCGGTCACTGCTACCTCTTGAGCACTGCATTGGATTTCCTTGAAGAGGAAAGGGTGATGCAACAAAGTAGCGTAAGTATTTCCCTTGGTTTTTGAGAACCAAGGTATGAATCCAGTAGGAGGCTACGCGCGAATCCCTTGTACCTGCACAAAGCAAATAACTCCTCGCAACCAACGCGATAAGGGGTTGTCAATCCCTTCACGGTCACTTACGAGAGTGAGATCTGATAGATATGATAGATAATATTTTTGGTATTTTTGTGATAAAGATGCAAAGTAAAATAAAAGCAAAGGCAATAATAAATTGATGGAAGATTAATATGATGAAGATAGACCCAGGGGCCATAGATTTCACTAGTGGCTTCTCTCAAGATCATAAGTATTTTGCGGTGGGTGAACGAATTACTGTTGAGCAATTGACAGAATTGAGCATAATTATGAGAATATCTAGGTATGATCATGTATATAGGCATCACGTCCAAGACAAGTAGACCGACTCCTGCCTGCATCTACTACTATTGCTCCACTCCTCGATCGCTATCCAGCATGCATCTAGAGTATTAAGTTGAGGAAAACAGTGTAACGCCTTAAGCAAGATGACATGATGCAGAGGGATAAATTCATGCAATATGATAAAAAACCCATCTTGTTATCCTCGATGGAAACAATACAATACATGCCTCGCTGCCCCTACTGTCACTGGGAAAGGACACCGCAAGATTGAACCGAAAGCTAAGCATTTCTCCCATTGTAAGAAAAACCAATATAGTAGGCCAAACCAAACTGATAATTCGAAGAGACTTGCAAAGATAACCAATCATACATAAAAGAATTCAGAGAAGATTCAAATATTGTTCATAGATAATCTAGATCATAAACCCACAATTCATCGGTCTCAACAAACACACCGCAAAAATAAGATTACATCGAATAGATCTCCACGAGAGAGGGGGAGAACATTGTATTGAGATCTAAAAAGAGAGAACAAGCCATCTAGCTACTAACTATGGACCCGAAGGTCTGAGGTAAACTACTCACACTTCATCGGAGGGGCTATGATGATGTAGAAGCCCTCCGTGGTAGATGCCCCCTCCGGCGGAGCTCCGGACCAGGCCCCAAGATGGGATCTCGTGGGTACAGAAGGTTGCGGTGGTGGAATTAGGTTTTTGGCTTCGTACCTGATCGTTTGGGGATACATAGGTATATATAGGAGGAAGAAGTACATCGGCGGAGCAACGTGGGGCCCACGAGGGTGGCGGGCGCGCCCTTGGGGGGGAGGCACCCCCCTACCTCGTGCCCTCCTCGAAGCTTCCTTGACTTAGGGTCCAAGTCTCCTGGATCACGTTCGGTGAGAAAATCACGTTCCCGAAGGTTCCATTCCGTTTGGACTCCGTTTGATATTTCGTTTCTGCAAAACTCTGAAATAGGCAAAAAACAGCAATTCTGGGCTAGGCCTCCGGTTAATAGGTTAGTCCCAAAAATTATATAAAGGGATTATTCCATCTGTGCCCCAATTCCTTAGTTGTGCTCAGTTTTCCCCACGCTTCAAAATTTTGCTTAGTTTTCCCCATTCCCTTAGCTGAAACACTCACAAATGTTCAGATCAGACGTTTGCCGTCTTGGCCGTTTACTGACTTGTGGGGCCAGGTTGGACTCTATTGATTGTGGTTGTGGCTTCACTGGTTGGGCCGTGTTTGTGTTCATAGGACGGGCCCTTTAGTTTGTTGGTAATAAATTAAAAAAGCCTGCTATCGATGGATGCAGCCTGCTATGCATGCCCGGCTTTGGCATCGATATAGCCTGCTATGCATGCGAACACCGCCACGCATGCATCTAGTGACCTAGACCTAATCGCATGCATGCACGCCGACACGCACGCATCGATCCGTGCCGCATGGTTGCCGGTGGATTCAGTCGCAATGCGGCATTGTTTCACGCGTCGCAGGCATACGTGCCGGTGGCAGAAGGGGCAGGTTGCACGCACGGTCGCGTCCATATGTCGAGGCATTGGTTCACACCGCAAGCTGCACGCACGCTCTTGAATGGGAGGCAGGCAGCCGCCAACGCAGAGCACGCAGAAGGGGAGGCAGGCAGCCGCCAACGCAGAGCACGCAAAGGACGCTCGCATCGATTTACGTTCACACATTGATGATCGCATCGGTTCACGCACGCACTGAGTCACGATCTACGCCGCGTGTACCCACTTCGTCTCCCCCAGCTATTTAAACTGCCCTCCGTTGCCTCTTCTTCTACAAATCCATCTGCGCCTCCAACTTCTTCTCTTCTTCCCCCAAAAGCCAAAGCCGTTCCACTCAGCGAAGCGAGGAAGATGCAGTACAACGGGGCGACGTTCCAAGCGCCGCCCACCGTGCCGGAACGGCGGAACCCCGCCAACGTCGTCGTCGAGGAATCCCTCCGCGTGTGGGCGTTCTCCTGCTGGAGGGGAAGCACTGAGCTTGCACGGGGGTTCCTCCGTGCGGGCTTCCACCACCTCCCGGCGGGCTCGCCGCCCATGTTCAACCTCGTGGAGCAGCGTCCCCACGCCAACGCTCCAGTGGTAGGGCTCGTCGTCCACTTCACCAACAGGTTCGATGCCTACTACCTGCTCGGCAAGGTGTATTGGTGTGGGTGCGAGTTCATCACATTCACGACCTATAACATCTTCACCGACATCGAGAGCGTCTTCCCCGCTCGCAACCGCATGCAGAGCCACCCGTACTACCTCGGCGACAACGGCCTTGAGGAGGAGGAGTACTGAAGCCGGCGGCGAAGAAGACGGTGAAGCCGGCGGCGAAGAAGACGGTGTTGTCCTAGCTACCCTATCTATCTACTATGTAGTGTGAGTTTGGTGTGTGTGTTGCCCGAGCTATCTATGTAAGGTTAACTATTATCTATCGGTGTCTATGCATGTAAGAACATATGTTGCCCTAGCAACCCTATCTAAGTTAAGTTATGTGTGTTATATTAATGCTTTGTTATGTTTGTATTTTGTTTGTCCCAAGTTTAGACACGGCTAATTGGCGTGGGCAAAATTAACCAAACAAACTAAAATGATGTGTTTATAGATGCCTTCTAAAAATAAGAACATATTGTACACGGCTTTGGTTTGAGAGCTTTGTATTTTTTAGGTATTCAAAGAATACTTTGGTTTTCTGAAATATTGAAGTATCAAATACTTTGAGATATTTGGCTTTAGTCAAAAGTGTAGTTTTAACTACACTATGTTTGAAGTATATAAAAACAGGGTTAGACCTCTTTTTCTAATCATGAAGTATTGGTTCGCTAGGCATAATAATACTGCGGTTTGCAAATACTTTGATTCTAAAAAATGAAGGGACCCATAAAGGAAAGCCAAAAAATTGCTCAATGAGGTAGAAGAGATTGGGCAATCAAATTAATGAAAAAAGCAATCAGAAACAAAAAAGAACAAAGCAATCCTTCCTAAAGAAAAAAAGAAACATCGCTTGTTTCTGGGCTTCTTTTTGGGCCAGCGAACTAGGTTTTGTTTAGCAGAACTGACGAACTCGAGGACAAAAGTTTGGCAAGTGCGAGAGAGAAGAGATGAACTTGATGTATATTCCTTGTGCTGCTCAAGTACTACTTACTATCATCTGACGAGCTATGGTATGATCCAATACTCGAGGTTATTAGCTAACAAAATAATCCTATCACTGAACTGGTAGTTGTTTTCTGCCGAAACTGAAAGTGTCAAAACTTAACAGTAAACTGCATACATTCAGTGATCGACAGTTGCACTAAATAGAGTTGCATTTGAGATAAACAGACTTGGATTGCTAAACAGTGGCAAAAACAGTAGACAAACATCTCTAACGAGAGATGGCCATCAAGTAAAAAATTCCTAGAGCAAGTATTCCTAAAGCTATCAGATTGGATTGCTTCTTCAACTCAATCAGCTGCTTGAAGTTCTTGTTCATCTTCTTCAATTCCATCTTCAGTTCGACATCTACCATCATCAGGGGGAAGATTGGACTCGCGGATTGCATTCCCCCTCGAATCCAGCAAGCCCGACCCTTGAAGCCTCTGGATGTAATCATCCATCCACTCGAAATGGTGGCATTTCTTCACGATCTGAAAACGAAATCATGTAACCTAAATCCAAATCTAACATATTTTTTGAGAAATTAGAGATAAAGGATGCGAGGAAAACTCAGATCTAACCTGCCCCTCCGGCTTGCTCTCGCATTTGACGAACTCGCGCCCAAAGTTCCCATTCTTCTTCTCCTTCGAAGTCAACCGCTCCAGTGGCGCATTCCGTGGGCAGTCAGTGCATCGAGTCATCGGCACTGGACCATACACCGGCCACATGGAACGGGGGCTAACGAGGAGGTCGACATATCGCCCGAGAGGACGAAACAGAGGAATTGCTCGAGAGGAAGAAGAACGAGAAGATGGGGAAAGAAACAGAGGAATTGCTTGATCTGCTCGATGCCTTTGTCTGTCAGATGGAGAAGAGGAGAAGGGGAAGCTATATTGACGATTTGCCACATTGTATTTTTCAGTTTCAATATTTTAACCAACTCTTAACACTGACATGTGGCGGTCATGTGCAAAAAATACAATTTCATATGTAAAGTGGGGCAGATCGTAAAAAACCCGAGAAGGACAGTGCAGTAGCCAATCGGGATGCATCACACGGATCGCGCATGCCTGTCCCACATCTGACGGGTGGTGTTTGGCGCTTGGTAGGATCCGACGGCACACGTTCGACGCTAGGGTTTGGAGCATTTCTGCGGGGTTATGAGCGAGTCAATGGGGTTATTAGGGTTTGACCAGATTTCAAATGGCCATAACTAAATTAGAAAAAATTGCAAAAATATAAAACAAACGTAGTTCGTCCGTTTATGAGACCTAGTTACCATAAAAAAATATAAACTCGGTATAGGGGCGTTTTTTTGAAAAATCATTTTTTGAAGTGATTTGTCGAAATCAAGTTCAAATGTTTTTAAAAAATTCAAAAAAAATCAAAATGTTGTAATTCTTGCGCACATAGCGGTCATATGTGACAAGGTTATGAGAAAAAATATAAACTTGGTGTAGGTCATTTTCATGAAAAAAGTCTTCACACAAATGAGCTATCATCTATGAACATTTTGAGAGTTCGTAGAATAGGGAGAGAGGGTTTAGGGTTTGAAAAAAATTCAAAATAATTAAAAAAATCAGAAAAATCTCCATAGCTTCATTTTGGAGTGAGTAAGAATTATCTGAACTTACTTTTTCATTTTCATATCTAAAACATGTTATTTGACGGTTTTGAATTAAAAGCATATTTTTTTCAAAAAAATGTAGTAATATGAATATTAATCAATAAATAGTGAGACTTCGATTTTACCCTATATATATGGAACAAGTGTTAATAAAAATATATATGCCTCATTTAGGCAAGGTAAAAAAACTTGATTTCAAATAGGGTTGTTTACCCTAGTTTTCGAGCTCGTTTCTAGCACATTTCTCATTCGGACTGTTCACCTACGAATATTGGACTTCAAATGCTCGATCAAATACACCGCACAGAGAAATGAACCACCAATGTTCAACTTCAACTTTGACTCGAATCCAAATTCTGGCCCAAATTCAAATATTGATTTAAATTCAAATTTTGATGGAAATTTGAATTATGACTCAAATAAGAAACCAAAGTAGAAGCAGCATTATTACAATTGATAAGTTATCACAGTAGCTCGAATCTACCAAGTTTTAAGATGCCAACATCTTAATACAAATCTACCAAGTTTTAAGCGATCCACTCGCCCTCAAATTGACAACACAAACGTTTCCCAACAGCTTAATTCAAATTTTTGACTTGCTCCTTGTGTTTGCAACTGGCTTCACCGTCTTGCTCCTGGTTTCCCTAGTTGAGATGCTCTTTTCTTTCAGACTCTTGTTCCTTTTGATCTTGGGCTTTACTTGGGGTTTTCCTCGTGGAGGTGCTGATGGAGTAGTTTCACTCAGCGAGCACTTGACGACCATTTGACGGTCATCTATGGGTTCAGTAATCTTTAAAGTCACAATTGGAAAAATTACGCCCTCCTCTTCCTGTCTTATAGAGTCAAAACCATCAAAGGCCATGGTTTAAAAATCTTCTGCTTCTTCATCTCTTGGCCTTTTCTCCCTAGAGCTGGTAAATAAAATTATAAGCCATAGGCAAAAAAGAGAACAAATGCAAACAAAAGGGTAGCTGCATTCTACAAAGGGTGCAAACACATACCAAGATGCTTCATTTGCTGCTGCATTCTCCACTGCTTCATTTGCTGCTGCGTTCTCCACTACATCTTCAGTCTCCATTGCTGCTGCATTCTCCTCAGCATTGGCTATTGTCCATCTTTCCTCCTCTCCAAATGATGCATCCACTGCATTGGTACAAAGCCTAGCAATATGCCCCAGAACTCCACATTTTTTGCAAGCACGCTTCTTTGGTAGACGACCCTCCTCACCTGCTCTAATCCTCTGGTTCCTTGGTCTTCCTGGTGGTCTAGTAATGACAGGAGCGTGGAGTTTGAACCCTGGATCTACTATGTTCCATTGATCTTTCCCCAATAGTGCAGGCACATTGTCAGCATAAGCAGCCATAAATTTGGCAACAGAGAAATACTCAGAGCAATATTGATCAACTTCACCATCTGCACCCCCGATAACGGTCATCAGATGTAGGGCATGTATGCATGGCTTCCCACGGATTTGCCATTGCCTACAAGTACATTATCTAGTACTTAGGTTCACAAGATACATCCATACCCTATTTTTACTGTCAGTATAGGTAACCTCTCCCTCATATGTACCAGATCGAATACATTTCATCTTCAGTCCTCTTGCCTTCAAGTGCAATGCCTTAATCAGTGATGGGAGCATTTGATGACCAACATATTGTGTTTCTGCAATTCTTTTGCGAAGAGCCATCTTTATCATGATCATTTGCCTCATCTTGTCAAATGCTTGCCACAACAAGAGCCCTTTCACTGACTTGAACTTTGAATTGAAGCATTCTACATGGTTACTGGTCACATAATCTACTTTGCAGATTTCGTTGAATTTACTTCTTAACCACACCTTGCCATGATGTGCACCCATGTACTCCTTCACAAGAGGATTTTGAGCATACAACACTCTCAAATGGTGTTCATGCTTCCTTTTGCTGCATGTGTATGATGCTGGCCATAAGTTCTCATCATAAACTTTACCTTTGAACTTCTTTTTGGAATTATGTGCTAGGTGTCGCATACATTCCCTATGCTCCACTCCAGGGAATACAATTTCCACTGCACTCTCTAAACCCTTCCAAGCATCTGTGTGTATAGCTAAACTTGGGGGTGTGCCTATAATGTTGCGCAACTGCTGCAGAAACCAGACCCAACTTTCCTCAGACTCTGCCTCCACCACACCAAATGCAACTGGGAATAGCCAGTTGTGTCCATCAACTGCAGAAGCTGCTACTAGTTGTCCTCTCCATCTTCCGGTCAAATGTGTAGCATCTACAGCCAAATAGGGCCTGCAACCATCTAGAAACCCCTTCCAGCAAGCCTTGAAACAAACAAAAGCCCTTATGAAGCACTCCTTCTGAAATGACTTCCCTTTTATTTTGAATGGAACTGTATGCTTGTCAATCTCTACAACACTCCCTGGACTTGCCATCTCCACTTCAGCTTTGAAAGTGTAAAGCAGCTGAAAACTATCATTCCATTGACCATTAATTCTGTCAAGAGCCTTTTCCCTAGCATTGAAAATTCTCATGTAAGGAATTTCTATCTTGTACTTCTCAGGAAGCTTCCCATGGAGTGTTGTTGGACCAATTCCAGGTTCTTCTCTCAACCAATCCAATGTAGCATCTGCCACCCACCTAGTTTTTGCTAGCTTGGTTTTGGCCTTCCCCCCTCCCCCTCCAGGTGGACAGGTGTGCTTGTGTGGGTTTTTCTTTATCTGAAACAAAATAAAAGGGTAAAGAAAAGTTAAGAAACCTTACTCAACGATCTAAAACTAAATTACTAACTGAACTTGGATTACTGAATATATTTGCTCTTTCTCATACGAGATGCATGCAACTTCCACCTACACCTAGGATATGGACAAAAAACTGTGAACCTTGCTGGCTCACTCCTTTTAATCTTGTAGGTGTTTTCAGATATAATGCACCATGTTGTCACTGCATTCCGACAGTCCACCATTGATTGGAAAATGGTACCTACACTAACCTTAGGTTTTCCCCTGTTCCACTCAATTGTTGGCATGTCATCACCATCGTATTCATCCTCGATTAAGCTGTCCATGTTCTCCACCTTCTCTTCATCGTCAGTGTCATCAAACCTAGCTTGGTTGATGGGCTCCTCCATATATTCGTCATCCACTGCTTGCTGACTGGCTACATCGACCAGTTCAGGAAACATCATCTCGTCTTCATCATCATTTGTAGGCACTGCCTCGTCAGGTTCTGCATCTTCTTCTACACCAACTGCAGAAGGTACACGAGAAGCAGCAGCTGAATCGGAACCAGAATTGACAGCAGGCATGTTGTGGCTCCATGAATCACTTGCTTTACTTGGTGTCGACCTACAAGGAGTGCCGGGGTGCTGGCTATTAGCATAGACAGATGATGTCTGAACTCCCTTCCCCTTCGCTCGTTCTGCGCGTGGCTGAAGCACATCGATTTGGAGTTTACCGAATCGGCAGCCAGCAATCCCAGCAAAAAGCAACGGCATATGATCGTCGCAAGTTAGTGGGAGAAATCTTTGCTCGTCACTTCTAAAGTAATTCAGTTCAACAGCATCGGCATCACTCCAGGGATAGGTGTTTCGGAGCTCAGCTCGCAAATCTTTGAAAGATATGCTGCTTTCTACCACTTTGGGATAGAAAAACGATGAAATCAAATGCGGTTTAGTACCACGCAGCACACTAGTTTCCATTCTAATCGCAAGCCGGAAAGCCAGCGTGGGATCAATCCTATTTTGTTGGGGAAGGAAACAAAGGCTTCAGTTAGCTGGGTAAAATCGAGCACAAATTCGAACAATTCAAGCAAACAAAAGTCAAATACGGCCTACAATACGACTTAGAACGTCAATTTGAGAGGAAACAATGCATACCCAGGTTTAATCCATGAATTATCTCCCACGGATTCGACCCAATCCTCTCCACGATCGACTGCATTCCGGGCGTCCTCACACAACATCGCTATGTAATCCCAGATGGGGGGGTCGGCTATATCTGGCAGAGACGCGGCGTCGCCGATGAACGGACGATGGCATAGGGTGGAGGAAACAACTGCGGTAGCCGCGGCAAGACGCCGGCGGTGGGGGCGGGGCGGCGCTGTGCGGTACGGCCTGTCTAGATCTGTTTCAGATTCAGACAAGCTACCCAATACGTGTCACCTTGCGGTCCCACCCGTCAGCAAGCAACAGCCAGACGAAGACTCGGCCCCACTCATCTGCAATTAACGGTCAATGGACGGTCAAGACGGTCGACGCCCGCTATGAGCATTTGTGAGAGTTTCAGCTAAGGAAGAGGGGAAAAGTGAGCAAATGTTTGGAGCGTGGGGAAAAGTGAGCACAACTAAGGAACCAGGGGCACTAATTTAAATATCCCTAATATAAAAGTGAATAATAAAGCCCAATATTGTCCAAAACAGTAGATAATATAGCATGGAGCAATAAAAAATTATAGATACGTTGGAGACGTATCAGGCATCCCCAAGCTTAATTCCTGCTCGTCCTCAAGTAGGTAAATGATAAAAACAGAATTTTTTATGCGGAGTGCTACTTGGCATAATTTCAATGTAATTCTTCTTAGTTGTGGTATGAATATTCAGATCTGAAAGATTCAAGATAAAAGTTCATATTGACATAAAAATAATAATACTTTAAGCATACTAACTAAGCAAGTATGTCTTCTCAAAATAACATGGCGAAAGAAAGTTCATCCCTACAAAATCATATACTTTAGTCATGCTCCATTTTCGTCACACAAGAATGCTCTCATCATGCACAACCCCGATGACAAGCCAGGCAGTTGTTTCATACTTTAGTAATCTCAGACTTATAAACCTTCACGCAATACATGAGCGTGAGCCATGGATATAGCACTATGGGTGGAATAGAATATGACGATGGGGGTTATGTGGACAAGACAAAAAGGAGAAGATCTCACATCAATGAGGCTAATCAATGGGCTATGCAGATTCCCATCGATTGATGTTAATGCAAGGAGTAGGGATTGCCATGCAATGGATGCACTGGAGATATAAATGTATGAAAGCTCAACAAAAGAAACTAAGTGGGTGTGCATCCAACTTGCTTGCTCACGAAGACCTAGGGCACTTGAGGAGGCCCATTGTTGGAATATACAAGCCAAGTTCTATAATGAAAAATTCCCACTAGTATATGAAAGTGATAAAACAAGAGACTCTCTATCATGATGATTATGGTGCTACTTTGAAGCACAAGTGTGGAAAAGGCTAGTAGCATTGTCCCTTCTCTCTTTTTCTCTCATTTTTTGGGCCTTATCTTTTTTTATGGCCTTTCTCTCTTTTTTTATTCCTCAATTGGGACAATGCTCTAGAAAATGATGATAATCACACTTCTATTTATTTACAACTCAATGATTACAACTCGATACTAGAATGAAGTATGACTCTATATGAATGCCTCCGACGGTGTACCTGGATATGCAATGAATCAAGAGTGACATGTATGAAAGAATTATGAATGGTGGCTTTGCCACAAATACTATGTCAACTACATGATCATGCTAAGCAATATGACAATGATAAATGTGTCATGATAAACGGAATGGTGGAAATTTGCATGGCAATATATCTCGGAATGGCTATGGAAATGCCATAATAGGTAGGTATGGTGGTTGTTTTGAGGAAGATATAAGGAGGTTTATGTGTGAAAGAGCGTATCATATCACGGGGTTTGGATGCACCGACGGAGTTTGCACCAACTCTCAATGTGAGAAGGGGCGATGCATGGTACCGAAGAGGCTAGCAATGATGGAAGGGTGATAGTGCCTATAATCCATGGACTCAACATTAGTCATAAAGAACTCACATACTTATTGCAAAAATCTACAAGTCATCAAAAACCAAAGCACTATGCGCATGCTCCTAGGGGGATAGATTGGTAGGAAAAGACCATTGCTCGTCCCCGACCGCCACTCATAAGGAGGACAATCAAAGAACACCTCATGTTTCAAATTTGTTACATAAAGTTTACCATACGTGCATGCTACGGGACTTGCAAACTTCAACACAAGTATTTCTCAAATTCACAACTACTCAACTAGCATGACTTTCATATTATCACCTCCATATCTCAAAACAATTATCAAGCATCAAACTTTTCTTAGCATCCAACACACTTATAAGAAAGTTTTTACTATTTTTGTATACCTAGCATATTAAGATTTTTAAGCAAATTGCCATGCTATTTAAGACTCTCAAAATAATCTAAGTGAAGTATGAGACATCAATAGTTTCTTTAAAACAAATCGACCACCGTGCTCTAAAAGATATAAGTGAAGCACTAGAGCAAAACTATATAGCTCAAAAGATATAAGTGAAGCACATAGAGTATTCTATAAAATTCCAAATCATGTATGGCTCTCTCAAAAGGTGTGTACAGCAAGGACGATTGTGGTAAACTAAAAAGCAAAGACTCGAATCATACAAGACGCTCCAAGCAAAACACATATCATGTGGTGAATAAAAATATAGCTCCAAGTAAAGTTACCGATGGAAGTAGACGAAAGAGGGGATGCCTTCCAGGGCATCCCCAAGCTTTGGCTTTTTGGTGTCCTTAGATCATCTTGAGGGTGCCATGGGCATCCCCAAGCTTAGGATATTTCCACTCCTTGTTCCATAATCCATCAAAAGAATTCAACCAACACTTGAAAACTTCACAACACAAAACTCTACAGAAATCTTGTGAGCTCCGTTAGCGAAGGAAAACAAAAGACCACTTATATTGGTGTTAAACCTAATGTATTACAACTTCTATATGGTTTGTAAACTATATTACTAGCCACAGATTCATCAAAATAAGCAAGCAACTCACGAAAAAACAGAATCTGTCAAAAACAGAATAGTCTGTAGTAATCTGTAACTAGCGCAAACTTCTGGAACTCCAAAAAATCTAGAAAAATAGGAAGACCTAGTAAATTTGTTTATTGATCAGCAGAAATTGGAATCACTATTTTAGCACGGTCTGGTGATTTTTAACAATTGTTTTCGTGAACAGAAAGTTTCTGAAAATTACATTAAGATCAAATAACTATCATCCAAGAAGATCCTATAGGTTTAACTTGGCACAAACACTAATTAAAACATAAAAACACATCTAACCAGAGGATAGATCAAATATTTATTCCTAAACAGAAGCAAAAGCAAAAAAAACTAAAAATAAAATTGGGTTGCCTCCCAACAAGCGCTATCGTTTAACGCCCCTAGCTAGGCATAAAAGCAAGGATAGATCTAGGTATTGCTATCTTTGGTAGGCAATCCATAAGTGGCTCTCATGATAGATTCATATGGTAATTTTATTTTATTCCTAGGGAAGTGATCCATGCCTTTCTTTAATGGAAATTGGAATCTAATATTCCCTTCCTTCATATCAATAACTGCACCAACCGTTCTAAGGAAAGGTCTACCAAGAATAATAGGGCATGAAGGGTTGCAATCTATATCAAGAACGATAAAATCTACGGGCACATAATTCCTATTTGCAACAATAAGAACATCATTAATTCTTCCCATAGGTTTCTTAATAGTGGAATCCGCAAGATGCAAGTTTAGAGAGCAATCATCAAAATCACGGAAATCTAGCAAATCACATAAGGTTTTGGGAATAGTAGAGACACTAGCACCCAAATCACACAGAGCATAAAAATCATGATTTTCAATTTTAATTTTAATAGTAGGTTCCCACTCATCATAAACTTTTCTAGGGATAGAAACTTCCAACTCAAGCTTTTCTTCATAAGATTGCATCAAGGCATCAATGATATGTTTAGTGAAGGCTTTATTTTGACTATAAGCACGAGGATAATTTAGCACGGATTGCAACAAGGAAATACAATCAATTAAAGAGCAAGTTTCATAATTAAATTCCATGAAATCCAAAATAGTGGGTTTAGCAACATCTAGGGTTTTTCCACTTTTATCAATTTTAGCATCAAGATCTAAAAACTCCGAATTCTTGGAACGACTTCTAGGTAAAGGTGGATCATATTCAATCCTATCATTATCAAGATTAATATTGCAAAACAAAGATTTAATAGGGGACACATCAATAACTTTTAGATCTTCATCTTTATTTTCATAGAAATTGGAAGAACACGCTTTAATAAAGGCATCTTTCGTAGCACACATCCTAGCGGTTCTTTCCTTGCACTCGTCAATGCAAATTCTCATGGCTTTGAGAGACTCATTTGTATCATGCTTATAAGGAATAGAGCTAAGCTTTAAAGAATCAACATCAAGAGAAATTACATCAACGTTCCTAGCCAATTCATCGACTTTAAGCAATTTCTCTTCAAGCAAAGCATTAAATTTTTTTTGCGAATTCATAAACTCTTTAACACTAGTCTCAAATTCAGAGGGCATCTTATTAAAATTTCCATAAGGGTTGTTGTAGGAATTTCCAAAATTATTAGAAGGCTTACTAGGATAAGGCCTAGGATTAAAGTTCCCTCTATACGCGTTGTTACCAAAATTGTTCCTACCAACAAAATTCACATCCATAGATTCATTGTTATTCTCAATCAAAATAGACAAAGGCATATCATTAGGATCAGAAGAAACACTCTTACTAGCAAATAATTTCATAAGTTGATCCATCCTTCCAATCAAAACATTAATTTCTTCTATCGCATGCACTTTTTTATTAGTAGATCTTTCAGTGTGCCATTGAGAATAATTAACCATAATATTATCTATGAGTTTATAGCTTCTCCTAAAGTGATTTCCATAAAAGTGCCTCCTGCGGCCGAATCCAAAAGATTTCTAGAAGCAAAATTCAATCCGGCATAAAATTTTTGTATAATCATCCACAAATTTAGACCATGAGTAGGGCAATTACGTATCA
The DNA here is from genome assembly GCA_032464435.1 of Aegilops umbellulata. Lineage (NCBI taxonomy): Eukaryota > Viridiplantae > Streptophyta > Magnoliopsida > Poales > Poaceae > Aegilops > Aegilops umbellulata. The sequence goes on from CP136059.1 coordinate 361,214,080, forward strand.
TTAATTTCATCTTCTACCAAGCTTGTGCAACATGTTCATGATCAAGTTGCTTAAAATTAATAATATTGTTTCTAAGAGAGATGATCTTAGTGGGAGGAAAATATTTAGAGATAAAAGCATCTTTGCACTTGTTCCAAAAATCAATACTATTTTTAGGCAAAGACGAAAACCAAGCTTTAGCACAATCTCTAAGCGAAAAAGGAAATAGCTTCAATTTAACAATATCATTATCAACATATTTCTTCTTTTGCATATCACGCAAATCAACAAAGTTATTTAGATGAGTAGCGACATCTTCACTAGGAAGGCCAGTGAATTGATCTTTCATAACAAGATTCAACAAAGCAGCATTGATTTCACAAGATTCAGTGTTGGTAAGAGGAGCAATCGGAGTGCTAAGGAAATCATTATTGTTGGTATTGGTAAAGTCACACAATTTGGTATTATCTTGAGCCATCGCGACAAACAAGCAATCCAACACACGAGCAAACAAAAAGCAAGCGAGGAAAAAGGAAAACAGAAAAGAGAGGGCGAATAAAATGCAAGGGTGAAGTGGGGGAGAGGAAAACGAGAGGCAAATGGCAAATAATGTAATGCGGGAGATAAGGGATTGTGATGGGTACTTGGTATGTTGACTTTTGCGTAGACTCCCCGGCAGCGGCGCCAGAAATTCTTCTTGCTACCTCTTGAGCACTGCGTTGGATTTCCTTGAAGAGGAAAGGATGATGCAACAAAGTAGCGTAAGTATTTCCCTCAGTTTAAGAGAACCAAGGTATCAATCCAGTAGGAGGCTACGCGCGAGTCCCTTGTACCTGCACAAAGCAAATAACTCCTCGCAACCAACGTGATAAAGGGTTTTCAATCCGTTCACGGTCACTTACGAGAGTGAGATCTGATAGAGATGATAGATAATATTTTTTGGTATTTTTGTGATAAAGATGCAAAGTAAAATATAAGCAAAGTAAAAAAAGAAAAGGCAATAATAAAGTGATGGAAGATTAATATGATGAAGATAGACCCGGGAGGCATAGGTTTCACTATTGGCTCCTCTCAAGAGCATAAGTATTTTACGGTGGGTTAACGAATTACTGTTGAGCAATTGACAGAATTGAGCATAGTTATGAGAATATCTAGGTATGATCATGTATATAGGCATCACGTCCGACACAAGTAGACCGACTCCTGCTTGCATCGACTACTATTACTTCACTCATCGACCGCTATCCAGCATGCATCTAGAGTATTAAGTTCAAGAAATTAGAGTAACGCCTTTTAGCAAGATGACATGATGTAGAGGGATAAATTCATGCAATATGATAAAAACCCCATCTTGTTATCCTCAATGGCAACTATACACTACGTGCCTTGCTGCCCCTACTATCACTGGGAAAGGACACCGCAAGATTGAACCCAAAGCTAAGGACTTCTCCCATTGCAAGAAAAACCAATCTAGTAGGCCAAACCAAATTGATAATTCGAAGAGACTTGCAAAGATAACCAATCATACATAAAAGAATTCAGAGAAGATTCAAATATTGTTCATAGATAATCTTGATCATAAACGCACAATTCATCGGTCTCAACAAACACACCGCAAAAAGAAGATTACATTGAATAGATCTCCACGAGAGAGGGGGAGAACATTGTATTGAGATCCAAAAAGAGAGAAGAAGCCATCTAGCTACTAACTATGGACCCGAAGGTCTGAGGTAAACTACTCACACTTCATCGGAGGGGCTATGAGGATGTAGAAGCCCTATGTGGTAGATGCCCCCTCCGGCGGAGCTCCGGAACATGCCCCAAGATGGGATCTCGTGGATACAGAAGGTTGCGGCGGTGGAATTAGATTTTTGGCTCCGTATCTGATCGTTTGGGGGTACGTAGGTACATATAGGAGGAAGAAGTACGTCGGTGGAGCAACATGGGGCCCACGAGGGTGGAGGGCGTGCCCTTGGGGGGTGGGCGCGCCCCCTACCTCGTGCCCTCCTTGAAGCTTCCTTGACTTAGGGTCCAAGTCTCCTGGATCACGTTCCATGAGAAAATCACGTTCCCGAAGGTTTCATTCCGTTTGGACTTCGTTTGATATTCCGTTTCTGCAAAACTCTGAAATAGGCAAAAAACAGCAATTCTGGGCTGGGCCTCCGGTTAATAGGTTAGTCCCAAAAATAATATAAAAGTGAATAATAAAGCCCAATATTTTCCAAAACAGTAGATAATATAGCATGGAGCAATCAAAAATTATAGATACGTTGGAGACGTATCAGTCACCCATCAGATAGCGGTGGTGGAGGAGCAATGTGACGATTCTTCCTCTATCCTAAGGACGAACTATGTCCGGATTCCCGAGCTCTCCGGGCCGAATACCCGTCCACAGGAGGGCATCGCCCAAACCCTGAACCTAGAATGAGGAAGCATGTCGAACCTTCAGGGCAACACCCCAGAGCCCGAACTTCCAAGATCGGAAACTCCTCCGCCCGTGGGTCTCAGATTGGGTCAAGGTCCGGACTTAAATCCACCCACCCACCCAGATAGAAACAATCTTTCCCACATTAGGCAAGAACCCCAGGAGACAGTACATCACTATTGGGCCAGATTCCTCAATGCCATAATTGCAGGGACAAGGTCAAGGACTGTCGCGAGGAAGACGCAATTTCATTCTTTTGCAATAATTGCAGGGACAAGGGAATCCTCAATGCCATAAGTCGCCGTGACATAGCACGCTTCGCTGACTTGTAGGCCATAGTACGGAAGTACTGTGCGATGGAGAGCGCCTGGAAAACCCAAACAAAATTTTGGGATAATCCGGCTCTAACAAAACCTCCAGTCCGAACAAAAAGGGTGCACTCTCATAAGTTGCCCGACTCAATTACAAAGAAGCAAAAGCCCACTACATGGCGTGGAACCGTATTGGAGGGATGGCTTAATGGGCCCTGCAAAATTCACAATACAACGGATACCATACCAATACACAGCCTTAGAGCATGTTGGGTACTCCGGCAGGTGGCCAAGAGCGGTGAGGATCTCCTCATTAAAAACACCACAGAGCACCATCCCATGGATAACAATACAGTATTGACAGTCTTCCAGACCTTCGCCTCAAATAATAGGCGTAAGCGAGCACTCTACAGCCTTGCCGAAGTCTGCCACATGGCAGCAATAAATCCATGGAGTGACACGACTATCACCTTCAATGCCAGTGACGAACCTAAATTCCGAACAGCCCGAGCACCAGCTGCCTTGGTCCTTAGTCCAATTGTGGACGGCTTTCGGCTTACTAAAGTTCTCATGGACGGCGGCAGCGGATTAAACCTCACTTATGAGGAGACTCTTCAAAAAATGGAAATAGACAGAAACCGCACTGAGCAAAGCAGCACGACCTTCAGAGGAATCATCCCTAGTCGGGAGGCACGTTGCGCCTGGAAAATCACACTAGATGTGGTATTCGGCACTTTGGAGAATTATAGGTCCGAAGAAATTACATTCCAAGTGGCCCCGTTCAGTAGAGGATACCACGCCCTTCTAGGGCGGGAAGCATTCACGATCTTTCAAGCCATACCCCATTACGAGTACATGAAGCTCAAAATGCCTGGGCCCAATGGAATCATCACTCTAGCTAGTGATCCGGACATAGCACTCCGCGCCGAAAACAAAACAGCCGCGCTGGCCCTCGAGGCATTATTTGAAGCCCTCGCGACGGAGAAATTAACTGCATTGCCCTCCACAGTGGACAGGGACAACGTGATACTCGACAAAAAATCCAAATCCACCTATTTTAAACCAGCGGATGAAATAGTCAAATTCCAAGTCCACCCAACGGACCCTACAAAAACAGCATCCATCGGTGCACAGTTAAACCCCGTTGTAGACGCCGCACTACGGGAGTTCCTGCGCGAGCATTGGGACATATTCGTCTGGCATCCTTCAGACATGCCAGGAATCCCACGCAGGCTAGCCGAGCATAGCCTTAACATTCTAAAAGGATTCAAGCCGGTCAAGCAGACTCTTCGGCATTTCTCTGAACCTAAGCGACAAGCCATGGGAGAGGAGCTAGCCAAGTTACTGGAGGCCGGATTCATCAGGGAAATAAAACATCCGGACTGGCTAGCAAACCTGGTGATGGTACCAAAGAAGGATAAATCTTGGCGCCTATGTGTCGATTTCAAGGACCTTAACAAGGCATGCCCCAAGGATCCCTTCCCCCTCCCCCGCATCGTTCAAATTATCGACGCTACTGCAGGACACGACTCATTGTGCTTCCTCGACGCATAATACGGTTACCACCAAATTAAGATGGCGGAGTCCGATCAAGCCGCAACGGCATTTATAACTCCATACGGCCCCTTTTGTTTTAACACAATGCCCTTCGGGCTCAAAAACGCTGGTGCAACGTATCAACGAATGATTCAGACATGCCTGAAAAAACAGATCGGCAAAATAGTGGAGGCATACATAGACGATGTGGTCGTTAAAACCAGACACGTCGAATCCTTAATAGAAAACTTGAGGCTCACGTTCGACAATCTCCAAACATACGACATCAAGCTCAATCCGGAAAAATGCGTTTTCGGCGTGCCCGCCGAAAGCTCCTGGGCTTCATAGTCTCCAGTAGAGGAATTGAAGCAAATCCGGCTAAAATCCAAGCTCTATCATAGTTGGCTTATCCCAACTGACCTCAAGCAAATCCAGAAGTTAACTGGATGCATGGCGGCCTTAAGCCGCTTTATCTCCCGATTAGGAGAAAAGGCACTACCCCTTTATCGCCTTCTTCGGCGCACCGAACACTTCAAGTGGACGAACGCGGCCATGGCCGGATTGGAAGAAATAAAAGCCATCTTGGCCACCAACCCAACCTTGGCCACGCGAAATGTTGGTGAACCAATGCTGTTATATATAGCGGCAACTCCCCAAGTTGTAAGCGCGGTGCTCGTCGTCGAACGAGAGACGGACGAACATAAATTCCCACTTCAAAAGCCGGTATATTATGTGTCCACTGTCCTCACTCCATGCAAATCACGGTACCCACATTATCAAAACATAGCATACGCGGTATTTATGGCATCCTGGAAATTACGACACTACTTTCAAGAGTGTTCAATTACGGTGGCCTCGGAAGTACCACTCAACGACATAATAAACAACCGTGATGCCACGGGCCGGATTGCCAAATGGGCTATCAAGCTCCTCCCGTTCGACATAACATACAGACCACGGCGAGCCATCAAGTCGCAAGTACTAGCCGATTTTGTCGCCGAGTGGACAGAAGCCGAACTCCCTAAATAATATGGCGCGTACTCCAATTGGATCATGCACTTCGACAGCTCTAAAATGCTAGCTGGTCTGGGGGCTGGCGTCGTCCTGCCGTCCCCCACCGGAGATACAGTCCAATACGTACTCCAAATATTATACACAAACTCCAACAACGCAGCCGAATACGAGGCCCTGTTACATGGTCTCCGGATGGCAGTTTCCATGGGCATTCGACGCTTGGAGGTGCGTGGGGACTTAAACCTCGCAATATCTCAAATAAATGGAGACTTCGGCGCCAAGGATCCGAAAATGGCAGCTTATCGCAACGCCGTACTCAAAATGTCAGCTCGGTTCGAAGGGCTTGAATTCCACCATGTGGCTCGGGAAAACAATCAAGCGGTGGATATCCTTTCCCGTATCGGCGCTAAGCGCGACCCCGTCCCACCTAACATCTTCTTGGAAAGACTGTTTAAATCATCTGTGGTATGGGAAGGGGACGCCGGTAACAATAGTCCGGACCCGGCCACAACACCAGATACCGAACACTCTGACACAATCGGAGGCTCTGCCATCGAAATAACGCCTTCTGGCCACGTGATACTGGCCGTCATCGCCCCATGGATAGAACCATTCCTGGCCTACCTAACCAGGCAGGAACTACTTGAGGACCAAAATGAGGCACGCTGCATAGTGCGGCGGTCTAAAGCCTACAAGGTCCACGAGGGAGAGCTTTATAAGAAAAGCACTACTAGAGTCCTTCAAAGGTGCATCTCCGAAGAGGAAGGGCAGAAGCTTTTGTAAGAAAGGCCTTCCGTACAGGTTTCTATTGGCCGACGGCCCGAGCAGACGCACAGGACCTTGTTCAACGTTGCGTCGATTGCTAGCTTTTTGCAAACCCAAGCCATATGCCGCCTACCGCTCTCCAAACAATCCCCATTACTTGGCCCTTTGCGGTCTGGGGGCTTGATATGGTTGGACCCCTCAAAGGGGGAACCCATAAGAAAAAATACTTACTGGTCATGGTGGATAAATTCACCAAATGGATAGAAGCCAAACCCGTTAAAACGGTTGAATCCGGACCGGTGATAGACTTCATATCTGGGGTTGTACACCGTTATGGCATCCCCCACAGCATCATCACTGAAAACGGCTCAAGCTTTACAGCCGACGAGGTAAAACTTTGGTGCGGCAACATGGGCATCAAGCTCGATTATGCTTCTGTCTATCACCCGCAAACTAACGGTCAAGTCGAGCGCGCAAATGGTCTTATCATGAGCGGAATCAAACCCAGACTAGTGCGGTCCTTAAAGGAATCAAACACACACTGGGTAGAGGAGCTCGACTCCGTACTATGGGGGCTGCAGACCACGGCGAATCGCACTACCGGATACACATTGTTTTTTATGGTGTACGGCGCAGATGTGGTTCTGCCCTGTGACATAATTCATGACTCATCTCGAGTGTGCATGTATGAAGAAAAAGAGGCCGAGCTCGATCGGAAGGACTGTTTGGACGCCCTGGAGGAGGAGCGCGACGTGGCAAAAGCCCGTTCCGCATTCTATCAGCAACAGGCTCGAAGGTATCAAAGCAGAGAAGTACGGGCCAAAACTTATAACGTTGGCGAACTAGTTCTACGCCTGCCGGAGAAGAAAAAGAACAAGCTCAAGCCCAAATGGGAAGGTCCATCCATTATTGACCAGATTCTGACCGGTGGAGCGTACCATCTACATGATGCATCGGACAATCGACTCGAGCCAAACCCATGGAACGCAGCCAGACTCCGAAGATTCTACGCCTAGTGCCAGACTCTATGTTCGTCTCCTTACCCCCGTCATTTTTTGCATATCCGTTATCTGTCTTTTCTCTCTCTCTTCCTTCTTTTTCCTTCTCCTCAAGGCCTTAAAAGGCTAACTTGTGTCTTGACTACACAATCTTAACGTGCTAACCGCGCTCATTATACCTGGGGGCTTCTTATACAGAAGCTTAATTTAACTATTTTTCTGGGCTTTATGCCCCACACATGTGTTATCCTTCCACATGTACCTTTTTCGCCATTATATGCATCGATATGACTTAAGTTTTGGCCAAGCTGGGTTGCCTGGCTCTTGTGTTTATGCCCTACATTCCCGTTAATTCGGCTAGGGCATAAGGGGAGCACCTCTGCAATTGTTACTGCCGGGTTAGCTGGATGTGTACCTCAGACTGGGTGAAGCCGAAAGCTAGCGTTCTTAAGGGAATATTCGGTCGGTGAACAAAAGATGACTTTTATTTCTTTTGATACATGCCCCAGATGTTTATAGCCTGCGTCTCTTTTCGCAGTCTGGACATGCACATTAGGGCATGCGTACCCAGGGAAAGGAACCCTTAACGGAACTATTCTCCCTGGAAGATGCTTCTTACTATCCATGTAATATAACATAACTAGTTGGGTACTTGTCTGTTCAAGCACTTATGACCCCTACGCCTGGTTTCCACACGTACCCCGGTTTTTACATAACTTAGCGGGTATTTGGAAACACTCCGGACTATCGGGTCCAGAGATCGAAGTGAAAAGGTTCGCCATGACAAATGATTTATAATCCGGCTAGGGACAATATATGTCACTTGAAGTACACAGTCACTTAGACTGACTGAATTCTTCTTCTATACCATCCAACAGGCTGTCTAGTCTACAATCCTGTTGGGAATACATTACGGCTAATTCTACTTGGCCATACACCAAACTGACGGGGATCTCTTTCCCATCGGGCCCCACAGGTCCGACCTCGGTCATGTGGTTTGGGTCAGCTTTGGTATATCGCGTCTTCACCATGGCCCAGGCTTCCCTTGCACCTTGTCGGCAGGCCGATATCTTCCATAATCGGAAGCGCCGCCGCGCCCCCTTGAGCTTCTCTACAAGCTCCCCCATGCCTCCTGGCGGGGAGGAGGATGGCCACAAGGCCTGTGCAATACCCTGCATCACCTGCCGAACTTGTTCGTGCAGTTGGAAGAGCTCTGGTAGAAGATGACCCGCAGACCCGGGCATCTCCTCCGCGGGACGACCCGTCAGCATTCCTGCGGACATAACTCTGTTAGCTGGCTTCTTTGCCGAAATCTTTCAAAAGTTCGTTCAAGCACTTACTGAAAATGCCGCGTCGAAGCCACTTATTCTCCTTCAAGGAGTCCGCAAGCTAGGCTCGAACATCCTTCAGTTCTACGCTGAGCTGGATATTGGCGTCTTGGAGACCGATTTTCTCCCGCCTAACTTGCGTAAGCACGCGCTCGCTAGCCTTTAGCTGTCGTTGGGCATGTTGTTCATCCGGATTGACCCCGGGATTATCTGCATAATCTATTATTAGATTTTCACGCATACCGCATACTACCTGGTACACGACATTCTTTGCAATAAAAACAAGTCTTACCCGATGGGGCCTTCTCGGACTCCTTCGCAGTGGCAACTGCGGCCTAAAGCTGGGCCCTACATTCCTCTAGCTCTTGAGACAACTAGGCATTCTTCTCCATAAGAGCCTATGCGTACAATGATCCTTAAATCAGTTGTGCCAACTGTTTCAAGTCTCAGGGGCTACTGATATACATAACTATTAGATTCTTTTTCTTACCCGTATATCCTTTACATACTGGTCCGTAGCTCTGGCAATACCATTCTGAGTAGCTCGGATGTATGCGTCTCCCGAGTTGAAGGCATCAAAAGCCTCTTGGGAGAAACAAGCGTCACGGAGTACGGCCCGGCGACGCCTGTGATTCATGGAGCTCTCCACTTCAGAATTCGTAGCAGATAGCCTATCCGCATCCTCTGAAGGAGGAACATCCGGCGTTGGCCCCATACGAGCATCTGCCTCTATAACCGACTCGGGAGCCTGACTGGTAGAGGCGTGGCCGGCAACCTCTCCGGATATAGTCTGGCGAGCGTTTATTCTACTAAGAAACATGGGCGTTATTATATTCTCAAAAGACCACTACCACGGAGCGGGGTTCTCTTTCATACCTCTGCGATGGCGTCTCAGTCCTGACCGCCTTCCTTTTGAGCCTACCCGGCTTCGGTGCCCCTTGTTGGCGAGTCACTGCGGGTTCGGCATGGCGTCCCGAGAGCCTTCCCTATAAATCACCATATGTGTGTGGTAGGTGAAGTGCGGAAAAAGGGATCCTTATTGGAAGTTGGGACTCCGGTTTTACTTACATGCGATGCAGGGAGCAGACCTGGATAATCGGCTATGATGGCCACCATGACACCGTCGCAGCTTAATTGGTAGAACGTCCTGTCAATAAGCACCACAAATGTGTCCGGATCTTCTTCAAGTCCGGGGTCGAGGGCCCGGTCAGGGTCCTTCGGTTGTGGAGGCGGGTTGTGGACCTCCCTTACAGCTTTTTGTAGTTCCTGCTATGAAATGGCAAGGTAATTACTCATGACAAAGAATGCAGGAAGGTTGCGAGTAAAAAGTAGCAGCTCACCCAGCTTGGAGGGTTGTACATGGAGAATCCATCCCGTGGCTTGATGCGGAGGAACTCCTCTTATTCTCCTTTGAACAAATCGGACAGAATCTTTGCCAGAGCAGTGACTGAGTCCGGTCCCTTACGGCCGCAGCGGGTGGCGTCATCTTCTCCTTCGAAGTGCCACATGGGTTGCCCCCGATATTGAAGTGGCTGCACCCCTCGCATTATACATATGGACATAACCTTGGTTATTGTCAATCCTGATTTGGCCAGCGTCTCTATCCGGCCCATCAGGTAAAAGACTTCTCCGTTATCTTCCTCCTGAGGGCTCCGTGGGCGCCAGCTGCAGCGTTTCTTCAAAGGGGCATTGTCGAACTCGGGAAGACTCATCCGAATGGGGCCTGGAAGGGGGACGTCCTCCATGTAAAACCACTCTAAAGGCCAGTCTTCGGATGTCTTCTTCGGGGTACCGGACAGCTATCCGGTCCCGGCGATGCGCCATATTTCGGCTCCGCCCACTTGATATATTGACCCCTTCTGTGTACGGGGCACAAGGCAGAATAGCTTTTTCCACAGCTCGAAATGAGCTTCGCAGCCCAGAAACAGCTCACAAAGGGCAACATAACCAGCGATGTGTAATATGGAAGCGGGGGTGAAGTAATGCAACTGGTGGCCATAAAACTCCAGGAGCCCGCGGAGGAACGGATGGATTGGAAATCCAAGTCCCCTTAATAAATAAGGGACAAGGCATACCCGCTCCCCCTTTGAGAGATTGGGGAAGCTCTCCGCTTGCTCCCTGCCATTATAGGTGGTGAGCCTGGCTCGAATGGGGACCATATATACGCTGGAGGGAGAAATCTCTGGGTCTGTAACTCTACTAATTGGTTGTATGGGATGGAACACTTCTCCCAATCACCGGTCTTAGGGCTACGGGAGCGAGAGGAGGAGCTGTGATGGCCGGCCATGTTGGAATGGATTTTTCCAGGCGCGCTCCGATGGATATTCGCCGTGGGAGGACGGTGTGATCTGGATCCAAGAATCCCCGTCTCTTTGATAGACAGTTTACTTACATGGTTGGGGTGGCAAATGTAAAAATGCCCTGGCTTCTCGCATTCGCTCGACACGTGGAAGGTAGCCATTATTGGGCACGGAAGCCAAGAAGTGCAACTTTTATGGGGAGTCGGACACTACTCAGCAGATATTCAGAATTTGGAGAAGAACCCGCCTTGCAATGCCGAAGACAATCTGCGCGCCGGACTCATCGTCATTGAAGCCTGGTTCAGGGGCTACTGAGGGAGTCCAGGATTAGGGGGTCTCCGGACAGCCGGACTATATCCTTTGGCCGGACTGTTGGATTATGAAGATACAAGATCGAAGACTTCATCCCGTGTCCGGATGGGACTCTCCTTGGTCTGGAAGGCAAGCTTCGCAATACGGATATGTAGATCTCCTTTCTTGTAACCGACTCTGTGTAACTCTAGCCCCCTCCGGTGTCTATATAAACCGGAGGGTTTAGTCAATAGGACAACAACAATCATACCATAGGCTAGCTTCTAGGGTTTAGCCCGTATGATCTCGTGGTAGATCAACTCTTGTAATACTCATATCATCAAGATCAATCAAGCAGGAAGTAGGGTATTACCTCCATCGAGAGGGCCCGAACCTGGGTAAACATCGTGTCCCCCGCCTCCTGTTACCATCCGCCTTAGACGCACAGTTCGGGACCCTGTACCCGAGATCCGCCGGTTTTGACACCGACACCGCCACCGGCGCCACCGCTAATCTCCGGCCGCCACCTCACCGCGCAGCCCCCCGACCGTCCATACCAAATCACGTCTCGACATGGCCGCCACCATACCTGCGCTTTCACTGTAGCTTTGGCCGTCGATTGGAGGAGGTTTGGCCGTCGCCGTCGTAGCCGGCGGCAGAGGGGATACGACCGCCGGCGACGTACCACGGCGGTTGCGGCAGCTTCCGACGAGTGCTCCAGAGCGGCCAGTAGCCGGCCGCCAACCACCCCTGCTGCATCGAGGTGATCATCGCGACCTCTTTGCAAACTAGTTTTGATATGAAAATATGGGCTTTTTTGGACCTGGCGGACAGGATGGGGCAAACGGATGTGGCCGCGCGCTGAGCGCACGGCCACCGCATCCCAGGACAGGCCCGGACACGACTCCATCGCCCTATCCAAATGGACAAAATCCGGCCAAACCAGACGTCTGTTTAGAGTCGCGCGGTATCATACATAGTACGTTTTTTTTTTTGCGGGACATACATAGTACGTTCTGCGTGCATCGCTAGCTAGCTAGTCAACAACCGGTCCAAAACTCACCCATCGGTAGACTTTTCCATGCCCCTGTCGACCAACGAAAATCCCCTTCACCCGCCAGATCGAGACGTTCACGTGCCCGTGACTCAGCATCATTTGTGGTACTGCTACAGGAGCAGAATGCTGGAATGTACGTATATACATATACATTATTTTTTGTGAAAATATGCATATACATGTGTGGCTCTAGCCTCTAGGACAGCAGGGACAAACTCAAAAACCGTGTGTTGTGTGCAGGATGTGGCGATATTTGTGGTCTCCATCACTACCATACACACACACACACACACACATCGTTCGTACACGCGCTCAAAGCAAGAGGAAACCGAGTAAACATGACGAACATGTTGCTCCTAAAAATATCAGAAGAATATATATCTCTTTTTTTAACAAGTCCTTATAAACGCATCCAAACAAAAAAATATCAAATTCTTGGGGATGCCGTAGTCTTCTTCATCTTGCATCCGTTGACGGCCTTTTTATTAGTACGTATATATGCATACTTTGAGGTAAAAAAATACATACATATACTTTATCATAATTTCTTCACGCTAGTTGCTGCTCATAGCAAGACGCATGGTGTATGAGGATGCAAGTGTGGTCCCGCTAGGCCCACAAAGCACGACGAATTAATTGATATACTACACTAAACAGTTTCAAATTTTCCTAACGAAGAATTCGAATGCTGGATGCTAAAAGCAGGCCGGATCTTGCATCCAATGGTGCACTGGTCAAGTGAAGAATATAGTGAATATAGTGGATATTTGGCATGTGTGTTACTTGAAGATTCACTTGTGGTTAGTAAACTCTGCTTTATTCTTCTTAGTTGCATGTTTTGGCCTCTGGCCCTGACAGATTCTGTGAACTTGTTGGCTTCATTTTCAGTGCGACCGGGGAGGCCCTCCCTGTTACTCTAAAAAAAACATGCTTAGTGTGCATGCATGACGTGACGCGCGTGAGCGATGTGAGAAGTAATAAACTTGTCTTTGTCTACATTAAGTAAATGTGCATTACTTAAGGTACTACAACAAATTGACTTAGCATGGAGTCTCTAGCTAGCTAGGTCACTAGCTAGCAGACGTATGCTACAATCTCGTGCACGTTTAGTGAATTTTGCACATGACTCACCTGGGGCAGACAGTCCACTCCTCGGTGGAGGATGGATCCACGCAGCTGCAATCTCTGCTCTGCTCTCCTCTCCTCTCCCTATAAATCTGGAGGGCATGGATGCATTGCTCATATCCCCCATCTATCAAAAGACGCAGCAGCAGCAGCTACTTGTTCATCTCATGTCATCCAGGCTAGTTAGTTGCCAAGTTAACTAGCCTACTTAGCCGATCTGTAACACGCCACACTTCGCTAGCCAGCCACCATTAATTCAGAAACCGATGGCTGTGGCGCATGCCTTCTTCTCCTTCTCCTCGGTAGAGCCGGTGCTCCATTCGGCTTCACCGGTAACTGGAAATGGTGGCAGGAGCGGCCGCAACCATGGTTTCTTCCGCCCTTCGACGGTGATATGTCCCGTGCGGCAGCCTGCGTCCCATGGGCTGTCCGATGATTTTGATTTCCAGCTATATACTCTCTCCGTTCCAAATTACTCGTCTCTGAAATGGATGTATCTAGAACTAAAATACATCTAGATACATCCATATGTGTGACAAGTAATTCGGAACGGAGGGAGTATATTGTTATGGCCGGTGAATGCACTTAGCACACATGTTTGTCTCTTTTAGTTACACCAGGGGTCGATTTCAAACCCATCAGAGCTAATGTTGAGCCTAGCTTTTTGAATCTCACCAGGCTATCGTCATAAACGGCACCTTCCACGGAAAGAAAAATAAAAGAGACTTGGTCGTAGGAGAAACTAGTTAGTAAATCAGTCTTGTTAAGTCTCAGTCGTCTGAGACTTCATTAAGTCTTAGTCGATACTATATTCGTGAAATCTTGCATTAAGATCCGTGCAAAAAATTGTTTTTCTTCTTCTCTCTTTCGTGTTACCATACTTGATAAGACCTGATTAAATCTCAGTCGACCGAGACTGTGCCACACCCTTAATAAATAGAAGTGAGGCTTGAACCTTGGCATTGTTGTTGCCGCTCTCCCTCTCTCACTCAAAACTAAAGGTAGAAGAAGGAATAGGACACACTAGAATTTTCACACGGCTGAACACAGCCCCGTTTTTACTTTCCAGAACACGAAACTATCTAACTGGATACATGGCTAATCAACGCATCCGAACCAGTTTACAGTGGGAGGGACTTATACGCGCATGCATACGCAACGCCACGCCCTCCACTCTGGCCGGCACGCCCGATCCGCATGCCCTCGCCTGCACCCACGACGAGCTCGTACACTCGCTGCGCGGCCGGCTCCAACGGATCACAACGGCCTCTGCTGCATGCAGTTCGTCTACGCTACGTACGCGGCAAGCTGGAGATCGACTCCGATGCATGCACGTCCTACAACTCGGATCACTACACGATCAACACACACAACGCACGCACACGGGCCATACACTGCCCATACACACATGCCACGCTACTGCGTCCCGCACGTCCCGCCTGTACCGCGCGTCATCGACGCGCCTGACGAACCCGACGAGCCTGACGGCACCAGTGCGTCCCCCCGTCCCGCGCGCATCCGTCGCGACCGACGAGTCCGACCACACATACCATTACCGTGCCTTATTCCAACACACACCCCCTAAGCCACGGCCTAGAGAAGTCCGTCGTCGTCAACGTTGGAGCCGGCCAAGAGAGCCTGCTCCGCCGCCGGTCCCTTCCGCAGCTGCGGGCACTCGCGCCGGAAGTGCCCGTGCTCCCCGCACTTGTAGCAGCGCCTGCGCCTGTTGCCGCCGCTCCCCAACGCCACGTTGCGCCCGTCGTCGTCGTCACGAGCGCCGCCGTGTCGACGCTCTCGCGCTGCCCACTGCGCCGCCATCATGAGCAACTTCTCACCCCCACGCTCGCCGCCGTCTTGTCCACGACACCGAACCCGCTCGTAGAACGCACGCAACCGCCCGAGCGCTTCGTCGAACGCCATCGTCGTCACGCCGTGGAACTGCTCGACGCCCGCGACGACTGGGAAGAGGCGATCCGGCACCGTATCCAGCAACTTCTTGACAAGTGTTGCATCGCCCAGCGTCTCCCCGAGGTTGGCATACCTCGCCACCATCGCCGCGAGCCTCCCGCCGTACACGTCGAGCTCCTCGCCGCCCTCCATCTTCATCCGGTCGAATTCGCCGCGCGGACCCGATCGGCGCCGACAAACCTCACCTTCAGGGAGTCCCATACCTCCCTGGCGGTGAGCTTCGTCGACACCTGCAGCAGCGCATCCTCCGGCAACGCCCCGAGAAGCAACGCGCGCGCCATCTTGTCCTTCCGCGCGTTGACCGCCGCGTCTCCCGGCGCCACCGCCACCCATACGGTGTGGACGTCGAGGATCGCCTGCATCTTGATGACCCAGACCGTATAGTTGTCCGCGGTCAGCATCGGCATCGCCATCGTCGCCGATCCGCCGCGGCACCGCCGTGTGGGACGAGCGCCATGGTCGCCGGTGATCGTCCGAACCTGGCTCTGATACCAATTGTTGTTGCCGCTCTCCCTCTCTCACTCAAAACTAAAGATAGAATAAGGAATAGGACACATTGCAATTTTCACCCGGCTGAACACTGCCCCGTTTTTACTTTTTAGAGCACCAAATTCTCGAACTGGATACATGGCTAAGCAACGCATCCGAACCAGTTTAGAGTGGGAGGGATTTATACGCGCATGCATACGCAACACCACGCCCTCCACTCTGGCCGGCACGCCCGATCCGCATGCCCTCACCTGCACCCACGACACGTTCGTACACGCGCTGTGCGGCCGGCTCCAACGGATCACAACGGCCTCTACTGCATGCAGCTCGTCTACGCTAGGTACGCGGCAAGCTGGATATCGACTCCTATGCATGCACGCCCTACAACTCGGATCACTACACGATGAACACACACAACTCACGCACACGGGCCATACACTGCCCATACACACATGCCACGCTACTGCGTCCGGCACGTCCCACCCATCCCGCGCGTCATCGACGCGCCCGACGAGCCCGACGAGCCCGACGGCACCAATGCGTCCCGCCCGTCCCGCGCGCATCCGTCGCCACCGACGAGTCCGGCCACACACGCCGTGGCTTATTCCAACAGGCTAGCCCACCGCCTCATTTTCTATACCCTCAGTTTAGAAGTCATTTTAGGATGTTGTGACTACTCAGAACGGAGGAGATATAAAAAATGTGTATTTCATTCATAAATTAATGATATCTCTGTTTTCTGGTTGATAAAGACATGTGTTTTGAATGAGGACAATTCTCAATCCTTACCTCTTCCTGTTATTTTTTAAAAGATGTTGAAAAAATATAAACATACATTATCACGGAAGTATTTTAATAGAGAATCTAATTATTTTAAGTCTTGTAAACTATGTATCTTTTTTTAAAGAAATTTTCTCTTTATGTGCAACAACAGGAAAGCCTAACGAATGTTCAAGCATTGCTGCATCACCATCCGACGAGTGGACGAGGCTTATTGACCACTGTTGACCACCTCAAGCGCCTCTGCATCGACCACTATTTCCAAGACGTGATAGACACCATCGTGGACTCATGTGCGGATCTCATCCATGGTGACGATCTGCTTGATGCAACCCTTTCATTCAGGTTGATGAGAGAAGCTGGATATTGTGTTTCGGCAGGTTAGTAAAAATACAAGCTTAGTATGTCAAGACAGATAAATACACAAGTTTGTGAAGCTTGAGTGCAGTAATAGTCTATGAAATGAATTTTCCGCGATAACTTTGTTGGAAAAAAAATAGAGTACGCAAGTCCCATATTTTTTTTAACGTTTTTTTGTGGAGTGTACAAGCACCTCCCTTGAGACGTATTCTTCTCATTACGTATGACCCTGGCTGAGAGCCCTTCTGCATGACTTGCAGAAGATGTTCTTCGAAAGTTCACAAACGATAATGGTGATTTTAACCTTGGGCTCAGCAAAGACGTTAGAGGGCTGCTGAGCTTGCAAGACATGTCACACCTCAACATGGGAGAATCATCACTCTACAAGGCAAATGAATTCTCAAGCAAGCATCTTAGATTTGCAATTAATTATTTGGAGCCAAACCTTGCAAGATATGTGAGGCAGTCATTAGACCTTCCCTATCATGTGAATCTGATGCAATACAAGGCAAGGCACCATCTAAGCTACATGCAGAACTTGCCCACTAGGAACATGGCAATTGATAATCTGGCACATGCAGAGTTTCAGATTAAGAAGTTGCAGCATCAGAGGGAGATGCAACATGTTAAGAGGTATAAACATATAATCTACTACCTTTCCATGATTAATTTTTTAAATAGTAGCAACTATGTCCACCATCTTGATAATAGAAAAACGCTAGAACTCTTGGCCGGGTTTTATAAATTATTATTTTTGATTGATAATGTATTCCCGCAATTGAAACGGTGGTGGTTTTTACTATATGAATATTTCCCTTTCACACAGATGGTGGATGGATCTACGATTGGCTCAAGATGTAACGGCTGCAAGGGACCAAGTTCTTAAATGGTACATGTGGCCCATGACTGTCCTAGAGGGTTTCTCCTTCTCTAGATATAGGATCGAGATCACAAAGATCATATCCATAGTCTACATTGTGGATGACATCTTTGATCTTGTTGCCACACAAGAGGAGCTCTCTCTCTTTAATGAAGCGATCAAAATGTGAGCAATGATGTTCCCATGAAAATAAGATTGATAATTGTTACTGAAGAAATGTAGTTGCATTTCTTTGTAATTAAATTGCATATTAAAATTGTCCAATCGCATATTCAAACTTCTTTAACATTGTGCTACAATGTATGAAGATGTTTTAAGATTGGTTTGAAATGAACATTGTGCCTTTAAGATAAACATTTAAATATATTAATATTTTTATAATTGTTTGTTGTATACTCATACAAACCAGTGCACATTGGCAGCATAGCCCATTTATAAGGTCTTAACTAGAATGGTACCTATCTGTTAATGGGGTAATAACACTCATGTGTTAGTTAAGACCTTATACATGATGTAAAAAATGTTGTTATAGAAGTTTCACACACAAATTGCATATTTTGATAGGTGGGATCTTGCAGCTGACTCACTTTCCGACTACATGATATCATGTTATAAGGCTCTTTACACCACTACAAATGATATTGCCGATATGGTCAGAAAAGAGCATGGAGCGAACCCTATCAATCATCTCAAGAAAGCTGTATGTCTACTAGAGTAGTTCTTCATTTCTCTTTAGTTTAATTTTCCTAAGCAACTAAATATAGTAAAAGTACCAGCTAAAATATTTATGTGTACTATATAATTTTTGAGTATTTTATCCTGTGTATGATTACTTGTTGTTCCTTTCGTTTGCCCGTGCTCTCCCTCCCCACACCACCTCCTCCTTTTCCGATTTTTCTGATTTTCTCGACCGACTTTCGTTGAGTAATCTCAACTGACCATGTTTTATTGGCTTACCAAAAACTCATATTATTTCCTTTAGCAAGCAAGTAAGTAATAAGAATACACAATTATCTAAAGTGCATTTTTGGTACCTAATCACACTAACACTAAAATGGCGAGTAAACCATGGTGATTACATACAAAATATGTGCGCCCCTACTGCAATGCACGTGAAATTACCTAGTTGTATGTAAAAAATAATAGATGGTAAAATAACACTTCAATAATTAATCTTTTCTCCCTATCTTTTTCTTCTTACAGTGGGCAAATTTGTTTGATGGATTCATGATCGACGGAAAATGGTTATCTACTAATCATGTCCCTACATCTGAGGACTACCTAAGAAAGGGAATCATCACCTCAGGAGCAGCACTTGTTTTCCTACATCTTTTCTTCATTTTGGGGCATGATTTAACAGAGGGTAACAAAGAAAACATTCATCGGGTCATCTCCTGCCCTGCAAAGATCATGAGGCTCTGGGATGACATGGGTAGTGCAAAGGTTAGAACTCAGAAAGAATGTTATCCAATAACACATTAGGATTAACATAACAATTTATTTTACACAAAATCATTCAGTTCATATCCTAGTGGGTGCGCATCCATGTCGACATTGACCAAAATAGGCATGATCTGATATTTTTGTTTTTGTCTAATGCAGGATGAATCACAAGAAGGGCTAGACGGATCATACAAAGAGTTATACCAGAGAGAAAATCCTCATGGCGATGCCGATGAGCACATGCTGGAGATGATTGCGAGTGAATGGGAGTGTCTGAACAAGGAATGCTTCTCTGGGATGAAGTCAACAATATCGCGTAGCTTCATCACGGCATCTCTAAACTTTGCGAGGATGGTCCTCCACGTCATGTATGGCTACGATGACGAGCAAAAACTCCCCATACTTGAGGATTACACCAGGATGTTGCTCTTCTAAATCATGCACTCTAGCACATTGTATATATGTCTTAATGTAGTGCATCAATTTATTTTGTAAGGTTGCCATCTAGGATGTTGATTAGCATTCTACATCATTACCATGTGTGTTTCAAGTATAAAGATGATAAATATACCCGGAGAAAATTTATGAACCGCCTACAAGGCCATACAATGTTGCGTGTGTGATAAGATCAATGCATATGAATTTATGAGAATTGGGCCCTATTAAATATTTTAGAATGAAATTTGTGAATGTATGAGAATAGTATTGGGTGGTGCAGCTTTATGACGATGTGCATATTGTCAGTAGTAGAAAAAGGGTGAAATGTTCAGATCATTAGTGTCGGTTCCAACGGCTAGGCGGATCACTCTCATTAGTACCGGTTCGTGCCGAACTTTTAGCACCGGTTCGTGCCACGAGCCAGTACTAAAGAGAGAGGTGGTAGGATGTTGTCAGTCTGGGGCCCCTCCAGCACCTTTAGTATCGGTTCGTGCCTTGAAACGGTACTAAAGGTCGTCCTATATAAACCCTTCGTCCACCCGCACTCTGTTCTTCCCCCTTTCTCCTCTCCTCTGTTCTTCCCTTCCTCTCGAGCTCATCACAAAATTTGCCCAAATTTGGTTAAGATTTGAAGGCCCCCATCCATTCAAATGATCACAAAGGTTAGCAACTTTGTCCTTTCATCTCTCATTGCTAGATTAGCTCTTGCAATGGTTTATATAGTGATTAATTTGTGGGTTTTAGTAATTTGGGAGGAATTATATGTGGTAGTATTTGATTTATATGCAATCTGAGGTCAAAATAACACTTAGTTTGCATATGTAGATGTGGTTTACTTAGTGCCTTCTAAATCTCCGTCGTAAACACCGTCGATCGCCCGCACCGTCCCGTCGCCGGCACCACCTTGTGGTGAACCTCTTGTTCATGAATTTTTTATATAAAAAATTCATGTTTGTGTGATTTGGATATATAGTTACTCGTATAATTATCTTATCGGTACGTTGTTTGTTATACATAGTGCCATGGTTTCGATATCTGTCCCCATCGGCCCTCGTCCGTGTTATGATTCGGATGTGGTATATTTAATTTTAAAACTATTTGTTGCATTTCGTGGTTATGACAAATTATGCCCATCAAGTTGACATAGATATTTTTATCTAGGAGGTATGTGAACCAGAAATTCCAACCGACCCTATTGTCGAGACGTTAAATTTAGTTGAAAGAGAAAACGAGTATTTGAAAGAAAAATTGAAAAGAATTGAGGGGGAGAAGATGGAATTGGAGTTGCATGTTGTCGATGTTGTCGATGATCACAAGATCAAGATTGATAAAATGCGCTTGAAGATTAGAAAGATTAGAAAATATGCCATTAATAGTGAGGCTTGGTATCATTATGCTGTTGGATCAAGTGTTACCTTAGTTGCGATCTTGATCGCATTTGTTGTTGCATTTAAATGCTTTAGCTAGAGAGTTATTTGTTTGTTGCATTTAAGTGTTGTATGAACTTGTATTAATTTGGTCTTTTCGGTGTTGTGTAATGAAGATGAGCCGACAATGGATGTACGATGACCGATGCTCTCCCAAGTTCATTAATGGCATGCATACTTTTCTGCTTGCGGCTGAGGCAAGCAAGCGGGCAAATGGTTTTATGCCTTGTCCATTTGCTGGCTGTAAGAATGATCACAATTACTCTAACGTAAGAACCATTCACATTGACCTGTTTGAGTCGAGTTTCATGCCCCACTATAATGTTTGGACCAAGCACAGAGAAAGAGGGGTTATGATGGAAGACAATGAAGAAGAGGAGGAGGACGACAGCTATCCTGGACATGGGTTCCCTGAATACGATGATACAACAATGGGAGAAGAAGCTGAGCCGGCAATGGGGGAAGAAGCTGAGCCGGCAATGCGGGAAGAAGCTGAAGAAGAGGCATCAGATGAGCCCGCTGATGATCAACGTCGGGCCATTGCCGATGCAAAGAGAAACTGCGCAAGTCATTTGGAGAAGAAGAAGTTGTAGTGCATGTTAGAGGATCACAAGAAATTGTTGTACCCGAATTGCGAAGCTGAAAAGAAAAAGTTGGGCACCACACTGGAATTGCTGCAATGGAAGGAAGAGAATGGTGTATTTGACAAGGGATTTGGAAAGTTGCTGGTAATGATAAAGAATATGTTTCCAAAGGACAACGAATTGCCCGAGAGTACGTACGAAACAAAGAAGGTTGTCTGCCCTCTAGGGTTGGAGGTGCAGAAGATACATGCATGCCCTAATGAATGCATCCTCTACCGCGGTGAGTACGAGGATTTGAACACGTGCCCGGTATGCGGTGCATTGCGCTATAAGATCAGCCGCGATGACCCTGGTGATGTTGAGGGCGAGCGCCCCAGGAAAATGATTCCTGCTAAGGTGATGTGGCATGCTCCTATAATACCACGGATGGAACGTTTCCTCTAAAACAAAGAGCATGCCAAGGTGATGCGACAGCACAGAGAAGACTGTAAGAAAGACGGAAAGTTGAGAGTTGCTACCTCTTGAGCACTGCGTTGGTTTTCCCTTGAAGAGGACAGGGTGATGCAGCAAAGTAGCGTAAGTATTTCCCTCAGTTTTTGAGAACCAAGGTATCAATCCAGTAGGAGGCCACGCATGAGTCCCTCGCACCCACACAAACAAATAAATCCTCGCAACCAACGTAATAAAGGGGTTATCAATCTCTTCACGGTCACTTACGAGAGTGAGATCTGATAGATATGATAAGATAATATCTTTGGTATTTTTATGTTAAAGATGCAAAGTAAAGAAAGAAAAATAAAGATGACACTAGAAATAACTTGTTGACGGGAGATTAATATGATGGAAAATAGAACCGGGGGCTATAGGTTCCACTAGTGGCTTCTCTCAAGAGCATAAGTATTACGGTGGGTGAAAACATTACTATTGAGCAATTGACAGAATTGAGCATAGTTATGAGAATATCTAGGTATGATCATGTATATAGGCATCACATCCGAGACAAGTAGACCGACTCCTGCCTGCATCTACTACTATTACTCCACACATCGACCGCTATCCAGCATGCATCTAGAGTATTAAGTTCATAAGAACAGAGTAACTCTTTAGGTAAGATGACATGATGTAGAGGGATAAACTCATGCAATATGATATAAACCCCATGTTGTTATCCTCGATGGCAACAATACAATACGTGCCTTGCTGCCCCTACTGTCACTAGGAAAGGACACCGCAAGATTGAACCCAAAGCTAACCACTTCTCCCATTGCAAGAGAGATCAATCTAGTAGGCCAAACCAAACTGATAATTCGAAGAGACTTCCAAAGATAACCAATCATACATAAAAGAATTCAGAGAAGATTCAAATATTGTTCATAGATAAACTTGATCATAAACCCACAATTCATCGGTCTCAACAAACACACCGCAAAAGAAGATCACATCGAATAGATCTCCACAAAAGAGGGGGAGAACATTGTATTAAGATCCAAAAAGAGAGAAGAAGCCATCTAGCTAATAACTATGGACCCGAAGGTCTGAGGTAAACTACTCACACACCATCGGAGAGGCTATGGTATTGATGTAGAAGCCCTCCATGATCGATGCCCCTTCCGGCGGAGCTCCGGAAAAGGCCCCAAGATGGGATCTCACGGGTACAGAAGGTTGCGGCAGTGGAATTAGGTTTTTGGCTCCTTATCTGGTAGTTTGGGGGTACGTAGGTATGTATAGGAGGAAGTACGTCGGTGGAGCAACATGGGGCCCACGAGGGTAGAGGGCGCGCCCACGGGGGTAGGCGCGCCCCCCTACCTCGTGCCTTCCTGGTTGATGTCTTGACGTAGGGTCCAAGTCCCGTGGATCACGTTCATTCCAAAAATCACGTTCCCGAAGGTTTGATTTCGTTTGGACTCCGTTTGATATTATTTTTCTATGAAACTCTGAAATAGGCAAAAAAAACAACAATTCTGGGCTGGGCCTCCGGTTAATAGGTTAGTTCCAAAAATAATATAAAAGTGTATAATAAAGACCATTAATGTCCAAAACAGAATATAATATAGCATGGAACAATAAAAAATTATAGATACGTTGGAGACATATCAAGCATCCCCAAGCTTAATTCCTGCTCGTCCTCGAGTAGGTAAATTATAAAAATAGATTTTTTGACGTGGAATGCTACTTGGCATAATTTCAATGTAATTCTCTTAATTGTGGTATGAATATTCAGATCCGAAAGATTCAAGACAAAAGTTTAATATTGACATAAAAATAATAATACTTCAAGCATACTAACTAAGCAATTATGTCTTCTCAAAATAACATAGCCAAAGAAATTTATCCCTACAAAATCATATATTATGGCTATGCTCTATCTTCACCACACAAAGTACTTAAATTATGCACAACCCCGATGACAAGCCAAGCAATTATTTCATACTTTTGTTGTTCTCAAACTTTTTCAATCTTCACGCAATACATGAGCGTGAGCCATGGACATAGCACTATATGTGGCATAGAATGGTGGTTGTGGAGAAGAAAAAAAGGAGAATATAGTCTCACATCAAATAGGCGTATCAACGGGCTATGGAGATGCCCATTAATAGTTATCAATGTGAGTGAGTAGGGATTGCCATGCAACAGATGCACTAGAGCTATAAGTATATGAAAGGTCAACAAAAGAAACTAAGTGGGTGTGCATCCAACTCGCTTGCTCACGAAGACCTAGGGCATTTTGAGGAAGCCCATCATTGGAATTTACAAGCCAAGTTCTATAATGAAAATTCCCACTAGTATATGAAAGTGACAAAATGAGAGACTATCTATCATGAAGATCATGGTGCTACTTTGAAGCACAAGTGTGGTAAAAGGATAGTAACATTGTCCCTTCTGTCTTTTTCTCTCATTTTTTTAATTTTTTTATTTGGGCCTTTTCTCTTATTTTTATGGCCTCTTTTTTTTCGTCCAGAGTCTCATTCTGACTTATGGGGGAATCATAGTCTCCATCATCCTTTCCTCACTTGGGACAATACTCTAAAAAATGATGATCATCACACTTTTATTTACTTACAACTCGGCAATTAGGACTCAATACTTAGAACAAAATATGACTCTATGTGAATGCCTCCGGCGGTGTACCGGGATATGCAATGAATCAAGAGTGACATATATGAAAGAATTATGAATGGTTGTTTTGCCACAAATACGATGTCAACTACATGCATGATCATGCGAAGCAATATGACAATGATGGAGCGTGTCATAGTAAACGGAATGGTGGTAAGTTGCATGGCAACATATCTCGGAATGGCTATGGAGATGCCATGATAGGCAGGTATGGTGGCTGTTTTGAGGAAGGTATATGGTGGGTGTATGATACCAGCGAAAAGTGCACGATATTAGAGAGGCTAGCAATGGTGGAAGAAAGAAAAGTGCGTATAATCCTTGGACTCAACATTAGTCATAAAGAACTCATATACTTAGGGCCCGTTCGGGAGATCTCCAGGAGCCAGCTTCCTAGAATCGACACGTGAAGCCAGTCGAATCCTTCTGCTCCGAGAAGTGGGCTTCACGGAGAAAAATAGGCCGCAGTGCAATTTTGAGGAGCAGCCGAAGCCCAACTTCGCTAAAAGGAGAAGTAGAAGTTCCTTGTAATTACATTTCAATGCCATCCTAAAGTACCAGACGAAATGTTTTTCCTCTTCGCTCAAAGCCCAGCTTGGTGGGCCCGACCACAACCCAAACGTTTTCTGCACTACGCGCTACCGAACGACCCTGGCTCCCATGGGAAGCTGGCTAGCGCTGGCTTGTCTGGAAGCTGGCTAGCTTGGGAAGCCAACGGACTTCCGAACGGGGCTTTATTGCAAAAATCTACATGTTATCAAAGCAAAGTATTACGCGCATGCTCCTAGGGGGATAGATTGGTAGGAAAAAACCATCGCTCGTCCCCGACTGCCACTCATAAGGAAGACAATCAATAAAAAAATCATGCTCCGACTTCATCACATAATTGTTCACCATACGTGCATCCTACGGGAATCACAAACTTTAACACAAGTATTTCTCAAATTCAGAACTACTCAACTAGCATGACTCTAATATCATCATCTCCATATCTCAAAACAATTACCAAGCATCTAACTTCTCATATTATTCAACACACACATAAGATTTTCTTTACTAATCTCGAACGCCTATCATATTAGGATTAATTTCCCAATTTAAGCAAATTACCATGCTGTTTAAGTCTCTCAAAATAATATAAGTGAAGCATGAGAGAATAATAGTTTCTATAAAACAAAACCACCGCCATGCTCTAAAAGATATAAGTGAAGCACTAGAGCAAAAACTATATAACTCAAAAGATATAAGTGAAGCACATAAATTATTCTAACAATTTCTGAATCATGTGTGTCTCTCTCAAAAGGTGTGTACAGCAAGGTTGATTGTGGCAAACTAACAAACAAAGACACAAATAATACAAGACGCTCCAAGAAAAACACATATCATGTGGTGAATAAAAATATAGCTCTAATAAAGTTACCGATGGAAGTAGACGAAAGAGGGGATGCCTTCCGGGGCATCCCCAAGCTTAGGCTCTTGCCACTCCTTGTTCCATAATCCATCAAATCTTTTACCCAAAACTTGAAAACTTCACAACACAAAACTTAACAGAAAATCTCGTGAGCTCCGTTAGCGAAAGAAAACAAAACACCACTTCAAGGTACTGTAATGAACTCCTTATTTATTTATATTGGTGTTAAACCTACTGTATTCCAACTTCTCTATGGTTTATAAACTATTTTACTAGCCATAGATTCATCAAAATAAGCAAAAAACACACGAAAAACAGAATCTGTCAAAAAGAGAACAGTCTGTAGTAATCTGTAACTAACGCAAACTTCTGGAACTCCAAAAATTCAGCCAAAATAGGATGACCAAGACAATTTGTCTATAGATCATAAGCAATTGCAATAAATATTTTATCACGTTCTGATGATTTTTAACAATTATTTTCATGAACAGAAAGTTTCTGGAATTTTCAGCAAGATCAAATAACTATCATCCAAGAAGATCCTATAGGTTTAACTTGGCACAAACACTAATTAAAACACAAAAAATCTAACCAGAGGCTAGGTCAAATATTTATTCCTAAACAGAAGCAAAGAGCAAAAAACTAAAAATAAAATTGGGTTGCCTCCCAACAAGCGCTATCGTTTAACGCCCCTAGCTAGACATAATAGCAATGATAGATCTAGGTATTGCCATATTTGGTAGGCAATCCATAAGTGGATCTCATGATAGATTCATATGGTAATTTTATTTTCTTTCTAGGAAAGTGTTCCATGCCTTTCCTTAACGGAAATTGGAATCTAATATTTCCTTCCTTGATATCAATAATTGCATCGATCGTTCTAAGGAAAGGTCTACCAAGAATAATAGGACATGAAGGATTGCAATCTATATCAAGAACAATAAAATCTATGGGCACATAATTCCTATTTGCAATAATAAGAACATCATTAGTTCTCCCCATAGTTTTCTTAATGGTGGAATCCGCAAGGTGTAGGTTTAAAGAGCAATCATCAAAATCACGGAAACCTAGCAAATCGCACAAAGTTTTTGGGATCGTGGAAACACTAGCACCCAAATCACATAAAGCATAGCACTCATGATCTTTAGTTTTAATTTTAATAGTAGGTTCCCACTCATCATAAATTTTTCTATGGATAGAAACTTCCAACTCAAGTTTTTCTTCCTAAGATTGCATCAAAGCATCAACGATATGTTTAGTAAAAGCTTTATGTTGGTTATAAGCATGTGGAAAATTTAGCACGGATTGCAACAAGGAAATAAAATCTATCAAAGAGCAATTATAATAATTAAATTCCTTGAAATCCAAAATAGTGGGTTCATTAATATCTAGAGTTTTAATCTCTTCAATCCCACTTTTACAAATTTTAGCATCAAGATCTAAAGACTCCGAATTTTTGGAATGCCTTCTAGGTAAAGGTGGATCATATTCAGTCCCATCATTATCAAGATTCATATTGAAAAACAAAGATTTAATAGGGGACACATCGATAACTTTTAGATCTTCATCTTTATTTCCATAGAAATTAGAAGAACACGCTTTCACAAAGCAATCTTTCTTAGCACGCATCCTAGCGGTTCTTTCTTTGCACTCATAAATCAAAATTCTCATGGCTTTGAGAGACTCATTGATATCATGCTTAGGTGGAATATATCTAAGTTTCAAAGAAACAACATCAAGAGAAATTCTATCAACGTTCCTAGCCAATTCATCAACTTTAAGCAATTTTTCTTCAAGCAAAGCATTGAAATTCTTTTGTGAATTCATAAATTCTTTAACACTAGTCTCAAATTCAGAAGGCATCTTATTAAAATTTCCATAAGAAATGTTGTAGGAATTACCGTAATTATTAGAGGAGTTACTAGGGTATGGCCTAGGATTAAAGTTTCCTCTATACGCGTTGTTACCAAAATTATTCCTACCAACAAAATTCATATCCGTAGATTCATTATTATTCTCAATCAAAGTAGACAAACGCATGTCATTAGGATCATAAGAAACATTTTTACTAGCAAATAATTTCATAAGTTCATCCATCTTTCCACTCAAAACATTAATTTCTTCTATCGCATGCACTTTTTTATTAGTTGATCTTTCAGTGTGCCATTGAGAATAATTAACCATAATATTATCTAGGAGTTTAGTAGCTTCTCCTAAAGTGATTTCCATAAAAGTGCCTCCCGCGGCCGAATCTAAAAGATTTCTAGAAGCAAAATTCAATCGGGCATAAAAAAATTGTATGATCATCCACAAATTCAAACCATGTGTAGGACAATTACGTATCATTAATTTCATCCTCTCCCAGGCTTGTGCAACATGTTCATTATCAAGTTGCTTAAAATTCATAATATCGTTTCTAAGAGAGATGATCTTAGCGGGAGGAAAATACTTAGAGATAAAAGCATCTTTGCACTTATTCCAAGAATCAATACTATTTTTAGGCAAAGATGAAAACCAAGCTTTAGCACGATCTCTAAGCGAAAAAGGAAATAGCTTCAATTTAACAATATCATTATGCACATCTTTCTTCTTTTGCATATCACACAAATCAACGAAGCTATTTAGATGGGTAGCGACATCTTCACTAGGAAGGCCGGTGAATTGATCTTTCTTGACAAGATTCAACAAAGCAGCATTGATTTCAGAAGATTCAGTATCGGTAAGAGGAGCAAGCGGGGTGCTAAGAAAATCATTATTGTTGGTATTGGTAAAGTCACACAACTTAGTATTATCTTGAGGCATCGTGACAAGCAAGCAATCCAACACACGAGCAAACAAGAAGCAAGCGAAAAAAAAGCGACCAGAAAAGAGAGGGCGAATAAAACGGCAAGGGTGAAGTGGGGGAGAGGAAATAAAGAGGCAAATGGCAAATAATGTAATGCGGGGGATAAGGGTTTGTGATGGGTACTTGGTATGTTGACTTTTGCGTAGACTCCACGTCAACTGCGCCAGAAATCCTTCTTGCTACCTCTTCAGCACTGCGTTGGTTTTCCCTTGAAGAGGACAGGGTGATGCAGCAAAGTAGCATAAGTATTTCCCTCAGTTTTTGAGAACCAAGGTATCAATCTAGTAGGAGGCCACGCACGAGTCCCTCGCACCTACACAAACAAATAAATCCTCGCAACCAACGCAATAAAGAGGTTGTCAATCCCTTCACGGTCACTTACGAGAGTGAGATCTGATAGATATGATAAGATAATATTTTTGGTATTTGTATGATAAAGATCCAAAGTAAAGAAAGCAAAATAAAGACGACGCTAGAAATAACTTGTTGACGTGAGATTAATATGATGGAAAATAGAGCCGGGGGCTATAGGTTTCACTAGTGGGTTTTCTCAAGAGTATAAGTATTACGGTGGGTGAACAAATTACTGTTGAGCAATTGACAGAATTGAGCATAGTTATGAGAATATCTAGGTATGATCATGTATATCGGCATCACGTCCAAGACAAGTAGACCGACTCCTGCCTGCATCTACTACTATTACTCCACACATCGACCGCTATCCAGCATGCATCTAGAGTATTAAGTTCATGAGAACAGAGTAATGCTTTAGGTAAGATGACATGATGTAGAGGGATAAACTCATGCAATATGATATAAACCCCATCTTGTTATCCTCGATGGCAACAATACAATACGTGCCTTGCTACCCCTACTTTCACTAGGAAAGGACACTGCAAGATTGAACTCAAAGCTAATCACTTCTCCCATTGCAAGAGAGATCAATCTAGTAGGCCAAACCAAACTGATAATTTGAAGAGACTTGCAAAGATAACCAATCATACATAAAAGAATTCAGAGAAGATTCAAATATTGTTCATAGATAAACTTGATCATAAACCCACAATTCATCGGTCTCAACAAACACACCGCAAAAGAAGATCACATCGAATAGATCTCCACAAAAGAGGGGGAGAACATTGTATTAAGATCCAAAAAGAGAGAAGAAGCCATCTAGCTAATAACTATGGACCCGAAGGTCTGAGGTAAACTACTCACACACCATCGGAGAGGCTATGGTATTGATGTAGAAGCCCTCCATGATCGATGCCCCTTCCGGCGGAGCTCCGGAAAAGGCCCCAAGATGGGATCTCACGGGTACAGAAGGTTGCGGCGGTGGAATTAGGTTTTTGGCTCCTTATCTGGTAGTTTGGGGGTACGTAGGTATGTATAGGAGGAAGTACGTCGGTGGAGCAACATGGGGCCCACGAGGGTGGAGGGCGCGCCCACGGGGGTAGGCGCGCCCCCCTACCTCGTGCCTTCCTGGTTGATGTCTTGACGTAGGGTCCAAGTCCCGTGGATCACGTTCGTTCCAAAAATCACGTTCCCGAAGGTTTCATTTCGTTTGGACTCCGTTTGATATTATTTTTCTACGAAACTCTGAAATAGGCAAAAAAACAACAATTCTGGGCTGGGCCTCCGGTTAATAGGTTAGTTCCAAAAATAATATAAAAGTGTATAATAAAGACCATTAATGTCCAAAACAGAATATAATATAGCATGGAACAATAAAAAATTATAGATACGTTGGAGACATCTCAAGAGTACCCGCTGACGGGTCGTAGTGGAGAAAAATCGAGAGAAAGTACACGAAGGAGTTTGAAGGTGATGCAAGGAACGTATGGTTTGGTCTAAGCGCAGATGGCATTAATCCTTTTGGGGAGCAAAGCAGCAACCATAGCACATGACCTGTGACTCTATGTATGTATTACCTTCCTACTTGGTTGTGCATGAAGCAGAAGTTCATTATGATGCCAGTGCTCATCCAAGGCCCTAAGCAACCCGGCAACGACATTGATGTGTACCTAAGGACATTAGTTGAAGAACTCTTATAGCTGTGGAATGGAACATGTGTACGTGCATGGAATGAGCACGGACATGAAGAATTTGACCTAAAGACGTTGCTATTCGTGACCATCAATGATTGGCCTGCTCTCAGTAACCTTTCAGGACAGACAAACAAGGGATACCGGGCATGCACGCACTGTTTGGATGATACCGATAGTATATATGTGGATAATTGTAGGAAGAATGTGTACCCGGGACATCGTCGACTTCTTTCGAGCAGGCATCCCGTAAGAAAGAAAGGAAAGCATTTCAAGGTGAGGCAGATCAACGGACGAAGCCTCGCCACCGTACTGGTGCTGATGTACATGATATGGTCAAGGATTTGAAGGTAGTATTTGGAAAGGGTCCTGGCGGACAACCTGTTCCGAATGACGCTGACAGACGTGCACCCATGTGGAAGAAGAAATCTATATTTTGGGACCTTCCCTATTGGAAAGACCTAGAGGTCTGCAACGCAATCGGCGTGTTGCATGTGACGAAGAATCTTTGCGTGACCCTGCTTGGCTTCTTGGGCGTGTATGGGAAGACAAAAGATACACCGGAGGCACAGGAGGACCAGCAACATATGCACCAAAAAGACGGCATACATCAGGGTCATGCCAGCTATGCTCTTACCAAAGAAGAGAAGGAAATTTTCTTTGAATGCCTGCTCAGTATTAAGGTACCGTCTGGCTTCTCGTCGAATATAAAGGAAATAATAAATATGGTAGAGAAAAAGTTCCAGAACCTAAAGTCTCATGACTGCCACATTATTATGACGCAACTGCTTCCGGTTGCATTGAGGGGGCTTCTACCCGTAAACGTTCGATTAGCCATTGTGAAGCTATGTGCATTCCTCAAAGCAATCTCTCAGAAGGTAATCGATCCAGAAATCATACCCAGGTTAGAGAATGATTTGGTGCAATGTCTTCTCAGTTTCGAGTTGGTGTTCCCACCATCCTTCTTCAACATCATGACGCACGTCCTAGTTCACCTATGCGAAGAGATTAACGTTTTGGGTCCTGTATTTCTGCACAATATGTTCCCCTTTGAGAGGTTCATGGGAGTCTTAAAGAAATATGTTCATAACCGTGCTAGGCCAGAAGGAAGAATCTCCAAGGTCCATGAAAATGAGGAGGTCACTGAGTTTTGTATTGACTTTATTCCTGACCTTAATTCGATTGGTGTTCCTGAATCGCGGCATAAGGGCAGACTAGATGGAAAAGGCACGCTAGGAGGGGATCAAATAATATGTATGGACGGACATTCTCTCACTCAAGCACACTACACGGTTCTACAGAACTCCGCCTTGGTGGCTGTGTATATGGACGAACACAAGAATTTTCTACGCTCTGAAAGTGCAACTATCCCTGGGTAGTTTTGGTAATTCCTAA
This sequence comes from Aegilops umbellulata, assembly GCA_032464435.1. Classification (NCBI taxonomy): domain Eukaryota; kingdom Viridiplantae; phylum Streptophyta; class Magnoliopsida; order Poales; family Poaceae; genus Aegilops; species Aegilops umbellulata. Next base: position 361,246,388 of record CP136059.1, read on the forward strand.
CAACATATAGCTCATTGAGCTAATGCTACTTCAAGATAAACATTTCAAGAAAGCTCAATGATTGGCATGGCATGGATGAGAAAAGTGGACCCCTCAAAATCCTAAGGACAAAAGAATTGGCTCAAGCTCAAAGCACAAGACTCTACATTTTCATTTTAGTGATCCAAGATCACATTGAGTCCATAGGAAAAGCCAATACTATCAAGAGGGGGTGGGGTGTTGCTTAATGAGTTTGTTGCTCAAAGTGCTTAGGGATATGCTCCAGAAACCCTCAACTAATTTCTCACATCCACATATGTCCTAAAGCTAAAGTCAAACTCAGCCCCACCGAAACTTTCTATCCGGCGCCACCGAGTTCAATTGACATAGCCACTGCCAGAAACCCTAGTCTTTTCGGTCTCACCAATAGGGATCTCGGTCTCACCGAGATGGTATTGTAATCTCTCTGTTTCGCTTCGTAACGTTTCGGTCAAACCGAGATGAGCGATCGGTCCCACCGAGAGTGCAATGCAAACTCTCTGTTTCCCTTTCGTAACGTTTCGGTCCAACCAAGATGAGCGAATCAATCCCACCGAGTTTGCCTGACCAACTCTCTGTAAGACTTTTACTAAAATTGGTCTCACCAAGTTTGTGTAATCGGTCTCACCGAGATTACGTTATGTCCTAACCCTAACGAAATCGGTCCCATCGAGTTGACATGTCGGTCCCACCGAAAACCCTAACGTTCACATTTTGAACTAAATCGGTCCGACCGAGTTTCATGATTCGGTCCCACTGAGTTTGGTGATTTGTGTGTAACGGTTAGATTTTGTGTGGAGGCTATATATACCCCTCCACCCAATCTTCATTCGTGGAGAGAGCCATCAGAACATGCCTACACTTCCAACATACATTTTCTGAGAGAGAACCACCTACACTTGTGCTGAGGTCAAGATACTCCATTCCAACCACATAAATCTTGATCTCTAGACTTCCCCAAGTTGCTTTCCACTCAAATCATCTGTCCACCAAATCCAATCCTATGAGAGAGAGCTAAGTGTTTGGGAGACTATCATTTGAAGCACAAGAGCAAGGAGTTCATCATCGACACACCATCTATTACCTCTTGGAGAGTGGTGTCTCCTAGATTGGCTAGGTGTCACTTGGGAGCCTCCGACAAGATTATGGAGTTGAACCAAGGAGTTTGTAAGGGCAAGGAGATCGCCTACTTCGTGAAGATCTACCTGAGTGAGGCAAGTCCTTCATGGGCGACGGCCATGGTGGGATAGACAAGGTTGCTTCATTGTGGACCCTTCGTGGGTGGAGCCCACCGTGGACTCACGCAACCGTTACCCTTCGTGGGTTGAAGTCTCCATCAACGTGGATGTACGATAGCACCACCTACCGGAACCACGGATAAAAAATCTCCATGTGAGCATTGCGTTTGCTCCCTCAAACTCCTCCCTTTACCTTCATATGAAATTGTTTTACTTTCCGCTGCTACACTCTTAGAATTGCATGTGTAGGTCGATTGCTTGACTTGTGCAAAGTTGCTAAAATCTGCCAAGAACTAAAATTGGGAAAATACTAGACTTTTATTTGGTCAATTAGTCTAATCACCCCCCCCTCTAGACATACTTTCGATCCTACAAGTGGTATCAGAGCTTTGGTCTCCATTTGCTTTGATTTCCATAGCTTTTGGTGGTCATAGCCTTGGTTTCACAACCTAGGAGAGTATGGCGTCTAGCGAGGGAAATTACCACCGTAGAGGTCCTTACTTTGATGGTACAAATTTAGCTAGTTGGAAGCATAAGATGAAAATGCATATTCTTGGACATAAACCCCGCCGTTTGGGCTATTGTGTGTATTGGCTTGCAAGGTGAATTATTCGATGGGATAGAACCAAACCGTGAAGCTACCGCGGAAGAGTTGAAGATGCTGCAATACAATGCTCAAGCTTGTGATATTTTCTTCAACGGATTGTGCCCCAGTGAATTCAACAAAATCCGCCGTCTTGAGAATGCAAAGGAGATTTGAGATACTTTGATTGATATGCACGAAGTTACCGAATCCGTCAAGGAATCAGAATTGGATGTGCTTCAAAGTCAACTTGACAATTTCAAAATGAAGGATGGTGAAGGCGTCGCTGAAATGTACTCTAGGCTTGCTCTCATCACAAATGAGATTGCCGGCTTAGGAAGTGAAGAGATGACTGACAAATTCATCATCAAGAAGATCCAAAGAGCGTTGGATGGAAAATATGATACCGTGTGCACATTTATCCAAATGATGCCCAACTATAAAGATCTCAAGCCAACGGAAGTCATTGGAAGAATTGTTGCTCATGAGGTGTCACTCAAGGATAAGGAAGAGCTCCATAACAAGTCAAGCGGTGCTTACAAAGCCTCATGTGAAGCTCCTACATCATCAAGTGATAAACAAACCTTCAATGAAGAATTGAGCCTAATGGTGAAGAACTTCAACAAGTTCTACAAAAGTATAAGTAAGGAAAGAAGTTCCAAGTCAAGGTCCTACAATGACAAAAGATGTTCTACTCGTGAGCGTAATTGCTACAACTGTGGAAGACCCGGACACTACTCCAATGAGTGTACGACTCCCTACAAAGGAAGAGAAGATTCTCCAAAAAGAAGGAGCTGGAGAGAAGAATCACCATCAAGAGAAAGAAGGAGTAGACATGATCGTTATGAACGAAGACCCTCTCGGAGAAGCAAGGATTCAGAAAGAAAGGATAAGTCATCAAGGAGCTACATAAAAAGAAGATATCAAGCTCATGTTGGTGAATGGGTATCTGGCTCTGACTCCAACAATCACTCCGAAAGAAGTTATCACTCCGACACCAAATATACTCAGGATGAAGGTGTTTCCGGTCTAGCAGTTTTGTCAACCAACTCCTACGACATATTTGAATCACCAAATGAAGGAATTGGGAGATGCTTCATGGCCAAAGGTCCAAAGGTAACACACCCCGAGTATGTTGATAGTGATGAAGATGATTTGCTAGGAGATGATGATTTACTTGTTGACAACTCTAGTTATGAAAACTATGATGAGCTTGCTATTAATCATGATAATCAAGATAAAACAAATGATGATGATAAGAAGGATATTGAGCGTCTAACTAAAGAACTAAACACTCTTAAGTTAGCTCATGAAACTACCTTGGAAGATCATAGAGAACTTTTAAAGACTCATGATAAGCTACGCTTTGAAAAGCTCAACTTTGAGCAAGAGCATGAGTTTTTAAAGGTAATCAAAGATCATCTTCGCAAGAAAAGTTCTTATTACATTGCCAAGCGTTTACTCTTGTCTACTTACATGCCACAAGTTAAATCTAATAACAAGAACAAGAAAGATTCTTCATCTAGTAGTAACAACAATCATGTTAAATCCAATGTTGCAAATCAAAGAACACCTCATGTTTCAAATTTGTTACATAACGTCTACCATACGTGCATGCTACGGGACTTGCAAACTTCAACACAAGTATTTCTCAAATTCACAACTACTCAACTAGCATGACTTTCATATTATCACCTCCATATCTCAAAACAATTATCAAGCATCAAACTTTTCTTAGCATCCAACACACTTATAAGAAAGTTTTTACTATTTTTGTATACCTAGCATATTAAGATTTTTAAGCAAATTGCCATGCTATTTAAGACTCTCAAAATAATCTAAGTGAAGTATGAGAGATCAATAGTTTCTTTAAAACAAATCGACCACCGTGCTCTAAAAGATATAAGTGAAGCACTAGAGCAAAACTATATAGCTCAAAAGATATAAGTGAAGCACATAGAGTATTCTATAAAATTCCAAATCATGTATGGCTCTCTCAAAAGGTGTGTACAACAAGGACGATTGTGGTAAACTAAAAAGCAAAGACTCGAATCATACAAGACGCTCCAAGCAAAACACATATCATGTGGTGAATAAAAATATAGCTCCAAGTAAAGTTACCGATGGAAGTAGACGAAAGAGGGGATGCCTTCCAGGGCATCCCCAAGCTTTGGCTTTTTGGTGTCCTTAGATCATCTTGAGGGTGCCATGGGCATCCCCAAGCTTAGGATATTTCCACTCCTTGTTCCATAATCCATCAAAAGAATTCAACCAACACTTGAAAACTTCACAACACAAAACTCTACAGAAATCTTGTGAGCTCCGTTAGCGAAGGAAAACAAAAGACCACTTATATTGGTGTTAAACCTAATGTATTACAACTTCTATATGGTTTGTAAACTATATTACTAGCCACAGATTCATCAAAATAAGCAAGCAACTCACGAAAAAACAGAATCTGTCAAAAACAGAATAGTCTGTAGTAATCTGTAACTAGCGCAAACTTCTGGAACTCCAAAAAATCTAGAAAAATAGGAAGACCTAGTAAATTTGTTTATTGATCAGCAGAAATTGGAATCACTATTTTAGCACGGTCTGGTGATTTTTAACAATTGTTTTCGTGAACAGAAAGTTTCTGAAAATTACATTAAGATCAAATAACTATCATCCAAGAAGATCCTATAGGTTTAACTTGGCACAAACACTAATTAAAACATAAAAACACATCTAACCAGAGGATAGATCAAATATTTATTCCTAAACAGAAGCAAAAGCAAAAAAAACTAAAAATAAAATTGGGTTGCCTCCCAACAAGCGCTATCGTTTAACGCCCCTAGCTAGGCATAAAAGCAAGGATAGATCTAGGTATTGCTATCTTTGGTAGGCAATCCATAAGTGGCTCTCATGATAGATTCATATGGTAATTTTATTTTATTCCTAGGGAAGTGATCCATGCCTTTCTTTAATGGAAATTGGAATCTAATATTCCCTTCCTTCATATCAATAACTGCACCAACCGTTCTAAGGAAAGGTCTACCAAGAATAATAGGGCATGAAGGGTTGCAATCTATATCAAGAACGATAAAATCTACGGGCACATAATTCCTATTTGCAACAATAAGAACATCATTAATTCTTCCCATAGGTTTCTTAATAGTGGAATCCGCAAGATGCAAGTTTAGAGAGCAATCATCAAAATCACGGAAATCTAGCAAATCACATAAGGTTTTGGGAATAGTAGAGACACTAGCACCCAAATCACACAGAGCATAAAAATCATGATTTTCAATTTTAATTTTAATAGTAGGTTCCCACTCATCATAAACTTTTCTAGGGATAGAAACTTCCAACTCAAGCTTTTCTTCATAAGATTGCATCAAGGCATCAACGATATGTTTAGTGAAGGCTTTATTTTGACTATAAGCACGAGGATAATTTAGCACGGATTGCAACAAGGAAATACAATCAATTAAAGAGAAAGTTTCATAATCAAATTCCATGAAATCCAAAATAGTGGGTTTAGCAACATCTAGGGTTTTTCCACTTTTATCAATTTTAGCATCAAGATCTAAAAACTCCGAATTCTTGGAACGACTTCTAGGTAAAGGTGGATCATATTCAATCCTATCATTATCAAGATTAATATTGCAAAACAAAGATTTAATAGGGGACACATCAATAACTTTTAGATCTTCATCTTTATTTTCATAGAAATTGGAAGAACACGCTTTAATAAAGGCATCTTTCGTAGCACACATCCTAGCGGTTCTTTCCTTGCACTCGTCAATGCAAATTCTCATGGCTTTGAGAGACTCATTTGTATCATGCTTATAAGGAATAGAGCTAAGCTTTAAAGAATCAACATCAAGAGAAATTACATCAACGTTCCTAGCCAATTCATCGACTTTAAGCAATTTCTCTTCAAGCAAAGCATTAAATTTTTTTTGCAAATTCATAAACTCTTTAACACTAGTCTCAAATTCAGAGGGCATCTTATTAAAATTTCCATAAGGGTTGTTGTAGGAATTTCCAAAATTATTAGAAGGCTTACTAGGATAAGGCCTAGGATTAAAGTTCCCTCTATACGCGTTGTTACCAAAATTGTTCCTACCAACAAAATTCACATCCATAGATTCATTGTTATTCTCAATCAAAATAGACAAAGGCATATCATTAGGATCAGAAGAAACACTCTTACTAGCAAATAATTTCATAAGTTGATCCATCCTTCCAATCAAAACATTAATTTCTTCTATCGCATGCACTTTTTTATTAGTAGATCTTTCAGTGTGCCATTGAGAATAATTAACCATAATATTATCTATGAGTTTATAGCTTCTCCTAAAGTGATTTCCATAAAAGTGCCTCCTGCGGCCGAATCCAAAAGATTTCTAGAAGCAAAATTCAATCCGGCATAAAATTTTTGTATAATCATCCACAAATTTAGACCATGAGTAGGGCAATTATGTATCATTAATTTCATCCTCTACCAAGCTTGTGCAACATGTTCATGATCAAGTTGCTTAAAATTAATAATATTGTTTCTAAGAGAGATGATCTTAGTGGGAGGAAAATATTTAGAGATAAAAGCATCTTTGCACTTGTTCCAAAAATCAATACTATTTTTAGGCAAAGATGAAAACCAAGCTTTAGCACAATCTCTAAGCGAAAAAGGAAATAGCTTCAATTTAACAATATCATTATCAACATATTTCTTCTTTTGCATATCACGCAAATCAACAAAGTTATTTAGATGAGTAGCGACATCTTCACTAGGAAGGCCAGTGAATTGATCTTTCATAACAAGATTCAACAAAGCAGCATTGATTTCACAAGATTCAGTGTTGGTAAGAGGAGCAATCGGAGTGCTAAGGAAATCATTATTGTTGGTATTGGTAATGTCACACAATTTGGTATTATCTTGAGCCATCGCGACAAACAAGCAATCCAACACACGAGCAAACAAAAAGCAAGCGAGGAAAAAGGAAAACAGAAAAGAGAGGGCGAATAAAATGCAAGGGTGAAGTGGGGGAGAGGAAAACGAGAGGCAAATGGCAAATAATGTAATGCGGGAGATAAGGGATTGTGATGGGTACTTGGTATGTTGACTTTTGCGTAGACTCCCCGGCAGCGGCGCCAGAAATTCTTCTTGCTACCTCTTGAGCACTGCGTTGGATTTCCTTGAAGAGGAAAGGATGATGCAACAAAGTAGCGTAAGTATTTCCCTCAGTTTTTGAGAACCAAGGTATCAATCCAGTAGGAGGCTACGCGCGAGTCCCTTGTACCTGCACAAAGCAAATAACTCCTCGCAACCAACGTGATAAAGGGTTTTCAATCCGTTCACGGTCACTTACGAGAGTGAGATCTGATAGAGATGATAGATAATATTTTTTGGTATTTTTGTGATAAAGATGCAAAGTAAAATATAAGCAAAGTAAAAAAAGAAAAGGCAATAATAAAGTGATGGAAGATTAATATGATGAAGATAGACCCGGGAGGCATAGGTTTCACTATTGGCTCCTCTCAAGAGCATAAGTATTTTACGGTGGGTTAACGAATTACTGTTGAGCAATTGACAGAATTGAGCATAGTTATGAGAATATCTAGGTATGATCATGTATATAGGCATCACGTCCGACACAAGTAGACCGACTCCTGCTTGCATCGACTACTATTACTCCACTCATCGACCGCTATCCAGCATGCATCTAGAGTATTAAGTTCAAGAAATTAGAGTAACGCCTTTTAGCAAGATGACATGATGTAGAGGGATAAATTCATGCAATATGATAAAAACCCCATCTTGTTATCCTCAATGGCAACTATACACTACGTGCCTTGCTGCCCCTACTATCACTGGGAAAGGACACCGCAAGATTGAACCCAAAGCTAAGGACTTCTCCCATTGCAAGAAAAACCAATCTAGTAGGCCAAACCAAATTGATAATTCGAAGAGACTTGCAAAGATAACCAATCATACATAAAAGAATTCAGAGAAGATTCAAATATTGTTCATAGATAATCTTGATCATAAACGCACAATTCATCGGTCTCAACAAACACACCGCAAAAAGAAGATTACATTGAATAGATCTCCACGAGAGAGGGGGAGAACATTGTATTTAGATCCAAAAAGAGAGAAGAAGCCATCTAGCTACTAACTATGGACCCGAAGGTCTGAGGTAAACTACTCACACTTCATCGGAGGGGCTATGAGGATGTAGAAGCCCTATGTGGTAGATGCCCCCTCCGGCGGAGCTCCGGAACATGCCCCAAGATGGGATCTCGTGGATACAGAAGGTTGCGGCGGTGGAATTAGATTTTTGGCTCCGTATCTGATCGCTTGGGGGTACGTAGGTACATATAGGAGGAAGAAGTACGTCGGTGGAGCAGCATGGGGCCCACGAGGGTGGAGGGCGTGCCCTTGGGGGGTGGGCGCGCCCCCTACCTCGTGCCCTCCTTGAAGCTTCCTTGACTTAGGGTCCAAGTCTCCTGGATCATGTTCCGTGAGAAAATCACGTTCCCGAAGGTTTCATTCCGTTTGGACTTCGTTTGATATTCCGTTTCTGCAAAACTCTGAAATAGGCAAAAAACAGCAATTCTGGGCTGGGCCTCCGGTTAATAGGTTAGTCCCAAAAATAATATAAAAGTGAATAATAAAGCCCAATATTTTCCAAAACAGTAGATAATATAGCATGGAGCAATCAAAACTTATAGATACGTTGGAGACGTATCAGTCACCCATCAGATAGCGGTGGTGGAGGAGCAATGTGACGATTCTTCCTCTATCCTAAGGACGAACTATGTCCGGATTCCCGAGCTCTCCGGGCCGAATACCCGTCCACGGGAGGGCATCGCCCAAACCCTGAACCTAGAATGAGGAAGCATGTCGAACCTTCAGGGCAACACCCCAGAGCCCGAACTTCCAAGATCGGAAACTCCTCCGCCCGTGGGTCTCAGATTGGGTCAAGGTCCGGACTTAAATCCACCCACCCACCCAGATAGAAACAATCTTTCCCACATTAGGCAAGAGCCCCAGGAGACAGTACATCACTATTGGGCCAGATTCCTCAATGCCATAATTGCAGGGACAAGGTCAAGGACTGTCGCGAGGAAGACGCAATTTCATTCTTTTGCAATAATTGCAGGGACAAGGGAATCCTCAATGCCATAAGTCGCCGTAACATAGCACGCTTCGCTGACTTGTAGGCCATAGTACGGAAGTACTGTGCGATGGAGAGCGCCTGGAAAACCCAAACAAAATTTTGGGATAATCCGGCTCTAACAAAACCTCCAGTCCGAACAAAAAGGGTGCACTCTCATAAGTTGCCCGACTCAATTACAAAGAAGCAAAAGCCCACTACATGGCGTGGAACCGTATTGGAGGGATGGCTTAATGGGCCCTGCAAAATTCACAGTACAACGGATACCATACCAATACACAGCCTTAGAGCATGTTGGGTACTCCGGCAGGTGGCCAAGAGCGGTGAGGATCTCCTCATTAAAAACACCGCAGAGCACCATCCCATGGATAACAATACAGTATTGACAGTCTTCCAGACCTTCGCCTCAAATAATAGGCGTAAGCGAGCACTCTACAGCCTTGCCGAAGTCTGCCACATGGCAGCAATAAATCCATGGAGTGACACGACTATCACCTTCAATGCCAGTGACGAACCTAAATTCCGAACAGCCCGAGCACCAGCTGCCTTGGTCCTTGGTCCAATTGTGGACGGCTTTCGGCTTACTAAAGTTCTCATGGACGGCGGCAGCGGATTAAACCTCACTTATGAGGAGACTCTTCAAAAAATGGAAATAGACAGAAACCGCACTGAGCAAAGCAGCACGACCTTCAGAGGAATCATCCCTAGTCGGGAGGCACGTTGCGCCTGGAAAATCACACTAGATGTGGTATTCGGCACTTTGGAGAATTATAGGTCCGAAGAAATTACATTCCAAGTGGCCCCGTTCTGTAGAGGATACCACGCCCTTCTAGGGCGGGAAGCATTCACGATCTTTCAAGCCATACCCCATTACGAGTACATGAAGCTCAAAATGCCTGGGCCCAATGGAATCATCACTCTAGCTAGTGATCCGGACATAGCACTCCGCGCCGAAAACAAAACAGCCGCGCTGGCCCTCGAGGCATTATTTGAAGCCCTCGCGACGGAGAAATTAACTGCGTTGCCCTCCACAGTGGACAGGGACAACGTGATACTCGACAAAAAATCCAAATCCACCTATTTTAAACCAGCGGATGAAATAGTCAAATTCCAAGTCCACCCAACGGACCCTACAAAAACAGCATCCATCGGTGCACAGTTAAACCCCGTTGTAGACGCCGCACTACGGGAGTTCCTGCGCGAGCATTGGGACATATTCGTCTGGCATCCTTCAGACATGCCAGGAATCCCACGCAGGCTAGCCGAGCATAGCCTTAACATTCTAAAAGGATTCAAGCCGGTCAAGCAGACTCTTCGGCATTTCTCTGAACCTAAGCGACAAGCCATGGGAGAGGAGCTAGCCAAGTTACTGGAGGCCAGATTCATCAGGGAAATAAAACATCCGGACTGGCTAGCAAACCTGGTGATGGTACCAAAGAAGGATAAATCTTGGCGCCTATGTGTCGATTTCAAGGACCTTAACAAGGCATGCCCCAAGGATCCCTTCCCCCTCCCCCGCATCGTTCAAATTATCGACGCTACTGCAGGACACGACTCATTGTGCTTCCTCGACGCATAATACGGTTACCACCAAATTAAGATGGCGGAGTCCGATCAAGCCGCAACGGCATTTATAACTCCATACGGCCCCTTTTGTTTTAACACAATGCCCTTCGGGCTCAAAAACGCTGGTGCAACGTATCAATGAATGATTCAGACATGCCTGAAAAAACAGATCGGCAAAATAGTGGAGGCATACATAGACGATGTGGTCGTTAAAACCAGACACGTCGAATCCTTAATAGAAAACTTGAGGCTCACGTTCGACAATCTCCAAACATACGACATCAAGCTCAATCCGGAAAAATGCGTTTTCGGCGTGCCCGCCGAAAGCTCCTGGGCTTCATAGTCTCCAGTAGAGGAATTGAAGCAAATCCGGCTAAAATCCAAGCTCTATCATAGTTGGCTTATCCCAACTGACCTCAAGCAAATCCAGAAGTTAACTGGATGCATGGCGGCCTTAAGCCGCTTTATCTCCCGATTAGGAGAAAAGGCACTACCCCTTTATCGCCTTCTTTGGCGCAACGAACACTTCAAGTGGACGAACGCGGCCATGGCCGGATTTGAAGAAATAAAAGCCATCTTGGCCACCAACCCAACCTTGGCCACGCCAAATGTCGGTGAACCAATGCTGTTATATATAGCGGCAACTCCCCAAGTTGTAAGCGCGGTGCTCGTCGTCGAACGAGAGACGGACGAACATAAATTCCCACTTCAAAAGCCGGTATATTATGTGTCCACTGTCCTCACTCCATGCAAATCACGGTACCCACATTATCAAAACATAGCATACGCGGTATTTATGGCATCCCGGAAATTACGACACTACTTTCAAGAGTGTTCAATTACGGTGGCCTCGGAAGTACCACTCAACGACATAATAAACAACCGTGATGCCACGGGCCGGATTGCCAAATGGGCTATCAAGCTCCTCCCGTTCGACATAACATACAGACCACGGCGAGCCATCAAGTCGCAAGTACTAGCCGATTTTGTCGCCGAGTGGACAGAAGCCGAACTCCCTAAATAATATGGCGCGTACTCCAATTGGATCATGCACTTCGACAGCTCTAAAATGCTAGCTGGTCTGGGGGCTGGCGTCGTCCTGTCGTCCCCCACCGGAGATACAGTCCAATACGTACTCCAAATATTATACACAAACTCCAACAACGCAGCCGAATACGAGGCCCTGTTACATGGTCTCCGGATGGCAGTTTCCATGGGCATTCGACGCTTGGAGGTGCGTGGGGACTTAAACCTCGCAATATCTCAAATAAATGGAGACTTCGGCGCCAAGGATCCGAAAATGGCAGCTTATCGCAACGCCGTACTCAAAATGTCAGCTCGGTTCGAAGGGCTTGAATTCCACCATGTGGCTCGGGAAAACAATCAAGCGGTGGATATCCTTTCCCGTATCGGCGCTAAGCGCGACCCCGTCCCACCTAACATCTTCTTGGAAAGACTGTTTAAATCATCTGTGGTATGGGAAGGGGACGCCGGTAACAATAGTCCGGACCCGGCCACAACACCAGATACCGAACACTCTGACACAATCGGAGGCTCTGCCATCGAAATAACGCCTTCTGGCCATGTGATAATGGCCGTCATCGCCCCATGGATAGAACCATTCCTGGCCTACCTAACCAGGCAGGAACTACTTGAGGACCAAAATGAGGCACGCTGCATAGTGCGGCGGTCTAAAGCCTACAAGGTCCACGAGGGAGAGCTTTATAAGAAAAGCACTACTAGAGTCCTTCAAAGGTGCATCTCCGAAGAGGAAGGGCAGAAGCTTTTGTAAGCAAGGCCTTCCGTACGGGTTTCTATTGGCCGACGGCCCGAGCAGACGCACAGGACCTTGTTCAACGTTGCGTCGATTGCTAGCTTTTTGCAAACCCAAGCCATATGCCGCCTACCGCTCTCCAAACAATCCCCATTACTTGGCCCTTTGCGGTCTGGGGGCTTGATATGGTTGGACCCCTCAAAGGGGGAACCCATAAGAAAAAATACTTACTGGTCATGGTGGATAAATTCACCAAATGGATAGAAGCCAAACCCGTTAAAACGGTTGAATCCGGACCGGTGATAGACTTCATATCTGGGGTTGTACACCGTTATGGCATCCCCCACAGCATCATCACTGAAAACGGCTCAAGCTTTACAGCCGACGAGGTAAAACTTTGGTGCGGCAACATGGGCATCAAGCTCGATTATGCTTCTGTCTATCACCTGCAAACTAACGGTCAAGTCGAGCGCGCAAATGGTCTTATCATGAGCGGAATCAAACCCAGATTAGTGCGGTCCTTAAAGGAATCAAACACACACTGGGTAGAGGAGCTCGACTCCGTACTATGGGGGCTGCAGACCACGGCGAATCGCACTACCGGATACACATTGTTTTTTATGGTGTACGGCGCAGATGTGGTTCTGCCCTGTGACATAATTCATGACTCATCTCGAGTGTGCATGTATGAAGAAAAAGAGGCCGAGCTCGATCGGAAGGACTGTTTGGACGCCCTGGAGGAGGAGCGCGACGTGGCAAAAGCCCGTTCCGCATTCTATCAGCATCAGGCTCGAAGGTATCAAAGCAGAGAAGTACGGGCCAAAACTTATAACGTTGGCGAACTAGTTCTACGCCTGCCGGAGAAGAAAAAGAACAAGCTCAAGCCCAAATGGGAAGGTCCATCCATTATTGACCAGATTCTCACCGGTGGAGCGTACCATCTACATGATGCATCGGACAATCGACTCGAGCCAAACCCATGGAACGCAGCCAGACTCCGAAGATTCTACGCCTAGTGCCAGACTCTATGTTCGTCTCCTTACCCCCGTCATTTTTTGCATACCCGTTATCTGTCTTTTCTCTCTCTCTTTCTTCTTTTTCCTTCTCCTCAAGGCCTTAAAAGGCTAACTTGTGTCTTGACTACACAATCTTAACGTGCTAACCGCGCTCATTATACCTGGGGCCTTCTTATACAGAAGCTTAATTTAACTATTTTTCTGGGCTTTATGCCCCACACATGTGTTATCCTTCCACATGTACCTTTTTCGCCATTATATGCATCGATATGACTTAAGTTTTGGCCAAGCTGGGTTGCCTGGCTCTTGTGTTTATGCCCTACATTCCCGTTAATTCGCCTAGGGCATAAGGGGAGCACCTCTGCAATTGTTACTGCCGGGTTAGCTGGATGTGTACCTCAGACTGGGTGAAGCCGAAAGCTAGCGTTCTTAAGGGAATATTCGGTCGGTGAACAAAAGATGACTTTTATTTATTTTGATACATGCCCCAGATGTTTATAGCCTGCGTCTCTTTTTGCAGTCTGGACATGCACATTAGGGCATGCGTACCCAGGGAAAGGAACCCTTAACGGAACTATTCTCCCTGGAAGATGCTTCTTACTATCCATGTAATATAACATAGCTAGTTGGGTACTTGTCTGTTCAAGCACTTATGACCCCTACGCCTGGTTTCCACGCGTACCCCGGTTTTTACATAACTTAGCGGGTATTTGGAAACACTCCGGACTATCGGGTCCAGAGATCGAAGCGAAAAGGTTCGCCATGACAAATGATTTATAATCCGGCTAGGGACAATATATGTCACTTGAAGTACACAGTCACTTAGACTGACTGAATTCTTCTTCTATACCATCCAACAGGCTGTCTAGTCTACAATCCTGTTGGGAATACATTACGGCTAATTCTACTTGGCCATACACCAAACTGACGGGGATCTCTTTCCCATCGGGCCCCACAGGTCCGACCTCGGTCATGTGGTTTGGGTCAGCTTTGGTATATCGCGTCTTCACCATGGCCCAGGCTTCCCTTGCACCTTGTCGGCAGGCCGATATCTTCCATAATCGGAAGCGCCGCCGCGCCCCCTTGAGCTTCTCTACAAGCTCCCCCATGCCTCCTGGCGGGGAGGAGGATGGCCACAAGGCCTGGGCAATACCCTGCATCACCTGCCGAACTTGTTCGTGCAGTTGGAAGAGCTCTGGTAGAAGATGACCCGCAGACCCGGGCATCTCCTCCGCGGGACGACCTGTCAGCATTCCTGCGGACATAACTCTGTTAGCTGGCTTCTTTGCCGAAATCTTTCAAAAGTTCGTTCAAGCACTTACTGAAAATGCCGCGTCGAAGCCACTTATTCTCCTTCAAGGAGTCCGCAAGCTAGGCTCGAACATCCTTCAGTTCTACGCTGAGCTGGATATTGGCGTCTTGGAGACCGATTTTCTCCCGCCTAACTTGCGTAAGCACGCGCTCGCTAGCCTTTAGCTGTCGTTGGGCATGTTGTTCATCCGGATTGACCCCGGGATTATCTGCATAATCTATTATTAGATTTTCACGCATACCGCATACTACCTGGTACACGACATTCTTTGCAATAAAAACAAGTCTTACCCGATGGGGCCTTCTCGGACTCCTTCGCTGTGGCAACTGCGGCCTAAAGCTGGGCCCTACATTCCTCTAGCTCTTGAGACAACTAGGCATTCTTCTCCATAAGAGCCTATGCGTACAATGATCCTTAAATCAGTTGTGCCAACTGTTTCAAGTCTCAGGGGCTACTGATATACATAACTATTAGATTCTTTTTCTTACCCGTATATCCTTTACATACTGGTCCGTAGCTCTGGCAATACCATTCTGAGTAGCTCGGATGTATGCGTCTCCCGAGTTGAAGGCATCAAAAGCCTCTTGGGAGAAACAAGCGTCACGGAGTACGGCCCGGCGACGCCTGTGATTCATGGAGCTCTCCACTTCAGAATTTGTAGCGGATAGCCTATCCGCATCCTCTGAAGGAGGAACATCCGGCGTTGGCCCCATACGAGCATCTGCCTCTATAACCGACTCGGGAGCCTGACTGGTAGAGGCGTGGCCGGCAACCTCTCCGGATATAGTCTGGCGAGCGTTTATTCTACTAAGAAACATGGGCGTTATTATATTCTCAAAAGACCACTACCACGGAGCGGGGTTCTCTTTCATACCTCTGCGATGGCGTCTCAGTCCTGACCGCCTTCCTTTTGAGCCTACCCGGCTTCCGTGCCCCTTGTTGGCGAGTCACTGCGGGTTCGGCATGGCGTCCCGAGAGCCTTCCCTATAAATCACCATATGTGTGTGGTAGGTGAAGTGCGGAAAAAGGGATCCTTATTGGAAGTTGGGACTCCGGTTTTACTTACATGCGATGCAGGGAGCAGACCTGGATAATCGGCTATGATGGCCACCATGACACCGTCGCAGCTTAATTGGTAGAACGTCCTGTCAATAAGCACCACAAATGTGTCCGGATCTACTTCAAGTCCGGGGTCGAGGGCCCGGTCAGGGTCCTTCGGTTGTGGAGGCGGGTTGTGGACCTCCCTTACAGCTTTTTGTAGTTCCTGCTATGAAATGGCAAGGTAATTACTCATGACAAAGAATGCAGGAAGGTTGCGAGTAAAAAGTAGCAGCTCACCCAGCTTGGAGGGTTGTACATGGAGAATCCATCCCGTGGCTTGATGCGGAGGAACTCCTCTTATTCTCCTTTGAACAAATCGGACAGAATCTTTGCCAGAGCAGTGACTGAGTCCGGTCCCTTACGGCCGCAGCGGGTGGCGTCATCTTCTCCTTCGAAGTGCCACATGGGTTGCCCCCGATATTGATGTGGCTGCACCCCTCGCATTATACATATGGACATAACCTTGGTTATTGTCAATCCTGATTTGGCCAGCGTCTCTATCCGGCCCATCAGGTAAAAGACTTCTCCGGTATCTTCCTCCTGAGGGCTCCGTGGGCGCCAGCTGCAGCGTTTCTTCAAAGGGGCATTGTCGAACTCGGGAAGACTCATCCGAATGGGGCCTTGAAGGGGGACATCCTCCATGTAAAACCACTCTGAAGGCCAGTCTTCGGATGTCTTCTTCGGGGTACCGGACAGCTATCCGGTCCCGGCGATGCGCCATATTTCGGCTCCGCCCACTTGATATATTGACCCCTTCTGTGTACGGGGCACAAGGCAGAATAGCTTTTTCCACAGCTCGAAATGAGCTTCGCAGCCCAGAAACAGCTCACAAAGGGCAACATAACCAGCGATGTGTAATATGGAAGCGGGGGTGAAGTAATGCAACTGGTGGCCATAAAACTCCAGGAGCCCGCGGAGGAACGGATGGATTGGAAATCCAAGTCCCCTTAATAAATAAGGGACAAGGCATACCCGCTCCCCCTTTGAGAGATTGGGGAAGCTCTCCGCTTGCTCCCTGCCATTATAGGTGGTGAGCCTGGCTCGAATGGGGACCATATATACGCTGGAGGGAGAAATCTCTGGGTCTGTAACTCTACTAATTGGTTGTATGGGATGGAACACTTCTCCCAATCACCGGTCTTAGGGCTACGGGAGCGAGAGGAGGAGCTGTGATGGCCGGCCATGTTGGAATGGATTTTTCCAGGCGCGCTCCGATGGATATTCGCCGTGGGAGGATGGTGTGATCTGGATCCAAGAATCCCCGTCTCTTTGATAGACAGTTTACTTACATGGTTGGGGTGGCAAATGTAAAAATGCCCTGGCTTCTCGCATTCGCTCGACACGTGGAAGGTAGCCATTATTGGGCACGGAAGCCAAGAAATGCAACTTTTATGGGGAGTCGGACACTACTCAGCAGATATTCAGAATTTGGAGAAGAACCCGCCTTGCAATGCCGAAGACAATCTGCGCGCCGGACTCATCGTCATTGAAGCCTGGTTCAGGGGCTACTGAGGGAGTCCAGGATTAGGGGGGCTCCGGACAGCCGGACTATATCCTTTGGCCGGACTGTTGGATTATGAAGATACAAGATCGAAGACTTCATCCCGTGTCCGGATGGGACTCTCCTTGGTCTGGAAGGCAAGCTTAGCAATACGGATATGTAGATCTCCTTTCTTGTAACCGACTCTGTGTAACTCTAGCCCCCTCCGGTGTCTATATAAACCGGAGGGTTTAGTCAATAGGACAACAACAATCATACCATAGGCTAGCTTCTAGGGTTTAGCCCGTATGATCTCGTGGTAGATCAACTCTTGTAATACTCATATCATCAAGATCAATCAAGCAGGAAGTAGGGTATTACCTCCATCGAGAGGGCCCGAACCTGGGTAAACATCGTGTCCCCCGCCTCCTGTTACCATCCGCCTTAGACGCACAGTTCGGGACCCCGTACCCGAGATCCGCCGGTTTTGACACCGACACCGCCGCCGGCGCCACCGCTAATCTCCGGCCGCCACCTCACCGCGCAGCCCCCCGACCGTCCATACCAAATCACGTCTCGACATGGCCGCCACCATACCTGCGCTTTCACTGTAGCTTTGGCCGTCGATTGGAGGAGGTTTGGCCGTCGCCATCGTAGCCGGCGGCAGAGGGGATACGACCGCCGGCGACATACCACGGCGGTTGCGGCAGCTTCCGACGAGTGCTCCAGAGCGGCCAGTAGCCGGCCGCCAACCACCCCTGCTGCATCGAGGTGATCATCGCGACCTCTTTGCAAACTAGTTTTGATATGAAAATATGGGCTTTTTTGGACCTGGCGGACAGGATGGGGCAAACGGATGTGGCCGCGCGCTGGGCGCACGGCCACCGCATCCCAGGACAGGCCCGGACACGACTCCATCGCCCTATCCAAATGGACAAAATCCGGCCAAACCAGACGTCTGTTTGGAGTCGCGCGGTATCATACATAGTACGTTTTTTTTTTTGCGGGACATACATAGTACGTTCTGCGTGCATCGCTAGCTAGCTAGTCAACAACCGGTCCAAAACTCACCCATCGGTAGACTTTTCCATGCCCCTGTCGACCAACGAAAATCCCCTTCACCCGCCAGATCGAGACGTTCACGTGCCCGTGACTCAGCATCATTTGTGGTACTGCTACAGGAGCAGAATGCTGGAATGTACGTATATACATATACATTATTTTTTGTGAAAATATGCATATACATGTGTGGCTCTAGCCTCTAGGACAGCAGGGACAAACTCAAAAACCGTGTGTTGTGTGCAGGATGTCGCGATATTTGTGGTCTCCATCACTACCATACACACACACACACACATCGTTCGTACACGCGCTCAAAGCAAGAGGAAACCGAGTAAACATGACGAACATGTTGCTCCTAAAAATATCAGAAGAATATATATCTCTTTTTTTAACAAGTCCTTATAAACGCATCCAAACAAAAAAATATCAAATTCTTGGGGATGCCGTAGTCTTCTTCATCTTGCATCCGTTGACGGCCTTTTTATTAGTACGTATATATGCATACTTTGAGGTAAAAAAATACATACATATACTTTATCATAATTTCTTCACGCTAGTTGCTGCTCATAGCAAGACGCATGGTGTATGAGGATGCAAGTGTGGTCCCGCTAGGCCCAGAAAGCACGACGAATTAATTGATATACTACACTAAACAGTTTCAAATTTTCCTAACGAAGAATTCGAATGCTGGATGCTAAAAGCAGGCCGGATCTTGCATCCAATGGTGCACTGGTCAAGTGAAGAATATAGTGAATATAGTGGATATTTGGCATGTGTGTTACTTGAAGATTCACTTGTGGTTAGTAAACTCTGCTTTATTCTTCTTAGTTGCATGTTTTGGCCTCTGGCCCTGACAGATTCTGTGAACTTGTTGGCTTCATTTTCAGTGCGACCGGGGAGGCCCTCCCTGTTACTCTAAAAAAAACATGCTTAGTGTGCATGCATGACGTGACGCGCGTGAGCGATGTGAGAAGTAATAAACTTGTCTTTGTCTACATTAAGTAAATGTGCATTACTTAAGGTACTACAACAAATTGACTTAGCATGGAGTCTCTAGCTAGCTAGGTCACTAGCTAGCAGACGTATGCTACAATCTCGTGCACGTTTAGTGAATTTTGCACATGACTCACCTGGGGCAGACAGTCCACTCCTCGGTGGAGGATGGATCCACGCAGCTGCAATCTCTGCTCTGCTCTCCTCTCCTCTCCCTATAAATCTGGAGGGCATGGATGCATTGCTCATATCCCCCATCTATCAAAAGACGCAGCAGCAGCAGCTACTTGTTCATCTCATGTCATCCAGGCTAGTTAGTTGCCAAGTTAACTAGCCTACTTAGCCGATCTGTAACACGCCACACTTCGCTAGCCAGCCACCATTAATTCAGAAACCGATGGCTGTGGCGCATGCCTTCTTCTCCTTCTCCTCGGTAGAGCCGGTGCTCCATTCGGCTTCACCGGTAACTGGAAATGGTGGCAGGAGCGGCCGCAACCATGGTTTCTTCCGCCCTTCGACGGTGATATGTCCCGTGCGGCAGCCTGCGTCCCATGGGCTGTCCGATGATTTTGATTTCCAGCTATATACTCTCTCCGTTCCAAATTACTCGTCTCTGAAATGGATGTATCTAGAACTAAAATACATCTAGATACATCCATATGTGTGACAAGTAATTCGGAACGGAGGGAGTATATTGTTATGGCCGGTGAATGCACTTAGCACACATGTTTGTCTCTTTTAGTTACACCAGGGGTCGATTTCAAACCCATCAGAGCTAATGTTGAGCCTAGCTTTTTGAATCTCACCAGGCTATCGTCATAAACGGCACCTTCCACGGAAAGAAAAATAAAAGAGACTTGGTCGTAGGAGAAACTAGTTAGTAAATCAGTCTTGTTAAGTCTCAGTCGTCTGAGACTTCATTAAGTCTTAGTCGATACTATATTCGTGAAATCTTGCATTAAGATCCGTGCAAAAAATTGTTTTTCTTCTTCTCTCTTTCGTGTTACCATACTTGATAAGACCTGATTAAATCTCAGTCGACCGAGACTGTGCCACACCCTTAGTAAATAGAAGTGAGGCTTGAACCTTGGCATTGTTGTTGCCGCTCTCCCTCTCTCACTCAAAACTAAAGGTAGAAGAAGGAATAGGACACACTAGAATTTTCACACGGCTGAACACAGCCCCGTTTTTACTTTCCAGAACACGAAACTATCTAACTGGATACATGGCTAATCAACGCATCCGAACCAGTTTACAGTGGGAGGGACTTATACGCGCATGCATACGCAACGCCACGCCCTCCACTCTGGCCGGCACGCCCGATCCGCATGCCCTCGCCTGCACCCACGACGAGCTCGTACACTCGCTGCGCGGCCGGCTCCAACGGATCACAACGGCCTCTGCTGCATGCAGTTCGTCTACGCTACGTACGCGGCAAGCTGGAGATCGACTCCGATGCATGCACGTCCTACAACTCGGATCACTACACGATCAACACACACAACGCACGCACACGGGCCATACACTGCCCATACACACATGCCACGCTACTGCGTCCCGCACGTCCCGCCTGTACCGCGCGTCATCGACGCGCCTGACGAACCCGACGAGCCTGACGGCACCAGTGCGTCCCCCCGTCCCGCGCGCATCCGTCGCGACCGACGAGTCCGACCACACATACCATTACCGTGCCTTATTCCAACACACACCCCCTAAGCCACGGCCTAGAGAAGTCCGTCGTCGTCAACGTTGGAGCCGGCCAAGAGAGCCTGCTCCGCCGCCGGTCCCTTCCGCAGCTGCGGGCACTCGCGCCGGAAGTGCCCGTGCTCCCCGCACTTGTAGCAGCGCCTGCGCCTGTTGCCGCCGCTCCCCAACGCCACGTTGCGCCCGTCGTCGTCGTCACGAGCGCCGCCGTGTCGACGCTCTCGCGCTGCCCACGGCGCTGCCATCATGAGCAACTTCTCACCCCCACGCTCGCCGCCGTCTTGTCCACGACACCGAACCCGCTCGTAGAACGCACGCAACCGCCCGAGCGCTTCGTCGAACGCCATCGTCGTCACGCCGTGGAACTGCTCGACGCCCGCGACGACTGGGAAGAGGCGATCCGGCACCGTATCCAGCAACTTCTTGACAAGTGTTGCATCGCCCAGCGTCTCCCCGAGGTTGGCATACCTCGCCACCATCGCCGCGAGCCTCCCGCCGTACACGTCGAGCTCCTCGCCGCCCTCCATCTTCATCCGGTCGAATTCGCCGCGCGGACCCGATCGGCGCCGACAAACCTCACCTTCAGGGAGTCCCATACCTCCCTGGCGGTGAGCTTCGTCGACACCTGCAGCAGCGCATCCTCCGGCAACGCCTCGAGAAGCAACGCGCGCGCCATCTTGTCCTTCCGCGCGTTGACCGCCGCGTCTCCCGGCGCCACCGCCACCCATACGGTGTGGACGTCGAGGATCGCCTGCATCTTGATGACCCAGACCGTATAGTTGTCCGCGGTCAGCATCGGCATCGCCATCGTCGCCGATCCGCCGCGGCACCGCCGTGTGGGACGAGCGCCATGGTCGCCGGTGATCGTCCGAACCTGGCTCTGATACCAATTGTTGTTGCCGCTCTCCCTCTCTCACTCAAAACTAAAGATAGAATAAGGAATAGGACACATTGCAATTTTCACCCGGCTGAACACTGCCCCGTTTTTACTTTTTATAGAGCACCAAATTCTCAAACTGGATACATGGCTAAGCAACGCATCCGAACCAGTTTAGAGTGGGAGGGATTTATACGCGCATGCATACGCAACACCACGCCCTCCACTCTGGCCGGCACGCCCGATCCGCATGCCCTCACCTGCACCCACGACACGTTCGTACACGCGCTGTGCGGCCGGCTCCAACGGATCACAACGGCCTCTACTGCATGCAGCTCGTCTACGCTAGGTACGCGGCAAGCTGGATATCGACTCCTATGCATGCACGCCCTACAACTCGGATCACTACACGATGAACACACACAACTCACGCACACGGGCCATACACTGCCCATACACACATGCCACGCTACTGCGTCCCGCACGTCTCACCCATCCCGCGCGTCATCGACGCGCCCGACGAGCCCGACGAGCCCGACGGCACCAATGCGTCCCGCCCGTCCCGCGCGCATCCGTCGCCACCGACGAGTCCGGCCACACACGCCGTGGCTTATTCCAACAGGCTAGCCCACCGCCTCATTTTCTATACCCTCAGTTTAGAAGTCATTTTAGGATGTTGTGACTACTCAGAATGGAGGAGATATAAAAAATGTGTATTTCATTCATAAATTAATGATATCTCTGTTTTCTGGTTGATAAAGACATGTGTTTTGAATGAGGACAATTCTCAATCCTTACCTCTTCCTGTTATTTTTTAAAAGATGTTGAAAAAATATAAACATACATTATCACGGAAGTATTTTAATAGAGAATCTAATTATTTTAAGTCTTGTAAACTATGTATCTTTTTTTAAAGAAATTTTCTCTTTATGTGCAACAACAGGAAAGCCTAACGAATGTTCAAGCATTGCTGCATCACCATCCGACGAGTGGACGAGGCTTATTGACCACTGTTGACCACCTCAAGCGCCTCTGCATCGACCACTATTTCCAAGACGTGATAGACACCATCGTGGACTCATGTGCGGATCTCATCCATGGTGACGATCTGCTTGATGCAACCCTTTCATTCAGGTTGATGAGAGAAGCTGGATATTGTGTTTCGGCAGGTTAGTAAAAATACAAGCTTAGTATGTCAAGACAGATAAATACACAAGTTTGTGAAGCTTGAGTGCAGTAATAGTCTATGAAATGAATTTTCCGCGATAACTTTGTTGGAAAAAAAATAGAGTACGCAAGTCCCATATTTTTTTTAACGTTTTTTTGTGGAGTGTACAAGCACCTCCCTTGAGACGTATTCTTCTCATTACGTATGACCCTGGCTGAGAGCCCTTCTGCATGACTTGCAGAAGATGTTCTTCGAAAGTTCACAAACGATAATGGTGATTTTAACCTTGGGCTCAGCAAAGACGTTAGAGGGCTGCTGAGCTTGCAAGACATGTCACACCTCAACATGGGAGAATCATCACTCTACAAGGCAAATGAATTCTCAAGCAAGCATCTTAGATTTGCAATTAATTATTTGGAGCCAAACCTTGCAAGATATGTGAGGCAGTCATTAGACCTTCCCTATCATGTGAATCTGATGCAATACAAGGCAAGGCACCATCTAAGCTACATGCAGAACTTGCCCACTAGGAACATGGCAATTGATAATCTGGCACATGCAGAGTTTCAGATTAAGAAGTTGCAGCATCAGAGGGAGATGCAACATGTTAAGAGGTATAAACATATAATCTACTACCTTTCCATGATTAATTTTTTAAATAGTAGCAACTATGTCCACCATCTTGATAATAGAAAAACGCTAGAACTCTTGGCCGGATTTTATAAATTATTATTTTTGATTGATAATGTATTCCCGCAATTGAAACGGTGGTGGTTTTTACTATATGAATATTTCCCTTTCACACAGATGGTGGATGGATCTACGATTGGCTCAAGATGTAACGGCTGCAAGGGACCAAGTTCTTAAATGGTACATGTGGCCCATGACTGTCCTAGAGGGTTTCTCCTTCTCTAGATATAGGATCGAGATCACAAAGATCATATCCATAGTCTACATTGTGGATGACATCTTTGATCTTGTTGCCACACAAGAGGAGCTCTCTCTCTTTAATGAAGCGATCAAAATGTGAGCAATGATGTTCCCATGAAAATAAGATTGATAATTGTTACTGAAGAAATGTAGTTGCATTTCTTTGTAATTAAATTGCATATTAAAATTGTCCAATCGCATATTCAAACTTCTTTAACATTGTGCTACAATGTATGAAGATGTTTTAAGATTGGGTTGAAATGAACATTGTGCCTTTAAGATAAACCTTTAAATATATTAATATTTTTATAATTGTTTGTTGTATACTCATACAAACCAGTGCACATTGGCAGCATAGCCCATTTATAAGGTCTTAACTAGAATGGTACCTATCTGTTAATGGGGTAATAACACTCATGTGTTAGTTAAGACCTTATACATGATGTAAAAAATGTTGTTATAGAAGTTTCACACACAAATTGCATATTTTGATAGGTGGGATCTTGCAGCTGACTCACTTTCCGACTACATGATATCATGTTATAAGGCTCTTTACACCACTACAAATGATATTGCCGATATGGTCAGAAAAGAGCATGGAGCGAACCCTATCAATCATCTCAAGAAAGCTGTATGTCTACTAGAGTAGTTCTTCATTTCTCTTTAGTTTAATTTTCCTAAGCAACTAAATATAGTAAAAGTACCAGCTAAAATATTTATGTGTACTATATAATTTTTGAGTATTTTATCCTGTGTATGATTACTTGTTGTTCCTTTCGTTTGCCCGTGCTCTCCCTCCCCACACCACCTCCTCCTTTTCCGATTTTTCTGATTTTCTCGACCGACTTT
The DNA here is from genome assembly GCA_032464435.1 of Aegilops umbellulata. Classification (NCBI taxonomy): domain Eukaryota; kingdom Viridiplantae; phylum Streptophyta; class Magnoliopsida; order Poales; family Poaceae; genus Aegilops; species Aegilops umbellulata. The sequence goes on from CP136059.1 coordinate 361,271,222, forward strand.
CGTTGAGTAATCTCAACTGACCATGTTTTATTGGCTTACCAAAAACTCATATTATTTCCTTTAGCAAGCAAGTAAGTAATAAGAATACACAATTATCTAAAGTGCATTTTTGGTACCTAATCACACTAACACTAAAATGGCGAGTAAACCATGGTGATTACATACAAAATATGTGCGCCCCTACTGCAATGCACGTGAAATTACCTAGTTGTATGTAAAAAATAATAGATGGTAAAATAACACTTCAATAATTAATCTTTTCTCCCTATCTTTTTCTTCTTACAGTGGGCAAATTTGTTTGATGGATTCATGATCGACGGAAAATGGTTATCTACTAATCATGTCCCTACATCTGAGGACTACCTAAGAAAAGGAATCATCACCTCAGGAGCAACACTTGTTTTCCTACATCTTTTCTTCATTTTGGGGCATGATTTAACAGAGGGTAACAAAGAAAACATTCATCGGGTCATCTCCTGCCCTGCAAAGATCATGAGGCTCTGGGATGACATGGGTAGTGCAAAGGTTAGAACTCAGAAAGAATGTTATCCAATAACACATTAGGATTAACATAACAATTTATTTTACACAAAATCATTCAGTTCATATCCTAGTGGGTGCGCATCCATGTCGACATTGACCAAAATAGGCATGATCTGATATTTTTGTTTTTGTCTAATGCAGGATGAATCACAAGAAGGGCTAGACGGATCATACAAAGAGTTATACCAGAGAGAAAATCCTCATGGCGATGCCGATGAGCACATGCTGGAGATGATTGCGAGTGAATGGGAGTGTCTGAACAAGGAATGCTTCTCTGGGATGAAGTCAACAATATCGCGTAGCTTCATCACGGCATCTCTAAACTTTGCGAGGATGGTCCTCCACGTCATGTATGGCTACGATGACGAGCAAAAACTCCCCATACTTGAGGATTACACCAGGATGTTGCTCTTCTAAATCATGCACTCTAGCACATTGTATATATGTCTTAATGTAGTGCATCAATTTATTTTGTAAGGTTGCCATCTAGGATGTTGATTAGCATTCTACATCATTACCATGTGTGTTTCAAGTATAAAGATGATAAATATACCCGGAGAAAATTTATGAACCGCCTACAAGGCCATACAATGTTGCGTGTGTGATAAGATCAATGCATATGAATTTATGAGAATTGGGCCCTATTAAATATTTTAGAATGAAATTTGTGAATGTATGAGAATAGTATTGGGTGGTGCAGCTTTATGACGATGTGCATATTGTCAGTAGTAGAAAAAGAGTGAAATGTTCAGATCATTAGTGCTGGTTCCAACGGCTAGGCGGATCACTCTCATTAGTACCGGTTCGTGCCAAACTTTTAGCACCGGTTCGTGCCACGAGCCAGTCCTAAAGAGAGTGGTGGTAGGATGTTGTCAGTCTGGGGCCCCTCCAGCACCTTTAGTATCGGTTCGTGCCTTGAAACGGTACTAAAGGTCGTCCTATATAAACCCTTCGTCCACCCGCACTCTGTTCTTCCCCCTTTCCCCTCTCCTCTGTTCTTCCCTTCCTCTCGAGCTCATCACAAAATTTGCCCAAATTTGGTTAAGATTTGAAGGCCCCCATCCATTCAAATGATCACAAAGGTTAGCAACTTTGTCCTTTCATCTCTCATTGCTAGATTAGCTCTTGCAATGGTTTATATAGTGATTAATTTGTGGGTTTTAGTAATTTGGGAGGAATTATATGTGGTAGTATTTGATTTATATGCAATCTGAGGTCAAAATAACACTTAGTTTGCATATGTAGATGTGGTTTACTTAGTGCCTTCTAAATCTCCGTCGTAAACACCGTCGATCGCCCGCACCGTCCCGTCGCCGGCACCACCTTGTGGTGAACCTCTTGTTCATGAATTTTTTATATAAAAAATTCATGTTTGTGTGATTTGGATATATAGTTACTCGTATAATTATCTTATCGGTACGTTGTTTGTTATACATAGTGCCATGGTTTCGATATCTGTCCCCATCGGCCCTCGTCCGTGTTATGATTCGGATGTGGTATATTTAATTTTAAAACTATTTGTTGCATTTCGTGGTTATGACAAATTATGCCCATCAAGTTGACATAGATATTTTTATCTAGGAGGTATGTGAACCGGAAATTCCAACCGACCCTATTGTCGAGACGTTAAATTTAGTTGAAAGAGAAAACGAGTATTTGAAAGAAAAATTGAAAAGAATTGAGGGGGAGAAGATGGAATTGGAGTTGCATGTTGTCGATGTTGTCGATGATCACAAGATCAAGATTGAGAAAATGCGCTTGAAGATTAGAAAGATTAGAAAATATGCCATTAATAGTGAGGCTTGGTATCATTATGCTGTTGGATCAAGTGTTACCTTAGTTGCGATCTTGATCGCATTTGTTGTTGCATTTAAATGCTTTAGCTAGAGAGTTATTTGTTTGTTGCATTTAAGTGTTGTATGAACTTGTATTAATTTGGTCTTTTCGGTGTTGTGTAATGAAGATGAGCCGACAATGGATGTACGATGACCGATGCTCTCCCAAGTTCATTAATGGCATGCATACTTTTCTGCTTGCGGCTGAGGCAAGCAAGCGGGCAAATGGTTTTATGCCTTGTCCATTTGCTGGCTGTAAGAATGATCACAATTACTCTAACGTAAGAACCATTCACATTGACCTGTTTGAGTCGAGTTTCATGCCCCACTATAATGTTTGGACCAAGCACGGAGAAAGAGGGGTTATGATGGAAGACAATGAAGAAGAGGAGGAGGACGACAGCTATCCTGGACATGGGTTCCCTGAATACGATGATACAACAATGGGAGAAGAAGCTGAGCCGGCAATGGGGGAAGAAGCTGAGCCGGCAATGCGGGAAGAAGCTGAAGAAGAGGCATCAGATGAGCCCGCTGATGATCAACGTCGGGCCATTGCCGATGCAAAGAGAAACTGCGCAAGTCATTTGGAGAAGAAGAAGTTGTAGTGCATGTTAGAGGATCACAAGAAATTGTTGTACCCGAATTGCGAAGCTGAAAAGAAAAAGTTGGGCACCACACTGGAATTGCTGCAATGGAAGGAAGAGATTGGTGTATTTGACAAGGGATTTGGAAAGTTGCTGGTAATGATAAAGAATATGTTTCCAAAGGACAACGAATTGCCCGAGAGTACGTACGAAACAAAGAAGGTTGTCTGCCCTCTAGGGTTGGAGGTGCAGAAGATACATGCATGCCCTAATGAATGCATCCTCTACCGCGGTGAGTACGAGGATTTGAACACGTGCCCGGTATGCGGTGCATTGCGCTATAAGATCAGCCGCGATGACCCTGGTGATGTTGAGGGCGAGCGCCCCAGGAAAATGATTCCTGCTAAGGTGATGTGGCATGCTCCTATAATACCACGGATGGAACGTTTCCTCTAAAACAAAGAGCATGCCAAGGTGATGCGACAGCACAGAGAAGACTGTAAGAAAGACGGAAAGTTGAGAGTTGCTACCTCTTGAGCACTGCGTTGGTTTTCCCTTGAAGAGGACAGGGTGATGCAGCAAAGTAGCGTAAGTATTTCCCTCAGTTTTTGAGAACCAAGGTATCAATCCAGTAGGAGGCCGCGCATGAGTCCCTCGCACCCACACAAACAAATAAATCCTCGCAACCAACGTAATAAAGGGGTTATCAATCTCTTCACGGTCACTTACGAGAGTGAGATCTGATAGATATGATAAGATAATATTTTTGGTATTTTTATGTTAAAAATGCAAAGTAAAGAAAGAAAAATAAAGATGACACTAGAAATAACTTGTTGACGGGAGATTAATATGATGGAAAATAGAACCGGGGGCTATAGGTTCCACTAGTGGCTTCTCTCAAGAGCATAAGTATTACGGTGGGTGAAAACATTACTGTTGAGCAATTGACAGAATTGAGCATAGTTATGAGAATATCTAGGTATGATCATGTATATAGGCATCACATCCGAGACAAGTAGACCGACTCCTGCCTGCATCTACTACTATTACTCCACACATCGACCGCTATCCAGCATGCATCTAGAGTATTAAGTTCATAAGAACAGAGTAACTCTTTAGGTAAGATGACATGATGTAGAGGGATAAACTCATGCAATATGATATAAACCCCATGTTGTTATCCTCGATGGCAACAATGCAATACGTGCCTTGCTGCCCCTACTGTCACTAGGAAAGGACACCGCAAGATTGAACCCAAAGCTAACCACTTCTCCCATTGCAAGAGAGATCAATCTAGTAGGCCAAACCAAACTGATAATTCGAAGAGACTTCCAAAGATAACCAATCATACATAAAAGAATTCAGAGAAGATTCAAATATTTATCATAGATAAACTTGATAATAAACCCACAATTCATCGGTCTCAACAAACACACCGCAAAAGAAGATCACATCGAATAGATCTCCACAAAAGAGGGGGAGAACATTGTATTAAGATCCAAAAAGAGAGAAGAAGCCATCTAGCTAATAACTATGGACCCGAAGGTCTGAGGTAAACTACTCACACACCATCGGAGAGGCTATGGTATTGATGTAGAAGCCCTCCATGATCGATGCCCCTTCCGGCGGAGCTCCGGAAAAGGCCCCAAGATGGGATCTCACGGGTACAGAAGGTTGCGGCGGTGGAATTAGGTTTTTGGCTCCTTATCTGGTAGTTTGGGGGTACGTAGGTATGTATAGGAGGAAGTACGTCGGTGGAGCAACATGGGGCCCACGAGGGTAGAGGGCGCGCCCACGGGGGTAGGCGCGCCCCCCTACCTCGTGCCTTCCTGGTTGATGTCTTGACGTAGGGTCCAAGTCCCGTGGATCACGTTCATTCCAAAATCACGTTCCCGAAGGTTTGATTTCGTTTGGACTCCGTTTGATATTATTTTTCTATGAAACTCTGAAATAGGCAAAAAAAACAACAATTCTGGGCTGGGCCTCCGGTTAATAGGTTAGTTCCAAAAATAATATAAAAGTGTATAATAAAGACCATTAATGTCCAAAACAGAATATAATATAGCATGGAACAATAAAAAATTATAGATACGTTGGAGACATATCAAGCATCCCCAAGCTTAATTCCTGCTCGTCCTCGAGTAGGTAAATTATAAAAATAGATTTTTTGACGTGGAATGCTACTTGGCATAATTTCAATGTAATTCTCTTAATTGTGGTATGAATATTCAGATCCGAAAGATTCAAGACAAAAGTTTAATATTGACATAAAAATAATAATACTTCAAGCATACTAACTAAGCAATTATGTCTTCTCAAAATAACATAGCCAAAGAAATTTATCCCTACAAAATCATATATTATGGCTATGCTCTATCTTCACCACACAAAGTACTTAAATTATGCACAACCCCGATGACAAGCCAAGCAATTATTTCATACTTTTGTTGTTCTCAAACTTTTTCAATCTTCACGCAATACATGAGCGTGAGCCATGGACATAGCACTATATGTGGCATAGAATGGTGGTTGTGGAGAAGAAAAAAAGGAGAATATAGTCTCACATCAAATAGGCGTATCAACGGGCTATGGAGATGCCCATTAATAGTTATCAATGTGAGTGAGTAGGGATTGCCATGCAACAGATGCACTAGAGCTATAAGTATATGAAAGGTCAACAAAAGAAACTAAGTGGGTGTGCATCCAACTCGCTTGCTCACGAAGACCTAGGGCATTTTGAGGAAGCCCATCATTGGAATTTACAAGCCAAGTTCTATAATGAAAATTCCCACTAGTATATGAAAGTGACAAAATGAGAGACTATCTATCATGAAGATCATGGTGCTACTTTGAAGCACAAGTGTGGTAAAAGGATAGTAACATTGTCCCTTCTGTCTTTTTCTCTCATTTTTTAAATTTTTTTATTTGGGCCTTTTCTCTTATTTTTATGGCCTGTTTTTTTTCGTCCAGAGTCTCATTCTGACTTATGGGGGAATCATAGTCTCCATCATCCTTTCCTCACTTGGGACAATACTCTAAAAAATGATGATCATCACACTTTTATTTACTTACAACTCGGCAATTAGGACTCAATACTTAGAACAAAATATGACTCTATGTGAATGCCTCCGGCGGTGTACCGGGATATGCAATGAATCAAGAGTGACATATATGAAAGAATTATGAATGGTTGTTTTGCCACAAATACGATGTCAACTACATGCATGATCATGCGAAGCAATATGACAATGATGGAGCGTGTCATAGTAAACGGAACGGTGGTAAGTTGCATGGCAACATATCTCGGAATGACTATGGAGATGCCATGATAGGCAGGTATGGTGGCTGTTTTGAGGAAGGTATATGGTGGGTGTATGATACCAGCGAAAAGTGCACGATATTAGAGAGGCTAGCAATGGTGGAAGAAAGAAAAGTGCGTATAATCCTTGGACTCAACATTAGTCATAAAGAACTCATATACTTAGGGCCCGTTCGGGAGATCTCCAGGAGCCAGCTTCCTAGAATCGACACGTGAAGCCAGTCGAATCCTTCTGCTCCGAGAAGTGGGCTTCACGGAGAAAAATAGGCCGCAGTGCAATTTTGAGGAGCAGCCGAAGCCCAACTTCGCTAAAAGGAGAAGTAGAAGTTCCTTGTAATTACATTTCAATGCCATCCTGAAGTACCAGACGAAATGTTTTTCCTCTTCGCTCAAAGCCCAGCTTGGTGGGCCCGACCACAACCCAAACGTTTTCTGCACTACGCGCTACCGAACGACCCTGGCTCCCGTGGGAAGCTGGCTAGCGCTGGCTTGTCTGGAAGCTGGCTAGCTTGGGAAGCCAACGGACTTCCGAACGGGGCTTTATTGCAAAAATCTACAAGTTATCAAAGCAAAGTATTACGCGCATGCTCCTAGGGGGATAGATTGGTAGGAAAAAACCATCGCTCGTCCCCGACTGCCACTCATAAGGAAGACAATCAATAAAAAAATCATGCTCCGACTTCATCACATAATTGTTCACCATACGTGCATCCTACGGGAATCACAAACTTTAACACAAGTATTTCTCAAATTCAGAACTACTCAACTAGCATGACTCTAATATCATCATCTCCATATCTCAAAACAATTACCAAGCATCTAACTTCTCATATTATTCAACACACACACATAAGATTTTCTTTACTAATCTCGAACGCCTATCATATTAGGATTAATTTCCCAATTTAAGAAAATTACCAAGCTGTTTAAGTCTCTCAAAATAATATAAGTGAAGCATGAGAGAATAATAGTTTCTATAAAACAAAACCACCGCCATGCTCTAAAAGATATAAGTGAAGCACTAGAGCAAAAACTATATAACTCAAAAGATATAAGTGAAGCACATAAATTATTCTAACAATTTCTGAATCATGTGTGTCTCTCTCAAAAGGTGTGTACATCAAGGATGATTGTGGCAAACTAACAAACAAAGACACAAATAATACAAGACGCTCCAAGAAAAACACATATCATGTGGTGAATAAAAATATAGCTCTAATAAAGTTACCGATGGAAGTAGACGAAAGAGGGGATGCCTTCCGGGGCATCCCCAAGCTTAGGCTCTTGCCACTCCTTGTTCCATAATCCATCAAATCTTTTACCCAAAACTTGAAAACTTCACAACACAAAACTTAACAGAAAATCTCGTGAGCTCCGTTAGCGAAAGAAAACAAAACACCACTTCAAGGTACTGTAATGAACTCCTTATTTATTTATATTGGTGTTAAACCTACTGTATTCCAACTTCTCTATGGTTTATAAAATATTTTACTAGCCATAGATTCATCAAAATAAGCAAAAAACACACGAAAAACAGAATCTGTCAAAAAGAGAACAGTCTGTAGTAATCTGTAACTAACGCAAACTTCTGGAACTCCAAAAATTCAGCCAAAATAGGAAGACCAAGACAATTTGTCTATAGATCATAAGCAATTGCAATAAATATTTTATCACGTTCTGATGATTTTTAACAATTATTTTCATGAACAGAAAGTTTCTGGAATTTTCAGCAAGATCAAATAACTATCATCCAAAAAGATCCTATAGGTTTAACTTGGCACAAACACTAATTAAAACACAAAAAATCTAACCAGAGGCTAGGTCAAATATTTATTCCTAAACAGAAGCAAAGAGCAAAAAACTAAAAATAAAATTGGGTTGCCTCCCAACAAGCGCTATCGTTTAACGCCCCTAGCTAGACATAATAGCAATGATAGATCTAGGTATTGCCATATTTGGTAGGCAATACATAAGTGGATCTCATGATAGATTCATATGGTAATTTTATTTTCTTTCTAGGAAAGTGTTCCATGCCTTTCCTTAACGGAAATTGGAATCTAATATTTCCTTCCTTGATATCAATAATTGCATCGATCGTTCTAAGGAAAGGTCTACCAAGAATAATAGGACATGAAGGATTGCAATCTATATCAAGAACAATAAAATCTATGGGCACATAATTCCTATTTGCAATAATAATAACATCATTAGTTCTCCCCATAGTTTTCTTAATGGTGGAATCCGCAAGGTGTAGGTTTAAAGAGCAATCATCAAAATCACGGAAACCTAGCAAATCGCACAAAGTTTTTGGGATCGTGGAAACACTAGCACCCAAATCACATAAAGCATAGCACTCATGATCTTTAGTTTTAATTTTAATAGTAGGTTCCCACTCATCATAAAGTTTTCTATGGATAGAAACTTCCAACTCAAGTTTTTCTTCCTAAGATTGCATCAAAGCATCAACGATATGTTTAGTAAAAGCTTTATGTTGGTTATAAGCATGTGGAAAATTTAGCACGGATTGCAACAAGGAAATAAAATCTATCAAAGAGCAATTATAATAATTAAATTCCTTGAAATCCAAAATAGTGGGTTCATTAATATCTAGAGTTTTAATCTCTTCAATCCCACTTTTACAAATTTTAGCATCAAGATCTAAAGACTCCGAATTTTTGGAATGCCTTCTAGGTAAAGGTGGATCATATTCAGTCCCATCATTATCAAGATTCATATTGAAAAACAAAGATTTAATAGGGGACACATCGATAACTTTTAGATCTTCATCTTTATTTCCATAGAAATTAGAAGAACACGCTTTCACAAAGCAATCTTTCTTAGCACGCATCCTAGCGGTTCTTTCTTTGCACTCATAAATCAAAATTCTCATGGCTTTGAGAGACTCATTGATATCATGCTTAGGTGGAATATATCTAAGTTTCAAAGAAACAACATCAAGAGAAATTCTATCAACGTTCCTAGCCAATTCATCAACTTTAAGCAATTTTTCTTCAAGCAAAGCATTGAAATTCTTTTGTGAATTCATAAATTCTTTAACACTAGTCTCAAATTCAGAAGGCATCTTATTAAAATTTCCATAAGAAATGTTGTAGGAATTACCATAATTATTAGAGGAGTTACTAGGGTATGGCCTAGGATTAAAGTTTCCTCTATACGCGTTGTTACCAAAATTATTCCTACCAACAAAATTCATATCCGTAGATTCATTATTATTCTCAATCAAAGTAGACAAACGCATGTCATTAGGATCATAAGAAACATTTTTACTAGCAAATAATTTCATAAGTTCATCCATCTTTCCACTCAAAACATTAATTTCTTCTATCGCATGCACTTTTTTATTAGTTGATCTTTCAGTGTGCCATTGAGAATAATTAACCATAATATTATCTAGGAGTTTAGTAGCTTCTCCTAAAGTGATTTCCATAAAAGTGCCTCCCGCGGCCGAATCTAAAAGATTTCTAGAAGCAAAATTCAATCGGGCAAAAAAAAATTGTATGATCATCCACAAATTCAAACCATGTGTAGGACAATTACGTATCATTAATTTCATCCTCTCCCAGGCTTGTGCAACATGTTCATTATCAAGTTGCTTAAAATTCATAATATCGTTTCTAAGAGAGATGATCTTAGCGGGAGGAAAATACTTAGAGATAAAAGCATCTTTGCACTTATTCCAAGAATCAATACTATTTTTAGGCAAAGATGAAAACCAAGCTTTAGCACGATCTCTAAGCGAAAAAGGAAATAGCTTCAATTTAACAATATCATTATGCACATCTTTCTTCTTTTGCATATCACACAAATCAACGAAGCTATTTAGATGGGTAGCGACATCTTCACTAGGAAGGCCGGTGAATTGATCTTTCTTGACAAGATTCAACAAAGCAGCATTGATTTCAGAAGATTCAGTATCGGTAAGAGGAGCAAGCGGGGTGCTAAGAAAATCATTATTGTTGGTATTGGTAAAGTCACACAACTTAGTATTATCTTGAGGCATCGTGACAAGCAAGCAATCCAACACACGAGCAAACAAGAAGCAAGCGAAAAAAAGCGACCAGAAAAGAGAGGGCGAATAAAACGGCAAGGGTGAAGTGGGGGAGAGGAAATAAAGAGGCAAATGGCAAATAATGTAATGTGGGAGATAAGGTTTTGTGATGGGTACTTGGTATGTTGACTTTTGCGTAGACTCCACGTCAACTGCGCCAGAAATCCTTCTTGCTACCTCTTCAGCACTGCGTTGGTTTTCCCTTGAAGAGGACAGGGTGATGCAGCAAAGTAGCATAAGTATTTCCCTCAGTTTTTGAGAACCAAGGTATCAATCTAGTAGGAGGCCACGCACGAGTCCCTCGCACCTACACAAACAAATAAATCCTCGCAACCAACGCAATAAAGAGGTTGTCAATCCCTTCACGGTCACTTACGAGAGTGAGATATGATAGATATGATAAGATAATATTTTTGGTATTTGTATGATAAAGATCCAAAGTAAAGAAAGCAAAATAAAGACGACGCTAGAAATAACTTGTTGACGTGAGATTAATATGATGGAAAATAGAGCCGGGGGCTATAGGTTTCACTAGTGGGTTTTCTCAAGAGTATAAGTATTACGGTGGGTGAACAAATTACTGTTGAGCAATTGACAGAATTGAGCATAGTTATGAGAATATCTAGGTATGATCATGTATATCGGCATCACGTCCAAGACAAGTAGACCGACTCCTGCCTGCATCTACTACTATTACTCCACACATCGACCGCTATCCAGCATGCATCTAGAGTATTAAGTTCATGAGAACAGAGTAATGCTTTAGGTAAGATGACATGATGTAGAGGGATAAACTCATGCAATATGATATAAACCCCATCTTGTTATCCTCGATGGCAACAATACAATACGTGCCTTGCTACCCCTACTGTCACTAGGAAAGGACACTGCAAGATTGAACTCAAAGCTAATCACTTCTCCCATTGCAAGAGAGATCAATCTAGTAGGCCAAACCAAACTGATAATTTGAAGAGACTTGCAAAGATAACCAATCATACATAAAAGAATTCAGAGAAGATTCAAATATTGTTCATAGATAAACTTGATCATAAACCCACAATTCATCGGTCTCAACAAACACACCGCAAAAGAAGATCACATCGAATAGATCTCCACAAAAGAGGGGGAGAACATTGTATTAAGATCCAAAAAGAGAGAAGAAGCCATCTAGCTAATAACTATGGACCCGAAGGTCTGAGGTAAACTACTCACACACCATCGGAGAGGCTATGGTATTGATGTAGAAGCCCTCCATGATCGATGCCCCTTCCGGCGGAGCTCCGGAAAAGGCCCCAAGATGGGATCTCACGGGTACAGAAGGTTGCGGCGGTGGAATTAGGTTTTTGGCTCCTTATCTGGTAGTTTGGGGGTACGTAGGTATGTATAGGAGGAAGTACGTCGGTGGAGCAACATGGGGCCCACGAGGGTGGAGGGCGCGCCCACGGGGGTAGGCGCGCCCCCCTACCTCGTGCCTTCCTGGTTGATGTCTTGACGTAGGGTCCAAGTCCCGTGGATCACGTTCGTTCCAAAAATCACGTTCCCGAAGGTTTCATTTCGTTTGGACTCCGTTTGATATTATTTTTCTACGAAACTCTGAAATAGGCAAAAAAAAACAACAATTCTGGGCTGGGCCTCCGGTTAATAGGTTAGTTCCAAAAATAATATAAAAGTGTATAATAAAGACCATTAATGTCCAAAACAGAATATAATATAGCATGGAACAATAAAAAATTATAGATACGTTGGAGACATCTCAAGAGTACCCGCTGACGGGTCGTAGTGGAGAAAAATCGAGAGAAAGTACACGAAGGAGTTTGAAGGTGATGCAAGGAACGTATGGTTTGGTCTAAGCGCAGATGGCATTAATCCTTTTGGGGAGCAAAGCAGCAACCATAGCACATGACCTGTGACTCTATGTATGTATTACCTTCCTCCTTGGTTGTGCATGAAGCAGAAGTTCATTATGATGCCAGTGCTCATCCAAGGCCCTAAGCAACCCGGCAACGACATTGATGTGTACCTAAGGACATTAGTTGAAGAACTCTTATAGCTGTGGAATGGAACATGTGTACGTGCATGGAATGAGCACGGACATGAAGAATTTGACCTAAAGGCGTTGCTATTCGTGACCATCAATGATTGGCCTGCTCTCAGTAACCTTTCAGGACAGACAAACAAGGGATACCGGGCATGCACGCACTGTTTGGATGATACCGATAGTATATATGTGGATAATTGTAGGAAGAATGTGTACCCGGGACATCGTCGACTTCTTTCGAGCAGGCATCCCGTAAGAAAGAAAGGAAAGCATTTCAAGGTGAGGCAGATCAACGGACGAAGCCTCGCCACCGTACTGGTGCTGATGTACATGATATGGTCAAGGATTTGAAGGTAGTATTTGGAAAGGGTCCTGGCGGACAACCTGTTCCAAATGACGCTGACGGACGTGCACCCATGTGGAAGAAGAAATCTATATTTTGGGACCTTCCCTATTGGAAAGACCTAGAGGTCTGCAACGCAATCGGCGTGTTGCATGTGACGAAGAATCTTTGCGTGACCCTGCTTGGCTTCTTGGGCGTGTATGGGAAGACAAAAGATACACCGGAGGCACAGGAGGACCAGCAACATATGCACCAAAAAGACGGCATACATCAGGGTCATGCCAGCTACGCTCTTACCAAAGAAGAGAAGGAAATTTTCTTTGAATGCCTGCTCAGTATTAAGGTACCGTCTGGCTTCTCGTCGAATATAAAGGAAATAATAAATATGGTAGAGAAAAAGTTCCAGAACCTAAAGTCTCATGACTGCCACATTATTATGACGCAACTGCTTCCGGTTGCATTGAGGGGGCTTCTACCCGTAAACGTTCGATTAGCCATTGTGAAGCTATGTGCATTCCTCAAAGCAATCTCTCAGAAGGTAATCGATCCAGAAATCATACCAAGGTTAGAGAATGATTTGGTGCAATGTCTTCTCAGTTTCGAGTTGGTGTTCCCACCATCCTTCTTCAACATCATGACGCACGTCCTAGTTCACCTATGCGAAGAGATTAACGTTTTGGGTCCTGTATTTCTGCACAATATGTTCCCCTTTGAGAGGTTCATGGGAGTCTTAAAGAAATATGTTCATAACCGTGCTAGGCCAGAAGGAAGCATCTCCAAGGTCTATGAAAATGAGGAGGTCATTGAGTTTTGTATTGACTTTATTCCTGACCTTAATTCGATTGGTGTTCCTGAATCGCGGCATAAGGGCAGACTAGATGGAAAAGGCACGCTAGGAGGGGATCAAATAATATGTATGGACGGACATTCTCTCACTCAAGCACACTACACGGTTCTACAGAACTCCGCCTTGGTGGCTGTGTATATGGACGAACACAAGAATTTTCTACGCTCTGAAAGTGCAACTATCCCTGGGTAGTTTTGGTAATTCCTAACAACATATAGCTCATTGAGCTAATGCTACTTCAAGATAAACATTTCAAGAAAGCTCAATGATTGGCATGGCATGGATGAGAAAAGTGGACCCCTCAAAATCCTAAGGACAAAAGAATTGGCTCAAGCTCAAAGCACAAGACTCTACATTTTCATTTTAGTGATCCAAGATCACATTGAGTCCATAGGAAAAGCCAATACTATCAAGAGGGGGTGGGGTGTTGCTTAATGAGTTTGTTGCTCAAAGTGCTTAGGGATATGCTCCAAAAACCCTCAACTAATTTCTCACATCCACATATGTCCTAAAGCTAAAGTCAAGCTCAGCCCCACCGAAAATTTCTATCCGGCGCCACCGAGTTCAATTGACATAGCCACTGCCAGAAACCCTAGTCTTTTCGGTCTCACCAATAGGGATCTCGGTCTCACCGAGATGGTATTGTAATCTCTCTGTTTCGCTTCGTAACGTTTCGGTCAAACCGAGATGAGCGATCGGTCCCACCGAGAGTGCAATGCAAACTCTCTGTTTCCCTTTCGTAACGTTTCGGTCCAACCAAGATGAGCGAATCAATCCCACCGAGTTTGCCTGACCAACTCTCTGTAAGACTTTTACTAAAATTGGTCTCACCGAGTTTGTGTAATCGGTCTCATCGAGATTACGTTATGTCCTAACCCTAACGAAATCGGTCCCACCGAGTTGACATGTCGATCCCACCGAAAACCCTAACGTTCACATTTTGAACTAAATCGGTCCGACCGAGTTTCATGATTCGGTCCCACTGAGTTTGGTGATTTGTGTGTAACGGTTAGATTTTGTGTGGAGGCTATATATACCCCTCCACCCAATCTTCATTCGTGGAGAGAGCCATCAGAACATGCCTACACTTCCAACATACATTTTCTGAGAGAGAACCACCTACACTTGTGCTGAGGTCAAGATACTCCATTCCAACCACATAAATCTTGATCTCTAGACTTCCCCAAGTTGCTTTCCACTCAAATCATCTGTCCACCAAATCCAATCCTATGAGAGAGAGCTAAGTGTTTGGGAGACTATCATTTGAAGCACAAGAGCAAGGAGTTCATCATCGACACACCATCTATTACCTCTTGGAAAGTGGTGTCTCCTAGATTGGCTAGGTGTCACTTGGGAGCCTCCGACAAGATTATGGAGTTGAACCAAGGAGTTTGTAAGGGCAAGGAGATCGCCTACTTCGTGAAGATCTACCCGAGTGAGGCAAGTCCTTCATGGGCGACGGCCATGGTGGGATAGACAAGGTTGCTTCATTGTGGACCCTTCGTGGGTGGAGCCCACCGTGGACTCGCGCAACCATTACCCTTCGTGGGTTGAAGTCTCCATCAACGTGGATGTACGATAGCACCACCTACCGGAACCACGGATAAAAAATCTCCATGTCAGCATTGCGTTTGCTCCCTCAAACTCCTCCCTTTACCTTCATATGAAATTGTTTTACTTTCCGCTGCTACACTCTTAGAATTGCATGTGTAGGTCGATTGCTTGACTTGTGCAAAGTTGCTAAAATCTGCCAAGAACTAAAATTGGGAAAAGACTAGACTTTTATTTGGTCAATTAGTCTAATCACCCCCCCCCCTCTAGACATACTTTCGATCCTACAAGTGGTATCAGAGCTTTGGTCTCCATTTGCTTTGATTTCCATAGCTTTTGGTGGTCATAGCCTTGGTTTCACAACCTAGGAGAGTATGGCGTCTAGCGAGGGAAATTACCACCGTAGAGGTCCTTACTTTGATGGTACAAATTTAGCTAGTTGGAAGCATAAGATGAAAATGCATATTCTTGGACATAAACCCCGCCGTTTGGGCTATTGTGTGTATTGGCTTGCAAGGTGAATTATTCGATGGGATAGAACCAAACCGTGAAGCTACCGCGGAAGAGTTGAAGATGCTGCAATACAATGCTCAAGCTTGTGATATTTTCTTCAACGGATTGTGCCCCAGTGAATTCAACAAAATCCGCCGTCTTGAGAATGCAAAGGAGATTTGAGATACTTTGATTGATATGCACGAAGTTACCGAATCCGTCAAGGAATCAGAATTGGATGTGCTTCAAAGTCAACTTGACAATTTCAAAATGAAGGATGGTGAAGGCGTCGCTGAAATGTACTCTAGGCTTGCTCTCATCACAAATGAGATTGCCGGCTTAGGAAGTGAAGAGATGACTGACAAATTCATCATCAAGAAGATCCAAAGAGCGTTGGATGGAAAATATGATACCGTGTGCACATTTATCCAAATGATGCCCAACTATAAAGATCTCAAGCCAACGGAAGTCATTGGAAGAATTGTTGCTCATGAGGTGTCACTCAAGGATAAGGAAGAGCTCCATAACAAGTCAAGCGGTGCTTACAAAGCCTCATGTGAAGCTCCTACATCATCAAGTGATAAACAAACCTTCAATGAAGAATTGAGCCTAATGGTGAAGAACTTCAACAAGTTCTACAAAAGTATAAGTAAGGAAAGAAATTCCAAGTCAAGGTCCTACAATGACAAAAGATGTTCTACTCGTGAGCGTAATTGCTACAACTGTGGAAGACCCGGACACTACTCCAATGAGTGTACGACTCCCTACAAAGGAAGAGAAGATTCTCCAAAAAGAAGGAGCTGGAGAGAAGAATCACCATCAAGAGAAAGAAGGAGTAGACATGATCGTTATGAACGAAGACCCTCTCGGAGAAGCAAGGATTCAGAAAGAAAGGATAAGTCATCAAGGAGCTACATAAAAAGAAGATATCAAGCTCATGTTGGTGAATGGGTATCTGGCTCTGACTCCAACAATCACTCCGAAAGAAGTTATCACTCCGACACCAAATATACTCAGGATGAAGGTGTTTCCGGTCTAGCAGTTTTGTCAACCAACTCCTACAACATATTTGAATCACCAAATGAAGGAATTGGGAGATGCTTCATGGCCAAAGGTCCAAAGGTAACACACCCCGAGTATGTTGATAGTGATGAAGATGATTTGCTAGGAGATGATGATTTACTTGTTGACAACTCTAGTTATGAAAACTATGATGAGCTTGCTATTAATCATGATAATCAAGATAAAACAAATGATGATGATAAGAAGGATATTGAGCGTCTAACTAAAGAACTAAACACTCTTAAGTTAGCTCATGAAACTACCTTGGAAGATCATAGAGAACTTTTAAAGACTCATGATAAGCTACGCTTTGAAAAGCTCAACTTTGAGCAAGAGCATGAGTTTTTAAAGGTAATCAAAGATCATCTTCGCAAGAAAAGTTCTTATTACATTGCCAAGCGTTTACTCTTGTCTACTTACATGCCACAAGTTAAATCTAATAACAAGAACAAGAAAGATTCTTCATCTAGTAGTAACAACAATCATGTTAAATCCAATGTTGTTGCTTCTAGTAGTTCTCTTGTTCCACTAATGATTCTCTTAGCCAAGTTACTCTTGAGCAAGAAAATAGCTTATTGAAGGGAATAATAGAGAAAGGTGTTTACAAGAGCCTTGCCGGAAGAAAGAAATTTGAGGAAATTGTACGCAAGCAAGGAAGACACCGAAAGAATCAAGGTGTTGGATTTGAAAGAAAGTTCAATGCTAATGGAGTTGAGTGGGAAGAAGATCAATACCCCAAGATGAAGTTTGTTCCTCAACAAGAGAAGTATGATCCTACTTCTTTCAAAGGAACACAAGATCAAGATGATCTTTCACCACAAGACCACAAGCAAAAAGGCAAGGACAAGCTTCAAGAGGAAATTGATGCATTTGAAGAAGCCTAAGGCCTTAGTCAAGTGGGTTCCCAAGACTACATCAAGTTCTACTTCATCAAGTACGACTACAACTCCAAGGATCCCATCAAGATGGTGTGGATCCCTAAGAAAAAGAACTAGAGAGTTCTTGAGGGTGACTCCGCCAACATACTTTACTCTTATCATTTTGGCAATGACAAGTGCAAACAACTTCCACATCTTGCACTAGTCCAAGGAGTCACAAACCCTCTTGTTGGTAAGACAAGGGACAGGGTAACCTAATGCTTTCATGGACAACATCTTGTGTATACCTCACTCTATATCTATGGATATCCTTGCTTCACTACTAGGAAAAGGGCTATAGATGAAATAGACACTAATGGCGCACCAGAGAAGTGGTGCGCCACTACTATATACTAATGGCGCACCATCTGGTGATGCGCCATTAGTGTGGAAGACACTAATGGCGCACCAGCCAAAAGGTGCGCCATTAGTAACAATTTTTTTTTCATTTTTCCAAACATACTAATGGCATATCCGGACGAAGTGCGCGATTAGTAGTTATAACTAGTAATGGTGCACCAGCCACATAGTGCGCCACTAATGTATTTTTTATCCTTTTTTTTGCAAAACTACTAATGGCGCACCATGGCATAGTGCGCCATTAGTAGTTTAAACTAGTAATGGCGCACTATGCCACAGAGCGCCATTAGTGTATATATATATATATATATATATATATATATATATATATATATATATATATATATATATATATATATAAAAACTTTTTTGCAAAACTACTAATGACGCACGGACAGGTGGTGCGCCATTAGTAACCTGGGACCAGCTAGATATTTTGGACAGCCACACCTACACACTCACTTTCCCCACTTCATTCCCTCCACCTCCTTCTCCAAGCTTGTCGGCTGCCTCCTCCTCCTCCTCACCTCATTTGCACCATAGATTCATCAAAATTAAGTGGTGAAATTACCTTTTTATGATAGGTAAGTAAGGGGAAAGCTATCTTCATGTTGTAGATCTACTTTTTTTCTCCCTAGCTCGCTCCAACAACGTGCACATGCACTTTTTGTGGCCTAGCTAGATCTATGTATGTTTCTGGTGTTGCATATGTTTGTGGTGTTGCATATATGTTTGTGTTTGCAGGTACCGGTATTTGAAATGCGATAGTTGCCAATATTTTGCCGGAATGTTGATTCATTTCCGTTTCGGCGAGAATTTTGGCACTATGCATTCTGTTTGGTCCTATTTTTCGAGAAAGTCATGCCAAATTTTTTCTTGGTTCTAAAATATCATTTTGCTCTACCCGGCAGGCGACCATGGTCCGCACGATGACCGAAGGCATCATGAATAGATTTTTGAGCTCCGCGAAGGCCGAGATGCTTCAAAAGAACGAGACGTGGATAAGATGTCCGTGTCTAAGATGCAAGCTGAAGAACCTTATTGCGGACCCGGATTCCGGGCAGGTGCGGGACCACCTGCTCTTGTGTGGTTTCATGGATGGCTATCGGTGGCAAGGTGATGAAGATGACTATGAAGTCGTCCATGGGGGCCGGGCAAGAAATGAGGAAGGGCAGCAAGACAACCAGCGCGGCTCGGGCGGGCGAGAATACGAAGAATCTCCAGGACATGATCACGACGGTGATGCTGTACACAGTCATCGTGTAGAAGATGCTGGAGCAGACGAAGGGCATGATCATGAAGATGAAGATGCCAGCGGAGCAGACGACGATGGACCATCGATGGGCTAGGTGCGGGACCCTCATATTCAAGAGTTGCTTCTCAAGCAGACGGATAACGCAAGAGCTGCCGCCCGAGAGAAAGCCAAGCTGGATTAACTGGAGATAGACGCGGTTACTCCATTGTATGAAGGATGCAGGCCCGAAGATACCTGCCTGAAAGTAACGCTCATGGCTCTGGAGATGAAGGTAAAACACAAAATGACCGACGCATGCTTCGACGAGAACATGTCATTCTGGCACGAACGTCTTCCCAAGGGGAACAAGTACCCGACCAGTTTCGAGGAGGCGAAGAAAATCGTGTGTCCTCTCGAGGAGACGAGAACAGAGGACGGACGGAGATATAATCAAAGAGCACCACTCATGTTTCACGCGTTGGTTCAAGCAGAAGCTTCTATCGTACCTTTACATGAGGATTCTTCCTTGGAAGAACAACTCATATTCGCCTTGTCACAGGGCACCGAGCACAACCTGATGTCCTATGGGGCGTACGATATCAACGGCTACACATTCTACACCGAGGACAAGGACATGAAGAGCGATGGTTATCAGAACTCCGGGGTAACAATGGAATCCTACACAGGTAACGACAAGGACAGATACTACGGAAGGATCGAGGAGATCTGGGAGCTGAGCTACACTGGAGAGAAGGTCCCGATGTTCCGTGTCAGATGGGCCAAGAGCGTCCTAAAAGAAGACCGGTATTTCACCACCATGGTTATACCCGAAGCCAAATCCAAGATCGCGGGCGCAAACGTCACCGCAAAAAATGAGCCATGGGCACTGGCTTCCCAAGTGGACCAATGCTTCTTCATTACCGACCCGTCAAAGCCCAGTCGTGTTGTCGTGAGGAGAGGAAAAAGGAAGATCATCGGAATGGATGGAGTAACCAATGAGCAAGACTTCGACAAGTACGGCGACCCGAAGATCGAACATGATGACGACGATGAAGTAGCAACATACACCACAAGAAGAAGCAGGACCACCCTACCTAAAGGACGTCTGTTCCACAGAAGAACTCCATCTGCGAAAAAGAAGGGCAAGAAGATTGTGAACAGATAGCTAGCTAGCTAAGATCGATTGTATTTAAGTGGTAGTCTTCATTTCTCAATTGTATTACATGGGCACTTTTTGAATTCATGAATATTTTTTCAAATTTGATGAATATTTTTAAATCTCGATCGCTATCCCCCTCCATCTCGATCTCGATCCCCGGCTCCACCGCCGCCGCCGACCCACCGCATATATGTTACTCCCAAAAGCATATAAAGTTTGTGAAATTTGGAGCTATTGATATTTAGTTATGATTTAAACAAGTTTGAACATATTTAAACACAAATAAATATCGAACAACATTTTAAATGTTGTTAACATGGCAACAAACTGCATATTATTTTTCTACATGAAATTCTGAGCATCTAGCATATGTGAAATGTTATATTTGGATGCATGCATAAAAAGATATGTGCAAAGAAAGAAATGCATAAAAACAAAATTTGGGGAGCCTGGGAATCAAACCCAGGACCTCCCAGTGTGTGTGCTGCGTGCTGACCAGTCGGGCTAGTGTGTGTGTTCTGTTTTGGATACGGTTAGGTGGAATATAACCTGAGTGCTCGGACTGTAATAAAAGAATTACTAATGGTGCACCGCGGGGAGGTCCGCCATTGCTGTCGTCGTACTTATGGAACACTACGGGGAGGTGCGCCATTGCTAACCCTCCCCCACTCCACCTATTCCCCTCTGGCCTCTCTCCCTCCCTCGCCAGATCACCCACACTCGACCTAACCTCGCCGCAACCGCCCACGCGCCCCCGCCGCCTCCCTCTCCCCTTCGCCGCCTGCCCCCCGAGCCCCGCCTCCCCCCGAGCGCCGCCTCCCTTGCCTCGGAGTCGCCCCACGTCCACCAGGAGAGGAGACCCCACGTCCACCAGGAGAGGAGGCCCGCGACCTCCCCGTCGTCTATCCCCGCCTCCCCCAAGCTCGCCGTCTCCGCCCTCCGTCGTCTCCGCTCCGGCCACCACCTCATCGTGGTTAGGTAACCCTCCTCCCTCTGTCTCTCTTCTCCTCTCTTCCTCGTATCCTCCCTCCCGGCCATGCCCTCTTCTTCTCTCTTTTTCCAGGTTTAGGTCAAATCCCTGTCGAATTTAGGTCAAATTAGGTTCAAAAAATGAGTTAGCAGTATTTGGGGAACACATGGTCTTTTGTTAATCTCCTGTGGCTGTGTGGTTAGGGTCTTTAAAAATTCAGTAATTCACCCATTTCCAATTGAACATGGTTATGTTACAGAGCACCAGACTGGGTACAAGCCAAACAGAAAGGAAGGAGAATCAATTTGGGTAGAACAACAAAAATCTTGCAGATTTTGGTGAAGAGGAGAAAAAAATGCAGTCGACTCTCACTCTCACCAAAGCAGACATACACCATCGCTCTGATGCAACTTGTGTTGTAAAGTATCTGACTCATGCGGGCTAAACTTATCTTTCAGCAGCAGGGGAAGGTTTAGAATTTGCTAAACTGACTCATCTTGCAAAGAGCAGTCAAATGTTTCAGAACCATGGGGGTTATTTTCTTACACTAACCACTTGGTTTGCTCCAAACCTACTCCCAATTAAGAAATATTATGTTTGCAAATAAGACTTACAAAAATTCTCCCTTAGTGCTCCTCCCGATCCATTGTATGTCTGTTTGCCGTCAGCCCGTGAAGACAACAACTAAGATTGAACCATGGACTTTTTGAACCTAATTTGACCTAAATCCACTGAAGAAAAATGCATTGTATCATGTATTTGTCCATGGTTTATAGATGAAAATGAGTTATTTTGCACTAGAGAATATAGTTGTGTATGTTGTAACCTTGTTTTAACTGCATCTTCGCACCTGTGAGTTTTCCATCTTCTCTGCTACTCTGTCGGACATTAACCATTGCAAGCAGTGTGCTGCTACCACTGTCAGATGAGTAGCTGCCTCCACTGAACCACATTCAGCTATGAACCACTTGGTTTAGTTACTTTTGTGGTGAAGGAGGACGGTTGTATGGCCCTGCACAAGTTCAGTTCAACTTTGCTGTCTAAATATGTTGCAGATCTCCGTGTCGTTGTCTTGAGATTGATTATTTCATGAATATGTTGAGGGGATTTATTTTAACTGAAAGTTCAGGGTTTGTTACTGTCCGAATATACTTGTTCAATTGGCTGATGAGCGCAAGTAACAGTTATCAGTAGTAACAGTTGTCAGTTGATGATTAGCTTATGTTGTGCTTGCCTGTTCTTGTTCTTATTCCAGGAGGAGTTTGAGGAGTACGCGGAGAAGGCCAAGACGCTGCCGGACACCACCACCAACGAGAGCAAGCTCTACCTCTACAACCTCTACAAGCAGGCCACCGCCGGCCCCGTCAACACCGGTACATGCATTCACATTTTACGCGCCTTTTTCTTTTCATCTTCCTACTAGTTTTAGTAGTAACAAGTGTAATATCAGGTCTGATTTGCTGTTGAAGTCAGATTCGTGTGTCCTCTGTATAAATAAAAACTATCTAATTTGTTTGACATGCTGCTTGCTTGCCCTGTCCTGCTTAGCACTGAAGGGTGACTCTGTCTGATTGATTGTGCGCGCGCATAGATATATCATTAGAAAAGGCAACCTGATGAAAAGGAAAAATACACAGCCCCCATCTAATTGCTTCAACTAGTCCAACCATCCCCACGTGGTCACTCCTTATTTCAAAACCAAAAAATGTTTTAGTTACTTTTGTAAAGAAAAAATAGGAGCATTTTAAGGAGAATCGTACTGTTTGTGTACCTAAGTAGTACAGCAGCACTGCATGCCTAACAGAGCTGCACGATAATTAAACATTAACAAGAGGTTGGTTTTATTCTTTCTGTCCAACAAACATGATGGTGCCAGGTAAAGGTATCTTTTCTGTGAAGTCATGCAGATTCGATGAATCTTCTCATATGTGCTTCTATATGATTTTTTTCTTCTTTGTCTTGTTGTTCTGTTAATAACCAGATCTGATACCAGTGAGTTAGATGCTAATTGTGTCAGACTCATCTTTGAGGCTCATCTTTATTACATATGAGAACTTGCAAACAAATCTGTGAAAGACTTGTAAAGTTGCTGGGTTTTGTCTCCGACCATTGTGTCGTGATGAATTTGCAGGTACCCCGAGAGGCCCTTGAGTTCGCCGGAATGTCGATTAACTTCCGTTCCGGAAAATTCGGGTACTCCATATGTCCTATTTTCAGCAAAGGTCATGCTGAAATTTTCCGTGAATTTTAGCATGACTTTGCTAAAAATAGGACACATGGGGTACTTGCGACTAATGTTGATTATCTTCTGCTCAAAATTTATGCTGCTATAATCTTGTATGATAATGTTGTAAGGGTACTAATTGGTCTCTTCTGCTGCTTATCAGAGATGGGGGGAAGCAGCCACCGCCGCTCTGCCTCATCGGAATACGAGTTGGATGCTTTCGAGTTCTTCACTATCATACTTTCTTCTTCAGTATTAGCCAGGAGGCAGGTATATAAAACGAGAGATCTCCCCTTCACCCATCTCATTATGATAACTCTGTTGTTTGCTACATCACTCCTTGTCCCAAATTGCAGGCTGCCTGACGCTTTTATGAAGATGCTGGGTGAAGATCTGCCAGATAATGTGAAGCTCCGACAGGCCGGCAGCGGGGTTCGCAGGCTGTGGGACGTGGAGTTGGTGATCGAGGAGGGCCACATGTACCTGTGCCGTGGCTGGGAGAAGTTCTACAGTGCCTACGACCTGCAGACCGGGTACTTTCTTCTCTTGAGGTACGACGATGACGCCACAATGCTCATTGTGAAGGTTTTCAACGCGACTATGTGTCGAATGCGACACGCTGACGACGAAGATGCCAGTGCGTTCTGCCTCTTATTATTCCTCTACATTTGGCTTTGTCTCACATCGATTGTTAATGGTCATTGTTGCATTTGGACAGGCAATGGGAGCAGCAGCAGCGACACTGGCTACAGCCAAAGCAACAGCGATTATGGCTGTAGCAAAAGCAACAACGACTCTGGCCTTAGCGAAAGCAACAGCGATTCTGGCAGCAGCGAAGACAACAAGAAGGATGATCCAGACTGGAGCGGTGGAGAAGAGGAGCAGAGTGGGGATGAGGAGCTGCAGGATGACGATGGGCATCAGGCTGAGGATGACCTAGCGCTGGTGGTGGCTGACCAACGGCAAGAGATGGTGGTGGCTGACCAGGTGCAAGAGATGGTGGTGGCTGACCATGGGGAAGAGATGGTGGTGGCTGACCATGGGTAAGAGATGGTGGTGGCTGAGGGTGGCCTCGCAATGGTGGTGGTGCCTGACAATTACCACGCACCAGTAGTGGCGCCAGCGATCCCACAGCTGGGCGACATGACCATGCCAATTGTGGTAGAAGACTACATCCCACAGCTGCCTCCACCGCCTCGCCGCTCTTGGCGCATCAGGGTGAGGAAGGAGAAGGAGAAGAACAATGAGAACTGAACTATCTCAGGTATGTCAGATCTCCAAAATGATATATTTATATATATATATACTTAGTTACCTATGTTATCTCTAATATGCTTAGTTTCCTATAGGTTAGCTCCAAAATTACTTATGTTAGCACAAAATGATCAAGTTTACATAATAAGCTTATAGTCTTCTTCTTATTCTTCTGCTTTTCCAAAACGACATATGTTAGCTTCATTTTACGTAAGTTGGCTCTAATATGCTAACTTAGAGCTTATATGCTTAGTTTCCTATAGGTTAGCTCCAAAATAACTTATGTTAGCACAAAATGATCAAGTTTGCATAATAAGCTTATAGTCTTCTTCTTATTCTTCTTCTTATCCAAAATGACATAGGTTAGCTTCATTTTACCTAAGTTGGCTCTAATATGCTAACTTAAAGCTTATATGCTTAGTTTCCTATAGGTTAGCTCCAAAATTACTTATGTTAGCACAAAATGATCAAGTTTACATAATAAGCTTATAGTCTTCTTCTTATTCTTCTTATTCTTCTTCTTATTCTTCTTCTAGTCTTCTTCTTCTTCTTCTTCTCTTCTTCTTCTTCTTCTAACTTCTTGTTTATCATTTTGTAGATTTGATTTAATTCACGGAAGCTTGCATGGATGGAGTGCTTCTTTTCCATTTGTGTTTTTATTTTGTATCAATGTGAAATTTTGTGAATTGATGGATAACGGTGTTGAGTGAAAATTGTCAAACTTTTGTAATATGTAACGATGGAACTATGTGTTGGCTATGTATGTATATATATATATATATATATATATATATATATATATATATATATATATATATATATATATGATGAAACTTGTGTGTTGGATATGATCTGGTGGACGCAGGTAACATCGTTACATATGGCCCCCTGTATGTAAGCTAAGCAGATCTGTGTTGTATGTTATCTCTAATATTTTGTAACCTGTGAAAATATCAGAAATGAAAAAAAATCCCTAATATTCATACTAGTGGCGCACCACACAAGACACTAATGGCGCACTGTGATAATCACACTAATGGCGCATCACCTACTGGTGAGCCATTAGAATGCCAAAGCACATGGGTACATATGGCCCCCTGGGAGGCATTCTAATGGCGCACTGAAGGCTATACTAATGGCGCACTACGTGGTGCGCCATTAGAACACGAGATACTAATGGCGCACCAGACGTGCGTCATTAGAATTTAATTCTAACTAGCGGAGTGACCCGCGCATTTGCGCGGCTAGGTTGTAATTTGTTGTTGTTAATACCTGTCAGTTGTTCAGCAGCATACATGAAAGTTGAAGGGACTCCCCTTGTGTTGAGAAAACTGCAGAAGCATATATTGCCCTGGCACAAAAGCCACTTAGTTTCATACTAATTTATACATAAATATTTGGTATTCTTTTGATTTAATTTGAATTTGTTTCTGATAAATATTGTTTGCAGTGGCCAATTTACATTTTGTTTAATTTCCAGATTTAGCTATTCATGGCGTTCATACACAGTTCATTGAGTTAACTTTTCACTTATTAGGTATTTGTATAATATAACAAAATAATAACTAAATCCTTCCTTGTAGTGTAATAAAGTATGGTCATTTTCTTACATGTAATAGAAAAGACCAAAACATTTGTAAAATCGACACAATGTAAAAATAATTCATTCGTCAAATTAGCACAACGAAAATTTTTACTAAACATGTGTTCATCTTGATTAACTTCGCCGCGTATCGTTCTTATGGATGAAGTATAGTCATATCTAACGAAAAAGGCCAATAGTAGGTGTCCTAAGAAGTATCATTTCTCTGTACACAATATCGATGGATTAGAATCATGTCTCCAGTGAAAATAATTCTTTGCACAAACATGACTATCATCAGAGTCATTAGCAACTTTATGAATGCACGCATACAATAATTGAATTATCCATATTTTTTCTTTATGTAACATGATCGCACGTGTAGGCACAACTTCAAGAAAAATGATTTATTTTGTCCTGATACTGAATCCTGATCATAAAACATGTATATGCACTCATATAGAAAGTGGTAAATCAGGATACTGATTCAAATCAGATAAATGTAGCTGAAAAAATGTGAATGACCGTGCTACTCAAAAGGATATTTCCATGTCATAATTTCCAAACTTGTTCATATATATACTCAAAAGGATATTTTTCTCTGTCATATGCGAAAATATCAGTTCTTAAGTAAAGAGTATAATAATATCATGGATAATGACAAAGGCGAAACAATAAAATTGCAGGCCTAACAGTGCTGAAAATCATTTGTAGTTTCAAATCTGCATAAGCAGTGAAGATAAGCATTTCTATATTGAAAATATGATCACAACTTAATTATTGTTGCTTGAAGAATAAATACATATATGTCCTTGCAGCATTTAGGTTTCAACTACCATTTGTAAATGGTGTTCAGCTCATACACTTTCTTATTGTTAGACACACTTCTCGGACCTATCTCTACATTGATGTAATATTTCTATAAGTTGTTCTTATTAGTAAGTTTGTAAGCGGATGATCAAAACCTGGAGGATAAATAAAAAAATGATCCAATGTACTTGATATTCCAGCAACTCATTAAAATTAGGGAAAAAGCAGTATATCCAACAATAAAAAATATATGTCAAAATTATGATGTTACCAAGAAAGAGCTCACTGAGTGATATTTCTCTAGGTTTTCTAGATTTTCCATTTCTTCCACCTGCCATGGATGTACCTAGCTTATCAATGAACATATATTACATTGTATGGGTGACATAGTACGTAAAATTAAGAATGTAATAACTCCTTAAGAGCAATGAAATCCAACCGATGAATTCATTGTTTCAATTGTAAATAAATACACAAATATGCACACATCTAAAGATTACAGTATTGTATAAAACACATGATATCTAAGTGTTGGATGTAAAAATTGTATTTAATTAATGCGTGTGAGCTAAAAGCTTAAAGATGCCACAATCTTCTTTGTTTAGTCTGATATGATAAGCTAAAAGATAAATAACAAAATGAATCAAGGTTCAGATAGGCCCTGCTACATTATATATGCAAGCCAATGAAAATGGCACAATGCTGCTATAAAAATGTTCTCAGTGCCTACCTGGCATAAATTTCCATATATCTAGTTGGATGATTTCGCAAAACTAAAATGAGTGGGGAAGAAGGATGAATCCTTACATTATGTTTTTTTTCTGATTTTACAACTTACATCCTTATGAACATATTACCCATAGTTCTTCAGTATACTAATTATCTTCACATCGTCATTCTTGGGACTGCATGCTGGTTGTGCTCAAGTGATTTTATTCAAATGCAAAAATTGAAATGTCTTGCAAAATTTCACTGTGTGTCAGTCCACCTACACATAGAAGAGTATTTAGTTGGCAATCATACTAACAATGAACATACTTAGAAATGCAGCTGGGTATCAATTTCATACTCGTCATGTCGTTGACGACTAACTGAAGCTTGTGCAGCGTGTAAGGTACACGCTTGGTGGGTGTCTTGTTGTGGTTGTAGCCATGCTATGCTTCTGTCCCAATGTCTCAGTCCACCATGCACAGAATATGGAAATAGAAAATTGACGACCTTTTGGTAATATATGAACGTTAACTTAGTGCCAGCTAGGAAAAGCTAAGAAGTTAAAATCCCACAGATAAATTGGATACTGAGACAAAAATTTATTAACCTTCCATTCATAATTGTTGAGATTTACCTATAGAGATAAGGATTCGCACATAGCATCTTCTAAAAAAATGCACACTGCACGACAACTACTGTAATTTTGTGAGCATAAAATAAAACATATGATTCACTTGCAGAAATAAGAATGTGCACACAACATCCCATAGAAAGAAATATGCGGACAATATTAGCTATTGTTATTTGAGAGTACAAATTGGCATGCGATGTAACATAAATTCAGATAGGAAATAACCATTGCCTAGCTCTTTTGTATAAGCATTACCTTAAACACTTGGTGAACATGTCCAAGTGTCCAACAGGTATACGGGGAAGGATGATTGAACTGGGCTGAGGGAAAAGCCATGCTGAGCAACGGAAGAAGCTCCGGATCTATTTGGTACTCATCATGTCCTCCAGGTCGAAGTGAGGCTGCTGCTGCTGCACCTTGCAAGGCACATAACATGCATGGTGTCGTCTTGCCATGGTTGCAGCCACGTTGTTCTTTCCTTTGCGACAGTGTCACAACACCTTGATTAACCTCTATGCATGCATGACACATGTTCACGACAACACCCTTCATCTTCTTCCCATCCTCGTCTAATATTGGGTCTGTGTCTGCCTATAAGCTTTTGCCTATGGATAGGAGAGGAGATGATGATAGATGACAGTAGGCACATGAGATGCCACGGAATGAGGTCGTAAACAGGAGATATAAGTACATGATAAGGCTGGCGGCTGCTCGAAAAGAAATCTGCAGCGGCGACCGGACGATTGAGAAGAACATGCAGGGAGGCAGATGTTCACAGATCGCACCCAGAAAGAGGAAGAGGTCAATTGCGTTGGTAGTTGGGACTCGGGATGAAAATTTTGGTGGATAAGGAGAGCTTCTTTAGCCAGGGAAGGAGGGAGCCAAAGTCTGTCGATGGGATACGTATTTGCACGGCGCTGGTGGACATTGCGGCCAGGCGTGCGGTCATACATCAAAAGTTTTCTAAGACCGATCCATATAGGAGTCTAGGACTCACACGGAGGATGTTTAAACTACAATACGTGTGCATCATATCAGTAGAAAACTGTCCGTTGATTAAAAAAACTGACCCTCAAATGATTATGATGTGAATAGGAAACCTTATACAATTCCTAACTTTTTTAACTGTACATGGCCTCCTTCTATCGCAGTTTTTTTTTCTTATTGCATGTGGCCTCTTTCTATCACGGATTTATTTCTTATTGCATGTGGCCTTTTTGTTTCCAACTTTTTTCACGCACACACCTTGTACGTGTCAGTTCAATATACATATCTATATAACTT
Organism: Aegilops umbellulata; assembly: GCA_032464435.1. Classification (NCBI taxonomy): domain Eukaryota; kingdom Viridiplantae; phylum Streptophyta; class Magnoliopsida; order Poales; family Poaceae; genus Aegilops; species Aegilops umbellulata. Next base: position 361,301,041 of record CP136059.1, read on the forward strand.
TTTTCATGTAACGTAATATCATTAAATCGTAGCCGTAAGTATTGTTCATCAACGATCTATATTATTTTGGATTATGTGGAAGAACGTGGTGTCTTATTTCTTATTTTACTTATGAAATTTGTGAATGTATGAGAATAGTATTGGGTGGTGCAGCTTTATGACGATGTGCATATTGTCAGTAGTAGAAAAAGGGTCAAATGTTCAGATCATTAGTACCGGTTCCAACGGCTAGGCAGGTCACTCTCATTAGTACCGGTTCGTGCCGAACTTTTAGCACCGGTTCGTGCCACGAGCCAGTACTAAAGAGAGTGGTGGCAGGATGTTGTCAGTCTGGTGCCCCTCCAGCACCTTTAGTACCGGTTCGTGCCTTGGACCGGTACTAAAGGTCCCTATATAAACCCTTCGTCCACCCGCACTCTGTTCTTCCCCCTTTCCACTCTCCTCTGTTCTTCCCTTCCTCTCGAGCTCATCACAAAATTTGCCCAAATTTGGTTAAGATTTGAAGGCCCCCATCCATTCAAATGATCACAAAGGTTAGCAACTTTGTCCTTTCATCTCTCATTGCTAGATTAGCTCTTGCAATGGTTTATATATTGATTAATTTGTGGGTTTTAGTAATTTGGGAGGAATTATATGTGGTAGTATTTGATTTATATGCAATCTGAGGTCCAAATAACACTTAGTTTGCATATGTAGATGTGGTTTACTTAGTGCCTTCTAAATCTCCGTCGTAAACACTGTCGATCGCCCGCACCGTCCCGTCGCCGGCACCACCTTGTGGTGAGCCTCTTGTTCATGAATTTTTTATATAAAAAATTCATGTTTGTGTGATTTGGATATATAGTTACTCGTATAATTATCTTATCGGTACGGTGTTTGTTATACATAGTGCCATGGTTTTGATATCTGTCCCCATCGGCCCTCGTCCGTGTTATGATTCGGATGTGGTATATTTTCTTTTAAAACTATTTGTTGCATTTCGTGGTTATGACAAATTATGCCCATCAAGTTGACATAGATATTTTTATCTAGGAGGTATGTGAACCGGAAATTCCAACCGACCCTATTGTCGAGAGGTTAAATTTAGTTGAAAGAGAAAACGAGTATTTGAAAGAAAAATTGAAAAGAATTGAGGGGGAGAAGATGGAATTGGAGTTGCATGTTGTCGATGATCACAAGATCAAGATGGAGAAAATGCGCTTGAAGATTAGAAAGATTAGAAAATATTCAATTAATAGTGAGGCTTGGTATCATTATGCTGTTGGATCAAGTGTTACCTTAGTTGCGATCTTGATCGCATTTGTTGTTGAATTTAAATGCTTTAGCTAGAGAGTTATTTGTTTGTTGCATTTAAGTGTTGTATGAACTTGTATTAATTTGGTCTTTTCGGTGTTGTGTAATGAAGATGAGCCGACAATGGATGTACGATGACCGATGCTCTCCCAAGTTCATTAATGGCATGCATACTTTTTTGCTTGCGGCTGAGGCAAGCAAGCGGGCAAATGGTTTTATGCCTTGTCCATGTGCTGGCTGTAAGAATGATCACAATTACTCTAACATAAGAACCATTCACATTGACCTGTTTGAGTCGAGTTTCATGCCCCACTATAATGTTTGGACCAAGCACAGAGAAAGAGGGGTTATGATGGAAGACAATGAAGAAGAGGAGGACGACGACAGCTATCCTGGACATGGGTTCCGTGAATACGATGATACAACAATGGGAGAAGAAGCTGAGCCGGCCATGGGGGAAGAAGCTGAGCCAGCAATGCGGGAAGAAGCTGAAGAAGAGGCATCAGATGAGCCCGCTGATGATCAAGGTCGGGCCATTGCACGTCATTTGGAGAAGAAGAAGTTGCAGTGCATGTTAGAGGATCACAAGAAACTGTTGTACCCAAATTGCAAAGCTGAAAAGAAAAAGTTGGGCACCACACTGGAATTGCTGCAATGGAAGGAAGAGAATGGTGTATTTGACAAGGGATTTGGAAAGTTGCTGGTAATGATAAAGAATATGCTTCCAAAGGACAACGAATTGCCCGAGAGTACGTACGAAACAAAGAAGGCTGTCTGCCCTCTAGGGTTGGAGGTGCAGAAGATACATGCATGCCCTAATGAATGCATCCTCTACCGCGGTGAGTACGAGGATTTGAACGCGTGCCCGGTATGCGGTGCATTGCGCTATAAGATCAGCCGCGATGACCCTGGTGATGTTGAGGGTGAGCGCCCCAGGAAAATGATTCCTGCTAAGGTGATGTGGCATGCTCCTATAATACCATGGTTGGAACGTTTCTTCTAAAACAAAGAGCATGCCAAGGCGATGCGACGGCACAGAGAAGACTGTAAGAAAGACGGAAAGTTGAGAGTTGCTACCTCTTGAGCATTGCGTTGGTTTTCCCTTGAAGAGGACAGGGTGATGCAGCAAAGTAGCGTAAGTATTTCCCTCAGTTTTTGAGAACCAAGGTATCAATCCAGTAGGAGGCCACGCATGAGTCCCTCGCACCCACACAAACAAATAAATCCTCGCAACCAACGTAATAAAGGGGTTATCAATCTCTTCACGGTCACTTACGAGAGTGAGATCTGATAGATATGATAAGATAATATTTTTGGTATTTTTATGTTAAAGATGCAAAGTAAAGAAAGAAAAATAAAAATGACACTAGAAATAACTTGTTGACGGGAGATTAATATGATGGAAAATAGAACCGGGGGCTATAGGTTCCACTAGTGGCTTCTCTCAAGAGCATAAGTATTACGATGGGTGAAAAAATTACTGTTGAGCAATTGACAGAATTGAGCATAGTTATGAGAATATCTAGGTATGATCATGTATATAGGCATCACGTCAGAGACAGTGTCAGGTTATATATACCGAGGGGTCAAATTTTGGAATTTTTTTCTGAAACCCTTCGCCCGTGCGTAACCTGCTCTGCCTTCTCGGGTCTCCGGATCGTCGTCTCGCCGCCAGCGACCTCCCGACGTTGGTCTCCGCTTGTGCTAATCTTTTACTCCGATTCCTAGCACATTGCTTTGCCATGTTTCTTACCACGTATGAGATCATCCTGTCCAATGAAAACATCCCGTAGATTAGATTTGATTTGAAAATTTAGGGTTAGGTTTCCGCAGAACTCATCTCGGACCGACTGAATTGTAGAAATCGGTCTCACCGATTTGGCTTAGGCCATTGCACATGTGATTTTCGGTCGGACCGAGAATTGCAAATCGGTGTGATCGAGTACGATTCTCTGTGAAACCCTAGCAGTCTCGGTGCCACCAAACTGTGACTCGGTTTGATCGAGTTCACTAGTTTAGGTTCCAAAAGCTGCTTCTGTATCATCGAGTTTACAAATCGATACCTCCGAAATGCTTTTTGTGGAGAACTAAAACTAAGTTTTTGAGTCATCTGCTTTGCAGAACTCATGTACTTTGTGATGCTCATCTTCTCTACCTCATCTATAATCTATTCACAGGGTCTGCTGACAGTTTGCCTGCAAGATGTCTGATCAAAGTGATAGTCAGAACAAGTCTGAACAGTAGGTGCAGATGAGTGAGGGTTCTGATCCCTCTAGCAGCTATGATGAGGGCAACAGGAGCACACCGAGCAACTTGCCAAAAGCAGCTACCAGGACAAGGAAGAAGAAAACTTCTGATTCAGAGGATGAAGATTATGTGGCTATTGAGGATGAGGCCACTTCAAGGAAAAAGGTGCTGAAATAGGAGTTCTTAGCAAGCCCTCAATGAGGATTGATTCTGAAGAAGAAGAAGAGAAAGAGGATGTTGCACCAGCACCCAAAGCACAAAAGCTCATGGGAGATGCAATTAGATCAGGGGCTGCTCCAGCTCAGAAGTCTAAACCCAAGAGAAGCACTAGAAACATTCCTGCTGAGGAGAAAAACAAGGCCCCAGTGCCTGAAGTTTTGTTGAGGAAGCTGAAGCCCAAGATACCTGACCACAATGATGCACACCCAGTGGAAGAAAACATGAAAATCAGGAAGGATGCAGGACTGAGGTTATGGAGACAGTCTGATCCATATGCTATCAGGAGGAGGACTGCTGTGGACTACATGTTTCACACCAAGGAATAGCAAGACTTTTATGAGACAATCCTGCTTGACAAGAAGCCCGTTGTGTGTGATATGAGATGGGTTGACTGGGACTACATAAAGAAGAATGAAGATCACTATCCAGGTGTATATGACAGCTTCAACGCATGTGGAGTTGATACATTTGGTGCTCAGAAGCTCACCAAGTGGAATGATGAGGTCATCATGCAGTTTTACTCCACTACCCACTTCTACCCAGATGGGACGATCATTTGGATGTCAGAAGGTACTAGGTACCAATCTTCTGTTGAAGAATGGGCTCAGTTGATCAATGCCCCAGAAGAGAATGAGGATGACTTAGATATTTATGCTGAGAAGAAGAAAGACCACAACACAATGGCCAACATGTACAAAGAGATCCCAGATGATGCTTTGGGCACTCATAAGTTTGGATCTATCCACTTTTTATTGTCTGGTCTGCCTACATAAATTGGATCATCAGGCACACTTTGCTACCCAAGTCAGGTGATCACAAGATGATCAGAGGAGATGCCATCAACTTGCTCTCAAAAATTCAAAGTCATGAGTTTGATTGTGGAGACAATCAAAAGGACAGGAGCTGATGAGAAGAGGAGTTGTGGGTATTCCCCACAAATTCAGGAGCTCATCAACTCAAAGATGGGCACATGCAAATATCTACTGGATCAGGAGCACCTGTGATGAAGATATGTACCTGGGGTAGGGTCATGGACCTAGCCTAGATGGCCTACCCAAGGACATCACTTCAGCACCAGGAAACATTCTGAGAAGAATTACCTATCAATCGACTTAGAAGTGTTCCACTCGACGGACTCAAAGACACTCGACCATGAATCCAACCACTCGACCGCCAGGAGATCTAAAGTCACTCCACACGCTAACGGTCGGTCATTAAGTAGCTTTTATGGTCATCATAGCACTTTATTTGTGGCGTTACCAGTAACGCCCGACCATAATGTACCTTAGACCCTGCATAACTGAGGGCTGGAGGGGTCCGGCGAACTCTATATAAGCCACCCCCCTCCTTAGTGTAAAGGGTTCGCACCCCTGTAACTCATACACACATAATCCAGTCGACCGCCTCTGAGCTCCGAGACGTAGCGCTATTACTTCCTCCGAGAAGGGCCTGAACTCGTGCATTTACAACTACTCGATAGCTAGGATCTTGCCTCTCCATTCCTACCACCCTATACTACTGTCAGACATAGAACCACGACAGTTGGCGCCCACCGTGGGGCAGGTGTCTTAGCGACTTATTGGAGAAGTTGCGGTTTTTTCGATCCCCTTCATCATGGTTTCAGGCGGAGGTTTGGCTGAGGGCCGCGAGATCCGTCTCGGCGCGCTCGTGTTCGTCGCCGACGACTCCGCTTGGCTTCAGGAGGCACCACTCGACGTCGACGCGCTTCCCGTCCGCGGGGCAATGCACTTCCGCGCATGCGTCCACGGCGTCCTCCTACGGCAGCCGTCAACCCAGTATCGGTCGGCTCCTGCGGCGTCCTCCCTTCCTGTTGCCCGTCGGCGCAAGCGCTCCGGTCAATCTAGGCTTCAGCGGTGGGTGAGGCACGTGGTGGCTCGCCAGTCGGCCTCCCCCCAAGTCGCGGCGACCGAGCCCAACGAATCTCTCTACGGCCTGTTCGACCTGTCGACTGGCTCTGCAGAGACTGCATCCGAGTGCGACAGCAGTGATCCAGCGGCTGAGGTCCTGATGGTCAACGGACCATGCAGTCCTCCCGGCTTCCGTCGTGCCGATGGTGGCGACGGCGGAGGCGATCCGGCGCATGCCCATGAAGAGTACCTATCCGAGCCCCTCTCTTTGCAGCAGAGGGAAGAACTTCGCCGCCAGAACATGGATGCACTTCACACTCCTATCATTGGAGAAACCCCCGAGGCCCGTGCCTTGGAGGACACGCGCTTGGTCAACATGGCCGAGCTCACTCGACTGGAGAACCTCCAGCGAGTACTCGACAAGCGTGCGCGACAACGAGTTCCAGAATCTAGTCGACGTTAGCTCTTTCCACCACCGACTCAGGTATATCGAACTCCGATTCAAAATCTTACAGGTGCAGCTCGAATAGCAGAGTCAATTCAGCCCTCCCAGTCAGAAGCTGTCAGAGGTCTGATGCAGATCAGAGCTTTGCTCCGGGCAGCGGGAGAGCAGAATACGGCTGTGTCACTGTCGCGGAATAGGATCCATAGCAGATCTGTTGTTGCAGATACAGTCTAGTCGGCTCACAGCCCAAGATCGCCCGCGAGGCGTGAGGGACGTGGAGAACGGCGTGATCAGTCCAGAAACCGTGAGCAGTATGATCACCGACTCGATCATGATGATCGTCGTCGAGTGCCCACCCCTCCCCCAAGGAGTGGGTCATACGTGCCTCGACAGCAGGATGACAGACGCCCTCACAGCGTTGGGCGAAGGATTCCAGTCGACCCCAGAGAACCGGGCTTTGATGCGAGATCCATTCTCGTTCAGGGTTTGGTCGACAGGAACATAGCTCACTGAGAAGGTCATGACAGAGATGTACCCACCAGCAGCAGAGTGCACGTTTCAGGACCAGAGTGCTTCAACAGAGCCATCAGGGCTGCGGTGATCCCTCCCAACTTCAGGTTGGCGACTGGAGTCAGTAAGTTCACTGGTGAGTCGAAGCCTGATACATGGCTTGAGGACTACCGAGTGGCTGTTCAGATTGGCAGCAGCAATGATGAAGTGGCCATCAAACACCTGCCTCTCATGTTCGAGGGCTCGGCCAGAGCATGGCTGAACCAATTAGAACCCAGCAGCATTTACACTTGGGAAGATCTTGCCCGAGTGTTTGTCAGAACGTTCACTACAAGAGATCGGGCCTACTATGACGAGCCAAAGAATGTCATGGAATTTCCAAAAACGTCATGAAATACACTACAATGATATTTTATTAGCGTCACGAGCATCGTCACGGAATCCCCGTCACGGATTACTCACAGTGACGGCGGCGCACACTAATGTCATTGAAAATGGGACCTTCGGTGACGTTTTCTACAATGTCATCTACTTGGTATTCCTATGACGGCCAATAAACGTCACATGCTGTATGAAAATATGCCATTAGTCTACCATATTCAGTGTCAGAGCAACGTCACTGATGTGATGCCACGTCAGCATAGTTGTAAACGTCCCAATTGTTTTCATTGAACTAGCATAGTATTCGTTGATTGATATGACATCATCATGATATATTTAATTCATTTCAAAACTAAATTACAATGAACAGCCAAATCTAGTATATTCCAAATGCATAATATATAAATAAATTAGATCCAGATCACATTATAAGTTAAAATAAAGTCAAATCACATTATAAGTTCAATCATCTTAGCCAAATTCACAAGTTTAGCACTCGCTACAATAGACCAGTTGCAAAGTACCATTTAGATAACCACAAAAGTGTCATCTCGATATCATTCACACAGGTTTGGACTCAGACTACTAAGTTGCTTGAGCACTTGAGAGAAAAAGCCATTAGTTTATCCATTTCATGTTGCTTCTTTTCCCCGGCTTCACTCTTGTCTTGTTGGCTCTTCTTCACAGCTTCGAATTCTTGTTGTTGTTTCTTCTCCATCTCTTCAAGCACTCTCTCTTGTGCTTCAAGTCTCACAATTAAGTCCTCCCAGTGCCTATGAATTAGCGAAACACAATAGCATTGCATCTTCATTAGATGAAAACAAACAAGACAACAATGCATCAAATTAGGAATCTAAAATAGAAAAGTACATTATTAAATGTCTTAGGCATGCATGCGAATGTGCCAATAAAACAATAAACCCATAAATTAGTTATAATGGTTAAAGAACATGCATAACCAAGAGCTAGAGTTATAATGGATAAAGAACTTACAATATGTGCATCCTTGGCCTAGCATACGCATCAACCATGCCTTTATCTTCCTCAAGAAATGCCATCCTTTCCCTCAATCTACAAAACTTGTAGCATGATTGTAGTACGTGAAGCTGCAAAAGATGACAGGGAATGGAACCAAATGAATTGCCAAAATACCTTCCAGCCTATGGTATCAACACAAACTAAATGAATTTTGCTTAAAAAATTTTTTTGGAATTGAACCTTAAACGATGTAGCCATTCTACAACCATTCTACATGTGAATATTTACTTTCCTAATGCACACATGAATGTGATAAAGTAACAAACTTAGAATGCAAATATAAGCATGGGCGAAGCTAGGATTTAGACATGAGGAGGTGAAGCAAAATATGATTGCATAAAAGCTAAAACATCACATAATATCTGTAAAAATTATAGTTTGTGCCCTTCCCTTCGTTCTTGTGTCATAACAAAGTTATGTAAGGATGTGCCAACTGTAAGTTTTGTATTTTTATTTCGGCATTTTTCTGTCTTTGGATTAACATCCAACCATTAGGGCCTCAGCTCACCCGTATTAAACAAACACGAACTAAGTTTGCTCCAACATTAGAATTGGATTGTTAACTCAAGCATGAATTATATGCTAACAAATGCGCAAGTAAGTGAATGGGAATTGATTGAATTTAGACTAATCATAATTAGCAGACGAGAATTAAAAAGATATACACCAAATTAGTGATTCATTTTGCTGCTATTATGCAATGTATGAGGAAAACCAGATTAGTGGATTAAGCTTCATACTGAAATGAATTAGTTACTAGTAGGTCTGTGCACCTATATACATTCAGATTTAGAGATCAATCTACTTGGGACAAATCACCTTGGCATCGCGACAGCATTAAGACATAGAGCCCCCCGTGACTAGCACCGTAGCAGCCGGCATAAAATCCATCGGCGACGTGCGGTGCTCACTCGTACACGAATAGGGCGAATCCACTTTCACAATGATGGGCCCATCGATCTGAGTTCACGTGCGGTGCTAGGCCTTTTTTTAGAGAAACTACGACCCTGGGTCATGGGCAATAAGATGGAGAAGCTAAATACAGCAATAGCTTAATCATTGGCTTTTTTTAGTGGGGCCTTGGTGCATACATAGAAGCATTATTATACGCTGATTAGTTCGTATCCTACTGATATTACGTGCTCCAATTCGTTGAGGGGGCGAATCATTAGGGGCTCCGCCCCTGAATACAGGTTGCACTAGTATAATATATTTCTCAAAGTGATGATACTAAAACTAATGTACTGCACAAACAAACTGCTGGAATATTTCTGCTTGGCACATAAAAAGTGTCCCCAAATCACAGAAGGTGCTGATCTATATATCACAAAATTCTAGCAGTATGAATTAAGTGTTCATTAACTTATGGTAAGCTAATTAGTTCACAAATTTCACATCACCTAGTTCATCAGTAGATCAAAACATCAAAAGTTCACTCAATATCCTAAAAAAAAGGGGGGGAGTAGACAGAGAAAAGGGGATCTCCTCACCATGCGCGGGTGGAGTCCCTGGACGACCCATCCGACAGTGTGGCGGGTAGGGGGTGGCCGTGGAAGACGGTCATCGTCGTGACGGTGGTGGCGGATCTAGTCGTCGTGGAGGTTGGCCTTGCCCGCTGTGGTGGCTGACGACGACCAACAGACGCCGGGAGGCGGGGGGAGCGCCGGAAGGAGGTGTCCGTTGTGGCAGGGCTGCACCTCTGCTCCCACCGCGGTGGACGTTGGAGGAGGGCCACGAAGGTGGTGACGCGTGCGTCAACGTGCTGGAGGGGTCGGCCGCGTTCCGGAGCGCAGCGTCGGGGAGGAAACGCGGGAGCTGCAGCGAACATCACGCCATGGGCGAGCGTCCCGAGAGCGTCGAGAAGAACAGGCGCACGGCGGGCTCCTCCTCCCGGCCCGACTGTCGCCGCTGCAGGAGGCTTCCTCGGGGACCCGATGGCGGCGGTGGCTGCAGTTGTTTCGTCGATGGTGGGGGCGGCGGAGGTGGACGGGAGTGGGAACGTGGGAGAGGAGCGGCGAAGGGGATTGGAAGATTGGATCGGGATTGAGAAACAAAGAGGACGGTGCGAGATTGGATCGCTCCAAAAATAATTGCCAACCCCGCCTAGGCAAATTAAAATTTCCATTCTTTCCGCGCCGGAGAGCAAATCTACATGGAACGATTCTTAAAAAAAAAGGGTTTGGCACGCTCACGTCAAAAAAAATAGTGGGGTTTTTTAACACAAAAAATAGTATATGTATAATCTTTTTATTGCGGGCGTGTACGTGTATCATCTGATCACCTGATCAAAAGATTAAAAAAGGTCATGTACCATGTACCATCCCCCGCAAAAAAAACGTACCATGTACCATGTATATAATCTGATAAAATAAAAGTAAAAAACATGTACCACGTCCCATGTGTGTAATCTGATAAAATAAAAATAAAAAGCATGTACCACGTACCATGTATCATGTATGTCGTGTTCCTGTATATTTCCTTTTTTTAATTGTATATTTCCTTTTTTTGAGATACAACGAAACAACTACAACACCATATTCATAGGTTCACGAACAACACAAATAAGTTTTTTTCTTGCCACTACTTTTTTCATTATATTGAACAAAAATAATTGCATTGCTTACCACGTCACATAATTGTGGTAAGCAACCCAAACTACTAAAAAAATTGCATCCCTCAATAACCTATGAAATTACTATGGTAGGTCCAACCACCAGCATTCACACATGGGTCCTATTTCTCAAAAAATAATCACACATGGGTCCCACGAAAAATACACTGACGCGTGGGTCCTACTGCTCAATAACCCGTGAAGCTTCTATGGTGGGTCCCACTGCTAGTAGTTACACGATGGAAAAAATGAGCGCCACACAGTTGTAATAATCAGTGACTGTAGTAGGTCATCATGGAAATTATGAAAACGTCATAGAAATTGGCAGCCAGGTGGCACTCAGCTGCTTAGGCGATTCAATGACATTAATCGTCACTGTTTTTACAGCAATCAGTGACGCGACCTCCAAAACATCACACATTAGATATTTTTGTGATGTTGTCAACCATCGTCACAAGGATTTTCGTCACAGTATCTCAATTTTCTTGTAGTGGTTTGAAGGAACCTGCAAGCGACCAGCAGGTTTGACAGAACTGCAATCTTGTGTGCAGAAGACGAATGAAACTTTGAGGGATTACATCCAGAGATGGATCACGTTGCATCACACAGTGGAGAATGTGTCTGATCACCAAGCAGTCTGTGCCTTCAAGGAGACATGTCTCTGAAATTCGGTCGAACCGGACACATGTCTCTGAGTCGAATGATGGAGATCGCCACCGAGTATGCTAATGGTGAAGAAGAGGATCGGCTCCAGAGTGGCAAGCACAAATAAGTCGTCCATGAAACCGTAGGAGGAAATTCCAGTCGGAAGCAGAAGCGGAAAGCCAAGCCAGCTGCTCCTGGAGAAGCCTTGGCCATGACTCAAGGAAAGTTTAAGGGGAAGCCCAAAGGGCCTTGGAACCCCAAGAAATTAAAAGACCAAGACGGAAATGATGTATTGGATTTGCCATGCCACATTCACACAAAGAAAGATGAAGAGGCTAAACTCATTTACCCGAAACATACCACTCGACAGTGTCGGCTCTTGATCCCGCAGTTCCAGGGGAAACATCCCAAAGATAAGGAAAAGGAGTCGGAAAAAGTTGAGGACAAGGAAGATAGTGATGATGGATACCCCCAGGTCAATTCCACCCTGATGATTTTTGCTGGTGTCGAAAGCAAAAGTCGATTGAAAGTTATCAACCGAGAAGTGTATATGGTCGCTCCGGCGACACCTAGTTATTCGAAATAGTCTCAGACTGCCATCACATTCGACCAGTATGATCACCCGACGCACATAGCCACCCCTGGGAGGCAAGCTTTGGTGGTCGACCCAGTTGTCGAAGGCACTCGACTGACTAAAGTTTTGATGGATGGTGGCAGTGGCTTGAATATACTGTATGCAGAGACGTTGAAAGGGATGGGCATTCCGATGTCCAGGCTCAGTACCAGCAACATGAGTTTCCATGGAGTCATTCCTGGAAAGAAGGCTGAGTCACTCGGTCAGATTGCTCTTGATGTAGTTTTCGGGGACTCCAAGAATTTCCGCAAAGAAAAGTTGACGTTTGAAGTCGTGGATTTCCAGAGTGCTTATCGCGCTATTCTGGGGAGGCCAGCGTATGCACGTTTCATGGATCGACCATGTTATGTATACCTTAAATTGAAGATGCTTGGCCCCAAAGGCGTGATCACTGTCACCGACAATCGGAAGAAAGAGGAAGAGTGTTTTCAGAATGGCTCAAAGATCACCGATGCTCAGATGGCAGTGGTAGAGCTGCAGGAATACCAGAAAACTGCAGACCCGAGTGATTTGTTGCGAGCCAAGAAGCCTGCTACAGAATCAGCGTTTCAGTCGTCCAGTGAGACAAAGCCGAGTCATATTCATCCGACCGATCCCAATGCTGCTCCGACTCATATATCAACAACACTCGCTTCCAAATAGGAAGAAGCGCTCATCCAGTTCCTTCGTGAGAACTTGGACATCTTCGCATGGAAGCCTTCTAACATGCCAGGTGTACCCAGGGGGCTGGCTGAGCACTGTCTACGAGTCGACCCAAAGGTGAAACCTGTCAAAGAACATCTTCGACGGTCCGCCGTCCAGAACAGAAAGGCCATTGGTGAGGAGGTGGCTCGGCTCTTAGCAGCAGAGTTTATCCGAGAGATTTACCACTCCAAGTGGCTCGCCAATGTTGTCATGGTCCCCAAGAAGGACAAGTCACTTCGTATGTGCATTGACTTCAAACATATCCATCGAGCATGCTCGAAAGATCATTTTCCTCTCCCCCGCATCGACCAGATAGTCGACTCGACTGCGGGATGTGAGCGCCTGTCTTTTTTAGACGCCTATTCCGGTTACCATCAGATCCGTCTGTATGGACCCGACGAGATCAAAACAGCTTTCATCACTCCATTCGGGTGCTTCTGTTATGTTACCATGCCATTCGGCCTAAAGAATGCCGGAGCCACGTTCATGAGGATGATTCAGAAGTGTTTGCTCACTCAAATCAGTCGGAATGTGGAAGTGTACATGGATGATATTGTGGTCACGTCACAGAAGGGTTCCGCCCTGCTGACTGACCTTGCTGAAACTTTTTCCAACCTCATGAGGTAGTATCAAGCTTAATCCATCAAAGTGCACATTCGGGGTTCCTGGCGGAAAGTTACTCGGTTTTCTCGTTTCCGAACAATGAATCGACGCCAACCCAAAGAAAGTTGGTACTATACTCCGAATGAAACGTCCTGTGCGTGTGCACGATGTCCAGAAGCTTACTGGTTGCTTGGCCGCTTTAAGTCGATTCATTTCTCGTCTCGGTGAAAAGGCATTGCCTCTTTACCGACTGATGAAGAAGTCAGACAAGTTCGAGTGGACTCCTGAAGCTGATGCAGCGTTTGCAGAGCTAAAAGCCCTGCTCTCCACCCAGCCGGTGCTTGCTGCCCCAATCAGCAAAGAGCCTTTGCTGCTTTACATTGCAGCCACGGGACAAGTTGTTAGTACAGTACTTACGGTCGAGCGGGAAGAAGAAGAAAAAGCCTTTAAAGTTCAACGCCCAGTATATTACATTTCTGAAGTTTTGACTCCATCAAAGAAAAGATATCCTCATTATCAGAAGCTTGTATATGGGATTTATATGACCATGAAGAAGGTTGCACATTACTTCTCTGACCATTCCATTACAGTCCTCAGCGACGCTCCATTGTCAGAGATTCTGCACAACAGAGATGCAACTAGTCAAGTGGCAAAATGGGAAATTGAACTCCTATCCCTAGATATCAAGTTTGAGGCAAAGAAAGCCATCAAGTCCCAAGAAATAGCAGATTTCGTCGCCGAGTGGATAGAACAGCAACTGCCGACTCAAGTTCACTCGGAGCACTGGACATGTTCTTTGATGGTTCTAAGATGCTGAATGGTTCTGACGCTGGGGTAGCGTTGGTTTCCCCCTGAGGAGATAAGCTCAGATATGTTCTCCAAATTCACTTTGGTTCCTCCAATAACGAAGAAGAATATGAAGCACTTTCGTACGGGTTGCGTATGGCCATTTCACTCGGCGTCCGTCGCCTCATGGTCTATGGCGACTCAGATTTGGTGGTTAATCAAGTGATGAAGGAGTGGGACGTCAGAAGTACGGCCATGACTAGTTACTGCAATACAGTGAGAAAGCTAGAGAAGAAATTGAGGGGTTAGAGCTTCATCATATACCCCGACTGAAAAATCAAGCAGCTGATGATTTGGCAAAAATAGGATCCAAGAGAGAAGCCATTCCTAGCAATGTGTTTTTGGAACACATCCACACACCATCAGTTCAAGAGGATCCTTTCACCGAAGAAGCCCCGCAGCCAAAAAGTGCCACGGATCCGACTGAAGTTGAGGTTCCAGCAGTGGTCGACCTGATCATGGAAGTTTTGGTCATCACTCCCGACTGGACGGTGCCGTACATCATGTACATCCTAAGGAAAGAACTCCCAAAGAATGAAGAAGAGGCTCGACAGATCATTCGTCGATCCAAGGCCTTTACTGTGATAAAGGGACAATTGTACAGTGAAAGCGCGACTGGAGTCAGTCAGAAGTGTATAACGCCAGAAGAAGGCCAAATAATTCTTAACGATATCCACTCGGGGACCTGTGGTCATCATGCGTCCTCTCGGACCATTGTAGCTAAAGCATACCGAGCGGGATTTTACTGGCCAAGAGAAAATGAAATGGCGAAAGAGATAGTCGACAAATGTGAAGGATGTCAGTTCTATTCCAATATGTCACACAAACCCGCGTCAACCTTGAAGACCATTCCACTCGTCTGGCCCTTCGCTGTTTGGGGATTGGATATGGTTGGACCACTGAGAACTGGCAGGAGCAGCTTCACTCATGTGCTGGTGGCAGTCGACAAGTTTACTAAATGGATTGAAGCTAAACCTATCAAGAATCTTGATGCTTGCACTGCTATCAGTTTCATCAGAGAGTTGATATTCAGATATGGAGTTCCGCACAACATCATCACTGATAATGGGTCAAACTTCGATTCTGACAAGTTCAGAGACTTTTGCGCCTCTCAAGGCACATGAATCGACTACGCTTCAGTTGCTCACCCCAAGTCGATTGGACAAGCAGAAAGAGCAAATGGCCTAATTCTCAAAGGACTGAAACCTCGACTGATGCGCGATCTCAAGTATGCAGCAGGCGCATGGGTCGACGAACTTCCATCAGTTTTTTGGGGATTGAGGACCACTCCTAATCGGTCAACTGGACGAACTCCATTCTTTCTGGTCTATGGAGCTGAAGCAGTTCTGCCGAGTGACTTGCTTCACAACGCACCCCGAGTCGAGCTATACCCTGAAGATGAAGCAGAACAAGCCCGGCAGGATGCAGTCGACCTCCTAGAAGAGGAAATAGAGATGGCCATGATCCGATCGACTATCTATCAGCAAGACATGCGCCGATTCCATGCCAGAAATGTGATGAGTCGAGCCTTCCAAGAAGGAGACTTGGTCCTCCGAGTGGATCAACAGAAACCACACAAGCTCGCTCCTACTTGGGAAGGCCCCTTCATCGTCACCAGAGTTCTCCACAATGGAGCGTACCATCTTTACAATATCGATGGCCGGATTGATGAGCCACCAGCTTGGAATGCGTAGCTGCTCCGCCCCTTTTATACTTAAGTACTCACTCGGATAAGATGTAATAAGAACTACCTCTGTAGTTTATTTATCAAAGACAAGAGTGTTATAATTTTACCAGTGATTGTTGTTGCTTTTGTTTACGTGAGAAATCCCCCAGTGGGTGGCTTAGCTGCGCATTCGTTTCACCTAAGTTTGTAAAAACAAATTCCGACCAAGTGACAAGCAAGCCTCTCACTCAGAGGCTTAGCTACAGTCCAGTACTTGCCTAAGTATTTGAAAATCCTACCGAGTGGTGAGCCAGCCTCCCACTCGGGGGCTTAGCTGCAGTCCAGTACTCGCCTAAGTATTTGAAAATCCTACTGAGTGGTGAGCCAGCCTCCCGCTCGGGGGCTTAGCTGCAGTCCAGTACTCGCCTAAGTATTTAAAAATCCTACCGAGTGGAGAGCCAGCCTCCCACTCGGGGGCTTAGCTGCAGTCCAGTACTCGCCTAAGTATTTGAAAATCCTACCGAGTGGAGAGCAAGCCTCCCACTCGGGGGCTTAGCTGCAGGCCAGTACTCTCTTAAGTATTTGAAAATCCTACCGAGTGGTGAGCCATCGTCCCACTCGGGGGCTTAGCTACAGTCCAGTACTCGCCTAAGTATTTGAAAATCCTACCAAGTGGAGAGCGATCTTCCCACTCGGAGGCTTAGCTGCATTCCAGTACTCGCCTAAGTATTTGAAAATCCTACCGAGTGGAGGGCGATCCTCCCACTCGGGGGCTTAGCTGCGGTCCAGTACTCGCCTAAGTATTTAAAAATCCTACCGAGTGGAGAGCAATCCTCCCACTCGGGGGGCTTAGCTGCAGTCCAGTACTCACCTAAGTATTTGAAAATCCTACCGAGTGGAGAGCGATCCTCCCACTCGGGGGCTTAGCTGCGGTCCAGTACTCGCCTAAGTATTTAAAAATCCTACCGAGTGGAGAGAGATCCTCCCACTCGGGAGGCTTAGCTGCAGTCCAGTACTCGCCTAAGTATTTGAAAATCCTACCGAGTGGAGAGCGATCTTCCCACTCGTAGGCTTAGTTGCAGTCCAGTACTCGCCTAAGTATTTGAAAATCCTACCGAGTGGAGACCGATCCGCCCACTCGGGGGCTTAGCTGCGGTCCAGTACACACCTAAGTATTTAAAAATCCTACCGAGAGGAGAGCGATCCTCCCACTCGGGGGGCTTAGCTGCAGTCCAGTACTCGCCTAAGTATTTGAAAATCCTACCGAGTGGAGAGCGATCCTCCCACTCGGGGGCTTAGCTGCGGTCCAGTACTCGCCTAAGTATTTAAAAATCCTACTGAGTGGAGAGCGATCCTCCCACTCGGGGGGCTTAGCTGCGGTCCAGTACTCGCCTAAGTATTTGAAAATCCTACCGAGTGGAGAGCGATCCTCCCACTCGGGGTCTTAGCTGCAGCCCAGTACTCACCTAAGTATTTAAAAATCCTATCGAGTGGAGATCGATCTTACCACTCGGAGGCTTAGCTGCAGTCCAGTACTCGCCTAAGTATTTGAAAATCCAACCGAGTGGAGAGCGATCCTCCCAATCGGGGGCTTAGCTGCAGTCCAGTGCTCGCCTAAGTATTTGAAATCCTACCGAGTGGAGAGAGATCCTCCCACTCGGGGGCTTAGCTGCAGTCCAGTACTCACCTAAGTATTTAAAAATCCTATCAAGTGGAGAGCGATCCTCCCACTCGGAGGCTTAGCTGCAGTCCAGTACTCGCCTAAGTATTTGAAAATCCTACCGAGTGGAGAGTGATCCTCCCACTCGGGGGCTTGGCTGCAGTCCAGTACTCGCCTAAGTATTTGAAATCCTACCGAGTGCAGAGCGACCCTCCCACTCGGGGGCTTAGCTGCAGTCCAGCTCTCGCCTAAGTCCGGAGCTACGCCACAAATACAACGTACGCTCTTCCCTTATTGGCAAGGGTGACGAGGAGCAGGTCGACGGTAACCTTCCCCTTCGGAGCTGTGACACAAATACAAAAGTTGTTCCGAGTGAGGAACAAGTTCCATTTGATAGAGAATTCACGAAGATATTCAATGATAAGCCAAGTTCGGATAACGATCTCGGATCAAAAGTGCTCAGGTGTCAAGCCTGTAAAAGTTTATTGGTTACAAAACCACTCGGCATTCCGAGGCAAATTTAAAGGTAAGCATAGAAGTTTTTTCTACTCCTCAGGTGGAGGACTGGAGGGCGCGACAAACTAGTCCAAGTCAATCCCACCGACAATCCGAGTGACAGCAGCAATGAAGGTCTCCATGAAAGACTGGAAGTCGTGCTTCGTGGTATTGGCAACTTTGATGGCCGCCAGCTTTTCCTCTCGCGCCTCCTTGCAGTGAACACGGACTAGGGACAGAGCGACGTCAGCGCCGCACCTGGTAGAAGACTTCTTCCATTCCTCCACTCGACCTGGAACTTCATTCAGTCGAGTCATTAAAGACTCGAGGTCATTTTGAAGTGTCGCTCCTGGCCAGAGTGTTGTGTCGATCCGCGATACCGCAACCTACAGTCGAGCAAGGTAGTTGACTACACCAGCAACACGAGACTCGAGTCGAAGCACGTTCATGGCAGCTTCATCCTTCACCGGAGAGTTAATGGGGTCTAAGGTTGTCTCCACTCGACTGGTCTCCTCCTCGAAGTTCTGGCAGAATTCTATAAACGCAATTCAAAGATAAATCAGTAGCTCTATGTTGAGTTGATGATAACAAGTTAGTCGGGTAGAAGAGATTACCCTCAAGCATGACGAATAACTTCTTGGCGAGCCCTCCCAGATAAGCCTCCAGCTCGTTCCTCTGCCCCACCAGTTCACTAGCCTTGTCATTCAGAGCTATCTTATCATTCTTCAGACGGCTGACCTCCTTGTTGGCTGCGTCGAGAGCAGCTTTCAGATTGGTGTTCTCCTCTTCAAGTTTACCGACTGAAACCAGTTTTTCTTCCGCAAGCTTCGTTTTGTCCAAGGCCGCCTTCTGCGCCTCGGCAAGGTCATGGTCCTTCTTCTTCAGAGCCTCCTCCATTTTATCTGCAAAATGACAATGAGATCAGAATCAAGAATGGGCAGAAAGAAAAGACAGTAATCAAGTTCTCACCAGCCATACCTTTTGCTTCGTCTCTCGCCTTCTGCAAGTTCTCCTGGGCAAGCTTCAAGTCAAGGTTGAGCTGGATCTGTTTGTTTTCCAATTCAGTATAGCGAGCCACAAGCTCGCAGGATTTCTTCGAAGGGTCAGTCAACAGACATCAAAGATGGGTTGCTTCCGAGTGACTAAGATAAAAATCGTAACATTTCTAAGAATACAGCCGACTAAAAAATATTCGAGAGTAGTCTCGGGGACTACACCCAGTGGGTGCACTCAGCATGCCCCCACTGGTTCGACTGACTTGGCCCGACCAGTCGACCGACAGAGACAAAGAGGTTATGATCTCAGACCATAGCCAACTGCCAGCAGCCAGCTACTCTCTCATCACGGCCTATTCAAAAAACCAGGTTCTTCAGACCTTCGTCGACTGCCAGCAGTCGACCACGGTCTCGGGGAATACACCCAGTGGGTGCACTCATCGTGCCCCCACTGGTTCCAAGATATTGTTCGACATGACCTGACCGGACCGAGCGAAGAAGTTCGGGTGAAGAAACTCAAAATACAAAGACTACAGTCGACTGCCAGCAGTCCACCATAGTCTCGGGGACTACACCCAGTGGGTGCACTCAGCGTGCCCCCACTAGCCCAGTAAATTCAATTGACACACCCAGTGGGTGAACAGATGTAAAGATCTTTGGAAAGAGAGTCTTCAGATAGCATATCCTAACAGAGTAAGCGGTGATCAACTAACCTGGACATTGCTCTGAAGAGCTGAGCTAGCATCACAGGCCGCTTGGCTGGCTTCCCGGACCACCTTCACCTACTCCATCATGATCCCCGCCTGGCGTATAGCCTCCTTAGTAGCACCCACTTGGTCCTCTGGGACGTGGTGTGTGGCAAAAAGGGAGGGCGGGTCAACAGTCGACGATGAAGGCCGAACACTTGTCAGCGGCACAGCGAAAGACACGGAAGTCCTAGTGGTATTGCCACCTTCCTGAAATGGTGTCTCAGGCACTGATGCAGTCTGAGGTGTCTTGCCAGCCAACGCCTTTCTATTCCTCCTCGGCCTCAGCGGCACTTCATCGTCATCATCAGGGAGATCAATGACATGAGGAGGAGCTACAGGAAAAATCCAAAGTTGAAAATGAAAGTCCAATCGACCAAAAAAGGCTGTCAGTCGACCAAGAGCGAACCCATAGAGATCTACCAAGGTTGGAGGCGACAGCGTCTTCCATTTCTTGATCTTCGGTCCTGGCGGAGGTCTCGGAGGTAGCAGCACTGCAGATTTCAGAAACCAATTGGTTTAGTCAATGAGTCGACCAAGAGCCTATCCATACTAAACAAGAAAACACAAGTTCTTCTGTTACCCGGAAATGGTGGGAATGGTCACTTTCATCTTGGGCAAGGCCTTCGGCGGCTTTGACTATGCCGCTCTTGGATGCTTCGGCGCTTTTTCAGTCGGCGCCAGAGAAGTCGTCTGAGGGCGTTTTGACGACTGCCCAACAGGCGCAGTCGCTTTGCTACGCTCGCTCGCGGGGTCGTGGGTGAGCTTGGATCGCCTTTCCTTGCGAGGAGGATCGACTTCTTCTTCCTCCTCTCCACTGGAGCCGTCACTGTCCTCCTCCTCCTCACCATCAGATTGCCACTCCTCCTCACTCTCGCCTCCGCTCGCCTCCCCCTCCTCGGCCTGTTCTTGTGCTCCATTGGGCATCGAGTACATCTCAGTAAGGGCCTAGAAGACAACAAACAAGGCAAAAGTCAGTCGACTGATTTTAAGCAAACAACATGAAGAAATCAAGATCACAGTTAGAGGTGCAGAATTGGACCTGGTCTGGTTTGTAAGATTGGTCGAGTGGAGGAATCCTCCGGGCTCCTCTGGGGTTGTCTTTGTTTCCTGTGATACTTGACAGCCACCCCTCCAACATAGCCTCTTCGACCTCCTCCGGGTGAATACGAGTGGTGTCATCGAGGCCCAAATGCATCCACATCGGATGGTCACGAGCTTGGAGCGGTTGGATGCGTCTCCGGAGGAAGACCTCTAGTAAATCCATACCAGTCACCCCGTCGCGGACAAGCTGAACCACTCGACCAACCAGCACTTTGACTTGTGCCTTCTCTTCCGGTGTCACTTTCAGGAAGAAGATTTTTCTGCTCGGTCCAGGGAGAAAGGGGGAAGACCGGTCGACTGTCCTGGATTTGGCTGATCTTTGCAGTAGAACCAGGTCGACTGCCACCCGCGGACTGAATCAGGAAGAATCATAGCTGGAAAAGAACTTTTGCTTCTCATCTGGATCCCAAGACCCCCGCACATGTGAATCACTTGCGTCTTATCGTCACTCGACTTGGCTTTCTTAACCGACTGAGAACGACATGTGAAAATGTGCTTGAAGAGGCCCCAATGAGGACGGCAGCCCAAGAAATTCTCACACAAAGACATGAAGGCAGCAAGATACACGATGGAATTCGGAGTAATGTGATGGAGTTGTGCTCCGAAAAAGTTCAAGAAACTCCGGAAGAAAGGATGAGGGGGCAGGGAGAATCTGCGGTTGATGTGAGTGGCGACAAGGACACACTCACCCTCGCGAGGCTGCGGCTCGATCTCGTTCCCTGGGAGGCGCGCAGATTTGTGAGGATTGAATCCCCCCTTGATCAGGTCGTCAATGTCGTCCTGTCGAATCGCCGAGGGCATCCAATCGCCCTGGATCCAGCCCGGCGGCAAGGCAGACCTCGAGGAAGATCCGCCCCGACTGGACTTCTTTGCCTTCGCCTGCGCCGTCGCTTTTTTCACACGCTCCAGGGCCACCGTCTTCTCATTCCCCATCGCCGCTACGAAGCTCGAACAGACCGCCGACGATGGGACGAGAGCAGAAGTGGCGGAGGAATTCGAGAAGAAAGGGGAAAAGTGAAGGCGCACTATTCAAAAGCCCTGGGCCGACGACTTATATGGTGTTACTTCCGAGTGACTGACCTGTAGGCCCAGGCGATCCTGTCAAATCCCGCAGCAGTCGCACGCACGATATGTGGCAAAAAAGGCGGCGTGGGAATCGAGGCGGCCCTGCCTTATCTAGCCTGATTACCCCATTCACCTCAGCCCGGCGCGCTTCCCAAAATTCGAATCCCGCGAGATCCGTGGGTAGCAGAACAACTTGTCTGACAAAGGGACTCCTCTACATCGTCACTCGGAGCTCTTTTGATGAAAGTGCACTCGACAAAAACATGAATGGATCAAGGCGACCAAAAAGAAGTTGAAGCCATCATTGCAGTTCATTGATCCAAGAGCAGACGCACTCGAAGCGCTAAAGATGGGTCGGGAATATTTGTTCAACTTCTTCCCCACTCAATCCCTGATCCATTCGGGGGCTAATGATGAAGATATGTACCTGGGGTAGGGTCATGGACCTAGCCTAGATGGCCTACCCAAGGACATCACTTCAGCACCAGGAAATATTCTGAGAAGAATTAACTGTCAATCGACTTAGAAGTGTTCCACTCGACGGACTCGAAGACAGTCAATCATGAAGCCAACCACTCGACCACCAGGAGATCTAAAGTCACTCCGCACGCTAACGGTCGGTCATTAAGTAGCTTTTATGGGCCGGAGGGGTCCGGCGAACTCTATATAAGCCACCCCCTCCTCAGTGTAAATGGTTCGCACCCTTGTAACTCATACACACATAATCCAGTCGACCGCCCCCGGGCTCCGAGACGTAGGGCAATTACTTCCTCCGAGAAGGGCCTGAACTCGTAAAACTCGTGCGTTTACAACTACTCCATAGCTAGGATCTTGCCTCTCCATTCCTACCCCACTACACTACTGTCAGACTTAGAACCACGAGAAATTCAGGAGCTCATCAACTCAAAGATGGGCACAGGCAAATATATACTGGATCAGGAGCACCTGCCCATCTACCCTGAATTTGAAGAGAACATTGTAGTCATGACTGAAAATGAACCATCTTCAGCTCAAGCACATGAGAAGAGAGAGCAGGCAAGGGCAGAGAAAGCTGCAAATATGCCAAGTGTAGAGGAGGCATATCGGGTTTTCCTGAAGAGCAAGCAAGATCAGTTAGCATATCTGATCCAATCCACCTTGAGGATTGAGAAGGGCTTGGCCACCCTGACTCAAAACCAGGAGAGCTTGGAGAGGATTATAGAGATCAAATTCTATGATCTTGATCTGAAGGTAACTGAGATCCAAACTGCAGTTGAGCCACTTCATGAGCAAGCAGAGGAGAAGAAGGGCAAGTCTACCACAGATGCTTTTGCTAGAGTGCCCAGAGGACAAAGATCTGTTGCAGTGCCCGTGACAGATAATAGAGCAACAGCATCAGCACCAGCAGCTACAACTCAAGTGCCACCTCCAGCAGCCACTCCACCAACTCGAGCTACATCATCTGAAGCCTTCGTCCTTGGAGTTCTCTCAACACCACCGCATGAAGGCCAAGCCTGAGAGTGGTTTAACACTATGCATTTTTGAACTTTTGGTAACTTGTTGCTAAAGGGGGAGAAAAATATATAGATCATAGGCTTCAAGAGATAGTGTTGCTTCTTTATCTCTCTTCCTATTTTGGTTGAACTTTTTTATTGTGTGCTTGTGTGATATACTTTATGTGCTTGTGAAATACTTGTTTGATCATGTGTTTGATCATATGCTACCCTTAATGCTTATTGGATGATATTATCTCTTATATCCTTATATGATCATTCACTTGCTTGGTGATGAGTGGATGCTTTTAACTTCTATCATTTTGAGCGCTCCACCAAGATGTATGTGACATGGAAGAGTAACCCTTGATCCTAATCGATTGTGCATTTGCATTCAGAAGCAAATTCTAAATAATGCATAAATTTAGGGGGAGCTCTTGCTTATCACATATTCTCAAAGCGACCATGTTTTTCAATCTTATTATCATTTGTCGAAACATTGATCTATATGTTGTCATCAATTACCAAAATGGGGGGAGATTGAAAGAGCAACTATCCCTGGGTGTTTTTGGTAATTCCTAACAACATATAGCTCATTGAGCTAATGCTACTTCAAGATAAACATTTTAGGAAAGCTCAATGATTGGCATGGCATGGATGAGAAAAGTGGACCCCTCAAAATGCCAAGGACAAAAGAATTGGCTCAAGCTCAAAGCACAAGACTCTACATTTTCATTTTAGTGATCCAAGATCACATTGAGTCCATTGGAAAAGCCAATACAATCAAGAGGGGGTTAGGTGTTGCTTAATGAGTTTCTTGCTCAAAGTGCTTAGTGATATGCTCCAAAAACCCTCAACTACTTTATCACATCCACATATGTCCTAAACCTAAAGTCAAACTCAGCCCCACCAAAACTTTCTATCCGGCGCCACCGAGTTCAATTGACATAGCCACTACCAGAAACCCTAGTCTTTTCGGTCTTACCGATAGGGATCTTGGTCTCACCGAGATGGGATTGTAATCTCTCGGTTCCCCTTCGTAACTTTTCGGTCAAACTGAGATGAGCGATTGGTCCCATCGACATTGCAATGCAAACTATTTGTTTCCCTTTTGTAACGTTTTGGTCCAACCGAGATGAGTGAATCGGTCCCACCGAGTTTCCTTGACCAACTCTCTGTTTGACTTTTACCAAAATCGGTCTCACCGAGTTTGTGTAATCGGTCTCACTGAGATTGCCTTATGCCCTAACCCTAACGAAATCGGTCCCACCGAGTTGACATGTCGGTCCCACCGAAAACCCTAACGTTCACATTTTGAACTAAATCGGTCCGACCGAGTTTCATGATTCGGTCCCATTGAGTTTGGTGATTTGTGTGTAACGGTTAGATTTTGTGTGGAGGCTATATATACCCCTCCACCCAATCTTCATTCATGGAGAGAGCCATCAGAACATGCCTACACTTCCAACATACATTTTCTGAGAGGGAACCACCTACACTTGTGTTGAGGTCAAGATATTCCATTCCAACCACATAAATCTTGATCTCTAGCCTTCCCCAAGTTGCTTTCCACTCAAATCATCTTTCCACCAAATCCAATCCTATGAGAGAGAGTTGAGTGTTGGGGAGACTATCATTTGAAGCACAAGAGCAAGGAGTTCATCATCGACACACCATCTATTACCTCTTGGAGAGTGGTGTCTCCTAGATTGGCTAGGTGTCACTTGGGAGCCTCCGACAAGAATGTGGAGTTGAACCAAGGAGGTTGTAAGGGCAAGGAGATCACCTACTTCGTGAAGATCTACCCGAGTGAGGCAAGTCCTTCGTGGGCGACGACCATGGTGGGATAGACAAGGTTGCTTCTTCGTGGACCCTTCATGGGTGGAGCCCTCAGTGGACTCGCGCAACCGTTACCCTTCATGGGTTGAAGTCTCCATCAACGTGGATGTACGATAGCACCACCTATCGGAACCACGGATAGAAAATCTCCGTGTCAACATTGCGTTTGCTTCCTCAAACTCCTCCCTTTACCTTCATATGCAATTGTTTTACTTTCCGCTGCTACACTCTTAGAATTGCATGTGTAGGTTGATTGCTTGACTTGTGCAAAGTTGCGAAATTCTGCCAAGAACTAAAATTGGGAAAAGACTGGACTTTTATTTGGTCAAGTAATCTAATCACCCCCCCTCTAGACATACTTTCGATCCTACACGCTCCAAAGACCCGGAGCGGTCTAATGACTGGATTACACATGAAGAAATGAGGTTCGACGAGTGGACAAGAGCTGTCGGGGGGTCTAGCGGCGCAGACGCTCGGGTCCCCCTTGTTGAAGACGTGGTCGAGGAGTCGGCCGAAGAGGAGGCCGAGGTGGATGACTCCCCGGCCCCGGAGAGGAACCGTGTCCTGCGGCGGGCTAGCTCCGGCAAACCGGTCCGGCCCGGCAGGATCACACCGCGGCAACAGGCCCAGGCGCAGCCCGCGCGCCACACAAGGGCTGCGACAGCGAAGAAGGCCGCGGCCGCCACCTCTTCCTCATCCAACCAGCGCAGGAAGCCTTCGCCTTCGCCTCCCGTCGCGGACGCCGCCCCGGAGGCCGACTTTGATCTTGGGTCCTTCAGCCCGAAGAGGAAGAGGAGGCTAGTGGAGGAGGACGAGTAAGTATCTCGCCCTTCATCATTTCTGACCCTCAGCCGGTGCCATCTTCCCTGACATGATCTTATCTTTGCAGCGACACAGAGACGCTAGCCCAGAGGCCAGCGAAGAGGGCCAAGGCTTCGACGGGCGACAAGCCCCCGGCGAGCACTCCGCGCACGTCGGTGTTGGTGGAGATCAGCCCGGACAACAGCCCTAGACGCAGTCCCCACTTCAGCCCCTAGCATGAGTTCATTACTCACTCCCCATCGGCGGGCGTTGGGGCGCGAGTCCTTGGTGCTGACCTTGTCGGGCTTGCAGGAGGAGAGCGGCAATAGGAGGAGCCGCTGGGGGCCGCCCCTGACACACCACCCCCATCAACTACGCCACCTAGAGGGCGTCCCCGGCAAGGGCATCTACCGCTGAGCCCACGCGCATGGAGGAAGAGGGGGCGGACATGGGCACTGATGGCTCCGCCCCGGCAACGAACGTTGGCGGGGAGGGAACCACCTTTCCTCAGTTCGGCACAGGCGCTCCACCATGCATGCACGCCAAGACAAAGTGAACTCCAGGATGGCGGCGGTGGACAAGGCGGAAGCGGATTTTCAGGAGTGCGTCGCTCAGACACAAGTCTAGTTTGGCGAGGCCCGGGAGGAACTGAAGGCCGCTCCGGGTGAGCTGGATGAGCGCAAGAGAGAGCTCATCGTGAAGCAGGCCGACTTCGAGAAGGCCCAAGAGGCGGCGAAGGAACATGCCGCCAAGGACAAGGCTGCCCGGCGACAGTAGCAGGCCCTGCTGGACACCCAGGAGGAAGACCTCGTTGCTCGTGAGCAGGCGCTTACCGCCACGCTCCGCGGCAAGGACGAGGAAATTGGGAAGATCGTCGCACAGCGGACCCAGGAGCTGGAAAAAAAGCACAAGGACGCGCTTGATGTTCTAGCCTGGGACCGAGCTGATAAGGTGGAGAAGCTGGTGCTGGAGTGGGATGGGCTGAAGAAGGAGATCTTGGAGCTGATGGAGGAGAGGGAGACGGCCAACCGCACTCTGACGGATTCGCGGGTCGCCATCCCCGACAAGGCGAAGCTGCTCTCCGAGGCCAACGAATCCATCAACGATCTGAAGCTGAAGCTTGATGGCTTGGAGGGGACGCTCTCAGAGGTCAGGGCCCGTGAGGAGACCCTGAACAAGGCCCTTGAGGATGAGAGGCAGCTGCGGAAGGATGATGCCGCTGCCCACAATGACCATGTGGGCAGCGTGAATCTCTGGATCAGTCGCCTCATCGACGTTGCGGAGAGGCTCACAGCGTAGCTAGCCGGACGTCAGGTACTCCGAGGAGGCGAACGTGATCCCCAATGCCAGACTGACCTTGTTCTTCGAGCGCGTCCTCGACACCCTGGAGCAGCTCCGCTCCAATCGAGTGACTTATCTGGCCAATGAGGCCCGGAAGCTTTGCCGGGGCGCCCTGACCAAGGTGCTCACCAAGGTGGTATTCTAGAACCCCAACATCGACTTCGCCAATGCGCTTGAGAGCTTGCCGGAGGACACGAACCTTGCGGTGCTCGAAGAGCGTATCGAGCCCATCATCAGCTGTGCCGACGGAGTCAAGAGGGTGGAGGGCCAGCGCCGGGACTAGCCGCCCCGTTTGTCCTAGCCGCCGCGAGTTCATGCCCAAGACGATTTTATCTTAAGTTAGAACCGTGGAAATCATTGATGTAATATAACTCTGTAGTACTTTGAAATGAAGCATGCTATCTTCTTGTTTGATCTTTCCTTGTATGTACACACCATACGCTTAGTTGGATAGGTTTGCTAGCGCGTAAACCCATGTTGTGGCGCTTTGAGGACGAATCCTTAGCAGCCTGCCAGGGGGCGCTTGCTGCGGGGCAAGCCACCTTTCCGTTCTCAGCCCAGCCGCTTGAACTGTTGAGCGGACTCGAAACAGAACAAGGGCGTTGCCAATAGCGGAACGGTTCCCTTGCGTGTAGGTTTTCCGTACAAAGAGCAAGATCCTCCGAGGAAGATAACCCTACAAAAAGGAGATTGCTCAAGGTTCTGCATGACTTAGCATTTCCGTGGCCACGCGGATGGTTGTTGCGGCCGCGGACGGCACCAGAGTGTGACTGATCGACGTCGCCTTGTTCTCTCGAGCCATCTCGATGAAGTAGTCGATGTGTTGGCTTCAAAACCAGATTTTCACGGCCTCAGCGCCCCCTACCCGGCGTGCCAAAGATGTCGGGGCTCAGGAATGACACCTATGGGATACCTCGGGGAGTCCCTTCTACGGTTGGCGGGGCGTGGAGCTGCGCAAAGAGCGGGTCTAGAAGACCAACACGGGGGTATTTTTACCCAGGTTCGGGCCGCAAACGATGCGTAAAACCCTAGTCTTGCTTTGTGTGTATTTAGTGTTCTTGAGCTCTTGAACTAGCTCCAGTGCATCCCTAGTTCAAAAAGTCCTAATCCTTCCTCAGTTCGCCTCGGGCCTCCTTTTATATGTCAAAGGGGTTGCCACAGTGGCACATAGGAGGTGGAAAGTATGTACAATGTACAAGTTTATCGCCTGGCACCGTAGGACAAACGCATTTAATGCGCTGCCGACGTGCCCTCTTGCTTTATCGGGGACAGCAAAGAAGCTCGTCATGTCCGTCGTTGACGAGGCATGCAGCGCCACGCTGGCTGGCTACTGAGCTGGTGCGGTGGCAGGATCTTCACGAAGATCTGCATGTCATTATGCAGGTGCTTGGCTAGTTGGCCTAGAAGCTGCATGCTGCCACGCAGGCGCTCGCCTAGTTGGCGGGCTGGCCGCCACGTCGGAACGGGCACGGGGCAGCGAAACTCTTGCAGGTGCGGGCGTGGCCTCGGCCCCGCAGACGCCCCCGGCAAGGGCCTTGCCGGGATCTCGTGGGCGTCCCCAGCAAGGGTCTTGGCGGGGGTCTTCGTCTTCTGGTTCTCATCTAGGCTTGCAGGCCTTTGGTTTTCACAAAGGTCTGCACGCCACTACGCACGACACCCCTGAGTTTTGGTCTTGACGCTGTCGATGGTGTCAGAGCTCTCAGTCTCAAGGGTGGTGGCTTTGCTGGTGTTGGGCAAGTTGCCCCGGCTAGGCTCTAGTCGGGGCCACGTAGGCCGCCCCGGCAAGGGTCTTGCCGGGGAAAGCTCACCTTGTCCCTTCGCTCTTCATGCTTCTGGTCCGAGCGCTACCTTGGCAGCCTTGTACCTTTTCTTCCTGTGCCCCGCCAAGCATGGCCGCAGGCGTTGCTGCCCGTACACAAGTAAATGGGTGCAGAAAAGGCCCTTACTTTTGTACACCGGTAGAGGCGTTGGCGCAAACGAGTTGGCGAGAAATGTGGGCACCAGAGAAGGGTTATGGTTTGGGTAGGGCACTGGTGTGATTTTATAACGAGGAGGGTTAGTTGGACGGCTTGCCGCTGGTTGAGCTATTTTTCCAGTGAGTGATGCGGAGAGGAGTTTCGAGGAGAATGGATGAAGATTATTAAAAAAGGATAAATTTGAGGGTAAGCTTCTCAAATTTAAGCAGAAAAGGCATTTTTTTTGGGTTACCCGAGCGGAGCCATACAGGTCGTCATCGTCTTCATGTCCCCTGATTCAATTTTTCATGGCTGCACATTGGCATGTATACACGTGACTGAATTAGAAGCCGCATGCACCCGACTCATACAGCACGTCGCCGCCCCATCGTCACTTAGGACGCAAATACACAGTTGACGACGGCTAGCCATCAGGGAAACGCTCTTCCCGTGTGGTCTGGGGCAGTGAAAGAAGATACCAAGCAACCAATAGAAGAGGAGAAGCTGCTTATCTTCACTCCGTGTTCTATTTCAAACCTGCAATCCCTAGTTCCTACAAGATGGAGAGATATATAGCCCAGCATGAAGATGCCACATGTATTGCCAAGGACGAGAAAATATCAGGTGGATCTGGATTTGTGGTGCAACGTGCACTAAGGCAAGCTAAAATATCAGTAAAAGTTGTGAAAATATCAAAACTGGAGAAACAGCCAAGGATGGAGATGCCATATCTTACCAAGGGAAAAAAATATCATGTGCATCTGGGTTTTGTGGTACAACCTTTTTTCGGGAAAAACTTCCAATCTATTCATCTTCAATCATGGTAATACAACGAATACTAAAAATAATAAAAATTACATCCAGATCCGTAGACCACCTAGCGACAACTACAAGCACTGAAGCTAGAAAATCAATTAAAAAGATTTATAAAAAATCTGACATATTGTACTAGTGACATAAAGGCAATACAATCAATATAGAGTGCGTAAATTCCAAATTTGTCGCACAGCTCAAGAAAGAAAACTGACCATTGTCAGCGTCCATAGTTTTAAATTCATGGCTGATCTGAACAATAATGGTTTGGTATGAACAAGCTGGTTTTTTATTCTGTTGCTATTTCAGATTTTTTTTTAGAAACAAAATACACATGCAAACGCTCACACCACGCGCACACACACACATCCATATGAAAACACACATACAACCCTACCCTATTACCACATTTGAGAGACTGAGCCGGCATATTTTAAGATCGATGAAGTCGTCATAGGCACCATGTAGTCCACGTCCACACCATACCACTGGAGAATAGCGACGAAGAGAGTCAAATAAATCCAAGAAATATGAGAGCACTCATGTCAAGTCTATAACTTAAACATAGATGGGCTGCTTCCACCACAAACAACTCGACCATCTAGTGTAGGCTCATATTTAATTCTGAATTATATGACATGTGGGCGTGGTGTATAAATGCTGTACCATGTTTTTCTTTTCCAGAAAATTGTATAACAACTATAAGTTGCCTTTTAAGATTTTGTGTACTAGATACCACAAGCCCGCCACAAACCATATCCAAGTGTATCCCTTCCACTTTGGCCGCTACTTCAATATCTTGGGCCATAGGGAAGGGGATACCGTTTTCTTGTTTGGTGCGTTCGTCAGTCCATTCCATAGCTAAAGTTAGTTATTTGGATGGTGGCGATGAGATGGCGGCGACGCCTCTCTGTCAAAATAAATAAGTCCACCCTTCTCCATGTCCAACATGGAGTTGCTGGAGGTGGGGTCAGGTGAACCCATCATGGTTAGTCCACCCTCATGTCCTTCGGTCTAGAATAGCGGGGCGATGGTGGCACATGCCCTCGAAAAATGGTGGCCTCACATGATTTTGGATTCGGCTAAACTACATGGAAGTGGCGTAGAGTTTTGCTAGGTTAATTAGGTTAGTAGTGCTGCTAGTAGTAGTGGTACAGTAGTTGACCACCGATTTTGTGCTCTCACCTCTCACGGGGAGCTCCAACCAAGGCTACACAAGCTTATTTTTTGCAAATTATACCAGATTATACCGTGCCTGGCTTCATAAAGAATGATGTGAAAACACTAAGGCTAACACTACTAGGGAAAACCTTATACACAGAATGTTACCAGTAACGATGTACAAAATCAAACGCTACTGCTACTTAGTAGCAGCACGCGTAAATAAACCGCGCTACTGCTATGACTTTAGCAGTAGTGCGTACTAGTAAAAAGCGCTGCTGCTATGTTTGAATTGGGCGCACATGGCTAGCCCAACCTAGCAGTAGCAACTATACTGGTCCAGCAATACTGCTACTCTCCTTAGATGTAGCGCGCTTACGCGTAAGACGCTACTGCTAACGGAAATAAAATAAAGTGAAAAACAAGTAGAAAAGTAAATGAAAATGAAAGAAATAGAAAAAGGAGAAAGGAAAAAAATAAAATGTAAGAAAAATAAAAGAAAAAAAGGGAAAAAAGGAGAAAGGATTAGCAGTAGCGGGTCTCAGGAAAAGCGCTGTAGCTAACTTAGCTATAGCGCGTTTTCGGAAATGCACTACCGTTACGTTTCACTTAAACAGTGGTCCCCCCCGCCCCCCGGCCACCACTTCTTCCCCAAATCCCTCGCCCTCGCCGCCGTCTCCCCAATTCGCCGTCACCCCACTTCGCCGCCATCTCCTGTCGGCGTGGACGCCCACATCCTCACCATCTCCCCCCGAGGCCGCTGTCATCCTCACCACCGCCGCCCGAGGCCGCCCTCGACGTCACCGTGGGCGCCCTCCACCTCACCGCCGCCCGAGCCCGCCCAGGACCGCCGTTGCCCGTGCCCGAGCCCGCCCTCTCCGCCCCTGCCTCCGTCACCGAGCACCTCCCCGCCACCATCTCTCCCCTCTCTGTAAGTCCCCCACCCCTTCCCCCCCCCCACTCCTCTCTCTCTCTGCATTTTAGAGAAAAAATTAGTAGAGCAAAATTTTGTTTATAGCAAAAAAATTAGTTTAGAGCAAAGGATGTTAAGTAGTAGATGTTAGTAGAGCAAAAGTTTGTTTATAGCAAAAATTAGTTTAGAGCAAAAAATTTGGTTTACAACAAAAGTTAGTTAGGGCAGTAGGGTTTAATTAGGGTAGATGCTGCTTGTATAGTATATAGTGATACTAGTAGATGTCAATTAGGTTAGGACAATAGTGGTACTAGTAGATGTTAATTAGAAGTTTTTCAGTTAGGGCACTAGAGTTTTGCTAGGTTAATTAGGTTAGTAGTGCTGCTAGTAGTAGTGGTACAGTAGGTTAATTAGGTGATGTTAAATAATGAATAACCTAAATGAATGAAATTAGTAGTTAACTGAATTTTTTTTCCTTTCAACATTATAGAGCACTAAAGTTAACTAAATTTTGTTCCATTAGTAGTTAAATGAATTTTCTTCTACACTTTGTTTTTGAATTAGCTTGTGAAATTTGGACATGTGGTTGCTCGTGTATATTTGGACATGTGTTGCGGTGTCCAAGAGGGATATTTGAACACTGTTTCCAGGGAATGATGCTGAGTGGCCTACGTTTTGCCGGAATGTTGATTCATTTCTGTTCCGGCAAATTTCAGGTTCTCGATTTGTCCACTTTTTAGCAAAGGTCATGCCGAAATTTTCCGTGAATTTCGGCATGACTTGTGCTACAAACTAGGACATATCGAGTGCCCGGGATTTGCCGCACCAGGAAGGAGTCAACATTCCTGCAAAACAATAGGCCTTTTTTATGTCATTATTCATTTTATTAGGTCTAAAATTAATTGACTAGATTTAATCATAGGAAACATGGCTAGCAACGATGAAGGACAGGGTTCTGGTGATTGCGATGATGCCTACCGGGCGGCAGACAAATTTTTTAACCTTACCGACGATCAACCGATGTTATTGCTGGGCCCACCGGTGGCATCGGGGACTGAGACCGACACGCAGACTGGTGCTGAGACTGGGACCGGCGCTCAGACTTAGACTGACATCGAGACCGGCGCTGAGACTAAGACCGCCGCTGCCTCGGGGAGCGGAGCCAATGTAGAACCGAAAGCAAAGAGGCAACGGGTTCCTAACAAACTCAGGACTACTAGACTGGTGGTCACGGAGGTGGACGACGGCAATTTTGAGCCAAAGGCGCCCGAGGAAGCGCGTCAATGCTACGCCAATCAAATAGGCTGCATTGTACGGACAACCTCCACCATCAACGATGAGAAACTACAGAAGATAGAAAATATGAGGAGCTCCCTCCTCAATAAGTTTTACCAAATATACTTGTTCCCGGGCCAGAATGAGAAAGATTATAAAGATCCAGATGAGGACCAGGCAATGAAGAAGATAAACAAACACGCCATGACCAAGTTTAGCGACGCGTTGGCCGCCTGGAAAAATCGAGTGAAAGCAAGGATCATCGACAAGAAGGAACCCTACTCCGAGATTGTAAAGGATAATCCGACAATCACGAAAGAGCAGTTTCAAATATTCAAGGAGGCTTGCGAGGCCGAAGCTGCCAAAAAAAAGTCTAAGTACATGAAGGGGCTTCAAGAGAGGAACATTGGGAGCCACCACCTCGGAAGCCGTGGTTACGGCGGAAAGAGGTCCAAATGGGACAAGGAAGGACGCGGAAGCCACGAGTCTGGGCATCCCAGACCCCTTGGCAGAGTTCACCGTCCCGTAGGAGCGTGACGTCCTCAGGGCCCGGCACCGTTGGGACCCAGTGAAGAAGGTTTACGAGACAAAACCGATCATTACAGAGTTCATGTGACTGCTGGTAATTTTAGTTTCTGATCAATTCGACTGCACACGTTAGTCATATTTGTAAACGATCCTTGTGCCTTTTGCAGAGAGAGCAGCACAGGATTGCGGCCGAAAGCGACTCGCCGTCTGAGGCATTGGCGAGGCCCAAGTGGGACACTCCATTCAACTGGGCGTTGAACATATTGAAACAACAACCGGTGGATACTCGACCGTCGTATGGACGCGTGCACGGTGTCGGAGACGGCGCCACGTGGAAGAAGTACTACCGTGAGACCACGGAGGAGAGAAAGGAAAGATGGAGGTTAAATGAAGAAAACATCGACAAGAGGGTTGAGATTGCGGTTGAGAAGAAATGAACTCACACAGTCGCAACAGCGGTAGCTGCCGCAAAACAGGTGGCTGTAGATATTTCTACTTCCTTGGTTCCGGCCGTTTTCAATTGGACCAGGTAAAATCCAGAAAAAAAAACGCAGCAGACTTTCCCCTTACTGACTTCTTGGCGGGGAGCAGCTCGACTAGTGTTGCACCAGCACCTGCACCTGCACCTGCTCCCGCACCGGCTCCCACACCGGACGTGCTCGAAGGTGCTTCGTCTTTGGCTGAGCTCGACGCCCTCACGGTATCTGTCACACCGGCCCCCTTCAATATAAATGTATAATCTCCCGTTTTCGTTGCCTTTCAGATGTCTCACGTCGCTGACTTTTCTTTGCAGGCCGACGAAACCCCGTGCACCATATTGTACACCAAGTGACCAGAAGGTGGACGTGGGGAAGGCGACGATAATGGAGCCGAAGGAATCATTGTTCCACAGTAGGCCGATCCCCCCGAACTTCTTCAAGGTTTCCGTGGCCAGTGTCAAACCAGGCCACGAGAATTTGCCTCCTCCAATACTAGTGGGGGATGACGATGAGACACCGCCGCGGCTTGGTGATTGTTGCAATGGGTGGGTCCTGTTGTGGCCAAAGATTCTGCTTCGTCTGGAGGCGGTCGGGAGCACACCCACAAGCACGCAGCCTCAGCAAGGTATGAACATCAACACCCCACCTACCCAATTAGCGTCCGGTGTCGGGTTGGGTGATAGCGGACGGGGTAAGGAGGAGGCTCCATTAGTCGCTGATGACGTCGTCGTGGATGAGGATGAGGACGACGATGGCGCTGAACAGTATCTCTATACTGGCGCCTCCTCAGGATTTGAGCGTCATGAGTCGGTGCTTGAATTTCCGTCTCAACCTATTATGGACGACCTTACGGTAGTAAAGAAGTCTAGGAAGAGAGCGAGGAAAGGAAAGAAGTTGATTCTATGATCCAGCCGCCTCAGCAGCCTCGGCTTCAGGACCATATAGATATCCCCGATGCAGATAAATGACATATCCCCGTCAACCAATCCTACCTGCAATAGCGCTATGGGCCAGATTCGGCAATCTATGGAGACTTCATGAGGATGTGCTGCGGGTAGAGAAAGGCCTCATCGCCTCGAAAGATCCAGGATACCCGCTCTACGTGGTTAACGTTCCGCGGCAAATGTCGTACGTCGACAGCTTCCCCGCGGATAAGTTCTTCCTCCGATTCGATTACATATTCGACATGTTTCACGTGAAGAAGCTGGATTTTACGTTTGTCCGCCTTTATGCCTTGCACATGAACTACATCATCGGGGTTGAGCAGATATCTCATATCTATGTCGCTGACCAGTACTACATGCACAAGGGCTTCTTGGGAGTCTGCACAAAGCACCGTGAATACGCGAGGGATTTCATTGTCAGTCTCATGGTCGCCAGTAAGGACAAGGGGGCGATTCTCGTGCCTT
Source organism: Aegilops umbellulata (assembly GCA_032464435.1). Taxonomy (NCBI): domain Eukaryota; kingdom Viridiplantae; phylum Streptophyta; class Magnoliopsida; order Poales; family Poaceae; genus Aegilops; species Aegilops umbellulata. The sequence continues at coordinate 361,336,782 of CP136059.1, forward strand.
ATCATCCCGTGTAAGTCATCTGCGCTGCTATCCTTCCTTCAATTTCAATCATTCATTTGCATGGTGGAGGCTAATTAATTTGAGGACTTATTTTGTGCAGCGACGGGCGCGCCGTCCTCATCATCCTCTACCCCCGATTCTCCCACGCTTTTTACTTGGACTCGTCGAAGAACATTCACAAAAAGGATTACACCCACATCAAGGATGTTCTCGACAGTGCTATGTATTACTACCGATCAAAGTGTGGAGAGGTCAGGGACAAGAAGAGAAGGGGCGGCAGGGTCGCCTTCGACCATAAGACCGACTTCTGGTGCATCCAGCAGCCGAATGATTCTCTTAATTATGGATTCTATGTCCTACATCACATGCTGGAGTACAGACGGGATCACCAGAACCTTCGCATGTCACCTTCTTCCGGCGATGCCCATATTCTGCAATGGGCAAAGGACATAGGAGATATCGACTTCGAGCTGAGTTCTATAACATCCAGCGCGAACTTGCCCAAATCATCATGAAGGAGGTCGTCGAAAAAACAGGGTTGTTCTACGGAGAAGGACAAATGTCGCGGGAAGACGTCCGAACATGGATAGCCTCTCGGCGTCTCGACCTGAAGCCTTTCACTAGGCTCGGGTACTATCTCCCTGACCTGGATGGATGGAACGACATGTTGGAGTGATTGTCGATATATTACAATGTGTCCGTTTAGTCCATACTTTATGTATGACAAAACTTTGAGTTATGCACGGTGAAACTTTATTTGTGATGTAATTAAACCGTCCTCCTCCTCGACTAGCAAAAATCACTCTTGTTAGGGCATTTTGGGGTACGATGAACTTTCTTATTTATGCTTATGATATGTTGTTTCTATTTTTCCAAGTCTGTCTCTTTCTGTTGCTCAACTATATATGTTGCATATCATCGACTCATGTGACGATGCAGGTGCATAGATCATAGATGGCGAAGAAGTGCTACGCCAGGAGTATATATACTACTCCGACAAGTGGCCGGAGTGTCAGGCCCAGGTGTACTGGTTTTCGGTTTCCGAGCGACAGGCAGTAGTTAGTTTAGCTAGGTTCACGCTAATGCGAGAGAGGGATACGAACTCATGTACTCAAAGTGATAGCTCTTCTCGCGTATATCATTGTTTAGATGGATGACGATGTATTTGCAAGTAATCGAGACTTGTATCGCTATTTTCGAGATGATGACGAGAGACCACTTTGTGTTGGATGATGATTATGATGAGACTATTTGTATGTATATGCTATGATTACATCTGTGGTCTCGCAGGCATTTGTATGTGTATCATGATGACATTTGTATGTGCTAAAGATTCTTCTATAAAGCCTGTTCAAATACAAAACAAATATGCCGAAAAAAAAACTATAAAAATTAGCAGTAGCGAGTGGGGAAAAGTTAGCAACAGCGCGGTAGTAGCACTAGCCCGCACGGTAGAAGCGCGCTATAGCTATTAGCAGTAGCGAGCTTCCGTTAAGCGCGCTGCTGCTACACTTGTGTAGCAGTAGCGCTGGTGAGCACGCGCTACCGCTACCTGTTAGCTGTAGCGCCTTATTAGTAGCGCCGGTCCACGCGCTACTGATACACCTAAAACCCGCGCTGCTGCTAGCCTTTTCCGTAGTAGTGTAAGCCTGGCTTAGGCCTACACAAAACACAAGAGCTTTTTATTTTTATATAATTTAGTTATTCTTAGGACATAAAAATAATCTATTCTTTTTCATAGAGTTGCATAGAGGAGGCTATGTGAGTGTATCTTTGTGAGTGCCGCCCCGAGTGTCTATGCAACTTTCGTCTACTATCTATGTGAGTGTATCCTTTTTCAAGAAAGTTTTTTACTCACTGGCCCAGAAATCAGCTCGGATATGACTCTGCAGTTCGTAATAACAATGTTGACAATCAAACAGATGCCTCCGTGACCTTTGACGGCAAGGACCTTATTCCATTTTTTGTAAAACGTTGTACAGATGCAGACCTTCACATATGCGTACGTAGATTGAGCCCTATGGACCGAGAAATGCACACCCATTTGCTGTCATTGGGCACGTTGCTCACAACTAAAAGAACAAAGCAGTTAAATTCCAGAATAAATCCAAGAAAGTGCGAGCAGCTATGTCAAGTCTTGGACTTGAATCTGAGTGGGCAAGTTCTGCCACAAGGAACCTAATCGACCTGTGTTTGCTCTTTATTTAGTGTATCCATATGTCTAGCACCTTTCTACTTTGTACTTATAAGCTTTCGTCGACTATCTATGTGAGTGTATCCTTTTTCAAGAAAGTTTTTTACTCACTGGCGCAGAAATCAGCTCGGATATGAGTCTGCAGCTATTTCCAGGATGGTTGGCCACCGAACCAACTACACAGTGAACCACATACTATCTAGACAAGAGTATATCTGAGGTAGCGGCTCTAGTTGAGGCCAAACAATACTTTCCGCACATAGGTAGCTAGTCGCCTAGTTAGATGCTTCATGCATGATCACCATACATGTATACATCACTATACTTTTCACACACTGTTTGTCATCTTTGTACATGAACACGACCGTCGCATGACAGGCTAAATGTAGGAGATTCACATGTGCCCAGCTAGCTAGCCACCAGCTAGAAAGTAGAAACATCATAGGATGTCACGGCCTACTACATTTGTAGTTTCCCGGAAATATCACTTGGGGACCAGCTACTAGCGGCCATAAGGTATTTTGCTTTTCAGAAATAGAAACTTTTGTTCTCTTCAAGCTAGCTTGAAAAGTTCCTACATGCAACTGCCGTATGGAACTCTAACAGATTCGATCAGATATATGATAAAAAGAGTGAGGGGCACACCCAAAAAACTGAAGAAAATTGAAAAGTAAGTCTGCATGTAATTGGCATATGGAGGGCGCTTCAAAAGGCGGCTCTGAGACACCAAACACGAGCACTGGGACGACAAGATAAGAAGGACGTTTCATAAATTATGGCGACTCTATTAGAGTGCCTTTTTTCTCAAAAAATCATCATAATCACGGTTATTGTGGGGATCGGGCCAATATGATGACTCTCCTAAATCTGCTCTAGGAAGCGCAGTGGTACCACACGATCCTAACCGGGACACGTAGTACCTGTTAAGTTTATCTTAAAAAAAAAACGTAGTACCTGCTAAGCCACACGAGTTTCTTAAGGTGAAGCTCCATTCATCATTTTGCTGGAAGTTTTGTAGGATATCCCACAATCACAAAAAAATGTTCCACAATGGCAATATCTGCATAGGAGAGAGAATTTATTCTCCTTGTGAAAGATTACTAAATCATTTGGACATAACTTTATAGACCTGAAGACCATTGTAGCACCAACAAACATAAATGAGTGAAGAAACTTTTTGACACCCAATAGCCAATATAAAAAAATGCAACATACTAAACTTGGGAGTAATATTTAATGCATGCCAAGAAACTCAACAGTAAAAAGTAAATCATTTATAGTCTCTTTTTCAAACCAAATGAACATCTCATATGTATGCACCAATTACGTTTAGATAAAACCCATAGGAAGATATTTTATTTAAAAGATACTTTAAGCCTCAAAGTTCTCTTGGACCGCCATGAAACTTAAGCAGCAAACATAGCTTTGTACATTGGATATATAGAAAAAAAAACCTTGAAGCACAAAGAGCCCATTAAAATATATCAAGCTCCGAACAGGGTAAGGTATCCACGACCATAAACACACTTTTCATGCTAGTGAAATTGTGCCGGACTAGCTAGACAGAGCCCACTCCCAATATATATAGAAAAAATAGATTTTCTTTCAAAATGAGAAAAAGTTATAATTGTAGAGCCTGATGGACCCATGATATATATCTCCACCAATGAAAATACAGTAGGATGGAAGACAACACCGCACAAGGCATAAAGTACAATACGTAGCAGTTATTTGTACCCATACTTCAGAGTGTGAATATCATTTTTTTTTCAGTTCAAGGGCGGTTCAACGGCATTACCACCCAAAATACAACATGCTAATTTCAAGGCGAAACTCGTAATTTTCTTCTGTTTTCTGATCAGATGTAACACTTTGAATAAGTTTATATTAATTGATTTTATGACATATAATTAACTACTCCCTCCGTCCCATATTAGTTGTTGCTCAAATGTTTATGTCTAGATACATCCATTTTGGCGACAACTAATATGGGATGGCGGCAGTATTTTATAATTACAACCCTTTACTAAAGGCGTAACTTTAAATTTTGCACTACTTTTCAATTTCTGGGTATAGCCTCGAGTGGTGTCCATCCATCGCAAAAACGCTTAATTTTCCTGGGTGATACTCTATGAGATCAGATATCCAACTAGCAAGCAAAATAAGATGTCATTGTTGGTCCACCGAGCATGTATAGTCATAAATCACTCTACCCTACAAGTATATATCCTCACTAGACAATTGCATGAGCGTTGCAACGGGAGTATAAACATTCTAGTAGATCCGGCCATGACTGCACGTCTATTATTATATTGATGCGCTAAAATATTATCAAGTTTTTGTATGCAATCGCCATGATTTACCTGACATTTTATTGTTAAGCACTTATTTGGTAAGAATTTAATGACTTGCCAAATGAAATATGTTTTTATTTTGGTAAGTTAATAACACATGAGACAATTGGTTCTATTTTACGGAGAATGAATAGGAGAAAAATCAAAGATGGGAGGAAATAATCTAAGAGGAGAAGAAAAGAGTGGGACGAAGGTTGGACGAAAGAGAGGTGAAATGAGAACATTACGTTCTTTTTAAGTACTGGAGGCTAGAGACTAGAGACTAGAGACTATAGATAGAGACTAGAGACTAGAGATATATGGAATCTCTCCCTCATACAAGATTCCTTTTATATTGGTTGAATGCTCGCGAGATGGGGATGTCATTACCAAAGGCCAAAACCTGACTGGAATTGCGTGGCATTAATGCTACAACTTTAAATTAACTATGATGTCTCTTTAAATTCACAATGCTCCTTAATTTCGGAGCTCTTTCACATTCAATTTAGGTGCTCAATTTTTTATTTGGTTTACGATTTTGACTGGGTCTAGAATTTCTTATGGTTATATCTCATTTGAAGATCTCTCATTGAATTGAGGTTTTCAATTTTAGATTTGGTTCATGATTTTGACTAGGTCAACAATTTCTTTTGGAGCTCTCACACTTGATTTAGGTGTCCAACTTTTTATTTGGTTTATAATTTTTATTGGGTCAACGATTTCTCAAATCAAATTCACTATGCTCTCTAATCTTTAAATTCTCTATGGTCTCCCTAATTTTGCAGCTCTGCTGAATTGAGGCGTTAAATTTTGCATTTGGTCCACAATTTTGATTAGGTCAACCGTTTCTTAAGGAGCTCTTCATTTTCAACGAGGTGTCCAATTTTGCATTTGGATTACGATTTTGATGAGGTCTATGATTTCTCAAATCAAATTCACTATGTTTCCTAATTTTGAAGATTTTTTCTTATTCAATTGAGGTGTTTAATTTTGAATTTGGTTCATGATTTTGACTGGGTCAACAATTTCTATGGAGCTCTCTAATTTGATTGAGGTGTTCAAATTTTTGACTTGGTTTATGATGTTGACCGAGTCAACAATTTCTCATACCAATCTGTAGCAACCACCCTATAAAACACATCAATCCCTCATCCTTTCATCACATGGAAAAAGGAAGAATGAAGATGCAACATTGTAGCATTAATATAGACATATAGTACATCCGGCCACCAGCGCAACAGACTTTTCCACATACGTGTTAGTTGATTAGCAGATAACACAGAATCATGCCACTACGAAAGGCTCACCAAAACACCGAATTGTTCAAAACAAAACATAGCCCATCATCTCCCCCCATGCGCCAAAAAATCATGAGATCCCAACAAACGAACAACACAGTAAAGCGCTTCCAAACCGTCCAGTAGTTTGTACCATTTTATAGTGAAGCGACTAGCACTAAGTAAACTTATAATTACCACATGCCTTTTATGAATTCTATTCTTACAATTTCAGAAAAATGTTGCCATGTCAAAAACAATATTCATCAGTGTGTAATAAATCTTGCTTATATCTCTATGTTAGATCGATGGTGCTTGTCGTCGACTGAGATTTAACTGGTGCTTAGCTGATTGGGATTTATTATGGTAATATAGCATGAAATATTGCCCACATGGATGTTTTCTAGGTTCTTATCTAACAAAAAATTGTAAAAGTTGCATCGAATTTATAAACATTTCAACCTCACCCATCCCCTCACGTATAGCCTCCTCCAGTCTAAAGACGTTAGACCGATGTACTCCCTCCGTCCTTCAACAAGTGTACTTCCAACAATGTTGAAAAGTCAAACTTTTTTATGTTTGACCATATTAATACAATAAAACACCAACATTTATGCCATCAAATTATTCGCACTAGATTCATGAAAAAATATATTTTCATCAAATACCTATTTGGTTTCATAAATATTGATATATTTTTGCATGAACTCTGTCAAAGATTGAGATAGTTTGACCCTCCAAGCAAGTTGCAAGTACACTCTTTCAAAGACGGAGGGAGTAGGCCATAGATATTTAATTACCAATAGAGTGTTGGCCAAGTCTTGAACTTGAAACCTTCTTGACTTTGATACCATATCAAATTCATGCTCCAACTAGTTACCCCGCAAGTCTGTATTCATGGAGAAAAGTGACCAATATATTTAAAAAGACTTGAGTATAGGTTGTGCATGAGCATAAAAAGAGTATAAGTTGTCGAGTTGTATATTTGTTCTTGCAGTTAAGTGGGCTAATTGGTCCCCTCCTTTGTAGTAGATTGCTGGTAATGAAGCAACCGTGAGGGCCCAACTCGTGGTAGAGCTTTGACTCATCGCAGAGCCATAACTTTTCGTGAATATTTGGCCGTCAATGTCCCCTTTGTTTTTTCCGATCTCTCTTTTGTGGTGATAGCAATCTTGTGTGGAAGAACAACACCCTTGTACTTAAATAACAATGTAACTAGTAAGAATTTGGCCGAAGAATTTGAGAAAGCTCCACGTACGAATGCATATGCCTTACCTCTATCACTTGTGTACACACCAATAAAGTTTCGGACAAGCATGGTACCCGGTCTCCACACCAAATCACTACTAATACATTGCCAGCAAAATAGATAAAATCAGATAAAAGCATAAAATGAGGCCATTCTTAGAAGCAGGTTTGTCTCTAAACACTGAGATGATGCTCTGTTGTCAATTATTCCATTTATTAAAAGTAATAATTCACCCATGTTTCCCAAATTTTAAAAAATAACCAAGTGCCTCCACGAATAAACAATTTGGACGCACACGAAGAATTGTTCAAAAATAATAATTGAGGAAGCTCCACGTACACAGGTGTTGCGAGTACTGGTACACAGGTGTTGCGAGTACTGGCCGTGTACACTGTTAGCCCGGTTAATCTCATGCATGTAGTATAGTTTTCTCTCTGTATTTGCAATAATGCATGCTTGGTCATGTATGTAGTGGAGAGCTGCGCCTCTCCTAGGATACTCCCACCTCCAGGTCGTGGTCTCTGATCGATCCAGTCGTTGGATCGAGCGACACTTGCGGATCGCAGCAGCCTGGCCGGGAGGTGGTTAGTGGAGTCCTGTATGATGCATAAAAGGTGGAATAACAGAACAGAAAACGTTGCGCGTTGCGGCAGCACAAAAACCTCTCGCGAGTTCATCCTCCACTACTACCTCTCTCTCTCTATCTCGTTCGATCGGCAACTACATTTGGTATCAGAGCCTGGGTGTTTGATCCTTGGCGCGGCGGCGGTGTGTGATCCGTCGTGATGATGTCCGGTGACAAGTCAGACGGAAAAGGAAAATGCGGTGGCAAGTCAAACTTTTTTATGTTTGACCATATTAATACAATAAAACACCAACATTTATGCCATCAAATTATTCGCACTAGATTCATGAAAAAATATATTTTCATCAAATACCTATTTGGTTTCATAAATATTGATATATTTTTGCATAAACTCTGTCAAAGATTGAGATAGTTTGACCTCCAAGGAAGTTGCAAGTACACTCTTTCAAAGACGGAGGGAGTAGGCCATAGATATTTAATTACCAATAGAGTGTTGGCCAAGTCTTGAACTTGAAACCTTCTTGACTTTGATACCATATCAAATTCATGCTCCAACTAGTTACCCCGCAAGTCTTTATTCATGGAGAAAAGTGACCAATATATTTAAATTGAGTATAGGTTGTGCATGAGCATAAAAAGAGTATAAGTTGTCGAGTTGTATATTTGTTCTTGCAGTTAAGTGGGCTAATTGGTCCCCTCCTTTGTAGTAGATTGCTGGTAATGAAGCAACGGTGAGGGCCCAACTCGTGGTAGAGCTTTGACTCATCGCAGAGCCATAACTTTTCGTGAATATTTGGCCGGCAATGTCCCCTTTGTTTTTTCCGATCTCTCTTTTGTGGTGATAGCAATCTTGTGTGGAAGAACAACACCCTTGTACTTGAATAACAATGTACTCCCTCCGTTCCTAAATATTTGTCTTTCTAGAAATTTCAACAAGTGACTATATACGAAGCAAAACTAGTGAATCTACACTCTAAAATATGTCTATATACATCCGTATGTGGTAACCATTTGAAACCTCTCGAAAGACAAATATTTAAGAACGGAGGGGGTAACTAGTAAGAATTTGGCCGAAGAATTTGAGAAAGCTCCACGTGCGAATGCCTATGCCTTACCTCTATCACTTGTGTACACACCAATAAAGTTTCGGACAAGCATGGTACCCGGTCTCCACACCAAATCACTACTAATACATTGCCAGCAAAATAGATAAAATCAGATAAAAGCATAAAATGAGGTCATTCTTAGAAGCAGGTTTGTCTCTAAACACTGAGATGATGCTCTGTTGTCAATTATTCCATTTATTAAAAGTAATAATTCACCCCTGATTCCCAAATTTTATAAAATAACCAAGTGCCTCCACGAATAAACAATTTGGGCGCACGCGAAGAATTGTTCAAAAATAATAATTGAGGAAGCTCCACGTACACAGGTGTTGCGAGTACTGGCCGTGTACACACATGTTACATGTTTGGGGAATCATTTTAGTTGATCGCTCTACTAGTAGCTAAGCTAGTAGCATCCACGGTTCAGATGAAACCGACCGGCCTCGATGGGGCCAAATTAAATTTCGCATCTCGAACGCCTACCCTCAAACCGGATACCATATCCGTCCGGGAGCTGATGGGACCAGTCCACAGACATTAATGTCGGAGTCGGTCATCTAACCCTGTCCGCATATCTTTCAAATCGGATTTCAACAAATTGTTGAAACCGCCACTCACTAGCCCTAGCTCTCCTCTCCCTCTCGCTTGGCTCACTCTTTGCTGCCGTGACTCGGTCAGAAGAAAGAGGAAGAAGGAGATCAGAGGAGTGGTGGACACAAGTATTTTTCTGGCGCACGAACGCCTCCTTGTTCCCTCGAGCACGAACTTGACCGTGTCACCCTGTTACAACGCCACCAGGCGACTTTATACCCCGAGCCAGTGCACCGGGCACGCACCCACGCCTCCACTCGACCCCTATCGTGCCCGCGCTCTGACCGCGCCCGCGCCGCACCCGAACGTGCGCTTCTCGCGGTGATCCTCGCAGGATCGCGCCCGATCGGTCCGCACGGCTCGCCAACAGACCCACACACACACGCACGCCTACGGTGTACGCTTGCACGATCACCCCGTGCACCACACGCACGCACGCACACACAAACACCCGCGGCCCCGACGCGCCCGACTCGGCCAGCTCACGTCCGGTGCGTCGCTGCGGCTTATTCGCCCAACACTCACGCCCTAAGCCGCGGCTCAGAGCAGGCCGGGCTCCTCCAGCCGTCGTCATCCCGCGCTCCGCCTTGACGCCGCTCCCGCGCCCGCCACTACGCCGCCGTGTACAGCAGTTCGCCGTCAGCTCGCTCGTCGCCCACCTGCCTGCGCCGTCGCAGCCTCTCATCGAATGCCTTCAGCCGCCCCAGCGCGTCCTCAGACAACAATGTTGACAGGTCGCAGAACTGCTCCATCCCGGCGACCGACGCGTACAGGCGATCCGGGACGCAGTCCAGCAGCTTCTTTACCACCGCCGCGTCGTCGAGGGTCGATCCCAGCCCGGCGTAGTGCGCCGCCATGCCGCTGATCTTGCCCGTGAAGGCGTCCAGTGATGAAGCTATGTGCCTAGGGTGGGGGCATGAGTCTGTCCTAAGTGCCCTACGCAAGGACATCCATAGAAGAAGTCACCTTTCAATCGACTTGGAGGTATCCCACCCGACGGACTCGAAGACACTCGACCATGAAGCAATCACTCGACCATGAACCAATCACTCGACTGCGAGGAGATCTAAAGTCACTCCGCACGCAAACGGTCTGCCATTAAGTAGCTTTTATGGTCATCATAGCACTTTATTAGGGACGTTACCAGTAACTCCCAGTCTTAATGTACTTTCAACACTGCATTACTGAGGGCTGGAGGGGCCTGGTGAACTCTCTATAAGCCAAACCCCTCCTCAGTATCAAGGGTTCGCACCCCTGTTATTCACACACCTATAATCCAATCGACCGCCTCCGGGCACCGAGACGTAGGGCTGTTACTTCCTCCGCGAAGGGCCTGAACTCGTAAACCTCGTGTGCTTACAACTCTTCCATAGCTAAGGTCTAGCCTCTCCATTCATACCCCCCTACATCACTGTCAGAATTAGAACCACGACAGTTGGCGCCCACCGTGGGGCTAGGAGTCTTAGCGCCTAATTGGAGAAGTTGCGATTTTTCCCGATCTCTTTGATCATGGTTTCGGGCGGAGCTTTGGTGGAGGGCCGCGAGATCCGTCTTGGCGCGCTCACGTTCATCGCCGACGACTCCGCTTGGTTTCAGGAGGCCCCACTCGACGTTGATGCGCTCCCCGTCCGCGGGGCAACGCATTTTCGCGCGTGCGTCCGTGGTGTCCTCTTGCGGCAGCCGTCGACCCAGTATCGGCCGGCTCCGGTGACGTCTTCCCGCCCTGTCTCCCACCGGCGCAAGCGCTTCGGTCGGTCGAGGCTTCAGAGGTGGGTGAGACATGTGGTGGCACGCCAGTCGGCCACCCCACAAGTCGCGGCGATCGAGCCTGACGAATCCCTCTACGGCCTGTTCGACCTGTCGACTGGCTCCGCAGAGACCGCATCCGAATGCGGCAGCAGCGACCCAGCGGCGGAGGTATTGGTGATCGACGGGTCACGCAGTCCTCCCGGTTTTCGCCGCACCGACGAAGGCGTGGGTGGGGGCGACCCGTCGCATCCCCACGATGAGTATCTCCCCGAGCCTCTTAAATCAGTGCAGTGAGAGGAGCTTCGCCGATGAAACATGGATGCACTCCACACTCCTATAGTTGGAGAAACCCCCGAGGCCCGGGCCTTGGAGGATGCGCGCTTGGCTAACTTGGCCGAGCGCACTCGACTGGAGAATCTCCAGCGAGCACTAGACGAGTGAGCGCGTCAACGGGCTCCTGAATCCAGTCGACGTCAACTCTTCCCGCCTACGCAGGTATATAAAACTCCGGTTCAGAATTTGGCGGCTGCGGCCCGTATAGCAGAGTCGATTCATCCCTCCCAGTCGGAGGCTGGTAGGGGCTTGTTGCAGATCAGATCGTTGCTCCGGGCAGCGGGAAACCAGAATTCTGCTGTTTCTCAGTCGCGGAATAAGATCCATAGTCGATTCGTTGCAACGGATACAGTCCAGTCGGCTCACAGCCCAAGATCGCCCTTGAGGCGTGAGGGACGTAGGGACCGTCATGATCAGTACAGAAGGAATGAGCAGTATGATCACCGATTCGATCGTGATGATCGACGTCGAGTGCCAACCCCTCCCCCGAGGAGCGGATCATATGCGCCTCGACAGCAAGATGACAGGCGCCCTCATAGTGTTGGGCAGAGAATTCCAGTCGACCCTAGAGATCCGGGCTTTGATGCGAGATCCATTCTCGTTCAAAGTTTGGTCGACAGGAATAGAGCTCAACGAGGAGGTCACGACAGAGATGCGCCTACCAGTAGCAGAGTACATGTTTCAGGGCCAAAGTGTTTCAGTCGAGCCATCAGAGCTGCTGTGATACCTCTCAACTTCAGGTTGGTGACTGGAGTTAGTAAGTTCACCGGTGAGTCTAAACCCGACACTTGGCTCGAAGATTACCGAGTGGCTGTCCAGATTGGCGGTGGCAATGATGAGGTAACTATGAAGCACCTGCCTCTCATGTTAGAGGGCTCAGCCAGAGCGTGGCTGAATCAGTTAGCACCCAGCAGCATCTACACTTGGGAGGATCTCTCCCGAGTGTTTGTCATAACATTTGAAGGAACATGCAAGCGACCTGCAGGTCTCATTGAATTGCGGTCTTGCGTGCAGAAACCGAATGAAACTCTGAGGGATTATATCCAGAGGTCGATCACATTGCATCACACAGTGGAAAATGTACCAGATCATCAAGCAGTTTGTGCCTTTGAAGAAGGCGTTAGGTACGGAGAGTTGAATCTGAAGTTCGGTCGAGCCGGAGAGATGTCTCTCAATCGGATGATGGAGATCGCCACCAAATACGCTAATGGTGAAGATGAGGATCGACTCCGGAGTGGCAAGCAAACGGCAGTAGCCCAAGAAACCGGAGGAAATTCTAATCGGAAACAGAAGCGGAAGGCCGAGCCAACCGCTCCTGGGGAGGCCCTGGCCGTAACCCAGGGAAAATTTAAGGGAAAAACCCAAAGGGCCTTGGAACCCCAAGAAAGTTAAAGACCAAGATGGAAATGATGTTTTGGATCTGCCGTGTCACATCCACACCAAGAAGGACGAAGAGGGTAAACTCATTTACCCGAAGCATACCACTCGACAGTGTCATCTCCTGATCCAGCAGTTTCAGGGCAAACAGTCCAAAGATAAGGAAAAGGAGTCGGACAAAGTTGAGGACAAGGAAGATAGTGACGATGGATACCCCCAGGTCAATTCCACCTTGATGATTTTTGCTGATGTTGAAAGCAAAAGTCGACTGAAAGTCATTAACCGCGAGGTGAATATGGTTGCTCCGGCAACGCCCAGTTATCTGAAGTGGTCTCAGACTGCCATCATATTCGACCAGTCGGATCACCCTACACCCATTGCCACCCCTGGGAGGCAAGCTTTGGTGGTCGACCCAGTTGTCGAAGGCACTCGACTAACTAAAGTCCTGATGGATGGTGGCAGTGGTTTGAACATACTGTATGCAGAAACATTGAAAGGGATGGGCATTCCGATGTCCAGACTCGGTACCAGTAACATGAGTTTCCATGGAGTCATTCCTGGGAAGAAAGCCGAGTCACTCGGCCAAATTGCTCTTGATGTGGTTTTTGGTGACTCCAAGAATTACCTCAAGGAAAAGTTGACATTCGAAGTTGTGGATTTCCAAAGTGCTTATCACGCCATTTTGGGCAGGCCAGCTTATGCACGCTTCATGGCTCGACCATGTTATGTGTATCTCAAATTGAAGATGCCTGGTCCCAAAGGTGTGATCACTGTTACAGGTAATCGGAAGAAAGCAGAAGAGTGTTTTCAAAAAGGCTCAAAGATTGTTTACGCTCAGATGGCAGTGGTCGAGCTGCAAGAGTATCAGAAGACTGCAGATCCGAGTGAATTGCTACGGGCCAAGAAGCCTGCTTCAGAGTCAGCTTTTCAGTCGTCGGGTGAAACGAAGCCAGTTCACATTCACCCGACCGATCCAAATGCTGCTCCGACTCATATCTCAACAACGCTCGACTCCAAATAGGAAGAAGCGCTCATCTAGTTCCTCCGTGAGAACTGGGACATCTTCGCATGGAAACTTTCTGACATGCCTGGAGTTCCCAGGGGGTTGGCTGAGCACCATCTATGAGTCGACCCAAAATTTAAGCCTGTGAAAGAGCATCTTCGACGGTCTGCCGTTCAGAAGAGGAAGGCCATTGGTGAGGAGGTGGCTCGGCTCTTAGCAGCAGAGTTCATCCGAAAAATTTACCACTCCGAGTGGCTCGCCAATGTTGTCATGGTCCCAAAGAAGGACAAGTCACTACGCATGTGCATCGACTTCAAACATATCAATCGGGCCTGCCCGAAAGATCATTTTCCTCTGCCCCGCATCGACCAGATACTTGACTCGACTGCGGGATGTGAGCGATTGTCTTTTCTAGACGCCTACTCTGGGTATCATCAGATCCGTCTGTATGGACCCGACAAGATCAAAATAGCTTTCATCACTCCATTCGGGTGCTTCTGTTATGTCACCATGCCCTTCGGCCTAAGGAATGCCGGAGCCACGTTCATGAGAATGATTCAGAAGTGTTTGCTCACTCAGATCAGTCGGAATGTGGAGGCATACATGGATGACATTGTGGTTAAGTCATGGAAGGGTTCCGACCTGCTGACTGACCTTGCTGAAACCTTTGCCAACCTTAGGAGGTACAATATCAAGCTCAATCCATCAAAGTGCAATTCGGAGTTCCAGGTGGGAAGTTACTCGATTTTCTTGTTTCCGAACGGGGAATCGACGCCAATCCTGAAAAAATTGGTACTATTCTCCGGATGCAACGTCCTGTGTGTGTGCATGATGTCCAGAAGCTTACAGGATGCTTGGCCGCTTTAAGTCGATTCATCTCTCGCCTCGGTGAAAAGGCATTGCCTCTTTACCGACTGATGAAGAAGTCCGACAAGTTCGAGTGGACTCCAGAAGCTGATGTAGCGTTTACAGAGCTCAAAGGTCTGCTATCCACCCAGCCGGTGCTTGCTGCCCCAATCAGCAAGGAGCCTTTGCTGCTTTACATCGCAGCCACAGGACAAGTTGTTAGTACAGTACTTACGTCGAGCGGGAAGAAGAAGGAAAGGCCTTCAAAGTTCAGCGCCCAGTGTATTATGTTTCTGAAGTTTTGACTCCTTCAAAGCAAAGATATCCTCACTACCAGAAGCTCGTATATGGGATCTATATGACCACGAAGAAGGTTGCACATTACTTCTCTGATCATTCCATTACAATCGTCAGCGACGCCCCACTATCAGAGATTCTTCACAACAGAGATGCAACTGGTCGAGTGGCAAAATGGGCGATTGAACTCCTTCCCCTAGATATCCAGTTTGAGGCAAAGAAGGCTATCAAGTCCCAAGCAATTGCAGATTTCGTCGCCGAGTGGATCAAACAGCAACTGCCGACTCAAGTTCACTCGAAACACTGGACCATGTTCTTCGATGGGTCTAAGATGCTGAATGGTTCCGGTGCAGGGGTGGTATTGGTTTCCCCCCGAGGAGATAAGCTCAGATATGTTCTCCAGATACACTTTGATTCCTCCAATAACGAAGCAGAATACGAAGCACTTTTATATGGGTTACACATGGCCATTTCACTCGGCGTTCGTCGCCTCATGGTCTATGGCGACTCAGATTTGGTGGTTAATCAGGTGATCAAGGAATGGGACGTCAGGAGCCCAGCTATGACTGGTTATTGCAATGCAGTGAGAAAGCTAGAAAAGAAATTGGAGGGGTTAGAACTTCATCACATACCCTGACTGAAAAATCAAGCAGCTGATGATTTGGCAAAAATAGGTTCCAAGAGAGAAACCATTCCTAGCATTGTGTTTCTGGAACACATCCACTCGCCTTCAGTTCAGGAGGGTCCTTTCACACATGAAGCTCCCCAACCAAAGTGTGCCTCAGATCCGACTGAAGTCGAAATTCCAGCAGTGGTCGACCTGATCATGGAAGTCTTGACAATCACCCCCGACTGGACGATACCGTACATCGCGTATATCCTGAAGAAAGAACTCCCGGAGAACGAAGAAGAGGTTCGAGAGGTCATCCGTCGATCCAAAGCCTTCACAGTCATAAAGGGACAGTTGTATAGAGAAAGCGCGACTGGAATCAGTCAGAAGTGTATAACACCAGAAGAAGGTCAGATAATCCTCGATGATATCCACTCGGGGACCTGTGGTCATCATGCGTCCTCTCGGACCATTGTGGCTAAAGCATACCGAGCGGGATTTTACTGGCCAAGAGCTAATGAAATGGCAAAAGAGATAGTCGACAAGTGTGAAGGGTGTCAGTTCTACTCCAACATATCGCACAAACCTGCATCAGCCCTGAAGACCATTCCACTCGTCTGGCCCTTCGCTGTTTGGGGACTGGACATGGTTGGCCCGTTAAGAACAGGAAGGAGCGGCTTCACACATGTGCTTGTGGCAGTCGCCAAGTTTACCAAATGTATCGAAGCTAAACCAATCAAGAATCTTGATGCTTGCACTGCTATCAGTTTCATCAGAGAGTTAACATTCAGATATGGAGTCCCGCATAGCATCATCACTGACAATGGGTCAAACTTTGATTCAGAAAAGTTCAGAGCCTTTTGCGCTTCTCAAGGCACACGAGTCGACTACGCATCGGTCGCCCACCCCCAGTCGAATGCACAAGCAGAAAGAGCAAATGGTCTGATTCTCAAAGGACTAAAGCCTCGGCTGATGCGTGATCTCAAGCACGCAGCAGGCGCTTGGGTCGACGAGCTTCCATCAGTTCTGTGGGGATTGAGGACCACCCTGAACCGGTCGACTAGGAGAACTCCGTTCTTTCTGGTATA
Organism: Aegilops umbellulata; assembly: GCA_032464435.1. Lineage (NCBI taxonomy): Eukaryota > Viridiplantae > Streptophyta > Magnoliopsida > Poales > Poaceae > Aegilops > Aegilops umbellulata. The sequence continues at coordinate 361,353,421 of CP136059.1, forward strand.
CGGAGCCGAAGCAGTCCTGCCGAGTGATCTACTTCACAAGGCACCCCGAGTCGAGCTTTATACCGAAGATGAAGCAGAACAAGCCCGGCAAGACGCAGTCGACCTCCTAGAAGAAGAAAGAGAAATGGCTATGATCCGATCGACCATTTATCAGCAAGACTTGCGTCGATTCCATGCCAGGAATGTGAAGATTCGAGCCTTCCAAGAAGGAGATTTGGTCCTCCGAGTGGATCAACAGAAACCACACAAACTCGCTCCTACCTGGGAAGGCCCCTTCATCGTCACCAGAGTCCTCCACAATGGAGCGTATCACCTTTACAATATCGATCGCCAGATTGACGAGCTACGAGCATGGAATGCGGACCTACTCCGCCCCTTTTACACTTGAATTCTCACTCGGATGAGATGTAATAAGAAAAACTTCTGCAGTTTATTTATCAAAGACAAGAGTGTTACAATTTTTCCACTAATTGTTGTCGCTTCTGTTTGCGTGTGAAATCCCCCAGTGGGTGGCTCAGCTGCGAATCCGTTTCGCCTAAGTCTATATGTAAAAAAAAATCCTATCGAGTGGAGAGCCAGCCTCTCACTCGGAGGCTTAGCTGCGAACCCGTTTCGCCTAAGTGTTTAAAATCCTACCGAGTGGTGAGTAAACCTCTCACACGGGGGCTTAGCTGCAGCCCAGTGCTCGCCTAAATTTGAAAAAATCCTACCGAGTGGTGAGCAAGCCTCTCACTCGGGGGCTTAGCTGCAGCCCAGTGCTCGCCTAAGATTGAAAAAATCCTACCGAGTGGTGAGCAAACCTCCCACTCGGAGGCTTAGCTGCAGCCCAGTGCTCGCCTAAGATTGAGAAAATCCTACCGAATGGTGAGCAAACCTCCCACTCAGGGGCTTAGCTGCAGCCCAGTGCTCGCCTAAGTGTTTAAAAAATCCTACCGAGTGGTGAGCAAACCTCCCACTCGGGGCTTAGCTGCAGCCCAGTGCTCGCCTAAGTGTTTAAAAAATCCTACCGAGTGGTGAGCAAACCTCCCACTCGGGGGCTTAGCTGCAGCCCAGTGCTCGCCTAAGTGTTTAAAAAATCCTACCGAGTGGTGAGCAAACCTCCCACTCGGGGGTTTAGCTGCAGTCCAGTGCTCGCCTAAGTTTGAAAAAATCCTACCGAGTGGTGAGCCAGACTCCCACTCGGAGGCTTAGCTGCAGCCCAGTGCTCGCTTAAGATTGAAAAAATCCTACCGAGTGGTGAGCAAACCTCCCACTCGGGGGCTTAGCTACAGTCCAGTGCTCGCCTAAGATTGAAAAAATCCTACTGATTATTGAGCCAGACTCCCACTTCGGGGCTTTACTGCAGCCAAGTGCTCGCCTAAGTTTGAAAAAATCCTACGGAGTGGTGAGCCAGACTCCCACTCGGAGGCTTAGCTGCAGCCCAGTGCTCGCCTAAGTGTTTAAAAAATCCTACCGAGTGGTGAGCAAACCTCCCACTCGGGGGCTTAGCTGCAGTCCAGTACTCGCCTAAGTTTGAAAAAATCCTACCGAATGGTGAGCCAGACTCCCACTCGGGGGCTTAGCTGCAGCCCAGTGCTCGCCTAAGTGTTTAAAAAATCCGACCGAGTGGTGAGCCAGACTCCCACTCGGGGCTTAGCTGCAGCCCAGTGCTCGCCTAAGTGTTTTAAAAAATCCTACCGAGTGGTGAGCCAGACTCCCACTCGGGGGCTTAGCTGCAGCCCAGTGCTCGCCTAAGTACACAACATATCCCAATCCGCAAGGACGACAAAGTGCGAATCGACTGCTATCTTCTCCTTCGGAGCTGCACCTCAAGTACGAAGTTATTTCGAGTGAAGATCAAGTTCCACTCGACAGTTAATCCATGAAGATATTTAACGATAAATCAAGTTCGGATAAGATCCCAAAGGTCCCAGATCTCAGATCAAAGTACTCGAGCCTTCAGTTCGACTGAGTTTAACGGTTACAAAATCCATTCGGCATTCCGAGGCAAATTTAAAGTGAAGCATCAAAGTTTTATTCATCTGGCGGAGGACTGGAAGGGGCGACGAACTCGTCCAAGTCGATCCCCTCTGCAATACGAGTGGCCGCAGCAATGAAAGTCTCCATGAAGTCTTGAAAGTTGTGCTTCCTGGAATTACCAACTTGCATAGCAACCAGCTTTTCCTCTCGCGCCTCCTTGCAGTGGACGCGGACCAGGGACAGAGCGACATCAGCACCACACCTTGCGGAGGATTTCTTCCATTCTGTCACTCGACCAGGAACGTCATTCAGTCGAGTCATCAGAGACTCGAGGTCATTCGGAAGCATCATCCTAGGCCAGAGCGACGTGTCGATCCGCGACGCCGCAACCTTCAGTCGAGCCAGATAATCAACCACACTTGCAACACGAGACTCCAGTCGGAGCACGTTCATAGCAGCTTCATCTTTCACTGGGGAGTTAATGGGATCCAAATCCCTCTCCACTCGACTGGTCTCTTCCTCAAAGTTCTGGCAGAATTCTGTAAACACAAGTCAAAGATAAAACAGCGACCCTGCATGAGCCTAGTGACGACAAGCCAGTCAGGTGAAAATTGTTACCCTCAAGCATGACGAACAGTTTCTTGGCGAGTCCCCCGAGATAAGCTTCAAGATCGTTCTTCTTCCCCACCAGTTGACTGGCCTTGTCACCCAGAGCTATCTTGTCATTTTTCAGACGGCTAACTTCTTGATTAGCCGCATCAAGAGCAGTTTTCAGTCTAGAGTTCTCCTTTTCAAGAGCTCCGACTGAAGTCAGCTTTTCTTCAGCAAGCTTGGGCTTGTTCAAGGCCTCCTTCTGCTCTTCGGCAAGATCTTGATCCTTCTTCTTCAGAGATTCCTCTAGTTTATCTACGGAACGTCGAGTGAGATCAGCATCAAGAATGGACAAGAAAGAAAAGTCACTCGTCAAGAATGGAGAACCTCCCCAGCCATACCTTTTGCTTCTTCTCGCGCCTTCTGCAAGTTCTCCTGAGCAAGCTTCAGGTCAAGGTTGAGCTGGATCTGTTGCTTCTCCAACTCGGTGAAGCGAGCCACAAGTTCACAGGATTTCTGCGAGAAATCAGTCGACAGATGTCCAAGATAAGTTGCTTACGAGTAACCAAGAGGCAATGATGGCGTTTCTAAGACTACAGCCGAATCAAAAACATTCGACAGTAGTCTCGGGGACTACACCCAGTGGGTGCACTCAGCGTGCCCCCACTGGTTTTCAAAAAAAAAGTCGACTGCCCGCAGTCGACCGGATACAGTTCCATTCGACATGGCCTGCCCAGACCGAGTGAAGAAGTACAACTACAGAAAGACAACATAAAGACTACAGTCCACTGCCAGCAGTCCACCGTAGTCTCAGGGACTACACCCAGTGGGTGCACTTAGCGTGCCCCCACTCGTCCAAAAATTAACAGTCGCACCTAGTGGGTGTACAGAAATAAAGATCTTCAGAAAAGAGATTCTTCAGACAGCATATCCTAACAGAACAAGTGTTGAGTCGACTGACCTGGACGTTGCTCTGAAGAGCTGAACTCACGTCATAAGCTGCTTGGCTGGCTTCCCGAACCACCTTCACTTGCTCCATCATGATCCCCGCCTGGCGTATAGCTTCTTTAGCAGCCCCCACTTGGTCCTCAGGGATGTGGTGTGTGGTGTAAATCGAAAGCGGATCTGCAGTCGACGTTGAAGGCCGGACACTCGTCAGAGGCTCAGCAAAGGTCACAGAAGCCCGAGTGGTATCGCCACCCTCACGCACTACGGCCTCAGACGCCGGAGTAGTTTGTGGAGTCTTGCCAGCCGACGCCCTCCTATTCCTTCTCGCCCTCAGCGGCACTTCGTCGTCATCGTCAGAGAGGTCAATGACATGAGGAGGAGCTACAAGAGAAAAGTTCAATCGACCAGAGTTATAACAAATTGACAGTCGACTCCAGGCAGAGCATAAATAATCATACCAGGGTTGGAGGTAACAGCGTCTTCCATCTCTTGATCATCATCCTTGGCGGAGGTCTCCGAGGTGGCAGCTCTGCAAAATTTCAAAAGTCAGCAAGCTTGATCAATGAGTTGACCAAGAGTCAGTCGCAGTCAGCAAAAGAAAACAAATTCTACTATTACCCAGAAATGGTGGGGACGGTCATCTTCATCTTGGGCAGAGTCTTGGGCGGATTCGACGGCGTCGCGCGTGGATGCTTGGGAGCTTTTTTCAGTCGGCGCTGGAGAAGAGGTTCGAGTGCGCTTCGACGACTGCCGATCTGGGAGCAGTCGCCTTACCACGTTCCCGCACAGGGTCGTGTGTAAGCTTGGATCGCCTTTCCCAGCGGGGGGGGGGGGGGGTTCGGCTTCCTCCTCCTCCTCTTCACTCGAGTCGTCGTCGCCATCCTCCTCTCCCTCGCCGTCAGGTTTCCACTCTCCTGGCTCGTCTCCGCTCTCACCTCCGCTCGCCTCTCCTTCCTCGGCCTGCTCTTGCGCTCCATTGGGTGTCGAGTACATCTCAGTAGTTGCCTGGACGACAGCATACAAGACAAAAATCAATCGACCGATTCAAAGAGAACAGATAAAGAAAGCAAGATCTCAGTCGGAAACACAAAGTCAGACCTGGTCCACTTCGTATGTGTTGTCGAGTGAAGGAATCCTCCTGGCTCCTCGGGGGTTGTCTTTGTTCCCTGTGATACTTGACAGCCATCCTTCCAGCATCTCGTCAGTGACCTCCTCTGGGTGAATCCGAGTGGTGTCTTCGAGACCCGAGTATAGCCACATCGGATGGTCACGAGCCTGAAGCAGTTGGATACGCCTCCGAAGGAAGACCTCCAACAAGTCCATGCTGTTCACGCCCTCACGGACAAGTTGAACCACTCCACCAACCAACAACTTGACTTGCGCCTTTTCCTCCGGCACTACTTTCAGGGAGGTAGGTTTCTGCGCCCGGTTCAGAGAGAAAGGGGGAAGCCCAGTCGACTGTCCTGGGGTCGCCTGGTCTTTAAAGTAAAACCAGGTCGACTGCCAACCACGGACCGACTCGGGAAAGGTTATAGACGGAAAAGAACTTTTTCCCCTCATCTGGATCGCCATGCCCCAGCACAGCTGGATCACTTGAGTCCGTTCATCACTCGACTTGGCCTTCTTGACCGATTGGGAACGACAAGTGAAGATGTGCTTAAAGAGTCCCCAATGGGGGCGGCAGCCCAAGAAATTTTCACACAAGGAAACGAAAGCAGCAAGATACACGATAGAATTGGGAGTGAAGTGATGGAGCTGCGCTCCGAAGAAGTTCAAGAAACTCCGGAAAAAAGGATGAGGAGGCAGAGAGAATCCGTGATCGATATGGGTAGCGAGGAGGACGCACTCACCATCAAGAGGCTGGGGTTCAACTTCTTTCCCCGGGAGACGCGCAGCTTCATGGAGAATGACTCCCCCCTCGACCATATCATGAAGGTCCTCCTGCCGAATCACCGATGGCATCTAGTCGCCCTGGATCCAATCCTTGGGCAGAGCAGTCCTCGAGGAAGATCCGCCCTGAGCAGACTTCTTCCCCTTCCCCTGCACCGCCGCCTTCTTCATGCGCTCCAGAGCTGACGTCTTGTCCTTCACCATCGTCGTCGGCGAAGCTCGAACAAACTTACGGCACTAAGGTGAGAGCGGAGGTGGCGGAGGATCTCGCGAAGGGAGGAGGAAAAGTGAAGGTGCATTGCTCGGAAGTCCAGAGCCGGCAGCTTATAAGAGGTCACTTCCGGGTGGCTGACTGGTAGGCCCGGGCAATCCTGTCAAATCCCGCAACAGACGCGCACGCGGTACGTGGTGAAAAAGGTGGCGCGGGGATCGAGAGCTTCCGTCTTATCACATCCGATTACTGCGGCCGCTCCCGTCCCGCGCACTTCCCGAAATTAAAATGCCGCAAAATCCGCGGGCTGCAGAACAACTTGTCAAGCAGAAGATCCCTTTCACATCATCACTCGGAACTTCACAAATAAAGAAACTCATTCGACAAGAGGCCTAGAATGGATCAAGGCAACTGAAAGAACTTGACGATGTCATCTATGACGATTGATCCGAAACAAGGCGCTCATATAGCACGGAGAACCAGTCGGAAGGATCCCCAACTCCTTCCTCTCTCAAACCTCGATCCATTCGTGGGCTAATGATGAAGCTATGTACCTAGGGTGGAGGCATGAGCATGTCCTAAGTGCCCTACCCAAGGACATCCATAGAATAATTCACCTTTCAATCGACTTGGAGGTATCCCACTCGAAGGACTCGAAGACACTCGACCATGAAGCAATCACTCGACCATGAACCAATCACTCGACTGCGAGGAGATCTAAAGTCACTCCGCACGCAAACGGTCTGCCATTAAGTAGCTTTTATGGTCATCATAGCACTTTATTAGGGACGTTACCAGTAACTCCCAGTCTTAATGTACTTTAAACACTGCATTACTGAGGGCTGCAGGGGCCTGGCGAATTCTATATAAGCCACCCCCCTCCTCAGTATCAAGGGTTCGCACCCCTGTTATTCACACACCTATAATCCAATCGACCGCCTCCGGGCACCGAGACGTAGGGCTGTTACTTCCTCCGCGAAGGGCCTGACGCGATCGGCCCCGACGAAGCGCGCCTTGAGGCTAGCCCGGACCTCCGCTGCCATCTTCTTCGACGCCACCTATAGGAGCAGGTCTTCCGCGAGCGCAGTGAGCAGGTATGCCCTCGCCGGCTTGTCCTTCTTGGCGATCACGGCCGCCGCCGCCTCCTCCGGCACGACCACCGCCGCCCACTACCCGGCCACGTCGAGGTTCGCCTCGACCTTGATGGCCCACGCCGTGTAGTTGTCGCCGGTGAGCTGCGGCACCGAGTGCAGCATCGATCCTCCTGCTCTGCCGCCGTACGGGACGATCAACATCGCCGGCCCGCCCTGATCTTCACGTGGCTCAGATACCAAGTATTGCAACCGCCAGTCCCTAGCCCTAGCTCTCCTCTCCCTCTCGCTTGGCTCACTCTTTGCTGCCGTGGCTCGATCAAAAGAAAGAGGAAGAAGGAGATCAGAGGAGTGGTGGAGAGAGGTGTTTTTCTGGCGCACGAACGCCTCCTTGTTCCCTCGAGCACGAACTCGACTGTGTCACCCTGTTACAACGCCACCGTGCGTCTTTATACCCCGAGCCAGCGCACCGGGCACACACCCACGCCTCCACTCGCACCAGACCGTGCCCGCGCTCGTGCCTCGCCCGAACGCGCGCTTATCGCGGTGAGCCTCGCTGGATCGCACCCGATCGGGCCGCACGGCTCACCAATAGACCCACACACACACACACACACACACACACACACACACACACACACACATGCCTACGGTGTACACTTGCACGATCACCCTGTGCCCCACACGCGCGCACGCACACACAACAACCCACGGCCCCGATGCGCCCGACCCGGCCAGCTCACGCCCATACACGCGCTGGTCGGGTCCGGTGCGTCGCCGCGGCTTATTTGCCCAACACAAATTAGACGAAATTCATGCAACCGAGATGATTTTCATGTAAACTGGACGAAAACATTTACATTTCGCACATATTTCAACTAAACTATAATGGACTATGCTAGGCTATTCTAACCTAGTATATCGCCGGCCGCGGCGGAGGCCGTTTCCCACAACATGTCTTCCCCATGTCCGACGACAAACTCACCAGAAAGCCGTTAGTCGCACAGCTAAATGCTTCAGCGATAGGGGAAGAATAGCCTCCGCCTCTGCGAAGCACGGATCATCCGTTGATTTTTGGGCGGGGGAAGACGTTCGCGGTGGCCTACGCACTCACGAAGCAGCCAAGTCACCGCATGTGTAACTTGGCAAGACAGTGGTGGTGGTCTTCTTTGGACCCAAACGGCGGTGGCCTCCTATGGTCTACTTTTCGCTATCGACGACGGCCGCGGATGTGCCCCAGCCAAATTCTTCAACAGCCGCTTCAATCTCCGTGAACATGGCTTCTTTCTCGGCCAGCAAGACACGCTGCCACCATCGCTCATGGCAGATTAGGCAGACAGCGACGAAGGATAGCTTGGACGGGCGAGGGTGGTGGCGCTCTTCCAACACCATGTCAGTGTAGTGTGCTCGTTCCTCGCCCATGGTGAAGTCGGGCTGGATCGGCGAGGGTGGTGGCACCGACTCGTCTATGTCGCTGCCCTCCGCAGAGCTCACCAGCAAGCCAGCCTATATCTAGCTGGCTTGGCGGGCCACCCGGCAGGCTGCAAGGCCGAAGAGTTCCTTCTTCTGCTCGCTGGAGAGGCCGTCCCACAGGTCTTTGGAGCTCGAGGCCATGTTGTGTGTTCTGCAAAGAGGAGATGGAGAGCGGAGGTGTGGTGCGGCTGTTGCCCAGCGGTTGGCCACATTTAAATAACAGGCGGATGCAAGGTGCCAAGAGGCAGGGTGTTAATGTCGGTCGATGTGCAGACGGACGTGTAGCGCTCCAAGCGTTGGAGTTCCTCAGCAGACACGCTAGTTTAATAGACGTAGGCGGGCGGGTGGGCGGACGAATAACGTTTAATTGTGGAGCAAAGACCCGTGCAGCGGGCGGCGCTCTCAGTCGGCACCGCTTCAATGCCAGCTCCAGTGAGAGATCACACCCGTTCTGGGCCAGTATGAATGCGGTGCTGACCAATTCGGGCGGGAAAGTTGACGGCCAAGAGAGAGGGTTTTGAGTGAGTCGTGATTGTTCAGAAGAGGGCGTGACAGCAATCTAGACGCCCGCTGCCATCCCCACCCACCCCTCCCCCCACCCCTCTCCTTCGGTTTGTGACGCCCTAACCAGTCAACGGACAGATATAGACCTATTTGAATGACAAAATGTGTCTGGACAGCATGGTCTAGACGAATGCGAGGTTGTCTGTACAACATGGTCCAGATGAATGCGAGGGGTTTAACGGCCCATGTGGGAGATGCCCTGATGCCATCCTACGAGGTAGCTAGGCATACCGGTCGAGAATTCGGCTATTGGTAGACTTTTCAATGGCCCCTTCGACCAACCAAACTCCCCCTCCACGAAACAGATCGAGACGTTCTCGTGCCAGGTGACCGTGACTCAGCATCATTTGTTGTACTGCTACAGGAGCGGGACGTACATACTCCGAAAACATGTGTGGCTCTAGGGACAAACCGTGTTGTCTGCAGGATGTCGCGATATTTTTCTTCTCCATCACGACCATACACACACACACATCGTACGTACACGCGCTCAGAGCAAGAGGAATCCGAGAAACATGATGGACCTGTAGGTCGTAAAAATACCAGAAGAATACCTTATTATAGTACGTATGCATACTCAGACGTACTGGCTAAGCAATGCACGACGAATTAGTTGATACTACTATATATTAACAGTTTCAAACTCTTCTATGGAATAGTTTCATTGCCGGAAACTTGCCAAGCGAAGAACTGGATATTCTGCATGTGTGTTGTCTATAGATTCTTGCTGTTAGTTAGCTCTGCTTTAGCCTTTTTAGTTGCGCATGTTTGGCCTCTGGCCCTGACAGATTCAGTGAACTTGTTGGCTTCATTTTCATTGGAACCGGTGAGGCCCTCCATGTTACTCTAAAAAAACATGGTTGGTGGATACACACGACGTGACGCGCGTGAGCAATGTATGCGACAATCGTGCACATTTAGTGAATTTTGCACACGACTCACCTGGGTCATGTCTACTCCTCGGTGGAGGATGGATCCACGCAGCTGCAGCCTCTCCTCTCCTCTCCTCTTCCTATAAATTTGGAGGGCATGTCTGCATTGCTCATATCCTCCATCCATCCAAAGGCACGGCAGTAGCAGCTTGTTCATCTCATATCCTCCAGGCTTAGTTACCAAGTTCACTAGCCTACTTAGCCGATCTGTAACACGCCACACTACGCTAGCCAGCCACCATTAATTCGGAAACCGATGGCTGCTGCGCATGCCTTCTTCTCCTTCTCCTTGGTCGAGCCGGTGCTCCATTCGGCTTCACCGGTAGGTGGCAATGGTGGCCGGAGCGGCCGCAACCATGGCTTCTTCCGCCCCTCGACGGTGATATGTCCCGGGCGGGAGCCTGCGTCTCATGGGCTGTCCGATGATTTTGACTTCCAGGTATATATATTGTTATGGCCGGTGAATACACTTAGCACACATGTTTGTCTTTTTTAGTTACACCAGGGGTCGATTTCAAACCCATCAGAGCTAATGTTGAGCCTAGCTTTTTGAATCTCACCAGGCTATCGTCATAAACGGCACCTTCCACGGAAAGAAAAATAAAAGAGACTTGGTCGTAGGAGAAACTAGTTAGTAAATCAGTCTTGTTAAGTCTCAGTCGTCTGAGATTTCATTAAGTCTTAGTCGATACTATATTCATGAGATCTTGCGTTGAGATCCGTGCAGAATTTTTTTTTCTTTTTCTCTCTTTCATGTTACCTTACTTGATAAGACCTGATTAAATCTCAGTCGACTGAGGCCGTGCCACACCATTAGTAAATAGAAGTGAGGCTTGAACCTTGGCTAGCCCGCCACCTCATTTTCTATACCCTCAGTTTAGAAGTCATTTTAATTAGGATGTTGTGACTACTGAGAACGGAGGAGATACAAAAAATGTGTATTTCATTCATAAATTAATGATATCTCTGTTTTGTGGTTGATAATGATATGTGTTTTGAATGAGGACAATTCTCAATCCTTACCTCTTCCTGTTATTTTTTAAAAGATGTTGACAAAATATAAACATACATTATCATGGAAGTATTTTAATAGAGAATCTAATTATTTTAAGTCTTGTAAACTATGTATTCTTTTTTTAAAGAAATTTTCTCTTTGTGTGCAACAACAGGAAAGCCTAACGAATGTTCAAGCATTGTTGCATCACCATCCGACGAGTGGACGAGGCTTATTGACCGCTGTTGACCACCTCAAGCGCCTCTGCATCGACCACTATTTCCAAGATGAGATAGACACCATCGTGGACTCATGTGTGGATCTCATCCATGGTGACGATCTGCTTGATGCAACCCTTTCATTCAGGTTGATGAGAGAAGCTGGATATTGTGTTTCGGCAGGTTAGTAAAATACAAGCTTAGTATGTCAAGACAGATAAATACACAAGTTCGGGAAGCTTGAGTGCAGTAATAGTCTATGAAATGAATTTTGCGTGATAACTTTGTTGGAAAAGACTAGAGTAGCCAAGTCCAATATAATTTTTTAACGTTTTTTTGTGGAGTGTACAAGCACCTCCCTTGAGACGTATTCTTCTCATTATGTATGACCCTGGCTGAGAGCCCTTCTGCATGACTTGTAGACGATGTTCTTTGAAAGTTCACAAACGATAATGGTGATTTTAACCTTGGGCTCAGCAAAGACGTTAGAGGGTTGCTGAGCTTGCAAGACATGTCACACCTCAACATGGGAGAATCATCACTCTACAAGGCAAATGAATTCTCAAGCAAGCATCTTAGATTTGCAATTAATAATTTGGAGCCAAACCTTGCAAGATATGTGAGGCAGTCATTAGACCATCCCTATCATGTGAGTCTGATGCAATACAAGGTAAGGCACCATCTGAGCTACATGCAGAACTTGCCCACTAGGAACATGGCAATTGAGAATCTGGCACGTGCAGAGTTTCAGATTAAGAAGTTGCAGCATCAGAGGGAGATGCAAGAGGTTAAGAGGTATAAACATATAATCTACTACCTTTCCATGATTAATTTTGTAAATAGTAGCAACTATGTACACCATCTTGATAATAGAAAAACGCTAGATCTCTTGGCCAGATTTTATAAATTAGTATTTTTGATTGATAATGTATTCCCGCAATTGAAAGGGTGGTGGTTTTACTATATGAATATTTCCCTTTCACACAGATGGTGGATGGATCTAGGATTGGCTCAAGATGTACCGGATGCAAGGGACCAAGTTCTTAAATGGTACATGTGGCCCATGACTTTCCTAGAGGGTTTCTCCTTCTCTAGATATCGGATCGAGATCACAAAGATCATATCCATAGTCTACATTGTGGATGACATATTTGATCTTGTTGCCACACAAGAGGAGCTCTCTCTCTTTAATGAAGCGATCAAAATGTGAGCAATGATGTCCCCATGAAAATAAGATTGATAATTGTTACTGAAGAAATGTAGTTGCATTTCTTTGTAATTAAATTGCATATTAAATCTGTCCAATCGCATATTCAAACTTCTTTAACATTTAGCTACAATATATGAAGATGTTTTAAGACTTGTTTGAAATGAACATTGTGCCTTTAAGATAAACATTTACATATATTAATATTTTTATAATTATTTATTGTATATTCATACAAACTAGTGCACATTGCCATTGTAGCCCATTCATAAGGTCTAAACTAGAATGGTATCTATCTGTTAATGGGGTAATAAGACTCATGTGTTAGTTAAGACCTTATACATGATGTACAAAATGTTGTTATAGAAGTTTCACACACAAATTGCATATTTTGATAGGTGGGATCTTGCAGCTGCTGACTCACTTCCCAACTACATGATATCATGTTATAAGGCTCTTTACACCACTACAAATGATATTGCCGATATGGTCAGAAAAGAGCATGGAGCGAACCCTATCAATCATCTCAAGAAAGCTGTATGTCTACTAGAGTAGTTCTTCATTTCTCTTTAGTTTAATTTTCCTAAGCAACTAAATATAGTAAAAGTACCAGCTAAAATATTTATGTGTACTGTATAATTTTTGAGTATTTTATCCTATGTATGATTATTTGTTGTTCATTTCGTTTGCCCGTGCTCTCCCTCCCCACACCACCTCCTCCTTTTCCGATTTTTCTGATTTTCTCGACCGACTTTCGTTGAGTAATCTCAACTGACCATGTTTTATTGGCTTACCAAAAACTCATATAATTTTCTTTAGCAAGCCAGTAAGTAATAAGAATTGACACAATTATCTAAAGTGCATTTTTGGTACCTAATCACACTAACACTAAAATGGCGAGTAAACCATGGTGATTACATATAAAATATGTGCGACCCTATTGCAATGCACGTGAAATTACCTAGTTGTATGTAAAAAATAATAGATGGTAAAATAACACGTCAATAATTAATCTTTTCTCCCTGTCTTTTTCTTCTTACAGTGGGCAAATTTGTTTGATGGATTCATGATCGAGGGAAAATGGTTATCTACTAATCATGTCCCTACATCCGAGGACTACCTAAGAAATGGAATCATCACCTCAGGAGCACCACTTGTTTTCCTACATCTTTTCTTCATGTTGGGGCATGATTTAACATAGGGTAACAAAGACAAGATTAATCAGGTCATCTCCTGCCCTGCAAAGATCATGAGGCTCTGGGATGACATGGGTAGTGCAAAGGTTAGAACTCAGAAAGAATGTTATCAAATAACACATTAGGATTGACATAACAATTTATTTTACACAAAATCATTCAGTTCATATCCTAGTGGGTGCGCATCCATGTCGACATTGACCAAAATAGGCATGATCTGATATTTTTGTTTTTGTCTAATGCAGGATGAATCACAAGAAGGGCTAGATGGATCATACAAAGAGTTATACCAGAGAGAAAATCCTCATGGTGATGCCGATGAGCACATGGTGGAGATGATTGCGAGTGAATGGAGTGTCTGATCAAGGAATGCTTCTCTAGGATGAAGTCAACATTATCGCATAGCTTCATCATGGCATCACTAAACTTTGCGAGGATGGTCCACGTCATGTATGGCTACGATGACGAGCAAAAACTCCCCATACTTGAGGATTACACCAGGATGTTGCTCTTCTAAATCATGCATTCTAGCACATTGTATATATGTCTTAATGTAGTGCATCAATTTATTTTGTAAGGTTGCCATCTAGGATGTTGACTAGCATTCTACATCATTACCATGTGTGTTTCAAGTATAAAGACGATAAATATACCCGGAGAAAAGTTATGAACCGCTTGCAAGGCCATACAATGTTGCGGTGTGTGATAAGATCAATGCATATGAATTTATGAGAATTGGGCCCTATTAAATATTTTAGAATGAAATTTATGAATGTATGAGAATAGTATTGGGTGGTGCAGCTTTATGACGATGTGCATATTGTCACTAGTAGAAAGAGGGTCAAATGTTCAGATCATTAGTACCGGTTTGTATTTGAGCCGGCACTAATGTGACCATTAGTGCCGGTTCCAACGGCTAGGCGGGCCACTCTCATTAGTACCGGTTCGTGCCGAACTTTTAGCACTGGTTCGTGCCACGAGCCAGTACTAAAGAGAGTGGTTGCAGGATGTTGTCAGTCTAGGGCCCCTGCAGCACCTTTAGTACCGGTTCGTGCCTCGAACCGATACTAAAGGTCGTCCTATATAAACCCTTCGTCCACCCGCACTCTGTTCTTCCCCCTTTCCCCTCTCCTCTGTTCTTCCCTTCCTCTCGAGCTCATCACAAAATTTGCCCAAATTTGGTCAAGATTTGAAGGCCCCCATCCATTCAAATGATCACAAAGGTTATCAACTTTGTCCTTTCATCTTTCATTGCTAGATTAGCTCTTGCAATGGTTTATATAGTGATTAATTTGTGGGTTTTAGTAATTTGGGAGGAATTATATGTGGTAGTATTTGATTTATATGCAATCTGAGGTCAAAATAACACTTAGTTTGCATATGTAGGTATGGTTTACTTAGTGCCTTCTAAATCTCCATCGTAACCACCGTCGATCGCCCGCACCGTCCCGTTGCCGGCACCACCTTGTGGTGAGCCTCTTGTTCATGAATTTTTTATATAAAAATTTCATGTCTGTGTGATTTGGATATATAGTTTCTCATATAATTATCTTACCCGTACGTTGTTTGCTATACATAGTGCCATGGTTTTGATATCTGTCCCCATCGGCCCTCATCCGTGTTATGATTCGGATGTGGTATATTCTTTCAAACTATTTGTTGCATTTCATGTTTATGACAAATCATGCCCATCAAGTTGACATAGATATTTTTATCTAGGAGGTATGTGAAACGGAAATTCTAACCGACCATATTATCGAGAGGTTAAATTTAGTTGAAAGAGAAAACGAGTATTTGAAAGAAAAATTGAAAAGAATTGAGGGGAGAAGATGGAATTGGAGTTGCATGTTGTCGATGTCGTCGATGATCACAAGATCAAGATGGAGAAAATGTGTCTGAAGATTAGAAAGATTAGAAAATATGCCATTGATAGTGAGGCTTGGTATCATTATGCTGTTGGATCAATTGTTACCATAGTTGCGATCTTGATCACATTTGTTGCCGCATTTAAATGCTTTAGCTAGAGAGTTATTTGTTTGTTGCATTTAAGTATTGTATGAACTTTATGAATGAACTTGTATTAATTAGGTCTTTTTGGTGTTGTGTAATGAAGATGAGCCGACAATGGATGTAAGATGACTGATGCTCTCCAGAGTTCATTAATGGCGTGCATACTTTTCTGCTTGCGGCTGAGGCAAACAAGCTGGCAGATGGTTTTATGCCTTGTCCATGTGCTAGCTGTAAGAATGGTCACAATTACTCTAACATAAGAACCATTCACATCCACATGTTTGAGTCCAGTTTCATGCCCCACTATAATGTTTGGACCAAGCATGGAGAAAGAGGGGTTATGATGGAATAAAATGAAGAAGAGGCGGACGACGACAGCTATCCTGGACATGGGTTCCCTGAATACGATGATACAACAATGGGGGAAGAAGCTGAGCCGGCAATGGGGGAAGAAGTTGAGCCGGCAATGCGGGAAGAAGCTGAAGAAGAGGCATCATATAAGCCCGCTGATGATCTAGGTCGGGCCATTGCCGATGCAAAGAGAAACTGCGCAAGTGATTTGGAGAAGAAGTTGCAGCGCATGTTAGAGGATCACAAGAATTTGTTGTACCCAAATTGCAGAGCTGACAAGAAAAAGTTGGGCACCACACTGGAATTGCTGCAATGGAAGGCAGAGAATGGTGTATCTGACAAGGGATTCGGAAATTTGCTGGTAATGATAAAGAATATGCTTCCAAAGGACAACGAATTGCCCGAGAGTACGTACGAAACAAAGAAGGCTGTCTGCCCTCTAGGGTTAGAGGTGCAGAAGATACATGCATGCCCTAATGATGGCATTCTCTACCGCGGTGAGTACAAGGATTTGAACGTGTGCCTGGTATGTGGTGCATGCGCTATAAGATTAGCCGCGATGACCCTGGTGATGTCAAGGGCGAGCGCCCCAGGAAAAAGATTCCTGCTAAGGTGATGTGGTATGCTCCTATAATACCATGGTTGAAACGTTTCTTCCAAAACAAAGAGCATGCCAAGGCGATGTGATGGCACAAAGAAGACCGTAAGAATGACGGAAAGTTGAGAGTACTCGCTGAGGGTCGAAGTGGAGAAAAATTGAGAGAAAGTACAGGGAGGAGTTCGCAGGTGACACAAGGAACGTATGGTTTGGTCTAAGCACATATGGCATTAATCCTTTTGGGGAGCAGAGCAGCAACCATAGCACATGACCTGTGACTCTATGTACGTACAACCTTCCTCCTTGGTTGTGCATGAAGCGGAAGTTCATTATGATTCTAGTGCTCATCCAAGGCCCTAATTAACCCGACAACGACATTGATGTGTACCTAAGGCCATTAGTTGAAGAACTCTTACAGCTATGGAATGGAATAGGAATAATTTGACCTAAAGGCGTTGCTATTCGTGACCATCAATGATTGGCCTGCTCTCAGTAACCTTTCATGAATGACAAACAAGGGATGCCGCGCATGCACGCACTGTTTGGATGATATCGATAGTATATATTTGGATAATTGTATGAAGAATGTGTACCTGGGACATCGTCGATTTCTTCCGAGTAGGCATCCCGTAAGAAAGAAAGTCAATCATTTCAAAGGTGAGGCAGATCACCGGACGAAACCTCGCCACCGTACTGGTGCTGATGTACATGATCTAGTCAAGGATTTGAAGGGAGTCTTTGGAAAGGATCATGCCGGACAACCTGTTCTGAATGACGCTGACGGACGTGCATCCATGTGGATGAAGAAATCTACATTTTGCGACCTTCCCTATTGGAAAGACCTAGAGGTCCGCTACGCAATCGACGTGATGCACGTGACAATGAATCTTTGCGTGACCCTGCTTGGCTTCTTGGGCGTGTATGGGAAGACAAAAGATACACCGGAGGCACGGAAGGACCAGCAACATATGCACGGAAAATACAGCATACATCAGGGCCATGCCAGCTACGCTCTGACCAAAGAAGAGAAGGAAATCTTCTTTGAATGCCTGCTTAGTATTATGTTACCGTCTGGCTTCTCGTCGGATATAAAGGAAATAATAAATATGGCAGAGAAAAAGTTCCAGAACTTAAAGTCTCATGACTGCCACATCATTATGATCCAACAACTTCCGGTTGCATTGAGGGGGCTTCTACCGAAAAACATTCGATTAGCCATTGTGAAGCTATGTGCATTCCTCAATGCAATCTCTCAGAAGGTAATCGATCCAGAAATCATACCAAGGTTAGAGAATGATTTGGTGCAATGTCTTGTCAATTTCAAGTTGGTGTTCCCACCATCCTTCTTCAACATCACGACACACGTCCTAGTTCACCTATGCGAAGAAATTATCATTTTGGGTCCTGTATTTCTACACAATATGTTCCCCTCTGAGAGGTTCATGGGAGTCTTGAAGAAATATGTTCATAACCTTGCTAGGCCAGAAGGAATCATCTCCAAGGGCCATGAATATGAGGAGGTCATTGAGTTTTGTATTGACTTTATTCCTGACCTTAAGCCGATTGGTGTTCCTGAATCGCGGCATAAGGGCAGACTGGATGGAAAAGGCATGCTAGGAGGGGATCAAATAATATGTATGGACAGACATTCTCTCATTCAAGCACACTACAAAGTTCTACAGAATTTCGCCTTGGTGGCACTGTATATGGATGAACACAAGAATTTTCTACGCTCAGAAAGTGCAACTATCCCTGGGTGGTTTCAGTAATTCCTAACAACATATAGCTCATTTAGCTAATGCTACTTCAAGATAAACATTTCTGGAAAGCTCAATGATTGGCATGTCATGGATGAGAAAAGTTGACCCCTCAAAATGCTAAGGACAAAAGAATTGGCTCAAGCTCAAAGCACAAGACTCTATATTTTCATTTTAGTGATCCAAGATCACATTGAGTCCATAGGAAAAGCCAATACTATAAAGAGGGGGTGAGGTGTTGCTTAATGAGTTTCTTGCTCGAAGTGCTTAGTGATATGCTCCAAAAACCCTCAACTACTTTCTCACATCCACATATGTCCTAAACCTAAAATCAAACTCGGCCCCAACGAAACTTTCTATCCAGCGCTAGCGAGTTCAATTGACATAGCCACTGCGAGAAACCCTTGTCTTTTCGGTATCACCGATAGGGATCTCGGTCTCACCGAGATGGGATTGTAATCTCTTTGTTTCCCTTCATAATGTTTCGGTCAAACTGAGATGAGCGGTCGGTCCCACCGAGATTGCAATGCAAACTCTTTGTTTCCCTTTCGTAATGTTTCGGTCCAACCGAGATGAGCGAACTG
Organism: Aegilops umbellulata; assembly: GCA_032464435.1. Lineage (NCBI taxonomy): Eukaryota > Viridiplantae > Streptophyta > Magnoliopsida > Poales > Poaceae > Aegilops > Aegilops umbellulata. The sequence goes on from CP136059.1 coordinate 361,371,995, forward strand.
GTCCCACCGAGTTTGCCTGACCAACTCTCTGTTATACTTTTACCAAAATCGGCCTCACCGAGTTTGTTTAATCAGACTCACCGAGATTACTTTATGCCCTAACCCTAGTGAAATGGGGCCCACCGAGTTGACATGTCGGTCACACCGAAAACCCTAACGTTCACATTTTGAACTAAATCGGTCCGCCTGAGTTTCATGATTTGGTCCCACCGAGTTTGGTGATTTGTGTGTAACGGTTCGAATTTGTGTGGAGGCTATATATACATAAATTGGATCCTTAGGCACACTTTGCTACCCAAGTCAGGTGATGACAAGATGATCAGAGGACATGCCATCAACTTGCTCTCAAAAATTCAAAGTCATGAGTTTGATTGTGGAGATTATCAAAAGGACAGCAGCTGATGAGAAAAGGAGTTGTGGGTATGCCCCACAAATTCAGGATCTCATCAACTCAAAGATGGGCACAGGCAAATATCTACTGGATAAGGAGCGCCTGCCCATCTACCATGAATTTGAAGACAAAATTGTAGTCATGACTAAAAATGAACTATCTTCAGCTCAAGCACATGAGAAGAGAGAGAAGGCAAGGGCAGAGAAAGCTGCAAAGATGCCAAGTGTAGAGGAGGCATCTCGGGTTTTCCTGAAGAGCAAGCAAGATCAGTTAGCATATCTGATCCAATCCACCTTGAGGATTGAGAAGGGCTTGGCCACCCTGACTCAAAACCAACAGATCTTGGAGAGGATTATAGAGACCAAATTCTATGATCTTGATGTGAAGGTAACTAAGATCCAAGCTGCAGTTGAGCAACTTTAGGAGCAAGCAGAGGAGAAGAAGGGCAAGTCTACCACAGATGCTTTTGCTAGAGTGCCCAAAGGACAAAGATCTGCTGCAGTGCCCGCGACAGATATTAGAGCAATAGCATCCACTACTAGGAAAAGGGCTAAAGATAGGATTAACACTAATGGCGCACCAGAGAAGTGGTGCGCCACTACTATATACTAATGGCGCACCACCTTCAGATACGCCATTAGAGTTGAAACTACTAATGGCGCACCTGGCCCAGGGTGCGCCATTAGTATCAAACAATTTTCTTTTGAACTAGTGCGCCTGTCCAAACATACTAATGGCGCATCCAGACAAAGTGCGCTAACTAGTAATGGCGCACCTGTCGGAAAGTGCGCCACTAATGCTGTTTTTTATTATATTTTTTATTCCTTTTTTTGCAAAACTACTAATGGCGCCATGTTCCACCGTGCGCCATTATTAGTTTAAACTAGTAATGGCGCACGGTGGAACAGTGCACCATTAGTATGTTTTTTTTGCAAAACTACTAATGGCGCACCAGCAGAAGGTGCGCCATTAGTAACCTGGATTACTAATGGCGCATTTGGTGCTGGTGCGCCATTAGTAAGTGGGCAGCAACAAGATATTTTGGATAGCCTCTCCTACCCACACTCACTTTCTCCCCACTTCATTCTCTCCACCTCCTCCTTGTCTCGGGTGCCTCCTCTTTTTCACCTCATTTCCACCATAGATTCATTCAAATTAAGTGGTTAAATTACCTTGTTTTGATAGGTAAGTAAGGGGGGAAGCTATATTTATGTTGTTCTCCCTACAACAATGTGCACATGCACTTTTTATGGCCTAGCTAGATCTATGTATGTTCGTGGTGTTGCATATGTTTGTGGTGTTGCATATGTGTTTGTGTTTGGAGGTGTACCGGTATTTGAAATGCGACAGTTGCCAATATTTTGCCGGAATGTTGATTCATTTCCGTTTCGGCGAGAATTTTGGCATTAAGCATTCTTTTTGGTCCTATTTTTAGGGAAAGTCATGCCAAATTTTTTCTTGGTTCTAGAATATCGTTTTGCTCTACCCCGCAGGCGACCATGGTCCGCACGATGACCGAAGGCATCGTGAATAGGTTTTTGAGGTCCGCGAAGGACGAGATGCTTCAAAAGAACGAGATAGAGATAAGATGTCCGTGTCGAAGATGCAAGCTGAAGAGCCTTATTGCAGACCCGGATTCCGGGCAGGTGCGAGACCACCTGCTCTTGCGTGGTTTAATGGATGGCTATCGGTGGCAAGGTGATGAAGATGACTAAGAAGTCGTCCATGGGGGTCGGGCAAGAAATGAGGAAGGGCAGCAAGACAACCACCGCGGCTCGGGCAGGCGAGAAGACGAAGAATCCCCAGGAGATGATCACGACGGTGATGCTGTACACAGTCATCATGTAGAAGATGCAGGACATGATGATGAGGAAGATGCCGGAGCAGACGACGGGCATGATCATGAAGATGATGATGCCGGCGGAGCAGACGACGGTGGACCATCGATGGGCTGGGTGCAGGACCCTTATATTCAAGAGCTGCTTCTCAAGCAGACGGATAACGCAAGAGCTGCCGCCCGAGAGAAAGCCAAGATGGATCAACTTGAGTTAGACGCGATTACTCCATTGTATGAAGGATGCAGGCCCGAGGATACCCGCCTGAAAGTAACGCTCATGGCTCTGGAGATGAAGGTAAAACACAAAATGACCGACGCATGCTTCAACGAGAACATGTCATTCTGGCACGAACGTCTTCCCAAGGGGAACAAGTGCCCGACCAGTTTGGAGGAGGCAAAGAAAATCGTGTGTCCTCTGGATTTACCGCATGTGAAATACCATGTGTGCATGAACAATTGCATCATTTATCGGGACAAGCACGCAGAGTCTACCATATGTCCGGTGTGCGGCGTCACTCGATACAAGAAGAGGAAGAAAGCTCCTCGAAAAGTGGTGTGGTACTTTCCGATCACTCCTCGTCTGCAGCAGTATTTCGCGGACCCTAAGGTAGCAAAGCTCCTGCTTTGGCACGCGGATAGGGAGGAGAAGAAGCAAGAAGATGACGCAAATGATCCGGAGATGGATAAAAAAGACTAGATGCTGAGTCACCATAAGGATGCGAGCCAGTGGCAAGCGTTGAACTTCGAATACCCAGAATTTGGGAAGAATCCAAGGAACATCATGCTGGGCGCGAGCACCGATGGAGTCAATCCGTTTGGCAGCCAGAGAAGCACACATAGCACCTGGCCTGTGTTTGTGTGGATGTACAACCTTCCCCTCTGGTTGTGCATGAAGAGGAAGTACATTCACATGAGTATGCTAATTGAAGGGCCGAAACAACCAGGGAACAACATCAATCTGTATCTGGGGCTACTGAAGGAGGAGTTAGACACGCTGTGGAAAACGCCAGCCAATACGTGGGACGCCGCAGAGAAAGAATATTTCCCTATGAGAGTCGCACTGCTCACGACGGTGCACGACTATCTCGATTATGGATATCTTGCGGGTCAGGTAGTCCACGGATTTTCTGGATGCGTAAGGTGCATGGATGACACAACGTATCACTAGCTAGATAGAGATCCCGGGTCTTCGAAAACCGTGTTCATGGGACATCGAAGGTGGCTTCGCGATGATGACCCGTGGAGGAAACGCAAGGATCTGTTCGATGGAGAAACCGAACCCCAAATACGCCCGCGTACGAGGAGCGGTGAGGAAATAGACGAGCTGTTGAAAAATTGGAAAGATTGCCCACTGTCGGGAAAGAAGCGAAAGGCGCCAGAGCCACTGCTGAAGGTATGGAAAACGAGGTCTGTTTTCTGGGACTTGCCGTACTGGAAGATCCACCTTGTGCCTCACAACCTTGATGCCATGCATATCACCAAGAACGTGTGCGAGAGTGTGCTTGTGCTCAACATGCCAGAGAGGACCAAAGATGGGCCGAAAGCAAGGGAAGACTTGAAATCAATGGGAATCAAGCAGGAGCTTCACGCTAATGATGATGATGATGATGATGATGATGATGATGATGATGATGATGAGGCAAAGCAGGACACAGAAACTCGTCGCAAAGGCAAAAAGGCCAAGAAGACCGGAAGTGACTACCCTCCCGCGTGCTTCACTCTAAGTCAGGAGGAGATCAAGCAGTTTTTCACCTGCCTCGTAGGAGTAAAACTTCCTTACGGTTACGCGGGGAAGATAAGCAGATACCTAGACCTAGCGAAGCGGAAGTTCAGCGGGATGAAGTCTCACGACTGTCACGTGCTGATGACGCAGATACTTCCAGTTGCAATCCGTGGGATCATGGACGCGCACGTCCATCAAACGCTATTTGGCCTATGCAACTTTTTTGACATCATCTCTCGGAAGTCGATTGGCGTGAGGCAACTCAGAAGGCTACAGGAAGAGATCGTGGTGATACTTTGCGAGCTTGAGATGTACTTCCCGCCCGCATTCTTCGACGTTATGCTGCATCTGCTGGTCCATATCGTGGAAGATATCATCCAACTCGGGCCAACGTTCCTGCACAGCATGATGTCGTTCGAAAGGATGAATGGTGTCATCAAAGGATACGTTCGCAACATGTCACGTCCAGAGGGAAGTATAGCCAGGGGCTTTCTGACCGAAGAGTGCATCTCCTACTACATGAATTATTTAGGCATCGAGAACCCCGTTGGTCTGCCCGTCAACAGGCACCTCGGCAGGCTCGCTGGATGGGGTCACCGTGAGGGTCGCCGCAAAATGCATGTCGACTTCAAGGGTCGACTCGCCAACTTTGAAATAGCATACCTAGTCGCGCTACAACACATAGACGTGGTTGATCCTTGGGTGGTAGAGCACAAAACCTTTATTGAGAAGACGTACAATGACCGAGGTCAACAGAGGACGGACGGAGATATACTCAAAGAGCACAACTCATGTTTCACGCGTTGGTTCAAGCAGAAGCTTCTGTCGTACCCTTTACATGAGGATTCTTCCGTGGAAGAACAACTCATATTCACCTTGTCACAGGGCGCCGAGCACAACCTGATGACCTATGAGGCGTACGATATCAACGGCTACACATTCTACACTGATAACAAGGACATGAAGAGCGATGGTTATCAGAACTCCGGGGTAACGATGGAATCCTACACCGGTAACGACAAGGACAGATACTACGAAAGGCTCGAGGAGATCTGGGAGCTGAGGTACACTTGAGAGAAGGTCCCGATGTTCCGTGTCAGATGGGCCAAGAGCGTCCTAAAAGAAGACCGGTATTTCACCACCATGGTTATACCCGAAGCCAAATCCAAGACCGCGGGCGCAAACGTCACCGCGAAAAATGAGCCATGGGTACTGGCTTCCCAAGTGGACCAATGCTTCTTCATTACCGACCCGTCAAAGCCCAGTCGTGTTGTCGTGAGGAGAGCAAAAGGAAGATCATCGGAATGGATGGAGTAGCCAATGAGCAAGACTTTGACAAGTACGGCGACCCAAAACATGACGATGACGATGAAGTAGCAGCACACACCACAAGAAGAAGGAGGACCACCCTACCTAAAGGACGTCTGTTCCACCGAAGAACTTCATTTCTGAAAAAGAAGGGCAAGAAGATTGTGAACAGATAGCTAGCTAAGATCGATTGTATTTAAATCGTAGTCTTCATTTCTCGATTGTATTTCATGGGCACTTTTTGATATCATGAATATTTTTGAATTTCATGGGCACTTTTTGAATTCATGAGGACACTTGATCTCGATCTCCATCTCGATCTCGATTCCCCCCTCCATCTCGATCTCGATCCCCCTCCATCTCGATCCCAACCGCACCCTCCCCCGCTAGCTCCACCGCCGCCGCCGACCTACCGCAACCCTCCCCCGCTCCACCGCCGCCGACGAACACCCCCCCCCCCCCCCCCCGCACCCTCCCCCGCTCCACTGCCGCCAACGGGCACCCCCCGCACCCTCCCCCGTTCCACCGCCACCGCCGATGATATTTTCAAGTAACAAATTTGAAAATATTTTTTAAAACATTATTATTGTTTTTATAAAAAATATATTACTGTTATGATTGAAACAAGTTTGAACATATTTAAACACAAATAAATATCAAACAGCATTTAAAATGCATAAAAAAGATTGGGGAGCCTGGGAATCGAACCCAGGACCTCCTGGTGTCTGTGTTGCGTGCTGACCAGTCGGGCTAGTGGGTGGCTTCTGTTGTAGATAGGGTTAGGTTGTAGATAGGGCTAGTGGGCTAGATTAAAACAAAATTCTAATGGCGCACCGAGGGGTGGTGCGCCATTAGAATAGTCGTACTTATGGCGCACGAGGGGGTGGTGCGCCATTAGAACCCTCCCCCACTCCACCTACTGCCCTCGCACTGTGTCCTCCCTCCCTCCCTCGCCAGATTCCCCTCGATCGACCACCGCCATCCGCCGCAGCCTCAGCCGCCCACGCGCCCTCGCCATCCACCACCTCCGTCCGCCGCCGCCGCCCACGCGCCCCTGCCGCCTTCCTCTCCCCTTCCTCCCCCTCGAGCACCGCCTCCCCCCGAGCCCCGCCTCCCCCGCGAGCGCCGCCCCCTCCGTCCCCTCCGTACGCCGCGCCTGCACGCCCTAGGGTTCCGGCTCCAAGGTGGGTGGCAAGGTCGACACGCCGCCTCCTCCTCGACACGCCACATCCTCGACGCGCCGCCTCCTCCTCGACGTGCCTGCCATTATCCCACAAGTGATTCCTGACCTCTCCCCCCTTCCCCTCCTCCCCCCTAGGCTACCTCCCGCGAGTACCACAGCCCTCTTCCCCCGTGTTCTAGGGTTGGTGAATTACGCATCTCTATTAGTATGTCTGTCGACTAGCTAGTGTACTGATTTTGGTATAATCTATCTAGCTCTGGTGGTGTTCTGGTTCTTTCTTGTTTATTCTCCTAGGCCTTGTTTGTTTGTGATCAGTAATGTAGACATTCTATGACTATTTTGCTTGTCTGTTTACAGTAATGATTGTAGCTTATTCATGCTGGCCATTTCACTGCACTACAACTGGCACTATTTTACATTCTAGTTTGTGCTTTAGGATGCTATTCATTGCCTGTGGAGAGTCTTGTATTTAGTTCCCTGTGTACTTGTACTTCCTATATAACTTTGTTGGCTTACAAATTACAATGGTAATACATCATTGGTATCTTCTGGTTATTGCTTTGATACAATGCTTACAATGTACTTGTTTCTTACATAGTGAATGAAGCAGGGTATCACTTACAAGTGTTGTGCTCTTGCCAACTTTATTAGAATGTAGTGTAGCGTCACATCCTCGCAACTTTATCAGTATCCAGTTTAGCACCACATCAGCTGTGCTTTGTTTATGTCACTGGTCTTAGTACAACATTAGTCATGTGTTGTCTTCGATGGGTCTCTTGTATGCCTCTTTTTTATATTTTGGCATATTGGCACCTACTGAACATGTGTTGTTATATGGCAATATTATATAGTGGTGAAAGGCTCAGCTCTGTCTGACTAATACAATGCAATGTTATAAAATGGCATCCATTTTTGGCTGAAAAAAAATGTTATTTCATGAGTTGACAAACTATCTGCTAATACTTCTTCATTGTGAGTAGTTCCACTTTCAGTTTATAAGAAGTATACTATGCTTATAACTAAGCCAAATGTTTACATTATTCTTATTACTGTGCATGTTGTGATGTTCTAGACAGTTAAGTATTTGCAACATGCTGCTAAACTAGATGATGAATATGTCTACATTACTGATCACATTGAGAAAGAGATGCAAAGATGATGATCAAAGATGGGTTGCTGTAGAACTGTTCTTCATCTTTACAGTGATGTTGTATAGAAATATGCTGAATTTTCTGCTCTGATTGTTGCTCAAAGAAATTTAGCAAAAAAATGGGGTCCTGGGAGACGCCGTTGCTGCTTGAGGTCCTTGAGAGGCCCTTCGTGTCGTGATGATTTTGCAGGTACCCCGAGAGGCCCTTGAGTTTGTTGAAATGTCGATTAACATCCGTTCCGGCAAATTCGGGTACTCCATATGTCCTATTTTCAGCAAAGGTCATGCTGAAATTTTCCGTGAATTTTAGCATGACTTTGCTAAAAATCGGACATATGAGGTACTTGCTACTAATGCATGGGCCGGGGTATCTTAGTACTTAATTAAGTAGGATCAACTGCCCCTTTATTCTTGCTGCATTAAACCATAGGTGGCAATAGAGCCAAGTGATTAGGCCCAACTTAGAAATTCTCCTCAGCATCGACAAACCCTAGATGATAAACCCAACATAGGTGGCAATAGAGCCAACTGATTAGTGCCAAGTGATTAGGCCCAACCTAGGGTGCCTCGGCATTGATAAACCCTAAATGATGAAAACTTAGCATTTAGGGTGCCTCGGCGTCGACAAACCCTAAATGATGAAACCTTGGCTTTTAGGGTGCCTCGGTGTCGATGACAACCTAAATGATGTACGCTTAGGCTTTTAGGGTGCCTCGGCGTCGACAAACCCTAAATGATAAAAGCTTAGCTTTTAGGATGCCTCGGTGTCGACAAACCCTAAATGATGAGACCATGATCTTGTTCCTTGACAATAACCAACTTTTTAACCAAACTTTTTTTCTATTTAGAGCGAAACATAGCCCACAACGATGAGGTCGGCGGTTCGGGTGGCAAGCAATTCTGGGAGCTGTCCCAGGAGTTGGAGGAACAACCTCACCGCTATGAGGACGCCGCGGAAGACACCGATCCTGACTACACAACCCCTAGTGGCGTCGGGGATGACACCACTGATGATGGTGCCGCCGAGGATGCCACCACTGATGGTGCCGCCGAGGATGCCACCACTGATGATGGAGTCGCACGCACAGATGGCACCCAACCGAAGAAGCAATGGAAGGACCGGCGCCCGAACACGCTCCACACCGTCAGGGAGGAATTTACTGAAGTGAACTCCGACGGGCAACCGACGGCGCCCAAACAAGAAGTCAAGGGGTACTCGGTTCAGCTCGGGTGCATTCTCCGGAGCACCGCCTCGATCAACACCGAGAAACTAAGGCATAAGGACCGAGGGAATTTGCGCAGCCTCCTCTTCACGAAGCTACACGAACGATACAAGTTCCCCGCTGAGTTTGCAAACACACGCCTCGCGGAGAATAAAGTGAACAGTGTCGCCCTCATGAAGATGAGCACGGCCCTGTCTACTTGGAGAAGCACGGTGAAGGCAATGATTGATAAAGGTGATGGTTATGACAAGATCATGGTGAAATATCCTTTGATGAGCGAAGATGACTACAAGGAGTTCAAGATCAAGTGCCAGAGCCCCGCAACCTCCAAATCAAGTCAGTGGGGGAAAGAAATGCGGCAGTTGAACTTAGGGGTCCACCAACTCGGTCCCGGCGGTTACAGAGTGGCGGAGCCTGTATGGGACAAGGAGGACGCGGAGCGTGCCGGGCAAGGCCTACCGCCCCGCTTCGAGAAATACAGTGACAAGCAGACCAGGAACTTTCTCAGGTCCCGGTACAAGGAGGACCCGGTAACAAAGGATCTTACCACGGATCCGAAGACCAAGGAGCTTGAGCTTGTTCTAGTAAGGAATACACCCCCGCGTAATTAGCTCCATATGGTTGCACCCTAATTAATCCCCAATATTTCTAAATGGTTCACGTTCCTTCCGCAGGACAAAGAAAGCAGTAGCGCGGGGTCGTCTCACCGCTCCCCTTTCGACACCCCTTTGAATAGGGCGCTGAATGTAATGAAAAACAGGGATAAGCTCGATAAGACGACGTCAGCTGGTCGTGTGGCTGGCAAAGGCTTGTCCACAAAATGGTCGTCATACTATACCGCTGGTGGGCGAAAGGAGAAAAAGACCAGCTCGGAAAGCCAGTCGCGCGAGGTTGAAGCACTCAAGGCACAAGTGGCGCGGATTCCGGAGCTTGTCCAAGAGCAAGTGCAACAACAACTTGGAACGACGCTCAACGCCATCGTACCTATGTTGATTCATGGGCTAACGACGTGGATTGCGGGCGGCCTACAGGGGCCTCCCCCGGTTCCCAGCTTCACGTCCAGCAACTCGCACAACGCGCAGGCGGCGCCATTGGTGTCTCCGGCGGCGCCATTGATGTCTCCGGAGGAGGCGGTATTCGTGTCTCCGGCGCCGGCATGGGCATTGGAGCTTAATGCAGCCGGGTGTTCGCCAGCCGGCACCTCGCCAGCAAGCGGCCCCTCCTCGCCTCGACATTAGCCGAGCTCGACGGCATCAAGGTAACTAAGCCTCTAGGCCGATGACTTCATCTCCTTGCCTTTGACTGGGCATCCTTGACGCCCTACATGTTTTCGCAGGGCGCCGCTGACGTTCCTTGCACTCTTCTGCACTTCGTGGGCGTCGAGTTGGTCGATGTCGCCAAGGGCAGAATCGTTCAACCGGGCAACCCCGTGTTCGACGGTAATCTGATGCCACACACAATGTATAGGGTTGAAGTGGTTCGGGTGCTGCCAGGCTGTGACGAGCTGTTACCTCCGATTCGACCCGCTGGGGCCGACGAAGAAGATGAGATGACCCTCAGCGCCTGCGTAAACTAGCCCCTGCTTTGGCTGAAGAGCCAGATTCGTTTGGGGGCGGGGGACACCACCCCACAGACAAGACCGCCAGTCGTGCCGGTGCCAGGCCATGGCAAGAACGCCTCAACGCTACCGGACCTGCCGGACATCCCTATGGCACAGGATCCGGACGGCGACGACAACGACGACGGTACATTTACCAAAGTTGATAAGTACTTTGCCGAACATGGGTACGCTGACGAGTTCTGCAGGCCTCTTTCTCAAGAACCCAACCAAGACGACCGCGATCTAACTGGTACGGCGGAGAAATCCAATTGCAACAGGTGTCATCTAGCGTTCAGTTCTCAGGACACGCCTCCAGCTCCCGCCTTCACCGAGCCTCAGATAGCTGAGGTGCGAAATATTATCAGCCCCAACACGCTCAAGAAGGCGGTCTGTGAGCAGAACTCGGTCCCATTACAGGAGATCAAGAAGAAGGGACAGAAACGAAAGACTAACAAGGGCGCCGGTGCGAGCCAGCCGGCACCAAGTTCGATCCGTGCTCAGGACGGGCCACCTTCACCTAAGGATATCTCGAGAAGGGTGCATGTGGCGGGTAGGGCGATGCTACCGCCAAATATGCTCAATGCTGCAACCGGTGCTATGCGGAGTCTGCACGACAGTATTCTTTCTTTGGAGAAGCGATGTCTCAGCGAGAAGGATGTGGCATACCCGGTTTTCGTGGCCAAGGTGCGAGAGGGCAAGGGCTTTGTGGATGGCGGCATCGGGGGTACGATCGTCCTGTGGTTTGATGACATCTTTGCTATGTTTAACCTTCATCCGCTGCACTACACCTTCGTTCGGCTGTTTTCGCTGAGTATGGAGATGCGGATCATTAGAGACAAGACCCCGGACATCGTGATAGTCGACCCCTTCTACATGTGTGCCAAGCACTTGAGCAGCGCTGGGGACCGCCAAGTTGCGAGTTCACACCTCGAAGGCGTCATTCTAGCAAACGCAGATAAGGATAACTTCCTTGTGCCTTACTTTCCCGAGTAAGTCATCCCTTAACCGCCCCGCAACATATGATTTCTTAGATTTCGATCGTTCTTTTTTTTCTAACATTCTGTGTTCTGTGCAGTGACACACAGTGCACACTCATCCTCTTAAGCCCGAAATATTCCATGGCTACGTATTTAGACCCGAACTGTAACTCCAAGATAGACTACACAAATGTCAAGAAAGTTCTTGATGATGTTCTCCCCGGCTACGCCAAATCTGGAGGCACCTTCACCAGGGCAGTTCGTAAGTACGGCAAGCACATGTTCTCACACAATACGAAGTTCTGCTGCGTCGAGAAGCCGCCTGGCGGTCAGAAGGATGCCTACTACGCCCTCCATCACATGCAGGCGATCGTAAGGGACCATCATCACCTTCTACTACCAGATCGTAAGGGCCGCGAGCTTGTCGGCAATCCAGGACGCGGACCTCAGACAAGAATTCTTTCGCATCCAGTCGGAGTTTGCGGACATCATCCATCAAGATGTCCTTCATACCTCGGGGCAGATCTTCCTCAGATAGCAACTGTCCAACCATGAGATAGATGAAATGCTACAAATGCAGGGTGACAACGCCCGCGATTTCATGACCATCACGACAGACGACGGCATCATCCACGCTCCTGTCCGATGAGTCGAGTCAAAAATAGTGATGTGTAGTTCTGAAACATTGATTGACTCATGTTGTAATTAAACGTTAATGAATTTGTATGTCTCTTTGGTTTGGACAGTTGTTCAACTTAGATGTAATCGATGCTATTTATTAGTAGGGCCATGAATCGTGCTATTAATGTCTTACTTTTCTCTTCCGATCCTTTTGTTGCATACTTACATATTGCTTATGTATGTATTCTCTGTTGTTTGGCTTGTGCATAGAGATGTTGTCGTATGTCGTGTACAAGGGCAAGGTTCCCGGAGTCTACGACGACTGGGAGGAGTGTCGGAGACAGGTTCACCGTTTCAGCGGTAACAGTTACAAAGGGTACACCACTAGGGCGGAGGCGGAATCTAGATACGCCCGCTATCTAGCGAGAGAGAGGAGGGAGCGTTGGAGGAACCGGATGAAGACCAGTTTCATCGTGATGATGCTCATCGTGATGACCGCAGCTCTCTTCTATGTGATGGTAGTTTAGATGATCGATATCGACTTGTAATGTGAAGACAAACTTGATACTCGCGGTCCCGAGACTTGTAATGTTTTATCTTTGTTCGGTCTTTTTAATTCGGAGACTAATATGATGAATTGTATTAGGAGACTAATCTTCTATTGTATTCGATGAATCTGCTGTTGCTGTGTGCTATTGTCTATATTCTGTCAAATAATATATTTTGTAACCTGTGCAAAAACCAGAAAAGTAAAAAAAAACCTAATATTCATACAAATGGCGCATCACAACAAGGTGCGCCATTAGTATGCCAAAGGATCCTAATGGCGCATCAGGGCAGAGTGCGCCATTAGTATGACAAAGCAGATGGTTACATATGGCCCCCCTGGAGGCATACTAATGGCGCATGGTGTTACATACTAATGGCGCACTTCCTTGTGCGCCATTACCATACCATATACTAATGGCGCACCAGTGGTGTGACATTAGTAAAAAAATCTAGTGGCATGATACTAATGGCGCACCGGTAGTGCGCCATTAGTAGGCAAAACCAGTGCGCCATTAGTAGGCCTTTTCCTAGTAGTGATCAGCACCAGCAGCTACAGCTCAAGTGCCACCTCCAGCAGCCACTCCACCAGCTCCAGCTACATCATCTGAAGCCTTCGTCCTTGGAGTTCTTTCAACACCACCTCATAAAGGCCAAGCCTGAGAGTCGTTTAACACTATGCATTTTTGAAATTTTGGTAACTTGTTGCCAAAGGGGGAGAAAAATGTATAGATCATAGGCTTCGAGAGAGAGTGTTCTTCTTTATCTCTCTTCCTATTTTGGTTGAACTTTTTTATTGGGTGCTTGTGTGATATACTTTATGTGCTTGTGAAATACTTGTTTGATCATGTGTTTGATCATATGCTACCCTTAATGCTTGTTGGATGATATTATCTCTTATATCCTTATATGATCATTCACTTGCTTGGTGATGAGTGCATGCTTTTAACTTCTACCATTTTGAGTGCTCCACCAAGATGTATGTGACATGGAAGAGTAATCCATGATCCTAATCGATTGTGCATTTGCATTCAGAAGCAAATTCTAAATAATGCACAAATTTAGGGGGAGCTCTTGCTAATCACATACTTCTCAAAGCGACGATGTTTTTCAATCCTATTATCATTTGTCGAAACTTTGATCTATATGTTGTCATCAATTACCAAAAAGGGGGAGATTGGAAGTGCAACTATCCCTGGGTGTTTTTGGTAATTCCTAAACAACATATAGCTCATTGAGCTAATGCTACTTCAAGATAAACATTTCAGGAAAGCTCAGTGATTGGCATGGCATGGATGAGAAAAGTGGACCCCTCAAAATGCTAAGGATAAAAGAATTGGCTCAAGCTCAAAGCACAAGACTCTACATTTTCATTTTAGTGATCCAAGATCACATTGAGTCCATAGGAAAAGCCAATACTATCAAGAGGGGGGAGGTGTTGCTTAATGAATTTCTTGCTCAAAGTGCTTAGTGATATGCTCCAAAAACCCTCAACTACTTTATCACATCCACATATGTCCTAAACCTAAAGTCAAACTCCGCCCCACCAAAACTTACTATCCGGCGCCACCGAGTTCAATTGACATAGCTACTGCCAGAAACCCTAGTCTTTTTTGTCTTACCGATAGGGATCTCGGTCTCACCGAGATGGGATTGTAATCTCTATGTTTCCCTTCGTAACGTTTCGGTCAAACCGAGATGAGCGATCGGTCCCATCGAGATTGCAATACAAACTATCTGTTTCCCTTTCGTAACGTTTCGGTCCAACCGAGATGAGTGAATCGGTCCCAACGAGTTTGCTTGACCAACTCTCTGTTAGACTTTTACCAAAATCGGTCTCACCGAGTTAGTGTAATCGGTCTCACCGAGATTGCGTTATGCCCTAACCCTAACGAAATCGGTCCCACCGAGTTGACATGTCGGTCCCACCGAAAACCGTATCGTTCACATTTTCAACTAAATCGGTCCGACCGAGTTTCATGATTCGGTCCCACCGAGTTTGGTGATTTGTGTGTAACGGTTAGATTTTGTGTGGAGGCTATATATACCCCTCTCACTACTAGGGAAAACCTTATACACAGAAATTAAGCAACAACGCAGTTTAAAAAAGGGCGCTAGTGCTAGATACCAGTAGCGGTTTAGAATAAACCGCGCTGCAGATACGATTCTAGCAGTAGCGTGTGTGGCTGTAAAAGCGCTACTACTAATATTCCCATTGCTGGAACGATGGGCTACGCATAGCAGTAGCGGCCTTGCAGGAAGCGGGCTACCGCTAGGGCATGTGTAGGAGTGCGTTTCCCTATAACAGCGCTACTGCTAATGGAAATAAAACAAAATGAAAAACAAATAGAAAAGTAAATGAAAATGAAAGAAACAGAAAAAGGAGAAAGAAAAAAAATAAAATGTAAAGCAAAATAAACGAAAAAGCGAAAAAACAGAGAAAGGCATAGCTGTAGCGTGTGTTAGTAAGAGGCATTGTAGCTAATGCAGCTGCAGCGCGTTTTCAGGACCCCCGCTATAGAAACAGAAAAGGAAATAAAAAAGAGAGAAAATTACATATGTATAGGAGTAGCGCGTTTTGGAAAAAGTGCTATAGCTACCTTAGCTATAGCGCGTTCTGCGAAACGCGCTATCGCTAGTTTTGACTTAACCAAAAAACCATTTCCCCCACCGGCCAACACTTGCCCCCCAAATCTCTCGACCCACCCCGCCGCCGTCTCCCCGATTCGCCGCCGTCTCCTGCCGACGTCGACGCCCACGAAGCAACCAGAGCCGTGCGCCGTCGACGCCACCGGAGCCGCTCCCAACGTCACGGAGCCGCGCGGCGTCATCAACGCCACCGGAGCCGCTGTCGACGCCACCGGATCCTCCCTCGCCACAACTGCCTCCCTCGCCGTCACCGGAGACGCCCCTGCCTCCCTCGCCACCACCGGAGCCATCCTCTGTAAGCCCCCACCCCTCCTCCCTCTCTCTCTCATGCATAGGTTAGCTAGTTTAATTATGTTAATTATCTAGGTTAGGGCAAAAATTTAGTTAGGGCTTTGACAGAGAAGTAGTTAGGTTAACTAGTTTAATTAGGTTAATTACCTAGGTTTGTGCAAAAATTTAGTTAGGGCTTTGACAGAGAACTAGTCAGGTTAACTAGTTTAATTAGGTTAATTATCTAGGTTATTTAGGCAATTTTTATTTTAAAGATGATCCCTTCCTAGACTTTTATTGTTGATTATATCTTTTCATTGAAGTGGTCATGTTGTTTGTGCCCAAGTGGCTTTGTTGTTTCAATGAAGCTGAGTGGCCTATATATGTTTTGCCGAAATGTTCATTCATTTCCGTTCCGGCAAATTTCAGGTCTCGATTTGTCCACTTTTTAGCAAAGGTCATGCCGAAATTTTCCGTGAATTTCGGCATGACTTGTGCTACAAACTAGGACATATCGAGTGCCCGTGATTTGCCGCACCAGGAAGGAGTCAACGTTCCTGCAAAACAATAGGCCTTTTTTATGTCATTATTCATTTTATTAGGTCTAGAATTAATTGACTAGATTTAATCATAGGAAACATGGATAGCGACGACTAAGGACAGGGTTCTGGTGATTGCGACGACGTCTACCGGGCGGCGGACGAATTTTTTAGCCTTAACAACGATCAACCGATATTGTTGCTGGGCCCACAGGTGGCATCGGGGACTGAGACCGACACGCAGCCCGGTGCTGAGACTGAGACTGGCGCTCAGACTCAGACCGGCATCGAGACCGGCGCTGCCTCGGGGAGCGGAGCCGGTGTATAACCGAAAGCAAAGAGGCAACGGGTTCCTAACAAACTCATGACTACTAGACTGGTGGTCACGGAGGTGGACGACCACAATTTTGAGCCAAGGCGCCCGAGGAAGCGCGTCGATGCTACGGCAATCAAATAGGCTCATATTCTGCAATGGGCAAAGGACATAGGAGATATCAAGGATCATCAACTTCAAGCTGAGTTCTATAACATCCAGCGCGAACTTGCCCAAATCATCATGAAGGAGATCGTCGGAAAAACAGGGATGTTCTACGGAGAAGGACAAATGTCGCGGGAAGATGTCCGAACATGGATAGCGTCTCAGCGTCTCGACCTGAAGCCTTTCCATAGGCTCAGGGACTATCTCCCTGACTTGGATGGATGGAACGACATGTTGGAGTGATTGTCGATATATGACAATGTGTCCGTTTAGTCCATACTTTCTGTATGACAATACTTTGAGTTATGCACGGTGAAACTTTATTTGTGACGATGCAGGTGCATAGATCATAGATGGCGAAGAAGTGCTACGCTAGGAGTATATATACGACAAGTGGCCGGAGTGTCAGGCCCAGGTGTACCGGTTTCCGGTAGGTTCGCGCTAATGCGAGAGAGGGATACGAACTCATGTACTCAAAGTGATAGCTCTTCTCGCGTATATCATTATTTAGATGGATGACGATGTATTTGCAAGTAATCGAGACTTGTATCTCTATTTTCGAGATGATGACGAGAGACCACGTTGTGTTGGATGATGATTATGATGAGACTATTTGTATGTATATGCTATGATTACATATGTGGTCTCGCAGGCATTTGTATGTGTATCATGATGACATTTGTATGTGCTAAAGATTCTTCTATAAAGCCTGTTCAAATACAAAACAAATATGCCGAAAAAACAAAAAACTACTAAAATTAGCAGTAGCGAGTGGAGAAAAGTTAGCAGCAGCGCGGTAGTAGCAGTAGCGCACACGGAAGAAGCGCGCTATAGCTATTAGCAGTAGCGAGCTTCCACTAAGCGCGCTGCTGCTAACTTGTGTAGCAGTAGCGCTGGTGAGCATGCGCTACTGCTATGTGTTAGTTGTAGCGCCTTATTAGTAGCGGCGGTCCCTGCGGTACTGATACACCTAAAACCCGCGCTGCTGCTAGCCTTTTCCTTAGTAGTGTCCACCCACTCTTCATTCGTGGAGAGAGCCATCAGAACATGCCTACACTTCCAACATACATTTTTTGAGAGGGAACCACCTACACTCATGTTGAGGTCAAGATATTCCATTCCAACCACATAAATCTTGATCTGTAGCCTTCCCCAAGTTGCTTTCCACTCAAATCATCTTTCCACCAAATCCAATCCTATGAGAGAGAGTGGAGTGTTGGGGAGACTATCATTTGAAGCACAAGAGTAAGGATTTCATCATCGACACACCATATATTACCTCTTGGAGAGTGGTGTCTCCTAGATTGGCTAGGTGTCACTTGGAAGCCTCCGACAAGAATGTGGAGTTGAACCAAGGATGTTGTAAGGGCAAGGAGATCGCCTACTTCGTGAAGATCTACCCGAGTGAGGCAAGTCCTTCGTGGGCGACGACCATGATGGGATAAACAAGGTTGCTTCTTCGTGGACCCTTTGTGGGTGGAGCCCTCCATGGACTCGCGCAACCGTTACCCTTCGTGGGTTGAAGTCTCCATCAACGTGGATGTACGATAGCACCACCTATCGGAACCACAGATAGAAAATCTCCGTGTCAACATTGTGTTTGCTTCCTCAAACTCCTCCCTTTACCTTCATATGCAATTGTTTTACTTTCCGGTGCTACACTCTTAGAATTGCATGTGTAGGCTGATTGCTTGCCTTGTGGAAAGTTGCTAAATTCTGCCAAGAACTAAAATTGGGAAAAGACTAGACTTTTATTTGGTCAAGTAATCTAATCACCCCCCTCTAGACATACTTTCGATCCTACACGCTCCAAACACCCGAAGCGGTCTGATGACTGGATTACACGTGAAGAAACGGGGTTCGACGAGTGGACAAGAGCTGCCGGGGGGTCTAGCGGCACCGATGCTGGGGTCCCCCTTGTTGAAGACGTGGTCGAGGAGTCGGCCGAAGAGGAGGCCGAGGCGGATGACTCCCCGGCCTCGGAGAGGAACCATGTCCTGCAGCGGGCTAGCTCCGGCGAGCCAGTCCGGCCCGGCAGGACCACGCAGCGGCAACAGGCCCAGGCGCAGCCCGCGTGCCACACGAAGGCTGCGGCAGCAAAGAAGGCCGCGGCCGCCACCTCTTCCTCATCCAACCAGCGCAGGAAGCCTTCGCCTTCCCCTCCTGTCGCGGACGCCGCCCCGGAGGCCGACTTCGATCTTGGGTCCTTTAGCCCGAAGAGGAAGAGGAGGCCAGTGGAGGAGGATGAGTAAGCATCTCTCCCTTCATCATTTCTGACCCTCAGCCGGTGCCATCTTCCCTGACATGATCTTATCTTTGCAGCGACACGGAGACGCTGGCCCAGAGGGCAGCGAAGAGGGCCAAGGCTTCGACGGGTGACAAGCCCCCGACGAGCACTCCGCACACGTCGGTGTTGGTGGAGATCAGCCCGGACAACAGACCTAGACGCAGTCCCCGCTTCAGCCCCCAGCGTGAGTTCATTATTCACTCCCCATCGGTGGGCATTGGGGCGTGAGTCCTTGGCGGTTACCTTGTCGGGCTTGCAGGAGGAGAGCCCCTGGGGGCCGCTCCTGACACGCCACCCCATCAACTACACCACCTAGAGGGCGTCCCCGGCAAGGGCACCTACCGCTGAGCCCACACGCATGGAGGAAGAGGGGGCGGACATGGGCACCGGTGGCTCCGCCCCTGCAACGAACGTTGGCGGGGAGGGAACCACCTTTCCTCAGTTCGGCACAGGTAAGCGGCTTGCCTCCCGTCCCCATTCTTTCCTTTCCTTGCTTTGAACCTTGATTTTTGCCTCGCTTTATTCTCCTTTCTGGTTTCCAGGCCCTCCCTCGGCGGACCAGGAGGACAACAACACTGTCATCAAGGAGGTCGCCAAGGATGCGGAAGCTGAGGCTGCCAAGATCGCGGCTGTGGAAGCCGCCAAGTCTGTCGCCGAGGAGGCAGCCAAGGGGCTTGCCGGGGAGACCGGCGAGGCCGTTGCCCGGGAGGCCGGCAAAGGGCCTGCCGGGGAGTCCGGCGAGGCCACTGCCGGGGAGGCCGCCAAGGAGCCCATCGTGGAGGAGGTGGCCAACCACCAACCTTCCTCCCCTGCAGCTCCCCCCCCCCCCCCCGGGCAAGTACCTGAGGGTGGACGATGACCTGTTCATCCGCCTCCTAGGGATGGCAAGCACCAGAGCGCCAGCCGAAGGGGAGGTGTCCGATGACGAGGCACTCGCCACCGCCGGGCTCCAGGTTGTCGACGAACCGAGCTCCAGCGGCGGCGGTTCTCAAGAGGAGGAGCTCCTTCGAGCCATGAGCGCCAACTTCCAGAAGCTCCAGGCGCTCCACCATGCCTGCCAAGACAAAGTGAACTCCAGGATGGCGGCGGTGGACAAGATGGAAGCGGATTTTCAGGAGTGCGTCGCTCAGACTCAAGTCTAGTTCGGCGAGGCCCGGGAGGAACAGAAGGCCGCTCAGGGTGAGCTGGATGAGCGCAAGCGAGAGCTCATCCGAAAGCAGGCCGACTTCGAGAAGGCCCAAGAGCCGGCGAAGGAACAGGCCGCCAAGGACGAGGCTGCCCGGCGGCAGCAGCAGGCCCTGGTGGACACCCAGGAGGAAGACCTCATTGCTTGTGAGCATGCGCTTGCCGCCACGCTCAGCGGCAAGGACGAGGAAATTGGGAAGATCGTCACACAGCGGACCCAGGAGCTGGAAAAGAAGCACAAGGACGCGCTTGATGTTCTGGCCTGGGACCAAGCTGACAAGGTGGAGAAGTTGGAGCTTTAGCGGGATGGGCTGAAGAAGGAGATCTTGGAGCTAACGGAGGAGAGGGAGACGGCCAACCGCACTCTGGCGGATTTGCGGGTCGCCATCTCTGACAAGGCCAAGCTGCTCTCCGAGGCCAACGACTCCATCAACGATCTCAAGCTGAAGCTAGATGGCTTGGAGGGGACGCTAGGTCAGGGCCCGTGAGGAGACCCTGAACAAGGCCCTTGAGGACGAGGGGCAGCTGCGAAAGGATGATGCTGCTGCCCACAATGACCATGTGGGCAGTGTGAATCTCTGGATCAGCTGCCTCATCGACGTTGCGGAGAGGCTCACCGCACAGCTAGCCGTCATGGGCATGCCAGACGTCAGGTACTCCGAGGAGGCGAACGTGAGCCCCAATGCCAGACTGACCTTGTTCTTCGAGCGCGTCCTCGACACCCTAGAGCAGCTCCGCTCCAATCGAGCGACTTATCTGGCCAATGAGGCCCGGAAGCTTTGCCGGGGCGCCCTGACCAAGGTGCTCACCAAGGTGGCATTCGAGAACCCCAGCATCGACTTCGCCAATGCGCTTGAGAGCTTGCCGGAGGACACGAACCTTGCGGCGCTCGAAGAGCGTATCATGCCCATCATCAGTTGTGTCGATGGAGTCAAGAGGGTGGAGGGCCAGCGCCGGGACTAGCCGCCCCGTTTCTCCTAGCCGCCGCGAGTTCATGCCCAAGACGATTTTATCTTAAGTTAGAACCGCGGCAATCATTGATGTAATATAACTCTCTGCAGTACTTTGAAATGAAGCATGCTATCTTCTTTTCTGATCTTTCCTTGTATGTACACACCCTACGCTTAATGGATAGGTTTGCCAGCGCGTAAACCCATGTTGTGGCGCTTTGAGGACGGATCCTTAGTAGCCTGCCGGGGGGGCCGCTTGCTGCGGGGCAAGCCACCTTTCCGTTCTCAGCGCAACCGCTTGAACTGTTGAGCGGACTCGAAATAGAACAAGGGCGTTGCCAATAGTGGAACGGTTCTCTTGCGTGCATGTTATCCATACAAAGAGCAAGATCCTCCGACGAAGATAACCCTACAAAAAGGAGATTGCTCAAGGTTCTATGTGACTTAGCATTTCCGTCGCCACGCGGATGGTTGTTGCGGCTGCGGACGGCACCAGAGAGTGGCTGATCGACGTCGCCTTCTTCTCTCGAGCCATCTCAATGAAGGAGTCGATGTGTTGGCTTCAAAACCAGATTTTCACAGCCTCAGCGCCCCCTACCTGGCGTGCCAAAGATGTCGGGGCTCAGGAACGACACCTATGGGATCCCTCGGGGAGTCCCTTCTACGGTTGGAGGGGCGTGGAGCTGCGCAAAGAGCGGGTCTAGAAGATCAACGCGGGGGGATTTTTACCCAGGTTCAGGCCGCAAACGATGCGCAAAACCCTAGTCTTGCTTTGTGTGTATTTAGTGTTCTTGAGCTCTTGAACTAGCTGCGGTGCATGGCCAGTCCAAAAAGTCTGAATCCTTCCTCAGTACGCCTCGGGCCTCCTTTTATATGTCAAAGGGGTTGCCACAGTGGCACACATGAGGTGGAAAGTATGTACAATGTACAAGTTTATCGCCTGGTGATACGTCTCCGTCGTATCTACTTTTCCAAACACTTTTGCCCTTGTTTTGGACTCTAACTTATATGATTTGAATGGAACTAACCCGGACTGACGCTGTTTTCAGCAGAATTGCCATGATGTTGTTTTATGTGCAGAAAACAAATATTCTCGGAATGGCCTGAAACTCCTCGGAACACCTTAGAAAAATAATAAAAAATCCTCGCCAAAGATGAGGACCAGGGGGCCCACACCCTGTCCACGAGGGTGGGGGGCGCGCCCCCTACCTCGTGGGCCCCCTGGAAACCTTCCGACACCAACTCCAACTCTATATATCTGCTTTCGAAGAGAAAAAAATTAGAGAGAAGAAATCATCGCGTTTTATGATACGGAGCCGCCGCCAAGCCCTAAAACCTCTCGGGAGGGCTGATCTGGAGTCCGTTCGGGGCTCCGGAGAGGGGGATTCATCGCCGTCGTCATCATCAACCATCCTCCATCACCAATTTCATGATGCTCACCGCCGTGCATGAGTAATTCCATCGTAGGCTTGCTGGACGGTGATGGGTTGGATGAGATTTATCATGTAATCGAGTTAGTTTTGTTAGGGTTTGATCCCTAGTATCCATTATGTTCTGAGATTGATGTTGCTATGACTTTGCTATGCTTAATGCTTGTCACTAGGGCCCGAGTGTCATGATTTCAGATCTGAACCTATTATGTTTTCATAAATATATGTGTGTTCTTGATCCTATCCTGGAAGTCTATAGTCACCTACTATGTGTTATGATCCGGCAACCCCGAAGTGACAATAATCGGGACCACTCCCGGTGATGACCATAGTTTGAGGAGTTCATGAATTCACTATGTGCTAATGCTTTGTTCTGGTTCTCTATTAAAAGGAGGCCTTAATATCCCTTAGTTTCCAATAGGACCCCGCTGCCACGGGAAGGTAGGACAAAAGATGTCATGCAAGTTCTTTTCCATAAGCACGTATAACTATATACGGATTACATGCCTACATTACATTGATGAATTGGAGCTAGTTATGTGTCACCCTATGTTATGACTGTTACATGATGAACCGCATCCGGCATAATTATCCATCACTGATCCGGTGCCTACGAGTTTTCCATATACTGGTTCTCGCTTATTTACTTTCCCGCTGCTACTGTTACAATCACTATAAAATACCAAAAACATTACTTTTACTGTCTTTACTTTTGTTGCCGTTACCACCACTATCATATTACTTTGCTACTAAACACTTTGCTGCAGATACTAAGTTTCCAGGTGTGGTTGAATTGACAACTGAGCTGCTAATACTTGAGAATATTGTTTGGTTCCCCTTGTGTCGAATCAATAAATTTGGGTTAAATACTCTATCCTCGAAAACTGTTGCGATCCCCTATACTTGTGGGTTATCACCTGGCACCGTAGGACAAACACATTTAATGCGCTGCCGACGTGCCCTCTTGCTTAATCAGGGACGGCAAAGAAGCTCGTCCTGTCCGTCGTTGACGAGGCATGCAGCGCCACGCTGGCTGGCTGCTGAGCTGGTGCGGTGGCAGGATTTTCACGAAGATCTGCATGCCATTATGAAGGTGCTTGGCTAGTTGGCCTAGAAGATGCATGCTGCCACGCAGGCGCTCGCCTAGTTGGCGGGCTGGCCGCCACGTCGGAATGGGCACGGGGCAGCGAAACTCTTGCAAGTGCGGGCCTGGCCTCGGCCCCGCAGATGCCCCCGGCAAGGGCCTTGCCGGGATCTCGTGGGCGTCCCCGGCAAGGGTCTTGCCGGGGGTCTTCGTCTTCCGGTTCACATCTAGGCTTGCAGGCCTTTGGTTTTCACAAAGGTCTGCACGCCACTACGCACGGCACCCCTGAGTTTTGGTCTTGACGCTGTCGATGGTGTCAGAGCTCTCAGTCTCAAGGGTGGTGGCTTTGCTGGTGTTGGGCAAGTTGCCCCGGCTAGGCTCTAGTCGGGGCCACGTAGGCCGCCCCGGCAAGGGTCTTGCCGGGGAAAGCTCACCTTGTCCCTTCGCTCTTCATGCTTCTGGTCCGAGCGCTACCTTGGCAGCCTTGTACTTTTCCTTCCTGTGCCCCGCCAAGCATGGCCGCAGGCGTTGCTGCCCGTACACAAGTAAAGGGGTGCAGAAAAGGCCCCTACTTTTGTACACCGGTAGAGGCGTTGGCGCAAACGAGTTGGCGAGAAATGTGGGCACCAGAGAAGGGTTATGGTTTGGGTAGGGCACTGGTGTGATTTTATAACGAGGAGGGTTTAATTGGACGGCTTGCCGCTGGTTGAGCTATTTTTCCAGTGAGTGATGCGGAGAGGAGTTTCGAGGAGAATGGATGAAGATTATTAAAAAAGGATAAATTTGAGGGTAAGCTTCTCAAATTTAAGCAGAAAAGGCATTTTTTTTGGGTTACCCGAGCGGAGCCATACAGGTCGTCATCGTCTTCACGTCCCCTGATTCAATTTTTCATGGCTGCACATTGGCATGTATACACGTGACTGAATTAGAAGCCGCATGCACCCGACTCATACAGCACGTCGCCGCCCCATCGTCACTTAGGACGCAAATACACAGTTGACGACGGCTAGCCATCAGGGAAACGCTCTTCCCGTGTGGTCTGGGGCAGTGAAAGAAGATACCAAGCAACCAATAGAAGAGGAGAAGCTGCTTATCTTCACTCCGTGTTCTATTTCAAACCTGCAATCCCTAGTTCCTACAAGATGGAGAGATATATAGCCCAGCATGAAGATGCCACATGTATTGCCAAGGACGAGAAAATATCAGGTGGATCTGGATTTGTGGTGCAACGTGCACTAAGGCAAGCTAAAATATCAGTAAAAGTTGTGAAAATATCAAAACTGGAGAAACAGCCAAGGATGGAGATGCCATATCTTACCAAGGGAAAAAAAATATCATGTGCATCTGGGTTTTGTGGTACAACCTGTTGTATCCCGCTAGAAAATCAATTAAAAAGTTTTATAAAAAATCTGACATATTGTACTAGTGACATAAAGGCAATACAATCAATGTAGAGTGCGTAAATTCCAAATTTGTCGCACAGCTCAAGAAAGAAAACTGACCATTGTCAGCGTCCATAGTTTTAAATTCATGGCTGATCTGAACAATAATGGTTTGGTACTTGAACAAGCTGGTTTTTTATTCCCTTCCCATCGTCCACATAAAAAACAATAAGCTGCAAGACAGCCGCCAAGTCGCTCCTCCTCCTCCAAAAAAGAAAGCTAGGGTTTCTGCCTCTCGCCGGCGCCGCCGCAAGTCCACCTCGTCTCTGGTGGCCCTAGGGCCATGGAGGCGCGGTGGATCCTGTCAAGGGCCGCCGGGAGGGCTCCGTTTTCAGTCATTTTTTTCCTATCTTGTTAGGGTTTGTGTCCTGCTCAGGAAGGCGAGACGGTGGCGGCTCTTCCCGCCTAGCCCCCGTTCCGGCGGTGCATCTAGCATCGTTGGTGGGCGTGTGGAGGTGTGTCTCCGGCGGATCTATCTTTGGTGGATTTGCTCGGATCTCGTCGTCGTTCTTCTACGTTCGTGTGTCTTCGGGTTGAATCCTTCCAACCTACATTATTCTTTATCGGCGGCGGTTGCTGTTCTGGTGCGCTGGTCCTATAGGGCCTTAGCACGACGACTTCCCGACTGTCTACTACAACAAGTTGTGCCCGACTCCGGCGATGGAGGGGTGATGACGGCGGTGCGCCTTCGGCTTGCTTCAGTGCTTGTAGTCGTCGCTGTGGTCTACGGATCTGGATCTAATTTTATTCCTGGTGTTCGTTGTACTGCCATGATTAAAGATGAATAGATTGGAAGTTTTTCGCAAAAAAAAAAAAAAGCTGGTTCCTTATTCTGTTGCTATTTCAGATTTTTTTTAGAAACAAAATACACATGCAAACGCTCACACCGCGCACACACACATCCATATGAAAACACACATACAACCCTACCCTATGACCACATTCGAGAGACTGAGCCGGCATATTTTAAGATCGATGAAGTCGTCATAGGCACCATGTAGTCCACATCCACACCATACCACTGGATGAATAGCGACGAAGAGAGTCAAATAAATCCAAGAAATATGAGAGCACTCATGTCAAGTCTAGAACTTAAACCTGGATGGACTGCTTCCACCACAAACAACTCGACCATCTAGTGCAGGCTCATATTTAATTCTGAATTATATGACATGTGGGCGTGGTGTATAAATGCCGTGTCATGTTTTTCTTTTCCAGAAAATTGTATAACAACTATAAGTTGCCTTTTAAGATTTTGTGTACTAGATACCACAAGCCCGCCACAAACCATATCCAAGTGTATCCCTTCCACTTTGGCCGCTACTTCAATATCTTGGGCCATAGGGAAGGGGATACCGTTGTCTTGTTTGGTGCGTTCGTCAGTCCATTCCATAGCTAAAGTTAGTTATTTGGATGGTGGCGATGAGATGGCGGCGACGCCTCTCTGTCAAAATAAATAAGTCCACCCTTCTCCATGTCCATTTCAAATGGAGTTGCTGGAGGTGGGGTCAGGTGAACTCATGATGGTTTGTCCACCCTCATGTCCTTCGGTCTAGAATAGCGGGGCGATGGTGGCACATGCCCTCGAAAAATGGTGGCCTCACATGATTTTGGATTCGGCTAAACTAAAAGATTAGGTCTTCCCTCTATGATGCAACCACATGGAAGCGGCGTGACAAGATCGGTATGAATTCCTACCTCATATAGTAGTTGACCACCGATTTTCTGCTCTCGCCTCTCACGGTGAGCTCCAACCAAGGCTACACAAGCTTTTTTGCAAAGTATACCGGATTATACCGTGCCTGGCTTCATAAAGAATGATGTGAAAACACTAAGGCTAAGCCTATGCCCTACACAAAACACAGGACCATTTTATTTTTATATAATTTAGTTATTCTTAGGACATAAAAATAATCTATTCTAACTAAAATACTACTCCCTCCGTGAAGAAATATAAGAGCGTTTGGATCACTCAAGTAATGATCTAAACGCTCTTATATTTATTTATAGATTATAGAGGGAGTACTTTTTAGCCATTTCAGTATTTTTTTGTTTTGTTTTCGGGCTAGACTTCAGGTGGAAAAGTAGAGCTTCAGCCTGCCGGAAGCCAGGCTTCATGCATATGCTGCCCATGCTTAGGTCTAGTGCGAAGGGCTGGTCTTATGGATCGAGGCGTCGAGTTACTTATGGTCTCTGCAGTTCATAATAACAATGTTGACAATCAAACAGATGCCACCGTGACCTTTGATGGCAAGGACCTTATTCCATTTTTAGCAAAACGTTGTACAGGTGCAAACCTTCACATATACGTACATAGATTGAGCCCTATGGACCGAGAAATGCACACCCATTTGCTGTCATGGGGCACGTCGCTCACAACTAAAAGAACAAAGCAGTTAAGTTCTAGAATAAATTCAAGAAAGTGCGAGCAGCCACGTCAAGTCTTGGACTTGAATCTGAGTGGGCAAGTTCTGCCACAGAGAACCTAATCGACTTGTGTTCGCTCTTTATTTAGTGTATCCATATGTCTAGCACCTTTCTACTTTGTACTTATAAGCTTTCGTCGACTATCTACGTGAGTGTATCCTTTTTCAAGTAAGTTTTTTACTCACTGGCGCAGAAATCAGCTCCGATATGACTTTGCAGCCAGTTTCCAGGATGGTTGGCCACTGAACGAACTGCACAATGAACCACATACTGTCCAGACAAGAATATATCTGAGGTAGCGACTCTAGTTGAGGCCAAACAATACTTTCCACACATAGGTAGCTAGTCGCCTAGTCAGATGCTTCATGCATGATCACCATGCATGTATACATCACTATACTTTTCACACACCGTTTGTCATCTTTGTACCCAGCTAGCTAGCCACTAGCTAGAAAGTAGAAACATCATCGGATGTCACGGAGTACTACATTTGTCGTTTCCGGGAAATATCGCTTGGGGACCAGCTAGCTAGAAAACATACACCGGGGCAATATTTGAGGCACTCTTCCAAAAACTCCATCCATCCTATGATTGTGTTGTTCGTAATCTCACTAGTAAAAAAAGGGTCATTTGTCCCGGTTGGTAAGGGCCTTTTGTCCCGGTTGTTGAACCGGGACTAAAGGATCGTTACTAATGCCATATCCCTTTAGTCCCGATTCTTACACGAACCGGGACAGATGGGCCTCCACGTGGCCGGTGCGGCGAGCTTAGGCAGGAGGGACTTTGGTCCCGGTTGGTGGCACCAACCGGGACCAATAGACATCCACGCGTCAGCATTTCAAGGGCTGGGGGTTTTGTTTTTTTGAAAGGAGGGGGGGTGTGTTGGGGGTTTTGGGGGTTTAATTTAGGTGTTTCATATATTGTGTTAGCTAGCTAATTAATAGATAGAAGTGTCCTCTCTTATCTCCGTGCTTGGTCGACGCTACGTACTATATACGTATAGAGAGGACTAGGCACGCTAGCCAGTAAGTAAATGAAGGAAATAGAAGATCGTCATGAACATATGCATACATAGAGAAGTGATATCGACCACCTCTCGTTCTCCGAGAGATTGGTCGAAAACAAGTTCTCGTATATCTATCCGACACTACCGGCTACATATATACAATAATTATCTCTTACAATATAATCTCCTAATTATATATGAACACATTGTCCACATAGTATTCTTTGTCTTCAGCGATCACGTGGTCAAGGAAGAATGCCGTATATATATATATATATATATATATATATATATATATATATATATATATATATATATATATATATATAAATGAAACTCAACACAAATGATGGTAATAAAATAAAATTGTGAATATTATTGCTTACGCACTTCATATTGTTCGTCAGATTAGCCCCGCTCACAGGTCGTGTGGCAGATGGACTCGCAAATGTAGTATCCACATAAATCATTCCCTTGTTTCTGCCACAACCACTTTACAACAAATAGAGATCAATCAAACTGATAAGCAAGCATGCTAAATGGTATTGATGAAACTAGCGCTTGAATCACTAGGAGATGCGCGGAACATGCTACTATAGTACTTACTTTCGGGTGTCTAAATTGCAGCTTCTTCAGCAGTCCCGGAGCTTTTTTGATGAATTTTCTCCAAACCCTGGCAGACAAAGAATACAATTACTTGATATCAGGAAATGAATAAAGGTGCTGATATGGTGCGATAATGATCGATTTAAATTACTTCTCAAGCATTTCAGTCATGACCGCATACTCCTTAGGATCTTTTCGTCTCGAGTCTAAGACGGTTACTCAAGCTTAATCTCTAGGAGAATATAGTGGAACCTGCACACGCATGCATAACTCATCAATTACGTTACTATAATCTGGACTAATTAGGGAAACTGAATATGCACAAGACAGTAACACTCACTTGAAGTTGTAAGGAAAGAGTATTATATCTTTGTTTTCATTTAATACCAACGATTGTAGCAAGTTGGCCTCGGTATCTGTGGCATGAAATTCAACCTCATATGCATCTATGAGATTTGTGTTAATGAACCAAATAGCACCGACTTGTCTTTTCTTCAATTCGGTGATCTTCAACCTACATTATATAGTGAGGATAATTATAAATACATGCAATGAAAGAGCTGACCTATATAGAGAGACTTAATAACAGAAGTAGTACTACTTACAGACAGTAGCAAGTGACCGTTAATTTATCGAGGGCCTTTTGATTGAAAAACTAGAAGAACTCCTCAAATGGAACATTCAACAGTTCAGTTCCAACGAGGTCATGCTTCTCTTTAACTCTCAGCGTCAAAATATTCCTCCCCCCAGACTCTCTGCAGGTTTTCATGTATTAATCATGGAATCTTCACATCATCGTTGCTACAGATCTTTCATCTTTGACGAGAGGCTTCCTGTACTCGTATCTGTGTTCCACCACCTCCAAAAAATCATAATGTACATCGTCCGGCAGGTAATCTCCAAGATTGCTATAACCGGGCACCATCCTCGGAAACATCATCGGATGTCACGGTGTACTACATCTGTAGGAGATTCACATGTGCCCAGCTAGCTAGCCACTAGCTAGAACGTAGAAACATCATCGGATGTCACGGTGTACTACATTTGTAGTTTTCGGGAAATATCGCTTGGGGACCAGCTAACTAAAAAACATCCACCTGGGCAATATTTCAGGCACTCTTTCAAAAACTCATTTCCTATGATTGTGTTCTTCGTAATCTATACATGTTTCAGAAACGGAGGCTGGCATATTTTCTTTGACTACCCATCTACTCAGAGTTTATTAAGTTATGTCTATGACCTTAATAAAGGAGGCGCCAGTTGTTCCTTTTCCTATGGAGATTATTGCTTTTGTCACCTTGAATATTTAGCTGCCCCCGAATGACTTCATCTTCAAGGGGTTCGTCCTGGACAAAAAAAACTTTCGTTCCCTCCAGCCCCTCCTGCTTCACCTCCAAATGGCAACGAGGAGGGAACCCTAGCGCGCCACCGTCCTTCTCCTCTCCTCCTCCCTCCATTTCCCTCGCCGTCGCTAGAGGGCTCCGTAGGGAAAAGCTCAGCAGGAGCCGGTGGTGGAGGGGCTGCTCCTTCCCCTCGCATGCGGGGTGGCTTTTGCAGATCAGCACGTGGAGCATGCGCTGGTTGCTGTGGCACAGTGGCGCACAGGCGCGGAGGTGATGCAAAGGTGCGGCATCTGGGTGTTGGGCGGCGCAGCCAGTGTCGGGGCATGTTGGTGGTGGCATTGGTAATAGTGCGGGCATCGTCCTGATCTGCGGTGTGGCATCCACAGGCGATGAGGGCTGCGGCGCACGTTGCTAGCCCGTGGCTGCTTCTATGCCTTCGGCATTGGTGGCCGGCGACGGCAGTGGTCTTGGGCCCACACTTGTTCAGATCTGGGGTGAGACGGGTCGATACAGTGTGGCGGTCATGTGCACTAGTGCAGAACCGGGCAATAGCACCGTTTCATAAGGCCCTTTAGTGATGGTTCCACAACCGGCACTAAAGTGTGGTCACTAAAGCCATCCCCCCTTTAGTACCGGTTCAGCACGAACCGGTGCTAAAGGCCAACCACGTGGCACGAGGCAGCTCCGGGGGTAGGGAGCCCTTTAGTGCCGGTTGGTAACACCAACCGGTACTAAAATGTTGGGGGGTTTTGGGTTTATGATTTCTTTTTCATTTAATTTTGTGTTTTCATTTAATTTTTTTTCGTTTGCTGGTATTTTACGATACTACACATTATACACGTTATGCATAAACACTATTCTGATCACGGGATCAGAATAATATTCTGATCACAACCCGAACTTCCCGAGTAACGCGCCTGACCTTCCCCGAGTACTAGGTTGAATTTCAGCTAAAAGGTGTCCAAATGGGGCTTGCGGTATACCGTTGGAAAGGTATGAACACCAGTATCATGATCCAAGTTAATTTTTTAGCAAAATGTAAGCGGTTTAAGAGCAGTTTTGAAAACTGTTTTTTCTTCGTTCAAAAAACGTGTATCGTATTTTCGATCGCATTTTTAAACCGTTTATCGGAATGAGGCAAATAATATGGCGTTGGAAAGCTGCTGCAAAATCTCTCCTTCCATATGTTGAATGTTTTCTCTAATTCTCTATGGTTAAAGCGTAATTTGGAAAATCATAGAATTTCGCAAACGGAACACCCGAGTTGGTATTTTTGATGTCATTTCTAAACGGCAAATCTAATTGAGGCAAATAATATGGCGTTGGAAAGATTATGAAAATGCGCTACTTTTTCATGTTAAAAGTTTTTTCTAATTTTGAACGGTTTAAAGGTAATTTGGAAAACGGTACAGGTTCCACCGAGTTCATATTTTCGAGCTAATTTTTTAACTGTATATCCAAATGCAGCAAACGATATGGCGTTGGAAAGCTTGAAGAAATGCGAAACTTTTTTGTATATATTATTTCTCCTAATTAATTACTGTTTTATGTCAGTTTTGAAAATGGCTAAAACCATATTTTTGCCGTAAATTCTACAAACTTTATCGAAATGGGTCAAATAATATACCGCTGAAAAGCTACGGAAAATGCGAAACTTTTTCGTTTTGATAGTATTCTCTGATTCCTAGCCGTTTTTATGTAATTTTGAAAACGGCGAGATCACTCGTTCTGCCTTTATTCCGAAACAGATTCTTCGAAAATGCACCGCGTGAAGAACCTGACCTTCTCGGCATGTGTACCTGAACTTCACTCTGTTTTTCACCTGCTTTTTTTGCCCGCAGCTCTACATCCACTTCTCGTAGCTCTCCATCCACTCACCGGAATTGAGCAAATAATATACCGGCGGAAAGCTGCTGTAAACACGCAACTTTCCCGTGTTGATCATTTTTTCATACTCACGACGATTTTAAGAGTTGTTCATCTAAAATTCATTCACTATAGTAGTTGACCTTCCTTCTGTTTTCACGTTGAACTTCCGTGACGTATTTTTATTTGTAATTTTCTCATCCATTCGTCAGTGTTACACAAATGATATTCTTGTTGTACAAACCTCTCTCACAATAATTTTTTAACTTTCTCCGACGGAGTACTTGAACTTATAACGACAACAAATTTAGCCTTTGCATTTTTATTCTTTTTTAATACGAAATGCACACCGTTTAGTACGTGAACTTCTGGCAGTTTATCAACCTGAACTTCTGCGATCATGCGTTCTGCCTTCATCGGAAAAAACAGAGTCTCCGAAAATGCACTTCATGAAGAGGTTGAACTTCTGGAGCAATTCTTTTTGAACTTCACTATGTTTTTCATGTGTTGTTTTTTACCCGTAACTCTCCATCCACTCACCGGAATTGGGCAAGTGATATACTGATAGAAAGCTGTTGTAAACACGCAACTTTCCCGTGTTGATCATTTTTTCATACCCGCGATGATTTTAAAAGTTTTTTATCTAAAATTCATTCAGCATAGTAATTGAACTTCCTGTTGTTTTCACGTTGAACTTCTGTGACGTATTTTTCATTTGTAATTTTCTCATCCATTCGTCAAGTGTTACACCAATGGTATTTCTTTTGTCTAAACCACTCTCACAATATTTTGTTTAACTTTCTTCGACAGAGGACTTGAACTTACAATAAAACTTTTAGTCTTCGCTTGTTTATTATATTTAATACAAATGCACACCGTGTAGTACGTGAACTTCTGGCAGTTATCTATCTGAACTTCTCTCGGTTACGTGAAAATATCTGAGTTTTTTTTATGAATCTTTAATCTGATTTTCTTAATCCTTTTTTGTGAAATTTTGAAGCGCTCTATTTATTAAAAGTTGAACTTCTTGTTATTTATTTTTTGAACTTCTTATTTCCATACTTTAACAACGAGGAAAATCTGAGTTTTTTATAATCATCGAACTTCTCCATCTTTTTAATATGGACTTCCTTGTTTTATTTCTTAATCTTTTCTATGAAATTTTGAAGCGCTCTATTTTAAAATTTTGAACTTCTTGTTATTTTATTTTTGGATCTCTTATTTCCATTCTTTAATAAAGAGGAAAATCATTGAACTTCTCCATCTATTTAATATGGACTTCCTGGTTTTATTTTGTAACCTTTTTATGAAATTTTAAAGCGCTCTATTTTTAAAATTTGAACTTCTTGTTATTTTATTTTTGAGCTTCTTGTTTCCATTCTTTAATAACGAGGAAAACCATCGAACTTCTCCATCTATTTAATATGGACTTCCTCGTTTTATTTCTTGTTATTTTATTTTTGAACTTTTCTGGTTTTTTATTTTTGAACTTCTCTGTTTTTTTAATTTGAACTTCTTAGTCTTATTCTTAGAAAAAAATGTTTTCAGATAAGCATCAATTTTTTTTTTAATTCACGGGAATATTTTTTCATACAACAATAATATTTACTTTGAACTCTCCATTTTATCAAATTTGAACTTCGAGAGTTAAAAAGTTCTTGGTGACACTTGTTTTCTTCTTTTTGCATATATAAACATCGAAACATTTAAAATGCTTGTTTATTTTAATTTGGACTTCCTGATTTTTTGTTTCTAAAACATGGGAATGTGAAAGGAAAGTTCTTGCAAATATCTTTTAATACAAACACCCTAGTAAATTTTCCCGACCTTCTTTGCATTTTTTTCGAGTGAAAAATTCTCCCACTATAAGTATGGATTTCTCTGTTTTCCAATTCGAATTTCACTATCAACATTTCTATCTTATTCCATATATTTTTAGTGCTTTTGTCCTTCTCTGACTTTCACACATGAACTTACATAAAAATATGTATTTTTTCTTATTCAAACGTCATATTTTTTAACGTATGAATAGTCGTTTTTAAATCTTTTTTCTCAGTATATTTAACTGTTTTGTTTTACTGGCTACCGTAGATCTTCAAACATATGTGACAAAACCAGTGTTGGAGGCGTGTTTCTTATTGTCAAGGCACTGTTGTAAATATATGTACTGTAACTAATACCAAATTATTTGTATAGAAATTGGATTATTCCCTTTTTAGTTAATTTTGGAATACTTTTATATTTTTTACTAGAACAATTCTTTTTTGTTAGTGGATTTCCACGAAACAGTAAGATTTGCATAGAAGATTACAGTACATCAAGCTAATAGGGACCGACCATTAGTGGAAGCAACGAACATGCAAGAACGCATCACTGAAAATTTTGCTTTTTGCACGCAACGCTGAACAAATTTTGTTTGAACTTTTTCCCCAACTCCCAAGCGCTACTGCACCTCACCACTTCGCAATCCAGGCGCCATTGACCACCTCTCCTCGTCTCCACTTCGGCCATCAGACTCAAACACTAACCAAGGCGAGCAGGAGAAGAACACTTGTCTCCTCGTCTCCACTGTTATGGGGAAGGAAATGGAGTGTTTGTCGCAGGAAGTTCAGATGGGTGGAGCTGGCCGGTCGGCGGGAGGGGTAACCGACGGGAGAGCATAGCCACTACTTGTTTTCTGCAGTTCAAGAAGAAGAGCCAATCAAGTTCAGGAGAGCCTCTGGGCATGGGCAAGTGGAAGTAGTGGTGGGGCGGAGCTGCGGAAGTGCGGGAGTTCGCACCTGGGTCGCGCATATGCAGGAAGAAGGTCGAGGGTGGGGCTGCCGGCAGGGAGCTCGGGAGTGGATTTGCGCTCGTGGACCTCCGAGCGGCGACCTTGTCGAAGAACACGGCGACGGGATGAGGACGAGGTTGGCGGAGCAGTGGGAGAGTAGCAGCGGCGTCTAGGAGATCCGGCGGGCCACGCGCCGGCGCGTGGTGGCGTGATTGGTCCCGGGGGCGGACTCATGGGCGGCGGCGGCGCGCGGGATTCCGGGGATCCGGCGGCGTCCGGTGGTGCTGGCGGTCTGGCGGCGCTAGGAGGCGCATCGGGCCGGGGGAGGGGGTGTCAGCGGCGGGTGTCGCGCTGGGGCGGTTGGGGGAGGAGGCGGCCCCAGCGGCGGTTGGGTAGAGGCGGCGAGCCAGAGGCGCGCGGCGACGGCGAGATCTGTAGTTCGGGGGAGGGACTCGAGGGAGGAGGTGCGGATCGGGGCAGTGGGTCGGGTGTGGTGGTGTTTTTTAGTCAGTCCAGTGGGTTTCTCGGGATATCAGGAGGATCTCATCGGGCACTTATAAGACGCGCCGTGATTAGAATAGTGCTAATATATATATATATATATATATATATATATATAAAACGTGTATAATGTGTAGTATCGTAAAATACCAGCAAACGAAAAAGAATTTCTAGTAGAACCGATCATATATATATCATCAAATGTCTCACAAACCACCATATTAATTAATTCAGACATACAATTAGATAGCTATATACAATTTATCCTACAATGTTGCCTTCGGAGCCAGTGGCATTAGCCTAATTGGTGCCTTCGGAGAACGATATGACAATTGGAAGTGGTTCATGGGGGCAGTAGCGGGTAATAGTATTCTCCCTTCGGATCTATGACCTGATCGAGCAAAAATCCACATATTTCCTCTTGAAGTGCTTGTACGTGCTCCGTTTCTAGGAGTTTGTCCCGCACCTCTGTGAACTGTTAAGAAGGAGATCAATATGCATGTGTATTAGTTGTCTGACTAGATATCGATAATCGTGTAAAAATTGTGACGCCATCATGCGAATGTTCTCACAAACGCAGTATGCACACAGATCAGTCCCCTGCGGTTGCTGAATGGCCTTTACGAGAATGAAATTTGATCAGATAATAATTAATCAAGCATGATAATTAAAGAGATGGCAGCTAGCTAGCTAGCTAGCTAGCTAGTACTACTTAATTACTTACATTGGGTCGAAATCATTTCAGCTTTTCTTTCCATTCGCCTGGAGGGACGCTGATGAACCTTGCCCAAGCCCTGCCCGCCGACAAAGAAAATGAATAAAGGGGTTATTAAATAGTTCATATCATGAAATGATGAACTAAATAGGTCGAGATATATAGTTTAATAATGATTGAAATTACCTGTTGACTATCCCAAACAAATTGTTATAGTCAGTTTTTATTTTGATTAGTGAGTCCAGTATTTCAACTGTTCCGGTGTCAACTTTAATGATACACAAGATCCAGCGAAATCTGCATGCACACAGGTTTGCATGTCTTAATTAAGCGGGCATATGTAAGCAAAAACATGTAGCTAGCTAGTAGGCAAAAATAAAAAATTTGTAGTACAAGACAGTGTGACTCACTGGAAGTTGTAAGGAAGTAGTATATCTTCATGGTATTTGAGGCACTTCAAGAACTCTAGCATGCTGTACTCTACATGCTTTGCATGATATGCATCTATTTTCCATGTGTATTCATTAACGGTGTTTGCGTCAATGAACCCAATGCCATAGCGTCCACCTTTTTTCATTGCATACATCTTCATCCTACATAATACCACAGAAAAGAATATAGTGAGGATAATTACAGGTAATAATTGATCAAAAGGATCACTACAGCTAGCTTGAGACTTAAATTACAGAAAGAAATCACTTACAGACAATAGCAACTGACGATAGATTTGTCGAGTGCGTCTTTATTGTATAACTGAAACTGTTCATTATACTCAACGGCCACAACTTTCTGATGGTAGTAATGATCCTTCTTGACTTCCACCATGAGGGACTCTCGATCGGAAATCTTGATAATGTTCATGTACCATTGATAAAATTCATACATTCTCGTTGGAAGCTTCTTGACCTCGTCTGGCTCGACCAAAGGTTGGCCACGGACATATTTCCATTTTATTTCCTCCTCTCTAAGCACAGGCATGGGCTCGATCTCGAGGAGTTGTCCAACAGTGATATTGAGAATTCCAGCCTGCATTATATGCTCCTCGGCTATTACCACATTGCCCACCTCGGGAACATAAACTTTTTGCCCACAAGAATATTGGGCGCGCGTACTCTCACGTGTTGTTGGCACAACAAGCGAGGGGATCGATTGCGCCGTATGTTCTCCCAGCTGGGGAACGGTTTTCCCGCATTTTTTGACAGCTGCTTGTTGTTTGCTCGAGCTCGAGCTTGCCTCCCTCTGTAGACGTGCTCGATTTAACTTCCTGATGTGGCGCTCATAGTCTGTGTCAACAGGCTTCGGAGCTGGTGGTTGAGCCATACGAATGAAGTGGTCAATTGTTTCCTCAGGCACTTTCTCCCTTCGCGGCGGTGGCGGTATCGGTGCAAAATGGGCTTCCACCTCGGCCTTCGATATGGCTGCGTTTTCCTCCTCGGACTTGTCATAAGGCCTCTGCGGAAGAGGCGCGAGGCTGCTTGGACCATATTTATATCGCTTGCCTCCGCCTGTACTTCCTGTACTACCTCGACTCGTACCGCTACGCACCATAGCTGCGGCGTGTCTCTTCTGCGATTGCTTAGGCGGCGGAGACGGCTGACGTGGCTGAGTTGGACGAGGAGGAGTGGCCTGAAGCTGTGCCGGACTTGGAGGAGGAGTGGCCTGAAGCTGTGCCGGACTAGGAGGAGGAGTGGCCAGAAGCTGTGCCGGACTTGGAGCAGGAGTGGCCTGAAGTTGTGCCGGACTTGGAGGAGGAGTGGACGTCTGACGCTGTGTCGGACTTGGACGAGGAGTGGCCTGACACTTGGCCGGACTTGGAGGAGGAGGAGTGGCCTCACGGGTTGGTGGACTTGGAGGAGCGGGAGTCTGCTGACTCGGTGGCGGACATCGACGTGGAATCGGGTGACGCGGTGTCGGTGGCCTTCGAAAGACGATGCAATCCTTTCTCCATAGGATGACACGATGTATGGCCTCTCCCAATGTGTGCTCGTCAACACCTCCAGGAATGTCAAGCTGTAGCCCCGAATATGGGTCCACCACCTCATCAACCAAGACACGAGTATAGCCCGCTGGAATCGGGTTGCAATGGAAGGTTGCCTCGGGGGGATTTGAAAAAGCAACGGCGTCTGCCACCTTCATGGATATGTTCTTCATTTTGAAGTGTAGCTCGCAGTTAGTGTTCTCCGTGATGTCATCCACGGGGTATCTATCCAGCATTGCGTCGCCCGGGGCGGAACCCACGCTGCTTCTCGGAATGGATGGGGCTGTGCTATCCAATGCTGGATCATCCGCTAGCTGCTGCAGCTGCTAAGACCCCCTTTGCTGGCTAAGTGAGTCGATCTGCTCCTGCTGCCGCTGGAATTTGACTGCCAAGTCCGCGTGACTTGCTTCTAGGCCTTGAAGGCGTTCATAGTCCCGCTTCCTCTGCTCCTCCTCCATCTTCCTCTTCCTCTCCTCCGCAATCTTCTTTCTCGCACGGGTTCTGTAGTCAGCGCTCCAGTCCGAAAACCCCTCATACCACGGAACAGCGCCCTTGCCTCGTGTTTTTCCCGGGTGTTCAGGATTTCCCAGGGCACGCGTAAGCTCGTCGTTCTCTCTGTTGGGCTGGAACACCCCCGATCGAGCCTCTTCTATTGCAACAAGTAGCGCATCGTCGGCTCCGTTCAGACATGCCTTCGTCAAAACTTTGCCTGTCTTCAGGTCCAACTCCCCCCCATGCGCATAGAACCAAGTCCTGCACCTGGGGGGGCAGCTCTTAGTGACCGGAGTGACACCTGCATCCTCCATCTCTTTCTCAGACTTATCCCACTTAGGCATTGCCACCGCATAGCCACCTGGCCCCAGCTTATGGAACTTATCCTTTTTTTTTGGCATTCTTCTTGTTTATTCTCGACCGTTCCTTAGCTAATTCCGAATCCTTGAATTTCAAATAGTGGAGTCTAGTGTTCCCTAGTGTTCTCGACCGCTGCACTTTGGTTCTCTAGTGTTCCCTCGAATACTGGATTCTGCCTTCCTCCCTTGACGTACTTGTTCCATTCACAATTCTTGTGGTTCTTGAATGCAACCGCCATCTTCCTAAGAGCAACATCCTTGACTTTCTCCACATCTGCTTCTGTGAAATGATCTGGTAGGGTGAAATGTTCCATGAGAGTATCCCAAAGCAGACCTTTCTGTCTGTTGTCGACAAAAGTAACATCTGGACGTGGCTTTGCTGGTTCTCTCCATTCTTTAAGGGAGATCGGGAGTTGGTCCTTCACAAAAATTCCGCACTGACGAACGAACTTGTCCGCAATCTTCTTAGGCGCTAATGGTTCGCTATTAGGTCTGATTGCCTCGATATTATACTTTACGCCCTCCTTCAACTTTTTGTTCGGGCCTCATTTCGTCCTGTTGCCTGAAGATTTGCTCGATCTGGATGGCTGAAAGAAGAAAGATCGATTCGTTAATATATCTTCAAGTCATTTAAAACATGTGATGATCACCAGATGCCTGCTTATATAAATATATATACCTCGCCGGTCTTTGTTGTTTCAAGATCAACATTTTCTTCGTCATCATCATAATCATAGTTCGTGACTTCATCAATTCGGTCGTCGCGATCGAATATCATATCACCCTCCCCGGTGTTGTTTAGAAATTCGGAGCCGTCATAATTTTCTTCATTCTGATCATCATCTGGCCCGCGAGGATGGCGTATCATATCGAACATGGCCTGTTCTCCCTCTCTGCCGGTATTGCCCGCCATAGCTTTTATTTAACTAATCCAAAAGAAATATAAAGCAATTTAGTATTCAAATTACATCGTCTCGAATAATAGATATAATCCCGAATACATCGTCTCGAATAATAGATATAATCTTGAATACATCATCTCGAATAATATATAATCTCGAATACATCGTCTCGAATATTATATATCAAATACATCACTGGCTAGCTAGGTAGCTAATAAAGATCGAATACTACAGAAGAATCTACGACACTCGTGGTTCCTGCGGCATGGGCGGTGGACACCCAAAGAGAAAGAACCCTCACAGGATCATAGCTGAAGTGAGATCCCTGAAGAAACTGCAAAGGTATTGCACTACAAGAAATATGTCAACTTGTGACCCTCACTATTGGTCACTGAAAGGTCACAAATTTCCATTTACGACCTTTTTGTGACCAAAAACAGAAGGTCAAAAGCTGGCGGTCGTAAACTGACTATAGCGACCTTTAATAAAAGGTCGTTGAACCCATGACCTTTTGTTTTGGTCACTGGCTGTCTACCCAGGCCACGTCGGTTCCGACGTGGCAAACTGACGTGGCAAAATTGTGACCAATTGCAAAGGTCACTGACAAGATTTAGCCCGGTCCGATTCAGTGTTTTACATGGGCCGAGCCCATTAATTCGGCCTTTTTAATGTATTTTTCTATCAATTTTTGATCAGCTTCATGGGCCAAGCCCAACATTGCAGCCTTTTTATTTTCTAGGCCTTCGGCCTCTTTTGCTTCCATTTCTTATTTGGGCCTTTTTACAATCCATTTTGGACTAGGTGTGTTTTCTTTTGTTTTCTTTTCCTCATCCAATTAGGTCCCACTTGTCAGTTTTCTTTTGTTTCTTTCCACTAGTGAAATGGGACCAGGTGTGTTGTTTAGGTGCCACATGTCAGTTCTCTATTTGTGCAACAACCAATAACTTGATTCAAACAGAGCCAATAACACATAAATTTTCAAACAACAGCCAAATCTTGGCAGGTAGTTTACAATCACGGCAGTACAAATCAGGTATTGGAATATAGAATACAGCTAAATATTAACATGTCCAGCTCCAGAGAGCTAAAACACATTGTTGGATGCGAGTTTTCTTTAGGATTCTACTCGTGTAGTTCCTTGTACAGCAACTTTTGATGAATTAAGGCAAAAATCTGCGAGTTATAAATCAGAAAAGTTAGGAATATAATCAAGTGAAGCCATGCATATAACATTCTCCTAACAATGAAAAATAGCTACAGAATTTGAGATCTAATAAGAAACCATGCATATAGCATTCTCATAACAGCAAGACTGAGATATATTTGGGAAGGGAAAATGACAAGTATCAACCCAGTGCAAGATAACACAGCAACTATGTCAAAGTTATTCAGATTTCCTGATGTGTGTGTCACATTATACATGCATCAAGCATCAGGTGACCAAGCAAACTATTCTGGAATAGATACAAATTAAGCATGTATTGACCATCCTACTGGTAGCAAGTACATAAAGGTAATCACTTAACAAGCAGCGCAAACATGAACGAGTCACATAACTAAGTACAATCCAATATCCCAGCTGAGAGCGAACATGTATTTGACATTTCAGGATTTCAATACATGCACAACAGAGAGTGGCGCTCTGTTCTTACCATGGCACAAGCGAGAGATGTCCCCGACGATGCCCTGCTTCTCCAGTTCGCACTAAGGCTCAACCAGCTCCGCGGTGTGGATGATGCCCCCTCCTTGCTCCATCCAGAAGGTAGGCCACGGACTGGGAAGCCCTGCATATTACAATGTGCACAAGTTGGGAGAAATACGAGGAACTGGTATCAAGCAGAGCACAAGTTGAGAGAAAGTTGAGCCGGCCTTCCAAGGGAGTAGCATGATGCGTC
The DNA here is from genome assembly GCA_032464435.1 of Aegilops umbellulata. Taxonomy (NCBI): domain Eukaryota; kingdom Viridiplantae; phylum Streptophyta; class Magnoliopsida; order Poales; family Poaceae; genus Aegilops; species Aegilops umbellulata. The sequence continues at coordinate 361,413,731 of CP136059.1, forward strand.
GTCGCGGTGCCTTCATCTGGAGTTGCAGGCCGGAGTTGTGAGCTACTGCTTTGCTTCCCCACATTGCACGCCTAGGTTCTCCTAACATACCAACCCGAAAGACAAAAACATGATTAGGGAGCTGGTACATCAGAAAAGGAATCAATGCACGAATGACATACACACAACTAAAAAAATAAAATCAGTATTTCACATATTATTAGAATTGCATATTAGATGTCTACAAGATAAGTGTTGCTTCATATAAGATGTTTAGTGATTTAACAATCAGTATGCTGCAGGAAATTTTGTTTGCCATGTCACCCAATGTTTACTATCAAAAATAGAAATTATTCACTGTTAATGCATTTGAGCTATAAGATAACCAACTAATGTTCTGTCCCATTGAGATGATTTTAGCCCTTCACATGATGGTTCATTGATATCCATGTTAGCACATCAGGCTTGGACCTTACGTATATAACAAGAAAAGTAGATTAAGCAATGCATCCAGATAACACAAGGAGGCAAGCACTAGTAAATCTTGACTCTCGTGCCACTACATGTACATAACATATTCCTGGAAGCATGCAAACACAGGCAATATTATTTGTCTAATGAAATACATGACATATTCTCCTCGCGTATTCTCCAATTAAACAATTGACGGTGGCCAGAGCGAAACAAACAAAGGGAGAGACAAGTCTTCACCTTGCAACAAGGGGACTCATACCCAGCCAAATCGGAACAAATTGAACCCGCGGCAGCAACTTCTATATAAAACATTTGCTCAAAACGATGCTCAAGAGGAAGACACACTTTCTCAACATTGCATTCCAATCATATAGACCAAATTGCAAAAATAAGAACAGTGGATAAAATCGTAGTCTAGATCACGCCCAAAAAAACATCAAAATCATAGAACATATAGGTTCCATCATGATTTTAAGAAACATTGCTCTAGAGAAGTAGGCTTGCAATGCAAACTTTCTGCAAATGGTTGCAAAACAAACCACCAACAATCAGAAGAATGAGCATGTTAGTTAGACTGTATGTGCCCACACACACAAAATTCAAAACTATAACTAAGGCCAGAGGGGAAAGATATGGGGGCAGTAAGTGTCGACGAAGGACTCGACCATCTCCCCCCGGTCCTCCTTAGTCTTCCTCACCCGTGGCTTATTCTCTTGCGCCTGCACGCAACACTGCCCCATTCCTTCAGACAACCAGACAAGATGTGCAGAATTGTCGCATTGCTGTTCAACGTACGAAAGATGCCTGCCAGGAAGACGAAATCAAATGAATAAGAACCCCACATAAACAAACAGGCTGAACAATGATTCTACAAAGTATTACCTCCGGTCATAAATAAGTGAACTAAAACCACATCACTTATTTATTAACAGAGGGAGTGACATTCAGCTTCTGCAGTCAAAGGAGACCCGTAAACTCATTGCTCACAGTTGCAAAAGCACATTATGCAATAGCAATACAGCGTCAGTGTGTGTGTGTGTGTGTGTGTGTGTGTGTGTGTGTGTGTGTGTGTGTGTGTCGCGGTTACCTACAGATCCTACTAAGCGAAGCCGGCAGTCAGGTTGTTGGTTTGGTACTTGTCGAACTAACAATCTATAGATTTTGCAGTCTAAATGAGATGTTATTGTTGCTGAAGTGCGTGAAACAAGCAGAAAGCCTGACGAGGTAATACATCAGCTTCAATGGTTCATACTAGCTAATTCAGAACAAGTGATGCCTCTTTACTTGTTTCTGTGTAGTTAGATGACTTGCAATAGCTTTGCCAGATTGTTGTTTCTACCTAGAGATCCCTACACAGGTTTGGATCCCATATAGTAAAACATGCATGTACTAACTTGACATCTAATAGAAAACCTGCATTTTTTAATTTCTTCTAATAGTTTTCGTTTCAAAAGCGCTGCTTCAAGTATGTTTTGCTGTACAGATGTACGCCATGCTAGAGCGGATAAGCCCAAGGACAAGGAAGCTCGAACTGTTTGCTAGAATGCATAACACGCATACAGTCAGACCAAGAAGGAAAACAAGCATATGAGATGGGAGGGGGGTGGTTACCATCCTGGCGCGCTCGCCCTTCTCCTGGATGGCGTCATCCTTGAGCACCCACTCCATCTTCCCAACCACAGAGACGGCGAGAAAAATATCAGGAAGGCGTCGCGCTGATCCAGCCACGGAGAAGAGAACTGACTGGGGGCGGTCGGGCGGGGTACCTCGGGGACGGACGACGGGGCTGACGCAGGGGAGAGGGAGAGGGCGGGTGGATCTCGTCGGGGTCCGCCGCGCACTCTGCGAGGATCCGGCAGTGCAACAGCACGTCGTCGGCCTTGTTCACGTCGAGGTCGGGAGGTACATGTTAGTGAGAACCACCGCCCTGGCCTCCTCTGGCCCCCTCGCAACGCCATCGCTCGCCCGCCACTTGGCCCAGCCCCGAGGGTCGAGGCCCGCGCGCCCGGCCACGTCGTCGGGGAGCAGCACGAGGGGCGCGGCCCCGTAGGCGGAGAGGGAGCAGGGGCGCGAGCGGGCGGAGGGATCAGGAGGCGGGTGGCGCGACAGGTGGATGCAGGGGGAGAGGAGAAGCCATCCGTGCTCTGCTGCTCAGCTCGCCGAAGCCCGACCACGAACAGGTCGGCGACGCGACCGGAGAGAAGACGAGCTATAGGTGGAGGAGGACCGCGGGCTCCGATGCGATCTTGGGGAGGGAGACCGCGGGCTCGGCGTCGCATGGAGGTGGAGGAGCCAACGACGGCGTGCGCGGGTGCGGGGAGGGTGGGAGCCGCTGCGGGTGCGAGGAGGGGTGGGAAGGAGGTTGGCGGCGAAGATCTGGATGCGGTGGGGAAGGGAGGGGTCGGGGTGGCGATGCGGCGAGGATGGGTGCGGGGAGGCCATGGATGCGGGGAGGCCATGGATCGGGGGAGGGGGATCTGAGGGGGACGAGGGGATCTGCATCGGGGGAGAGGGGAGGAAGAAAGAAAGAAAGAAAGAAAGGAGGCGGGGGGTGGATGGAAGATGCCAGCTAGGGTTTCGCCTCAGGTGGGGTTGGTGGGGGAGGCGAGGAGCGACGGCTACCGTTGGATCCGGGAAGATCCAATGGTGTTTTGTGCATGATCCGTGTGCCTTGTCCACGGACCAATCAGAACGCAATACAATATTATGACCAATTGAATTGGTCGTGATAAATTTAAAAATAAGATGTTAGATCATCTTAGCTATTTACTTGACCTGATACATTGGGAAAAAATGAAACAAATGAAAAACCTTCTCATCATGTCATCAAATGTGATCTAGTTTTTAGAAGAAAAAAAATAACAAAATAGTAATAAGGAACTTTTTATTTTCTTTGCACGAAAATTCATTTTTCATTTTTTGAGTGCTCAAAATGAGTTTTTTTGTGAAGGACCTACCATATATTTGTTGCAAAATTGTACCAAATCATTTTTATAAAATATTAGGACATATTTAATGCACAATTGACAAAATGTTTGGGTGCCAAAAGTTTTGATCCACCTCTGGTGAAAAAGACAAATTCCCGCCGATTCAGTTGGAAGCGCGTCAAATTTGAACTGCAGCTACCTCATAGTTTGCTATTTATTTTTTCCAAAAATCATTTCTAGGTACATAAGTATATATTTAATCAGAGAAACATCAAAAGTTTTCCAAGATTTAACCACTAGCTAGGAACGGTCAAGCCCGCTGTTTTGACCGCATTTTGAAACGGGCATAAAAAATTCAAAAAAAAACAAAAAATTGGAAAACCTTCGCGTTGTGTCATTATATGTGACCAAGTTCCCACAAAAAATAATAAACTTGCAATACGGTAATTATTTTAAAAAAGTGTTCTCAGAAATGAGCTATCAAGTGTGAAGATTCATGGCTTTCAAGGCAAATGATCAATCTCATGGCCACATTCATGGCATAGTTTGTTCAAATGATCTCATATTACGCGCAAGGGTGCATATTGGAATGGCAAACAATGTTGCCTAAGGAAGTTTTCATTTTCTTTGGACGAAAAAATCATTTTCCATTTTCTGAGTGCCTGAAATGAGTTTTTCTGTGAAGGACCTACCATATATTTGTTGCAAAATTGGACCTAATCAATTTTATAAAATACTAGGTGCACAATTGACAAAATGGTTGGGTGTCAAAATGTTTGATCCACCTCTGGTGAAAAAGACAAATTCCCGTCGATTCAGCTGGAAGCGCGTCAAATTTGAACTGCAGCTACCTCGTAGTTTGCTCTTTATTTTTTCCAAAAATCATTTCTAGGTACGTAAGTATCTATTTAACCAGAGAAACACCAAAAAAATTTCAAGATTCAACCACTAGCTAGGAACGGTCATTCCCGTCGTTTTGGCCGCATTTTGAAACGGGCATAAAAAATTAAAAAAAATCAAAAAATTGGAAAACCTTCGCATTGTGTCATTATATGTGGCCAAGTTCCCAGGAAAAATAACAAACTTGTAATACGGCAATTATTTTAAAAAAGTGTTCTTAGAAATGAGCTATCACGTATGGAGATCAATGGCTTTCAAGCCAAATGATCAATCTTATGGCCACATTCATGGCATAGTTTGTTCAAATGATCTCATATTGTGCACAAGGGTGCATATTGGAATGGCAAACAATGTTTCCTAAGGATGTTTTCATTTTCTTTGGACGAAAAAACCATTTTTCATTTTTCGAGTGCCCAAAAGGAGGTTTTTTGTGAAGGACCTCCCAAATAATTGTTGCAAAATTGGACCAAATCATTTTTATAAAATACTAGGACATATTTAATGCACAATTTACCAAATGGTTGGGTGCGAAAAGTTTTGATCCATATCTCGTGAAAAAGACAAATTTCCACCGATTCAGCTGGAAGCGGGTCAAATTTGAACTGCAGCTGCCTCATAGTTTGCTATTTATTTTTTCCAAAAATCATTTCTAGGTACATAAGTATATATTTAATCATAGAAACACCAAAAAAATTCCAAGATTCAACCACTAGCTAGGAGCGGTCAAGCCCGCCGTTTTGACCGCATTTTGAAACGGGCATAAGAAATTAAAAAAAATCAAAAAATTGAAAAACCTTTGCATTGTGTCATTATATGTGGCCAAGTTCCTAGGAAAAATAAAAAACTTGTAATACAGAAATTATTTTAAAAAAGTGTTCTCAGAAATGAGCTATCAAGTGTGAAGATTTTTGGCTTTCAAGTCAAACGATCAATCTTATGGCCACATTCATGGCATAGTTTGTTCAAATGATCTCATATTGTGCACAAGGGTGCATATTGGAATGGCAAACAATGTTTCCTAAGGAAGTTTTCATTTTCTTTGGACGAAAAAACCATTTTCCATTTTCCGAGTGTCTGAAATGAGTTTTTTTTGTGAAGGACCTACCAAATAAATGTTGCAAAATTGGACCAAATCAATTTTCTAAAATACTAGGCCATATTTAATGAACAATTGACAAAATGGTTGGGTGTCAAAAATTTTGATCCACCTCTGGTGAAAAAGACAAATTCCCGTCGATTCAACTGGAAGCGGGTCAAATTTGAACTGCAGCTAAGTCATGGTTTGCTCTTTATTTTTTTTCAAAAATCATTTCTATGTAAATAAGTATCTATTTAATCAGAAATACATGGTTTGATGGAGAGACATCGAGGTTTGGACGGTGGCCGAGGGCCCCAACTCTAGAGCGCGTAAGCTCGCATGCCCGCCGTGTGGTCACCGCGTGACCGTAGCATTGCCATGTGTTCTGGGCGGCCTAGGCATGTCTAGTGGGTTGGGCACTCCCCAGGTAGGTGCTAGAAAGAAATTCACAACATAAGATTCTCACGAGGAGACCGATCGATGCTCAAACATGAATAAGCAGCCAAGTGTTTGATTAGCAGTACGGGAAATGTACATGGCTAATGGGCGTGAGTTTTGGCAGAGGATGATCAGTTACTAAGAAGAACGTCTTCACAAATTTTCAGCTCAAAAGGAGGAGCCTAGGTGATACTTGCTTTGCAAACCACCACACTGGACATAAATACGAATGTTGAAGCTCGGCTCAAAATAATGAATGGATTGAGCTGGAATTTGATGGAGCATGGTTATTTGGGCATAGGAAAGCACTGTAGAAAATGGATACTATTTGGACATGCCAAAGTGGTACCTTCTTCACAAACTGTTACTCTGAACAGAATAGGAAAATGAATATTTTTGAATTATTTTTGAACTAGGCAAGGAAGGTTTTTACATATTCGACGAAGATATGACCCAAAGAATTTATGAGATTTTTTTGGGAATTTTGGAAATGACAGAAATATAGGTTGCTTCACAACCTAGGGCAAAAATTGACACATGGACATGACACATAGGCAAAACTGATGAGGTGGCGCCTAGTCATAGCAATAAGTACCAATGCATCCATGTTCACAACCTCATGACTATTTATATTGGTCGTAATCGGGTAGAAATAAGGCCATTGGCGCCTCTTGTCTACTTTGTGACCATTTGGTGTAAGCAATTTCAGGGTTTGAGCCCTTCCAAGCGAAATGGCCGTGAATTTACGACCAATTCAGCTGGGGTCACTAAGAGAAGGTCATAAGTTGACATATTTCTTGTAGTGTTGGAGAACCTGCCGCCCTCTAACGCAACCATGTAGCGATGGACGTGCTCGTCCTCCTCCCTGACACGGCGACGTACCACCTCCGGCGGGGCCGGCTCCCTCTGCACCGAAACTGGCCCACGCGAACGCCACCAAACGAGATCAGGGTCGACGACGGGACCCGGGGTCGGGTTCCTCATCAAGCGGCGCGCCCCTCGAGGTAGCACCTCCCAGTGCCAGCCCGGCGGAGCCCAGACCCGGACATGGGCCAGCCGGACGTCGTCGTGGACGGGTCGACGGCGAGGATGCGGGCCGGGCATCGTCGAGAACAAATACTAGCTATATGCCCGCAAAAAGTAACATTTTTTTAATGATTGGATTTTGATAACTAAAATTTCTATAACATTTCTAACAATGCTATATAACTAACATTTCTATAACATTTCTAATATTTCTATAACTAAAAAAAATTATAACATTTCTATATATATAACTAACATTTGTATAACATTTCTAATATTTCTATAACTAAAAAAAAGAAAAAATTTCTAACTTTTGTATAACTATTTCTATAACTAAAAAACAGAAAAATTTCTAACAATTCTAACTTTTTTATAACTTTTTCTATAACAAAAAAACAGAAAAATTTCTAACATTTCTATAACTACTTCTATAACTAAAAAACAGAAAAATCTCTAACAATTCTAACATTTCTATAACATTTCTAACAATATGCTATATAACTAACTATTTCTATAACTAAAAAAGCAAAATTTCTAACTTTTTTATAACTATATCTATAACTAAAAAACTAAAAAAATGTATGTGTGTGTGTGTGTTTGTGTGTGTGCTCACCGGCGAGGCGAGAGGCGACGGGGGGCGGCGCGCGACGGGGACGGCGACGGGCGGCGCCAACGAGATGGCGACGACGGGGACAGGGACGGTGCTGCGACGACGGGGACAGGGACGGGGCGGCGACGACGGGGACGGGGATGATGCGGGACGGGCCGGGACGAGGCGGCGGTGACGACGGGGACGTGGACGATGGGGCGGCGACGACGTTGACGGGGATGACGGGGCGGCGACGACAGGGACGGGGCGGCGACGGGGGCGGCGACGAGAGGGATATGGAGACGGGGGCGCGCGGCGGGCGACGGGGCAGAGGAGAACACTAGTAGAAAAAGGGTCAAATGTGAAGCACATTAGTGCCGGTTTGTATTTGAGCCGGCACTAATGTATACATTAGTGCCGGTTCCAACGGCTAGCCGGGCCGCTCTCATTAGTACCGGTTCATGGAGAACCTTTAGCACCGGTTCGTGCCACGAACCGGTACTAATGAGTGTGGTGGCAGGATGTTGTCAGTCTGGGGCCGCTCTAGCACCTTTAGTACGGGTTCATGTCACGAACCGGTACTAAAGGTCGCCCTACATAAACCCTTCGTCCACCCGAGCTCGCTCTGTTCTTCCCCTTTCCCCTCTCCTCTCTGTTCTTCCCCTCTCCTCTCGAGCTCATCACACATTTTGCCCAAAATTTGTCAAGATTTGAAGGCCCCCATCAATTCAAATGATCACAAAGGTTAGCAACTTTGTCCTTTCATCTCTCATTGCTAGATTAGCTCTTGCAATGCTTTATATAGTGATTAATTTGTGAGTTTAGTAATTTGGGAGGATATATATATATGTGCTAGTATTTGATTTATATGCAATTTGAGGTCAAAAATAACACTTAGTTTGCATATGTAGGTGTGGTTTACTTAGTGCCTTCTAAATCTCCATCGTAACCACCGTCGATCGCCCGCACCGTCCCGTCCCCGGCACCACCTTGTGGTGAGCCTCTTTGTTCATGAAATTTTATATAAAAATTGATGTTTGTGTGATTTGGATATATAGCTAGTTACTCGTATAATTATCTTACCCGTACGTTCTTTGTTATACATATAGTGCCATGGTTTTGATATCCGTCCCCGTCGGCCCTCGTCCTTGTTATGATTCGAATGTGGTATATATATTCTCTTTTAAAACTAGTTGCATTTCGTGTTTATGACAAATTATGCCCATCAAGTTGACATAGGAATTTTTTCTAGGAGGTATGTGAACCGGAAATTCCAACCGACCCTATTGTTGAGAGGTTAAATTTAGTTGAAAGAGAAAACGAGAATTTGAAAGAAAAATTGAAAAGAATTGAGGGGGAGAAGATGGAATTGGAGTTGCATGTTGCCGATGTCGTCGATGATCACAAGATCAAGATGGAGAAAATGCGCTTGAAGATTAGAAAGATTAGAAAATATGCCATCGATAGTGAGGCTTGGTATCATTATGCTGTTGGATCCATTGTTACCTTAGTTGCGATCTTGATCGCATTTGTTGTTGCATTTAAATGCTTTAGCTAGAGAGTTATTTGTTTGTTGCATTTAAGTGTTGTATGAACTTTATGTATGAACTTGTATTAATTTGGTCTATTCGGTGTTGTGTAATGAAGATGAGCCGGCAATGGATGTACGATGACCGATGCTCTCCCGAGTTCATTAATGGCGTGCAAACTTTTCTGCTTGCGGCTGAGGCAAACAAGCGGGCGGATGGTTTTATGCCTTGTCCATGTGCTGTCTGTAAGAATGGTCAAAATTACTCTAAGTCAAGAACCATTCACTTCCACCTGTTTAAGTCCGGTTTCGAGCCCCACTATAATGTTTGGACCTAGCATGGAGAAAGAGGGGTTATGATGGAAGACAATGAAGAAGAAGAGGACGACGACAGCTATCCTGGCCATGGGTTCCCTGAATACGATGATACAACAATGGGGGATAAGTCTGAGAAAGAGATGGAGGATGCAGGTGTCACTCCGGTTACTAAGAGCTGCCCCCCCCCCCAGGTGCAGGAGTTGGTTCTATGCGCATGGGGGGGAGTTGGACCCGAAGACAGGCAAAGTTTCGACGAAGGCATGTCTGAACGGAGCCGACGATGACATACCTGTTGCAATAGAAGAGGCTCGAACGGGGGTGTTCCAGCCGAACAGAGAGAACGACGAGCTTACACGTGCCCTGAAAAATCCTGAACACCCGGGAAGAACACGAGGCAAGGGCGCTATTCCGTGGTATGAGGGGTTTTCGGAATGGAACGCCGACTACAGAACCCGTGCGAGAAGGAAGATTGCGGAGGAGAAGAAGGGGAAGATGGAGGAGGAGCAGAGGAAGTGGGACTATGAATGCCTTCAAGGCCTTGAAGCAAGTCAAGCGGAATTGGCAGTTAAATTCCAGCGGCAGCAGGAGCAGATCGACTCACTTAGCCAGCAAAGGGGGTCTCAGCAGCTGCAGCAGCTAGCGGATGATCCAGCATTGGATAGCACCGCCCCATCCATGCCGAGAAGCAGCGTGGGTTCCGCCCCGGGCGACGCATTGCTGGATAGATACCCCGTGGATGACATCACGGAGAACACTAACTGCGAGCTACACTTCAAGATGAAGAACATATCCATGAAGGTGGCGGACGCCGTTGCTTTTCCAAATTCCCCCGATGCAACCTTCCATTGCAACCCGATTCCAGCGGGCTATGCTCGTGTCTTGGTTGATGAGGTGGTGGACCCATATTCGGAGCTTCAGCTTGACATTCCTGGAGGTGACGACGAGCACACATTGGGAGAGGCCATACATCATGTCATCCTATGGAGAAAGGATTGCATCATCTTTCGAAGGCCACCGACACCGCGTCACCCGACTCCTCGTCGAAGTCCGCCACCGATTCAGCAGACTCCCGCTCCTTCAAGTCCACCAACGCGTGAGGCCACTCCTCCTCCAAGTCCGACACAGCGTCAGACGTCCACTCCTCCTCCAAGTCCGGCAAAGTGTCAGGCCACTCCTCCTCCAAGTCCGGCACAGCTTCAGGCCACTCCTCCTCGTCCAACTCAGCCCCGTCAGCCGTCTCCACCGCCTCAGCAATCGCAGAAGAGACACCCCGCACATATGGTGCGTAGCGGTACCAGTCGAGGTCATAGTACAGGAAGTATAGGCGGAGGCAAGCGATATAAATATGGTCCAAACCTCGATACTCCTCTTCCTGAGAGGGCTTACGACAGGACCAAGGAGCAAACTAATGCCATAGTGCGGCAGAAGTCGACGCCCATTTTGGACCGAAACCGCCACCGCCGCCAAGGGAGAAAGTGCCTGTGGAAGTTATTGAGCACTTCATTCGTATGGCTGAACCACCAGCTCCTAAGCCTGTTGACTCAGACTATGAGCGCCACATCAGGAAGTTAAATCGACAACGTCTACAGAAGGAGGCGAGCTCGAGCTCGAGCAAACAACAAGCAGCTGTCAAAAAATGCGGGAGAACCGTTGCCCAGCTGGGAGAACAGTGGGCGCAACCGATCCCCCCGCTTGTTGTGCCGCCAACAACACATAATAGTACGCGCGGCCAATATTATTGTGGGAAAACAGTTTACGTTCCCCAGGTGGGCGATGTGGTAATAACACAACAGCATATAACGCAGGCTGAAGAACTCAAGATCACTGTTGGACAACTCCTCGAGATCGAGGACATGCCTGTGCTTACAGAGGAGGAAATAAAACGGAAATATGTCCGGGGCCAACCTTTGGTCAAGCCAGAAGATGTCAAGAAGCTCCCAACGAGAATGTATGAATTGCATCAATGGTACATGGACATTACCAAGAGATCCAATCGACAGTCCCTCATGGTGCAAATCAACAAGGATCATTTCTACCATGAGAAACCTGGGACCATTGAGTATTCTGAACTGTTTCAGTTATACAATCAAGACGCACTCGACAAATCTATCGTCAGTTGCTATTGTCTGTAAGTGATTTCTTTCTGTAATTTAAGTTTGAAGCTAGCTGTATTGATCCTTTTGATCAATCATTACCTGTAATTATCCTCACTATATTCTTTTCTATGGTACTATGCAGGATGAAGATGTATGAAATGAAAAAAGGTGGACGCTATGGCATTGGGTTCATTGACCCAAACACCGTTAATGAATTCACATGGAATATAAGCGACTATTATAAAAAGCAGGTAGAGGACAGCATGTTCGAGTTCTTGAAGGACCTCAAATACAATGAAGATATACTACTTCCTTACAACTTCAAGTGAGTCACACTTTCTTATACTACAAATTCTCTGTTTTTGCTAACTAGCTAGCTAGCTACATGTTTTTGCTTACATATATATGCCCGCTTAATTAAGACATGCAAACGTGTGTGCATGCAGATTTCACTGGATCTTGTGTATCATTAAAGTTGACGAAGGAACAGTTGAAATACTGGACTCACTACTCTCAGAAAATAAAGACTATAACATCTTGTTTGGGATAGTCAACAGGTAATTTCAATCATTATTAACTATATATCTCGGCCTATTTATTTCGTCATTTCATGATATGAACTATTTAATAACCCCTTTATTCATTTTCTTTGTCGGCGGGCAGGGCTTGGGCAAGGTTCATCAGCGTCACGGAAGGCGAATGGAAAGGACAGCTGAGATGGCTTCGACCCAGGGTAAGTAATTAAGTAGTGTAGTATCTAGCTGCCATCTTTTTAATATTATCATGCTTGATTAATTATTATCTGATCAAATTAAATTTCATTCTCGTAAAGGCCATAAAGCAGGCGCAGGGGACTGATCTGTGTGCATACTGCGTTTGCGAGAACATTCGCATGATGGCGTCCGAAAGAAGCAGATCTCAAAGACAGGAATGGGTACGCTTGTCAGAACACTATTCACAATTTGTGCACCATTATCGATATCTAGTCACACAACTAATACACATGCATATTTATCTCCTTATTAACAGTTCACAGAGGTGCAGGACAAGCTCCTAGATACGGAGCGCGTAGAAGCACTTCAAGAGGAAATAGCGGGATTTTTGCTCGACCAGGTCATAAATCCGAAGGGAGAATACTATTACCCGCTACCGCCCCCATCGACCAATTAAGTCATGAACCACTTCCAATTTGGCATCGTGCTCCGAAGGCACCAATTAGGCTAATGCAAACTGGCTCCGAAGGCAACATGCATATGTACGAGAAATTGTATATAGCTATATACATGCATGTGTGTATGTGTGAATTAATATGGTGTGGTTTGTGTGAGACATTGACGATCTATATATATATATATATGATTGGTTCTACTAGCTACCATATATATGCATAACATGTACAATGTGTAGTATCGTAAAATACGAGGAAACGTAAAAGAATTAAAATGGAAAACACAAAATTAAATGAAAAAGAAATCATAAAACCAAAAACCCCCCAAATATTTTAGTACCGGTTGGTGCTACCAACCGGTACTAAAGGGCTCCCGGCCCCCGGAGCTGGCTCGTGCCACGTGGTTGCCCTTTAGCACCGGTTCATGCTGGACCGGTGCTAAAGGGGAACCGGTGCTAAAGGGGGGGCTTTAGTGCCCAAACTTTAGTGCCGGTTATGGAACCGGCACTAAAGGGCCTTACGAACCGGTGCTATTGCCCGGTTCTGCATTAGTGGAAGAAGCAGATGAGAAACTGAAATTTTTGAAGTGTTTAATTATATAGGATGGACCTTTAGTACCGGTTGGAGCCACCAACCGGTACTAAAGACCTGTTTTGGCCAGGCCAAGCGGCGGGAAGCACCCCCTTTAGTACCGGTTCGTGGAACCAACCGGTACTAAAGGGGGGGGCGCTGCCAGGCAAGGAGCGCAAAGTTTAGTCCCACCTCGCCTAGCGAAGGGCAGCCGCACTGGTTTATAAACCCAGCCGCGGCTGCTCCTTTGAGCTCCTCTCAAATGCAGGCCTTTTGGGACTACCTGTGCTGTGCTGCCCCGTGGGCCTACTGGGCCTTTGCGGGCCTGCATCCTGGCCCAACAACAGGTTGGGTTTCTAGTCGTATGCGGGCCGCTCTGGCCCATTGGGCGGGCTTTTTATTTATTTGTTTGTTTGCTTTTTTTTAGTTGTTTTTTTGTGTATTTAGAGTTTCTTTGTGAATATTTTTGCTTTAGGTACAAAAAATTACAAACTTTCTGTTAGTGCCCGTAGTTTTCAAATTTGAACAGTTTAAATTTTGAATTATTAGAAATTAGTGTGAATCACTAGTTTGTGAATAACTTAACTTTAAAAATCAGTAAAGGCATGAAAGAATTTGTTTGCACATAAAATTTCTTCGCGTTTCAAATGCCAAAACACATAATTACCCTAACTATTACAGAGATTCCCTCCTGGGTGTGAACACAGGAGAAAGTGATGATAGTGAAGCTGATCACATCCCAGATCTTTGGATGTGAAACTTTTTCTTCACGTGTGTCCCTTTGCGCCGTAACCATGGAAAATCTTCATCATTTAACGGGATGCTCAGGTCAATATTCACTGTGAATGGAGCAATTTCATCAAACTTTTCATAATCTTCTGGCATGTCTGTCTTTTCATCCACTCCCACGATGTTTCTCTTCCCAGAAAGAACTATGTGCCGATTTGGCTCATCGTACGATGCATTCGCTTCCTTATCTTTTCTTTTTCTCGGCTTGGTAGACATGTCCTTCACATAGAAAACATGTGCCACATCATTCGCTAGGACGAATGGTTCATCTGCATACGCAAGATTGTTGAGATCCACTGTTGTCATTCCGTGCTGCGGGTCTTCCGTTACCCCGCCTAATGTCGTATTGACCCATTTGCACCAAAGCAAAGGGACCTTCAAACCACGTCGATAGTCAAGTTCCCATATGTCCTGTATATAACCATAATATGTTTCCTTTCTCGTCTTGATTTCTGCATCAAAGCGGACACCACTGTTTTGGTTGGTGCTCTTCTTATCTTGGGCGATCGTGTAAAATGTATTACCATTTATCTCGTACCCTTTGAAAGTCATTATATTCGAAGATGGTAACTGGGACAGCAAGTACATGTTATCTTCAACAGAGGCATCATGCACGGTACGTGTCTGCAACCAGCTGGAAAAACTCCTGGTTTGTTCACGTGTACTCCAGTCATCAGACCGCTTCGGGTGTTTGGAGCGTAGCAAATTCTTGTGTTCATCCATATACGGAGCCACCAAGGCGGAATTTTGTAAAACTGTGTAATGTGCTTCAGTGAGACAATGTCCGTCCATACATATTATTTGTTCCCCTCCTAGCGTGCCTTTTCCATCCAGTCTGCCCTTATGCCGCCATTCAGGAACACCAATCGGTTTAAGGTCAGGAATAAAGTCAATAGAAAACTCAATGACCTCCTTATTTTCATGGCCCTTGGAGATGCTTCCTTCTGGCCTAGCACGGTTATAAACATTATTCTTTAAGACTCCCATGAATCTCTCAAAGGGGAACATATTGTGTAGAAATACGGGACCCAAAACGTTAATCTCTTCGCATAGGTGAACTAGGACGTGCGTCATGATGTTGAAGAAGGATGGTGGGAACACCAACTTGAAACTGACAAGACATTGCACCAAATCATTCTCTAACCTTGGTATGATTTCTGGATCAATTACCTTCTGAGAGATTGCATTGAGAAATGCACATAGCTTCACAATGGCTAATCGAACATTTTCCGGTAGAAGTCCCCTCAATGCAACCGGAAGCAGTTGCGTCATAATCACGTGGCAGTCATGAGACTTTAGGTTCTAGAACTTTTTCTCTGCCATGTTTATTATTCCCTTTATATTCGACGAGAAGCCAGACGGTACCTTAATACTGAGCAGGCATTCAAAGAAGATTTCCTTCTCTTCTTTGGTAAGAGCGTAGCTTGCATGACCCTGATGTATGCCGTCTTTTCCGTGCATACGTTGCTGGTCCTCCCATGCCTCAGTTGTATCTTTTGTCTTCCCATACACGCCCAAGAAGCCAAGCAGGGTCACACAAAGATTCTTCGTCACGTGTATCACGTCGATTGCGCAGCGGAATTCTAGGTCTTTCCAATAGGGCAGGTCCCAAAATATAGATTTCTTCTTCCACATGGGCGCGCGTCTGTCAGCGTCATTTGGAACAGGTTGTCCACCGGGACCCTTTCCAAAGACCACCTTCAAATCCTTGACCATATCATGTACATCAGCACCAGTACGGTGGCGAGGCTTCGTCCGGTGATCCGCCTCACCTTTGAAATGCTTGCCTTTCTTTCTTACGGGATGCCTGCTCGGAAGAAATCGACGATGTCCCAGGTACACATTCTTCTTACAATTAGCCAAATATATAATGTCGGTATCGTCCAAACAATGCGTGCATGCGCGGTATCCCTTGTTTGTCTGTCCTGAAAGGTTACTGCGAGCAGGCCAATCATTGATGGTCACGAACAGCAACGCCTTTAGGTCAAATTCTTCCCCCATGTGCTCATCCCACGCACATACACCTATTCTATTCCACAGTTGTAAGAGTTCTTCAACTAATGGCCTTAGGTACACATCAATGTCGTTGCCGGGTTGCTTAGGGCCTTGGATGAGCACTGGCATCATAATGAACTTTCGCTTCATGCACAACCAAGGAGGAAGGTTATACAAACATAGAGTCACAGGCCAGGTGATATGGTTGCTGCTCTGCTCCCAAAAGGATTAATGCCATCTGCGCTTAGACCAAACCATACACTCCTTGCGTCATCTGCAAACTCCTTCCCGTACTTTCTTTTGATTTTTCTCCACTGCGACCCGTCAGCGGGTATTCTCAACTTTCCGTCTTTCTTACGGTCTTCTCTGTGCCATCGCATCGCCTTGGCATGCTCTTTGTTTTGGAACAAACATTTAAACCGTGGTATTATAGGAGCATACCACATCACCTTGGCAGGAATCTTCTTCCTGGGGCACTCGCCCTCGACATCACCAGGGTCATCGCGGCTGATCTTATAGCGCAATGCACCGCATACCGGGCAAGCGTTCAAATCCTCGTACTCACCGCGGTAGAGGATGCACTCATTAGCGCATGCATGTATCTTCTGCACCTCTAACCCTAGAGGGCAGACAGCCTTCTTTGCTTCGTACGTACTCTCGAGAAATTCGTTGTCCTTTGGAAGCATATCCTTTATCATTACCAGCAACTTTCCAAATCCCTTGTCAGATACACCATTCTCTGCCTTCCATTGCAGCAATTCCAGTGTGGTGCCCAGCTTTTTCTTGTCACCTACGCAATTCGGGTACAACAATTTTTTGTGATCCTCTAACATGCGCTGCAACTTATTCTTCTCCAAATCACATGCGCAGTTTCTCTTTGCATCGGCAATGGCCCGACCTAGATCATCAACGGGCTCATCTGATGCCTCTTCTTCAGCTTCTTCCCGCATTGCTGGCTCAGCTTCTTCCCGCATTACCGGCTCAGCTTCTTCCCCCATTGTTGTATCATCGTATTCAGGGAACCCATGGCCAGGATAGCTGTCATCGTCCTCTTCTTCTTCATTGTCTTCCATCATAACCCCTCTTTCTCCGTGCTTGGTCCAAACATTATAGTGGGGCACGAAACCGGACTTACACAGGTGGACGTGAATGATTCTTGACTTAGAGTAATTTTGACCATTCTTACAGACAGCACATGGACAAGGCATAAAACCATCCGCCCGCTTGTTTGCCTCAGCCGCAAAGAGAAAAGTTTGCACGCCATTAGTGAACTCGGGAGAGCATCGGTCATTGTACATCCATTGTCGGCTCATCTTCAATACACAGCACCATAAACACCAACTTAATACAAGTTCATACATAAAGTTCATACAACACTTAAATGCAACAAACAAGTAACTCTCTAGCTAAAGCATTTAAATGCAACAACAAATGCGATCAAGATCGCAACTAAGGTAACAGTTGATCCAACAGCATAATGATACCAAGCCTCACTATCAATGGCATATTTTCTAATCTTTCTAATCTTCAAGCGCATTTTCTCCATCTTGATCTTGTGGTCATCGACGACATCGGCAACATGCAACTCCAATTCCATCTTCTCCCCCTCAATTCTTTTCAATTTTTCTTTCAAGTACTCGTGTTCTCTTTCAACTAAATTTAACCTCTTGACAATAGGGTCGGTTGGAATTTCCGGTTCACATACCTCCTAGAAAAAATATCTATGTCAACTTGATGGGCATAATTTGTCATAAACACGAAATACAACTAGTTTTAAAAGATAATATATATACCAAATCCGAATCATAACAAGGACGAGTGCCGACGGGGACGGATATCAAAACCATGGCACTATGTATAACAAACAACGTACGGGTAAGATAATTATACGAGTAACTATATATCCAAATCACACAAAGGCTCACCACAAGGTGGTGCCAGCGACGGGGCGGTGCGGGCGATCGACGGTGGCTACGGCGAAGATTTTGAAGGCACTAAGTAAACCACACCTACATATGCAAACTAAGTGTTATTTTTGACCTCAAATTGCATATAAATCAAATACTAGCACATATAATTCCTTCCAAATTACTAAACTCGCAAATTAAACACTATATAAAGCATTGCAAGAGCTAATCTAGCAATGAGAGATGAAAGGACAAAGTTGCTAACCTTTGTGATCATTTGAATCGATGGGGATCTTCAAATCTTGACAAATTTTGGCAAAATGTGTGATGAGCTCGAGAGGAAGAGGGGAAGAACAGAGAGGGAGGGGAAAGGGGAAGAACAGAGCGAGCTCGGCTGGACGAAGAGTTTATGTAGGACAACCTTTAGTACCGGTTCGTGACATGAACCAGTACTAAAGGTGCTAGAGCGGCCCCAGACTGACAACATCCTGCCACCACTCTCATTAGTACTGGTTCGTGGCACGAACCGGAGCTAAAGGTTCGCCACGAACCGGTACTAATGAGAGCGGCCCGGCTAGCCGTTGGAACCGGCACTAATGTACACACTAGTGCCGGCTCTAATTCAAACCGGCACTAATGTGCTTCACGTTTGACCCTTTTTCTACTAGTGGTGGTGGCTACACCGTCGTGGCCACTGTCTTGTTGGAAGCACATGGTAGTGTTTGCGATCTTCCTTCTCCTGGGTCTAAGCTGGCGATGGCAGTGGTCTTGGGCCCGCACTTGCTCAGATATGGGGTGAGACGGGTCGGTACAGTGCGACAGTTTTGTGGTGGCTACAATGTCATGGTTGTTGTCTTGTTGGAGGCACATGGCAGTGTTTGCGGTCTTCCCTCTCCTGGGTTTGAGCCGGTGGCGTGCGGGTGTGCATGTAGCGGTAGTGCCTTTGACCTAGGGTTCGTGCTTGGGTAGCCAGATATGGGCCCGGGCAGGTTGAAACTGCCGCTCCTTGTAGGTGAGAATGGGCTCGGTCCAGGTGGTTCACGTGGGCGATGAGTTTCCTCTCCCTGCGGGTACGACGGGCGATTGTGGTGAATGGGACACCGATACGCTGTCGGGAAGATCAACATCAAAGGCCACCACCATGGCATCGTGCAATCTTGCAAGGCGACGGTTGTCGGTAGTCACAGGGTTGTGTCCCACTATCCCACCGGTCCATCAGGATTGGCTAGGGACACGGGTATGGATGCCTCCTATCATTGGAGGCATCGACCCAAACTCCTTGGCTAATGCCAACCTAGGAGTGAAAGGAGACCCCTTCTAATCTTCCTATCGTGGTTGGTGCACAGTGATGCACGGAGTTGGTTGTGTCTTAGACATGGATGCCGGGGTGGTGGCCCTGGATGGTGGTCCGCATGGTTGGCTCTCTAGTGGGCACTATAGTGGCGGTGGTGGCTTTCCTTCTTGGTCATGTGGGTGGCGAGAGGTGCAGCGGCTAGTGGCTCGAGCTCGTTCTCTGTTATTGATAGTGGGGACGCCCATATCCATACCTTGGGATCTGAACTCATCGCGCTTGTCTGGAGTAGGATAGGAAAGATGAGGAGTATGGTTGTATGAATGGATAAATAGGTGTTCAAAACGGACACGCCCGACACTGACCAGCCGTGTTCGCGGACGTTTGGGGGGGGGGGGGGCAGATTTGCTAAATCCATTCCCACGAATCAAAGGTTCCGAAGAAAATTTTCCTATAAAATTTCTATCATTTACAATTTCTATAAATTTCCTGTAAAGCAAATTCATTGCACCAACTCCCTCTAACCAAAAATCGTTAGCATTGCCTACATCTAAGGAGTAGAATAATAATATGTGGGCTTGGTGATTGAAAACTGAATGCTCAAAAAGGTTGAACAAAAGATCATTTTTCTGGATGTGGATAGTGATTAGAGGTAGCAGTTGGGCCACTCCTTAGAGGCTTACTACATTGCAAGCAAAATAAATAAAATTAGAGACAAGCATATGAAACCAACCTTAGAGGCAGGTTTAGAGGTACAACCTGCATCCTCGAATCCTTCTCAAAGCGTCCGCGGACGCCCCCAGTCAATGAAAAAAGCGACCCAACCGGATCCATCATACAATCACGTTCGGGCTGTCCGCGAATCCTCATGTTGAGGATAAATGTAGGGAGGATATGAGGACTCGCGGACGCGCCCGGTCGGTCCGCCATGTAGGACGCGGCTCACCCTGTACCACTTTCTCTCTTTCTTTTTTCATTCTTTTATTTATCTTCTTCATCTCCAGCAATCATGTGCAAGTGACTGGGAGGGAGAAAATGAGAAGTGTGGTTGTATAAATAAACAAATAGGGGCTTAAAACGGAAACGTCCGGTATAGACATACCAGGCGCGTCCGCGGACGTTTAGAGGGCTAGATTTGCTAAATCCGGCGGTAGATACTATTACACACAGCTGATGCTCTTTTGTCAATTATTCTCTTTATTAAAAGTTATAATTCACCTCATGTTTCCCAAATAAAACGAATTAACCAGGTGCTCCACCAATAATAGTTTGGCACCACACGACAAATTTGAGTGTGTTGATCTATTTTTAATTTTTTGTGAGGAAGGTCTAGGTACACTCGCATTGCCAGTACCAAGCGTGTGCACACATGCTACATATGTTTGGGGAATTCTTTTTATTTGATCGCTCTGTTAGTAGCTAGCTAGTAGCATTCACGGTTCAGACGAAACCGACCCGCCTAGATGTTCCTTAGGGCATCTCCAATGCCGACCCCAAAATTACAAGTATCTATTATGGATTGGTCCGAACCATTCCATGAACAGTGATATGGAAGCTGGCAATCCAACCGTGTCCACATACATTTCAAATCAGATTTCAACAAACCGGATAAATTACATGCAAATTGAATGATTTTCATATAAGACGGACAAAAAATTACATTTCTGACATATTTCTACTAAACTATAGCGGACTAGACTATTTTTACCTAGTCTAAATGATTGCGGGCCGCGACGGTGCCCGTTTCCCGCGACATGTCTTCCCCAGGTTTGGCAGCAAGCTCACTGGCCGGCTGTGAACCCCGGAAGTGGAGCTACAGGGGCAGGGAAAGAATAGTAGTTGCCTCGTCGAAGCTCCGGCAAGCTCTTCGGTTGTGAGGCCCGACAACGCCTGCCTAGGACCCAAGAGGTGGCGGCCTCCCATGTTCTACTCTACCGTGCTATCAACGGCGGCGGTCGTGGACGTGTCGGCCTCGTCGTTGTGGAGGCACGACGCGAACGACAGCGGTGGCGCGGCCGACGTGGAGCTGGCGCTGTTGTCGTTGTCGTCCTCACATTCCTTCGCCGCCGTGTCGATGTCCGTAAATAGAGCGTCTTTCTCTGCCCGCAGGATGCGCAACCGCGATCGCTCATGGATGATCTTGCAGCGGTGCGGTCAGACAGGAACAACACTTTTTGCCCTTCCACGTGCACGGCGCTCTCGGCTAGCGCGCCCTTTCAATGTCGGCTCCAGTCAAAGGTCGCGTCCGTTGCCGGCAGTCATAAATGTGGTGCTGACACTCTGGAGCGGCGCTGACTGGCATGAATGCGAGGCAAATGCTTCACACCGAAATGGGCGCGGGCGAGGAAGAGAATTTCGGATAATACCGGGGTGTCTGATTCGTGCGTGACGGTGGTCTGGACGCTCAGAAAGCCCCTCGTCTTTCTTTTGCAGAAAAAGGAGGCCCCAATCGGTCAACGGGTGGATAAAGGTCCGCGTTGAATAGCAAAACATGTCCGAACCATCTGATCCACAGGAATATAGGGCAATTTAAAGGTGGATATGCATCATCATACATAGTACTTTTTTTTTGCGGGACATACATAGTACGATTCTGCGTGCATCGCTAGGTAGCTAGGCAACAACCGGTCGAAAAGTCGCCCATCGGTAGACTTTTCCATGCCCCTCTCGACCAACCAAAACCCCCTTCCACCGGCCAGATCGAGACGTTCACGTACCCGTGACTCAGCATCATTTGTGGTACTGCTACAGGAGCAGAATGCTGGAATGTACGTATATACATATACATATTTTTTGTGAAAATATGCATATACATATGTGGCTCTAGCCTCTAGGACAGCAGGGACAAACTCAAAAACCGT
The DNA here is from genome assembly GCA_032464435.1 of Aegilops umbellulata. Taxonomy (NCBI): domain Eukaryota; kingdom Viridiplantae; phylum Streptophyta; class Magnoliopsida; order Poales; family Poaceae; genus Aegilops; species Aegilops umbellulata. The sequence continues at coordinate 361,435,665 of CP136059.1, forward strand.
GTGTTGTGTGCAGGATGTCGCGATATTTGTCATCTCCATCACTACCATACACACATACACACACATCGTTTGTACACGCGCTCAGAGCAAGAGGAAACCGAGTAAACATGGCGAACATGTTGCTCCTAAAAATATCAGAAGAATATATATCTCTTTTTGTAACAAGTCCTTATAAACACATCCAAACAAAAAATATATCAAATTCTTGGGGATGCCGTAGTCTTCTTCATCTTGCATCCGTTGACGGCCTCTTCATTAGTACGTATATATGCATACTTTGAGGTAAAAATAAGACACACACACACACACACACACACACGCACGCACACGCACACGCACACGCGCACGCGCGCGCGCGCGCACACACACACACACACACACACACACACACACACACACACACACACACACACATATATATATATATATATATCATAATTTCTTCACGCTAGTTGCTGCTCATAGCAAGATGCATGGTGTATGAGGATGCAAGTGTGGTCCCGCTAGACCCACAAAGCACGATGAATTAATTGATATACTACACTAAACAGTTCCAAATTTTCCAAACGAACAATTCGAATGCTGGAAGCTAAAAAGCAGGCCGGATCTTGCATCCAATCGTGTACCGGTCAAGCCAAGAATATAGTGAACATAGTGGATATTCGGCATGTGTGTTACTTGAAGATTCACTTGTAGTTAGTAAACTCTGCTTTATTCTTCTTAGTTGCATGTTTTGGCCTGCTGGCCATGACAGATTCTGTGAACTTGTTGGCTTCATTTTCAGTGCAACCGGGAGGCCCTCCCTGTTACTCTAAAAAAACATGGTTAGGGTGCATGCATGGCGTGACGCGTGTGAGGGATATGAAAGTAATAAACTTGTCTTTGTCTACATTAAGTAAATGTGCATTACTTAAGGTACTACGATAAATTGACTTAGCATGGAGTCTCTAGCTAGCTAGGTCACTAGCTAGCAGACGTATGCTACAATCGTGCACGTTAAGTGAATTTTGCACATGACTCACCTGGGGCAGGCAGTCCACTCCACGGCGGAGGATGGATCCACGCAGCTGCAACCTCTGCTCTGCTCTCCTCTCCCTCTCCCTATAAATCTGGAGGGCATGTATGCATTGCTCGTATCCTCCATCCATCCAAAGGCACAGCAGTGGCAGCTTGTTCATCTCATATCCTCCAGGCTTGGTTACCAAGTTAACTAGCCTACTTAGCCGATCTGGAACACCCCACACTTCAGCCACCATTAATTCAGAAACGGATGGCTGCTGCGCATGCCTTCTTCTCCTTCTCCTTGGTCGAGCCGGTGCTCCATTCGGCTTCACCGGTAGCTGGAAATGGTGGCTGGAGCGGCCGCAACCATGGCTTCTTCCGCCCCTCGACGGTGATATGTCCCGGGCGGGAGCCTGCGTCCCATGGGTTGTCCGATGATTTTGACTTCCAGGTATATATATTGTTATGGCCGGTGAATGCAATTAGCACACATGTTTATGTCTTTTTTAGTTACACCAGGGATCGATTTCAAACCCAACAGAGCTAATGTTGAGACTAGCTCTTTGAATCTCACCAGGCTGTCGTCATAAACGTCACCTTCCACGGAAAGAAAAATAAAAAAGACTTAGTCGTAGGAGTCTGAGAATTCATTAAGTCTTAGTCGATGCTATATTCGTGTGATCCTGCATTGAGATCCATGCAAAAAAAAATCAGTTTTTTTTTCTCTTGCATGTTATCTCACTTGATAAGACCTGATTAAATTTCAGTCGAATGAGACCGAGCCACACCCTTAGTAAATAGAAGTGTGAAGCTTGAACCTTGGCTAGCCCTCCACCTCATTTTCTATACCCTCAGTTTAGAAATCATTCTAGGATTCTGTGTATACTCAGAACGGAGGAGATATAGAAAATGTGTGTATTTCATTCATAAATTAATGATATCTTTTTTTGTGTTGATTATGTCTTTTGAGTGAGGACAATTCTCAATCCTTAACGCTTCCTGTTATTTTTCTAAAGATGTTTATAAAATATAAACATACATTATCATGGAAGTATTTTAATAGAGATCTTTTTATTTTAAGTCTTGTAAATTATGTATTCTTTTTTTAAAGAAATTTGCTCTTTGTGTGCAACAACAGGAAAGCCTAACGAATGTTCAAGCGTTGCTGCATCACCATCCGACGAGTGGACGAAGCTTATTGACCACTGTTGATCACCTCAAGCGCCTCTGCATCGACCACTATTTCCAAGACGAGATAGACACCATCGTGGACTCATGTGCGGATCTCATCCATGGTGATGATCTGCTTGATGCAACCCTTTCATTGAGGTTGATGAGAGAAGCTAGACATTGTGTTTCGGCAGGTCAGTAAAATACATGCTTAGCATGTCAAGACAGATAAATACATATGTTTGGGAAGCTGGAGTGTAGTAATAGTCTACGAAATGAATTTTGCATGATAACTTTGTTGGAAAAAAATCCAGAGTAGCCAAATCTAATAGATTTTTTTAACGTTTCTTGTGGAATGTACAAGCACTTCCCTTGAAACGTATTCTTCTCATTATGTATGACCCTGGCTAGGAGCCCTTCTGGATGACTTGGCAGACGATGTTCTTCGGAAGTTTGCAAACGATAATGGTGATTTCAACCTTGGGCTCAGCAAAGACGTTAGAGGGCTGCTGAGCTTGCAAGACATGTCACACCTCAACATGGGAGAATCATCACTCTATAAGGCAAATGAATTCTCAAGCAAGCATCTTAGATTTGCAATGAAGTATTTGGAGCCAAACCTTGCAAGATATGTGAGGCAGTCATTAGACCATCCCTATCATGTCAGTCTGATGCAATACAAGGCAAGGCACCATCTGAGCTACCTGGAGAACTTGCCCACTAGGAACATGGCAATAGAGAATCTGGCACGTGCAGAGTTTTAGATTAATAAGTTGCAGCAACAGAGGGAGATGCAAGAGGTTAAGAGGTATAAACATATAAACTACTACCTTTCCATGATTAATTTCGTTAAAAGTAGCAAATATGTCCACGTCTTGATAATCGAAAACGCTAGAACTCTTGGCCAAATTTTATAGATTAGTATTTTTGGTTGATAATGTATTCCGACAATTGAAACGGTGGTGGTTTTTACTATATGAAAATTTCCCTTTCACACAGATGGTGGATGGATCTGGGATTGGCTCAAGATGTACCGGCTGCAAGGGACCAAGTTCTTAAATGGTACATGTGGCCCATGACTGTCCTAGAGGGTTTCTCATTCTCTAGATATCGGATCGAGATCACAAAGATCATATCCATAGTCTACATTGTGGATGACATCTTTGATCTTGTCGCCACACAAGAGGAGCTCTCTCTCTTTAATGAAGCGATCAAAATGTGAGCAATGATGTTCCCATGAAAATAAGATTGATAATTGTTAGTGAAGAAATGTCATAATTAAATTGCAAATTAAATATGTCCAGTCGCATATTCAAATTTCTTTAACTTTGAGCTACAATATATGAATATGTTTTAAGATTGGTTTGAAATAAACATTGTGCCTTTAAGATAAACATTTACATATATTAATATTTTTATAATTACTTATTGTATATTCATACAAACCAACGCACAATGCCATCATAGCCCATGTATAAGGTCTTAACTAGAATGGTATATATTTGTTAATGGGATAATAAGACTCATGTGTTAGTTAAGACCGTATACATGATGTAAAAAAATTGTTATAGAAGTTTCACACAAATAGCATATTTTGACAGGTGGGATCTTGCAGCTGCTGACTCACTTCCCAACTACATGATATCATGTTACAAGGCTCTTTACACCATTACAAATGATATTGCCGATATGGTCAGAAAAGAGCATGGAGCAAACCCTATCAATCATCTCAAGAAAGTTGTATGTCTACTAGAGTAGTTCCTCATTTCTCTTTAGTTTCATTTCCCATAGCGACTAAATATACTAACAGTACTAGCTAAAATATTTATTTGTACTATATAATTTTTGAGTATTTTATTCTATGTATGATTATTTGTTGTTCCTTTGTTTTGTCCGTGCTCTCCCTCCCCACACCACCTCCTCCTTTTCCGTTTTTTCTGATTTTCTCGACCGACTTTCCTTGAATAATATCAACTGATCCATGTTTTATTGGCTTACCAAAAACTCATATTATTTTCTTTGGCAAGCTAATAAGTAATAAGAATTGATACAATTATCTAAAGTGCATTTTTGGTACCAAACTAGAATGGTGAGTGAACCATGATAATTACATACAAAATATGTGTGCCGCTATTGCAATGTACGTGAAATTGCCTAGTTGTATGTACAAAAATAATAGATGGTAAAATAACACTTCAATAATTAATCTTTTATTCCTGCCTTTTTCTTCTTACAGTGGACAACTCTATTTGATGGATTCATGATCGAAGCAAAATGGTTATCTACTAATCATGTCCCTACATCCGAGGACTACCTAAGAAACAGAATCATCACTTCAGGAGCACCACTTGTTTTCCTACATCTTTTCTTCATGCTGGGGCATGATATAACAGAGGGCAACAAAGACAACATTCATCGGGTCATCTCCTGCCCTGCAAAGATCATGAGGCTCTGGGACGACATGGGTAGTGCAAAGGTTAGAACACAAAAAACATGTTATCAAATAACACATTAGGATTAGCACTAACAATTTATTTTACATAAAATCATTCATTTCATATCCTAGTGGGTGCTCATCCAGGTAGACATTGACCAAAATAGGCATGATCTGACATTTCTATTCTTTGTCTAATGCAGGATGAATCACAAGAAGGGCTAGACGGATCATACAAAGAGTTATACCAGAGAGAAAATCCCCGTGGTGATGCTGATGAGCAAATGCTGGAGATGATTGCGAGTGAATGGGAGTGTTTGAACAAGGAATGCTTCTTTGGGATGAAGTCAACATTATCGCATAGCTTCATCATGGCATCACTAAACTTTGCGAGGATGGTCCGCGTCATGTATGCCTACGACGACGAGCAAAAACTCCCCATCCTTGAGGATTACATCAGGATGTTGCTCTTCTAAATCATGCATTCTAGCACATTGTACATAAGTCTTATAAATGTAGTGCATCATTTATTTTGTAAGGTTGCCATCTAGGATGTTGACTAGCATTCTGCATAATTAGCCTATGTTTTTCAAGTGTAAAGACGATAAGTATACCCGGAGAAAAGTTTAGAACCGCCTCTAAGGCCATATAGTGTTGCGATGTATGATAAGATCGATGCATATGAATTTATGGGAATTGGCCCCTATTAAATATTTTATAATGAAATTTGTGAATGTATGAGAATAATATTGCGTGGTACAGCTTTATGACGATGTGCATATTGTTCACGTGCAATAGGTGGCTTAAATTCAGTTCCAGCAATGCTCTATGTACATATCAAGGCAAATGGGTCAAAAACTCCACAAGAGCACCAATCTCATAAGGGCAAAGAAAAACACTCATTTGTGAAAGACCGTGTTTGCAAATGGGTTTTCGGTATTTCCCATTTTATGAAGGGGGCCATGCATAGACAAGTGAAATAAAACCTAATGCTGACGCCCACATAGCCGACGTAGACATGTTTATAATTGGTAAAACTTTCTATGGTGGGTTTTTTTGGCTCACCAAAGATAAAATATGATTGAGATACAAGTAAATTGGCCTTTTTTGCCCGCTGTTACAAAGTACAAACAATCTGTAGGTCTTCCATAGGGTAAACCCTATTTTGCCCCTTATGCGCCAGTTAAAGGCGTTTTCTCCAATGTGCACACCCCTTTGTGAGGTGGGCCATCCCATTTATCATTTTTTCCTTTCTGTTTTTTTAAAGGTGCACACAGCGGTATCTAACTCGTGATCTGTACGTCCAGAGAGAAATGACCTAACACTTAGCACATGGCAACACTTGCGCCTAAGACCTCCTTTGTTTCTAATATTTCCTTCCCAAGTTTGCCCAAACATCGGTTTTGGGAAGTTTCAACCCACTTTTTTTTTCATTGCGGTTTTTTCCTGGACTGGTTTTTTTATATATATTTCTTTCTTTTTCTGTTTTGTTTCTTTAATATTTTTTCCTTTTTTTCCTTTTTATTTCATTACGAACTTGTTCAAATTTTACAAACTTTTTTTCAAAACCAATGGACTTCTTTTTTCAAAACCAACGAGCTTTTTTTTTAAATTAGCTGATCTTTTTTCAAATTAGATGAACTTTTTTATAATTAGTTGAACTTCTTTTAAATTCAATGTACATTTTATCCCAAGCCAATGAACAATATTCAAATAAGATGAAACTTTTGAAATTTTGGTGAACTTTTTTTCAAAATCTATTATCTTTTTCCACATTAGATGACCTTTTTCTAATTTGATGAACATTTTTTCCAAATTAGATGAACCTTTTCATATTTGATGATTTTTTTGAATGGATGAACTTTTTAAAATAAATTGATGAATGTTTTCGAATTCTATGACTTTTTTTGAATTTTTGTGATTTTTTGAATTTGATGAACTTTTTTCCAAAATCATCGACTTCTCTTTTTTCAGATTCGTGAAGGTTTTGAAGTTTGTAAAGAAATTTCTAGATCCGTCAACATTCTTTAATTCACTATTTTATTAATATCTTTTGCATTTTAGAAATTTTCTTTTTGTGTTAAAAGTCACACGGGTTCGAACTAGAGACTTTTTCATTCAGAGCAAACCGTGGTAACTACTAGGCCACGTTGATTGATTGTGTAGATTCACATCGGTTTTCCCATTTATCCTTTGCAGTTAGCGGAACTTCTTTTTTCTTTTTTTTGGGAATTGTTTTGTTCAGCTTTTTTCTCATTATTTTCTTTTTGCTAAATGCTTGAACTTTTTATTAAATTTCCGTGATGTTTTTTCAAAATCAATGACCATTTCTTCAAGATCGATGAATGTTTTTCAAAATTGATGAACTTTTTTTTGAAATTGATGAACGTTTTTTCAAATAAGATGAACCTTTTTGCAATTTTTATGAACTTTTTTCAATGTTGATGAACTTTTTTTCAAAATTGATGAACTAATTTTCTAATTCATGATTTTTCCCCAAAATCGGTGAACTTTTTTCAAAATCAATGAGCTTTTTTTCATTATTGATGAACTTTTTTGAAATCAATTAAATTTTTGTTCAAAATCAGTGAACTTTTTTCAGAATCGGTGGATTATTTTTAGAATCGTTGAACTTTTTCAAATGTTATGAACTTTTTTAAAATTTGATGAACTGTTTTGAAATTTTGATTTTTCAAAAAAAAGTCAATGAACTTTTTTTGAAAATTCATGAATTTTCCATTTTGCGATTTTTTTCAATTGGTACAAACCTTTTTGAATTATTTTATTTCTTCCAATTCATGTTTTTTGTGAATGCTTTTTCAAATTTATGTTTTCTTTATTCGAATGTAATTATAGTGAGTATATAATACTAGTATATGTTTAATTTTTGTACTTAATGGATGGTGAAATGAGATGATGTGACAACTGGTTCCAAAGATATTGTTTCACGTCCACAAAATATTTCAGGTTATTTCATGCTCTAAACAGAAGGACATGAACTTGGATCATTGGAATTCGATGCCACAAGTATCAGAAAAATGTATCGTCGAGAAGAGAAATATTGCCGAGGTACGAGACGTCCAATTGCACCCAGTCAGTGAACATGTGTTTTATACTGGATCTGTTCTCGTAAAGTTTTCATCAACAGCTGAACCAAAGGAAGAGGCGATCAAGCCTAATTTTAGAACGCCCCCGTGTAGTTGGTTTTTCGTTGGAAAGAATTCCAATTCAGGCTCTACATTGGCAACGTGAGTGTCAAGTTTATATTTTGTCCAGTAGTACTAGTTACGTAGACTTTCTTTTGAGTCCTAGATCCTTACGATGATCAATCTTGCCGGTTTGTTAATTAGGTAAGGTTCATTTAGTTTAACTAGAAAAGAGAGATAGAGTCCGTATCTTGCATCTTGGGTCGGTTCCATCAGATGTGTGGCGCCTATAAAAAGGGCAGGCTACAGCCAATGTACAAAGGCTTTTTTCTTTTTTTTGAGAGTTTAGACAGTCTATTGTATCCATTATGAAGCGGGTGCCGCTGCTATTTATTTCTCATGATTTTTCTGTGTGGAAGTTGCGCTTGGGTCGAGGTCCGTCGTTTCCAACGGGTTGCGCGCTGGTTACGTCTACTTCGGTGGGAGGTTCCTCGTGTGTTGAGCGTTTGTCCGCCGGTCATCGTTACCCCTGCTTCAGGTTACGCATACTGCTCGTGTAATTGGGAGCATTTTTAAGGGTGGACCTAAAAAGTTATGAGAGAAGTGCATATTTCAACCCCGAACTTTTTCCCTAGTCTAATTTATAACCCCGAACTCCAATACCGTCTAAACTACAACCCCCAACTCTCAAAACCGGTCAGGATTCAACCCTTCTCTCTCTGTTGACCGGTTTTGACCCGTTGACTAGTGAACTGTAAGTTAAAATAAAATAAAAATGAAGTTGAAAAAAATAAAATAATATTTTTCCCCACAAGGTTAACAATAAATTCAAAAATAATTAATAAGTGGAACAATAGTAAAATTTCGAAAATAATTTTGATTTTTTCACTAGGCTAAACAGTAAATTCAAAAAATACCAAAACTTCAAAAAAATTGAATATTTTTTGCATGAAATATGTGTCAATGTGTGAGGTCCGTGCCAATTTTCATCGCGTTCGGACTTTTGAGTAGTTATTGCATCGCAAAAGATCGAGTCAAATCAGAGGCACGTCCGACATCGTGCCTTCATCATGAGATCTCTTTCCATTAGTTCATCAAACCGGGCATGTCCTGTTGGTTGGCACTTGCAGGCATTTACTTTGGCGTTTGGATTTCAAATACCACTACTCCTGATTAAAGTTGAACTTTTTTCCATGCGGCTTGCTTTTTCTTTTTTGCAGGTCTCCTGGGCCGGCCATGTGGTGCTACCCTTGTTCGGGCGCTTAAGGCGCCGAACAGGAGCTCCCAAGCGCAGAAGCCGATCGCCCTCACCTAGAAAAAAAAAACCGAACGGCCCTATCCTGATCCTATGCAATCGCTAGTTCAACGCGGGCAACTCGGTTACTGGGCGACGTCGACTCTGGTCCAAAAAGAGAAAAACTCGGCGACGTCGACGTTTCTTCGTTTTCTTCGTCCGCGGCCATGGCCATTCGATCCTTCGCTCGGGACGGCCGCCTAGGACCAGGAACCAGTTTGAGATTGAAACTTGGACGTCCATCGGCGGCCATCGCTGAAGACTCAAGGATCGGTGCCCCCGTGAAGCTTTGACCATGAGTCAATGAGCTTCCAGTCCATCCAGCAGTTTTGAAACAGAGACGAGCATCTTTTTTGTGAGGAAACAAAGACAAGCATCTACTCATTCTACTAACAAGTAATTGTCCATCCAAAAATCTACTGTAGTTGTTAAGTTAGCGCATACTGGTTTTGTTGCATCATGGTAATCTTGGAGGTGGCTATATGCTTTATCTACACCTACAAGAATGAGTTGTAATCATCTCATGCATCGGATACAATTATATTCGTGTGAATCAAATTGATTATACAAAAGTATAATGTTTTGTTTCGTCATAGAAAAATCACAATATCTCATTCATGAAATCCTTAAGGCCTCCTTTGGTTCATAGGATAGGAATAGTATAGGAATAGGAAATTCATAGGAAGTGAGATGACATGCATCTCAATTCTTATAAAGAAAGAGATGGCATTTGATTCATATGATAGGAATTTTTTCATTGAGTCTAGGCTAATGTTTTTTTCTCCTTTAAAATGTGAAGGATTGATTGATATCCTATATAGAAATAGGAATCCATTCCTACAAACCAAAGAGCTCCAAAGAAATTTTTCCTACAAAGTTCCTGTCCTTTACCATTCCTACAACATTCCTATGAATCAAAAAAGACCTAAGTATGCACGCACAAGAAAGCAAGTATAGGGATATTACGTTGTAGGAACAAGTATTTTAGTATTACATCTTAAAGAAAATACATTCCTATTCCATCGCAAGCAAGCATAGTTTAAAAAAACTTCATAGAAGAGATGTTGGTGTATGTGTTAGTAGAAGAAGATAGGTTTACAACCAGAACATACAGATAGATTTTGTCTAACTGAGAGGAAAAAGTAGACCCAAAACCTCAGCCCCCACCATATGCATCCGGAACAACTCTAACAAAGGCATGTTCCCTCATCCTCACTAACTCTCTGATCTTGAGTGTGGTGTCACTGACTCCCCTGTAGTCATGCAAAAAAATCTGCCTGCTCCAATCTTTCCAAATTCACCAAGTGCAGTACGAGGTGACCCCATGAAAATGCATTTTCTCCTCCTTTGGAACCTGATCTCCATCCACCAGTCATAGATGGGAGTGATGTTCTAGGAACTAGGGGAGACAACACCTGGTATCACGACCAAAAGGCCACTGTTGGCCATACCTGCCTCGCAAAGCTGCAAGAAAAGAACATGTGATCCACCTTCTCTTGGCAAGAGACACACGTCGGGCAAATCTGAATGCCTGTCCATCTGTAGCGCAGCAGCTTATTGGCCATGAGGATGCGGCCGTGCCAAACCAGCCAGGATAAGGACCTCACCTTGTTCTATATATGCAACCTAATATATACCATGAGGAAATAGAGCTTGCGTTCTTCATTCAGGTTGCATTTACTCGCCAGTGGAAATAGAGATTGAGTTTTTCTTATAGCCACTGAAGTCTGTGATATCTGCACACAACAATGTCCACATGATCACGTTTGCTGAAACAAAATATCTCTGCACACAACATTGCTAGTGTGAATAAAATTTGAAAGTAAACTTATAACTGCAAGGTCATATACACAATCGAGTTTTTCTTGTTAATCTTTTGGAACCAAAAGTAGCAATTGCAAAATGATGGTCTAAATTTACATTGTCAGTCTACAAGGTATAAAACAATATATTACGACCAACACCTCTCTATGGGTCATCTCAAGTAGGCCAACACTAATCTAGAATAGAAGTGCATGCAGTTACTTTTTCGTCTACTCGGTACTGATGTTGCGGCTCAAGTCATCATGCTGGAAAATACATGGTCGCATCCTCATTTCATCGCATAATGCTACCAGCAGGCTAAAGTTATCATGCTAGCAAATACATGGTTGCCTCATCTCATCAGATAATGCTCTACTTGTATTAAAGCAACCCAAGACTCAAGTATGAATCCACACAAATGGACATTGAGACCAACTATCTGTCTCATTCACCAGAAGGGATACACAAACGATGCTATCTTCCAACGTAGTTTTAGAAATCAAACCAGAAAGCGCACTTCTTAGCTAGGAAAACCATTTCTTCCAGATCCTTCTCAATTTCTTTTATGAATTATTGTGATATTCATTTGCCATTCAATCATGTTTTTAGCAGTGACATGTATTGACATAACAATCTGAAATGTAAGATGTTGCTCACAAGAAATATCCCTAGAGGGAGATTTTCCTTAAAAAAATATTGCAAACAAATAATATTTTTCTGCCAATCTTGCTGGAAATCATAATCACAATATGCAAATGACAACTATTAGGGAGTGAGAACAGATACCTAGGACCTTTAGTTCTGGAAGGAAGCAATGGTGGTGGCGGCTCCCACATCCTCGGAGGTAGTGAAACCAGGACTCTAAGATTTCCTTGTTCTTTGTCCAAGGGATTCTTGGAAGGGAGGTACTTTAAGAATTAGTCAACTAAGATGCCCATAAAAACCAAGTGGAAGGAGTACAATGTACCGGGAACCAGCATTTGCTTCCTGGTTTTTTTTGACGACTTGAAGGTCAGCCATGAAATGAATCCGTTTTGCAATTGTGTCATATCACATCTTTTTATCTTCCCGCTCTAAATGTTCTAACAAATGTTGGAGTTTCGGGACAATGCTAAATTGGCCAAAGCAGTGATTGATGGTATCATTCAGAAAAGCGTGATGCCACATAGGCACCGTCTCAAGGCAAAATTTTACAGTAAGGTTAAAAATATTACTAAGTAGCAGGCGTTGCAGTTGAAGCCAATGTCTATTATAGATAAAGACTAGATAGATCTAGTAAAACAGTGGAAAGATGAGCACTACCTGGTAATTCGTGCTTAATCTGACAGATTGAACTTTTACTATACCATGTGGTCAAAACTAAATTTATGCTTCAATCCGTAGGAGATATGTGCCAAGAATAAAGCAAACGAAAGTGCTTTGACGCAAATCCCATAAAACTGGCTCTAGAAGCTACATTTCTAGTTATCACAGTTGGGTAAGCACTCCAGCTTCGTACATGCAAACTATCATACTTTTTCATAAGTAAATGGCAATAATGTTCATCATATCCTGTTTGATGTACTAGTGTAAAGAGCAAAATCAGAAAGCTACACCTGTTGAATTTTTTGAAGCAACCCACACAGAAAGAAGGATGGGGTGATGAGTGAGACTGCAGCAATAGCAATCGAAGCGTTCTGCAATTTGTTGATTTCACATGTAATGTACCAGCCAAAATGTTATGTTTGTAAGACCATACCAACAACGCTTCAACCATATTGCAGAAGGAAATGAAGGATAAGCAACGCGCAACTCCAGAAGTAGGTGAAGAACCAAAAACAGATGTGCAGATTGATGAAGAGGTTCTCAAGGGCATTGTCAAGCATAGCACGTTCCGTCCAAGCATGGGAGAGTCATCTGCCTCCAGGCAGAGGTCAACCTCTCATGAACGCATTAGAGAGCTTGAAGAGAGGCTTGTAACTTAGGAGGTAGCTACAAGATCAACATATGATAGGTATGAAGAAGAGATGAAAGCAAGAATGGCAGCGCAGCAACAGTAAATCGAAGAGATGAAAGCAAAGCAGCTAGATGAAATTGTAGCCGTCAAGAAGGCACATGAATGGAAGACTTCTCCTATGGTACAGAAGCAATTACAGCTGCAAGGAACTTTAGGTTTTCTTTTAAGTATGCAGGGCGGCTCTGACAAAAGCATGTCTAAGCCTATTTTGGGGGGCTTTGACAAACAACATGTCATAGCCCACTTTGAGGGGCTTTGACAACACCATGTCGCTACCCCAATGGTAGTCTTCTTCGTCCGAAAACTTATGGTCATCCCTTATTATATTTTGTAATGTGTCGTAAACTGTAGATTTCCTTTTATGTCATGTGTGATACTTCCTTAGTTGGCTAATCATTATCAGAATTGTGTTAAGCATGTCGGTTTTCAGTTTTAACAAAGATCATTCCAATCTCATATTTGATATTTTATAAATTTTAAAATTCAAATTTGGTTGGCAGTTGCAACAATGAATAAACTATGACGGTAATAGTGACGGAAATGTGTGTCATCACCAGCTTTTGGACCCACGTGTAAGCAGCCATGTCAGCATCCCATGGGCCCACATGTCAGGATCTTTGACCGGTCAAACTTGATTATCACTGACGGGCACCGTCAGTGATAAAACCTTAGCCGGGTCCAGCTGTAAGGTGCCACATCAGCATGTTATGGGCCCACACGTCAGATTCATTGACTGGTCAAACATGTTGGCTCAGTTGTTAGTATATAGGGTGATAGTTCTAGTGACATTTTTTGGCCGTCCCAGAAGACATTTTAGTCAACGGTTTTGCGTTCGTCACCTAAGATTTGATCTTGCGTGACGGAAGAAGTGGTACCGTCGAGATTTTATTTTCTATGACGGTGCTTCGATGACGGTGAGGTGACGGTCGAAAAACGTCGGCACTGTATTTTCTGCGACGAAAAAGGGTTATACGTGACACAATTGAACCGTCGGATGAGCTCTGCTGCTGCTTCAGTTGGTGGCATTGTGGGATCTTCGACACCACAATGATTCTTTGTTCGCGTATTTCCGCTTTATCTCCTTCCTCCTATGTGCCTTTGTTGGTGCAGTGAGGTGCATTTCTGTTCCCCCTCTATTTAATTGACTGATTCCATAAATTTATTTGTTGAAAAGTTGGAATCGACAAACTTCGCAGAGCTTGTGAAGTGGCAACCATTGTTTCCCAGTTTTCCACCCAAAGCTGGTCATCAAGCTTGACATGTGTTGATTGAGGGGGGTTTGAACTTGTAGGGGATTTAGTCTCCATTAATCTACTCCAATTATCTTCAAACAACTTCCAACCAAACAAGCCCTTAGTGAGTCTCAACAACCTTTTCACACTATAGGCCAAGTACAATATTTGTAGTTGCTTGTTTTCATGTGTTGCTGATGAAATAATGGAATCTTTTTTTTTTTGAAATAGAGAGGAAACATTGTTCTTACAATCTTGCAAGGCCACGCTCAACACGCAGGTTGGCACTGTCCCTTGCATAACACCACCATGCAACTCTCTACGACCAAACAGGGCAAGACTATGGGGTAAACTATTTACTCTTATATCTACTTTACGAACTTTAACCTCTCTACTTCCTTGCTTGATGGCTTTAATTTCCCTTTCAATCACTCTGATTTCTGATCTATCCTTCCATGAGGGGTCGAGTGCCTTTACCACCGCGTTGCTATCTGTCTCAATAACTAAAGGAAGGTCCGTACCCAACATCGTTTTTCGTAGTCCTTCTAGACAAGCAATAGCTTCTGCAAAGTCTGCTCCATTGCATCCCGGAATATAATCCCAGGCTGACAAGATAATATTCCCATCATGACCTCGAATCACGGCTCCCCACGTTCCGATCCAGTGCTACTATCCTGCAAAATACTTCCATCGACATTGACCTTGGCCTACTCGAGGTCAGGCTTTTGCCAAACTTTTTCCTAACTATTATCATGTTCTTTCAATCCTGGCATTTGATCATAGGGCTTTTCCCTTTCCGGTCGATCTCAGAGTTTCCATTCTCAATCATGCGGATCTTTACAAGGTAATTTTGCGAAAACAGAGCAGAGTGGGAAATTTTTGCTTTACCTTTTGCAAAGATTGCATCAATCCTATGATGCCAAACGCGCCACCAAAATAGCATGTTTTTGTCTTAGGTCTTCAGTCACTTTATCTAGTAGGACAAGAACCTAATTCCTTCCCGTGTGGCTTATTTCACGCTCAGGAGGGAGGTTCCACACGTCCTTCAACTCATGCCAAAGGGCTGTCTCGCAAACATACACCGATGTGCAACATGGAATCCCGTTTCGTCATCAGCACCACAAACATTACAAATCGGAGTGGGGCCAACAATACGTCTAAATCTGTTGGTTTGAACTGCAAGTGATTCTGTTGCTAGCCTCCACGTAAAAATACACACTTTTTTTGGGGGGGGGCATTTGTTTTCCGGGTAGTGTTCCAAATACTGCGATCCCCTGAGATATTGTGGCTGGGGTCCAATAATTTCAGAATTCATTTCATCCATGGCTAGTCTATAAGCGCTATGGACAGTAAAGATTCCACTCTTTTCTGGCTGCGAAGCAATATAATCATCCTCATCATAGTTTGGGAGTCGAATACTCAAGATATCTTTAGCATCTTGTTGTGCAAAAATACGCCGGATGCTATCCTCCTTCCAAGAGTGAGTCTCTTGGTTAATCAGATCTGCTACCCACCGGATTCAGGAATTTGTGGTACTTATATTAATTTTCATATTTCCCCTCGGGATCCAATTAATTGTCTCTCCAGATGCGAATGCTTTTTCCGTTGCAGATGCGTCATATGCATCCTTTCTTAAGGAGTTCTAAATCATGCATGATACCTTGCCAACCCGGTGATGCATTATGAATAAACGCCGTATCAAATAGATCCGCCCCAATGATAGTATTTTGCCTTAAGTACTCTCGCACACAAACTGTCAGGATATGCAATAAGACGCCAAGCTTGCCTAGCGAGGAGAGCCTGATTGAAAACTCTAAGGTCCTTGAAACCCATACCTCCCTGGTTTTTGTGTCGTGTGAGTTTGTCCCAACTCAACCAGTGAATATGTCGGCGATCATTATCATCTCCCCATCAGAAGTCTCTGGTCATGTGCATGAGCTCCTCACACAAGGATGACAAAAACTTAAAAACACTCATCGCAAAGGTGGGGATTGCCTGAGCCACAGATTTAATTAGCATCTCCTTGGCACCACTGGATGGTAAATGGTAAGTTTGAGTCAACCAAGGACAAGGGAAAGAATGAAACGATGGCATCTTAAGTGGCCCTACTATTTAATTTCCCCTTATCTAATTACCTCTTCACCAACTTGTTTCCACCAACCAATCTATTATATGTGTAAACAACATGCCATCGGCTTGGAGCGAATAGCAAGTGTGTTTAGGCATTATGACAGTTTAGCTTTTGGTCATTTGAAATATTGTCAGAATATACCTAGATTTACAATCCTACAGCATCTAGTCAGTCTTTCTGACCTTCCATAACTTTCATGTGATGTTGCATCATTAAGTCCCTTAAGGGCAACAACAATTATAGGTTGAAAAGAAGACAAGTGCTATGTCTGTCGTCAAGAATGACTTAATTCATGACCCTCTTTTGCTTGAGAAGGAGCTGATTGCGATAAATCATGCAAGAGAAGGAATTTTCTATTGGCAACAATTTCTTCAAAATCTCCTATTTCCTTTAGCACAAGACAAATACTCATGCAATATAAATTCGCCAGAGGAAATTTCTTCGATTCACAAAGGTGAAACCAAAGGAGATTCAGAGGCCCAAAGTAAAACAACAAGTGCACAATTAATCAGAACACAGACGGTGCAGCAAAGAGCGCTTTTGCTTCCAGAGTAAGCTTGAATATGGCTCCACTGCAGCCAGTCTCAGGGATGATAGCTAGGTCACGGAACGAACTGCAGCCAATCTCAGAAGTAATTTCTTGAACCAACAGGGTCTCCAGACAGCAACATAGCTGAGGGAGCGACTCTTGTTATGTCCAGCCAAATAATACTTTTCACACGTAGTAGTACATAGCTAGTCGGATAGTTCATGCATGACGACCATACATATGTATATATATCACGATACTTCTCCACATACGGTCTCTCATGTCTGTACGTGAGACGGCGACCATCGAATAAACCTACGAGATCCACTAGTGCGGTGCCAGCTAGCCAGTAGCTAAAAAGTAAAAAATATCATTGGATGTCGATGTCATGGAAAACATTTGTGATTTCCGGGAAATATCCCAATTTGGACCATCTAGCTAGCGACCCCATGATATAGTATTACTATAGAAGGAGGTTCTTATCTTCTCCGCTCTCCGTATCAAGGATGCATATAACCAACGCACTTATCACAAAACTTTAATACGTACGGTCACAACAAATGTAGCCAGATTATAAAAGTGCGGCAGGCTACACTGAGAAGATATCAACATTATGAAGTCCACTGGCAGCACGCAATCCAAACCAGAACATAAATTCCCTAGTACTCCCTCTGTTTCTTTTTACTCCGCGTATAAGATTTGGTCAAATTCAAATTACACAAAGTTTGATCAAATTTATATAAGAAAATATGAACATCTACAATACTAAAACTATATAGTATGAAAATACGTTTCATGGTGCATTTGATAATATTGATTTCATATTGTGAATGTTAGTCAAACTCTAAAAGGCTTGACCTTGACCAAACTTTATATGCGGACTAAAAAAACGGAGGGAGTAAGCAACTTGAGTTTCTTGGCGCAAAGTTCCAACTGATACAGAATAGTAGCAAACACATGCACGCAAAATGTATTTCACCGCATAGGGTGTAGACTAAGTTATTTTCAAACCATAGTTTTATTATGTCCTTGCATTTCGAATATACAAATACTTACATACAAGCTGTCTCACAACAAAAAATCAGCATCAGAAACGCAAGATACAAGTCATAACGAAGGTTTTGGATTCCAAATGGACAAATTTTCTCGTGGGGGCCCATAATCTCAGTTACCACGGTTACCGAGAAATACCAAACATATTTTGAACGAAATTTATAATTGAACTTTGAATTCAAATTCTTCTGAACTAGATATTGAAATAATTTGAATAAAAATCAATCATCAAAGAGGTATTAGCTCAGTGGAAAGTCTACTATGTGCGTGCTAAGTGGTGTGAGGTTGCTTGTACGACTCTTTGGGTCATTATTTTTTTACTTCTCCTACTTACGTATTGTGAAAAATAAACAAAGAAAAAGTGCGAGAACACGAATCCAACCAGCTACCTCTCGAGGCACAAAATAGTAGGTTACCACCACACCAGAGCTAAGAATTCTGATGTGACTGAGAGCTAAAATGTTTTACTATACTTGGAGTGTCTAAATTTGAAAAATTGTAATTTTCGATTTTTTTTTTGCTTGGGATAGGTATTTTTCGTGGGGCGGCGAGAAACGTGGATACCGCCCGGTATCCAAATTTATCGGGCGGTACCCAAAACCAAGGTCATTACCATATAAAACCGCACCAAAAAATGGCGTTATTTACATTGTACGTCGTCTTATTACATTTCTGCTTTTAGGGCACATAAGTATACATTTTCTTATGTTCTTTTTGACTTCCAACGTATGCAATGACGTATAAGTAGAAAGGGTGTGGAAAAGTAACAATTAATTCCTCGTTTTTAACGTTGGTACTGAATAGCATGAACCTACTGCTGTTTGTTTCCTCATAGTCAAAGGTCACTCTCCTCTATATGTTTGTTTCCTTGTATATGGAAAATCGATCTTTGATACGAGATTCTCTTTCTTTTGGTGGCATGCTCCTATGAGATATCGACGGGAACTTTTTGTGGTGTAAGTTGACGCTATATTTGTACCACCATTTTATAATGCTGAGAGAGCTGAAATACTACCCACGTGGATGTCTTCTATCTATAATCTGCTTTCTAGAAGACTGTAAAAGATGCATCAACATTATAATTGTTTTGCGGGTGATATGGACATTCTAAACATAACTGAGTGTTTTTCTAAATCTATAAGAAAGTTTCATACAGACCGATAAATAGCTAGAAATACAAATTTGCGTCGAGGAAAAACTTGTTTTTAAATTGTGAAATGTATATTCACTTAATTAAGTGAGCTGAGAGAGCAGCGATTCGGTGTCCAGCCTCAGCTGCACCCGCGATGAACAAAAAACACACACACAAAAGTTACTAGAATTCAAAAAATCCGTTTTTTTTTTGCGTGGAAGACAATTTGGTGCGTGAGCTGCGCTCCAAATTTCAGATCATCTGGACATCTGAGTATCTCTTAGAAAAAAGACAAATTTAGGGTATGTGAAAAAAAATATTGTTCATTTATTTTTCTGGCACAATTTGTATTTTTGTTTGCTGAGAGCTACTCATATGTCCAAATGATCCGAAATTTGGAGCGCACCTTCCGCACCAAATTATCTTCCATTTAAAAAATATATATATTTAATTGTTTCATATTTTTTATAAATTTCTTTTTCAGCGGATGCAGATAAGCCTGGGCTTAAAAATGGATATTCGCGCTTCTGTAGGTGTGACGCCTCTCCTCTAAAAAAAAGTCCCTTGTTGGTATTGAAGCAGTGCCGAGGGGTACACTGGATCTAGAGCTTTGACTCATTGTGGAGTGACTCTCCGTGAAGAGTCTCCACCCTTTCTGTTCCTTTTCTACTTTTTCCGTCTATCTTCCGTTCAACATCAAATTTACGTGGATGAACAGTACTCTTTGTATGTAATAAACCAAAAGTAAATAATAACAATTTGACCCAAGAATTCGAGAAAGCGCCACTTACACACGAGACAATGCCAGCTGTACCAGTCGTTGTGCACACATGTTACATTTGGTGGGGTAAATGTTTTTTGACCGCTCTATTAGTAGCTAGCTACTGTGCATGCATCGTTCAGCTGGGGGTCAAAGTTGATAATGGCAGCAGTGGTTCAGTACGTAGGTTATAATATGTGGCTTACGTACATTGTCGTGAGCTTGACAGGCAGCAACCAATCGAAAACTGGTCAATCGGCAGACCTTTCCATGGGCACCTCTACGAGACAGACCCTTTTGTCCAGGTGCCAGACCGAGACGTTCACGTGGCAGGATGTACAAATATAGGTATATAGAGTACTTACGTGTGTGGCTCTTGCCAGTTGTGCAGGGAGAAACCCTGTGCACAAATATAGGTATTTGTCTCGTAACGACGACCAGACTAGACATCGGAGTCCAGAGTTAGCAAGGTGCATGGTGCATGCATGGTGCACTCTCCAGAAAAAGAATGGATGGTACACTAGCGCTAGACGAAAAACAAAACCTGATTAGCGCATGCATGACGTTTAGTAAATTTTTCACACGGCTCGCCACTCGGTGGAGGATCGACGCGGCTGCAACCTCGTCTCCTCTCCTCCCCCTATAAATCTGGAGGGCATGCATGCATTGCTCGTATCCCCCATCCATCCCAAGACATAGCAGCAGCAGCCTGCTACGTACTCTTGTTCATCCCATATTACCCACGCTACAACATCAGCCGATCAGCTGTAGCAAATCACATTAGTCAAGTACGTGATGGCTGCTGCGCATGTATGCTTCTCCTTATCCTCCTTCGCGCCATTGATCCATTCGGCTTTGCCGGTGGCCCGAAATGGTGGCCAGAGTGGCCGAAACCGTGGCTTATTTCGCCCTTCGCCAGTGATATATCCCGGGCGGGAGCCTGTGTCCCATGAGCTGTCCGATGATTTTGACTTCCAGGTATGTATTTTTACGGTACAAACATATAGCATGTACTTTGAATGCAATTAGCATGCATGTTTGTGTGCATTTTTCTGGCTAATTATTCTGCCTTTCGTCCTTAAATTCATGTTGTATAAACCGAGTCAAAACATCCGTCCACAAGAATCTTTTAACCACAATCTAGCAATTCATGTGCCTTTTCAAGATAACTTTGAATAATTACTTCTATTCAGGAACCAGCGAGACACACAAATGTGTGTTTCATTAATTAATGATGTTTCTGGAATGAGCGCAATTAAAATATCTATGTTTCATTGTTAATTTCCGCACTATTTTCCTATGATATCGCCTATTGTTGAATGCAAATAATATATGATATATATTGCACTTATCTAGACTTTGTATTCTTCTTAAAAAGAAGTTTGCTCTATGTGCAATACCAGGAAAGCCTATTGAATGTTCAAGCGTTGCTTCATCAACATCCGAAGAGCAACAAAGGAATGTTGAGCACGGTTGATCACCTCAAACGCCTCTGCATTGACCACTATTTCCAGGATGAAATCGATAAAATAATGGACTCGTCTGTGGATCTCCTCCATAGTGATGAGCTACTTGACGCAACCCTTTCCTTAAGGCTGATGAGAGAAGTTGGATATTATGTTTCGGCGGGTCAGTAAAATACTAGTTTAGTGTATTGGGTTAGATAAACACACGAGTTTGGAAACTTGAGTGCAATTTGGTCAATGATGATTTTATGTGATAATTTGGCTAATAGTAAATTAGCCTTAGAGTAACCAAGTTTAATAATAAAAAAGAGCAATCCCTTGTGTAGCATAGAAGCACCTCTCATGAGATGTATTATTTTCATTATGTATGACATGAACCTAAGACCCCTTCTTGTCGGTGTATGGCAGACGATGTTCTTCAGAAGTTCATAAATGATAATGGTGATTTCAACCTTAGGCATAGCAAAGACCTTAGAGGGTTGCTGAGCTTGCATGACATGTCACACCTCAACATGGGAGAAGCTTCACTCTACAAGGCAAAGGAATTCTCAAGCAAGCACCTGAAATTTGCACTTAAGTATTTGGAGCCAAACCTTGAGAGATATGTGATGAAGTCACTAGACCATCCCTACCATGTGAGCCTGAGGCAATACAAGGCCAGGCATCATTTGAGTTACCTCCAGAACTTGCCTACTAGGCACACTGCAATTGAGAAGCTAGCACTTGCAGAATTCCAGATGAAGAAGTTGCAACATCAGAGTGAAATGCAAGAGGTTAAGAGGTATGAATATAATAAAATACACTCCTTCCATTATTAGTTGTTGCGGACATTGGCCCACCTGCATATTGATAATAGAGAACTCACTTGGAATTAATAGGTTATCATATTTTTTGCTCATGTATTCGCACAATTAAAGGTGTGGTGATTTTTTACTATGAAAACATCATTTTCACACAGATGGTGGGTGGATTTGGGATTGTCTCAAGAAATTCCAGCTGCAAGGGACCAAGTTCTGAAATGGTACATGTGGTCCATGACTATCCTCGAGGGTTTCTCCTTCTCAAGATATCGGGTTGAGGCCACAAAGGTTATCTCAATGGTCTACGTTGTGGATGACATCTTTGATCTTGTCGCCACACAAGAGGAGTTGTCTCTCTTTAATGAGGCGATCAAAATGTGAGCATTGATGTTCCCGTAATAACAACAACATTGCATTTTAGGAATGAAGTATAATTGCTTTTATTTGTAAATGAATGACATCTTAGATATGTCTAATTGCACATTAAAAATTCTATAATTTTGACACATCATGTATACATAGGTATTAGGATTGGTTTGACATAAACATTAGGCGCCCTTTGCGAGAAATATCTTGATATACTAATAGTTTTAAATTATTTATACATATTCACACAAGAAAAGAAAGCATTGCATATTCAAGGCTACTTATGCCCAAAATGCATATTTTTTCTAATGGTATAATCAAACTCATGGGTTAGTCGCGACCTTATACATAAACACATAATATAAAAATATTGCTATAAAAGTTTCACGCGCAAAGTGCATATTTTGACAGGTGGGATCTTGCAGCTGCGGAGTCACTACCAAGTTACATGATATCATGTTACAAGGCTCTTTACACCATCACAAATGATATCGCTGATATGGTCAGAAAAGAGCATGGACTGAACCCTATCAATCATCTCAAGCAAGCAGTATGTCTAGTCGAATGGTTTTTCATTTTCTTTAGTTTAATTTGTCTAAGCAACTAATAAATATATTAATAGTACCACCTCACGTATTTCTGTGTACTATATAACTTGTGATTAATTGCAATGAAATAAAATATAAGAAAATAACAGTGGAAGATTAATATTGCACTCATGCCTTTTTTCTTGCAGTGGGCAACTTTGTTTGATGGATTCATGATCGAGGGGAAATGGCTATCTACTAATCAAGTTCCTACATCGGAGGACTACCTAAGAAATGGTGTCATCACTTCAGGAGCACCACTTTTATTTATGCATCTTTTATTCATGCTTGGGCATGCTTTAACAAAGGACAACAACGACCACATCCTTAGGGTCATCTCCTGCCCTGCAAAGATCATGAGGCTCTGGGATGACATGGGGAGTGCAAAGGTTAGAACACACCGAGAAGTTTATCGCACAAGACTATATGATTATTAATACTAATTATTTACATGAGTTATTTCGTACCATATCCTGGTGGGTGTGCCTTCAAGTTAACATTGACAACATTAGGCATGATCTGAAGAGAAATTATGTGTCCCATGCAGGATGAGTTGCAGGAAGGGCTTGACGGATCATACAAGGATTTGTACCAGAGAGAAAACCCTCATGCTGATGCGGAGAAGCACATGTTGGATATGATAGCGGGTGAATGGGAGGATCTAAACAGGGAATGCTTCTCTCAGACAAAGTCCACACTACCACCTAGCTTCATCGGGGCGTCACTCAACTTTGCAAGGATGGTCAGCATCATGTATGGCTATGACGATGAGCAGAGGCTCCCCGCCCTGGAGGATTACACTAGGATGTTGCTCTTTTGAATAATGCATGCTACCGTTGTGTATGCAAGTCTTATATATGTAGCACACCAATTTTTTAGGGTTGCCCTGTTGAAACGTGGACTAGTATCACTAGTAGAAAAAGGGGCTATTGTCCCAGTTTGTAAGGCCCTTTAGTCCCGGTTTCCGAACCGGGACTAAAGGGTCGGTACTAATGCCTCTCCCCTTTAGTCCCGGTTCAATCCAGAACCGGGACTAAAGGGCGCGGCCACGTGGAGCTCCACCTTTAGTCCCGGTTGGTAACACCAACCGGGACTAAAGGAAATTTTATGATTTTTTTTTTTTTGAAAATTTTTTTGAAATTTTTTTTTGAAATTTTTTTTATTTTCAAATTTCTGAATTATCTCAACCTCTAGTCTGTAATCACCACCCCTCGCCATTTCTCAATTTATCCTCTAATCACCCCTCATCATTTCAAATCATCTAACTTCCTGAACGGTCACCCATCCTCCCACTCCCCCAGCCTGAGCACGCTTAACTTCCGGGTTCTATTCTCCCTCGCCCCAAGTCTGCACTTCTTGTTTTCCTGACAATAGTAAGATGTCAATCCTATTAACCTTCAGGAATTTTGCTTGAGCATGAAGTGACACATTTCACTGTTTGAGTTTGAAACTATTGTTTTAAAAACAATAATTATTTATTAACACTAATATTTCTAGAATAATTAGTTTGACCATTGTTTGACCACAGTTTGACCACAGTTTGACCATTGTTTGACCAAAATTGAAATAATTGAAATAATTATTTAGTAACACTAATATTCTAGAATAATTAGTTTGACCATTGTTTGACCACAGTTTGCCCATTGTTTGAATTTTTTTTATTTTTTCCACTCTAGATCTTGAAAGCCACGTAACTTTTTTTCGGTTAGGTTTTTGGGGATTTTGAAAATGTTTAACGGGGTTCCCCCGGTTAAATTTGGATGTAACTTTTTGAGTAGATGATTTTTCATATAAAAAACTTTTTCATCCGAGTTAGTATGCAAAAGTTATGCCCATTTTTACAAATTTCAGAGAGATTTTGCAAATAATGTCAAAATTCACATTTGCAAATTTTCCCAACAACTAGACCACATATCACATGGGAAACCTATTTTCTTTTATTTTTTTGACATTTCCATCATTTTCTTTTATTTTTCCTAAAACTGAAAAGGCGATCCACCAGGGGGGTGGAGAGTTTGAAAATGGGACCTTTAGTACCGGTTCGTGGCACGAACCGGGAATAAAGGTCTCAACCACATTAGACCCGGTTCGTGCCTCAAACCGGGACTAAAGGTCTAATCGTTAGTCCCGGTTTGAGGCACGAACCGGGACTAAAGGTCATCGCACACTTTAGTCCCGGTTCGTGGCACGAACCGGGACTAAAGGGCCCAGGTGAACCGGACTAATGCCTTAGCCGCACGAACCGGGATAAATGCCCCCATTAGTCCCGGTTCTAGACTGAACCGGGACTAATGGGCTGACCCGGGCTGGACCATTGCCCCCTTTATGATGCACCATTAGCTAATGTGAAACTGCTCCACAAACGATACTTGTGCCTGAGCTGTGCACGACATGCAAATCCAACGGCTAGTACTCTTCTCACTCATATGCATGTCCAGCAGTACAATCTTCGTGTGTGAATCGTTCAAAATTTGTCCTGTGCATAGCACGACTCTAGCGATTGTGTTCCTACTTCCTAGTGGTTATATAATAAATATACCTGTCAAAAGCCATGAGCCGCTTGCAAGGTCATGCACGTGTTGCAATGTATGTGGTGCATGTGCAGTTTTGCACTCTAGGAACTAGATTTTGTATTCAAAATTCACTAGAGTGCAAATTTGTTATACCATTTGGCATCAGCTGGCAATTACGCGTTACATCCTTCAAGCAAACGTAGATGTATTGGCTAATTGTTTGAACATAAACTTTATTTCTTATGTCCCCTGATTTAGACTATGCACACAACTTATATGTAAAAACAATAATCATACATAAATACGAGGTGTATAAGATTGCCCTTCACGCGCTCGATTTGGCCCTTTATCTCGTGTCTCACCCGCGGCAAAAACGTCCAGTTCTCTTGTGCCCAGCAGATTTCTCACTGACCCTATCAACGAAAGCACAAGTGCGTGCGGCCGTCATGGGTGGCTGACGGCACGGCATCCAGTGACCTGCAACAACGAAAGCGCAGGCGGGTCATGCTCACTAGGTCTGGCCAGGATGTTGTGCCATTCATGACCTGGATCGTGGACTAAGATAATCAACAAATATGATTAGTACTACCTCCATCCTGATTTATTAGTCTCCCTTTATTCTCTATCAAAATTTGACTTTAAATTTAACTAAAAAAATGCTAATGCATGTCATAAAAAATAATATAATTAGAAACTATGTTTTAATACGAATCCAACAATATAATTTTTGTGACATGCATTAATATTTTGTTAGCTAAATTTATAGTCAAATTTGGCATAAAATACAAAGGGGACTTATAAACCAGGACGGAGCTAGTAGTACTTAATTCATGTATTAATATCCACTGATTCTAGGCAATGCTGGCTGCGAGTTGAGCCTTTTTACAATGAATTGAGTCTCCTCACCATGAAATCAGATTGACTAAACTGCCCTTTTAACCGAGGGGTAAGTTGTAATCTCGTCCATTGATCTGCACGATAAGTCGTATACTTTCCTTCGGAGGATGGCGGGTACCGAAGCATGGCTCTTTTGTGTATATTAGTAGATAACATTAGAATATTTGTTAACCATGATTCTCCTATAAAATGATGTTACTGTCCAAGACATGGTAACTATTTGTCTATCACAATTTTGTTCTTCAAGCAACAAGAGGAGGAACTCTATGTTGCCTCCTAGTTGCGACATAAGCCTCCATCCAACTCTACCTCTATCGTCGTGTATGATACAGTTTTATCTTCAAGCAAGAGTAACAAACTTCAGAAGAGGACATGGCCACACTATGCCCTTGGCGTGCTTTAAGAGAACATGGTCGAACTCATCAGGCCCTTGGCCACATGGCAAATATCCTTTTTGTGAGATCCTCTAAGGTGAAATGAGATTATACAGACATTGCTTGGGCGACGTCCAGAGTGACTATGCTAATGAGGCAGCAAACGTAGATGTCACCAGCGGGGAAGGTGGGTAGGGTGGGGATAGTGCCCAGCAGGGTGGATTAGAGGTAGTGCTGAATGGTAGCCTTGGCAACATGGGCAGGGACATGCATGCCTTCGATATCCAGCGCCGTAACATGCTTCTTGCGGATGTGTGGGAGGAGGCACAACGTGACACCATGTTCTTATCCCCAATGTGAAAAAAAAGTGTTCATGTTGCCACCAAAACATGACACACTTGCTAGGCATGGAAGTCAAAGGAGACATGTGTGCTCTACCGAGGCAGGAAGACTAGGGTTTCTTGCCTCCGGCCAGTGGCGCCGCAGGTCTACCTCGTCTCCTATGGCCTTAGGCCATGGAGGTGTGGTGTATCTCGGTCCTTGCCGGTGAGAGGGCTCCTTCTACGTTTTTAGATGTTCTTTGTGTTCGTTTAGGGCTTGTGTCCTGCTCTGAAAGACGAGGCGGTGGGTCCCTGAAGATGGAATGAAGTTCTCCCCGCCTAGCCCCCGTCCCGGTGGTGCAACTAGCGTCGTCGGCGGGCGTGTGGAGGTATGTTTTCGAGGAAGCTCATGAGATTCGGCCGCTGGTTGTCTTTGGTGGATCCGCTCGGATTCGATCTTCGCTCGTCTATCTCTATGTGTCTTCAAGTTGGATCCTGTTGGAATTTTGCTAGTAGGCCTTTGGCCCAAAGCCCAACTAAAATTCTGAAATTCTCTTGGCCCATTCATGCACACATGTGAGTGGAGTGAGTGAGGCTAAAGTTTAGTCCCACCTCATAAGTTGAGAGAGAGTCGCACCTCTTTATAAGGTGAGCTCTTTTACCACTTGTATGAGCATGAGAAGAGGAGACCTACACGCGCGCTCCTCCTCCTCGCTCGCCTCGCCACGCCACGCCTCGTCACGACGCGCCGCGGGTTGCGGGATTGAACCGAGACGAGGACAGAGCTATGCACTTTGTCTATATTTTTGTTGCACGGGAAAAATTAATGATTCATTAATTAATAATTAACGGACGCGTTAATTACTGAACCGTTTCCGATTCTTTTGGATCGTGACGATTCGGACGTGGGGTTTACTCCCGCGACCTACCCGGCCCGCACTATATAATTAGGCAGACGTCTACCCTAGCCGTCGCCGCTTCGTATGGTTTCTCACCACTGTTCCAGATCATTGCGCCGCCAAGCAAGTCTTCTCCATCCCTCCTTCCGGCGTGCACCGCGAGAAGGGACAGCAGGCCTCCGGAACCCCGCCTCTCGTGATCCTGTACGGGAGAGGGGCGATCAAGTTTTTGGGGAGCGCACTCGCGCGACTGCTGGCAGCGACGACTTCGCGAACGACGACTTCTTCCCCGACCTCGGCAACCTCATCCTCGACGACATGGGCGACAACGTCAACGCCGGCGGTGCTGCACTCGCTGCACCGTATGTGATTCTATCCTTCCTGTTCGAGATCGTGGTAGAATTCATGTTTCTAGTATGTGCCCTAGATGTCATATGTTCATCTGCTATGCTAGTTCGCATGATTAGTTTAATCTCTGCTGCTGTGGTCATGATTTATCTTCTGTTTATTCGGATTAAATCTCATAGTACTTTGCTCATATTTCCAACAATCCAAAAACCTGGTTATAGGCATTTACTCTGAGTGGTTTTGCTGCACATCTAAAGCCGCCTGCCTTTAAGGGAGCGCAATATAAGAGGTGGCGCACGAGAGCAGTCTACTGGTTTCAGACCATGGGCTGCTATGATCCCACCAAGGGCAAGCCTAAGGGCGATCTTAATCCAGCATAGCTGGAAGCTTTTGAGAAGATCGATACCCTCTTTAAAGGCACTCTTCTGAGTGTTCTTGATGACTCCATTGTGGATTCGTATATGTCGTTTGACAACGGCAAGGACATGTGGGCTGCGCTCGAGGCCAAGTTCCCGATCCAGCGGTCGCTCCATCATTGGAGTGCTTTGGCCATGGCTCACAGCTTGTTGTCCAGGGTGAGGAAAGCATTCATGCAGGGGGGCCGACTGCCAAGCCGTCGCTACCGTTTCCTGGAACCCATCCACCTTAGGCCAGAATGCCTCGAATCGAAAGCGCTTTCCCATCGTGATATCAGCATTCAGATCAAGCATGAGGGGGCAATGATCTGAAACGGTTGTCCCCAAGGCGGTGAGGAGGTATCTCGGATAAAGGTCTTCCCAGCAGCTCGTGGTAAAGATGTGATTGATTTTCTCTAGAGTCGGCCTGAGCCTCTCGTTTGACCACGTGTACTTTCTCCCATTTAGGTACAACTCCCGAAGCTCCAGCTTGTTTAGCTTGGCTCGGAATCGGGCCATCATGCGGTGGTTTACCGCGTTGTTGCTCTTGTCCTCTGGGTTCACCAGTAGATTGAAATCTCCCGCCACAATCCAGGGGCCCGCATGTAATTCCCTGATGTCGACTAGTTCCTGGAGGAACTCGGCCTTGTCCTCGCTTCTTTGGGGCCCTTAGACCCCGGTGAACCACCACTGGCCTCCGCATGTAGGCCTAACCAGCCACGTGAGCGTGTTCGTCGTGTGGTGCGGGTTCGAGATCGTTGCCATAGTGGCATCCCATGCAAGCAAAATTCCTCCACAGGTTCCCAAAACCGGAAGGTACTCAAAGTTCTCGAATCTAATACCGAGGCAATGTTTCACAATTTTGGGCGATACAACTTGTAGCTTCGTCTCCTGGAGACAGACTACCGCCGGGTTAGCACTAGCAACCGCTTGATAGATGGCACTCCGCCTTGCCGAGGAGTTTAGTCCCCTGACATTCCACACGAGCACTTTGGATGTTTGTGAAGCCATATAAAACGCCCACCATCAGCCAGCCTTCAAGTGAGAGCTGCGTCAGCCCTCGACCACCTCCTCCTGCCCTGGCAGGATGGAAGCATCCCAGCCAAACAAGGCAAGTATACTGCGATCTGGGCATGTGTCAGCGGTGTCTTGAAGAGTTCGCCATACATGAGTAAATCCTCGTCCATGATTTCCTCGCATTCGTTCGCCATGCACAACCTTCTGATTAGCACACGCGGCTGCTTAGATGCGGCAGAACCCGCACCCACACCCCTCGCAAGGCGCACGCTTCTTCTTGGATTGGCAGCCAGCAACCGTTTCCTTCACGGCTTCCGATTGGGCGGCACGCGGTCCAGAGGGCGGGGTAGTATCGGTGAAAGCGTATGCCGCACCACGGAACAAAAGTTTGCAGCCGGAGTGCAAGGTGGCGATGCATTTGGTGTCGGCGTTGGCGTGCAAATGGCCTCCGGCGTTGCATGGGACACAGGCCCCGGCGTGCGAGCGGGCCCCAAGATCAGCCTTTGGGGGGGTGGGGCCAGGCTCCCCAGCGGCATGGACCAGGCCGCCGGAACGGTGCGAACTGTCGTGGGATAAGCTAACCAGGCACGTAGCCTTGTCCTGCATGCATGCAAAGGAATCCATCAAGCCATGGGGGCCACGCTGCGAGCATGAACTCGAGGACAGCTCGCAGTCCAGCAGCGAACCACGGCTGGAAAAGCTCTCGATGCTGCCGAAATCGTCTTCGTCCATCCATTGGTCCTCTGGGGGCAGGAGCGTGGGGTCCGGCTCTGTCCTTATCCTCTCCCAGATAGGCAGGCGCCAGGAGCCAATCAGGACCGAGGTAGGGGAAAGTCTGCCATCTTCTTTACCGAACCTCGGGGGGCATGAGTACCCGACTACCAGTGGGGACTGCGCGCAGTGTGGCCGCTGGTTGGTGGAGCGAGGGGAGGAGTCGTGACCCCGCCTTGGATCCCCCAGCGCGCCATGCCCAGGCGCCTGGTCGGGAGCTGAAAGCGACCCGCCCTGGATGGCACTTTCCACGTGTCGGCTGGGCAGAGGGCCTTGAATCTGGTCCCTGGCGTCAGCGCCGCTTTGCAGAGGCAGCCCAGCAGACCGGTCAGCGATTCCTGTTTGAACGCCTGTCTGCCTTGCGGGAGGGGCCGAACCCGCCGAAGAGCAAGTCGACGGTGGCGATGATTCACGCCCCAACCTTCCGGCCTGAGCGCCTCGCCCACGCTGCGACCTGGATCTTCCCCGCCTAGCATCCCACCCCGGCGGCCCGCCCGAAGCACCGTCCTCTGGCGGCGGCGGCAGATCGCCCCCCAACCTGGGAGCAACAGGCGGGCCGAGCCTGATGATCTCGACGGGATACCATAACGCATCCGGCAGCCCGTCCTCCTGGCACACCGCCCTTCTGCAATTCTCCTCGACCACCAAGATTCTGCGTGAAGGGATCCGTGTCGGGTCGTCTGTGCGCAGCCAAACCCGGAATGCCGACATGTCATCTCACCGGGTGGTGATATCCGCCACCTTGACAACGATGCCGATGCCCCAGAGCAGGGACTCCGCTGCCCGCCTCGTCCATGCGTTTGCCGAAACACCTCTGAGCGCCAGAGGCACCAGGAATGGCATGGTGATGGCCGTGGCCTGGGCCTGGCGCACCCAAGGACGCAGCAAGAGCCTGGCATGGCTAGCCGGGGCTTGCCCGCCCGCCACCAGTCTGTTCCGCAGTTCAGGATTTCTGCATAGGATGAGGAAATCTTCTGGGAAGAAAGGCATGATGGACATGTCCGCGGGACCGATGTCGAATTCCTCATGAACCGCCGCAGCAGCACTTGCAAGATCCACCGACGAACAAGGGCCGCAAATGGTCACCACCACCGCCCTGGACAGCTCCGCCTCCAACGCGCGGGTGTCTTCGGACGCCTCGAGGAAGCAGTAGTTGACGACCTCGTTGCCGCGCGCAGTCGTAGAATCCAGCGAGCGCGGCTCGACCGACGTGGAGAACTGGGAGGCGCCCATGGTGTGCGTCGAACCTGCGCTTGCCACCTGCGACCAGGTTGGGCCGAAGCGGACAGTGCCCACCGGCGGAGGCCCCGGCGGAGGAGGGGGGACGAAGGCAGCAGGACGAACGGCGCCAGTAGGCGGCGGTCCCCCAGGGGGGCAGGGGGCGGGGTCCCGGCCAGTGGAGCGCCGCCCACACCCAGGCGAAGCGCCAGAGGCAGCCGAGGCAGCTGCTACACCGGGGAAGGGCTACGCGGCCGCGCGCAGCCCCGCGAAGTGTGGTTCTCTCCACCGCAGCGGACGCACCGGGTTGGGTTGCTGCACTCTGCAGAGATGTGCCCCTCCCGTCCGCAGTTGTAGCAGCATCCGTAGAGCTCCGCAGGCAGTCTTGAATCAGGGCGAGGACGAGCGGCCGGAAGCGCGCGTCGGTGCTGAGGCAGCTGATGACGGCGCGCCGGAGAGCGCTGCCGGGGGGGCCTGTTGCGACGGCCGCGCTTGACCTGCCAGTCCGCGGCCGCCGGCGCAGGGGCTCGGGAAGGACCGGCCCCCACATGGCCGCCTTGGACGAGCGGGCCGAAAGGGGAGCCGACGACGGCAGGGACCACGATGGACTGCAGACGCGGCCGGGGCGGGGGAGCCGATGACGGCGGATCCGACGAGAAGGAGCCCGAGAGTGAGACCTGGGAGGCCATGCGCGCGAGTGGTGTACGCCGGCTCCGGAGCGGAGGACGGCGGGGGAGGTGGCCGCCGGGGCCGGGGTGGCCACCGGCGCAGCGCGCAAGAGCGGGGGAGCGGGGGAGTGTAAGTAGAATAACCGAGCTTAATTAACCAGCTGAACCACGAGGGGAGATCGATCGTCCGAGCACAGTTTAGAAAATCTTATACGAGAAATCCAACGGTGAAAACGGTTAGAGATTTGAACGCACGATCTAAGAGATTTCGCGTGGTCTAGGGCTGTTGCGCACACGCCACTTGTCGCAACCTAAGTAGGTGGGAGTGACGTTTATAAAGAGTGCTCCTTAATTAGTGATTTCGCGTGGTCTGGCGCTAGTGAGTCCGTTTGTGAATCATCATATGGGCTGACCATCCTAGCATGACAGCATTGCTAGACAATCCTGGGGAGAGAAACCATCATATGGGCTGACCACCTTGGCATGACAACGTCGCTAGACACTAGAATCCTAGGGAGGGACTAGCTGACAGGGACCAACCGCGGCCCTAGAGCGCCAAATGGTAAGACCAGAAGCCGCCACCCTTGTGAATTCGATTTTTTTGCTTTCTGCATACATTTTTAGGTTTTATAGATAGATTGATATATTTGTGTTTCAACTTTCCGGTCTTTGACTAATTTTCCCTAGGTTTTGAAGGAACAAAAAGAAAACTTTGGGGCAACACTTGTTTGCAAGAAACACAATATGTACTTGTGTGAGAGATCAGCCATGCTTATCAAAAAGGGAAAAGCATACCCTATGCTTCCACGAGAAGGACATCAGTGCTTTCAAAAAAAAACACAACTATGCTTCTACGAGAACCACAGTTTATCCTTCAATGATAGAAGAACATATGTGCTTCCCAAGAGGGGAAAAGCACGGATATGCTTCGCTGAAAAACGGAAACGCACAACTTGTGCTTTCACGAGAAGCACAATTCTATTTCTAAAAAATGAAAACACAAAGTTTATGCTTCCGTGAGAACCACCACTGTGCTTTCCAAAATAAAGAAAACACATATGTGCTTCCTAAAAAAGGTGAAAATGCACAACCGTGCTTTCTGGTTTTCTTTTATTTCTTTTCTGTTTTCGGTCTTTTCTCTATTCCTTTTTTGTGATTTTTTTGTGGTTTCCTTTTATTCAGTTTCGTGTTTCCCTGGTTTCTGGTTTTTTATTATCACTTTACTCTTGAAAATAAAGTCCGTAAAAACTTATTAACATGTGATCTAGTTTGAAGATCACGACACAACAAATCCAACGGTGACAACAGTTCATGATTTGGACGCATGGTTTAAAAAATAAAACATTTTAAAAATACGAATAGATAAAAAACTCACAGGTTGCGACAAGTGGTGCACACGCAGTGTGCTACTCCCTCCGTTCCACGATACATGACTTTCGTTTGTCAAAATATAAATATATCTAGACATGTTTTAGTATATAGGTACATCCATTTTTGAACAAATGAAAGTCAAGTATTTTGGAACGGACGGAGTATTTGTGAGCATCCGAAAAAGTCGATGCGAATTTTGCAAGAGGTACCTGATTTCGTGAATCCTGAGCTGTATGACGTGTTTTAGATTTGTACCATATGTATCTACTTGCACACGGGAAAGTTATGGTATTACCGTCGGAAACGTTTCGCGCCGACCGGCCGGCCGAAGCTTTGGCCGGTCGCGTCCACGCGCGCTCGCGACAACGGCTCAAGTCGCTACACGAGGGAGTGGCGGGTCCCGCCACTTAATCTCTTTTCCCACCTCCCGCATCCTCTCTTCTTCCCTTTCCCGCGTCGTTTTTCTTTTTCCCCATCTCCCGACTGCCATGGAAGTCTTACCCGACGAGCTTCTCCGAGAGTCCACCCAAAAGCCAACCCTCGAGCCAGCGCTTTTCCCTCAATTTGCCCTCTGAAGTGCATCTGCTACACTCCTTGGCAACATGAGCTGCAACGGGCTTGGCCGGAGAAGTTGCGTCCATGGCCGGCTATGCGCATCACTTTTTTTGCTGCAACCGGCTATGATGAAGTTGTGGCCTTCTATAGGCAGAGCTGCAATCAACAACGATAATTGCTATAGCTGGCACATTTTTTTTTGCTGGATTGCCATGATTTTTTTTCCTGGAAACAACCAAAATTTTGCTAGCACTGGTGTTAGTATCCATTCTTGCTACCATCGTCTTTGTTTTTGTTGGAACCAGCACATTTTTCTACCACCGGATTTGAGTTTTGATGGAACCAGTGCCCAGTTTTGCTACAAACAGCTTTTTGAATTTTGCTGGAACCACACTAGTAGAAAAGGGGGCAACGGTCCAGGATGGGTTAGCCCATTAGTCCCGGTTCAATCTAGAACCGGGACCAATGGGGGCATTGGACCTGGTTCGTGAGCCCAGGGGGCCGGCCGGGCCACGTGGGCCATTGGTCCCGGTTCGTCTGGACCCTTTGGTCCCGGTTGGTGGGACGAACCGGGACCAATGTGCCTGGCTCCTGGCCCACCACCATTGGTCCCGGTTCGTGGCTTGAACCGGGACCAAAGGCTCCCATTTAGTCCCTGTTCATGCCACGAACCGGGACCAGTGGTGCCGCCTATATATACCCCTCGCGCCGGAGCAGAGCACTGAGTGCTCTGTTTTTCTGGGCCGGCGAGAGGAGGGGCTTGTGGTGCTCTAGCTCACCTCCTTTGCACATGAGGTGTTCGATGAAATGCCCGAGCCACACTAGTTAAGCTTTCTCCTCTCGAAGCTCGACCTCAAAGCTCCATTTTCCTCGAGATTTGTCTAGATTTAGCGGTCCTCACGCCCCACCCCTGTCTTCACCGCCGTCAATCACCCGCGCCGATCTCATCACCGACACCACCGTGGTGAGCCTCTTACTCTTATCTTCTTTCTGAAAGAAAAAATATTCTTACTTGTATGTTTAGATAGATACTTGTATCATTTTCTTACTTTTATTATTGCATCTTATATAGTGCGATGGTTTTGGTATCCGCCCCCGTCGGCCCTCGTCCTGTCTATGATTCGGATGTGGTATATATATTAATCTTTATAACTATTGGTTCATTTATTGTTTATGATAATTATGCGGACCAACGTGACATATATTTTATTTATCTAGGATGTATGTGAACCGGAAATTCCAACCGACCCTATTGTCGAGAGGTTAAATTTAGTTGAAGAAGAAAACAATTTCTTGAAGGAAAAAATAAAAAAATTGAGGAGGAGAAGATGATATTGGAGTTGCATGTTGCGGATGTCGTCGATGATCACAAGATCAAGATGGATGCAATGCGCTTGAAGATTAGAAAGATTAGAAAATATGTCATTCATACCGAGGCTTGGTATCATTATGCCGTTGGATCAATTGTTACCTTGGTTGCAATTATGATCGCCTTTGTTTTAATTAATGTATGGTTTAATTAATTAGATGCTCTGGAGAGCTATATGTTGTTAGATGAGAACTATGTATGTACTTTGGTTTTAATGTGATGATGAACTTCTATTAATTTGGACACTTAATTATATATAATGTATGCAGATGAACCGGCAATGGATATACGGTGACAGACACACCTCCGAGTACATTAAGGGCGTGCATGAGTTTCTCGATGCGGCTGAGGCAAACAAGCAGAATGGTTTTATGTGTTGTCCATGCACTAAATATGGGAATACGATGTCTTACTCTAACCGGAAAATCCTTCACACCCACCTGCTTTACAAGGGTTTCATGCCACACTATAATGTTTGGACGAGGCACGGAGAAATAGGGGTTATGATGGAAGACGACAAAGAAGAAGAGTACGATGACAACTACGTTCCCCCTGAATACCGTGATGCTGCAACGGGGGGTGCTGGTGAAGATCAAGAGGAACCAGACGATGTGCCCAATGATGCTGCAACGGGTGAAGCTGCTGAAGATGAAGAGGAACCAGACGATGTGCCCGATGATGATGATCTCCGCCGGGTAATTATCGACGCAAGGACGCAATGCGAAAGTCAAAAGGAGAAGCTGAAGTTCGATCGCATGTTAGAGGATCACAAAAAAGGGTTGTATCCCAATTACGAAGATGGCAACACAAAGCTCGGTACCGTACTGGAATTGCTGCAGTGGAAGGCAGAGAATGCCGTGCCTGACAAAGGATTTGAGAAACTACTGAAAATATTGAAGAAGAAGCTTCCAAAGGATAACGAATTGCCCGATAGTATATACGCAGCAAAGAAGGTCGTATGCCCTCTAGGATTGGAGGTGGAGAAGATACATGCATGCCCTAATGACTGCATCCTATACCGCGGTGCATACAAGGATCTGAACGCATGCCCGGTATGCGGTGCATTGCGGTATAAGATCAGACGAGATGACCCTGGTGATGTTCACGGCGAACCCCGCAGTAAGAGGGTTCCTGCCAAGGTGATGTGGTATGCTCCTATAATACCACGGTTGAAACGTTTGTTCAGAAACGGAGAGCATGCCAAGTCGATGCGATGGCACAGTGAGGACCGTAAGAAAGACGGGAAGTTGAGAGCACCCGCTGACGGGTCGCAGTGGAGAAAAATCGTGAGAAAGTACTGGAATGAGTTTGCAAAGGACCCAAGGAACATATGGTTTTCTTTAAGCGCGGATGGCATTAATCCTTTGGGGGAGCAGAGCAGCAATCACAGCACCTGGCCGGTCACTCTATGTATGTATAACCTTCCTCCTTGGATGTGCATGAAGCGGAAGTTCATTATGATGCCAGTTCTCATCCAAGGCCCTAAGCAACCCGGCAACGACATTGATGTGTACCTAAGACCATTAGTTAAAGAACTTTTACAGTTGTGGAATGGAAATGGTGTACGTACGTGGGATGAGCACAATAAAGAGGAATTTAACCTAAAGGCGTTGCTGTTCGTGACCATCAACCATTGGCCCGCTCTCAGTAACCTTTCAGGACAGACAAACAAAGGATACCACGCATGCACACACTGTTTAGATGACACTGAAAGTATATACCTGGACAAATGCAGGAAGAATGTGTACCTGGGCGATCGTCGATTTCTTCCGACCAACCATCAATGTCGAAAGAAAGACAAGCATTTTAAAGGCGAGGCAGATCACCGGAGGAAGCCCGCCATGCGTACCGGTGATCACGTACTTGCTATGGTCAATGATTTACACGTAATCTTTGGAAAGGGTCCCGGCGCACTAGCTGTTCCGAATGACGCTGAGGGACACGCACCCATGTGGAAGAAGACATCTATATTTTGGGACCTACCCTGGGAGTGGAGGGCAAGACAGACATGTCTGAAGATTATGAAAGGTTTCATGAAATTCCTCCCTTCAATGTCAAGGCTGACCCAAGCATCATGATAAACGATGAAGATTATCCATGGTTACGGCGCAATAAGCAAATGACACAAGCGAAGAAAAAATGAAGACTTTCTCCCGCAACTATTATGATGATACCATGCCAAATTTGTAACAGACGAGTATGTTATGCCAAGTATTTTAGAGTTCATTTGAAAACAGACGAGTAGGTGCATCTATGTTAAATTTTTTTATTAAAGTTAATCACAAACTTGTGATTCACACAAATTTCAAAGAATTCAAATTTTAACTATTCAAATTTGAAAACTAATGGCACTAACAGAAAGTTATAATTTTGCTGACCTAAAAGCAAAAAGAATTAAAAAATATAGCAAAAAAAAGAAAATAAATAATGCAGAAAACAAAACAAAAAAACTGGAAAAAAATAAAAATCGCAACAATAAGTATTTTGTTGTAAGTAGAAACAAAATAAAATAAATAAAGCAACAAAGAAAAAAAGTGTTTTCAAATTTGAAAACTAATGGCACTAATAGAAAGCTTATAATTTTTCTAAAACTAAAAGCAAAAAGAATTAAAAAATAAAGTAAAAAACAAAAGAAAATAAATAATGCAGAAAACAAAACTAAAAAACTGGAAAAAAATAAAAATAGCAACAATAAGTATTTTGTTGTAAGTAGAAACAAAATAAAATAAATAAAGCAACAAAGAAAAAAAGTGTTTTCAAATTTGAAAACTAATGGCACTAATAGAAAGCTTATAATTTTTCTAAAACTAAAAGCAAAATGAATTAAAAAAATAAAGCAAAAAACAAAAGAAAATAAATAATGCAGAAAACAAAACAAAAAACTGGAAAAAAATAAAAATAGCAACAATAAGTATTTTGTTGTAAGTAGAAACAAAATAAAATAAATAAAGCAACAAAGAAAACAAAAAAACAAAAAAGTGCCACCTACTGGGCCCCCACGGCCTGAATACGACTAGAAACCCTACCATGGGCCAGGATTCAGGCCCGCAGGAGGCCCAGTAGGCCCATAGGCAGATAATGTGACTTTAGGCCCGTAAGCCTGCATTTGAGAGGAGCTCGAAGTGGTCAGCGCAGCAGCGCTTATAAACCACTGCTGAAGCCTCTCGGCTAGCGAGGTGGGACTAAACATCCCACCGCACCACGCCAGTTCCAGCACAAGGCCATTGGTCCCGGTTGGTGCTACGAACCGGGACCAATGCCCCCTCTTTAGTCTCGGTTGGTGCCACCACCCGGGACCAAAGGCCACCGCTTCCCGCCCTTTGGGCTGCTGAAAAAGGCCTTTGGTCCCGGTTGGTGGGACAAACCGGGACTAAAGCCACCCTTTAGTCCCGGTTTAAGCCACCAACCGGGACTAAAGCCTTTTCTATATAAGCAAACACTTAGCAGTTTTCGACCAAATCACGCACTTCTCCCCCGACGCCCCCTGCTCCTCCTCGTCGCCGTGGCCGCCCGACGCCCCTGCTCCTCCTCGTCGCCGTCGCCGCCCCACGCCATCAGGTTGCTCGCCTTTGTCGTCGCTGCCGCCACCGACGCCTTCAGGTTGATCGCCTTCGCCGTCGCCGCCGCCCCCTGTGAGCACAGCCCCCTCCCGTCCCGCGCCCCTGCGCCCCTCTCCTGCGCGGCCGCCGCGCCGCCGCCCCTGCCCTGTGCGGCTGCCGTGCGCCGCCCCCTGCCCTGCGCTGGCGCCGCGCGCCACCCAGCCGCCCTGCCCTGCCCTGCCGACGCCACCGCTGCCGCCATGCCCCTCTGCCCCGCCGGCACCAACAATTTTTTTATTAGTTTAATTTTTTTCATATATATATATATAATGTATGTGTATGTATGTGGCTATATGTTTCTGTTCATATGTTGCAATATGTTTTTTTTATTTTTATTAGTTTATTTTTTGTTCATATGTGATGTATATGTGTATGTGGCTATAATGTATATGTGTATGTGATGTATGTGGCTAGAATTTGCTAAATATATATGTTAAAAATGTTTTATATATAGAAAGTTACAATTTTAGAAAAGTTTTATATATGCAAAAGTTACAATTTTAGAAAAAGAAGGATAAGAAAGAAGAAAATAAGAAGAGGAAAGAAAGAAGAAGAGGAGAGGAAAAGAAGAGGAGAAATAAATAAGAAGAAGAAAAAAGAAGAAAAAGAAGAGGAGAAGAAGAAAGGAATAGTGGAGAGTTAGAGAAAGTAGAATATTCTATTTTCTCTTCTTCTCCACTATTCCTTTCTTCTTCTCCTCTTTTTTTTCTTATTTTTTTCTTCGATCTTCTCCGCTAGCTATTCCTTTCTTCTTCTCCTCTTCTTCTTCTTCTTCTTCGAGGGTGTCGAGGATCGCCGAGGGGTCGAGGGTCGGGAACTAGGGTAGAGGGCCGAGGGTCGTTAAGGGGTCAAGGGTCGAGGGTTTCAGGGTCGAGGGTTCAAGGGTTCTAGGGTCGAGGGTTCCAGCAGGGTCGTCTAGGGGTCGAGGGTTCCAGGGTCGTCGAGGGTTCCAGGGGTCGAGGATCGTCGAGGGTTCTACGTTTGCCACTAATATATCCATTTGTCATGTTTGAATAATAATTGCCATGTTGTAAATATTTGTAGAAACTATGAACACTATCGCCCGAGATGAAGTAAGAGAAGCGTTGTTGAGGGACATAATCGCAGAAGGAAGTGATGCCGTCTCGTTGTATCTCAACGACACCGATGGTACTCTGGAAGGAGAGGGTGAAGAAGGTGGCTCTGGTGACCTAATGCCGGTGCAAGAAGAAGAACGTGACGACGGGTCCGGTGACCGGAACGAGTCCGGCGACCGAGCCAAGTCCGGCCAGGTATATATATTAGTTAAGCGTGTGCTGACTAGCTAATTGATGCATTCATTGTTTTGGTATGTACACATATTAATTAAGTCTTTGTTCTTTTTTCTAGCCCTCCGGGTCGAGCACAACTGAGGTAAAGAGACGAGGCCCGAAGAGAAAGTTGAGCTCGGATAAAAGGTTTGAGATCATAGAAATCACGCCCGACGGCCAACCTATTGAACACATCCGAACAAAGAAGGCATTTATTGCTCAGTGCGGGGTTCTGGTTAGGGACAAGATCCCGAGCAGCATCCAGCAATGGAATAAGCCTAAGAACGAAGACCCTGAGGTGTCTTATGTCAATGATCTGCAGAAAAATGATCTTTGGACTGAGCTGAAGTCAAATTTCACCCTACCGCCAGAGGATGATCCGGAGAAGCCAGTTAAAGAGCAATTAATCAAGTCTTTTGCTCTTAAGAGGATGGCAGACCTATTCAGGAGGTGGAAGAAAGACCTGAATAGGTTTGTCGAGAAAAAAGAGACACCAGAATTCAAGGGCATATATGAGAAGATCAGAGATGACTGGCCTGCATTTGTGGCCCACAAGACATCGGAAAAGAGTAAGAAGATGTCGGAGACAAACAAGAAAAATGCTGCGAAGAAGAAGCTTCACCATCGCACGGGGTCAGGTGGCTACCTGGTAGCCCGGCCTAAGTGGGCCAAGGCCGAGAATGATCTGGTTGAAAAAGGGATCGAACCAGAGACAATGAGCTGGCCAGACCGTTGCCGGACTTGGTTCTTCGAGGCTAGCGGGACCTTGGACCCTGTAACAGGGAAGTGCATTTGGACGGATGAGCAAGCTGACATACCCTTGAAAAAGCTTCGGTACTATATCGCTGCAGCGCAGGAAGGGACGTTCCTTCCAGACAGAGAGAACGACGAGCTCACAAAGGCCCTCGGGAATCCTGAGCACCCTGGACGGACACGAGGCACGCCAGGCTCCATTCCGTGGAAGGCTGGGTTTCCGGACGCAGGCGGTTACAAAAGCCAGGACAGGAGGAAGAAAGTGCAGCAGTCCGAACTGCAGGCGCTTAAAGAAAGGGTACTCGGGATAGAGGAACGAGAAGCAGACCGGGAGAAACGAACTGCCGAAGCTTCCCCTGAAGCTACCCCGCCATCTCAGCGGAGAAGCAGCGTGGCTTCCACCGAGCTGCTTCAGCCAGAGCTTGTCTTGACGGTTCCTGCCAGCTATCCCGTGGATGCTATCATGGAGGCTCAAAATTGCCACCTTATGACGCAGTGGATGAATATGAAGGTCAAGGCGGCTGTTGGCTCTGTTTATCCTAATGAACCCGGCGCAACTTTTCACTGTCGGCCGATTCCAGAAGGATATGCTAAGGTGATGGTGGATGAAATAACGGAGGGATTTGAGGACCTCCCGCTTCACCACCCTACCGGAGAAAGGGAGACTCGGCTGGGTTCTGCTCTGAAGACTCCATGCCTATGGCGGAAGAAGCTCATCAACCTTCCAAACTGGACGCCTCCGCCGCCTCCTCCTCCTCCTGCGAGTCAGGGGACTCTGCCTCCTCCACCGCCTCCTCCTCCGGCGAGTGACGATCAGGGCCGTCGGTCGGCTCCTTCTCCGGCGCGTGGCGACACTCCGCCTCCTTCTCCGCCTGCGCCG
The DNA here is from genome assembly GCA_032464435.1 of Aegilops umbellulata. NCBI lineage: Eukaryota > Viridiplantae > Streptophyta > Magnoliopsida > Poales > Poaceae > Aegilops > Aegilops umbellulata. The sequence continues at coordinate 361,477,802 of CP136059.1, forward strand.
GCGCGCCCGAGCAGCCAGCCTACTCCTTCTCCGCCTCGTCAACAAGGGCGGAAGAGACCCGCCGCCGCTCCGGCAGCTGCTCCGGCGCGTCGTAGTCCTTCTCCTCCGCCTCGGAAAAAGCAAGCAGTAAAGAAGACTGCCGCTCCGTCTGCTCTGCCGGCGTCTAGCAGTACAGCCAAAGGCGGGAGAAAATACAAATTCGGTCCTTCTCTGAAATCTCCAGAGAAGTTACCATACGAGATGAGCCCGGAGGAGAACGCGAGGATCGCGCGAACCAAGAAGATGACTGGTTTCAAGGGTTGAAAGCACAGAGACATCCACCTCCAAAGGAGAAGGTAGATTCGGTGAAAGTGAAGCGCACTCTGGCTGCCCTGGCAAAACCACCCAAGTCTCCGCCGAAAGGCAACTATGAGCGCATTATTGCAAAGACATGGATCAAAGCGTCGTGGTCGGGAAGTACAGTCAGTGATCAAAGGCTGAAAGAACGACGAGTAGCTGGGAAACAAATTGCCCAGCTCGGCGAACAAGCAAAGCAATCGTGCCCCCCGCTCAAGGTGCCTAGCGTCGATCCGAGGATGGCGCCCGGTTATACCAATCTTGACGATTACCTGCCCGACGATGTAGATTATGGTTTCTTGGACGTGCAGATACACAGATACGAGTACGGGAAGCCTCTCGTCAAAGATGAAAGATCTCTAACAACGATGATGCGAAGATTGCATGATTGGTACATGAAAAACTGCAGAGAGTCTGGGGGGAGGAATACTTTGTATGTGAAAGTTAAACCGGAGCATGACCTTGTTGGAATTGAACTGTTGCATGTTCCATTTGAGGAGTTCTATCAGTTTTTCAATCAATTGGCCCTCGATAAAGCAACGGTCACCTGCTACTGTCTGTAAGTACTACTACTTCTGTCATTAAGTCTCTCTATATAGCTCAGCTCTTTCATTGCATGTATTTATAATTATGCTCACTATATTATGCAGATTGAAGATCGCCGAATTGAAGAAAAGACAAATCGGTGATATTGGGTTCGTTAACACATATCTCATAGATGCAACTGAGGTTGAAAAAAGGCCCGAAGATACCGAGGTCAACTTGCTACGATCATTCAAAAGAAATGAACACAAAAATATAATACTCTTTCCTTACAACTTCAAGTGAGTGTTACTGTCTTGTGCATATTCGATTTCCCTTATATATTAGTCCAGGTTATAGTAATGTAATTGATGAGTTATGCATGCGTGCGCAGTTTTCACTATATTCTCCTGGAGATTAGGCTTGAGAAGGGAGTAGTAACTGTCTTGGACTCGAGACGAAAAGATCCCCAGGAGTATGCGGACATGACTGAAATCCTCAAGAAGTAAGTTAAATCGATCATTATCCACCATATCAGCAAATTTGTTCATTTCCTGATATCAAGTAGTTGTTTTCTTTTGTCTGGCAGGGTTTGGAGAAAATTCAGCACAAATTCCCCGGGACTCCCGAAGGAGCTGGAATTTATATACCCGAAAGTAAGTGATATAGTACCATGTTCCGCGCGTCTCCTAGCTATTGATTCAAGCGCTAGTTTCATCAATACCATTTGGCATTCTTGCTTATCTGTTTGACTGACCTCTATTTCTTGTAAAGTGGTTGTGGCATGAACAAGGGAATGATTTCTGTGGATACTACGTCTCCGAGTCCATCCGCCACACGACCTGTGAGCGGGGCGGGTACTCTGAGAAACAATATGAAGTGCGTAAAAAATAATATTCACAATTTTTGTTTATTACCATCATTTGTGTTGAGTTTCATTTATATATATATATATATATATATATATATATATATATATATATATATATATATATATATAGGGATTGACTATTCGTCACCCATGGTGAGGAATAGTTATTCTTCACCCCCCTCTATTTTACCATCAATACACCGTAATTTACGTTCCGTAAATTTTGTCTTATTTCCCACGTAAAAAGAGACCGTAATAAAATATATAATCGTCGTAAAAAATATTTTATGTTATATAAAATTACAATCATAAAAACATAGTGTAAAATACACATAAACTGCAAATTTTCTTGTCTTATGACCTATATTTTTAATTTTTTATGCCAAAGTTTACGTAGTGAATCAATAGGAATGTAACTATTTGAATTCCAAACGTAATTTAATTATGATATGATCGTAAGATTACCTCGGGTGAGGAATAACTTATTCTGCGCCCTGGGTGATGAACATAGTGTAAAATACACATAAACTGCAAATTTTATTCTCTTATGACCTATATTTTTAATTTTTTATGCCAAATTTTACGTAGTGAATCAATAGAAATGTAACTATTTGAATTCCAAACATAATTTAATTATGATATGATCGTAAGATTACCTCGGGTGAAGAATAACTTATTCTGCGCCCTGGGTGATGAATAGTAACTATATATATATATATATATATATATATATATATATATATATATATATATATATATATATATATGTATTGACCCCCTTTTTCAAATTAGATGTTTCGGCAGCGGAATGAACTCCTAGGATCAGATCGCATGCGAGCAATTCAAGAGGAATTGGCGGCATTCTTTCTTGACCACGTGATCGCTGAAGACGGAGAATACTATGTGGACCATGCGTCTGTAATTTAAGAGATTATATTTGTAAAAGATAATTATTGTATATATATAGCCGGTAGTGTCGGACGATAGATATACGAGAACTTGTTGTTCGACCAATCTCTCGGAGAAGGAGATGTGGTCGATATCACTTCTCTCTGTATGCATATTATGTTCATGACGATCTTCTGTTTCCTCCGTTTGCTTACTAGCTAGCATATGCCTAGTCTTCTCTATACGTATGTTTAGTACGTAACGTCGACCAAGCACGGACATAAGAGAGGACACTTCTCTCTATTAATTAGCTATCTAGCTAACACAATATATGAAATACCTAAATTAACCCCCCAAAACCCCCAAACCCCCTCCCCCCCTTTAAAAAAAACCAAAAACCCCAGCCACAGAAATGCTGACGCGTGGATGCCTATTGGCCCCGGTTGGTGCTACCAACCGGGACCAAAGGCCCTCCTGCTTGAGCTCGGCGCACAGGCCACGTGGAGGCCCATCTGTCCCGGTTCTGATTTAAACCGGGACTAAAAGGTGAGGGTATTAATAACGACCCTTTAGTCCCGGTTCAGGAACCGGGACTAAAGGCCCTTACGAACCGGGACAATAGGCCGGTTTTCTACTAGTGCCAGCTCCCACTCCCCGGCCATGGCCGGCGATGCCCAAATATGCTACGACCGGCGACCAAAAGTGCAAGCAAAAGGCGAGGTGCTACTTCCATTTTAAGACTTTGTTGCGACCCCTGACGGCGAGACAACGATTTCTGCTGCAACCATGTGGATTTTTGCTACTACCATTGACTATTTTTGCTACATCCATTCTTCACGACGGCGAGATGCCCGCGATTGTTTGATGTGAATCCCGGTGATGAGATCTAGCACGGGCCAGTGGGTGGATGCTACAACCGGTCGCTGGCAAGGCGCGACGGCGTCCACACGGTGCTACAATCGTAGAGCCGGGGAGCTGCAGGTGTGACTCAGTTTTTTGGCTAGAACCGATGACCGCGGAGAGCGTGATGGGTCCCCAAGACGAGCACAAAGGTCACCTCGGCGAGCACGGCGGCGCTGGGCCATGGGGGGGGGGGGGGGGTCTGGTATGCGCTGATGCGTTGGCGCATGAGTCAAACAGTTGTCCGACAGCTATATCGGGCGGTTATGCGGAGACCGGCCCAAATTTGAGCCGGTTGGCCGGCGTCTATCATCGCCCTTTCCGTCTGCCTGATAATTACTCGGGAGACGATCAGACACTCAGTTACAGAGTCGGGTTGTAAGCCTGATAATCACTGGACGCATGCATACCAGCATACGCTGGCAGGCTATCTGTTGGTTAATTTGCGCTTCTAGTGACTATGTCAAGAATTGTCAGTTGATCGAATCAATGTATTATTATGTATGCGTGCAGCCAATCAACATCAAGACAGTGGCAAAACCGTCCTGAGCCGGCCATGCATGAGTTCCACCAATGGAGGGGCGGTGTACGCTATGCCCGATTGTCGTCACCCTTACCTTGAATCGACCGCATGTATTTTCCGGCAATAGATCCTATAAATACCATCGACTCATGGAGTAAATATTCACAATATTCCTACAGCCAGCCGCCTATATTCATCACAAGTTCACCAGCGATTTCATTAAATTCTCGCGAGGAGCTGAGCGAGGAGGGGACGAGGGGTTGATGGCGAAGACGTCGTGGCCTGAGGTGGTGGGGTGGCCGGAGCTGAACGCGGCGGACCAGATCAACATCGACCGGCCGGACGTATCGGTGGGGTTCTACATGGAGGGCTCCCCGCTGCCGTCCGGGTACGACCCCCGGCGCGTAGTCATCATCGTCAACGCGTCCGGCGTGGTCATCAGGACCCCCGTCGTCGGCTAGCTGCTGGCCTTCAGTCCGGCTGGGTACGCACATGCAGGGGTGTGCATGCTAACACTCCCTGCAACCTGGGTACACTAGAGCTGTTGTGTTCCATGTACGAACGTGCATATGTATCCCAACTGTTGGGGGTTCTGTATGTGGCCTGTAATCCCTTGATCATGAGGTGCACAGGAATAAATTTCAAGGAAACTCCATTTTGATCTTCTTTTTTTTATATGAGCAAATCTAAATAAAAGGAGGCAGCCCTCAATGCAAGAATCCTTATACCATTCACATTGTTAGACTTTTGTGATGTTAAAACTGGATATCGCCAAAGCCTTTGACATGGTGGATTGGGCCTTGTTACTCAAGATCCTCAGCAAGGTGTGGTTCAGACAGAGGTGGCTAGCTTGGGTGGCGGGGCTCCTAGCCTCGGCCTCCACGAGGGTGCTTCTAACCGGTGTGCCTGGCAAGGTGATTTTCAACCGGCGAGATTTGCGGCGGGGGGCCCTTCCCCCTGCCTTTTGTCATTTTCATGGATGGGCCTCACTATCTTTTTGAAAGGACAAGGAGATGGGTTTGCTATCGAAGCTTGCTCGTTCGGGATTGCGCAAACACACCTCCATATATGTTGATGAGGTTGTCACCTTCATCGAGCCCAATATGCTCAGCCTCAGGGCATGCACGGCGATCATCGAGAATTTTGTCTGGGCTTTACACCAACTTTACAAAATTGGGAGGGTGCGGCAGCAACTTTGATGCCATGTTCTTCATTTCCCTTACCAGTAATTTGGGTTGCCTCTCGGCCTTCATAAGCCTTCGACGGCGATCTTGCGGCCGCTGGTGGATAGATTGTCAGGCTGCATAGCTTCCCTTCTATATCGTGGTGGACGTATGAACCTGTTAAAACCTACGCTCTCGGTAATGCCGGTGCATTCCGTGCTTGCATTTGATATGCCAGCAAGATCCCTCAAGAACATGATCAAGATTTGTCATGGGTTTCTTTGGAAGGGAATCAATGACGTTCAGGGTGGACATTGCCTAATGGCTTGGGACAAGGTCTGCATGCCAAAAGATCTAGGCGGCCTTGGGATCCCAAACCTTCAGCTGCTCAACATAGCCTTCCATGCTAAGATTGTCGTGGTTGCAGCCCACGGTGGCTGAGAAGCCATGGGGACAGTTCAACATCCAGGTGCCTGCAGAATCTCTCGCGATCTTCAATGCCGCCACTAGATCCATCACTGGGGTCGATAGATCTGTGCTCTTCTGGACTAATTGGTGGCTACCAGCAGGCTGGATCTGCGACATCGCACCATGCCTATTCGCCTCAATTCATGCTAGGGTAGCTCGATCCTGCACGTTGAGACAAGGGGTACGAGGAGAGTAGTGGAGGGATGTTAGATCTCAATGCAAATACACTTCGGGAGTTTCTTCAAAGGACGGAGTGGAGGGCCGTCATTCCGCTTGAAGATGGCTTGGCCGATGCGATGATCTAGGCATGTGAAGGTGACCACTGCTTCTCAACCCGGACACCCCTGCAAGGCTTTCTTTGGCGACCGTGTGGCGATAGCCGGAACATATTAGGTTTGGCATTCACGTGACACCCTCGACCTGCAAGATGTTTGCTTGGCGAGCCTTGCAAGATAGGTGTTGGACGACATGCAGATTGTAGTTCCAGGGCCTGCCACACGCCTAGGCTTGCCAATTTTTTGATCAGGAGCTAGAGTTGCTATAACATATTTTGCTAGGATGTATGTTTGCTCGACAGGTTTGGCACACAGTGCTTGGGTTATGGTGGCTTGGACACTGGATGCCTTCGCCTGATGAGGAGCTGTTCCAATGGTGCCAAGAGCACGGGGTATGCAGGTGGAGAGGGACGCTTGGACCGGTATCATCTTGGTCACCTGGACCATTTGGACGCATCGGAATGATGTGGTCTTCAACGGGGCTACCCCAACTGTAAACATAGTGTTGCAACGTATCCATGATGAGGGGAGCAACTGGAGTACCGCATCACGCTTTAGAGATACGCGTTTTGGGTGCATTCTAATGCCGCTGGGCAGATCGAGAAGTACTGTGTAGTCCGCATGTCGTTCTCTCTTCTTGGCCTCCATGCAGGCCTTGTAGCCACTATGGCATTGTAACTCGTCATTTTCTTCTTTCCTTCTATGAGCTTGATACGTCTTCGAGGATGTATCCTTGAAAAAAAGCTTTTTTCATACCTGCAAGACTCTGCTTTTACATTAAACATAGAGGGAAAATGGTTAAAAAAAATACAAGGATTTTCAAACAATAACCAGAAAAATGAAAAGAACAAGAGATGTCACTCTAGCTAGAAGTTTGGTGGTGCAGGTGTTGCTTTGTACTTAATACGAACCATTTTAATATATTGGGTCCCTAATAGATTTGGTTCCTAATACACATTGTACACGTTTGTTTACATCCAGAACATTTTTTATATAGGAATTTAACACTTTCCAAACACATGATTAAAATTTTTGAAAACTTATATTATTATGTCGAATTTTGTCCATACACATTGTGCATTTTTTAACACATTTTATGTATACACTGAAAACATTTTTTTCATACCTTTAACATTTTTCAAATGCATGATTAATATTTTTCAAAAAATTATGTGCAGTGTTTTTCAAAATATACATTTAGAATATGTGGAAGCATAAACAAAAGTAAAAAAGAAGGAATAAAAAACAAAAACAAAAATGTGAAGACAAGAAACAGTGAAAAAATGATCGCTTTTGAGGCCTGTGGCCTCCCGCACGCTGGTTGGCCCTGTAACGTGCTCACTTCAGGCGAGGCAGCCATATGTCTCGCTATAAGCATCGCATAGGCGCGCCAGATGCTTCGTTCGTGCAAATGCTATATCTCGCTTCTCGTGAGATAGAGCACCACATCGTGTCAACTGTTTTGCTAGCGCGTTCTACTGGGCCGTGCCACAACACATTTCAGCAATTACCGGCTTTTCCTAAAAAAAAAGCAATTACCGGTTTGGGAAACCTTCCATTCGGTTGTAGGAATGTTCTAGGCAATTTTTCCTTTCCTTTCTGTGTTTACTTGCCATTTTTATTGGTTTTCACAATATCAAAATGGTCATTTTCCTTTTTTACTTTTTTTATTTACAAATTTCCTTGTCCTTCTTTTCTTTTTCAGATATATTTCAACTTTTTTTTCTTTTGCGAGAAAACTTCCGATCTATTCATCAACTGTCAAGGTAGTACAAAGAACACTAGAAGTAAAATTTACATCCAGGTCCATAGACCACCTAGCGACGACTACAACCACTGGAGTGAGCCGAAGGCGCGCCGCCGTCATCGCCCCTCCCTCATCGGAGCCGGGCAAACATTGTTGTAGTAGACAGTCGGGAAGTCGTCGTCCTAAGGTTCCATAGGACCAGCGCACCAGAACAGCAACCGCCGCCGATGAAGAGAAGCATAGACCGAAAGGATCCAACCTGCAGACACACAGACGTAGACGAACGAAGACCGGATCCAGTCGGATCCACCGAAGACAAACGCCGACCGGATCCCACGAGATCTGTCGGAGACAAACCTGCACACGCCTTTCGATGATGCTTGAAACATCACCGGGGCGGGAGCTAGGCGGGGAGGACCTTATTCCATCTTCAAGAAGTCATCGCCGCCTCGTCTTATTGAGCATGGCACAAACCCTAACTAAACTCAGAAAACCATCTAAAAGCGGAGCCCTCCCGCCGGCAAGAACCGGCATCCACCGTGCCTCCATGATCCAAGGACCATAGGAGATGAGGCGGACCGGCGGCGTCGGCGAGAGGCAAGGAAACCCTAGATGGGAGTTGGCACGTGGCAGGAGCGAAAGTTTTCAGGATCCCCACTGAACATTTTTCAAATACATGTTGAATATAATTTAAATACATGTTAGAATATTTATCGCATGCATGTTGAGCATTTTTTAATACACGTTCAACATTATTTAAACACATGTTGTACATTTTTCAGATACAAGTCAAATACATGGCGAACATTTTTCTGAAAAAATACAGGATGTCATTTTCGTAATACATGACGAATATTTTTTAAATACGTGATTAGTATTTTAACACAAGACGAAAATTTAAGTAAATTCAGTGCGAACATTCTGCAGTATATGATGAACATTTTTTAACCCACTATGGACATTTTAATACAAGATGAACATTTATATAAATTAATGAAATAAAAATATTTTATTTCATTTATATATAAATGTACATTTTTCTGAAATGGGGCAATTACATTTGTGCCCTTAATTGGAACCCACTACTCACATTTACCCTTAATTTTAAAGTGTGCTCAAATTTGCCCCTCTTTCGCTAAGTGCGGTTATAGAAATGCCCTTCCATACATTTTCGTCTGGTCAAAGGTCTTTGACCGTTAAGTGCGCGTATAGAAAAATCTAACGGTCAAAGGCCTTTGACCGGACGAAAAATATACATAAGGACATTTCTATAACCGCACTTAATGGAAAAGAGGCAAATTTGAGCACACTTCAGAATTAGGGATAAATGTGAGTATGTGATTTGAGTTAGGGGCTGAAATGTAAATGACCCTTCTGAAATATATATGTAAGGAAAAAGAATAAAATAAGTAACATGTGATCAGTAAACGCATTTAACTGCCTACTTATGCATTCTCTGTGATTACACGATCTGCGGGAGACAATGTGGCATACTTGGTACTCCCGCCGTTCCAAAATAAGTGTCTTAATTTTAGTATAATTTTATACTAAAGTTAGTACAAAGTTGAGACATTTATTTTGAGACGGAGGGAGTATACGTTATCAAATCTAGGTGAATAAAATAAGTAACATGTGATCCACGTGTGTAATACCTGAGGCAACATATAACTCGGAAAGTGTTATACTTGTCTATAGACCATTGATGGAACTCAGATCTACTTCTCATGTTAATCTATGCTGACCTTTCGATGCAAATTTTGTCGAATAACTTCTCGCTACAAGAAACTTGTTAATACATGACAGTCGTCCCGAAAAATGGTGAGAGAGGACGAGCGCGCACGCTCCTGGTATCTCCGACCATCTAACCTGCTGTGGGGATGCGGGCTGGACTCTATATTATATGGTTTTTGGTGGCATACATAGTGGACATGTTATAAATTGGTCGTTTGGTCTTGATGCGGGGGTTGGTTATGTGCCAAGGTGTACCACTGGAACAGCAACAGGGGTAACAGCGCGCAGCTCCTCCAGTTCACGCCCGCCGTCACCGTCATATGGTTGGGAGCAGTGCTTGTGCGGGCCAGCCTCTCAGTCTCTATCTGCTCATTTCTTCCCCCAAAATCGAGAGGGCCAACCCTAGCTAGAACCCCAAATACTGTGCATCCGCGACCATGGCTCAAGGGAATACTGTGCACATTGGTCTGTTGATGCCGTCTTGTTTGGCTAGCACAACATTTTCGTGCAAGAGACATGAGAATGTGATTTCAGTATATTTTTCAAAAAACACCAGGAAAAAATAAAGATAAGTTGTTGCGTCCAAGGACCAGCAGCTGATTATGTCATGATTGGCATACAAGGATTACTCTGAATTTTTTTGTTACATCAGCTTCAAAATTACATTTCAATAGTAAATCCGCATAATTCAGGGCATTCGACAAAAACAGAACATAAATTTAATATGGAGCACTGCAAGTGGTCTTTTAGGATACAAGAGGAAAATAATGAAAATCCAGCAATAATTCAAATGATTGACACTTGCAAAGATCAATGACAGGCCGACGTTTTAGGGAAATTTAGCATTGAAACAGGAATTAAAAACGGAGGCATATGTGTATGTACTCGATAATAGATGAATATGCCATCGGTAGCACATGGAGATTAATCTGCGACCTTTGTTAAAGGACCTTCAACCATGAAACATGAAATGAGTTTTAATTTTTAAACAAGACAACTAGATACCTCAAGGGTTCACACAAATACATACTACAAAGATAATGTATTTCAGTTGCATGGCAGAGAGCAGTCAGGGAAACAGGGGTAAGATTACTGATTTTTTTTTTAATATTATTTTATTTTTCAGAAATTGCAAAACTACATACTCGTTTTAAGACATTTCAGCTATATTACCCTGTCGGCCGCGCGGTGGCCGAAGAGTGACTCTTCGGTCGAGCCCAGGGCGAACAAGTACTCTTGGCCCGCGCCCAGGCCGAAAAGCTTCACTTCGTTCGCCTGTTGGCCGAAGACGTGTTCTTCATCGCCGGCAAAACGGAAAAGCACAGTGCCATGCATGCACGTATAAACCTGGCTCAGATTAGCTTTTAATGTGGATGATATCCGTAACTATACAAGTAAACTAGCTGGACAACGCACACAGGCACACACTAGTGCATCTGTACATATGCATTGTTCAGATTAGCAGCTGCCTACGTATTCCTAAGTGCATGCATGCAAAGACTCGGTGTGGCCGACAGGTCTGTGTGCGTAGTACGTATTCGAATGCCAACATCAGTACAGTTAGTAAGCTCCAAGGAATTGGAGGCCGGGTGTTTTTTTCTTACCGTGCCTCGTTTGTCACAACCGACGTTCTTCTTCATGGATTCATCTGAAGACACATAGATAAAGACGAACAAAGGCTGGATCCAAGTAGATTCATCAAAGAAAACCACCGGCCGTAGACCGGGAGATCAGTCGGAGACACATCTTCACATGTCCTTCGACGATGCTAGACGCACAACAAAGACCGAAACTAGGCAGTGAGAAGCTTATTCCATCTTCAGAGAGCCGCCACCACCTCCGGCGGTTTTTGGCCGTCTTCGGCATGGCAGGCAGCGGATCCAAGTCACCTCCAGATCAGTCGACCCCGAGCTCATCCCACGTGGCCCCGAGGAGGAGATGGCCGTCTGGCTTGAGCTCTGCTGCTCCCGGGAGAAGGCCCGTGGACGGCAGCGCTCGGACTCCTTCCCCGGTAATCCATTGCGTCTGTCCAAATGGCGCATGGATCCACTTTCAAATTCTTCTTCAGTTAGCATGTGATTCACAGTTTTATGGAATTCTGCTCTGAAATTGCTTCGCTTTGTATAATATGCACCAAGTTTTTCTTTCGCTTTCTTAAGGATATGCCATTTGCACCACCGGTGTGTTGTGTCCAACCATTGACATTTGATCGGAGCAAACGTATCATTGCAGGGCACTCATAGCGTCATGTCCGTGTGTTTCCTCTTTTTGGTTTGCCCTGAAATCACAAATTCATCGATAAATGTTTCAGTTCATTTTCACGAAAACCAGTGCAGCAAAGCGTATAATAAAACTAATTCAAACTCACCGAGCATCCCATATTATCTCTTGCATACATTTGGTTCTCTCAACGTCCAGTCTACTTTTTCCGTACCTTATTCTGAATCCAATCTCCCACGAATATAGGTTGTAGAAGTCGCATGCCTCTCCCAATGTATCGAAGTTGTATCCAACAGCTGGTACTACAACTGTATCTGTTCTGTTTTCTGCATATCCTCTTAATGTTTTCTCAAGGGCACATACTCTGCCAACACAAGGTGGACGCTCGAGAGGGGCTCGTCCAATACGAATCCTGCATCATTAATACTGAATCAATCTTGAGGGCAAAGAGTTGCCTTCCTTTTTTCTGAAGAATGCAAATTTCACAAGCGAGCAACATGTAATACATCTCTACATTTGGAGACTTTAAACTATTCAGGCACGTGGTGTCATGCTAGCTTCATAGTCGCATATGTACAGAGACAAACTGACATTTTGCTTATTTTTCATCAGGAACGTGGACCAACATGTAAATTCATTTTTACAGGTACAAAGTTGATCATGAACAGATATGACAAAGATCTAAAATGTTCTGACAAATCTTTAGCATACTAGCTTCATAGTTGACCATGAACAGCTACAAAATTATGGTTGACTTTTCCTTCTCAGCCCCCAACCGCCCTACTCTCCCTGATGAAACTGCAGTGTTCTTAAGGGAGGTAAATGCAAGTACAGTTTTAGTGTCAGAGTTGTAAAAAATTTCAGATATATTTCGGCGTAATTGTTTTATGATTTCGGACTGAACAAGACGAAGAAAGGGGTACCTTTTTGTCCAGGGGGGGGGGGGGGGGGCTGAGGGTCATCTTTTCCTGTTGATTGCTGTGAATCGGCCGCCGACAAGCTGAGTTCTTCGCATCCGTTGTTCGCGGCGACCTGGATTGTAAGCGGCGCGTCGCCAATATCTCCCATGCTCGATCCAGCAGCTGACTTAACACAAAGTATCTGGCTCACCTGCTGGATTGAATTCGCTCGATGCAAGATCCAGCAAGGGGAACCTGCAAACCGCCCCACGCATCCTTCAGTTGGTTTGCCGCAAAAGATTCAGAGTAAGTAGGTCGCATAGGATGAACTACCAACCATACCTGTCAACGGGATCTGATAAAAACTCCAGTCCATCGCCGACCTCCTCCGCCGTCGCCATGACCTCTCGTCTTTGACGATGACACTGCAGATCAGTCGAAATGAGGGGGCGGAATGGGGGTTGTGGGCTCGGCCCTTGTGGTGGCCCCCAGCTAGCATTTATTTTTCTCCGTTATGTGTAGCCCGTTCTCTGGATGGAATTTTTGTCCACCTCCGTCACGTACCGCCATTCATATTATGTACCAACAGTACACCTCGGACGCGCCGTCGTTTTTTGAGCATCAGTACAGACACAAGCGCTCATATACACGCGCATACACTCACCCCTATGAACGCACACACGCACATCCTACCCTATGAGCACCTTTGAAAGACTGAGCCGGCATATCATCTTGAGATTTACGAAGTCACCGTAGGCGCCTCGTCGTCGACGGGAACGTCTCCTCCCACTGAAAGCGCATCGCCGGAAATCCTGAAATAATTCCAGAAATAATGCGAGCACCAGGATTTGAACCCTGATGGGTTGGGGATACCACTGTCCACCTAACCAACTCAACCACAGGTTGATTCGCGGACGCGCCGTCGTTACCGTGCGCGTGGACGTTGGCCCATACGTATCCCACTACTCTCCTCTATACGTATACGTCCACCGGAAAGAGGCCCACTGATTTCGTTCCTGTCCGATTGGTCCACGTACCGGGAGCGCCCGCGCCCGTCCTCTCTATCGCCGTTCTCATAGTCGTCCGTCATAGATTAGCCAAAAATTGTCATGTGTGTCCATACAAGAAGGATTTAAAATCCATTATTTATATCACGTCATAATTTGATATCATACCTTCCATGACGGTTCTTGGCCGTCGTTGATCTACCCCAGGCCTGCCAAACCCAAACTAGGCTGTGACAGGACAAACCGTCGCCGAATTACATGATGTGGAAGCAAAATGGGTGTCTACATGGATCTGACATGGAGGCCAACATGGCCCATTTAGTAACTGACGCAATTAGGGTTTTGGCCCAATAATTTCGGTCCAGTCCAACCAATTAGTTGTTTAATTGTTTACCTTGTCCTGGCAATTAGGCTACCTGCTTTTTAGTCCAACCCATTAGCCTCTTTTTAAGTCCAGCCCGTTTTCTCGATGCAACACAATTTACAACCAGACAAACAAATTATATTCATTCAAAAAATAGCATTTGTTCATATAATTAATATTACAAAGTTCCAACAACCCAATCTAATTTCAAAAAATAAAGCTTAATATCAAAACATCACAAGCATATCTAGAAAGTTCTATAGGCATTTTTTTAAATTCGAGTAACATGACTTCATTGAAAATGATCTACTAGCTAATTTTAATCTCCAACACTACACCACCGCTTCCAGGCAGCTACTTGGACCCAAGTAATTCCTGATAAAAAAGCTCCAATCTCTAGTAACACGAACTAACTGCCAAACCTGCATAGAATCCAAAACACACACACAAAATTATAATAAGTTATAATAGCAAGGTCCCAATGAATCGAGAGAGTAATAATATTAGTTGATTTTCCAAGAAATCATCTGTTGGAGGCACCACTACTATATTTAGGTGCCATGAAAATGTGTGGAACGCACACTAAAAAAAGCAGACTAGTTACAAGTTAAAAAAATTGTTCTATAAATGTCACATTTTATCATCCAAACATAGAAGGCCAACATCATTTTAGAACAAGGATGGATAGATAATTCCATATTCATCAAGTACAACAAGTTTATATGCATGTGACAGGGCTTGTATATCAAAATGCATGATTCACTCAAAATGAATGATGCACGTGACAAGGCTTATATTCTTTTTTTGCGGGAAGACAAGGCTTATATGTAGTTCATAATTAACAAAACATGAAAATAGTAATATTGGAGGCATAAGCTAATTTCTGTCAATAAACTTGCTTTTTGCATGTAATGTAAAATAAAAACACTCAAAGGGAAGATCATTTTAGGCAATTAAATGACCCACTTAGTGATATTATTATGCTAAGAGTAGAATTGTTTACAAAGACCAAATATTCGCAAGCATTAGACCATCACGTTCACATCTAGTTTTAGTTTGATTCCTTCAGACCATAACCTTCACATCTAGATTAACCCCACATGGGAATTGTGAAGAACAGTAACACATGTTGGAAGAAAGATAATGATGCATTATCCCATTTTACTGATTAGCCTTCATGGCATACAAGGTACATAATCATATCTTCCCACACTTCAATATGAGATGCAATAAAGATTTGTGGCAGTGCATATGTTGAATTTTTTTACATGCAACTTCCTAATTATTCTCTTTACAGTAAAATTAATATAAGGGGAAGTATTATAAAATAAGGTACATGACATTGAACCAAATAAACTAAAATCATGTTAAAAATGTAACCATTAGTTAATGATGCGCAAAAATACTAACATGATTTTCTAAATGAACGTCAGTTGCTTTCTGTAAAGAGCCCTCAAATGAAAATGTATGAAGTAAATAATTCAAGGGAGTATACCGATATCTCTTTTTTTTAGTTCTGATTGTATACATAAACATTTTAGTTTAACTTAGCACACCATTGATTAATTATTCTTTCCAGTAGGCTTTAACCAATGAAGTGGTGTGAATAATACTGAGAAATAGGGAATATGCTAGTAATAACACTGATA
Source organism: Aegilops umbellulata (assembly GCA_032464435.1). NCBI lineage: Eukaryota > Viridiplantae > Streptophyta > Magnoliopsida > Poales > Poaceae > Aegilops > Aegilops umbellulata. Next base: position 361,493,365 of record CP136059.1, read on the forward strand.
TTTTGAGACTGGACAAATGCACTATGTAGTAGATCGAACACTCCTAAATCTGAAGCCAAAATAATATACCATCTATTAGTAATCTTAAAGAAAAGCACGCAATCTTCACTTCCATCGCTCCTTCATATTGAAATTTATTGTAGATGCATATCCAGAAACACAATAATACAGAATCCATCACCTCTGTTGTAATAAGAAAAAAATGGCATCAGCTAAACTGTTAGCTTGCAAAACCGAAGAAGAAGGGGAAACAGAACGATTATTTAGACAACTGTACTAAGAAGTCCGATAATAATTGAATAAGACATCAAGGCAGTAATGAATTCATTTCAATGATTTCACTTTGTGTCACCTATTTGAAGCGCCAAGAAGCCGAAGGACTGAGGAAGTCCCGGCAGAATTAAGATGCATACTTTCTAGTGCATGCAACAACAAGCGTTGGAGGATTTTAGCGTCAAACAAGAGAAAGATAATAAGCTTGCTAAGCTTATTGCCAGCATGGTGGGTATCCAAGATATCATTTCTTGATATCTTCGGAAGTGGTTTCAGTTCTGGATTTATTTTGTTGCCGCATTTATTTGCACTAGTGGCCAACTTTGACGCCGAGTGTATGTAATACGTTGCTTTGTTGTTGCCTATATTGGTACTGGTCGCAAACTTTAATGCCAAGTGGATGTAATATGTGTAATAGCCGTAATAGCATAGTGTTCATTGCTTGCTTATTTATTTATGTATAGCGTTCTTTATTTATTTCCTTATAGTCACTGCAGTTATTTTTCCTTGGTTTTATAGTGGCCGTAATAACCATGAGCCCACATACGCTCCGTGGTAACCGTTGGCCACCTATAGGTTGTATGATCCATCGGCCATAGGTGGGCCGTACTATTCGTGGGCCACACCTGGACCGCAATATGGGCCATAAAAGGGCTAAAAGCGGACGGTCCATTTATGAGCCCAATACATAATGGGTCATTAATAGGCTGGAAGACATCAAAGGCTTAATACTATCGACATGCATAATGGGCCACTAATGGGCCGAAATACACGACGAGAAGAAACAACCCAAAGGATTAACGACCCACAAATAGGTCGAATGTAACCATGCGCCAAATTTGGGCCAGAAGCAGAACAGGCTGGTAACGGACCGAAAGTAATTGAGGGCCGGAACTGAGCCCAAGAATTTATGGGCCCTTAAAAGGCCGAAATATAACACGGTTTGGAGATGGCCCAGCTGTATCATGGTTTGTTAATGGGTCCATAGCCATTTACTGTTCTTTATGGGCTAGAATCACACGTGTTAGTAATGGGCCAATAGATACAAAAGGCCTCATATGGATGGAAAGACATCACGAGTCACACATGGGCCGAAAGTGTGAACGGGGTGGAATCAAATTGGACAGCCCAAATGACCCTAATGGGCTAAATTTGGACAGGCCATAATGGTTCGTGCGTACCCAGGCCGTAAATGGGCCATATGCAAATAGGCCGTTAATAGGCTTTGAGTGCCCTGGCCTGCTGACTTTTGACCAAGTCAAGTGGGCCGACCTTTTTAACCTAAATGGGCCACTGTTGGGCCGTGCCAAATGTCGACATTTCATAGGCGCATTTTTCCAATGGATGGATGACATCTGTCATAACACACAGCTAACACGTGGTTCCATTGGCGAATGAGAATTTGACACATGGAAAATCATCATTGGTCGGGGCTGTTAACAGGTATCGAATCCAAAATCGGCACCTGATAGCTTAACCGTGACCCATACGGTGGATGCCACGTGTTAGTTACCCTTAACGAAAACACTTCCATGATGCGTCATTTATCATCACAAAAGTGAACACTTCCGCGACAATAAACACTTCCGCGACAACACAGGTATGAGTATGTTATTATGTCATAAAACCGTCACAGACGTACATGCTTGACAGGAAAGGTGACCTACTGTGACAAACACGTATTATCACGGAAGTGTTTTTTATAGTGCCTCCTCTTAGCTTTGAGGAGAAAGGTAAATATATTGCAGGGAATTTGAATAATTTATCTTCAGATGTTGATTCTGTTGGGGAACGTAGAAATTTCAAAATTTTCCTACGCACACGCAAGATCATGGTGATGCATAGCAACGAGAGGGGAGAGTGTTGTCTACGTACCCTCGTAGACCGAAGCAGAAGCGTTGACGCAACGTAGAGGAAGTAGTCGTACGTCTTCCCGATCCGACCGATCCAAGCACTGTTACTCCGGCACCTCCGAGTTCTTGGCACACGTTCAGCTCGATGACGCACCCCTAGCTCCGATCCAGCAAAGCTTCGGGGAGGAGTTCCGTCAGCACGACGGCGTGGTGACAATCTTGATGTTCTACCGGCGCAGGGCTTCGCCTAAGCACTGCAACGATATATTCGAGGTGGAATATGGTGGAGGGGGGCACCGCACACGGCTAAGGAACGATCACGAAGATCAACTTGTGTGTCCATGGGGTGCCCCCTGCCCCCGTATATAAAGGAGCAAGGGAGGGAGGAGGCCGGCCCTAGGTTTGGGCGCGCCAGGGGAGTCCTACTCCCACCGGGAGTAGGATTCCACCTTTCCTAGTCCAACTAGGTCAAGGGGGGAAAGAAGGGAAGAGGGGAAGGAAGGGAGAGAGGGGCCGCGCCCCAAACCCCTTGTCCAATTCGGACTGGGCTTGGGAGGGGCGCGCGCCACCTCCTGGTCCTTCCCACTAAGGCCCATCAAGGCCCATTGCTTCTTCCTCGTATTCCCGTAACTCCCCGGTACCTCCGAAAATACCCGAACCACTCAGAACCCTTCCGATGTCCGAATATAGTCGTCCAATATCGATCTTTACGTCTCGACCATTTCGAGACTCCTCGTCATGTCCCCGATCTCATCCGGGACTCCGAACTCCTTCGGTACATCAAAACTCATAAACTCATTATATAACTGTCATCGAAACCTTAAGCGTGCGTACCCTACGGTTCGAGAACAATGTAGACATGACCGAGACACGTCTCCGGTCAATAACCAATAGCGGGACCTGGATGTCCATATTGGCTCCTACATATTCTACGAAGATCTTTATCGGTCAGACCGCATAACAACATACGTTGTTCCCTTTGTCCATCGGTATGTTACTTGCCCGAGATTCGATCGTCGGTATCCAATACTGTCGGGGATATACCCCGCGGCGTAAACCGGCCGGAAGTTAACCCGGCCGGACTTGACAGTTTATCTGAAGACCCGCCCTGACCTTGACGGTTTACAAGCAGCCCGCTTGGTCGTTATGACTTACTGATAACCCGGCGGGCGGATTAGACGGATGACAAGGCCCAAGGCCCAGAAGGTCGGTTCAACTATGATGGGTCGGTTTAAGAGGAAAGGAATATTTGCCTTACAAGGAGTTAAAGCCAGGACTTGTATCCGGTTTGTATTAGAGATAGACTAGTCCTAATCCCAATAGGACTCCACATGTAAACCGCCCCTTCAACATATATAAGGAGGGGCAGGGCTCCCCAAAGAGGGACAGGTTAGAAGTTAGAAGCTACAAGCTACAAACAATCAATAATCTCTAGGGCTAGACACAAGAGCCGGTTTACGGCGTCTCTCTCGTGATGATAATGAGACCTAGCCTCAAACAGCATGTAGGGTTATTACCGGATGATGTTTCCCGGGGCCCGAAGCTGTCTAAATCTTTGTCTTGCATGTTGATCCGCCCTGCGTCTCTCGTTCTACTCAACCCCTCTCAAGCTACCACATAGATGCGTTGGCCTCGCGACCAAGTCCTGACACTAAGGACATCTGCCGTGACAAATCCACGACAAATACCTAGTTCAATCTCGTTACCGGCAAGTCTCTTTACTCGTTCCGTAATACATCATCCCGCAACTAACTCATTAGTTGCAATGCTTGCAAGGCTTAAGTGATGTGCATTACCGAGAGGGCCCAGAGATACTTCTCCCACAATTGGAGTGACAAATCCTAATCTCGAAATACGCCAACCCAACATCTACCTTTGGTGACACCTGTAGTACTCCTTTATAATCACCCAGTTACGTTGTGACGTTTGGTAGCACCCAAAGTGTTCCTCCGGCAACCGGGAGTTGCATAATCTCATAGTCAAAGGAACATGTATAAGTCATGGATAAAAGCAACAGCAACATACTAAACGATCGGGTGCTATGCTAATGGAATGGGTCATGTCAATCAGATCATTCAACTAATGATGTGACCTTGTTAATCAAATGACAACTCCTTTGTCCATGGTTAGGAAACTTAACCATCTTTGATTAACAAGCTAGTCAAGTAGAGGCATACTAGTGACACTCTGTTTGTCTATGTATCCACACATGTATTATGTTTCCAGTTAATACAATTCTAGCATGAATAATAAACGTTTATCATGACATGTAAGGAAATAAATAATAACTTTATTATTGCCTCTAGGGCATATTTCCTTCAGATTCTCTCTTACTAGATGATGCTTTAGAACCTGCACCTATGGGCCTTCAAGTCTAAAAAAACCACTTTGAAACTGATATGGGCAACTCTTTAAAAGTTCATGTACCTATGAATGGGTTTTCTTGATCTGTAGCATTCTTCTAACTCCAAACAAGTTTGAGTGGGCTCATCCTTTCCGAAATCTCAAATGTGGTCCATTATTATATCTACCTCTAACTAGTTGAATCTTGTTGATTTTTGTCATCCCTCATTGCCCCACCCGTCTTTTCTGGCTATTGTATTTGTGCAGGAGAGGAACTTGGAGCATCAGGACACAATTGATTGCTCCACCCCAAGGTCACTCCTCCTCTGCAGCGGTTGTCACTACTAGTGCTCTTCACCTGAAACGCAAGAGTAAGGATAGAGTACCCACTATGGACACTGAGGTGAGAAGAAGTATGAGACTGCAACATCTTGCAAATGGATTTAGAATGAAGTCTTGAAATAAAAAAATTGCATGGCCTGTTATGTTGACCGTCCAAAAAATTATAATAAAGTAGTCAAGAACTTAAATGTTTCTTATTACAAGGTTGATCCCAAGGATACTACTGAAGACATCCTGGAAAAAAAGAAGGCCAAGAGAGGAGGCAAGGAAGGTGCTTCTGGTTCCTAGTAGTCAGGGCAGTTCAAGTCAGAAATCTTCTCCCATGATGGTGGACATTAGGAAAAAAATGAGAGAGCGGTGTCTCCGGATGAACTAGCTTTTATGTAATAATGGGGAAGTGTATCAGTGCTAGTTTAGAAACTTCCAATGGTTGGTCTTTTTTGTTCTCTTTGATCTGGATCATTAGGAGAAAGTGCCTTTGCTCCAAACCTTGTTTTTTCTGGATTGCACAGGTCTTAATGGAAAATCTTGATTTTGTGCAGGTCTTAATGGAACATCTTAAACTAGCATTGCACAGGTCTTAATTCTCATGATAAATGGCTTGCCCTCACCAACAAGATTGAAGAATCTGGTTGCTCTATTGTCTACCTTGAAGAAACACAGAGGGAGCTTTTGATAGTGCTTACATTAAAAACTTTTGCATAAGAAGATTTTCTAAGTTTGATTTTGTGCCCTTTCTTGGTGCCTCAGGAGGGCTTCTCATTTGTTGGAATGATAACCTCTTTCAAGGGTACACTCTCTTTAAAAATTATTATTTTTCATCTCCATCCAGTTCACCTCCTCTCTTACTAGTGGTCAATGGATTCTCATTAATATTTATGGTCCCTACCAAGAGGAAGCTAGAATAATTTTCATTGATTGGTTTAAAAAATATTCATATGCCAGATGATGTTGCTGGATTATTGTTGGGGACATTAATAATATTGGATATCCCAATAACTGAAAAAGGGACTTAGGTGACATTAATAACATGATGAATTTTAATGAGGCTATCAGAAACTTAGCTTTGGTGGAAATACCTCTCGAAGGCAGAAACTTCACTTCATCTAATATGCAAGGTGCCCCCCTTTAGGAAAGACTTGGTTGATTCTTCACCTCTGATAATTGGACAACCAGCTATCCCAATACTTTAGCCCTTACTCTATCAAGACCTATCTCTGATCACATCTCCTGTGTTATCCAGATTGGTACTTCTATCCCTAAATCACCTCTTTTCAGGTTTGAAAATTTCTAGCTTAAACATCATGACTTCAAAACAGTGGTTAAGAATCTTTGGGACCAGGATGTCCAAGAAGTGGATAGTGCTAAAGTTATTACATCAAAGCTCAAGAGGCTCAGAAAGAGTTTAACATTTTGTCAAGGAACCTCTCTAACCTATCTACAAACATCAAGGCTCTAATGAGCTCATCTTATTTTAGGATTTCATTGAGGATTTTAGATATATGAGTCTAAGGGGGGCAATGGTAGAGATATTATTAAATCTCATTTTCATGAACTTCTTTCTCACCAAAGAATTAATTAGAAGCAGGGAGCCACAATTAGATGGGTCAAATTTGGAGATGTAATGAATAAATTATTCAAAGCTAAAGCAACCATCAAGCATAGACATAACATGATTTCCATGCTTCAAGATGAGAATGGGGATGAACATTAATTTTGTTGACACTGCCAAAGCTGCCCTTCTGTGGAGAGACTTCAAGGGCAGATTGGGGACCTCCCTCCCTACCAGCAGTCTTCTTCAAATCAACAGTTTAATCTCCCAGCAGGAAGACTTAAGTTTCCTAGAGGTCCCCTTCTATAAAAATGAAATTGATGATGTCATTCTCAATCTTCTCAGTGATAAGTCACTTGGCCCTGATGGTTTCAATGGTGCCTTAATCAAGTCTTGTTGGGATATTATTTGCAAGGATTTCTAGGCTCATTGAAGGTTTCTATTTTGGAAGAGTTAATCTGCTGAGTATTAGTGCCTCCTATATTACCCTGATCCATAAGAAGGATGCTCCTCTGAATTCCAGTGATTACACGCCAATCTCTTTGTTGAATTGTTCCATAAATATCATCACCAAGCTCCTGGCCAACAGACACCAGCAAGTCATTCTCAAACTAGTCCACACAAATTGATATGGATTTCTTAGAAGCAGAGCCATTCGAGACTACTTAGCTTGGGCCTTTGAATTTGCATCGATGACATCAGTCAAAAAGAGAACTCCTGGTTCTTAAGTTGGACTTTGACAAAAGCTTTTGATCTTATTGAGCATAGCACTATCCTATAAATTCTGCAGGCTAGAGGTTTTGGACCCTGATGGATGTTATGGATGAAAATGATCTTCTCCTGTGGTTCATCTTCAATCCCGCTAAATGGGTCCCTGGTAAAATGTTTCTCTGCAAGAGAGGAGTCAGACAAGGAGATCCTCTTTCTCCTCTACTATTTGTGCTTGCGATTGACTTATTGCAATCTGTCTTCAATGAAGCTTTGTCCCATCGGCTGATTAAAAACCCTATTCCAGTGAACTCTTGCCCAGATTTCCCTATTATACAGTATGTGTTGGGTAACGTAGCATGCAATTTCAAAAAAAAAATCCTACGCTCACGCAAGATCTATCTAGGAGATGCATAGCAACGAGAGGGGGAGAGTGTGTCCATGTACGCTCGTAGACCGAAAGCGGAAGCGTTTGACAACGCAGTTGATGTAGTCGAACTTCTTCTAGATCCGGCCGATCAAGCACCAAACGTACGACACTCCGAGTGCTGCACGCGTTCAGCTCGATGACGTCCCTCGTCCTCTTGATCCAGCAAAGGTGTCGAGGAAGAAGATGAGTTATGTCAGCACGACGGTGTCGTGACGGTGACGGTGAAGTGATCCGCGCAGGGCTTCGCCTAAGTAATACGAATATATGACTGGAGCTGTAAACTGTGGAGGGGGGCGCCGCACATGGCTAACAATTGTTGGTGTGTGTTCTAGGTGCCCCCTCCCCACGTATATATAGGTGGGAGGGGGAGGGGAGCAGCCATGGGGCGCCCCAAGTAGGAGGAATCCTACTTGGGGTCCTATCCCAGTCCCCCCCTCCCTTATTATTGAAAGGGGGAAAAGGGAAGAGGGAAGGGAGGGAGGAAAGGGGGGCGAACCCCCTCTTCCTTCTCCTATTCAGCCTCCTGCCTAAAAGGGGGGGCGTGCCGCCCCTGCGGGCTGGTGTGATCCCCTCTTATGAACCATAAGGCCCATTATCCCCCCCCCCCCCGGAGATTCCGGTAACCCTCGGTACTCCGATAAATACCCGATACTATCCGGAACACTTCCGGTGTCCGAATACTATCATCCTATATATCAATCTTTACCCCTCGACCAATTTGGGACTCCTCGTCATGTCCCCGATCTCATCCGGGACTCCGAACAACATTCGATCACCAAAGCACATAACTCATAAATACTAAATCGTCATCGAACGTTAAGCATGCGGACCCTACGGGTTCGAGAACTATGTAAAAATGACTGAGAAACCTCTTTGGTCAATAACCAATCGCGGAACCTGGATGCTCATATTGGCTCCCACATATTCTACGAAGATCTTTATCAGTCAAACCGTCATGACAACATATTTTATTCCCTTTGTCATCGGTATGTTACTTGCCCGAGATTAGATCGTCAGTATCTTCATACCTAGTCCAATCTCGTTACCGACAAGTCTATTTACTCGTTCCGTAATGCATCATCCTGTAACTAACTCATTAGTCACTTTGCTTGCAAGGCTTCTTATGATGTGCATTACCGAGAGGGCCTAGAGATACCTCTCCGATACTCGGAGTGAAAAAATCCTAATCTCAATCTATGCCAACCCAACAAACACCTTCGGAGATACCTGTAGAGCATCTTTATAATCACCCAGTTACGTTGTGATGTTTAATAGCACACAAGGTATTCCTCGGTATTCGGGAGTTGCATAATCGCATAGTCAAAGAAATGTGTATATGACATGAAGAAAGAAATAGCAATAAAACTAAACGATCAATATGCTAAGCTAACGAATGGGTCTTGTCCATCACATCATTCTCCTAATGATGTGATCCCGTTCATCAAATGACAACACATGTCTATGGTTGGGAAACTTAACCATCTTTGATAAACGAGCTAGTCTAGTAGAGACTTACTAGGGACACGGTGTTTTGTCTATGTATCCACACATGTATCAAGTTTTCGGTTAATACAATTCTAGCATGAATAATAAACATTTATCATGATATAAGGAAATGTAAAATAACAAATTTATTATTGCCTCTAGGGCATATTTCCTTCAGTCTCCCGCTTGCACTAGAGCCAATAATCTAGATTACATTGTAATGATTCTAACACCCATTGAGTCTTGGTGCTGATCATGTTTTTCTCGTGGAAGAGGCTTAGTCAACGCGTCTGCCACATTCAGATCCGAATGTATTTTGCAAATATCTATGTCTTCCTCCTTGACTTGATCACGGATGGAGTTGAAGCGTCTCTTGATGTGTTTGGTTCTTTTGTGAAATCTGGATTCCTTCGCTAAGGCAATTGCTCCAGTATTGTCACAAAAGATTTTCATTGGACACGATGCACTAGGTATTACACCTAGATCGGATATGAAATCCTTCATCCAGACTCCTTCATTTGCTACTTCCGAAGCAGCTATGTATTCTTCTTGACACGTAGATCCCGCCACGACGCTCTATTTGGAACTGCACCAACTTACATCTCCACCATTCAATATAAATATGTATCCGGTTTGTAACTTAGAGTCATCCGGATCAGTATCAAAGCTAGCATCGACGTAACCATTTATGACGAGCTCTTCGTCACATCCATAAATGAGAAACATATCGTTGTCCTTTTAAGGTACTTCAAGATGTTCTTGACCGCTGTCTAGTGATCCACTCCTGGATTACTTTGGTACCTCCCTGCCAGACTTATAGCAAGGCACACATCAGGTCTAGTACACAACATAGATACATGATAGAACCTATGGCTGAGGCATAGGGAATGACTTTCATTTTCTCTCTTCTTCTGCAGTGGTCAGGCATTGAGTTTGACTCAACTTCACACCTTGTAACATAGGTAAGTGCTACCTCTTGAGCACTGCGTTGGTTTTTCCCTTGAAGAGGAAAGGGTGATGCAGCAAAGTAGCGTAAGTATTTCCCTCAGTTTTTGAGAACCAAGGTATCAATCCAGTACGAGACTACACACAAGTCGCCTCGTACCTACACAAACAAATAAGAACCTTGCAACCAACGAGATAAAGGGGTTGTCAATCCCTTCACGGCCACTTGCAAAAGTGAGATCTGATAGAGATAATAAGATAATTTTTGGTATTTTTTATGATAAAGATTGAAAGTAAATATTGCAAAGTAAAATAGATCGAAAACTTATACAATGGAGAATAGACCTGTGGGCCATAGGTTTCACTAGTGTCTCTCTCAAGATAGCATAAGTATTACGGTGGGTGAATAAATTACTGTCGAGCAATTGATAGAAAAGTGCATAGTTATGAGAATATCTAGGCATGATCATGTATATAGGCATCACGTCCGTGACAAGTAGACCGAAACAATTCTGCATCTATTACTATTACTCCACACATCGACTGCTATCCAGCGTGCATCTAGAGTATTAACTTCATAAGAACAGAGTAACGCATTAGGCAAGATGACATGATGTAGAGGAATAAACTCAAGCAATATGATATGAACCCTATCTTTTTATCCTCGATGGCAACAATACGATATGTGTCGTTTCCCTTTCTGTCACTGGGATCGAGCAACGCAAGATTGAACCCAAAGCTAAGCACTTCTCCCATTGCAAGAAAGATCAATCTAGTAGGCCAAACCAAACTGATAATTCGAAGAGACTTGCAAAGATAACAAATCATACATAAAAGAATTCGGAGGAGATCCAAATATTGTTCATAGATAATCTTGATCATAAACCCACAATTCATCGGATCTCGACAAACACACCGCAAAAAGAGTTACATCGAATAGATCTCCAAGAAGATCGAGGAGAACTTTGTATTGAGATCCAAAGAGAGAGAAGAAGCCATCTAGATAATAACTATGGACCCGAAGGTCTGTGGTAAAGTACTCACACATCATCGGAGAGGCTATGGTTTTGATGTATAAGCCCTCCATGATCGATTCCCCCTCCGACGGAGCACCGGAAAAGGCCCCAAGATGGGATCTCATGGGTGCAGAAGGTTGCGGCGATGGAAATAGGGTTTCGTGGTGCTCCCGGATGTTTTCGGGTATATGGATATATGTGTATAGGAGGAAGAAGTAGGTCAGTGGAGCTGCGAGGGGCCCACGAGGGTGGGGGCGTGCCCAGGGGGCAGGCGCGCCTCCCTGCCTCGTGGCCTCCTCGCTTCTTTCTTGACGTCCACTCCAAGTCCCCTGGATCACATTTGTTCCAAAAATAACTCTCCCGAAGGTTTCATTCCGTTTGATATTCCTTTTCTGCGGAACACTGAAATAGGCAAAAAAACAACAATTTGGACTGGGCCTTCGGTTAATAGGTTAGTCCCAAAATAATATAAAAGTACATAATAAAGCCCATTAAACATCCAAAACAGATAATATAATAGCATGGAACAATAAAAAATTATAGATACATTGGAGACGTATCAAGCATCCCCAAGCTTAATTCCTGCTCATCGTCGAGTAGGTAAATGATAAAAACAGAATTTTTGATGTGGAATGCTACCTAGCATAATTTCCAATGTAAGTTTCTTTATTATTGCATGAATGTTTAGATCCGAAAGATTTAAGATAAAAGTTTAATATTGACATAAAAATAATAATACTTCAAGCATACTAACAAAGCAATTATGTCTTCTGAAAATAACATGCCCAAAGAAAGTTCATCCCTACAAAATCATATAGTTAGGTCATGCTCCATTTTCGTCACACAAGAATGCTCTCATCATGCACAACCCCGATGACAAGCCAAGCAATTGTTTCATACTTTAGTAATCTCAAACTTTTTCAATCTTCGCGCAATATATGAGCATGAGCCATGGATATAGCACTATGGGTGGAATAGAATATAATAATGGGGTTATGTGGAGAAGACAAAAAAGGAGAAAGTCTCACATTGACGCGGCTAATCAACGGGCTAGGGAGATGCCCATTAATTGATGTCAATGCAAGGAGTAGGGATTGCCATGCAACGGATGCACTAGAGCTATAAATGTATGAAAGCTCAACAAAAGAAACTAAGTGGGTGTACATCCAACTTGCTTGCTCACGAAGACCTAGGGCATTTGAGGAAGCCCATTGTTGGAATATACAAGCCAAGTTCCATAATGAAAAATTCCCACTTGTATATGAAAGTGATAAAACAAGAGACTCTCTATCATAAAGATCATGGTGCTACTTTGAAGCACAAGTGTGGAAAAAGGATAGTAGCATTGTCCCTTTTTATTTCTTTTCTCTTTTTTTGGGCCTTTCTTTTTTTATTTGGCCTTTCTCTTTTTTTCTTTTTTTGGGACAATGCTCTATTTATGATGATCATGACACTTCTATTTATTTACAACTCAATGATTACAACTCGATACTAGAACAAAATATGAATCTATATGAATGCCTCCAGCAGTGTACCGGGATGGGCAATGAATCAAGAGTGACATGCATGATAAATTATGCATGGTGGCTTTTCCACAAATACGATGTCAACTACATGATCATGCAAGGCAATATGACAATGATGAAGCGTGTCATAATAAATGAAACAATGGAAAGTTGCATGGCAATATATCTCGAAATGGCTATGGAATGCCATAATAGGTAGGTATGGTGGCTGTTTTGAGGAAGATATAAGGAGGTTTATGTGTGATAGAGCGTATCATATCACGGGGGTTGGATGCACCGGCGAAGTTTGCACCAACTCTCAAGGTGAGAAAGGGCAATGCATGGTACCGAAGAGGCTAGCAATGATGGAAAGGTGAGAGTGCATATAATCCATGGACTCAACATTTAGTCATAAAAAACTCACATACTTATTGCAAAAATCTACAAGTCATCAAAAACCAAGCATTACGCGCCTGCTCCTGGGGGGATAGATTGGTAGGAAAAGACCATCGCTCGTCCTCGACCGCCACTCATAAGGATGACAATCAAAGAACACCTTGTTACACAATGGTTACCATACGTGCATGCTACGAGACTTGCAAACTTCAACACAAGAATTTCTCAAATTCACAACTACTCAACTAGCATGACTCTAATATTACCATCTCCATATATCAAACCAATCATCAAGCATCAAACTTCTCATAGTATTCAATGCACTTTTATGAAAGTTTTTATTATATCCAAATTGGATGCCTATTATATTAAGACTAATTTTATAGCCAAAGCAAATTAACATGCTGTTCAAAAGGACTCTCAAAATAATATAAGTGAGGCATGAGAGATCAACAATTTCTATAAAATAAAACCACCACCGTGCTCTAAAAGGATATAAGCGAAGCACTAGAGCAAAAATTGTCTAGCTCAAAAGATATAAGTGAAGCACATAGAGTGTTCTAATAAATTCCGATTCATGTGTGTCTCTCCCAAAAGGTGTGTACAGCAAGGATGATTGTGTTAAACTAAGAAGCAAAGACTCAAATCATACAAGGCACTCCAAGCAAAACACATATCATGTGGTGAGTAAAAATATAGCATCAAGTAAAGTTACCGATGGACGAAGACGAACGAGGGGATGCCTTCCGGGGCATCCCCAAGCTTAGGCTTTTGGTTGTCCTTGAATTTTACCTTGGGGTGCCTTGGGCATACCCAAGCTTAGGCTCTTTCCACTCCTTATTCCATAATCCATCAAATCTTTACCCAAAAACATGAAAACTTCACAACACAAAACTCAACAGAAAATCTCATGAGCTCCGTTAGCGAAATAAAACAAACCACCACTTAAAGGTACTGTAATGAACTCATTATTTATATTTATTGGTGTTAAACCTACTGTATTCCAACTTCTCTATGGTTCATAACCTCCGATACTAGCCATAGATTCGTTAAAATAAGCAAACAACACACGAAAAACTGAATCTGTCAAAAACAGAACAGTCTGTAGTAATCTGTATCTAACGCAAACTTCTGTAACTCGGAACAATCTACCAAAATAGGAAGACCGAGATAATTTGTTTATTGATCTACTGCAATTGGAATCAGTATTTTATCACGTTCTGGTGATTTTTAACAATTGTTTTCGTGAGCAGAAAGTTTCTGACTTTTTTCAGCAAGATCAAATAACTATCATCCAAGAAGATCCTATAGGTTTTACTTGGCACAAACACTAATTAAAACATAAAAACACATCTAAGCAGAGGCTAGATCAAATATTTATTGAATAATAACAATTAAAAATATTGGGTTGTCTCCCAACAAGCGCTTTTCTTTAATGCCCTTTAGCTAGGCATCGATAATTTTGATGATGCTTACATGAAAGACAAGAATTGAAGCACAAAGAGAGCATCATATAGCATGTGAAAAACATATCTAAGTCTAACATACTTCCTATGCATAGGCATCTTATAGGGAAACAAATTATCAAGACAAGCAAATACTAGCATATGCAAGGAAGAAGTGAGAAACAATAGCAATCTCAACATAATGAGAGGTAATTTAGTAACATGAAAAATTCTGCAACCATATTTTCCTCTCTCATAATAATTACATGTGGGGTCATATTCAAATTCAACGATATAGCTATCACATAAAATTTTCTCTACATGATCCACATGCATGCAATGTTGACACTTCCGAAATAGTGGGATTATCATAAAATAAAGTCATGACCTCTCCAAACCCACTTTTATCAAAAATACCATAAGATTATCATAAAGTACTTCATCACAATTTTTTGGATTCACGAATTTCAAGCAAAACTTCATAAAGATAATCTAGTGCACAAAACTCACTAGCAATTGGTTCATCATAATTGGATCTCTTAAAAAGATTGGCAAGCGGATGAGTATCCATAGATCTTAGGTTCTCTGTTTAGCAATAAATACACAACTATTCCAACCAAACGAGCAAATGAGCCAAGTAAGATATCAAGGTAAACGAGAAAGACACGAAGAAAACGACAAGGGTGAAGTGGGGGAGAGGAAAACGAGAGGCAAATGGCAAATAATGTAATGCGAAGGATAAGAGTTCGTGATGGGTAATTGGTATGTCTTGACTTGTGCGTAGACTCCCCGGCAACGGCGCCAGAAATCCTTGTTGCTACCTCTTGAGCACTGTGTTGGTTTTTCCCTTGAAGAGGAAAGGGTGATGCAGCAAAGTGGCGTAAGTATTTCCCTCAGTTTTTGAGAACCAAGGTATCAATCCAGTAGGAGAGTACACACAAGTCGCCTCGTACCTGCACAAACAAATAAGAACCTTGAAACCAACGCAATAAAGGGGTTGTCAATCCCTTCACGGCCACTTGCAAAAGTGAGATCTGATAGAGATAATAAGATAAATATTTTGGTATTTTTTATCATAAAGATTGAAAATAAAGATTGCAAAGTAAAATAGATTGGAAACTTATAAAATGGAGAATAGACCCGGGGGTCATAGGTTTCACTAGTGGCTTCTCTCAAGATAGCATAAGTATTACGGTGGGTGAACAAATTACTGTCGAGCGATTGATAGAAAAGTGCATAGTTATGAGAATATCTAGGCATGATCATGTATATAGGCATCACGTCCGCGACAAGTAGACCAAAACGATTAAGCATCTACTACTATTACTCCACCCATCGACCACTATCCAGCATGCATCTAGAGTATTGAGTTCATAAGAACAGAGTAACGCATTAGGTAAGATGACATGATGTAGAGGGATAAACTCAAGCAATATGATATAAACCCCATCTTTTTATTCTCGATGGCAACAATAAAATACGTGTCGTTTGCCTTTCTGTCACTGGGATTGAGCAACGCAAGATTGAACCCAAAGCTAAGCACTTCTCCCATTGCAAGAAAGATCAATCTAGTAGGCCAAACCAAACTGATAATTCCAAGAGACATGCAAAGATAACAAATCATACATAAAAGAATTCAGAGGAGATACAAATATTGTTCATAGATAATCTTGATCATAAACCCACAATTCATCGGATCTCGACAAACACACCGCAAAAAGAGTTACATCGAATAGATCTCCAAGAAGATCGAGGAGAACTTTGTATTGAGATCCAAAGAGAGAGAAGAAGCCATCTAGCTAATAACTATGACCCGAAGGCCTGTGGTAAACTACTCACACATCATCGGAGAGACTATGGTGTTGATGTAGAAGCCCT
Source organism: Aegilops umbellulata (assembly GCA_032464435.1). Classification (NCBI taxonomy): domain Eukaryota; kingdom Viridiplantae; phylum Streptophyta; class Magnoliopsida; order Poales; family Poaceae; genus Aegilops; species Aegilops umbellulata. Next base: position 361,509,536 of record CP136059.1, read on the forward strand.
CCATGATCGATTCCCCCCTCCGACGGAGCACCGAAAAAGGCCCCAAGATGGGATCTCATGGGTACAGAAGGTTGCGGCGGTGGAAATAGGGTTTCGTGGTGATCCCAGATGTTTTCGGGGTATATGGATATATATAGGAGGAAGAAGTTGGTCGGTGGAGCTGCGAGGGGCCCATGAGGGTGGGGGCGCGCCCAGGGGCGCAGGTGCGCCTCCCTGCCTCGTGGCCTCCTCGCTTCTTTCTTGACATCCACTCCAAGTCCCCTGGATCATGTTTGTTCCAAAAATAACTCTTCCGAAGGTTTCATTCTGTTTGGACTCCGTTTGATATTCCTTTTCTGCGAAACACTGAAATAGGCAAAAAAAAACAGCAATTTGCACTGGGCCTTCGATTAATAGGTTAGTCCCGAAATAATATAAAAGTACATAATAAAGCCCATTAAACATCCAAAGCAGATAATATAATAGCATGGAACAATAAAAAATTATAGATACGTTGCAGACGTATCAGTAAGAACCCTTTCTTTGACTGGTCCATTTGAACTTCTTCAAAACTTTATCAAGGTATGTGCTTTGTGAAAGTCCTATTAAGCGTCTTGATCTATCTCTATAGATCTTGATGCCTAATATATAAGCAGCTTCACCGAGGTCTTTCATTGAAAAACTTTTATTCGAGTATCCTTTTATGATGTCCAGAAATTCTACATCATTTCCAATCAACAATATGCCATCCACATATAATATTAGAAATGCTACAGAGTTCCAACCCACTTCCTTGTAAATATAGGCTTCTCTGAAAGTCTGTATAAAACCATATGATTTGATCACCTCATCAAAGCATATATTCCAACTCCGAGATGCTTGCACCAGTCCATAGATGGATTCCTGGAGCTTGCACACTTTGTTAGCACCTTTAGGATCGACAAAACCTTCTGGTTGCATCATATACAACTCTTGTTTAAGAAATCCATTAAGGAATGCAGTTTTGACATCCATTTACCAGATTTCATAATAATAAAATGTGGCAATTACTAACATGATTCAGACAGACTTAAGCATCGCTAGGGGTGACAAAGTCTCATCATCGTTAACTCCTTGAACTTATCGAAAACCTTTTGTGACAAGTCGAGCTTTGTAGACAGTAACATTACCATCAACGTCAGTCTTCTTCTTGAAGAACCATTTATTCTCTATGGCTTGCCGATCATCGGGCAAGTCTACCAAAATCAACACTTTGTTCTCCTACATGGATCCCAACTCAGATTTCATGGCCTCAAGCCATTTTCGGAATCTGGGCTCATCATAGCTTCTTCATAGTGCGTAGGTTCGTCATGGTCTAGTAACATGACTTTCAGAACAGGATTATCGTACCACTCTGGTGCGGAACATGCTCTGGTTGACCAACGAGGTTCGGTAGTAACTTGATCTGAAGTTTCATGATCATTATCAATAGCTTCTTCTCTAGTTGGTGTAGGCATCATGGCAACGGTTTTCTGTGATGAGCTATTTTCCAATTCGAGAGAAGGTACAATTACCTAATCAAGTTCTAGTTTCCTCCCACTCACTTATTTCGAGAGAAACTCCTTCTCTAGAAAGTTTCCATTCTTGGCAACAAAAATCTTGCCTTCGGATCTGTGGTAGAAGGTGTACCCAATTGTTTCCTTAGGGTATCCTATGAAGACACACTTCTTCGATTTGGGTTCGAGCTTATCAGACTGAAGCTTTTTGACATAAGTGTTGCAACCCCAAACTTTAAGAAACGACAGCTTAGGTTTCTTGCCAAACCATAGTTCATACGGTGTCGTCTCAATGGATTTAGACGGTGCCCTGTTTAATGTGAATGCAGCCGTCTCTAATGCATAACCCAAAAAAGATAGTGGTAAATCGGTAAGAGACATCATAGATCGCACCATATCTAATAAAGTACAGTTGTGACGTTCGGACACACCATTACGCTGTGGTGTTCCGGGTGGCGTGAGTTGTGAAAATATTCCACATTGTTTTAAATGAAGGCCAAACTCGTAACTCAAATATTCGCCTGAGCAATCAGATCGTAGAAACTTTATTAACTTGTTACGATGATTCTCCACTTCACTCTGAAATTCTTTGAACTTTTAAAATGTTTTAGACTTGTGTTTCATTAAGTAGATATACCCATATCTGCTCAAATCATCTGTGAAGGTCAGAATATAACGATACCTGCCACGTGCCTCAACACTCATCGGACCGCATACATCGGTATGTATTATTTTCAATAAGTCATTAGCTCGCTCCATTGTTTTGGAGAACGGAGTTTAAGTCATCTTGCCCATGATGCATGGTTCGCAAGTATCAAATGATTCATAATCAAGTGATTCCAAAAGTCCATCTGCATGGAGTTTCTTCATGCGCTTTACACCAATATACCTAAATGGCAGTGCCACAAATAAGTTGCACTATCATTATCAACTTTGCATCTTTTGGCATTAATATTATGAATATGTGTATCACCACAATCGAGATTCAACAAAAATAGACCACTCTTCAAGGGTGCATGACCATAAAAGATATTACTCATATAAATAGAACAACCATTATTCACTGATTTGAATGAATAACTGTCTCGCACTAAACAAGATCCAGATATAATGTTCATGCTCAACGTTGGCACCAAATAACAGTTATTCAGGTCTAAAACTAATACCGAAGGTAGATGTAGAGGTAGTGTGCCGACGGCGATCACATCGACCTTGGAACTATTTTCGACGCGCATCGTCACCTCGTCCTTAGCCAATCTTTGTGTAATCCGTAGCCCCTGTGTCGAGTTACAAATATGAGCAACCGAACCAGTATCAAATACCCAGGCGCTACTGCGAGCATTAGTAAGGTACACATCAATAACATGTATATCAAATATACCTTTGTTCACTTTGCCATCCTTATTATCCGCCAAATACTTGGGGCAGTTCCGCTTCCAGTGACCAGTCCCTTTGCAGTAGAAGCACTCAGTTTCAGGCTTGGGTCCAGCTTTGGGCTTCTTCCCGGGAGTAGCAACTTGCTTGTCATTCTTCTCGAAGTTCCCCTTCTTTCCCTTGCCTTTTTTTGAAACTAGTGGTCTTGTTAACCATCAACACTTGATGCTCCTTGATTTCTACCTCCGCAGCTTTGAGCATTGTGAAGAGATCGGGAATAGTCTTTTCCATCCCTTGCATATTCACTAGTAGAAAAAGGCCCATTTGTCCCGGTTCATAAGGCCCATCTGTCTCGGTTGGGGAACCGGGACTAAAGGGTCGTTACTAATGCCCTAGGCCTTTAGTCCCGGTTCTTATACAAACCGAGACAGATGGGCCTCCACGTGGCCGCTCCGGCGAGCCCAGGCAGGAGGGCCTTTGGTCCCGGTTGGTAGCACCAACCGGGACCAATAAGCTTCCACGCGTTGGAATTTCAGCGGCTGGTTTTTTTTTTTTGAAAGGAGGTGGTTTAGGGGTATTGGTGGTTAATTTAGGTTCGTATAGGTAGCTAATAGAGAGATGTATCCTCTCTTATCTTCGTGCTACTGCTACTGCTATGCCTAAACATGACTTAGATTGAAGTGAGGCAACATGTGGTGCATGTCGAAAGTAATACTAATCCTAACTTGATCATGTTTGGATTGTACTACTTTCGACATGCACCACATGCATGTTGCCTTCACTTCAATCCAATCCATGTTCATTTCATCCACAAATATATAATAACTCTTCATGCTCGCATCATGCATCATCATAATAACAAGTCCTACTAATCATCATCATACAACTTCTACTCGTTATTAATAACAAGTCATACAATCATCATCCTGATAGTCATCGAATCAACCCTACTTTGTTCTTAGCACATGATCATCAGTATTAGGTAGGACCTAAATACCCTCTTTAAGGTAAAATAGCATAAAACAATATAGACCCTGACTCTCCATTATGGAGAATGGAGATCATCCTGTCTCCAATTTTTGCGCTTCGCTTCCTTTTGCTTCCAAGAACCTCCTTACGACTGTGCATACATTTTTTTTCCATTTACTGATTAGCATGTCTCCACTTCTTTGAGAAATCCGGTATGGACAGTTGAGATTCGTAGGGTGACCTGGATATATGTTCAACACACGAAGGCTGCCATTCTGATACATCAAATGAGGCACACAATCCTCTGGGATTCTCTGTTGAAAAACATAGTAGTAACTTCATAGTTAGCAATGATGTACTAGTTTTAGAAGTATGCAGAAGATGCATGGATGTCGTAATAGTAAAATATCTTACCAGGGTATCTCCATGGTAGTTACCGTAGTTCAACACGTGCACTTGTGGCACGTATTGACCATAATGTTGATGAATTTGTTTGTAGATATTGTAATTCTCAATATCAGTACAAAATCCGACCAGATGATTTTTCTCCTGATAAGTTAATACGGAGCCATAGGTGTAGTGGGTTTTGTCTACCATGTTCCGCACATTGTTTGAACAATCAAAATGAGCTGTCAATGGAAGTAAGTTGTCAACTATTTTGAAATAAATTACAATATAAATTAGCTAATAACTATGTTTGAGAAACTCACATAGCGGTAGAACTGGAGGCGTATCAACAAGGACCCAAATGTCCATATTGTCTTGCTCAATTTCAGGATCACCAAGATCCATGGTGACAAGCATACCCTCATCAAAACCATACATCTTGCAAAATGCATCCCAATTTTTGTAACCAAAATGGGTTACGCTCTCAGCATTATACAGATTTACTTCAAAATCCACATCATGATGGGTCCTTAGGTGAATTTTCTTCGTTTCAAAACTTTCATGGTCTTCAAAATCCATCCTCTCCAAGACATACAGTCTTGCATGGCATGGGATAAGCTATACTCGAATTGTAAAAGATGAAAATTACACATTGAAATAGTTGAAGTCATGCTTAATTACGAAAAAAACACTTGTCGCCGTTGCGTACCGTTTCAACATCGAAGGTCTCCTCGAGCTTAATGCTGAAGCGTCGATCATCGTCCAGGTGAGACCTGTCGCACAAACCTCGATCGTCGTGGCACCAGCCGCACTCCCCCGGGAGACTTTCGTCGTTCGATGACGACATTTCCTACGTTCATAATTCAAAGATTAAACTTGTACAATTAAATATATGTACTACAAAAACTAAATTAGATCATTACTAGTCGTCAGCCCGTGCATTCGCACGGGCTAGCGCATATTTTTGCTTTATCTTCTATATGATTTTTTAATGCTAAATTGTATTAATTTTATTCGTCATAATATTTCATATTTCTATGTAGTTCGCAACATTTTGTTACTTGTAGAAATTGGTTAGTCTACATTTATAGGAGTGTATATCATATTTACTCTGACGATGAAAACATGAAAATAATTATGTTACTTTGGATTTGTAGAGTTACATATACGTTTAGAATAGCATTTCAGTAAGCCATATATGTTAATACCATTGAAGTTTAGCTATTTAAAAACAAAGATGTATACTATATGCATTAGCATTTCAGTGAACAACAATCTCATATGAAAAGCCCACCTAGAACTATTTGTTTCGTTTGCATTACAATACAAATTTACTTTACTTTTTACTGAGGAGTCAACGTTCAATCCTTATTGCTCATAATTTAGAAATCCTCAATTTTCGTTGAATACCTATATTTTATGGAGTGTGGTTAACTCAGTTAAATACAAACTGACATGGTAGTAACCTGAGTGATATATGAAGTACTCGTTTGAGACGTTATATATTGCTCTAAATAAGAGACCAAGATCTTCTCATGTAGAACATAACTTATGGTGAAAAAAATGCATGGACCAATCGAGCGCACTTAAAATTGTTAGCTAACCTAATTAATTGTAGTGTATTTATAGTTATTAATGTATATCGTAATCTTGTTATAAACACCTTCCGATGATGATAATAAGATAAAATGGATGAACTATTTTGTATATGTATCCTTATGTGCTCCCTCTGAAGACATTTCCCAAATGAGAGAGGTCCCCATGATTAAAATACGGAAAATTGACTCTGTAATTGACATGGAAACAAATAATACAATAAAAATAGAAGTCCTCGGATGGCTGTGGCATCTGACAGCCGTTTGAACACCAGTCGACGCCCATACATGGCTGATGGCGTTCAGGACTTGAAGACGGTGGGCCGCCGGGCAGCCGGACACTTATGCCAGCACCTCGCTGGCCACAGAATTGGTGCATCAGGTTAAATTCCAACCTAACAAACGAAAGTCCGAGACTTTTCTCTTCTTGAAATTCATAGGGGGTGAAGTAACCTGATCTGTTAATTTTTGTGTTTAAAATAGGACCAAAAAATTTGAGTTTGATCAATTTTGGTATCTTCTGTACACATAGACTATCCCAACCTTCAGCTTAATTTGTCAAACATTTGCATGTGATGGTGTCATGCCTCATTTCGGATTTATAAAGTATGGAACTATGTAAAGAAATAGGAAGGTTGCATGTGTATTGGTGGGCTAAGTGTTGCAAATGAAACAATCGTTTGTTGTCCTTTTTCCGAAAGAATACGATGTAATTTGGTCGTACATTCAACAATTTCCATCGACAACACTTTCTTATTGTTTTTAGACCATATCCAAATTAGGATTTGGTCATGATCATGCACTAATACTACATACAATATTTGTGAAAAGTCTTTTAGCAGGAGTACATGAGGGTAGTCATTTTTTTCTTGGTGATGAATAGTAAATCCACACGTTCTATTTGGAAATATGTCATATATTTTTTCAGGGGAGAGGTGGGTGAAAACATGTCATATTACATGCATCAAAAGAGATTACTTATGTTGTATATTCCCTCTAAACTACATCTTTAGGTGTTAGAGATTTTAATTTATTTTAGTAATGATCAAATCTCTAAAAATAAAATCATCGCACACATTTGTGCGTCGGTATATGACATATATGTCTGTGTTCTCCAGACGTCTTTCTCACGGGTGATACATAGAAAGCCGGTGCAATTCCCCTTTAGGAGCACATTAGCATGGAAATTCACCATATAATGATTCTGAATTTGGCAAAAGTAAGGAGATATGTCGAGTTATCATACCTACCCCACGCCTAAAGTCAAATCATAAGAACACAACACTATCAGCAGCCATATATATGTGTGATTCATGCAAAAGAAATTAATTATTTGGTGACAAAATTGCACTTCCCAAATCTAAAACACTCAAGCTACACCAGCTCCTTTTTCTCAAAAGAACTTGTTTAGCACGTATGGCGTAGGTACCTGTTTGATTCAAATTACCTTTGCCTGCATCTGTAGACACAGGATGCAGCCAACACGTACATGTTAGATCAGAGAAGCGCATGGAGCTGCTGCTGGCCAGTACCCACTATGGGCTCATCGGGCAAGGATGCCCTCATCGACTCATCAACTCAGCCTATGCAGTCTGGTCTTCTTTTGCATCACAGGTTAGATCAAAGAAGCTGAAGGATCCTCCTCCGGCCGATAGGAGGATCCTTCAGCTCCGACCATCGGCTCATCAGGCAATGATGCTTTCTCCGGAGCATCACCTCAGATAACACAGTCCCGTCCTTTTTCGCATCCAATCTGCAGTTTCTCCAATCGTCTATGCACAATACATAAGAACCACGCCACCACCAGCCATATATACGTGTGCTACATGCAAAAGCAATTAATTAATTGGTGACGAAGTTGCACTACCAAAATCTAAAACGCACTCAATCTAGTAGTGAAAACACCAGCTCTCTTTTCTCAAAAGAACTTGTTTAGCACGCACGACGTAGGTACCTATTTGAATCAAATAACCTTTGCCTGCATCTGTAGACACGGGATGCAGCCAACACATACATGTTAGATGAGAGAAGCTCATGGAGCTGCCGCTGGCCAGTACTCACTATTGGCTCATCAGGCAAGGACGCCCTCGTCAACTTAGCCTACGCAGTCCGGTCTTCTTTTGCATCAGATATACAGGTTAGATCAAATAAGCTCTTGGATCTTCCTCACCATCGGCTCATCAGGCAATGACACTTTCATCGGAGCATCACCTCAGATAACACAGTCCCAATCCTCTTTCGCATCCAATCTGCAGGTTTTTCCAGTTGTCGATGCACTATACATACACGCCTCGTGTTTCTTGACAGAAAATTCCAATACGTATCGGAATCCAAAAGAAAAGTTATAGTAAAAAGACAAAGAATAAAATCTCTAGATAATAGTGTGAGAAACGAACCAGCTCATGTAGATGATGAAAACGAATTTGGGGTAATAAGCCCCTTGACCATGCCAGATCCATGCCTTAACTTCTTTGCATCAGTTTGAGAGATTCCATGGCATTGATCTACATGAGGGAAAGCGAGATTTGCATGAGCTATCCAATTGTTCTATATGAGTAGATTTTGGGATTCAATCTGAATCTAATAAATAAAGGCCTAATTACGATGAATTGGAGCACGTACAACAGGCCCGAAGTCCATTCACCACGCCTGATCCGCGCCCTTGTTTACATCAATTTGAGAAAGACCATGGCATTGCTTTCCACGGGGGAGAGAGATTGGAGAGAGGACGGGACAATGGAATAATTCCATTGGGAGGAGAGAGAAAAATAGGGAGGAGTGATCGTTGGAATAATAGATGGAATGATATGGCGGTTAGGATCCATCTCTTTTGTCACAAATTTGAGAAAGTTACGTCAGTCATTAAATAGATAAAAATATCTTCACAGAGTTGAACAAACAGCGGGTTATATTGGTTGATCTACACGTAGTAACACGGTCCCACCAGAAAAATGTCTTTTAATTTTTGACTAAATATTGATATTGTTTCGGCTGATCTAAACCGTAATAAATCGGCCCCACCAGATTAACGGCTCCTATTTTCTGATTAACGTGATAATTTCTTGGGAGTCACAAATTATTATAAGTATACCAGATTAACGGCTCCTATTTTCTGATTAACGTGATAATTTCTTGGGAGTCACAAATTATTATAAGTATAGATTATTCATCACGGGTTGACTATCGGTTTGTCGAGTCTTTTCTTGAAAACTCTCAGCTCACGTGGTGTATACATTCGACCGTTGGTGATGGTCGCTCCTCCATTTGTCCCCGAGTGCATTACACCAAAATGTCTAGCACACGGGAACGAAGGAGAAGCGACCCCCATGACAACAGTCGGGATTCTTTGTCCTCTCATATATATATAGTGGAACTCTCCCTCACTGATTCCTCTCTGACATTTGCGACCGTCGGTGATGGTAGCTCCTCCTTTTGTTCCCGAGTGCATTACACCAAATTGTCTAGCACACGGGAACGAAGGAGAAGCTACCCCCACGACAACAGTCGGGATTCTTCGTCCTCTCATATATGGTGGAGACTCGACAGACTTAAAGTCAACCTGAAACATCGTTTAATTATCTTTCTGAAAGAGGATTTGGCTGGTCTCACCTTGATGTCGGAGGGGGTCGGTGACGGGGACGACGGCGGGGATGATGGAGGGGCCGGGGGCTCCTAGATTTCTGCAAAAACAAAAACCCTATAAGCTATCAACTAATCATATGCATATTCCTTGCATAGTGCTCTCCAATTTTAGCATTCAAAGTAGGAGTAGTTTTCCAATTTGAGCATTCAATAAGCAAAATCAAATCGCAAAATAAAGTAGTATGCAAATTAGGATGCATTCAATTATAAGCAAAACTACATCATCTCCATGCGTCCGTACATCGTCGAATATGATCACTAATACACCTCGAATACTATCATACATATAGCATTGTCACTACAGCTAGAACCGTAGCGCCTGACGGGTATCGGCGCGGGCGGTGGACACCCAAAGGGAAGGAACCATCACAGGATCATAGCTCCAGTGAGATCCCTGAAGGACCTGTCAGGTATTGTCGAACCTGCCCTCCAACGCAACCATGTAGCGACGGACGTGCTGGTCCTCCTCGCTGACACGGTGACGTACCACTCCGCGGTGTCCGGAAGCCTCAGCACCGTCACTGGCCCACGCGACCGCCACCAAACAAGGATCGGTTCAACGACGGGCTGGCTCCTCACCAACCTACGCCCCCCGGAAGGTAGCACCTCCCAAAACCAGCCCGGCGGAGCCCAGTCCCGGACATGGCCCCTCTGATCAAGCCGGCCTCCTCCGCCGAGTCGACGACAAGGATGTGGGACAGGCATCGTCGACGTCGATGCGGGAATAATTGCTTTAACTAAAAAACAAACTAGTTCTATTAATTTCCTTACTATAAATAGAATAAAGTAGTACTTACTAAAAATAAACTAGCTAGTTTAACTAGTTCTATTATTTTTCTAACTAATTCTATAAACACTTTCTAAGTAGTACTTACTAAAAGTTATCGGGGAGGGGGGTACGTATATCGACAACGACATACCCGATAAAAGAATAAGAAGAGGGAGAAGAAGAAAAAAAGAGGAGAAGAAGAAAGGAATAGAGGAGGAGATTGAAGAAAAAAAAGAAAAAAAAGAGGAGAAAAAGAAGGAATAGAGGAGAAGAAGAAAAAATAGAATAACATATTATTCTATTTCTTCTTCTTCTCCTTTATTTTTTCTTCTTCTACTCTTTTTTTTCTTCTTTTTCATCTTCTTATTTATTTCTCCTCTTATTCCTCTCCTCTTCTTCTTATTCTTCTTCTTCTCTCCTTCTTCCTCTTCTTATTTTCCTTTTTTCTCTCCTTCTTTTTCTTCTAAATATGAACATACATAAATGACTTTGATCATACACAATTTTCAGATTCCTACACAATATGAACATATACATAAAAATTCTATGAAAAAAATCATAACAATTCTATGAACAAAATTACAACAGAAAAAAATCATAAAAATTCTATGAAAAAATTGACATATTCTTTGCATAATATCACCAAAAAAAATCTAAACTACACATCTAAATTAATACATCTAAATTACAACAGCTAAATTAACTACACATCCAAATTAACACAACTAAATTGCAAATCTAAACGACACATATATATAATAGCTAGGGGGCGCGGCGGCGCGGCGGCAGCTGCGGCGGTCATTAGAGGGAGGAGGAGGAGGAGGAGGAGGGAATCAGGGCGGCGCTCACAGGGTGCGCGGCGACGGCGACGAGGAGGCAGCGTCGGGGCAGGGGCGGCGCGGGGCGGTGACGGCGTCGGGGCAGGGCGGGACAGCGACGGGGCGTGGCGCAGGGGCGCGGCCGGCGACGGCGTGGGCTCGAGGGCGGCGGACGGCGTCGGCGTGGGCTCGGGGGCACGGGCGACAGCGACGGCGGCGGGGCAGCCTGGCGGCGTCGAGGAGGTCGGCGTCGTCGGGCGGCAAAAGGCGATGAAATCTGAAAAAAATGCTAAGGGTTGGCTTATATAGGAAAGGCTTTAGTCCCGGTTTGTGGCACGAACCAGTACCAAAGCCAACCTTTAGTCCCGGTTGGTGCCACCAACCGGAACCAAAGGCATCTTTTCAGCAGCCCAAAGGGCGGGAAGCAGAGGCCTTTGGTCCCGGTTGGTGGCACAAACCGGGACTAAAGGGGGGGCATTGGTACCGGTTGGTCCCACGAACCGGTACCAATGTATGCCTTTAGTACCGGTTGGTGGCACCAACCGGGACTAAAGGCCTTATGCTGCCCGCATCGCGGCACGAAAGTTTAGTCCCACCTCGCTAGCTGAGGGAGCTCGAGAGTGGTTTATAAGCCACACTCCCGCTGCCCTTTCGAGCTCCTCTCAAATGCAGGCTTTCGGGCCTAAACACACTGTATTTGCCTGTGGGCGTATTGGGCCTTCTACGGGCCTGAATCCTAGCCCATGGGTGGGTTTCTAGTCGTATTCAGGCCGTGGTGGCCTAGTAGGTGGCATTTTTTTTATTTTTTTCCTAGTTTATTTCTTTTCTTTTTTGCTTTATTTATTTTATTTTGTTTCTACTTACAACAAAATACTTATTTATTTTATTTTATTTTTTTCTAATTATTTATTTATTTTATTTTATGATAATTCTTTTTGCTATTAAAGTTTCTAACAAAAAAAGTTCTTTACGAAAATTCTTTTTGCTTTTAATGATTTTGAACAGAAAATACGTTGATAATTTTAGTTTCATAAATTTTATTTATGTTATTAAAGTTTATTTTATTTTGTTTCTACTTATATATTTTATTAAAGTTTATTTTATTCTGTTTCAAATTACTTATTTATTTTTTATGATATTTGTTATTTTCCATGCATTTACTGATTATTTTGAACTATAAGACCCTGAAATTGAAAAGCAGTAGAAATGAACTCTGAAAAGGTTGAAAATTGGCATGGTATCATCATTTCACCCACATAGCATGTGCAATAAAGTAGAGAGGGTTACGGCAAAAAAGTGATGCACTCGTGTACAAAATGGACAATCTGTTTTGAAGTATCAGGATTTTAATACGGAAACTCGTCTGTTACAACAGGCATTTCAGATGAACTACGAAAAGGTTGAAAGTTGGCATGATATCATCATAATAGTTGTGGAGAGAAAGTCTTCACTTTTTTTCGCTTGTGTGCTTTGCTTATTGCGCCGTAACCATGGATAATCTTCATCGTTTATCAGGATGTTTGGGTCAGCCTTAACTCTGAAGGGAGGAATTTCATGAAACTTTTCATAATCTTTAGACATGTCTGTCTTGCCCTCCACTCCCACAATGTCCCTTTTTCCCGAAAGAACTATGTGGCGATTTGGCTCATCGTATGATGTATTCGCTTCCTTATCTTTTCTTTTTCTCGGTCTGGTAGACATGTCCTTCACATAGATAACATGTGCCACATCATTGGCTAGGGTTCATCAGTGTACCCAAGATTGTTCAGATCCACTGTTGTCATTCCGTACTGTGGGTCTACCTGTACCCCGCCTCCTGACAGATTGACCCATTTGCACTTAAACAAAGGGACCTTAAAATCATGTCCGTAGTTAAGTTCCCATATGTTCATTATGTAACCATAATATGTGTCCTTTCCCCTCTCGGTTGTTGCATCAAAGCGGACACCGCTGTTTTGGTTGGTGCTCTTTTGATCTTGGGCGATCGTGTAAAATGTATTCCCATTTATCTCGTATCCTTTGTAAGTCAATACAGTCGAAGATGGTCCCCTGGACAACGAGTACAACTCATCACAAACAGTGGTGTCACCTCTGAGACGTGTTTCCAACCAACTGCTGAAAGTCCTGATGTGTTCACATGTAATCCAGTCGTCACACTGCTCCGGGTGTTTGGAGCGCAGATTATTCTTGTGTTCATCGACATACGAGGTCACCAAGGTAGAGTTCTGTAGAACTGTGTCGTGAGCTTGAGACCAAGAATGCCCGTCCCTGCATATCATTGAGTCCGCTCCTAGCGTGCCTTTTCCAGTCAGTCTTCCATCATACCGCGATTTAGGGAGACCTATCTTCTTAAGGCCAGGAATGAAGTCAACACAAAACCCAATGACATCCTCTGTTTGATGGCCCATGGAGATGCTTCCTTCTGGCCTAGCACGGTTACAGACATATTTCTTTAGGACTCCCATGAACCTCTCAAAGGGGAACATATAGTGTAGAAATACGGGGCCCAGAATGACAATCTCGTCGACTAGATGAACCTAGACGTGCATCATGATATTGAAGAAGGATGGTGGGAACACTAGCTCGAAACTCACAAGACATTGCGCCACATCACTCCTTAGCCTTGGTATGATTTCTGGATCGATCACCTTCTGAGAGATTGCATTGAGGAATGCACATAGCTTCACGATGGCTAATCGGACGTTTTCTGGTAGAAGCCCCCTCAATGCAATCGGAAGCAGTTGCATCATAATCACGTGGCAGTCATGAGACTCTAGGTTCTGGAACTTTTTCTCTGGAATATTTATTATTCCCTTTATATTCGACGAGAAGCCAGTCAGGACCTTCATACTGAGCAGGCATTCAAAAAAGATTTCCTTCTCTTCTTTGGTAAGAGTGTAGCTGGCAGGACCTTCATACTGCTTTGGAGGCATGCCGTCTTTTTCATGCAAACGTTGCAGGTCCTCCCATGCCTCCGATGTATCTTTTGTCTTCCCATACACGCCCAAGAAGCCTAACAGGTTCACGCAAAGGTTCTTCGTCACGTGCATCACGTCGATTGAAGAGCGTACCTCTAGATCTTTCCAGTAGGGTAGGTCCCAAAATGTAGATTTCTTCTTCCACATGGGTGCACGTCCCTCAGCGTCATTCGGAACAACTAGTCCGCCGGGACCCTTTCCAAATATTACGTGTAAATGAGAGACCATAGCAAGTACGTGATCACCGGTACGCATGGCGGGCTTCTTCCGGTGATCTGCCTCGCCTTTATAATGCTTGCCTTTCTTTCGACATTGATGGTTGGTCGGGAGAAATCGACGATGGCCCAGGTACACATTCTTCCTGCATCTGTCCAGGTATATACTTTCGGTGTCAGCTAAACAGTGCGTGCATGCGTGGTATCCCTTGTTTGTCTGTCCTGAAAGGTTACTGAGAGCGGTCCAATCATTGATGGTCACGAACAACAATGCTATTAGGTCAAATTCTTCCCCCATGTGCTCATCCCATGCACGTACACCTGTTCCATCCCACAGCTCTAAGAGTTCTTCAACTAATGGCCTTAGGTACACATCAATGTCGTTGCCGGGTTGCTTTGGGCCTTGGATGAGAATTGGCATCATAATGAACTTCCGCTTCATGCACATTCAAGGAGGAAGGTTATACATACATAGAGTCACGGGCCAGGTGCTGTGATTGCTGCTCTGCTCCGCGAAAGGATTAATGCCATCCGCACTTAGAGCAAACCATACGTTCCTTGGGTCACTTGCAAACTCGGCCCAGAACTTTCTCTCGATTTTTCTCCACTGCGACCCGTCAACGGGTGCTCTCAACTTCCCATCTTTCTTACGGTCCTCACTGTGCCATCGCATCAACTTGGCATGCTCTTTGTTTCTGAACAGTCGTTTCAACCGTGGTATTATAGGAGCATACCACATCACCTTCGCAGGAACCCTCTTCCTGCGGGGCTCGCCCTCAACATCACCAGGGTCATCTCGTCTGATCTTATACCGCAATGCACCACATACCGGGCATGCGTTCAAATCCTTGTACGCACCGCGGTAGAGGATGCAGTCATTAGGGCATGCATGTATATTCTCCACCTCCAATCCTAGAGGGCATACGACCTTCTTTGCTGCGTACGTACTGTCGGGCAATTTGTTATCCTTTGGAAGCTTCTTCTTCAATATTTTCAGTAGCTTCTCTAATCCTTTGTTAGGCACAGCATTCTCTGCCTTCCACTGCAGCAATTCCAGTACGGTACCGAGCTTTGTGTTGCCATCTTCGCAATTGGGGTACAACCTCTTTTTGTGATCCTCTAACATGCGATCGAACTTCAGCTTCTCCTTTTCACTTTCGCATTTTTCCCTTGCATCAACAATGACCCGGCGGAGATCATCATCGGGCACATCGTCTGGTTCCTCTGGATCTTCAGCTTCCTCTTGATCTTCAGCTTCCCCCGTTGCAGCATCACCGTATTCAGGGGGCTCCAAACATTATAGCAATGGTTCCTCTAGGTTGTCATCGTCCTCCTCTTCTTCGTTGTCTTCCATCATAACCCCTATTTCTCCGTGCTTCGTCCAAACATTATAGTGTGGCATGAAACCCTTATAAAGCAGGTGGGTGTGAAGGATTTTCTTGTCAGAGTAAGACCTCGTATTCCCACAATTAGGGAATGGACAACACATAAAACCATTCTGCTTGTTTGCCTCAGCCACTTCGAGAAAATTATGCACGCCCTTAATGTGCTCAGAGGTGTGTCTGTCACCGTACATCCATTGCCGGTTCATCTGCGTGCATTGTATATAATAATGTGTGTCAAAAGTAAGAAAATTAGACAAGTATGTATCTAAAGTAAGATTTTTTTTTCTTTCAGAAAGAAGATAAGAACAAGAGGCTCATCAAGGTGGTCCCGGCGACGAGATCGGCGCGGGCGATCGACGGCGGTGAAGACGAGGACGGGGCGTGACGGACCGCTAAACCTAGACAAATATCGGAAAAAATGGAGCTCGGAGGTCGAGCTTCGAGAGGAGAAAGCTTAACTAATGTGGCTCGGGCATTTCATCGAACACCTCATGTGCATAGGAGGTGAGCTAGAGCATCCAATGCCCTCCCCCTCGCCGGCCAGCAAAAAACAGAGCACTGTGGAGTGTTGTGCTCGCCAGTGATGGGGTATATATAGGCAACTCATTGGTTCCGGTTCGTGGCTGGAACCGGGACTAAAGGCCATCCTTCTGTCCCGGTTCCTGCCACGAACCGGGACCCATGGTTGTGGGCCAGGAGCGAGGCCCATTGGTCGCGGTTCGTGCCAAGAACCGGGACAAATGGGCCCAAACGAACCGGGACCAATGCCCACGAGGCCCCGGCTGGCCCCCTGGGCTCACGAACCGGGACAAATGCCTCCATTGGTCCCGGTTCATGGCAGAACCGGGACTAATGGGCTGGCCAGGCCCTCTACTAGTGATTATAGTTCATCACGAAGCCTTTGTAGCTTGGTGGCGGTGATTGAAGAACTCTGTCAATAACAGTATCATCTGGAAGATTAACTCCCAGCAGAGTCAAGTGATTATGATACCCAGACATTTTGAGAATGTGTTCACTGACAGAACGGTTCTCCTCCATCTTGCAGCTATAGAACTTGTTGGAGACTTCATATCTCTCAACTCAAAAATTTGCTTGAAATATTAACTTCAACTCCTGGAACATCTCATATGGTCCATGATGTTCAAAACGTCTTTGAAGTCCCGATTCTAAGCAGTAAAGCATGGCACACTGAACTATTGAGTAGTCATCAAATTGAGCTTGTCAGACATTCAAAACATTAGCATCTGCTCCTGCAGCAGGCCTTTCACCTAGCGGTGCATCAAGGACATAATTCTTCTGTGCAGCAATGAGGATAATCCTCAAGTTACGGACCCAGTCCGTGTAGTTGCTACCATCATCTTTCAATTTAGCTTTCTCTAGGAACGCATTAAAATTCAAGGGAACGGTAGCACGGGCCATTGATCTACAACATAGATATGCAAAAACTATCAGGACTAATTTCATGATAAAGTAAGTTTAATTAATCAAATTACTTAAGAACTCCCACTTAGATAGACATCCCTCAAGTCATCTAAATGATACATGATCCAAATGAACTAAACCATGTCCGATCATCACTTGAGATGGAATGTCATCAATGGTGAACATCTCTATGTTGATCATATCTACTATATGATTCACGTTCGAACTTTTGGCCTCCAGTGTTCCGAGGACATGTCTGTACATGCTAGGCTCGTCACGTTTAACCCGAGTATTCCGCATGTGCAAAACTGTCTTGCACACATTGTATGTTAACATAGAGTCTATCACACCCGATCATCACGTGGTGTCTCAACACGACGAAGTTTCGCAATGGTGCATACTCAAGGAGAACACTTATACCTTGAAATTTTAGTTAAGGGGTCATCTTATAATGCTACCACCCTACTAAGCAAAATAAGATGCATAAAAGATAAATATCACATGCAATCAAAATAAGTGACATGATATGGCCATCATCATCTTGTGCTTTTGATCTCCATCTCCAAAGCATCGTCATGATCTCCATTGTCACTGGCTCGACACCTTGATCTCCATCGTAGTGTCGTGGTCGTCTCGCCAACTATTTCTTCTACAACTATCGCTAACACATAGTGATAAAGTAAAACAATTACATGGCGTTTGCATTTCATGTTGGGGAACATTGCAGAAAATACAAAATTTCTACGGTTTCACCAAGATCTATCTATGAGTTCATCTAGCAATGACTGATCGGAGTGCATCTGCATACCTTTGTAGATCGCGAGCGGAAGCGTTCAAAGAACGGGGTTGAGGGAGTCGTACTCGTCGTGATCCAAATCACCGGAGATCATAGCGCCGAACGGATGGCACCTCCGCGTTCAACACACGTACAGTCAGCGTGACATCTCCTCCTTCTTGATCCAGCAAGGGGGAAGGAGAGGTTGATGAAGATCCAGCAGCACGACGGCGTGGTGGTGGATGCAACAGTCACCGCAGCAGGGCTTCGCCGAGCTTCTGCGAGAGGGAGAGGTGTAGCAGGGGAGAGGGAGGCGCCAAGACTTCAGGGTGTGGCTGCCCTCCCTCCCCCCCTTTATATAGGCCCCCTGGGGGCGCCGGCCCTGGGAGATGGGATCTCCTGGGGGGTGGCAGCCAAAGGGGGTGGAGTGCCCCCCAAGGCAAGTGGGGCGCCCTCCCACCCTAGGGTTTCCAACCCTAGGCGCAGGGGGGGCAAGGGGGGCGCACCAGCCCACTATGGGCTAATTCCCCTCCCCACTTCAGCCCATGGGGCCCTCCGGGATGGGTGGCCCCACCCGGTGGACCCTCGGGACCCATTCGGTTGTCCCGGTACAATACCGGTGACCCCGAATTCTCCCGATGGCCGAAACTGCACTTCCTATATATAATTCTTTACCTCCGGACCATTCTGGAACTCCTCGTGATGTCCGAGATCTCATCCGGGACTCCAAACAACTTTCGGATTACTGCATACTCATATCTCTACAACCCTAGCGTCACCGAACCTTAAGTGTGTAGACCCTACGGGTTCGGGAGACATGCAGACATGACCGAGACGACTCTCCGGTCAATAACCAACAGCAGGATCTGGATACCCATGTTGGCTCCCACATACTCCACGATGATATCATCGGATGAACCACGATGTCGAGGATTCAAGCAACCCCGTATACAATTCCCTTTCTCAATCGGTATTTTACTTGCCCGAGATTCGATCGTCGGTATCCCAATACCTCGTTCAATCTCGTTACCGGCAAGTAACTTTACTCGTACCGTAATGCATGATCCCGTGATCAAACACTTTGATCACATTGAGCTCATTATGATGATGCATTACCGAGTGGGCCCAGTGATACCTCTCCGTCATACGGAGTGACAAATCCCAGTCTCGATCCGTGTCAACCCAACAGATACTTTCGGAGATACCCGTAGTATACCTTTATAGTTACCCAGTTACGTTGTGACGTTTGGTACACCCAAAGCACTCCTACGGTATCCGGGAGTTAAACGATCTCATGGTCTAAGGAAAAGATACTTGACATTGGAAAAGCTCTAGGAAACGAACTATACGATCTTGTGCTATGCTTAGGATTGGGTCTTGTCCATCACATCATTCTCCTAATGATGTGATCTCGTTATCAATGACATCCAATGTCCATATCAGGAAACCATGACTATCTGTTGATCAACGAGCTAGTCAACTAGAGGCTTACTAGGGACATGTTGGTGTCTATGTATTCACACATGTATTACGATTTCCGAATAACACAATTATAGCATGAATAAAAGACAATTATCATGAACAAGGAAATATAATAATAATCCTTTTATTATTGCCTCTAGGGCATATTTCCAACAGTCTCCCACTTGCACTAGAGTTAATAATCTAGTTACATTGTGATGAATCGAACACCCATAGAGTTCTGGTTTTGATCATGTTTTGCTCGCGGAAGAGGTTTAGTCAACGGATCTGCGACATTCAGATCCATATGCACTTTGCAAATTTCTATGTCTCCATCTTGAACATTTTCACGAATGGAGTTGAAGCGACGCTTGATGTGCCTGGTCTTCTTGTGAAACCTGGGCTCCTTGGCAAGTGCAATAGCTCCAGTGTGGTCACAGAAGAGTTTGATCGGCCCCGACGCATTGGGTATGACTCCTAGGTCGGTGATGAACTCCTTCACCCAAATTGCTTCATGTGCTACCTCCGAGGCTGCCATGTACTCCGCTTCACATGTAGATCCCGCCACGACGCTCTGCTTGCAGCTGCACCAGCTTACTGCTCTACCATTCAACATACACACATATCCGGTTTGTGACTTAGAGTCATCCAGATCTGTGTCGAATCTAGCGTCGACGTAACCCTTTACGACGAGCTCTTCGTCACCTCCATAAACGAGAAACATGTCCTTAGTCCTTTTCAGGTACTTCAGGATATTCTTGACCAATGTCCAGTGTTCCTTGCCGGGATTACTTTGGTACCTTCCTACCAAACTTACGACAAGGTTTACATCAGGTCTGGTACACAGCATGGCATACATAATAGACCCTATGGCTGAGGCATAGGGGATGACACTCATCTCTTCTATATCTTCTGCCGTGGTCGGGCATTGAGCTGAGCTCAATTTCACACCTTGAAACACAGGCAAGAACCCCTTCTTAGACTGATCCATATTGAACTTCTTCAATATCTTATCAAGGTATGTGCTTTGTGAAAGAACTATGAGGCATCTTGATCTATCTCTATAGATCTTGATGCCTAATATATAAGCAGCTTCTCCAAGGTCCTTCATTGAAAAACTCTTATTCAAGTAGGCCTTAATGCTGTCCAAAAGTTATATATCATTTCCCATCAAAAGTATGTCATCTCTACATATAATATGAGAAATGCTACAGAGCTCCCACTCACTTTCTTGTAAACGCAGGCTTCTCCATAAGTCTGCATAAACCCAAACGCTTTGATCATCTCATCAAAGCGAATGTTCCAACTCCGAGATGCTTGCACCAGCCCATAAATGGATCGCTGGAGTTTGCATACCTTGTTAGCATTCTTAGGGTCGACAAAACCTTCCGGCTGCATCATATATAGTTCTTCCTTAAGATAACCGTTAAGGAATGCAGTTTTGACGTCCATTTGCCATATCTCATAATCATAGTATGCGGCAATTGCTAACATGATTCGGACGGACTTCAGCTTCGCTACGGGAGAGAAAGTCTCATCATAGTCAACCCCTTGAACTTGCCGATAACCCTTAGCGACAAGTCGAGCTTTATAGATGGTAACATTACCATCCGCGTCCGTCTTCTTCTTAAAGATCCATTTGTTTTCTATCGCTCGCCGATCATCGGGCAAGTCTGTCAAAGTTCATACTTTGTTTTCATACATGGATCCTATCTCGGATTGCATGGCTTCAAGCCATTTGTTGGAATCTGGGCCCGCCATCGCTTCTTCATAGTTCGAAGGTTCACCGTTGTCTAACGACATGATTTCCAGGACAGGGTTGCCATACCACTCTGGTGTGGAACGTGTCCTTGTGGACCTACGAAGTTCAGCAGCAACTTGATTCGAAGTACCTTGATCATCATCATGAATTTCCTCTTTAGTGGATGTAGGCACCACAGGAACATTTTCCTGAGCTGCACTACTTTCCAGTTCAAGAGGTAGTACTTCATCGAGTTCTACTTTCCTCCCACTTACTTCTTTCGAGAGAAACTCTTTCTCTAGAAAGGATCCGTTCTTGGCAACAAAGATCTTGCCTTCGGATCTAAGGTAGAAGGTATACCCAATGGTTTCCTTAGGGTATCCTATGAAGACGCATTTTTCCGACTTGGGTTTGAGCTTTTCAGGTTGAAGTTTCTTGACATAAGCATCGCATCCCCAAACTTTTAGAAACGACAGCTTAGGTTTCTTCCCAAACCATAATTCATACGGTGTCGTCTCAACGGATTTAGACGTGCCCTATTTCAAGTGAATGTAGATGTCTCTAGAGCGTATCCCCAAAATGATAGCGGTAAATCAGTAAGAGACATCATAGATCGCACCATATCCAATAGAGTGCGATTACAACGTTCGGACACACTGTTACGTTGAGGTGTCCAAGGCGGCGTGAGTTGTGAAACGATTCCACATTTCCTTAAGTGTGTGCCAAATTCGTGACTTAAATATTCTCCTCCACGATCTGATCGTAAGAACTTTATTTTTCGGTCACGTTGATTCTCTACCTCATTCTGAAATTCCTTGAACTTTTCAAAGGTCTCAGACTTGTGTTTCATCAAGTAGAAATACCCATATCTACTCAAGTCATCAGTGAGAGTGAGAACATAACGATATCCTCCGCGAGCCTCAACGCTCATTGGACCGCACACATCAGTATGTATGATTTCCAATAAGTTGGTTGCTCGCTCAATTGTTCCGGAGAACGGAGTCTTGGTCATTTTTCCCATGAGGCATGGTTCGCATGTGTCAAATGATTCATAATCGAGAGACTCTAAAAGTCCATCAGCATGGAGCTTCTTCATGCGCTTCACACCAATGTGACCAAGGCGGCAGTGCCACAAGTATGTGGGACTATCGTTATCAACTTTACATCTTTTGATATTCACACTATGAATATGTGTAACATCACGTTCGAGATTCATTAAGAATAAACCATTGACCCTCGGAGCATGACCATAAAACATATCTCTCATATAAATAGAACAACCATTATTCTCGGATTTAAATGAGTAGCCATCTCGTATTAAACGAGATCCTGATACAATGTTCATGCTCAAACTTGGCACTAAATAACAATTATTGAGGTTTAAAACTAATCCCGTAGGTAAATGTAGAGGTAGCGTGCCAACGGCGATCACATCGACCTTGGAACCATTCCCGACGCGCATCATCACCTCGTCCTTCGCCAGTCTCCGCTTATTCCGCAGCTCCTACTTTGAGTTACAAATATGAGCAACGGCACTGATATCAAATACCCAGGAGCTACTACGAGCACTGGTAAGGTACACATCAATTACATGTATATCACATATACCTTTAGTGTTGCCGGCCTTCTTGCCCGCTAAGTATTTGGGGCAGTTCCGCTTCCAGTGACCCTTCCCTTTGCAATAAAAGCACTCAGTCTCAGGCTTGGGTCCATTCTTTGACTTCTTCCCGGCAACTGGCTTACCGGGCGCGGCAACATCCTTGCCGTCCTTCTTGAAGTTCTTCTTACCCTTGCCTTTCTTGAACTTGGTGGTTTTATTGACCATCAACACTTGATGTTCCTTTTTGATTTCTACCTCCGCTGATTTCAGCATTGAAAATACTTCGGGAATGGTCTTTTCCATCCCCTGCATATTGTAGTTCATCACAAAGCTCTTGTAGCTAGGTGGGTGCGACTGAAGGATTCTGTCAATGACCGCCTCGTCCGGGAGGTTAATGTCCAGCTGGGACAAGCGGTTGTGCAACCCAGACATTTTGAGTATGTACTCACTGACAGAACTATTTTTCTCCATTTTACAACTTTAGAACTTGTCGGAGACTTCATATCTCTCGACCCGGGCATGAGCTTGGAAAACCATTTTCAGCTCTTCGAACATCTCATATGCTTCGTGTTGCTCAAAACGCTTTTGGAGCCCCAGTTCTAAGCTGTAAAGCATGCCGCACTGAACGAGGGAGTAATCATCAGCACGCTGCTGCCAAGCGTTCATAACGTCTTGGTTCTCTAGGATGGGAGCTTCACCTAGTAGTGCTTGTAGGGCATATTGTTTCCTGGCAGCTATGAGGATGATCCTCAGGTTCCAGACCCAGTCCGTATAGTTGCTGCCATCATCTTTCAGCTTGGTTTTCTCTAGGAACGCGTTGAAGTTGAGGTTGACATTAGCGTGGGCCATTTGATCTACAAGACATATTGCAAAGTTTATTTAGACTAATTTCATGATAATTAAGTTCATCTAATCAAATTATATAATGAACTCCCACTCAGATTAGACATCCCTCTTGTCATCTAGTGATACATGATCCGACTTGACTAGACCGTGTCCGATCATCACGTGAGATGGACTAGTCATCATCGGTGAACATCTCCATGTTGATCGTATCTTCTATACGACTCATGTTCGACCTTTCGGTCTTCCGTGTTCCGAGGCCATGTCTGTACATGCTAGGCTCGTCAAGTTAACCTAAGTGTTTTGCATGTGTAAATCTGGCTTACACCCGTTGTATGTGAACGTTAGAATCTATCACACCCGATCATCACGTGGTGCTTCCAAACAACGAACTGTCACAACGGCGCACAGTTAGGTGGAACACTTTCTTGAAATTTATTATGAGGGATCATCTTATTTACTACCGTCGTTCTAAGTAAACAAGATGCAAAAACATGATAAACATCACATGCAATCAAATAATAATGACATGATATGGCCAATATCACATAGCTCCTTTGATCTCCATCTTGGGGCTCCATGATCATCTTGTCACCGGCATGACACCATGATCTCCATCATTGTGTCTCCATGAAGTTGCTCGCCAACTATTACTTCTACTACTACGTCTAACACGTTTAGCAATAAAGTAAAGTAATTTACATGGCGTTTCTCAATGACACGCAGGTCATACAAAAAATAAAGACAACTCCTATGGCTCCTGCCGGTTGTCATACTCATCGGCATGCAAGTTGTGATTCCTATTACAAGAACATGATCTCATACATCACATATATATCATTCGTCATTCATCACAACTTTGGCCATATCACATCACAAAACACTTGCTGCAAAAACAAGTTAGACGTCCTCTAATTGTTGTTGCAAGTTTTACGTGGATGCAATAGGGTTTTAGCAAGAACGTTTTCTTACCTACGTTAAAGACACAACGTGATTTGTCAACTTCTATTTACCCTTCATAAGGACCCTTTTCGTCGAATCCGCTCCAACTAAAGTGGGAGAAACAGACACCCGCTAGCCACCTTATGCAACTAGTGCATGTCAGTCGGTGGAACCTGTCTCACGTAAGCGTACGTGTAAGGTCGGTCCGGGCCGCTTCATCCCACAATACCGCTGAAGCAAAATAAGACTAGTAGCGGCAAGAAAGTTGACAACATCTACGCCCACAACAAATCGTGTTCTACTCGTGCAAAGAGAACTACGCATAGACCTAGCTCATGATGCCATTGTTGGGGAACTTTGCAGAAAATAAAAATTTTCTACGGTTTCACCAAGATCTATCTATGAGTTCATCTAGCAACGAGTGATCGGAGTGCATCTACATACCTTTGTAGATCGCGAGTGGAAGCGTTCAAAGAACGGGGTTGAGGGAGTCGTACTCGTTGTGATCCAAATCACCGGAGATCCTAGCGCTGAACGGACGGCACCTCCGCGTTCAACACACGTACGGTCAGCGTGACGTCTCCTCCTTCTTGATCCAGCAAGGGGGAAGGAGAGGTTGATGAAGATCCAGCAGCACGACGGCGTGGTGGTGGATGCAGCAGTCACCGCAGCAGGGCTTCGCCGAGCTTCTCCGAGAGGGAGAGGTGTAGCAGGGGAGAGGGAGGCGCCAAGACTTCAGGGTGCGGCTGCCCTCCCTCCCCCCCTTTATATAGGCCCCTTGGGGGGGCGCCAGCCCTGGGAGATGGGATCTCCTGGGGGCGGCGGCCAAGGGGGGTGGAGTGCCCCCCAAGGCAAGTGGGGCGCCCCCCCCCCACCCTAGGGTTTCCAACCCTAGGTGCAGGGGGGCCCAAGGGGAGCGCACCAGCCCACTATGGGCTGATTCCCCTCCCCACTTCAGCCCATGGGGCCCTCCGGGATGGGTGGCCCCACCCGGTGGACCCTCGGGACCCATCCGGTTGTCCTGGTACAATACCGGTGACCTCGAATTCTCCCGATGGCTGAAACTGCACTTCCTATATATAATTCTTTACCTCCGGACCATTCTGGAACTCCTCGTGATGTCCGGGATCTCATCCGGGACTCCAAAAAACTTTCGGATTACTGCATACTCATATCTCTACAACCCTAGCGTCACCGAACCTTAAGTGTGTAGACCCTACGGGTTTGGGAGACATGCAGACATGACCGAGACGACTCTCCGGTCAATAACCAACAGCGGGATCTGGATACCCATGTTGGCTCCCACATACTCCACGATGATCTCATCGGATGAACCATGATGTCGAGGATTCAAGCAACCCCGTATACAATTCCCTTTGTCAATCGGTATTTTACTTGCCCGAGATTCGATCGTCAGTATCCCAATACCTCGTTCAATCTCGTTACCGGCAAGTCACTTTACTCGTACCGTAATGCATGATCCCGTGATCAAACACTTTGATCACATTGAGCTCATTATGATGATGCATTACCGAGTGGGCCCAGTGATACCTCTCCGTCATACGGAGTGACAAATCCCAGTCTCGATCCCTGTCAACCCAACAGATACTTTCGGAGATACCCGTAGTATACCTTTATAGTCACCCAATTACGTTGTGATGTTTGGTACACCCAAAGCACTCCTACGGTATCCGGGAGTTACACGATCTCATGGTCTAAGGAAAAGATACTTGACATTGGAAAAGCTCTAGCAAACGAACTATACGATCTTGTGCTATGCTTAGGACTGGGTCTTGTCCATCACATCATTCTCCTAATGATGTGATCTCGTTATCAATGACATCCAATGTCCATAGTTAGGAAACCATGACTATCTGTTGATCAACGAGCTAGTCAACTAGAGGCTTACTAGGGACATGTTGGTGTCTATGTATTCACACATGTATTACGATTTCCGAATAACACAAATATAGCATGAATAAAAGACAATTATCATGAACAAGGAAATATAATAATAATCCTTTTATTATTGCCTCTAGGGCATATTTCCAACATTTCATACAATAAAGAGACAACCATAAGGCTGCAGCCGGTTGCCGATAACTTTTACAAAACATGATCATCTCATACAATAATGTATATCAGATCATGTTTTGACCATATCACATCACAACATGCCATGCAAAAACAAGTTAGACGTCCTCTACTTTGTTGTTGCAAGTTTTACGTGGCTGCTACGGGCTTCTAGCAAGAACTGTTCTTACCTACGCACAAAACCACAACGGTGTTTCATCAAGTTTGCTGTTTTAACCATCAACAAGGGCCGGCCACAGTCAAATTCGATTCAACTAAAGTAGGAGAAACAGACACCCGCAAGCCATCTTTATGCAAAACTAGTTGCATGTCTGTCGATGGAACCGGTCTCATGAACGTGGTCATGTAAGGTTGGTCCGGGCCGCTTCATCCAACAATACCGCCAAATCAAAATAAGACGTTGGTGGTAAGCAGTATGACTATCACCGCCCACAACTCTTTGTGTTCTACTCGTGCATATCATCTTTGCATAGACCTGGCTCGGATAACACTGTTGGGTAACGTAGCATGCAATTTCAAAAAAAAATCCTACGCTCACGCAAGATCAATCTAGGAGATGCATAGCAACAGAGGGGGAGAGTGTGTCCACGTACCCTCGTAGACCGAAAGCGGAAGCGTTTGACAACGTGGTTGATGTAGCCAAACTTCTTCTAGATCCGACCGATCAAGCACCGAACGTACGGCACCTTCGAGTTCTGCACACGTTTAGCTCGATGATGTCCCTCGTCCTCTCGATCCAGGAAAGGTGTCGAGGAATAATATGAGTTCCGTCAGCATGATGGTGTGGTGACGGTGATGGTGAAGTGATCCGCGCAGGGCTTTGCCTAAGCACTACGAAGATATGACTAGAGGCGTAAACTGTGGAGGGGGGCGCCGCACACGGCTAACAATTGTTGGTGTGTGTTCTAGGCGCCCCTCCCCACGTATATATAGGTGGGAGGGGGAGGGGATCAGCCATGGGGCACCCCAAGTAGGAGTAATCCTACTTGGGGTCCTATCCTAATTCGCCCCCCCCCCTTCCTTATTACCGGAAGGGGGAAAGGGAAGAGGGAAGGGAGGAAGGAAAGGGGGGGCGAACCCCCTCTTCCTTCTCCTATTCGTCCTCCTGCCTAAAGGGGGGCGTGCCACCCCTTGTGGGCTGGTATGCTCCCCATTATGGCCCATAAGGCCCATTATCCCCCCGGGGGTTCCGGTAACCCCCCCCCCCCCGGTACTCCGATAAATACCCGATACTATCCGGAACACTTCCGGTGTCCGAATACTATCATCCTATATATCAATTTTTACCTATCGACCATTTCGAGACTCCTCATCATGTCCGTGATCTCATCCGGGACTCCGAACAACATTCGGTAACCAAATCACATAACTCATAAATACGAAATCGTCATCAAAGAATAATCGTGCGGACCCTACGGGTTTGAGAACTATGTAGACATGACCGAGACACCTCTTCGGTCAATAACTAATAGCGGAACCTGGATGCCCATATTGGCACCCACATATTCTACGGAGATCTTTATCGGTCGAACCGTTATGACAACATACGTTATTCTCTTTGTCATCGGTATGTTACTTGCCCGAGATTCGATCGTTGGTATCTTCATACCTAGTTCAATCTCGTTACCGGCAAGTCTCTTTACTCGTTCCGTAATGCATCATCCTGTAACTAAATCATTAGTCACTTTGCTTGCAAGGCTACTTATGATGTGCATTACCGAGAGGGACCGGAGATACCTCGTCGATACTCGGAGTGACAAATCCTAATATCGATCTATGCCAACCCAACAAACACCTTCGGAGATACCTGTAGAGCATCTCTATAATCACCTAGTTACGTTGTGACATTTGATAGCACACAAGGTATTCCTCCGGTATTCGGGAGTTGCATAATCTCATAGTCAAAGGAATATGTATATGACATGATCAGAAATCAATAGCAATAAAACTGAACGATCAATATGCTAAGCTAACAGATGGGTCTTTTCCATCACATCATTCTCCTAATGATGTGATCCCGTTCATCAAATGACAACACATGTCTATGGTTAGGAAACTTAACCATCTTTGATTAACGAGCTAGTCTAGTAGAGGCTTACTAGGGACACGGTGTTTTGTCTATGTATCCACACATGTATCAAGTTTCCGGTTAATACAATTCTAGCATGAATAATAAACATTTATCATGATATAAGGAAATATAAAATAATAACTTTATTATTGCCTCTAGGGCATATTTCCTTCAGTATGCTCATGACACTGTTCTGGTTCTGCAAGCTGAGGATACACAACTTGTTAAGGTCAAATACCTCATTTTGCACTTTGTTGAGCATACTGGCCTTAAATTTAATTATGACAAAATCCATCTTTGTGCCTATCAATGTGAGACCTGAAAAAGTTTAAAGATTGACTGCCATCTTTGGTTGCGAACAAGGATCTTTCACCTTCACTTATTTGGGTTTGCCACTTTGTCTATTCAAGTCAAAGATTGAGGACTATCTCCTATTGTCCACAGAATAGAAAGAAGGCTACTAGGGTGTTCCACTATGCTCTCCTATGATGAAAGAATTCTCATGATCAAGTATGTGTTCTCTACACTACCCATCTTTTTCACGTGTTGTCTCATGCTGCCAATGTCTATAGTGGATCAGATCAACAAATACTTGAGGCACTGCCTATGGTGGAAGTTTGGCATGGAGGATAGAGGATCTGCTCTAATTGCATGGGATAAAATTTGTAGGACAAAACACCAAGGAGGGTTGGAAAGAAAAGATGTTCACACTCACAACAAAGCCTTACTCATAAAAATTTTCATAAGTTTCTGAATAAAAAAAACATGCCTTGGGTCAAACTCATCTGGGAAAAATACTATGCCTCGGATACCCCTGGTAACAAGTTGGAAGGTTCTTTTTGGTGGAAGGCTCAGATACCCCTGGTAACAAGTTGGAAAGCTCTTTTTGGTGGAAGGCTCATCTTAAACTCTTCCTCTTTATAAGGATTTTGCAAAATGTAATATTGGCAAGGGTGGCTCTGTTTTTATCTAGCTTCATAAATGGACTGATGTTCCCCTCTCTGCTAAATTTCCAGAGTTTTACTCCTTTGCCCATAGTGACTCTATCTCAGTGGCCTCTGCTTCATTTGCTGAAAGTATCATGGATCTCTTTCACACTCCCCTTTCCATCCAGGCCTATGATTAGTTTATAGAGCTTGTTGAAATTATTCCTGACACTCACACTGCTGAAAATGACTGTTGGTTCTTCAATAGCCCTAATAAGAAGTTTTCTGCCACTCAATATACTCTTCCTTAATAGTAATCACATGGCTCATGTTTTGTTCCAGAACCTACGGAGGACTGCCTGGATACTAAATCACAAAATATTTTTTTGGTTGATCTTGCATGACAAAGTTAAATCTTGAGCCATGCTAAAAAGAAAATATTCCTTCCTCCCCAGTTAGAGTTGTGTGATATGTAATCTGGATACTAAAGAAACTCACATGCATCTGTTGTGGGACTGTGATTTTGCTCTGAACTGTTGGGACTCCATGGTTCCTAATAGAAGAAGGGGTACCTTGGTTTATGATGATTCACTTCTACTTGGGGCGTCTCTCCCTGCAGAGATTAGACTGGAGCGGGCCAGTGGCGTAGTCAGGCCCGAGGCTACTATGGCCATGGCCTGGGGCGTGGCTCTACGATCCTTCATATATTATTGGTATTTTTGGCACTGTAGACTTTGCAGGTACTGTAGATACAAGGGCTGGCCCGGGGCGTAGGCTAGCCCTGCCTACGCCATCTAGAGGTGATCATCCTTGGGTGCTGGCATATTTGGCAGCAAAGAAATGGACCTATTTTCAGAAACATCCAGCCATCTTTGGATTCTTGGAGGATTCTTTAGAAGGGATTTAGAGAACTCCTTTCCCGAGTTAAAGACAAGTATGTTACGTACTTGTCTTCAGAATTGGATCCATAGCACGTTCCAAATGATGGTTGTTTGTAAATACTAACGTCCACACATGTGGGCGTTTGCATCTCGCCCATATGCATGGATCAACGTCACTTTAAGTTTGCACGAATCTTGGCATGTTTTGCCAGATTTTTTATGCCACATAAGATTGGGCTGGTGTGTGGGCATTTATCCGGTCGCCCACACATCCATTTTCACACGCGGAGGTGCTGGTGTGGGCTTTTAGCAGTTCGCCCACACGTCAGTTTTGAACGCACGCAGAGGGGCTGGTGTGTGGGCGTTTATCAGTTCGCCTACACGCCCGTCTCCTCTCCCACACCCAAAGCTATCAGTTGCCATGTGTTTTGCAGGGTACATGGCAACTGCCCTAGTATGCTTGTAAGCAGATGTCAACTCTTTCTTTATCCGAACATATTATTTTGCCATGTCTTTTTTAGTGCTATATGGCAACTGTCTAGTGTTTAGTAGATGGCAACTCTTAAAGATACCACGGCGCCCACATGCCCGTCTCCTCTCCCACACCCAAAGCTGTCAGTTGCCATGTGTTTTGCAGGGTACATGGCAACTGCCCCTAGTGTGCTTGTAAGCAGATGACAACTCTCTCTTTACCCGAACATATTATTTTACCATGTCTTTTTGTAGTGCTACATGACAACTGCCTAGTGTTAGTAGGTGACAACTCCTAAAGTTTTTTCAAATCATGGCAACTGTAGTAGACCAGACTACACATGGCAACAACTGCAGTTGTCCAAAAATGGCATCTGGCACTTGACCTGAGATGGCAACTACAGTTGAGCAACCATGGCACCTGTAGTTGTCTGACATGGCAATTGTAGTTCAGCAGCATGGCAACTGCAGTTAAACGAACATGGAAGATGGTTCGGACCATGACAACTACGGGGATGCGTGGTGACTGTCACGCGGAGTGTGCGGGACCATGAGGTAGGAGACCTGACGTACGGGCGTGTGGGCGTTATCTATTTTGCCCACACGTAGGCGTGTGGGAGGGACCGCGAGGCAAAAATGAAAAGATGTGTGTGGGCGTTATTTGTTTTGCCCACACATAGGCGTGTGGGCTAATTCTCTTAGACACCATACAAAATGTGTGGCCAGACTTCTTAACGCCCACACGTGTGATCGTTATCGGCGTCCTATTTTTATCACGACTGGTGTAGGCTAACTTGGTTTCCCCCTGTTTTTGGATAGCTATTTTTTGTTCCTTCCTTTTCTTCCTTCCTCCTTGTACTATACTTTGATATTAATGAAAATTTACCGTGGAACAATTGTTCTACGGTGTGAGGCTTAACAAAAAAGAAAAAGGCTCAGGATCCGGACCATGAAATAATTCGTAGGAACCCACACCGGCTCAAGGTCACGGGAGAAAAAGACTCGCTCCAATGCGACAGCGAGTCCAGTACTATGTGGCTCGGACGTACGTGTCGTCATGATGTGGGGGTTACCGACACAGCTGATCTCTCTCGCTGCTGCTGCAGCTGCTGACCCACCATACATTTCGCTTCCAGGACTGGGGCCGGCCGGCCGGCCATGCACTCAATGATGCCGAAACAGCTTGGATGGCAACGAATTGCACCATGGCAGCGACGTCTCTGGCAAGCCATTTTTTCACACAAGATTGCGTCGTCAGTTTTGACGTGTGCGATGACGATCATACATCGTACTACATGCACAAGTGCCGTGCTAGCTATGAGTATAGAAAGAACTGGCCGATGTAGCTAGCGACACGAAAGCTAAGTAGAAGCAAAAAAAAAATACTCCCCTTAAAAAAGCGTATTTCCAACATTGTTGAAAAGTCAACATTTTTTATGTTTGACCGTATTTACAGAATAATGCATCAACATTTATGTCATCAAATTAGTTGCATTAGATTCATGATAAAATATATTTTTATCATGTACCTATTTGGTTTCACAAACATTCATATATTTTTGCACCAACTCGGTAAAACTTTGAGATAGTTTGGCCCTCCAACAAAGTTGGAAGTCCACTCTTTTAAGGACGGATGGAGTAAACTCAATTAAACCCCACGCATCGGTTCTATTGAAAAATAGATATTAACCATGAGTTGTAAAGATTGTATATTTTTTATTGCGCGGAATATGAGAGAGCTTTATTTGTTTTATTTATGTGAAAACATCGTATCTATTATAAAAGTTCATCGAAAGTACAAAACATTTTAAACATAATAAAAATTACATTGAGATTTCGAGACCATTAATGCCGCTAGAACAAGCCGTCGACACGCCGCTGTTGCCACTCCACTACCGGAGTCGGCTTGATCTTGTCAATGACAACCGTGAAGTCTTCGTGCACATGCACCAGCACACTGGAGCCGCAGTCATCGTCGTTGAACCCTTGCATAGATTTGAAACATCTGACAACAAATCTCGTCACATGCCGAGAAACCCTAACCTCGCCGCTCCACGAAGACAGCGGGAATCTACGTCGGAGTTCCATCGACTACGTCCAGACGGATGAACCCGAGGAGAATCGAAGCCCGGAAGACAAACTCGAAGAAGAAGCACCGCCATCCGCCTGAGCGCCGCACTTGCAAGGAGTGAAAAAAACCCTAACCTAAACTACTAACTGAAGCAGAGGCACCGAAATTCTCCTCCCCGCCACCGGCCGTTAGAGCAGCAGGCAGAGAGGGGAGGTGCAAATCCAGCTCACCGATGAAGTCTGCACGGAAAACTTTGCCCTAGCTGCCAAGAGAGAGCTTTATTCATTAAAGGCATTTCTAAGAGTTTCAACGAGACAACTCTCAGTCATATTGACAGTACAAGCGAACTTAACACATATGTGAGCTAGGAGATCAGTCGATCTGTTTACACGATGGATACTAAAATTAGAAAACTGAAATGCTAGCCCTCCAATTTCATCTAGTAGAGCATCACAGGGGCCCAGTAAGCGACAGATCAACAAGCTCCTTGCTGTCCAATTCCATCATCACATGTCTGAAGCCTCGGAGCTGTGCAAATACAACATCATAACCGGTATATGTGAATATTAGAAGTGTCCTTCTTTTCTAGACATACAAGAAATGGGCAACTTTTACAAGGAACCGCATATACGGTTGTATCATATACAAATACAATTTGGTCCCCGCAAAAAAAATACAATTTGATCATCCACTCTAACACCCTCCCTAAGTCAAAAACGGGTGTCTTGCGATTACTAAGACTATCCCAAACATCCAAGAAGAGTGGAGCTGCTAAGCCCTTGGCAAAAATAAGCATGATAAGGTACGGTGCCGGAGCCTCACCAAACTGTGGATCAATCTCTACGTGATTCACTCTTTGATGGTTAGCTCGATCCCGAGTCATGAATACCGAACTGACATTATCGCATAACACTATTGTGCGCTAGTTAGATTCTTAGAGTCGGTCCACTGTCTCCTGCATAATAGGCATATGCATAGTGTTGATCATTTACGGCTTTACTGTTGCAGTTATGCTGGGTTTTTTTTTTTACTTTTGTCAGATTGATGGTGTGTGGTTGTGTGCATCCTAACTATGTAGATTCGGGTGTTACTCATTATGCTTTGTATCCACTTGATGCTACATTTTGAGTTAATAAAAATATACTTTATTAAAACAAAAAATATTAGAGTAGCCAACAAGATTCGCAACAACTCTATATTCAGCGTTTGCACTCGAGTCGTGAGACATCATGCTGGCTCTTCGCAGGCAGGACACCAAATTGGCAAACGCATCCTCATAAGATGCCTCTTGGAAGTTGGACCAGGTCCCAATCCGTCAACAACAATCTCACATGACATGGCAAAATTTCAGTCACGTAATGCGCTGTACCCCGTATGTAACCAAGTAGTAACAAAAATCTGACCGGAGCATGGGTGGAAGCTCCACAGCTCTTGACTTGACTAGTGAAAGTGACAAAAGTGCACATGTTACACGAATGTCTACGTTCGTGAATCTGTGTCTAGCTTCCCTAGACACAGATTGTCAAACTTGTTGATTACGCCAGTCGCCGGTCAGTCCTTTCTTTTGGCATACGTACATTTTGAGGAGCTGTCGCATGTAGCTAGTGTACAAGACTAGCTATTCCATGTCCCCCTCGACCCGGCCAATTCTCCATACAGCTCCGCAACTGTGGCCCGGGTTATTTCGTGCCCTCTGAGGCAGAGACGCCTCAGCTAGTTGCGGCTGCCAGAGAAACCGCGAGCGCGTACATGTCAATGTCCCAATGAATATACGTGATACTTTTCACACGTAATCATCCGTGTATGCTGCCTGGACAACGTACGACGACCGGCCTCGAAGACGACTTCTACCCGGCTTGAAATGGGTTCAGTGAAATAGCAAGCTTCTGGACTACCTTGATGACTTTTTGGCCCATGCTCCAGTAAACTTCTGAGTTTCAACAAGTTTGCTCCGTTAAAACAAAAACACAGAGATGACAACGAGCTTTGCTCATGTCAGATCGTCAATAAATACAGGAGGAATAAGATTTCGACACCCCAAAACATGGATGTATTTTTCACTTTCTGTAATGGTGTTTTATAAACGTTTGTGCTAATTAATACTCCCTAAAATAAGTGTCGTCGATTAACTTTGTACTAAATCAACGACACTTATTTTGGGATGGAGGGAGTATATGGTATTTTCCTAAAAAAACATTAACAAAAAAGAATGGGAAGTCTTCAACCGACTAGAAGTAGAATGGCAAACAACTTACAACAAATTTAAAGAAGAAAGGAAAAGTAGTGGTTGCACCCAACCTCGGTGCACCCACACAGTAAACAATAAATTCAAAAAACAATCAAAAAAATCTGAAACTTTGCGGATGTGATTATGAGCAAAACAAAACTAAGCTCGGAACAAAACAGGATTTGCTTGATCCTCGCCATGAGCACAAGCCTTCGTCTTCGTAGGGGCTGCTCTTACAAGCGCCAAGCACTGGCGAGCTGCCGGGCTAGAAGCATCTACCGTAGAATAGCTTTGGGTCTAGCAAAAACCTCATCAAAATCGTACTCATACTCTAGCACCAGCACCATACGTGTCAGTACACACAACACCTCGAGGCTATTAGACGAGGGGGTTCAGGGTGGTGCCTCCAAGGAGGGAAGCATCGCCCATGAGTGTCGAAACCGTCGGCAATGATCGTGGTCTTACAAAGCCTTTTTATTTCTACCCATCCTCCATCCAAATTATCGATGGTTGATTGAACGCCAATCTTATGATGGAGTCACGAGTTGTAAAGCATAAAACAAGGGATATGAGCCCAAAGGGGTCTCATCAGAGACAACAAGAAAACGGTGGTTTTACATGTCATGACCCCTGGTGGGTAATAGTTGTACTTCCTACTTAAAGATGTATATTGATGGATGGGTTTATATAGTACAAGCCCTAGATTGGATCTATAAAACTTGTTCTTGTGAGAATGACGATCTGAATGGCTTGACTCATCAACAGGGGTCTTCAAGACCTTCTATAGGCAGGTCTTATTTGCAGCAAGTCTTGTTAAACGAGAATATTGGGCAACTGCTCGACACCCTAAGGGGGTGCGGCTATCTCATTATATATAAGTACCAAAAGGTACAAGCACAAGGTGTATATACAAGTCTACGTATAAACAAGTCTATGTATACATATACACTCTAACACCCTCCCTCAATCTTAACTATAGACTGAAGTACAAACTAGGTTAAGATTGCGCCCTACAGCCTACAAACTGTGGTTGTGGAAGAGGCTTTGTGAAGATGTCAACAAGTTGATCCTTTGATGAGATGAATTTGATGCTAAGTAGCTTCTGTGCAACACGCTCTCGAACAAAGTGATAGTCAACCTCAATGTGTTTCGTTCGAGCATGAAACACCGGATTAGATGACAAATATGTAGCATCAATGTTATCACACCAAAGTACTGGAGGATGAGCTGAAGGGACTCTCAACTCTCTCAACAAGGACTGAACCTAAATGATCTCAGTCGTCGCATCAGCAACTGCTTTGTACTCAGCTTCTGTACTGTTGCGAGACATCGTAGCCTGCTTGCGAGCATTCCAAGCGATCAAGTTAGAACCAAGAAACACTGCATACCCCCCCCCCCCTCCGTGGATCGCCGATCATCAGGACTACCAGCCCAGTCTGCATCTGAAAAGGCTGAGATCTCATAGGACGGCGCAGGTTGGAGGAGCAAACCATAAGACGCGGTGAGACAGATATAACGCAGGATACGCTTAACAGCTGACCAATGAGATGTCATGGGTGCATGGAGAAACTGGCATACACCATTGACTGCATAAGAGACATCTGGTCTGGTAATAGTAAGATACTGCAGACCTCCAACAAGACTGCGGTACTCAGTAGCATCATCAGGCGAGAGAGGGTCTCCATCAAGAGCAGACAACCGATCAGTGGCAGACATCGGAGTACTGGCGGGTTTACACTTCAGCATGCCAGCACGACGCAACAAGTCCAGAGAATACTTCTTCTGAGTAAGAGTTACCCCAGTAGAAGACCGTGAAACCTCCAGACCAAGGAAGAAGTGCAGAGCACCTAGATCCTTGACAGCAAAATCACCACTCAACGCAGCCACAAGACGATCTGCAGCAGCATCTGAGGAACTGATGAGGATGGTATCATCAACATGGACCAGTAAATACATATAACCTCCGGATGCTGAAGAAGAAACAGTGATGTGTCAGCAGTGGAGGGAATAAACCCAAGCGGCCGCAGAACAGCGCCGAGACGTGCATGCCAGGCACGAGGAGCCTGCTTGAGCCCATAGAGCGCCTTAACAAGACGACAGAGATGATGAGGACGTGTAGGATCCACAAACCCTGGCGGCTGACGCATATAAACCTCCTCCTCCAGGACTCCATGCAAGAAAGCATTCTGCACATCAAGTTGACGGAGAAACCATCCTCGAGTAACAGCAAGGGATGGCAGCAAACGAATGGTAGTGGGCTTGATAACCGGACTGAATGTGTCTTCATAATCAAGACCATACCTCTGTTTGAAACCCTTAGCAACTAGCCTTGCTTTGTAGCGCTCAATGGAACCATCATCATGTCTCTTGACTTTGAACACCCACTTAGAGTCAATGATGTTGACCCCAGACACTGGGGGAACAAGCTGCCAGGTGTCATTCTTCAGCAACGCCTGAAACTCCTGTTCCATCGCGGCACGCCAGTGAGGAATGCCCAGTGCAGCCTGAAAATGGCGAGGCTCAGCAGTAGGATCCTCGGCAGCATGAGCCATGCATGCGGCGAGCCACGCAACAGTCCCATCGGTACGGATCTTTGGCTGAAAACACTTGTCTGGCTGCGTGTGCGAGGTCGAAGAGCAGCAGGCTATGGTTGCAACGTCGGGCTGGATGCAGGCGATGACAGAGGCGAGGGCGAGTCACCTTGGCTCACGCCAGAGCCTTCTGGCGCCGGAGAGGCGCGCGGTGTTGGGCCTGGCGAGACCGGCCCATCAGGAGCTAGAGCCGGCGCGCGCGATGCAGTCCCTGGGCCAGGAGAGGCGGTCGGCCCAGGAGAGGCCACCACCGAGGCAGGCTCGGGCGACGCCCGCAAGGCAGGCGAGGGCGAGGCCCGCGAGGTGGCTGCGGATGCAGCTCCCACGGGTTGCTGGGTGTTGCCCGGTACACCCGGTATGCATGCCCCATGCACGCAATCGACGTCCGGATCCGGGGCATCCGTCGGTGCTTGTTCCTCAAGGAGCTCAAGACGAGCACCATGTCCAACACCTGCAGCATGGTTAGGAAGCAACACAGGAGCATTTGCAATATCCACAAATTGATGAGGCGTAGGTGTGGTAGAAGACACGTCTGGCATAGGAGTGATAGAGTTGTTCGGAAGTGCATGAAAGGGGAACACATTCTCATCAAATACAACGTCACGAGAAATGTAGATGCGATTGGTGGGAACATGTAGGCATTTGTAGCCTTTGTGAAGGGAACTATACCCAAGAAAAACACACTTTTTCGACCGAAACTCTAGCTTATGTTTGTTATACGGACGCAAATGAGGCCAACATGCACATCTGGAGACTTTGAGAAAGGTGTAGTCTGGGATTTCATTGAGCAAGAGTTCAAGTGGAGTTTTCACATTCAGTAGTCGTGAGGGCAGCCTATTGATCAGAAAACAGACAGTGGAAAAGGCATCACTTCAGAACCTAAAAGGTACAGAGGCATGAGCTAATAAAGTAGTGCCAGTTTCTACAAGATGACGATGCTTACGTTCAGCGGTCCCATTCTGCTGATGTGTATGAGGACAAGACACACGATGGGCAATCCCAAGTTTGTTAAAGAACGAGTTGAGGTTGTGATATTCACCCCCCCCCCCCAGTCGGTTTGAACATGAATAATTTTCTAGCAAAGGAGACGCTCAACATGTGCTTGGAACTAGATAAAAACATCAAACACATCAGACTTTTTCTTAATAAGATAAAGCCAAGTAAACCGACTATAAGCATCAATGAAACTGACATAATAATTGTGGGCACTGACAGTCGTTTGGGCATGACCCCATACATCAGAAAACACAAGCTCAAGAGGATGTTTCACAACACGACTAGACTGAAAACGGGAGTTGATGACTCTTGCCCTGCTGACAGGCATCGCAAATAGTTTCAGCATTTTTATTTGACACAACCAGTAGTTCATGACGATGCAACACATGATGAACTATAGGAGCAGTAGGATGGCCCAGGCGCGCATGCCAATGTGTAGGTGACACACGAACACCACTGAACGTCTGAGGAGAAAACTGCATAGGAGGTGCGGTCGGCGCGTCAAGTGCATACAAGCCACGGCAAAGACGACCGCTAAGCAGAACGACCCTCATGTCCCGATCCTTGATAAAGAAACGAACAGGGTGAAACTCAGCAAGGACATTATTATCACGAGTAAGTTGTGGAACAGACAACAAACTACGCGAAGCAGTGGGAATACGAAGAACATTAGAAAGATGCAGTTTTCGTGAATTGTGTGCAAGAAGTGATGCCTGACCAATATGGAAGATGCGCATACCTTCTTCATTGGCGGTGTGCACCTGATCATGACCGCGATATGGCTCTTGAGTGGAGAGCTTGCCCATGTCGTTGGTGAGGTGGTTCGTAGCTCCCGTGTCCATGTACCATGTAGGATCAATAGAGTAGGATGGAGTGCGTCCATGCTCATGACTCACCACCGCAGCAGCCGCCTATTTCTCATTCCCTTTGCCATTGTTGCCTAGGCCAAGGAAATCCT